>JAPQWN010000012.1:26518395-29239228 GCA_028538565.1 Umbellularia californica | reverse complement strand
GGGTTTTCCCATTGAGGTGCGTCCTCGTTTATTGTCTCTTCGGAGATTGATTATGTCTTCGGACACGTGCTTCGGCACCCATCGTGCTTTTAGCACTTCCACCGCTAGTCCTAACCCTAGGGCCTGCATCAAAGCCGCATTGAGTTTCAAGCTTGCTTAAACCTATAGACATCATCATTACAATAATCTCTACTTCTTGTTAGATAATTAGGGGAACCCAATGGATATAAGACCTAAAATTATCAGACTTTTTGTAGCATTGATTCTCAATCTTGCACCACTCACCACCATACTAATACCGCCTATAATTTTCATTATCTTTATGGAAGAGTATAAATCTTTGGATTTTGGTACCATCCTAGGGCTTGTTCCTTTTACTTCAAAGTTTAAACTCAAAAAAGAAATATGACAAAGAAAAAGTTCCTAAATAGTTTTTTGGTCGGGTCTTGCTTTTGTCCTCTAATCCCATGCTGGTCCATATGAGTCCTATGCCAGCTGTATTAATCTGTGTCTGTCTCGACCATACCAAGTTATGCTTGTTGCAAAGGACACAATACATGAAGCGGAAATAAATACATCTATATTCGTTTTGGTTCTTCTATATTCACCTTTTGTGATTTTGTTTTGTAAATAAATTTCAAGAATTGGTAGGGAATTGTATGACATTGCAAAATTCTACTATTTTATTTTTCCAAGAAGTGAAAGTGAACTACGGTCTTTATGATTTGGTCGTTTGGCTTGTGCCCAGGATGTGGGGTTTTTGTTTATGCTTAGGTTGTGGCCATTTGAATCAAGTTTCTTCTCTTGTTTCACTACTGCACTGCAAGACGCTTTATACTTAGGTAAAGCTGGTCTCTTTAGCAGTGTCGGGAAATTGGGGGTCGGGGTTAGATCCTTTGTTGTATTTTTTGGTTTATCCTGTTTGATTAATATAAACTTTAACTGTGTGAAATTGAAATTGAAATTAAAAAAGTGAAATTCAAACTTTGTGATGTTGGTATGTTTTTATATTTTCTACTATTGTGATTAATTTTTATTAAGAATCTCCTTATAATTATGGTCCTATTGTAAAGTGACTTTGTAAACTTATGGCTAACTCCTATGATCAATCCATAACACTTGCTATATTTGTTTAGCACTTTGCATCCTCTTTAGAATTGTCCCTTCACATACAAGGAAAATGTTAATAAATTTGTTTTGGGTGGCACCACTTGCAGGCAGTCATGGCAAGTGACTTTTCACTACCGCAGTTCCGCTTTTTGGAGGGTCTACTTATAGTACATGGGCATTGGTGCTACAAGAGAATTGCAAAGATGGTGAAGTTTGTTCTTTTAAATTTCTGAAAGGCACACTTAATAATGTTTCCAGGTAGTGTCCGTGAGTTTCTAATAATGGAGATGCTCGTTACTTCTTTTTTTGCAGATTCTATATTTTGTATACAAGAACGTAACATTAGGTCTTACGCTGTTTTACTACCAATTATACTCAAGTTTCTCGGAGGACCTTCTGTATGATAGCTGGTATATGGTATTGTTCAATGTTATGCTGACATCGTTGCCAGTTATATCCATGGGAGTTTTTGAGCAGGACGTTTCATCCGATGTATGCCTTCAGGTAAAAGATTTATTTAACTTCGTACCCATTGGCTTGCGTCTCCATGCTGCTTGCAAATGCATCAAGTCATATCTTAAATCATGGGTGATGTACTATGATGCCCAGATACGGCACGGACACGCCATACATATGGCGGGGATACGGATTTTACATGTAAAAAGTGAAGTATCGGATACGATGCGTTGCCCATTTTGAAGTATCTGTGCATCATAGGTGATGGATATTAAACCATGTCATTTGTGTTGGAAGTAGGTGGGCCTTCTAGATGTGTTTTCAAAACCTTTGACCCACTTAATGTAGGGATCAAACACCCAAAAGGCCAAGAACCCAATCCCAAGATCTAAAACCATTATCTCATGCATTAAGATCAAAGAACTAGCAACAAAACGCAGATCTAAACAAGCATTCACAATCAATAAGATCTACCAAAATAACTGGTTATAGATCTATACTTGAGGAGCTTGGTTGTGCTCAAATCGAGAAGTTGATGTTTTGATTCAGCGAAACCCTTTCGCAGATTTGATCTCCTAGTCCTTGTGTTCTTCCACGCTATGACCCTTTTGTAGAGAACTTCTCAAAGAGAATGGTGGGATCTCAATTGAGAAGAAAACCCTTGGCACTCTAGTGGGAAACCAGAGGAAAAAAGAGAAGGGGAGAGAGGGGTTGGACTCCGTTATTGGGCGTGTAAGAGTGTGGGACGTCCATCCCTAGCTCTCCTATTTATAGTTTTTGAGAAATTCTTTTCTTGCTATATTTAGAAGTCTTACTTCTAATTCTTTTATGTGTCATACTCCTCCTTTCCTTATGAGTTCCAATTTGAATATAACTCTCTTCCTTAGGATTAGCATGGGGACCACTAGGGATTCCTTAGATCCGGCTCCAACTGAAACATCTAGGCCCCACATCTCATGCAAGTTCTAGATTCATAGTTAATTGAAAATAACTCCACTAAATAAATGTAATTGCACTCTAGTACTAGGAATATATACAAGAAGACCCTAGACTTTCCAATTACCGCAAGTGGGCCCCTCCATTAATTATATCCATGGATCTATTGGAATTAAATTGTTCAAGCAAATTAGATCCACCTCGTATTATCCTTGTGATCCAATTAATCGTACTAATCATCAATACCATCCAATTAACTCTTAATCAAGATGGGTGCACACTTACCAACGATAAATTCCATTAATCAACACAAGGGGATATTACTCTTTTAGATGAGAGATTTCATCTTAAGAATAAATATTCTCACAGTCCCACTACCATCTACCCAAGATACCGAGGTGTTGACCTATAATTAGCCTCACTCATTGGTAAGTTAAAGTAAATGTATAGCAAAAAGCTTGAGTCCATTACTTTGTCAGGATTAAGAGCCTATTGCTTGAGAATTATAAGAGCTTTCCTAGATCAGAGACTATTTGATCTAAGGTCCTACTCATGGTCCTTTAGTACATCCAATGTACTAGTACAACAATCCAAGTCTTTCACTCTAATGGTCAAGACAAAACACACTATATCATAGCAATTGTAGTTCTACATTCTTTAGATGCTCAATCACATCACTAGTTATGAAACAAATTTCAAGTATAAAAGTTGTGATCTGTTTGTCCTGCATGTGAATCTTTTTCACACACATGGATCACATTTAATATATTTAGGGGCTCCTGTTCATCTCATGAACAATCTTGTCATTTTGTATTAATCATGTACAATCATAAAATAAAGTCCCATTCATGTCATGAATGAAGCATGAAATTATAAATCAATTAAGATGATTAACGAATTTATTCACATCATCCATTGGATTGATTAGATACAATCTGACAATTTGATCATTCACTCCATTTGTTTGTTTGCCAAGAACACCCCTCACTAATGAATGATCTATTCCTGAATCCAAGGGTGTGAAGATTGGCTATTAGAAAAGAAGCAGCAGATGTAAATGGAGCCCTTTCATTTAACATTAAAAAGTACACAATATCAATAATGGCTTCAACATTTAGCACTCATCAAGTCAATGTAGCGCCCCACTCCACATGCATGCATGATATTGTCCACTTTGGCCCACGGGCCTCACGATTTTGTAAGGCCTCATGCAAGGTAAGAGTGTAAGCTCTACAAATAATCACAATCACTTTCCTTTCTATAGTGAATGTGGGACCACGACAAGGACCCACATTCGAACTAGTCGAGAGTTGTCTCTAATGCCATTTGTTACGCCGCACTCCACACACATGCATGATATTGTCCGCTTTGGCCCACGGGTCTTGCAGTTTTATTTCTGGTAGGCTTCAACCCACCAAAAGGCCTCATGGTAAGGGTGTAATATCTACATATAATCTTAGTCACTTCCCTCGCTATAGTTAATGCGGGACTCCAGGGTGTCACCTTTATAATTTGAACTTTGAAGACATACAATTTTCTTACAAGTGGGCCCAAGTTTTTTGTGTCTGTATCATTGATGTGTTTTGCTCCCACCATAGATGGTGGATTCTCAATTTTTCCTAAACTAGAAGATCTAGCTCTTACTGTTCTTATGGCTTCATATTGGACTATTGCTGTATTCTTAAACTGTTGAATCAATAATCAAGTGGCTAGGATCTTTTCCTGGATCATTGATATAGGGGTCCCACATTTACATTACTGTTGGGCTTGCAAGGCTGTTATAAACATCCATGCATCATATGTGGAAACCTCAAGCATTTGAATTCAACTCGAGATGGGTCTTATTATATGCTACGGGTGTTATCCCCTCTCCACCACACCCACCCACCCACCCACCCACCCACAAGTGAGCACACACAAACACAATAGGAAAGAAAGAAAAAAGTTGTCCCCTTCTGATACTTGGGGATTCTTTTAATGATTACGTTCTAGATTTGTAAGTTCACAATATTAAGTGCTGCCAACTTTTTTTTTATGAATTTCTTTTATTTGAACAGTTCCCAGCACTTTATCAACAAGGACAAAGAAATATCTACTTCAGTTGGATGCGCATCATTGGTTGGATTATGAATGGGGTTTATTCTTCTTTTGCCATCTTTATTTTAAGTGTCCACCTTTCATCACCTTTTGCTTTCAAAGCAGATGGAAAGGTGGCAGATATTGCTCATCTTGGAGGTACTATGTATACTTGTCTCATTTGGGCTGTCAACTCTCAGATTGCTCTCATGATCAGCCACTTCACTTGGATACAACATCTTTTCATATGGGGTAGTATCTTCTTGTGGTATGTATTCTTACTCATATATGGCGAACTCCTGCCAGAGCATTCTCAGGGGGGATTTCACCTCCTTTCAGAAGCTCTTGCTCCCACACCAATGTATTGGTTGACTACGCTTGTTGTAGTGGTTGTTTCTCTTCTTCCATACTTTGTGCACATTGCCATCCAAAGGTTGTTCTATCCAATGGATGATCATTTGATCCAAGAAATCAAGTACTGCAAGAAAGATGTCACAGACAGTTTCATGTGGTCAAGAGAGCAGATGAACTCCAAGAAGAACACCCATGTCGGATTTTCAGCACGGGTGGATGCAAAAATCCAGTATTGGAAGGAGCAGTTACACCATAAGAAGCAGTGGGTGTGCAAAAATCAGTAACAAATAGTCCATTTTTCTGAATCTAGATCATTAGATTCACCTATTTTTTGTCGGCATTCTGGAGTAAAATTTTGATGCACTCTTTAACGTCACAAATGATATGGATATTCCATCCAATGGGGCCTGATTTCTTTTTATTAAATATTGTATGGATTTCATTTTATTCTTTAAACTGAATGTGTAGCTTATTTTCCTAACTCCAGTTTCTCATGTAAATGCTTCTGTTGATAATAGTCCCATAGATCTTTTCTTTTCATCTATTATTTAATTTTCATAAAAAAGGAGTATTAAGATGACGTGCCTTTATTGAATGACTTTTTTTTTTTAATTCTATTTTACAGTGATGGTCTTTACAGGCTAATTTTGTCAACAAATTCATTATCAAGAGATGTTTCCCCATAAATTCCAGCTCGTTGTTCTGATACAATTATGTTTACATTTGGGGCTCACTTTTCATGATGGCTACCCCTTGAATCTGGCTCTACCCTATCATTGGTGATCACGAGCTTGCATTTCACCTGTATAAGAGTGATATTCACCACTGGATTTAACTGTCACTGATTGGTGCATGATTATCTTAGAAGGAAAATACTCACCCTCCATGGTATGGTTCAATTTGGAGGTGACATAGGGGTGATATGCTGGCCAATTACCTATGATGTGTAGAAATTGTGGTCCGATGGTTTGTAGGCTTATCTTCTGAACTTAACAGGTATGGATTTTGCTTGGCCATATCATACCTACAAAACGCCCGAGCAAAATCTCTTGGACATGATTTCTGTCACTAGGGAGCCAAAAGAGCCAATCACATTCAAAGATAGTAATTAGATCGTCCTTTCTGCTTCCCTACAATGTTAATTGCCGATCCAAATGGCCCCTGGGCCTTATCCAACCGCACAACAAATAAACAACTGAGGAAGAGGAATATGAAAGGAGGAGAAGACAGATACCTGAAAGAGAAGCTCCATTGGAAAAGGAAGAACAATAATGGAAATAAAATATAGAAAAAAAGAAATGAGAAAGATCTCTCCATGTATGTTAAGAGAACTTACAAAAGTTCTCTCAATGCATACACTCTCTGTCACACCCCCGCTGATGACCACAGGGATTATGCGTGAGATTAGGGGCTAATTAAAATTTCTTTTACATACCACATCACTTGGCTCCCAATCTTAGTCTCATAGAATCAAAGTCCGTGGTGCAGTATTAACATTTCCTCAGTTAATCAATAAACATAGCGGAAGCTTTACATTGATCAGATGGTACAACAAAATTACAAGCATTTAAAAATGGGAATTTTACCAAAAAAGTGTCCCTAAACATGTATAAGCCAGTTTTAATCAGAAATACAAATAAACACCCAAATCAGTGTTCGTACAGGCTTTTTGAACGATTTTACCCCCACATGGATCGAACGACATCGTCATCTCAACATCCCTTTTTTCCCGCACTCCCTCCAGCCCTTCTCCGCCTATTCGTCTCTTTCGCCCTCTCCCTCTCTGCATGCCTTCTCTGCTCCCTCCTCTCTCCTTCCCTCTCACCTCCTCTCTCCTTTCCCATGGCATCCTCTCTCCTCCCCTTGGCTCCCTGCGCTCTCTTTCCCTTTTCTTCTCCGGCCTCGCCCTTCACCGTCAGAACTATGCAATCAATAGCAAGGAATCAAATGGCAGCACCATCATATGAATAAATGGAGGGCCCAGATGATGCATTGCTGATGATCCTTCAAGCTAGTGATCTTGTACGCTCGGGTTTTGTAATCTATCTTTTATATGTCATCTCCTGTTATTTTATCCAGCACCCCATCTCTATCTCTTCCCATTCGGGTGTCGTCTAGTGGAGAAAAATAGAAGTGGCTGTAATGAAAAAGACACCGAAAGTCAAGTACATGCATGCACAGAAAGCTAATCTTGTGGGAGCTAAGTGGGTTTCTTTTCTTTTTTTCTCTCTAGTGTTTGGCAGCCAGCGACGCTCTCTCGTCGCCGGAGTTGATGGAGAAAATATTGTATATGAAAGAGGGTTTTTCTAGTCAATAAAAGTGATAACTTTCATAACATATCCATTTTGGGTTTTTCAACAAATTTAGACTGTTGAGTTCTGTCAGTTCTTTCTCTTTTGTTCTTGTTGCTGCGAAAGTGTTTCAAAAAATTTGCTGTTGAGTTCTGTCATTTTTTTCTCTATTGTTCTTGTTCATTGCATGTTGGGATTTCAGCTAATCTCTGGCCATTCTTACTAGAACTGTATGCGCATTGAATGTTTCATTTGTTTAAATTAAATGAAAAGCTTGATAACTATAGTGTGCAAAACTATAGTGTGCAAGCCCCTATAGCTTTTTAGGATCTTTTTAGTAATGGTGTCGAGCCTTGCACCTTGTAGGGGAAAAAATCTATATATTAAGGCTTTCAATCTTGATGCCTCAAACATCAAACAGAATCTGCCAAATGTTGATGCATCTTGTATACATGGTACCTATTTTAGCATAAGTCTCAGTTAAGTAATCAAGCTGCCTTCAATTCGTCCGATGGCAATTCTGCTTTTGGTTTATTATGATATGCATTGGCTTTTTAATTGATGCAAGTTGCATAAGAGACCAGAGATGCTTCTGTTGAAAGAAACAGAAACGACAGATGTCTTTCTTGCAGTAAAAAAGGCAAAAGGAAAAGGTTCTTCTTTGAAATTCATGTCTTTTGATAAGTCCACAAAACTAGGTCATTAAGTCATCATTTCATTAGCATTTGTGGACTTAATTAGGTTTAATTGTATAGAATTGCATGCATTTGAGGATATTTTTGGAGAAATTGTCAAAATTGGTCAAAATTCATTGAATTGCATGGCTTTTTGAAATTAAGTTTTTCTCATCTCATTTATCACCCCAAAATTAGGCTTTTGGTTTCATCAATGCATATCTTGTTATTTTTGGCATCATGTGCTATTTTTTGAAAGTTGGTCATTTTGGTGCATCACTAGGAATGTAGGGTCCCATACATGGTTCATAATTATTTTCTTACATATGATTAATGTTAAAATTGCCTCTTTTAATTTGTAGGAGAAATCAACATGGGACCTACATTGATGAAATTTGAGAAGAGAGAAGTCAAATAAGCAAGCAAAGAGAGAGTCCAAGCATGTTTGGAAGTCCACAATGGGCCCCACACACCCCATTGCATGCCAACATAGAAGCTTCCATTTTTGCACAATTATTCCCGGATTTTTCAGGGGCAGCAATTTAAAATGGCCATAACTCTCAAACCGAGTGTCGGATCGACGCAATCCAGCCACCGTTGGAAAGCTCTTTTCGAGTAGATATCTGTAGAGCCCAAGATTGCCTAAATCAGAGCTATATTGAGGGAGATATGACCTCGGGAAGTTATCTGCTACAGTTTTAGGCGGGAATTGCAAGAAATCTCAATATTTGGGAAGTTTATTCCCTTTACATCATCATATAATTTTTAGAGATATTCTTGGAATTGTACAAGGAAAGTGTATGCATAAAGAAACCTAATAAGGCAAGGAGATCTCTCAAATTTAAAAGTCTTTCCAAAAAAAGAAGTTAGCTTGGAGAACAAGAAAGAATCCTTGCCCAATAAGGAAAAAGGAGACCTAAAAGGAGGATACTTCTTTACTAAAAGGGGTTTGCAAAAAGCATAAAAGGAGGCATGATGGAGACCCATAAGACATTCCATACGTCCAAGGCTCTCTCTCTCTCTCCTATTCCTTTCTTTTTCTCTTCCTTTCTTCTTTTCCATTAGTTTATTTTTATTTTTTGTAGCCTTGGGCCATGTCCAAGGGTTTATTTTGAAGAAGAAAATTTGTGAAGGAGAAGTTGTAAAGATGCAATTTTTAACTATAAATCAAGAAGCATTCTTTGCAATGGCGGGCTAATTTTCTTGATTAGAGTTATTGATGAAGGTAAGTAATTGTCTTTTTATTTGTTTAGTAATTCTAATTTGTGTTCCATGATTATGTGCTTAATGATTAATAGGCTTGTCTTCGTGCCCTAGGCAAATCTCTATTTTTATTTCTAAAAATAAAAATTAGTTTTTGACTACTCATGCTTAGGTTTGATAGGCCATGCTTAGGATTTAGATCTTTTGATGGTTTATGCTTACTTTTGATGGGTTGTGCTTAAATTATTTTTATTCTTTTATGAGATGAAGGAAGTCTTGAGTTTTGGATTTTTATAATTAAAAAGGGATTTTAAAAGTTAGATTTTCCAAATTAAAAACATTGATTTGTCTTTGATTTGAAGTAAAAATTGGAACAAGTTAGGGTTAATTAATAAATAATTGGTGGATGCTTATTGGATTCCTATGCTCTAATCATCTTCATTAATTGGTAGATTTCGAATTTCTATATCAGTTGCTTAATTTTTAAATATAAACTCAAAACTTTTCTTAAATTGTTAGTTAATTATTTTTCTTATTTTAAAAGTTTCTTTAACTAGCTCCCTGTGGGTTCGACCCGTTCTTGCCACTGTCTCATCTAGACACCCGTGCACTTGCGGTATTTTATGATTGATATTTATCACATCAAGTTTTTGGCGCCGTTGCCGGGGAGCCAATTTGAAAAGAATCTTTTAGTTAGGATTTCTAGGATTATTTGTTCATATCAATGCATACTTTTTATTTAGTTGCATTCATAACTTGCATTTGGTTTAGTTTGTGTTTCTTAATGATTGTGGTTGCTGTTTTTCAAGTTTTTGTTGCTGTTCTTTAATTAATTTTCGGACTGATTTCAAGTGGTTACATAGAATAGAAATTTCAGCACTATTTTTTTGACAGTTTTGACTTGGTTTTTCTTCAAAAGTTCGCACTGTGAAAACCAGTCAAACGGACTCCTTTTGACTTGAAATTTGGATGGATAGGACTTTGGTATATTGACTTTGAACCATCAAAATTTCAGAAAAAAATACGTTTTGGAAGTCCAACTTTTAGTGCTGTGAATAGGGCCAATCAGTCAGGCAGATTCTGCAATCAGCAGAAAAACTGGTTCAAGTAGCCAACTTCATTATAGCATAACTTTTGTGTCTTTTATCCTTTTTAGTCTCTATTTTTTTTTTGTTTGTTTCTTGCATATTAGGAGATTACATCCCACTCATTGATATTAGTTTTTGATTAATACAAGTGGGTCGTACAGATCTGTAAACTTGGGCCTGTGTAACAGGTCCCAACACTTAGATTTTTTTCAGCACTTGACAGGAAGGTCTCCATTTAACTTAGGACTGCATTAGGAGTTTTAGAAGTGCATCTTTCATTCAAATTGTAGTAGTTTAGGGTTGTGAAATTTATATTAGGTTTATTTTTCAATTTAGGAGTTTTATTGACAATTGTTGCTATATTTAGTAGATTATTTAGATCTAACATTTTAGTTGTTTTCTTTGAGGTTACATTCTGATTTTTGAAGGACTCTAAAAGGAAGGAAATAGCGGGGATTGCTTTTAAGCAAACAAGCTGACTTCCACAATGCCCAGATGAAGACACTGATGCATATGAGGAAACAAACCCTAAGTTACCGGAAAATCTACAACACAAGTTCGAATTTGTTTCTCATCCAGCACTACTGTAAGATTCCGGCCCCACTAATTATATTTTTTTATTAGATTATTATTATTATTTTAATTAAATGTATTTTAGTTAATTAATTGGTTAGAGTTAGGTGGGGTGCACGTTAGATTAGATTCTTTGATCGATAAGTTGGGCCACTGGGTAAATGACATGACCCACAATTTGACCCGTTAACTTAAGCCCAAGGAATATTCCCTCTCTTAACCTAATCCTAGTTTAAGAATTGCACATTCTTATCTTTTCCCTTTTCTTTTGCAACTCCTCTCGGTTCTTCTTCTTCCTCCTTTTTCAACTTCTCCAAAGCCATTGCAATTGTAAGATCTGGTTATCAGAATTGTGATCATAGACTACCATCATTCTCCGCTCAACTTTTTAATCTCAGGTAACCCACTCCTCAAACCATTAGGAGTAAATCTTTATTGTAGGGATATCTTCTTTTTCCTTTTAACTGTAGGTTTTGGGTAGGAATGCCATAGATCTTCTCATCTGAGCATTTCTTCTCCATTTTCTATATCAGAACAGCGATAGGATTGTGTTCGTGCATCTTGGGGATCTCGGTCTATGTGTTGGTTAGGAAACCTATTGTATTTTTCACCAACTTCGAATCAAGGCAAGTACATTATTGTAATTTGTTATTAAATATGTGTTTAATCTTTGATTCTTGTTATTTTGCATATAGATTTGTTTAAATGCCCATTTTAAATGATAATGGTGGATTAGGAATTCTTAATTGGATTTGGGTTATTTGGTGTTAGGGTAATGGAGTAGTGGATTCCTTTTCCTTTCTAATTGATATGGTTTTTATGGACTTTGGGGTTGGATTGAACTCTCCTTTGGTACATGGAGAAAAAGGAACGAAAAAGGGGAAAACGCCAATTCCTGCAATTGTGCATTGGATTGAAATCTCCTTTGGTACAAGGAGAAAAAGGAACGAAAAAGGGGAAAACACCAATTCCTGCAAATGTGCACAAACCTAGCCAACAAATAAGGACGTCAAACATTCGAACGTTTCCTTTAAACGTTTGAACGCACGAATCCCTTTTTGTCTGGGCCAAAAGGTAGAGATGTCGAACGTTCTCCTTAAATGTTTGAACGCTCAAGTCTCCCTGCTCCTGAGCCAAAAACTTGACGCACCAAACGTTCGAACTCCTCTTTGGAACATTCGAACATTTAGTGTATTTTAAAACTTATTGCCCTTTTTAACCGATTTGGCTCTATATACATTTTGGGGAACTGTGGCAGCGTGTGTGGGACTTTATTTGAATTAATAACCTTAATTATTTACCTGGACTTCATATAGGAACCGTCTTTGGGCATACGACATCTTATTGATGTAGGATTCAAGTACCTTGTATGACCTTCATGAACTCTAGCGAGAAGGAATTAGATACATCTCTATTAGGAACCCTTCATTGGGTCTATGCACTGTGAATTTAGAGAGATGTACTCTCCCTCGCTCATTAATGTTTATTGTTATGTGTTGTTGGGCACGTAAATATGCGTCTACCTTAGATTGGTTCGTAACTCTGTCGTCGCCTTCGAATTCGCATGCATATATTTGTTTAGGTTATGTACTCGTGTAGATGCATACCCTATTGCGTTATTTATGGACTATGAGGTGGCTTGGCATTTGATGGGATATGTAATGAATGATTACCTAAATTATGGTATGAAATATGAAATGGCCAGCCCTTCACTATGACTTAGGATTTTTGGGTCGGAGCATCACCAATCGGGTCTATTATATATATGCCGCAACCCTTGACTGTGGCCCGGGCACGCGACACATGTATAGTTACGGTTTTCCACAGGTTCCCGCGGTGAGGATCCCGAGCACGGGGACTAACTCACAAGATCAATGTTGCGGAAGCGTGTAGCAAATCGTATCATGACAAAGCATAAATTTTTTTCCATTCCATGAATAAACTGCAAGACATAATATCAGAAGGAAGAAATGTAACATAGCATTCCCAACATAGTTCAAGTTTCAAAGTTAAACCAAAGTATGTTAAAACAAGTTACATCTCAATAAGAGGCCAACAAAGGCCAATACATCCAAAAGTTAAAATAATGACGCCCAAGAAAAAATGAAACATTTTTCAAGATCCCGCCCGACATCTAGATGAAGTCGTCGGGCTACCACTCTCTAGCTAGGGGTGGCTCAACAGCCTCCTCCTGAAGCTCTTCCTCAAAGGCAACGTCACCTGCACCTGGGCACCAAAACAACAAGTATCAAACACAATGGTTTGGCAGGTAATCAAGTTAGACATGAGCTTATAACAGTTGGAGTTTGGAGAAACAAGGTTAAAACCATCTATTGAAGTTAAAACAGTTCATGAATGAGATATATCTCAAAATCGCAAAACTAGCATGAATAAATATAAAATCATGAATAGTTGATCCACATTGAGTCCATCCTTTCTTCATCATACATGATGATAAGAGTAAGCACGACACGCAAAAATACGATCCCACGCCACACAAGGTAGACGGGGAGCCGGCTGCGGAACCAGAACAAGCACGATGTGTAATATAATACACGACTAATTTGCAGATAGTCCACATGTTTAAGGACCCCCGAAGAGTGGATCAGACTGAAGGGGCAGTCCAAGCTTAGTGGTGTTCACTTGAATTCATGAATGCACAAAACACAGCGATACCCATTCTAAATAGATCGAAATTAAGGGGAAGAAGGTCACTTGTCAAAATGAGGCAAGACCCAGCTAGCAAAATAGCATAAGTCATATGCATATCGAACTTAGGAAGTGATCCCCTTTTTTTATTCTTGAAACAAATCTTCAAACAAGCTAATACTTGCAATTCAAAACAAGTACAAATGATATTCATTGTGTCGCAACTGAAGTTCAAAAACGAAGTCCATCAAGCACATGCTAAGACCTTTCGTTGACCCTTGTGTAATTGGAACCCAAATGTCAGAAAATAAAATGAATTGGTGTCCCCGAAGTTGGAATACATTTCGGATTTCCAACTGCACAATGTCAATCTGAAACCCTTAGGGGTTGTTTGGTTGAGAGCATTTCGTATGTAAATAACTCATGCGAATCATTTACACACCTTCATGTTTGGTTGAGGTCATTTACACATCACGTGTGAAATTTTGATATGTAAATGATGTGTAAAAGGGGGCCATTTTCGTACTCAGATTTTCACATGTGAGAAGGTAGTAGAATGAATCTCACGTGATTTGCACATGAAACAAAACCACATCAAAAATGCAGATGATGTGGTTAAAGTGACATTCCGTCACAACAGTGCAAGGTTCGAAACTCCTCTCTTGTTTTCTTTGAAACAACCCGAGCTTACGTTCGCAACCCTAGCATACGTTTGCAACCATACGTTTGAAACCCTCTTCTCCCATTCATCTTCCTAGCACGGTGCTACTCAAGAACTCCAGGTATGGAGCCTCTCTCTCTCTCTCTCATTTTGATCATCTGGTTATTTTTTGGAACGTGCTTCTTGTTTGGTCAAGAACCCTCTATAACCATCCCACCTATCCACCTCTCCTCTCCCATTACCGATTCCTAACAACAACATCCAAATTCCAAGAATCCCCATCAACACATGTCCAATCCCCTATGCCTCTGCCTCTAACTCCCCTACAAAACACCGCCCCAAAAAAAATGGTGTTTCTAGAGCCCCAGAAAAAATGGGTCATTGATAATGCTTTTGGAAATGGGTCTCTATTTGATTGACTGTAATTGAATTCATAAGGGACGTTTTTGAGCCTGTTAGTTTGTTTGTGAGAATTATGAGATTTTTTTTAAAGAGAAATTGAGATTCCCTATTTGGACTTGTTTTTGAGCCTGTTTGTTTCCCTTTTTCAGATTATATTAATCTCATGATATGTAGTATGTTTGGAAATGTTTGTTGATATTTGTTGATTTTGATTAATGGAACTATGAGCTTTTCTTCTTCAGTTTTGATCTCCGTTTGTTTGTTTGTCTATGAACTTTATTTTATTTTTGTAATGGGTTTTAGGTGTTTTTGCTTTGACCTTTTAGAAACCCAATCATAGGTATAGAGATTGCATGATTTCAAAAGAGGATGGAATTGCTTAGTGATCAGAAGATTGTGTTTTTATTTAGTTTTTAGATATTGTATTTGTTATAGTTAGAAAAACCTAGTGAAGGAACACAGATTGAATGGTTTTGAAGAGTTGCTGAGTGATAATGACCTTTACATTTTTCAAGCTATATTCCTATGCACATGTATCATTCATTTTTAGAAACTTTAGAAGATGAAGAAAGCTTGTAATTTGAGTTGGTTTGATAGACTGTTTAGTTGGGAATCATCATTGTTGAATCGATCCCATTCCTTTTCGGTTATGTCTCACCCGAACTTTTTTTTTTTGTGTGTGTGTGTGTGACGGCCTTTGATTTGGATAGAATTAGAATATGCAAAGGAAAAGGCCTGATATTCTGGTGTGTTGTGATTTTTTTTTAAAATACCTTTGGGGGACAGGAGAAGGTCTGAAGTACTCTCCCTGTTTGAACTCAAAATTTGTACCGTTCATAGTATTTGACTCCACTTTCAAAATAACCCTTTATTAAAAAAAAAGGGTAAAACAACAAGAAGGACACCTTTCTTTATTAGTTTCCTTTTGTTAGTTTGTGATCTCAAATCAAACTTTCTTCTTTAATTTTCTCTTTTATAATTTATGATTTCACTCATCATTACATCATATATCAAAGGATTTTATGCTATTCAAAATACATTGTGTATGACTATTAATAACTTCTTGACTAAGTTTTTTGTTTTATATAGAAATGGATAATGATATGATTGACGAAGAAGTTCAACGCATTAATGTTGGACAATCTTCTGGAGCAAAGTGTGGTAAAAGAGATAAGAAGAATGTCACTTGGACATTGACTGCAGATGAATTCTTGACTAATGTGCTATTTAACAAATAACCCTTGGGCAAAAAGATGGGATTGGGTTTACTTCGGAGGGGTGGAGAGAGATTTAACGAAAGATGAAAGAGAAATTTGGCGATGCGTATGATAAAGCTAAAATTAGAAACTGCCTAAGAACAGTAAAAAGTCATTATAATCATATCAAAATTCTCATGGGCTTAAGTGGCTTTGGATGGGATGACATCATAAAAAGGGTAACTGCAGAGGACCAAGTTTGGGATGACTACCTCAAGGTAAGTGAGTAATTATATATCTTGACTTTTCTATTAACTATTAATAAGTAATTAATTAATTTGTTTGTCTCATTTGTGCCACTTAGGCACACCCTGATTATGAATACTATCGAGGAAGAAGTTTTCCCAACTACAAAAAAATTACTATTATATATGGAGACTCAATTACAGATGGTAGAGATGTCATATTGACTAATCAGCATCCATCGCATCCAATGGAAGCCCCTAAATCCAACCATGATAAAGATATGGCAACTGAATCTTCTAGCTCGGAAAAAAGGGATGAGGGTTATATCTCCAAAGCACCACGTACCAAGAAGCCCTTCAACTGTTAGTTCTAGACGCATTGTGCGAGACGAAATAGAGCAGATGTTGACACCAAATCTGATGTTGATATTGCACGTGCAGTGAAGGACTTAACCGACACCCTAATTTTTGTTGCTGACAGGATGGCCCAATTAGGGCCAAGTCAAGATGATGTAGTTCCTGCCATTTTGGAGTTAGATTTGGAGCAGCCTTTACAAATAAGGGCGCTTAGGCAACTTAGGGATCCACAAGTGGCTAGTCAATTCCTTGCATTAGTAACTAACGATAGGCCCCACGCATTCCTCATGGTGGAGTTAGATAGCTCTATTTAGGATAGTGGTAACTAAAACTACTTTATGAAATGGGATTGAGAATTCTTTTTTGCTCATGATACATTTGAATGTTATGTTAGTTTTATGTCATGGTACATCTTCATGTTTGATTTTAATGTTATTCAATTAAGATGTGTGACTATTGATTTTTTTATCATGTGATAACCAATATGTGTTATTACTTATGCTAGTTTTATGTTCTAATATTTGTCAATTTACCATGTAACAGTTCAGAAGTTATGGATAAAAAGATGAAGATGATGTCTATGCAATTAGTAGTAATATCCATTATTGTAATTTTACTGTTATGGGATCAAGACCATAAACAAAAGTGGATAAGAAAGAGGAAGCGAGTACATGAATCATCTCTATCTGGCCATGAATTTGCTTAGTACATTATCAACAATCATGGCTGAAATTCATACGATTTATTTCGTATGAGGAATGATGTCTTTCTAGAATTATGTGAATTATTAAAAAGAAAAAGGTTACTACGTGCAACTTGACATGTGTCTGTAGAAGAACAAGTAGCCATCTTCCTAAATACTATAGGCCATAGTGAGCGAAATCGGGTAATGCAAATTCGATTCTAGCATTCGGGGTACACAATAAGCAAGTACTTCAATGCCATTCTAAACACACTGTTATATATATGCCCTGATTATGTGAAAATTACAGGACCTGAAACCCCCACTCCATATCAAATTTCTACGAATCTAGTGTTCTACCCATTTCTCAAGGTAATTTAATAAACTTTTACTATAGATATTTTTGAGTTATTCTCTATGACAAGATTTTTAACTTATTATTAATGGTGTAGGATTGTATTGGTGCCATTGATGGCACTTATATTACAACTTGGGTACCAATTAAAGATCATCAGCGATATCGATGTAGAAAAGGTTTCATTGCGCAGAATGTGATGGCCATTGTGGGTTTTGACATGCTTTTTCAATTTGTATGTGCCGGCTTTGAATGATCAGCTAATGATAAAAAAGTTCTAACTGATGTTCTACAAAATAGGGGGGTTCACAATCTTCAGATTCCAGATGGTAATAAGAAATTTTGTGATGCCAATATTAAATTATTTATATTTTATAGACGTATTTAACATATTACATATGTTTGATAGTTGTCATATTATCTTTATAGGAAAATATTATCTTGTAGATGCTGGATATGGTAACATGAGAGGTTTCATTGGACCATATCGTGGAACTCTTTATCATCTAAAGGAGTATGGACCCCAAGCGTTGGCTCCAAGGACGCTTGATGAGTTATTTAATCTTCAGCATGCGAAGTTAAGGAATGTTATTGAAAGAACATTTGGCTTATGGAAGGAAAGGTTTCCAATTTTGACACATATGCCTCGAAATTATCCTATTAAGACACAAGTGAAGATTGTAAATGCATGCGCCATATTACACAACTTTATTGTCGTGACCCCGGACCGGGCCCACGAGCTCAATCCGAGATTGGGATGGTTTGGATAATGAATGAATAAATATGAGTGCCAAAGATGTTACCATTGTTAGATTGTATGGACTCAATCCATCAGATGATGTAATAAATTGATTAATTTCTTTATTTATCAATAA
Organism: Umbellularia californica; assembly: GCA_028538565.1. NCBI lineage: Eukaryota > Viridiplantae > Streptophyta > Magnoliopsida > Laurales > Lauraceae > Umbellularia > Umbellularia californica. The sequence continues at coordinate 29,221,045 of JAPQWN010000012.1, read as the reverse complement.
AATCATGCTTTCCTTTCATGAGATGAATGGTGTTTTTATTACTTAATGCACATGAATAATACACATGACATGATGGTTCATGAGTTGAACTGAGTCTCATTAGTATATTAGATGTGATATATGTGCATGGATGAGATCCACACACAGGAGACATGTCACAAATCTTATACTTAAATATCTTCACAACCAGTGATGAAACTGGGCATCTCATCTGATAAGGTTGCAGCAGTTTGATCACTATGAGATAGTGTGATTTATCTCAATCATTAGAATGAAAGATTTTGGATCACAATGCCAGTACATTGGATGTATTGAAAACCATGAGATGCAACTTATTGAATATTGTCCCGATTTTAATGTCTGCTCTCATAATTCCCTAGCAATAAGCTCTCAATCTTGATACATTGATGAACTCAAGTTTCTATCTGTTCATTTACTTTGAGTCATCAATGAGTGAGGCCAACTGTAGGTCAACACCTCGGTGTCTTGAGCATGTGGTAGTAGGATTGTGAGAACATCCAATGGTCAAGATAGAATCTATCTCTATTATCCTCTTGCTAATTAATGGATTTGTCATTAGTAAGTACGCACCCATCTTGATTAAGAGTTAATTGGATGGTACCGATGATCACTGTGATTAATTAGGGCTCAAGGATAATAAGATGTGGATCTAAGATTAGAAGGAACAGATTTATTCCAATTGATCCATGGATATTGATAGAGGGGCCTACTTATGGTAATCGGGAAGTTTAGGGTCTTCTTTGTAATTTATTCCTAAGACTAGAGTGAAATTGCATTTATATAGTGGTGTTATTTGCAATTAATTGTGGGCCCGGATTGCACATGAGATGTGGGGTCGCGGTGTCCCAGTTGAAGCCAGCTTTCTATGGAATCCCTAGTGGTCCCCACGCTAGCGCAAGTTATTAGAAAGATACTAATCATGCTTGAACTCTAAAATGAAGGAATTATAAAGTTACTATTTCTATGTGAAGTAAGACTTCTAATAGTGGTAATAGTAAACTTACTAATTGTTGTGGAAGTAAGACTTCTATGATAATTAGAAAGGAGAAAGTTGCTATTTGTAATGGGAGTTGGACTTCTATTTTAAATAGAAAAAGAGGAGTTTTAAAGGGTTATAAAATGAGGAATTGACCCCCCTTGGACGTCAATAACATAGGAGAAAAACGTCTAGCCCCTTTTTGTGAGCAATAGATGCACATCTCTCTCCTTTCTTTCTCTTCTAGTTTCTTGGAGTTTCTAGTTGGGTTTTCTCTTGAAGTTTCCACCAATATTCTTGAGAAAAGAGATCTGATATCGGGTCATAGCGTGGAAGACAACAAGGTCTTGAAGATCTCAAATTGCTTCAAGAAGAGTTCTTGATCAAGTTAATTGTCTTCTCCTCCATTAAAGCACTAACGGGCTCCAAAGGTATAATCTGCTTCTCTATATATTGTGGATTATTTGGTTGCATGGTGTTGCTGATTTCTATCTTCTAGATAGGTTTTATTGCTGTACATGATTAATGAGAATGATGGTATGGTTTATGGCCTTATGGGTACTTGATCCCTGAGTCAAGTGGGTCAAAAGTTTTAAAAATCTGTCCATGAGGCCCACCTATTTCCAACAGCCATACCGACTGTATTGTTTATATTGGCACATACGACACGGATTAACAAGAATACCATACCATCTGTGTACGCGATTTCCCACAGGTGTCCACGGTGAGGATTTTACATCAACGTAACATTTTTCTTTAAATGCAGAAGCGTGTAGCAAATCGAACATACAATTAACTTCTGGAAATAAAACTCATAACACATGTATAAACAAAATATCAGAGTGAGCAATATTCATGAGCAGTTTTCCCAAAGTAAGGTTAAATGTTTATGCAAAAAGGTTAGTTAATTATCATTCCCCAAAAATAAAGGCCAACAAAAGCCAGTATAACTAAAATAAAAATCCCAAAATATGTTATCCAAAATCCCTAAAATGTGTCGTATCTCAAGGCTCGATCGAGCGTCTAAATGACATCGTCAGCCCGCCATTCACCTACACATTGGGGCTTACCGGCCGCCTCCTCAAACTCCTCCTTGGGATAATCGGCGTCTGGACCTGAGTACCAAAGAATGGGCCAGACACAACGGTCTAGCAAGTGGGTGAAAGGATATCACAACATAATAATAATAATTAAATTTACTTTGGAAATCGTTAAAACCTGTTTAAACGACATTTTTCATAAAAGAGTGCATTACTTATTAGAAAACAAATATGCAGTATAAAAGCATATAAAGGTACCAAGAAACAGGGAACTAACAAGATGGCAACCACACAAAGCTAAATCTTTTATCACTGAAGTGATAAGAGCACATCGAGGCATTGATCTTTGACACACGAGGTGATGAGATTCAACGAAATATAAATATACATATAATTATATGGGACAGGACCACGGTAGCGAGCCGAGTATCGGAACGGGACGGGATCCAAATTGCAGTTGGCGGGACGGGGGGGACCTCCAAGTCGGTGGATCAGACCGACATGGTTGTCCAAGCTTAGTGGTGTCGACTCATAGGTCAAATAACAAAAATTGGGGGCGTGCACAAACACTTGTATGATATAAAACATATAAATGGGTGGGACGGGGTGCCCATAGGCACAAATATCCCTTATCATCGGGCAATGCATAATGGGTCTAGCAAAAATGCTACAAATGTAATTCCAGTATTTTTGGGCATGACAAATCATATACCATCAATTTTCGGGAAGCATAAATACAAAAAGTTCGGGTAAAAATAGAACACAACTCTATTTCCAAAATTTCCGGGTCAAGTATTCGGGATTCAAGATTTCACCAATGGGAATAGGGGTCCCGTATGACAATTTCGATATAAACTTGGTACTCATCGAGTTTTGGAGACAGTATGAGATCCCTATGCACCTTGGTAATTTCAAAACTTTAATGAATCTTCGTGATGGAGTTTCTTCCTCAAACGGGTTCCATCATTGTCTCTTAAGTCTCCCATCACAATTGGGCTCTCAATAAACCTCCTCCATACATTTAAACATCATACTCAAGCCTCCAACACCACCCTAGGTTGACAGTGCACACCGCTCGAGCGGACATGAAGTTCGCTCGAGCGATGTACTTTCTGGAAGGGTTCACTCGAGCGGATTTCGGTTCGCTCGAGCGGGCCTGTCAAGATCAAGTTGGCTCGAGCTAACTGCTAAGGTCGCTCGAACTAACTGACTTCTGGATGGGGTTCACTCGAGTGAACTGTCACATAACTGATTCTATGAACAGTTCGGCTCCTTCCTTTTTCCTCTTTGTAAATCTTCTTGAGCCTCATTTCTACACCTAAATGAGAGGCTTAAATCCTCCCTTAAACCCCACACAAACCACCATCAAATCTTCAACAAACATCCATCCAATCACCTCCTTCCCATCCACAATCAACCATAAGAGAAAGAGATGAAACCCATCATTCACAAATATTCATTTACAAGTAACATTTCAAATTCTTAATATAATTCAATGCAACATGTACTAAGAGGTTCATAAGATAGGAAAACACCTCAATATGCACATTTTGAAATCAATAGAAACCACGTCAAAAATCAAGAGCTAAGCCATCAATACCATTAATGAAAGAAATCAAGTTTTCTCACAATAAATATTCTAAAAGCCCAAGAAATCCATTTATCAACTTGCCTTAGGTCTCTAACAAGTCAAGGAGGCTTCTAATCTCCCTTCCTCAAGGCCAACCTACAAACACATCCAAAAACCCCAAACACAAATCCTAAATGATCAAAACCATGAATGGGAAAGAAAGAACTAACAACAAGAGAGAAGAAGGCTCTCTAAGGTGAGAAGAAACCAAATCTAAGAGATTGAAGGAGAAGCTTACTTAGTGGTTATTCAAATGGAAAAAGTTAATTCAAAGAAGATCTTGGAATGGGTGGTTTCCTCCATAAATAGTATTAAGAGGGAGTTCATAAATAGTATTAAGAGGGAGTTCTTATGGTGAGGAAGGAGAAGATGACCTCCATTTTGCTATTGGTGCAAGATTGATAGAGACTTGGAGATGGAAGAGCAAGAAGGAGAAGAAAAGGAGAAAAACCCTAGTTTAGGGCTGGATTTGAGCTGGAGGAAGGGGATAAGGAAGAAGGGTTCTCTATTTATAACAAGTGAAAGTGGGCTCCACCACTAACAAATCTCATTGGGCTCAAAATCATGGCTTTAGGGACCTCGGATGAATTCGATGAAGAAGGGAAAAACGATCATAAAAAAATCTAGTTCCTAAAAAGTATATAATTCGAGGGTTTTGGAGACGACGAATTTTGTGTCCAGATTTGGTGTAAAAAGACTGTTTTGCCCTCGATAATGGAAAAGTCGGGTTTCGGGGTTTCGGACGGAAACAGGATCAACACAACAGTTGTAGAGATTAACGAGATAAATCAAATGAAGTCAAAACTCAAGTTATCGAAATTTCGAACAATCCCTCCATGTACACGTAAGGTCATAAAAAGAACCCCCAAAGGGTCCCACTAATTAAAAAGGCACTCAAAACTCTCCAGAGCTATATCAAAAGCTATTCTATCTCCAACTTAATCAAAATCCAATAATCTCGCTTAGAACTAACACACGACACAATTAGTGCTAATTGCGGTCACTCGGGTCGGGGTCTTACATCCTCCACGCCTTTGGGTGTTTTGGTCCTCCAAATGAGATATACAACTCACCTAAGGTAGTAGATGTAGATACTTCTTCTGGACTTGATCTCGTAGTTCCCACGTCACTTCTTCCGGTCTATGGTTTTCCGAAAGCACTCTCACCCAGTGAATAGTCCATGTTCTCAACTCTTGTTCCTTTGTATCAATGTTCTGGACAGGCTTCTCAACATTGTAGCATCTTCTCGGATTTCCAAAGGTTCGTGAAGGAGTAAATGGGATGGGTCATGAACGTACTTCTTCAACATTGACACATGGAAGACGTTGTGTACGCCGGAGAGTTCGGTTGGTAAGGCTAATCTATAAGCCACATCACAAATCTTGCTCACGATATTGATGGATCCGAAAGGAATCTTCCGTCCTCTCCTTCCGCACCCCGGGGGCTGACCTGGGTCTCGGCGGAGGAGGGAAAATCTCGGGCATCAACATTTTTGTACGGGTATGCCAGATTTACTTTCTACTTGGAATTTGGAATGGTGATAATCCGGAGATTCACCTTCGCAAGTGGAAAGGAAATCAATCCTTTTTTCTAACTTTTCAAATTGCATAAATATTAAGAAAAGAGACAAGTTTTAAAAATGCCGTAAGAGGCGTTTTTTGTTTGTTTGCCGTGAAAGGCGATTTTGTTTGTTTGCCGTGAAAGGCGATTTTGCTGTGAAAGGCGTTTTTACAAAACTCATCAAATATGAAAGACAAGAATTGTGATTTCTTTTTGTCTCTTTAAGAAATACAAACTACAATAGAAAAGGAAGAAAATGGATCTAACTTCTCAGGAGATTGTGGGGACACGTTGAGATCGACGGTCGCAAGTCATGTATGGGCTTCGCCATCGTCCTTCAAATGAGAACATGTGATGCTTTGATTCTTTGGCTTGGCTCCTAACCTCAGTTTTTTAAAGGACAAGGACCAAGAGAAGGTCCTATATCCAATGAAAAACCAAGTAAACGGGCTGAAAAGCCGCGTTTAGGCCATGTTGGAGAAGGAGGTGACCTTGGGGGGGTGGCCCCCCAAGGGACGTTGATCACCTTGTGGTGCTTTGGGAGCAAAGTAGCAGAACTTCGTCTCTCTCTTGGATTTTCTGAATTTTCAGAGCTTGCACTTGGGAAATCTCTTCATCAAGCTTTCTTCTTGGAATGGACCTCCTTTTATAGGCTTTTGATAGCCATGAGGTGTTTATTGGCATTGATGGCCATGATGAAAGAATTGATGAGGAGTTACAAGTTGATTTTGTAACTCCTTTTTCAAGGCTTGTGATTGGCCGATGAAGGTAGTGGGCATTTAATTGCCTTTATGCTTCATGATGATGGGAGTTTCATGGGTTTAATGCCATGATTGCTTGGATTTGTAACTCCCGAATGCTTGGTTCTGATTGGGCAGTCCAAAATAATGAGTTAATGACTGCTTTAATGGGTCAATTAACGTCATTAAGTGGTTGCCAAGGCATGTGAAGAGTCGCGGGCCGTGCTGCGCCTTTTGAGATTCTTCTTGCGATCATCACGGGTGGATCCACGCATTGTTTGATGTCGGATTGCGATGCAATTTCAGACATTGACTGATGTTGGCAGGCCGGTGACATCTGTCTTGTCGATTTCACGATCGGTCGGACAGAAAGTGCACTTTCTTGGTCAGCCGGTTGGCGATCTTGAGGCGATCGGTGATGATTTCATGCTTTTGACGGCGGATCCGAGATGTCGACGAAGATCAGTCGTTTTCAAGCATCAAACATTGGATTTTCAGAAAATCACAGAGGCCAGAACACCTAAAACGCGAAAAGAATCGGAAAACGGACGATTCGGCGAAAAATCCGGCGACCCGGATTTCCAGGGTCGCCGGGCGACCATGCACCCAGGGTCGCAGGCGACCTTGGGCCAAGGTCGCCGGCGACCATAGGGCTTCGGCCCGTTTGGTCGCCGAGCGTTGTTTTCGGCCGTTTTTTCGTCTTTTTCGTTCCTTTTTTCTTCTGTATTTTTCTTGAAATTTTTCCTCAATTATTGACTTGATTTTCTTGGAGAAATCTTGACGAGAACCCTCGCAAAATCGGAGCACAAAGTTTCCTAATTTTCGGGAAAGTCGAAGACTTTGTAGCCGATTTTCCGTCAAGCGTCGAAACTAGGTCAAACGATGTCGGAATGACCTGAAAATTGAGGTGAAGCTTCTTGAGCAGTGGATAGGACCAACCATGGGCTTTTATTTGAGTTTTGAAGCCGTTTGGGGTCCCATCGATGCTTCACTTGATTTTGCTGCGGGGAAAATGCCGAGCTTTGATATGTGGTCAAACGATGTCCGATTGACCTGAAATTTGACGGGGAGCCTATTGGAGTCATTTTGAGATGTTCCATGGGCTCCGTTTTGGATGTCATGGTCCTGGGTTGCTCTGCCGCCGGTAGGCTTGATTTTCTCTCGGAGCATCGAAACCTGGTCAAACGTTGTCGGAATGACCTGAAATTTGACGTGCAGCCTTTTGGAAGCATGTTGAAGCCACTCATGTATTTTGTTTGATGAGTGCTGGCTTCGGTGGTTGTCGCCGCCGGGAGGCTTGATTTTACTGCTCGAGCATTGATAGAGGGTCAAACGTTGTCGGTTTGACTTGAAATTTGGTATCGAGCCCTTTGGAGACATTCTGGAGTTATCCATAGGCTCTGATCAAAGTTTTGGTGTCTTTGATGATGTCGCCGCCGGAGCGCTTGTTTAGCTGTCGGAGCAGTGAAGTTAGGCCAAACGCTGTCGGAATGGCCCGAAACCTCAGGTGTACCCCTCTTTTAACTGTCTTGAAGGATCTCTCAGGTTCTGTCTGATTCTGACAAAATCTGATGCTTGAAGTAGCCTTGCCTAGTTTTAGCAGGATGCAGCTTCAGGAGGCTTCTTGATGTTGAGGAGACATATTGACTTTTTTGGTGTCAACAAATGCCCCCTCGAGGTGCAGCGACGAGTAGCTTTTTGGAGTCGATGTGCCTCGAAGAGAAATTTGGAGGAGAGATTCCAACTTGACCAAGAGTCTTGAGCTTTTCTGAGTTTCCGGGGGAATTTTATGGTAGTGAGAGGGATCACATATCATCTCAAGGCAAAGTTTTGAAAATGACATGGGGTATTTGGATTTTGGGTTTTGGATTTTGGTTTTTGACCTTTTGACCTAACAAGCTGTATGTGGCAGGTTAGGTGGTCGGGGTTTGATTTTGATTTTGACCTTGTGACCCAACAAGCTGTATGTGGCAGGTTGGGGGGTCAGATTTAGTTTGTTGGTTTTGGATTTTGATTTTAGTTTTGGTCTTGTGACCTAACAAGCTGTATGTGGCGAGCTAGGGGACCGGATTTTGGTTTTGTGAAATGTCAATTTCAAGATTTTGGCTCAATTTGGTTCATGAGGTTGGATGATTTGGTTTTTTGGAAACTCATGGGACTTTCTTTTCTTTTTTTTGAATGGTCCCATCAACTCAAAAGAGGCATGGGACTTTTTTTTTTTTTTTTTTTTTTTTTGCTCTTGGTAAGAGGAATATTTTGACTAAAAGCCACTTTTAGTGCCTAGGTGGTCAAACCTGGCTCATATGGGCTAACCCATGGGACCTTAGGCTTTGGAGATGGCCTAGATCTCATATGGTGTCGTATTTGTAAAGAATATCTAAAAATATCTCTTTTGTGTAGAGAATATCTAAAAATATCTTTATTTGGAGAGAATTTCTCAAGTTTTCTTTTTGTGGAAAGATTCTCTCAAAATATCTTTCTCTTTGGGAAAGTAGCTAAATTTTAGCACTTACCTCCTTTCTTTCTCTTTGTTTCCTCTTTTGGCTTGCTCTCTTCTATAAAAGCAAAGAGGGTTGGTGCTTTTGCTCCATTACTTTCTTTTTGCAAGAAATCTTCAAGAGTGCTCTCCAAGACAAGAAGTGCTTTCTCTTCTTCAAGGATCTCCAAGCTTTTCTTCTTCTTCTCCATCAATGGCTTCAAGTAAGTTTTCTTCCTCGTCAAGAATCTCCATTGTAGAAGTAGCTTCTTCATCATTTTTTTTTCTTCTTTTTCTTTTCTTTTCTTTCTTCTTCTCTTTGTTTTTTTTTCTTTTCTTTTCATGCACGTTTTTCCTTTTTTTTTCGTGCTTCTCTTTTTTTCTTTCTTTCTTTTTTTTTTTCTCTTTTTTTTTTCTTTTCACGGTTTTCTCTTCTTTTTTTTTTTTTAAAACCGTGTACTCTCTTTTTTTTTCTGTTTTTTTTTTCCACGTTGATTTCTCTTTTTTTTTTTTCAGCGTCTTTCTTTTCTCTCTTTTTTTTGCTGTTTCTGTTTTTTTTTTTCTCTGGCTGTACGGACAGGTCCGTACGGACCTGACCGTACTGCCACGTGGCAGTGGGCCACGGCCTGTGGGCCAAATTTTTTTTTTTTTTTTTTTTTTTGCAGAGATATTTTTTTCTCTCTTTTTCTTTTTCTTTTTCCTTGTTTGCTCACTATGATAATGAGGCTATGCAATTTCAATATGTATGCATTTTTTGTTTGATGCATCAAGATAGAAGGCTAGAGTCTCTAGGTCAAGCCAACATGATTTTGACTTGGACAATGTTTGATTGGTTTTGACCAAATTGGGTTGGAATTGGTCAAACTTTGGTCAAGGTTTTCCTAGCATCTAATGCATACCTGAAAATCTTTTGCAAGTGTTGGGATTTTGAGCTCGCAGCGATGTTGAGCTCTTTCTTGGTCTTGCTAGCGATGTTGAGCTCTTTCTTGGTCTTGCTGGATTTTGAGGAAGTTTGCAACTTTTGGATTCTGAAGCTCGCAGCAATGTTGAGCTTTTTTCCAGATTTTGCGGAAGTTTGATGAGATTGGCTTGTTCTCGCAGCGATGTTGAGTTCGAGCCTTCTTTGAGAATTCTCCACTGACTATGAGCTTGCAGCGATGTTGAGCTCATCTTCAGGCTTCTTGTCTTTTTCGGAGTATTTTCCTTTTTGTTGGAATTGCCCCGGAACCATGTCCAAATTTTGCTAGAATTTTTGTAGCAAAATTCTGTCATTTCGATGTTGATTGATCTTTTCTCTTCCATCTTTTGCAGGTAGTTCTTCTAGAACAAACAAGGGTAAAGGTCCTGTCACTGACGCACCTCGTCGGTCTGCTAGATCTTCCAATGTGGCCGCTCAGCAGGCTTGGGAGAAGGAGGAGACTCTCATTCGCCAGGTTGAGGAAGCTGAAGGTTTTGTTCGGAGGAAGACTCAGAAGCATGAGCAGTGGCAGGTCCTCTGGGAAGAACTTCCTCGTGTTGTAGATGGGTCACGGCATTCGGCCGCGTTTTATGGGGACATTTTGAAGAAGTGTGGCCTAAAAACTTTGGAAGTTAAGGCCAAGGGTCTGCTTGAGGAGTTGAACCTTTGGTTGAAAACCATATCGGATTGAGCTCCTGGGTTGTAACAGACTCTTTTTCCTTCTTTTTTTTTTGGTACCTCTATGTATAAACAGTTTTGGTACTATATTTTTGTATCCCCTCCCTTTCACTTAAATCATTTTTTTGATGAAAACAATTTTGAGCAAAAGTTGATGGGAATGTTTGTTTAAGAATTTGATCAAAAGGTTGTCATTTTGTGAAAATCTTTTGTCAAAGAGTTGTTTTGGGCATGAAAGCCAATTTTTGTGGCGAAAAGCCTGGTTTTTTTTTTTTTTTTTTTTTTTATGGTTTGAAAACCAAATTTTGGATGATGTGAAAGCCTAATTTTGTGGCGTAAGAGCCAAAATTTGTTTTGCGGCAGGAGAGCCAGAATTTTTGGATGGCGTAAAAGCCGAATTTTAGAATGGCATAGAAGCCGAATTTTGTTTTGTTTGTCTTGGCATTTATAGCCGAATTTTGGCATTTATAGCCAGATTTTGGCGTTTAAAGCCGATTTTTTTTTGTTTTGGCATTTATAGCCGAATTTTGAGATGGCATGAGAGCCAAAAATTTTGTTTGTGGCATGAGAGCCGATTTTGAGATGGCATGAAAGCCGATTTTGGCGTTTATAGCCGAAAAATTTTGTTTTTGGCATTTATAGCCGGATTTGGCGTTTATAGCCGAGTTTTGGCGTTTATAGCCAGATTTTGGCGTTTATAGCCGAGTTTTTTGAAAACCGAGTTTTGTTTTATTGGCATGAAAGCCGATTTTGGCGTTTATAGCCGAAAATTTTTTTGTTTTTGGCATTTATAGCCAAATTTTGGCATTTATAGCCAGATTTTGGCGTTTATAGCCGAGTTTTGGTTTTCAAAATGCAGGTATCGACTAAATGTGGCCTCCCCGCTGAATGGTCTTGCAAGTATCGATGGAATGTCGCTTCCTTGCTCATTCGGTTTTGCGAGTATTGATGGAATGTCACTTCCTCGCGGGTTAGGTTTTGCAAGTATCGATGGAATGTCGCTTCCTCGCGAATTGGGGTGCAAATATCGACTAAGCGTCGCTTCCCTGCTTTTCCCAACACTTTTGGTTTTGCGGGTACTGACTTAATGTCGTTTCTCCGCGATTTTTGAAATTTGAGGTTTTCTCGAACCATTTGAAATTTGGGTTGTGGATAGCAACTGGTATGTTGCATCTCCACGATTTTTGAAATTTGGGTTGTGGATATCAACTGGTTTGTTGCTTCTCCACGATTTTTGAAATTTGGGTTGTGGATATCAACTGGTCTGTTGCTTCTCCACGATTTTTGAAAATTGCAAGTATCGAATGGGGTTCGTTTCCTTGAGATTTTGGGTTTTTGGAAGTATCGAATGGGGTTCGCATCCTTCCGGTTTTTTTTTTTTTTGGGTTTTGCGAGTATTGACTGAATGTCGCTTCCCCGCGGTTTTTTAAAAACCAAAGTTTTGTTTAAAGACGCGAAGGTCATAAATTTTGACTTAAAACCATTTTGGTTGTAAAAGCCGAGGCGGTCTAGGGTGAAAATTCCTAAGTCCCGATTTTTGTTTCAAACCATGAATTTTGGGTTCAAGGATCGAAAATTTTAGTCAAGTATGGGAAAAGGCTCCTAAACTTGGATTTTTGGATTTGATGATTTTTTTTTTGAACAATGAAACGATGAAAGTAAGCATTGTTTTGAGAGATTATTTTTTTTTTTTGGAAATTTCAACATAAAGATGAAAATTTCAAAAGGGGTGGGTTTGACGAGCAAGTACCTTGGAAATACGCTTTAGCCGTGTAGATATTGCTCTGACCCGTTTGAGGAAGTCTTCAAGGGTAGTACCGCTTCAAGAACTTGCCGTTGATGGGTAGCATACATCTGTCTCCTTCCATGTTTAGAAGAGCGTATGCACCGTTGGAGAAGACTTTGTCGATGACGAAGGGTCCCTCCCATTTTGGTTCGAATTTGCCTTTGGATTTGTGGGCAAAGACTATGGGTCTTTTTACTGCAAGAACCAAGTCACCCTTTTTGTAGGCATGTTGCCGACCTTTTTGTCGAAAGATCCTGCCATGCGTGCTTGGTACAACTCAATGCTTTGTAAAGTTTCGAGTCGTCTTTCATCGAGATTATCCAGCTCTTGGAGTCTCAATTTGACATTGCTTTCTTGCGTCATGTCATTTTGCAAAGATACCCTTAAGGAAGGAATTTGTACTTCCAAAGGGATAACAGCTTCTTATCCATAGACCAAAGAGAATGGTGTGCTATGGGTTGGTCCTCGAACAGTGGTTCGATAGGGCCACAAAGCTTCTAGTAGTTTGTCGCCCCAGTCTCTTTTGTGACTAGAGACCATTTTCTTGAGAATTTTGCAGAGTGTCTTATTGAAGGCTTCTGCTAGTCCGTTCGCTGCTGGATTATATGGAGTCGAAGGACAACTTTGGATTTTGTACTTGTCGCAGAACCTGTAGAATCTGTGATCCCGGAATTGTGGTCCGTTATCATGGACGAATCTTTTAGGTATGCCGAAGCGACAAATAATGTTGGTGCGCAAGAACTGAAGGACTGATGAAGTCTTCATTTCGCTGAGTGCAAATGCTTCTGACCACTTGGAGAAATAATCCGTAGCGGCGAAGATGAAGCGATGACCTTTGCTTGAGGTTTGAGGATGGATATCCGACTTCCAACCACTTGGTGGCATTCAGCAACTGCTTGGTGTGTGTTGAGAGGAGGGAGAATCCTTCTTTGACACACTGTGACTTGTATGTTTTCCCCTTCTTGGATTGCCATGGATGCGGCGAGTCCGGCCAGGGCATCTGCACGGATGTTTTCACCTCTGAGGACGTGGGTGATGTGGCAGATGTTGAATTTTTGTCGAAGCGACTGCGCCTTATTGTAGTAAGGTAGCAAATCAGGCTTCTTGACTTCATATTTTTTATTCATCTGGTTGACGACCAGTTGAGAGTCTCCAAAAGCTTCCAGCATGGTGATGCCGGTTTCGAGGGCGAGTTCCAATCCAACAATCAGGGCTTGGTAATCAGCTGCATTGTTTGAACATGGTTCCAGTAGCGAGAAGGCGTGTGGAATCATGTATTTGTCGAGGCTGACAAAGAGGATGCCGATTCCCGATATTTGCTTTCCTTTTTCATTTGTCCTGGTTGCACCGTCAAAGTACATGTCCCAGGAAGCATTTGACAAGGAAGTTTCCACATGATGGAATGCGCTCCTGTCGAGGGTGCTACCCGGGTCAGCGGACGGGGAGTCCGTCGGGTCCGGCCCTTTCGCGCCCGGGGGGCTGAAGCGTGCATCAACATTTCTTTGTGTGGGTGTGCCAGATTTTCTATTTTACTTGGAATTGCAAGTGGTAATCCGGAGATCGACCTTCGCAAGTAAAAAGGAAATCAACTTCTTTCAAGTTTTCCATTGCACAAATATTTAAGAAAAGAGACATTTTCTTGGTTTGCCGTGAAAGGCGATTTTGTTTGGCATTTATAGCCGATTTTGGCGTTTATAGCCGATTTACAATTCTCATCAATAATGAAAGACAAGAGTTGTGATTTTTGTCTCTTTTAGAAAAATACAAACTACAATGAAAAGCAAGAAAAGGAGGATCTAACTTTTCAGGAGATTGTGGGGGACTCGTTCAGATTGACGGTCGCAAGCCATGTATGGGCTTCGCCATCATCCATGCAGATGAGAACAGAGGATGCTCTTGATTCGCTTGGCTTGGCTATAACCTCAGATTTTTAGAGGACAAAGACCAAGAGAAGGTCCTATGTCCAATAAAAAGCTAAGTAGACAGGCTGAAAAGCCACGTCTAAGCCATTGGAGGCAGCGGGAGAAGGCAAGGACCTTGGGGGGGAGTGCCCCCCAAGGGACTTTTGTCACCTTGTAGTGGTGGCCGGTGCAGAACTTCAGCAGAGTTTTCTCTCTTTTTCTTTCTCTCAGATTTCTGGATCTGTGGTGCTTTTTCCGAAGTCCGGGGAAGTGATCTCTGGATTCTTTTCGATCTCTGATCTCTTTTTTCTTCTCATCCCGATTTCAATGGAATGCTCTCCTATTTATAGGCTTTTGGTAGCCATTTAGGAGAGCTTTTATGGGCTTTAATGGCTTTAATGGGAGGAGTTACAAGATTTATTTCTTGATTTTGTAACTCCTTTTTCCTTGAATCTGATTGGCCGATGGAGATTAAGGGCTTTTAATCACCTTAATTACTATAATGGGAGGAGTTTCATGGCTTGAATGCCATGAATCTCTTGATTTGTAACTCCCGAATGCTTGCTTCTGATTGGGCCGTCCAATAGAATGAGTTAATGACTGCCATAAAGCTAGCCAATTAACCACATTAATTGGTCGCCAAGCAGTCGAAGAGTCGCGGGCCGTGCCGTGTCTTCTGGAATTCTTCTGGTGATGATCATCGATGGATCTTCATGCTGATCGACATCGGATGAACATGTAACTTCAGACATTGATAGCTAAGAGCGGGCCGGTGACATCTGTCTTGTCGATTTCTCTATCGGTCGGACAGAAAGAGCACTTTTTTGGTCGACCGGTTGGCGATCTTGGAGCGATCACTGATGATTTTATGCTTTTGACGGCTGATCCGAGATGTCGTCGGATATGAGTCAATTTCAAGCATTAAAAATCACATTTTCAGGAAACCACAGGGGCCAATGTGCGCGAAACGCGAAAAGGGACGGAAAAACGGGTCACCGGTGAAAAATCCGGTGACCCGGACTTCCATGGTCGCCGGCGACCATGGGCCGGCGACCCTGGGCCAGGGTCGCGGGCTGCGACCCTGGGGTTTTTTCCCCTTTTTTGGTCCGTTTTGCGGTCTTTTTCGTCGCCGTTTTCTTCTGTATTTTTCCTGACATTTCTTCTCATTTATTGGCTTGATTTCCCTGTAGAAAACCTGATGAGAATCCTTGCATTTTTAGAGTGCAAAGTTTCCAATTTTCTGGGAAAGCCGAAGACTTTGTCGCGTAGAGCTGTTGATTTTCCGCCAAAAGCTGAAACTTGGTCAAATGATGTCGGAATGACCTGAAATTTGAGGTGAAGCCTCCTGAGCAATAAATAAGACCAACCATAGGCTTTTGTTTGAGTTTTGAAGCCGTTTGGGGTCCCATCGATGCTTCACTTGATTTTGCTGCGGGGAAAATGCCGAGCTTTGTTATGTGGTCAAACGATGTCCGATTGACCTGAAATTTGACAGGGAACCTATTGGAGTCATTTTGAGATGATCCACAGGCTCTGTCTTGGAAACCATGGTCCTGGGGAGCTCCGCCGCCGGTAGGCTTGATTTTCTCTCGGAGCATCGAAACCTGGTCAAACGTTGTTGGAATGACCTGAAATTCGACGTGTAGCCTTTTGGAAGCATGTTGAAGCCACTCATGCACTTGGTTTGATGAGTGAAGGCTTCGGTGGCTCCCGCCGCCGGGAGGCTTGATTTTGCTGCTCGAGCATTGATGGAGGGTCAAACGTTGTCGGTTTGACTTGAAATTTGGCATGGAGCCCTTTTGAGACATGCTGGAGTCATCCGTAGGCTCTGATCGAAGTTTTGGCGTCTTCGATGATGTCGCCGCCGGGAGCGCCAATTTAGCTGTCGGAGAAGCGAAGTTAGGCCAAATGATTCTGAAATGGCCCGAAACTCCTTGTGTACTCCTCCCTTGGCTGTCTTGAAGGATCTTGCAGTTTTTGTTTGATTCTGACAAGATTTGATTTTTTGGAGAAGTTGCATTGCCTATTTATGGCAGGTTGCGACTTCATGCAGCTTTCTTGATGTTGAAGAGGCAAAGTGACATTTTTGGTGTCAACAAATGCCCCCTCGAGGTACAGCGACGAGTTGCTTGACTTTTGTAGTCGATGTGCCTCGAAGAGATTTTTGAAGGAGAGCTTGTGTCTTGACCAAGAGTCTTTGAGCAATCTTTCCTTTGGTAGAGTAGCCTTTGAGCTTCCAGGGGAATTTTATGGTAATGAAAGGAATCACACACCATCTCGAGGCAAAGTTTTGAAGATGACATCAGGGATGTGGATTTGGGTTTTTGTTTTTGACCTTGTGACCTAACAAGCTGTATGTGGCAGGTGAGGGGGTCGGGTTTTGGTTTTGACCTTGTGACCTAACAAGCTGTATGTGGCAAGTTGGGGGATCATGATTTGGTTTTTGGTTTTGGTCTTGTGACCTAACAAGCTGTATGTGGCAAGTTAGGGGACCAGGATTTGGTTTTTGGTCACTCTTTGGGACTGTGTGGGTCCATTGGAGTGGTTTGGTTTTTTGTGGAATGTCAATTTCAAGATTTTGGCTCAATTTGGTTTATGAGGCTGGATGGTTTGATTTTTGGAAGCTCATGGGGCTTGGAATTTTTTGTATGGTTCAATCAACTCAAAAGAGGCATGGAACCATTTTTGTATGCTCTTGGTAAGAGGGATTTTTTTTTCCTGACTAAAAGCCCATTTTTTTTTTTTTTTGAGAGAATCTCTCATTGATTGATTTTGGGAGAAAATCTCTCAAAGACATCTTTCTTTTTGGGAAAGAATCTTTCTAATTTCTTCTCTTTTGGTAAGGTTACTAATTAGTAGCACTTACCTTTCTTTTTTGTTTCCTTCTTTGATTTGCTCTCTTCTATAAAAGCAAGGAGGAGGCTAGATCTCTTGCCCTTATTGCTTTCTTTCTTTTGCAACAATCTCAAGAGAGCTCCAAGACCAAGAGTTCTTCTTTTTCAAGGATCTTCAAGCTTTTTCCTTCTTCTTCTCCATCAATGGCTTCAAGTAAGTTTTCTCTCTTTTTCTTTCAAGAAAACTCCATGTAGAGAATAGGATGGTAAAAAAAAAGAAAGTTTATCTTCTTCTTTTTTTTTTTCTTTCTTTTCTTTCTATTCTTCTTCTCTTTTTTTTTTCACGTGATTTCTGTTTTTTTTTTTTTTTTCGTGCTTCTTTCTTTCTTTTTTTTTTTTTTCTTTTTGCACGTTTCTTCTTCTTCTTTTTTTTCTTTCTTCTTTTTTTTTTCTTTGTGGGCCGTACGGCCACGTGGCATGTGGGCCACGGCCCATGGGCCAGCCCCTTTTGCTCTTTTTTTTTTCTTCTTTTTTTTTTGCTGTTTTCTTTCTCCCTCTTTTTTTTTGAGAAAGTTTTTTTTTCTTTTTTTTTTCTTTTCTTTCTCCTTTTTTTTTTTTTGAGAAAGTTTCTTCTTCTTCTTTTTTTTTTTTTTTGCTCATCATGATAATGCGTTTTTATGCAAATCTAGATGTTCATGCATGTACTTTTTGTAGATTGAGTTGAGTAGCATGATGTGATAGCATACCTGAAAATCTTTGCAAATTTGGGAATTTGGAGCTCGCAGTGATGTTGAGCCCTTCTTGATTTTGCGGAGATTTTGAGGTTTCGAAAGTTTGGAGTTTCGGAGCTCGCAGCGATGTTGAGCCCATCTTCAAACTTTCTATTTCTTTCGGGGTATTTCCCTTTTCTTCGGAATTGCCCCGGAACCATGCCAAAATTTCGCCAGATTGTCTTTTTGCGAAATCCTGTCATTTTGATGATGATCTTTTTCTTTTCCAACCTTTGCAGGTGGTTCCTCCAGAACGAACAAGGGTAAAGAGCCTGCTACAAGCGTACCTCGTCGATCTGCTAGATCTTCCAATGTGGTCGTTCAGCAGGCCCGGGAGAAAGTCCAGTTTGTGGAAAGAAATCTTGAAGAGTGCGACTCTCTCAATAGAGATGAGATGAGACAGCGACTGATTACTCTCAAGGGAGAGGAATTTTATAAGATCATGGTAAGCAGTCGGCCGTGGGTTATGGACGATCAGAGGGTGTTGCCCAAGCCTACCTTCTTCTTTGGAGATGCAGTCCCTGACGACTTGACATACCAAAGGAGATGTTTTCAGTTCTCTTACACAGCAAATGGTGAGGAGAGAACTATTTCTACCCGGTCGTCTTTTGACCGGACCATCTCGATCCTGAGCCTTTCTCCCACGTGCCCTAAGAGGGAAGATCCTCCGAGCTGGGTGAAGAGTACCAGTGTGATCAAGACCGGGGTTTTTGTTGGTGGACCTTCCGGTTTTGCGGAGAAGCCACCTGTCCGTATGGACGTGTTGATGCCAGCCAGTGGTTACCAAGGTTCTGATCATCCATCGGTCGATTTGAGACCGGTGGGCCTTGGCGTTTTCAGCGGTGACGGCAGCAATTGGGTGAAGCCTTTTCGACTTCTTGGCCGTTTCAGTGTTGACTCCGATTGGAAGTCGTGGACTGATCGCGTCCTGCTGATTGGTGGCACCATTTTGAAGGAAGCCGGGATTTTTGACGCGGTCCGCGCTTTTAGGGAGACGTGGCTTTTTCCGACGAGGCCTTCATGGCCATGTTGGAGTCATTCCTCCCACAAACCAATACCTTCGTTGTAACGAATGGTGAGATTGGTTTTTCTGTGAAGGAGTTGAGCGCCATTACTGGATTGCCCATCCTTGGCAAACTCTACGAGGAGTTCATGCCGATTGCCAGCATCCTTGAGGAGCAGTCAGAGGAGTTCAGGCTCCTATACTTTCAGCTCGTCGCCTTCTATGATTTTTTGAAGGAGAAGGAGGGCTCGAAAGTAAGGTCCAGCAGCTGGAAGAGTTATGGCTCTTCATTCTTCAACTTCTTTGACGGTGGAGAACCTTCTGATAGCATGACCCGGGAAGACAGGAAGAAGACTTCGGCCATGCAGGAAGAGTTGAAGGGTTTCTTCGCGAGCACAGATGCCATTTGTTCTGACATTGCACTGCGGAGAGATCTTGCTTTTTACCTCACTTATTGGCTAGGTGAGGCTGTGTTTGCTGGTGGAGATGGGACGCACATCAGGCCGCATTGTATTTTTCCGGCTTGTCAGATGGCGTTTGGAGAGCGGCTTGCTTTGGTGCCTGCTCTTTACTCCTACTTGTGTACCGAACTGCAAGCGGCTGCTTTCTTGGTTCGGCTTGGGCTCCCTATGAATAGGGTATTTTCAGCCAATATCTTTTATTCGTGGTTTGTGTACCACTGTCCTGGCTTCCACCAGCTGGGTGCTACACAGGATGATGATCCTCTAATGATTCGATTGGCTAAGGGAAAAGCCGTATCTGAATCACTTTTGTTCGCCCGCATGAGGATCCGACGGTTCAGGGACGTCAAGATGGGGCAGTCTTCAGTTAAGCTTTCTCCGGAGTTGCGGAAGAAAGCTTTTGATTTTGGTGCCTCCCGAGACTCTACCAGAGCAGGGTCGGGGAGACATTATGCCTTGACAAATGCAGAGAAGGAGTGGCTTTTCAGCATACGCGTCGGCACGATGGTGTACTGCAGACATCTTTTCGTCGACATCCAGCCGTATGTACCTTCTCACTTTGCACTTCAGTTGGGCTTCTCTCAAGGCGTTGTTGGAGCGCCTTCGAGTATGGTGAAGCGTTTTGGGGGTTTGCAGGATGGCAGAAATGCATGGGCTTTTTATAGTGCTGAAGACACTACTGCCACGATTTCTTATCCTGAGCTGTCGACTTTCCGAACTGCCGGCTTCACGAAGTGGTTCGTGGAGAGCTTTTTGGCATATCGGGGGCTTTCCAAGAAGGAGCTTGATGTAAAGCTGTCTTCGGGGAAAGGTACTGGAAAGTCGGATGGCGTCCGGCGAGAGGAAGTTTGGGCCTTCCTTTCTGGAGAGAAGCACAAGATAGGCTTTCTCGGTGACCAGGGCGTCATTGGTTCTGAAGCTGTTCGGGAAGTACCTGATGAGGCTTTGGAGCAGCTAGAACAGGAGGAAGCTGAGCTCGACGCTTGGATGTAAGCGGCACAGAGGCGAGCTTCCGTGGAGTCTACTGGCAAGAGCAGACCATCCAGTGAGGAGTCAAGTGGGAGACCTGACTCTGACAGTGGGGCAGGATCTTCTAGGAAGCGAGCCCACAGAAGTAAGAGGAAGAGGAGTCAGTGTCACACGGGGCGGGACGAAGACTCTCCTGGTGTGGAAGTCCCTCTCACTGTCAATGAGGAGGTGCCAGGGGAAGCTGACGAACCTCCGGGGAAGAGGATTCGGGAAGAAGAGACCATCGGTGAAGGTATGATTCTTCCTTTTTCTTTTTCTGCTTCTTTCATGGGGCTTTCCATGTTCTGATTTGTTTTCTCAGCCTGCTGCTGCCCCTTTTTTTTTTTTAGCAGAGGATGAAGACTTGGCGATGCCTGAGGTTCCGACCGATGAGGCGGTGATGGAGCCGGTTATGGCATCTGAAGAAGAACCGAGGGACTCTGGAATGACTCCGGAATCTCCAATTGGTATAACTTCTTTCGCTTTCTCTTTTCTTTTTTTTTTTTGCCTGCGACTTGATTTGCTAACATTTTTCTTGTCAGCTGACTTGCCACAGGATTCCGATGACTTTGAACCATCAATGGACGCAAATGTTGATGATGCTTCTGATGAGTTGATGGAGGAAGAGAGTGTTCCGCCAGTCGTCGAAGAAGGTACTTTGTAGCGATGACCCTGATGATGTTTTTTTTTTTTTTTTTTTATTTACAGGATCATATTCATACCTTTTTGTGTTTCATTTGCAGGTTTTGAAGTGACAGAAGAGAGTCCATCGCTTTCTTCAGAACCAGAGTAAGAGATGCCAGAGGTCGATCCGGAGGTAGAGACTCCTACAACCAGTTCTGACGCGATAGAGAAGATACCTCGTGCTGAGATTCCTTCTCCAGTGGCTCCAAGTGGAAAGAGTTCTTTTGTTACTCTTCCAATGGGACATGACATGAGCAGCCGATCAATGGAGAAGGGTGAATCTTCATCCAGTTTGTCTCTTCAATTTGCGAAGAAGGTGCTGGCTCGGGTTTTAAGTTCTTGGATCAAGACTCTCCTTTATGGACACTTGGAGGCAGGATTTGGCATGATCCCACATGTACAGGAGATTCTCACTGATACCGAAGAGGTTGGTCTGGATGTCACAGGTGCCAGGGCGATCGTTGATAGGATCATTGCACTGGGTGACAAGTGGTTTGAGACCATGGATTTCCCTGACGACCAATTCTTCAAGGAGATGTTCTTGGACCCTGCTGATAAGGCTAAGTCTGACCTGAATGAGGCTACACAGAGCAGGAAGTAGGTAGTCCGAGAGAAGAATAAGGAAGAGCTAGTCATCCTTGGATTAAAGCGCGATCTTGACATCCTTGATGGAGAGGTCGAAATGGCTAGGAAGCATCTTGAGCAATTGAAGGCACAAGTTGATGCTAAGTGGACTGCTATAACAGAGGCTCGTGACAGGGAGAGAACTCTGATTTGCAGGGTTGCAGATGCCGGTCAAGTTCTCGAGAGGAGGACTCTAGAAAACGAAAATGGCAAACTGCCGGGGAAGAGCTTCCCGGTGTTAAAGAAGGGTTACGGCATTCGCCAGCATCTCATGGCAAGTTCCTGAAGAAGCGTGCCTTGGTTTTCAAAATGCAGGTATCGACTAAATGTCGCCTCCCCGCTGAACGGTCTTGCAAGTATCGATGGAATGTCGCTTCCTTGCTCATTCGGTTTTGCGAGTATTGATGGAATGTCACTTCCTCGCGGGTTAGGTTTTGCAAGTATCGATGGAATGTCGCTTCCTCGCGAATTGGGGTGCAAATATCGATTAAGCGTCGCCTCCCTGCTTTTCCCAAAACTCTTGGTTTTGCAGGTACTGACTTGATGTCGTTTCTCCGCGATTTTTGAAATTTGAGGTTTTCTCGAACCATTTGTAATTTGGGTTGTGGATAGCAACTGGTATGTTGCATCTCCACGATTTTTGAAATTGGGTTGTGGATATCAACTGGTTTGTCGCTTCTCAACGATTTTTGAAATTTGGGTTGTGGATATCAACTGAAATGTTGCGTCTCCACGATTTTTAGAGGTTTTGGAAGTATCGAATGGGGTTCGCATCCTTCCGATTTTTGAGTTTTGCGAGAATCGACTAAGTGTCACTTCCCCGCGGTTTTTGAAAAACCAATTTTTTTTGTTTAAAGACACGAGGGTCGTAGATTTTGACCTAAAACCATTTGGTGGTAAAAGGTAAGGTGGACTAGGGTGGAAATCCCTGAATCCGGATTTTTGTTTCAAACCATGAATTTTGGTTCAAGGATCGAAAGTTTTGGTCAAGTCAGGGAGAGGCTCCTAAACTTGGATTTTTTTTGTTTTTGAACAATGAAATGATAAAAGTAAGCATTGTTTTTGAATCTCTAGAAATTTTGACATTTGATATGAAAATTCTAAAGAGAGTGGGTTTGACGAGCGAGTACCTGAGAATAGGTTTTGGCCATACAGGCATTGCTCTTACCCAGTTGGTTAAGTCTTCAAGGGTAGTACCGCTTCAAGAACTTGCCGTTGATAGGCAGCATACATCTGTCGCCTTCCATGTTCAGGAGGGCCTATGCGCCGTTGGAGAAGACCTTGTCGATGACGTAGGGTCCCTCCCATTTTGGTTCAAATTTGCCTTTGGATTTGTATGCGAAGACCATTGGTCTTTTTACCGCAAGAACCAAGTCACCCTTTTTGTAGGCACGTTGCCGGACCCTTTTGTCAAAAGATCCTGCCATGCGTGCTTGGTAAAGTTCAATGCTTTGTCGAGCTTCGAGCCGTCTCTCATCGAGATTGTCCAGCTCATGAAGTCGTAATTTCGCATTGCTTTCTTGAGTCATGTCATTTTGTAGAGATACCCTCAGAGAAGGAATTTGGACTTCTAATGGCACGACAGCTTCGCATCCATAGACCAAGGAGAATGGTGTGCTATGGGTTGGTCCTCGAACGGTGGTTCGATAGGCCCACAAAGCTTCAGACAGTTTGTCGCTCCAGTCTCTTTTGTGACTAGAGATCATTTTCTTGAGGATTTTGCAGAGTGTCTTGTTGAAGGCTTCTGCTAATCCGTTTGCTGCCGGATTGTATGGAGTCGAAGGACAGCTTTGGATTTTGTATTTGTCGCAAAACCTGTAGAATCGATGATCCCGGAATTGTGGTCCGTTATCATGGACGAATCTTTTGGGTATGCCGAAACGACAAATGATGTTGGTGCGCAGGAACTGAAGAACTGATGAGGTCTTCATTTCGTTGAACGCAAATGCTTCTGACCACTTGGAGAAATAATCCGTAGCGGCGAAGATGAAGCGATGACCTTTGCTTGAAGGGGGAGAGATAGGACTTATGATATCCATGCCCCATGCTTCAAAAGGCCATGAGATTGCTGTAGGATGCAGCCATTCTGGAGGCATGTGAATGTAGTCTCCATGAACTTGGCATTATTGGCAACGCTTGGCAAATTGCATTGCGTCGGGTACCATGGTAGGCCAATAGTAACCTAACCTTTTTATCTGATCATAGAGCTTAGGACCTGCCTGATGGGCTCCACAAAGACCAGCATGAACTTCTTTAAGTGTTTCTTCGGCCTCCTGTTGTGATAAGCAGCGTAGAAGTACTCCGTTGAAGGATTTCCTGTAGAGGATTTTTGAAGGAATATCCAAATGAAAGTTTGGGGCTCGCCTTTGAATGCTTACCCGTTCTTTTGGATCTTCAGGTAGGATTCCGAACATAATGTAATCAATGAACGGATCCCTCCAGTCGCCGATTGAAGTTTGAAGGATAGAGATCCGACTTCCAACCACTTGGTGGCATTCAGCAACTGCTTGGTGTGTGTTAAGAGGAGGGAGGATCTTTCTCTCACACACTGTAATTTGCATGTTTTCCCCTTCTTGAATTGCCATAGATGCAGCAAGTCCAGCCAGGGCATCTGCACGGATGTTTTCACCTCTACGAATGTGGGTGATGTTGCAGATGTCAAACTTTTGCAGAAGCGATTGTGCCTTATTGTAGTAAGGCAGCAGATCAGGCTTCCTGACTTCATATTTCTGATTCATCTGGTTGACGATCAGTTGAGAGTCTCCAAAGACTTCCAGCATGGTGATACCGGATTCAATGGCGAGTTCCAATCCTAGGATCAGAGCTTGGTATTCAGCTGCATTGTTTGTGCGTGGTTCCAATAGCGAGAAAGCATGTGGAATCATGTATCTGTTAGGGCTAACAAAGAGGATGCCAACTCCCGAGATCAGCTGTCTTTTTTCATTTGTCCTGGTTGCACTGTCAAAGTACATGTCCCAGGAGGCATTTGGCGAGAAGGTCTCCACGTTTTAGACGGGTTCATCTGGGAGATCATCTCTGAGTGGTGAATCTTTAGGCAATGGATGCTCTGCGAGGAAATCTTCTAGAGCTTGGCCTTTGATTGCTTTTTGTAGCACATACCTAATATCAAATTGTGATAGAAGGATGGACCATTTTGCCAGTCGGGCATTGAGAGAACCTGCTTTTGTAACAAGGACCTTCAAGAGGTTGATCCTTGAGACGAGGTAGACTGTGTTGGAAAGCAAGTAGTGACGTAGCTTTTGTATGGCGAACATCACTGATGGAACGCGCTCCGAGGCGCCATGGGGCGGCTACCGGGGTCGGCGGAACGTGGGAGTCCGTCGGGTCCGGCCCTTTCGCCCCCTGGCGGGCCTGAAGCGTGTTTCAACATTTTTTGTGTGTGGGTGTGCCAGATTTTCTATTTTACTTGGAATTGCAAGTGGTAATCCGGAGATCAACCTTCGCAAGTAAAAAGGAAATCAACTTCTTTCAAGTTTTCCATTGCACAAATATTTAAGAAAAGAGACATTTTCTTGGTTTGCCGTGAAAGGCGATTTTGTTTGGCATTTATAGCCGATTTTGGCGTTTATAGCCGATTTACAATTCTCATCAATAATGAAAGACAAGAGTTGTGATTTTTGTCTCTTTTAGAAAAATACAAACTACAATGAAAAGCAAGAAAAGGAAGATCTAACTTTTCAGGAGATTGTGGGGGACTCGTTCAGATTGACGATCGCAAGCCATGTATGGGCTTCGCCATCATCCATGCAGATGAGAACAGAAGATGCTCTTGATTCGCTTGGCTTGGCTATAACCTCAGGTTTTTAGAGGACAAAGACCAAGAGAAGGTCCTATGTCCAATAAAAAGCTAAGTAGACGGGCTGAAAAGCCACGTCTAAGCCATTGGAGGCAGCGGGAGAAGGCAAGGACCTTGGGGGGGGGGGGGGGGTGCCCCCCAAGGGACTTTTGTCACCTTGTAGTGGTGGCCGGTGCAGAACTTCAGCAGAGTTTTTCTCTCTTTTTCTTTCTCTGGATACGAGCTCTGGATTCTTTCCGATCGATCGATCTCGATTTTCTGATCTCGATTTTCTGATCTTCATTTCAATGGAATGCTCTCCTATTTATAGGCCTTTGGTAGCCATTTAGGAGGGTTTATGAGCCTTAATGGCTTTAATGGGAGGAGTTACAAGATTTATTTCTTGATTTTGTAACTCCTTTTTCCTTGAATTTGATTGGCCGATGGAGATTAAGGGCTTTTAATCACCTTAATTACCATAATGGGAGGAGTTTCATGGTTTAAATGCCATGAATCAATTGACTTGTAACTCCCAAATGCTTGCTTCTGATTGGGCCGTCCAAAGAAATGAATTAATGACTATAATAAAGCTAGTCAATTAACCACATTAATTGGTCGCCGAGCAGTCGAAGAGTCGCGGGCCGTGCCGTGTCTTCTGGAATTCTTCTGGCGATGATCATCGATGGATCTTCATGCTGATCGACATCGGATGAACATGTAACTTCAGACATTGATAGCTAAGAGCGGGCCGGTGACATCTGTCTTGTCGATTTCTCGATCGGTCGGATAGAAAGAGCACTTTTTTTGGTCGACCGGTTGGCGATCTTGGAGCGATCAATGATGATTTTATGCTTTTGGAGGTTGACCCTTGATTTTGACGGATGTCGGAGGATATGAGTCAATTTCAAGCACTAAAAATCACATTTTCAGGAAACCACAGGGGCCAAAGTGCGCGAAACGCGAAAAAAGACGGAAAAAATGGGTCACCGGCGGAAAATCCGGTGACCCGGACTTCCATGGTCGCCGGCGACCATGGGCCGGCGACCATGGGCCATGGTCGCAGGGGCCTGCGACCCTGGGGGAATTTTCCCCTTCGGAGCCCGTTTTGCGGTCGTTTTGAGGTCTTTTTCGTCGCCGTTTTCTTCTGTATTTTTCCTGACATTTCTTCTCATTTATTGGCTTGATTTCCCTGTAGAAAACCTGATAAGAATCCTTGCATTTTTAGAGTGCAAAGTTTCCAATTTTCCGGGAAAGCCGAAGACTTTGTCGCGTAGAGCTGCTGATTTTCCGCCAGAAGTTGAAACTTGGTCAAACGATGTCGGAATGACCTGAAATTTGAGGTGGAGCCTCCTGAGCAATAAATAAGACCAACCATAGGATTTTGTTTGAGTTTTGAAGCCGTTTGGGGTCCCATCGATGCTTCACTTGATTTTGCTGCGGGGAAAATGCCGAGCGTTGATATGTGGCCAAACGATGTCCGATTGACCTGAAATTTGACGGGGAGCCTATTGGAGTCATTTTGAGACGTTCCATGGGCTCCGTTTTGGATGTCATGGTCCCGGGTTGCTCCGCCGCCGGTAGGCTTGATTTTCTCTCGGAGCATCGAAACCTGGTCAAACGTTGTCAGAATGACCTGAAATTTGACGTGCAGCCTTTTGGAAGCATGTTGAAGCCACTCATGCACTTGGTTTGATGAGCGAAGGCTTCGGTGGTTCCCGCCGCCGAAAGGCTTGATTTTGCTGCTCGAGCATTGATGGAGGGTCAAACGTTGTCGGTTTGACTTGAAATTTGGCATGGAGCCCTTTTAAGACATGCTGGAGTCATCTGTAGGCTCTGATCGAAGTTTTGACGTCTCCGATGATGTCGCCGCCGAGAGCTCCCGTTTAGCTGTCGGAGAAGTGAAGTTAGGCCAAATGTTGTCGAAATGGCCCGAAACTTCATGTGTACTCTTCTCTTGGCTATCTTGAAGGATCTTGCAGTTTTTGTTTGATTCTGACAAGATTTGATTTTTTGGAGAAGTTGCATTGCCTATTTATGGCAGGTTGCGACTTCATGCAGCTTTCTTGATGTTGAAGAGGCAAAGTGACATTTTTTGGTGTCAACAAATGCCCCCTCGAGGTACAGCGACGAGTTGCTTGACTTTTGTAGTCGATGTGCCTCGAAGAGATTTTTGAAGGAGAGCTTGTGTCTTGACCAAGAGTCTTTGAGCAATCTTTCCTTTGGTAGAGTAGCCTTTGAGCTTCCAGGTGAATTTTATGGTAGTGAAAGGAATCACACACCATCTCGAGGCAAAGTTTTGAAGATGACATCAGGGATGTGGATTTGTGTTTTTGTTTTTGACCTTGTGACCTAACCAGCTATATATGGCAGGTTAGGGGATCGGGTTTTGGTTTTGACCTTGTGACCCAACAAGCTGTATGTGGCAAGTTGGGGGATCATGATTTGGTTTTTTGTTTTGGTCTTGCGACCTAACAAGCTGTATGTGGCAAGTTAGGGGACCAGGATTTGGTTTTTGGTCACTCTTTGGGACTGTGTGGGTCCATTGGAGTGGTTTGGATTTTTTTGTGGAATGTCAATTTCAAGATTTTGGCTCAATTTGGTTTATGAGGCTGGATGGTTTGATTTTTGGAAGCTCATGGGGCTTGGGATTTTTTTGTATGGTTCAATCAACTCAGAAGAGGCATGGAACCATTTTTGTATGCTCTTGGTAAGAGGGATTTTTTCTGACTAAAAGCCCATTTTTTTTTTTTTTTTTAGTGCCTAGGTGGTCAAACCTGGCTCATATGGGCTAACCCATGGGACCTTAAGCTTTTTAGGATGGCTTAGATCTCATGTGGGGTCATTTTTGTAAAGAATATCTAAAGATATCTCATTTGGATAGAGAATATCTAAAAATATCTTTATGGGAGAGAATCTCTCATATTCCCTTAATTTGGGAGAGAATATCTCAAGGTATCTTTCTTTTTGGGAAAGAATCTCCAATATCCTTTTTTTGTTGGAGAGAATCTCTCATTTGATTGATTTTGGGAGGAAATCTCTCAAAGACATCTTTCTTTTTGGGAAAGAATCTTTCTAATTCCTTCTCTTTTGGTAAGGTTACTAATTAGTAACACTTACCTTTCTTCTTTGTTTCCTTCTTTGATTTGCTCTCTCCTATAAAAGCAAAGGAAGGTAGGATCTCTTGCTCTTATTGCTTTCTTTTGCAACAATCTCAAGAGAACTCCAAGACCAAGAGTTTTTCTTCTTCAAGGATCTTCAAGCTTTTTCCTTCTTCTTCTCCATCAATGGCTTCAAGAAAGTTTTCTCTCTTTTTCTTTCAAGAAAACTCCATGTAGAGAATAGGATGGAAAAAAAATGTCTTCTCTTTTTTCTTTTTTTTTTCTTTCTTCTTTTTTTTTTTTTTTTCTTTTTTTTTCTTTCTATTTTCTTCTTTTTTTTTTCTTTTCCACGTGATTTCTGTTTTTTTTTTTTTTTTTTTTTTGTGGGAAAGTTTCTTTTTTTTTTTTTCTTTTCTTTCTCCCCCTTTTTTTTTGAGAAAGTTTCTTTTTTTTTTCTTTTCTTTCTCCCTCTTTTTTTTGAGAAAGTTTCTTTTTTTTTTTTTTTTTTTTTGTTTGCTCATCATGATAATGCGTTTTTATGCAAATCTAGATGTTCATGCATGTACTTTTTGTAAATTGAATTTGAGAGCATGATAACATACCTGAAAATCTTTGCAAATTTGGGAATTTGGAGCTGGCAGTGATGTTGAGCCCTTCTTGATTTTGCGGAGATTTTGAGGTTTCGAAAGTTTGGAGTTTCGGAGCCCGCAGCAATGTTGAGCCCATCTTCAAACTTTCTATTTCCGTCGGGGTATTTCCTTTTTCTTTGGAATTGCCCCGGAGTCATGCCAAAATTTCGCCAGATTTTTGGTGGGACAAAGTGACCCCTTTTTTTTTTTTTTTTTAGCGAAATCCTGTCATTTTGATGACGATCTTTTTCTTTTCCAACCTTTGCAGGTGGTTCCTCCAGAGCGAACAAGGGTAAAGAGCCTGCTAGAAGCGTACCTCGTCGATCTGCCAGATCTTCTAATGTGGCCGTTCAGCAGGCCTGGGAGAAGGTATGATTCTTCCTTTTTCTTTTTCTGCTTCTTTCATGGGGCTTTCCATGTTCTGATTTGTTTTCTCACCCTGCTGCTGCCCCTTTTTTTTTTTTTTTTTTTTTTTAGCAGAGGATGAATACTTGCCGATGCCTGAGGTTCCGACCGATGAGGCGGTGATGGAGCCGGTTACGGCATCTGAAGAAGAACCGAGGGACTCTGGAATGATTCCAGAATCTCCAATTGGTATAACTTCTTTCGCTTTCTCTCTTTTTTTTTGTGCCTGCGACTTGATTTGCTAACATTTTTCTTGTCAGCTGACTCGCCACAAGATTCCGATGACTTTGAACCATCAATGGACGCAAATGTTGATGATGCTTCCGATGAGTTCATGGAGGAAGAGAGTGTTCCGCCAGTCGTCGAAGAAGGTACTTTGTAGTGGTGACCCTGATGGTTTTTTTTTTTAACAGGATCATATTCATACCTTTTTGTGTTTCATTTGCAGGTTTTGAAGTGACAGAAGAGAGTCCATCGCTTTCTTCAGAACCAGAGCAAGGGATGCCAGAGGTCGATCTGGAGGTAGAGACCAGTTCTGACATGATTGAGGAGATGCCTCGTGTTGAGATTCCCTCTCCAGTGGCTCCAAGTGGAAAGAGTTCTTTTGTTACTCTTCCAGTGGGTCATGACATAAGCAGCCGATCAACGGAGAAGGGTGAATCTTCATCCAGTTCGTCTCTTCAATTTGCGAAGAAGGCGCTGGCTCGGGTTTTGAGTTCTTGGATCAAGACTCTCTTTTCTGGACATTTGGAGGCAGGATTTGGCATGATCCCACATGTACAGGAGATTCTCACTGATACCGAAGAGGTTGGTCTGGATGTCACATGTGCCAGGGCGATCGTTGATAGGATCATTGCACTGGGTGACAAGTGGTTTGAGACCATGGATTTCCCTGACGACCAATTCTTCAAGGAGATGTTCTTGGACCCTGCTGATAAAGCTAAGTCTGACCTGAATGAGGCTACACAAAGCAAGAAGCAGCTAGTTCGGGAGAAGAACAAGGAAGAGCTAGCCATCATCGGATTGAGGCATGACCTTAACGTCCTTGATAGGGAAGTTGAGGAGGCCAGGAAACGTCTTGAGCATTTGAAGGCACAAGTCGATGCGAAGTGGGCTGCTATAACAGAGGCTCGTGACAGGGAGAGTACTCTGATTCGCAGGGTTGCATATGCCGGTCAAGTTCTCGAGAGGAGGACTCTAGAAAACGAACGATGGCAAACTGCTGGGGAAGAGCTTCCCGGTGTAGAAGAAGGGTTACGGCATTCGCCAGCATCTCATGGCAAGTTCCTGAAGAAGCGTGCCTTGGAAACTCTGACGGCTGATGCCAAAAGTTTGCTTGAGGAGCTGAAGCTTTGGCTGGAGACCATTTTTGGCTAAGCTCCTGATTTTTGTAGCAGAAACTATTCTTCTTTTTTTTTGGTACCACATGTATATTTTTGGTACTCTTTTTTTGTAGTGCTTGTGAACACTTTTCTTTTTTTTTTGGTACCACATGTATTTTTTTGGTACTTTTCTTTTTTTTGTAGTGCTTGTGAACACTTTCTTTTTTTTTTTTGGTACCACATGTATTTTTTTGGTACTTCTTTTTTTGTTTTCCCTACGCTCACTCAAATCTTTTTGTGATGAAAGCAATTGCTAAATGGGATTTGATCAAAAGCTTTGTCATTTTGTGAAAATCTTTTGTCAAATGGTTGTTTTGGTAGGGGAAACGAATTTTGGTTGTGGCGTGAAAGCCGATTTTGAGATGGCATGGAAGCCGAAATTTTATGGCGTAAATGCCAAAATTTGGGTTGGCATGGAAGCCGGTGTTTTTGTGGCATTTACAGCCAGTTTGGTGGCATTGATAGCCAATTTGTGGCATTTATAGCCGGTTTTGACATGAGAGTCAGGTTTTTTTTTTTGTGTGGCATTTGTAGTCGAGTCTTTTGAAAACCATGTTTTATTTTATTGGCATGAAAGCCGATTTTTGAGATGGCATAAGAGCCAAAAATTTTGTTCGTGGCATGGGAGCCAATTTTGAGATGGCATGGAAGCCGAAATTTTATGGCGTAAAAGCCAAAATTTGGGTTGGCATGGAAGCCGGTGTTTGTTTTGTGGCATCTATAGCCAGTTTGGTGGCATTGATAGCTAATTTGTGGCATTTATAGCCGGTTTGGTGGCATTTATAGCCATTTTTTTGAAAGCCAAGTTTTGGTTTGTCGGCGTGAAAGCCAATTTTTCGTGGCATTGATAGCCGGTTTGTGGCATTTATAGCCGGTTTTGACATGAGAGTCAGTTTTTTTTTTTGTGTGGCATTTATAGCCGATTTGGTGGCATTGATAGCCGGTTTTTGGCAAAAGAGCCAGGTTTTGGAGTTTATAGCCAGATTTTTTTTGGCTTTCAAAATGCAGGTATCGACTAAATGTCGCCTCCCCGCTGAATGGTCTTGCAAGTATCGATGGAATGTCGCTTCCTTGCTCATTCGGTTTTGCGAGTATTGATGGAATGTCACTTCCTCGCAGGTTAGGTTTTGCAAGTATCGATGGAATGTCGCTTCCTCGCGAATTGGGGTGCAAATATCGACTAAGCGTCGCTTCCCTGCTTTTCCCAAGACTTTTGGTTTTGCGGGTACTGACTTGATGTCGTTTCTCCGCGATTTTTGAAATTTGAGGTTTTCTCGAACCATTTGTAATTTTGGGTTGTGGATAGCAACTGGTATGTTGCATCTCCACGATTTTTGAAATTGGGTTGTGGATATCAACTGGTTTGTTGCTTCTCCACGATTTTTGAAATTGGGTTGTGGATATCAACTGGTTTGTTGCTTCTCCACGGTTTTTGGATTTTGCAAGTATCGACGAAATGTCGCTTCCCTGCGATTTTTGAAAAACCATTTTTTTGTTTAAAGACACGAGGGTCGTAAATTTTGACCTAAAACCATTTGGCGGTAAAAGGTAAGGTGGACTAGGGTGGAAATCCCTGAATCCGGATTTTTGTTTCAAACCATGAATTTTGGTTCAAGGATCGAAAGTTTTGGTTAAGTCAGGGAGAGGCTCCTAAACTTGGATTTTTTGTTTTTTTTTTTTTTTAACAATGAAACGGTAGAAGTAAGCATTGTTTTTGAATCTCTAGAAATTTTGACATTTGATATGAAAATTCTAAAGAGAGTGGGTTTGACGAGCGAGTACCTGAGAACAGGTTTTGGCCATACAGGCATTGCTCTTACCCAGTTGGGTAAGTCTTCAAGGGTAGTACTGCTTCAAGAACTTGCCGTTGATAGGCAGCATACATCTGTCGCCTTCCATGTTTAGGAGGGCATATGCGCCGTTGGAGAAGACCTTGTCGATGACGTAGGGTCCCTCCCATTTTGGTTCAAATTTGCCTTTGGATTTGTGTGCGAAGACCATTGGTCTTTTTACCGCAAGAACCAAGTCACCCTTTTTGTAGGCGCGTTGCCTGACCTTTTTGTCAAAAGATCCTGCCATGCGTGCTTGGTAAAGTTCAATGCTTTGTCGAGCTTCGAGCCTGATGGAACGCGCTCTGAGGCGCCTGCTGGGGCGGCTACCGGGGTCGGCGGAACGTGGGAGTCCGTCGGGTCCGACCCTTTCGCGCCCTGGCGGGCCCTGAAGCGTGCATCAACATTTCTTTTGTGTGGGTGTGCCAGATTTTCTATTTTACTTGGAATTGCAAGTGGTAATCCGGAGATCAACCTTCGCAAGTAAAAAGGAAATCAACTTCTTTCAAGTTTTCCATTGCACAAATATTTAAGAAAAGAGACATTTTCTTGGTTTGCCGTGAAAGGCGATTTTGTTTGGCATTTATAGCCGATTTTGGTGTTTATAGCCGATTTACAATTCTCATCAATAATGAAAGACAAGAGTTGTGATTTTTGTCTCTTTTAGAAAAATACAAACTACAATGAAAGGCAAGAAAAGGAAGATCTAACTTTTCAGGAGATTGTGGGGGACTCGTTCAGATTGACGGTCGCAAGCCATGTATGGGCTTCGCCATCATCCATGCAGATGAGAACAGAAGATGCTCTTGATTCGCTTGGCTTGGCTATAACCTCATGTTTTTAGAGGACAAAGACCAAGAGAAGGTCCTATGTCCAATAAAAAGCTAAGTAGACGGGCTGAAAAGCCACGTCTAAGCCATTGGAGGCAGCAGGAGAAGGCAAGGACCTTGGGGGGGGGTGCCCCCCAAGGGACTTTTGTCACCTTGTAGTGGTGGCCGGTGCAGAACTTCAGCAGAGTTTTTCTCTATTTTTCTTTCTCTCAGATCTCTTTCTGATCTTTTTTTCTGATCTTTTCTCTGATCCTGATTTTCTCCCTTTTTTTCTGATTTTTCCCCGATCTTTTCTTCGATCCTGATTTTCTCCCTTTTTTTCTGATTTTTCCCCGATCTTTTCTTCGATCTCAATTTCAATGGAATGCTCTCCTATTTATAGGCCTTTGGTAGCCATTTAGGAGGGTTTATGAGCCTTAATGGCTTTAATGGGAGGAGTTACAAGATTTATTTCTTGATTTTGTAACTCCTTTTTCCTTGAATCTGATAGGCCGATGGAGATTAAGGGCTTTAATCACCTTAATTACCATAATGGGAGGAGTTTCATGGTTTAAATGCCATGAATCAATTGACTTGTAACTCCCAAATGCTTGCTTCTGATTGGGCCGTCCAAAGAAATGAATTAATGACTGCAATAAAGCTAGTCAATTAACCACATTAATTGGTCGCCGAGCAGTTGAAGAGTCGCGGGCCATGCCGTGTCTTCTGGAATTCTTCTGGCGACGATCATCGATGGATCTACATGCTGATCGACATCGGATGAACATGTAGCTTCAGACATTGATAGCTAAGAGCGGGCCGGTGACATCTGTCTTGTCGATTTCACGATCGGTCGGACAGAAAGTGCACTTTCTTGGTCAGCCGGTTGGCGATCTTGGAGCGATCACTGATGATTTTATGCTTTTGGAGGTTGACCCGTGATTTTGACGGATGTCGTCGGATATGAGTCAATTTCAAGCACTAAAAATCACATTTTCAGGGAACCACAGGGGCCAAAGTGCGCGAAACGCGAAAAAAGACGGAAAAAACGGGTCACCGGCGGAAAATCCGGTGACCCGGACCTCCATGGTCGCCGGCGACCATGGGCCATGGTCGCCGGCGACCATGGACCGGCGACCATGGGCCATGGTCGCAGGGGCCTGCGACCATGGGCCATGGTCGCAGGGGTCTGCGACCCTGGGGGATTTTTCCCCTTCGCAGCCCGTTTTGCGGTCGTTTTGAGGTCTTTTTCGTCGCCGTTTTCTTCTGTATTTTTCTTGACGTTTCTTCTCATTTATTGGCTTGATTTCCCTGTAGAAAACCTGATGAGAATCCTTGCATTTTTAGAGTGCAAAGTTTCCAATTTTCCGGGAAAGCCGAAGACTTTGTCGCGTAGAGCTGCTGATTTTCCGCCAGAAGCTGAAACTTGGTCAAACGATGTTGGAATGACCTGAAATTTGAGGTGAAGCCTCCTGAGCAATAAATAAGACCAACCATAGGCTTTTGTTTGAGTTTTGAAGCCGTTTGGGGTCCCGTCGATGCTTCACTTGATTTTGCTGCGGGGAAAATGCCGAGCTTTGATGTGCGGTCAAACGATGTCCGATTGACCTGAAATTTGACGGGGAGCCTATTGGAGTCATTTTGAGACGTTCCATGGGCTCCGTTTTGGATGTCATGGTCCCGGGTTGCTCCGCCGCCGGTAGGCTTGATTTTCTCTCGGAGCATCGAAACCTGGTCAAACGTTTTCGGAATGACCTGAAATTGGACGTGCAGCCTTTTGGAAGCATGTTGAAGCCACTCATGCACTTGGTTTGATGAGCGAAGGCTTCGGTGGTTCCCGCCGCCGGGAGGCTTGATTTTGCTGCTCGAGCATTGATGGAGGGTCAAACGTTGTCGGTTTGACTTGAAATTTGGCATAGAGCCCTTTTGAGACATGCTGGAGTCATCTGTAGGCTTTGATCGAAGTTTTGACGTCTCCGATGATGTCGCCGCCGGGAGCGCCATTTTAGCTGTCGGAGAAGTGAAGTTAGGCCAAATGTTGTCGAAATGGCCCGAAACTTCATGTGTACTCTTCTCTTGGCTATCTTGAAGGATCTTGCAGTTTTTGTTTGATTCTGACAAGATTTGATTTTTTGGAGAAATTGCATTGCCTATTTATGGCAGGTTGCGACTTCATGCAGCTTTCTTGATGTTGAAGAGGCAAAGTGACATTTTTGGTGTCAACAAATGCCCCCTCGAAGTACAGCGACGAGTTGCTTGACTTTTGTAGTCGATGTGCCTCGAAGAGATTTTTGAAGGAGAGCTTGTGTCTTGACCAAGAGTCTTTGAGCAATCTTTCCTTTGGTAGAGTAGCCTTTGAGCTTCCAGGGGAATTTTATGGTAGTGAGGGGAATCACACACCATCTCGAGGCAATGTTTTGAAGATGACATCAGGGATATGGATTTGGATTTTTGTTTTTGATCTTGTGACCTAACCAGCTATATATGGCAGGTTAGGGGATCGGGTTTTGGTTTTGATCTTGTGACCCAACAAGCTGTATGTGGCAAGTTGGGGGATCAGGGTTTGGTTTTTTGTTTTGGTCTTGTGACCTAACAAGCTGTATGTGGCAAGTTAGGGGACCAGGATTTGGTTTTTGGTCACTCTTTGGGACCGTGTGGGTCCATTGGAGTGGTTTGGATTTTTGTGGAATGTCAATTTCAAGATTTTGGCTCAATTTGGTATATGAGGCTGGATGGTTTGATTTTTGGAAGCTCATGGGGCTTGGGATTTTTTTTGTATGGTCCAATCAACTCAAAAGAGGCATGGAACCATTTTTGTATGCTCTTGGGTAAGAGGGATTTTTTTTTCCTGACTAAAAGCCCATTTTTTTTTTTTTTTTTTTTTTTTTTTTTAGTGCCTAGGTGGTCAAACCTGGCTCATATGGGCTAGCCCATGGGACCTTAAGCTTTTTAGGATGGCTTAGATCTCATGTGGGGCCATTTTTGTAAAGAATATCTAAAGATATCTCATTTGGATAGAGAATATCTAAAAATATCTTTATGGGAGAGAATCTCTCATATTCCCTTAATTTGGGAGAGAATATCTCAAGGTATCTTTCTTTTTGGGAAAGAATCTTCAATATCCTTTTTTGTTGGAGAGAATCTCTCATTTGATTGATTTTGGGAGGAAATCTCTCAAAGACATCTTTCTTTTTGGGAAAGAATCTTTCTAATTCCTTCTCTTTTGGTAAGGTTACTTAATTAGTAACACTTACCTTTCTTCTTTGTTTCCTTCTTTGATTTGCTCTCTCCTATAAAAGCAAAGGAAGGTAGGATCTCTTGCTCTTATTGCTTTCTTTTGCAACAATCTCAAGAGAGCTCCAAGGCCAAGAGTTTTTCTTCTTCAAGGATCTTCAAGCTTTTTCCTTTTTCTTCTCCATCAATGGCTTCAAGTAAGTTTTCTCTCTTTTTCTTTCAAGAAAACTTTATGTAGAGAATAGGATGGTAAAAAAAGTTTCTCTTCTTCTTTTTTTTCTTCTTGTTTTTTTTTTTTTTTTTTTTTTCCACGTGATTTCTGTTTTTTTTTTTTTTTTTCACGTGTGTCTCTTTTTTCTCTTTTTTTTTTTTTTTAGCAGAGGATGAAGACTTGCCGATGCCTGAGGTTCCGACCGATGAGGCGGTGATGGAGCCGGTTATGGCATCTGAAGAAGAACCGAGGGACTCTGGAATGACTCCGGAATCTCCAATTGGTATAACTTCTTTCGCTTTCTCTCTTTTTTTTTTTGCCTGCGACTTGATTTGCTAACATTTTTTTCTTGTCAGCTGACTTGCCACAGGATTCCGATGACTTTGAACCATCAATGGACGCAAATGTCGATGATGCTTCTGATGAGTTCATGGAGGAAGAGAGTGTTCCGCCAGTCGTCGAAGAAGGTTCTTTGTAGTGATGACCCTGATGATTTTTTTTTTTTTGAACAGGATCATATCATACCTTTTTGTGTTTCATTTGCAGGTTTTGAAGTGACAGAAGAGAGTCCATCGCTTTCTTCAGAACCAGAGCAAGGGATGCCAGAGGTCGATCCGGAGGTAGAGACCAGTTCAGACATGATTGAGGAGATGCCTCGTGTTGAGATTCCCTCTCCAGTGGCTCCAAGTGGAAAGAGTTCTTTTGTTACTCTTCCAATGGGACATGACATGAGTAGCCGATCAGCGGAGAAGGTTGAATCTTCATCCAGTTCGTCTCTTCAATTTGCGAAGAAGGTGCTGGCTCGGGTTTTGAGTTCTTGGGTCAAGACTCTCCTTTCTGGACACTTGGAGGCAGGATTTGGCATGATCCCACATGTACAGGAGATTCTGACCGACACCGAAGAGGTTGGTCTGGATGTCACAGGTGCCAGGGCGATCGTTGATAGGATCATTGCACTGGGTGACAAGTGGTTTGAGACCATGGGTTTCCCTGACGACCAATTCTTCAAGGAGATGTTCTTGGACCCTGCTGATAAGGCTAAGTCTGACCTGAATGAGGCTACACAAAGCAAGAAGCAGCTAGTTCGGGAGAAGAACAAGGAAGAGCTAGCCATCATCGGATTGAGGCATGACCTTAACGTCCTTGATAGGGAAGTTGAGGAGGCCAGGAAACGTCTTGAGCATTTGAAGGCACAAGTCGATGCGAAGTGGGCTGCTATAACAGAGGCTCGTGACAGGGAGAGTACTCTGATCCGCAGGGTTGCAGATGCCGGTCAAGCTCTCGAGAGGAGGACTCTAGAAAACGAACGATGGCAAACTGCTGGGGAAGAGCTTCCCGGTGTAAAAGAAGGGTTACGGCATTCACCAGCATCTCATGGCAAGTTCCTGAAGAAGCGTGCCTTGGAAACTTTGACGGCTGATGCCAAAAGTTTGCTTGAGGAGCTGAAGCTTTGGCTGGAGACCATTTTTGGCTGAGCTCCTGATTTTTTTATAGCAGAAACCATTCTTCTTTTTTTTGGTACCACATGTATTTTTTGGTACTCTTTTTTTTGTAGTGCTTGTGGACACTTTCTTTTTTTTTTTTTTTTGGCACCACATGTATATTTTTTTTTGGTACTTTTTTCTTTTTTTTTTTTTGTAGTGCTTGTGAACACTTTCTATTTTTTTTTTTTTGCTTTGGTACCACATGTATTTTTTTTGGTACCTTTTTTTTTGTTTTCCCTACGCTCACTCAAATCTTTTTGTGATGAAAGCGATTGCTAAATGGGATTTGATCAAAAGCTTTGTCATTTTGTGAAAATCTTTTGTCAAATAATTGTTTTGGTAGGGGAAACGAATTTGGCGTGAAAGCCGGATTTTTGTGGCATTTACAGCCAGTTTTGACATGAGAGTCAGGGTTTTTTTTTTGTGTGGCATTCATAGCCGATTTTTGAGATGGCATAAGAGCCAAAAATTTTGTTCGTGGAATGGGAGCCAATTTTGAGATGGCATGGAAGCCGAAATTTTATGGCGTAAAAGCCAAAATTTGGGTTGGCATGGAAGCCGAAATTTTATGGCGTAAAAGCCAAAATTTGGGTTGGCATGGAAGCCGGTGTTTGTTTTGTGGCATCTATAGCCAGTTTGGTGGCATTGATAGCCAATTTATGGCATTTATAGCCGGTTTGGTGGCATTGATAGCCAATTTGTGGCATTTATAGCCGGTTTGGTGGCATTGATAGCCATTTTTTGAAAGCCAAGTTTTGGTTTGTCGGCGTGAAAGCCAATTTTTGTGGCATTGATAGCCGGTTTGTGGCATTTATAGCCGGTTTTTTGGCAAAAGAGCCAGGTTTTGGCATTTATAGCCAGATTTTTTGGCTTTCAAAATGCAGGTATCGACTAAATGTCGCCTCCCCGCTGAATGGTCTTGCAAGTATCGATGGAATGTCGCTTCCTTGCTCATTCGGTTTTGCGAGTATTGACGGAATGTCACTTCCTCGCGGGTTGGGTTTTGCAAGTATCGATGGAATGTCGCTTCCTTGCGAATTGGGGTGCAAATATCGACTAAGCGTCGCTTCCCTGCTTTTCCCAAGACTTTTTGGTTTTGCGGGTACTGACTTGATGTCGTTTCTCCGCGATTTTTGAAATTTGAGGTTTTCTCGAACCATTTGTAATTTTGGGTTGTGGATAGCAACTGATATGTTACATCTCCACGATTTTTGAAATTGGGTTGTGGATATCAACTGGTTTGTTGCTTCTCCACGATTTTAGGTTTTCTCGAACCTTTGAAATTTGGGTTGTGGATATCAACTGATAAGTTGCGTCTCCACGATTTTTGGGGTTTTGGAAGTATCGAATGGGGTTCGTATCCTTCCGATTTTTTGAGTTTTGCGAGTATCGACTAAGTGTCACTTCCCCGTGGTTTTTGAAAAACCATTTTTTTGTTTAAAGACACGAGGGTCGTAAATTTTGACCTAAAACCATTTGGCGGTAAAAGGTAAGGTGGATTAGGGTGGAAATCCCTGGATCCGAATTTTTGTTTCAAACCATGAATTTTGGTTCAAGGATCGAAAGTTCTGGTCAAGTCAGGGAGAGGCTCCTAAACTTGGATTTTTTTTTTTTTGTTTTTGAACAATGAAACAATGAAAGTAAGCATTGTTTTTGAATCTCTAGAAATTTTGACATTTGATATGAAAATTCTAAAGAGAGTGGGTTTGACGAGCGAGTACCTGAGAACAGGTTTTGGCCATACAGGCATTGCTCTTACCCAGTTGGGTAAGTCTTCAAGGGTAGTATCGCTTCAAGAACTTGCCGTTGATAGGCAGCATACATCTGTCGCCTTCCATGTTTAGGAGGGCATATGCGCCATTGGAGAAGACCTTGTTGATGACGTAGGGTCCCTCCCATTTTGGTTCAAACTTGCCTTTGGACTTGTGAGCGAAGACCATTGGTCTTTTTACCGCAAGAACCAAGTCACCCTTCTTGTAGGCGCGTTGCCTGACCTTTTTGTCAAAAGATCCTGCCATACGTGCTTGGTAAAGTTCAATGCTTTGTCGAGCTTCGAGCCGTTTCTCATCGAGATTGTCCAGCTCATGAAGTCGTAATTTCGCATTGCTTTCTTGAGTCATGTCATTTTGTAGAGATACCCTCAGAGAAGGAATTTGTACCTCTAGGGGCACGACAGCTTCGCATCCATAGACCAAGGAGAATGGTGTGCTATGGGTTGGTCCTCGAACGGTGGTTCGATAGGCCCACAAAGCTTCAGACAGTTTATCGCTCCAGTCTCTTTTGTGACTAGAGACCATTTTCTTGAGGATTTTGCAGAGTGTCTTGTTGAAGGCTTCTGCTAATCCGTTTGCTGCCGGATTGTATGGAGTCGAAGGACAGCTTTGAATTTTGTATTTGTCGCAAAACCTGTAGAATCGATGATCCCGGAATTGTGGTCCGTTATCATGGACGAATCTCTTGGGTATGCCGAAACGACAAATGATGTTGGTGCGCAGGAACTGAAGAACTGATGAGGTCTTCATTTCGTTGAACGCAAATGCTTCTGACCACTTGGAGAAATAATCCGTAGCAGCGAAGATGAAGCGATGACCTTTGCTTGAAGGGGGGGAGATAGGACCTATGATGTCCATGCCCCATGCTTCGAAAGGCCATGAGTTTGCTGTAGGATGTAGCCATTCCGGAGGCATGTGAATGTAGTCTCCATGAACTTGGCATTGTTGGCAGCGCTTAGCAAATTGCATTGCGTCGGGTACCATGGTAGGCCAGTAGTAACCTAACCTTTTGATTTGGTCGTAGAGCTTGGGACCAGCCTGATGAGCTCCACAAAGACCAGCGTGAACTTCTTTGAGTGTTTCTTCAGCTTCTTGTTGTGACAAGCAGCGTAGAAGTACTCCGTTGAAGGATTTCCTGTAAAGGATCTTTAAAGGGATATCCAAATGAAAGTTTGGGGCTCGCCTTTGGATGCTTACCCGTTCTTTTGGATCTTCAGGTAGGATTCCGAACATAGTGTAATCAATGAACGGATCCCTCCAGTCGCCGATTGAAGGTTGAAGGATAGAGATCCGACTTCCAACCACCCGGTGGCATTCAGCAACTGCTTGGTGTGTGTTAAGAGGAGGGAGGGTCCTTCTCTCGCACACTGTAATTTGCATGTTTTCCCCTTCCTGGATCGCCATTGATGCGGCAAGTCCGGCCAGGGCATCTGCACGGATGTTTTCACCTCTACGAATGTGGGTGATGTTGCAGATGTCAAACTTTTGCAGAAGCGATTGTGCCTTGTTGTAATAAGGCAGCAGATCGGGCTTCCTGACTTCATATTTCTGATTCATCTGGTTGACGATCAGTTGAGAGTCTCCAAAGACTTCCAGCATGGTGATACCGGATTCAATGGCGAGTTCCAATCCTAGGATCAGAGCTTGGTATTCAGCTGCATTGTTTGTGCATGGTTCCAGTAGCGAGAAAGCGTGTGGAATCATGCATTTGTCGGGGCTAACAAAGAGGATGCCAACTCCCGAGATCAGCTTTCTGTTTTCATTTGTCCTGGTTGCACCGTCAAAGTACATGTCCCAGGAGGCATTTGGTGAGGAAGTCTCCACGTTGTAGACAGGTTCGTCTGGGAGATCATCTCTGAGTGGTGAATCTTTAGGCAATGGATGCTCTGCAAGGAAATCTGCTAGAGCTTGGCCTTTGATTGCTTTTTGTGGAACATACCTAATATCAAATTGTGACAAGAGGATGGACCATTTTGCCAGTCGGGCATTGAGAGAACCGGCCTTCGTGACAAGGACCTTCAAGAGGTTGATCCTCGAGACCAGGTAGACTCTGTTGGAAAGCAAGTAGTGACGTAGCTTTTGTACGGCGAACATCACTGCAAGGCATTCTTTTTCGACTGGAGAGTAGCGATGCTCTGCACCTACTAGCATGCGGCTGAGGTAGTATAGAGCAGCTTCTTTTCCCTCACCATTCTCTTGTGCAAGCAGAGCGCCTACAGAATGATCAAGAGCTCTTGTGTACAAGATGAATGGTTTTCCAGTGGCAGGGGCAGCTAACACTGGAGGTTTGGTCAGGTATGACTTGATATCTTGAAATGCGGCTTCACAGTCGGCATCCCAGACAAAGTCTACACCTTTTTTCATCAATCGAGAGAATGGACGGCATTTCCTCGAAAGATTGGAGATGAACCGTCTGATGTAGGCCAATCTCCCTTGGAGCCCTTTTAGTTCCCTTAGGGTTCTTGGAGAGGGCATTTCTAGAATAGCCTTGACTTTTATGGGGTCAAGTTCTATTCCAGCTTTCCGAACAAGGAATCCGAGAAACTTACCCGACGAGACGCCGAAGAAGCATTTTAGAGGATTCATCCGCAGTTTGTGTTTGCGGAGTCGGAGGAAGACTTCCCGAAGATCTTTGAGATGGTCTTCTTTTCTTCTGCTTTTGACGGCGAGGTCATCAACGTAACATTCGACCGTTTTGTGCTGCATATCTTGGAATATTTTCATCATAGCCCTCTGATATGTGGCACCAGCATTTTTCAGACCAAATGGCATGACAGTGTAGCAATACACGCCAAATGGAGTCCGAAATGAAGTGTGTTTTTCATCCTCGGGATGCATCTTTATCTGATTGTAACCAGAGAAGCCATCCATGAATGTCATTCGCTCGAATCCGCAGGTATTGTCAATCATCACCTCCGGTATGGGGAGCGGGAATTCATCTTTAGGGCAAGCGCCATTCAAGTCTCTATAGTCAATACAGACTCTGATCTGCCCATTTTTCTTTGTCACGGGGACAATGTTGGCCAACCATTCTGGATGTTGTTCCTCACGGATGAAGCCAACGCTTTTGAGTTTTTGAACTTCTTGTTCAATTTTATCCATCACATCTGGACGGAATCTTCTTTGGCCTTGTTTGACAGGCTTGATGTCTTCTTGAAGATTGAGTTTGTGGACTGCTACTTTAGGGTCTAAACCAGGCATTTCAGCATAGGACCATGCAAAGCAATCAACGAACTCACGAAGAAAAGCGATATACTCGGGTAACTCATCATCCTTTATATTCTTGCTTATGAATACAGGACGTGGGTTATCAGGTGTTCCCAATTTATCTTTTCAACAGGATCTTCTGTCGGAAGGTTCGAAGGTGGTTCCTCCACAATATTTTCGGAGGCTTCCAACTCAACGAAACCTTCTGGAGTTTCAACTGCATTACCAGACCAAGGCTCTGTTCCTTTCCATGGATTTTCTTGATTGGTGATCTCCTCAAGGCTTGCTATGAGATAGTCCCAATTGCCTGTTGAGTCTGGTATTTCTTTTGGAGACGAGGGTTCTTCTGGGTCAGAATAGCACAAGTCTGTATTATTGGGCGATTCCTCTTCATCATCAAAGAAACCGTACAAATTGGATGAGCTTCCTGGATCTTTGTTAGGTAACTCTTCAAAGAGATATCCAGGGAGATCGATGTCTTCGT
The DNA here is from genome assembly GCA_028538565.1 of Umbellularia californica. NCBI lineage: Eukaryota > Viridiplantae > Streptophyta > Magnoliopsida > Laurales > Lauraceae > Umbellularia > Umbellularia californica. The sequence goes on along the minus strand of JAPQWN010000012.1, from coordinate 29,177,555 downwards.
GGACTTGAGATGTTGAGGCTTGGTCGGTAAAACGACTTTTAAGCCTTTGTGTCAACTGTCTCAGAGGAGTGTCGGGATCATATCCTAACCCATATGAAGACTTTTCTACATGACCGTAGAGTCTCCAATCTTCCAGCTGGCTTTTGGTCAAGGCGGGCTCCAATGGTACGAGAATACCACGTCTTTCTCCCAAACCGACCGGGTTTTGAGCGTCATAGCCCATTTTCTTCATAATTGCTTGTGCCACAGGACTATATAGAGATAGCTGAGGCATACCTTCATTTTGGAAAGGTTCCAGCATGGAGTTTGATGAAGAAGCGTCCGATCTATGGAAGAAGATCGGCCTTTGCTTTGGTGATGTTGCCGGAACAACAAAGGTAGCAGACGTAGGATCTTCTACATCAGCAGGTGTCTCCATCGGAGTGAGAGCAGGCTGAACTTGCTGAGTGTCAGCTTGGCTTGACGATGTATCGTCTTCTGGCTCTGAGTCCGAGTCTGTGTCTTGCATGATAGACACGAGAGAAACAACAAATTTGCCCCCAGACTTTTGTTTCGCCTTCTTCACTTTAGTCGTGATGACCAAAGGTTTTGAAGATTTGAGGGAGATAACGAAGGGAGATTGACTACTCTCTTCTAATTTGCCGGAGGGTTTGTTTTCTTCCGGTGATTTTTGAGGAGCCTTGCCTTTATCTTTCTGGAGATTTTCAGCAGGGGGTGCTGTTTCCTCTTCTTCTTTTTCTCCTTCATACATTTGGGAGTCTGCGAAGTGGACTTCTTTACCTTTGAAGGGTTTTCTGTCCGCAAAGACACGATGTACAATGCCGTCGTCGCCGACGAACTTGATGCATTGATGTAGAGTTGAAGGGACAACACCGTTCTCGTGTATCCAAGGACGTCCGAGAAGGATGTTGTAGCATGAGGGGGTTTTTATTGCATACACAGTGACCTCAGAGATAAGATCACCGATTTGCAATTTGAACCTGATTTTGCCGATAGGCCTTTGAGCGCTCCCATCGTATCCAAAGATAGATACAGATGTGTGGCTTAGCTTGCTGGGTGGGATGCCCAACTCTTCAAGAGCCGAAGTGGAGATAAGGTTGAGTGCAGAACCTGGGTCGATCTGAACTCTATGTATCGGCATTTCTTTGATGTACCCTGTGAAGTACAGGGGTCGGTTGTGCCTTGCTTCGCCAAGTAGGAGGTCTTCCTTAGTGAAGGCGATGGTTGCACTGGCTGCCTTTTGAACCGAGAGGCATTGGATGCATGATCCCTCAGTTTTCTTTTCTCCCTTTGAGGAAGTTTCAGAGTTTTTGACCCGGTAGTCCATTTCAATTTGGAGGACTTGCGGGGCATGTTTGTCGACATCCTCATTCAGTTTTTGTAATTCTGAGATGAGATTATCACGAGTGCGTGGAGACATTCGTAATAAATCCAGGATGTGAAGACGTGCAGGTATGTGTTTGAAGTGCTCAACCAAGTCATACTTGAAAGCCTCCTTGGGGCCTGCATGTTCATCATTGTTGCCACTGGGGGCGCTTACAACATCTTTTCCCGAAGGATTTACATAAGTAAAGGAAGATTGGTTGTAATTTTTGTGGTAGTCCCGGCCCGAACGGGTGCCTCTACCAACTTCGAGAGCTTCTTGAGAAGGATCTTCGTTTGGAAGATTGTCTTCAGGATCAAGAGGCTGTCGTTTTTCATCTACTGGGGATGTATCTGCAGCAGAGTTGCCATCCTCTGTGATTGTGTTGCACGGAGCATTTTCCGGGAGCAAGCCCTGAACAGCATCCAGCAGCTTTTCTTCTTCGTTGACCCATCCATCACCCCAAGTTGGGTTTTCTTCATGATGATGAGTCGGGAAGAATGTGTATTCTGAAGTCACAGTCTCAGGAGAAGAAACCTGAGAGGGTGTCATCTCTGTGAAAGTCACGTGGGACGAGGTAGCTCCAGAGGATACATTGCTAGGCGTCGTCGGAGTGTAGGTAATCTCATCAGACGACGCTTCAGAAGAACTATAGTCCTGATATATTACATTACAGGAAGCTCTGATAGGAGATGTTGCCTGCTCGGAGTCAGACTCATCCTCGGATGTAAGAGGATCATCTATCCAGCAATATTCTCCATTTTCAGGAGTTAAGGGTGGATGTACCTGATTATCTTCAGGGACCTCAGGCTCTGGGTTGCGAGGAGGCTCGTTAACACGATCTTGCTCTTGTTCTAGAGCGAGACGCTGCAAGATCCTTGCATATTCTTCAAGATCAGGCATGGGAGCCAGATCCTTTTCTTCGTCTTCTCCGTGTGGCTCAACATAGTTGATTTCCACTGGAGCAATGACAGGTGCTGGGTTAACAGCATCTTCTTGTGCAGCCTCTTGGTCTTCTTCATCATCAGACCAGGATCCTTGTGGTTGCAAGGGGTTATACCAGATTACTGGCATAAGGTGAGTTTCAGGAACCCATTCTTCGTCGGAGAGATACTCTCCTGTTTCAAGAGATTCCTCCCACTCGCCGGTGTAGTTGGGCTCGAATCCATCGTCGGTGTCGCTGGACTCGTATCCATCAATGGAGAATCCAACTACCGAGTTGCAAGAGTATAATGCCCCCTGCATGGCTTCTTTTTTGAATTGAGGTGGCATGAAATCACTGAGAGTGAAGTTTCTTACCGCCTTTGAAGTCCCTGGAAGGGACGTTTCTGTTGCCCCAAGTGAAGTGGTAGAGGAGGCCTCTGCCTTTTCATGAACTTCTTGTTTTGGCTGGGTCTTCTCTTGCCGTTTGAGCTTGAGGAGATGTTTCTTAGCCTGCCTTCGCTGCTGAGCGGTCGGCTTTGTTTTGACGATCTCCCAATTTTCATCTTCCAGGAGATCGGGATGTACCCATATGGGTTGTCCGTCTGGTGTCGGGAAAGGAACCAGCTTCTCGGACACTTGAATTTTGTTTATCACCATGAAGGAAGTAGTGATCTTCTTCTTCGGTGATTTTGGTGTTTGTCCACATGACACCATGTTGACGGAGGCAGTCCCATAGTTTTTGTCAAAGGTGATGACTCCGTTTTTCCACATCTCGTTTATCTTCTCTCTCACAACAAAGCATTGATTGAGAGGATGCGAGACCATCTGGTGGTATGGACAGTACCGAGGATCATTGGTTTTGCCAACGTCTCCAGGTCTTTTGGGCTCTGGCAAAATGAGTTTGCCATTTGCTAGGAGAGCCTCAAAGATTTCTTCAACGTCTTCATCGAACGGATATTTCTTTTCTACACGTTCTTTGAAGGCATCAGAGAGTTCAGGTCTCTTACCTGCAGCTCTATTTTCAGCTTTCTTTGGTTGCTGAGGAGCTGACTTAGTCTGCACATTGAGAACCTCTTTCTTCTTTGGTTTAGAGGTTGCAACAGCAGTCGGCTCTTTCTTTGATGATTTCTGACTGTTGAGGTCTTTGATCACCGTTTCAGCTTCCATGGAAGCTTCGAGGAGTTCCCCCAGGTTCTTTGATTTGTTGCCGATGATCATGGAGCGGATTTTAGCTCTCATGTTGTTTCGGCAGATGTCGACTAGCGACGCTTGTGGCAGTACATCTGAGCATTTGTACGCCATTGCTTTCCACTTGTGAATGAAGTCATAAGTTGACTCATTCTCTCCCTGTTTTAGGCTGCAGAGCTGAGCCATAGTAACAGGATGATCCTCACCTTGGAAGTGGGTCAGGAAGCGTGTCTCCAGCATAGCCCAGTTCTGAATGGAGTTCTCCGGCAGAGTGGAGTACCAATCGAAGGCCGTACCTTTTAGGGTACTTGCAAAGAGGCGAATCTTGAGTGCATCTTGATCCGCGATAGCTCCCGTCAAGATCTTGAAGTGGATGACGTGTTGTCTGGCCGATCCTTTCCCCGTATATGTTTGGAGAGTAGGATGTTTGAATTTTGTGGGGAACGGGACCGAGTCCATCCATAAAGGATATGGTGGCTTGATCCCATGCTCTTTGAGTATATCCTCTTCTTTAGCTTTGGCGAGGATACTGTCTACGTCCTTTTTGGTAAGGGCGCGTGACTCATTTTCTTCACAATTCTCCTCGTTATTGTTATGATTCGGAGGAGGCTCATTGTTCACCTGATTTTGGACGACAAGGAGAATGTTTTCCATCAGAGTTTCAATCCTCTGCTGGCCTTGTTCCAACTGCTGGATGCGTGTGAGCGCATCATCTCGAGGTGGATTCTGAGGTGGTGGCTCAGAACTTGTAGCCAAGACGTTCATCCCTCGGGATTCGAACGAAGAAATCGTCCTGGTGACCGAGCTGGGGCTCATTCTTTTTGATGAAGAGCTTGATGAAGGATTACTCTCCCGTCCTTGGCTTGAAGGGGCAGGAGATTCTTCAGGATGTCTTCGTGTCCCGGTGACGCTACGGGTCACCGGACGTCGGACATGGATTTTTGATGCTGACTTTTGGCGTCTTCTGGTTTTTCCAACCATATGGACGGCAGCAACTTGGTCGGGTCTTTCTTTTTCGACCCATTTGTGGGAGACTTGAAGTGTAGGAGGCTGGGTCCGTTGCTTCTCTAGTCTCTTTTGTCGATATGACGCACGGCGGCGTGCTCGACGAGCGATTTGAGCTTCAGTAAGCTCTGGCTGGGCTCTGACGATGAAGGATGTGCTCCCTCGGGCGCAGCAGCCGAGCTTGTCTTCTTTGTGGTTGGGCAAGGACAGGATGCGGACCCGGTCCTTTGCCTGTTGCAGCGAAGCTTTAAACCTTTCGAGTTCGGCCCCTGTAGAGATGAAGGGTCGAACTGAAGGAGTGTAGGCCTTAGCAGGTGCTTGGAGAGGCCTGGTGATGCATGATCTGATTTTGGGCTTGTGGGAGCAGGCCGATTCATGCTGGGTCGACTTGGGAGTCAAGTTGGAGATGGGTCTCTCCTCTTTCATGTAGGCAAGAGGGTAGAACTGGTTCTCTTTGAGTGGGGCCAGGTATGCTGGCTTGGTGGATGTTTGAGACCTTCTTTGTTTTGGGGAAGGTCTTGGAGACCAAGTCTTAGGGTAGACCTGGTTGGTTGTTGGTCGAGGCTTCGCGGGGGTGCCGCGGGCTTCGGGCTTTTGGGCGCTCGCCTTTGGTGTCACGGGAGTGACACGTTGAGAGGCGATTTTCTGCCTTTTGGCAGGCGCAGTTTGTTCTTCGGGAAGTGGGAATGGTCCCAGTGTCCCGAAGACGATGGTCCGGGGAGTCGAGGTCGACCCGGAGTTCAGAGAGTTGCCGAGGGAGTTGACGCTTCGGCAGCTGGCAGGGCGCTTGTAAGTGCGCTCGGTTTGCTTCTGTTGAAGCATGAGTTGGTGCTTGTTCTCATCGAAGATAATGGTTAAGGCTGCCATTGTTAGTTTCGAAAAAGTTCTGAAACAAGACCACATCCATTAGTAATCACAAGAATATAATGATCATAAATGGGAATTTCTATGGTTGTCTTTTCAAATCGCTCAAGGGATATGACCCAAGCGACATGAAGAAGGCAAAAAGCCATAGATGGTACAATTGTTCTGACAGCGAACATGGTAGGCTCGAAATGAGCGTTCCAATGACTGCTAGAAGTAATTGTATACCTAAATTCGACTTATCGAGAAGCGGAGCTTGCTCGAGATAAGAAGAATATAAGGTAGGAGTTACAAATGTGCCGGTCACAGATACAGTAGACCCTGAAAGGGCGTACCAGTATTGCTATGCACAAATGTTGGAGATCGCATCCATGAGATGGGATTCTTTGTTTTTTGAAATGTCAAGATTGGATTCATCAAAGAGAGCAGATGATATTCCGATCCGAATACGGGCTCAACGATTTCCGCGAGCGCCAGTACCCAGAAGGGAAGGAACCACAATTTCTCGGATCTGAATCTAAAATGACGAGAGTTTTTTTTTTGAAGATTTTTTTTTTAGATTTTCATTTTTTTTTTTTTTAAAAAATCTTTTTTTTTTGTTTAAGATTTTTTTTTTGAAAATCTTTTTTTTTATTTTTTATTTTTTTATTTTTTTTTTATTTTGATTTTTTTATTTTTTTAAGATTTTTTTTTTGAAAATCTTTTTTTTTTATTTTTGATTTTTTTTTTTAAAATTTTTAAGATTTAAAGACGAGAGAGTACACATAGGCCTCCTAACCCGGTCTTATGAAACCTCAATTGATAGAATTGCCCCCAGGTAAGGGTAGGATTACTTAATGAACCCGTTTGGAGGACCCTTGCCTAGAACAGTCAAGCTGTCTCCACACTCTGGACAAGGCTTTTCTTGAATCAATCGTGATCAAAGAACGCAATTGGTTTAACCTTAGTGGTCTATGTCTTTTTTTCAAATCCCAAATAGATTCATCGAAGAGAAACGATGGCCCAAAACCTTAGTCGAACGGGCTCAACATTTCTGCAAGCACCAAAGAACGATAGGATAGGATCAAAGCTTCTCAATTTTGAATCAGAACTGAGAAAACTGATTTTTTGATTTTTTTCTTTGAAATCTCTAATGAACTCATCGAAGAGAAACGATGGCCCAAAACCTTAGTCGAACGGGCTCAACATTTCTGCAAGCACCAAAGAACGATAGGATAGGATCAAAGTTTCTCAATTTTGAATCCAAACTAAGAAAACTGATTTTTTTTTATTTTTATTTTTTTTTTATATTTTTTTTTTGAAATCTCTAATGAACTCATCGAAGAGAAACGATGGCCCAAAACCTTAGTCGAACGGGCTCAACATTTCTGCAAGCACCAAAGAACGATAGGATAGGATCAAGGTTTCTCAATTTTGAATCCAAACTAAGAAAACTAATTTTTTTTATTTTATTTTTTTTAATATTTTTTTTTTGAAATCTCTAATGAACTCATCGAAGAGAAACGATGGTCCAAAACCTTAGTCGAACGGGCTCAACATTTCTGCAAGCACCAAAGAACGATAGGATAGGATCAAAGTTTCTCAATTTTGAATTCAAACTAAGAAAACTGATTTTTTGATTTTTTTTTCTTTGAAATCTCTAATGAACTCATCGAAGAGAAACGATGGCCCAAAACCTTAGTCGAACGGGCTCAACATTTCTGCAAGCACCAAAGAACAATAGGATAGGATCAAAGTTTCTCAATTTTGAATCCAAACTAAGAAAACTGATTTTTTTTTTTTTTGAAAAGAGAAAGAATGGAAACAAACTCAAAGAAATAGAAATTTCCAAAAAATCCCATCTCATTTTTTTTGGGTGCAAAATCCAACATAGGCCACCAGCTAGAAAGTAGCCAAGGAATCCGGAAAAGAAGTATAAGCATAGAGCAAAAAGTATGATATGCAAATATTTCATTTCCAAGCACCGTGTTCTCAAATGAACGAGTCCCACCGGGTGTGCCAGCTTGATGGAACGCGCTCCGAGGCGCCTGCTGGGGCGGCTACCGGGGTCGGCGGAACGTGGGAGTCCGTCGGGTCCGACCCTTTCGCGCCCTGGCGGGCCCTGAAGCGTGCATCAACATTTCTTTTGTGTGGGTGTGCCAGATTTTCTATTTTACTTGGAATTGCAAGTGGTAATCCGGAGATCAACCTTCGCAAGTAAAAAGGAAATCAACTTCTTTCAAGTTTTCCATTGCACAAATATTTAAGAAAAGAGACATTTTCTTGGTTTGCCGTGAAAGGCGATTTTGTTTGGCATTTATAGCCGATTTTGGCGTTTATAGCCGATTTACAATTCTCATCAATAATGAAAGACAAGAGTTGTGATTTTTGTCTCTTTTAGAAAAATACAAACTACAATGAAAAGCAAGAAAAGGAAGATCTAACTTTTCAGGAGATTGTGGGGGACTCGTTCAGATTGACGGTCGCAAGCCATGTATGGGCTTCGCCATCATCCATGCAGATGAGAACAGAAGATGCTCTTGATTCGCTTGGCTTGGCTATAACCTCAGGTTTTTAGAGGACAAAGACCAAGAGAAGGTCCTATGTCCAATAAAAAGCTAAGTAGACGGGCTGAAAAGCCACGTCTAAGTCATTGGAGGCAGCAGGAGAAGGCAAGGACCTTGGGGGGGGGTGCCCCCCAAGGGACTTTTGTCACCTTGTAGTGGTGGCCGGTGCAGAACTTCAGCAGGTGTTTTTCTCTCTTTTTCTTTCTCTCAGATCTCTTTCTGATCTTTTTTTCTGATCTTTTCTCTGATCCTGATTTTCTCCCTTTTTTTCTGATTTTTCCCCGATCTTTTCTTCGATCCTGATTTTCTCCCTTTTTTTCTGATTTTTCCCCGATCTTTTCTTCGATCTCAATTTCAATGGAATGCTCTCCTATTTATAGGCCTTTGGTAGCCATTTAGGAGGGTTTATGAGCCTTAATGGCTTTAATGGGAGGAGTTACAAGATTTATTTCTTGATTTTGTAACTCCTTTTTCCTTGAATCTGATTGGCCGATGGAGATTAAGGGCTTTTAATCACCTTAATTACCATAATGGGAGGAGTTTCATGGTTTAAATGCCATGAATCAATTGACTTGTAACTCCCAAATGCTTGCTTCTGATTGGGCCGTCCAAAGAAATGAATTAATGACTGCAATAAAGCTAGTCAATTAACCACATTAATTGGTCGCCGAGCAGTTGAAGAGTCGCGGGCCATGCCGTGTCTTCTGGAATTCTTCTGGCGACGATCATCGATGGATCTACATGCTGATCGACATCGGATGAACATGTAGCTTCAGACATTGATAGCTAAGAGCGGGCCGGTGACATCTGTCTTGTCGATTTCACGATCGGTCGGACAGAAAGTGCACTTTCTTGGTCAGCCGGTTGGCGATCTTGGAGCGATCACTGATGATTTTATGCTTTTGGAGGTTGACCCGTGATTTTGACGGATGTCGTCGGATATGAGTCAATTTCAAGCACTAAAAATCACATTTTCAGGGAACCACAGCGGCCAAAGTGCGCGAAACGCGAAAAAAGACGGAAAAAACGGGTCACCGGCGGAAAATCCGGTGACCCGGACCTCCATGGTCGCCGGCGACCATGGACCGGCGACCATGGGCCATGGTCGCAGGGGCCTGCGACCATGGGCCATGGTCGCAGGGGTCTGCGACCCTGGGGGATTTTTCCCCTTCGCAGCCCGTTTTGCGGTCGTTTTGAGGTCTTTTTCGTCGCCGTTTTCTTCTGTATTTTTCTTGACATTTCTTCTCATTTATTGGTTTGATTTCCCTGTAGAAAACCTGATGAGAATCCTTGCATTTTTAGAGTGCAAAGTTTCCAATTTTCCGGGAAAGCCGAAGACTTTGTCGCGTAGAGCTGCTGATTTTCCGCCAGAAGCTGAAACTTGGTCAAACGATGTCGGAATGACCTGAAATTTGAGGTGAAGCCTCCTGAGCAATAAATAAGACCAACCATAGGCTTTTGTTTGAGTTTTGAAGCCGTTTGGGGTCCCGTCGATGCTTCACTTGATTTTGCTGCGGGGAAAATGCCGAGCTTTGATGTGCGGTCAAACGATGTCCGATTGACCTGAAATTTGACGGGGAGCCTATTGGAGTCATTTTGAGACGTTCCATGGGCTCCGTTTTGGATGTCATGGTCCCGGGTTGCTCCGCCGCCGGTAGGCTTGATTTTCTCTCGGAGCATCGAAACCTGGTCAAACGTTTTCGGAATGACCTGAAATTGGACGTGCAGCCTTTTGGAAGCATGTTGAAGCCACTCATGCACTTGGTTTGATGAGCGAAGGCTTCGGTGGTTCCCGCCGCCGGGAGGCTTGATTTTGCTGCTCGAGCATTGATGGAGGGTCAAACGTTGTCGGTTTGACTTGAAATTTGGCATAGAGCCCTTTTGAGACATGCTGGAGTCATCTGTAGGCTTTGATCGAAGTTTTGACGTCTCCGATGATGTCGCCGCCGGGAGCGCCATTTTAGCTGTCGGAGAAGTGAAGTTAGGCCAAATGTTGTCGAAATGGCCCGAAACTTCATGTGTACTCTTCTCTTGGCTATCTTGAAGGATCTTGCAGTTTTTGTTTGATTCTGACAAGATTTGATTTTTTGGAGAAATTGCATTGCCTATTTATGGCAGGTTGCGACTTCATGCAGCTTTCTTGATGTTGAAGAGGCAAAGTGACATTTTTGGTGTCAACAGAGCCGTCTCTCGTCGAGATTGTCCAGCTCATGGAGTCGCAATTTGACATTGCTTTCTTGAGTCATGTCATTTTGTAGAGATACCCTCAGAGAAGGAATTTGTACCTCTAGGGGCACGACAGCTTCGCATCCATAGACCAAGGAGAATGGTGTGCTATGGGTTGGTCCTCGAACGGTGGTTCGATAGGCCCACAAAGCTTCAGACAGTTTGTCACTCCAGTCTCTTTTGTGACTAGAGACCATTTTCTTGAGGATTTTGCAGAGTGTCTTGTTGAAGGCTTCTGCTAATCCGTTTGCTGCCGGATTGTATGGAGTCGAAGGACAGCTTTGGATTTTGTATTTATCGCAGAACCTGTAGAATCGATGATCCCGGAATTGTGGTCCGTTATCATGGACGAATCTTTTAGGTATGCCGAAACGACAAATGATGTTGGTGCGCAGGAACTGAAGAACTGATGAGGTCTTCATTTCGTTGAACGCAAATGCTTCTGACCACTTGGAGAAATAATCCGTAGCGGCGAAGATGAAGCGATGACCTTTGCTTGAAGGGGGAGAGATAGGACCTATGATATCCATGCCCCATGCTTCAAAGGGCCACGAGATTGCTGTAGGATGCAGCCATTTCGGAGGCATGTGAATGTAATCTCCGTGAACTTGGCATAGCTGGCAGCGTTTAGCAAATTGCATTGCGTCGGGTACCATGGTAGGCCAGTAGTAACCCAACCTTTTGATTTGGTCGTAGAGCTTGGGACCAGCCTGATGAGCTCCACAAAGACCAGCGTGAACTTCTTTGAGTGTTTCTTCAGCTTCTTGTTGTGACAAGCAGCGTAGGAGTACACCATTGAAGGATTTCCTGTAGAGGTTTTTTGAAGGAATATCCAAATGAAAGTTTGGGGCTCGCCTTTGTATGCTTACCCGTTCTTTTGGATCTTCAGGTAGGATTCCGAACATAGTGTAATCAATGAACGGATCCCTCCAGTCGCTGATTGAAGTTTGAAGGATAGAGATCCGACTTCCAACCACTCGGTGGCATTCAGCAACTGCTTGGTGTGTGTTAAGAGGAGGGAGGATCCTTCTCTCGCACACTGTAATTTGCATGTTTTCCCCTTCCTGGATCGCCATTGATGCGGCAAGTCCGGCCAGGGCATCTGCACGGATGTTTTCACCTCTACGAATGTGGGTGATGTTGCAGATGTCAAACTTTTGCAGAAGCGATTGTGCCTTGTTGTAATAAGGCAGCAGATCGGGCTTCCTGACTTCATATTTCTGATTCATCTGGTTGACGATCAGTTGAGAGTCTCCAAAGACTTCCAGCATAGTGATACCGGATTCGATGGCGAGTTCCAATCCTAGGATCAGAGCTTGGTATTCAGCTGCATTGTTTGTGCATGGCTCCAATAGCGAGAAAGCGTGTGGAATCATGTATTTGTCGGGGCTAACAAAGAGGATACCAACTCCCGAGATCAGCTTTCTTTTTTCATTTGTCCTGGTTGCACCGTCAAAGTACATGTCCCAGGAGGCATTTGGCGAGAAAGTCTCCACGTTGTAGACGGGTTCGTCTGGGAGATCATCTCTGAGTGGAGAATCTTTAGGCAATGGATGCTCTGCGAGGAAATCTGCTAGAGCTTGGCCTTTGATTGATTTTTGTGGCACATACCTAATATCAAATTGTGACAAGAGGATGGACCATTTTGCCAGTCGTGCATTGAGAGAACCTGCCTTTGTGACAAGGACCTTCAAGGGGTTGATCCTCGAGACCAAGTAGACTGTGTTGGAAAGCAAGTAGTGACGTAGCTTTTGTACGGCGAACATCACTGCAAGGCATTCCTTTTCGACTGGAGAGTAGTGATGCTCTGCACCTACTAGCATGCGGCTGAGATAGTATAGAGCAGCTTCTTTTCTTTCATCATTTTCTTGTGCAAGCAGAGCACCCAGAGAGTGATCAAGGGCTCTTGTGTACAAGATGAATGGTTTCCCAGTGGTAGGGGCAGCTAACACTGGAGGTTTGGTCAGGTATGACTTGATATCTTGAAATGCGGCTTCACAGTCGGCATCCCAGACAAAGTCTACACCCTTTTTCATCAATCGAGAGAACGGACGGCATTTCCCCGAAAGATTGGAGATGAACCGTCTGATGTAGGCCAATCTCCCTTGAAGCCCTTTTAGTTCCCTTAAGGTTCTTGGAGGGGGCATTTCTAGAATAGCCTTGACTTTTATGGGGTCAAGTTCTATTCCAGCTTTCCGAACAAGGAATCCGAGAAACTTACCCGACGAGACGCCGAAGAAGCATTTTAGAGGATTCATCCGTAGTTTGTGTTTGCGGAGTCGGAGGAAGACTTCCCGAAGATCTTTGAGATGGTCTTCTTTTCTTCTGCTTTTGACGGCGAGGTCATCAACGTAACATTCGACCGTCTTGTGCTGCATATCTTGGAATATTTTCATCATAGCCCTCTGATATGTGGCACCAGCATTTTTCAGACCAAATGGCATGACAGTGTAGCAATACACGCCAAATGGAGTCCGAAATGAAGTGTGTTTTTCATCCTCGGGATGCATCTTTATCTGATTGTAACCAGAGAAGCCATCCATGAATGTCATTCGCTCGAATCCGCAGGTATTGTCAATCATCACTTCCGGTATGGGGAGCGGGAATTCATCTTTAGGGCAAGCGCCATTCAAGTCTCTATAGTCAATACAGACTCTGATCTGCCCATTTTTCTTTGTCACGGGGACAATATTGGCCAACCACTCTGGATGTTGTTCCTCACGGATGAAGCCAACGCTTTTGAGTTTTTGAACTTCTTGTTCAATTTTATCCATCACATCTGGACGGAATCTTCTTTGGCCTTGTTTGACAGGCTTGACTTCTTCTTGAAGATTGAGTTTGTGGACTGCTACTTTGGGGTCTAAACCAGGCATTTCAGCATAGGACCATGCAAAGCAATCAACGAACTCACGAAGAAAAGCGATATACTCGGGTAACTCATCATCCTTTATATTCTTGCTTATGAATACAGGACGTGGGTTATCAGGTGTTCCCAAGTTTAGCTTTTCAACAGGATCTTCTGTCGGAAGGTTCGAAGGTGGTTCCTCCATAATATTTTCGGAGGCTTCCAACTCAACGAAACCTTCTGGAGTTTCAACTGCATTACCAGACCAAGGCTCTGTTCCTTTCCATGGATTTTCTTGATTGGTGATCTCCTCAAGGCTTGCTATGAGATAGTCCCAATCGCCTGTTGAGTCTGGTACTTCTTTTGGAGACGAGGGTTCTTCTGGGTCAGAATAGCACAAGTCTGCATTATCGGACGATTCCTCTTTATCATCAGAGAAATCGTACAAGTTGGATGAGCTTCCTGGATCTTTGTCAGGTAACTCTTTAAAGAGATTTCCAGGGAGATCGATGTCTTCGTGGACTTTAGATGTTGAGGCTTGGTCGGTAAAACAACTTTTAAGCCTTTGTGTCAACTGTCTCAGAGGAGTGTCGGGATCATACCCTAACCCATATGAAGACTTTTCTACATGACCGTAGAGTCTCCAATCTTCCAGCTGGCTTTTGGTCAAGGCGGGCTCCAATGGCGTGAGAATACCGCGTCTTTCTCCCAAACCGACTGGGTTTTGAGCGTCATAGCCCATTTTCTTCATAATTGCTTGTGCCACAGGACTATATAGAGATAGCTGAGGCATACCTTCATTTTGGAAAGGTTCCAGCATGGAGTTTGATGAAGAAGCGTCCGATCTATGGAAGAAGATCGGCTTTTGCTTTGGTGATGTTGTCGGAACAACAAAGGTAGCAGACGTAGGATCTTCTACGTCAGCAGGTGTCTCCATCGGAGTGAGAGCAGGCTGAACTTGCTGAGTGTCAGCTTGGCTTGACGATGCATCGTCTTCTGGCTCTGAGTCCGAGTCTGTGTCTTGCATGATAGACACGAGAGAGACAACAAATTTGCCCCCAGGCTTTTGTTTCGCCTTCTTCACTTTAGTCGTGATGACCAAAGGTTTTGAATTCTTGAGGGAGATAACGAAGGGAGATTGACTACTCTCTTCTAATTTGCCGGAGGGGTTGTTTTCTTCCGGTGATTTTTGAGGAGCCTTGCCTTTATCTTTCTGGAGATTTTCAGCAGGGGGTGCTATTTCCTCTTTTTCTTCTTTTTCGCCTTTATACATTTGGGAGTCTGCGAAGTGGACTTCTTTACCTTTGAAGGGTTTTCTGTCCGCAAAGACTCGATGTATCATGCTGTCGTCGCCGACAAACTTGATGCATTGATGTAGAATTGAAGGGACAACACCGTTCTCGTGTATCCAAGGACGTCCGAGAAGGATGTTGTAGCATGAGGGGGTTTTTATTGCATACACAGTGACCTCAGAGATAAGATCACCGATTTGCAATTTGAACCTGATTTTGCCGATAGGCCTTTGAGTGCTCCCATCGTATCCAAAGATAGATACAGATGTGTGGCTTAGCTTGCTGGGTGGGATGCCCAACTCTTCGAGAGCCGAAGTGGAGATGAGGTTGAGTGCAGAACCTGGGTCGACCTGAACTCTGTGTATAGGCATTTCCTTGATGTACCCTGTGAAGTACAGGGGTCGGTTGTGCCTTGCTTCGCCAAGCAGGAGGTCGTCCTTTGTGAAGGCGATGGTTGCACTGGCTGCTTTTTGCACCGAGAGGCATTCAATGCATGATCCCTCAGTTTTCTTTTCTCCCTTTGAGGAGGTTTCTGAGTTTTTGACCCGGTAGTCCATTTCAATTTGGAGGACTTGCGGGGCATGTTTGTCGACATCCTCATTCAGTTTTTGTAATTCTGAGATGAGATTATCACGAGTGCGTGGAGACATTCGCAATAAGTCTAGGATGTGAAGTCGTGCAGGTATGTGCTTGAAGTGCTCGATCAAATCATACTTGAAAGCCTCCTTAGGGCCTGCATGTTCATCATTGTTGCCACTGGGGGCGCTTACAACATCTTTTCCCGAAGGATTTACATAAGTAAAGGAAGATTGGTTGTAATTTTTGTGGTAGTCCCGGCCCGAGCGGGTGCCTCTACCAACTTCGAGAGCTTCTTGAGAAGGATCTTCGTTTGGAAGATTGTCTTCAGGATCAAGAGGCTGTCGTTTTTCATCTACTGGGGATGTATCTGCAGCAGAGTTGCCATCCTCAGTGATTGTGTTGCACGGAGCATTTTCCGGGAGCAAGTCCTGAACAACATCCAGCAGCTTTTCTTCTTCGTTGACCCATCCATCACCCCAAGTTGGGTTTTCTTCATGATGATGAGTCGGGAAGAATGTGTATTCTGAAGTTACAGTCTCAGGAGAAGAAACCTGAGAGGGTGTCATCTCTGTGAAAGTCACGTGAGACGAGGTAGCCCCAGAGGATACATTGCTAGGCGTCGTCGGAGTGTAGGTAATCTGATCAGACGACGCTTCAGAAGAGCTATAGTCCTGATATATTACATTACAGGAAGCTCTGATAGGAGATGTTGCCTGCTCGGAGTCAGACTCATCCTCGGATGTAAGAGGATCGTCAATCCAGCAATGTTCTCCATTTTCAGGAGTTAAGGGTGGATGTACCTGATTATCTTCAGGGACTTCAGGCTCTGGGTTGCGAGGAGGCTCGTTAACACGATCTTGCTCTTGTTCTAGAGCGAGACGCTGTAAGATCCTTGCATATTCTTCAAGATCAGGCATGGGAGCCAGATCCTCTTCTTCGTCTTCTCCATGTGGCTCAACATAGTTGATTTCCACTGGAGCAATGACAGGTGCTGGGTTAACAGCATCTTCTTGTGCAGCCTCTTGGTCTTCTTCATCATCAGACCAGGATCCTTGTGGTTGCAAGGGGTTATACCAGATTACTGGCATAAGGTGAGTTTCAGGAACCCATTCTTCATCGGAGAGATATTCTCCTGTTTCAAGAGATTCCTCCCACTCATCGGTGTAGTTGGGCTCGAATCCATCGTCGGTGTCGCTGGACTCGTATCCATCAATGGAGAATCCAACTACCGAGTTGCAAGAGTATGATGCCCCCTGCATGGCTTCTTTTTTGAATTGAGGTGGCATGAAATCACTGAGAGTGAAGTTTCTTACCGCCTTTGAAGTCTCTGGAAGGGACGTTTTTGTTGCCCCGAGTGAAGTGGTAGAGGAGGCCTCTGCCTTTTCATGGACTTCTTGTTTTGGCTGGGTCTTCTCTTGCCGTTTGAGCCTGAGGAGATGTTTCCTAGCCTGCCTTCGCTGTTGAGCTGTCGGCTTTGTTTTGACGATCTCCCAATTTTCATCTTCCAGGAGATCGGGATGTACCCATATGGGTTGTCCGTCTGATGTCGGGCAAGGAACCAACACTTCGGACGTTTGAATTCTTCTTATCACCTTGAAGGAAGTAGTGATCTTCTTCTTCGGTGATTTTGGTGTTTGTCCACGTGACACCATGTTGACGGAGGCGGGGCCATAATTTTTGTCAAAGGTGATGACTCCGTTTTTCCACATCTCGTTTATCTTCTCTCTCACAACAAAGCATTGATTGAGAGGATGCGAGACCATCTGGTGGTATGGACAGTACCGAGGATCATTGGTTTTGCCAACGTCTCCAGGTCTTTTGGGCTCTGGCAAAATGAGTTTGCCATTTGCTAGGAGAGCCTCAAAGATTTCTTCGACGTCTTCATCGAACGGATATTTCTTTTCTACACGTTCCTTGAAGGCATCAGAGAGTTCAGGTCTCTTACCTGCAGCTCTATTTTCAGCTTTCTTTGGTTGCTGAGGAGCTGACTTGGTTTGCACATTAAGGACCTCTTTCTTCTTTGGTTTAGAGGTTGCAATGGCGGTTGGCTCTTTTCTTGATGACTTCTGACTGTTGAGGTCTTTGATCACCATTTCAGCTTCCATGGAAGCTTCGAGGAGTTCCCCTAGGTTCTTTGATTTATTGCCGATGATCATGGAGCGGATTTTAGCTCTCATGTTGTTTCGGCAGATGTCGACTAGCGACGCTTGTGGCAATACATCTGAACATTTGTATGCCATTGCTTTCCACTTGTGAATGAAGTCATAAGTTGACTCATTCTCTCCCTGTTTTAGGCTGCAGAGCTGAGCCATAGTAACAGGATGATCCTCACCTTGGAAGTGGGTCAGGAAGCGTGTCTCCAGCATAGCCCAGTTCTGAATGGAGTTCTCCGGCAGAGTGGAGTACCAATCGAAGGCCGTACCTTTTAGGGTACTTGCAAAGAGGCGAATCTTGAGTGCATCTTGATCCGCGATAGCTCCCGTCAAGATTTTGAAGTGGATGACGTGCTGTCTGGCTGATCCTTTCCCCGTATATGTTTGGAGAGTAGGATGCTTGAATTTTGTGGGGAATGGGACTGAGTCCATCCATAAAGGATATGGTGGCTTGATCCCATGCTCTTTGAGTATATCCTCTTCTTTAGCTTTGGCGAGGATACTGTCTACGTCCTTTTTGGTAAGGGCGCGTGACTCATTTTCTTCACAATTTTCCTCGTTATTGCCATGATTCGGAGGAGGCTCATTGTTCGCCTGATTTTGGACGACAAGGAGAAGGTTTTCCATCAGAGTTTCAATCCTCTGCTGGCCTTGTTCCAACTGCTGGATGCGTGTGAGCGCATCATCTCGAGGTGGATTCTGAGGTGGCGGCTCAGAACTTGTAGCCAAGACGTTCATCCCTCGGGATTCGAACGAAGAAATCGTCCTGGTGACCGAGCTGGGGCTCATTCTTTTTTATGAAGAGCTTGATGAAGGATTACTCTCCCGTCCTTGGCTGGAAGGGGCAGGAGATTCTTCGGGATGTCTTTGTGTCCTGGTGACGCTACGGGTCACCGGACGTCGGACATGGATTTTTGATGCTGACGTTTGGCGTCTTCTGGTTTTTCCAACCATATGGACGGCAGCAACTTGGTCGGGTCTTTCTTTTTCGACCCATTTGTGGGAGACTTGAAGTGTAGGAGGCTGGATCCGTTGCTTCTCTAGTCTCTTTTGTCGATATGACGCACGGCGGCGTGCTCGACGAGCGATTTGAGCTTCAGTCAGCTCTGGCTGGGCTCTGACGATGAAGGATGTGCTCCCTCGGGCGCAGCAGCCGAGCCTGTCTTCTTTGTAGCTAGGCAAGGACAGGATCCGGACCCGGTCCTTTGCCTGTTGCAGCGAAGCTTTGAACCTTTCGAGTTCGGCCCCTGTAGAGATGAAGGGTCGAACTGAAGGAGTGTAGGCCTTGGCAGGTGCTTGTAGAGGCCTGGTGATGCATGATCTAATTTTGGGCCTGTAGGAACAAGCCGGCTCATGCTGGGTTGACTTGGGAGTCAAGTTGGAGATGGGTCTCTCCTCTTTCATGTAGGCAAGAGGGTAGAACTGGTTCTCCTTGAGTGGGGCTAGGTATGCTGGCTTGGTGGAAGTTTGAGACCTTCTTTGTTTTGGGGAAGGTCTTGGAGACCAAGTCTTGGGATAGACCTGGTTGTTTGTGGGTCGAGGCTTCGCGGGGGTGCCGCGGGCTTCGGGCTTTTGGGCTTTCGCCTTTGGTGTCACGAGAGTGACACGTTGAGAGGCGATCTTCTGCTTTTTGGCAGGAGCAGCTTGTCCTTCGGGAAGTGGGAATGGTCCCAGTGTCCCGAAGACGATGGTCCGGGGAGTCGAGGTCGACCCGGAGTTCAGAGAGTTGCCGAGGGAGTTGACGCTTCGGCAGCTGGCAGGGCGCTTGTAAGTGCGCTCGGTTTGCTTCTGTTGAAGCATGAGTTGGTGCTTGTTCTCGTCGAAGATAATGGTTAAGGCTGCCATTGTTAGTTTTGAAAAAGTTCTGAAACAAGACCACATCCATTAGTAATCACAAGAATATAATGATCATAAATGGGAATTTCTATGATTGTCTTTTCAAATCGCTCAAGGGATATGACCCAAGCGACATGAAGAAGGCAAAAAGCCATAGATGGTACAATTGTTCTGACAGCAAGTATGGTGAGCCCAGAATGAGCGTTCCAGTGACTGCTAGAAGCAATTGTAAACCTAAATTCGACTTATCGAGAAGCAGGGCTTGCTCGAGATAAGAAGAATATAAGGTTGGAGTTACAAATGTGCCGGTCACAGATACAGTAGACCCTGAAAGGGCGTACCAGTACTGCTATGCACAAATGTTGGAGATCGCATCCATGAGATGGGATTCTCTTTTTTTTTTTTTTTGAAATGTCAAGATTGGATTCATCAAAGAGAGCAGATGGTATTCCGATCCGAATACGGGCTCAACGATTTCCGCGAGCACCAGTACCCAGAAGGGAAGGAACCACAATTTCTCGGATCTGAATCTAAAATGACGAGAGTTTTTTTTTTTTTTTGAAATGTCAAGATTGGTTCCATCAAGGAGAGCAAATGGTATTCTGATCTGAACACGGTCTCGGCGATTTCCGCGAGCGCCAGTGCTCAGAAAAGAAGAAACCAAAATTTCTCAGATCTGAAATCAAATGTGACGAGTTTTTGGAGATTTTTTTTTTGAAATGATTTTTTTTATTTTATTATTTTTATTTTTTTTATTTTTTTTTAAATATATTTTTATTTATTTTTTTATTTATTATTTTTTTTGAAAATTTTTGTTTTTTTAAGATTTTTTTTTTGAAAATCTTTTTTTTTTTATTTTTTTTATTTTTTTATTTTTAAGATTTAAAGACGAGAGAGTACACATAGGCCTCCTAACCCGGTTTTATAAAACCTCAATTGATAGAATTGCCCCCAGGTAATGGTAGGATTACTTAATGAACCCGTTTGGAGGACCCTTGCCTAGAACAGTCAAGCTGTCTCCACACTCTGGACAAGGCTTTTCTTGAATCAATCGTGATCAAAGAACGCAATTGGTTTAACCTTAGTGGTCTATGTCTTTTTATTTTTTTAAATCCCAAATAGACTCATCGAAGAGAAACGATGGCCCAAAACCTTAGTCGAACGGGCTCAACATTTCTGCAAGCACCAAAGAACGATAGGATAGGATCAAAGTTTCTCAATTTTGAATCCAAACTAAGAAAACTGATTTTTTTTTTTTGAAATCTCTAATGAACTCATCGAAGAGAAACGATGGTCCAAAACCTTAGTCGAACGGGCTGAACATTTCTGCAAGCACCAAAGAACGATAGGATAGGATCAAAGTTTCTCAATTTTGAATTCAAACTAAGAAAACTGATTTTTTTTTTGAAAAGAGAAAGAATGGAAACAAACTCAAAGAAATAGAAATTTCCAAAAAATCTCATCTCATTTTTTTTTAGGATGCAAAATCCAACATAGGCTACCAGCTAGAAAGTAGCCAAGGAATCCGGAAAAGAAGTATAAGCATAGAGCAAAAAGTATGATATGCAAATATTTCATTTCCAAGCACCGTGTTCTCAAATGAACGAGTCCCACCGGGTGTGCCAGCTTGATGGAACGCGCTCCGAGGCGCCGTGGGGCGGCTACCGGGGTCAGCGGAACGTGGGAGTCCGTCGGGTCCGGCCCTTTCGCGCCCTGGCGGGCCTGAAGCGTGTTTCAACATTTTTTGTGTGTGGGTGTGCCAGATTTTCTATTTTACTTGGAATTGCAAGTGGTAATCCGGAGATCAACCTTCGCAAGTAAAAAGGAAATCAACTTCTTTCAAGTTTTCCATTGCACAAATATTTAAGAAAAGAGACATTTTCTTGGTTTGCCGTGAAAGGCGATTTTGTTTGGCATTTATAGCCGATTTTGGCGTTTATAGCCGATTTACAATTCTCATCAATAATGAAAGACAAGAGTTGTGATTTTTGTCTCTTTTAGAAAAATACAAACTACAATGAAAAGCAAGAAAAGGAAGATCTAACTTTTCAGGAGATTGTGGGGGACTCGTTCAGATTGACGGTCGCAAGCCATGTATGGGCTTCGCCATCATCCATGCAGATGAGAACAGAAGATGCTCTTGATTCGCTTGGCTTGGCTATAACCTCAGGTTTTTAGAGGACAAAGACCAAGAGAAGGTCCTATGTCCAATAAAAAGCTAAGTAGACGGGCTGAAAAGCCACGTCTAAGCCATTGGAGGTAGCGGGAGAAGGCAAGGACCTTGGGGGGGGGGGGGTGCCCCCCAAGGGACTTTTGTCACCTTGTAGTGGTGGCCGGTGCAGAACTTCAGCAGAGTTTTTCTCACTTTTTCTTTCTCTGGATACGAGCTCTGGATTCTTTCCGATCGATCGATCTCGATTTTCTGATCCCGATTTTCTGATCTTCATTTCAATGGAATGCTCTCCTATTTATAGGCCTTTGGTAGCCATTTAGGAGGGTTTATGAGCCTTAATGGCTTTAATGGGAGGAGTTACAAGATTTATTTCTTGATTTTGTAACTCCTTTTTCCTTGAATTTGATTGGCCGATGGAGATTAAGGGCTTTTAATCACCTTAATTACCATAATGGGAGGAGTTTCATGATTTAAATGCCATGAATCAATTGACTTTAACTCCCAAATGCTTGCTTCTGATTGGGCCGTCCAAAGAAATGAATTAATGACTATAATAAAGCTAGTCAATTAACCACATTAATTGGTCGCCGAGCAGTCGAAGAGTCGCGGGCCGTGCCGTGTCTTCTGGAATTCTTCTGGTGATGATCATCGATGGATCTTCATGCTGATCGACATCGGATGAACATGTAACTTCAGACATTGATAGCTAAGAGCGGGCCGGTGACATCTGTCTTGTCGATTTCTCGATCGGTCGGACAGAAAGAGCACTTTTTTTGGTCGACCGGTTGGCGATCTTGGAGCGATCAATGATAATTTTATGCTTTTGGAGGTTGACCCGTGATTTTGACGGATGTCGGAGGATATGAGTCAATTTCAAGCACTAAAAATCACATTTTCAGGAAACCACAGGGGCCAAAGTGCGCGAAACGCGAAAAAAGACGGAAAAAACGGGTCACCGGCGGAAAATCCGGTGGCCCGGACTTCCATGGTCGCCGGCGACCATGGGCCGGCGACCATGGGCCATGGTCGCAGGGGCCTGCGACCCTGGGGGAATTTTCCCCTTCGGAGCCCGTTTTGCAGTCGTTTTGAGGTCTTTTTCGTCGCCGTTTTCTTATGTATTTTTCCTGACATTTCTTCTCATTTATTGGCTTGATTTCCCTGTAGAAAACCTGATGAAAATCCTTGCATTTTTAGAGTGCAAAGTTTCCAATTTTCCGGGAAAGCCGAAGACTTTGTCGCGTAGAGCTGCTGATTTTCCGCCAGAAGTTGAAACTTGGTCAAACGATGTCGGAATGACCTGAAATTTGAGGTGGAGCCTCCTGAGCAATAAATAAGACCAACCATAGGATTTTTTTTGAGTTTTGAAGCCGTTTGGGGTCCCATCGATGCTTCACTTGATTTTACTGCGGGGAAAATGCCGAGCGTTGATATGTGGCCAAACGATGTCCGATTGACCTGAAATTTGACGGGGAGCCTATTGGAGTCATTTTGAGACGTTCCATGGGCTCCGTTTTGGATGTCATGGTCCCGGGTTGCTCCGCCGCCGGTAGGCTTGATTTTCTCTCGGAGCATCGAAACCTGGTCAAACGTTGTCAGAATGACCTGAAATTTGACGTGCAGCCTTTTGGAAGCATGTTGAAGCCACTCATGCACTTGGTTTAATGAGCGAAGGCTTCGGTGGTTCCCACCGCCGAGAGGCTTGATTTTGCTGCTCGAGCATTGATGGAGGGTCAAACGTTGTCGGTTTGACTTGAAATTTGGCATGGAGCCCTTTTGAGACATGCTGGAGTCATCTGTAGGCTCTGATCGAAGTTTTGACGTCTCCGATGATGTCGCCGCCGAGAGCTCCCGTTTAGCTGTCGGAGAAGTGAAGTTAGGCCAAATGTTGTCGAAATGGCCCGAAACTTCATGTGTACTCTTCTCTTGGCTATCTTGAAGGATCTTGCAGTTTTTGTTTGATTCTGACAAGATTTGATTTTTTGGAGAAGTTGCATTGCCTATTTATGGCAGGTTGCGACTTCATGCAGCTTTCTTGATGTTGAAGAGGCAAAGTGACATTTTTTGGTGTCAACAATCACTGCAAGGCATTCTTTTTCGACTGGAGAGTAACGATGCTCTGCACCTACTAGCATGCGGCTGAGGTAATATAGAGCAGCTTCCTTTCCCTCACCATTCTCTTGTGCAAGCAGAGCGCCTACAGAATGATCAAGAGCTCTTGTGTACAAGATGAATGGTTTTCCAGTGGCAGGGGCAGCTAACACTAGAGGTTTGGTCAGGTATGACTTGATATCTTGAAATGCGGCTTCACAGTCGGCATCCCAGACAAAGTCTACACCCTTTTTCATCAATCGAGAGAATGGACGGGATTTCCCCGAAAGATTGGAGATGAACCGTCTGATGTAGGCCAATCTCCCTTGGAGCCCTTTTAATTCTCTCAAGGTTCTTGGAGAGGGCATTTCTAGAATAGCCTTGACTTTTATGGGGTCAAGTTCTATTCCAGCTTTCCGAACAAGGAATCCGAGAAACTTACCCGACGAGACGCCGAAGAAGCATTTTAGAGGATTCATCCGCAGTTTGTGTTTGCGGAGTCGGAGGAAGACTTCCCGAAGATCTTTGAGATGGTCTTCTTTTCTTCTGCTTTTGACAGCGAGGTCATCAACGTAACATTCGACCGTCTTGTACTGTATATCTTGGAATATTTTCATTATAGCAATCTGATATGTGGCACCAGCATTTTTCAGACCAAATGGCATGACAGTGTAGCAATACACACCAAATGGAGTCCGAAATGAAGTGTGCTTTTCATCTTCAGGATGCATCTTTATCTGATTGTAACCAGAGAAGCCATCCATGAATGTCATTCGCTTGAATCCGCAGGTATTGTCAATCATCACCTCCGGTATGGGGAGCGGGAATTCATCTTTAGGGCAAGCGCCATTCAAGTCTTTATAGTCAATACAGACTCTGATCTGCCCATTTTTCTTTGTCACGGGGACAATGTTGGCCAACCATTCTGGATGTTGTTCCTCACGGATGAAGCCAACGCTTTTGAGTTTTTGAACTTCTTGTTCAATTGTATCCATCACATCCGGACGGAATCTTCTTTGGCTTTGTTTGACAGGCTTGATGTCTTCTTGAAGATTGAGTTTGTGGACTGCTACTTTGGGGTCTAAACCAGGCATTTCAGCGTAGGACCATGCAAAGCAATCAACGAACTCACGAAGAAAAGCGATATACTCGGGTAACTCATCATCCTTTATATTCTTGCTTATGAATACAGGACGTGGGTTATCAGGTGTTCCCAAGTTTATCTTTTGAACAGGATCTTCTGTCGGAAGGTTCGAAGGTGGTTCCTCCACAATATTTTCGGAGGCTTCCAACTCAACGAAACCTTCTGGGGTTTCGACTGCATTACCAGACCAAGGCTTTGTTCCTTTCCATGGATTTTCTTGATTAGTGATCTCCTCAAGGCTTGCTATGAGATAGTCCCAATCGCCTGTTGAGTCTGGTATTTCTTTTGGAGACGAGGGTTCTTCTGGGTCAGGATGCCACCCGTCTGTGTCATCGGGCGATTCCTCTTCATCATCAGAGAAATCGTACCAATTGAATGAGCTTCCTGGATCTTTGTCAGGTAACTCTTTAAAGAGATATCCAGGGAGATCGATGTCTTTATGGATTTGAGATGTTGAGGCTTGGTCGGTTAATCGACTTTTAAGCCTTTGTGTCAACTGTCTCAGGGGAGTGTCAGGATCATACCCTAACCCATGTGAAGACTTTTCTACATATCCGTAGAGTCTCCAATCTTCCAGCTGGCTTTTGGTCAAGGCAGGCCCCAATGGCGTGAGAATACCGCGGCCTTCTCCCAAACCGACTGGGTTCTGAGCGTCAAAGCCCATTTTCTTCATGATAGCTTGTGCCACAGGACTATATAGAGATAGTTGAGGCATACCTTCATTTTGGAAAGGTTCAAGCAAGGAACTTGATGAAGAAGCATCCGATCTATGAAAGAAGATCGGTCTTTGCTTTGGTGATGTTGCCGGAACAACAAAGGTAGCAGACGTAGGATCTTCTACGTCAGCAGGTGTCTCCATCGGAGTGAGAGCAGGCTGAACTTGCTGAGTGTCAGCTTGGCTTGACGATGCATCGTCTTCTGGCTCTGAGTCCCAGTCTGTGTCTTGCATGATAGACACGAGAGAAACAACAAATTTGCCCCCAGACTTTTGTTTCGCCTTTTTCACTTTAGTCGTGATGACCAAAGGTTTTGAATTCTTGAGGGAGATGACGAAGGGAGATTGACTACTCTCTTCTAATTTGCCGGAGGGTTTGTTTTCTTCCGGTGATTTTTGAGGAGCCTTGCCTTTATCTTTCTGGAGATTTTCAGCAGGGGGTGATATTTCCTCTTCTTCTTTTTCTCCTTCATACATCTGGGAGTCTGTGAAGTGGACTTCTTTACCTTTGAAGGGTTTTCTGTCCACAAAGACTCGATGTACCATGCCGTCGTCGCCGACGAACTTGATGCATTGATGTAGAGTTGAAGGGACAACACCGTTCTCGTGTATCCAAGGACGTCCGAGAAGGATGTTGTAGCATGAGGGGGTTTTTATTGCATACACAGTGACCTCAGAGATAAGATCACCGATTTGCAATTTCAACCTGATTTTGCCGATAGGCCTTTGAGCGCTCCCATCGTATCCAAAGATAGATACAGATGTGTGGCTTAGCTTGCTGGGTGGGATGCCCAACTCTTCAAGAGCCGAAGTGGAGATAAGGTTGAGTGCAGAACCTGGGTCGATCTGAACTCTATCTATCGGCATTTCTTTGATGTACCCTATGAAGTACAGGGGTCGGTTGTGCCTTGCTTCGCCAAGTAGGAGGTCTTCCTTAGTGAAGGCGATGGTTGCACTGGCTGCCTTTTGAACCGAGGGCATTGGATGCATGATCCCTCGCTTTTCTCTTTTTCTCCTTTTAAGGAGGTTTCTGAGTTTTTGACCCGGTAGTCCATTTCAATTTGGAGGACTTGTGGGGCATGTTTGTCGACATCCTCATTCAGTTTTTGTAATTCTGAGATGAGATTATCACGAGTGCGTGGAGACATTCGTAATAAATCCAGGATGTGCAGTCGCGCAGGTATGTGTTTGAAGTGCTCGATCAAATCATACTTGAAAGCCTCCTTCGGGCCTGCATGTTCATCATTGTTGCCACTGGGGGTGGTTACAACATCTTTTCCCGAAGGATTTACATAAGTAAAGGAAGATTGGTTGTAATTTTTGTGGTAGTCCCGGCCCGAGCGGGTGCCTCTACCAACTTCGAGAGCTTCTTGAGAAGGGTCTTCGCTTGGAAGATTGTCCTCAGGATCAAGAGGCTGTCGTTTCTCATTTACTGAGGATGCGTCTGCAGCAGAATTGCCATCCTCAGTGATTGTGTTGCATGGAACATTTTCCGGGAGCAAGTCCTGAATAGTATCCAGCAGCTTTTCTTCTGTGTTGACTATTTCATCATCCCAAGCATCATTATCTGGGTTTTCTTCATGATGATCAGTCGGGAAGAATGTGCATCCTGAAGTCACAGTCTTAGGAGAAGAAACCTGAGAGGGTGTCATCTCTGTGAAAGTCACGTGAGACGAGATAGCTCCAGAGAATACATTGCTAGGCGTCGTCGGAGTATAGGTAATCTCATCAGACGACGCTTCAGAAGAGCTATAGTCCTGATATATTACATTACAGGAAGCTCTGATAGGAGATGTTGCCTGCTCGGAGTCAGACTCATCCTCGGATGTAAGAGGATCGTCTATCCAGCAATGTTCTCCATTTTCAGGAGTTAAGGGTGGATGTACCTGATTATCTTCAGGGACTTCAGGCTCTGGGTTGCGAGGAGGCTCGTTAACGCGATCTTGCACTTGTTCTAAAGCGAGATGCTGCAAGATCCTTGCATATTCTTCAAGATCAGGTATGGGAGCCAGATCCTCTTCTTCGTCTTCTCCGTGTGGCTCAACATAGTTGATTTCCACTGGAGCAACGACAGGTGCTGGGTTAACAGCATCTTCTTGTGCAGCCTCTTGGTCTTTTTCATCATCAGACCAGGATCCTTGTGGCTGTAAGGGGTTATACCAGATTACTAGCGTAAGGTGAGTTTCAGGAACCCATTCTTCGTCGGAGAGATACTCTCCTGTTTCAAGAGATTCCTCCCACTCGCCGGTGTAGTTGGGCTCGAATCCATCGTCGGTGTCGCTGGACTCGTATCCATCAATGGAGAATCCAACTACCGAGTTGCAAGAGTATGATGCCCCCTGCATGCCTTCTTTTTTGAATTGAGGTGGCATGAAATCACTGAGAGTGAAGTTTCTTACCGCCTTTGAAGTCTCTGGAAGGGACGTTTTTGTTGCCCCGAGTGAAGTGGTAGAGGAGGCCTCTGCCTTTTCATGGACTTCTTGTTTTGGCTGGGTCTTCTCTTGCCGTTTGAGCCTGAGGAGATGTTTCCTAGCCTACCTTCGCAGTTGAGCTGTCGGCTTTGTTTTTACGATCTCCCAGTTTTCATCTTCGAGGAGATCGGGATGTACCCATATGGGTTGTCCGTCTGGTGTCGGGCAAGGAACCAACACTTCGGACGTTTGAATTCTTTTTATCACCTTGAAGGAAGTAGTGATCTTCTTCTTTGGTGATTTTGGTGTTTGTCCACATGACACCATGTTGACGGAGGCAGTCCCATAGTTTTTGTCAAAGGTGATGACTCCGTTTTTCCACATCTCGTTTATCTTCTCTCTCACAACAAAGCATTGATTGAGAGGATGCGAGACCATCTGGTGGTATGGACAGTACCGAGGATCGTTGGTTTTGCCAACGTCTCCCGGTCTTTTGGGCTCTGGCAAAATGAGTTTGCCATTTGCTAGGAGAGCCTCAAAGATTTCTTCCACGTCTTCATCGAACGGATATTTCTTTTCTACACGTTCCTTGAAGGCATCAGAGAGTTCAGGCCTTTTTCCTGCAGTTTTGTTTTCAGCTTTCTTTGGTTGCTGAGGAGCTGACTTGGTTTGCACATTGAGGACCTCTTTCTTCTTTGGTTTAGAGGTTGCAATGGCGGTTGGCTCTTTTCTTGATGACTTCTGAATGTTGAGGTCTTTAATCACCGTTTCAGCTTCCATAGAAGCTTCCAGGAGTTCTCCCAGGTTTTTGACTTGTTGCCGATGATCATGGAGCGTATTCTGGCTCTCATGTTGTTACGGCAGATGTCGACTAGCGACGCTTGTGGCAGTACATCTGAGCATTTGTACGCCATTGCTTTCCACTTGTGAACGAAGTCATAAGTCGACTCATTCTCTCCCTGTTTTAGGCTGAAGAGTTGAGCCATAGTAACAGGATGATCTTCACCTTGGAAGTGGGTCAGGAAGCGTGTCTCCAGCATAGCCCAGTTCTGGATGGAGTTCTCCGGAAGAGTGGAGTACCAATCGAAGGCCGTACCTTTTAGGGTACTTGCAAAGAGGCGGATCTTGAGTGCATCTTGATCCGCAATAGCTCCCCTCAAAATCTTGAAGTGGATGACGTGCTGTCTGGCTGATCCTTTTCCCATATATGTTTGGAGAGTAGGATGTTTGAATTTTGTGGGGAACGGGACCGAGTCCATCCATAAAGGATATGGTGGCTTGATCCCATGCTCCTTGAGTATATCCTCTTCTTTTGCTTTGGCGAGGATACTGTCTACGTCCTTTTTGGTAAGGGCGCGTGACTCATTTTCTTCACAATTTTCCTCGTTATTACGATGCGGAGGAGGCTCATTGTTCACCTGATTTTGGACAACAAGGAGAAGGTTTTCCATTAGAGTTTCAATCCTCTGCTGGCCTTGTTCCAACTGCTGGATACGTGTGAGCGCATCATCTTGAGGTGGATTCTGAGGTGGTGGCTCAGAACTTGTAGCCAAGACGTTCATCCCTCGGGATTCAAACGAAGAAACCGTCCTGGTGACTGAGCTGAGGCTCATTCTTTTTGATGAAGAGCTTGATGAAGGATTACTCTCCCGTCCTTGGCTTGAAGGGGCAGGAGATTCTTCGGGATGTCTTTGTGTCCTGGTGACGCTACGGGTCACCGGACGTCGGACATGGATTTTTTATGCTGACTTTTGGCGTCTTCTGGTTTTTTTAACCATATGGACGGCAGCAACTTGGTCGGGTCTTTCTTTTTCGACCCATTTGTGGGAGACTTGAAGTGTAGGAGGCTGGGTCCGTTGCTTCTCTAGTCTCTTTTGTCGATATGACGCACAGCGGCGTGCTCAACGAGCGATTTGAGCTTCGGTCAGCTCTGGCTGGGCTCTGACGATGAAGGATGTGCTCCCTCGGGCACAGCAACCGAGCCTGTCTACTTTGTAGCTAGGCAAGGACAGGATACGGACCCGGTCCTTTGCCTGTTGCAGCGAAGCTTTGAATTTTTCGAGTTCGGCCCCTGTAGAGATGAAGGGTGGAACTGAAGGAGTGTAGGCCTTAGCAGGTGCTTGTAGAGGCCTGGTGATGCATGATCTGATTTTGGGCCTGTAGGAACAAGCCGGTTCATGCTGGGTTGACTTGAGAGTCAAGTTGGAGATGGGTCTCTCCTCTTTCATGTAGGCAAGAGGGTAGAACTGGTTCTCTTTGAGTGGGGCCAGGTATGTTGGCTTGGTGGAGGTTTGAGACCTTCTTTGTTTTGGGGAAGGTCTTGGAGACCAAGTCTTGGGATAGACCTGGTTGTTTGTGGGTCGAGGCTTCGCGGGGGTGCCGCGGGCTTCGGGCTTTTGGGCGCTCGCCTTTGGTGTCACGGGAGTGACACGTTGAGAGGCGATCTTCTGCTTTTTAGCAGGCACAGTTTGTTCTTCGGGAAGTGGGAATGGTCCCAACGTCCCAAAGAAGATAGTCCGGGGAGTCGAGGTCGACCCGGAGTTCAGAGAGTTGCCACGGGAGTTGACGCTTCGGCAGCTGGCAGAGCGCTTATGAGTGCGCGCGCTTTGCTTCTGTTGAAGCATGAGTTGGTGCTTGTTTTCATCGAAGGTGATGATCAGTGAAGCTGCCATTGTTAGTTTCAAAATTTCTGAAACAAGACCACATCCATTAGTAATCACAAGAATATAATGATCATAAATGGGAATTTCTATGGTTGTCTTTTCAAATCGCTCAAGGGACATGACCCAAGCGACATGAAGAAGGCAAAAAGCCATAGAGGGTACAATTATTCTGGTTGCAAGCATGGTAGGCCCGAAATGAGCGTTCCAATGACTGCTAGAAGCAATTGTATACCTAAATTCGACTTATCAAGAAGCGGAGCTTGCTCGAGATAAGAAGAATATAAGGTAGGAGTTACAAATGTGCCGGTCACAGATACAGTAGACCCTGAAAGGGCGTACCAGTATTGCTAGGCACAAATGTTGGAAATCGCATCCATGAGATGGGATTCTCTTTTTGAAAGGTCAGAAATGGATTCGTCAAAGAGAGCAGGTGGCATTCCGATTCAAATACGGGCTCAACGATTTCCGCGAGCGCCAGTACTCAGAAGGAAAGAGACCACAATTTCTCGAATCTGAATCCAAAAGTGACGAGTTTTTTTGTTTTTTTTTTTTTTTTTTTTGAAATGTCAAGATTGGTTCCATCAAGGAGAGCAAATGGTATTCCAATCTGAACACGGTCTTGGCGATTTCCGCGAGCGCCAGTGCTCAGAAAAGAAGAAACCAAACTTTCTCAGATCTGAAATCAAAAGTGACGAGTTTTGAAGTTTTTTTTTTTTAAATGATTTTTTTTATTTTATTATTATTTTTTTTTATTATTTTTTTTTAAATATTTTTTTTAAGATTATTTATTTTTATTTGTTTTGAAGATTTTTTTTTGAAAATCTTTTTTTTTTATTTTTTTTTTTTATTTTTGATTTTTTTTTGTTTAAGATTTTTTTTTGAAAATCTCTTTTTTTTTTATTTTGATTTTTTTTTTAATTTTTTAAGATTTAAAGACGAGAGAGTACACATAGGCCTCCTAACCCGGTCTTATGAAACCTCAATTGATAGAATTGCTCCCAGGTAAGGGTAGGATTACTTAATGAACCCGTTTGGAGGACCCTTGCCTAGAACAGTCAAGCTGTCTCCACACTCTGGACAAGGCTTTTCTTGAATCAATCGTGATCAAAGAACGCAATTGGTTTAACCTTAGTGGTCTATGTCTTTTTATTTATTTATTTAAAATTTTTTTGACAGACTCATCGAAGAGAAACGATGGCCCAATCCTCGATCCGAACACGGGCTCAACGATTTCCGCGAGCACACATGCCCAGAAGAGAAAGGATCAAAGTTTCTCAATTTTGAATCCAAAATGAGAAAACTGATTTTTTTTTGAAATCTCTAATGAACTCATCGAAGAGAAACGATGGCCCAAAACCCATTTCGGACGGGCTCAACGATTTCCGCGAGCACACGAACCATAGGAGAGGATCAAAGTTTCTCAATTTTGAATTCAAACTAAGAAAACTGATTTTTTTTTATTTTTTTTTTTTTGAAAAGAGAAAGAGTGGAAACAATCTCAAAGAAATAGAAATTTCCAAAAAATCCCATCTCATTTTTTTTTAGGATGCAAAATCCAACATAGGCTACCAGCAAGAAAGTAGCTACGGAATCTGGAAAAGAAGTATAAGCATAGAGCAAAAAGTATGAGATGCAAATATTTCATTTCCGAGCACCGTGTTCTCAAATGAACGAGTCCCACCGGGTGTGCCAGCTTGATGGAACGCGCTCTTGCTGAGGGTGCTACCGGGGTCGGCGGACGTGGGAGTCCGTCGGGTCCGGCCCTTTCGCGCCCGGGGGGCTGAAGCGTGCATCAACATTTCTTTGTGTGGGTGTGCCAGATTTTCTATTTTACTTGGAATTGCAAGTGGTAATCGGAGATCGACCTTCGCAAGTAAAAAGGAAATCAACTTCTTTCAAGTTTTCCATTGCACAAATATTTAAGAAAAGAGACATTTTCTTGGTTTGCCGTGAAAGGTGATTTTGTTTGGCATTTATAGCCGATTTTGGCGTTTATAGCCGATTTACAATTCTCATCAATAATGAAAGACAAGAGTTGTGATTTTTGTCTCTTTTAGAAAAATACAAACTACAATGAAAAGCAAGAAAAGGAGGATCTAACTTTTCAGGAGATTGTGGGGGACTCGTTCAGATTGACGGTCGCAAGCCATGTATGGGCTTCACCATCATCCATGCAGATGAGAACAGAGGATGCTCTTGATTCGCTTGGCTTGGCTATAACCTCAGATTTTTAGAGGACAAAGACCAAGAGAAGGTCCTATGTCCAATAAAAAGCTAAGTAGACGGGCTGAAAAGCCACGTCTAAGCCATTGGAGGCAGCAGGAGAAGGCAAGGACCTTGGGGGGGAGTGCCCCCCAAGGGACTTTTGTCACCTTGTAGTGGTGGCCGGTGCAGAACTTCAGCAGAGTTTTCTCTCTTTTTCTTTCTCTCAGATTTCTGGATTTGTGGTGCTTTTTCCGAAGTCCGGGGAAGTGATCTCTGGATTCTTTTCGATCTCTGATCTCTTTTTTTTTCTCATCCCGATTTCAATGGAATGCTCACCTATTTATAGGCTTTTGGTAGCCATTTAGGAGAGCTTTTATGGGCTTTAATGGCTTTAATGGGAGGAGTTACAAGATTTATTTCTTGATTTTGTAACTCCTTTTTCCTTGAATCTGATTGGCCGATGGAGATTAAGGGCTTTTAATCACCTTAATTACCATAATGGGAGGAGTTTCATGGCTTGAATGCCATGAATCTCTTGATTTGTAACTCCCGAATGCTTGCTTCTGATTGGGCCGTCCAATAGAATGAGTTAATGAATGCCATAAAGCTAGCCAATTAACCACATTAATTGGTCGCCGAGCAGTCGAAGAGTCGCGGGCCGTGCCGTGTCTTCTGGAATTCTTCTGGTGATGATCATCGATGGATCTTCACGCTGATCGACATCGGATGAACATGTAACTTCAGACATTGATAGCTAAGAGCGGGCCGGTGACATCTGTCTTGTCGATTTCTCGATCGGTCGGACAGAAAGAGCACTTTTTTGGTCAATCGGTTGGCGATCTTGGAGCGATCACTGATGATTTTATGCTTTTGACGGCGGATCCGAGATGTCGTCGGATATGAGTCAATTTCAAGCATTAAAAATCACATTTTCAGGAAACCACAGGGGCCAATGTGCGTGAAACGCGAAAAGGGACGGAAAAACGGGTCACCGGCGAAAAATCCGGTGACCCGGACTTCCATGGTCGCCGGCGACCCTGGGCCAGGGTCGCAGGCTGCGACCTTGGGGGTTTTTTCCCCTTTTTTGGTCCGTTTTGCGGTCTTTTTCGTCGCCGTTTTCTTCTGTATTTTTCCTGACATTTCTTCTCATTTATTGGCTTGATTTCCCTGTAGAAAACCTGATGAGAATCCTTGCATTTTTAGAGTGCAAAGTTTCCAATTTTCCGGGAAAGCCGAAGACTTTGTCGCGTAGAGCTGTTGATTTTCCGCCAAAAGCTGAAACTTGGTCAAACGATGTCGGAATGACCTAAAATTTGAGGTGAAGCCTCCTGAGCAATAAATAAGACCAACCATAGACTTTTGTTTGAGTTTTGAAGCCGTTTGGGGTCCCATCGATGCTTCACTTGATTTTGCTGCGGGGAAAATGTCGAGCTTTGTATGTGGTCAAACGATGTCCGATTGACCTGAAATTTGACAGGGAACCTATTGGAGTCATTTTGAGATGATCCACAGGCTCTGTCTTGGAAACCATGGTCCCGGGGAGCTCCGCCGCCGGTAGGCTTGATTTTCTCTCGGAGCATCGAAACCTGGTCAAACGTTGTTGGAATGACCTGAAATTCGACGTGCAGCCTTTTGGAAGCATGTTGAAGCCACTCATGCACTTGGTTTGATGAGCGAAGGCTTCGGTGGTTCCCGCCGCTGGGAGGCTTGATTTTGCTACTCGAGCATTGATGGAGGGTCAAACGTTGTTGGTTTGACTTGAAATTTGGCATGGAGCCCTTTTGAGACATGCTGGAGTCATCCGTAGGCTCTGATCGAAGTTTTGACGTCTTCGATGATGTCGCCGCCGGGAGCGCCAATTTAGCTGTCGGAGAAGCGAAGTTAGGCCAAATGATTCTGAAATGGCCCGAAACTCCTTGTGTACTCCTCCCTTGGCTGTCTTGAAGGATCTTGCAGTTTTTGTTTGATTCTGACAAGATTTGATTTTTTGGAGAAGTTGCATTGCCTATTTATGGCAGGTTGCGACTTCATGCAGCTTTCTTGATGTTGAAGAGGCAAAGTGACATTTTTGGTGTCAACACCACGTTGTAGACAAATTCGTCTGGGAGATCATCCCTGAGTGGAGAATCTTTAGGCAATGGATGCTATGCGAGGAAATCTGCCAAAGCTTGTCCTTTGATTGCTTTTTGTGGTACATACCTAATATCAAACTGTGATAGAAGGATGGACCATTTTGCCAGTCGGGCATTGAGAGAACCTGCTTTTGTGACAAGGACCTTTAGGAGGTTGATCCTCGAAATCAGGTAGACTGTATTCGACAGCAGGTAGTGATGCAGCTTTTGTACAACGAACATTACTGCAAGGCATTCTTTTTCGACTGGGGAGTAGCGATGCTCTGCACCTACCATCACGCGGCTAAGGTAATATAGAGCAGCTTCTTTTCCGTCGTCGTTTTCTTGTGCGAGCGAAGCACCCAAAGAGTGGTCGAGAGCTCTTGTGTACAAGATAAATGGTTTTCCAGTTGTGGGGGCAGCCAGCACTGGAGGTTTGATGAGGTATGCTTTGATGTCTTGAAATGCACTTTCACATTTAGCATCCCAGACAAAGTCCACGCCTTTCTTCATCAGGCGAGAGAATGGACGGCATTTCCCTGATAGATTGGAGATGAACCGTCGAATGTAGGCCAGCCTTCCTTGAAGCCCTTTTAATTCTCTTAGGGTTCTGGGAGATGGCATTTCCAGGATAGCCTTGGCTTTGGTGGGGTCAAGTTCTATTCCAACTTTCCGTACTATGAATCCAAGAAACTTACCCGATGAGACACCGAAGAAGTACTTTAGTGGATTCATCCGCAATTTGTGTTTGCGAAGTCGGAGGAAGACTTCTCGAAGATCATTGAGATGGTCTTCTTTTCTTCTGCTTTTGATGGCGAGGTCGTCAACATAGCATTCGACCGTCTTGTGCTGCATATCTTGGAATATTTTCATCATAGCCCTCTGATATGTTGCACCTGCATTTTTCAGACCAAACGCATGACAGTGTAGCAATACACGCCGAATGGTGTCCGAAAGGATGTATGCCTTTCATCTTCAGGATGCATTTTTATCTGATTGTAGCCAGAGAATCCATCCATGAATGTCATTTGCTCAAATCCATAGGTGTTGTCAATCATCACCTCTGGTATGGGGAGCGGGAATTCATCTTTAGGACATGCATTATTCAGGTCTCTGTAGTTGATACAGACCCTTATCTGCCCATTTTTCTTTGTCACGGGGACAATGTTGGCCAACCATTCAGGATGCTGTTCCTCGCGGATGAAGCCAACATTTTTGAGTTTCTGAACTTCTTGTTCAATTTTGTCCATCACGTCGGGACGGAATCTTCTTTGGCCTTGTTTGATAGGCTTGATTTCTTTTTGCAAGTTGAGCTTGTGGACTGCTACTTTGGGATCCAAGCCAGGCATTTCGGCATAAGACCATGCAAAGCAATCAACGAACTCATGAAGAAAAGAGATATACTCGGGTAACTCATCATCCTTTATATTCTTGCTTATGAATAGAGGACGTGGGTTATCAGGTGTTCCCAAGTCTATCTTTTGAACATGATATTCTGTTGGAAGGTTTGAAGGTGGTTCCTCCACAATATTTTCGGAGGCTTCCAACTCAACAAGACCTTCTGGACTGCCAGAGGCATTTTCAGACTGAGGCTCTGTTTCCGTCCATGAATCTTCTTAATCAGTATCCTTCTCAAGGCTATCCTTCTCAAGGCTTGCAATGAGATGGTCCCAATCATTTGCTGGAATTGGGTTGAAGTAGGGTACTTCTTTTGGAGACAATGATTCTTCTGGGATAGAGAACCGCTCGTCTGTGTCAATGGGCAATTCCTCTTTATTATCAGAGAAATTATACCAATTGGAGGAGCTTTTAGGATTTTTGACGAGTAACTCCTCAAAGAGATATCTAGGGATATCGATGTCTTCATGAGATGTTGAGGCTTGGTCGGTAAAGCGACCTTGCAGCCATGGTGTCAACTGTCTCATAGGAGCGGTAGGATCATACCCCAACCCATATGAAGACTTGCCTTTTTGAAGGTGGACTTTCCAATCTTCTGGTTGACTTTTGGTTAGGGTGGGTTCCAATGGTGTAAGAATACCACGGCCACCTCCTAAACCAGTCGGGTTTTGAGCATCGTAGCCCATTTTCTTCATGATAGCTTGTGCCATTGGACTATACAGGGATAGCTGAGGCATACCTTCATTTTGGAAAGGTTCAAACAGAGAGTTCAGTGGAGATGCTCCCGACCTGTGGAAGAAGATTGTTTTTTCTTCTGGCGAAGTTGCCGGGATAACAAAGGAGGCAGACGTAGGATCTTCTATGTCTGCAAGTGTCTCCAATGGAGTGAGAGTGAGCTGATCTTGCTGAGTATCAGCTTGGCTCGATGCTGTGTCATCTTCTGACTCTAACTCTGAGTCTGTGTCATGCATAATAGACACAAAGGAGACAGTGAACTTGCCCCCAGTCTTTTTTTTGACTTCTTTTCTTTGGTAATGATTACCAAAGGCTTTGAAGATTTGAAGGAGACGACGAAGGGAGCTTGACCGCTTACTTCGAGTTTGGTGGAGGGTTTGTTTACCTCCGATGATTGCTGAGGAGCCTTGCCTTTATCTTTCTGGAGACTGTCGACAAAGCGAATTGTTTTTTCCTCCTATTCTTCTTTTCCATCTTTATACATTTGAGCATCTGCAAAATGGACATCTTTGCCTTTGAAGGGCTTTTTGTCTGCAAACACTCGATGTATCAAGCCATCGTTGCCAACGAACTTGATGCACTGATGTAGAGTTGAAGGGACGACACCATTCTCATGTATCCAGGGGCGTCCTAGGGGTATATTGTAGCATGAAGGGGTCCTTATTGCATATACAGTGACTTCAGAAATAAGATAACCGATTTGCAATTTGAACCTGATTTTGCCGATAGGCCTTTGAGCGCTGCCGTCATATCCGAAGATGGATATGGACGTGTGACTCAGTTTGCTAGGTGGGATGCCCAGCTCTTCGAGTGCCGAAGTAGAAATGAGGTTGAGTGCAGAACCTGGATCGATCTGAACTCTGTGTACTGGCATTTCTTTGACGTACCCCGTAAAGTACAAGGGTCGGTTGTGCTTTGTTTCGCCTAGGAGGAGGTCATCCTTGTCGAAGGCAATTGTTGCATTTGCTGCTTTTTGTACCGAGAGGCATTCATTGCTTGATCCCTCAGTTTTCTTCTTTTCTCCCTTTGAGGGAGTATTTGATTTTTTGACCCTATAGTCCATTTCAATTTGTAGGACTTGTGGGGCATGTTTGTCGACATCCGCATTCAGCCTTTGCAATTCTGAAATGAAACTATCACGAGTTTGTGGAGACATTCGTAATAGATCAAGGATGTGCAGACGTGCAGGTATGTGTTTGAAGTGCTCAATCAAGTCGTACTTGAAAGCCTCCTTTGGGCCTGCATTTTCATTATTATTGCCACTTGGGGCGCTTACAACTTGCTTTCCCGAAGGATTTACATAAGAAGAAGAGGGTTGATTGTAATTTTTGTGGTAATCCTGGCCAGAACGGGTACCTCTACCAACTTCAAGAGCCTCTAGAGAAGGGTCTTCTTTTGGAAGATCGTTCTCAGGATCAAGAGGTTGATCCTTTACTGAGGACGTCTCTATAACAGCATTGGCGTCTTCAGTGATTGTGTTGCACGGAGCAATTTCCGGGAACAAGTCCTGAACAGTAGCCGGCAACTTTTCTTTATTAGCCCAGACATTGCCCGTGAGATCGGGTATTTGGGACCAATTGGCTGAGTTTTCATTGAAGAAGATTTCATTGGCAGAAGTTTCTTCAAGATGATCAATCGGGAGTGGCTTGAGTTTCGATGTCACAGCTTCAGGAGACGAAGGTTGAGAGGATGTTATCTCAGTGGAAGTCACCTGAGAGGATGTAGCTCCGGAAGATACGCTACCGGTTGGGGAGTACGTATCTTCGGAAGCTTCAGAGGCACTGTCGTCCTGAGCTATTGCATTGCAGGTTATCCTGACAGGAGATGCCCCCAGTGTAGACTGTTGTGAATCGGACTCATCCTCGGATGTGAGAGGATCATTAATCCAACAGTTTTCTCCATTTTCAGGAGTTAAGGGAGAAAGTTCCCGCTGATTTTCAGGGACTTCCGGTTCTGGGTCATGACAAAGATTGATGCGATCCTGCTCCTGCTCTATGGCAAGATGTTGCAAGATTCTTGCATATTCTTCAAGATCAGGCATGGGAGCCAAATCTTCTTCGTCATTTGCTCCTTGTGGTTCACCATGTTGGGTTCCACTGAAGCATTTGCTGGTACTGGATTGACAGTATTTTCTTGAACAGGGTCCTGGTCTTCTTCATCATCAGACCAAGATCCTTGTGGCTGCAATGGGTTATACCAGATTACTGGCATAAGATGAGACTCGGGAATCCATTCCTCGTCGGAGAGGTATTCTCCTGTTTCAAGGGATTCTTCCCACTCATCTATATCACTGGCAGTATCACTGGACTCGTATCCATTCATGGAGAATCCAACTACCGAGTTGCAAGAGTATGATGCCCCCTGCACAGTTTCATTTTTGTATAGAGGTGGCATGAAATCATCAAGAGTGAATTTTCTTACCGCCTTGGAGGTTTTGGGAAGAGATTCTTCCATCGTCCCTAGTGAAGCAGTGGAAGAAGTTTCTGCTTTTTCAAGGACTTCTTATTTTGGTTGAGACTTCTGCTGCTGTTTGAGCTTGCGGAGCTGTCTCTTGGCTTGCCTTCGCTGCTGAGCAGTCGGCTTTGTTTTGACGATCTCCCAATTTTCATCATCTAGGAGATCGGGATGCACCCATATAGGTTGTCCATCTGATGTTGGATAGGGAACCAATTCTTAGGACGCTTGAGCCATTTTTATCACCTTGAATGAAGTAGTGATTTTCTCCTTCGGTGACTTTGAAGTTTGCCGACATGACACCATGTTGACAGAGGTGGGGCCATAGTTTTTATCAAAGGTTATGACTCCGTTTTTCCACATCTCATTGATCTTCTCTCTCACAACGAAGCATTGATTGAGAGGATGTGAGATCATCTGATGGTATGGACAGTATCGGGGATCATTGGTTTTGCCAACATCTCCCGGTCTTTTGGGCTCTGGCAAAATGAGTTTGCCATTTGCTAGGAGAGCCTCAAAGATTTCTTCAACGTCTTCATCGAACGGATATTTCTTTTCTACACGTTCTTTGAAGGCATCAGAGAGTTCAGGCCTTTTACCTGCAGTTTTGTTTTCAGGTTTCTTTGGCTGCTGAGGAGCTGACTTAGTCTGCACATTGAGAACCTCCTTTTTCTTTGGTTTTGAGGTTGTAACAGCAGTCGGCTCTTTCTTTGATGATTTCTGACTGTTGAGGTCTTTGATCACCATTTCAGCTTCCATGGAAGCTTCGAGGAGTTCCCCCGGTTCTTTGATTTATTGCCGATAATCATGGAGCGGATTTTTACTCTCATATTGTTACAGCAGATGTCCACCAGCGACGCTTATGGCAGTACATCTGAGCATTTGTACGCCATTGCCTTCCATTTGTGAATGAAGTCGTATGTTGACTCATTCTCTCCCTGTTTTAGGCTGCAGAGTTGAGCCATAGTAGCAGGATGATCCTCACCTTGGAAGTGGGTCAGGAAGCGTGTCTCTAGCCTAGCCCAGTTCTGGATGGAGTTCTCCGGCAGAGTGGAGTACCAATCAAAGGCTGTACCTTTTAGGGTACTTGCGAAGAGGCGAATCTTAAGGGCATCTTGATCCGCAATAGCTCCCGTCAGGATCTTGAAATGGATGACATGCTGTCCGGCTGAACCTTTCCC
The DNA here is from genome assembly GCA_028538565.1 of Umbellularia californica. Classification (NCBI taxonomy): domain Eukaryota; kingdom Viridiplantae; phylum Streptophyta; class Magnoliopsida; order Laurales; family Lauraceae; genus Umbellularia; species Umbellularia californica. The sequence goes on along the minus strand of JAPQWN010000012.1, from coordinate 29,137,456 downwards.
AGTATATGTCTGGAGAGTAGGTTGTTTGAATTTTGCCGGGAATGGAACCGAGTCCATCCATAAAGGGTAGGGTGGCTTGATCCCATGCTCTTTCAATGTATCCTCTTCTTTTGCTTTTGCAAGGATATCGTCCACGTCCTTTCTGGTAAGGGCGCGAGACTCATTGTTTTCTGCATTACCCTCGTCATCTTCATGATTCAGAGGGGTTTCATTGTTAGGTGGTGGACGCTGTAGAGTGAGAATCAAATTTTCCATCAGAGTCTCAATTCTCTGCTGTCCTTGCTCCAACTGCTGGATGCATGTAGTTACATCGTCATGCTGTGGAGGTGGCTCAGAACTTGTAGCCAAGACGTTCATCCCTCGGGATTCGAACGAAGAAATCGTCCTGGTGACTGAGCTGGGGCTCATTCTTCTGGATGAAGAATCTGAGGAGTGGTTACTCCGATGTCCTTGGCTCGGAGGAGTGGAAGATTCCTCCAGATGTGTTCGTGTTCGAGAGACGCTGCGAGTCACTGGACGTCTAACACTGATTTTGGTTGCTGACTTCCGGCGTTTTTTGGTTTTGCCAACCATATGAACAGCAACGAATTGGTCGGGTCTTTCTTTTTCGACCCATTTGTTTGAGACGTGGAGAGTAGAACGCTGGGTTCTTTATTTCTCGAGTCTCTTTTGTCGATATGCAGTGCGGCGACGCATACGACGAGCAATTTGAGCTTCAGTCAGCTCTGGCTGGGCTCTGGCGATGAAGGATGTAGTCCCTCGTGCGCAGCAGCCGAGTTTGTCTTCTTTGAAGCTGGGCAAGGACAGGATCTGGACGCGGTCCTTTGTCTGTCGCAATGAAGACTTGAATTTTGCGAGCTCGCCCCTGTTGAGATGAAGGGTCGACTCGCGGGAGTGCAGGCTTCAGCATGTTTTTGCGTAGGTCTAACAATGGAGGATTTGATTTTGGGCTTGTAGGAGCAAGCCGGCTCATGATGATTTTGTTTGTTCTTTAGGTGGAGGGTAGGTTTCTCCTCTTTCATGTAAGAGAGAGGGGTAAACTAATTCTCCTTGAGAGGGGCCAGGTATGCTAGCTTTGCAGATGTTTGGGATCTCCGTTGCTTTGGCGAAGATCTCGGGGACCAGGTTTTGGGGTAAACCTGGTTTCTTGTGGGTTGAGGCTTCGTGGGAACGCAATGGGCTTCAAGCTTCTTGGTGTTCGCCCTTGGTGCCATTTTAGTGACACGTTGCGGGGCGGTTTTCTGCTTCTTGGCAGGTACAGTGTCTTCTGCAGGAAGTGGGAATGGCCCCAGCGATCCGAAGACGATGGTCCGGGGAGTTGAAGTTGACCCGGTGTTTTTTGGAGAGTTGTCGAGGGAGATGACGCTTCGGCAACTGGCAGGGCGCTTATACTTGTTTTGTTTGTCTTGCAGCATAAGCTGGTACTTGTTCTCATCGAAAGTGATGGTCAATGAAGCTGCCATTGTTAGTTTTGGAAAACTTCTGAAACAAGACCAAATCCATTAGTAATCACAAGAATATGGTGATCGTAAATGGAGAACAACTATGGTTTTGTCTTTTCAAATCACTTGAGGGGACATGGCCCAACCCAAGGACGATGAAGAAGGCAAAAAGCCATAGAGGATACTATTGTTCTAAAATGCAAGTATGGTAGGCTCATAGTGAGCGTTCCAGTGACTGCTAGAAGCAATTGTAGACCTTAATTCAAATTACCGAGAAGCAAGGCTCACTCGAGGTAAAATGATATAAGGTTGGAGATAAAAATGTGTCGGTCGCGAATACAGTAGACCCGAAAGGGCGTACTAGCACCATTAGGCACAAATGTTGCAGATCGCATCCTTGGGAAGGACACGAGATGGGATTTTTTTTTGAAAGGTCAAATTTGGATTCATAAAGGAGAGTAAATGGTGTTCCAATCCGAACAAAGGCTCAACATTTCTGCGAGCGCTAAATTCAGAAGGGAAGGAACCATAATTTCTCGGATGTAAATCCAATAATGACGGAAGTTTTTTTTTTGAAAGGTCAAGATTGAATTCATCGAAGAGAGCAAATGGTGTTCCATTCCGAACAAGGCTCAACATTTCTTCCAGCGCTAAATCCGAAATGGAAAGAACCAAGATTTCTCAACTCTGAATTCAAAGTGACAGAAGTTTTTTTTGAAAGGTCAAGATTGAATTCGTCGAAGAGAGCAAATGGTGTTCCATTCCGAACAAGGCTCAACATTTCTACGAGCGCTAAATCCGAAAGGGAAAGAACCAAGATTTCTCAACTCTGAATTCAAAGTGACAGAAGTTTTTTTTTTCTTTTTTTTTTTTTTAAAAAAGGATTTTTTTTATAGAATTTTTTTTTGAAAGGTGCACATAGATTTCCAATTCGATCTTACGAAACCTTAGTAGATAGATCTGCCCCCAGGTAAGGGTAGGATTACTTAATGAACCCATTTGGAGGACCCTTGCCTCGAACAGTCTAGCTGTCTCATGGTATAAAATATCGGCCGATACCGAGTCATATCGGCCGAGACCGAGCCGATATCTCAGTGAGATATAGGTCTCGGTCATATATCCCTTCAAAATCCCGAGATATTGGCCGAGATGATATCATCTCGGCCCTAACCGATATCTCGGCCGATATTTTCAAAATATCGGCCGAGATGATATATAATGAAAAAAAGCCCTAATTTTTTCTACTTTTTCCCCATCTTCCTCTTCTTCTCTTCTCTTCTCCAACCATAGCAGCAGCCAGCAGCCCAGCCACTCCCTCTTCAACATTTCAAAATCCCACATTAATTTTTTGAAGAAAATATTATCTAAGGTATGAGAAAATCAACCCAAAGCATTTTATCATGTGGTTTTTTTTTTTTATTTTTTTTTATTTTTTAGATGAAGTATAAAAATCATTAGGTTTGTCATTTATTTATGTTCTTCATTTAGAAGTTAGATCTACATACTTTCATGCTAGATCTACTCATACACATGATTTTGAACTTTTTTTTCCAATTTTTTTTTATTTTCGGATTTTTTGATATTTGAATTATTATATATCATTTTTTGGGGATTTCATCATAACTATGTTCTTTTAATGATTCATGATCATTGTATGGTGTATAAATGATTGATTTACAAACTTTTATGCTAGATCTATGTATTTTGAATTTTGAAAATGATTTTATTAAAAAAAATTTCTTAAAAATAATTGTTGTTACTTGTAACTTGTTAGAATATTTGTGATACCAAAGGCTTGTTAATAGTGTGTGGATGATAAATCTACATCTACTCATAGTCATAGACTCATAAACATGATTTAGATTTTTATTTTAATTATTTTATTTTCGGATTTTTTAATATTTGAATTATAATATATCATTTTTTGGGGATTTTATCATAAATATGTTCCTTTAATGATTCATGATCATTGTATGGTGTGTAAATGATTAATCTACATAGTTTTATGCTAGATTTATATATTTAGGATTTTAAAAATGATTTTATTATTTTTTCCTAAAAATAATTGTTGTTACTTGTTAGTTGTTACTTGTTACCTCATATCAAAGGCTTATTAATAGTGTGTAGAATGTAGATGATAAATCTATATCTACTCATAGTCATAAACATGATTTAGATTTTTATTTTAATTATTTTATTTTCGGATTTTTTAATATTTGAATTATAATATATCATTTTTTGGGGATTTCATCATAAATATGTTCTTTTAATGATTCATGATCATTGTATGGTGTGTAAATGATTAATCTACAATTCTACATACTTTCATGCTAGATCTATATATTTAGGATTTTGAAAATGATTTTATTAAATTTTTTTTCTAAAAATAATTGTTGTTAGAGTATTACTATTACATGAATTTCTTATTTTATAGGAATAAGATAGTGCGTAACATAGATGCGGGATGGAGCCATGGTGAAGCAGTCGGAAGTAAAAGTAAAGTAAAATGTAATTATTGTGGACGAGTGCTCAATGGCGGGATTACTCGATTGAAACAACATTTGGCACATGTATCAGGACAGGTGCAAAACTGTAATAAAGTGCCACCAAATGTGAGAACTGAAATGCAGGAGCTCCTTAATGCATCTGCACAAAAAAAAAAGTTGTACAAGAAAGAAGAAGAACTGAGGAATTTGATGCATGCAGAGAAGAAGTATTTGGTTCCTCAGATGATGACGATGAAGACCCGGAAATGAGGAGGGCTAGGAGAGAAAGTGTGAGGTCCCTTCAGGAGGAGGAAGAGAGGAGAAGAATGCAATATGAAGCAGCTACTAGAGGTAGCCAATATGAGCAGGGTGGGTCATCCGGACTTGGGGGAGTGAGTTTGCGACGGGCATTTAGTCAAAAACAACCGCGTCAAGATCCAGACATTGAGGAGATTGAAAGGCCTCCTACACATGCACCTCGTAGGCCGGATGTGGTGGGGCCAACTGACCCATTTGCTTATAGAAAACCAACATCAAAGCAACCCAGCATTATGAAAGCATTAAATGGCAAGTTTAGTAAAGCAAGAGAAAATCTAGTGAGAGCCATTGGAAAGTTTTTTTTGGATGGAGGCATTCCACCCAACAAGGCATCTTCTCCTTATTTCACCACCATGTTAGATGCAGCTGCAGAACATGGTCCAGGTATAAAGGCACCCACCCCTTATGAGATTGGGCATGTCTATGTTGAGAAAGAGTATGAAGAGTTGCAAGCTTGGGTGCAAACTTTCAAATGGGCATGGAAGGAAAGAGGTTGCACACTAATGTGCGATGGGTGGACGACCATCACACATCGTCATCTCTTGAATTTTCTAGTCTACTCATCTATGGGCACGGTGTTTATCAAATCAGTTGATGCAACTGATTACGTCCAAGATGCAAAATATATTAATAAGTTATTGAATGAGGTGATTGAAGAAATTGGGGCAGATTCTGTAATTCAGGTTGTTACCGACAATGCTGCAAACATGAAGGCTGCAGGAATGATGCTTATGAAACAAAGGCCAAGGATTTTCTGGTCTCCATGTGCAGCACATTGCTTGGATTTAATGCTTGAATATATTGCAAAAGGAAAAGTCATGCAGCAAGTGATTGGTAAGATAAAGAAGATTACCAATTTTTTTTTATCAATCATATAGACTCATTTCCATGATGAAAACATATACAGACAACCATGAATTACTACGGCCCGGCATCACTAGATTTGCCACCCACTTCATTGCTATCGAAAGTGTTTACAAGTATAGAGAAGGACTTCTCCAATTGATAAAATCACATGAGTTCCTGGATTCAAAATGGGGAAAGAGGCCAAGTCCCATTAGTCTTGAAGTATGTAAAATAATTGAGTCCAACAAATTTTGGCCTCATGTGAAGGGTGTTTTAAATGTTTTTGATCCCCTAATAAAGGTTCTTCGATTGGTTGATGGTGATGATAAGCCAACAATGGGCTTCTTACATGAGGCCATGGAGAGATCAAAGCTAGCTATCCAAGCAGATTGTAGATATTACAAAAAGTATTGGAAGATCATCGACGATCGATGGGGACGACAATTGAAACATGATTTACACACTGCTGGTAAGTGAAGGCTATTTCCTTTAATACTTGAATTGTTGTATTCAACTCTCTAGTCTCTCCTCACTATATTAATTTATCAATGACTAAGATTCATTGGTTTTACAGGATACTTCTTTAATCCCCAATTTACGGATGGACACATATCAGATGAAATCCGTGTGGGACTAAAAAATGTAATTGAAAGACTGGCAGAGAGTACAGATGAAGCAATTTGGGCTACTAATCAGGTAGGATTGTAGGAAGTAGGATAATTAAGGAAAAAAGCATATAACATTGTAATTTCTCTAATTTATTTTTCTACATTAATGTCTTCAGATTGACATATACAACGTACGTGCAGGAAGCTTTGGAACGACGACTGCGCGGAGAGCTATCACACAGACCTATCCTGGTATTGATTGTAATGTCATCTCTATATTATTCAAGGACTTAATATTATTTTATTAACTCTAATATCATTTCTATTTTTTTTCAGCTGAATGGTGGTTAAATTATGGAGAGAGTGCTCCTGCACTAAGGATGATTGCTATTAAAGTCCTTAGTCAAACTACATCGTCTTCCAATTGTGAAAGAAACTGGAGCACCTTCTCATTTATCCACACTAGACCAAGAAATAGATTGACAATGCAGAAGCTAAATAAATTGGTCTACATCCACTACAACCTCAAGCTCCGGAGTAGAAATAGAAGGAGAAGACAGTTTGAGGATCATCGAGATTATTTCTGTCCAATTAATTTGGACTATATCTTTTCAGATGAGGATACTGTGTTAGGTCAATGGCTGGAGGAACAAGAAGAACCGTTGTTAGACCAAGACCCGGAGTTTGAGGAGTTGATGCAAGATTTGACTGGGGATAGGCCTGAGCCAGTGAGGGCTGCAGAAAGGATAAAAGAAATAAACTTGATAATGCAGCAGGGGCGTGCACCTAATACAAGTAAGCCAAGGGGAAAGGAGGTGGACGAGGAGAGTGAGTCAAGTATTTCTACTTCTTCATCATCAGCAGGAATTCCACCTGACTCTCCCGGGGATGAGGGTCATTATAGAGATGATGAGCCTGTCACTTATGAGACGGTTGAGCATTTTCCTGATGCTACTGAGTTAGATCCTCGCCGTGGCTATGTTAGACATGTTGGACAGACTGAGGCAGGGGGTAGTAGTAGCGCTGGTACTCATGGTCATCATGGGAGTTATGTTGGCCAAGGTGCCATGTATGGACATCATGGGGGTTATGTTGGCCAACAAGGTGCCATGTATGGACAGCATGAGGGTTATTCATATGACCCTAATTGGGTACCCCCTTCTCCAACACCCATTATTTCTATTGAACAGATGTTAATTGAGCAAGGGAGGCTTAACCCACCAGTTAGCCAACGACCTTTATATGCCCCTCATGCCTATTTCATGCCATTTGACTACAACCAGTCATCTCAATCCACAGGAGATCAGGATAGTTCATCATCTTATCAAAACCAATATGAATATGGTCATTGCTATGGTAGTGCTGCGCAACAGTATGGAGCATATCTTTTTAACCAATACCGAAGAAATGATGATGATAATGATATCGAGCCAGGACGACATTCCACTTGGAATTAGGTTGTCAATCTATCATTCACTCATACTCATCAATCTCTCCCTAGTACTAGTCCCCTCTAATTTCAGGTGAACCATGAACCTTTTGATGCCCAAGTGCTTTATGATTTATCTATCTCACTATTATGTTTCTGATTTTAATGTATCATCTTCAAGGTCTTGAATTTCACAACTTATTTGATGAGTGAGTTAGCATTAAATGATGATTGATATGTTATCTTTATTTTCTTATATTTTACACTAATAAATTGATCATGAGTATTAATAATGGTTGCATTATATGAAATACTAAAAAAGATAGCGAACTGCGACACAGACAGGACTCATAACTTAAGGTGACCGAGATTTTGATTTATTGTTATTACTAATGGAAAAAAGTATTGTATTCCAGCATTTTCTAATATTCTGGATTTTTTGGATAGTTTTGTAATTTTTTTTGGATTAAAAAAAAAATTCACACCGCGATGACCGCGACGGACCGATATCCGCGACCGATACCGATATCATATCGGTTTTTCGGCCCGGCCGATACCGCGACCGAGACCGAGATTTTAAACCATGAGCTGTCTCCACACTCTGGACAAGGCTTTTCTTACATCCACTTTGGTCAAAGAACGCAACTGGTGGAACCTTAGTGTTTGTTTTTTTTTTTTTTTTTTTTACTCTTTTTTTTTAAAGGGTTTTTTTTTTAACTCATCAAAGAGAGCGAATGGTGTTCCAATCCGAACAAAGGCTCAACATTTCTGCGAGCGCTAAATCCGAAAAGGAAGGAACCAAGGTTTCTCAACTTTGAATGCAAAAGAGAGAAAACTAAATTTTTTTTGAATTTATAATTTTTTTTTTGAAAACCCAATTTGGACTCATCAAAGAGAAAAGATGGCCCAATCCCCGATATAAACGATAGCTGCGAACATTTCTGTGAGCCATCGAGTTCAAGGAGGAGAGGATCAAAATTTCTCAAAGTTGAATCTTGAGAAAGAGAGATCATTTTTTTTTTGAAAGAGTTTGAAACGAAGGTGTTTTTTTTTAAAAAAAAAAATCCCAATTGGACTCATCAAAGAGAAAAGATGGCCCAATCCCCGATATGAACGATAGCTGCGAACATTTCTGTGAGCTATCAAGTTCGAAGAGGGAAGGATCAAAATTTCTCAAAGTTGAGTTTTTAAGAAAAAGAGATCAGATTTGTTTTTTTTTGAAGTGAGAAAGAACAATTGAAATCCCATCTCATGTTTTTTAGATGCAAAATGCAACATAGGCCACCAACTAGAAAGGAGCCAAGTGATCAAAGCATCACGTTCTCAAGTCAACGAGTCCCACCGGGTATGCCAACTTGATAGACCCGAAAGGAATCTTCCGTCCTCTCCTTCCACACCCCGGGGGCTGACCTGGGTCTCGGCGGAGGAGGGAAAATCTCGGGCATCAACATTTTTGTATGGGTATGCCAGATTTATTTTCTACTTGGAATTTGGAATGGTGATAATCCGGAGATTCACCTTCGCAAGTGGAAAGGAAATCAATCCTTTTTTCTAACTTTTCAAATTGCATAAATATTAAGAAAAGAGACAAGTTTTAAAAATGCCGTAAGAGGCGTTTTTGTTTGTTTGCCGTGAAAGGCGATTTTGTTTGTTTGCCGTGAAAGGCGATTTTACCGTGAAAGGCGTTTTTACAAAACTCATCAAATATGAAAGACAATAATTGTGATTTCTTTTTGTCTCTTTAAGAAATACAAACTACAATAGAAAAGGAAGAAAAGGGATCTAACTTCTCAGGAGATTGTGGGGACACGTTGAGATCGACGGTCGCAAGTCATATATGGGCTTCGCCATCGTCCTTCAAATGAGAACATGTGATGCTTTGATTGTTTGGCTTGGCTCCTAACCTCAGTTTTTTAAAGGACAAGGACCAAGAGAAGGTCCTATATCCAATGAAAAACCAAGTAAACGGGCTGAAAAGCCGCGTTTAGGCTATGTTGGAGAAGGAGGTGACCTTGGGGGGGTGGCCCCCCAAGGGACGTTGATCACCTTGTGGTGCTTTCGGGAGCAAAGTAGCAGAACTTCGTCTCTCTCTTGGATTTTCTGAATTTTCAGAGCTTGCACTTGGGATCTCTCTTCATCATGCTTTCTTCTTGGAATGGACCTCCTTTTATAGGCTTTTGATAGCCATGAGGTGTTTATTGGCATTGATGGCCATGATGAAAGAATTGATGAGGAGTTACAAGTTGATTTTGTAACTCCTTTTTCAAGGCTTGTGATTGGCCAATGAAGGTAGTGGGCATTTAATTGCCTTTATGCTTCATGATGATGGGAGTTTCATGGGTTTAATGCCATGATTGCTTGGATTTGTAACTCCCGAATGCTTGGTTCTGATTGGGCCGTCCAAAATAATGAGTTAATGACTGCTTTAATGGGTCAATTAACGTCATTAAGTGGTTGCCAAGGCATGTGAAGAGTCGCGGGCCGTGCTGTGCCTTTTGAGATTCTTCTTGCGATCATCACGAGTGGATCCACGCATTGTTTGATGTCGGATTGCGATGCAATTTCAGACATTGATTGATGTTGGCGGGCCGGTGACATCTGTCTTGTCGATTTCACGATCGGTCGGAAAGAAAGTGCACTTTCTTGGTCAGCCGGTTGGCGATCTTGAGGCGATCGGTGATGATTTCATGCTTTTGACGGCGGATCCGAGATGTCGACGAAGATCAGTCGTTTTCAAGCATCAAACATTGGATTTTCAGAAAATCACAGAGGCCAGAACACCTGAAATGCGAAAAGAATCGGAAAACGGACGATTCGGCGAAAAATCCGGCGACCCGGATTTCCAGGGTCGCCGGGCGACCATGCACCCAGGGTCACCGGCGACCATAGGGCTTCGGCCCGTTTGGTCGCCGAGCGTCGTTTTCGGCCGTTTTTTCATCTTTTTCGTTCCTTTTTTCTTCTGTATTTTTCTTGACATTTTTCCTCAATTATTGACTTGATTTTCTTAGAGAAATCTTGACGAGAACCCTCGCGAAATCAGAGCACAAAGTTTCCTATTTTTCGGGAAAGGCGAAGACTTTGTAGCCGATTTTCCGTCAAGCGTCGAAACTAGGTCAAACGATGTCGAAATGACCTGAAAATTGAGGTGACGCTTCTTGAGCAGTGGATAGGACCAACCATGGGCTTTTATTTGAGTTTTGAAGCCATTTGGGGTCCCATCGATGCTTCACTTGATTTTGCTGCGGGGAAAATGCCGAGCTTTGATATGTGGTCAAACGATGTCCGATTGACCTGAAATTTGACGGGGAGCCTATTGGAGTCATTTTGAGACATTCCATGGGCTCCATTTTGGATGTCATGGTCCCGGGTTGCTCATCCGCCGGTAGGCTTGATTTTCTCTCGGAGCATCGAAACCTGGTCAAACGTTGTCGGAATGACCTGAAATTTGACGTGCAGCCTTTTGGAAGCATGTTGAAGCCACTCATGTATTTTGTTTGATGAGTGCTGGCTTCGGTGGTTGTCGCCGCCGGGAGACTTGATTTTGCTGCTCGAGCATTGATGGAGGGTCAAACGTTGTCGGTTTGACTTGAAATTTGGTATGGAGCCCTTTGGAGACATTCTGGAGTCATCCATAGGCTCTGATCAAAGTTTTGGTGTCTTTGATGATGTCGCCGCCGGGAGCGCTTGTTTAGCTGTCGGAGCAGTGAAGTTAGGCCAAACGCTGTCGGAATGGCCCGAAACCTCAGGTGTACCCCTCTTTTAGCTGTCTTGAAGGATCTCTCAGGTTCTTTCTGATTCTGACAAAATCTGATGCTTGAAGTAGCCTTGCCTATTTTTAACAGGATGCAGCTTCAGGAGGCTTCTTGATGTTGAGGAGACATATTGACTTTTTTGGTGTCAACAGATATCATACGGTCCAATGTACCTCCTGGATAGCTTACCTTTCTGTCCAAACCTCAACGTTCCCTTAGTAGGTGACACCTTCAAGAAAACCTTGTCTCCTTCTTTGAACTGTAAGTCCCTTCTGTGAGAGTTTGCATAGCTTTTTTGTCTACTTCAGGCTACTTTCAAACGTTCTTGGATCAACTTGACTTTATCACTAGTCTCACTCACTATTGCCGGTCCATGGAAGCTGCGAACACCTACTTCCTCCCAACACACAGGTGTCCTACACCTTCTACCATACAAAGCCTCAAAAGGTGCCATTTCAATGCTCGAATGGTAAATGTTGTTGTAAGCGAACTCACAGAACGGTAAAACTTCATCCCATTGAGTCTTGAAGTCCAACACATAAGCAAGAAGCATATCCTCAAGGGTCTGAATTTTCATCTCTGATTGGCCATCTGTTTGAGGGTGATAAGCCGTGCTGAATTGTAGCTTCATACCCATGGATTCATGTAATGTCTTCCAAAATCTCGAGACAAATCTACTGTCTTTGTAAAAGGTGATAGAAATTGGCTGTCCATGTCGACTAACAATCTCATTGACAAACAATTCTGCCAAGGGTAACATGTGCATCTTCTTCCCTGTTCTCATGGGAATGAAATGAGCTGACTTGGTGAGTTGGTCCACAATGACCAATATCGTATTGTTGCCTCTATTGATTCTCAGTAGTCCCGAAACGAAATCCATGGTAATGTGCTCCATTTCCACTCCGGAATCTCTAATAGTTGCAACAACCATGGAGGCTTTTGGTGTTCTACTTTTACCAACCGTCAAGTCATACATCGGAAGACAAATGCTGCAATCTCTCTCTTCATGTTGTTCCACTAAAATCTGTCCTTTAAGTTCTTATACATCTTTGTATTGCCCGGATGCATGGAGTACTTCGTACTATGAGCCTCGATCATGATGTCATTCCTCAAATCTTCAATGTTAGGCACTCATAAACGGTCATGATAATACAAGACTCCATCCACAATACGAAAGTCAGGACGTTCTACTATATGCTCTCAAATCCTAGCCAACTTCGGATCTTGCAATTGATTATCCTTGATCTTCTGAATGAAGGAAGGTTCGGACACTGACATGTTGGCCAACATTACATCCTTCCTTAGTGGCTGTAGGTTTACTCCTAACTCCTCAAATTGCTCAAAGTTATAAGTGCACTTAGATTTGCCAAACCTACTAATTTTTTGCTCAAAGCATCGGCAACTACATTTGCTTTCCCCGGGTGGTACTTGATTGGAAAGTCGTAATCTTTAATATACTCCATCCATCTCCTCTGTCTCATGTTCAACTCCTTCTGAGAAAACAAGTATTGTAAGTTGGGTTGATCAGAGTGGACTTTGAACTTCTCTCCACAAAGGTAGTGTCTCCACATTTTCAGTTGCATAGTTCTTCTCGTGATCTTTCAACTGTCGGGATCCATAAGCAACAACTTTTCCATCTTGCATCGACACACAACCAAGTCCAACATTCGAAGCATCGGTAAAAATAGTGAAACCGTCGCTTCCGCATGGTAAAGTAAGGACTGGTTCTGTAGTCAATCTCCTTTTCAGTTCTTGGAAACTTGCCTCACACTGGTCTGTCCACACAACCGGTGCATTTTTCTTGGTCAATTTCGTCAATGGTGACGCAATCGACAAAAATCTTTGCACAAATCTACGGTAATACCCTGCCAATCCCAAAAAGCTTCTGATTTCTAACGCATTCTTCGGTCTCTCCCAACTCATAACTACCTCAATCTTAGACGGATCCACTGACAACCCTTCTTTTGAAATGATGTGCCCTAAAAATGCTACTTGTTCAAGCCAAAATTCACACTTACTGAGCTTCGCATACAGTTGGTTGTCTCCTAAAAGTTGCAGTGCTATCCTCATATGCTTTTCATGTTCTTCTCTGGTCATGGAGTACACCAAAATATCATCAATGAATACTACTACAAACTGATCCAGATACAGTGTAAATATCTTATTCATCAATGCCATGAATACTTCCGGTGCATTAGTCAACCTGAATGGCATCACTAGGAACTCATAGTGTCCATATCTCGTCAGGAAAGCTGTCTTCGGTACATCTGGCTCTCTAACTCTCAACCGATGGTAACCGGATCTCAAGTCGATCTTCAAGAAATAGGTAGCACCTTGCAATTGATCAAATAGTTCATCTATCCTTGGCAATGGGTATTTGTTCTTGATAGTCACTTGGTTCAATCTTCGGCAATCAATGCACATCCTCATTGAACCATCTTTCTTTTTGACAAGTAAAACTGGGGCTCCCCACGGCGAAATGCTAGGTCTAACAAAACCTTTGAATCTTCAATTCTCCCAATTCCACCGGAGGCATCCGATATGGTGCAATGGAGATCGGGGCGGTCCTTGGTAATAACTCAATGGTGAATCAATTTCTCTAATGGGTGGCAATCCTGGAATCTCTTCTGGAAAAACATCCGGAAATGCCCAAACAATAAGGATCTCTTCTACCCCTTGAGACTATTTATCCTCCGTGATATACGCTAAATAGGCTTCACATCCACTTTTATCAGCCTTTAATGCTGAGATCAACCTTACACGAGGATTCCTCCTCTCTCCTTGGAACAATACTCCTGCCGATGTTTCATCTAATTTGAAGGTGAGGGTCTTATGGAAACAATCCATCGTGGCATGGTACCCTGCCAACAAATCATCCTTAGGATGATATCGAAATCATGCATCTCCAATAAAATAAGATTTGCGGATAACACCACTTCTCCTATCTGAATTGTGCAACTAGGGTAAAAAGTCCTACACAACTTGTTTGCCTACTGAAGTAGCCACAATTAAAATAAACTCAAGTTCTCTAGCATGCACATCAATCAACTTAGAAAATTCAGGGGATAGAAATGATTGTGTAGAGCTAGGGTCAAATAAAATTCTAGCTTTAATTCCACAAACAAGGAGTGTACCTTCCACTACATTTCCCGCCGCCTCTGCATCTATTGCCGCATAGATTTGCCCTAGCTGCTGTGGCCTGTTTTGAGCCAGCTGCTGCCTGCCTTATGGAACATTCCTATTCTGTTATGGGGGACGCTGAATCTGATTCTGTCCCTGTTGTCGAGCTTGCTGCTGCTGGGGTCTATAATGTTGTTGTGGTGCTTGTTGCTGAGGTGGCCTTGCCTGATTCTAGACAATCGGTGCATTCTGAGGTAGTGCCAGACGCTGTGGTCCCTGCTGTTGCTGATTATTTCTGTTAGGCCTTGGACAATCTCTCATCTGATGGTCCATCGAACCGCATCTGAAACATGCTCCTGTAATGGTACGACACCAAGCACTCTCGTGATTCTTCCCACAGTGGATACAACTAGCAGGTTCTGAACATATGACTCTTGCCTCTGTCTCTTGTTCTGTTGGTGTCTCTGCTGGTTGTTCTGTTGTTGAGTCTGACTCTTTCCCTGAACTCGAAGGATCTTGTTGTTCAAATTCTCAAATTTATAGGCCCTCTTGACAGCCTCTTCAAAGGTTGTGGGTAGTACAACCCTTGTGGCATCCCTCTTTATGATTGGGTTAAGTCCTTCAAGAAACTTAGCTATCTTCTTCTCAACAGTGTCTATCAACTCCGGAGCATATCGAGACAACCTTTCAAACTTGGTGAGGTATTCGAGGACTGTCATGTTGCCTTGCACAAGCTGCTGGAATTCTATTGTTTTTTGCCTTTTGACATGAGTGGGTACCACTTGTCACCAAATTGTCTCTTGAAATTAGCCCAAACCTTTGCATCTGCCATGGTTTTGTACTCTTCTCTGACTGTCTTCCACCATATATCTGCTAAACTGGTAAACAAGGACGTTGCAGGTTTCAATTGTTCTCCTCCCGTGTATTGGAAGACTTCAAAGATATTCTCCGTGTGTTCTAACCAATCATCTGCAGCCAATGGGTCCTCTGTCCCAACAAACTCTTTCAGATCTCTCTTCCGAAACCGCTCAAACAAAGCATTCGAGTCATTCTCCCTTTGATTGATTACAATTTGTGGGCCTGCTGGTTGAGGTAGAACCGATTCAGGCCTCCTTTCTAGTACCTCTAGCAACTGCCTTTGTATTGAGCCATTTCCCTTGCATGGTCTTCATCCTTCTTGGCCATTTGTTCTTGTAACATTGCCTGGTTCTCATTGGCATGACGCTGCTGATCAAGCATGGCCTGCATCATCTGCTGAAACTGATTTTGCATGGTTTGGTTAGGAGGATATTCCTCAAGTGGTTCAGTGTAGTCACTGTTGCTTGCGATGGGATTACCATTCATTGGTCATTTACGAGGTCGCATAATGTTGCAAAACAAGGTGTTAGTACATAATAATCCAGTAGAGGGTCACACATTGCTCACACGATTTTAGCTAACGAAAAGTCTAACGAATCCTTGCCATGTCCTTAGGATTTCTATTTTCTTTAATTGCCTGAAACATGTCTCGCTCTGATACCAGTCTGTTGCGACCCCGGACCGGGCCGACGAGCTCAATCTGGGATCGGGACGGTTTGGATAATGAATGAATAAATAAGAGTGCCAAAGATGTTACCATACCAACTGTATTGTTTATATTAGCACGTACGTACACGTATTAACAACAATACCATACCATCCGTGTACGCGATTTCCCACAGGTGTCCGCGGTGAGGATATTACATCAATGTAATATTTTTCTTTAAATGCAGAAGTGTGTAGCAAATCGAACATACAATTAACTTCTGGTAATAAAACTGATAACACATTTATAAACAGAATATCAGAATGAGCAATATTCATGAGCAGTTTTCCCAACGTAAGGTTACATGTTTATGAAAAAAGGTTAGTTAATTATCATTCCCTAAAAATGAAGGCCAACAAGGCCAGTACAACTGAAATAAAAATCCCAAAATATGTTATCCAAAATCCCCAAAATGTGTCGAATCCCGAGGCTCGATTGAACGTCTAAACGACGTCGTCAGCCCACCATTCACCTACTCGTTGCGGCTCTCCGGCCGCCTCCTCAAACTCCTCAGGATAATCGGCGTCTGGACCCGAGTACCAAAGAATGGGTCAGACACAACGGTCCAGCAGGTGAGTGAAAGGATATCACAACGTAATAATAATTGAATTTATTTTAGAAATCATTAAAACATGTTTAAACGACATTTTTCATAAAAGAGTGCATTACTTATTAGAAAACAAATATGCAGTATAAAAGCATGTAAAGGTAACAAGAAACAGGAAACTAGCAAGATGGCAACCACATAAAGCTAAATCCTCTATCGCCGAAGTGATAAGAGCACATAAGGGCGTTGATCTCTGACACACAAGGTGATGATATTCAACAAAATATATATATAATTATACGGGACGGGACCACGATAGCGAGCCAGGTATCGGGACGGGACGGGGTCCAAACTGCAGTTGGCGGGACGGGGGGGACCTCCAAGTCGGTAGATCAGACCGACAAAGTCGTCCAAGCTTAGTGGTGCTGACTCATAGGTCCAATAACAGAAATTGGGGCATGCACAAACACTTGTATGATATAAAACATATAAACGGGTGGGACAGGGTGCCATAGGCACAAATATCCCTTATCATCGGGCAATGCATAATGGGTCTAGCAAAAATGCTACAAATGTAATTCCAGTATTTTCGAGCATGACAAATCATATAGCATCAATTTTTGGGAAGCATAAATACAAAAAGTTCGGGTAAAAATAGAACACAACTCTATTTCCAAAATTTCTGGGTCAAGTATTCAGGATTCAAGATTTCACCAATGGGAATAGGGGTCCTGTATGTCAATTCCGATATAAACTTGGTACTCATTGAGTTTTGGAGATAGTCCGAGCTCCCTATGCACCTTGGTAATTTCAAACTTCAATGAATCTTCGTGATGGAGTTTCTTCCTCAAACAAGTTCCATACATTGTCTCCTAAGTCTCCCATCATAATTGGGCTCTCAATAAACCTCCTTTATACATTTAAACATCATACCCAAGCCTTCAACATAACCCCAGGTTGATAGTGCACACCGTTCGAGCGGACATGAAGTTCGCTCGAGTGATGTACTTTTCTGGAAGGGTTCGCTCGAGCGGATTTTGGTTGCTTGAGCGGACCTATCCAGATCAAGTTGGTTTGAGCGAACTGTCAAGATCGCTCGAACTAACTGACTTCTAGATGGGGTTCACTCGAGCGAACTGTCACAGAACTGATTCTATGAACAGTTTAGCTCCTTCCTTTTTTCTCCTTGCAAATCTTCTTGAGCCTCATTTCTACACCTAAATGAGAGGCTTGAATCCTCCCCTACACCCCACACAAACCACCATCAAATCTTCAACAAATATCCATCCAATCACCTCCTTCCTATCCACAATCAACCATAAGAGAAAGATGAAACCCATCATTCACAAATATTCATTTACAAGTAACATATCAAATTCTTAATATAATTCAATGCAACATATACTAAGAGGTTAGTAAGATAGGAAAACCTCAATATGCACATTTTGAAATCGATAGAAACCACGTCAAAAATCAAGAGCTAGGCCATCAATACCATTAATGAAAGAAATCAAGTTTTCTCACAATAAATATTCTAAAAACCTAAGAAATCCATTCATCCACTTTCCTTAGGTCTCTAACAAGTCAAGGAGGCTTCTAATATCCTTTCCTCAAAGCCAACCTACAAACACATTCAAAAACCCCAAATACAAACCGTAAATGGTTAAAACCATGAATGGGAAAGAAAAAGCTAACAACAAGAGATAAGAAGGTTCTCTAGGGTGAGAAGAAATCAAATCTACGAGATTGAAGGAGAAGCTTACATGGTGGTTCTTCAAATGAACAAAGTTAACTCAAAGAAGATCTTAGAATGGGTGGTTTCCTCCACAAATAGTAACAAGAGGGAGTTCTTATGGTGAGGAAGGAGAAGATGACCTCCATTTTGCTATTAGTGCTAGATTGATAGAGATTTGGAGATGGAAGAGCAAGAAGGAGAAGAAGAAGAGAAAAGCCCTAGTTTAGGGCTGGATTTGAGCTGGAGGAAAGGGATAAGGAAGAAGGGTTCTCTATTTATAGCAAGTGAAAGTGGGCTCCACCACTAACAAATCTCATCGGGCTAAAATCATGGCTTTCGAGACCTCGGATGAATTCGACAAAGAAGGGAAAAATGATCGTCGAAAAATCTAGTTCCTAGAAAGTATATATTTTGAGGGTTTTGGAGACGTCAAATTTTGTGTCCAGATTTGGTGTAAAAAGATTGTTTTGCCCTCGATAATGGAAAAGTCCGGTTTCGGGGTTTCGAACGGAAACGGGATCAACACGAAAGTTGTAGAGATTAACGAGATAAATCAAACGAAGTCAAAACTCAAATTATTGGAATTTCGAACAATCCTTCCATGTACACACAAGGTCATAAAAAGAACCCCCCAAGGGTCCCACTAATTAAAAAGGCACTCAAAACTCCCCAAAGCTATATCAAAAGCTATTCAATCCCCAACTTAGTCAAAATCCAGTAATCTCACTTAGAACTAACACACAACTTAATTAGTACTAATCGTGGTCATTCGGGTTGGGGTCTTACATTTATCATGTTGAGAAATCCCAGTACGGATATATTATATGATCGTCACTGACGGGAAACAATAAGCATTGATGTTGATGATGATCATGAAGGAGAAATAGTAAATGAAGAGTCTGACAACCAGTGTGCATATCGTTTACGGGATACGATATCATTAGAGATGTGGAATGCTAATGCTAATAGAAGAGCTCGATGAACTAATATGTAGAGATTTGTCTCTCTTTTTTTTGCAGGAAAATATATTCATTTTTTGAAGTGAAACAAGGATATTTTTGGGAATTTATATTTTGTAAAGAGACAGTAGTATATTTTGGGTGGACCATAGGTTGTGTTTGAAATGAGCTACTTTTATTTATTTGGAGTTGATTTAGATTTTCTTATATTTTGTGTAGTTCCTAGTTGATTATGACAGACCTATTTAATTTAAAAATAATGAATCACTTCTATTTAAACTTTCACCAATCTATTGGTTCCCAAAGTGGGAACCACAGTCTATATAGGGTACCAAATGCTATAGGTATTTTTAGTTGTTTCAACATTTAAATATAAACACAAAATTTTTTCCATGCATTTACTTATGTGTTTGAAACAAACATGGTATAATGAACCACATGTGTAAATCATGTGAAAATGGTACTATTTGCCAAACATCGTAAACAGAAATGCATGTGAAAAGTTTACATACTCACCATTTACATATTTAGCATTTACATATGTAATTTGTATTTACGCATCTCATGGTTAAATGCCAAACAACCCCTTAACACAATCTAGTTTTTATTCCCTAAGAACCCACGAAAGAAAACAAAACTCAGTCCTGGAATCAGCCTAGGTTTGCTCGAGTGGATGGTTCATGACATAGAGGCTCGTTCACTAAAATTGACCTGAAGGTCCGCTCAAGCGGACAAATCTCTGTCCTGACTCGCGCTAGGCAGTGGCTTGGTTGCTCGAGTGGAGCGGATAGGCTTTTGCATGTTCCTGCGCCAGGCAGTGGCCTGGTCGCTCGAGCGAACCCTATGGTCTCTCGAGTGGATTGGCTCCTGCCAGGGCTCACTGAGTGCAGAAATGCATTGCATTCTTCATATTTACGGAATCTCCTCTTCCCTTCTTCTCATTTATGAACCACCTGCAATTCCCTGAGCCTCCATGCTCTCCAAGGGATCAATCAAACATTTTTAAACCATACTCATCACAAATCTAAAACACTCATCTTCTTTTAAAACCATATAAAACCATTGACTAAACAAGACATAAGCTTCAATTCAGAAAGGAATTTCAGAGGTTTGAAAAGCAATTGCATCAATGCATGCAAGTAAATGAAAACCAAATATGGAGAGTCTAAAACAACATGATTAGAAGACTTAGCAACACAAATGGAAACACTTTCAAAAGTAAAGATGAAATCCATATCATACATGCAACCACCATCCTATAAAGATTACTTGCCTTTGCCCAAAATGCCAAACAAAACTCTCCTCAAGAATCCCACTCTAAACCTGAGCCAAGATCTACACAGAGCCCCAAGAAAACACCTAAAAAATCCAACAAATTTTGAAAGCAAGGAACCCATCTCGAAAATGGGCATGCTTGTGTGAAAAACAAGTTCTTTAGGAGCTTAAAGGAATCCATGGAAGAGAAGGGCTGAAGCTCTTACCAATGGCTGTCCAAGCAAGGAGAGATGAAGAAGATGAAGAGATTGCCCAGCTGAAACTCCCAAATAAATGGGTCACTTGAGAAGCTTTGAAGGAGAGGAAAAGAATATGTGATCAGATTTTCGTTTGGAAGCCTAGAGGTGATGCATGCAAGAGGAGCAAGATGGAGAAGGAACAATGGTTTTTTCCCTGGTTTTCCTGAGTTTCATAAGTTTGGGCTGAAGTGTTACACGTGAGTGAGGAAGAGGGAGATGACTTAAGTTGAGTGGACTTGTGGGCCCCAACAGGTCTAAAACTTGCGTTGGCTCAAACATGGTCTTGCGGGCCCCGAATGAAATCGACGAAGAAGGATAAAATGATCCTAAAAAAATCTAGTTTTCAAAAAGTATAAATTTTGCATGGTTTTGAGGTTTTGAAATTCATGTCTAGATTTGAGTGTGAAATGTCAATTTTTACCCTTTTGGACCAAAACTTGGGTTTCCGAGCTTCAATTACAGACGGGCTGAATATAAAAGTTGTAGATAATAATAAAATCATTCAAAAGAAATCAAAACCACAAATAAATTCGAAAAACTAAAATTATCCTCCCATGCTTGTACTTGCACGCAGGGCCTCCCTGAGTGTGTCTGACTAACACTAAACGCTTTCAAAATTTTCAAAGCTATGTCCAAGACAAAAATCAATCATATTCTAACCCAATGATCACTAAACTCACTTAAGACTAAACACTTACTTAATTAACACTAATCGAGCTAATCTGGGCCGGGGTCTATATGTATAGGGCAAGGCTCTCCTAAGCTTAAGCTTAGGATAAGATTTCGTAAGCTAACGCTTCTGGGGGCCCATCCTTGGTCCATCTGGATGGACCAAACACACGATCCCCTTAAATTGCATATGCCCACCAACATTTGGTTAGATCCAAATTTACTAGACCGTTGGATCGACTGTATACCGATCTGAATGGACCGTTGACTATTAAACTTTTGGTGTCCATATGGAGATGATAGAAACCACAGTTGTGGTTGATTTTCTACAGGAAGGAGGATCCCAGGGAGTCCTTAAAATCCCCCACCCCCATCCCCATGTGTGTCCCTAGGGGGGCCCCACCATACAATTGAGTTTACTTCAGCTTACCTTATCCCAAGCTTCAGCTTAGGAGAGATGGCCCCATATATATATATATATATATATATATATATATATATATATATATATGGGTCATTTATGGATGATTATAGATTGATATATGGACGGTTGATCACCGATGTGACCGGATCACTTATATCCGCTTTTTGACTATGGACAAGTTATCCTGATACTTTGATCGGTTTATGACCACCGATGTTATGGATAGGCTTTCCGAATTAATTAGGGTTGACCAACCACAACGGGGCCATTTGTCACCATGTGATTACTATATTGCTCCCTTGTGTCGTTTGGATCTATGTTATATGTTCATTTATCATACCTTTGTTTCTATACGATCTCATTTGTCTATACTCACCTTAATATCGTATTTTAATTTCAAACTATGATTATGTACTTGGTATTTACTTTGTAATATTTGATGCATAGGTACTGAGCCCTACTTTACCGAGAAGACAGAGGAGGATCAAGCGTTTCAAACGTTTGAGCCAACTGACGAACTCGAGTGGGATGCCGGAGATGGCTTTGGAGTTGTCTAAGTCAGCATATATAAGAGTGAAAATCATCTTAGAAATCTTTAGATGAACTTTCTTTTAATGATGAGACTTTTTTTAGAAATTGTTTAATTTACTCCTCAATTTTAACTATTAATGTCTATCTGATTTTGTGTTGGTTCTTATTTATGAACTTTGAATACCAATTGAATAAAGCTTCCGCTAAATTTAAAGAAATTTATTTTGACTCACCACGATTTATTTGTGGGTCCACTTTTGGAAGCTTGTGTTGTATTAAACACAGAAAATTCAAATTTAATTTATTTCTCACGTTTTTCCCAATTCTTATTTTGGGAGATGTGACAACTACAGTGTGATGCAAAACATGTATTTAGGACAGATAGCCTTCCAAACTAGAAGACCATAAGTTACAAGTGCCAACCAATCCAACAGAAATTAATGGCCATATAATTACCATCAGATAGGCATAACAAGTGTACATGCCTCCTATATAGCCCATTGGATTCATCACCAAGCAAATAATTGTTTTTCAAGTGCTTCCCCAGCCTTACACATAATATTTATTCAATTAATAAAATAAATGATGCAACAACCCCATTGTTAAATGGCAAGCAGGCTACTGCATTCACCTGCTTCCTCAATGCATAACCTCTACTGTTATCCTTAAAAAAGGATATTACTACATCTAAAATTGTTAAAAGGATTTCCAATTGCAAAATATCATAAAATCAAAGAATTTCCTCCAACATACAAAAGTATGACTTTCCTGATTTTGGTTCCATACTTGATAAGGCCTTGAAAAATACTGGGTAAATTTGAACTCATACTTTTGTTTTGTAGCTTTCAAGTTGAGTGACTTGGGTCTTAGGGGTTGAATTTTCATTTTTAAATTTTATGAGCTCATTTTCAATTCCCTTAAAGTTGTTTAATTCTTTGTAGGCAATTTTTAATTCAAATTTAAGTTCATTAACAACATTAGATCCGAGTTCTAGGTTGTTTATTTTACTTTGACCGTTAGACAAGTTTTCCTCAGACATTGTCAACTTGGATTCTAGATTGTTAATATTTTTGTCTTGCCTTTTTAATTTATCTTTTAGATTTGAATTTTCCTTGTTAAGTTCATCACAACCTATCTTTGATTCATTTAGTTCATCTTGAGCATTAGATAGGTTATGCGAAGTGATCATAAATTTAAAGTCTAAACAATGTACTACTTCTTTCTTTTCTCCAAGTTCATCATTTGAAGAGATTAATTCTTTGTTTAGCTTTTTAGATTCTTCTTTTAATTTTTTATTTTTCTTAACAAGCTCTATGGACAATGTATACAAGTCATTATACACTTGTTGAATAGCATCTTCATTTTCTTCTTGTTTTAATTCAAATTGAGATTCATTAAATTCAGTGGTTGAATCTCCAACTATTGGAAGGAAAGGTCTAGAAGAAGAATCTACACAAGAATCTACACATTCTGATATAGTGGAATCCATTCTAATGATTTTCATGAAAACGCACAACTAGGGTTCTAACTCTAGGTTTTTACACCTAATCAAGAGTTCCAATATACTTGATCCTAATCTAGAGCACCTAGGTTCTTATACCAATTGAAAGTCGGGGATCCGAACCCTAGAGGGTTGGTGAATAGAGTGAGCTAAACAAATAATGCCAATTACTTTAATTTTTAACTTCTTTAAATAAGATGGCACATGTGATGAACAAGATGAATATGCAGAAAAAAATAAGAAGAGTAATCACATCAAGAATCACCATGACACAATCATGTATAGTGGTTCGGCCCAAATGCCAACATCCACTCCCAGCTTGTAATCCTACACCCCAACAGATATCCACTATCTATGCTTTTCAATAGGTCTTCCTACACCACCGGATTTCCATTATCTATGCTTTTCAATAGGCTAAGCAATAACCTTTACACAATGCTTTCCAAGGCTAAGCAATAACCTCTTACAATGATGTTTTTCAAGGCTCAAGAACAACCTATACAATTCTAAAGATTTGATCTCTTAAATGTGTCTAGAGTACACTCAAAGAGATAATGTTGGAAGTAGGTGGGCCTCATGGATAGGTTTTCAAAACTTTTGACCCACTTGCTTCAGGGATCAAGTACCCATAAGGCCATAAACCACATCAAGATGCAATCCCCCAATCTCATCAATCATGTACAGCAATAAACTCTATCTAGAAGATAGAAACTAGCAACAAACAAGCCACCAAAAACTGTCCACAACATATAAGGAAGTAGATTTTACCTTTGGAGCCCGGTAGTGCTCTAATGGAGAAGAAGACTTGCTTGATGAAGAAACTCTTTCTATGTAAACAACTTAGGATCTCCAAGACCTCTTAGTCTTCCACGCAATGACTCGTATCAGATCTCTTCTGTAAAGGAGATAGGTGGGATCTCCTAAAGAAAACAACTAGAAGCTCTAAAGGAACTAGAAGAGAACTAGAAGAGAGAGATGGAAAGTGTAGTGCAACTCTTGCACTTTTAGGGGTTGGGCATGCACTCCAAGGTGTGGGACGTCCAACCCTTAGCTTCTCCTTATATAGCTTTGGCACTCTCCTCTTACTAAGAATTAATTAGAATTCTCACTTCCAAAAGAATTAGTAACTTTCTCTTTTCTAATTATCATAGAAGTCTCACTTTCACAACAATTAGTAGCTTACTTTTACCACTATTAGAAGTCTCACTTCAAATCGAAATAGTAACTTTCTAATTCCTTCCTTTTAGAGTTCAAGTAGGATTAGTAACTTTCTAATAACTTGGACTAGCATGGGGACCACTAGGGATTCCATAGAAAGCTGGCTCCAACTGGGACACCGCGACCCCACATCTCATGTGCAATCCAGGCCCACAGTTAATTGCAAATAATACCACTATATAAATGCAATTGCACTCCAGTCTTATGAATAAATTACAAAGAAGACCCTAAACTTCCCAATCACCACAGGTAGGCCCCTCTATCAATATCCATGGATCAATTGGATTAAACATGTCCCTTCTAATCTTAGATCCACATCTTATTATCTTTGAGCCCCAATTAATCACAGTGATAATCAATACCATCCAATTAACTCTTAATTGAGATGGGTGCGCACCGACTAATGAAAAATCCATTAATTGGCATAAGGGGATAATATAGATAGATTCCATCTTGACCATTCAATATTCCCACAGTCCTACTACCACGTACCTAAGACACCGAGGTATTGACCTGTAGTTGGCCTCACTCATTGGTGAATCAAAGTAAATGAATAGATAGAAACTTGAGATCATCAATGTTTGAGAGCCTATTGCTAGGGAATTATGAGAGCAGACCTTAAAATCGAGATAGTATTCCATAAGGTGCTTCTCATGGTCCTTCAATACATCCAATGTACCCGCACCGTGATCTAGAATCTTACATTCTGATGATCGAGACAAATCACACTATTTCATAGTGATCAAAGTCCTGCAACCTTATCAGATGAGATGCCCAGTCTCATCACTGGTTGTGAAGATAGTTTAAGTATAAGATTTGTGACACATGTCTCCTATATGTGGATCTCATCCATACACATATATTACATTTAATATACATATGGGACCCTGTTCATCTCATTAACCATAATGTCATATGTATTGGTCATGTGCATTAAGTAATAAAACATCATTCATCTCATGAAAAGAAAGCATGATTTTATTGATAAATAAAGAAATTGATCAATTTATTATTAAATCTGATGGATTGAGTCCATACAATCTAACAGATACAATGTTTTAGATCTTTACATTTGCCTCTAACACAGGATAATAAGAAAGTTAAAACAAAACTCAATCGTGCACCTACAAGTATCTAAGGTGAGTGCTCAATGTGTATGAGTGTTTACTTCAATCAATTTTAAAAATAAATGCTCCTAAATGAATGCTTAATGCATTTAAAAGTTTAAGCACATAAATTATGATTGAAATAATGAACCAATCACATGTGAGTTAAGAAGAACGACTTGAAATGATATACCTATCAAATTATATAAGTTGTATAAAATTTCAAAGACAAAAACTCATGTGATTGTGACCTAGATGTTTGTAAAAACAAACTAATATTCCTACATGATCAATGTTTGCAAAACAACTAGATCAATACTAGAAATCATGCTAAAATAAAGTTTTAAAGATTTGAACAAGCATGGATTTCAAAATCATGGAAACCAAAGCTTAACATGGAAGGATATACCTATGATTCTCAAGCTTTTTGGATTACCATTGCTCTTCTAGCCTTTTCAGCTCATTCCCTTTCCTTAGACTTCAAAATAGTTCCAAAGATTCAAATAAAGTCCTCTCAAATTGAGTGAAATGAGACGGGATAAATAACAGAAAATCCCCAACAACTAGTTTACCCGGTCGACAGCCTGAGGCTCGGGTCAACCGGATCCAACGGTCAAATTTCCAATGGCTAGTTTACCCGGTCGACATCCTCAGGGTTCTGGTCGACCGGGTACACTAGCTTGCAGAGGTTTCTTTCAAAATTTGAAAATTCTAACTTATCTATTTGGGAACTCAATGCCAAGTGAATCCATGCATGTATTCATGATTCTAACAATGCAAGATATATGTATGCAAACCATGAACCTAATCTTTGAAAGCATTTATGGTCGAACCATTTTGATTTTTCTCAAAAGCACATGGGTAGGCATGAATCAAACCAGTCTTTGAAAGTGCATTCAAGGTCGAAAACATGTAGGGTAAAGTCTTTGAAAATCAAATGAATATGCATGACTAAATTCCAGATTTCAAAGTTTTTACTCCAATGCATGAGTGTGTGAGATCAGATGAAAGTGAAAGTAATAGTGCATCCATCAAATTAACAACATACAAAATCCCTAATAATCTCCCCTTTTGCAATTTGATGGCAACATATACCGATCAAACACTCTAGGGCCATCCTTGAAAACTTTTGAATGCAGCTTTGACATTTTTAGCTTGAGTTTTTCTCTTTCAAGCTCTCTCTCCCCCTTTCTCTAAGCTTTTCTCTTTTAAGCTCTCTCCCCCTTAGTTAGATATCTCCCCTTTCTCCAAGCCACTTCTTTCAAGCGTAGCATGCTCTTCATTATGCCCAATCTCTATGTATTTGTCTCTCCCCCTTTGACATCTAATTGCAAAGGAACCTATACACATGAATTGAAAAGAGATACCATTTAGCAGCACTTGTGAACCAAATTAAGTTGAAAAATGGAATGCGGAACGAACTATCATGTATGTTGGTTGTCTATGCAGTATGTTTTATGAAGCGAAGACGAAAGATATTAACTATGAGAGCATATAGATCAAAACAACATAAACATTCATCATAGTGAGCATAACAAGTTGACATGAGATGAGTATGTGAAACTGCAAATCCATTGATTTAAAATAGGAATTGATTACAGTTTTCACTAATACATGATCAATACATAATCCAAAATATCATGGTCAGTGTCCAAAACAAAATATCAACTAGTGATGAAAATACATCAAAAAGTGAAAGTCTATCACTGCCCCCCACAAAAGTGAATGCACCCCTAAAATCTAAGATGAATCTGTAGGAGACAGGGGCATCGCATCATCATGACGCCTGCAGCTACTGGAGATGTTCGAGAGGTTCTTCATGGATTTCTTCATGAACTTCTTAACCAGATACTTCTTCTCGAAACTCATGAAACTCTGCGTGAATAGTAGAAACATCCTGCTCAACAGAGATCATGTTGTCCTTTAGACTGCACTGCTAAGGGGGCTGAGAGTGCTTTGGCTGAGTGGGCGCTGACTGATGTGGCTGATCAACATCCTCTCTGGGATCTACTGCCTCTGCCTCTGCTGCCTCTATCTCTGCATCTCCTTCTGCAACTCTATTCCCAGGAGGTGGAAGCTTCATGAGAGCAATGTTAGCTTTGCTAAAGATTGTAGCTCAAATAGGCTTCTCAGAAAAAGGTGGAACTACCCCTAAGGACCTAGCCAAGTGGGAGATGAGGTAACCAAAAGGAGCAGCACATGGCTGAGATCCCATGATAGCTCGAATAATATGTCGAAAAATGATTGAAGGCAAGACACATCTGAACTCTAGTAACAAGTTTGCTCAGAATGTTAGCCATGTACAGGGTAATCTCGGTCCTATTCGCTTTCCTCAGATAAATACTGTGTGTGAAAATGAGGTGAGTAATCCGATAAATTGGAAGCAAGGATGAAGTGGGGAGGTAGCTTTTGTCTGACCACTTCACGACCTTGCCACATATGACTGCCGTAGCAGCATCTCTCTCATCAAGAGTCAATACATCAGCCACAAAACTTGGTTCATTTGATAAAGGAATACCCATGACTAATGAAATGTGTCTAGCATCCATAACTATCTCTCCATTGGTGAGCCTGACAGTAAATGAATTTGCTGTATTCTGAGTAATAGATTCATATAGACTGAAGACAGGAGAAGAGAAGGTATCACTGTTAGATTGAATGGACTCAATCCATCAGTTGAAGTAATAATTGATTAGTTTATTTATTTATCAATAAAATCATGCTTTACTTTCATGAGATGAATGGTATTTTATTACTTAATACACATGACCAATACATATGACATGATGATTCATGAGTTGAATCGGGTCCCATTAGTATATTAGATGTGATATATGTGTATAGATGAGATCCATATACAGGAGACATGTGTCACAAATCTTATACTTAAATATCTTCACAACCAGTGATGAGACTGGGCATCTCATCTGATAAGGTTGCAGCATTTTGATCACTATGAGATAGTGTGATTTGTCTCGATCATCAGAATGAAAGATTCTGGATTATGGTGCTGGTACATTGGATGTATTGAAGAACCATGAGAAACACCTTATGGAATACTGTCTTGAGTTTAAGGTCTGTTCTCATAATTCCCTAGCAATAGGCTCTTAATCTTGAGACATTGATGAACTCAAGTTTCTATCTATTTATTTGCTTTGAGTCACCAATGAGTAAGGCCAACTGTAGGTCAACACCTCGGTGCCTTGGGTACGTGGTAGTAGGACTGTGAGAATATCTAATGGTCAAGATGGAATCTATCTCTATTATCCCCTTGTGCCAATTAATGGATTTGTCATTAGTAAGTGCGCACTCATCTCGTTTAAGAGTTAATTGGACGGTACTAATGATCATTGTGATTAATTAGGGGCTCAAGGATAATAAGATGTAGAACTAAAGTTGGTAGAGACAAATTTATTCCAATTGATCCATGGATATTGATAAGAGGGGCCTACTTGTGGTAATCAGAAAGTTTCAAGTCTTCTTTGTAATTTAATTCCTAAGACTGGAGTGCAATTGCATTTATATAGTGGTGTTATTTGCAATTAATTGTGGGCCCGGATTGCACATAAGATATGGGGTCGCGGTGTCCCAGTTGGAGCCAGCTTTTTATGGAATCCCTAGTGGTCCCCACGCTAGCCCAAGTTATTAAAAATATACTAATCCTACTTGAACTCTAAAAGGAAGGAATTATAAATTTACTATTTCTATTTGAAGTAGGACATCTAAAAGTGGTAACAGTATACTTACTAATTGTTGTGGAAGTGAGACTTCTATAGCAAATAGAAAGGGAGAAAGTTACTAATTTGTAATAGGAGTTGGACTTCTATTTCAATAAGGTTAAAATGAGGTTTAAGGGGCTACAAAAAGGGGAATTAATCCCTCTTGGACGTCCACCAATGGGGAAGCACGCCCAGCCCGTCATAGTGCAAGTTGTTGCACAGTTTTCTCTCCTCTTTTTCTTTTCTAGTTCCTTGGAGTTTCTCGTTGGGGTTTCTCTTGATTCTACCAATCTTCTTGAGAAAAGAGATCTGATAGCGGGTCATAGTGTGAAAGATAACTAGGTCTTGGAGATCCTAAATTGCTTCAAGAAGAGTTCTTATCAAAGCTAATTGTCTTCTTCTCCATTAAAGCACTACCGGGCTCCAAAGGTATAATCTGCTTCTCTATTTGTTGTGGATTGTTTGGATGCATGATGCTGCTGATTTCTATCTTCTAGATAGGTTTTAATGATGTACATGATTAATGAGAATGAGGGATTGCATCCTGGATATAGTTTATGGCCTTATGGGTACTTGATCCTTGAGTCAAGTGGGTCAAAAGTTTTGAAAATCTGTCTACGACGCCCACCTACTTCCAACAATCACCGCCTCAAGATAGAATGTGACCCCAACCAATGGACTCCAAGAGAGCTGGGACTCCATGTTCATTAAGATCAGCAACCTTAGCCTTTAATTCCATAGTAATACCTTTGTCCCGAAAAGATTTTATAATGGGTGAGGGAGACGATAAGGGATTGAAGAACTTTTGCGAATGAACCCTACTAGGAGGAGCAACTTCAGGTGAGGCTGAACGTTCAGAAGTATTGGGAGAAGGGGAAGGAGGTGGAGATCGATCTCTACAAGAAGAAGCAGCTTGAGCAGACTTGGGCTTCTTACTTGGACGCCTGAAGGCCTGCTTGGTTCGAGCCATTCTTGAAGATGTCAAAGGTAAAGGTTGCTCAAGGCTTACACACAAGTGTTAGATTGATTGGCAATGGTAGATGGACACTATGTATACATATCAGCTGAGGAAAAGAACCAACAGACACTAATTCATTTTAACTGTCAACAGAGGAGCGGTTCAGGCATACCGTAAAACACCTTGAGTGCAAAGAGTGGTTGTCTTGATGGTTTTTGAATTAAGAATTTTAGGGATAGATGAAAACAGTCAAGGGACTCCAGAGATGATCTACATTGGCCATTGAGCTCAAAAGGAATGACATTCAATGTAGTCTGTGGGTGATGCAATCTAACAAACACCTTGTAGGTACTCACTGTATGGTGACAGATAGATCAACTAGAGTGTAGACGTAAGTGGCATCTGCTGCAAAGAAGATCCATGCATTCACTGCCCAACTGCAGTATGTGTTCAAGACCATCATCACACACAGAAAGCTCTTTGGTCGTCTGGCAGTGATCCAACCCAAATATAACACAACTAATATCAATCAGTGTAGCCTCCAGTATTCTATCAAAAAGATGGGGCCTCAATTGAATGAATCAACATCAAGGCAAGGCGACACTAGAAGTTGAGAATGATCTGCAGCTTAGAGAATGAAAAATGAGTCTGCACAGTTGTCTAGGGAGGGAAGGGCCGCAAGATGATGAACAACTGCTGTGATTCCTGGAGAAGAGCCACTCTTATGCTAGGTTAAAGAAGACGACCCTTTTGAGATGAGAAACCATGAAAAAGATGATTTTAGACTTGGTAAGATGGGAAAGAGAAGAATGGAACAAGTCCTAGGATGTCGACCTGCAACAGACAGTTCTGTTTGAAACAGAACACTTAGCGTAACTCTTTTGAGGGGTTCTGTTTGCACCACGAAAATTGCTCTTCCCACCGCAGATATTATGCCAATTTTTTTTAAAAATAAAATCATTACATGAAATGACTAAAATGGACATCTGGAAAACCATGTTGAAAATCAAATATTTCTCTTCACACACATAACTCATCCCTCATCTCTCTCCTCTTCACAGAAACGGATTACAGAACTCATACCATTTTCACATTCTCATTCCCCCATTGCAGCCCACATTTCCCTTCTTCCTTCACTCTCATTATTTCTTCATTCACTCTCTTTACAGCACTGTACCACTCACCCACAGTTCACCTTCTTCCTTCTTCCTTTTTACCCTTGCTCCCATCAAACTCTTTGGTTGTAGTTGAATCAAACCAAATATTGCAATGGACAACGAAATGAAAAAGGAAATCGTGTCTTTCAATCCTACTAGCAGCGAAAAGGTTAGTGTGGTTCATTATTTCAGTGTTTTTGTCAATTTTTTCAAGTTCTGTATTGTAGTTGTTCGCGTTTTGTCCGGACTGGTCTGACAGAACATTTCTGGAATATTCTGACAAACTATACCGAACATTCCTCATATGTTCTGAAATTAATTTCCGAACATACACCATATGTTCTGAAATTAATTTCAGAACATACAACATATGTTCGAAACTTAATTTCCGAACATATGAGGAATGTTCGGAATTTATATGTCGGACATATAGTCTATGTTCTAATTTATTATTCCGAACAGTACTGATACCGCCTTTTGGTTAATGTGCAGCCATCCACAGAAGAAAGCCAAGTTCAGTCAGCCTATGTAATGGACTTTACAGATGTGTTTACTACCGAAGAAGTAAGACATCATATTTAAATTTCTTTAAACATATTGTTTGTTACTAATGTTTGATTCAATGGTTATGTGTTTAGATATTTCACAGCCGATATGCATTAGTGAACTGGGCTCGTGATGTGGGTAAAAGAAATGGTTTTGTCATTGTCATAAAGGTGTCAAATGCTGCAAGGCCTGGAATAAAAGCTAGGGTTGTCCTAGCATGTGAGAGAAGTGGCCAATTCAAGCAG
Source organism: Umbellularia californica (assembly GCA_028538565.1). Lineage (NCBI taxonomy): Eukaryota > Viridiplantae > Streptophyta > Magnoliopsida > Laurales > Lauraceae > Umbellularia > Umbellularia californica. Next base: position 29,105,062 of record JAPQWN010000012.1, on the reverse strand, counting down.
TGTAAGACAAAAGACGAGAGGCCTACTAAAAAGAAGATCAAGCAAACAGGATCGAAGAAATGTGGATGCCCTTTTACATTAAAGGGCAAGAAGCTTGACACTTTTGATGATTGGATGTTGGAAGTAGCATGCGGTGTACATAATCACTCTGCTGCAGAGTATCTAGAGGGTCATTCATTTGCAGGGAGACTAACAGAAGATGAAACAAAATTGATGGTTGATATGTCCAAGAGCATGGTACGACCAAAAGATATTCTAGTTACATTAAAACAAAGAAGTGCCTTAAATGTAACTACAATGAAGACCATTTACAATGCACGTCATAGGCACAGAGTTGTTGAGCGGGGTGGGAGAACACAAATGCAACAACTAATGGGAAAGTTGACAGAGCATAAGTATATTGAATGCCACAGGAGCAATCAGGACAGTGACGTTGTTACCGATTTGGTTTGGGCGCATCCAACAAGCATACAGTTGTTGCGGTCATTTCCAAATGTCTTAATAATGGATTGCACTTACAAGACCAACCGGTATCGCATGCCCTTACTGGAAATTGTCGGAGTGACTTCAACAGATATGACTTTCTCTGTATGTTTTGCTTACATGGAAGCCGAACGCGAAGTCAACTATACATGGGTATTGGGTGTTTTACGTTCTCTCATTGGTGAGGACGCTCTTCCTGATGTTATTGTCACAAACAGAGAATTGGCACTACTAAAAGCCATCAACAATGTATTCCCTAATGCAAGGCAACTATTATGCAAATGGCACATAAATAAGAATGTCCTAACAAAATGTAAGAAGTTGTTCGAGACCAAGGAGAAGTGGGATAGATTTATATTGCATTGGAATATGTTGGTTCATGCCTCCACAGAAGAAGAGTATATTGATCATCTGCGTAAGCTAAACCAAGAGTTCACAACATATCCATCAGCACTTCAGTACGTCAAGGAGAGTTGGTTAGATGCATACAAGGAGAGATTTGTATCCGCGTGGGTTGATAAATGCATGCATTTTGGGAATACTACGTCAAACAGATATGTCTTATAAATTAATTTTGAAAGGTTGATGCTTTATGCGTATTTATATACGATGTATCATTAATTATTATGTTGTTTATATAGGGCTGAGTCTTCACATTCACAGTTGAAGAGACAACTTGGATCATCTCAGGGTACTTTTGAGTCAAATTGGGCAAAAACACACAGCTTGCTTGAACTACAGCATACAAGTATTAAAGCTTCATTCGAGAAGAGCAAGACAATAGTGCAACACAGTTTCAAGCCGTCTGAATTTATCGTAGGAACATATCACGAAATGCCTTGGAAAAGATTTTGGCAGAAACTAAGAGATCAAATCTGGTTGGAATTGATAAGATTGCATGTGGATGTATTATCCGTTCCACACATGGGTTACCATGTGCGCATGAGATTACTACATATGTTTCAGAAGGACGGCCAATTCCCCTTCAGTGTATACATCCGCATTGGGTCAAGCTTGACATGAATCCGAGTACCATTTCGAGCTCTAATATGGAGTTGGACTGTAAGACAGAGTTAGAGTTACTTGAAAAGCGGTTCAATGAATTTGATCAAACAAGAAAACTGCAACTCTTAAAGAAGATGAGGGAGCTATCAAAGCCTGACAGTACGTTTTTGTTAGAACCAGAAGCAAAGTCCCGAACCCGTGGGCGACCACGCATTAGGATTGATACATCCACGAAAAGGGAACCAAGTGCTTTTGAGTTGGTACAATCTGCACAGGGCAGTCACTCACCTTCTCCCATCATGGTTAAGGCACCGTTGGGACAGAATAAAAGAAAGAAAGAAAAGCCTAGAGTCGTGAGAACAAGATCTAAAAATGTCAATTCTTATAGTACACAGTTCTTAGAAGGATTAAGGCCTTTTATTCTGAATATCAAAGATGTTACAGCCGATGGTAATTGTGGTTTTAGAGCGATTGCTGCTTTGATTGGTCATACTGAAGATGGATGGAGACAGGTTAGGAGAGAACTATTGCATGAGTTGCTACACCATGTAGAACATTACAAGCAGTTATACAGAGTGGAAAATAGAGTTGAAGAACTCATTGAAACACTATCGTACTATGAGGATAATCCTTCGTACAAGCATTGGTTGACTATGCCTGACATGGGGCATCTTATCGCATCTCGTTACAACTTAGTCTTATTTCACTTCAGCATGGCACAGTGTTTAACCTTTCTTCCTCTAAGGTCACCACCATTGCCTGTATCTACTCGATTGGAGATAGCGATAGGTTTTGTCAATTCTTGCCATTTCGTTCAGGTATTGAAAATGAAAATTGTCTTATAAAATTTTTTCAATTACAATATGTTGACGTATTAACAAGTTTATTTATTTATTTGTAGGTTTTCATGAAACCAGATCATCCTGTACCACCCATTGCCAATAAATGGAAAGAATTCCGTCATCCTTGCGCTAGCCAATGGGAATTAGCATACGAAGATCGAATCAGGCATTTTAAAGAGATTATAAGTCCAGATGTAGCCACCTGTGAGACCGTCTCATTGGATTGAGAAGAATGTATTTTTTTTTTTGTTTTTTGGCCATAGAAATTCACTTAGCCACATTGTTGGCAGAGTTCATGTATTCTCTAACAGAAGATCCCATATATGGACAACATTTTTAATTTAGAAATGCAAGTTGAGTTCTTTTCCACTTTGTCTGTACAACCATGTTCATCAAGATTGTGATTACAACCACATTCCAAATGTAAACAACCACATTCCAAGTGCAAACAACCATGTTCCAAAAATTGTGATTACAACAAAGAGTTCCAAATGTAAACAACCATATTCCAACACCTGTGATTACAACCATGTTCCAACCCATAAAAAAATGCACCATCAATGTAACCAAAATGAAAACAAAATAAATGGTTGTCTTGAGATTTGGTCATCTTCCAAAATGAAATCAGCTACTGTCCCTACGGTGCCTGCGTGCATAAGTATGAGCAGTCATGCTGGGGTGTCGAACCGTGCGTTCCACCTCTTCAATGGTCATTCCACGCAACACATGTGCAGCCTGCTCTACGTGAGTGTAGATCCCATGTGGGTCATCAGTCCATCCATCTGGGCCCCTCTCCATGACTCTATCAAGGATGCTCAGGGCACCCGCATTGCGCTGCAAGTAACATCCCATGTCATTAACTTACTGAAACATTTAATAAAAAAATGTGTAATATTGCTCAATTAACTATACCATCTCATAATCAATGTTTGCACTATGTTGTGCATCTCGAGGAGGTGGGCGAAAACTTGATTGGAAGTTAGGATTTTGAAGCAGCCTCCATGACACTCTTGCATACCAAGCCATGTACTGTGGTACGCAATCAGAAGGACGTCGAACTGCAACACTTCGGTTCAACCCAGACAGTAGGTGATCATTCCATCTTTCCCACACTTGATCGTAATATTGATACACAATATGGTATGCATTTGCGGTCGGACCTCGTGTAGCACGAATTGGGATTAATGGGGATGGAGGAATAGTCTGCACCCGACCAAACTGCCTCAAGATCCTATCTGGATGATAGGGCTCAACAACGTCCATGGACTTAATGCACCCACAGTAGAAGGCGACCTGATTAAATGGATGATGCAGTCTAATATCGCGGTAGGGATCCCATGTGACCTGCATGACTAAAATAATTATAAGAAATATCATACTATGGAAAAGTGGTTCTCATTTAGTCCAAGAACTAATGAAAAAGCAATTTTTAATACCTCGTCTGCACTCATATAATCAAGCCGCTCTCGCAGTACCTGTAGGGGAGCAACAGTCTCCCTACGAATGAGCCAGCGACGCACTCGGGGTTGAGTGACTTCATATAAAATGTTAGACGTTGGAGCGAAACACTCGAAATGCTCATAAATCCATGCCTCTAGTAGCGTAAGATATCCAGCAATTTGTTTAACTTCCTTACGGGTAGCCAATCCCAGCTGTCGATACAAATAAGCTAGAGCAGCGGCACCCCATGCATATGTACGGACACTCGACAAGTCTGTCAACAACGTCAGATATATAATTGGCACACGTGTGCCACTCTTGTCCGTGAACAATGTACAACCTAATAAATAGAGAAGATATGCTCTCGCTGCACAATCAACCATGTCATCTCCATCCTCATCGGTTATGTTTGAGAACCTCCCTCTTAGCCACTCCAATCTAACAGATTGGCCCCGAACCTGTTGCAGCTCATCATTTGCCTCATTTGGATGAACTCCCAGAGCGTCAATAAGGAGCGAATGAGCATCTTGAAAGGTCATTTTACCATTATGCACAACAGAACGACCAGTTACCGGGATCCCAAGTATGGTGGCAACATCATCTAAACTTATTGACATCTCACCGAACGGCATGTGAAAAGTGTTGGTTTCAGGTTGCCACCTTTCCACAAAGCAAGAGATAAGAATCTTACTAACAGAGCGGTATGATGCTGTGATAAGTGGTCTCAAGTTAGATCTATCCACTAACTCTCTAAACCTGTCACTCTGATTCAATTGCCAGTGTGGTATTTTCTGTCCATGGCTAACACACCTCAGCGGGGCACGTTCCTGCATTTCGAAAATATTACATTATTGAATAATGTAACCAATACATGGAGCTTTATGTCAAATAAAGAGAAAAAACCTTATCAACAAAAAAACATACTTGTGAATGCCAAATGTATGCAGCTATGTGTGTGTGGAAACTGGGCAGCAAAGAACGATCTTCTGGCCCCGCAGTTATTTCTTGCTCAACATCTATTCCTTCTTCTACTTGTTCATCACGAGTTCCTTCTTCTTCATTACCTTCTTCCAACTCATATTCTGGTTCCCGTGCTTCCTCTACAACCTCCTGAGTTACTCGACGGCGCCGCCTATTGGAAGCTGTCGGTCTTACTCTAGAACTGCTTGGCCTATCCATTTCTGAAATATTGGAAAACGAGTTATTAAAAAAAAAGGAAAAAAATTACAAATTTCACCATGTATTGTTCGGTACTGTGTTTTAGAACATTCACCAAATGTTCCTCATATATTGTTAGAACATTCATCAAATGTTCAAACATATATTTCAGAACATTTTATGAATGTTCTGAATGTATAATTCGAACATTATGGAAATGTTCGAATTATACATTCAGAACATTCATAAAATGTTCTGAAATATATGTTCGAACATTATTGGAATGTTCTAACCTTCAGGTTCGAACATATCGCGACAGTGAAGTAAAATTTTTTTTGAAAACATGCAACCAGATTAAAAAAAAAACTTTTTGGGCGTCTCAGATTAGTGAGTATGTCCCTTTGACCATATTTTTATGCAAAATAGTTGCTGGAATGACCTATTTGAATAAATAGCACAATGAAAATGGTAAGGAAGAAAGGTAAGTTACCTGCCACTAAAAATGGAGGTTAATGGTAGAAGAGGTCTTCCTTCTTCCTTATCTGCTTTTGTACTTTTCACTTGGCTAATCGTCCAGAAGAAATGTAGGTCGAAATGGGTACTCCAAGAACTTTCTCCGGTGACAATTTGAATGGAGAAATGAGAGAACGTTGAAGAAGATGTGTGGGAAGAGAGAAGAGAGGAGTTGTAAATGACAGGGGCATTTTTGGTATATTGATGGGTGGAAAGAGAAATATCTGAAAATAATCCTATTTTATACATCGGTGTGGAGAGAAATTCGGTGGGAAGAGCACTTTTCGTGGTGCCAACAGAACCTCCCAACTCTTTTTAAGTTGCTGGGTGCGCCCGCCTATCCGGTCGACATCCTCGGCCCATGATGTCGACCAGGTCAATTGGATTGCCTAATCCTCTGATCAGTTTAAGGGAAAATTGAACAAAATACTTGGACGGACTCCTAGCATTCAACTATCCCCTAACCCAGCTAACCTACAAGAACCTAAATAGGTATAAACAAGATTATTCTAACTAAAAAGGAGATTTTACTAATTTGCACACCTAATTAGATGAAAACAATCAAAATTAAAAAAATAATAACCTTTAATTTAAACTCTTTATCAGCCAATCATTCAGATTGCCGCGGCCCCGGACCGGGCCTACCGACCAAATCCGGGATCGAGACTAATGGTGGTGATATAATGAAATTCAAATGAATGGTTTATGCCATAGAACACGGGTATATAGAAAACTAAGATACTACCCGTGCACGTGATTTCCCACAGGTGTCCGCGGTGAGGACATCACAACAACCCAAAATGTTTTGTTTAAGTGCGGAAGCGTGTAGTAAAATCAAACATTCATATCCAAAATAGCATGACTGATAACACATTTATAAACAAGTATCAAAATGAGCAATTATCATTAGCACTTTCCCAAAAGTAATGTTATGTGTTCAAACAAAAGATCATTTAATTACAATCCCAAAAATAAAGACCAATGAGGACAGTATAACCAAAAAGTTCCCAAAAGAATGAAACATTCACAAGCCCCAAAATGTGACGTAACTCGAGCAACCGAATGTCTAGATGACATCATCGGCATGCCACTTGACTAATCGCTGCGGTTCGCCGACCGCCTCCTTAGGCTCCTCCTTAAGATAGTCGGCAACGGGACCTGAGTACCAAAAATGGGTCAAACACAATGGTTTGGCAGGTAGGTGAAAATATATGACAATTCAATGATAAATACATTTACCTTGGAAAGCATTTAAACCTGTTTAAACAATGATTTCCATGAAAGAAAGGAATTATTTAATCAAAACATGTATGCAATATAAAAGCATGTAAGTGTACCAAGGAATCGGGAACTAGCAAGATAGCAACCACACTGAGATAAATCCTCCATCACTAATGTGATGAGAGCACGCTAGAGGCGTTGGTCTCTGACACTTGAGGTGACGAGAACCAACTAAATACATATATACATATAGCTAGGCAAGACCACGACTGTGGAACCGGGTAATGGGACAAGCAAGATCTAAACTACAGTTGGCAAGAGCAAGAGGGGGATGCCAAGTCGGTGGATCAAGCCGACAAGGTTGGCCAAGCTTGTGGTGCCGACTTATAGGTCACAAGCAAGAAATCAAGACATATACATACATATACAAACACACCTTAGCAGGCGGGACGGGGTGCTCATAGGCACATAGTTCACATTCATGTCTGGTCATGCAGATACAAGGCTAGCAGGATATTTAAAGTGCATAAATACAATTTCAGTGTTTTCAGGGATGACAAATCTTAATCACGAATCTCAGGAGAGCAAATCAAAAATCGGAAAACAATGGAGTACAATTGAATTTTTCAAAATTCCGAGACAAGTACTGGGGTTCAAGATAGCTCAAAGTGGATAGGGACCCTGTATGTCGATTACCGTATAAACTTGGTACTCCTTGAGTTTGAAGACATTCTGGGCTCCTTATACACCTTGGTAATTTCAAACATTCAATGAATCTTTGTGGTTTCTTTCTCAAATGGGCTTCATACATGTCTCCAGGTGAGCAATTCCCATCGTTCTCTGAAAGTGTTCATAAACGATTGGGACGGAAACCCCCTTCACTTCTTTTCATTTCAAAGTTCCTGGGTAAGGTCGGTTACTTGGCGGTTAGCCACTGATGGGTTCGGTGGTTAGCCGCTGACTGACCGTGTGGCTGACCGTGATTGGCTTACCAGACTGTAGCATACTGGAATTGGAACAGAAATTGGTTAGGTTGGTGGCGGTTAGCCGCCGATGAGTTCGGTGGTTGGCTGACCGCGACTTAAAAATGGGAAAGCAGCTCTCTAGAATTGTAACCGAGCCTGGTTCGGTTAGCCGCCAGTCACCAGGCGACTAGCCGACATGTGACCGCCAGCTGACTGCCCAATTGCGGGAATTTTCCACTGAGTTCAGATTTGAGCCTTTTCTCTTCTAATCAGTTTCCTTCATTTTTTATTCATTTCCCTGTAACAAAATGAGCTAAAAAGCTCTTCCTATGCAACATTCAACACTTCCCCCATATCAAAACTTCTACAAACAACTATCCATTCACCTCCTTCTTCAACCCACCAACCACAAGAGAAAAGAGCTCAACCAATCACAAGCATTCATTTGAGCCACATTCAAGAGATAAGTAAAGAACTATAAACCATATTTCTATGACAATAAATGAACTACCAAAACTCTTTCATAAGCAATTACTTCAAAATCAATGCAAGTCATTAAATATGAATAGAAATAACAGAATCAACCCATTTCTTACAAAAACTATTTAAAGCTCAAAATATCAAATCATCCACTTGCCTTAGGTCCAAGCTCAGTAAAAAACAAACTCTAATAATTTCCAAGCCAAGATTCCAAGCTACACACAAAAACACCCAAAAGCAAACCCTAAATGGGTCAAAGCAAGGAACAAGAAGATGAAAGCTTACAATAATGGAGATGGAACATCTTCAAGGCTAGTGGCACACAAATCTAAGAGATTAAGAAGGAAGCTTACTTGTAGGTTCTTCAAATAGACAAGGTGAGCTAAAAGAGAGTCTTGAAATGGAAGGTTTCCCCTAAAAATGATATCAAGAAGAACGGTGATCTCCATTTAGCTATTGATGTAAGATTGATAGAGGCATTGGAGATGGGAGAGTAAAGAGCAAGAGAGAAAGAGGAAAACCCTAGATGGGTGAGGCTTTTGTGCTAGAAAAAGGAGAAGGGAAAAGAAGAAGAAGAGTGGTGTATATATATACAAGTCAATAGTGGGCTCCACCACTTGAAATCTTTGTGGGCTGAAATCATGACTTTCGAGACCTCGGTTGCATTCGACAAAGAAGAGAGAAATGATCATCGAAATTTCTAATTTCCAAAAATTTTATGTTTTACAGCTTTCGAGGATATCAAATTTCGGGTACAAATTTGGTGTAAAATGACTGTTTTGCCCTCAATACCAGGAAAGTCGGGTTTCAGGGTTCCGGGCGGGGACGGGATTAACATGAAAGTTGTAGAGATTAGCAAGATGAGTGAAACGGGGTTAAGATACAAATCATTGGAATCTCGAGTAATTCCCCAATTCAACGCAAGTCATAAAAGGAACCCCCAAAGGGCCCCACTAACCGCAAAGGCACTCGAAATTCCCCAAAGCTATAACAAAAGTTATTCTAATCCCAACTTAACCAAAATCCACCAATCACGCTTAAATCTAACACACGACTTAATTAGTACTAATCGGGGTCACTCGGGTCGGGGTCTTATACAAGCTGATAGTATATTCAATTTGCATTAGAAGAAACCTAACTAATTGAACACGAACAAGTTGATTTTTTTTTCAAAAATAGGTTTTAAAATAAATATCCCTTAGAGTTCATTGAAAAGCCAATTTTGAAAACAATGCGACATTTTTAAAAAAAGATATGAACCAACACAATCTTTTGAATTGCAAGTGATATAACTAAGTTATTCTAGATCCAAAAGCAATTGATCACACAATCATGTAAATAAAAGATGTAACCAAAAGAGATTTTACAAGATCTATTCTAATTTTCCTTTTGTAAGACATGACTTAGATGATCATGGAAAACTCATTTTTCAAAATCATTCGATTTGACAAACATGGTTTGACTATGCATCCATTAAAATCTAAATAATTTTGAAGACTCATCAATTGATTATAAATAGTGTAACTTTGTAAATCCTTATTCAAATGAATTGATCATAAACATGCATTTGATCTTTTAAATACCAATATAATTCAAAATGCATTTCTATCAAATGATTTTGAGAAATAAAAGATGTACCAATCAAGCTTGAACAAAATTAGTTGATTCTCAAGTATCTATGCATTTAAATAAAATGATACTAAGTAAGTGTAAAATGCACTAGACTCATGACCAACAAAAATATCTAACTATGAGAAATAGGTTGGTCAAACTACACTCAAGGCCTTAGGTTTTGTCTAATTGTCTGCCCATGGGAATCCACAGTCTTGAAGGAATTGGACTTGGGAGTCTATTTTTGAAATCCCACCAACTAGAAGAGATATAGTTTGAGTTCTTTTAAACTTATCATCATAGCTTTGAGATTTGACTATTTTATATTTAGATTTATGATTAGTCTCTGGAAGTTGGTGTTTAATTTTCTTTTTATTCTTCTAATTTCTTTTAGCATTTACTCCCTCTTTTTTTTTTCTTTTGAATTTTAAATTTAACTTTTCAACCTTTTTCAAAAGTTCTTTCATTGCTAAAGTTAGAAGAGGTAAAGTGAGAAGTTTCTTATTGATAGATTCATTTTGAATATGTTTGACTGGTTTAGTCTTTTTAGAATCCATCTTAGAAGACTCTTGTTGGATTGGTTTTTGTTAGACCCCGACCCAGACCAACTCAATTAGTACTAATTAAGTGAGTGATTAGTCTTAAGTGAGTCTTAGTACTAGTTGGGTTAGAATGTGATTAGACTTAGTCTGGATTATAGTTTTGGGGATTTTGAGGACGTTTAGTATGAGTCAGACACGCTCAGGGACGCCCTGAGTACACGAGTAAGAATGGGTTCTTGTTCTAACTCTTTGCTATAGTTGTGATTTTTATTTCTCTTGAATGGTTTTATTATTTGTGACAACTTTCGTTTTTAACCTGCATGCATTTGAGGCCCAGAAACCCAAGTTTTGGCCCAATAAGGGTAAATCTGACTATTCATGCTAAATCTGGGCACACTTTTCAAAGTCGTGAAACTATATCAAAATTATACTTTTCCGAAACTAGATTTTTCGACGATCGTTTTGTTCTTCTTCGTCGTTTCCATCCGGGGTCCACAAGACCATGTTTTAATCGTTTCAAGTTCAGTTGTAAAGGGACCCACCTCTCAATCCATATAAAAAATCTCCTATTCTCTCTCCTCCATTTTTCTTCCAAAATCCTGCAACTGTGCTTGCCCTAGAGTGGAGATGAGAAGAAAGCTCTCTTCTTGATCTTTTTCCCTTGAAATCATCTAGCAAGAAGGCTCCAATCACTAATCCGACTCCGCCATTTTCTTCCTCTCGTCTCAAGGTTCAGCTGGACACGTTTTGGAGCCAAACCCATTACACTATTCATCATCTTCAACCTCTCTTCTTCTTGTTTGGTGAGCAAAAGGTTAGAGCTTGGACCCATCCTTTCACTTGATGTTATTTAGCTCACCAAGAGCTTGTTCTCCATGTTTTCAAACCCATTTTCGGAATGGGGGTTTGTAATGGCCAAAATAGTGATTTTGAGTGCTCTCTTTTGGGGGTTTTTGTATAGATTTCATGGAGCTCCCATCCTTGTTGGATTTTGTGGAGTTTTGCTTGGCTTTGGTTAGAGGCAAGTAAACTTTATAGGTTTTTCATGTACATTGTATTGTGGTTTCATTTCTTCCTTTAAGACATGATTTTTATGCTTAAACCCATGAATGCATGTTATGTTTATGTTCTCTTAAATCATGGGTTGAGTTCCTCTACTTGTGTTGTGGCTAATGACTTTTCCAAGTTCTTAGAATCAAGTGGGTTTTCTAAGCTTTATGAATTTGTATTTGGAAATGCCTTGATGTTTCTCTTTGGAATGAATGGATTAATTGTGGAGGGAATGCCTTGAAAATGTATGAAATCATCCCTTGGAAAGCATGTAGGCTTGGGGAGTGCAGGTGGTGAAAGTGGGGGTGTGAAGAAGGGAAAGAAAGTTGTGAAAAATCTGAACAGAATGCACTGCCCATGCCTGTCGGTCAGCTGTCGGTCATCTTTCAGTCGACCGACAGGTCGACCGACACCAGCCAAGAACCTGTCGGTTCAAATTCCAGAGAGCAACATTTTTGTCAGGTCATCCGTCGGTTCTCTTTCGGTCGACCGACACCAGCCGAGGATCGGTCGGTTCAAATTCCAGAGAGCAACATTCTGGGCTGGGATCTGTCGGTCAAGCCGTCGGTCAGCCGACAGATGAACCTCGGTTGACCGACAGGTGACCGAGGGTTGACCGACAGTTACTAAAAGAACTATCTTTGAAGGATTTTTCGCGAGGATAAAAACTAGACTATGCCTTAGACCTTCATTTGACATTGTGCACTTGAAATTCCTAAATGTACCTTACCTTCGGGGACACCAAGTTATATAGAGTTTCGACGTTTGGATTTCCAAGTCCACAAGGGTCAAAGATTTGGTCTTAGCCTATGCTTGATAGATTTATGTTTGGACTCTTGTTTTGATGCTCCATGCATCCTCATGTTCTTGTTTGATTTTTCAAGTATAAGCTGTAATTAAGACGTGTTTCAAGAATCGTGTTTCAAGAATAAAAAAGGGAATCATTTCTTAAGTTTGTTAAGCATTAATATTATGTTATTTTGCTAGTCTCGTCGTGTTGTGTTTTATAAATGATCTCCCTCTTGTTTTGTCGTGTTCTCGAATGTGTATTGCCGTGTTTTGTGCATTCATGATATAAGTGAATACTACTGAGCTTGGACTGCCCTTTTAGCTTGATCCACTACCTGGGGGTCCTTAAACATGTGGACTGTCTGCAGACTAGTCGTGTATTATATTACACATCGTGCGTGTTCGTGGTCCGGTTCCACGGCCGGATACTCCGTCTACCTTGTGTGGCGTGGGATCGTGTTTTCGTGTTGTGCTTGTCGTGCGTGCTTGCTCTTGTCATCATGTATGACGGAGAAATGATGAGTTCGATGTGGATTTATCTTTTCATGATATTATAAGTATTCATGCTAGTTTCGTAAACTTGAAACGTGTATTTAAGCCTTGAACTGTTTAGCATTATTTTCTCATATTCTTGCCTAAATTGTTTATTTGTCAAACCGTCGTGTTTGATGCTTGTTATTTTGGTGTCCAGGTACAGGAGAGTTCACGTGTGACGAGGAGTGCCCGGAGGAGGCTGTTGAGCCACCCCCAGCACACGAGTGGCAGCCCAACGATGTCATCTAGACGCCGGTCGGGATCTTGAATCTCGTTTCACCTAGCTGGGTTATTTTGTGGGATTGTAATGGTTGTATTGGCCTTTGTTGGCCTCTCAGGGTTTTGTAACTTGAATTAATATACTTTTGTTAAACATTGAAACGTTAATCATGCTAGGAATGCTTTGATGACATTCTCTTTCGATACCTTGTCTCGATATTATATATGTCTCTTGTATCTTCTTGTTTAAGATTGTGTGACATGTTTTGCTACACGCTTCCGCATACCCATTCGTGTGAGCTCGACCCGTGTCTTGGGATCCTCACCGCGGAAACTTGTGGGAAAATATAAATAAAACAGCGGTGGTGTGTTTTATGTCTTGGTTAATCATGCCGCCGTAGCGTCGCGGGCCCGGATCTCGGTCCGAGGTCGCGACAGTTTTACTTGTCTGAGCTTCATAGAGTCTTCCTTAGTTTTCAATGTCTTACCATTCATAGAGTTTGGTTTTACTTTCTTAGGTTCATAGAGGGGTTTAGACATATGACTTTTTCTTAATTTGCACTAAAACTTGAAATACCCTTCATTACCACAATAATGACATTTAGTCTTGGGCAAGGAAGAATGAATATTAGAGAATGACGACTCATCTTTTCACAAATGTGTTGGTGAAGTTAGGGCCATGTGAAGTATACCAATCAAATCCAAGACCCGTCCTATCTCTTTGAGACTTAACTAATGTAAATAATTTTTCAAATTTCTCTTCACCTTGGGTAAATTTGTACTAATACTTTTGTTTGTAGCTTTCAAGTTGAGTTACTTGGGTCTTAGGGGTTGAATTTTCATTTTTTAACTTTTATGAGTTCATTTTCAATTCCCTTAAAGTTGTTTGATTCTTCATAGGCAAGTTTTAATTCAAATATAAGTTCATTAACAAAATTATACCCAAGTTCTAGGTTTTTTATTTTATTTTGAGCATTAGACAAGTTTTCCTTAGACATTGTCAACTTGGATTCTAGATTGTTAATATTTTTGTCTTGTCTTTTTAATTTATCATTTAGATTTGAATTTTCCTTGTTAAGTTCATCACAACCTATCTTTAATTCATTTAATTCATCTTGAGCATTAGATAGGCTATGCAAAGTGATCATAAATTTAGAGTCTAAACAATGTACTACTTATTTCTTTTCTCTAAGTTCATCATTTGAAGAGATTAATTCTTTGTTTAGCTTTTTAGATTCTTCTTTTAATTTTTTTTATTTTTCTTAATAATCTCTATGGACAATGTATACAATTCATTATAAGCTTGTTGAATACCATCTTCATTTTCTTCTTGTTTTAATTCAAATTGAGATTCATTAAATTCAGTGGCCGAGTCTCCAACTGTTGGAAGGAAAGGTCTAGAAGAAGAATCTACACAATAATCTACACATTCTAATATAGTGGAATCCATTCTAATGATTTTCATGAAAACACACAACTAGGGTTCTAACTCTAGGTTTTTACACCTAATCAAGAGTTTCAATATACTTGATCCTAATTTAGAGCATCTAGGCTCTGATATCAATTGAAAGTCCGGGATCCGAACCCTAGAGGGCGGGTGAATAGGGTGAGCTATACAAATAATGCCAATTACTTTAATTCTTAACTTCTTTAAATAAAATGGCACTTGTGCAGAACAAGATAAATATGTGGAAGCAAATAAGAAGGGTAATCACCACAAGAATCACCACAAACAATCATGTATAGTGGTTTGGCCCAAATGCCAACATCCACTCCCGGCTTGTAATCCTACACCCCACCTGATTTTCACTATCTATACTTTTCAATAGGCTAAGCAATAACCTTTATAGAATGCTTTCCAGGGCTAAGCAATAACCTCTTACAATGATATTTATCAAGGCACAACAACAGCCTAAATAATTCTAAAGATTTGATCTCTCAAATGTGTCTAGAGTACACTCAAGGAGATACAATGTTTTAGCTCATTACATTTGCCTCTAACACAGGCTAATATGAAAGTTAAAAAAAAAAAAAAAAAAAAAAAACTCAATGAGATCATGGAATGAAAACGACTAGCTAAAGATTCAACCAAGTATGAGATTCATGCTATGTGAGAATTCAAAGTTTTAAACGAAGCATGAACCTATTATGATATGAAAGTTAAAAACTAACTCAGTTTAAATTTAAGTAATGAATCCAAAACAACCAAGTAATACAAAGTTAAACGCATGTAATGGATTCAACTAATCATAGTTAATATGCTAAAATTAATTTACCAATAATTTAAACAAACCGCGTAAGATAGGATGTGGAAAAATAAAGCTTACTTAAAGATTTAACTCAATGAATCCATGCTTTAGCTTTCCAAATGACCCACTAGCCTTTCCTACCTCTCCCACATTTCTTGGCCCTCAAAAGACTCATAAGGGTTAGTTCAAATCCCAAGGAATGGTCATTTCATATAGAAAAATCAGTTCTAATGGCTAGTTCACGTCTAGTGGTACCTCCAACGTAGAAAAAAAAAAAAAAGAAAAAAAGACTAGTTTACAACGGTCATATTTTTCTCTACGGCTAGCCTTAGGCTACTGTACGGTTAGCCGTGAGGTAACCGTAAAACTGCCATTTCCCAGTGTTTTTTTTTTTTTTGTTTGAAAACGATTTTCAAAGTGGGAATTTTGGCCATCAAAGTCATGTTTAAATTAATCAAAACATGAACTAAAATGCCTAAGATGATTTGAAAATCTAGAATCATAAATCTAGAATCATAGGCTAGCATGATTCGAAAATCTTCTTTTTAAAATTAATGCATCCAAGTTTAAAATCCAAAACATGCAAGTAACATAATTTTTAAAAGTCTTAAAAACAATGCATTTGAAAATTAAGATTTTAAGATTTTCAAAAAAAAAAAAATGCTAATGTGAAAATTCAAATGGTGATAACATGATAATGCATCCGTCAAATTGCAACACACAAAATCCTTAACAGTTTCCATGGTGATCGTAGTGCGGAAGCATGTAGCAAATCTAATCCATAGAGCCATTCCATATAGTAAGAGGACTGATAAACACATTACATACATGATGTCAGAGTGAGCAATGTCCATGTAGAATTCCCAAACATAAGAGTTAAATATTTATACAAAAGATGAATTGAATTAAACATTCCCAAAAAATAAAGGCCAACAAAGGCTAGTACATCCAAAAAACCAAAATGTGAATATCACCCTCCCAAAAAATGTTACGCAGCTCAAAGCTTGACCAGATGTCTAGAGGACATCGTCAGCTAACCATTCTTCTACATATTGCGGCTCTCCGGCGGCCTCCTTCGGCTCCTCCTTGGGGACAATGGGATCTGGACCTAGGTACCGATAATATATGTTAGATATGACGGTCTGGCAAGTGGGTAAAAAAATATTGTCACACCCTTGGACCGGGGCCAAGGCCCTAGCCCGGAGCCGTGACGTTTCCCACAGGTTCCCGCTGTGAGGATTCCATGTGTATTTTGATAATTGAATCATCTCACTATCAAACAAAAAGATTTATTTGCAGAAGCGCATGGTAAACGCACAAGTAGCATCACACATAGGATAGAGTATAAAAGAACTCATGTCAGAGGGAGAAACATAACTAGCATAACCAATGTTAAGGTTTCAAGTTATACAACACACCAAACAGAAAGTAAAGTTTTACAATTTCCCAAAAGATAGCCAACAAAGGCTAATAACAAGGTTCCCAAAAGTTAGAAGATAATTCCCAAGTGTTTCGCATCTCAAGACCCAAACCGACGTCTACATGACATCGTTGGGTTGCGATTCTCGCTCTACTGGCTGCTCAACAGTCGCCTCCTCATGCTCCTCCTTAGGGGCAATGAAACTTGGATCTGAGTAGCAAAACGAAAGGGTCAAACACAATGGTCTGGCGCTCAAAAGAATGAAGTGCAATCATGCTATAATCAATAGTTTTGAAATTAATAAAAACAACATGTACGATAAAGCGAATCCGAATAAAACAAGGCATTTCAATGACAATAGCATTTGTAAGATCAGATGCTAAATCAAGATGACCATTCGAAAACAATACCTTGGCAACCACATGGAGCTACATTCTCAGTCACACGAGATGACGAGTGCACTCAAGATTCTTCGTCACGAAATGGCACGTACGTATTTTCCAAACTAATGTTGGAACAGATTTAAAGACCCAAGGTTGCTGATCAAACCGGCAATGGTTGTCCAAGCTGAGTGGAGCCAACACAAAAAAAAAAAATCACGCACTTTCAAAACAATATTTGACACTTCCAAATTTGGGAACTATTCACTCTACATCAAGTACACACACGCTCGTTCACGAAAGTTCACGAAATAATAGTCCCAACACAATGTATATAAAACACAATTCACGCAATGATTCCCAAACGGGTTTTAAATCAAAGCCTTGGAAACATTCTTTTCAAGACGATACGAATCGAGACCTTGAGACCGTACCCGTTGAACTATTATACACTTTGAGATCCCATGTCGATCATTCGTTTAAATGGGGCCCCAATTTTTAAACGACATTAAGGGTACCAAGGTGTACACATCAACTAGAGAAGGTCCACAAGTGATTGGATAGAAACACCCACACTCCTCTTCAATTTCCAAAATTCTAAGGGAGGTCGGTCACTTGGCAGTAAGCCGCCAATGGGTTCGGCGGTTAGCCGCAGGCCGACTGCGGTTCGCCTATCAAGATACAGCATTCTGGGAATGTAACCGCCTTTATTCGGTCAGCTTTCGGTCACTAGTCGGCTAGTTGACTGGTGACCGCTAGCTGACCGCCCCCTTTAGAACTAGGAAGTCGCTCTCTGGCATTGTGACCGAAACTGGGTCGACTAGCCGACAGGTGACTGCCAGATGACCGCCCAGCTACGGGAAATTCACATCAAGTTCAAATTCAAGCCTTTTTTTGTTCAGAATAGTTCTCCTTGTTTTCCATCCATTATCCTACATTAAAATGAGCTAGGAAGCTCCTCCAATTCATCATTCAACACTTCAATTACATTCCTTCAAATCCAACCAACCAAATTTCCTTCAATTACTTCCGATTTTCAACAATCCAAACATGACAACTCCAATTTGAATGAACCAATCCAAAACAAAATTCAATGAAATGAATCAAAACATATGAGCATGAAAAACACATGTTTAGCAAACTAAACTTCAAAACAAAACAAGATTAAATATAGTTAGTTCAAAAACAAGAAATCAAGAGGAACAATCCATAATTCAACACATGCACATTCATATTTCATTCATTCACTTGCCTTGGTTCAAAATGCACTCAAAGGTGATCCCCCAACACTCCTCTCTACAGCTGCACTCCAATCTACAAGAAGCCCCATGAAAAGAGCTCAAAACAAGGAAATTTTGAAAGAGAAAGGGTTCCTCCTTAGGAAGCCTTGCATGCATGATAATGGAGCTCTAATGAACTCCAAAAGGCCATGGTTGGAAGATGGAAACCATTACTTACCTCTAGAAGCTCTAACAATGGAGAAAAGTCTCAAGATGGAGATGAACCTAGCTGGAATCCTTTGAAAACGGTACCAATAGAAAGCTTGGAGGATGAGAAAGAGTTTGGCACACTCAAATCTTCATTTTAGTCAAGAAAAGATCCACATGCAAAGGTGACAAGGAAAGGAGAAAACTGGTTTCTCTCTTAGTCTCAGTTGGTTGAAAACATGCAGGTGAAGAAGGGGGGAGAAGAACACATGTGGGTTTGTTTTAGTTAGGTGGGGTGTGGGCCCCTCTAGGCCACTTCATTTCAAAGGCTTGGAAACCCATCATGCGAGTCCCGGATGAGATCGACGAACGAGAGTAAAATGCTCGTCGAAATATCTAGTTGTCAAAAATATAATTTTCATATGATTTTGCAAATATTGAAATTCATGCACAGATTTCGAGGTAAAAAGTATGTTTTGCCCTTTTTTGCTGAAAAATGCGATTTCGGAGTTTTGAAAACGAACGAAGAGAACATAAAAGTTGTAAATGTTATTTAGACAAATCAAAGGAAATAAAAACCATAATTTTTCCAAAGATCAAGAATCTATTCTCCCCACACTCACACGGCTCCCACAGGCCACCCCCGGCCCATGTTAAACTAAATTCTATGACTCTCAAAAATTCCCAAAGTCATGGAAAATCTATCGAGCTCACAATCTAAGATAATGTCATCTAATTGCACTTAAGATCTAATCTCGATTTAAACGACGCTAAACAAAGCAAACTTGGATCGGGGTCTTACACCCTCCACCCCTTAGAGCATTTGGTCCTCCAAATGAACACTAACCTCTGGTAACAAGTGAGGATACTTTCTCTGAACTTGATCCCGTAGCTCCCACGTAGCTTCTTCTGGCCTATGATTTTCCCAAAGTACTTTCACCCAATGGATCGTCCGGTTTCTTAAATCTTGCTCCTTTGTTTATATGATCATGACCGGTTTCTCAACATAGGTAGCGTCTTCTCGAATCTCTAATGGTTCATGTCGCAACACATGTGAAGGATCTTGGACATACTTTTACAACATGGAGGCGTGAAAAACATTATGTGCACTCGAAAGTTCTGGCAGTAAGACAAGCCTATAAGCCACGTCACCGACGCAACTTAAAATTTCATACGGTCCAATGTATCTCCTTGACAACTTACCCTTCTGCCCAAACCTTAGAGTTCCTCTAGTTGGTGATACCTTCAGAAATACCTTCTCTCCTTCTTGAAATTGTAAATCTCTTCTTCGAACATCTACATAGCTCTTTTGTCTGTTTCTGGAAACTTTCAACCTTTCATAAATTTTCTTGATCTTATCGTTTATCTCACCAATTAATGTCGGTCCATGAAAGTTGCGTTCACCTACCTCTTCCCAACACACAGGAGTTCTGCATCTTCTACCGTATAGTGCCTCAAAAGGTGCCATTCCAATACTCTAGTGGTAGCTATTATTATATGTAAATTCACAAAGTGGCAAGCTCTCATCCCATCGAGTATTGAAATCCAACACACAAGCTCGTAGCATATCTTCCAAAGTCTGAATAGTCCTCTATGACTGACCATCTGTCTGAGGGTGATATGTGGTACAAAACTGAAGCTTCGTACCCACTGACTCATGCAAAGTCTTCCAAAACCTCGAGACGAATCTGCTATCTCGGTTCGATGTGATCGAAACTAGTTAGCCATGTCGACTAACAATCTCATTGAAAAATGTCTCTGCAACAGGTAGCATATGCATCTTCTTTCCTGTCTTCATTGGGAGAAAATGTGCTGATTTCATGAGACAGTCCACGATAACCCATATCTCATTGTTGCCCTTACTAGTAATCGGTAAGCCTGAAATAAAATCCATAGTGATATGCTCCCATTTCCACTTCGGAATCTCTAATGGTTGCAAAAAACCTAGAGGCGTATGATGTTCTGCCTTTATCAATTGAGATGTCATGCATCGAGACACAAAAGCCACTATTTCTCTCTTCATATTATTCCACCAAAATCTACTCTTCAGGTTATGAGACATTTTTGTACTCCCCGGGTGCATGGTGTATCTGGTGCTATGAGCCTCTACCATGATTTCATTTCTCAAGTCAACAATATTTGGAACGCAAAGCTGGTCACGGAAGTATAATACTCCGTCCACAACTCGGAAATCTAGGCGTTCTGAGATGTGCTCTACAATTTTCACCGAGCTTGGGTCTTGCAACTGCTTCTCCTTGATTTTCCGAATGAAGGTTGGCTCTGACACTGACATGTTTACTAACATCACACCTTTCTTTAACGGCTGAAACTCAACTCCTAAGTCTTCAAACTGCTGAAATATACAAGTCCCTTACAAACTAGCCGTACTCCCAGACTTTCCGCTCAACGCATCTGCAGCTACATTAACCTTCCCTGGATGGTACATGATTAGAAAATCGTAATCTTTGATAAACTCCATCCATCTCTTCTATCTCCTGTTCAATTCCTTTTGAGAAAACAAATATTGCAAGCTTCGATGATCCGAATTGACTTCAAATTTCTCTCCATAGAAATAGTGTCCCCACATCTTCAATGCAAAGATGACCGCTGCCAATTCTAGGTCTTGGGTTGCATAGTTCTTCTCTTGATCCTTCAATTGTCTAGAGCTATAAGCAATAACCTTGCCATCTTGCATCAATACACAACCGAGTCCTACATTCGAAGCATCTATATACATTAAGAATCCACCGATGCCCGATGTTAATGTGAGGATAGGTGCTGTGGTCAAAGGTGCTACAATAGATGAAAATCCCTGCACAAACCTTTTATAATAACCCACTAAACCCAAAAACTTCTAATTTCTGCCACATTCTTTGGCCTTTCCCAACTAATAACTGCCTCTATCTTGGCCGGATCAACTGTTAAACCTTCCTTAGAGATGATGTGGCCTAGAAAAGAAAATTGCTCTAGCCAAAATTCACACTTCCCGAGCTTCGCATAAAGCTTATTATCCCTCAGAAGTTGCAGTGATGTTCTTAAATGCTGCTCATGTTCTTTCTTGGACTTAGAGTACACCAAAATGTCATCGATGAAAATGACTATGAATTGATCTAAATGTGGTGAAAAGATCTTGTTCATTAGAGTCATGAATACTGTCGGTGTATTTGTCAGTCCAAAGGGCATCACTAAGAACTCATAATGCTCGTATCTAGTCCTAAAAGCTGTCTTTGATTCTCTGACTCTCAATTGATGATAGCCGGATCGTAAGTCAATCTTTGAAAAGTACGCTGCTTCTTTCAACTGATCAAATAGCTCATCTATTCTTGGCAAAGGATATTTGTTTTTTATGGTAACATGGTTCAACCTTCTGTAATCAATAAACATTCTCAAGCTGCAATCT
The DNA here is from genome assembly GCA_028538565.1 of Umbellularia californica. Lineage (NCBI taxonomy): Eukaryota > Viridiplantae > Streptophyta > Magnoliopsida > Laurales > Lauraceae > Umbellularia > Umbellularia californica. The sequence continues at coordinate 29,083,334 of JAPQWN010000012.1, read as the reverse complement.
TTCTTCTAAACAAACAAAACTGGAGCTCCCCATGGTGAGATGCTTGGTCTGACAAAACCTTTTTCTAACAATTCTTGCAACTGTACCTTCAATTCACCCAATTCAACAGGAGCCATCATGTACGGTGCAATAGAAATTGGAGCAATCCCTGGTAATAGTTCAATTGTGAAGTCAATCTCTCAAATTGGTGGCAAACCTGGAATCTCTTCTGGAAAAACATCTAGAAATCCACACACAACGAGGATTCCCTCCACCCCTTGGGACTATTTACTTTTCCGTGATAAACGTTATATATCCCTGACAGCCACTTCTCAAAAGTTTGGAAGCTTTCAAAGCTGAAATTAGTTTGGCTTGCGGTGGCTTCCTGTCTCCCTGAAACTTAATTCCCATAGGAATAGCATCCTATCTGAAAGTAATAACCTTTTTGAAGCAATCCATGGTTGGATGATGTATTGCTAACCAATCCATTCCCAAGATAATGTCAAAATCGTGCATGTCCAAGACGATAAGGTTTGTTGGCAAATCAACTTCTCCTATCTTAATGGTAGAATTGGGATAGTAGTTTCTACAAACAATTTGTTTACCTACTGGTGTGATGACAATCAAAACATATGCAACTTTGCTAATAGGAATGGTAATTAACGTAGCAAATATAGGAGATATGAAAGAATGAGTGGATCCAGGATCAAACAATATCTTAGCTTCTACTCCATAGACAAGAAGTTTACCTTCAACTACGTTGCCGGCTGCATCTGCGACCACTTGGTTGAGATGGAAGATACATCCATGCAGTTGTTGTTGTCTATTTTGTCCTTGGTTCTATCTTCCTTGATGTGCATTCCTATTTTGATGAGGAGGACTGTTATGTTGGTTTTGAGGTTGTTACCTTGCTTGCTGCTATTGCTGCAGAGGTGCTCTAGTTTGGTTCTAAACTTCTTGTTGATTCTGTTGGGGTGCTTGTTGATGTTGTTGCTGCTATTGAGGCCTGTTACCCCATGTAAAACCCCGACCCAAGTCACCTCGATTAGCACTAATTAAGTCGTGAGCAAGTTCTAAGTGAGATTAATGGTTTTTGGTTAAGTTGGAAATATGATAACTTTTATATAGCTTTGGGGAGTCTTGAGTGCCTTTTTGATTTAGTAGGACTCTTTTTTTTTTTTTTGGGTGGGGGGGGGGGGGGGGGGCTTCTTTTAGTGACTTTGCGGGTACTTGGGGGATTATTCAAGAATTCCGATAATTCATGTTTTGAATCCGTTGGACTCATCTTGTTAATCTCTTCAACTTTTGTGTTGATCCCGTTTCCGTTCGAAACCCTGAAACCCGACTTTTCCAACTTCAAGGGTAAATTAGTTTTTTTACACCAAATCTGGACACAAAATTTGATGTCCCCAAAAACCTTGAAATATATACTTTTTAGAGATTAGATTTGTCGACGATCATTTTCCCCTTCTTCGTCGATTGCATCCGAGGTCCCGAAAACCATGTTTTTTTAGCCCAACAAGATTTGTCAGTAGTGAGACCCATCTCCATCTCCTATATAAGGAGAACCCTCTTCTCTTATCCCCTTTTTCCATCCATTTGGTGGAGGGAGTGGCTGAACTTGGCTAGGGTTTCTCCTTCCCTCTTGCTTCTTGTTTCTTCATCTCCCTTCCCCCTCAATCTTGTACCAAGGGAAAAATGGAGGTCATCATCTTCTTCCTCTCCTTGAGAGCTCTCCTTGGATACCATTAGAAGTGAAAACAAGCCACATTGCAGCTTCCTTTGAGCTATTCTTGTCCATTTGAAGACCTTGCAAGTAAGCCATCACCCTTACCTCCTAGATTTGTGTCCTTTTAACACTAGAGAAACTCCATCTCCATCATTTCAAGCTTTCTCTTCCCCATTCACGGTTTTGACCCTTTAGGGTTTGTGTTGGGGTTTTTTGAATGTTTTGTAGGTTGGCTTTGAGAGAGTGTGATTTGGAGCTTGAGTAGCTTATTGGACCTTGAGGCAAGTGGATGAATGGATGTTTAAGTGTTTTCATGTTTATGATGAATGTGGCTTTCCATTTCATGCTTTTGGTGACTTAATATACATGCTTTTTTTCCATGATTTCCATTTATTTCAAAGATGGATATTGATAGGCCTTGTTCCTCTTGTTTAACTTCTTGGAAAATGTATGCATTTGATTTTTTTTTTTTTTTTTGTTAAAACCTGTTAATGGGTTTTGTGGATCTTTTATGTGATTGGGTTTTCTTTGATGGAATGAAGAATAATATGATGCATCTTATGGAATGATTTAAATGGAGGAACAAGTGTGGTTTTGGAGGGGGTTATAAGCCCTCCTTTATGTGCAACAAGAGTGCTCAAAGATGTATGCAAAGGGAGGAGCCTAAAACTGCATTTCTTCAGGTTTTTGTGACAGTTTGCTCAAGCGAACTTGATAGTTCGCTCGAGCAAACCCCGTCCAGAGAGCAATTGGCTCGAGCTAACTTGACAGTTCACTCGAGCCAACCTGACCTGGGCAGGTCCGCTCAAGTGAACCCCTCCCAGAGAGCTCATGGCTTAAGTGAACTTTAGGTCCGCTCGAGCCATGTGTACAGATGGCTGGGGGCAGTGTTAAGAGCATGGGTATGATGTCTAAATGTCTGGAGGAGTTTTGCTGGGAGCCTCATTGCAATGGGGAGATTTAGGAGGCAATGTATGGAACCCGCTTGATGGAACGCGCTCCTGCCGAGGGTGCTACCGGGGTCGGCGGACGTGGGAGTCCGTCAGGTCCGGCCCTTTCGCGCCCGGGGAGCTGAAGCGTGCATCAACATTTCTTGTGTGGGTGTGCCAGATTTTCTATTTTACTTGGAATTGCAAGTGGTAATCCGGAGATTGACCTTCGCAAGTAAAAAGGAAATCAACTTCTTTCAAGTTTTCCATTGCACAAATATTTAAGAAAAGAGACATTTTCTTGGTTTGCCGTGAAAGGCGATTTTGTTTGGCATTTATAGCCGATTTTGGCGTTTATAGCCGATTTTGGCATTTATAGCCGATTTTGGCGTTTATAGCCGATTTACAATTCTTATCAATAAAGAAAGACAAGAGTTGTGATTTTTGTCTCTTTTAGAAAAATACAAACTACAATGAAAAGCAAGAAAAGGAAGATCTAACTTTTCAGGAGATTGTGGGGGACTCGTTCAGATTGACGGTCGCAAGCCATGTATGGGCTTCGCCATCATCCATGCAGATGAGAACAGAGGATGCTCTTGATTCGCTTGGCTTGGCTATAACCTCAGGTTTTTAGAGGACAAAGACCAAGAGAAGGTCATATGTCCAATAAAAAGCTAAGTAGACGGGCTGAAAAGCCATGTCTAAGCCATTGGAGGCAGCGGGAGAAGGCAAGGACCTTGGGGGGGAGTGCCCCCCAAGGGACTTTTGTCACCTTGTAGTGGTGGCCGGTGCAGAACTTCAGCAGAGTTTTCTCTCTTTTTCTTTCTCTCAGATTTCTGGATCTGTGGTGCTTTTTCCGAAGTCCGGGGAAGTGATCTCTGGATTCTTTTCGATCTCTGATCTCTTTTTTTTTTCTGATCCCGATTTCAATGGAATGCTCTCCTATTTATAGGCTTTTGGTAGCCATTTAGGAGAGCTTTTATGGGCTTTAATGGCTTTAATGGGAGGAGTTACAAGATTTATTTCTTGATTTTGTAACTCCTTTTTCCTTGAATCTGATTGGCCGATGGAGATTAAGGGTTTTTAATCACCTTAATTACCATAATGGGAGGAGTTTCATGGCTTGAATGCCATGAATCTCTTGATTTGTAACTCCCGAATGCTTGCTTCTGATTGGGCCGTCCAATAGAATGAGTTAATGACTGCCATAAAGCTAGCCAATTAACCACATTAATTGGTCGCCGAGCAGTCGAAGAGTCGCGGGCCGTGCCGTGTCTTCTGGAATTCTTCTGGCGATGATCATCGATGGATCTTCATGCTGATCGACATCGGATGAACATGTAACTTCAGACATTGATAGCTAAGAGCGAGCCGGTGACATCTGTCTTGTCGATTTCTCGATCGGTCGGACAGAAAGAGCACTTTTTTGGTCGACCGGTTGGCGATCTAGGAGCGATCACTGATGATTTTATGTTTTTGACGGTGGATCCGAGATGTCGTCGGATATGAGTCAATTTCAAGCATTAAAAATCACATTTTCAGGAAACCACAGGGGCCAACGTGCGCGAAACGCGAAAAGGGACGGAAAAACGGGTCACAGGCGAAAAATCCGGTGACCCGGACTTCCATGGTCGCCGGCGACCATGGGCCGGCAACCCTGGGCCCGGGTCGCTGGCGACCCTGGGCCAGGGTCGCGGGCTGCGACCCTGGGGGTTTTTTCCCCTTTTTTGGTCCGTTTTGCGGTCTTTTTCGTCGCCGTTTTCTTCTGTATTTTTCCTGAAATTTCTTCTCATTTATTTGGCTTGATTTCCCTGTAGAAAACCTGATGAGAATCCTTGCATTTTTAGAGTGCAAAGTTTCCAATTTTCTGGGAAAGCCGAAGACTTTGTCGCGTAGAGCTGTTGATTTTCCGCCAAAAGCTGAAACTTGGTCAAACGATGTCGGAATGACCTGAAATTTGAGGTGAAGCCTCCTGAGCAATAAATAAGACCAACCATAGGCTTTTGTTTGAGTTTTGAAGCCGTTTGGGGTCCCATCGATGCTTCACTTGATTTTGCTGCGGGGAAAATGCCGAGCTTTGATATGTGGTCAAACGATGTCCGATTGACCTGAAATTTGACAGGGAACCTATTGGAGTCATTTTGAGATGATCCACAGGCTCTGTCTTGGAAACCATGGTCCCGGGGAGCTCCGCCGCCGGTAGGCTTGATTTTCTCTCGGAGCATCGAAACCTGGTCAAACGTTGTTGGAATGACCTGAAATTCAACGTGCAGCCTTTTGGAAGCATGTTGAAGCCACTCATGCACTTGGTTTGATGAGCGAAGGCTTCGGTGGTTCCCGCCGCCGGAAGGCTTGATTTTGTTGCTCGAGCATTGATGGAGGGTCAAACGTTGTCGGTTTGACTTGAAATTTGGCATGGAGCCCTTTTGAGACATGCTGGAGTCATCCGTAGGCTCTGATCGAAGTTTTGACGTCTTGGATGATGTCGCCGCCGGGAGCGCCAATTTAGCTGTCGGAGAAGCGAAGTTAGGCCAAATGATTCTGAAATGGCCCGAAACTCCTTGTGTACTCCTCCCTTGGCTGTCTTGAAGGATCTTGCAGTTTTTGTTTGATTCTGACAAGATTTGATTTTTTGGAGAAGTTGCATTGCCTATTTATGGCAGGTTGCGACTTCATGCAGCTTTCTTGATGTTGAAGAGGCAAAGTGACATTTTTGGTGTCAACAAATGCCCCCTCGAGGTACAGCGACGAGTTGCTTGACTTTTGTAGTCGATGTGCCTCGAAGAGATTTTTGAAGGAGAGCTTGTGTCTTGACCAAGAGTCTTTGAGCAATCTTTCCTTTGGTAGAGTAGCCTTTGAGCTTCCAGGGGAATTTTATGGTAATGAAAGGAATCACACACCATCTCGAGGCAAAGTTTTGAAGATGACATCAGGGATGTGGATTTGGGTTTTTGTTTTTGACCTTGTGACCTAACAAGCTGTATGTGGCAGGTTAGGGGGTCGGGTTTTGGTTTTGACCTTGTGACCCAACAAGCTGTATGTGGCAAGTTGGGGGATCATGATTTGGTTTTTGGTTTTGGTCTTGTGACCTAACAAGCTGTATGTGACAAGTTAGGGGACCAGGATTTGGTTTTTGGTCACTCTTTGGGACTGTGTGGGTCCATTGGAGTGGTTTGCTTTTTCGTGGAATGTCAATTTCAAGATTTTGGCTCAATTTGGTTTATGAGGCTGGATGGTTTGATTTTTGGAAGCTCATAGGGCTTGGAATTTTTTGTATGGTTCAATCAACTCAAAAGAGGCATGGAACCATTTTTGTATGCTCTTGGTAAGAGGGATTTTTTTTTTCCTGACTAAAAGCCCATTTTTTTTTTAGTGCCTAGGTGGTCAAACCTGGCTCATATGGGCTAACCCATGGGACCTTAAGCTTTTTAGGATGGCTTAGATCTCATGTGGGGCTATTTTTGTAAAGAATATCTAAAGATATCTCATTTGGATAGAGAATATCTAAAAATATCTTTATGGGAGAGAATCTCTCATATTCCCTTAATTTGGGAGAGAATATCTCAAGGTATCTTTCTTTTTGGGAAAGAATCTCCAATCTCCTATTTTGTTGGAGAGAATCTCTCATTGATTGATTTTGGGAGAAAATCTCTCAAAGACATCTTTCTTTTTAGGAAAGAATCTTTCTAATTTCTTCTCTTTTGGTAAGGTTACTAATTAGTAGCACTTACCTTTCTTTTTTGTTTCCTTCTTTGATTTGCTCTCTTCTATAAAAGCAAGGAGGAGGCTAGATCTCTTGCCCTTATTGCTTTCTTTCTTTTGCAACAATCTCAAGAGTACTCCAAGACCAAGAGTTCTTCTTTTTCAAGGATCTTCAAGCTTTTTCCTTCTTCTTATCCATCAATGGCTTCAAGTAAGTTTTCTCTCTTTTTCTTTCAAGAAAACTCCATGTAGAGAATAGGATGGTAAAAAAAAAGAAAGTTTATCTTCTTCTTTTTTTTTTCTTTCTTTTCTTTCTATTCTTCTTCTCTTTTTTTTTCACGTGATTTCTGGTTTTTTTTTTTTTTTTTCGTGCTTCTTTCTTTCTTTTTTTTTTTTTTTCTTTTTGCACGTTTTTTCTTCTTTTTTTTTTTCTTTCTTCTTTTTTTTTCTTTGTACGGATCTGGCCGTACGGCCACGTGGCATGTGGGCCACGGCCCATGGGCCAGCCCCTTTTGCTCTTTTTTTTTTCTTCTTTTTTTTTTGCTGTTTTCTTTCTCCCTCTTTTTTTTTGAGAAAGTTTTTTTTTTTCTTTTTTTTTTTTTCTTTTCTTTCTCCTTTTTTTTTTTTGAGAAAGTTTCTTCTTCCTTTTTTTTTTGCTCATCATGATAATGCGTTTTTATGCAAATCTAGATGTTCATGCATGTACTTTTTGTAGATTGAGTTGAGTAGCATGATGTGATAGCATACCTGAAAATCTTTGCAAATTTGGGAATTTGGAGCTCGCAGTGATGTTGAGCCCTTCTTGATTTTGCGGAGATTTTGAGGTTTCGAAAGTTTGGAGTTTCGGAGCTCGCAGCGATGTTGAGCCCATCTTCAAACTTTCTATTTCTTTCGGGGTATTTCCCTTTTCTTCGGAATTGCCCCGGAACCATGCCAAAATTTCGCCAGATTGTCTTTTAGCGAAATCCTGTCATTTTGATGATGATCTTTTTCTTTTCCAACCTTTGCAGGTGGTTCCTCCAGAACGAACAAGGGTAAAGAGCCTGCTACAAGCGTACCTCGTCGATCTGCTAGATCTTCCAATGTGGCCGTTCAGCAGGCCCGAGAGAAAGTCCAGTTTGTGGAAAGAAATCTTGAAGAGTGCGACTCTCTCAACAGAGATGAGATGAGACAGCGACTGATCACTCTCAAGGGAGAGGAATTTTATAAGATCATGGTAAGCAGTCGGCCGTGGGTTATGGACGATCAGAGGGTGTTGCCCAAGCCTACCTTCTTCTTTGGAGATGCAGTCCCTGACGACTTGACATACCAAAGGAGATGTTTTCAGTTCTCTTACACAGCAAATGGTGAGGAGAGAACTATTTCTACCCGGTCGTCTTTTGACCGGACCATCTCGATCCTGAGCCTTTCTCCCACGTGCCCTAAGAGGGAAGATCCTCCGAGCTGGGTGAAGAGGACCAGTGTGATCAAGACCGGGGTTTTTGTTGGTGGACCTTCCGGTTTTGCGGAGAAGCCACCTGTCCGTATGGACGTGTTGATGCCAGCCAGTGGTTACCAAGGTTCTGATCATCCATCGGTCGATTTGAGACCGGTGGGCCTTGGCGTTTTCAGCGGTGACGGCAGCAATTGGGTGAAGCCTTTTCGACTTCATGGCCGTTTCAATGTTGACTCCGATTGGAAGTCGTGGACTGATCGCGTCCTGCTGATTGGTGGCACCATTTTGAAGGAAGCCGGGATTTTTGACGCGGTCCGCGCTTTTAGGGAGACGTGGCTTTTTCCGACGAGGCCTTCATGGCCATGTTGGAGTCATTCCTCCCACAAACCAATACCTTCGTTGTAACGAATGGTGAGATTGGTTTTTCTGTGAAGGAGTTGAGCGCCATTACTGGATTGCCCATCCTTGGCAAACTCTACGAGGAGTTCATGCCGATTGCCAGCATCCTTGAGGAGCAGTCAGAGGAGTTCAGGCTCCTATACTTTCAGCTCGTCGCCTTCTATGATTTTTTGAAGGAAAAGGAGGGCTCGAAAGTAAGGTCCAGCAGCTGGAAGAGTTATGGCTCTTCATTCTTCAACTTCTTTGACGGTGGAGAACCTTCTGATAGCATGACCCGGGAAGACAGGAAGAAGACTTCGGCCATGCAGGAAGAGTTGAAGGGTTTCTTCGCGAGCACAGATGCCATTTGTTCTGACATTGCATTGCGGAGAGATCTTGCTTTTTACCTCACTTATTGGCTAGGTGAGGCTGTGTTTGCTGGTGGAGATGGGACGCACATTAGGCCGCATTGTATTTTTCCGGCTTGTCAGATGGCGTTTGGAGAGCGGCTTGCTTTGGTGCCTGCTCTTTACTCCTACTTGTGTACCGAACTGCAAGCGGCTGCTTTCTTGGTTCGGCTTGGGCTCCCTATGAATAGGGGTATTTTCGGCCCATATCTTTTATTCGTGGTTTGTGTACCACTGTCCTGGCTTCCACCAGCTGGGTGCTACACAGGATGATGATCCTCTAATGATTCGATTGGCTAAGGGAAAAGCCGTATCTGAATCACTTTTGTTCGCCCGCATGAGGATCCGACGGTTCAGGGACGTCAAGATGGGGCAGTCTTCAGTTAAGCTTTCTCCGGAGTTGCGGAAGAAAGCTTTTGATTTTGGTGCCTCCCGAGACTCTACCAGAGCAGGGTCGGGGAGACATTATGCCTTGACAAATGCAGAGAAGGAGTGGCTTTTCAGCATACGCGTCGGCACGATGGTGTACTGCAGATATCTTTTCGTCGACATCCAGCCGTATGTACCTTCTCGCTTTGCACTTCAGTTGGGCTTCTCTCAAGGCGTTGTTGGAGCGCCTTCGAGTATGGTGAAGCGTTTTGGGGGTTTGCAGGATGGCAGAAATGCATGGGCTTTTTATAGTACTGAAGACACTACTGCCACGATTTCTTATCCTGAGCTGTCGACTTTCCGAACTGCCGGCTTCACGAAGTGGTTCGTGGAGAGCTTTTTGGCATATCGGGGGCTTTCCAAGAAGGAGCTTGATGTAAAGCTGTCTTCGGGGAAAGGTACTGGAAAGTCGGATGGCGTCCGGCGAGAGGAAGTTTGGGCCTTCCTTTCTGGAGAGAAGCACAAGATAGGCTTTCTCGGTGACCAGGGCGTCATTGGTTCTGAAGCTGTTCGGGAAGTACCTGATGAGGCTTTGGAGCAGCTAGAACAGGAGGAAGCTGAGCTCGACGCTTGGATGCAAGCGGCACAGAGGCGAGCTTCCGTGGAGTCTACTGGCAAGAGCAGACCATCCAGTGAGGAGTCAAGTGGGAGACCTGACTCTGACAGTGGGGCAGGATCTTCTAGGAAGCGAGCCCACAGAAGTAAGAGGAAGAGGAGTCAGTGTCACACGGGGCGGGACGAAGACTCTCCTGGTGTGGAAGTCCCTCTCACTGTCAATGAGGAGGTGCCAGGGGAAGCTGACGAACCTCCGGGGAAGAGGATTCGGGAAGAAGAGACCATCGGTGAAGGTATGATTCTTCCTTTTTCTTTTTCTGCTTCTTTCATGGGGCTTTCCATGTTCTGATTTGTTTTCTCACCCTGCTGCTGCCCCTTTTTTTTTTTAGCAGAGGATGAAGACTTGGTGATGCCTGAGGTTCCGACCGATGAGGCGGTGATGGAGCCAGTTATGGCATCTGAAGAAGAACCGAGGGACTCTGGAATGACTCTGGAATCTCCAATTGGTATAACTTCTTTCGCTTTCTCTTTTCTTTTTCTTTTTTGCCTGCGACTTGATTTGCTAACATTTTTCTTGTCGGCTGACTTGCCACAGGATTCCGATGACTTTGAACCATCAATGGACGCAAATGTTGATGATGCTTCTGATGAGTTCATGGAGGAAGAGAGTGTTCCGCCAGTCGTCGAAGAAGGTACTTTGTAGCGATGACCCTGATGATGGTTTTTTTTTTTTTTTTTTACAGGATCATATTCATACCTTTTTGTGTTTCATTTGCAGGTTTTGAAGTGACAGAAGAGAGTCCATCGCTTTCTTCAAAACCAGAGCAAGGGATGCCAGAGGTCGATCCGGAGGTAGAGACTCCTACAACCAGTTCTGACGCGATAGAGAAGATACCTCGTGCTGAGATTCCTTCTCCAGTGGCTCCAAGTGGAAAGAGTTCTTTTGTTACTCTTCCAATGGGACATGACATGAGCAACCGATCAATGGAGAAGGGTGAATCTTCATCCAGTTCGTCTCTTCAATTTGCGAAGAAGGTGCTGGCTCGGGTTTTGAGTTCTTGGATCAAGACTCTCCTTTTTGGACACTTGGAGGCAGGATTTGGCATGATCCCACATGTACAGGAGATTCTCACTGATACCGAAGAGGTTGGTCTGGATGTCACAGGTGCCAGGGCGATCGTTGATAGGATCATTGCACTGGGTGACAAGTGGTTTGAGACCATGGATTTCCCTGACGACCAATTCTTCAAGGAGATGTTCTTGGACCCTGCTGATAAGGCTAAATCTGACCTGAATGAGGCTACACAGAGCAGGAAGTAGGTAGTCCGAGAGAAGAATAAGGAAGAGCTAGTCATCCTTGGATTAAAGCGCGATCTTGACATCCTTGATGGAGAGGTCGAAATGGCCAGGAAGCATCTTGAGCAATTGAAGGCACAAGTTGATGCTAAGTGGACTGCTATAACAGAGGCTCGTGATAGGGAGAGTACTCTGATTCGCAGGGTTGCAGATGCCGGTCAAGTTCTCGAGAGGAGGACTCTAGAAAACGAAAAATGGCAAACTGCTGGGGAAGAGCTTTCCGGTGTTAAAGAAGGGTTACGGCATTCGCCAGCATCTCATGGCAAGTTCCTGAAGAAGCGTGCCTTGGAAACTCTGACGGCTGATGCCAAAAGTTTGTTTGAGGAGCTGAAGCTTTGGCTGGAGACCATTTTTGGTTGAGCTCCTGATTTTTTGTAGCAGAAACTATTCTTCTTATTTATTTATTTTTTGGTACCACATGTATTTTTTTTGTACTTTTCTTTTTTTGTAGTGCTTGTGAACACTTTCCTTTTTTTTTTTCTTTGGTACCACATGTATTTTTTTGGTACCTTTTTTTTTTGTAGTGCTTGTGAACACTTTCCTTTTTTTTTGCTTTGGTACCACATGTATTTTTTTGGTACCTATTTTTTTTTTTTTGTTTTTCCCTACGCTCACTCAAATCTTTTTGTGATGAAAGCGATTGCTAAATGGGATTTGATCAAAAGCTTTGTCATTTTGTGAAAATCTTTTGTCAAATGGTTGTTTTGGTAGGGGAAACGAATTTGGCATGAAAGCCGGATTTTTGTGGCATTTACAGCCAGTTTGGTGGAATTGTTTGCCAATTTGTGGCATTTATAGCCGGTTTGGTGGCATTGATAGCCAATTTGTGGCATTTATAGCCGGTTTTGACATGAGAGTCAGGTTTTTTTTTTGTGTGGCATTTGTAGCCGAGTTTTTTGAAAACCAAGTTTTGTTTTGTTGGCATGAAAGCCGATTTTGGCGTTTATAGCCGGAAATTTTTGTTTTGGCATTTATAGCCGGATTTTGGCATTTATAGCGAGTTTTGGTTTTCAAAATGCAGGTATCGACTAAATGTCGCCTCCCCGCTGAACGGTCTTGCAAGTATCGATGGAATGTCGCTTCCTTGCTCATTCGGTTTTGCGAGTATTGATGGAATGTCACTTCCTCACGGGTTAGGTTTTGCAAGTATCGATGGAATGTCGCTTCCTCGCGAATTGGGGTGCAAATATCGACTAAGCGTCGCCTCCCTGCTTTTCCCAAAACTCTTGGTTTTGCGGGTACTGACTTGATGTCGTTTCTCCGCGATTTTTGAAATTTGAGGTTTTCTCGAACCATTTGTAATTTGGGTTGTGGATAGCAACTGGTATGTTGCATCTCCACGATTTTTGAAATTGGGTTGTGGATATCAACTGGTTTGTCGCTTCTCCACGATTTTTAAAATTTGGGTTGTGGATATCAACTGAAATGTTGCGTCTCCACGATTTTTAGAGGTTTTGGAAGTATCGAATGGGGTTCGCATCCTTCCGATTTTTGAGTTTTGCGAGTATCGACTAAGTGTCACTTCCCCGCGGTTTTTGAAAAACCAATTTTTTTTTGTTTAAAGACACGAGGGTCGTAAATTTTGACCTAAAACCATTTGGTGGTAAAAGGTAAGGTGGACTAGGGTGGAAATCCCTGAATCCGGATTTTTGTTTCAAACCATGAATTTTGGTTCAAGGATCGAAAGTTTTGGTCAAGTCAGGGAGAGGCTCCTAAACTTGGATTTTTTTTGTTTTTGGACAATGAAATGATAAAAGTAAGCATTGTTTTTGAATCTCTAGAAATTTTGACATTTGATATGAAAATTCTAAAGAGAGTGGGTTTGACGAGCGAGTACCTGAGAACAGGTTTTGGCCATACAGGCATTGCTCTTACCCAGTTGGGTAAGTCTTCAAGGGTAGTACCGCTTCAAGAACTTGCCGTTGATAGGCAGCATACATCTGCCGCCTTCCATGTTCAGGAGGGCGTATGCGCCGTTGGAGAAGACCTTGTCGATGACGTAGGGTCCCTCCCATTTTGGTTCAAATTTGCCTTTGGATTTGTATGCGAAGACCATTGGTCTTTTTACCGCAAGAACCAAGTCACCCTTTTTGTAGGCGCGTTGCCGGACCCTTTTGTCAAAAGATCCTGCCATGCGTGCTTGGTAAAGTTCAATGCTTTGTCGAGCTTCGAGCCGTCTCTCATCGAGATTGTCCAGCTCATGAAGTCGTAATTTCGCATTGCTTTCTTGAGTCATGTCATTTTGTAGAGATACCCTCAGAAAAGGAATTTGGACTTCTAATGGCACGACAGCTTCGCATCCATAGACCAAGGAGAATGGTGTGCTATGGGTTGGTCCTCGAACGGTGGTTCGATAGGCCCACAAAGCTTCAGACAGTTTGTCGCTCCAGTCTCTTTTGTGACTAGAGATCATTTTCTTGAGGATTTTGCAGAGTGTCTTGTTGAAGGCTTCTGCTAATCCGTTTGCTGCCGGATTGTATGGAGTCGAAGGACAGCTTTGGATTTTGTATTTGTCGCAAAACCTGTAGAATCGATGATCCTGGAATTGTGGTCCGTTATCATGGACGAATCTTTTGGGTATGCCGAAACGACAAATGATGTTGGTGCGCAGGAACTGAAGAACTGATGAGGTCTTCATTTCGTTGAACACAAATGCTTCTGACCACTTGGAGAAATAATCCGTAGCGGCGAAGATGAAGCGATGACCTTTGCTTGAAGGGGGAGAGATAGGACCTATGATGTCCATGCCCCATGCTTCAAAAGGCCATGAGATTGCTGTAGGATGCAGCCATTCTAGAGGCATGTGAATGTAGTCTCCATGAACTTGACATTGTTGGCAGCGCTTGGCAAATTGCATTGCGTCGGGTACCATGGTAGGGCAATAGTAACCTAACCTTTTTATCTGATCATAGAGCTTAGGACCTGCCTGATGGGCTCCACAAAGACCAGCATGAACTTCTTTAAGTGTTTCTTCGGCCTCTTGTTGTGATAAACAGCGTAGAAGTACTCCGTTGAAGGATTTCCTGTAGAGGATTTTTGAAGGAATATCCAAATGAAAGTTTGGGGCTCGCCTTTGAATGCTTACCCGTTCTTTTGGATCTTCAGGTAGGATTCCGAACATAGTGTAATCAATGAACGGATCCCTCCAGTCGCCGATTGAAGTTTGAAGGATAGAGATCCGACTTCCAACCACTTGGTGGCATTCAGCAACTGCTTGGTGTGTGTTAAGAGGAGGGAGGATCTTTCTCTCACACACTGTAATTTGCATGTTTTCCCCTTCTTGAATTGCCATAGATGCAGCAAGTCCAGCCAGGGCATCTGCACGGATGTTTTCACCTCTACGAATGTGGGTGATGTTGCAGATGTCAAACTTTTGCAGAAGTGATTGTGCCTTATTGTAGTAAGGCAGCAGATCAGGCTTCCTGACTTCATATTTCTGATTCATCTGGTTGACGATCAGTTGAGAGTCTCCAAAGACTTCCAGCATGGTGATACCGGATTCAATGGCGAGTTCCAATCCTAGGATCAGAGCTTGGTATTCAGCTGCATTGTTTGTGCATGGTTCCAATAGCGAGAAAGCATGTGGAATCATGTATCTGTTAGGGCTAACAAAGAGGATGCCAACTCCCGAGATCAGCTGTCTTTTTTCATTTGTCCTGGTTGCACCGTCAAAGTACATGTCCCAGGAGGCATTTGGCGAAAAGGTCTCCACGTTGTAGACGGGTTCGTCTGGGAGATCATCTCTGAGTGGTGAATCTTTAGGCAATGGATGCTCTGCGAGGAAATCTGCTAGAGCTTGGCCTTTGATTGCTTTTTGTGGCACATACCTAATATCAAATTGTGATAGAAGGATGGACCATTTTGCCAGTCGGGCATTGAGAGAACCTGCTTTTGTAACAAGGACCTTCAAGAGGTTGATCCTTGAGACGAGGTAGACTGTGTTGGAAAGCAAGTAGTGACGTAGCTTTTGTATGGCGAACATCACTGCAAGGCATTCTTTTTCGACTGGAGAGTAACGATGCTTTGCACCTACTAGCATGCGGCTGAGGTAATATAGAGCAGCTTCCTTTCCCTCACCATTCTCTTGTGCAAGCAGAGCGCCTACAGAATGATCAAGAGCTCTTGTGTACAAGATGAATGGTTTTCCAGTGGCAGGGGCAGCTAACACTGGAGGTTTGGTCAGGTATGACTTGATATCTTGAAATGCGGCTTCATAGTCGGCATCCCAGACAAAGTCTACACCCTTTTTCATCAATCGAGAGAATGGACGGCATTTCCCCGAAAGATTGGAGATGAACCGTCTGATGTAGGCCAATCTCCCTTGGAGCCCTTTTAATTCTCTCAAGGTTCTTGGAGAGGGCATTTCTAGAATAGCCTTGACTTTTATGGGGTCAAGTTCTATTCCAGCTTTCCGAACAAGGAATCCGAGAAACTTACCCGACGAGACGCCGAAGAAGCATTTTAGAGGATTCATCCGCAGTTTGTGTTTGCGGAGTCGGAGGAAGACTTCCCGAAGATCTTTGAGATGGTCGTCTTTTCTTCTGCTTTTGACGGCGAGGTCATCAACGTAACATTCGACCGTCTTGTGTTGCATATCTTGGAATATTTTCATCATAGCCCTCTGATATGTGGCACCAGCATTTTTCATACCAAATGGCATGACAGTGTAGCAATACACGCCAAATGGAGTCCGAAATGAAGTGTGCTTTTCATCTTCAGGATGCATCTTTATCTGATTGTAACCAGAGAAGCCATCCATGAATGTCATTCGCTCGAATCCGCAGGTATTGTCAATCATCACCTCCGGTATGGGGAGCGGGAATTCATCTTTAGGGCAAGCGCCATTCAAGTCTCTATAGTCAATACAGACTCTGATCTGCCCATTTTTCTTTGTCACGGGGACAATGTTGGCCAACCATTCTGGATGTTGTTCCTCACGGATGAAGCCAACGCTTTTGAGTTTTTGAACTTCTTGTTCAATTTTATCCATCACATCCGGACGGAATCTTCTTTGGCCTTGTTTGACAGGCTTGATGTCTTCTTGAAGATTGAGTTTGTGGACTGCTACTTTGGGGTCTAAACCAAGCATTTCAGCGTAGGACCATGCAAAGCAATCAACGAACTCACGAAGAAAAGCGATATACTCGGGTAACTCATCATCCTTTATATTCTTGCTTATGAATACAGGACGTGGGTTATCAGGTGTTCCCAAGTTTATCTTTTGAACAGGATCTTCTGTCGGAAGGTTCGAAGGTGGTTCCTCCACAATATTTTCGGAGGCTTCGAACTCAATGAAACCTTCTGGGGTTTCGACTGCATTACCAGACCAAGGCTCTGTTCCTTTCCATGGATTTTCTTGATTGGTGATCTCCTCAAGGCTTGCTATGAGATAGTCCCAATCACCTGTTGAGTCTGGTATTTCTTTTGGAGACGAGGGTTCTTCTGGGTCAGGATGCCACCCGTCTGTGTCATCGGGCGATTCCTCTTCATCATCAGAGAAATCGTACCAATTGGATGAGCTTCCTGGATCTTTGTCAGGTAACTCTTTAAAGAGATATCCAGGGAGATCGATGTCTTTATGGATTTGAGATGTTGAGGCTTGGTCGGTAAATCGACTTTTAAGCCTTTGTGTCAACTGTCTCAGGGGAGTGTCAGGATCATACCCTAACCCATGTGAAGACTTTTCTACATATCCGTAGAGTCTCCAATCTTCCAGCTGGCTTTTGGTCAAGGCGGGCCCCAATGGCGTGAGAATACCGCGGCCTTCTCCCAAACCGACTGGGTTCTGAGCGTCAAAGCCCATTTTCTTTATGATAGCTTGTGCCACAGGACTATATAGAGATAGTTGAGGCATACCTTCGTTTTGGAAAGGTTCAAGCAAGGAACTTGATGAAGAAGCATCCGATCTATGAAAGAAGATCGGTCTTTGCTTTGGTGATGTTGCCGGAACAACAAAGGTAGCAGACGTAGGATCTTCTACATCAGCAGGTGTCTCCATCGGAGTGAGAGCAGGCTGAACTTGCTGAGCGTCAGCTTGGCTTGATGATGCATCGTCTTCTGGCTCTGAGTCCGAGTCTGTGTCTTGCATGATAGACACGAGAGAAACAACAAATTTGCCCCCAGACTTTTGTTTCGCCTTCTTCACTTTAGTCGTGATGACCAAAGGTTTTGAATTCTTGAGGGAGATGACGAAGGGAGATTGACTACTCTCTTCTAATTTGCCGGAGGGTTTGTTTTCTTCCGGTGATTTTTGAGGAGCCTTGCCTTTATCTTTCTGGAGATTTTCAGCAGGGGGTCATATTTCCTCTTCTTCTTTTTCTCCTTCATACATCTGGGAGTCTGCGAAGTGGACTTCTTTACCTTTGAAGGGTTTTCTGTCCGCAAAGACTCGATGTACCATGCCGTCGTCGCCGACGAACTTGATGCATTGATGTAGAGTTGAAGGGACAACACCGTTCTCGTGTATCCAAGGACGTCCGAGAAGGATGTTTTAGCATGAGGGGGTTTTTATTGCATACACAGTGACCTCAGAGATAAGATCACCGATTTGCAATTTGAACCTGATTTTGCCGATAGGCCTTTGAGCGCTCCCATCGTATCCAAAGATAGATACAGATGTGTGGCTTAGCTTGCTGGGTGGGATGCCCAACTCTTCAAGAGCCGAAGTGGAGATAAGGTTGAGTGCAGAACCTGGGTCGATCTGAACTCTATGTATCGGCATTTCTTTGATGTACCCTGTGAAGTACAGGGGTCGGTTGTGCCTTGCTTCACCAAGTAGGAGGTCTTCCTTAGTGAAGGCGATGGTTGCACTGGCTGCCTTTTGAACCGAGAGGCATTGGATGCATGATCCCTCGCTTTTCTCTTTTTCTCCTTTTAAGGAGGTTTCTGAGTTTTTGACCCGGTAGTCCATTTCAATTTGGAGGACTTGTGGGGCATGTTTGTCGACATCTTCATTCAGTTTTTGTAATTCTGAGATGAGATTATCACGAGTGCGTGGAGACATTCGCAATAAGTCTAGAATGTGAAGACGTGCAGGTATGTGTTTGAAGTGCTCAACCAGTCATACTTGAAAGCCTCCTTGGGGCCTGCATGTTCATTGTTTTTGCCACTGGGGGCGCTTACAACATCTTTTCCCGAAGGATTTACATAAGTAAAGGAAGATTGGTTGTAATTCTTGTGGTAGTCCCGGCCAGAGCGGGTGCCTCTACCAACTTCGAGAGCTTCTTGAGAAGGACCTTCGTTTGGAAGATTGTCTTCAGGATCAAGAGGCTGTCGTTTTTCATCCACTGAGGATGTATCTGCAGCAGAGTTGCCATCCTCAGTGATTGTGTTGCACGGAGCATTTTCCGGGAGCAAGTCCTGAACAGCATCCAGCAGCTTTTCTTCTATGTTGACTATTTCATCATCCCAAGCATCATTATCTGGGTTTTCTTCATGATGATCAGTCGGGAAGAATGTGTATCCTGAAGTCACAGTCTCAGGAGAAGAAACCTGAGAGGGTGTCATCTCTGTGAAAGTCACGTGAGACGAGATAGCTCTAGAGAATACATTGCTAGGCGTCGTCGGAGTATAGGTTATCTCATCAGACGACGCTTCAGAAGAGCTATAGTCCTGATATATTACATTACAGGAAGCTCTGATAGGAGATGTTGCCTGTTCGGAGTCAGACTCATCCTCGGATGTAAGAGGATCGTCTATCCAGCAATGTTCTCCATTTTCAGGAGTTAAGGGTGGATGTACCTGATTATCTTCAGGGACTTCAGGGTCTGGGTTGCGAGGAGGCTCGTTAACGCGATCTTGCTCTTGTTCTAGAGCGAGACGCTGCAAGATCCTTGCATATTCTTCAAGATCAGGTATGGGAGCCAGATCCTCTTCTTCGTCTTCTCCGTGTGGCTCAACATAGTTGATTTCCACTGGAGCAACGACAGGTGCTGGGTTAACAGCATCTTCTTGTGCAGCCTCTTGGTCTTCTTCATCATCAGACCAGGATCCTTGTGGCTGTAAGGGGTTATACCAGATTACTGGCATAAGGTGAGTTTCAGGAACCCATTCTTCGTCGGAGAGATACTCTCCTGTTTCAAGAGATTCCTCCCACTCGCCGGTGTAGTTGGGCTCGAATCCATCGTCAGTGTCGCTGGACTCGTATCCATCAATGGAGAATCCAACTACCGAGTTGCAAGAGTATGATGCGCCCTGCATGGCTTCTTTTTTGAATTGAGGTGGCATGAAATCACTGAGAGTGAAGTTTCTTACCGCCTTTGAAGTCTCTGGAAGGGACGTTTTTGTTGCCCCGAGTGAAGTGGTAGAGGAGGCCTCTGCCTTTTCATGGACTTCTTGTTTTGGCTGGGTCTTCTCTTGCCGTTTGAGCCTGAGGAGATGTTTCCTAGCCTGCCTTCGCTGTTGAGCTGTCGGCTTTGTTTTTACGATCTCCCAGTTTTCATCTTCCAGGAGATCGGGATGTACCCATATGGGTTGTCCGTATGGTGTCGGGCAAGGAACCAACACTTCGGACGTTTGAATTCTTTTTATCACCTTGAGGAAGTAGTGATCTTCTTCTTCGGTGATTTTGGTGTTTGTCCACATGACACCATGTTGACGGAGGCAGTCCCATAGTTTTTGTCAAAGGTGATGACTCTGTTTTTCCACATCTCGTTTATCTTCTCTCTCACAATAAAGCATTGATTGAGAGGATGCGAGACCATCTGGTGGTATGGACAGTACCGAGGATCGTTGATTTTGCGAACGTCTCCCGGTCTTTTGGGCTCTGGTAAAATGAGTTTGCCATTTGCTAGGAGAGCCTCAAAGATTTCTTCAACGTCTTCATCGAACGGATATTTCTTTTCTACACGTTCCTTGAAGGCATCAGAGAGTTCAGGCCTTTTACCTGCAGTTTTGTTTTCAGCTTTCTTTGGTTGCTGAGGAGCTGACTTGGTTTGCACATTGAGGACCTCTTTCTTCTTTGGTTTAGAGGTTGCAATGGCGGTTGGCTCTTTTCTTGATGACTTCTGACTGTTGAGGTCTTTAATCACCGTTTCAGCTTCCATAGAAGCTTCCAGGAGTTCTCCCAGGTTTTTTGATTTATTGCCGATGATCATGGACCGTATTCTAGCTCGCATGTTGTTACGGCAGATGTCGACTAGCGACGCTTGTGGCAGTACATCTGAGCATTTGTACGCCATTGCTTTCCACTTGTGAACGAAGTCATAAGTCGACTCATTCTCTCCCTGTTTTAGGCTGTAGAGTTGAGCCATAGTAACAGGATGATCTTCACCTTGGAAGTGGGTCAGGAAGCGTGTCTCCAGCATAGCCCAGTTCTGGATGGAGTTCTCCGGAAGAGTGGAGTACCAATCGAAGGCCGTACCTTTTAGGGTACTTGCAAAGAGGCGGATCTTGAGTGCATCTTGATCCGCGATAGCTCCCGTCAAAATCTTGAAGTGGATGACGTGCTGTCTGGCTGATCCTTTCCCCGTATATGTTTGGAGAGTAGGATGTTTGAATTTTGTGGGGAACGGGACCGAGTCCATCCATAAAGGATATGGTGGCTTGATCCCATGCTCCTTGAGTATATCCTCTTCTTTTGCTTTGGCGAGGATACTGTCTACGTCCTTTTTGGTAAGGGCGCGTGACTCATTTTCTTCAAGATTTTCCTCGTTATTGCGATGATTCGGAGGAGGCTCATTGTTCACCTGATTTTGGACAACAAGGAGAAGGTTTTCCATTAGAGTTTCAATCCTCTGCTGGCCTTGTTCCAACTGCTGGATGCGTGTGAGCGCATTATCTTGAGGTGGATTCTGAGGTGGTGGCTCAAAATTTGTAACCAGGACGTTCATTCCTCGGGATTCAAACGAAGAAACCGTCCTGGTGACTGAGCTGGGGCTCATTCTTTTTTATGAAGAGCTTGATGAAGGATTACTCTCACGTCCTTGGCTTGAAGGGGCAGGAGATTCTTCGGGATGTCTTCGTGTCCTGGTGACGCTACGGGTCACCGGACATCGGACATGGATTTTTTATGCTGACTTTTGGCGTCTTCTGGTTTTTCCAACCATATGGACGGCAGCAACTTGGTCGGGTCTTTTTTTTTCGACCCATTTGTGGGAGACTTGAAGTGTAGGAGGCTGGGTCCGTTGCTTCTCTAGTCTCTTTTGTCGATATGACGCACAGCGGCGTGCTCGACGAGCGATTTGAGCTTCGGTCAGCTCTGGCTGGGCTCTGACGATGAAGGATGTGCTCCCTCGGGCGCAGCAGCCGAGCATGTCTTCTTTGTAGCTAGGCAAGGACAGGATACGGACCCGGTCCTTTGCCTGTTGCAGCGAAGCTTTGAATTTTTCAAGTTCGGCCCCTGTAGAGATAAAGGGTCGAACCGAAGGAGTGTAGGCCTTAGCAGGTGCTTGTAGAGGCCTGGTGATGCATGATCTGATTTTGGGCCTGTAGGAACAAGCCGGCTCATGCTGGGTTGACTTGGGAGTCAGGTTAGAGATGGGTCTCTCCTCTTTCATGTAGGCAAGAGGGTAGAACTGGTTCTCCTTGAGTGGGGCCAGGTATGCTGGTTTGGTGGAAGTTTGAGACCTTCTTTGTTTTGGGGAAGGTCTTGGAGACCAAGTCTTGGGATAGACCTGGTTGTTTGTGGGTCGAGGCTTCGCGGGGGTGCCGCGGGCTTCGGGCTTTTGGGCGCTCGCCTTTGGTGTCACGGGAGTGACACGTTGAGAGGCGATCTTCTGCTTTTTAGCAGGCACAGTTTGTTCTTCGGGAAGTGGGAATGGTCCCGCGTCCCAAAGAAGATAGTCCGAGGAGTCGAGGTCGACCCGGAGTTCAGAGAGTTGCCGAGGGAGTTGACGCTTCGGCAGCTGGCAGGGCGCTTATGAGTGCACGCGCTTTGCTTCTGTTGAAGCATGAGTTGGTGCTTGTTTTCATCGAAGGTGATGATCAGTGAAGCTGCCATTGTTAGTTTCAAAATTTCTGAAACAAGACCACATCCATTAGTAATCACAAGAATATAATGATCATAAATGGGAATTTCTATGGTTGTCTTTTCAAATCGCTCAAGGGACATGACCCAAGCGACATGAAGAAGGCAAAAAGCCATAGAGGGTACAATTGTTCTGGTTGCAAGCATGGTAGGCCCGAAATGAGCGTTCCAATGACTGCTAGAAGCAATTGTATACCTAAATTCGACTTATCAAGAAGCGGAGCTTGCTCGAGATAAGAAGAATATAAGGTAGGAGTTACAAATGTGCCGGTCACAAATACAGTAGACCCTGAAAAGGCATACCAGTATTGCTAGGCACAAATGTTGGAAATCGCATCCATGAGATGGGATTCTCTTTTTGAAAGGTCAGAAATGGATTCGTCAAAGAGAGCAGGTGGCATTTCGATTCAAATACGGGCTCAACGATTTCCGCGAGCGCCAGTACTCGAAGGAAAGAGACCACAATTTCTCGAATCTGAATCCAAAAGTGACGAGGTTTTTTTTTTTTTTTTTTTTTTTTTTTGAAATGTCAAGATTGGTTCCATCAAGGAGAGCAAATGGTATTCCAATCTGAACACGGTCTCGGCAATTTCCGCGAGCGCCAGTGCTCAGAAAAGAAGAAACCAAACTTTCTCAGATCTGAAATCAAAAGTGACGAGTTTTGAAGATTTTTTTTTTGAAATGATTTTTTTTATTTTATTTTTTTATTTTTTTTATTATTTTTTTTTAAGATTATTTTTTTTTTTGAAGATTTTTTTTTATTTTAAGATTTTTTTTTTGAAAATCTTTTTTTTTTATTTTTATTTTTATTTTTTTTTATTTTTGATTTTGTTTTTGTTTAAGATTTTTTTTTTTGAAAATCTCTTTTTTTTTTATTTTGATTTTTTTTTAATTTTTTAAGATTTAAAGACGAGAGAGTACACATAGGCCTCCTAACCCGGTCTTATGAAACCTCAATTGATAGAATTGCCCCCAGGTAAGGGTAGGATTACTTAATGAACCCGTTTGGAGGACCCTTGCCTAGAACAGTCAAGCTGTCTCCACACTCTGGACAAGGCTTTTCTTGAATCAATCGTGATCAAAGAACGCAATTGGTTTAACCTTAGTGGTCTATGTCTTTTTATTTATTTATTTAAAATTTTTTTGACAGACTCATCGAAGAGAAACGATGGCCCAATCCTCGATCCGAACACGGGCTCAACAATTTCCGCGAGCACACATGCCCAGAAGAGAAAGGATCAAAGTTTCTCAATTTTGAATCCAAAATGAGAAAACTGATTTTTTTTTTAAATCTCTAATGAACTCATCGAAGAGAAACGATGGCCCAAAACCCATTTCGGACGGGCTCAACGATTTCCGCGAGCACACGAACCATAGGAGAGGATCAAAGTTTCTCAATTTTGAATTCAAAATGAGAAAACTGATTTTTTTTTGAAATCTCTAATGAACTCATTGAAGAGAAACGATGGCCCAAAACCCATTTCGGACGGGCTCAACGATTTCCGCGAGCACACGAACCATAGGAGAGGATCAAAGTTTCTCAATTTTGAATTCAAACTAAGAAAACTGATTTTTTTTTATTTTTATTTTTTTTTTAAAAGAGAAAGAATGGAAACAATCTCAAAGAAATAGAAATTTCCAAAAAATCCCATCTCATTTTTTTTAGGATGCAAAATCCAACATAGGCTACCAGCTAGAAAGTAGCCAAGGAATCCGGAAAAGAAGAATAAGCATAGAGCAAAAAGTATGATATGCCAATATTTCATTTCCGAGCACCGTGTTCTCAAATGAACGAGTCCCACCGGGTGTGCCAGCTTGATGGAACGCGCTCCTGCCGAGGGTGCTACCGGGGTCGACGGACGTGGGAGTCCGTCGGGTCCGGCCTTTTCGCGCCCGGGGGGCTGAAGCGTGCATCAACATTTCTTTGTGTGGGTGTGCCAGATTTTCTATTTTACTTGGAATTGCAAGTGGTAATCCGGAGATCGACCTTCGCAAGTAAAAAGGAAATCAACTTCTTTCAAGTTTTCCATTGCACAAATATTTAAGAAAAGAGACATTTTCTTGGTTTGCCGTGAAAGGCGATTTTGTTTGGCATTTATAGCCGATTTTGGCGTTTATAGCCGATTTTGGCATTTATAGCCGATTTTGGCGTTTATAGCCGATTTACAATTCTTATCAATAAAGAAAGACAAGAGTTGTGATTTTTGTCTCTTTTAGAAAAATACAAACTACAATGAAAAGCAAGAAAAGGAAGATCTAACTTTTCAGGAGATTGTGGGGGACTCGTTCAGATTGACGGTCGCAAGCCATGTATGGGCTTCGCCATCATCCATGCAGATAAGAACAGAGGATGCTCTTGATTCGCTTGGCTTGGCTATAACCTCAGGTTTTTAGAGGACAAAGACCAAGAGAAGGTCATATGTCCAATAAAAAGCTAAGTAAACGGGCTGAAAAGCCACGTCTAAGCCATTGGAGGCAGCGGGAGAAGGCAAGGACCTTGGGGGGGAGTGCCCCCCAAGGGACTTTTGTCACCTTGTAGTGGTGGCCGGTGCAGAACTTTAGCAGAGTTTTCTCTCTTTTTCTTTCTCTCAGATTTCTGGATCTGTGGTGCTTTTTCCGAAGTCCGGGGAAGTGATCTCTGGATTCTTTTCGATCTCTGATCTCTTTTTTTTTTCTGATCCCGATTTCAATGGAATGCTCTCCTATTTATAGGCTTTTGGTAGCCATTTAGGAGAGCTTTTATGGGCTTTAATGGCTTTAATGGGAGGAGTTACAAGATTTATTTCTTGATTTTGTAACTCCTTTTTCCTTGAATCTGATTGGCTGATGGAGATTAAGGGCTTTTAATCACCTTAATTACCATAATGGGAGGAGTTTCATGGCTTGAATGCCATGAATCTCTTGATTTGTAACTCCCGAATGCTTGCTTCTGATTGGGCCGTCCAATAGAATGAGTTAATGACTGCCATAAAGCTAGCCAATTAACCACATTAATTGGTCGCCGAGCAGTCGAAGAGTCGCGGGCCGTGCCGTGTCTTCTGGAATTCTTCTGGCGATGATCATCGATGGATCTTCATGCTGATCGACATCGGTTGAACATGTAACTTTAGACATTGATAGTTAAGAGCGGGCCGGTGACATCTGTCTTGTCGATTTCTCGATCAGTCGGACAGAAAGAGCACTTTTTTGGTCGACCGGTTGGCGATCTTGGAGCGATCACTGATGATTTTATGTTTTTGACGGCGGATCCGAGATGTCGTCGGATATGAGTCAATTTCAAGCATTAAAAATCACATTTTCAGGAAACCACAGGGGCCAATGTGCGCGAAACGCGAAAACGGACGGAAAAAACGGGTCACCGGCGAAAAATCCGGTGACCCGGACTTCCATGGTCGCTGGCGACCATGGGCCGGCGACCCTGGGCCAGGGTCGCGGGCTGCGACCCTAGGGTTTTTTTCCCCTTTTTTGGTCCGTTTTGCGGTCTTTTTCGTCGCCGTTTTCTTCTGTATTTTTCCTGACATTTCTTCTCATTTATTGGCTTGATTTCCCTGTAGAAAACCTGATGAGAATCCTTGCATTTTTAGAGTGCAAAGTTTCCAATTTTCCGGGAAAGAAGAAGACTTTGTCGCGTAGAGCTGTTGATTTTCCGCCAAAAGCTGAAACTTGGTCAAACGATGTCGAAATGACCTGAAATTTGATGTGAAGCCTCCTGAGCAATAAATAAGACCAACCATAGGCTTTTGTTTGAGTTTTGAAGCCGTTTGGGGTCCCATCGATGCTTCACTTGATTTTGCTGCGGGGAAAATGCCGAGCTTTGATATGTGGTCAAACGATGTCCGATTGACCTGAAATTTGACAGGGAACCTATTGGAGTCATTTTGAGATGATCCACAGGCTCTGTCTTGGAAACCATGGTTCCGGGGAGCTCCGCTGCCGGTAGGCTTGATTTTCTCTCGGAGCATCGAAACCTGGTCAAACGTTGTTGGAATGACCTGAAATTCGACGTGCAGCCTTTTGGAAGCATGTTGAAGCCACTCATGCACTTAGTTTGATGAGCGAAGGCTTCGGTGGTTCCCGCCGCCGGGAGGCTTGATTTTGCTACTCGAGCATTGATGGAGGGTCAAACGTTGTCGGTTTGACTTGAAATTTGGCATGGAGCCCTTTTGAGACATGCTGGAGTCATCCGTAGGCTCTGATCGAAGTTTTGACGTCTTTGATGATGTCGCCGCCGGGAGCGCCAATTTAGCTGTCGGAGAAGCGAAGTTAGGCCAAATGATTCTGAAATGGCCCGAAACTCCTTGTGTACTCCTCCCTTGGCTGTCTTGAAGGATCTTGTAGTTTTTGTTTGATTCTGACAAGATTTGATTTTTTGGAGAAGTTGCATTGCCTATTTATGGCAGGTTGCGACTTCATGCAGCTTTCTTGATGTTGAAGAGGCAAAGTGACATTTTTGGTGTCAACACCGTTTGAGAAAGAAACCTCACCACGGAGATCCCTTGAGGGTTTTTGAATTGAATAAGGTGCATAAGGAGCTCGGAATGTCTCCGAAACTCAATGAGTACCAAGTTTATATTGAAACCGACATACAGGACCCCTATTCACACTGGTGTAATCTTGAACCCTCAATGCTTGGCCGAAAATTTTGGAAATCCAGTTGTGTTCAGTTTTACCCGAACTTTTATATATTTATACTTCTCGAAAATTAATGCTACATTACAAGTCATGCCCAAAAACAATGAAATTGTATTTTTGTATTTTTGCTAGACCCATTATGCATTGCCCGATGATAAAGTGATATTTGTGCCCATGGGAACCCCGTCCCGCCCGTTTATGAGTTTAACATCATAAGTATATTTGCATATATCCTGATCATGTGACCTATGAGTCGGCACCACTAAGCTTGGACGGCCTTGTTGGCCTGATCCACCGACTTGGAGGTCCCCGTCCCATCCACATCGAGACCTTGAGACCATACCCATTGAGCTATTATACACTTTGAGATCCCATGTCGATCATTCGTTTAAATGGTGCCCCAATTTTTAAACGACATTAAGGGTATCAAGTGTACACATCAACTAGAGAAGGTCCACAAGTGATTGGGATAGAAACACCTACACTCCTCTTCAATTTCCAAAATTCTAAGGGAGGTCGGTCACCTGGCGGTAAGCCGCCAATGGGTTCGCTGGTTAGCCGCAGGCCGACTGCGGTTCGCCTATCAAGATACAGCATTCTGGGAATGTAACCGCCTTTATTCGGTCAGCTTTCGGCCACTAGTCGGCTAGTTGACTGGTGACCGCTAGCTGACCGCCCCCTTTAGAACTAGGAAGTTGCTCTCTGGAATTGTGACCAAAACTGGGTTGGCTAGCCGACAGGTGACCGCCAGCTGACCGCCCAGCTACGGGAAATTCACATCAGTTCAGACATCAGGTTCAAATTCGAGCATTTTCTTCTTCAGAACAGTTCTCCTTGTTTCCCATCCATTATCCTGCAATAAAATGAGCTAGGAAGCTCCTCCAATTCATCATTCAACACTTCAATTCCATTCCTTCAAATCCAACCAACCAAACTTCCTTCAATTACTTCCAATTTCCAACAATCCAAACATGACAACTCCAATTTAAATGAAACCAATCCAAAACAAAATTCAATGAAATGAATCAAAACATATGAGCATTAAAAACACATGTTTAGTAAAATAAACTTCAAAACAAAACAAGATTAAACATAATTAGTTCAAAAACAAGAAATCAAGAGGAAAAATCCATAATTCAACACATGCACATTCATATTTCATTCATTCACTTGCCTTGGTTCAAAATACACTCAAAGGTGATCCCCCAACACTCTTCTCTACAGATGCACTCCAATCTACAAGAAGCCCCATGAAAAGAGCTCAAAACAAGGAAATTTTGAAAGAGAAAGGGTTTCTCCTTAGGAATCCTTGCATGCATGATAATGGAGCTGTAATGAACTCCAAAAGGCCATGGTTGGAAGATGGAAACCATTACTTACCTCTAGAAGCTCTAACAATGGAGAAAAGTCTCAAGATGGAGATGAACCTAGCTGGAATCCTTTGAAAATGGTACCAATAGAAAGCTTGGAGGATGAGAAAGAGTTTTTCACACTCAAATCTTCATTTTAGTCAAGAAAAGATCCACATGGAAAGGTGACAAGGAAAGGAGAATATTGGTTTCTCTGTTAGTCTCAGCTGGTTTGAAAACATGCAGGTGAAGAAGGAGGGAGAAGAACACACGTGGGTTTGATTTAAGTTGGGTGGGGTGTGGGCCCCTCCAAGCCACTTCATTTCAAAGGTTTGGAAACCCACCATGCGGGTCCCGGATGAGATCGACGAACAAGAGTAAAATGCTCGTCGAAATATCTAGTTTCCAAAAATATAATTTTCATATGATTTTGCAAACATTGAAATTCATGCACTGATTTTGAGGTGAAAAGTTCTGTTTTGCCCTTTTTGTTGAAAAATGAGATCTCGAATTTTTGAAAACGAACGAAGAGAATATAAAAGTTGTAAATGTTATTTTGACAAACCAAAGGAAGTAACAGTCATAATTTTTCCAAAGATCAAGAATCCATTCTCCCCACACTCACATGGATCCCACAGGCCACCCCCGACCCGTGTCAAACTAAATTCTACGGCTCTAAAAAATTTCCAAAGTTATGGAAAATCTATTGAGCTCATAATTTAAGCTAACGTCATCTAATCGCACTTAAGATCTAATATCAGTTTAAACGACGCTAAACAAAGCAAACCTGGATTGTGGTCTTACAGATATAAACATAATAATAATTTATAAATTGAATTGGAAACATTTAAAACTTGTTTAAAACAATAAGCGTCTTGAAATGCGATGCGTACTTTACCCAAAATAGATGATAAGTACAAAAACATGGGTAGGTACAAATGATTAGGTAACTGGCAATGGCAACCACACAAAGCTAAACCTTCCATCACTAGTGTGATGAGATAACACTAAGATATTGGTCTCAGACATACGAAATGACGAGAGCAAACTAGATACATATAATAATGCCATACATTCAACATGAACCCACTGAAGAATACATCTGTCACGCCTCAAAACCGGACTTCTAAAGCCATCCTACAGCAGGGAGCATGATTTGGGATTAAGTAAATATTATATTTCTCTCAGGATCAATGCTTGTGAGGATCTCCAAATTCCATCACAAGAGAGAATATTTTAGTGGAAGCTTACATGTCAATGTGACCCGGAGTCCGTGGCCATCAGATTCCGTGTCGCACTCTACCACTTAGCTTGAAGTTATCATAACAAGGCTCATAATCAGACTGCAACAAAACATACATGAGAATCATAAAGAGCTACTAGTAACAAGATACTCATTTCACAAGTATATTCAAGTTACAAACTACAAAAGTGCATTAATTTATAATCCCAATAGAAAAGGTTAACACAAAAGCCAATACAAATAAAACAAACAAATGCACAACTACGCTCAAATATGTGACATAACTCTAATGCCAAGCTCGACATCTAAATGATATCATCAGTACTACAAACCTCCAAAACCTATGGCTCCACAACCAACCGCACGCACTCCAGCTCGGGAAGAGGGACCTGCTACCTAGAGCACCGAAGTGCAATTATTAGACACAACGGTCTGGCATGTGACTGAGATGGATAATAACATACTGGTATTAATTGACATGTGATGAATCATGATATTAAGATAAAAGTTTCAAGTAAATAAAACGAGTGTAAAACAGAATAGCATGACGTGTGCTTAAAAACATGGTAAGACATAGATTGGGTAATAAACTGTACGAGAAAACATAAATAGACTAATAACATGATAAAGTGGCAAATTAGCAACCATGCGAATCTATATTCTCCATCACCGAAGTGACTGGAGCACACGAGCATAAGTATTCTCCATCACACAAGTCATAGGAGTGCACGGGATATAAATATAGTAACCCAATATAGCTGGCATCACATGAGTGACCCGTTACCGTATGGGTAATATAATAACACATGAGATCCAATCTGTAGATGACAAAAAAATAATTTAAGAACCCCAAGCCAGCTGATCAAACCAACTAGGTGGTCCAAGCTTAGTGGTGCCAACTCAAAAGAGAAAAGTGTCCACCACTGCAAACCCAGTCCCTAACGGGACCCGAAGCCCTTCTTCAAGGGAGCCACAGGCATGCCACTACCAAGGATCCATGCAATACTAGCCAGCGGTAGTGTAAGGGAGGAACTACTCAAACAGGCAAGAATACGTATATACATACATATGGGCATAGTGAGTAGTCCTCACGAGGTACACATTGGCAGGCGATAGCACGTGAACTAACAAAACTGGTTGTTTTTAATAAAACGAGCAAAACTAAGCGATAATAGGCAAAACCGACAAGTCATGAGTCAAAAAGTCATGAAAATGAAGTAAAAAATGAGTAAAATCAAACAATGCAAGTAAATTGGGTACATTCGGCAAATCAAGGTTTAACGGTCATTTTTCAAATACACGCTCCATTGACATGTTGAGACCGCACCATTTTACCAAATATGCACTTAGAGTTCGAATGTCGGGTTTTTCACAATGTTTGGTACTCCTGAAGTTAGGCGACATTCCAAACTTCTAATTGTACAACATCAATTTGGTGAGGTCCTACCAAGTCCCCAGACATGGCCCCCATATAGGCTATAAGACCCCGACCCGAGTAACCTCGATTATTACTAATTAAGTTATGTGTTAGTTCTAAGCGTGATTAGTGAATTTTGGTTAAGTTGGGATTAGAATAGCTTTGATATAGCTTGGGAGAATGTTGAGTGCCTTTGTGATTAGTGGGACCCTTTGGGGGTTCCTTTTTGGTGACCTTACGTGTACTTGACGGATTATTTAAGATTCTTATAATTCGTGTTTTGATCTCGTTCTACTTATCTCATTAATCTCTACAACTTTCATATTGATCCCGTCCCTGTCCGGAACCCTGAAACCCGACTTTCCTAGCATTGAGGGCAAAACAGTCATTTTACACTAAATCTGTACCCAAAATTTGATGTCCCCGAAACCCTCGAAACATATACTTTTTGGAAACTAGATATTTCAGTGATCATTTTTCCCTTCTTCGTCGAACTCGTTCGAAGTCTCGATAACCATGATTCAGCCCAACAAGGATTCTAGTGGTAGAGCCCACTCTTCACTTGCATTTAAGAGAAACCCATCTTCTTCTTTCTCCTTTTCCAGCACAACAACAAACTAGGGATTTTTCCCCTTTTTCTTCTTCTCCTTGTCTTTTTCTCACCCAATCTCTATCAACCTTCATCAAATTACAAAATGGAGGTCATCTTCTCCCCCCTCACTCCTAGGACTCTTTATTGATATCATTTGTAGGGAGAACTACTCACCTCTAGACTCTCTTTGAGCTCTCCTCGTCCATTTGGAGAACTTCCAAGTAAGAAATCCCTCTCTTTCTCTTGAATAAGTGTTCTCCTAGCCTTTGGGAGTCTCCCTTTTCATTATTGTAAGCTCTTTCTTCCCGATCCCTTGTTTGACCATTTTAGGTTTTGTATTTGGGGGTTTTTTTGTGTTGCTTGTGTTCTTGGCT
Source organism: Umbellularia californica (assembly GCA_028538565.1). Taxonomy (NCBI): domain Eukaryota; kingdom Viridiplantae; phylum Streptophyta; class Magnoliopsida; order Laurales; family Lauraceae; genus Umbellularia; species Umbellularia californica. The sequence continues at coordinate 29,051,862 of JAPQWN010000012.1, read as the reverse complement.
TGGAAGAGGTGAATAGGAGCTTTATTTCTTGATTAGAGAACCAAGGCAAGTGGAATGAATAGATATTTTGGGTTTGAATGGTTTTATGAGAACATTGATGATTTTACTATGCTTTCTATGTTTTTATTGACTTGCATTGAATTTGAAATGAATGCTCATTAATGAATTTGGTTAGTTCACTTAATGTCTTGGAAAAGTTGTTTTATAGCCCTTATTTATTTCTTAATTGCAGCACAAATGAATGCTTGTGAATGGGGTTTCTTGTCTCTTTCTTTGATGGTTGTATGAATGTAGAAAAGAATGAAGATGAATGGGTAGTGGTTTGTAAAGGTTTTGATGTGGGGGAAGTGTTGAATGTTGAATGGGAGGAGCTTTTTAGATCACTTTGTTGCAGGGAAATGAATTAGGAATGAAGAAAACTGTTTGGGAGAGAAAAGGCTCAAATTTGAATCCAGTGGGAATTTCCCACAGCTGGGCAGTCAACTGGCAGTCACCTGTCGGCTAGCCACCTGGTGACTAGCGGCTAACCGAACCAGTTGTGGTTACAATTCCTGAGAGCTGCTTTTCTCTTCTGAAGGCGCGATTAGCCAGTGGCTAACCGCCGAACTCATCGGCTGCTAACCGCCAGCTAACCGAATTTAGGCGGTCATAATTCCAGTATGCTGCATTCAGACTGGTCAACCGCGGTCAGCTAGTGGCTAACCGCCAGGTAGCAGACCTTTCCCAGGAATTTGAAAATAGAGGGAAATGAAGGGGGTTCCCGTCCCAATCGCTTGTGGACCCTTTTTGAGAGCGATGGGCACTATTCACCTGAGACTATGTTAGAGCAAAAAAGAAACCACATCACAAAGATTCATTGAAGTGTTCGAAAAATTTTTCCAAGGTGTGTAAGGAGCCCGGGATGTCCCAAAACTCAAGGAGTACCAAGTTATTACTAAAATCGACATACGAGGTCCCTATTCACCTCGAACGATTCTTGAACCTGATATTTTACCCGAAACTCGAAAGTTCATTTGGATTTCCTTGTTCCCGAGATTTACACTATATGACTGTTATCCCTGAGAGCATTGAAAATGTACTCGAAACAGTTACTAGCCCGAAGTGCAATGCCCGACATGAAATGACAGTTGTGCCTTTGAACACCCCATCCCGCCCGTCTATTTACTTGCACCTGATGTATTTTACACATGTTTTGATCTCTATTATTTGACCTATGAGTCAACACTACTAAGCTTGTATAACCTTGTCAGTTTGATCCACTGACTTGGAGATCCCCCTCTTTTCCGCTAGCTGCAGTTTGGATCCCGCTACCCGGTTATTACCGTTGTCTTGTCTTGATACTCCAGTTCATTACCGTGGTTCCTGATGCCCGGCTCACTACCGTGGTCATATCCCGTATTATTGTATATGTATATGTAAATGTAAATGTCGTTGTACCTCCTCACTTCGGTGACTGATGTCAATGCCTTGATATGCTCTTGTCACTTTGGTAATAGAGGACTTAGCTTCGCGTGGTTGCCATCTTGCTTGTTTCCCGATTCCTTAGTTACCCTTACATGTTTTATACTGCATATATGTTTTTCAGTAAATAACCCATTTCCTTTACGAAAGTTATTGTTTAAACAGGTTTAAATATTTTTTTTAAGGTAAATTCAATTATTATTTTATTGTTATATCTTTTCACCCACCTGCCAAACAGTCGTGTTTGACCCACCTCTTTGGTACTTAGGTTCTGTTGTTTGGTTATCCTGAGGCGGAGCACGAGGAGGCGGTCGGAGAACCGCAGCAATTAGTTGAGTGGCATGCCGATGATGTTGTTTAGACATCCGGTTGCCTCGAGATACGTTACATTTTGAGGGTTGTGATTAACCATTCTTTTGGGTTTATATTTTTTTTATTGGCCTTTGTTGGCCTCTATTTTTGGGGAATATAATCGAATGATCTTTGTATAAACACTTAACATTTCTTTTGGGTAAGTGCTATTGATCATTGCTCACTCTGGTTCCTTTTACTTCTGACGGATGTGTTATCAGTCTTATTGTCAATGGAAATGAACTACATTCTTGATTTACTACACGCTTCCGCATTTAAAAAAAAAAGAAATATTTATATTATTGTGTTATCCTCACCGCGGACACCTGTGGGAAATCACGTGCACGGGTAGTATCTTAGTTTCCTATAGACCCGTGTACGCATTGTATGTTCTAAGGCACTAACCATACCATTTTGTTATTTTCCATTCACTTATTCATCCTAATTAGTTCTGATCCCGGATTAGGCCGTAAACCCGGTCCGGGGTCGCGACATAGGCTCCCTTTTTTTTTTCATAAATTTGAGGTTATTTGGGTATGATTACAAGAAACCCATTATTAAAGTCCAAACTAAATCCAAAATCATTTGCGTTCAGGTGGCTCACTATGTTGCTTTTCGACCCAAACCAGTCTTGGGTCAAGCGTGCTACCTGACTGTCTGGGCTGCGAGAGGTAGCCACTCACCTCGCTCAACCCAACAAAGACTGGGTTGAACGAGGTGGACCTCTGTCCCAGTTGTCCCAGACAGAAGGCTGAGTTGTTTGACCCAACAATGGGCTGGGTCGAGCGAGATGCTTGCATGAATCAGGTATGGATAGAGCCCAAGATTTGGCTCTGTCCTCATGGTTTCAAACTCTTCTTTACCATAAACCTCATTCATGCCTTCACCTTGTACAAAGGAAGTCTCCATGCTCCTTCAACAAACCTTCATTCTCATCAATTAATTCTCCCAGCCACATTCTATATAATTAATGTCAAAATTCACGCATTGAACTCCAATTAAGAGAAACTAAGAGGTGAATCATATGGTGCATCAAATAGCAAAGCTCACATGGAGTGTAGATGTTATACTTGTAAAATCAGTTACAATTCTAGGACAATTCAACATGAAATTAGTAGAAAACATAGAATAGAGATAGAAACTTGAAATAATTGACACACAAATAAACGACCCAAATCGGTCACTTGCCTTGGCCTCAAATGCTCCCAAGTCACACTCACAAATGCCTCTTAGTTGAAGGAAAAGCCTAACCACATGCCCAAAAATATACTCAAAATGGCCCAAGATTGGAAAACTAGTGAGGAGATGGAATTAGCTTTTGCATGTGGGAATACATGGCTCATTTAGAGTTTAGATCAACATACTATTGAGTTCATGAATTTGCACATTTACACATCATTTTAAGATGAATTAAGGGTTTAATTAGGTGAATTGCATCATTATTCATCTAATTCCATCATTTCATGCATTTTTACGTAGGAACCTGGATTTTCATACTTTTCATACATTTTCTGCATAAACTTAGAATGTTTTGCAAATTTTTTCCGAAGAGTCCCAATTGGAGTAAAACTCTGTCCGGATGGGTTCCACTTCAATATGAGCTCTTCAGTATTTGATGTGTTAAATTAGAATATGCAGAAAATGAGAATTGCAGGCCTCTGTCACGGAACCCACTTTCAAGCACACATAGTCATCCTAGATTCCTAGGCCCTGCATTGCCGAATTGAAGCTTGAAAGAAGTAAATTGAAGAATTCACCACGTGGACCCCACATACAACCCGTGTGCAAATCAATCAAAGGAGGGATCCACTCATCATGTCAGTTGAAGAGTCCTAACTACAGTTTAAGTCTTCTCATAGGGCCCACTACTCAAGCAGATGAAATGCCCAACATAGCAAGGTCTGCAATTGTTGCAAATTTGAAATTATTAATGGATAATTCAAAGAGTACAATTCTGATTCGAATAAAAAAAGAAAAGCTTGAATCATCCACATTTGAAAATGAAAGTTGTGCAGAGATAGAATCCATTGCAAATCAAATTTTAAAGGTTAATCCCCTTTTTCTCAGGATAACTTATCTTTAAATGGCCATAACTTTCAATCCGACCGTCGAATTGGTTAAATTTACCTATCGTTGGAAAGCTTATCGAGAATAAATTTTTGTGGAGCCCAAGAATGTGCAAATCAGAGCTATATTGACAAAGTTATGGGCCCGAAAATTTTCATGTTCATTTTTAGACGAGATTGCAATTAAATCCACACCGTTGATAATAAATTGCCGCACATCCCTCGTGGGACCCTATCTGAAGATTAGCCAAACTATCCAGAGGCTTCCACCTCATTCAAATTAAAAAAAGATAAGAGATATACCTTATCAATAAAGATAAATCAAATATGTAGAGAAGGTGTTCAGATTCAATGTATCTATAAGATAACCGGAGTTATAAAAGGAACCCAAAAGTAGATACCTGATACACTCCCTCCCTTGGACGTCCACTATTACTCTCTCTCCTTTTTCTCTTCTTTCCCTAATTAATAGAATTTAAGAGTTATTTTTGGGTATTCTGGAGCCTTGTTCAGAACTAGATTAGAAGAGTGTGAGAGAAAATTGTAATTGCCATAAAGTTCTCAATGAAAATCACATCTTTTGCAATGGAGGAGTAGATCCCTGCATCAAAGTGTTAGATAAAGTTAAGTGTTTGTCGTCGTTAATCTATGTCATATTTTGTCTCTTGCATATTGATTATAATAATAAATTTGCCTTCTGTCATTGACAACCTATGTTATTCAATTTTTTTTATATGAACAATGCTTTAATCATGTATATTTTCTTAATAGATTATTCTTAGATTGAAATTCTTTGATAATCTATCTTTGAATAATATGTGATATTTAGTTAAGCTCATAATTTTAGTACGTGAAGGAGATTTTTGCCTTAACTAAATTGTGAAAAATTGTGTTGTTTGATAGACAAATTATCTAAATCAGAAACATTGATTTGTTATTGATTTGAAGGATTTTTGGGATAAATTTATTTTATCTATTGCATAGAATCATGGTGGGACTACTTAATGGATTCATGATATTCTGATCTGCATTTTCTCATATTTTGTTGCTGCACTTTAGATCTAGAATTTTCTCAATCTTATTATTGTCTTTTTTTTCTTTATCTCTCTTGTCATTATCATTGATAAAAAAATCAGATTTTAAATTTTAACTTAGTAGTGCTCCGTGGGATTCGACCTGTACTTGCCACTGTCTCAAAAAGACAGCTGTGCACTTGCAATATTAAAAGATTGAATTTAAATTCACATCACATACTAGAAGATGGGATCAAAGCACTTACCCTACAATAGCCCTCCGGAGCTCCTATTGGCTGTTGGAGAACTTGATGGCTGAGAGAACGCATAAAAATGGCGTAGATTCGAAGCTTAGATCGCGTATAGTTAAATGGTGTAATTGGCCTCTTGATTTGGGCAAGATCTCCCCCTTGATTAAGATGAAGAAGCCAGAAGAATAGATGGGAGAAAGAGCTTCAGGCGGCTGAAATTTCTGCTGTAGGCGATGATTTGTCCTTTTATAGCAAGCGGGGTGTGGGCCCTACCACTACTTAACTTTGATGGGCTTAAAACATGGGATTGTGGGCGTCGGATGGATTTGACAAAGAAGAGAGAAATGATCCTCATAAAATCTCGTTTTCAAAAAGTACAAATTTGGCATGGTTTAGAGATCTCAAAATTTGGGGTCAGATTTCAAGTGAAAAGACTATTTTGCCCATAGGGTTGGAAAACGGGTTTTCGGAGCTTCGAATGGGTACGGAGTGAATACGAAAGTTAGAGGGAATGATAAGACCTGTCAATTGAAATCAAAACTGGAATATTTTGGAGTTGCAAATAGCCCCCCACACTTCTCAAAATAGCACCTAGGACCCTAGGGTCACAAACCGAGTTAACAAGCTCTTAAAACTTCACAAAGCTAATGAAAAAGCTATTTTAACTCACAAACTTAGTCAAGCAACCTCTAATTCCACTTGGAGAGCTAATACATAATTTAATTAGCACTAATCACGAACATTAGGAGTCAGGATCTTACAACATCCATTATCCATGACAAACAAATCCATTCAACCATCTCCATTCAAACCAAACTTTTTTCCCACAAAAAGATAAACATGAACGACCTTTCATTTGCAAAAGAGAACCCTTTCCATCCAAGTATAAACTGTAACTTATAAAAACTATAAAAATCAATCACAGTCATTCCTCAACCATTCCATCTGTATTAGAACCAAAAGTTCCACTGGCATAAAAGAATTTTAACGCTAATAGGGAGCCATAAACTCCATTCAAATGGCAAATGAACCATTAAAGAAAATATTTTATTCCTTTTAGTGAGGGCGGAGCCATGGCCCCTTTTGGGTAGGGCAAGAGCCTATGCATTATATGCCTGCCCAAAATGCGGAGGGCTGTCTAGGCCTGTCAATGGGACATGTTGAAACAGCTAGAAAGCCCGACCCGGCCCGTCTCAAGCCTGAAAATACAGGGCTTTTAAAAAAAAATTGAGCCCAATGGGCTGGGCTTGGACAATACATTTTAAAGCCCAGCCAAAATGGGACTGAGACAGGATAGAAACAACCCAGCCCGTTTTGCCCCAGCCCATTGCAAAGTCATTTAATAATAATTATTTATATATATTACTGAAACTACCCCTCACTAACAACAAAAAATGGCTAATTAGGTTTTAACCGATCGTACATTACTTTAACTTCACTCATATAGGATATTCATTCTCTTTCATTTCAATTGGTTTTTTTATTTTCTACTTTAACCGGCAAAAAAAAAAAAGAGGTTTTAACCGTTCCTACATTGCTTGACCCACATAGCCTATAGAATATTCATTCATTTCTTTTGATTTTCTACCGTTAATGGCAAAAAAAAAAAAAGTTTTTAACACCACCATGTTACTTATTTCATTACATTGCCAGTTCCAAGCCCGGAAAAAATGAGGGTTTAAAGTCTGGTTCACACCGGGTGTCTGGTGACAGTAGGAATAATTAGAGAATGTTTTGTTTATGTCCATGATTGGGCTAAGCCCAGGCCTGAGCCTGTACGGAATGAGATTTAATATAGGTCCGTTCAATTTAGGGCCGGGATTGGACAACACCGGGAGGGCCCGTCCTATTTTCGGGATGAAATTGGACAACCCAAGCCCAGGCCTGGCCGTCCCATTGACAGGCGTAGTGCTGTCGGTCAACTTAAGTCTGCCCCCACATATTTGAGGGTCAGTCGACTTAAGCCTGGCCCGCGCATTTTAGGGTAACGTAAGGGCCCACTTCGGCCCGCGGCCGGCCCTTTGACAGCCCTACCCCACCACACAGCCGTCAGCCAGGGAGACTTTTTTTTTTTTTTTTTCCCACTCGCGTTCAGGCACTCGCGCCCATGTCCCTGCCGATCGCCACCTGCTAAAACGCAACCGCATTCCCCGTTTCCATACAATCCTCCCTCCTTCTCTCTCTACATATATATACTTTCAACTGCTAAAACACGAAGACCCCATTATCCTTTTAGCAGAGAATCATTTCTCTCAGCGTTTTGATGGCTTGCATTGGTTACAACGCCATAGCTTTTCTGCAAGTTCCTGGAAACCGATTTCCAAAATCCTTCTCCAAGAACCCCACCTCTTCCCTCTGCAATCCATCGGTCCTTTTATTCTCTCGTCACAATCAAAGCTTTCTCCGATCATTCGTAGCAAAAAGATCGCATCTTTCGGCATCTCGATCACATCGACTTGCAGGAGCATCGAACAGCCTTGAGGAGAGCACGGAACCGTTCGCTCCCGTTGAAGACGACGGAGTTTCCGGTATAAAAACCCTAACCCTAGATTAAAAAATCCAATGAAAAGAAAAAGAAAAAGAAGACTTAGTTGACTATTATAAGAACTCAGTTTGGGCATTTATTTATCGGATTCGACTTGGGTCTTTTGAGTTCCTGAATCTTGTGTTTTGGGTGTGTTTGGATGCTAGCCAAACTCACATCTGTTGGAATATTTTTCTGGTAGATTGGATGTACTCAGAATTAGAGGAGAACGCGCGTTCGCTTTGGGTAGCTTGCAATGGCTCTAGTGTATATATCTTTTTTCGCGGTCTACAATCTCTTTAAGATTAGTCCTCAAATTTTGAGCGATTGAGCTAGTCTAGCTATATTCTATTCAGGTTATGATCCTCTTTGAGATAATCCTTTGGAGCGTGTTGATCAGCTTTTAGCTGCTCACATTTTCTTGCATGATTATAAGTGCATTAAGAGCCAACCTTGGAGTTGGCTCTGCCAGTAATTGAGCCAAACTGAGTTGAGCTTTACAGAATGAATTGAGTTCAAGCTCAAGTGAGCTACGTCAATCTTAAGCTTGGCTTGACAATGTGTATCAGTCTTGAGTGAAGGTCAACCTCATATATATATTTTCTAAAGTGCCCCTTATATGAGTACCATTAGAAAACCTTCTGTATGAACTGCTTTGCGTCACCTCCAATGAAGGGGAAGGATCGGCAGGAGGGCCTATGCATAGATGAGGGATGCCTATACCAGGAGGAGTATATGGTATGGACGTTTGGTATTATAAGGGTGGGCCCCACATAGGACTGATTAGGTGGTTAGCACTGTTGGTACTATTTGGCCGCAACAAAATGTTCTTTATTCACTTCTCTATTTGGGTATTCATTTTTTTGGGGGATCCCCTCTTTCCTCTCCTGATTACGATTGTGGTTGAAGCCTTGAGTTCACTCTTGGTAAAAGTGAACTTGGTAAAAGCGAGAGAGTTTTTTATTTTTTTTATTTTTGGGAGAATATCATATTGTATTAAGAATTATTAGGAATATCACATTCGAGGATTACAAGATCATGAATAAATTGTGGAGCACACTCTCTCCAAGTATGATCAGTCGGTTCGAGTAGAGCTTCCTTCGCCAATTTATGTGCCACTTTATTTGCATCCCTCTTGACATGTTCTACTTGCTATGACTGAAAGGAGTTTAAAACCGATTTAGCAGAGTCAGTCAATTGTCCATAGCGGCTGGAACTCCTTTCTTCACACCTAAGTGCTTTCACAACCTCCAATGAATTACCTTCTAATAACAATTGTTGAATCTGCAAAGACTTACAGAAATCTACAACTACCCAAGCTGCCATAGCCTCAGCTATGGTTGGATCACATATGTAAGGTTTTGCAACACTCTTATATGCCAAAACTGCACCCTTGTGGTCGCGAACAACCACACCAACTCCCATTAAGTGCCTTGATATATCTATGGACACATCCCAATTTGCCCTCCACACTCCCATCGTAGGACTTTCCCATTTTATGACTGAGTTATCCAGATTTGAATTAGTAGGATCCCTACATTCAAGGGAGGCTTGGTAAAAATCTTCAACAGTAGCCTTGGCGTTAAAGGTTAAGTAAATACCCCTTCAAAAATGAATTTATTCCTTCGAAACCAGATCCCTCTACATTTGGCAGCCACTAAAAGTAGGTCTTCCTCTTCTAAAGATGACATTAAACCTTGAACGAGAATTAAGAAATCCTCATCTGCGCATGTGAGCTTTTGAAGTTTCCTGCTGCATTCCATCCAACAATCCTTTGAAGATGGGCAATTCCATAGAATGTGAGTTACAGTTTCAACGTCCATTTCACATATTGGACAAAGAGGGTTCGGTATCAAACGACTTGAAAATAAATTTTCTTTTGTGGGTCGTAGATTGTTGCATGCTCTCCAGAGCAACATTTTGTGAGTTCCAGGGATTTTTAGCCTCCAAATTTCTCTCCAAATCCCACAATGCAATGAAGTTGTTGTGCTTTCTCCAGTACATTGTCTCAACCTCTCTTTTTCCATATGATAGGCACTCCTCACCGAAAATACTCCCGTTGATGTGCCAACCTAGGCCAACTTATCATCTTGTTGAGTTGGGCTGATAGGTAAGCTGCAGATTTTAACAACATCATCTTCATTGAAAATCTCCTTTATCAAAGAAACTTTCCACCCATTTGTACTGCCATCAATTAATTCCTTTACTTTTGCATCTGCATCTAGTAGTTTGATAGGAGATTGAGGAGCATACTTAGATGGTGATAAAAGCGATTTATCCTTCCTTATGCGAATCGAAGCTCCATTCCCAACTCTCCAAACCAATCCTTTCTTCAGCAATTTTTGGGCATTCATTACACTCCTCCAAGCATAAGAAGGGTTATATCCAATTTTAGCTTCCAAGAAAGTGTGTTTCGGATAATATTTCTCCTTAAAAATTCAAAGAATTGGGACTTTGCAATAACCTCCAGCCTTGTTTGGCCAACAGGGCTTTATTGAAGCTTTCCAAGTCACGAAAACCCAACCCTCCTTTCAACTTCATATTACTCAATATTGACCAGCTCATCCAAGCAATCTTTGTTTCCTTTTCTTAGCTTCCCCACCAAAATTTACTCATCATGGAGTTAATCTGTGGCAAAGGGCCTTTGGTAGTTGGAATACACTCATAGCATACGTTGGGATGGCTTGAATCACAGCTTTTAGAAGAATCTCCTTCCCTGCAGAGGATAAAAACTTCTCCTTCCATCCATTTATTCTACTCCATATTCTTCCCTTCAATTTTTGAAAAGCTCGAACTCTAGATCTTCCAATAAGTGCCGGCAGCCCCAAATACTTATCATGACTCCTGGTTGATTGTACTCCTGCCATAGAAATAATACTATCTCGTACCTCCCTATTTGAAATTTTGCTAAAAAATAAGTTGGTCTTCTCCTTATTTAATTTCTATCCTGACGCATTTTCATAAGCATTCAAAATCCCTTACATGTTGCACCATTCAGTAATATTAGCCCTGCAAAAAAGCAAGCTATCATCTGCAAAAAATAAATGGTTCAGCCTACTTCCTCTTCTGGTGATTGGCACACCAGTAATCAACCATTCTTTCTCCGCTCTGTAAAGAAGAGAACTTAATCCTTCTGCACATATTATAAACAAGTAAGGGGATAACGGATCTCCTTGTCTCAATCCTCTTGAAGGGATGATTGGTATAAGCGAGAGAGTTGGGGGTGATTGAAGGCTTTGATATGGGGTGGAGTGGAGAGGCAATCACTCATCTACAATTTGCAGATGGTGCTTTTCTTTTTAGCTTCTCCAGGAGGGAAGAAATTTTGGCTTTAAGGAAACGCTGCTTCTGGTTGGTGTTTGGTTTGAAGATCAATTTTTCTATGAGTGTGTTGGTGGGAGTTGGGTGTCCAGAGGAGACAACTCGAGTGTTGGCTAATATTATCAAGTGTACGCCAGAGAGGCTTCCTATTGTTTATCTTGGGTTGCCTATTGGAGCTAAAGCCAAGGTCCAAGGCTTTATGGGATCCAGTGATAGGTAATTTTAAGAGGAAGCTATCTTCATGGAAGAAGCAATATATGTCTTTCTGTAGGAGAATCACCCTTATTAAAGCATGCTTATCCAATATTCCAAGTATACTAACTTATGAATCTATGTTCTTGTAGATCAATCCCAAATGGTAAAATTTTATTTTTTTCCCTATTATTTTTTAATCCTTAGGATTTTTTTTAAATCCTATAGATCAATCATACAGAATATAGGACCTCTATGTAATGAAGGGACCGCTACGCTATGATGCACAGATACTTCAAAATGGGCAACGTATCGTGTCGTATCGTATCCGATACTTCACCTTTTATGTGTAAAATCTGTATCCTTGCCATGTCCATGCATACACCTATTCGAGTTGCTAATTAAAAAAAAACATTAAATTCTACCATTTCCCAATATTTTGGACTTTCGGATTTTTTTACCACATTTTCGGTTCACGCCATTATGCCACTACGTATCGCCGCAATTGCAATATATCACTCGCTACGCAGCATTTTGGCCTCTGGTTGCTACGCCCATCGCTACCGTAATTTTGATCCTTGGCTGGAACTACTTAGTAGCTTTCCTAGTCAAGTTGTATGGTTTGTATTGGTGAGTGTGGGGCGGAAGTTTCCCTCACCTCCCCCAAAATAAAAATAGATAATAAAGAAAAATTATTGTTTACAATGTGCTCCTCCAAGACAAACTTCCTAGTTCTGCTATTGGTACCTCAAGGTGCTCTAATTTTTTTTTTTCTATTGTTTTACCCTAAATCATTATCTATACAAATGTGATCAGTGAAAAAGAAAATTTTTAGTTACTGTGCAATTAGTGAATTTTTAGTTTTTAATTCTTATTCATTATTATTCAGCAGATCTAGTATTAAGCACAGGTGTAGGCATGCTTTATGGAAAATTTGGATAATTTGATATTTCATTGTGTTACTTGAATGTTTTTTCATTTGATTATCTACTTCTGTTTGGGGAAGAAAAGATCCATCTCAGTTCTCTTTTACATCTTTAGGAGAGAGGGTGGTGGCATTGGTCATTGGTAGTGGAGGAAGGGAGCATGCCCTTTGCTATGCCTTGCAGCGATCTGTGTCTTGTGATGCAGTTTTCTGTGCTCCGGGCAATGCTGGGATTTCTAGTTCAGGAACTGCCACTTGTATTTCGGACCTTGATATCTCCAACAGCTTGGCCGTAATCTCATTTTGCAGGCAATGGGGCGTTGGACTTGTCGTGGTGGGTCCGGAGGCTCCTTTGGTTGCTGGTTTGGCAAATGACCTTGTCAAGGCTGGGATCCCAACTTTTGGCCCATCATCAGAGGCTGCAGCACTGGAGGGTTCAAAGGATTTTATGAAAAAATTGTGCGACAAATACAGAATTCCCACTGCAAAGGTACTTTCTTATTTAATTTATAGGTTTTTCTCTTTTCCTCTTTAGAACTCAACATTTTAGTAAATGCTCACTGTGAGTTCCCATGGTTTATTACCTCGGATGTTGTTTGATATAAAGTGATTTCTGTGAAGAACTCTATGGATAAGGTTTGCATAATATATGGGCTGTATGTTGTTGTACCAGTTTGTCCATAGCATCAATCAAACTCGTTTCTCTTCATTTCTTGTTATTGCTTTCAACTAATGAACTTATTATTATTTTTGGATGCTTCATATACTTGGACTAGTCTTCTTTTAGAATTTTGAAAGTCGCATGTCTGTATATACTAGTTGTACATTTTTTTCTCTAATTTTTCCTTCCCTGTTTCATGGTTGCTTGCTGAAGGCCACTTGCCTTTTATATAATCTTGTCGAGACAACAAATCATCTGTGTCATTATCTTGTTTTACTATCTAGTTCTTATTTTCTATTTCCTCATAAATCATTCCCTCTTTCTTTTGGCAACTAAGTTCTGCTTTTTTCACAGTTTTTTCCCTGGTTGTCAAGTTGCTCATCCCTGCATCTAACTCTGCTCTATTCCCATGCCTCTGGGCATATACCTTTTGAAAGAATCTCCATGTTTCCTTATCCTTATTCTCTGCATTAGAGATTGATTTTCTTTCCAACATGTGTTTGTAAAGAATGGTTTTTAGGCATGATATGTCAAGCAATGCCTCTTGATAACCTGGTCTCTGGTTCTTTCATCCTATCCAGTCTAAGAGTTTCCTTATCCTATGTGTGTCCTTTAACCGGTGTACCACAGATGACATAGTGACACTTAAGCGTAGGAAAGGTTTTCTGTGGAATATTGCATGATGGTAACTGCCTTTTGATTTCTGACTCATTGATTGTGATCAATGATGACTTTCTCGGGCATTCATAGTAAAGCAAATGTTACTGCTCTCAGGAAAACTCTCATCTATCCATATTTGAGCATGTCTCACATATCTACTTTATTTATAGCTGGAAATAGCAAGTTATAAGCTCGTCCTCAGATGAAAAAGGATAAATTGAACCAACCAGATCACCTTTATAGATTTGTGTTCGTACCTGACTGTAAGAAACTCCATATGGAAGTAAGCAGACACAAATGGCATCAGTTCTGACTGCCCGTTTGCAGTTCTTATCTTTGACTAATTAATTAATTAGAGTGGAGTGGAAAAGTCCCGATCAGGCAAGGATGAATGATTAAAAAATGAATGCAATATCCAAGTAGCTGAACTGAATTAGAGTCAACGGACTAGGGGTTATGAGATGTTAGGCACACGAGATCATGTGCACTTGTGCACATCCCTATAAACTGGATATCAATATCTATCAAATTTGACGAACATGGGTTCTTTATCATTCGTGCGAGATTGTATTCAATATCTATCAACTTGTGGCTAGTTGAATGCTGAATATTTGGAGAAATTAGTGATGTAAACGCTATAGCATTCATAATAGCTGTTGACTATATCTATCAAATTGGACGAACCTGGGTTCTTTATCATTCATGCGAGATTGTATTCAATATCTATCAACTTGTGGCTAGTTGAATGCTGAATATTTGGAGCAATTAGTAATGTAAACACTATAGCATTCATAATAGCTGTTGATCGAAAAAAATTTCAAAAAAAAAAAAAAAAAAAAAAAAAAAAAACACTTGTTGATTGAAACATGCAATTGCTTGTTTCAGTCAACTTCTATTTGTATCTGTGTGTGTGTGTGTTTTTTTCCTTTGTGGAATATTCTCAATATTTACTACTGGAGTTCTTTAGAGCAAACTTCACAGAAATTTATTCCAATTTTGTCATTTCTTGTAGTATCGAACATTTACAGATCCATCAGATGCAAAACACTACATTCAAGAACGAGGCACACCCATAGTTGTGAAGGCAGATGGATTGGCTGCTGGGAAAGGAGTCGTAGTTGCTATGACATTGGAAGAAGCATTTGAAGCTGTTGATTCTATGTTGGTCGAGGGCGTTTTTGGGTCTGCTGGTTGCAGGGTCATCATTGAGGAATATCTTGAAGGAGAGGAAGCTTCATTTTTTGCTTTGGTGGATGGTGAAAATGCACTACCACTTGAATCTGCTCAGGACCATAAACGAGTTGGTGATGGTGATACTGGTCCAAACACAGGTGGGATGGGGGCATTTTCACCGGCTCCTATTTTAACAAAAGAACTTCAGTCGCTGGTAATGAAGTCAATAATCATCCCAACGGTGAAGGGAATGGCTGCAGAAGGCTGCAAGTTTGTTGGTGTTCTGTATGCTGGGCTTATGATAGAGAAAACATCTGGGCTGCCTAAGCTTATTGAGTACAATGTTCGGTTTGGGGATCCAGAATGCCAGGTTTATTTCTTACATCTTTGGCATATTTTTTTCCCATACTATTTAATTCCCTTATTACATGCCCTCTCAAGGTAGTTTAATTATAGTATACATGTACCCTCTTGTAATCTTTTCTGGCACACTTGTTGTATACCATCTGAGGAAGTGCGTTTTTCTCAACTTCAATTTCTTTTTTTTTTTATCTTGATAGTATGGAGTGAGTTTGAACCATGGTTTAAAAAATCGGTCGAGTCTGAGTCGAAGGGACACATTTCCGAGTCAACTCGGCCGGGTTCTTCTAAGGTAACCTTGTCCGAGTCTGCAAATCACTTCCTTTTTTTGGTAGAACAAATTGCTCCCTTAAAAAGGCAAAGCCTCTTTCCTTCCAGCTATCTTCGAAGATCGTGTTCCAAACGAAACCCCATTTAAAAAAAAAAAAAAAGAAAGAAAGAAAAACCCCATATGAAAGATGGAGATTTTGAATGGAGCCCTTCTCTTGCCTCGTTTCTACATACTCCTTAAACATTCAAACCTTTCTCCATTTCCATATTCTTCCCCCATTACTAGGGCTTTCTTCTCTTCACCTTCTTCTTCTTTCATCTTTGTGAATGTCGTCTCACCAAAGATCAATGCCTCTTTTATAAAAAAAAATGCCATCCATCAGTGCGAAGAAGACAAGATATCTTTGTCACAACCCTGGACTGGATTAGTGATAAGACGCTCCGTAATCCGGGATCACAGAGAGGATTCCCACAAGTTTCTGCGGTGAGGACAACACTAGCTCGTCTCACAAGTAATTGAATATTTAGTGGAAGCTTGTGATAATCAAGTTCGTCACAATAATATAAGACATAACGAATATAATCAAGAGGACAAGTATCAAAGTGTACAATTCCCAAAATGGCTTATATGCATTAGTATTGATGTGGTGGTAATTACAAAAGCCAGTAAAGTATCTTAATTAATTACAACCCACACTAGATTTACCAAAACCATTGCCATTGTAAGCCAAAAGATGTACAAAATAACATCATGAAACAAAACCCAAAGTAACTATTCCCGTCCCAGTGTGATTGTGCAACTCAACAACATCAGATGTCTAAATGACATCATCAGTAGTCCATTCTTCTACACAATACGGTTCCTTCTCCTCAAGCTCCATCTCAGGGGGAGCGGGGTCATTACCTACAACACCAAGTGTAGCTAAGTTAGGTTATGAAAAACCTGGCAAGCAATTCAAAATAAGTAATAGTATATGTTTGTTTATCAAATATGAGTAAAAGACAAGTGCGTGTTAGTAGAATTGCAATATCAGTAAACTAGGCAGATCATACTTGAATGATGATAACAATTGCATAAGGAATCAAGTTAAAGACAGTATGACTTTCAGTTTGTCACGCCCCCAAACCCGGGCCCTGCAGTGGCCCAACCTCGGGGGATGCGAATGGGGATTTTATTAATAATATATTTCTCCTAGGATCCGCGAGTGTGAGGATGACACATTCCAACACACTCTGAATATTTTGCGGAAGCTTTCGTGGCGTTGCGCCCGGAGTCTGTGGCCATTGGATTCTGTGTTCACTTAACTGCTAGCATATAGCTATCATATCAAGAACCATATCAGACTGGAATAAACCATCACAACAAGTACAGAGCTAACAATAACAGGATATTACATTCCCATATATGTTCAAGTTACAAATATCAATGTATATTAATTAAAATCTCAATAAAAGGCTAATAAAATCAATACAAATGACAAGGTAAATAAATACTACCCCACATGTATCGTAGCTCCGATGTCAAGCTCAATGTCTACATGACATAGCTGACACTACAACCTGCAAACTCATGGCTCCATAGCCAACACATGCACTCAACTCAGGGGGAAGAAGTCTGGATTTGAGTACCAAAAATAGTGGGTCAGACATGACGGTCTGGCAGGTGGGTGAAAAGATATAAATCATATAATAATTTAAAAGTTACCTTTGGAAAATAATTAAAACTTGCTTTAACAACAATTTTCATGAAATATGATGCATTATTTATTCGAAAACACGTGCAATATAAAATATGTAGAGGTACCAATGAACAGAAAACTCGCAAGATGGCAACCACCCAAAGCTAAATCCTCTATCACTAATGTGATGAGAGCACATTCAAAGCGTTGGTCTCAGACACACGAAGTGACGAGAGCCAACTATATATATATATATATATACACACACATAAGACAAGACCATGGCCGCGGAACCGGGTAGCGGGACAGGATAGGACCCAGACTGCAGCTGGTAGGAGCAAGAGGGGGACCCCCAAGTCGGTGGATCAAGCCGACAAGGTTGTCCAAGCTTAGTCACATGAAGAAATCAGAACATATATATATATATATATATATTTTGGTGTATAACACCCAAACAGGCTGAACAGGTGCTCATAGGCACATATTTCACATTAATATCTGGTAATGCATAAACGGAGTTGGCAAACACTTAAAAATGCAAATTCAGTGTTTCTGAAGCAGGACTAGTCATGTCACATGAAATTTGAAGAGTATATATGAAATCCGAGTCAAATGAAACATGAATGGATTTCCATAAATTTTCGAACCATGCATTGAGTGTTCAAGATTTAAATCAATGTGAACAAGACACTCGTATGTCGAATTTGTTTTTGGCTTGGCACTCATGAAGATCAAGGACATTCCGAGTCCCTTATACACATTGGCAAGTCAAAATCCTCAATAAATTTCAGTGATGGGGTTTCTTTTTGAACCGGGCTCCATACATCCCTTCCTCGGTCCTACCATCGCACCGGGGCTCTAAACAATACCTCCCTAGGCCATAAAACATCATTTCCAAGTCTCCAACATAGTCCCATGCCTGACAGACAGCTGGTTCGAGTGGACCAGAAGTTCGCTCGAGCCACCAGCCCTCTGGGAGGGGTTCACTTGAGCGAACCCGGACCCAGTTAGGTTGGCTCAAGCTTCTGGTTGGAGTTCGCTCGAGCGAACTCCTTTAGAAGCTGATTTCTGTGCAGTTACAGGCCTCTTCTTCCTTCCTCTTGCTACCTTCTTGAGCCATCCATTTATTACCAAAAATAGGGGTCTCCTTGCCTTCTCAAAACACATTTCATTCATCCTTCAACCATTCCACAAGAATACATCAAATCTCCTTCATTCCATCACATTCATCACAACAGAAAACCTATCATTCATGTAACCCATATGTAACATAAAGCAAGTTTGAACAAAATCAAATACATACTTTTCCAAGAGATTAATCAAGAGGAAATACCCATCACTATGCACATTTTCGAAATCAATAAAGACCATAGTGAGGAGCATAAATAGAAGCAAGTATTAAATCACCATGAGCAAGTAATGAAATCCATATTTTCTCATAAAACACGTTAGCATTCAAAATCATCCGTTCATCAACTTGCCTTGGCCTCCAAGATAGCTAAACAAGCTCCTAAGCTCACTCCCAAACCAAAGATCTCCAAGCTATACAGAAACCCCCAAAATAAACCCATTTAGAACCCTAAAAATGACAAATCATTAAAGACAAGGAATGGGTTCAAACAAAGCTAAGAAATAGGACCTAAGGGGATGCTATCGTACAACAGTAGAAGATGGGAAGGAGCCCTTACCTCTAGTTCCATCAATCAACAAGAAGGAGCTTGAAATAGGGCTGCCCACCTTGACTTTGCACAATCATGGTGTCTAAAGAGAGCTTGAGATGAAAGGAAGAAGAAGGTGCGCTCAAATCTTTATTTTAGCAAGGTTTAGAGGTGGATTTTTGTGAGAGGGAGCAAGAAGAAGAAGAGAAAGGGAAAAACCCTAAGGAGTTGGAGCTCCTCTCCCTCACATTTGGCTAGAATGAATGTGGGGAAGAAGGAAGGGGGCTGGTCCCTTATAAAAGGGTGGGTGTGGCCCCCACCATCACTTAAACATGTCAATGGTTAAAACATCGATTTCTGGGCTCTAGATGCGATCAGCGAAGGAGAGAAAAATGTTTCTCATAAAATCTAGTTTTCAAAAAGTATAATTTTGGCGTGGTTTTGAGATCTCGAAATTTGGGTCCAGATTCAATGTGAAAAGACCGATTTGCCCCTAGGGCTGGAAAAGCTGGTTCGGATATTCGAATGGGGACGGAGTGAACACGAAAGTTGTAGGGAACGATGAGATTAGTCAAACGAAGCTGGAATGGGAGTTTTAGGGAATCACAAAGAACCTCCCCATGCTGACCATGCAAAACAAGTGGAACCCTACGGTCACTGACTAGGTTCACTGGCTCTCAAACTCCCCAAAACAAAAGCAAAGGCATTCTAACTCACAAACTCAACCAAACAACCACTAATCCCACTTAGAAAACTAATCCACAAATAAATCAACAGTTTGCCCAGAAATTAGGGGTTGGGGTCTCACACTGTTGCAGGAGAACATTGGCAGTATAGCAACATAACAACTTAACAAACCCACGTTGGCTAAATTCTCCCAACTGCACGGCGGATACAGGAGCGCTGTGGTGAGAGCTTGTAGGAAAAAGGGCCAACCCACGCGGCTACGCAGCTGAACCATGGGGAGGCAATAGCTTGACTTACGCAGCGGATACAGGAGCACCGTAATGGGGTGGAAACAGGAAATTAACTGCAGTAGTACATAAACTGGCTAAATCCCAAGACAGTCGGGGCCAATTGTGAGGGGACCGAAGCTTGGTGGTGCCGACTCTATGGGTCAAGTAACTTGATTAGTAATATCAGGTCATGTCAGGTTAGGGAACTACTCCACAGCTAGCATATCAGGGCCGTAACTTGAAACATAGCGGAGTAGCCCTCCTGTATCGGGTACTAACTTGACATACTTGAAAACAAGGTAAACCGGCAAGACAAGTGATGCAAGACAACATAAAAGATGGACTTGACTAAACTGGTCAAGCATGTTCGATTCAGGGTAGAAAAGGGTCCAGTCGGACAGCATTTCAGCATGAAATGGTCCAACCCTAATGAATAAGAGTAAAGGATGGATCCAAGTGACTTGATGGGGTGGGGCAATTGAACAATCGCATGCCAAACCAAAACACTCCAACAAGGATCCGGTCATTAGGGAGGAGCAGGGAAAAGACTGCTCACTCACTCCCGGACATGACCAACATGTCAAATTCTAAGGCCGGGTAGGGCTGGTTAAAGTGACAAGTAAAAAGAATATAAGTGAAAGTGCACGCTCCAATTATGCATATAAACATAACGTAACAGCCATAATAGATTGTAAGCATTCAAGGAAACCGTTACAATCACCAACCTAGGTCTTAGATCGCCTTTCACATGTCACATAGTGCTATTCGATACTATTCATCCCAATGATCTCAATTGTCATGGTATCAAGTACCTTGGTGCATCCGATGGTAGGGTGACGTTCGAAATCATTGGTTGCATACACTCGACTAGGACTGCTGGTCCTTGGTTTTGGACAATGCCTGGGGTGTTTTGACAGCTCAAACAAACACCCATGTGTTCTAGAACGAGTTATCAAGTGAGTCCAAGTTCAAAGAAAAGGGTCCCTCCTAAGTTCTAAGGTTCAAGCATGAGAACCTGGGGTTTTGGTCCACTAATCATTCAATTAGTGTGGCGTTTAATCATTAATGGCCTAAAAATATTTGAAAATGGTTTGAAAATAATTGGAGGGTTTTATAAAAAGTTTCAAGAAAATTGGAGGTCGTTAGGGAACCCCTGGTTGTGAAACAGGGTGACCGTGCATCACAGCTGGCTGGGGAAACATGGCGCAAGTGGGAGAAATTCCTTGTGTCCACGGTTGACTGTGGACAAAGCCTCGGTCTACTGAAAGGCTTGACAGGAACGACGGGAAGGCTTCTTGTAGTGCCCTACAGTTGGCTTTCGGGGCACAATTTTGGGGTAGTTTCCCTAGGACCACTATTTGCTCCCAGAGGTTGAGGGTTCGAAATTGCACTACTACATTGGGGCCACAGGGGATTTACCCGGCTTCCCCTGGGCCTGTAGGGATTAGTCCATTCCAAAGGGCTGGGACCCCCTCCATTATAAAAAAAAATTAAAAAAAATAAATTTTGGGGAAAATTTTACAACTTTTGGAAAACGAAATACATGGAATCTAACATCATTTTTAAGTTATATATGAGCTAATTACAAGGGAGAAACTAGCATTGATTTCATGCAACTTGAGCCAAATAATACACTACATGCATGGCATTTAAATTAAACTCCTTGCCTTGGACTCCAAGCTTTCTAATTCATTTCTACAACTCTCAAATCGCCCTCTAAACACACCAACAGTGGTTGAAAACTCCTACTCAGAGAAGCCCAATTCACCTGCACAAAAAACCCCAAAATTCAAAAACTACTAAGGGCATGAAATCAAAGCTTGCATGTTGGAACATGGGGGCTACATGGCCTCCTAAACAACATATTAGAAGAAGGGAAAGAGGGCTGACCTGTAGCACCTCTGATTGGAGTGATTTTGATGAAGAGAGGTGTTGCCAACAGTAACACTGGATTTGCATAAAAAAGGCGTCTCCGGGAAGGGCTCGATGCAAGGAATAAGATGGCGGGCTTCGTTTTGTGGTTTGGCAGAGTTTCACCCTTGATTCAGAGAAGAGAAGCAAGAAGAAGAGGCTCTCAACTACGTAGCTGGTTGTAGAGAATGGAACAAGGGAAAGGAAGAAAACATGGGGGAGATGGGTATTTGGCGCAGCCCCAGAACATCGATCATATTGTAGACCAATCTCAAGGATGAGATTGACCAAATCCAAAGGATTCCAACCCTAGGGCACAAGACAAGCCAAACACTCAAGAGAAATAACTCGCGATAATTTTATTAATTGAATAAGCATGAGGCATTACAATAAGCTCTTCTGGATAAATAGAATAGTAGAGTCCTAAATAAGGAAATATTTAATCCTAATCAACTTATAATTTAGAAAGCAACCCTTATTAAGTAATACTACTAATTCTAGACAATTAGAAAATCATGTGGACCCCATTAGACGGGTCCATCAATTTCTGCGGAAGGTCCTGGTCTTGGATCTGGATCGGGCTGCATCAGTATTTATAAAAAAGGGAGGTGGTGTGGGCCCCACAACTTAAATTGGTGTTCAGGTTTGGAACTCTGTCTTCTGGACCTCAGATGCGAAATGTCAAAAAAAAAAAAAAAATGTCCGAAATTAAATCCTCTTTCTAACGGGCACAAGTTTGAGACGTTTCAAGGTTCTTGGGGAAAATGTCAATTGTTTGGTCAAATTACCCTGATTTATGATGAAATTTGGAAATTGAAAGGTTTCAGGGCTTTGAATGGCTTTGAGTTGAATACAAAAATTGTCCAGAATGATGTTCCCGATCAAAGGAGCTCAAAATCATAATTTTACAGAATTTAGGAATAATCCCTTGAACTTTCCCGAAATTACAAATGGGGCCTCTAAAGCATCAAATTAGGTTCAAAGGCTCTCAAAACTTTCCGCAGCTATTCAAAAGCTATTCTAAACCTCAAACCAAGTTAATTAACATCTAACCCCACTTATTAAGCTAACAACACAATTAATTAGTCCTAACGCAGTAATTAGGGGTCAAGATCTTACAATCTTCCACCAACTAGAGGTCAAATAAAATTAGAAACAATTAATCAAAGTACATAGATAGGCAGGGATTCATACCTCCAACAGGAAGTTGAAGCATCTGAAAACTCAGAAAGAAGATGTTGTCCCCTCTGTTGCAGTAGAAATTTGCAACCTGCATTCTCTATTTGAAAAACCTCCATACTCTCCTTCAAAATCTGAGATTTTAAAGAAATAGGAACTCAAGAGTTCAGTATACTCAGAGTAGCCTCTCATTGATTCTTGAGAGGTTTAGCGCTAGGAAGGTTGTGATATTAAAAAAAGAACTTTTTTTTTTTTTTGGTAGAAGATTTTAAAAGCACTTTATGATGATTCCAACTGTCCTTGTTGGATTAACAAAAACTTTGTTAATGAGATAGAGAAATGACTGAAAAGTTTGAGACTGACAGAAAATTTGCATTTCCAGGAGTCAATGTAGAGGTTGGAACAGTTCATAATTGATGCAGCCCTGGATCCTCGATCGAACTAGATCACTCTCCAGAGAAACTCAGAGAAATTCTTGATTAAATGTAATAACCATGTTGTACAATGAAGCATTGATCATTCTTATATAGTTTATTAGTAGATTTGATCCTGAAGCAACAAAACTTTATATACTTGAATAATCTTAATGGAACTAGAGAACTCACTAATATTAATCCAAATCAAGTAATAATAAGAAATAGGGATATAATTGGAAGCCCACAATAGCTCTCAGTCCAATTGGGCATGTGAGCTGAACCCAATGGATCAGGTTGACCAATTGAGTCAATGGGTTGGCCTAGTTGTCTTCTTGGACCTAGGCCTTGTCTGTACTGCATTAAGTCTCCCTGGTTGGGGAAACTCTACTCCGGCGAATCAATCGCTTAATAGGATTCGGGCATTGGAAGTCTGCAGTAGTGATCCATGTAGCATTGGAGAGGACGATTCCGCTAGTGAACGTAGAACTTTTGGAAACCTCGTTGACGAGTAAAAACAATTTGGTCATCAAGCACATCAACAATCTCGTTAGCAGGTGATAGATTAGTAGGGAGGGCAATAGTCTTCTCTTCAGTACCTCCATCATGGTCCTGACCGCGATAGTGTAAGATCCTCTGTGTTGAAAGTAGAACTGACGCCTAAGTCTGATTGTTTATCTAGAATATAGGCGTTGGAACTAATCTTCTTATAAATTTTGTATGGACCTGTATTACATGGATGCAACTTTTTGTTAACTCCTAGAGGCAAACGTTCTGGACGGATATGGGCCATGACCATATCTCCTTCAACAAATTCAACAAATCGGCAATGCTTGTCAGCTTGCTGCTTATATGTATCAGTGCTAGTAAATATTTGTCTGCGTATTTCATTGTGCACTTGTTGCATGTGTTGAAAGAAGCTTTCAGTGTCTGCACTTATTCTTGCATCTATAGGCAAAGGCACAAGATCAACAGGTAGTCGCGGGTGAACCCCTTTCATGGCTTCAAATGGTGAAATACTGGTTGATTGATTGACCAAATTATTGTATGCGAATTCAGCCATAGGCAACATTTGATCCCAAGTTGTGATGTGATCACGAACAAGGCATCATAACAACCGTCCAAGACTTCAGTTTACCACTTCGATTTAACCATTGGTTTGAGATTTAACCATCAGTTTGAGGGTCGTAAGCTGTTGAGAATTAAGCTTGGCAATGGACATCATCCATGAGGTCTTCCAAATATAGCTCGTGAATTTTGTATTTCGATTAGAGACAATAGTCTCTGGAAGGCCATGTAAATGAACACGTAATTTGCATTAGTAGTCGAAGTACAGGGAATAAAGTGTGCCATCTTCGAGAAAGGATCAACTACAACAAAGATAGAATCAACCTTTCTTGGAGTTTTGGGCAAACCTAGCACAAAATCCATGTTAATGTCTTCCCAAGGAGTATGAGGAACTGATAAAGGTTGATAAAGTCCAATATTCTTCTTGTTGCCTTTGGCCAGCTGGCATGTCCAACATCTCTCGCAAATGCGAATAACATTGGTCTTCATGTGTGGCCAATAATATCTGTCACTGACAAGAGCAAGTGTTTTATCGCGTCCTAGTTGTCCATTACAACCTTCGGAATGTAATTCTCGACAATATATTCATGAATAGATGTACCTCTATTATTTACCTATTTGTACTCCAATTAATAGTAGAACTAAGCACATATTGTTTGTGCATTAAAAGTGAAGCATAATTGGCACCATTTCTGGGATATTATATATTGGCATGTAGATGTGGAGGGCATTGCTTATGAACCTTAAAGCCTGTTATTTCCTTTTATACTGTTCTGGTTTCATACCGGAAAGTCATTATAAAATGGTTTACATCAGTCATGAGCTTGCAAGTCTCTCTTTTACTGTTAAAAGATTTCAATGGATTTAGTAAAGAGAAAATAAGAAGAAACCATCTACCAGTAAAAGATGATGATCTTGAATGTTGAGCTCGTTCTCTATTGATGTTGGGCCTCTTTCTTCTTTTTTCAGATTAATGTGCAAATATCTATTCCATAAGATCTCATTCGGAACCTGCTAACTGCAAATATAATCAGATTAATTAATGGAATTGCACCCTTATAGATTCGTTTGATTCAATCTGAGAAATATACTCAAATCACATTAAAAGTGCCTTTATTCAGGTACAGTAAGCCCATGTTTGGCATCTCTATTTCATGCCTCTATTTCTCTAAATGTCTAAATCGGACAGAGGTTTAAACAATTAGAGCGTTTGGCACAAAATTCTAGACTGTCCGCTTTAGACATTTAGAGGCAAATCCTCTAAAATCCAAATGTTTCAAAAGTAGGCAGATGAAAAATAGAGCTTTTGGGTCTTAAAATATAGATGCGAGGTATTTAAAATAGATTTGTGCCTTACCAAATACGTTTTTTTTATTCTAGCATCTTTTTTTTATGGCACTATTTTTAATGGCTCTATTTTAGAAGTGTCTATAAAAAAAAGGGTAGAGATACCAAACAAGTCCTAAGTACATTAGGTTTGCCAATGTCCCTTTCATAGCTGAGAGTTTGACATCTCCTGTCATTGTTTATTACGCCTGTAGAGTTGGAACTTCTATATGGGCCAGAATCCCACATCATGCTGTCATTCATTCTAATGTCCTGCCCTTGTTACTATGTATACAGGTTCTGATGGTTCGATTGGAGTCAGATTTGGCACAGGTTTTACTTGCAGCCTGCAAAGGGGAATTGGGCAGGGTGTCATTGAGTTGGTCACCGGAAACAGCCATGGTGGTGGTGATGGCCAGTCAAGGTTATCCTGGGACGTATGAGAAGGGGACAATGATCAGAAATCTGGAAGAAGCAGAGCTTGTAGCTCCAACGGTCAAAATATTTCATGCTGGAACTGCGTTCAATTCTGATGGAAACTTCATTGCTGTGGGGGGTCGTGTGCTCGGGGTTACTGCAAGAGGAAAAGATATAGAGGAAGCACGGGAAAGAGCTTACCGGGCAGCTGAAGAAGTCGATTGGCCTCAAGGTTTCTACCGGAAAGATATTGGCTGGAGAGCACTACTCCACAAGCAGTTGGCGACCAATGGGTAAAGGCATTTTCAGCCCTTTTTCTTGTTGTTAGTAAGTTACTTTTCCCAAGGAAACTAAAATTCATTACAGGAGTTCAAGGCAGTGGAATTAGGATGGGCATGAAGCCCGTGAAATATAGAAGGGAAAATGAGGATTGGTGGTTGTATACTTAAAAGAGGATGACTCATAGAGATGTATACCGTTGTGAAGGAAATCCCTTCACCTGTATATCATATCCTCTCCACCCTTTTCTACTATATATACTTAGTACTTCATGTACCGTCTTTTGTTTATTTAGTAGCTGTGTAGCTGTGAATAGTCTTTTGTTGGGTTATTCCAGGTTAACTGGATCAGTTTATGTGGGTTAGCCAGGGCGGGTTTAGGGTTTGAGGCTATTTTGGTAATTGTATTTGTGCTCTCTGAGGGTTAAAAAAGGATACATAAGGTATCTGATGTGGCATGTAACCCGGTCACTAAAGTAGGGGTGTTCATGGACCGGGCCGGGGCAAGGAATATCCAGGCCTGGCCCGACTTAAAAACTCTGAATCCAAGCCTGACTCAGGCCACAAGTAGCTGGCCCAAGCCCAGCCCACTTAAAAGTGTTTAAGCCCGAGCCTGGCCAGGTTTACATTATATATTAAAAAAATGGTAGTTTTACGACAAAATTGCAAGCTCAAGTGGTTTGGTTGTCGATTTCCCGTCAAGGTGTAATGGGTTCGATTCCCATCTTGTAATTATTTATTCACCCGGGCGGCGCTTGGTCACTTTGCCAATGGTTTCAAGCCCGGCCCATCTATTAAACGGGCTAAAATAAATAGCCTGAGCCCCGTCCGAGTACTGAGCATTAAGGCCCAAGCACGGCCAAACCGGTTGGCCCGGGCCAAAGGGAAGAGAGTATACAAGACGATAGTCTCTTTTTGTGGAGGTAGGCAATCCATGTTAACTCTTGCTGTGTGTTACTTCTGTGATTGTTGTTGGATTTGCTTGGGCATTGCGTGGTTTGTGTTGACTGATCATGGTTCTAAAACTCTTAACTCAGGAGACTGATTTAGGGTTTAATGCAAGCAGGTGCGCTGCGTATTTTAGTAGATTCCACTGGAGTCATTTGACTAACATGTCTCCTTTTAGTAGGGGTGGCAAAACCTGATCTCTCCCGCTTGCTTGACATGTATCAGTTGAGGGAGTAAAAACTTTGACCGCCTAATCCTTTCCAAAGCGCCCCGCCCCCCCTCATGAACCTAATTAAACCGACTTCAGTTGTCGCTATTGAAGCGGATTCTTTTAGTCAAATTTTTTTTTTTTTTTTTGAATGGTAAGTAGTAGCCATTCAAAAAGAGGCAAAAATACAGCAAGACAAGATCATCCGGTAAAGATCCTCCAAAGGGGCATCTCCATTAAACAATCAAAAGATAATAGCTAAAAGTACCAAAAACAGGCAAAGGTTTCTTTAAAATAGGCCTTAAATGATTACAAATGAATTTTCTATCAGATGAAATTATCTGAGAAATCCTCTCTCGAAAGGTGCCTTTTTCCTTATGTCTCTACCATGCTGAGAGGATGAAGAGGTTGATGCAGGTTTCCCTTCTTTGTCAAATCACAGCTGCAAGAACGATTTGCGTAGCTCACTCAATTTCTTGTGAGTTTGATGAATTGCCATTTAGATCCGATAAGCATGAAAATCTATTTGGCATCGGAGCTTTTGGTGAACTTACTGTGATTTTTTCCGTGGGACCAGTAGATCTTCGACGAGTAGTTTTCTTTTGTTGGAATCCATGAATGTGATCACCAGCACTACTTACGTCATTTGTTTTAAGAGAAGGATCACCTTTTGCAGCTATTGTCTTTTGGGTGGGGGTAAGAGGGTCATTATACTTTTTCCCATTATTCTTATCCTTTTGGACCCAGGCTTGTTTAATTTTTAGCTTGAGAACACAGGTCTCGTCATTGCGACTCAACGTGCTGCACTTTGTACACGGAGATGGCCTCCATGCATATTCCACCCTCTGCACTATGGTTTTGGTCACTATAGGTAATGGACACTTCATCTAGTAATCTTGAGTCGACATTCACCACAATACAAATGCGTGTAAAGGAAATCCGTGTCCCAGTAGCTGTGGAATGATCCATGTAAAGGGGAATGCCTATCTGCCTATCAAACTTGTAATTTTGCTCAATGCTGGTTTTGATCTGAAAAATAAATTAAGATTTGAGAATTCCACCCAAATTGGGATGGATTTGAAATCACTATTTTGCATAGTTATGTCCACTCCCCATCTTTTTAGCACCAGAGGGTGCCCATTTACAAACCAGTGCTCGTCTTCTAGGATCTTCTGGCTAGGAGCATATGTAGAGAATTTAAAGAGAAAAAAATACATCTTCTATAGAAAAGACCTAAAAATCCTGTGTATGTGACTTTGAAAGGGAAAATTTAACAGCAAACACATGAGGTTGCTTCCCCACAAAGTAACCCACCAACAAATTCTTCCATTGAGCAACTGAGTCTTTAACATCATCCTAATTGATTTTGGCATTGAATTCTCCAGGGATCGGAGGTTCAAAGAAAGAAAGGGATCAGAGATTCTTTTAGGCATTCCTTTGCATAATAATCAAGCGTGATTCATTTTTGTTTGGGCCCACCATTATTAATATGTAAATCCGTAAATGCAGGTCCACACATCTAAGACTCTGATCGTAATTCTATTGCTTAAATGCTAATTAGGCGTGTTTAGTGTTAATTAATTGAATCTTGGGGTTTGAGTAACCTTCAAGTTCGTTCGATTCTGTTTGGACCAAGTTCCAGCTTATAAAGGTTAATTTTTGTTGGAAGAAGGTGGGCCTCATGGATAGGTTTCAAAACTTTTGACCCACTTGACGCAAGGATCAAGTATCCATAAGGCTACAAAACCCAATTTAGGATCCAAGAACCTCAAACTCATGATCAAGATCAGTAAAACACCATCTCTAAGATAGCAAATAGCATCACCATGCAACCAAAATAAATCAATAACATACAAGGAAGTAGATTATACCTTTGGAGCTCGGTAGTGCTCTAATGGATAAGAAGACAAATTACTTGAACAAAAACTCTTCTTGTAGCGAATTAGGATTTCCAAGACCTTATTGTCTTCCACGCTATGACTCATTTCAGATATCTTTTCTTAAGAAGAATGGTGGGATCTCTAAAAGAAAACAAACTAGAAGCTCTAAAGAAACTAGAAGAAGAAGAGAAAGGAGGGAGTGCAACTCTTGCACTATTTGGCGTGAATTCTAAGGGGGACATCCAAGGGGTTTGGTTCCCCTATTTATAGCCCTATGCATCCTCCTCTTTCTAATTAAAATAGAAGTCTCACTTCCATAAGAATTAGTAACTATCTTCTTTCTAATTATTATTAGAAGTCTCACTTTCATAACAATTAGTAACTTTCTATTACCACTATTAGAAGTCTCACCTCAAATAGAAATAGTAACTTTCTAATTCCTTTCCTTTTGAGTTCAAGTAGAATTAGCAATGATCTAATAATTGGGCTAGCATGGGGACTACTAGGTATTCCATAGAAAGCTAGCTCCAACTGGGACACCCTGACTCCACATCTCATGTGCAATCCGGGCCCACAATTAATTGCAAATAACTCCATTATATAAATGCAATTGCACTCTAGTCTTAGGAATAAATTGCAAAGAAGACCCTAAACTTCCCTATTACCACAAGTAGACCCCTCCATTTATATCCATGGATCAATTGGACATGTCCACCAAATAAGATCCATATCTTATTATCCTTGAGGCCCAATTAATTATAGTGATCATCAGTACCATCCAATTAACTCTTAACTGAGATGGGTGCACACTTAGTAATGATAAATCCATTAATTGACACAAGGGAATAATGTAGATAGATTCCATCTTGACAATTGAATGTTCCCTGATAAATCCATTAATTGGCATAAGGGGATAATGTAGATAGATTCCATCTTGACAATTTAATGTTCTCACAATACTACTACCACGTACCCAAGACACCAAGGTGTTGACCTACAGTTGACCTCACTCATTGGTGACTCAAAGTAAATGAATAGACAGAGTTCATTAATGTATCAGGATTGAGAGCCTATTGCTAGGGAGTTATGAGAGCAGGCCTTAAAGTATAGACAGTGTTTCATAAGGTGATTCTCATGGTCCTTTTCAATACATCTAATGCACCAGCACCATGATCCAGAATCTTACATTCTGATGATCGAGACAAATCACACTATCTCATAGTGATCAAAGTGTTCCAACATTATCAGATGAGATGCCCAATCTCATCACCGATTGTAAATCAATTTAAGTATAGGATTCGTGACATATGTTTTCCGTATGTAGATCTCATCTACACACATGTGTTACATCTAATATTACTTATTGGCTCCGGTTCATATCATGAACCATCATATCATTCGTATTGGTTATGTGCAAGAAAGTAATAAAACATCATTTATCTCATGAAAGTAAAGCATAATTATATTGATAAATAATGAAATAAATCAATTTATTACATCATCCACTGGATTTAGACCATATAATCTAACAGTCTCCCACTTGGGCTCAACGCCAGTCAGGATTGCATCTCATGCCCATCCCGTCTAGATGCTGCTCAAAGACTTTTGTGGTAAATGGCATAGTAAAGGGATCTGCCAGATTCTCCGCAGATGCTATCTTAGTGATGGCAATATCACCTATCTGCACAATCTCTCTGACTAAGTGGTACTTCCTCAGTACGTGCTTTTGGCTCTTATGGCTCCTGGGTTCCTCGGACTGAGCGACTGCCCCGCTGCTGTCACAGTAAACTGTGAGCGGCTGCTGCACCAAAGGTACCACTCCAAGTTCCAGAAGGAATCTGTTGAGCCATAATGCTTCCTTAGCTGCTTCATAAGCTGCTATATATTAAGCCTCCAAGGTGGAATCAGCGGTAAATTCCTGTTTAATACTCCCCTAGTTGATAGCTCCGCCGCCAAGCATAAACACATAACTAGAGGTGATTTCCTGGAATCCTTATCTGACATGAAGTTAGAATCCGTATATCGGATTGGAATCAACTCATCAGTGCCGTAAATCAACATGTAATCTCTAGTCCTTCTCAAGTATTTGAGAATACATTTCATAGTAGTCCAATGGTCAGGACCTGGGTTAGACCTACTGACTAGGCCCATTACGTGACAAATATCCTATCTAGTACAAAGCATAGCATATATGAGGCTACCAATAGCCGAAGTATATGGCATCGCTCTTATCTTCTCCTTTTCTTCAAGTGTTTTGGGACACTGATCCTTGGAAAGGTGCACTCCATGCCTAAAAAGTGTGATACCCTTCTTGGAGTCTTGCATAGCAAACCCTACCAGTACCTTATCTATGTACGCAGCTTGGGATAAACCAATCATCCTATTTTTTTGGTCTCGATGAAGTTTGATCCTTAGGATGTAGCTAGCTTCTCCCAAGTCCTTCATACAAAAAGTTTTGGCTAACCAAACTTTTATTGTTGACAACATTCCTATGTCTCTCCCAAGGAGAATGATGTCATCGACATATAAAACAAGAAAAACTACCCTTCCTCCACCTTTCATATACACACATGACTCATCCAGATTTTGACAAAAACTGAATAACTTGATTGCATGGTCAAAATGGATGCTTCAGCTCCGGGATGCCTGCTTCAGTCTATAAATGGACTTTTGCAGCTTGCAAACTCTCTGCTCTTGGTATTTAGCTACAAAACCATCTAACTACATCATATAGATGTCTTCCTCAAAATGGCTGTTGAGAAATGTCGTCTTGACATCCATTTGCCAAATCTCGTAATCGAGATAGGCCACAATGGATAAGAGTATCCAATGGGCTTGAGTATGGGTACCAGCGAGAAGGTTTCCTCATAATCAATACCCTCTTTTCGAGTATACTCTTTCGCAACAAGCCTGGCCTTAAAGGTCTTCACTTTTCCATATGGTCCCTTTTTTTTTTTATCTTGTATACCCACTTGCATCAAATAGGCTTAATATTGGTAGGCAAGTCCACAAGTGTCCAGACCTGATTGGAGTACATAGACTCTATCTCAACTTTCATAGCATCATGCCAACGTCCCGAGTCTATGTCATTGATTGATTCATCATAGTTACAGGGATCTTGTTCCTATTCTTCCAGGATTGCCTTATAAGATTCTCCCAAGAACGAGAACCTGTCATGAGGCTTGACAATTCTCCCACTATGACGAGGTACTGGTATAACTACTGGGTCAGGTATGGGTGGATTCTCTACAAGTTCGGTTGTACTTGGATTTGGAATTGATCGCTCTTGAATTTCTTCCAAGATAACCTTCATTAAAGATTTACGGTGAATGATATAATCTTCCTCGAGAAAAACCTCATTGGTGCTATAAGCACTTTCTGCTCTCTAAGATTATAGAATAACCAACCTTTAGTTCCTTTAGGATATCCTACAAAAGTGTATACTTCCGACTTCAGTTCCAACTTATCTGTCTTAACCTTCAGCATGTGTGCCGTACAACCCCAAATATGTATATGTTGTAGACTAGGCTTTTGCTCAGGCCATAACTCCTGGAGAGTCTTAGGTACAGACTTAGATGGTATGAGGCTTAGTATGTATATTGAAGTATCCAAGGCATATCCCCAAATGGATATGGGTAATCCTAAGAAACTGAGCATAGACCTGATCATATCTAAAAGAGTCTGGTTCCTTCTTTTTGCTACTCCATTTTGTTAAGGCATATCAGGAGCAGACAACTGGGATAGAATCCCATTCTCTGATAAGTATCCTATAAATTCAGCAGAGAGATATTCCCCTCCTCGATCTGATCGAAGAGTCTTGATACTTTTACCTAATTGCTTTTCCACTTTGCTCGAAATTCTTTGAACTTTTCAAAAGCCTCGGACTTGCGGTGCATAAGGTCATGACATTTATGGGTCGACACACATCAATATGCACTAATTCCAATAAATTTTTGGCTCTATTGCCCTTGGATGAAAATGGTCTTTTGGTCATTTTGCCTTCCAGACAAGATTCGCAGACAGGCATTAGTTCTACCACCAATGAAGGTAAGATACCATATTTCACTAGCTTGTCAATCTTATTTAGGTTTATATGACCTAGCCTCAGTGTAAGACCCCGACCCCTAATTTTCGTGATTTGTGTGTTTTTAGTTGTGGGTTAGTTCTCTAAGTGAGATTTGAGTGTAATTGAGTTAGTTTGTGGTTTAGAATAGTTTTCTATAGCTTTGGTAAATTTTGAGAACCGTTGGGCCCAGTCTGACGGCCTAGGGATGCCTTGGGTTACACGTGTCAGCGTGGGGGTTTTGTTCTTGATTTTGAAAAATTTCAATTTTGGTTTATTTTGATAGGTCAAATTAGCCCCAACAATGCATTCACACTAATCCCATTCGAAGATCTAAAAAAAAAAAAACTAGTTTTCCAGCCCTAGGGGCAAACAGCCTTTTCACATTTAAATCTGGACACAAATTTCAAAATCTCAAAACCATATCAAAATTATACTTTTTGGAAACTAGATTTTTCGAGGATCATTTTATTCTTCTTCGTCAATTTCATCCAAGGCCCACAAGACCATGTTTTAGCCATCTCTAGTTCCAGACACATGGGGCCCACACCCACCTACTTAAGTCCTTTCTCCTTCCTCTCTCTCATTCATCCCCAAAATTCCTGCAACTCTCAAGACCTAGGGTTGAGAAACCCTTTCTTTTCCTCTTCACTTTCTCCTCTTGAATGCACAAGCTAGAAGCCTCTAAATGGAATTCCAAGACCATCATTTTCTTCCTCTCATCTCAAGCTTTTCATTAATGCAAATCTCCTGAAGTTTCCAGCTAGAAAACTTCTCCATTTTCTCCCTTGCTTCTTATTTGGACATCTCTAGGTAAGAGCTCCAACCCACCTTTTCATTAGAGTCTTTTTAACCCCTAAGGAACTTGTTTTTCATACATGCAAACCCTTTTGCGGAAATGGGTTCTTGTTTTCATTTTGGTTAAGTTTTTAAATGGATTTTCATGGGGTTTTTGTAGCTCTTGGGCTTATCTCTTGGATAGGAGTGCTTGTGAAGAGATTTGTTGGCATTTTGGGCAAAGGCAAGTAATCTCTATAGGTTAAAATGTTGCATGTGTGTTTATGGATTTCACGGTTTCCTTTAAATTGCACAAATCTTGTTACCAAGCTACATTATATGTTTTCCCTTAGATTTCTTATGTGATTTTCATTTTCATTACATGTATTGATACCAAGTGCCTTCCCAACTCCCAGATTTCTGTTTATAATTGGGAACCCATGCTTTGTTTAGAAATTATGTATTTTTGTTTTGAATGGATATGAATGGTTTTGGAAATGAGCAATGGACCCTTGGAGAGCATGTAGGCTCAGGGAAGTGCAGGTTGAATTAGAAATAAGAAGAGAAGATGAAACATGGAAATTTGACTTGAAATGCACTGCCCGTGCAGTTTCGGTCAGCTGGCGGTCAGCTGGCGGCTAACAGAAATCCCCATTTCAGTTAACCGCTAGCCAACCGAGCTTGGCGGTTCCATTTCCAGAAGCCTGCACCTCATCGGTGTGTTGTCGGTCAGCTGGCGGCAAGCCGAACTGCACAACCTCGGCTACCGCGAGCCAACCAAGATTCGTCGGTTCCTTTGCCAAAAGCTTGCATTTTCATCAATGATTTCGGTCAGTTGGCAGCTAGCCGAGCTGCACCACCTCGGTTAACCGCGAGCCAACTAAATCCAGTTGGGTTTCCTTTCCAATATGCTATGACTTCTGACCTGGATTCCAGCATTCAGCATGTCGGTTAGCTGGCGGCTAGCCGCCACACCCCATTTCGGCTAGCCGACAGGTAACCGAGACGCTGACCAAAATTGACAAAATGCTTGTTTTGAAGAATTTTTGTAAGAGTGAAAACCAGAACATGTTAAGGGACCTTTAGCCTGATATTGTGCACTTGAAAACCTGAAATGTCTTTTAACTTCGGGGGTGCCGATTCTCTTTAAATTCCAACATTTGGGTTTCAACTCCACAAGGGTCAACCAAAGTTCATTACGGGGGCGTTTGCCTTTTACACATGAGATGCGTAAATGCAGTTTACATATGGAAATATTCCATATGTAAATTTGACATATGTAAGCTTTATACATGCGTTTCAGTTTACAACGTTTGTCTACTGTTGTTATTTTCATATCATTTACGTATGTAAATCATTTTACCACGTTTGTTTGAACTACATGTGAAAATGATAAATTTTTATTTTTGTAAATTATATTGATAGTAGCAATAGTTAGGAGCACTAAAAATGGTCATCACCGTTCCTGTAAATGTTTGGATGATTGTCAAACCATGAAAACATGGAAAAACAAAAATGAAGTGTTGCTATAATAAAAAAATGAAAAAAACATATGTCACCAGTTAAATCCCTCCATGATTAGTCAATAAAATGGGACCAACTGCACAAGATATACAATTAAAATATTCTAATGCATCTCCACTATATACCAAAAATAGTAACTTTTCGATCATTTCTATATATACTTTTTAAATCCATATAAACAAAAAAGCCCAAACCACTATAAGTTTTATGGTGTTTCAATCTCATATAAATAAAGTAACCCATCTTTTCTATCAATGAAGTCATGGTGTTTCAAAAAAGAATTTACCATGTGCCCTTTACAAAATTAACAGACGTCACATTTTCAAAATGAATATCCCTCCATGTGCAAAAAAAGAGAGAATTCCTACATGTTGGTTCATCGAGCTCTTCTATTAGCATTAGCATCCCACATCTCTAATGCTATTGCATCTAGTAAGCGATAAGCATATTGACTATCAGATTCTTCATTCTTCACTTCATCCTGACGATCATCCTGAAGATCATCATTATCTTCATCTTAAATGAATATTCTTTCATGACGATTGTTGACACCAAAAAAGTCAATATGTCTCATAAACATCAAGAAGCCTCCTGAAGCTGCATCCTGCTAAAAATAGGCAAGGCTACTTCAAGCATCAGATTTTGTCAGAATCAGACAGAACCTGAGAGATCCTTCAAGACAGCTAAAAGAGGGGTACACCTGAGGTTTCGGGCCATTCCGACATCGTTTGGCCTAACTTCACTGCTCTGACAGCTAAACAAGCGCTCCCGGCGGCGACATCATCAAAGACACCAAAACTTTGATCAAAGCCTACGGATGACTCTAGAATGTCTCCAAAGGGCTCCATACCAAATTTCAAGTCAAACTGACAACGTTTGACCCTCCATCAATGCTCAAGCAGCAAAATCAAGCCTCCCGGCGGCGGCAACCACCGAAGCCATCACTCATCAAACAAAATACATGAGTGGCTTCAACATGCTTTCAAAAGGCTGTACGTCAAATTTCAGGTCATTCCGACAACGTTTGACCAGGTTTCGATGCTCCGAGAGAAAATCAAGCCTACCGGCGGCGGAGCAACCCGGGATCATGACATCCAAAACGGAGCCCATGGAACGTCTCAAAATGACTCCAATAGGCTCCTCGTCAAATTTCAGGTCAATCGGACATCGTTTGACCACATATCAAAGCTCGGCATTTTCCCCGCAGCAAAATCAAGTGAAGCATCGATGGGACCCCAAACGGCTTCGAAACTCAAATAAAAGCCCATGGTTGGTCCTATCCACTGCTCAAGAAGCTTCACCTCAATTTTCAGGTCATTCCGACATCGTTTGACCTAGTTTCGACGCTTGACGGAAAATCGGTTACAAAGTCTTCGACTTTCCCGAAAAATAGGAAACTTTATGCTCCGATTTCGCGAGGGTTCTCGTCAAGATTTCTTCAAGAAAATCAAGTCAATAATTGAGGAAAAATGTCAAGAAAAATACAGAAGAAAAAAGGAACGAAAAAGACCAAAAAACGGCCGAAAACGACGCTCGGCGACCAAACGGGCCGAAGCCCTATGGTCGCCGGCGACCCTGGGTGCATGGTCGCCCGGCGACCCTGGAAATCCGGGTCGCCAGATTTTCTGCCGAATCGTCCGTTTTCCGATTCTTTTTGCGTTTCAGGTGTTCTGGCCTCTGTGATTTTCTGAAAATCCAATGTTTGATGCTTGAAAACGACTGATCTTCGTCGACATCTCGGATCCGCCGTCAAAAGCATGAAATCATCACCGATCGCCTCAAGATCGCCAATCGGCTGACCAAGAAAGTGCACTTTCTGCCCGACCGATCGTGAAATCGACAAGACAGATGTCACCGGCCCGCCAACACCAATCAATGTCTGAAATTGCATCGCAATCCGACATCAAACAATGCTTGGATCCACCCGTGATGATCGCAAGAAGAATCTCAAAAGGCGCAGCACGGCCCGCGACTCTTCACATGCCTTGGCAACCACTTAATGACGTTAATTGACCCATTAAAGCAGTCATTAACTCATTATTTTGGACGGCCCAATCAGAACCAAGCATTTGGGAGTTACAAATCCAAGCAATCATGGCATTAAACCCATGAAACTCCCATCATCATGAAGCATAAAGGCAATTAAAAGCCCACTACCTTCATTGGCCAATCACAAGCCTTGAAAAAGGAGTTACAAAATCAACTTGTAACTCCTCATCAATTCTTTCATCATGGCCATCAATGCTAATAAACACCTCATGTCTATCAAAAGCCTATAAAAGGAGGTCCATTCCAAGAAGAAAGCAGGATGAAAAGAGATCCCAAGTGCAAGCTCTGGAAAACCAGAAAATCCAAGAGAGAGGCGAAGTCCTGCTACTTTGCTCCCGGAAGCACCACAAGGTGATCAACGTCCCTTGGGGGGCCACCCCCCCAAGGTCACCTCCCTCTCCAACATGGCCTAAACGTGGCTTTTCAGCCCGTTTACTCGGTTTTTCATTGGATGTAGGACCTTCTCTTGGTCCTTGTCCTTTAAAAAACTGAGGTTAGGAGCCAAGCCAAAGAATCAAAGCATCACATGTTCTCATTTGAAGGACGATGGCGAAGCCCATACATGACTTGCGACCGTCGATCTCAATGTGTCCCCACAATCTCCTGAGAAGTTAGATCCCTTTTCTTCCTTTTCTATTGTAGTTTGTATTTCTTAAAGAGACAAAAAGAAATCACAATTCTTATCTTTCATATTTGATGAGTTTTGTAAAAACGCCTTTCATGGCAAAATCGCCTTTCACGGCAAACAAACAAAAACGCCTCTTACGGCATTCTAAAAACTTGTCTCTTTTCTTAATATTTATGCAATTTGAAAAGTTAGAAAAAAGGATTGATTTCCTTTCCACTTGCGAAGGTGAATCTCCGGATTATCACCATTCCAAATTCCAAGTAGAAAGTAAATCTGGCATACCCGTACAAAAATGTTGATGCCCGAGATTTTCCCTCCTCCGCCGAGACCCAGGTCAGCCCCCGGGGTGCGGAAGGAGAGGACGGAAGATTCCTTTCGGGTCCATCAAGTTGGCATACCCGGTGGGACACGTTGACTTGAGAACGTGATGCTTTGATCACTTGGCTCCTTTCTAGTTGGTGGCCTATGTTGCATTATGCATCTAAAAAAACATGAGATGGGATTTCAATTGTTCTTTCTCATTCAAAAAAAAAAAAAAAACAAATCTGATCTCTTTTTCTTAAAAACTCAACTTTGAGAAACTTTGATCCTTCCCTCTTCGAACTTGATAGCTCACAGAAATGTTCGCAGCTATCGTTCATATCATGGATTGGGCCATCTTTTCTCTTTGATGAGTTCAATTGGGATTTCAAAAAAAAAAACTTCATTTCAAATTCTTTTAAAAAAAATGATCTCTCTTTCTCAAGATTCAACTTTGAGAAATTTTGATCCTCTCCTCCTTGAACTCGATAGCTCGCAGAAATGTTCGCAGCTATCGTTCATATCGGGGATTGGGCCATCTTTTCTCTTTGATGAGTCCAACTGGGATTTCAAAAAAAAATTATAATTTCAAAAAAAATTTAGTTTTCTCTCTTTTGCATTCAAAGTTGAGAAACCTTGGTTCCTTCCTTTTCAGATTTAGCGCTCGCAGAAATGTTGAGCCTTTGTTCGGATTGGAACACAATTCGCTCTCTTTGATGAGTTCAAAAAAAAAAAACCCTTTAAAAAAAAAGAGTAAAAAAAAAAAACAAACACTAAGGTTCCACCAGTTGCGTTCTTTGACCAAAGTGGATGTAAGAAAAGCCTTGTCCAGAGTGTGGAGACAGCTAGACTGTTCGAGGCAAGGGTCCTCCAAACGGGCTCATTAAGTAATCCTACCCTTACCTGGGGGCTGATCTATCTACTAAGGTTTCGTAAGATCGAATTGGAAATCTATGTGCACCTTTCAAAAAAAAAATTCTCTAAAAAAAAAAATCCTTTTTTTTTTTAAAAAAAAAAGAAAAAAAAAGAAAAACTTCTGTCACTTTGAATTCAGAGTTGAGAAATCTTGGTTCTTTCCCTTTCGGATTTAGCGCTCGCAGAAATGTTGAGCCTTGTTCGGAATGGAACACCATTTGCTCTCTTCGATGAATTCAATCTTGACCTTTTAAAAAAAAAACTTCCGTCACTTTTGAGTTCAGAGTTGAGAAATCTTGGTTCCCTCCCTTTTGGATTTAGCGCTCGCAGAAATGTTGAGCCTTTGTTCGAAACGGAACACCATTTGCTCTCTTTGATGAATTCAATCTTGACCTTTCAAAAAAAAAAAAAAACTTCCGTCATTATTGGATTCACATCCGAGAAATTATGGTTCATTCCCTTCTGAATTTAGCGCTCGCAGAAATGTTGAGCCTTTGTTCGGATTGGAATACCATTTGCTCTCCTTTATGAATCCAAATTTGACCTTTCAAAAAATCCCATCTCGTGTCCTTCCCAAGGATGCGATTTGCAACATTTGTGCCTAGCGGTGCTAGTACGCCCTTTCGGGTCTACTGTATTCGCGACCGACACATTTGTATCTCCAACCTTATATCATTTTACCTCGAGTGAGCCTTGCTTCTCGGTAATTTGAATTAAGGTCTACAATTGCTCACTTTGAGCCTACCATACTTGCATTTTAGAACAATTGTATCCTCTATGGCTTTTTGCCTTCTTCATCGTCCTTGGGTTGGGCAATGTCCCCTCAAGTGATTTGAAAAGACAAAACTATAGTTGTTCTCCATTTACGATCACCATATTCTTGTGATTACTAATGGATTTGGTCTTGTTTCAGAAGTTTTCCAAAACTAACAATGGCAGCTTCATTGACCATCACTTTCGATGAGAACAAGTACCAGCTTATGCTACAAGACAAACAAAACAAGCATAAGCGCCCTGCCAGTTGCCGAAGCGTCATCTCCCTCGACAACTCTCCAAACACTGGGTCAACTTCAACTCCCCGGACCATCGTCTTCGGATCACTGGGACCATTCCCACTTCCTGCAGAAGACACTGTACCTGCCAAGAAGCAGAAAACCGCCCCGCAACGTGTCACTAAAATGGCACCAAGGGCGAACACCAAGAAGCTTGAAGCCCGTGGCGTTCCCACGAAGCCTCAACCCACAAGAAACCAGGTTTACCCCAAAACCTGGTCCCGGAGATCTTCGCCAAAGCAACGGAGGTCCCAAACATCTGCAAAGCCAGCATACCTGGCCCCTCTCAAGGAGAATCAGTTCTACCCTCTTTCTTACATGAAAGAGGAGAAACCTACCCTCCACCCAAAAAATAAACAAAATCATCATGAGCCAGCTTGCTCCTACAAGTCCAAAATCAAATCCTGCATCGTTAGGCCTATGCAAAAACATGCTGAAGCCTGCACTCCCGCGAGTCGACCCTTCATCTCAACAGGGGCCGAGCTTGCAAAATTCAAGTCTTCATTGCGACAAACAAAGGACCGCATCCAGATTATGTCCTTGCCAAGCTTCAAAGAAGACAAACTCGGCTGCTGTGCACGGGGGACTACATCCTTCATCGCCAGAGCCCAGCCAGAGCTGACTGAAGCTCAAATTGCTCGTCGTATGCATCGCCGCACTGCATATCGACAAAAGAGACTCGAGAAACAAAGAACCCAGCGTTCTACTCTCCACGTCTCAAACAAATGGGTCGAAAAAGAAAGACCCGACCAATTCGTTGCTGTTCATATGGTTGGCAAAACCAGAAAACGCCAGAAGTCAGCAACCAAAATCAGTGTTAGACGTCCAGTGACTCGCAGCGTCTCTCGGACACGAACACATCTGGAGGAATCTTCCACTCCTCCGAGCCAAGGACATCGGAGTAACCACTCCTCAGATTCTTCATCCAGAAGAATGAGCCCCAGCTCAGTCACCAGGACGATTTCTTCGTTCGTATCTCGAGGGATGAACGTCTTGGCTACAAGTTCTGAGCAGCCTCCACCGCATGATGACGTAACTGCACGCATCCAGCAGTTGGAGCAAGGACAACAGAGAATTGAGACTCTGATGGAAAATTTGATTCTCACTCTACAGCGTCCACCACCTAACAATGAAACCCCTCCGAATCATGAAAATGACGAGGGCAATGCAGAAAACAATGAGTCTCGCGCCCTTACCAGAAAGGACGTGACGATATCCTCGTAAAAGCAAAAGAAGAGGATACATTGAAAAAGCATGGGATCAAGCCACCCTACCCTCTATGGATGGACTCGGTTCCGTTCCCTGCAAAATTCAAACAAGCTACTCTCCAGACATATACTGGGAAAGGTTCAGCCAGACAACATGTCATCCATTTCAAGATCCTAACGGAAGCTATTGCGGATCAAGATGCCCTCAAAACTCGCCTCTTTGCAAGTACCCTAAAAGGTACAGCCTTTGATTGGTACTCCACTCTGCCGGAGAACTCCATCCAGAACTGGGCTATGCTAGAGACACGCTTCCTGACCCACTTCCAAGGTGAGGATCATCCTGTTACTATGGCTCAACTCTGCAGCCTAAAACAGGGAGAGAATGAGTCAACATACGACTTCATTCACAAATGGAAGGCAATGGCGTACAAATGCTCAGATGTACTGCCACAAGCGTCGCTAGTCGACATCTGCCGTAACAATATGAGAGCAAAAATCCGCTCCATGATTATCGGCAATAAATCAAAGAACCTGGGGGAACTCCTCGAAGCCTCCATGGAAGCTGAAATGGTGATCAAAGACCTCAACAGTCAGAAATCATCAAAGAAAGAGCCGCCTGCTGTTACAACCTCAAAACCAAAGAAAAAGGAGGTTCTCAATGTGCAGACTAAGTCAGCTCCTCAGCAGCCAAAGAAACCTGAAAACAAAACTGCAGGTAAAAGGCCTGAACTCTCTGATGCCTTCAAAGAACGTGTAGAAAAGAAATATCCGTTCGATGAAGATGTTGAAGAAATCTTTGAGGCTCTCCTAGCAAATGGCAAACTCATTTTGCCAGAGCCCAAAAGACCGGGAGATGTTGGCAAAACCAATGATCCCCGATACTGTCCATACCATCAGATGATCTCACATCCTCTCAATCAATGCTTCGTTGTGAGAGAGAAGATCAATGAGATATGGAAAGACGGAGTCATAACCTTTGATAAAAACTATGGCCCCGCCTCTGTCAACATGGTGTCATGTCGGCAAACTTCAAAGTCACCGAAAGAGAAAATCACTACTTCATTCAAGGTGATAAAAATGGCTCAAGCGTCCCAAGAATTGGCTCCCTATCCAACACCAGATGGACAACCTATATGGGTGCATCCCGATCTCCTAGATGATGAAAATTGGGAGATCGTCAAAACAAAGCCGACTGCTCAGTAGCGAAGGCAAGCCAAGAGACAGCTCCGCAAGCTCAAACAGCAGCATAAGTCTCAACCAAAACAAGAAGTCCTTGAAAAAGCAGAAACTTCTTCCACTGCTTCACTAGGGATGACGAAAGAATCTCTTCCCAAAACCTCCAAGGCGGTAAGAAAATTCACTCTTGATGATTTCATGCCACCTCTATACAAAAATGAAACTATGCAGGGGGCATCATACTCTTGCAACTCGGTAGTTGGATTCTCCATGAATGGATACGAGTCCAGTGACACTGCCAGTGATATCGATGAGTGGGAAGAATCCCTTGAAACAGGAGAATACCTCTCCGACGAGGAATGGATTCCCGACTCTCATCTTATGCCAGTAATCTGGTATAACCCATTACAGCCACAAGGATCTTGGTCTGATGATGAAGAAGACCAGGACCCTGTTCAAGAAAATGCTGTCGATCCAGCACCAGCAAATGCTTCAGTGGAACCCAACATGGGCGAACCACAAGGGGCAAATGACGAAGAAGATTTGGCTCCCATTACTGATCTCGAAGAATATGCAAGAATCTTGCAACATCTTACCATAGAGCAGGAGCAGGATCGCATCAATCTTCGTCATAATCCAGAGCCGGAAGTCCCTGAAAATCAGCAGGAACTTTCTCCCTTAACTCCTGAAAATGGAGAAAACAGTTGGATCGATGATCCTCTCACATCTGAGGATGAATCTGATTCCCAACAGTCTACACTGGGGGCATCTCCTGTCAGGATAACCTGCAATGCAATAGCTCAGGACGACAGTGCCTCTGAAGCTTCCGAAGACACTTACTCCCCAACTGGTAGCGTATCTTCCGGAGCTACATCCTCTCAGGTGACTTCCACTGAGATAACATCCTCTCAACCTTCGTCTCCTGAAGCTGTGACATGGGAACTCAAGCCACTCCCGATTGATCATCTTGAAGAAACTTCTGCCAATGAAATCTTCTTCAATGAAAACTCAGTCAATTGGTCCCAGATACCCGATCTCACGGGCGATGTCTGGGCTAATAAAGAAAAATTGCCGGCTGCTCTTCAGGACTTGTTCCCGGAAATTGCTCCATGCAACACGATCACTGGAGACGCCAATGCTGTTACAGAGACGTCCTCAGTAAAGGATCAACCTCTTGATCCTGAGAACGATCTTCCAAAAGAAGACCCTTCTCTAGAGGCTCTTGAAGTTGGTAAAGGTACCCGTTCTGGCTGGGATTACCACAAAAAATACAATCAACCCTCTTCTTCTTATGTAAATCCTTCGGGAAAACAAGATGTAAGCGCCCCAAGTGGCAATAATAATGAAAATGCAGGCCCGAAGGAGGCTTTCAAGTACGACTTGATTGAGCACTTCAAACACATACCTGTACGTCTGCACATCCTTGACTTATTACGAATGTCTCCACAAACTCGAGATAGTCTCATTTCAGAATTACAAAGGCTGAATGCGGATGTCGACAAACATGCCCCACAAGTCCTACAAATTGAAATGGACTATAGGGTCAAAAAATCAAATACTCCCTCAAAGGGAGAAAAGAAGAAAACTGAGG
The DNA here is from genome assembly GCA_028538565.1 of Umbellularia californica. Classification (NCBI taxonomy): domain Eukaryota; kingdom Viridiplantae; phylum Streptophyta; class Magnoliopsida; order Laurales; family Lauraceae; genus Umbellularia; species Umbellularia californica. Next base: position 29,007,430 of record JAPQWN010000012.1, on the reverse strand, counting down.
GATTAAGCAATGAATGCCTCTCGGTACAAAAAGCAGCAAGTGCAACAATTGCCTTTGACAAGGATGACCTCCTCCTAGGCGAAACAAAGCACAACCGTCCCTTGTACTTTACGGGGTACGTCAAAGAAATGCCAGTACACAGAGTTCAGATCGATCCAGGTTCTGCACTCAACCTCATTTCTACTTCGGCACTCGAAGAGCTGGGCATCCCACCTGGCAAGCTGAGTCACACGTCCGTATCCATTTTCGGATATGACGGGAGCGCTCAAAAGCCTATCGGCAAAATCAGGTTCAAATTGCAAATCGGTGATCTTATTTCTGAAGTCACTGTGTATGCAATAATGACCCCTTCATGCTACAATATACTCCTAGGACGCCCCTGGATACATGAGAATGGTGTCGTCCCTTCAACTCTACATCAGTGCATCAAGTTCATTGGCGACGATGGCCTGATACATCGAGTATTTACAGACAAAAAGCCCTTCAAAGGCAGAGATGTCCATTTTGCAGATGCTCAAATGTATAAAGATGGAAAAGAAGAACAGGAGGAGAAAATAATTCGCTTTGCCGACAGTCTCCAGAAAAATAAAGGCAAGGCTCCTCAGCAATCATCGGAGGAAAACAAACCCTCCACCAAACTCGAAGTAAGCGGACAAGCTCCTTTCGTCGTCTCCTTCAAATCTCCAAAGCCTTTGGTAATCATTACCAAAGCAAAGAAGACAAAACAAAAGACTGGGGGCAAGTTCACTGTCTCCTTTGTGTCTATTATGCATGACACAGACTCAGAGTCAGAGTCAGAAGATGACACAGCATCGAGCCAAGCTGATACTCAGCAAGATCAGCTCACTCTCACTCCATTGGAGACACTTGCAGACATAGAAGATCCTACGTCTGCCTCCTTTGTTATCCCGGCAACTTCGCCAGAAGAAAAAACAATCTTCTTCCACAGGTCGGGAGCATCTCCAATGAACTCTCTGCTTGAACCTTTCCAAAACGAAGGTATGCCTCAGCTATCCCTGTATAGTCCAATGGCACAAGATATCATGAAGAAAATGGGCTACGATGCTCAAAACCCGACTGGTTTGGGAGGTGGCCGTGGTATTCTTACACCATTGGAACCCACCCTGACCAAAAGTCAACCAGAAGATTGGAAAGTCCACCTTCAAAAAGGCAAGTCTTCATATGGGTTGGGGTATGATCCTACCGCTCCTATGAGACAGTTGACACCATGGCTGCAAAGTCGCTTTACCGACCAAGCCTCAACATCTCATGAAGACATCGATATCCCTGGATATCTCTTTGAGGAGTTACTCGTCAAAATTCCTAAAAGCTCCTCCAATTGGTATAATTTCTCTGATAATAAAGAGGAATTGCCTGATGACACAGACGAGCGGTTCTCTATCCCAGAAGAATCATTGTCTCCAAAAGAAGTACCCTACTTCAACCCAATTCCAGCAAATGATTGGGACCATCTCATTGCAAGCCTTGAGAAGGATACTGATCAAGAAGACTCATGGACGGAAACAGAGCCTCAGCCTGAAAATGCCTCTGGCAGTCCAGAAGGTCTTGTTGAGTTGGAAGCCTCCGAAAATATTGTGGAGGAACCACCTTCAAACCTTCCAACAGAAGACCCTGTTCAAAAGATAGACTTGGGAACATCTGATAACCCACGTCCTGTAATCATAAGCAAGAATATAAAGGATGATGAGTTACCCGAGTATATCTCTTTTCTTCGTGAGTTCGTTGATTGCTTTGCATGGTCTTATACCGAAATGCCTGGCTTGGATCCCAAAGTAGCAGTCCACAAGCTCAACTTGCAAAAAGAAATCAAGCCTATCAAACAAGGCCAAAGAAGATTCCGTCCCGACGTGATGGACAAAATCGAACAAGAAGTTCAGAAACTCAAAAACGTTGGCTTCATCCGCGAGGAATAGCATCCTGAATGGTTGGCCAACATCGTCCCCGTGACAAAGAAAAATGGGCAGATAAGAGTCTGTATCGACTACAGAGACCTGAATAGTGCATGTCCTAAAGATGAATTCCCGCTCCCCATACCAGAGGTGATGATTGACAACACCTATGGGTTCGAGCGAATGACGTTCATGGATGGATTCTCTGGCTACAACCAGATAAAGATGCATCCTGAAGATGAAAGGCATACATCATTTCAGACACCATTCGGCGTGTATTGCGGATGAATCCACTAAAGTGCTTCTTCGGTGTCTCATCGGGTAAGTTTCTTGGATTCATAGTACGGAAAGCTGGAATAGAACTTGACCCCAACAAAGTTAAGGCTATCCTGGAAATGCCATCTCCCAGAACCCTAAGAGAATTAAAAGGGCTTCAAGGAAGGCTGGCCTACATTCGACGGTTCATCTCTAATCTATCAGGGAAATGCCGTCCATTCTCTCGCCTGATGAAGAAAGGCGTGGACTTTGTCTGGGATGTTGAATGTGAAAGTGCATTTCAAGACATCAAAGCATACCTCATCAAACCTCCAGTGCTGGCTGCCCCCACAACTGGAAAACCATTTATCTTGTACACAAGAACTCTCGACCACTCTTTGGGTGCTCTGCTCGCACAAGAAAACGACGACGGAAAAGAAGCTGCTCTATATTACCTTAGCCGCATGATGGTAGGTGCAGAGCATCGCTACTCCCCAGTCGAAAAAGAATGCCTTGCAGTAATGTTCGTTGTACAAAAGCTGCGTCACTATCTGCTGTCGAACACAGTCTACCTGATTTCGAGGATTAACCTCCTAAAGGTCCTTGTCACAAAAGCAGGTTCTCTCAATGCCCGACTGGCAAAATGGTCCATTCTTCTATCACAATTTGATATTAGGTATGTACCACAAAAAGCAATCAAAGGCCAAGCTCTAGCAGACTTCCTCGCAGAGCATCCATTGCCTAAAGATTCTCCACTCAGGGATGATCTCCCAGACGAATTTGTCTACAATGTAGAAACTTCCTTATCAAATGCTTCCTGGGACATGTACTTTGACGGTGCAACCAGGACAAATGAAAAGGGAAAGCAAATATCGGGAATCGGCATCTTCTTTGTTAGCCCCGACAAATACATGATTCCACACGCCTTCTCGCTACTGGAACCATGTTCAAACAATGCAGCTGAGTACCAAGCCCTAATTGTTGGATTGGAACTCGCCCTCGAAACCGGCATCACCATGCTGGAAGCTTTTGGAGACTCTCAACTGGTCGTCAACCAGATGAATCAGAAATATGAAGTCAGGAAGCCTGATTTGCTACCTTACTACAATAAGGCGCAGTCGCTTCGACAAAAATTCAACATCTGCCATATCACCCACATCCTCAGAGGTGAAAACATCCGTGCAGATGCCCTGGCTAGACTCGCCGCATCCATGGCAATCCAAGAAGGGGAAAACATGCAAGTCACAGTGTGTCAAAGAAGGATTCTCCCTCCTCTCAACACACACCAAGCAGTTGCTGAATGCCACCAAGTGGTTGGAAGTCGGATATCCATCCTCAAACCTCCGATGGGCGACTGGAGAGATCCGTTCATTGATTACATCATGTTCGGAATCCTACCTGAAGATCCAAAAGAAAGGGTAAGCATCCAAAGACGAGCCCCAAACTTTCATTTGGATATACCTTCAAAAGCACTTTACAGAAAATCCTTCAACGGAGTACTCCTACGCTGCTTATCACAACAAGAGGCTGAGGAAACTCTCGAAGAAGTACATGCTGGTCTTTGTGGAGCCCATCAGGCTGGCCCTAAGCTCTACAACCAGATAAAAAGGCTAGGTTACTATTGGCCTACCATGGTAGTTGATGCAATGCAATTTGCCAAGCACTGCCAAAAATGCCAGATTCACGGAGATTATGTCCACATGCCTCCAGAATGGCTACATCCAACAGCAATCTCATGGCCTTTCGAAGCCTGGGGAATGGACATCATAGGTCCTATTTCTCCCCCATCAAGCAAAGGTCATCACTTTATCTTCGCCGCTACGGATTATTTCTCCAAGTGGTCAGAAGCATTTGCGCTCAGCGAAATGAAGACTTCATCAGTCCTTCAGTTCTTGCGCACCAACATTATTTGTCGCTTCGGCATACCTAAAAGATTCGTCCATGATAACAGACCACAATTCCGGGATCACAGATTCTATAGGTTCTGCGACAAGTACAAAATCCAAAGTTGTCCTTCGACTCCATATAATCCAGCAGCGAACGGACTAGCAGAAGCCTTTAACAAGACATTCTGCAAAATTCTCAAGAAAATGGTCTCTAGTCACAAAAGAGACTGGGGCGACAAACTACTAGAAGCTTTGTGGGCCTATCGAACCACCGTTCGAGGACCAACCCATAGCACACCATTCTCTTTGGTCTATGGATGCGAAGCTGTTGTCCCTTTGGAAGTACAAATTCCTTCCTTAAGGGTATCTTTGCAAAATGACATGACGCAAGAAAGCAATGTCAAATTGAGACTCCAAGAGCTGGATAATCTTGATGAAAGACGACTCGAAGCTCTACAAAGCATTGAGTTGTACCAAGCACGCATGGCAGGATCTTTCGACAAAAAGGTCAGGCAACGCGCCTACAAAAAGGGTGACTTGGTTCTTGCAGTAAAAAGACCCATAGTCTTTGCCCACAAATCCAAAGGCAAATTCGAACCAAAATGGGAGGGACCCTTCGTCATCGACAAAGTCTTCTCCAACGGTGCATACGCTCTTCTAAACATGGAAGGAGACAGATGTATGCTACCCATCAACGGCAAGTTCTTGAAGCGGTACTACCCTTGAAGACTTCCTCAAACGGGTCAGAGCAATATCTACATGGCTAAACCGTATTTCCAAGGTACTTGCTCATCAAACCCACCCCTTTTGAAATTTTCATCTTTATGTTGAAGTTTCCAAAAAAACTATCTCTCAAAACAATGCTTACTTTCATCGTTTCATTGTTCAAAAGAAAAATCAAATCCAAAAATCCAAGTTTAGGAGCCTCTTCCCAGACTTGACCACAATTTCGATCCTTGAACCCAAAATTCATGGTTTGAAACAAAAATCGGGACTTAGGAATTTTCACCCTAGACCGCCTCGGCTTTTACAACCAAAATGGTTTTAAGTCAAAATTTATGACCTTCGTGTCTTTAAACAAAAATTTTGAAACCGCGGGGAAGCGACATTCAGTCGATACTTGCAAAACCCAAAAACCGGAAGGATGCGAACCCCATTCGATACTTCCAAAACCCAAAAATCGGAAAGATGTGAACCCCATTCGATACTTCCAAAACCCAAAAATCGCAAGGAAACGAACCCCATTCGATACTTGCAATTTTCAAAAATCGTGGAGAAGCAATAGACCAGTTGATATCCACAACCTAAATTTCAAAAATCGTGGAGAAGCAACAAACCAGTTGATATCCACAACCCAAATTTCAAAAATCGTGGAGATGCAACATACCAGTTGCTGTCCACAACCCAAATTTCAAATGGTTCGAGAAAACCTCAAATTTCAAAAATCGCGGAGAAACGACATCAAGTCAGTACCCGCAAAACCAAAAGTTTTGGGAAAAGCAGGGAAGCGACGCTTAGTCGATATTTGCACCCTAATTCGCGAGGAAGCGACATTCCATCGATACTCGCAAAACCTAACCCGCGAGGAAGTGACATTCCATCAATACTCGCAAAACCGATTGAGCAAGGAAGCGACATTCCATCGATACTTGCAAGACCATTCAGCGGGGAGGCGACATTTAGTCGATACCTGCATTTTGAAAACCAAAACTCGGCTATAAATGCCAAAATCCGACTATAAACGCCAAAATTCGGCTATAAATGCCAAAACAAAAATTTTTCGGCTATAAACGCCAAAATCGGCTTTCATGCCAATAAAACAAAACTTGGTTTTCAAAAAACTCGGCTATAAACGCCAAAATCTGGCTATAAATGCCAAAATTCGGCTATAAATGCCAAAAACAAAATTTTTCGGCTATAAACGCCAAAATCGGCTTTCATGCCATCTCAAAATCGGCTCTCATGCCACAAACAAAATTTTTGGCTCTCATGCCATCCCAAAATTCGGCTATAAATGCCAAAACAAAACAAAAAAAAATCGGCTATAAACGCCAAAATCTGGCTATAAATGCCAAAATTCGGCTATAAATGCCAAGACAAACAAAACAAAATTCGGCTTCTATGCCATTCTAAAATTCGGCTTTCATGCCATCCAAAAATTTTGGCTCCCATGCCGCAAAACAAATTTTGGCTCTTACGCCACAAAATTAGGCTTTCTTGCCATCCAAATTTTGGTTTTCAAACCATCAAAAAACAAGGTTTTTCGCCACAAAAATTGGCTTTCATGCCCAAAACAACCCTTTGACAAAAGACTTTCACAAAAAAAAAAAAAAAAACCAACCTTTTGATCAAATTCTTAAACAAACATTCCCATCAAACTTTTGCTCAAAATTGTTTTCATCAAAAATGATTTAAGTGAAAGGAAGGGGATACAAAAATATAGTACCAAAACTGTTTATACATAGAGGTACCAAAAAAAAGAAGAAGGAAAAGAGTCTGTTACAACCCAGGAGCTCAATCAGACATGGTTTTCAACCAAAGATTCAACTCCTCAAGCAGACCCTCGGCCTTAACCTCCAAAGTTTTTAGGCCACGCTCCTTCAAAATGTCCCCATAAAACGCGGCCGAATGCCGTGACCCATCTGCAGCACGAGGAAGTTCTTCCTAGAGGACCTGCCACTGCTCATGCTCTTGAGTCTTCCTCCGGACATTACCTTCGGCTTCCTCAACCCGGCGAATGAGAGTCCCCTCCTTGTCACGAGCCTCCACAGTGGCGGTCCATTTGGCAGCAGCCTCTTCCTCTAAAAGATCAAGACGTTGCCTAGCCTCAACGACCTCCTTATCAAGGCGGTCCAAGTCTTGCTTCAGCCCCATGATGGATAACTCGGTAACGTTCTTCTCCCGAACGATCTACCTCCGAGTCTTCATGACCTCAGTCAGCTCAGCTTTGACTTTGCTGGAAGGTTTTATAAACATCTCATCAAAGAAGTCACCATCTGGGAAACTCTTGGTCTCAGTCCATTTGTTCCCCAAGGTGATGATCTCCTCAACAAAATCCTTGGCACTTGCGATGTCCAGACCGACTTCTTTGCTATCAGCGAGGATGTCCTGCACATGCTTGATCATGCCAAAACCAGCTTCCAAATGACCTGAAGAAAGAGTCTCAACCCATGAGCTCAAGACAGTCTTCAACACCTTCCTTGCATACTGAAGGTGCGGTGCAGATAAGGATTCGCCATGCTCTGGTGCCCGACTGCCCACGTCATGCTCCATTGGAAGAGTAATCAATAAACTCTTTCCAACGGAACAAGCTGACTCATTGAAAGTGGAAGAAGCCCCTACTTCTGCATCAGCCGCAGGTATCCCCTGTTCTGGCTCTGAGGAAGATGGAGGAATCTCTCCTGCTGCTTCACAATCTGTCAAAGAAAAAAAGAAGAAAAAGACAAAAAGGTATGAATATAATCTTGTCAAAAATATATCAAGATTATTATTGCAAATATACCTGTTTCGACGACGGGCGGAGTACTCTCTGCCTCTTTGAGCTCATCCGAAGCATCGTCAAAAGTTGCGTCCATAGATGGCTCGAAATCGTCGGAATCCTCTGGCAAGTCAGCTACATGTTAGCAAATGACAGCAAAATAAGACAAAAAAGCAAAAGCCAAAGCAAGTCATACCAGGTGAAGGTTCTGGAACCACTCAAGAGTCCCTGGGCTCTTCCTCAGATGCCTCGACTGGATCCGTCATCGCCTTATCGGCAGGAACCTCAGGTGTCACCAGGTCATCATCCTCTGCTAAAAGAAGAAGCAGCGGATCAAAATAAAATCTTTCAAAAAAAAAAAAAAAAAGGAAGGAAGAAACAAAAGGAAAGAAAGGGGATCATACCAGCTATCTCCTCTTCTCTGCTTCTCTTCTCCGGAGGCTCGTCAGCATCCTCAGACACCTCCTCAGCAATGGTGAGAGGAACTTCAAGATCAGAAGGACTATCGTACCGTCTCATGTTACGGCGTTGTCCTCTCCTCCTCTTGCCTCGGCGGGTCAATCTGCTCGACGATCCTGCCACACTATCAACATCAGGCCTCTCACAAGAGTCCTCACTCGATGGTCTACTTTTCTCAGTAGACTCCATGGAAGCCTTCGTATGCTCTGCCTGTATCATAGCATTGATCTCGGCCTCCTCCTCCTCCAGCTGTCTCAGGACCTCACCAGGAATCCCCTGTGCAGCTCCTGATCTGATGATGTCCTGCCCGTTGAGAAAGCCTATCTTGTGCTTCTCTCCAGAAAGGAAGGCCAAAACTTCCTCCCGACGGACACCATCCGATTTGCCAAGACTCTTCCCAGGAGATTGCTTAATATCGAGCTCTTTCTTGGAAAGCCCCCGGTACACTGAAAAGCTCTCCACGAACCACTTCGTGAAGCCAGCAGTCCGGAAGGTGGGCAGCTCAGGATAGGAAATCATGGCGGTAGTGTCCTCTGCACTGTAAAAAGCCCATGCATTTCTCCCATCCTGGAAACCTTCAAAACGCTTCACCATGCTCGAAGGCGCTCCAACAACGCCTTGAGAGAAGCCAAGCTGCAACGTAAAACGCGAAGGGACATACGGTTGGACGTCGACGAAAAGATGTCTGCGGTACACCATCGTACCAACCCGTATGTTGAAGAGCCACCTCTTCTCCGCGTCTGTCAAAGCATAGTGTCTTCCCGACCCTGCCCTGGTCGAATCACGGGAGACACCAAAGTCAAAAGCCTTCTTCCGCAAGCCTGGAGAAAGCTTCACTGAAGACTGCCCAATCTCGACGTCCCTAAATCGTCGGATCCTTAAACGGGCAGATAAAAGTGATTCGTGAACGGCTGTTCCTCTAGCCAAACGAATCATAAAGGGATCTTCGTCCTGTACAACTCCCAAACGATGGAAGCTAGGACAGTGGTATACATACCACGAATAGAAGATGTGGGCAGAAAATACCCTGTTCATGGGAAGCCTAAGCCGAACCAGGAAAGCAGCAGCCTGCAGTTCGGTACACAAATAGGAGTAAAGAGCAGGTACCAAAGCCAGCCGCTCTCCAAACGCCATCTGACAAGCCGGAAAAATACAGTGTGGCCTGATGTGCGTCCCATCTCCTCCAGCAAAAATAGCCTCACCCAGCCAGTAAGTGAGGTAAACAGCGAGATCTCTCCGCAATGCAATGTCAGGACAAATGGCATCCGTGCTTGCGAAGAACTTCTTCAAAATAGCAGTGATCTTCTTCAAACTTGATGCTTTAGCCCTGACATCCTGGGCCATGCCATCAGAAGAATCCCCGCCGTAAAAAAAGTTGGAGCTGCAACTCCTCCAACTGCTGCATCTAACTTTCGAGCCCTCCTTCTCCTTCAAAAAATCGTAGAAGGCGACGAGCTAAAAGTACACAAGCCTAAACTCCTCAGACTGCTCCTCAAGGATGCTATCAATAGGCATAAACTCCTCATAGAGTTTGCCGAGGATAGGCAATCCGGTGATGGCGCTCAGCTCCTTCAAAGAAAAACCAATCTCACCATTCGTCACAATGAAGGTGTTGGTTTGTGGAAGGAATGACTCCAGTATGGCCATGAAAGCCTCATCGGAGAAAACGACGGTTTGCCGAAAAGCGCGAACCGCGTCAAAAATCTCGGCCTCCCGAAGAACGGCCTCACCAATCCTCAAGGTGTGATCAGTCCATGACTCCCAGCTCGAGTCAGCACTGAAACGACCACGAAGTCGAAAAGGCTTCACCCAATTGCTGCCGTCACCCCGAAAAACGCCAAGGCCCACTGGTCTCAAATTGACCGATGGATGATCAGAACCTTGGTAGCCACTGGCTGGCATCAACACGTCCAGACGGACAGGTGGTTTCTCTGCAAAACCGGAAGGTCCACCAACAAAAACCCCGGTCTTGATCACACTGGTCCTCTTCACCCAACTCGGAGGATCTTCCCTCTTAGGGCACGTGGGAGAAAGGCTCAGGATCGAGATGGTCCGATCAAAAGACGACCGGGTAGAAATAGTTCTCTCCTCACCATCCGTTGTGTAAGAGAACTGAAAACATCTCCTTTGGTATGTCAAGTCGTCGGGGACTGCATCACCGAGGAAGAAAGTAGGCTTGAGCACAACGCTCCGATCGTCCGTAACCCAGGGACGGCTGCTTACCATGATCTTATAAAAACTCCTCATCCTTGAGAGCGATCAATCGCTGTCTCATCTCATCACGATTAAGGGAATCGCATTCTTCCAAGTTTTTCTCCACAAACTGGACCTTCTCCCAAGCCTGCTGAACGGCAGCATTGGAAGATCTAGCAGACCGATGAGGCGCGTCAGTGACAGGACCTTTACCCTTGTTTGTTCTAGAAGAATTGCCTGCAAAAGATGGAAGAGAAAAGATCAATCAACATCGAAATGACAGAATTTTGCTACAAAATTCTAGCAAAATTTTGACATGGTTCCTGGGCAATTCCAACAAAAAGGAAAATACTCCGAAAAAGACAGGAAGCCTGAAGATGAGCTCAACATCGCTGCAAGCTCATAGTCAGTAGAGAATTCTCAAAGAAGGCTCGAACTCAACATCGCTGCGAGAACAAGCCAATCTCATCAAATTTCCGCAAAATCTGGAAAAGAGCTCAACATTGCTGCGAGCTTCAGAATCCAAAAGTTGCAAACTTCCTCAAAATCCAGCAAGACCAAGAAAGAGCTCAAAATCGCTGCGAGCTCAAAATCCTGATGCTTGCAAAAGATTTTTAGGTATGCATCATCATACTTCCAAATCCATTTACAAAAATCATGCATCAAAAAATATCATCATGCATTAGATGCTAGGAAAAGCTTGACCAAAGTTTGACCAATTCCAACCCAATTTGGTCAAAACCAATCAAACTTTGTCCAAGTCAAAAATCATGTTGGCTTGACCTAGAGACTCTAGCCTTCTATCTTGATGCATCAAACAAAAAAAAATGCATACATATTGAAATTACATAGCCTCATTATCATAGTGAGCAAACAAGGAAAAAGAAAAAGAAAGAAAAAAAAATCTCAGCAAAAAAAAAAAAAAATTGGCCCACAGGTCGTGGCCCACTGCCACGTGGCAGTACGGTCAGGTCCGTACGGACCTATCCGTACAGCCAGAAAAAAAAAACAGAAAAAAAAAAAAGGAGAAAAGAAGAGAAAAACGCTGAAAAAAAAAAAAAAAAAAAAAACAGGATCAGAAAAAAAAAGGGGAGAAAATCGTGAAAAGAAGAAAAAAAAGAAAAAAAAGAGAAGCACGAAAAAAAAAAGAGAAAAACGTGCATGAAAAGAAAAGAAAAGAAAGAAAAAAAAAAGAGAGAAAAAAAAAAGAAAAAAGAAAAGAAGAAAGAAGAAGAAAAGAAAAAGAAGAAAATGATGAAGAAGCTACTTCTACAATGGAGATTCTTGAGGAGGAAGAAAACTTACTTGAAGCTATTGATGGAGAAGAAGAAGAAAAGCTTGGAGATCCTTGAAGAAGAGAAAGCACTTCTTGTCTTGGGGAGCACTCTTGAAGATTTCTTGCAAAAAGAAAGTAATGGAGCAAAAGCACCAACCCTCTTTGCTTTTATAGAAGAGAGCAAGCCAAAAGAGGAAACAAGGAGAAAGAAAGGAGGTAAGTGCTAAAATTTAGCTACTTTCCCAAAGAGAAAGATATTTTGAGAGAATCTTTCCACAAAAAGAAAACTTGAGAAATTCTCTCCAAGTAAAGATATTTTTAGATATTCTCTACACAAAAGAGATATTTTTAGATATTCTTTACAAATATGACACCATATGAGATCTAGGCCATCTCTAAAGCCTAAGGTCCCATGGGTTAGCCCATATGAGCCAGGTTTGACCACCTAGGCACTAAAAGTGGCTTTTAGTCTAAATATTCCTCTTACCAAGAGCAAAAAAAAAGAAAAGAGCAAAAAAAAAAAAAAAAAAAAGAGTCCCATGCCTCTTTTGAGTTGATGGGACCATTCAAAAAAAAAAGAAAAAAGAAAGTCTCATGAGTTTCCAAAAACCAAACCATCCAACCTCATGAACCAAATTGAGCCAAAATCTTGAAATTGACATTTCACAAAACCAAATTCCGGTCCCCTAGCTCGCCACATACAGCTTGTTAGGTCACAAGACTAAAACCAAAAATCAAAATCCAAACCAAACCAAACCTGACCCCCCAACCTGCCACATACAGCTTGTTGGGTCACAAGGTCAAAATCAAAATCAAACCCGACCCCCTAACCTGCCACATACAGCTTGTTAGGTCACAAGGTCAAAAACCAAAATCCAAAACCCAAAATCCAAATACCCCATGTCATTTTCAAAACTTTGCCTTGAGATGGTACGTAATCCCTCTCACTACCATAAAATTCCCCCAGAAACTCAGAAGGCTATTAAAAAAAAAAAAAAAAAAAAAAAAAAGCTCAAGACTCTTGGTCAAGTTGGAATCTCTCCTCCAAGTTTCTCTTCGAGGCACATCGACTCTAAAAAGCTACTTGTCGCTGTACCTCGAGGGGGCATTTGTTGACACCAAAAAAGTCAATATGTCTCCTCAACATCAAGAAGCCTCCTGAAGCTGCATCCTGCTAAAAATAGGCAAGGCTACTTCAAGCATCAGATTTTGTCAGAATCAGACAGAACCTGAGAGATCCTTCAAGACAGCTAAAAGAGGGGTACACCTGAGGTTTCGGGCCATTTCGACATCGTTTGGCCTAACTTCACTGCTTTGACAGCTAAACAAGCGCTCCCGGCGGCAACATCATCAAAGACACCAAAACTTTGATCAGAGCCTACGGATGACTCCAGAATGTCTCCAAAGGGCTCCATACCAAATTTCAAGTCAAACCGACAATGTTTGACCCTCCATCAATGCTCGAGCAGCAAAATCAAGCCTCCCGGCGGCGGCAACCACCGAAGCCATCACTCATCGAACAAAATACATGAGTGGCTTCAACATGCTTTCAAAAGGCTGCACGTCAAATTTCAGGTCATTCCGACAACGTTTGACCAGGTTTCGATGCTCCGAGAGAAAATCAAGCCTACCGGCGGCGGAGCAACCCGGGACCATGACATCCAAAACGAAGCCCATGGAACGTCTCAAAATGACTCCAATAGGCTCCTCGTCAAATTTCAGGTCAATCGGACATCGTTTGACCACATATCAAAGCTCGGCATTTTTCCCGCAGTAAAATCAAGTGAAGCATCGATGGGACCCCAAACGGCTTCGAAACTCAAATAAAAGCCCATGGTTGGTCCTATCCACTGCTCAAGAAGCTTCACCTCAATTTTCAGGTCATTCCGACGCTTGACGGAAAATCGGCTACAAAGTCTTCGACTTTCCCGAAAAATAGGAAACTTTGTGCTCCGATTTCGCGAGGGTTCTCGTCAAGATTTCTTCAAGAAAATCAAGTCAATAATTGAGGAAAAATGTCAAGAAAAATACAGAAGAAAAAAGGAACGAAAAAGACCAAAAAACGGCCGAAAACAACGCTCGGCGACCAAACGGGCCGAAGCCCTATGGTCGCCGGCGACCCTGGGTGCATGGTCGCTCGGCGACCCTAGAAATCCGGGTCGCCGGATTTTCCGCCGAATCGTCCGTTTTCCAATTCTTTTCGCGTTTCAGGTGTTCTGGCCTCTGTGATTTTCTGAAAATCCAATGTTTGATGCTTGAAAAGGACTGATCTTCGTCGACATCTCGGATCCGCCGTCAAAAGCATGAAATCATCACCGATCGCCTCAAGATCGCCAACCGGCTGACCAAGAAAGTGCACTTTCTGCCCGACCGATCGTGAAATCGACAAGACAGATGTCACCGGCCCGCCAACATCAATCAATGTTTGAAATTGCATCGCAATCCGACATCAAACAATGCGTGGATCCACCCGTGATGATCGCAAGAAGAATCTCAAAAGGCGCAGCACGGCCCGCGACTCTTCACATGCCTTGGCAACCACTTAATGACGTTAATTGACCCATTAAAGCAGTCATTAACTCATTATTTTGGACGGCCCAATCAGAACCAAGCATTTGGGAGTTACAAATCCAAGCAATCATGGCATTAAACCCATGAAACTCCCATCATCATGAAGCATAAAGGCAATTAAAAGCCCACTACCTTCATCGGCCAATCACAAGCCTTGACAAAGGAGTTACAAAATCAACTTGTAACTCCTCATCAATTCTTTCATCATGGCCATCAATGCCAATAAACACCTCATGGCTATCAAAAGCCTATAAAAGGAGGTCCATTCCAAGAAGAAAGCAGGATGAAAAGAGATCCCAAGTGCAAGCTCTGAAAAACCAGAAAATCCAAGAGAGAGATGAAGTCCTGCTACTTTGCTCCCGGAAGCACCACAAGGTGATCAACGTCCCTTGGGGGGCCACCCCTTCAAGGTCACCTCCCTCTCCAACATGGCCTAAACGTGGCTTTTCAGCCCGTTTACTCGGTTTTTCATTGGATATAGGACCTTCTCTTGGTCCTTGTCCTTTAAAAAACTGAGGTTAGGAGCCAAGCCAAAGAATCAAAGCATCACATGTTCTCATTTGAAGGACGATGGCGAAGCCCATACATGACTTGCGACCGTCGATCTCAACGTGTCCCCACAATCTCCTGAGAAGTTAGATCCATTTTCTTCCTTTTCTATTGTAGTTTGTATTTCTTAAAGAGACAAAAAGAAATCACAATTCTTGTCTTTCATATTTGATGAGTTTTGTAAAAACGCCTTTCACGGCAAAATCGCCTTTCACGGCAAACAAACAAAAACGCCTCTTACGGCATTCTAAAAACTTGTCTCTTTTCTTAATATTTATGCAATTTGAAAAGTTAGAAAAAAGGATTGATTTCCTTTCCACTTGCGAAGGTGAATCTCCGGATTATCACCATTCCAAATTCCAAGTAGAAAGTAAATCTGGCATACCCGTACAAAAATGTTGATGCCCGAGATTTTCCCTCCTCCGCCGAGACCCAGGTCAGCCCCCGGGGTGCGGAAGGAGAGGACGGAAGATTCCTTTCGGCTCCATCAACAATGACGTTCATATAATTCATCCGTACTAGGACTTCTCTTCATGATAAAGTTGTGTAATACAGCACATGCATTTACAATCTTTACATGTGTCTTGATAGGATAATTACGAGGTATATGTGTCAAAATTGGAAACCGTTCCTTCCACAGGCCAAATGTCCTTTCAATAACATTTCTCAGCTTTGCATGTCGAAGATTAAAAAGCTCACTAGCTGTCTTGGGAGCCAATGCTTGAGCTCCAAATTCCTTTAGATGATATCGGGTCCCACGATATGGTCCAATAAAACCTTGCCTATTACCATATCCAGCATCAACAAGAAAATACTTTCCTATAAAGATTCAATGTGACAATTATCAGAAGATTGCAACATGCTTAACTAGTTTTCAAAAATTATAATAACTTTCAAATTTACATCTTGAAATAAAAATTTACCTTCGGGAACTTGAAGATTGTAGAGTCCCCTATTTTGTAGAACATCGGATAAAACTTTTTGATCGTTGGCTGATCCTTCAAAACCAGCACATACAAACTGGAACATCATGTCAAACCAACTGTTTTCTAGACTCAACAACTGAAATTAACCCCAAATCAGTTCATATGTTTACAGGCAGATGAGTGATACTTATATATAATAAAAGGCAAGACCCAGTTTGTGTTGGGCTGAAGCCATTAGGATAAATGCCAACAAGAATAAGAGAAGACGGGTGTGACTTGTACCAATCATGCTTAAAACATAACATACTCAGATCATGCTAGTAGCCTCAAAGCATAATAGATTCATCATGATTGCCAATTAGGACGCGGGAAAGGTATTTTTTCTATTCATGTAGGGTTGGAGCATGGTTGGAAAGGTAGTTTTTCTATTCATGTAGGGTTGGAGCCTATAGCCCAGTGTCCAGCCCACATTGTCATGAATGTAAACAAGAGTAGTGTTTCCAAAGAGGGTCCCACGTAAAATGCCGAACATCCACCAGTTAAAGAAGGAGAGCTTATGGGCCCTCTCTTTGGGCTCAAACTCATCGAACTGGTCTGTGCCGATGGTCGATATGTTGGGCTTGGTTCCACTTGTCCCAATGGCTAGTATGTAGAGCCCACAAAAAAAAAAAACCTAATTGTAGCCTAGATGCACTCTTGCAGTCTACATTGTTAGTTTGTGTACAGGGAGGTGGTTTGAGTGAAGGAACTGAAACTGCAATGTTCAACAAACACAAAAGGCAATCAAAGACATCATACCATTTTGGGTTAAAGACATGACCTCTTTTGACTCATTTATTCTATTTGTAAAGAACTTCATTGTTGACACCAAAAATGTCACTTTGCCTCTTCAACATCAAGAAAGCTGCATGAAGTCGCAACCTGCCACAAATAGGCAATGCAATTTCTCCAAAAAATCAAATCTTGTCAGAATCAAACAAAAACTGCAAGATCCTTCAAGATAGCCAAGAGAAGAGTACACATGAAGTTTCGGGCCATTTCGACAACATTTGGCCTAACTTCACTTCTCCGACAGCTAAACAGGAGCTCTCGGCGGCGACATCATCGGAGACGTCAAAACTTCGATCAGAGCCTACAGATGACTCCAGCATGTCTCAAAAGGGCTCCATGCCAAATTTCAAGTCAAACCGACAACGTTTGACCCTCCATCAATGCTCGAGCAGCAAAATCAAGCCTCCCGGCGGCGGAAACCACCGGAGCCTTCGCTCATCAAACCAAGTACATGAGTGGCTTCAACATGCTTCCAAAAGGCTGCACGTCAAATTTCAGGTCATTCCGAAAACGTTTGACCAGGTTTCGATGCTCCGAGAGAAAATCAAGCCTACCGGCGGCGGAGCAACCCGGGACAATGACATCCAAAACGGAGCCCATGGAACGTCTCAAAATGACTCCAATAGGGTCCCCGTCAAATTTCAGGTCAATCGGACATCGTTTGGCCACATATCAAAGCTCGGCATTTTCCCCGCAGCAAAATCAAGTGAAGCATCGACGGGACCCCAAACGGCTTCAAAACTCAAACAAAAGCCTATGGTTGGTCTTATTTATTGCTCAGGAGGCTTCACCTCAAATTTCAGGTCATTCCGACATCGTTTGACCAAGTTTCAGCTTCTGGCAGAAAATCAGCCGCTCTACGCAACAAAGTCTTCGGCTTTCCCGGAAAATTGGAAACTTTGCACTCTAAAAATGCAAGGATTCTCATCAGGTTTTCTACAGGGAAATCAAGCCAATAAATGAGAAGAAATTTCAAGAAAAATACAGAAGAAAACGGCGACGAAAAAGACCTCAAAACGACCGCAAAACGGGCTCCGAAGGGGAAAAATCCCCCAGGGTCGCAGACCCCTGCGACCATGGCCCATGGTCGCCGGTCCATGGTCGCCGGCGACCATGGAGGTCCGGGTCACCGGATTTTCCGCCGGTGACCCGTTTTTCCGTCTTTTTTCGCGTTTCGCGCACTTTGGCCCCTGTGGTTTCCTGAAAATGTGATTTTTAGTGCTTGAAATTGACTCATATCCGACGACATCCGTCAAAATCACGGGTCAACCTCCAAAAGCATAAAATCATCATTGATCGCTCCAAGATCGCCAACCGGTCGACCAAGAAAGTGCACTTTCTGTCCGACCGATCGTGAAATCGACAAGACAGATGTCACCGGCCCGCTCTTAGCTATCAATGTCTGAAGTTACATGTTCATCCGATGTCGATCAGCATGTAGATCCATCGATGATCGTCGCCAGAAGAATTCCAGAAGACACGGCATGGCCCGCGACTCTTCAACTGCTCGGCGACCAATTAATGTGGTTAATTGACTAGCTTTATTGCAGTCATTAATTCATTTCTTTGGACGGCCCAATCAGAAGCAAGCATTTGGGAGTTACAAGTCAATTGATTCATGGCATTTAAACCATGAAACTCCTCCCATTATGGTAATTAAGGTGATTAAAAGCCCTTAATCTCCATCGGCCAATCAGATTCAAGGAAAAAGGAGTTACAAAATCAAGAAATAAATCTTGTAACTCCTCCCATTAAAGCCATTAAGGCTCATAAACCCTCCTAAATGGCTACCAAAAGCCTATAAATAGGAGAGCATTCCATTGAAATTGGAATCGGAAAAAAGAGGAGAAAATCAGAGGATCAGAAAAAAGGAGCGGAGAAAAGGATCAGAAAATCGGGATCGATCGATCGGAGATCACTTCCAAAGCAACAAAGAATCCAGAGAAAGAAACAGAGAGAAAACTCTGCTGAAGTTCTGCACCGGCCACCACTACAAGGTGACAAAAGTCCCTTGGGGGGCACCCCCCCCCCCCCAAGGTCCTTGCCTTCTCTTGCTACCTCCAATGGCTTAGACGTGGCTTTTCAGCCCGTCTACTTAGCTTTTTATTGGACATAGGACCTTCTCTTGGTCTTTGTCCTCTAAAAACCTGAGGTTATAGCCAAGCCAAGCAAATCAAGAGCATCTTCTGTTCTCATCTGCATGGATGATGGCGAAGCCCATACATGGCTTGCGACCGTCAATCTGAACGAGTCCCCCACAATCTCCTGAAAAGTTAGATCTTCCTTTTCTTGCTTTTCATTGTAGTTTGTATTTTTCTAAAAGAGACAAAAATCACAACTCTTGTCTTTCATTATTGATGAGAATTGTAAATCGGCTATAAACGCCAAAATCGGCTATAAATGCCAAACAAAATCGCCTTTCACGGTAAATTAAGAAAATGTCTCTTTTCTTAAATATATGTGCAATGGAAAACTTGAAAGAAGTTGATTTCCTTTTTACTTGCGAAGGTTGATCTCCGGATTACCACTTGCAATTCCAAGTAAAATAGAAAATCTGGCACACCCACACAAAAGAAATGTTGATGCACGCTTCAGGGCCCGCCAGGGCGAGAAAGGGCTGGACCCGACGGACTCCCACGTTCCGCCGACCCCGGTAGCCGCCCCAGCGTCGCCTCGGAGCGCGTTCCATCAAGCTGGCACACCCGGTGGGACACGTTCATTTGAGAACACGGTGCTTGGAAATGAAATATTTGCATATCATACTTTTTGCTCTATGCTTATACTTCTTTTCCGGATTCCTTGGCTACTTTCTAGCTGGTAGCCTATGTTGGATTTTGCATCCTAAAAAAAATGAGATGGGATTTTTTGGAAATTTCTATTTCTTTGAGTTTGTTTCCATTCTTTCTCTTTTCAAAAAAAAAAATCAGTTTTCTTAGTTTGAATTCAAAATTGAGAAACTTTGATCCTATCCTATCGTTCTTTGGTGCTTGCAGAAATGTTGAGCCCGTTCGACTAAGGTTTTGGACCATCGTTTCTCTTCGATGAGTTCATTAGAGATTTCAAAAAAAAAAAATCAGTTTTCTTAGTTTGAATTCAAAATTGAGAAACTTTGATCCTATCCTATCGTTCTTTGGTGCTTGCAGAAATGTTGAGCCCGTTCGACTAAGGTTTTGGACCATCGTTTCTCTTCGATGAGTTCATTAGAGATTTCAAAAAAAAAAAATCAGTTTTCTTAGTTTGAATTCAAAATTGAGAAACTTTGATCCTATCCTATCGTTCTTTGGTGCTTGCAGAAATGTTGAGCCCGTTCGACTAAGGTTTTGGACCATCGTTTCTCTTCGATGAGTTCATTAGAGATTTCAAAAAAAAATAAATAAAATCAAAAAATCAGTTTTCTTAGTTCTGATTCAAAATTGAGAAGCTTTGATCCTATCCTATCGTTCTTTGGTGCTTGCAGAAATGTTGAGCCCGTTCGACTAAGGTTTTGGGCCATCGTTTCTCTTCGATGAGTCTATTTGGGATTTGAAAAAACAAAGACATAGACCACTAAGGTTAAACCAATTGCGTTCTTTGATCACGATTGATTCAAGAAAAGCCTTGTCCAGAGTGTGGAGACAGCTTGACTGTTCTAGGCAAGGGTCCTCTAAACGGGTTCATTAAGTAATCCTACCCTTACCTGGGGGCAATTCTATCAATTGAGGTTTCATAAGACCGGGTTAGGAGGCCTATGTGTACTCTCTCGTCTTTAAATCTTAAAAATTTTAAAAAAAAAATCAAAATAAAAAAAAAATCTTAAAAAAAAATAATAAAAAATCAAAATAAAAAAAAAAATAAAAAATAAAAAAAAAGATTTTCAAAAAAAAATCTTAAACAAAAAAAAAAGATTTTTTTAAAAAAAAAAAAATGAAAATCTTAAAATAAAAAAAAATCTTCAAAAAAAAAAAACTCTCGTCATTTTAGATTCAGATCCGAGAAATTGTGGTTCCTTCCCTTCTGGGTACTGGTGCTCGCGGAAATCGTTGAGCCCGTATTCGGATCGGAATACCATCTGCTCTCTTTGATGAATCCAATCTTGACATTTCAAAAAAAAAAAAGAGAATCCCATCTCGTGGATGCGATCTCCAACATTTGTGCATAGCAATACTGGTACGCCCTTTCAGGGTCTACTGTATCTGTGACCGGCACATTTGTAACTCCTACCTTTAATTCTTCTTATCTCGAGCAAGCCCTGCTTCTCGATAAGTCGAATTTAGGTTTACAATTGCTTCTAGCAGTCACTGGAACGCTCATTCTGGGCTCACCATACTTGCTGTCAGAACAATTGTACCCTCTATGGCTTTTTGCCTTCCTCATATTACTTGGGTCATGTCCCTTGAGCGATTTGAAAAGACAAAATCATAGAATTCCCCATTTATGATCATCATATTCTTGTGATTACTAATGGATGTGGTCTTGTTTCAGAAATTTTGAAACTAACAATGGCAGCTTCACTGATCATCACCTTCGATGAAAACAAGCACCAACTCATGCTTCAACAGAAGCAAAGCACGCGCACCCATAAGCGCCCTGTCAGCTGCCGAAGCGTCAACTCCCTCGGCAACTCTCTGAACTCCGGGTCGACCTCGACTCCCCGGACCATCGTCTTCGGGATACTGGGACCATTCCCATTTCCCGAAGAACAAGCTGCGCCTGCTAAAAAGCAGAAGATCGCCTCTCAACGTGTCACTCCCGTGACACCAAAGGCGAGCGCCCAAAAGCCCGAAGCCCGCGGCACCCCCGCGAAGCCTCGACCAACAACCAACCAGGTCTATCCCAAGACTTGGTCTCCAAGACCTTCCCCAAAACAAAGAAGGTCTCAAAATTCCACCAAGCCAGCATACCTGGCCCCACTCAAAGAGAACAAGTTCTACCCTCTTGCCTACATGAAAGAGGAGAGACCCGTCTCCAACCTGACTCCCAAGTCAACCCAGCATGAACTGGCTTGCTCCCACAAGCCCAGAATCAGATCACGCATCACTAGGCCTCTACAAGCACCTGCCAGGGCCTACACTCCTTCAGTTCGACCCTTCATCCCTACAGGGGCCGAACTCGAAAAATTCAAAGCTTCGCTGCAACAGGCAAAGGACCGGGTCCGGATCCTGTCTTTGCCTAGCTACAAAGAAGACAAGCTCGGCTGCTGCGCCCGAGGGAGCACATCCTTCATCGTAAGAGCCCAGCCAGAGCTGACTGAAGCTCAAATCGCTCGTCGAGCACGCCGCCGTGCATCATATCGACAAAAGAGACTAGAGAAGCAACGGACCCAGCCTCCTACACTTCAAGTCTCCCACAAATGGGTCGAAAAAGAAAGACCCGACCAAGTTGCTGCCGTCCATATGGTTGGAAAAACCAGAAGACGCCAAAAGTCAGCATCAAAAATCCATGTCCGACGTCCGGTGACCCGTAGCGTCACCGGGACACGAAGACATCCAGAAGAATCTCCTGACCCTTCAAGCCAAGGACGGGAGAGTAACCCTTCATCGAGCTCTTCATCAAAAAGAATGAGCCCCAGCTCGGTCACCAGGACGATTTCTTCGTTCGAATCCCGAGGGATGAACGTCTTGGCTACAAGTTCTGAGCCACCACCTCAGAATCCACCTCGAGATGATGCGCTCACACGCATCCAGCAGTTGGAACAAGGCCAGCAGAGGATTGAAACTCTGATGGAAAACATTCTCCTTGTCGTCCAAAATCAGGCAAACAATGAGCCTCCTCCAAATCATGACAATAACGAGGAGAATTGTGAAGAAAATGAGTCGCGCGCCCTTACCAAAAAGGACGTAGACAGTATCCTCGCCAAAGCTAAAGAAGAGGATATACTCAAAGAGCATGGGATCAAGCCACCATATCCTTTATGGATGGACTCGGTCCCGTTCCCCACAAAATTCAAACATCCTACTCTCCAAACATATACGGGGAAAGGATCGGCCAGACAGCACGTCATCCACTTCAAGATCTTGACGGGAGCTATCGCAGATCAAGATGCACTCAAGATTCGCCTCTTTGCAAGTACCCTAAAAGGTACGGCCTTCGATTGGTACTCCACTCTGCTGGAGAACTCCATTCAGAACTGGGCTATGCTGGAGACACGCTTCCTGACCCACTTCCAAGGTGAGGATCATCCTGTTACTATGGCTCAGCTCTGCAGCCTAAAACAGGGAGAGAATGAGTCAACTTATGACTTCATTCACAAGTGGAAAGCAATGGCGTACAAATGCTCAGATGTACTGCCACAAGCGTCGCTAGTCGACATCTGCCGAAACAACATGAGAGCTAAAATCCGCTCCATGATCATCGGCAACAAATCAAAGAACCTGGGGGAACTCCTCGAAGCTTCCATGGAAGCTGAAACGGTGATCAAAGACCTCAACAGTCAGAAATCATCAAAGAAAGAGCCGACTGCTGTTGCAACCTCTAAACCAAAGAAGAAAGAGGTCCTCAATGTGCAAACCAAGTCAGCTCCTCAGCAGCCAAAGAAAGCTGAAAACAGAGCTGCAGGTAAGAGACCTGAACTCTCTGATGCCTTCAAAGAGCGAGTAGAAAAGAAATATCCGTTCGATGAAGACGTCGAAGAAATCTTTGAGGCTCTCCTAGCAAATGGCAAACTCATTTTGCCAGAGCCCAAAAGACCTGGAGACGTTGGCAAAACCAATGATCCTCGGTACTGTCCATACCACCAGATGGTCTCGCATCCTCTCAATCAATGCTTTGTTGTGAGAGAGAAGATAAACGAGATGTGGAAAAACGGAGTCATCACCTTTGACAAAAATTATGGCCCCGCCTCCGTCAACATGGTGTCACGTGGACAAACACCAAAATCACCGAAGAAGAAGATCACTACTTCCTTCAAGGTGATAAAAAGAATTCAAACGTCCGAAGTGTTGGTTCCTTGCCCGACACCAGACGGACAACCCATATGGGTACATCCCGATCTCCTGGAAGATGAAAATTGGGAGATCGTCAAAACAAAGCCGACCGCTCAGCAGCGAAGGCAGGCTAGGAAACATCTCCTCAAGCTCAAACGGCAAGAGAAGACCCAGCCAAAACAAGAAGTCCATGAAAAGGCAGAGGCCTCCTCTACCACTTCACTCGGGGCAACAGAAACGTCCCTTCCAGAGACTTCAAAGGGGGTAAGAAAACTCACTCTCAGTGATTTCATGCCACCTCGATTCAGAGAAGAAGCTATGCAGGGGGCATCATACTCTTGCAACTCGGTAGTTGGATTCTCCATTGATGGATATGAGTCCAGCGACACCGATGATGGATTCGAGTCCGGCTACACTGATGAGTGGGAAGAATCCCTTGAAACAGGAGAATATCTCTCCGATGAAGAATGGGTTCCTGAAACTCACCTTATGCCAGTAATCTGGTATAACCCCTTACAGCCACAAGGATCCTGGTCTGATGATGAAGAAGACCAAGAGGCTGCACAAGAAGATGCTGTTAACCCAGCACCTGTCATTGCTCCAGTGGAAATCAACTATGTTGAGCCACACGGAGAAGACGAAGAAGAGGATCTGGCTCCCATGCCTGATCTTGAAGAATATGCAAGGATCTTGCAGCGTCTCGCTCTAGAACAAGAGCAAGACCGCGTCAACGAGATTCCTCACAATCCAGAGCCGGAAGTCCCTGAAGCTCACCAGGTACCTCCACCCTTAACTCCTGAAAATGGAGAACATTGCTGGATAGACGATCCTCTTACATCCGAGGATGAGTCTGACTCCGGGCAGGCAACATCTCCTATCAGAGCTTCCTGTAATGTAATATATCAGGACTATAGCTCTTCTGAAGCGTCGTCTGATGAGATTACCTATACTCCGACGACGCCTAGCAACTGGAGCTACCTTGTCTCACGTGACTTTCACAGAGATGACACCCTCTCAGGTTTCTTCTCCTGAGACTGTGACTTCAGGATACACATTCTTCCCGACTCATCATCATGAAGAAAACCCAACTTGGGGTGATGGATGGGTCAACGAAGAAGAAAAGCTGCTGGATGCTGTTCAGGACTTGCTCTCGGAAAATGCTCCGTGCAACACAATCACTGAGGATGGAAACTCTACTGCAGATACATCCCCAGTAGATGAAAAACGACAGCCTCTTGATCCTGAAGACAATCTTCCAAACGAAGATCCTTCTCAAGAAGCTCTCGAAGTTGGTAGAGGCACCCGCTCTGGCCGGGACTACCACAAAAATTACAACCAATCTTCCTTTACTTATGTAAATCCTTCGGGAAAAGATGTTGTAAGCGCCCCCAGTGGCAAAAACAATGATGAACATGCAGGCCCCAAGGAGGCTTTCAAGTATGACTTGGTTGAGCACTTCAAACACATACCTGCACGTCTTCACATCCTAGACTTATTGCGAATGTCTCCACGCACTCGTGATAATCTCATCTCAGAATTACAAAAACTGAATGAGGATGTCGACAAACATGCCCCGCAAGTCCTCCAAATTGAAATGGACTACCGGGTCAAAAACTCAGAAACCTCCTTAAAAGGAGAAAAAGAGAAAAGCGAGGGATCATGCATCCAATGCCTCTCGGTTCAAAAGGTAGCCAGTGCAACCATCGCCTTCACTAAGGAAGACCTCCTACTTGGCGAAGCAAGGCACAACCGACCCCTGTACTTCACAGGGTACATCAAAGAAATGCCGATACATAGAGTTCAGATCGACCCAGGTTCTGCACTCAACCTTATCTCCACTTCGGCTCTTGAAGAGTTGGGCATCCCACCCAGCAAGCTAAGCCACACATCTGTATCTATCTTTGGATACGATGGGAGCACTCAAAGGCCTATCGGCAAAATCAGGTTCAAATTGCAAATCGGTGATCTTATCTCTGAGGTCACTGTGTATGCAATAAAAACCCCCTCATGCTACAACATTCTTCTCGGACGTCCTTGGATACACGAGAACGGTGTTGTCCCTTCAACTCTACATCAATGCATCAAGTTCGTCGGCGACGACGGCATGGTACATCGCGTCTTTGCGGACAGAAAACCCTTCAAAGGTAAAGAAGTCCACTTCGCAGACTCCCAGATGTATGAAGGAGAAAAAGAAGAAGAGGAAATAGCACCCCCTGCTGAAAATCTCCAGAAAGATAAAGGCAAGGCTCCTCAAAAATCACCGGAAGAAAACAAACCCTCCGGCAAATTAGAAGAGAGTAGTCAATCTCCCTTCGTTATCTCCCTCAAGAATTCAAAACCTTTGGTCATCACGACTAAAGTGAAGAAGGCGAAACAAAAGCCTGGGGGCAAATTTGTTGTCTCTCTCGTGTCTATCATGCAAGACACAGACTCGGACTCAGAGCCAGAAGACGATGCATCGTCAAGCCAAGCTGACACTCAGCAAGTTCAGCCTGCTCTCACTCCGATGGAGACACCTGCTGATGTAGAAGATCCTATGTCTGCTACCTTTGTTGTTCCGGCAACATCACCAAAGCAAAGACCGATCTTCTTTCATAGATCGGATGCTTCTTCATCAAGTTCTCTGCTTGAACCTTTCCAAAATGAAGGTATGCCTCAACTATCTCTATATAGTCCTGTGGCACAAGCTATCATGAAGAAAATGGGCTTTGACGCTCAGAACCCAGTCGGTTTGGGAGAAAGACGCGGTATTCTCACGCCATTGGAGCCCGCCTTGACCAAAAGCCAGCTGGAAGATTGGAGACTCTACGGTCATGTAGAAAAGTCTTCATATGGGTTAGGGTATGATCCCGACACTCCTCTGAGACAGTTGACACAAAAGCTTAAAAGTCGTTTTACCGACCAAGCCTCAACATCTCAAGTCCATAAAGACATCGATCTCCCTGGATATCTCTTTAAAGAGTTACCTGACAAAGATCCAGGAAGCTCATCCAATTTGTACGATTTCTCTGATGATGAAGAGGAATCGTCCGATAATACAGACTTGTGCTATTCTGACCCAGAAGAACCCTCGTCTCCAAAAGAAATACCAGATTCAACAGGCGATTGGGACTATCTCATAGCAAGCCTTGAGGAGATCACCAATCAAGAAAATCCATGGAAAGGAACAGAGCCTTGGTCTGGTAATGCAGTTGAAACTCCAGAAGGTTTCGTTGAGTTGGAAGCCTCCGAAAATATTGTGGAGGAACCACCTTCGAACCTTCCGACAGAAGATCCTGTTGAAAAGATAAACTTGGGAACACCTGATAACCCACGTCCTGTATTCATAAGCAAGAATATAAAGGATGATGAGTTACCCGAGTATATCGCTTTTCTTCGTGAGTTCGTTGATTGCTTTGCATGGTCCTATGCTGAAATGCCTGGTTTAGACCCCAAAGTAGCAGTCCACAAACTCAATCTTCAAGAAGACATCAAGCCTGTCAAACAAGGCCAAAGAAGATTCCGTCCAGATGTGATGGATAAAATTGAACAAGAAGTTCAAAAACTCAAAAGCGTTGGCTTCATCCGTGAG
This sequence comes from Umbellularia californica, assembly GCA_028538565.1. NCBI lineage: Eukaryota > Viridiplantae > Streptophyta > Magnoliopsida > Laurales > Lauraceae > Umbellularia > Umbellularia californica. The sequence goes on along the minus strand of JAPQWN010000012.1, from coordinate 28,980,623 downwards.
GAACAACATCCAGAGTGGTTGGCCAACATTGTCCCCGTGACAAAGAAAACTAGGCAGATCAGAGTCTGTATTGACTATAGAGACTTGAATGGCGCTTGCCCTAAAGATGAATTCCCGCTCCCCATACCGGAGGTGATGATTGACAATACCTGCGGATTCGAGCGAATGACATTCATGGATGGCTTCTCTGGTTACAATCAGATAAAGATGCATCCCGAGGATGAAAAACACACTTCATTTCGGACTCCATTTGGCGTGTATTGCTACACTGTCATGCCATTTGGTCTGAAAAATGCTGGTGCCACATATCAGAGGGCTATGATGAAAATATTCCAAGATATGCAGCACAAGACGGTCGAATGTTACGTTGATGACCTCGCCGTCAAAAGCAGAAGAAAAGAAGACCATCTCAAAGATCTTCGGGAAGTCTTCCTCCGACTCCGCAAACACAAGCTGCGGATGAATCCTCTAAAATGCTTCTTCGGCGTCTCGTCGGGTAAGTTTCTCGGATTCCTTGTTCGGAAAGCTGGAATAGAACTTGACCCCATCAAAGTCAAGGCTATTCTAGAAATGCCCTCTCCAAGAACCTTGAGAGAACTAAAAGGGCTTCAAGGGAGATTGGCCTACATCAGACGGTTCATCTCCAATCTTTCGGGGAAATGCCGTCCATTCTCTCGATTGATGAAAAAGGGTGTAGACTTTGTCTGGGATGCCGACTGTGAAGCCGCATTTCAAGATATCAAGTCATACCTGACCAAACCTCCAGTGTTAGCTGCCCCTGCCACTGGAAAACCATTCATCTTGTACACAAGAGCTCTTGATCATTCTGTAGGCGCTCTGCTTGCACAAGAGAATGGTGAGGGAAAAGAAGCTGCTCTATACTACCTCAGCCGCATGCTAGTAGGTGCAGAGCATCGCTACTCTCCAGTCGAAAAGGAATGCCTTGCAGTGATGTTCGCCGTACAAAAGCTACGTCACTACTTGCTTTCCAACACAGTCTACCTGGTCTCAAGGATCAATCTCTTGAAGGTTCTTGTCACAAAGGCAGGTTCTCTCAATGCCCGACTGGCAAAATGGTCCATCCTTCTATCACAATTTGATATAAGGTATGTGCCACAAAAAGCAATCAAAGGCCAAGCTCTAGCAGATTTCCTCGCAGAGCATCCATTGCCTAAAGATTCACCACTCAGAGATGATCTCCCAGACGAACCTGTCTACAACGTGGAGACTTCCTCACCAAATGCCTCCTGGGACATGTACTTTGACGGTGCAACCAGGACAAATGAAAACAGAAAGCTGATCTCGGGAGTTGGCATCCTCTTTGTTAGCCCTGACAAATACATGATTCCACACGCTTTCTCGCTATTGGAACCATGCACAAACAATGCAGCTGAATACCAAGCTCTGATCCTAGGATCGGAACTCGCCATCGAATCCGGTATCACTATGCTGGAAGTCTTTGGAGACTCTCAACTGATCGTCAACCAGATGAATCAGAAATATAAAGTCAGGAAGCCTGATCTGCTGCCTTACTACAACAAGGCACAATCGCTTCTGCAAAAGTTTGACATCTGCAACATCACCCACATTCGTAGAGGTGAAAACATCCGTGCAGATGCCCTGGCCGGACTTGCCGCATCAATGGCGATCCAGGAAGGGGAAAACATTCAAATTACAGTGAGTGAGAGAAGGATCCTCCCTCCTCTTAACACACACCAAGCAGTTGCTGAATGCCACCGAGTGGTTGGAAGTCGGATCTCTATCCTTCAAACTTCAATCGGCGACTGGAGGGATCCGTTCATTGATTACACTATGTTCGGAATCCTACCTGAAGATCCAAAAGAACGGGTAAGCATCCAAAGGCGAGCCCCAAACTTTCATTTGGATATCCCTTCAAAAATCCTTTACAGGAAATCCTTCAATGGAGTACTCCTACGCTGCTTGTCACAACAAGAAGCTGAAGAAACACTCAAAGAAGTTCACGCTGGTCTTTGTGGAGCCCATCAGGCTGGTCCCAAGCTCTACGACCAAATCAAAAGGTTGGGTTACTACTGGCCTACCATGGTAGCTGATGCAACGCAATTTGCCAAACGCTGCCAGCTATGCCAAGTTCACGGAGATTACATTCACATGCCTCCAGAATGGCTGCATCCTACAGTAATCTCATGGCCTTTCGAAGCATGGGGCATGGACATCATAGGTCCTATCTCTCCCCCTTCAAGCAAAGGTCATCGCTTCATCTTCGCCGCAACGGATTATTTCTCCAAGTGGTCAGAAGCATTTGCGTTCAACGAAATGAAGACCTCATCAGTTCTTCAGTTCCTGCGCACCAACATCATTTGTCGTTTCGGCATACCCAAGAGATTCGTCCATGATAACGGACCACAATTCCGGGATCATCGATTCTACAGGTTCTGCGACAAATACAAAATTCAAAGCTGTCCTTCGACTCCATACAATCCAGCAGCAAACGGATTAGCAGAAGCCTTCAACAAGACACTCTGCAAAATCCTCAAGAAAATGGTCTCTAGTCGCAAAAGAGACTGGAGCGACAAATTGTCTGAAGCTTTGTGGGCCTATCGAACCACCGTTCGAGGACCAACCCATAGCACACCATTCTCCTTGGTCTATGGATGCGAAGCTGTCGTGCCCCTAGAGGTACAAATTCCTTCTCTGAGGGTATCTCTACAAAATGACATGACTCAAGAAAGCAATGCGAAATTACGACTTCATGAGCTGGACAATCTCGATGAGAAACGGCTCGAAGCTCGACAAAGCATTGAACTTTACCAAGCACGCATGGCAGGATCTTTTGACAAAAAGGTCAGGCAACGCGCCTACAAAAAGGGTGACTTGGTTCTTGCGGTAAAAAGACCAATGGTCTTCGCTCACAAGTCCAAAGGCAAGTTTGAACCAAAATGGGAGGGACCCTACGTCATCGACAAGGTCTTCTCCAATGGCGCATATGCCCTCCTAAACATGGAAGGCGACAGATGTATGCTGCCGATCAACGGCAAGTTCTTGAAGCGGTACTACCCTTGAAGACTTACCCAACTGGGTAAGAGCAATGCCTGTATGGCCAAAACCTGTTCTCAGGTACTCGCTCGTCAAACCCACTCTCTTTAGAATTTTCATATCAAATGTCAAAATTTCTAGAGATTAAAAAACAATGCTTATTTTTATCGTTTCATTGTTCAAAAACAAAAAAAAAATCCAAGTTTAGGAGCCTCTCCCTGACTTGACCAACACTTTCGATCCTTGAACCAAAATTCATGGTTTGAAACAAAAAATTCGGATTCAGGGATTTCCACCCTAGTCTACCTTACCTTTTACCGCCAAATGGTTTTAGGTCAAAATTTACGACCCTCGTGTCTTTAAAAAAAAAAATGGTTTTTCAAAAATCGCGGGGAAGTGACACTTAGTCGATACTCGCAAAACTCAAAAAATCGGAAGGATGCGAACCCCATTCGATACTTCCAAAACCTCTAAAATCGTGCAGACGCAACATTTCAGTTGATATCCACAACCCAAATTTCAAAGGTTCGAGAAAACCTCAAATTTCAAAAATCACGGGGAAACGACATCAAGTCAGTACCCGCAAAACCAAAAGTTTTGGGAAAAGCAGGGAAGCGACGCTTAGTCGATATTTGCACCCCAATTCGCGAGGAAGCGACATTCCATCGATACTTGCAAAACCTAACCCGCGAGGAAGTGACATTCCATCAATACTCGCAAAACCGAATGAGCAAGGAAGCGACATTCCATCGATACTTGCAAGACCATTCAGCGGGGAGGCGACATTTAGTCGATACCTGCATTTTGAAAGCAAAAAAAATCTGGCTATAAACGCCAAAACCTGGCTCTTTTGCCAAAAACCGGCTATCAATGCCACCAAATCGGCTATAAATGCCACACAAAAAAAAAACCTGACTCTCATGTCAAAACCGGCTATAAATGCCACAAACCGGCTATCAACGCCACAAAAAATTGGCTTTCATGCCGGCAAACCAAAACTTGGCTTTCAAAAAATGGCTATCAATGCCACCAAACCGGCTATAAATGCTACAAATTGGCTATCAATGCCACCAAACCGGCTATAAATGCAGCAAATTGGCTATCAATGCCACCAAACTGGCTATAGATGCCAACAAAACAAACACCGGCTTCCATGCTAACCCAAATTTTGGCTTTTACGCCATAAAATTTCGGCTTCCATGCCATCTCAAAATTGGCTCCCATGCCACAAACAAAATTTTTGGCTCTTATGCCATCTCAAAAATCGGCTATAAATGCCACACAAAAAAAAAACCTGACTCTCATGTCAAAACTGGCTGTAAATGCCACAAAAATCCGGCTTTCATGCCGAATTCGTTTCCCCTACCAAAACAATCATTTGACAAAAGATTTTCACAAATGACAAAACTTTTGATCAAATCCCATTTAGCAATTGCTTTCATCACAAAAAGATTTGAGTGAGCGTAGGGAAAACAAAAAAAAAAAAAAAAAAAAAAAAAAAAAAAAAAGGAAGTACCAAAAAAATACATGTGGTACCAACGCAAAAAAAAAATAGAAAGTGTTCACAAGCACTACAAAAAAAAAACAAAAAAAAAAGAAGTACCAAAAAAGTACATGTGGTACCAAAAAAAAAGTGTTCACAAGCACTGCAAAAAAAAAGGTACCAAAAAAATACATGTGGTACCAAAAAAAAAAAAAAAAGAAGAATAGTTTCTGCTACAAAAATCAGGAGCTTAGCCGAAAATGGTCTCCAGCCAAAGCTTCAGCTCCTCAAGCAAACTTTTGGCATCAGCCGTCAGAGTTTCCAAGGCACGCTTCTTCAGGAACTTGCCATGAGATGCTGGCGAATGCCGTAACCCTTCTTTTACACCGGGAAGCTCTTCCCCAGCAGTTTGCCATCGTTCGTTTTCTAGAGTCCTCCTCTCGAGAACTTGACCGGCATCTGCAACCCTGCGAATCAGAGTACTCTCCCTGTCACGAGCCTCTGTTATAGCAGCCCACTTCGCATCGACTTGTGCCTTCAAATGCTCAAGACGTTTTCTGGCCTCCTCAACTTCCCTATCAAGGACGTTAAGGTCATGCCTCAATCCGATGATGGCTAGCTCTTCCTTGTTCTTCTCCCGAACTAGCTGCTTCTTGCTTTGTGTAGCCTCATTCAGGTCAGACTTAGCCTTATCAGCAGGGTCCAAGAACATCTCCTTGAAGAATTGGTCGTCAGGGAAACCCATGGTCTCAAACCACTTGTCACCCAGTGCAATGATCCTATCAACGGTCGCCCTGGCACCTATGACATCCAGACCAACCTCTTCGGTATCAGTGAGAATCTCCTGCACATGTGGGATCATGCCAAATCCTGCTTCCAAGTGTCCAGAAAGGAGAGTCTTGATCCAAGAACTCAAAACCCGAGCCAGCACCTTCTTCGCAAATTGAAGAGACGAACTGGATGAAGATTCACCCTTCTCCGCTGATCGGCTGCTCATGTCATGTCCCATTGGAAGAGTAACAAAAGAACTCTTTCCACTTGGAGCCACTGGAGAGGGAATCTCAACACGAGGCATCTCCTCAATCATGTCAGAACTGGTCTCTACCTCCGGATCGACCTCTGGCATCCCTTGCTCTGGTTCTGAAGAAAGCGATGGACTCTCTTCTGTCACTTCAAAACCTGCAAATGAAACACAAAAAGGTATGAATATGATCCTGTTCAAAAAAAAAAAAAAAAAAAAAAAACCATCAGGGTCATCACTACAAAGTACCTTCTTCGACGACTGGCGGAACACTCTCTTCCTCCATGAACTCATCGGAAGCATCATCAACATTTGCGTCCATTGATGGTTCAAAGTCATCGGAATCTTGTGGCGAGTCAGCTGACAAGAAAAATGTTAGCAAATCAAATCGCAGGCAAAAAAAAGAGAAAGCGAAGGAAGTCATACCAGTCGGAGATTCCGGAATCATTCCAGAGTCCCTAGGTTCTTCTTCAGATGCCATAACCGGCTCCATCACCGCCTCATCGGTCGGAACCTCAGGCATCGCCAAGTCTTCATCCTCTGCTAAAAAAAAAAAAAAAAAAAAAGCAGCAGCAGGGTGAGAAAACAAATCAGAACATGGAAAGCCCCATGAAAGAAGCAGAAAAAGAAAAAGGAAGAATCATACCTTCACCGATGGTCTCTTCTTCCCGAATCCTCTTCTCCGGAGGTTCGTCAGCTTCCCCTGGCACCTCCTCATTGACAGTGAGAGGGACTTCCACATTAGGAGAGTCTTCGTCCCGCCCCGTGTGACGCTGACTCCTCCTCCTCTTCCTACCTCTACGGGTTCGCTTCCTAGAAGAACCCGCCCTACTATCAGAGTCAGGTTTCTCACTTGACTCCTCACTGGATGGTCTGCTCTCGCCAGTAGACTCCGCGGAAGCTCGCCTCTGTGCCGCTTGCATCCAAGCGTCGAGCTCAGCTTCCTCCTGTTCTAGCTGCTCCAAAGCCTCATCAGGTACTTCCCGAACAGCTTCAGAACCAATGACGCCCTGGTCACCGAGAAAGCCTATCTTGTGCTTCTCTCCAGAAAGGAAGGCCCAAACTTCCTCTCGGCGGACGCCATCCGACTTCCCAATGCCTTTTCCAGAAGACAGCTTTACATCAAGCTCCTTCTTGGAAAGCCCCCGATATGCCAAAAAGCTCTCCGCGAACCACTTCGTGAAGCCGGCAGTTCGGAAAGTCGACAGCTCAGGATAAGAAATCGCGGCAGTAGTGTCTTCAGCACTATAGAAAGCCCATGCATTTCTGCCATCCTGCAAACCCCCAAAACGCTTCACCATACTCGAAGGCGCTCCAACAATGCCTTGAGAGAAGCCCAACTGAAGTGCAAAGCGAGAAGGTACATACGGCTGGATGTCGACGAAAAGATGTCTGCGGTACACCATCGTGCCGACTCGTATGCTGAAAAGCCACTCCTTCTCTGCATTGGTCAAAGAGTAATGCCTTCCCGACCCTGCTCTGGTAGAGTCTCGGGAGGCACCAAAATCAAAAGCCTTCTTCCGCAACTCCGGAGAAAGCTTAACTGAAGACTGCCCCATCTCGACGTCCCTGAATCGTCGGATCCTCATGCGGGCAAACAAAAGTGATTCGGATACGGCTTTTCCCTTAGCCAATCGAATCATCAGAGGATCATCATCCTGTGCAGCACCCAGCTGGTGGAAGCCAGGACAGTGGTATACAAACCACGAATAAAAGATATGGGCTGAAAATACCCTATTCATAGGGAGCCCAAGCCGAACCAAAAAAGCAGCAGCCTGCAGTTCGGTACACAGGTAGGAGTAAAGAGCGGGCACCAAAGCAAGCCGTTCTCCAAATGCCATCTGACAAGCCGGAAATATACAATGCGGCCTGATGTGCGTCCCATCTCCACCAGCAAAAATAGCCTCACCTAGCCAAAAAGTGAGGTAAACGCAAGATCTCTCCGCAGTGTAATGTCAGAACAAATGGCATCTGTGCTCGCGAAGAAACCCTTCAACTCTTCCTGCATGGCCGAAGTCTTCTTCCTGTCTTCCCGGGTCATGCTATCAGAAGGTTCTCGACCGTCAAAGGAGTTGAAGAATGAAAAGCCACAACTCTTCCAACTGCTGGATCTCACTTTCGAGCCCTCCTTCAAAAAATCATAGAAGGCGACGAGCTGAAAGTATAGGAGCCTGAACTCCTCTGACTGCTCCTCAAGGACGCTGTCAATCGGCATGAACTCCTCATAGAGTTTGCCAAGGATGGGCAATCCAGTAATAGCACTCAACTCCTTCAGAGAAAAACCAATCTCACCGTTCGTGACAACGAAGGTATTGGTCTGAGGGAGGAAAGACTCCAACATAGCCATGAAGGCATCATCGGAAAAAGTCACGGTCTCCCTGAAAGCGCGGACCGCGTCAAAAATCCCGGCTTCCTTCAAAACGGCGCCCCCAATCAGCAAGGTGTGGTCAGTCCATGACTTCCAATCGGAGTCAGCATTAAAACGGCCACGAAGTCGAAAAGGCTTCACCCAAGTACTGCCGTCACCGCTGAAAACGCCAAGGCCCACCGGTCTCAAATCGACCGACGGATAATCAGAGCCCTGGTAGCCGCTGGCTGGCATCAACATGTCCATACGGACAGGTGGCTTCTCCGCAAAACCGGAAGGTCCACCAACAAAAAACCCCGGTCTTGATCACACTGGTCCTCTTCACCCAGCTCGGAGGATCTTCCCTCTTAGGGCACGTGGGAGAAAGGCTCAGGATCGAGATGGTCTGGTCAAAAGACGACCGGGTAGAAATAGTTCTCTCTTCACCATCAGCTGTGTAAGAGAACTGAAAACATCTCCTTTGGTATGTCAAGTCGTCAGGGACTGCATCTCCAAAGAAGAAGGTAGGCTTGGGCAAAACCCTCAGATCGTCCATAACCCAAGGACGGTTGCTTACCATGATCTTATAGAACTCCTCATCCTTGAGAGCGATCAATCGCTGTCTCATCTCATCACGATTGAGGGAATCGCATTCTTCCAAGTTCTTCTCAATAAACTGGACCTTCTCCCAGGCCTGCTGAACGGCCACATTAGAAGATCTGGCGGATCGACGAGGTACGCTTGTAGCAAGCTCTTTACCCTTGTTCGCTCTGGAGGAACCACCTGCAAAGGTTGGAAAAGAAAAAGATCGTCATCAAAATGACAGGATTTCGTTAAAAAAGAAAAAAGGGTCACTTTGTCCCACCAAAAATCTGGCGAAATTTTGGCATGACCCCGGGGCAATTCCAAAGAAAAAGGAAATACCCCGACGGAAATAGAAAGTTTGAAGATGGGCTCAACATCGCTGCAAGCTCCGAGACTCCAAACTTTCGAAACCTCAAAATCTCCGCAAAATCAAGAAGGGCTCAACATCGCTGCGAGCTCCAAATTCCCAAATTTGCAAAGATTTTCAGGTATGCTATCATGCTCAATCTACAAATAGTACATGCATGAACATCTAGATTTGCACAAAAAAACGCATTATCATGATGAGCAAAAAAAAAAAAAAAAAAAAAAAAAAAAAAAAAAAGAAGAAACTTTCTCGAAAAAAAGGGGAGAAAGAAAAGAAAAAAAAGAAACTTTCTCAAACAAAAAAAAAAAGAGAAGAAAAAAAAAAAAAAAAAAATAGGCCACGTGGCCGTACGGACCAGATCCGTACGGATCTGTCCGTACGGCCCACAAAAAAAAAAGAGAAAAAAAAACGTGAAAAAAAAAGAAATCACGTGGAAAAGAAAAGAAAAAAAAAAGAGAAGAAGAATAGAAAGAAAAGAAAAAAAAAAAGAAGGAAAAAAAAAAGAGAGAAACTTTCTTTTTTTTTTTACCATCCTATTCTCTACATGGAGTTTTCTTGAAAGAAAAAGAGAGAAAACTTACTTTAAGCCATTGATGGAGAAGAAGAAGGAAAAAGCTTGAAGATCCTTGAAGAAGAAGAACTCTTGGTCTTGGAGCTCCCTTGAGATTGTTGCAAAAGAAAGCAATAAGAGCAAGAGATCCTACCTTCCTTTGCTTTTATAGGAGAGAGCAAATCAAAGAAGGAAACAAAGAAGAAAGGTAAGTGTTACTAATTAGTAACCTTACCAAAAGAGAAGGAATTAGAAAGATTCTTTCCCAAAAAGAAAGATGTCTTTGAGAGATTTCCTCCCAAAATCAATTAAATGAGAGATTCTCTCCAACAAAAAAGGATATTGAAGATTCTTTCCCAAAAAGAAAGATACCTTGAGATATTCTCTCCCAAATTAAGGGAAGATGAGAGATTCTCTCCCATAAAGATATTTTTAGATATTCTCTATCCAAATGAGATATCTTTAGATATTCTTTACAAAAATGGCCCCACATGAGATCTAAGCCATCCTAAAAAGCTTAAGGTCCCATGGGCTAGCCCATATGAGCCAGGTTTGACCACCTAGGCACTATAAAAAAAAAAAATGGGCTTTTAGTCAGGAAAAAAATCCCTCTTACCAAGAGCATACAAAAATGGTTCCATGCCTCTTTTGAGTTGATTGAACCATACAAAAAAAAAAAAAAAATTCCAAGCCCCATGAGCTTCCAAAAATCAAACCATCCAGCCTCATATACCAAATTGAGCCAAAATCTTGAAATTGACATTTCACAAAAATCCAAACCACTCCAATGGACCCACACAGTCCCAAAGAGTGACCAAAAACCAAATCCTGGTCCCCTAACTTGCCACATACAGCTTGTTAGGTCACAAGACCAAAACCAAAAACCAAATCCTGATCCCCCAACTTGCCACATACAACTTGTTGGGTTACAAGATCAAAACCAAAACCCGACCCCCTAACCTGCCACATACAGCTTGTTAGGTCACAAGGTCAAAAACAAAAGCCCAAATCCACATCCCTGATGTCATCTTCAAAACTTTGCCTCGAGATGGTATTTGATTCCCCTCACTACCATAAAATTCCCCTGGAAGCTCAAAGGCTACTCTACCAAAGGAAAGATTGCTCAAAGACTCTTGGTCAAGACACAAGCTCTCCTTCAAAAATCTCTTCGAGGCACATCGACTACAAAAGTCAAGCAACTCGTCGCTGTACCTCGAGGGGGCATCTGTTGACACCAAAAATGTCACTTTGCCTCTTCAACATCAAGAAAGCTGCATGAAGTCGCAACCTGCCACAAATAGGCAATGCAATTTCTCCAAAAAATCAAATCTTGTCAGAATCAAACAAAAACTGCAAGATCCTTCAAGATAGCCAAGAGAAGAGTACACATGAAGTTTCGGGCCATTTCGACAACATTTGGCCTAACTTCACTTCTCCGACAGCTAAACAGGAGCTCTCGGCGGCGACATCATCGGAGACGTCAAAACTTCGATCAGAGCCTACAGATGACTCCAGCATGTCTCAAAAGGGCTCCATGCCAAATTTCAAGTCAAACCGACAACGTTTGACCCTCCATCAATGCTCGAGCAGCAAAATCAAGCCTCCCGGCGGCGGAAACCACCGGAGCCTTCGCTCATCAAACCAAGTACATGAGTGGCTTCAACATGCTTCCAAAAGGCTGCACGTCAAATTTCAGGTCATTCCGAAAACGTTTGACCAGGTTTCGATGCTCCGAGAGAAAATCAAGCCTACCGGCGGCGGAGCAACCCGGGACAATGACATCCAAAACGGAGCCCATGGAACGTCTCAAAATGACTCCAATAGGGTCCCCGTCAAATTTCAGGTCAATCGGACATCGTTTGGCCACATATCAAAGCTCGGCATTTTCCCCGCAGCAAAATCAAGTGAAGCATCGACGGGACCCCAAACGGCTTCAAAACTCAAACAAAAGCCTATGGTTGGTCTTATTTATTGCTCAGGAGGCTTCACCTCAAATTTCAGGTCATTCCGACATCGTTTGACCAAGTTTCAGCTTCTGGCAGAAAATCAGCCGCTCTACGCAACAAAGTCTTCGGCTTTCCCGGAAAATTGGAAACTTTGCACTCTAAAAATGCAAGGATTCTCATCAGGTTTTCTACAGGGAAATCAAGCCAATAAATGAGAAGAAATTTCAAGAAAAATACAGAAGAAAACGGCGACGAAAAAGACCTCAAAACGACCGCAAAACGGGCTCCGAAGGGGAAAAATCCCCCAGGGTCGCAGACCCCTGCGACCATGGCCCATGGTCGCCGGTCCATGGTCGCCGGCGACCATGGAGGTCCGGGTCACCGGATTTTCCGCCGGTGACCCGTTTTTCCGTCTTTTTTCGCGTTTCGCGCACTTTGGCCCCTGTGGTTTCCTGAAAATGTGATTTTTAGTGCTTGAAATTGACTCATATCCGACGACATCCGTCAAAATCACGGGTCAACCTCCAAAAGCATAAAATCATCATTGATCGCTCCAAGATCGCCAACCGGTCGACCAAGAAAGTGCACTTTCTGTCCGACCGATCGTGAAATCGACAAGACAGATGTCACCGGCCCGCTCTTAGCTATCAATGTCTGAAGTTACATGTTCATCCGATGTCGATCAGCATGTAGATCCATCGATGATCGTCGCCAGAAGAATTCCAGAAGACACGGCATGGCCCGCGACTCTTCAACTGCTCGGCGACCAATTAATGTGGTTAATTGACTAGCTTTATTGCAGTCATTAATTCATTTCTTTGGACGGCCCAATCAGAAGCAAGCATTTGGGAGTTACAAGTCAATTGATTCATGGCATTTAAACCATGAAACTCCTCCCATTATGGTAATTAAGGTGATTAAAAGCCCTTAATCTCCATCGGCCAATCAGATTCAAGGAAAAAGGAGTTACAAAATCAAGAAATAAATCTTGTAACTCCTCCCATTAAAGCCATTAAGGCTCATAAACCCTCCTAAATGGCTACCAAAAGCCTATAAATAGGAGAGCATTCCATTGAAATTGGAATCGGAAAAAAGAGGAGAAAATCAGAGGATCAGAAAAAAGGAGCGGAGAAAAGGATCAGAAAATCGGGATCGATCGATCGGAGATCACTTCCAAAGCAACAAAGAATCCAAAGAAAGAAACAGAGAGAAAACTCTGCTGAAGTTCTGCACCGGCCACCACTACAAGGTGACAAAAGTCCCTTGGGGGGCACCCCCCCCCAAGGTCCTTGCCTTCTCCCGCTACCTCCAATGGCTTAGACGTGGCTTTTCAGCCCGTCTACTTAGCTTTTTATTGGACATAGGACCTTCTCTTGGTCTTTGTCCTCTAAAAACCTGAGGTTATAGCCAAGCCAAGCAAATCAAGAGCATCTTCTGTTCTCATCTGCATGGATGATGGCGAAGCCCATACATGGCTTGCGACCGTCAATCTGAACGAGTCCCCCACAATCTCCTGAAAAGTTAGATCTTCCTTTTCTTGCTTTTCATTGTAGTTTGTATTTTTCTAAAAGAGACAAAAATCACAACTCTTGTCTTTCATTATTGATGAGAATTGTAAATCGGCTATAAACGCCAAAATCGGCTATAAATGCCAAACAAAATCGCCTTTCACGGCAAATTAAGAAAATGTCTCTTTTCTTAAATATATGTGCAATGGAAAACTTGAAAGAAGTTGATTTCCTTTTTACTTGCGAAGGTTGATCTCCGGATTACCACTTGCAATTCCAAGTAAAATAGAAAATCTGGCACACCCACACAAAAGAAATGTTGATGCACGCTTCAGGGCCCGCCAGGGCGCGAAAGGGCCGGACCCGACGGACTCCTACGTTCCGTCGACCCCGGTAGCCGCCCCAGCGTCGCCTCGGAGCGCGTTCCATCATTCATGACATCTCATTGGCAATCTCTACTTCTACCAAGGTTCAAAGCACTGATGCATATCATGATGTATTGCATTCACAATAAATCCATTAAGTGGAACAGATGAAAATATCATTTTTTTCATAATACAAGTATTGCATATCATAATGTATTGCATTCACAATAAATCGATGGATCTACTATTGTTTTTCATAATACAAGTAGGGTTTTTGTTTAGGCTTCTTGGTTTTTGTATTCTTTTGCTGCTGAAGGGGGGAGATGGGGGTTAAGAGCAGGGGCAGATCCTGAAGGTGCCGTATAGAGATACTGTTTAGAAAAAAAAAATTTGGGGGCTGGGATTTTTATCATTCAAATTTAGGAGATGGGTTTTTATATGAAGATGAAGAAGAAGAAGAAGAAGAAGAAGGGATCATGGAAGCAGCGATTTTCCAAGGGTCTTTTGTAAGACCATCTCTGAAAAGCTAAAAAGGGGACTTCTTCTTCATAGGTGCTGTCATTCTCATCTTCTTCACTTCTCTTTCGTTATCTTCCAAGATTTAATCCACAACCTCATACACACCCCAACCATATCCACCCCACACCCTCCTATCATATTGTGACCAATATGATGATGAAGTAGCAGCAGCTAGTTTGGTTGCTTGATGACTAGTTGGATATTTGGGCATGTCATTTTTGGGGAAAGAGAGATGGTCAAGTGTGAATCAGAGAATTTTCTTTTTTAGCTATCTGACTTGTCCTAGGGGAAGGAGACCATCTAAACCCATCCGTTTATGTGGCCATATCAGAGAGATTGAGACAGAGAGAGATTACATAGAAAGAGATAATGAGAGAGAGATTGGAGAAAGGGGGAGAGACATGAGAGGGGAGGAAGAGATGGGGGTGAGCGATGCATACCTTGGCATAGTAGTCTCTTTTACACCAAAGAGAGGAGACGTCGTTCCGGAATGGGAAGGAAGAGGAGACGTCTTGTTTTTGTGTTGGAGAGGGAATATTGAAAGGAAGTGGGGTTTGTGCATTTCGAACCCAGGATAGTTTATGACGGAACGAATGATCTCCGTACCGGGCGACTTTTTGAGTGGGGTTTCTTTACACACCATTTCCATATGGGATTCCTTTTACCATCCATGAAGGTGTGAAAAATTAGGTGCGAAAATGAGTACCATTTCACACCATTTTCATATGAAATTTACATACGTGATGCGTAAAATAGTGCAAACAAACGTGATGGTACGTAACATTCACGCATGTGCATCATTTACATATGTAAATGGCTGCAAACAAACGACCCCTACGTGTGCTTGATAGATATTGTTTCCATGCTCTATTTTTGATACAGTGAATATCATCTTGTACTCGTTTTGAATTTCAAGTATAAGCTCATTTGAATATTTGTTTCAAGTATTAAAAAGGGGATCACTTCTTAAGTTCGTGTGCATATATTTTATGCCCTTTTGCTAGTCGTGCATTGTCTTGTTTTGATAAGTGATTTTCCCCCTTATTTCGATTTGTTTCAAATGTGCATCTCGTGTTTTTGTGCATTCATGAATCCAAGTGAATACCATTGAGCTTAGACTGCCCTTTTAGTCTAATCCACTGTCAGGGGGTCTTTAAACTTGTGGACTATCTGCAGATTAGTCGTGTATTTTATTACACATCGTTCGTGTCCGGTTCCATGGCCGGAAATCCCCATCTACCTCAGTGTGACGTGGGAATCGTGTCTTGGTTATCGTGCTTGTCGTGCGTGCTTGCTCTTTTCATTATATATAATAGAGAAAGGATGAGCTCTTTGTGGTTAAACTATTCATGATGTTTTATAAGTACTCATGCTAGCCTTATTTTGTATCTTCAAAATGCATCTCTGTCAGTATTTGTTTTAAATTTGGCAAGTTATTTTATTATGATTTCCTTTAACTTTATTGATCCATGCTCATACCTAAATTGATTACCTGCCAGACCATCGTGTTTGATATACTATACTTTGGTGCTCTAGGTAGCAGGTTCTCATCTTGAGCTAGTACGTGTGCAGGTGGATGTAGAGTCACGAATTTTGCAGGTTTGTTGTGTCAGTGATGTCATATAGACGTCAGGTTCGACACCGGAGTTACGTTACACACCTGGGTAGCATTTGTTCTTAGCGTATTATTTTGAAAGGCTTTTGTTAGCCCTTTCCTTGGGATTGTAATTAATGCATTTCTTAATTTATAATTTGAACATGCTTGGGTAATGATTAAGCATGTTACTGTCAGCTCTGTATATGTATTATCTTGGTTTGTTTCTAGTCTGAGTTTGAGTATTGCTATGATAGCTTTACGCTGATAAGTTGAGTGTGACGCGGAATCCGATGGCCACGGACTCTGGGTCGCAACGCCACCTAAGCTTCCTTGAAATGTTTTGATGTGTTGGAAATTATGTCTTCCTCACACACGCGGATCCTGGGGAGAAATATTATTTATCACTTACTTCCCAATTCACGCCCCCGAGGTTGGACCGCTGCAGGGATCCGGGTTCGGGGGTGTGACACTCAGGTGCCAAAGTTTTGTTAGATTAGATGAAGATGACTTCCTCTTTAATGATGGCCTATTATTATTTCGGTATCATGTATCTCATACATTGTGGGAGTTATTAAATAAAGTTCATTGGTTACCTTGCCAGAACATATAAAAGTATCGTTCCTCTTTATGACAACTTCAGTACCAAAAGTAATAAAATAACTTTGATTCACCAAACTAGAAACCGAAATTAAATTCAGCTGTAAAGACGGTACATATAATGTATCTAACAAAACCAATTTAATATTTGAAAATAACAAAGTTACAACTCCCATTGAAACCGCCTCTACCTTAGAATCCGATCCCAAGTTAACAATGATTTCTCCGCCACTAAGCCTCCTGGTTTTGGGAACTCCTACAACGAATTACAAATGTGATTAGTTACACTGGAGTCAACACATCAGGATTCTGAAGTACTAGTTACAAAACTAACTTTAGAAACAATCGACTCAATCATACCTAAGGTCTTTTTCTTAAACAGAAAATCAGGAAAATTTCTCTTCCAATGTCCTGTCATAGCATAGTGAAAACACTTTCCTTTTGCTCCCGTACCCTTAACTTTTGCCACATCACCAGTAGCACCATTCTTCACCTTAGGACCTTTGGGGATTAATTTCTTTTTGCCTTTCCAGCCTTTGCCTTTCGGCTTGGACCCAGTAACCGACTTTTCAGTCATCAGGGCAGTTGGTTTCTTCTTCATGATCCCTCAGTCGCTGCCAGCTGGTTAGACAGCTCAGCTAAAGTCAAATTCATCTTTTTCATATTGTAATTAATCTTGAAATGGTTGAATGAATCTGGTAGCGACTCAAGGATCATGTCGAACTGTGATTCTACATCAATCACAACACCCAGTACATCTAGCTCATTCAATGAATCCATCATCTTAAGCATGTGTTCCTGTACTGGAGTTCCCTCAGCCATCTTAGTATTTATTAGCACCCTCATAGCTGCCTGCTTAGCAGGCCTCCCCTGGTCCCTAAACATCTCCTTTAAGTTCGATATAATATCGGATGCAGTCTTATAGGATTGATGTTGGTGTTAAAAAACACTAGACATGGATGCCTGCAAATTGCACCTGGCCATCTCATCGTCTTTAATCCATTTGGTGTAAAGGTCCTTCTGGTCCTGTGATGCATCTGACCCAAGCTCCTCAGGGCAAGGTGTGGTAAGGATATATTTGTATCTTGAAACAGTTAGGACAATATTCAGGTTCCGTTTCCAGTCTACGTAGTTGGATCCCACCAACTTATTCTGGTTGAGGATGGTCGCAAGTGAATTGAAAGTATTTGAATTTATGTTGAATATACTGTAGCACATAACCATACATTCAATTAAAGAATATAAATGACATTAGGGTTTAGTATTCTACAAATTTAAGTTGGAATCCTCATAACCACTAAATTCTGAATACATCGGAATCCCAATCTCTTGGGGTATGCCTCCTAGGGAGTACGAATACTACCTAAATTGGTGCGGATCAAAGTTGGTCAAAATTAGGATTAAGACTAACTATTCATGATCCCCATCATTCATTATTATCTAGGTATCTCATACCAAATAATATATGATTCCTGATTAGCTTCGGTTTCTAAAATAATGAGGCAAATCCTCGGGGATACTACAACATTATTTTAGTTAAGTGTGACCCACCAACTAGCATTGCGTGACAACCGTTGTGGGCAGCTCCTCTTTGGGAAGTGGGCCCCCACCCCATCTCACCAACACTATTCATTGGAGATCCATATCTAGTAACCTGACAAATAAAAGACCTCCGTAGGGAACGGCCATTCTCAAGATGGTGCGAGGCTAATACTTTCCTTACAATGGACCTATGGTGGAAAACCATGGGGATTTCTAAATTTAAATGCCCACTCCCACTTAATATTTTAGAATTGAGGATTTCCTTTTAAGTATACAGGCCCACATATATCAAATCATCTCATGATATGACCAATGATTGGTTCCAAGTCAAGTTATTTTAAGGAAAGTCCAGTTTCTAAGATTAGTGTTACCAATGGGTCCATCTCATGGGTCCACCAACGCTAATTAGAACTCTTTCCAAAAATTAATTTGATTTGACCAATTTTGAAAAACTGCTATGTTTGGATCAAATTTGGAAACATTCCATAAAAGCATTCATTCATAAATAGAAAGTGCTAAAATTAGAAACTAGTCATCTCCTCCACATTGCCCAAGCGGAATAGACTTCTTGGACTTCTAGACTTTCCAAAACTTTGGTATTCCTCAAACTCTTTGGGCATCTCCAAAACGCTTTTGGTAATCTTCAAACTCTTTGATTAGGAGTCCAACATCACTTCTTCGTCTCGGACATCGCCAGAATTTACAAATTTAGAAAATTACATAAATTCCTATGTCTCAGCAATGAGACTTACCTGGTAATCTAAATATAGAGATAAAATGGCTGTAGGGAAATTCAACATTCCTTGCCCTTTCATGGGAAACCAAGGAAACCATGATGCCCTTTACACTTAGCCTCAAATAAACCCACAACCATAAAAAGAAAGTAAAAGACTTGTGGGCCATATGGAGAGGACATAAACTTGCAATGTTAGTATCACATACACAATAGGGACTAGGGTTAGGAAGCCACCATCCATCATCTCATGATGAAAAAACCCGGATAACCACACAAAAAAAATGCATACAGCAGGGGCCGAGGTCGCTGGTAAAGTCCTAGCCGCTGGTAAAGGAGTGATATGGCCACCGGTAAAAGTTATGGCCACTGGTAAAGGTGTGTTTTGGCCGCCAGTAAAAGTCGACCATTCAACTCAATGTTTTTGGATAAAACCGCGATTTTGCCCGAACTTGTCCCTTCTTGTGCATTCAGAAAACATAATATATGCATAAAAACACCAAAATTGATCCTTACATAGCCCTAGGTCTACCTCTTCACATCTCATGCAAAGATTAGATCTAAACTACTGATCTAATAAGAGTAGAGATGAGGCATGACTCTGATACCAATTTTTGGAAGTATGTGGGCCTCGTGGATATGTTTCAAAACTTTTGACCCACTTGACGCATGGATCAAGTATCCATAAGGCTACAAAACCTAATCCAGGATCCAAGAACCTCAAACTCATGATCAAGATCGGTAAAACACTATCTCTAAGATAGCAAATAACATCACTATACAACCAAAATAAATGCATAACATACAAGGAAGTAGATTATACCTTTGAAGCTCGGTAGTGCTCTAATGGACAAGAAGACAAATTACTTAAACAAGAATTCTTCTTGTAGCGAATTAGGATCTCCAAGACCTTGTTGTCTTCCACGCTATGACCAATTCCAGATCTCTTTTCTCAAGAAGAATGGTGGGATCTCTAAGAGAAAACAAACTAGAAGCTCTAAAGAAACAAGAAGAAGAAACTAGAAGAAGAAGAGAAAGGAGGGAGTGCAACTCTTGCACTATTGGGCTTGAATTCCAAGGTGGACATCCAAGGGGTTTGGTTCCCCTATTTATATCCATATGCAGCCTCCTCTTTCTAATTAAAATAGAAGTCTCACTTCCATAAGAATTAATAACTATCTTCTTTCTAATTATGATTGGAAGTCTCACTTCCATAACAATTAGTAATTTACTATTACCACTATTAGAAGTCTCGCTTCAAATAGAAATTGTAACTTTGTAATTCCTTTCCTTTTGAGTTCAAATACAATTAGCAATGATCTAATAATTGGGCTAGTGTGGGGACCACTAGGGATTCCATAGAAAGCAGGCTCCAACTGGGACACCCTGACCCCACATCTCATGTGAAATCCGGGCCCATAGTTAATTGCAAATAACTCCATTATATAAATGCAATTGCATACCAGTCTTATGAATAAATTACAAAGCAAACCCTAAACTTCCCTATTACCACAAGTAGGCCCCTCCATTTATATCCATGGATCAATTGGACCTGTCTACCAGATAAGATCCATTTCTTATTATCCTTGAGACCCAATTAATTATAGTGATCATCAGTACCATCCAATTAACTCTTAATTGAGATGGGTGCACACTTTGTAATGATAAATCCATTAATTGGCATAAGGGGATAATGTAGATAGATTCTATCTTGACAATTGAATGTTCCCATAGTCCTACTGCCACGTACCCAAAACACCGAGGTGTTGACCTACAGTTGGCCTCACTCATTGGTAACTTAAAGCAAATGAATAGACAGAAACTTGAGTTCATTAGTGTCTTAGGATTGAGAGCCAATTGCTAGGGAATTATGAGAGCAGGCCTTAAAGTATAGACAGTGTTTCATAAGGTGCTTCTCATGGTCCTTTTGTTATTTAATTTGGAGAAACTTTCATTAATTCTTTGTATCCTTTAGATGGCCGAAAATGCCTTCATTTAAGTCATTTGCTTTGCAGTTAAGATATAAAGTACCCTTTTGAAAGGGTTGACTTTTTTACTGACACATGAGAATTCGTCACACAAGGGTTCATTGGAAATGAGAAATTACTTTGTAGATGTAGAACACAACTTGTTTTGATAGCTTGAGAGACAGTTTAGAGGTTGAAGTAATCGTGTCCTCGCAAACCGATGGCAAACTTGTAATTTTTTATAAAACTAAGTCTATATAAGCAACAAAATGTTGGAAGTGTGGCCCCGTATATAGGTTCTCAAAAACTTTTGACCCACTTAACACAGGGATCAAGTATCCATAAGGCTTCAAACCAAATCCAGGATCCAAGACCTCAATCTCATCAACCATGATCAGTAGTAAACTCTATCTAGAAAATAGAAATAGCATCAAAACAAGCAACCACGAAATCTCCAACATGCAAGGAAGTAGATCTTACCTTGGGAGCTTGGTAGTGCTCTAATGGAGAAGTAGACAACTTGCTTGATGAAAAACTCTTTCTTTGAAGCAAATAGAATCTTCAAGACCTGGTTGTCTTCCACGCTATGACTCGTTTCAGATTTCTTTTCTCAAGGAGAATGGTGGGTTCTCCAAAAGAAACCAACAAGAACCTCAAAAGCAAACCAGAAGAGAAATTAGAAGAGAGAGAGAGGAGAGAGAGGGAAGCAACACTTGCTTTGGGCATGCAACTCCTTTTTGGAATGGTGGTGGACATCTAAGCCTTTCCCCTATATTTACAGCTTTTGCAACTTCCTCTTCTTACTAAATATTAGAAGTCATACTTCCATAAGAATAAGTAACTTTCTATTCCTTTCCTTTTAGAGTTCAAGTAGAATTAGTAATAATTTAATAATTGGGCTAGCGTTGGGGCCACTAGGGTTTTATAGAAAGCTGGCTCCAACTGGGACACCCCGACCCCACATCTCATATGCAATCCGGGCCCACAGTTAATTGCAAATAACTCCACTATATAAATGCAACTGAACTCCAGTTTTCAGAATATATTACAAGAAGACCCTAAACTTCCATATGACCACAAGTAGGCCCCTCCATCTATATCTATGGATCAATTGCATTAAACCCGTTCAACCAATTTAGATCCACATCTTATTATCCTTGAGACCCAATCAATCACACTGATCATCAGTACCATCCAATTAACTCTTAATTGAGATGAGTGCGTACTTACCAATGATAAATCCATTAATTTGCACAAGAGGATAATGATGATAGATTCTATCTTGACAATTATATGTTCCAGAGTCCTACTACCACGTACTCATGACACTGAGGTGTTGACCTACAACTGGCCTTACTCATTGGTGACTCAAACAAATGAATAGATAGAAACTTGAGTTCAGTAATCTCTCAAGATTAAGAGCTTATTGCTGGGGAATTATGAGTATAGACCTTAAATGAAAGACAGTGTAATATAAGGTGCTTCTCATGGTCTTTCAATACATCTAATGTATCAGCATGATGATCCAAAGTATTACACTCTGTTGATTGAGACAAATCATACTATCTCATAGTGATATAATACTATAACCTTGTCAGATGAGATGCCCAATCTCATGATCAGCTGTGAAATAATTCAAATATAGGATTTGTGACATATGTCTCCCATATGTGAATCTCATCCACACACATGTATCACATCTAATATACTTGTGGACTCCGGTTCATCTCATGAATCATGTCATTCGTATTGGTTATGTGCAAGCAGGGAATAAGATCATTCATCTCATGAAATAAAAGCATGATTATATTGATAAATAAAGAAATAAATCAATTTATTACATTGTCCACTGGATTGAGACCATATAATCTAACAAAAAAAAAAAAATCCAAGCAGTCTCTTTACTTTCTTCTCTCTCAAGCTACTGTTCACCAGCCCCTTTGAGGCCCATTTTCATCTTGTTTTTTTTGGCGAATTGTGATTCCAATCTAGTGGAAATACTAGCATAGGTGACACGCACATCTGTGCTTATTTTCATCAAAATCTACAGTGGACCACCCCCTCCATTATCGATCATAGCTTTCTTCGAGAGCTTAGAGGTATGGGATTACTCCCAATTCTTAGTATGTTGTAGGGGATAGAATTTCAACCGTTGACCCTAATTTTTATCTCGACCCATTTTTTAATATTTTTGTCATTTAATAGGATTTTCGGTCATTGGATTGGAGTGTGTCTTTACTGTTTTTGAAGTTAGAAAAGCACAAGTCAATTGATCAACTTCAATTTCACAGCATGAATGCATTGGTTTTTTATGATTCCATTTCTAGTCTATGTCATGCTTAGAAATTTTCATGTAATTAACTCATTTTGATTTGTAATTTTGTTATTGTCTTTATGGAAATAAATGGATGAAATTATTGCTAGATGGACCCCTAATGCCTTGTCAAAGATTGCTCAAAAGATGGCCAAGGATGGGAGGGGAAAAGACCAAGAAAGACCAGCCAGACGAACATGTCCAGCGGGGACTTGACGGTCCCATAGTTGACTGTGGAGTGGCTAACAGTCGAGTGTGATCCCATGCCCGTCAGAACATAGTTCTGGCCGGACATGGCGCTGCTAAGCCATGTCCGACCACCATATTAGTCTCATGTCCGATCATTATGATTCAGGCCCTTTTTGGACTATAGTTTGACGGCTCTTGAATTCTCTTGCACCCATTGGAGACCAAGTTTAGGAATTGTGTCAACCTTTTGGGGCCCGGACATGGCTTAACATGGCTTGATTATGCCAAGTCCGAGAAGATTGGACCCCATTTCCAAGACTGTCAGGGCTGTCCCCTTTTGGTCGTGTTTGTGAGGTATTTTAAGGAGTTGTGTACTGTAATTTGGGCCATTGATCACCCCATCTAATTGACCAAGTAGATGCTAATTAACTTTGGCTGTTTGACTTGAACCTTAAACCTCACGACATAATATTTGACTTGGAACCCATTGACACAAAATACATGGACTTGGGACATGACGTGGTGTTTTTTGAGCCGACACCGACCTCCAGTATTGCTCATAGACATGTGGAGAGCCTTATTAAGTTTAGTATCACGTAACTTAGAGTCTTTGGATGTCAATTAACATCGGAGCACCGAAGAATTTACATTCACCGACTTCCAGACCTTAAGGAAAGAGACATAACTTGAATTTGGATGCCATGAAAGGCAATTTTCATTTATTTACCGTGAAAGGAGATTTTCATTTGTTTGCCATGAAGGTGATGTTTTTACCGTGAAAGGCGATTTTGTATTTTTGTTGTGAAAGGCGATTCTTTTGTGTTTGCTATGAAAGGCGATTTACAATTCTCATAAAAAATTACAAGACTTGTATTTTTTTGTGTCTCTTTTAAAAATACAAATACCATGAGAAGAAAGAAAAATGAATTTGACTTCACAGGAGATTGTGAGGACTCGTTCAGATTGACGGTCGTAGGTTATGTTTGGGCTTCGCCGTCATCCTTCAGATGATAACAAATGATGCTTTTGATTATCTTGGCTCGACTTAAACTTAGATTTTTAGATAATAAGGATCAAAAGGAGATCCAATATCCAATAAAAATCTATGTAGATGGGCTAAAAAGCGTTGTCTAAGCCATGGAAACAAAAGGAGAGGGCCTTTGGGGGGAGAGGCCCCAAGGGTCTTTGGTCACTTTGCAGTGGTGGTTATTGCAGAGCTTCTTCAACAGAGGAGAGATCGTCGTTGGAGCGTCTTACCAATGATGTAGAGGTTTTCTTAGGATTTGCACATCATGCCTTGCAATGGTGGAAATTGCATCCTTTTATAGGCTTTTGGTGGCCAGGGGGAGTTTATGGGCTTTAAATGCATTAATTGCATTAAAGCTCCATGATGGGAGGAGTTACATATTTTTAAATTTGTATTTTTATAACTCATTTTTCTTGGATTTTGATTGGGCGTTGTAGAATATTAGACCTTTAATTGCATTTAAACTCCATGATGGGAGGAGTTACATGGTTTACATGTGACGAATTTCCTGTCTTGAAAATCAGATTTTTGGAAAATCACAGAGGCCAAATAGCTCAAAACGTGAAAAGGGACCTAAAAATGGGTATTCAGCGAAAATCCGGATGCATGATTCCAGATATAGTCAGAGCCGTACGGACTGGTCCGTATGAAAAAAAAAAAAAAGAGGGAAGAAAAAATATCAGAAAAGAAAGGAAAAAAAAACATGAAAACAAAAAAAAAGGAGAGAAAGAAAAAAGAAAGAAAGAAAAGAGAGAGGAAGAAAAGAAAAGAAAGAAAGAAAGAAAAGAAGAAGAAAGTTTTTCCCTACTTCTACATAGAGTTTCTTTTTAGAAAAGAAAACTAACTTGAAGCCATTGATGAAGAAGAATATGAACTTGAAGATCCTTGGAGAGGAAAAGCTCTTGGTCTTGAAGCACGCTTGAGATCTTTGCAAAAGAGAGCAATAAGAGCAAGGAAGACAATCTCTCTTTCCTTTTATAAAAGAGATCAAACCAAAGAAGGAAACAAGGAGAAAAGCAAGGAGGTATGTGCTAAAAATTAGCAACCTTATTAAAAAGAAATTTATTTTGAGAGATTCTCTCACAAAGAAAGGGAATTTGAGAGATTCTCTTCAAGAAAGGATATTTTGAGATATTCTCTACCCAAAAGAAATATTTTGATATATTCTCTACAAAGTGACAGCACATGAGATCTAAGCCATCATTAAAGGTATAAGGTCCCATGGGTTAGCTCATATGAGATAGGTTTGACCACGTAGGCAACAAAAATGGCTTATTACCAACATAGCCCCCCCTAAAATTTTGAAAATCAATTTCCAACAAAAAAAGCCCTCTTACCAAGAGTATATAAAATGGTCTCATGCCTCTTTTAAGTTGACTGACCCACAAAAATAAAATAAAATGAGCCCTATGAGCTTCCAAATTTCAAACTATCCAAATTCATGCACCAAATTAAGCCAAAACTTTGAAATTGACATTCCCCAAAATCCAAACCACTCCAATGAACCCAGAATAGTCCCAAAGAGTGACCAAAATCCAAATCTTGACCCCCCTAGATCGCCATATATAGCTTGTTAGGTCACAAGGTCAAAAACAAAAATCTTTTCTCTTGACCCCCTAACATGCCACATACAACTTGTTAGGTCACTAGGTCAAAAACAAAAAAAAAAAAAAAAAAAAAAACCCAAAAGCAAAAACTCTTCTTGACCGCCTAATGCGCCACATAAAGCCCTTAGGTTCACAAGGTCAAAAAGAAAAACCAAAACCCAAAACCCAAAATCCAAAATCCAAAAACCCAAATCCAAATCTTTGATGTCATTTTCAAAACTTTGCCTTGAGATGGTATATGATCCCTCTCACTCCCTTGAAATTCCCTTACCGACTCAAAAAGCTACTCCATAAAATCCTTTACTCAAGACTCTTGGTCAAGTCAAAAGCTCTCCTTCAAAGTTCTCTTCGAGGAACACCAACTACAAAAGTTATCCAACTCATTGCTGTACCTTAAGGGGGCATTTGTTGATACCAAAAACGTTACTTTGCCTCTTCATACCCTTTCAAACATAAAAAAGCTACATAAGCTGCATCCAACCGCAACGGCCAATGCTACTTCAAGCATCAAATCTTGTCAGAACCATCCAGAAACTTCAAGATCCTTTAAAACACCCATAAGAAAAGTACGCATAAAGTTTTGGGCCATTTCGACATCATTTGGCCTAACTTCACCTTTCTAGTAGCTAAGCAGTAGCTCCCGTCGGCGGTGAAGCTAGAGACCTTGTTTCACAAAAAGAGCACACAGTTGACCTCAAAATGCCACAAGCAGGTTCTACATCAAATTCCAGGTCATTCCGACACCGTTTGGCCCAAAATGCAAAAAATCGTATTCTTTATCTAGTAAAGTCAGCCCTCCGAGTGACAACAGCATCAAGGACATCAAATATTCAATCAGAGCCTATGGATGGTCTTAAAATATTTCCAAGAGGCTCTATGTCAAATTTCAGGTCAAACCGACAAAGTTTAACCAAACATCAATCCTCAAACAGTAAACCAAGCCTCTCGGCTGTGAAAACCACCGAGGCCATCACTTATCAAACAAAGTACATAGATGGTCTCAAAATACTTCCAAGGGGCTACACATCAAGTTTCAGGTTATTTCGACATCATTTGACCAGGTTTTGACCCCCACCCCCCCAAAAGCTAAATTAGGTCTCCCAGCGATGGAGCCCTTCGGGACCATGATTTCCAAATCAAAGCGAATGGATAACCTGTCAAATTTCAAGTCAATCGGACATCGTTTGACCATACATCAAAGCGCGGTATCTTCCTCGTGATCATATCAAATCTATTGGCGACAGGACCTGACACAGCTTCAAAACTCAAACGAAAGCCTGTGTTTGGTCTTAGTTCTTTCCCATGAAGTTTTACGTCAAATTTCTGGTCATTCCGACATCATTTGACCTAGTTTTGGCTTCTGATGGCAAATTGGGGCCCCTACGCGACAGTCTTTGGCTTTCCCAGAAAATCAGAAACTTTGCTCTCCATTTTGCACGGCTTCTCATCAAGTCTTCTATAAGGCAATCATTCCAAAAATTGTACAAAAACACCAAGAAGAATATGCCAAATAAGAAAAATCAGAGAAAGGCCAAAATGAGACCAAAAAGAGCAAAATTTCCCCGTGGTCGCCAGCGACCTTGGAAATATGGTTCGCTGGATTTTCACAAAAAACTCATTTTGTGTCCCTTTTCACGTTTCAAGCTGTTTGGCCTCTGTGATTTTCCAAAAATCTGATTTTTGGGGCACGAAATATGTCGATCTTTGACAACATCACAGATTCACCGTCAAAATCATGGGTTCGTAATCGGACACTTCGGAATCACCAACTGGCCAACCAAGTAAGCACACTTTCTCCCCGATCGATCGAGAAATCGACAGGATAGATGGTACCGACTCACTGATAGCAATCAATGTATGAAATTGCATGATCTTCCGACAACAATTGACACAAAAAATCCACTGGCGATCAAGGCTCCATACATCGCGGGTAGAATTCCAAAAGAATCGGCGTAGCCTGCAACCCTTGAGGTACTTCGGCAGCCCAGAGAGACTTAGGCGCCACCATAGGTGCGCCCAAGTCCCATCCTAGTCCCGGGACCACTACATCCCAACTCACTTCAAATCTCGACCAAAATCAACATCTCAAGACCCTTGCCGAACCAACAACATCCTTGAAATCAAAACCTTGATCAACTTAGACCCATCTGGAACTCCAAATCAAGTCAGAAGGACATCAAATCACCACTCAAGTACACAAAATCACTTGGGCGCCCACACAGGTGCGTCCAAGTCCCCTATTTGGACTAAATTGTGAACTCTAGTTACGTTTCGAGTTCCGGACTAGAGACTATTAAAATTAACCGACCCAAAACATAAGACAACATTAGAAAAAAAACTTATATTAATCAAAACCCCACGAAACTCCAAAACCAAGCTGATACCATCGCAAATAATCGAACCACATAGAACAGTGTGGTGGCGCCCAAGTCACCGAAAGGACCTAGGCGCCACCACAGGTTCACCCAAGTCCTCCATACCCCATTTTGCTGGTTTCAACACCTTTTAATCATTTAAAGTGAAATCAGAAACTCCAGAATCTTCAACACATTAAAACAGAACCTCAAGGCACCTCCAATCCACCCCTAAACAACTATTAACCAAACCGTGACTCAAAACGAATCAAAACAAACCGAACCAATTAAAACCTTATTTACCAAACTGCTTAGGTGCAGGAACTATCAAACTTAGACAATTTACACCCTAGCATTAGATCAGGTTTCACCATTAGATAGATTAAAGCATTAGGCTTCATCCCATCACTTTTCCTATTCCGTTAAGGGACCGGAAGAGCTTATGTGGGCGGTTTAGGACCTTAGGTTAGGGTTAATCCGATGATCAGTAATAAAGCATTAATCACGAAAATCCAAGTAAAAATCCCATAGCTAGGCCCTTCTATCCCAATATCAAAAACCCATAAAAACTGTAAAACCCTCAAAATAAGCCCAAAAGTATTTTTCCTTTATTTCCTCCTCCACCTCAAGTGTCAGATATTTAATTGAACTTAATGATAAAAGGGAATGAAGAACTGATTTCTAAAATTGAATAAATGAGAATGACGAGATAAGATGAGTAATTTCGCATGCACTTTTAAAACAATCACGGCCCATCGGCCACCTCTAATCAATTACGGCTCATTGGCCTTTCACTTTTATCACTCGTGTATCGCACATGAAAAACACAGAAATCACAAGTCAAAGTCTCATTTGCATCATCATTTTTCTTTGCAAAGTTAGCCTTGAAACCCTATTTTTACCAACGGATTTGAAGGGGGTACCAGGGAACGGGGCCGATCCTCTTCTTAAATATTTGACACCTCCCCCGTTTTATTTTCTTTATTTTAATTATTTTAATAAAACCTTATTTGGACTTTAACTTATAACGTTGAATTGACCCTATATTAAAGAGACCCTAATCAATGTGACAAGACAACCGTCGTGTGTTGCCGGCAGCACATTAGATGAGAGGAAGAACCCACCTATTTATTTTCTCCCATTTTTCTTCGTCTTTTGTCGAAGAACGGTGTTACGGCCGTTACCATAGCTGGCGATCGTGATCCGTCGATTTTGAGGGTAATCAGAATCCTCATTTTCGATGTAAAAATTAAATAGCATATATAGATGAATGGAGATTTCCCAAGCCCATGGAGGCGCGGGGGGGTCGAAATTCACATCCGACAACTCCTCCCATCATGGAGTTTAAATGAAATTAAAGGCCCATTATTCTCCAACGACCAATCAAAATCCAAAAAAAAAAAAAAAAAGGAGTTATAAAAATACAAATTTAAAATGAAATTTAGAAGGTGACCAAAGACCCTTGAAGGGCCACCCCCCTAAAGGCCCTCTCCTTCTATCCCCTTGATCCTTATTCTCTAAAAATATGAAGTTCAAGCCGAGCCAAAAGAATCAAAATCATCATCTATTATCATCTGAAGGATGACGACGAAGCAGTGGATGTGAGGCTTATTTAGCGTTTATCGCTGAGGATAAACGATCCTAAGGGGTGGAGGAGATCCCCATTGTTTGTGAATTTTCAGATGTTTTTCCAGAAGAGATTCTATGATTTCCACCCATCAGAGAAATCGACTTCACTATTGAGTTATTGCATGGGACCGCTCCGATTTCTATTGCACCATACAAGATGGCTCTGGCTGAATTAGGAGAATTAAAACTACAGTTGCAAGAATTAGTAGACAAAGGTTTTGTTAGTCCTACCATTTCGCCGTGGGGAGCTCCAGTCTTATTTGTCGAAAAGAAAGATGGTTCGATGAGGATGTGCATCGATTACCGAAGATTGAACCAAGTGACCATCAAAAATAAATATCCATTGCCAAGGATAGATGGAATGTTTGATCAGTTACAAGGTGCCACATATTTCTCGAAGATTGACTTGAGATCCAGTTACCATCAGTTGAGAGTTAGAGAGTAATACGTACCGAAAACAGCTTTTCGGACAAGATATGGACATTATGAGTTTTTATTGATTCCATTTGGACTGACTAACGTACCGGCGGTATTCATGGCCTTGATGAACAAAATGTTTCCACAGTATTTGGATTAGTTCACAATGGTGTTCATTGATGATATTTTGGTGTACTCCAAGTCTAGAGAAGAACATTAAGAGCATTTGAGGACAGCACTGCAACTTCTAAGAGACAACCAGCTGTATGCAAAGCTCAGCAAGTGATTTTTGGCTCGAACAAATAGCATTTTTGGGGCACATCATCTCCAAAGAAGGGTTGTCGTGGATCCGGATAAGATTGAGGCAGTTGTGAATTGAGAGAGACTGAGGAATGCATTAGAAATCAGTAGTTTTCTTGGATTTGCAGGCTATTATTGGAGGTTTGTTCAGGGATTTTCATCGATTGCGTCGTCATTAATGGAGTTGACCAGGAAGAATACACCATTTGAATGGACAGACCAGTGTGAGGTTAGTTTCAAAGAGTTGAAAAAGAGATTGACTACAGCACCGAACCTCACTTTACCATCTAGAAGCAGCGGTTTCACCATCTTTACAGATGCATCGAATGTAGGACTTGGATGTGTATTGATGCAAGATGGAAAAAAGGTTGTTGCTTATGGATCCCAGCAGATGAAAGTTCACGAGAAGAACTATGCAACGCATGATATTGAGTTGGCAGCGGTTATGTTTACATTGAAAATGTGGAGACATTACCTCTATGGAAAGAAGTTCGAAGTCCACTCTGATCACCGCAGCTTACTGTAGTTTTTTTCTCAGAAGGAGCTGAACATGAGGGTGAGAAGATGGAAGGAATATATCAAGGATTATGATTTTCCGATTAAGTATCACCTGGGGAAAGCGAATGTAGTCGCTGACACTTTGAGCAGGAAGTCAGTAGGCTTGGGAAGTCTATTGGGTACTTGTATCTTTCAGCAGTTTAAAGAGTTGGGAGTAGACCTATAGCCACTAAGGAAGAGTGTGATGTTAGCTAACATGTCAGTGTCTGAGCCCTCCTTTATACAAAAGATCAAGGATAGCCAATTGCAAGATCCAGAGTTAGTCAAGATTTCAGAGCATATAACAGAGCATCCAAATCTTTGTATTATGGATGGAGTCTTGTATTATTGTGATCGTCTATGCGTGCCTAACATTGAAGACTTGAGAAATGACATCATGACAGAAGCTCACAGTAAGAAGTATTCTATGCATCCGGGTAGCACAAAAATGTATCAGAACTTGAAGGACAGATTTTTGGAGGAATAACATGAAGCGAGACATTGCAGCATTTGTCTCCCGATGTATGACCTGCCAGCTAGTGAAAGCAGAGCACCAGAAACCTCCAAGGTTGTTACAACCGTTAGAGATCCCGGAATGGAAGTGGGGGCATATTATCATGGATTTTGTTTCGGGACTATCGAGAACCAGCAAAGACAATAACACAATATGGGTCATTGTGGATCGCCTCGCCAAGTCAGCCCATTTCATTCCCATGGGGTCAGGAAAGAAAATCACATGTTAATTCTTACAGAGTTGTTCATCAATGGGATTGTTAGTCGTCATGGACAGCTAGTTTCCATCACATCCAACAGAGATAGCAGATTCGTCTTGAGGTTCTGGAAGACGCTACATGAATCCATGGGCACAAAGTTATAGTTCCACACGGCTTACCACCCACAAACAGATGGCCAGCCAGAGAGGACGATTCAGACTCTTGAAGATATGTTTTTCACTTGTGTGTTGGGCTTCAAGACTCAATGGGATGAGATCTTACCACTTTGTGAGTTCACTTACAATAATAGTTACCATTCGAGCATTGGAATGGCACCTTTCGAGGCATTGTATGGCGGAAGATGTAAAACCTCAATTTGTTGGGAAGAAGTAGGTGTTTGCAATTTCCATGGACCGGCTATAGTAAGTAAGACTAATGATAAAGTCAAGTTGATTCAAGAACGTTTGAAAGTAGCCATGTTGACACAAAAAACTGTCACTTTGCCTCTTCAACATTAAAAAGCTACGTGAAACCACATCCTATCACAAACAGGTAATGCTACTTCATGCGTCAAATCTTATTAGAATCAAATAAAAACTTCAAGATCCTTCAAAACAGCCAAAAGAAGGGTAAACATGAACTTTCGAGCCATTCCAGCATTATTCGGCCTAACTTCCCTCCTCCAGCAGCTGAACAGGCATCCCGGTAGCGACAGCGTCGAAGACATTAAATCTTCAATCTTAGCCTATGGATGGTCTCAAAATACCTCCAAAATACTCCCTGTCAAGTTTTAGGTCGAACCGAAAATGTTTGACCCTACATTAACCCTTGAACAACAAAATCAAGCCTATCTACAGCGAGAACCACCGAGACCATCACTCATCAAACAAAGTACATTGGTGACTTCAAAAGGCTTCCAAAGGGCTACACGTCAAATTTCAGGTCATTTCGACAACATTTGACCGGACTTTGACTCTCGGAAGCCAAATCAGCTCTCCCAGTGGTGGAGTTCCCCGGGACCATAATTTCCAAATCGGAGCTAATGGATCGTCTCAAAATGACTCCAATAGGCTCATTGTCAAATTTCAGATCAACCAGACATTGGTCGACCGCACATCAAAGTGCGGCATCTCCCTCACAACAAAATCAAGTCTAGTAGCGACAGGACCCCACACGGCTTCAAAACTCAAATAAAAGCCTATGGTTGGTCTTATTTATTGCTCAGGAGGCTTCACCTCAAATTTCAAGTCATTCAAACAACGTTTGACCCAGTTTTAGCTTCTAACGGCAAATCAGCAACTCTACGCGACAAAGTCTCTGGCTTTCTCGGAAAATCAGAAACTTTGCTCTCCGATATGCAAGGCTTGTCATCAAGCTTTTTACAGGGAAGTCGGGCCAAAACATGTACAAAAATGTCAAGAAAACACCAAAGAAAAAAGAATCGAAAAACTCCCAGAAAAAACAATTAAAAAAATCTATATGAAAAATAAAGCTCTGAAAAGTTTCTACAACGACCTCTCCTCCCTTATGAAGTTCTGAAGCAACTATAACAATAAAGTGACCAAAGTCCCTTGGGGGGTCATCCCCCAAGGTCCTTCTCCTTCTCCTCCTCTATGGCTTAGATGTGGTTTTTCAGCCTGTCTACTCCGCTTTTTATTAGACATAGGACCTCCCCTTGGTCTTTGTCCTCTAAAAATCTGAGGTTTAAGCCAAGCCAAGCGAATCAAGAGAAACCTATGTTCTCATTCGAAGGATGATGGCGAAGTCCACACGTCCACACATGGCTTGCGACCGTCAATCTGAACGAGTCCCCACAATCTCCTGAGAAATTAGATCCCCTTTTCTTGCTTTTCATTGTGTTTTGTATTTTTCTAAAAAGACATAAAAAAATCACAACTCTTGTCTTTTATTATTGATAAGAATTGTAATTCGCCTTTCAAGGCAAAAATCACCTTTGATAGCAAAAAAATCACCTTTTACAGCAAAACAAATGAAATCGCCTTTCACAGCAAACAAAACCATGTCTCTTTCTTAAATATATATGCAATGGAAACTAGAAAAAAGTTGATTTCCTTTTCTACTTGTGATATGGATCTACAGACCACCACTTTCAATTCCAAGTAGAGTAGAAAATTTGGCATATCCGTACAAAAAAAATGTTGATGCTCGCATTCCGACACCGGTTGCGAAAGGGTTGGATCCCACGGACTCTCACGTCCGCTGACCTCGGTAGGGCCATGCCCGGAAAAGCGAGTCCATCAAGCTGTCACACCCGGTGGGACTCATTCGTTTGAGAACATGTGCTTAGAAAAGAAATGTTTGCATATCATATTTCTGCTCTACGCTTATGCTTCTTTGCTAGATTCCTTGACCCCTTTCTAATTGGTGGCCTATGTTAGATTATGCATCTAAGGAAAAATAAGAAAGGATTTTTTGAAAATTTCTAATTCTATTGAAAATTTCTAATTCTATCTTTGAATTTATATCCACTCTTTCTTTCTTTCAAACAAATTTCAGATTTCTCATCTTTGGAATCTACTTTAAGAAACCTTGATCTTTTCATCTTCAAACTCGATAACTCATAGAAATGTTTGATGCAGTCGTTCGTATGGGAGAATAGGCCATTGTTTCTCTTTGATCAGTCCATTAGGGAATTTCCAAAACAAAAAAATGAAAATGAAAATTTTCATTTCTCATTTTTGGAATTAACTTTGAGAAACCTTGATCCTTTCCTCTTCGAACTCATAGCTCACAGAAATGTTCGAGCAATCGTTCGTATCGGGGAATGGGCCATCGTTTCTCTTCGATGAGTCCGTTAGGGATCATCAAACAAAACAAAACTTCAGATTTCTTATTTTTGGATTCAACTTTGAGAAACCTTGATCCTTTTCTCTTCCAACTCGATAGCTCACAAAAATGTTCAATGCAATTGTTTGTATCAGGGAATGGGCCATCGTTTCTCTTCGATGAGTCCGTTAGGGATCTTCGAACAAAATAAAAAAAAATACAAAATTTCAGACTTCCCACTTTTGGATTCAACTTTGAGAAACCTTGATCCTTTCCTCTTCGAACTCGATAGCTCACAGAAATGTTCGATGCAATCGTTCGTATCGGAGAATGGGCCATCGTTTCTCTTCGATAAGTCCACTAGGGAACTTCCAAAACCAAAAAAAAAAAAAAATTCAGATTTCTCATTTTTGGATTCAACTTTGAGAAACCTTGATCCTTCCTCTTTGAACTCGATTGATCACAGAAATGTTGGATGCAATCATTTGTATTGGGGAATGGGCCATCGTTTCTCTTCGATGAGTCCGTTAGGAAAAAAAAAAAAAAAAAAACAAAATTTCTCATTTCTCATTTTTGGATTCAACTTTGAGGAACCTTGATCCTTTCCTCTTCGAACTCGATAGCTCACAAAAATGTTCAATGCAAT
Organism: Umbellularia californica; assembly: GCA_028538565.1. Taxonomy (NCBI): domain Eukaryota; kingdom Viridiplantae; phylum Streptophyta; class Magnoliopsida; order Laurales; family Lauraceae; genus Umbellularia; species Umbellularia californica. The sequence goes on along the minus strand of JAPQWN010000012.1, from coordinate 28,945,961 downwards.
CATTCGTATCGGGGAATGGGCCATCGTTTCTCTTCGATGAGTCCTTTAGCGATCTCCCAAAAACAAAAAAAAAAAAAAAAAGGAGGCAAAGATCACTAAAGGTAGTACCAATTGCGTTCTTTGACCACAATTGATTCAAGAAAAGCATTGTCTAGAGTATGGAGACAGCTAGACTGTTCTAGCCAAGGGTCCTCCAAACAGATTCATTAAGTAATCCTACCCTTACTTGGGGGCTAATCTATCAATTAAGGCTTCATAAGACCGAATTAGGACTCCTAGGTGTACTCTTCAGTCCTTAGTTTTTTCATTCAAAAAAAAAAAAGAAAAGGGGAAATCTTAAAAAAAATTAACAAAACTTTCAGCAAAAACTTCCATCACTTTTGGGTTCAAATTCGAGAAATCTTGGTGCCTTCCCTTTCAAAACGAAACTCACACAAATTTTTGAGTCGGCTTCCAAATCAGAATACCATTTGCTCTCTTCGCGAATCAGATTTTGACCTTTCAAAAAAACCTCCCGTCACTTTTGGGTTCATATTCGAGAAATCTTGGTCCCTTCCCTTTCGGAACGAAGCTCGCAAAAATATTTGAGTCGGCTTCTGGATCGGAATACCGTTTGCTCTCTTTGCGAATCCGATCTTGACCTTTCAAAAAACATCCCGTCACTTTTGGGTTCAGATTCGAGAAATCTTGGTCCCTTCCCTTTTGGAACGAAGCTCGCAGAAATGTTTGAGTAGGCTTCCGAATCAGAATACCATTTGCTTTGTTTACGAATCAGATTTTGACCTTTCAAAATAACCTCCCGTCACTTTTGGGTTCAGATTCGAGAAATCTTGGTCCCTTTCCATTCAGAATGAAGCTCACAGAAATTATTGAGTCGGCTTCTGGATCGGAATACCATTTGCTCTCTTTGCAAATCCGATCTTGACCTTTTAAAAAAACCTCCCGTCACTTTTGGGTTCAGATTCGAGAAATCTTGGTCCCATCCCTTTTGGAATAAAGCTCGCAGAAATGTTTGAGTCGGCTTCCGGATCGGAATACCATTTGCTCTCTTTGCGAATCAAATTTTGACCTTTCAAAAAAACCTCTCGTCACTTTTGGGTTCAAATTCAAGAAATCTTGGTCCCTTCCCTTTCGGAACGAAGCTCGTAGAAATATTTGAGTCGGTTTCCAGATCAGAATACCATTTGCTCTCTTTGCGAATCCGATCTTGTCCTTTCAAAAAAACCTCATGTCACTTTTGAGTTCAGATTCGAGAAATCTTGGTCCCTTCCCTTTCGGAACGAAGCTTGCAAAAATGTTTGAGTCGGCTTCCGGATCGGAATACCATTTGCTCTCTTTGCGAATCAGATTTTAACCTTTCAAACCTTTGTCACTTTTGGGTTCAAATTCGAGAAATCTTGGTCCCTCCCTTTTGGAAAGAAGCTCGCAGAAATGATTGAGTCGGCTTTCGGACCGGAATATCATTTGCTCTCTTTGATGAATCCAATCTTGGCCTTTCAAAAAATTCGATCTTGTGTCAATTCCATGGATGCAATTTCCAACATTTGTGCCTAGCGGTGCTAGTACGCCCTCTCAGGTCTACTGTATTCGCGACCGACACACTTGTTCTGTCCAACATTTGTGCCTAGCAGTGCTAGTACGCCCTTTCGGGTCTACTGTATTCTCAACCGACACATTTGTACCTCCAACCTTATATTCATTTTACCTCGAGTGAGCATTGCTTCTCAGTGATTTGAATTAAGGTTTACAATTGCCTCTAACAGTCATTAGAACACCCATTCTGGGCCTACCATACTTGCAATCAAAAGAACTGTACATTCTCTAGCTTTTTGCCTTCTTTATGTCACTTGGGTCTAACCATGTCCCTCAAGCAATTTAAAAAGATAAAACCATAGTTTTTTCTCATTTATGATCATTATATTCTTGTGATTACTAATGGATGTGGTTCTGTTTCAGAATTTTTTCAAAACTAACAATAGCAGGTTCTTTGACCATTACTTTCAACGAAAGCAAGTACCGACTCATGCTTCAACAGAAGCAAAACACACGCACTCACAAGCGCCCTGCCAGCTGCCGAAGCATCATCTCTCTCGGTAACTCTCTGAGCACCAGGTCGACCTTGAGGACCAGGACTATCGTCTTCGGGACATTAGGACCATTCCCACTTCCCATAGAAGAAACTACAGCTGCTAAAAAGCAAAAAATCACCTCTCAACGTGTCGGTGCCATGACACCAAAGGCGAGTGTCAAGAAACCCGAAGCCTGTGGCACTCCCAATAAGCCTCAACCTACAAGCAGCCAAGTCTATCGCAAGACTTGGTCTCCAAAACCTTCGCCAAAACAAAGAAGGTCCAAAGCATCTACAAGGCCAGCATACCTAGCCCCACTCAAGGAAAACATGTTCTACCTTTGTTCGCCTACATGAAAGAGGAGAGACCCGCCTCTCACCAAACACAGAAATCAAACTAGCACGAGCCGCCTTGTTCCTAGAAGCTCAAAATCAAATCATGCATCATAAGGCTTCTGCAAGAATCTGCCAAGGCCTACGTTCCTTCGATTCAACCATTCATCTCTACAGGGGCAGAACTCGAAAAATTCAAAGTTCGCTACGACAGTCAAAGGATCGGGTCCGGATTCTGTCCATGCCTAGCTTCAAAGAAGACAGGCTCAGTTGCTGCGCTCAAGGAAGTACATCCTTCATTACCAAAGCTCGGCCAGAGCTAACCGAAGCTCAAATTGCCCGTCGTATACGCTACCGTGCGTCATATCGACAAAAGAGACTAGAGAAGTAGAGGACCCAGCATCCTACACTTCAAAAATGAAAGAGGACGTGGACGACATCCTCTCCAAAGCAAGAGAAGAGGATACACTCAAAGAGCATGGGATCAAGCCACCATATCCCTTAAGGATGGACTTGGTCCCATTTCCTACAAAATTGAAGCATCCTACTTGTCGCGACCCCGGACCGGGACCCGGGCCCGCGACTGCGCGGCGGCGGCATGATTAACCAACACAAGACACACCGCCGCTGTTTTGATCTTTTTCCCACAGGTTTCCGCGGTGAGGATCCCATGACACAGGTCGAGCTCACACGAATTGATATGCGGAAGCGTGTAGCAAAACTCATCACACCATTCTTAAACAATCACAATACAAGATCAATAATTAACATCGAGACAAGGTATCAAAAGGGAATGTCAAATTAGCATTCCTAGCATGATTAAAGTTTCAATGTTTAGACAAAGTATTTTACTTTCAATTACAAAACCCTGAGAGGCCAACAAAGGCCAATACAACAATCTGAACCCCAAAATAATAACCCAACATAACCAGCTAGGTGAACGAGAATCACGATCCCGACCGGCGTCTAGATGACGTCGTTGGGCTGCCACTCGAGTGCTGGGGGTGGCTCAATAGCCTCCTCCGGGCACTCCTCGTCACGTGCGAAACCACCGGCACCTGGACACCAAAATACAAGCATCAAACACGACGGTTTGGCAAATAAACAATTTAGCCATGAACAGTTGAAATAATGCTAAAACAGTTCAAAGTTTAAATACACGTTTCAATGCTTACGAAACTAGCACGAATACATATAATATCATGAAAAGATAAATCCACATGAGCTCATCCTTTCTCCGTCATACATGATGACAAGAGCAAGCAAGTAAGACAAGCACGACAAGAAACACGATCCCACGCCACACAAGGTAGACGGGGTATCCGGCCGCGGAACCGGACCACGAACACGCACGATGTGTCATTCAAGACACGACTACTCTGCAGACAGTCCACGAGTTTAAGGACCCCCAGGTAGTGGATCAAGCTAAAAGGGCGGTCCAAGCTCATTGAAATTCACTTATATCATGAATGCACAAAACGTGGCAATACACGTTCGAAAACACGTCAAAACAAGAGGGAAATCATTTAACGGGCACGAAGTGACAAGACTAGCAAAATAGCATATTATTAATGCTTACAAACTTAAGAAATGATTCCCTTTTTGATTCTTGAAACCCATCTTGAAACAACTTGCACTTGGAAATCAAACGAGAACACGAGGATGCACGAAGCATCATAAACAAAGATTCAAACATAACTCTGTCAAGCATAGGCTAAGACCACATCTTTGACCCTTGTGGAATTGAAAACCAAATGTCGAAATTCAATAAAACTTGGTGTCCCCGAAGGTATATTACATTTTGGAAATTTCAAGTGCACAAGGTCAATAAAAAGGGTCTAAAACCAAGTCTAGTTTTCATTCCAGCAAAATCCTTCAAAACAGTACATCTGGGTGTGATTCATGCCTCTCTACCGGTAGAAATTCCGGTAGAAGATGTTCTACCGGTAGAACTTCCGGTTGAAGTGCTTCTACCGGTAGAACTTCCGGTTGAAGCACTTCTACCGGTAGAACTTCCGGTAGAACTGCGGTTCACAGTTTTTCTCAACTCTCTGCCACAATCTGGGCCGTTTCTACCGGTAGAACTTCCGGTAGAACTGCGGTTCACAGTTTTTTTCTCACTCTCTGCCGAAATCTGGGCTATTTCTACCGGTAGAACTTCCGGTAGAACTTGGGGTTTTTAATTTCCTCAACTCTCGGTCAAAATTTGAGCCCTTTCTACCGGTAGAACTTCCGGTTGAAATACCCCTACCGGTAGAACTTCGGAAAAATCAATTTCTTTCACACGTCATTCACTTCTTCACTTCCACATTCTTACCACCTGCACTCCCCAAGCCTACATGCTTTCCAAGGGATGATTTCCACACAAAATCCATTCACATTTCATTCAAAACATCAAAATCATAAACCCATTTACATTCAAAACATAAATCTAATAACTTGCAAACCATTCCATTGAAAACATGCTTCCATTGAAGATGAAACCTCTACATTAGATAGAGAAATTAGTACTCTTGCTTAATACGATTAAAACAAGCTAAAAGAGATTAATGACATGCAAGGAAGATAAGCTTGATGATAAACAACATTTCCAAAAGTAAAAATGCCCAAAAACTCAACATGCACTAGGGAAAACTAAAAGGTTTACTTGCCTCTAACCCAAGCCAAGCCAAAGCTTCACAACACAACAAGAAAGGGGTGCTCCACGAGATCTACACAAAACCCCCAAAATGGAGCATACAAAATCAACATTTTTGGCCATTACAAAACCCCATTTCGAAAATGGGTTTGAAATCATGACAAACAAGCTCTAGGTGAGCTAAAGAACATCAAATGAAGAGAATGAAGGAACACTGACCAAGAGCTAGCTGAACAAGGAAGATTAGGGCTTGAAGATGATGAATAGTGGGGAGGTTTGGATCCAAAACGCGTCTAGCTGAAGCTCCAGAAGAGAGGAAGAGAATGGCGGAGTCGAATCGGAGAATGGAGCCTTCTTGCTAGATGATTTCCAAAGGAGAATACCAAGGAGAAAACTCTTCTCTTCTTCACTCTAGGGCAAGACGTTGCAGAGATTTGGGAAAAGGGCAAAGGAAGGAGAAAAAGAGTATATATAGTGTCTGGAGGTGGGTCCCTTTAGCAGTGAAACTTGGGACGCCTGGAACATGGTCTTGTGGACCCCGGATGGAATCGACGAAGAAGAACAAAACGATCGTCGAAAAATCTAGTTTCGGAAAAGTATTATTTTGACATAGTTTCGCGACTTCGAAAAGTGTGCCCAGATTTACATGCAAAGACAGATTTACCCTTATTGGGCCAAAACTTGGGTTTCTGGGCCTCAAATGCAAGCAGCTTAAAAACGAAAGTTGCCATAAATCATAAAACCATTCAAGAGAAACAAAAATCACATCCACATCAAAGATTTAGAACAAAACCCCATTCTTACACGTGCACTCAGGGCGTCCCTGAGCGTGTCTGACTCATACTAAACGTCCTCAAAATCCCCAAAGCTATAATCCAGACTAAGTCTAATCACATTCTAACCCAACTAGTACTAAGACTCACTTAAGACTAAACGTTTACTTAATTAGTACTAATCGAGTTGGTCTGGGTCGGGGTCTAACATCCTCCACCCCTTAGGATATTTGGTCCACCAAATATAAATAATTTTACCTCTGGTAACAGGTGTGGATACTTCTTCTGGACTTGATCTCTCAATTCCCATGTGGCTTCTTCTGGCTCGTGGTTCTCCCAAAGCACTTTGACCCAGTGGACAGTCCGATTTCTCAATTCATGCTCTTTGGTGTCGATGATTCTAACCGGTTTCTCCACATACGACGCGTCTTCTCGAATCTCTAAAGGCTCGTGTGGAATAATGTGAGAAGGACTGTGAACATATTTCTTGAGCATGGAGACATGAAAAACATTATGTACCCCGGAGAGTTCCGGCGGTAACGCAAGTCTGTAAGCGACATTTCCAATCTTGCTCAAAATCTCATATGGGCCAATGTATCTGCTAGACAATTTTCCTTTCTTCCCAAATCTTAGAGTGCCTCTAACCGGTGAGACTTTCAAGAATACCTTGTCACCCACTTCAAATTGTAATTCTCTCCGACGAGTATCAGCATAACTTTTCTGTCTGCTTCGAGCGATCTTCAATCGGTCCTGAATCTGCTTAACCTTGTCGCTTGTCTCTCCAACTATCGTCGGTCCATGAAAACTACGCACACCGACTTCTTCCCAACAAACTGGAGTTCTGCATCTCCTACCATAGAGTGCCTCGAAAGGTGCCATTCCAATGCTAGAATGGTAGCTATTGTTGTACGCGAACTCACAAAGAGGTAGGTTTTCATCCCACTGAACCTTGAAATCCAACACACAAGCACGCAACATATCTTCAAGAGTCTGTATCGTCCGCTCTGACTGACCATCTGTCTGAGGATGATACGCTGTGCTGAACTGAAGTTTGGAACCCATGGATTCAAGAAGAGATTTCCAAAATCTCGAAACAAATCTACTGTCTCTGTCGGAAGTAATGGAGACGGGCTGGCCATGCTTACTAACAATCTCGTCGATGAATAGTCTTGCAAGTGGTGCCATATGCATCATGTTCCCAGTCTTCATCGGAAGGAAGTGCGCAGACTTCGTAAGACGATCAACTATAACCCAAATTGCATTGTTCCCTCTCTTGGTATTAGGTAAACCGGAGACAAAATCCATAGTGATATGCTCCCATTTCCACTCCGGAATCTCCAAAGGCTGTAACAAACCAGGAGGCTTCTGATGTTCTGCCTTGATCATCTGACAAGTCAAGCAACGAGACACAAAAGCTGCTATCTCTCTCTTCATATTATTCCACCAAAATCTATTCTTCAGGTTATGGTACATCTTCGTGCTACCCGGATGTATAGAGTATCTAGTATGGTGAGCTTCAATCATAATTTCATTCTTCAAATCATCAACATTCGGTACGCACAACCGGTCACGAAAATACAACACTCCATCCGAAATCCTGAAATCTGGACGTTCTGCAATCTGATCTACAATCTTGGCCAATTCCGGGTCTTGCAACTGACTATCTTTGATTCTCTGGATGAAGGTAGGTTCAGTCACGGTCATATTTGCCAACAAAACTCCTCTCCTCAAGTGTTGTACCTCCACTCCAAATTCTTCAAGCTGTTGGAGAACACTAACTCCTCTCAAACTCGCCATCACTGCTGACTTTCTACTCAAAGCATCTGCTACCACATTCACTTTGCCCGGATGATACTTGATTGGGAAGTCATAATCTTTTATATACTCCATCCACCGTCTCTGCCTCATATTCAACTCCTTCTGTGAAAACAAATACTGCAAACTTCGGTGGTCGGAATGAACTTCAAATTTCGCTCCATAGAGGTAGTGTCGCCACATTTTCAAAGCAAAAACTACTGCCCCTAACTCCAAGTCATGAGTTGCATAGTTTACCTCATGATTCTTCAACTGTCTCGAGCCATAGGCAATCACCTTGCCATCTTGCATCAAAACACATCCTAATCCCACGTTGGAAGCATCCGTAAACACAACAAATCCACCGCTGCCCGATGGTAATGTGAGAATTGGGGCTGTGGTTAACCTCTTCTTCAACTCCTGAAAGCTGCCTTCACACTGATCAGTCCAAACAAAAGGGACATTTTTCCGGGTCAACTTCGTCAAAGGAGCTGCAATGGACGAAAAACCTTGGACAAATCTCCGATAATATCCTGCTAACCCCAAAAAGCTTCTAATTTCTGTCACACTGCCAGACCTCTTCCATTCGATGACTGCTTCTATCTTGGCTGGATCTACTGCTAATCCTTCTCTTGAAATGATGTGACCCAAAAAGGAAACTTGCTCTAGCCAGAATTCACACTTGTTCAACTTAGCATAGAGCTGGTGATCTCTCAAAAGCTGCAATGATGTCCTCAAGTGCTCTTCATGCTCCTCCTTACTCTTAGAATACACGAGGACATCATCAATGAACACCACAGTAGAGTGATCTAAGTACTCTGCAAAGACCTTGTTCATGAGAGCCATGAAGACTGCGGGCGCATTTGTCAAGCCAAAGGGCATCACTAAGAACTCGTAATGCCCATATCTCGTTCGGAAAGCTGTCTTCGCCACATCGGACTCTCTAACCCGCAACTGATGATACCCTGACCTCAAGTCTATCTTGGAAAAGTGCGATGCTCCTTGTAATTGGTCAAACAATTCATCTATCCTTGGCAAGGGGTATTTGTTCTTGACGGTCACATGGTTCAATCTTCTATAGTCGATGCACATTCTAAGACTTCCATCCTTCTTCTTCACGAAAAGAACTGGCGCTCCCCAAGGTGAAACACTTGGCCTAATGAAGCCTTTGCTCAACAATTCTTGCAACTGAAGTTTCAATTCACCCAACTCTGCAGGAGCCATCCTGTAAGGTGCAATTGAGATCGGTGCAGTCCCTGGAAGGAGTTCAATAGTAAACTCAACTTCTCTAACTGGTGGTAAACCCGGGATTTCTTCTGGAAAAACATCCGGAAATTCACACACTACGGGGATATCCTCCACCCCTTGGGACTGTTTATCCTCTGTGATAAACGCTATAAATGCCTCACAACCACTGCTCACCAATCTGTTGGCTTTTAAAGCTGAAATGAACCCACTGGAACACTTCTTCCTATTTCCCTGTAATATCAACTCTGTCTGTGGCCCTTGCAATCTGAAGGTAATTGTTTTACCAAAGCAATCCATGGTAGCATGGTAGGTCTCTAACCAATCCATGCCTAAGATAATATCAAAATCATGCATGTCTAAAATTATGAGGTTGGCCGGTAATTTGATATCTCCTAACAAAACCTGACAACTAGGGTAAAAGGTGGTACAAACAACATGTCTACCTACGGGTGTAGTGACAGTCAAATTATAATCCAATTCTGCATGCTGTGCATCAATCTTCTTTGCAAACAAAGGTGATAGAAAGGAGTGTGTGGATCCTGGATCAAATAAGATCTGTGCTTCTACTCCACAAACAAGAAGTTTACCTTCTATTACGTCACCTGCTGCTTCAGCGTCAGCACGGTTGATATTGTATACACGTCCCTGCTGGTGTGGCCTGTTCTGCTGCTGAATCTGTCTGCCCTGATTGTTCCTATTCTGCGGTGGACGAGCATTCTGGTTTTGTACTTGCCTGCCTTGTTGCTGTTGTTGCTGTGGTGGTCTCATCTGAACTGGTATGGCTTGATTCTGTGGTGCTACCTGCCTTGGCTGCTGATATCGGTTGGCTTGACTCTGGAGGTGTGGGCAATCCTTGATTGCATGGTCCATTCCTCCACACCTGAAGCAAGCACCCGTTGCCTTGCGGCATTCGTGGGTAGGGTGATTCTTGCCACAATGATTACAACCAGATTGTCTAACTTGAGTCTGTTCTTGCCTTGGCTTCTTGCCACTTTGCTGTCTTTGGTTTTGCTGCTGGTAGTGCTGCTTTCTATCCTGGATAATCTCGTTGTTAAACTCTTCAAATTTGTATGCCCGACTAACTGCTTCATCAAAGGTGACTGGTGGGATTATTCCCGAGACATCCCTCTTGAGAATGGGATTCAGTCCTTCCAAAAACTTAGTTATCTTTTTCTGTTCAGTGTCAATAAGCTCGGTAGCATATCTGGCAAGCCTCTCAAACTTCGTGACATAGTCCAAAACGGACATACTTCCTTGCTTCAACTGTTGGAATTCAATTGCCTTCTGTCTCTTAACATGGGATGGGACGTACTTGTCTGTGAAATGTGTCTTGAAGGTTGTCCAAGCAACCTCATCTGCCATGACCTGGTATGGCTCTTTGACCGTCTGCCACCAATCGTCTGCAAGCCCATAAAATAGAGAAGCTGTGAGGTTCACCCTCTCCCTGCCAGTGCAAACGAAAACGTCAAAAATCTTAGCCGTGTTCGCTAGCCAATCATCAGCCGTCAAAGGGTCCTCTTGACCCGAGAACTCCTTGGGTCCTCTCTTCCGAAATCTCTCAAAGAGAACATTGACATCATCAACCCTATTCTGGTACACCACATTTGGTGGGGCTTGATGTTGAGGTCTATTTTGGAGGACTTCTAGAAGTTGCCGCTGTACTTGAGCCATCTCTTCATCTTTCTTAGCCATTTGCTCTTGGAACTTGGCCTGAGTTACGTTTGCTTGCCTCTGTTGCTCTAGCATGGCCTGCATGAGTTGTTGGAACTGAGTAGCAGTAGGATTCTCAGTCGGTTCTGTCTCATTCTGATTACTGCCCGAAGCATTATGATTCGGAGCTTTACGTGGAGGCATGATGCTGCAAGACAATTTGTTAGCACATATATCGACAGATTTGGGTTGGTCATGTTGTCTAGACAAACATTCTATCGAACTCACGAATCCTCGCCACGTTCCTAAGACTTTCTAGTTTCTTTTAACTGCCTGAAACATGTCCCGCTCTGATACCAGTCCTGTCGCGACCCCGGACCGGGACCCGGGCCCGCGACTGCGCGGCGGCGGCATGATTAACCAACACAAGACACACCGCCGCTGTTTTGATCTTTTTCCCACAGGTTTCCGCGGTGAGGATCCCATGACACGGGTCGAGCTCACACGAATTGATATGCGGAAGCGTGTAGTAAAACTCATCACACCATTCTTAAACAATCACAATACAAGATCAATAATTAACATCGAGACAAGGTATCAAAAGGGAATGTCAAATTAGCATTCCTAGCATGATTAAAGTTTCAATGTTTAGACAAAGTATTTTACTTTCAATTACAAAACCCTGAGAGGCCAACAAAGGCCAATACAACAATCTGAACCCCAAAATAATAACCCAACATAACCAGCTAGGTGAACGAGAATCACGATCCCGACCGGCGTCTAGATGACGTCGTTGGGCTGCCACTCGAGTGTTGGGGGTGGCTCAATAGCCTCCTCCGGGCACTCCTCGTCACGCGCGAAACCACCAGCACCTGGACACCAAAATACAAGCATCAAACACGACGGTTTGGCAAATAAACAATTTAGCCATGAACAGTTGAAATAATGCTAAAACAGTTCAAAGTTTAAATACACGTTTCAATGCTTACGAAACTAGCACGAATACATATAATATCATGAAAAGATAAATCCACATGAGCTCATCCTTTCTCCGTCATACATGATGACAAGAGCAAGCAAGCAAGACAAGCACGACAAGAAACACGATCCCACGCCACACAAGGTAGACGGGGTATCCGGCCGCGGAACCGGACCACGAACACGCACGATGTGTCATTCAAGACACGACTAGTCTGCAGACAGTCCACGAGTTTAAGGACCCCCAGGTAGTGGATCAAGCTAAAAGGGCGATCCAAGCTCAGTGAAATTCACTTATATCATGAATGCACAAAACGTGGCAATACACGTTCGAAAACACGTCAAAACAAGAGGGAAATCATTTAACGGGCACGAAGTGACAAGACTAGCAAAATAGCATATTATTAATGCTTACAAACTTAAGAAATGATTCCCTTTTTGATTCTTGAAACCCATCTTGAAACAACTTGCACTTGGAAATCAAACGAGAACACGAGGATGCACGAAGCATCATAAACAAAGATTCAAACATAACTCTGTCAAGCATAGGCTAAGACCACATCTTTGACCCTTGTGGAATTGAAAACCAAATGTCGAAATTCAATAAAACTTGGTGTCCCCGAAGGTATATTACATTTTGGAAATTTCAAGTGCACAAGGTCAATAAAAAGGGTCTAAAACCAAGTCTAGTTTTCATTCCAGCAAAATCCTTCAAAACAGTACATCTGGGTGTGATTCATACCTCTCTACCGGTAGAAATTCCGGTAGAAGATGTTCTACCGGTAGAACTTCCGGTTGAAGCGCTTCTACCGGTAGAACTTCCGGTAGAACTGCGGTTCACAGTTTTTCTCAACTCTCTGCCACAATCTGGGCCGCTTCTACCGGTAGAACTTCCGGTAGAACTGCGGTTCACAGTTTTTTTCTCACTCTCTGCCGAAATCTGGGCTATTTCTACCGGTAGAACTTGGGGTTTTTAATTTCCTCAACTCTCGGTCAAAATTTGAGCCCTTTCTACCGGTAGAACTTCCGGTTGAAATACCCCTACCGGTAGAACTTCGGAAAAATCAATTTCTTTCACACGTCATTCACTTCTTCACTTCCACATTCTTACCACCTGCACTCCCCAAGCCTACATGCTTTCCAAGGGATGATTTCCACACAAAATCCATTCACATTTCATTCAAAACATCAAAATCATAAACCCATTTACATTCAAAACATAAATCTAATAACTTGCAAACCATTCCATTGAAAACATGCTTCCATTGAAGATGAAACCTCTACATTAGATAGAGAAATTAGTACTCTTGCTTAATACGATTAAAACAAGCTAAAAGAGATTAATGACATGCAAGGAAGATAAGCTTGATGATAAACAACATTTCCAAAAGTAAAAATGCCCAAAAACTCAACATGCACTAGGGAAAACTAAAAGGTTTACTTGCCTCTAACCCAAGCCAAGCCAAAGCTTCACAACTCAACAAGAAAGGGGTGCTCCACGAGATCTACACAAAACCCCCAAAATGGAGCATACAAAATCAACATTTTTGGCCATTACAAAACCCCATTTAGAAAATGGGTTTGAAATCATGACAAACAAGCTCTAGGTGAGCTAAAGAACATCAAATGAAGAGAATGAAGGAACACTGACCAAGAGCTAGCTGAACAAGGAAGATTAGGGCTTGAAGATGATGAATAGTGGGGAGGTTTGGATCCAAAACGCGTCTAGCTGAAGCTCCAAAAGAGAGGAAGAGAATGGCGGAGTCGAATCGGAGAATGGAGCCTTCTTGCTAGATGATTTCCAAAGGAGAATACCAAGGAGAAAACTCTTCTCTTCTTCACTCTAGGGCAAGACGTTGCAGAGATTTGGGAAAAGGGCAAAGGAAGGAGAAAAAGAGTATATATAGTGTCTGGAGGTGGGTCCCTTTAGCAGTGAAACTTGGGACGCCTGGAACATGGTCTTGTGGACCCCGGATGGAATCGACGAAGAAGAACAAAACGATCGTCGAAAAATCTAGTTTCGGAAAAGTATTATTTTGACATAGTTTCTCGACTTCGAAAAGTGTGCCCAGATTTACATGCAAAGACAGATTTACCCTTATTGGGCCAAAACTTGGGTTTCTGGGCCTCAAATGCAAGCAGCTTAAAAACGAAAGTTGCCATAAATCATAAAACCATTCAAGAGAAACAAAAATCACATCCACATCAAAGATTTAGAACAAAACCCCATTCTTACACGTGCACTCAGGGCGTCCCTGAGCGTGTCTGACTCATACTAAACGTCCTCAAAATCCCCAAAGCTATAATCCAGACTAAGTCTAATCACATTCTAACCCAACTAGTACTAAGACTCACTTAAGACTAAACGTTTACTTAATTAGTACTAATCGAGTTGGTCTGGGTCGGGGTCTAACACTACTCCCCAAACATATACGGGAAAGAATCAACCAGACAGCACGTCATCCACTTCAAAATCCTGACGGGAGCTATCGCAGATCAAGATGCCCTCAAGATCCGTCTCTTTGCAAGTATTCTAAAAGGTACAGCCTTTGATTGATACTCCACTCTTCCAAAGGACTCCATCGAAAAATGGGCCATGCTAGAGAAACGCTTCTTGACTCACTTCAAAGGTGTGGAGCATCCTGCTACTATGGCTCAACTTTGCAGCCTAAAACAAGGGGAGAATGAGTCAACTTATGACTTCATTCACAAGTGAAAAGCTATGGCATAGAAATGCTCGGATGTACTACCACAAGCGTCGCTAATCGACATTTGCCGTAATAACATGAGAGCGAGAATCCACTCCATGATCATCAGCAACAGTCAAAAAACCTGGGAGAACTACTAAAAGCTTCCTTAAAGGCTGAAACTGTGATTAAAGACCTCAACAGTCAGAAGTCATCAAGAAAGGAACCGACCGCCATTGCAACCTTAAAACCAAAGAAAAAAAAAGTCCTCAATGTGCAAACCAAGTCAACTCCCCAAAAGCCAAGGAAAGCTGAAAGCAAAGCTGCAGGTAAAAGACCTGAACTCTCTGATGCCTTCAAAGAGCAAGTAGAGAAGAAATACCCGTTCGATGAAGATGTTGATGAAATCTTCGGGCCTCTGGTGACAAATGGTAAACTCACATTGCCTGACCCCAAAAGAACAGGAGATGTTGGGAAGACCAACAATCATCGGTATTGTCCATACCACCAAATGATCTCGCATCCCCCTAATCAATGCTTTGTTGTGAGAGAAAAGATTAACGAGATGTGGAAAAACGGAGTCATAACCTTTAACAAAAACTATGGGTCTGCCTCCGTCATGGTGTCATGTGGATAAACACCCAAATCACCAAAGAAGAAGATCACTACCTCCTTCAAGGTGATAAAAAAAATTAAAACGTCCCAAGAGCTGGTTCGTTACCCAGCACCAGATGAACAACCCATATGGGTGCATCCTGATCTCTTAGAAGATGAAAACTGGAGGTTGTCAAGATGAAGTCGACAGCTCAACAGTGAAGGGAAGCTAAGAGAAATCTCCGCAAGCTCAAACAGTAGAAGAAAGCTTAACCAAAACAAGAAGTCCATGAAAAGGCAGAGACTTCCTCTACCGCTTCACTAAGGGCAACAGAAAAGTCCCTTCCCAAGACTTCAAAGGCGGTAAGAAAATTCGCTCTCAGTGATTTCATGCCACCTCAATTAAGAAATGAAACCACGTAGGGGTCATCATACTCTTGTAGTTCTGTAGTTGGATTCTCCATGAATGGATATGAGTCCAGCGACACTCGACGAATGGGAGGAATCCCTTAAAATAGGAGAATATCTCTCCGATGAAGAATGGGTTCCTAAAACTCACCTTATGCCAGTAATCTGGTATAACCCCTTAAAGCCACAAGGATCCTGGTCTGATGATGAAGAAGATCAAGAGGTTGTTTAAGAAAATGCTATTGATCCAGCACCTGCCATTGCTCTAATGGAACCCAACCATGTTAAACCACAAGGAACAGACGAAGAAGGAGATTTAGCTCTCATGCCTAATCTTGAAGAATATGCACAGATCCTGTAGCTTCCTGCCCTAGAACAAGAGCAAGATTGCATCAACGAGTTTCGTCACAACCGAAATCTAGAACAGGAAGTCCCTGAAGACCACCAGGTACCTCCTCCCTTAACTCCTGAAATTGGAGAAAACTACTGGATAGATGATCCTCTCACATCCAAGGATGAGTCCGGCTCCCAATAGTCCATTCTGGGGATGTCTCCTATTGGAGCTACTTGCAATGCGGCAGTTCGGAATGATAGTTCCTCTGAAGCCTCATCTGTAGAGGCCACTTCCTCTGAAACCACATCTGGCAATATATCCTCTGGAGCTACTTCTTCTCGAGTAACTTCCACTAAGATGTTGCCTTCTCAGACTTCGTCTCCTGAGACCGTGACATCAGAATTCACACCCCTCTCAACTGATCATCATGAAAAAGCTCCAGCTAATGATGCTTGGGCCGATGAATTAATTAACAAAGAAGAAAAGTTACTTGATGCTTTTTAGGACTTGTTCCCGAAAAATGCTCCATGCAACGCAATCACTGAGGATGGCAACTATGCTGTAGGCATATCCCCGATAAATGAGAAGGATCAACCCCTTGATCCTGAAGGTGATCTTCCAAATGAAGACCTTTCTCAAGAAGCACTTGAAGTTGGTAGAGGTACCTGCTCTGGCCGGGACTTCCACAAAAATTACAACTAATCTTCTTCTACTTATGTAAATCCTTCGGGAAAAGATGTTGTAAACGCCTCAAGTGGCAACAATAATGAACATGTAGGCCCGAAGAAGGCTTTCAAGTATGACATAATTGAACACTTCAAACACATATTTGCATGGCTGCACATCCTAGATTTATTACGAATGTCCGCACAAACTTATGATAATCTTATTTCAGAGTTACAAATGCTGAATGTGGATGTCGACAAACATGCCCCACAAGTCCTACAAATTGAAATGGAATACCGGGTCAAAAATTCAGATACTTCCTCAAAAGGAGAAAGAAGAAAACTGAGGGGTCCTGCACTGAATGCCTCTCGGTTCAAAAAGCAGCAAAAGCAACCATCGCTTTCACCAAGGAAGACCTCCTACTTGCCGAAACAAGGCACAACCAACCCATGTATTTCACAGGATACATCAAGGAAATGCCAATACACAAATACACAGAATACAGATCAACCCAGGTTCTGCACTCAACCTCATCTCCACTTCGGCTCTTAAAGAGTTGGGTATTCCACCCAGCAAGCTGAGCCACGCATCCATATCTATCTTTGGATATAATGGGAGTACTTAAAGGCCTATCGGCAAAATCAGGTTCAAGTTGCAAATCAGTGACCTTATATTTGAAGTCACTGTATATGCAATAAAAACCCCTTTATGCTACAACATCCTTCTCGGACGCCCTTGGATACACGAGAATGGTGTTATCCCTTCAACTCTACATCAATGTATCATGTTCGTTGACAATGATGGCATGATACATCAGGTGGTTGCAGACAAAAAAACCTTTGATGGTAAAGAAGTCCATTATGCAGACTCCTAGATGTACGAGGGCAAAAAAGAAGAAACGGAGGAAGAAATAACATCATTTGCCAAAAATCTCCAGAAAGGTAAAAGCAAGGCTCCTTAGCAATCACCGGAAGAAAACAAACAATCCGGCAAATCCAAAGAGAGCAACCAACCTCCCTTTGTCATCTCCCTCAAGTCTTTGAAGCCTTTGGTCATCACAACCAAAGCAAAAACAGACAAAGCAAAACTCCAGGGGCAAACTTGTTGTCTATTTCATGTTTATCATGCAAGACACGGATTCAGATTTAGAGCGAGAAGATGACACACTGTCAAGCCAAGCTAATACTCAGCAAGTTCAGCCTACTCTTACCTCCAATGGAGACACTGGCTAACGTAGAAGATCCTGCGTCTGCTTCTTTCATTGTTGCAACAACTTCAGCAAAAGAAAAGCCAATCTTCTTCCACAAATCGGAAGCTTCTTCATCAAATCCCTTGCTTGAACCTTTCCAAAATAAAGGTATGCCTCAACTATCCCTATATAGTCATGTGGCACAAGCTATTATGAAGAAAATAGGCTATGATGCTCAAAATCCAATCGGTCTGGGACAAGGTCGCCGTATGGTCACGCCATTGGGGCCCGCCTTGACCAAAAGCCAACTCGAAGATTGGAGACTCTACGGTCATGTAGAAAAGTCTTCGCATGGGTTGGAGTGTGATCCCGACACTCGTCTGAGACAGTTGACACAAAGCCTCAACGTCTCATGTCCAGAATCTAGGAAGAGTCACCCGTCAAGGATCTAGGAAGCTCTTCCAATTGGTATGATTTTTCTAACTATAAAGAGGAATTGTTCGATGACACTGACACATGGCATTCTGACCTAGAAGAACCATCGTCTCCAAAAGAAGTACTCTACTTCGACCCAGTTTCGACAGGTGATTGGGACTATCTAATAGCAAGCCTTGAGAAGATCGCCGATCAATAAGACCCATGGACAGAAGCCAAGCATTGGCCCAAAAATGCCCTTGGTAATCCAGAAGGTTTCGTTGATTTGGAAGTGTAAAGCCCCGGAGTCCGACATTGACTATAGAGAGGAAAGTGAATGGGATTATATATAAAGCTTACACCCCTACCTTGCATGAGGCCTTTTGATGGGTTGAGGCCCATCAGAAACAAAACAGTGAGGCCCGTGGGCCAAAGATGTTACAAATGGTATCAGAGCCGACTATCAACTAGTTCGAATGTGGGTCCCCTGCCGTGGTCTGGTGCAAGTGGGCGGGTCTCCATGTGAGCGGTCCAAAAGGGATGGCAGGTTATTGCACAAGGACGTGCAACCTTAAGGGAGGCAGATTGTGACGCCCTAGAGTCCCACATCGACTATAGAGAGGAAAGTGAATTAGATTATATGTAGAGCTTACACCCATACCTTAAATGAGGCCTTTTGATGGGTTGAAGCTCATCAGAAACAAAACCGTGAGGCCCTTGGGCCAAAGCAGACAATATCATGCTTGGGTATGCGGTGGGACGTTAAAAATTGTATCAGAGCCGACTGTCGACTAGTTCGAATGTGGGTCCCTTGCCGTGATCTTGTTCAAGTGGGCGGGTCTCCATGTGGAGGGGCAAGAGGGCCGGTAGGCTACAGATATTGGAAGGCTACTGCACAGAGACGTGCAGCCTTAAGGGGGTGGATTATGATGCCCTGGAGTCCCCCATCGAGTATAGAGAGGAAAATGAATGAGATTATAAGTAGAGCTTACACCCGTACCTTGCATGAGGCCTTTTGATGGATTGAGGCCCATTAGAAACAAAACCATGAGACCCGTGGGCCAAAGCGGACAATATCATGCATGGGTATGGGGTGGAGCATTACAAGCCCGGAGTAGACAATAAAGCTATGCCGACGCTCACAGAAGGGACTTACAGTTTAAGGAAGGGGATAAAGTTTTCTTGCAGGTGTCACTGACCAAGAGAACATTCAGATTTGGGCAAAAGTGCAAGCTATTCAAGAGATACGTTAGACCAAATGATATTGTGAGCAAGATTGGTGATGTGGCTTACAGACTAGCCTTACCGCCCGAACTCTCCAATGTGCACAATGTTTTTCATGTGTAAATGCTGAAGAAGTACGTCCCTGGTCCATTGCATGTGCTCCGTCATGAACCATTGGAAATCTGAGAAGACGCTACATATGTAGAGAAGCCTGTTCGAATAATTAATACTAAAGAACAAGAACTAAGGACACAGACAATTCATTTAGTGAAAGTGCTTTGGGAAAATCATAGACCCGAGGAAGCAACGTGGGAACTACGGATCAAGTCCAGAAGAAGTATCCTCATCTACTACCAGATGTTATTTGTTTTTTCATTTGGATGACCAAATGCCCTAAGGGATGGAGGATGTAAGACCCCAACCCGAGCTACCGCGATTAGCACTAATTAAGTCATGTGTTAGCTCTAAGTGAGATTAGTGGATTTTGTTTTAAGTTGAGATTAGAATAGCTTTTACATAGCTTTGGGAATTTTGAGAGCCTTTTTTATTTAATGAGACTCTTTTAGTGTCTTTATATGATTTTGCGTAAGTATGCGGGGCTATGCGCGATTTTGAAAAATTCATCTTTTAACACTGATTGATTGATCTTGTTAGCCCCTACAACTTTCGTGTTCACTCTGTCCCCGTTCGAGACCCCGAAGCCTGACTTTTCCAACTTCAAGGGCAAAACAGTCTTTTTACACAAAAATCTGGACACAATTTTTTATATCTCCAAACCCTGTGAAATATGTACATTTCGGGAACTAGATTTTATGACAAACATTTTTCTCTTCTATGTCGAACTCATCCAAGGCCCGGAAACCTATGTTTTAATCGCAACAAGCTTTGTTAGTATGGGACCCACCTTCACTTTCATAAAAAGAGAGCTCATTTTCACTTTCCCCTTTTCTTGCTCATGTTTGTTGTGGAAGGATTGGCTCCAAGCATTCTAGGGTTTTCTTCGTCTTCTCTTGCTTCTTCTTGCTCTTTCCGTTCCAAATCACACCAACTCTTGCCAAATGGAGAAAGGATGACATCTTCTTCTTCCCCACCGTGAGAGCTCTCTATTGATGCCATTGGAAGAGAAGTCCAGCCACATTAGGGTTCCCTTTGAATAAGCATTGTCCATTTGAGGATCTTCCAACTAAGTAATCACTCCCATCTCTTAGATTTGCATTTTCCTAGCCCTAGAGAGTCTTCACCTCCATTATTGTAAGCTCTCTCCTTCTTGTTTACTGTTTTGGCCATTTACAGTTCTAAATGGGTTTGTTTTTGGTGTGCTTGTAGGTTTGGTCTTGAGAGTGAGATTGGAAGCTTGTATATTTCTCTTGGAGGCCAAGGCAAGTGGATGAATGGATGATTTTGAATGCTAGCATGTTTTGTGAGAAAAACTTGATTTTTATTATTTGTTCTTGTTGATGTTGTACTTGTTTTCATCTATGCATCTTGCAATAATTTCTATTCGTTTCATAAATGCATATTGATGAGTCCTTATCTTAAGTTTAGCCTTTTGGAAATTTATGCATTCTATTTTGTTAAAGCTTATGTTATGTTTACTTATGGATTCCATGGATAATTGGTTGTCTTATGATGAATGTGATGGATTTTTGGTGCATGTTGTGGAGTGTTTAATGGAGGATTAAGGGTGGTTTTGTGGAGGCAAAGGCCCATTCTATGTGGCAAAGTAGTGGCTCAAAGGAGGCTTGAAAAGGAGGAAGAAAGAGCACAAACAGCATGGAAATCGTGCACCTGACACAGTTCGCTAGAACGAACCCCTTCCAGAGAGCAGTTGGCTCGAGCCAACCTTTGGTTCGCTCAAGCCAACGTGCCCAAGGACCAGTTCACTCAAGCGAACCCAAATTCACTTGAGTGAACCCCTCCCAAAGAGTTGGCTCGAGCCAACTGTCCTTCAGGACTAGGTCTATTTTGTAAACTTGAAAATGGGTGTTTTAATGTTCGGAGAGGTTTGTTTGGAGCCCTAATGCTATGATGTGACCTATGAAGTGATGTATGGAGCTCGGTTATGAAAGAAACTCCATCACGGAAATGTGTTAAGGACTCTTTACTTGCCAATGTGTATAGGGTGCTTGGAATGTCCTCAATCTTCTGGAGAACCAAGCCAAAAGAAAAATCGACATATGGGACCCTTATACACATTGAGTTAAATCTTGAAGCCTCAATGTATGGTCCAGCATTATGGAAATCCATTTGTATCCTATTTTACTCGAATTACATATGTTCTTTTCGATATTATGTGTCATTACTAGTTTTGCTTCAAAACTACCGAAATATACAATTTGAGTATTCCTCTAACCCCGTGTATTCATGACAAGATTTTGATGTGATATATGTGAGTGTGATCTTCCCGTTTGGCCTACTTGGTGTGTTATACACCTATATATGTTCTAATTTTATCATGTGACCTATGTGTCGGCACCACTAAGCTTGAGCAACCTTGTCGCCTTGATCCACTGACTTGGGGTCTTTAATAGCTCCCGCCAACTATAGTCTGAGTCATGCATGTCCCGTTATTCAGTTCCTTAGCCAGTGTTTAGCCTGCTAGCCAAGTTTCTTGGCAATCTAGTATCTGTATTTAGCTCAATGTATGTAAGGGTCCCATATGTCAATTTTGCTTTGGCTTGGTACTCCAAAAGATCAAGGACATTCCAAGCACCCTATACACATGGGCAAGTAAAGAGTCCTCAATACATTTCCGTGATGGGGTTTCTTTCTCAACCGAGCTCCATCTATCACTTCCTAGGTCACACCATAGCATTAGGGCTCCAAACAAACCTCTCCGAACATTAAAACACCCTTTTTCAAGTTTCCAAAATAGACCCAGGGCAGAAGTACAATTGGCTCGATCCAACAACTCTCTGGGAGGGGTTCACTCAAGCGAACTAGTCCCTAGACAGGTTGGCTTGAGCGAACCAAAGGTTGGCTCGAGCCAACTGCTCTCTGAAAGGGGTTCGCTCGAGCAAACTGTGTTAGGTGCACGATTTTGGTGCTGTTTGTGCTCTTTTTCCCTCCTTTTCGAGCCTCCTTTGAGGCACTACTTTGCCACATAGTATGGGCCTCTTTGCCTCCACAAAACCACCCTTATTCCTCCATCAAACACTCCACATCGTACACCAAAAGTCTGTCACATTCATCATAAGACAACCCATCATCCATGGAATCCATAAGTAAACATTACACAAGATTTAACAAAATAGAATGCATAAATTTCCAAAAGGCTAAACTTAAGAGAATGACTCATCAATATGCATTTATGAAACCAATAGAAATTATTACAAGATGCATAGATGAAAACAAGTACGACATCAACAAGAACAAGTAATAAAAATCAAAGTTTTCTCACAAAACAGGCTAGCATTCAAAATCATCCATTCATCCACTTGCCTTGGCCTCCAAGAGAAATTTCCAAGCTTCCAATCTTACTCTCAATACCAAACCTACAAGCACACTAAAAACCCCAAAAAACAAACCCATTTAGAGCCCTAAATGTCCAAAACAATGAACAAGAAGGAGAGAGCTTACAATAATGGAGGTGAAGACTCTCTAGGGCTTGGAAAAAACAAATCTAAGAGATGGGAGTGATTACTTACTTGTAAATTCCTCAAATGGACAATGCTTATGTAAGACCCTGACCCGAGTGACCTCGATTAGTACTAATTAAGTCGTGTATTAGTCTTGAGCGTGATTAGTGGTTTGTGGTTGAGTTGGGAATAGAATAGCTTTTGTTATAGCTTTGGGGAATCTCAAGTGCCTTTGTGATTAGTGGGGGGGCCTTTGGGCCGGGGTTCCTTTTATGACTTTGCGTTTACTTGGGGGATTATCCGAGACTCCGGTAATTTGTATGTTAACCCCATTTTATTCATCTTATTAATCTCTACAACTTTTATGTTGATCTCATCCCCACTCGAAACCCTGAAACCCGACTTTCCTAGCATTGAGGGCAAAACAGTCATTTTACGCTAAATCTGTACCCAAAGTTTGATATCCCCGAAACGCTCGAAACATATACTTTTTGGAAAACTAAATATTTCGGTGATCATTTTTCCCTTCTTCGTCGAATTCGTTCGAAGTCCCAAAAACCATGATTTCAGCCCACAAAGATTTCTAGTAATAGAGCCCACTCTGTTAGATTGTATGGACTCAATCCATCAGTTGATGTGATAAATTGATTAATTTCTTTATTTATCAATAAAATCATACTTTACTTTCATGAGATGAATGTTATTTTATTACTTTATGCACATGACCAATACATATGACATAATGGTTCATGAGTTGAACCGGGTCTCATTAGTATATTAGATGTGATATATGTGTATAGATGAGATCCACACACAGGAGATATATGCCACAAATCTTATACTTAAAATATCTTCACAACCAGTGATGAGACTGGGCATCTCATCGATAAGGTTGCAGCACTTTGATCACTATGAGATAGTGTGATTTGTCTCGATCATCAGAATGTAAGATTCTGGATCATGGTGCTGGTACATTGGATGTATTGAAGAACCATGAGAAGCACCTTATATAATTCCATCTCAATAATAAGGTATGCTCTCATAATTCCCTAGCAATAGGCTCTCAATCCTGAGACATTGATGGACTCAAGTTTCTATCTATTCATTTGCTTTGAGTCACCAATGAATGAGGCCAACTGTAGGTCAACACCTCTGTGTCTTGGGTATGTGGTAGTAGGACTGTGGGAACATTGAATGATCAAGATGGAATCTATCTCCATTATCCCCTTGTGCCAATTAATGGATTTGTCATTAGTAAGTGCGCACCCATCTCGATTAAGATTTAATTGGATGGTACTGATGATCATAGTGATTAATTGGGGCTCAAGGATAATAAGATGTGGAACTAAGATTGGAAGAGACAGATTTATTCCAATTGATCTATAGATATTAATAGAGGGGCCTACTTGTGGTAATTGGGAAGTTTAGGGTCTTCATTGTAATTTATTCCTAAGATTGGAGTGCAATTGCATTTATATAGTGGTGTTATTTGCAATTAACTGTGGGCCCGGATTGCACATGAGATGTGGGGTCGAGTGTCCCAGTTGGAGCCAGCTTTCTATGGAATCCCTAGTGGTCCCCACCCTAGCCCAAGTTATTAGAAAGATACTAATCTTACTTGAACTCTAAAAGGAAGGAATTAGAAAGTTACTATTTCTATTTGGAGTAGGACTTCTAATAGTGGTAATAGTATACTTACTAATTGTTGTGGAAGTGAAACTTCTATTTCAATTGGGAAAGAAGGAGGCTTGAGAGATTATAAAAGAGAATCAACCCCTCATGGACGTCCATCTAATTGGAGAAAAATGTCTAGCCCTAAAGTGTGCAATAGTTGCTCATCTTTCTCCTCTATTCCTCTTCTAGTTCCTTGGAGTTTCGAGTTGGGTTTTCTCTTGGAGTTCTTGAGAAGAGAGATCTGATTTGGGTCATAGCGTGGAAGGCTAAGAGATGTTGGAGATTCCTATTTGATAAGTGAAAGAGTTTCATCATCAAAGAAAGACGCAACTTCCCCATTAGAGCACAACCAAGCTCCAAAGGTATAATCTGCTTCGTTGCATGTTGTAGATTTTATGGATGCTTGTTGGTTGTTTGTTTCTATCTTTTAGATAGATTTATTTACTGATCATGATGGCTGAGATTGAGGTTTATGCATCCTGGATTGGGTTTTTGGCCTAATGGATACTTGATCCCTGAGTCAAGTGGGTCAAAAGTTTTGAAAATCTATCCACGTGGCCCACCTACTTCCAACACACTCCCCATTTGCTTTATAAGGAGACTCTTCTTCTTCCTTTCCCTTCTTCTTTTTCCAGCACAAAAAAACTTCACCAGCTAGGGTTTCTTCCCCTCTTTTTTTTCTTGCCTTTTCCACCTCCAAATCCCTATCACTCTTGCACCAAAGACTAAATGGAGATCACCATTCCCTTCCTCTCCTTGAAAGCTTATTCTTGATATCATTTTAAGAGAAACCTCCCATTCCAAGATTTTCCTTGAGCCAACCTAGCATTTTGAAGAACTCTCATGTAAGTAATCCTTCCCCTCTTTTGATATTGTGTTCTCCTAGCCTAAGGAAACTTCCATTTCCATTATTGAAGCTTCTTCCTCCCCATTCCATGTTTTGACTCTTTTAGGGTTTTGTTTTGGGGATTTTTTCTTGTAGCTTGGACCTTTGGCTTGGAAAGCTTGATTAGAGCTTGGATTGTTTGTTAGAGACTCTAAGGCAAGTGGATGAAATGATAGTTTGAGCATTTAATGGCTTTATGAAGAATCTGGTTGGTTTTGTTATTCATGTTCATATTTATTAGCTTCCATTGATTTGAAATAAATGCTCATTTAAGAGTTTTGCTAACTCATTTATTGTCATGGGAATGTGATGGATAGTCTTTCCTTTATCTCTTAATTATAGCTCAACTGAATTTTTATGGTTGTGAGTTTCTTTCTCTCTTTGTGATTGAATCTGGAATAGAATGGAGATGAATGAATAGTTGTTTGTATAAATTTTGATTTGGGGGAAGTGTTGAATGTTGAATTGGAGGAGCTTTTAGCTCATTTTGTTGTAGAAAAATGTATGGGAAAGGAAGAGAACGGATTGGGTAAAGAAAAGGCTCGAAACCTGGACTCAGTGGAAATTTCCGTAACTGGCGGTCAGCTGGCGGTCACCTGTGGGCTAGCCGCCTGGTGACTGACGGCTAATCGAACCAGTTTCGGTTACAATTCCAGAGAGTTGCTTTCCTCTTCTGAAATCGCCGCCAGCCCAGCGGTCAGCTAGCGTCTAACCGCCAAGCCCATTGGCAGCTAACCGCCAGCTAACCGAACGTAGGCGATCACAATTCCAGTATGCTGCATTCAGTCAGGTCAACCGCAGTCAGCTAACTTCTAACCTGCGAGCAAATTGGCGGCTAATCGCCAGCTAACCGCCAGGTAGACAACCTTACCCAAGAATTTGAAAATGGAGAGAAATGAAGGGGGGTTCTCGTCCCAATCGCTTGTGGACCCTTTTTTAGAGTGATGGGCACTATTCATAACGACATTACAAAGATTCATTGAAGTTTTTGGAAAAATTTTCCAAGGTGTATAAGGAGCTCGGGATGTCCCCAAACTCAAGGAGTACCAAGTTATTACTAAAATTGACATACGGGGTCCCTATTCACCTCGAACAAATATTGAACCTGATATTTTACCCGAAACTTCAAAAGTTCATTTGTATTTCCTTATTCCCGAGATTTACACTATATAGCTGTTATCCCCGAAAGCCTTGAAATGTACTTGTAACAGTTACTAGTCCCGAAGGGCAATACCCGACATGAAATGACAGTTATACCTTTGAGCACCCCGTCCCGTCCATTTATTTACTTGCACTTGATGTATTTTACACATGTCTTGATTTCTATTATTTCACCTATGAGTCGGCACCACTAAGCTTGGATAACCTTGTCAGTCTGATCCACTGACTTGGAGATCCCCCTCTTGTCCCACCAGCTACAGTTTGGATCCCGCTACCCGGTTATTACCGTGGTCTTGTCCCGATCCCTGGATTGCTACCGTGGTTCCCGATGACCGGCTCGCTACCGTGGTCATGTCCCGTATATTATATGTATATGTATATTTTCGTTAAGTCATTTATTTTATATGTCTATGTAAACGAATTTACCTTGGGAAAATTTATATGTATATGTAAACGAATTTACCTTGGGAAAATTTTTATACTGCACATTTTTTTTAAGGTAAATGAATCATTTATTTTATGAGAATTATTGTTTAAACAGGTTTAAATATTTTCTCAAGGTAAATTTGTTTATGTTTTATTGTTATATCTTTTCACTCACCTGCCAAACCGTCATGTTTGACCCACTTTTTGGTACTCAGGTCTAGTCGTTGGTTATCCCGAGGAGGAGCACGAGGAGGCGGTCGGAGAACCGCAGTGATTAGTTGAGTAGCATGCCAATGATGTCGTCTAAACATTCGGTTGTCCGAGTCGTGTAACATTTTGGGTTGTGGATAACCATTCTTTTGAGGGATATTGTTTTGGTCATATTGGCCTTTGTTGGCCTCTATTTTTGGGAATGTAATTAACTGATACTTTGTATAAACATTAACGTTTCTTTTGGGAATACGCTAATGATCATTGCTCATCCTGATACTTGTTATTTATTTGTTATTAGTCTTGTTATTTTGGGAATGAAATATGAATTGATTTGCTACACGCTTCCACACTTAAACAAAAGTATTATATGGCTGTTATATCCTCACCGCAGACACCTATGGGAAATCACGTGCACGGGTAGTATTATGTTCTTTATAGACCCGTGCACGCTTGTTATGTTTTATGGCACTATTCAAACTATTCATTTACATTCATCCAACACTCGTCCAGATCCCGGATTGGGTCCCGATAACCCGGTCCGGGGTCGCGACAGCTTTTTCAAACGGAACACTAATGTGGCTAGATTTCTCTTCCAATGGCATCAATAGAGAGATCTCATGGTGGGGAAGAAGAGATGTCATCCTTTTCTCCATTTGGCAAGATTTGTTGTGGATTTGGAAGGGAAAGAGCAAGAAGAAGCAAGAGGACTTGGATGTGTGTTGATGCAAGATGGGAAGTTGTTGATGCTAGCAGTTGAAAGATCACGAGAAGAACTATGCAACACATGATCTAGAGTTGGCAACGGTTATTTTTGCACTGAAAATGTGGAGACATTACCTTTATGGAGAGAAGTTCGAAGTCCACTCTGATCACCATTACTAATAGAACTTGTTTTCTCAGAAGGAGATGAATATGAAGATGAGAAGATGGATGGAATATATCAAGGATTATGATTTTCCGATCAAGTATCACCAGGGGAAAGCGAATGTAGTCGCCGACGCTTTGAACAGGAAGTCAGTAGGCTTGGCAAGTTTTTTGGGTACTTGTATCTTTCAGCATTTTGAAGAGTTGGGAGTAGACTTACAGCCACTAACGAAGAGTGTGATGTTACCTAACATGTCAGTGTCTAAGCCTTCCTTTATACAAAAGATCAAGGATGGCCAATTGCAAGATCCGGAGTTAGCCAAGATTTCAGAGCATATAGGAAAGCGTTTAGATCTTTGTATTATGGATGGAATCTTGTTATACTTTGATCGTCTTTGCATGCCTAACATTGAAGACTTGAGGAATGACATTATGATAGAAGCTCACAGTACGAAGTTTTCTATGCATCCAGATAGCACAAAGATGTATCAGAACTTGAAGGGCAGATTTTGGTGGAATAACATGAAGTGATATATTGCAGCATTTGTCTCCCGATGTATGACCTGCCACTTAGTGAAAACAGAGCACCAGAAGCCTCCAAAGTTGTTGCAACCGTTAAAGATCCCAGAATGGAAGTGGGGGCATATTACCATGAATTTTGTTATGGGACTACCGAGAACCAGCAGAGGCAATATCGCAATATGGGTCATTGTGGATCGCCTAGCCAAGTCAACCCATTTCATTCCCATGAGGACAGGAAAGAAAATGCACATATTACCTCTTGCGGAGTTGTTCGTCAATGATATTGTTAGTCGACATGGACAGCCAGTTTCCATCACATCCGACAGAGCTAATAGATTCGTGAAGGCGTTGCATGAATCCATGGGCACAAAGTTACAGTTCCGCACGGCTTACCACCTACATACAAATGGCCAGTCAAAGAGGACTATTCAAACTCTTGAAGATATGCTTCGCGCTTGTGTGTTTGACTTCAAAACTCAATGGGATGAGATCTTATCAATTTGTGAGTTCGCTTACAGTAATAGTTACCATTCAAGCATTGGAATGGCACCTTTTGAGGTATTGTATGGCGGAAGATGTAGAACCCCAGTTTGTTGGGAAGAAGTAGGTGTTTACAGTTTCCATGGACAGGCTTTAGTGAGTGAGACTAGTGACAAAGTCAAGTTGATTCAAGAACATCTGAAAGTAGCCCAAAGTAAACAGACAAGCTATGACAACGCTCATAGAAGGGACTTGCAGTTCAAGGAAGGAGATAAAGTTTTCTTGAAGGTGTCATCGACCAAGGGAACGTTGAGATTTGGGCAAAAGTGCAAGCTATTTAGGGGATATGTTGGACCATATGATATTGTGAGCAAGATTGGTGATGTGGCTTACAGACTAGCCTTACCGCCCGAACTCTCCAACGTGCACAATGTTTTTTATGTGTCAATGCTGAAGAAGTACGTCCCCAATCCATTACATGTGCTCCATCATGAACCATTGGAAATCCGAGAAGACGCTACAAATGTAGAGAAGCATGTTCGAATAATTGATAATATGGAACAAGAGCTAAGGACATGGACAATTCATTTGGTGAAAGTGCTTTGGGAATATCATGGACCCGAGGAAGCAATGTGGGAACTACGTGTTCACTCCGTCTTTTTTATATAGCTTTAGGGAATTTTGAGAGCCTTTTGATTTAATGAGACTCTTTGAGGGTCCTTTTAATGATTTTGCATAAGTATGGGGGGCTATCCGCGATTTTGAAATTTTCGTGTTTTAACTCATATGGATTGATCTTGTTAGCCCCTACAACTTTTGTGTTCACTTCGTCCCCGTTCGAGACCCCAAAACCCAACTTTTCCAACTTCAAGGGAAAAATAGTCTTTTTACACAAAAATCTGGACACAATTTTCAATGTCTCCAAACCCTGTGAAATATGTACATTTCGAGAACTAGATTTTATGACGAACATTTTTCTCTTCTTTGTCGAACTCATCCGAGGCCCAAAAACCTATGTTTTAAACGCAACAAGCTTTGTTACTTGTGGGACCCACCTTCACTTTCATTAAAAGGAGAGCTCATTTTCACTTTCCCCTTTTCTTGCTCATGTTTGTTGTGGAAGGATTGGCTCCAACCATTCTGGGGTTTTCTTCTTCTTCCCTTACTTCTTCTTGCTCTTTCCCTTCCAAATCCACACCAACTCTTGCCAAATGGAGAAAAGGATGACATCTTCTTCTTCCCCACCGTGAGAGCTCTCTATTGATGCCATTGGAAGAGAAGTCCAGCCACATTAGGATTCCCTTTGAACAAGCATTGTCCACTTAAGGATCTTCCAAGTAATCACTCCCATCTCTTAGATTTGTGCTTTCCTAGCCCTAGAGAGTCTTCTCCTTCATGGTTTAAAATCTCAGTCTCGGTCGCGGTATCAGCCGGGCCGAAAAACCAATATGATATCGGTATCGGTCGTGGATATCGGTCCGTCGCCGTCGTCACGGTGTGAATTTTTTTAATCCAAAAAAAAATTAGCAAAAATATCCAAAAAATCTAGAATATTAGAAAATGCTGGAAAACAATATTTTTTTTCCATTAGTAACAACAATAAATCAAAATCCGTGGGCTTGTTTGTAGACCGTGGGGACCATTGTAGAAGCCAGTTAATTTCAAAATCCACTCTTAATATATAATCATTTATATTTACTAATTTAACCAAATAAATTTTCTAGTCTTCTTTATTTCCAAACTCACAATTTACGAGGGCCACTTTTTTTTTTATACCAACACATGAAGAGCGTTTTTTATATCGGAACAGGTGCCACTTTCATATGCCACATTTAATTCTGAAATGGCACTCAATTTATGGCAAAACATAAATATAATTAAATCAAGGTCCTAAGTTCTTTACTATTTACTTGATCTTTCCCTAAATATTTCCAGCTACCTAAAATTTCTCTAATGAGTTTTAATCTTTATTATGAATTATATATTAATATTTATTTATAATTTATGTAAATATTTAGAAATATTTTTAATTAGAAATTTTAATGATTTTTTAAGCGCAGGCCTGAAACTATTATAAAAATGAATGCAATTTCTTTCGATAGCATACCCTCATGTTTTGACTTAATAGGATTAGGTCCCACCGCCTTAAGATTGAATACATGATTGATAATGTGGTTAGCACAATCTTATACGTGAATAACATTATCAATTATGTTGGTTTGACCTTAGCATGGGACCAAGTCTTATTCAAGTGAAAATTAAGGGTACGTTTTGAAGGATTGCATTCAATTTTAACAAATCAGATCATGTACAAAGAGTGGGCTTGTTTGTGAGTTCCACACATCCCACTCAAATAACATATTTTTAATTTTTTTTTACTTTAATTAGCAATAAAGGCCCATGCAATATATATTCCTTATAATATTAATGGAAAAAATAAATATAAATTAAATATATATTATTTATCTAATATATATTTATTGTATGTAACATTCAAAGAATTATATACCTGAAAAATTATGCAAAACGTAAGTAGTGTTATAAAGTTATATACACTGTAATTATATTTGAATTAGTTTTAAGGTAGAAACAATTGGCAAAAAAAAACATGTTAAAATAGTATTCATTTCATCTCTTAATAAGTTACAATAATATAAAATCATAAGGGGGGTGTTTGGAAACCATATGTTTCACTAAAATCATAGCCATAGAGCTTTTATTCATTTTTTTTTGTTAGTTTAATAATATGTGGGGCCCTTTGAAGGTGACTAAAGAGAAGTTCTTATTGTATGCTGTAAGACCCCGATCCAAGTGACCTCGATTAGTATTAATTAAATTGTGTGTTAGTTCTAAGCGTGATTAGTAGATTTTGATTAAGTTGGGATTAAAATAGCTTTTTTATAGCTTTGTGAATTTTGAGTGCCTTTTTTACTTAGTGGGACCCTTTCGGGGTTCCTTTAGTGACATTGCGTGTACTTGGGGGATTATCTGAGATTCCGATAATTAGTGTTTTAACCCCCGTTTGAATCAGCTCGTTAATCTCTTCAACTTTCGTGTTGGTCCCGTGCCCATTCGAAACCCCAAAACCCAACTTTTCCAATATCAGGGGCAAAACAGTCTTTTTATACCAAATCTAGACACAAAATTCGACATCTCCAAAACCCTTGACATATATACTTTTTAAAAACCAGATATTTCGGCGATCGTTTTTCCCTTCTTCGTCGAACGCATCCGAGATCCCGAAAATCATGTTTTCAGTCCGACAAGATTTCCTAGAAGTGGAGCCCATCTTCACTTGTTATATAAAGAGAGCCCTTTCTCTCCTTTCCCTTTTACAGCTCAAAAGATCAACCAAGCTAGGGTTTCCTTTCCCTCTTCTTCTTCTTCCTCTTCCATCTCCCAATCACTATCAAACTTACATCAATAGCAAAAATTAAAGTTGTCATCTTCTTCATCATCATGAAAGCTCTCCCTTGATATCATTTTTGGAGGAAGTCACCCATTCCAAGATCCCCTTTGAACTAGCTTTGTCCATTTGAGGGACTTCTAAGTAAGTAATCCTTCCCATCTCTTGAATATTTGTTTTCCTAGCCTATGGGAGTCCTCATTTTCATTATTGAAGGCTTTCTTCTTGTTGTTCTTGATTTTGACCATTAGGGTTTGTATTTAGGGGTTTTCGTATGTCTTGTAGGTTGTCTTTGAGAAGGGCTTGATTAGAGCTTATTTTGTTAAGCTTGGACCTAAGGCAAGTGGATGAATAGATATCTTGAGCATTTGAATGTCTTTATTAGAAATGAGGATGATTTTACTATTTCTTTTTATGCCTTTCTTGACTTGCATTGATTTTGAAATAAATGCACATGAATGAGCCTTGTTGGTTTAATTAACTCTTGGGATTGTTGGCATTTATAGTCTTTCATTAATACTTGTTTATGACATAGTTGGACCTTGGTGATTAGTGGATTTTCTCTTCTCTTTTGTGGTTGGACATGGTTGAGAAGGAGGTGAATGGATGGTTGTTTGTGGAAGATTTGATGGTGTTTTGAATGCGGATTGAAGGGGGTTTTGAGCCTCTCAATTTGATGTAGAAATGAAGCTCAAGGGGCTTTGCAAGAAGAGAAAAAGGAAAGAGCATAACTATTCCCGGAATTAGTTCTTGGACAGTTTGCTCGAGCGAACTTGACAGGTCGCTCGAGCGAACCCATCCAGAGGACAGTTTGCTTGAGAAAACCTTAGCTCGCTCGAGCGAACTCTCCCAGAACCCCATCCAGAAGTCAGATAGCTTGAGCAAACTGACAATTCGCTCGAGCCATCCTGTACTGGGCAGGCCCGTTCGAGCAAACCCAAGTTCGCTCGAGCGAACCCTCACAGAAAGTTCATCGCCCGAGCGAACTTCAGATCCGCTTGAATGATGTTCACTGTTCACATGGGGCGACGCTGGGAGCTTATATATGATGTTTAAATGTTTGGGATGGGTTTGTTTGGAGCCCCATTGTGATAGGAGACCTAAGAGGCAACGTATAAAGCCCGATTGAGAAAGAAACCCCCACCACGAAGACTCATCAAAGTTTTAAATTTACTAGGGTGTATAAGGAACCCGGAATGTCTCCAAAACTCAAGAAGTACCAAGTTTATACCAAAAATCGACATACGGGACCCCTATTCACCTTGAGTTAATCTTGAATCCCGATACTTGACCCAGAAATTTCGAAAGTTCAAATTGTGTTCTATTATTCTCGAATTTTGACATGTATTTCCCTAAACTTATGCTACATGATTTGCCATGCCCAAAAAGTACCGAAATTATATTTTAGCATTTGCTAGCCCGTTTATGCATTGCCCAAAACGAAGTGATATTTGTACCTATGGGTACTCCCGTCCTGCCCGTTCATATAATTGCACTTTATGTATTTTCATACATGTCCCGATTTCTATTATATGACCTATGAGTCGGCATCACTAAGGTTGGACAACCTTGTCGGTCTAATTCACCGACTTGGAGGTCCCCCTCCTGTCCCACCAGCTGCAGTTTGGATCCCGATACCCGATTTACTACCGTGGTCCCATCCCGATACCCGACTTGCTACCGTGGTTCCCGATACCCGGCTCGCTACCGTGGTCCCTTCCCGTATAATTATATATATGTATATTTCGTTGAATCTTATCACCTCGTGTGTTAGAGATAAACGGCCCGATATGCTCTTGTCACTTTGGTGATAGAGGACTTAGCTCTGTGTGGTTGCCATCTTGTTAGTTCTTAATTCCTTGGTACCTTTACATGCTTTTAAATTGCATATTTACTTTCTAACAAGTGATGCATTCCTTTTATGAAAAACATTGTGTAAACAGGTTTCAAATGTTTTCCAAGGTTACTTCACTTATTATTGTATTGTTATATCCTTCCACCCACCTGCCAGACCGTTGTATTTGACCCACTCTTTGGCACTTAGGTCCAGACACCGGTTACCCTAAGGTGGAGCTTGAGGAGACGGTCGTAGAACCGCAACGCTTAGTTGAGTGGCATGCCGATGATGTCGCTTAGACATTTGGTTGCCTCGAGATACGATACAATTTTGGGGATTGTTGATAACATATTCTTTCGAGGAACTATTTGGTTGTACTTGATGGAACGCGCTCCAATGCCGAGGGTGCTACCGGGGTCGGCGGACGTGGGAGTCCGTCGGGTCCGGCCCTTTTGCGCCCGGGGGAATGAAGCTTGCATCAACATTTCTTTGTGTGGGTGTGCCAGATTTTCTATTTTACTTGGAATTGCAAGTGGTAATCCGGAGATCAACCTTCGCAAGTAAAAAGGAAATCAACTTCTTTCAAGTTTTCCATTGCACAAATATTTAAGAAAAGAGACATTTTCTTGGTTTGCCGTGAAAGGTGATTTTGTTTGGCATTTATAGCCGATTTTGGCGTTTATAGCCGATTTACAATTCTCATCAATAAAGAAAGACAAGAGTTGTGATTTTTGTCTCTTTTAGAAAAATACAAACTACAATGAAAAGCAAGAAAAGGAGGATCTAACTTCTCAGGAGATTATGGGGGACTCGTTCAGATTGACGGTCGCAAGCCATGTATGGGCTTCGCCATCATCCATGCAGATGAGAACAGAGGATGCTCTTGATTCGCTTGGCTTGGCTATAACCTCAGGTTTTTAGAGGACAAAGACCAAGAGAATGTCCTATGTCCAATAAAAAGCTAAGTAGACGGGTTGAAAAGCCACGTCTAAGCCATTGGAGGCAGTGAGAGAAGGCAAGGACCTTGGGGGGAGTACCCCCCAAGGGACTTTTTGTCACCTTGTAGTGGTGCTTGATGTAGAATTTCTGAAGAATTTTCTCTCTTTCTCTAGACTCTGTCTGTCTCGAATTCGAGATTCTCTGCACCTTTCGATCTTCGGTTTTTCGTTCGTCTTTTTCCGATCTCTGGATTCTTTTTTCCGACCCGGATTTCAATGGAATGCTCTCCTATTTATAGGCTTTTGGTAGCCATTTAGGAGAGCTTTTATGGGCTTTAATGGCTTTAATGGGAGGAGTTACAAGATTTATTTCTTGATTTTGTAACTCCTTTTTCCTTGAATCTGATTGGCCGATGGAGATTAAGGGCTTTTAATCACCTTAATTACCATAATGGGAGGAGTTTCATGGCTTGAATGCCATGACTTAATTGATTTGTAACTCCTGGATGCTTGCTTCTGATTGGGCTGTCCAAAGAAATGAATTAATGACTGCAATAAAGCTAGTCAATTAACTGCATTAAATGGTCGCCGAGCAGTTGAAGAGTCGCGGGCCGCGCCGCGTCTTTTGGAATTCTTCTGGCGATGATCATCGATGGATCTTCATGCTGATCGACATCGGATGAACATGTAACTTCAGACATTGATAGCTAGCAGCGGGCCGGTGACATCTGTCTTGTCGATTTCTCGATCGGTCGGACAAAAAGAGCACTTTTTAGGTCAACCGGTCGGCGATCTTGGAGCGATCAATGATGATTTTATGCTTTTGACGGCGGATCTGAGATGTCGTCGGATATGAGTCAATTTCAAGCACTAAAAATCACATTTTCAGGAAACCACAGGGGCCAAAGTGCGCGAAACGCGAAAAGGGACGGAAAAACGGGTCACCGGCGAAAAATCCGGTGACCCGGACTTCCATGGTCGCCGGCGACCATGGGCCGGCTACCCTGGGCCGGCGACCCTAGGGGTTTTTCTCCCCTTTTTGGTCCGTTTTGCGGTCTTTTTCGTCGCCGTTTTCTTCTGTATTTTTCCTGACATTTCCTCTCATTTATTGGCTTGATTTCCCTGTAGAAAACCTGATGAGAATCCTTACATTTTTAGAGTGCAAAGTTTCCAATTTTCCGGGAAAGCCGAAGACTTTATCGCGTAGAGATGCTGATTTTCCGCCAGAAGCTGATACTTGGTCAATCGATGTCGGAATGACCTGAAATTTGAGGTGGAGCCTCCTGAGCAATAAATAAGACCAACCATAGGCTTTTGTTTGAGTTTTGAAGCCGTTTGGGGTCTCGTCGATGCTTCACTTGATTTTGCTGCGGGGAAAATGCCGAGCTTTGATATGTGGCCAAACGATGTCCGATTGACCTGAAATTTGACGGGGAGCCTATTGGAGTCATTTTGAGACGTTCCATGGGCTCCGTTTTGGATGTCATGGTCCCGGGTTGCTCCGCCGCCGGTAGGCTTGATTTTCTCTCGGAGCATCGAAACCTGGTCAAACGTTGCCGGAATGACCTGAAATTTGACGTGCAGCCTTTTGGAAGCATGTTGAAGCCACTCATGCACTTGGTTTGATGAGCAAAGGCTTCGGTGGTTCCCGCCGTCGGGAGGCTTGATTTTGCTGCTCGAGCATTGATGGAGGGTCAAACGTTGTCGGTTTGACTTGAAATTTGGCATGGAGCCCTTTTGAGACATGCTGGAGTCATCCGTAGGCTCTGATCGAAGTTTTGACGTCTCCGATGATGTCGCCGCCGGGAGCGCCAATTTAGCTGTCGGAGAAGCGAAGTTAGGCCAAATGTTGTCGAAATGGCCCAAAACTTCATGTGCACTCTTCTCTTGGCTATCTTGAAGGATCTTGCAGTTTTTGTTTGATTCTGACAAGATTTGATTTTTTGGAGAAGTTGCATTGCCTATTTATGGCAGGTTGCGACTTCATGCAGCTTTCTTGATGTTGAAGAGGCAAAGTGACATTTTTGGTGTCAACAAATGCCCCCTCGAGGTACAGCGACGAGTTGCTTGACTTTTGTAGTCGATGTGCCTCGAAGAGATTTGTGAAGGATAGCTTGTGTCTTGACCAAGAGTCTTTGAGCAATCTTTCCTTTGGTAGAGTAGCCTTTGAGCTTCCAGGGGAATTTTATGGTAATGAAAGGAATCAAGTACCATCTCGAGGCAAAGTTTTGAAGATGACATCAGGGATGTGGATTTGGGTTTTTGTTTTTGACCTTGTGACCTAACAAGCTGTATGTGGCGGGTTAGGGGGTCGGGTTTTGGTTTTGACCTTGTGACCCAACAAGCTGTATGTGGCAAGTTGGGGGATCATGATTTGGTTTTTGGTTTTGGTCTTGTGACCTAACAAGCTGTATGTGGCAACTTAGGGGACCAGGATTTGGTTTTTGGTCACTCTTTGGGACTGTGTGGGTCCATTGGAGTGGTTTGGATTTTTGTGGAATGTCAATTTCAAGATTTTGGCTCAATTTGGAATATGAGGCTGGATGGTTTGATTTTTTGGAAGCTCATGGGGCTTGGAATTTTTTTGTATGGTTCAATCAACTCAAAAGAGGCATGGAACCATTTTTGTATGCTCTTGGTAAGAGGGATTTTTTTCCTGACTAAAAGCCCTTTTTTTTTCACGTGATTTCTGTTTTTTTTTTTTTTTTTTCGTGCTTCTATCTTTCTCTTTTTCTTTTTGCACGTTTTTTTTTTTTTTTTTTTTTTTTTTTTTTTTTTTTTTGCTAATCATGATAATGCGTTTTTATGCAAATCTAGATGTTCATTATGTACTTTTTGTAGATTGAATTTGAGAGCATGATAGCATACCTGAAAATCTTTGCAAATTTGGAAATTTGGAGCTCGCAGCGATGTTGAGCCCTTCTTGATTTTGCGGAGATTTTGAGGTTTCGAAAGTTTGGAGTTTCGGAGCTCGTAGCGATGTTGAGCCCATCTTCAAACTTTCTATTTCTTTCGGGGTATTTCCCTTTTCTTCGGAATTGCCCCGGAACCATGCCAAAATTTCGCCAGATTTTCTTTTAGCGAAATCCTGTCATTTTGATGATGATCTTTTTTTTCTTTTCCAACCTTTGCAGGTGGTTCCTCCAGAACGAACAAGGGTAAAGAGCCTGCTACAAGCGTACCTCGTCGATCCGCCAGATCTTCTAATGTGGCCGTTCAGCAGGCCTAGGAGAAGGTCCAGTATGTTGAGAGAAACTTGGAAGAGTGCGACTCTTTCAACAGAGATGAGATGAGGCAGCGATTGATCGCTCTCAAGGATGAGGAGTTTTATAAGATCATGGCAAGCAACCGTCCTTGGGTTATGGACGATCTGAGGGTTTTGCCCAAGCCTACCTTCTTCTTTGGAGATGCAGTCCCTGACGACTTGACATACCAAAGGAGATGTTTTCAGTTCTCTTACACAGCAGATGGTGAGGAGAGAACTATTTCCACCCGGTCGTCTTTTGATCGGACCATCTCGATCCTGAGCCTTTCTCCCACGTGCCCTAAGAGGGAAGATCCTCCGAGCTGGGTGAAGAGGACCAGTGTGATCAAGACCAGGGTTTTTATTGGTGGTCCCTCCGGATATGCGAAGAAGTCGCCTGCCCAAATGGACATGTTGATGCCAGCCAGCGGCTATCAGGGCTCTGATTATCCGTTGGTCGATTTGGGACCGGTGGGCCTTGGCGTTTTCAGCGGTGACGGCAGCAATTGGGTGAAGCCTTTTCGACTTAGTGGCCGTTTCAGTGTTGACTCCGATTGGAAGTCGTGGACTGATCGCGTCCTGCTGATTGGTGGCACCATTTTGAAGGAAGCCGGGATTTTTGATGCAATCCGTGCCTTCAGAGATACCGTGGCTTTTTCCGACGAGGCCTTCATGGCCATGTTGGAATCATTTCTCCCACAAACCAATACCTTCGTTGTAACGAATGGTGAGATTGGTTTTTCCTTGAAGGAGTTGAGCGCCATTACTGGATTGCCCATCCTTGGCAAACTCTACAAGGAGTTCATGCCGATTGACAGCGTCCTTGAGGAGCAGTCAGAGGAGTTCAGGCTCCTATACTTTCAGCTCGTCGCCTTCTATGATTTTTTGAGGGAGGGCTCGAAAGTAAGATCCAGCAGTTGGAAGAGTTATGGCTCTTCATTCTTCAACTTCTTTGACAGCAAAGAGTCTTCTGACAGCATGACCTTGGAGGATCGAAAGAAGGCTTCTGTCATGCAAGAAGAGTTGAAAGACTTCTTCGCAGGTGCAGATGTAATTTGTTCTGACATTGCACTGCGGAGAGAAATTGCAGCTTACCTCACTTATTGGCTAGGTGAGGCTATTTTTGCTGGAGGAGATGGAACACACATCAGGCCGCATTGTATTTTTCCGGCTTGTCAGATGGCGTTTGGAGAGCGGCTGGCTTTGGTGCCTGCTCTTTACTCCTACTTGTGTACCGAACTGCAGGCTGCTGCTTTTTTGGTTCGGCTTGGGCTCCCTATGAATAGGGTATTTTCAGCCCATATCTTTTATTCGTGGTTTGTATACCACTGTGCTGGCTTCCACCAGCTGGGTGCTGCGCAGGATGATGATCCTCTGATGATTCGATTGGCTAAGGGAAAAGCCGTATCCGAATCACTTTTGTTTGCCCGCATGAGGATCCAACGGTTCAGGGACGTCAAGATGGGGCAGTCTTCAGTTAAGCTTTCTCCGGAGTTGCGAAAGAAGGCTTTTGATTTTGGTGCCTCCCGAGACTCTACCAGAGCAGGGTCGGGAAGGCATTACTCTTTGACCAGTGCAGAGAAGGAGTGGCTTTTCAGCATACGAGTCGGCACGATGGTGTACCGTAGACATCTTTTCGTCGACATCCAGCCGCATGTACCTTCTCGCTTTGCACTCCAGTTGGGCTTCTCTCAAGGTGTTGTTGGAGCGCCTTCGAGTATGGTGAAGCGTTTTGGAGGTCTGCAGGATGGCAGAAATGTATGGGCTTTCTATAGTGCTGAAGACACTACTGCCACGATTTCTTATCCTGAGCTTTCGACTTTCCGAACTGCCGGCTTCACGAAGTGGTTCGCGGAGAGCTTTTTGGCATATCGGGGGCTTTCCAAGAAAGAACTTGATGTAAAGTTGTCTTCGGGGAAAGGTACTGGAAAGTCGGATGGGGTCCGGCGAGAGGAAGTTTGGGCCTTCCTTTCTGGAAAGAAGCACAAGATAGGCTTCCTCGGTGACCAGGGCGTCATTGGTTCTGAAGTTGTTCGGGAAGTACCTGATGAGGCTTTGGAGCAGCTAGAACAGGAGGAAGCTGAGCTCAACGCTTGGATGCAAGCGGCACAGAGGCGAGCTTCCGTGGAGTCTACTGGCAAGAGCAGACCATCCAGTGAGGAGCCAAGTGGGAGACCTGACTCTGACAGTGGGGCAGGATCTTCTAGGAAGCGAGCCCACAGAAGTAAGAGGAAGAGGAGTCAGCGTCACACGGGGTGGGACGAAGACTCTCCTGATGTGGAAGTCCCTCTCACTGTCAATGAGGAGGTGCCAGGGGAAGCTGACGAACCTCCGGAGAAGAGGATTCGGGAAGAAGAGACCATCGGTGAAGGTATGATTCTTCCTTTTCCTTTTTCTGCTTCTTTCATGGGGCTTTCCATGTTCTGATTTATTTTCTCACCCTGCTGCTGCTTCTTTTTTTTTTTAGCAGAGGATGAAGACTTGGCGATGCCTGAGGTTCCGACCGATGAGGCGGTGATGGAGCCGGTTATGGCATCTGAAGAAGAATCGAGGGACTCTGGAATGATTCCAGAATCTCCAATTGGTATAACTTCTTTTGCTTTCTCTTCTTCTTTTTTTTTTTGCCTGCGACTTGATTTGCTAACATTTTTCTTGTCAGCTGACTTGCCACAGGATTCCGATGACTTTGAACCATCAATGGACGCAAATGTTGATGATGCTTC
This sequence comes from Umbellularia californica, assembly GCA_028538565.1. Taxonomy (NCBI): domain Eukaryota; kingdom Viridiplantae; phylum Streptophyta; class Magnoliopsida; order Laurales; family Lauraceae; genus Umbellularia; species Umbellularia californica. The sequence continues at coordinate 28,905,011 of JAPQWN010000012.1, read as the reverse complement.
CGATGAGTTCATGGAGGAAGAGAGTGTTCCGCCAGTCGTCGAAGAAGGTACTTTGTAGTGATGGCCCTGATGATTTTTTTTTTAACAGGATCATATTCATACCTTTTTGTGTTTCATTTGCAGGTTTTGAAGTGACAGAAGAGAGTCCATCGCTTTCTTCAGAACCAGAGCAAGGGATGCCAGAGGTTGATCCGGAGGTAGAGACTCCTACAACCAGTCCTGACGCGATAGAGGAGATACCTCGTGCTGAGATTCCTTCTCCAGTGGCTCCAAGTGGAGAGAGTTCTTTTGTTACTCTTCCAATGGGACATGACATGAGCAGCCGATCAACGGAGAAGGGTGAATCTTCATCTAGTTCGTCTCTTCAATTTGCGAAGAAGGTGCTGGCTCGGGTTTTGATCTCTTGGATCGAGACTCTCTTTTCTGGACACCTGGATGCCGGATTTGGCATGATCCCACATGTACAAGAGATTCTCACTAATACCGAAGAGGTTGGTCTGGATGTCACAGGTGCCAGGGCGATCGTTGATAGGATCATTGCACTGGGTGACAAGTGGTTTGAGACCATGGATTTCCCTAACGACCAATTCTTCAAGGAGATGTTCTTGGACCCTGCTGATAAGGCTAAGTCTAACCTGAATGAGGCTACACAAAGCAAGAAGCAGCTAGTTCGGGAGAAGAACTTGGAAGAGCTAGCCATCATCGGATTGAGGCATGACCTTAACGTCCTTGATAGGGAAGTTGAGGAGGCCAGGAAACGTCTTGAGCATTTGAAGGCGCAAGTCGCTGCCAAGTGGGCTGCTATAACATAGGCTCGTGACAGGGAGAGTGCTCTGATTCGCAGAGTTGCAGATGCACGTCAAGTTCTCGAGAGGAGGACTCAAGAAAACGAGCAATGGCAAACTGCTGGGGAAAAGCTTCCCGGTATAAAAGAAGGGTTACGGCATTCGCCAGCATCTCATGGCAAGTTCCTGAAGAAGCGTGCCTTGGAAACTTTGACGGCTGAGGCCAAAAGTTTGCTTGAGGAGCTGAAGCTTTGGTTGGAGACCATTTTTGGCTGAGCTCCTGTAGCAGAAACTATTCTTCTTTTTTTTGGTACCACATGTATTTTTTTGGTACTTTTTTTTTTGTAGTGCTTGTGACCACTTTTCTCTTTTTTTTTTGGTACCACATGTATTTTTTTGGTACTTTTCTTTTTTTTTTTGTTTTCCCTACGCTCACTCAAATCTTTTTGTGATGAAAGCAATTGCTAAATGGGATTTGATCAAAAGCTTTGTCATTTTGTGAAAATCTTTTGTCAAATAATTGTTTTTGCATGGGAGCCTGATTTTGGTTGTGGCGTGAAAGCCGATTTTGAGATGGCATGGAAGCCGAAATTTTATGGCGTAAAAGCCAAAATTTGGGTTGGCATGGAAGCCGGATTTTGTTTTGTGGCATCTATAGCCGGTTTGGGTGGCATTGATAGCCAATTTTGGTGGCATTGATAGCCGATTTTTTTTTTGAAAGCCAAGTTTTGGTTTGTGGGCATGAAAGCCAGGGTTTTGACATGAGAGTAAGGTTTTTTTTGTGTGGCATTTATAGCCGATTTGGTGGCATTGATAGCCGATTTTGGCAAAAGAGCCAGGTTTTTGGTTTTCAAAAATGCAAGTATCGATAAGAGTCGCCTCCCTGCTGAATGGTCTTGCAAGTATCGATGGAATGTCGTATCCTTGCTCATTCGGTTGCGAGTATCGATGGAATTTCGCCTCCTCGCGGATTTGGGTGCAAGTATCGATGGAATGTCGCATCCTTGCTTTTCAAAAATTTTGTTTTACGGGTACTGACGTGATGTCGTTTTCCCCTCGATTTTTGAAATTTGCGGTTTTCTCGAACCTTTGGGTTGTGGATATCAACTGATATGTTGCGTCTCCACGGTTTTTTAGGTTTTTTTGAACCTTTTTTTGAAATTTGGGTTGTGGATATCAACTGATATGTTGCGTCTCCACGGTTTTTGGATTTTGCAAGTATCGACGAAATGTCGCTTCCCTGCGATTTTGGGTGCAAGTATCGATGGAATGTCGCATCCTTGCTTTTTTTCAAAAAATTTTGTTTTGCGGGTACTGACTTTGATGTCGTTTCCCCACGATTTTTGAAATTTGCGGTTTTCTCGAACCTTTGAAATTTGGGTTGTGGATATCAACTGATATGTTATGTCTCCACGATTTTAGAGGTTTTGGAAGTATCGAATGGGGTTCGCATCCTTCCGATTTTTTGAGTTTTGCGAGTATCGACTAAGTGTCACTTCCCCGCGGTTTTTGAAAAACCATTTTTTTTTGTTTAAAGACACGAGGGTCGTAAATTTTGACCTAAAACCATTTGGCGGTAAAAGGTAAGGTGGACTAGGGTGGAAATCCCTGAATCCGGATTTTGTTTCAAACCATGAATTTTGGTTCAAGGATCGAAAGTTTTGGTCAAATCAGGGAGAAGCTCCTAAACTTGGATTTTTTTTGTTTTTGAACAATGAAACGATGAAAGTAAGCATTGTTTTTGAATCTCTAGAAATTTTGACATTTGATATGAAAATTCTAAAGAGAGTGGGTTTGATGAGTGAGTACCTGAGAACAGGTTTTGGCCATACAGGCATTGCTCTTACCCAGTTGGGTAAGTCTTCAAGGGTAGTACCGCTTCAAGAACTTGCCGTTGATAGGCAGCATACATCTGTCGCCTTCCATGTTTAGGAGGGCATATGCGCCGTTGGAGAAGACCTTGTCGATGACGTAGGGTCCCTCCCATTTTGGCTCAAACTTGCCTTTGGACTTGTGAGCGAAGACCATTGGTCTTTTTACCGCAAGAACCAAGTCACCCTTTTTGTAGGCGCGTTGACTGATCTTTTTGTCAAAAGATCCTGCCATGCGTGCTTGGTAAAGTTCAATGCTTTGTCGAGCTTCGAGCCATCTCTCGTCGAGATTGTCCAGCTCATGGAGTCGCAATTTGACATTGCTTTCTTGAGTCATGTCATTTTGTAGAGATACCCTCAGAGAAGGAATTTGTACCTCTAGGGGCACAACAGCTTCACATCCATAGACCAAGGAGAATGGTGTGCTATGGGTTGGTCCTCGAACGGTGGTTCGATAGGCCCACAAGGCTTCAGACAGTTTGTCGTTCTAGTCTCTTTTGTGACTAGAGACCATTTTCTTGAGGATTTTGCAGAGTGTCTTGTTGAAGGCTTCTGCTAATCCGTTTGCTGCTGGATTGTATGGAGTCGAAGGACAGCTTTGAATTTTGTATTTGTCGCAAAACCTGTAGAATCGATGATCCCGGAATTGTGGTCCGTTATCATGGACGAATCTTTTAGGTATGCTGAAACGACAAATGATGTTGGTGCGTAGGAATTGAAGGACTGATGAGGTCTTCATTTCGTTGAACGCAAATGCTTCTGACCACTTGGAAAAATAATCCGTTGCGGCGAAGATGAAGCGATGACCTTTGCTTGAAGGGGGAGAAATAGGACCTATGATGTCCATACCCCAGGCTTCGAAAGGCCACGAGATTGCTGTAGGGTGTAGCCATTCCGGAGGCATGTGAATGTAATCTCCGTGAACTTGGCATAGCTGGCAGCGTTTGGCAAATTGCATTGCATCAGCTACCATAGTAGGCCAATAGTAACCTAACCTTTTTATCTGATCATAGAGCTTAGGACCTGCCTGATGGGCTCCACAAAGACCAGCATGAACTTCTTTAAGTGTTTCTTCGGCCTCTTGTTGTGACAAGCAGCGTAGAAGTACTCCGTTGAAGGATTTCTTGTAGAGGATTTTTGAAGGAATATCCAAATGAAAGTTTGGGGCTCGCCTTTGAATGCTTACCCGTTCTTTTGGATCTTCAGGTAGGATTCCGAACATAGTGTAATCAATAAACGGATCCCTCCAGTCGCCGATTGAAGGTTGAAGGATAGAGATCCGACTTCCAACCACTCGGTGGCATTCAGCAACTGCTTGGTGTGTGTTAAGAGGAGGGAGGATCCTTCTCTCGCACACTGTGATTTGCATGTTTTCCCCTTCCTGGATCGCCATTGATGCGGCAAGTCCGGCCAAGGCATCTGCACGGATGTTTTCACCTCTACGAATGTGGGTGATGTGACAGATGTCAAACTTTTGCAGAAGCGATTGTGCCTTGTTGTGATAAGGCAGCAGATCGGGCTTCCTGACTTCATATATCTGATTCATCTGGTTGACGATCAGTTGAGAGTCTCCAAAGACTTCCAGCATAGTGATACCGGATTCGATGGTGAGTTCCAATCCTAGGATCAGAGCTTGGTATTCAGCTGCATTGTTTGTGCATGGTTCCAGTAGCGAGAAAGCGTGTGGAATCATGTATTTGTCGGGGCTAACAAAGAGGATGCCAACTCCCGAGATCAGCTTTCTTTTTTCATTTGTCCTGGTTGCACCGTCAAAGTACATGTCCCAGGAGGCATTTGGTGAGGAAGTCTCCACGTTGTAGACAGGTTCGTCCGGGAGATCATCTCTGAGTGGAGAATCTTTATTCAATGGATGCTCTGCGAGAAAGTCTGCTAGAGCTTGGCCTTTGATTGCTTTTTGTGGTACATACCTAATATCAAATTGTGACAAGAGGATGGACCATTTTGCCAGTCGGGCATTGAGAGAACCTGCCTTTGTGACAAGGACCTTCAAGAGGTTGATCCTCGAGACCAGGTAGACTGTGTTGGAAAGCAGATAGGGACGTAGCTTTTGTACGGCGAACATCACTGCAAGGCATTCCTTTTCGACTGGAGAGTAGCGATGCTCTGTACCTACTAGCATGCGGCTGAGGTAGTATAGAGCAGCTTCTTTTCTTTCATCATTTTCTTGTGCAAGCAGAGCACCCAGAGAGTGATCAAGGGCTCGTGTGTACAAGATGAATGGTTTCCCAGTGGCAGGGGCAGCTAACACTGGAGGTTTGGTCAGGTATGACTTGATATCTTGAAATGCGGCTTCACAGTCAGCATCCCAAACAAAGTCTACACCCTTTTTCATCAATCGAGAGAATGGACGGCATTTCCCCGAAAGATTGGAGATGAACCGTCTGATGTAGGCCAATCTCCCTTGGAGCCCTTTTAGTTCCCTTAAGGTTCTTGGAGGGGGCATTTCTAGAATAGCCTTGACTTTGATGGGGTCAAGTTCTATTCCGGCTTTCCGAACAAGGAATCCAAGAAACTTACCCGACGAGACGCCGAAGAAGCATTTTAGAGGATTCATCCGCAATTTGTGTTTGCGGAGTCGGAGGAAGACTTCCCGAAGATCTTTGAGATGGTCTTCTTTTCTTCTGCTTTTGACGGTGAGGTCATCAACGTAACATTCGACCGTCTTGTGCTGCATATCTTGGAATATTTTCATCATAGCCCTCTGATATGTGGCACCAGCATTTTTCAGACCAAATGGCATAACAGTATAGCAATACACGCCAAATGGAGTCCGAAATGAAGTATGCTTTTCATCTTCAGGATGCATCTTTATCTGATTGTAGCCAGAGAAGCCATCCATGAATGTCATTCGCTCGAATCCGCATGTATTGTCAATCATCACCTCCGGTATGGGGAGCGGGAATTCATCTTTAGGGCAAGCGCCATTCAGGTCTCTATAGTCAATACAGACCCTGATCTGCCCATTTTTCTTTGTCACCGGGACAATGTTGGCCAACCATTCTGGATGTTGTTCCTCACGGATGAAGCCGACGCTTTTGAGCTTTTGAACTTCTTGCTCAATTTTATCCATCACATCTGGACGGAATCTTCTTTGGCCTTGTTTGACAGGCTTGATGTCTTCTTGAAGATTGAGTTTGTGGACTGCTACTTTGGGGTCTAAACCAGGCATTTCAGCGTAGGACCATGCAAAGCAATCAACGAACTCACGAAGAAAAGCGATATACTCGGGTAACTCATCATCATTTATATTCTTGCTTATGAATACAGGACGTGGGTTATCTGGTGTTCCTAAGTCTATCTTTTCAATAGGATCTTCTGTTAGAAGGTTCGAAGGTGGTTCCTCCACAATATTTTCGGAGGCTTCCAGCTCAACGAAACCTTCTGGGATTCCAAGGGCATTTGTAGACCGAGGGTTTGTTCCTTTCCACGGGTCTTCTTGATTGGTGATCTTCTCAAGGCTTGCTATGAGATGGTCCCAATTGCCTGTTGAAACTGGGTCGAAGTAAGGTACTTCTTTTGGAGACGAGGGCTCTTCTGGGTCAGAATAGCACAAGTCTGTATTATCGGACGATTCCTCTTTATCATCAGAGAAATCGTACCAATTGGATGAGCTTCCTGGATCTTTGTCAGGTAACTCTTTAAAGAGATATCCAGGGAGATCGATGTCTTCGTGGACTTGAGATGTTGAGGCTTGGTCGGTAAAACGACTTTTAAGTTTTTGTGTCAACTGTCTCAGAGGAGTGTCGGGATCATACCCTAACCCATATGAAGACTTTTCTACATGACCGTAGAGTCTCCAATCTTCCAGCTGGCTTTTGGTCAAGGCGGGCCCCAATGGCGTGAGAATACCGCGTCTTTCTCCCAAACCGACTGGGTTTTGAGCGTCATAGCCCATTTTCTTCATAATTGCTTGTGCCACAGGACTATATAGAGATAGCTGAGGCATACCTTCATTTTGGAAAGGTTCCAGCATGGAGTTTGATGAAGAAGCGTCCGATCTATGGAAGAAGATCGGCTTTTTCTTTGGTGATGTTGCCGGAACAACAAAGGTAGCAGACGTAGGATCTTCTACATCAGCAGTTGTCTCCATCGGAGTGAGAACAGGCTGAACTTGCTGAGTGTCAACTTGGCTTGACGAGGTGTCGTCTTCTGGCTCTGAGTCCGAATCCGTGTCTTGCTTGATAGACACGAAAGAGACAACAAATTTGCCCCCAGGCTTTTGCTTTGCCTTCTTCACTCTGGTTGTGATGACCAAAGGTTTTGAAGATTTGAGGGAGATGACGAAGGGAGGTTGACTACTCTCTTCGGGTTTACCGGAGTGTTTGTTTTCTTCCGGTGATTTTTGAGGAGCCTTGCCTTTATCTTTCTGGAGATTTTCAGCAAAGGGTGTTATTTCCTCTTTTTCTTCTTTTTCGCCTTCATACATTTGGGAGTCTGCGAAGTGGACTTCTTTACCTTTGAAGGGTCTTCTGTCCGCAAACACTCGATGTACCATGCCGTCGTCGCCGACGAACTTGATGCATTGATGTAGAGTTGAAGGGACAACACCATTCTCGTGTATCCAGGGGCGTCCGAGAAGGATATTGTAGCATGAAGGGGTTTTTATTGCATACACAGTGACTTCAGAGATAAGATCACCGATCTGCAATTTGAACCTGATTTTGCCGATAGGCCTTTGAGTACTCCCATCGTATCCAAAGATAGATACAGATGTGTGGCTTAGCTTGCTGGGTGGGATGCCCAACTCTTTGAGAGCCGAAGTGGAGATGAGGTTGAGTGCAGAACCTGGGTCGACCTGAACTCTGTGTATAGGCATTTCCTTGATGTACCCTGTGAAGTATAGGGGTCGGTTGTGCCTTGCTTCGCCAAGTAGGAGGTCGTCCTTTGTGAAGGCGATGGTTGCACTGGCTGTTTTTTGCACCGAGAGGCATTCAATGCATGATCCCTCAGTTTTCTTTTCTCCCTTTGAGGAAGTTTCAGAGTTTTTGACCCGGTAGTCCATTTCAATTTGGAGGACTTGCGGGGCATGTTTGTCGACATCCTCATTCAGTTTTTGTAATTCTGAGATGAGATTATCAATAGTGCGTGGAGACATTCGTAATAAATCCAGGATGTGCAGTCGTGCAGGTATGTGTTTGAAGTGCTCGATCAAATCATACTTGAAAGCTTCCTTAGGGCCTGCATGTTCATCATTATTGCCACAGGGGGCGCTTACAACATCTTTTCCCGAAGGATTTACATAAGTAAAAGAAGATTGGTTGTAATTTTTGTGGTAGTCCCGGCCCGAGCGGGTGCCTCTACCAACTTCGAGAGCTTCTTGAGAAGGGTCTTCGCTTGGAAGATTGTCCTCAGGATCTGTCGTTTCTCATTTACTGAGGATGCGTCTGCAGCAGAATTGCCATCCTCAGTGATTGTGTTGCATGGAGCATTTTCCGGGAGCAAGTCCTGAACAGCATCCAGTAGCTTTTCTTCTGTGTTGACTATTTCATCATCCCAAGCATCATTATCTGGGTTTTCTTCATGATGATCAGTCGGGAAGAATGTGTATCCTGAAGTCACAGTCTCAGGAGAAGAAACCTGAGAGGGTGTCATCTCTGTGAAAGTCACGTGAGACGAGGTAGCTCCAGAGGATACATTGCTAGGCGTCGTCGGAGTATAGGTAATCTCATCAGACGACGCTTCAGAAGAGCTATAGTCCTGATGTATTACATTACAGGAAGCTCTGATAGGAGATGTTGCCTGCTCGGAGTCAGACTCATCCTCAGATGTAAGAGGATCGTCTACCCAGCAATTTTCTCCATTTTCAGGAGTTGAGGGAGGAGGTACCTGATGGGCTTCAGGGACTTCAGGCTCTGGGTTGTGAGGAGGCTCGTTAACACGATCTTGCTCTTGTTCTAGAGTGAGATGCTGCAAGATCCTCGCTTATTCTTCAAGATCAGGCATGGGAGCCAAATCTTCTTCTTCGTCTGCTCTTTGTGGCTCAACATGGTTGATTTCCACTGGAGCAACGACGGGTACTGGCTCAACAGCATTTTCTTGTACAGCCTCTTGGTCTTCCTCATCATCAAACCAGGATCCTTGTGGCTGTAAGGGGTTATACCAAATTACTGGCATAAGGTGAGTTTCAGGAACTCATTCTTCATCGGAGAGATATTCTCATGTTTCAAGGGATTCCTCCCACTCATCGGTGTAGCCGGACTCGAATCCATCATCGGTGTCGCTGGACTCGTATCCATCAATGGAGAATCCAACTACCGAGTTGCAAGAGTATGATGCCCCCTGCATAGCTTCTTCTCTGAATTGAGGTGGCATGAAATCACTGAGAGTGAAGTTTCTTACCGCCTTTGAAGTCTCTGGAAGGGACGTTTCTGTTGCCCCGAGTGAAGTGGTAGAGGAGGCCTCTGCCTTTTCATTGACTTCTTGTTTTGGCTGGGTCTTCTCTTGCCGTTTGAGCCTGAGGAGATGTTTCCTAACCTGCCTTCGCTGTTGAGCTGTTAGCTTTGTTTTGATGATCTCCCAGTTTTCATCTTCCAGGAGATCGGGGTGTACCCATATAGGTTGTCCATCTGGTGTTGGATAAGGAACCAGCTCCTCGGACGCTTGAATTTTGTTTATCACCATGAAGGAAATAGTGATCTTCTTCTTTGGTGATTTTGGTGTTTGTCCACATGACACCATGTTGACGGAGGCAGTCCCATAGTTTTTGTCAAAGGTGATGACTCCGTTTTTCCACATCTCGTTTATCTTCTCTCTCACAATAAAGCATTGATTGAGAGGATGCGAGACCATCTGGTGGTATGGACAGTACCGAGGATCGTTGGTTTTGCCAACATCGCCCGGTCTTTTGGGTTCAGGCAAGGTGAGCTTGCCGTTTGCCACGAGAGCCCCGAAGATTTCGTCAACATCTTCATCGAACGGGTATTTCTTTTCTACTCGCTCTTTGAAGGCATCAGAGAGTTCAGGTCTCTTACCTGCAGCTCTGTTTTCAGCTTTCTTTGGTTACTGAGGAGCTGACTTGGTTTGCACATTGAGGACCTTTTTTTTCTTTGGTTTAGAGGTTGCAATGGCGGTTGGCTCTTTTCTTGATGACTTCTGACTGTTGAGGTCTTTAATCACCGTTTCAGCTTCCATAGAAGCTTCCAGGAGTTCTCCCAGGTTTTTTGATTTGTTGCCGATGATCATGGAGCGGATTCTAGCTCTCATGTTGTTTCGGCAGATGTCGACTAGCGACGCTTGTGGCAATACATCTGAGCATTTGTACACCATTGCTTTCCACTTGTGAATGAAGTCATAAGTCGACTCATTCTCTCCCTGTTTTAGGCTGCAGAGCTGTGCCATGGTAACAGGATGATCCTCACCTTTGAAGTGGGTCAGGAAGCGTGTCTCTAGCATGGCCCAGTTTTGGATGGAGTCCTCCGGAAGAGTGGAGTACCAATCGAAGGCCGTACCTTTTAGGGTACTTGCAAAGAGGCGGATCTTGAGTGCATCTTGATCCGCGATAGCTCCCGTCAAAATCTTGAAGTGGATGACGTGCTGTCTGGCTGATCCTTTCCCCGTATATGTTTGGAGAGTAGGATGTTTGAATTTTATGGGGAACGGGACCGAGTCCATCCATAAAGGATATGGTGGCTTGATCCCATGCTCCTTGAGTATATCCTCTTCTTTTGCTTTGGCGAGGATACTGTCTACGTCCTTTTTGGTAAGGGCGCGTGACTCATTTTCTTCAAGATTTTCCTCGTTATTACGATGATTCGGAGGAGGCTCATTGTTCACCTGATTTTGGACAACAAGGAGAAGGTTTTCCATCAGAGTTTCAATCCTCTGCTGGCCTTGTTCCAACTGCAGGATGCGTGTGAGCGCATCATCTTGAGGTGGATTCTGAGGTGGTGGCTCAGAATTTGTAACCAGGACGTTCATTCCTCGGGATTCAAACGAAGAAACCGTCCTGGTGACTGAGCTGGGGCTCATTCTTTTTGATGACGAGCTTGATGAAGGATTACTCTCCCGTCCTAGGCTTGAAGGGGCAGGAGATTCTTCGGGATGTCTTCGTGTCCTGGTGACGCTACGGGTTACCGGACGTCGGACATGGATTTTTTATGCTGACTTTTGGCGTCTTCTGGTTTTTCCAACCATATGGACAGCAGCAACTTGGTCGGGTCTTTCTTTTTCGACCCATTTTTAAGAGACTTGAAGTGTAGGAGGCTGGGTCCGTTGCTTCTCTAGTCTCTTTTGTCGATATGACGCACGGCGGCGTGCTCGACTAGCAGCTTGAGCTTCGGTCAGCTCTGGCTGGGCTCTGACGATGAAGGATGTGCTCCCTCGGGCGCAGCAGCCGAGCCTGTCTTCTTTGTAGCTAGGCAAGGACAGGATACGGACCCGGTCCTTTGCCTGTTGCAGCGAAGCTTTGAATTTTTCAAGTTCGGCCCCTGTAGAGATAAAGGGTCGAACCGAAGGAGTGTAGGCCTTAGCATGTGCTTGTAGAGGCCTGGTGATGCATGATCTGATTTTGGGCCTGTAGGAACAAGCCGGCTCATGCTGGGTTGACTTGGGAGTCAGGTTGGAGATAGGTCTCTCCTCTTTCATGTAGGCAAGAGGGTAGAACTGATTCTCCTTGAGTGGGGCCAGGTATGCTGGCTTAGTGGATGTTTGAGACCTTCTTTGTTTTGGGGAAGGTCTTGGAGACCAAGTCTTAGGGTAGACTTGGTTGTTTGTGGGTCGAGGCTTCGCGGGGGTGCCGCGGGCTTCGGGCTTTTGGGCGCTCGCCTTTGGTGTCACGGGAGTGACACGTTGAGAGGCGATCTTTTGCTTTTTAGCAGGCGCAGCTTGTTCTTCGGGAAGTGGGAATGGTCCCAGCGTCCCAAAGAAGATAGTCCGGGGAGTCGAGGTCGACCCGGAGTTCGGAGAGTTGCCGAGGGAGTTGACGCTTCGGCAGCTGACAAGGCGCTTATGAGTGCGCGCGCTTTGCTTCTGTTGAAGCATGAGCTGGTGCTTGTTTTCATCGAAGATAATGGTTAAGGCTGCCATTGTTAGTTTCGAAAAAGTTCTGAAACAAGACCACATCCATTAGTAATCACAAGAATATAATGATCATAAATGGGAATTTCTATGGTTGTCTTTTCAAATCGCTCAAGGGATATGACCCAAGCGACATGAAGAAGGCAAAAAGCCATAGATGGTACAATTGTTCTGACAGCAAGTATGGTGAGCCCAGAATGAGCGTTCCAGTGACTGCTAGAAGCAATTGTAAACCTAAATTCGACTTATCGAGAAGCAGGGCTTGCTCGAGGTAAGACAAATATAAGGTTGGAGTTACAAATGTGCCGGTCACAGATACGGTAGACCCTGAAAGGGCGTACCAGTATTGCTAGGCACAAATGTTGGAAATCGCATCCATGAGATGGGATTCTCTCTTTTTTTTTTTGAAATGTCAAGATTGGATTCATCAAAGAGAGCAGATGGTATTCCGATCCGAATACGGGCTCAACGATTTCCGCGAGCACCAGTACCCAGAAGGGAAGGAACCACAATTTCTCGAATCTGAATCCAAAAGTGACGAGTTTTTTTTTTTTTTAAATGTCAAGATTGGTTCCATCAAGGAGAGCAAATGGTATTCCAATCTAAGCACGGTCTCGGCGATTTCCGCGAGCGCCAGTGCTCAGAAAAGAAGAAACCAAAATTTCTCAGATCTGAAATAAAAAATGACGAGTTTTTGAAGATTTTTTTTTTTATGAAATGATTTTTTTTATTTTATTATATTTTTTTATTATTTTTTTTTAAAAAATATTTTTTTTTTAAGATTATTTATTTTTATTTTTTTGAAGATTTTTTTATTTTAAGATTTTTTTGAAAATCTTTTTTTTTTTTTATTTTTAATTTTGATTTTTTTTTTGTTTAAGATTTTTTTTTTGAAAATCTTTTTTTTTATTTTTTTTTATTTTGATTTTTTTTTTAATTTTTTAAGATTTAAAGACGAGAGAGTACACATAGGCCTCCTAACCCGGTCTTATGAAACCTCAATTAGTAGAATTGCCCCCAGGTAAGGGTAGGATTACTTAATGAACCCGTTTGGAGGACCCTTGCCTAGAACAGTCAAGCTGTCTCCACACTCTGGACAAGGCTTTTCTTGAATCAATCGTGATCAAAGAACGCAATTGGTTTAACCTTAGTGGTCTATGTCTTTTTATTTATTTATTTAATTTTTTTTTTAGATCCTTGACAGACTCATCGAAGAGAAACGATGGCCCAATCCCCGATCCGAACACGGGCTCAACGATTTCCGCGAGCACACATGCCCAGAAGAGAAAGGATCAAAGTTTCTCAATTTTGAATCCAAAACAAGAAATTGATTTTTTTGATTTTTTTATTAATATTTTTTTTTGAAATCTCTAATGAACTCATCGAAGAGAAACGATGGCCCAAAACCTTAGTCGAACGGGCTCAACATTTCTGCAAGCACCAAAGAACGATAGGATAGGATCAAAGTTTCTCAATTTTGAATTCAAACTAAGAAAACTGATTTTTTTTTTTTGATTTTTTTTTTTTTGAAAAGAGAAAGAGTGGAAACAAACTCAAAGAAATAGAAATTTTCAAAAAATCCCATCTCATTTTTTTTTTTAGGATGCAAAATCCAACATAGGCTACCAGCTAGAAAGTAGCCAAGGAATCCAGAAAAGAAGTATAAGCATAGAGCAAAAAGTATGATATGCAAATTTTCATTTCCGAGCACCGTGTTCTCAAATGAACGAGTCCCACTGGGTGTGCCAGCTTGATGGAACGCGCTCCAATGCCGAGGGTGCTACCGGGGTCGGCGGACGTGGGAGTCCGTCGGGTCCGGCCCTTTCGCGCCCGGGGGGCTGAAGCGTGCATCAACATTTCTTTGTGTGGGTGTGCCAGATTTTCTATTTTACTTGGAATTGCAAGTGGTAATCCGGAGATCAACCTTCGCAAGTAAAAAGGAAATCAACTTCTTTCAAGTTTTCCATTGCACAAATATTTAAGAAAAGAGACATTTTCTTGGTTTGCCGTGAAAGGCGATTTTGTTTGGCATTTATAGCCGATTTTGGCGTTTATAGCCGATTTACAATTCTCATCAATAAAGAAAGACAAGAGTTGTGATTTTTGTCTCTTTTAGAAAAATACAAACTACAATGAAAAGCAAGAAAAGGAGGATCTAACTTCTCAGGAGATTATGGGGGACTCGTTCAGATTGACGGTCGCAAGCCATGTATGGGCTTCGCCATCATCCATGCAGATGAGAACAGAGGATGCTCTTGATTCGCTTGGCTTGGCTATAACCTCAGGTTTTTAGAGGACAAAGACCAAGAGAAGGTCCTATGTCCAATAAAAAGCTAAGTAGACGGGCTGAAAAGCCACGTCTAAGCCATTGGAGGCAGCAGGAGAAGGCAAGGACCTTGGGGGGAGTACCCCCCAAGGGACTTTTTGTCACCTTGTAGTGGTGCTTGATGTAGAATTTCTGCAGAATTTTCTCTCTTTCTCTAGACTCTGTCTGTCTGGAATTCGGGATTCTCTGCACCTTTCGATCTTCGGTTTTTCGTTCGTCTTTTTCCGATCTCTGGATTCTTTTTTCCGACTCGGATTTCAATGGAATGCTCTCCTATTTATAGGCTTTTGGTAGCCATTTAGGAGAGCTTTTATGGGCTTTAATGGCTTTAATGGGAGGAGTTACAAGATTTATTTCTTGATTTTGTAACTCCTTTTTCCTTGAATCTGATTGGCCGATGGAGATTAAGGGCTTTTAATCACCTTAATTACCATAATGGGAGGGGTTTCATGGCTTGAATGCCATGACTTAATTGATTTGTAACTCCTGGATGCTTGCTTCTGATTGGGCCGTCCAAAGAAATGAATTAATGACTGCAATAAAGCTAGTCAATTAACTGCATTAAATGGTCGCCGAGCAGTTGAAGAGTCGCGGGCCGCGCCGCGTCTTTTGGAATTCTTCTGGCGATGATCATCGATGGATCTTCATGCTGATCGACATCGGATGAACATGTAACTTCAGACATTGATAGCTAGCAGCGGGCCGGTGACATCTGTCTTGTCGATTTCTCGATCGGTCGGACAGAAAGAGCACTTTTTAGGTCAACCGGTCGGCGATCTTGGAGCGATCAATGATGATTTTATGCTTTTGACGGCGGATCTGAGATGTCGTCGGATATGAGTCAATTTCAAGCACTAAAAATCACATTTTCAGGAAACCACAGGGGCCAAAGTGCGCGAAACGCGAAAAGGGACGGAAAAATGGGTCACCGGCGAAAAATCCGGTGACCCTGACTTCCATGGTCGCCGGCGACCATGGGCCGGCGACCCTGGCCCGACCCTAGGGGTTTTTCTCCCCTTTTTGGTCCGTTTTGCAGTCTTTTTCGTCGCCATTTTCTTCTGTATTTTTCCTGACATTTCCTCTCATTTATTTGCTTGATTTCCCTGTAGAAAACCTGACGAGAATCCTTGCATTTTTAGAGTGCAAAGTTTCCAATTTTCCGGGAAAGCCGAAGACTTTGTCGCGTAGAGATGCTGATTTTCCGCCAGAAGCTGAAACTTGGTCAAACGATGTCGGAATGACCTGAAATTTGAGGTGGAGCCTCCTGAGCAATAAATAAGACCAACCATAGGCTTTTGTTTGAGTTTTGAAGCCGTTTGGGGTCCCGTCGATGCTTCACTTGATTTTGCTGCGGGGAAAATGCCGAGCTTGGATATGTGGCCAAACGATGTCCGATTGACCTGAAATTTGACGGGGAGCCTATTGGAGTCATTTTGAGACGTTCCATGGGCTCCGTTTTGGATGTCATGGTCCCGGGTTGCTCCGCCGCCGGTAGGCTTGATTTTCTCTCGGAGCATCGAAACCTGGTCAAACGTTGCCGGAATGACCTGAAATTTGACGTGCAGCCTTTTGGAAGCATGTTGAAGCCACTCATGTACTTGGTTTGATGAGCGAAGGCTTCGGTGGTTCCCGCCGCCGGGAGGCTTGATTTTGCTGCTCGAGCATTGATGGAGGGTCAAACGTTGTCGGTTTGACTTGAAATTTGGCATGGAGCCCTTTTGAGACATGTTGGAGTCATCCGTAGGCTCTGATCGAAGTTTTGACGTCTCCAATGATGTCACCGCCGGGAGCACCAATTTAGCTGTCGAAGAAGCGAAGTTAGGCCAAATGTTGTCGAAATGGCCTGAAACTTCATGTGTACTCTTCTCTTGGCTATCTTGAAGGATCTTGCAGTTTTTGTTTGATTCTGACAAGATTTGATTTTTTGGAGAAGTTGCATTGCCTATTTATGGCAGGTTGCGACTTCATGCAGATTTCTTGATGTTGAAGAGGCAAAGTGACATTTTTGGTGTCAACAGTACTAGCCTTTGTTGGCCTTTATTTTTGGGGAATGTTAATTAATCAATCTTTTGTATAAACATTAACCTCTACTTTTGGGAAAAATGTTAATGATCATTGCTCACTCTAATATCAAGTTATTTCTCACGTACCATTACTTTTGTTATATCGAGTTTGATTTGCTACACACTTGCGCACTTAAACAAAATTATTATGTTGATGTGAGATCCTCACCGCAGACACCTGTGGGAAATCACGTGCACTGGTAGTATCATATTCTTCATCGACCCGTGTACATATTATATATTCTGGCTTCAATCCACTATCCAAATAATCATACATCATTCATCTCATGAGTCCCAATCCCGATCCGGGGTCATGACATATGCTATGTTTTAAGGAAGGGTCCCACAAATTAATATGCAATAACATTTAATAAATACATGTTCACCGATCACTAAAATCATAGCCAAAGAGCCTTTATTCTTTTCCTTTTTTTTTTAGAAAACTACCGGGAAAAACCCTCAAGGACCCCCATGGATCGTTGTAGACCCAGTATAATGTTAAAGACAGGAGAGGTCCCCTGGGCCCATTTTATTTTATTTTTATTTGTTTAATGAAATGGTCGATATCGACCATTCAAGTCATTTTACAAAAATATTTGAACCCCATTTCTCCCTCATTCCGCGGTCGTCTCCTTTCCCTTTTCCCTTCGTCTGTCGAAACCGACATTTTACCCTTTAAGGTTTGGTCCCAGCCAGTGGTCCCAAGAAGCTTTTCGCGTCTGCCCTCGTTTTCCATTCAAAATCATGATCTTCACATGGAGGTGCGTATTTTACCGTTTGTTTCGCTTTTACCCGATTTTAGAATTGTTTTCGTTGGGTTTTTTAATAGAACAAACCCATTTCCGTGGCTTTAGCGTCTTTTGATTGGGTTCTTCAAATAGAAGCCATATTTTGAAAGTGGAACCAAACAGTTGCAGGTTCTCTGCGAACGTAACTGTTGCAGAGGCATTCTTTTCGTGCCTCACATTGGATATCGACCATTTTTTTAAATCCATTTTGATGTTAAAAAACGGTTAAGCAATAACACCAAAAGGAGGCACTGCATTCATTGAACCATCATTCATCGTGTTAAAAGATCAAACCAAGTTCCATGTGTGCAGCATCTTTTGCTTAGGTTGTTCAACAGAATGATGGACCCGAAAGGAATCTTCCGTCCTCTACTTCCACACCCCGGGGGCTGACCTGGGTCTCGGCGGAGGAGGGAAAATCTCGGGCATCAACATTTTTGTACGGGTATGCCAGATTTACTTTCTACTTGGAATTTGGAATGGTGATAATCCGGAGATTCACCTTCGCAAGTGGAAAGGAAATCAATCCTTTTTTCTAACTTTTCAAATTGCATAAATATTAAGAAAAGAGACAAGTTTTTAGAATGCCGTAAGAGGCGTTTTTGTTTGTTTGCCGTGAAAGGCGATTTTGCCGTGAAAGGCGTTTTTACAAAACTCATCAAATGTGAAAGACAAGAATTGTGATTTCTTTTGTCTCTTTAAAAAATACAAACTACAATAGAAAAGTAAAAAAAGGGATCTAACTTCTCAGGAGATTGTGGGGACACGTTGAGATCGACGGTCGCAAGTCATGTATGGGCTTCGCCATCGTCCTTCAAATGAGAACATGTGATGCTTTGATTCTTTGGCTTGGCTCCTAACCTCAGTTTTTTAAAGGACAAGGACCAAGAGAAGGTCCTATATCCAATGAAAAACCGAGTAAACGGGCTGAAAAGCCACGTGTAGGCCATATTGGAGAAGGAGGTGACCTTGAAGGGGTGGCCCCCCAAGGGACGTTGATCACCTTGTGGTGCTTCCAGGAGCAAAGTAGCAGGACTTCGTCTCTCTCTTGGATTTTCTGGTTTTTCAGAGCTTGCACTTGGGATCTCTTTTCATCATGCTTTCTTCTTGGAATGGACCTCCTTTTATAGGCTTTTGATAGCCATGAGGTGTTTATTGGCATTGATGGCCATGATGAAAGAATTGATGAGGAGTTACAAGTTGATTTTGTAACTTCTTTTTCAAGGCTTGTGATTGGCCGATGAAGGTAGTGGGCATTTAATCACCTTTATGCTTCATGATGATGGGAGTTTCATGGGTTTAATGCCATGATTGCTTGGATTTGTAACTCCCAAATGCTTGGTTCTGATTGGGCCGTCCAAAATAATGAGTTAATGACTGCTTTAATGGGTCAATTAATGACATTAAGTGGTTGCCAAGGCATGTGAAGAGTCGCGGGCCGTGCTGCGCCTTTTGAGATTCTTCTTGCGATCATCACGGGTGGATCCACTCATTGTTTGAAGTCGGATTGCGATGCAATTTCAGACATTGGTTGATGTTGGCGGGCCGGTGACATCTATCTTGTCGATTTCACGATCGGTCGGACAGAAAGTGCACTTTCTTGGTCAGTCGGTTGGCGATCTTGAGGCGATCGGTGATGATTTCATGCTTTTGACGGCGGATCCGAGATGTCGACGAAGATCAGTCGTTTTCAAGCATCAAACATTGGATTTTCAGAAAATCACAGAGGCCAGAACACCTGAAACGCGAAAAGAATCGGAAAACGGACGATTCGGCGAAAAATCCGGCGACCCGGATTTCCAGGGTCGCCGGGCGACCATGCACCCAGGGTCGCCGGCGACCATAGGGCTTCGGCCCGTTTGGTCGCCGAGCGTCGTTTTCGGCCGTTTTTCGTCTTTTTCGTTCCTTTTTTCTTCTGTATTTTTCTTGACATTTTTCCTCAATTATTGACTTGATTTTCTTGGAGAAATCTTGACGAGAACCCTCGCGAAATCGGAGCACAAAGTTTCCTATTTTTCGGGAAAGTCGAAGACTTTGTAGCCGATTTTCCATCAAGCGTCGAAATTAGATCAAACGATGTCGGAATGACCTGAAAATTGAGGTGAAGCTTCTTGAGCAGTGGATAGGACCAACCATGGGCTTTTATTTGAGTTTTGAAGCCGTTTGGGGTCCCATCGATGCTTCACTTGATTTTGCTGCGGGAAAAATGCCGAGCTTTGATATGTGGTCAAACGATGTCCGATTGACCTGAAATTTGACGAGGAGCCTATTGGAGTCATTTTGAGACGTCCCATGGGCTCCGTTTTGGATGTCATGGTCCCGGGTTGCTCTGCCGCCGATAGGCTTGATTTTCCGGAGCATCGAAACCTGGTCAAACGTTGTCGGAATGACCTGAAATTTGACGTGCAGCCTTTTGGAAGCATGTTGAAGCCACTCATGTATTTTGTTTGATGAGTGATGGCTTCGGTGGTTCCCGCCGCCGGGAGGCTTGGTTTTGCTGCTCGAGCATTGATGGAGGGTCAAACGTTGTCGGTTTGACTTGAAACTTGGTATGGAGCCCTTTGGAGACATTCTGGAGTCATCCATAGGCTCTGATCAAAGTTTTGGTGTCTTTGATGATGTCGCCGCCGGGAGCGCTTGTTTAGCTTCGGAGCAATGAAGTTAGGCCAAACGATGTCGGAATGGCCCGAAACCTCAGGTGTACCCCTCTTTTAGCTGTCTTGAAGGACCTCTCAGTTTCTGTCTGATTCTGACAAAATCTGATGCTTGAAGTAGCCTTGCCTATTTTTAGCAGGATGCAGAAGGAGGCTTCTTGATGGTGAGGAGACATATTGACTTTTTTGGTGTCAACAAATTCCCCCTCGAGGTACAGCGACGAGTAGCTTTTTGGAGTCGATGTGCCTCGAAGAGAAACTTGGAGGAGAGATTCCAACTTGACCAAGAGTCTTGAGCTTTTTTTTTTTTTTTTTTTTTTTTTTTTTGAATAGCCTTCTGAGTTTCCGGGGGAATTTTATGGTAGTGAGAAGGATCACGTACCATCTCAAGGCAAAGTTTTGAAAATGACATGGGGTATTTGGATTTTGGGTTTTGGATTTTGGTTTTTGACCTTGTGACCTAACAAGCTGTATGTGGCAAGTTAGGGGGTCGGGTTTGATTTTGATTTTGACCTTGTGACCCAACAAGCTGTATGTGGCAGGTTGGGGGTCAGGTTTTGGTTTGGTTTGGATTTTGATTTTTGGTTTTGGTCCTGTGACCTAACAAGCTGTATGTGGCGAGCTAGGGGACCGGAATTTGGTTTTGTGAAATGTCAATTTCAAGATTTTGGCTCAATTTGGTTCATGAGGTTGGATGGTTTGGTTTTTTGGAAACTCATGAGACTTTCTTTTCTCTCTTTTTTTTTTAATGGTCCCATCAACTCAAAAGAGGCATGGGACTCTTTTTTTTTTTTTTTTTTTTTTGCTCTTTTCTTTTTTTTGCTCTTGGTAAGAGGAATATTTAGACTAAAAGCCACTTTTAGTGCCTAGGTGGTCAAACCTGGCTCTGATGGGCTAACCCATGGGACCTTAGGCTTTGGAGATGTTCTAGATCTCATATAGTGTCATATTTGTAAAGAATATCTAAAAATATCTCTTTTGTATAGAGAATATCTAAAAATATCTTTACTTGGAGAGAATTTCTCAAGTTTTCTTTTTGTGGAAAGATTCTCTCAAAATATCTCTCTTTTTGGGAAAGTAGCTAAATTTTAGTACTTACCTCCTTTCTTTCTCCTTGTTTCCTCTTTTGGTTTGCTCTCTTCTATAAAAGCAAAGAGGGTTGGTGCTTTTGCTCCATTACTTTCTTTTTGCAAGAAATCTTCAAGAGTGCTCCCCAAGGCAAGAAGTGCTTTCTCTTCTTCAAGGATCTCCAAGCTTTTCTTCTTCTTCTCCATCAATGGCTTCAAGTAAGTTTTCTTCCTCCTCAAGAATCTCCATTGTAGAAGTAGCTTCTTCATCATTTTTTTCTTCTTTTTTTTTTCTTCTTCTTTCTTCTTTTCTTATTTTTTTTTTCTTTCTTTTCTTTTCTTTTTATGCACGTTTTTCTCTTCTTTTTTTTTTCGTGCTTCTCTTTTTTTCTTTCCCTTTTCTTTTCTTTTTTGTTTTCTTCTTTTCACGATTTTCTCCCCCCTTTTTTTTCGTAAACTCTCTTCTTTTTTTTTCTCTTTCTTTCTGTTTTTTTTTTCCACGCTGATCCTTTTTTTTTTCAGCGTTTTTCTCTTCTTTTCTCTTTTTTTTTTTTTTTTTGCTGTTTTTTTTTCTCTGGCTGTACGGACAGGTCCGTACGGACCTGACCGTACTGCCACGTGGCAGTGGGCCACGGCCTGTGGGCCAAATTTTTTTTTTTTTTTTTCTTTTTACTGAGATTTTTTTTCTCTCTTTCTTTTTCTTTTTCCTTGTTTGTTCACTATGATAATGAGGCTATGCAATTTCAATATGTATGCATTTTTTTGTTTGATGCATCAAGATAGAAGGTTAAAGTCTCTAGGTCAAGCCAACATGATTTTTGACTTGGACAAAGTTTGATTGGTTTTGACCAAATTGGGTTGGAATTGGTCAAACTTTGGTCAAGGTTTTCCTAGCATCTAATGCATGATGATATTTTTTTGATGCATGATTTTTTTAAATGGATTTGGAAGTATTATGATGCATACCTAAAAATCTTTTGCAAGCATCGGGATTTTGAGCTCGCAGCGATGTTGAGCTCTTTCTTGGTCTTGCTGGATTTTGAGGAAGTTTGCAACTTTTGGATTCTGAAGCTCGCAGCAATGTTGAGTTCTTTTCCAGATTTTGCGGAAGTTTGATGAGATTGGCTTGTTCTCGCAGCGATGTTGAGTTCGAGCCTTCTTTGAGAATTCTCCACTGACTATGAGCTTGCAGCGATGTTGAGCTCATCTTCAGGCTTCCTGTCTTTTTCGGAGTATTTCCCTTTTTGTTGGAATTGCCCCGGAACCATGTCAAAATTTTGCTAGAATTTTTTGTAGCAAAATTCTGTCATTTCGATGTTGATTGATCTTTTTTCTTCCATCTTTTGCAAGTAGTTCTTCTAGAACAAACAAGGGTAAAGGTCCTGTCACTGACGCGCCTCGTCGGTCTGCTAGATCTTCCAATGCTGCCGTTCAGCAGGCTTGGGAGAAGGTCCAGTTTGTGGAGAAAAAATTGGAAGAATGCGATTCCCTCAATCGTGATGAGATGAGACAGCGATTGATCCCTCTCAAGGATGAGGAGTTCTATAAGATCATGGTAAGCAGCCGTCCCTGGGTTACGGACGATCAGAGCGTTGTGCTCAAGCCTACCTTCTTCTTCGGTGATGCAGTCCCTGACGACTTGTCATACCAAAGGAGATGTTTTCAGTTCTCTTACACAGAGGATGGTGAGGAGAGAACTATTTCTACCCGGTCGTCTTTTGATCGGACCATCTCGATCCTGAGCCTTTCTCCCACGTGCCCTAAGAGGGAAGATCCTCCGAGTTGGGTGAAGAGGACCAGTGTGATCAAGACCGGGGTTTTTGTTGGTGGACCTTCCGGTTTTGCAGAGAAGCCACCGGTCCGTCTGGACGTGTTGATGCCAGCCAGTGGCTACCAAGGTTCTGATCATCCATCGGTCGATTTGAGACCGGTGGGCCTTGGCCTTTTTCGGGGTGACGGCAGTAATTGGGTGAAGCCTTTTCGACTTCGTGGCCGTTTCAGTGCTGACTCGAGCTGGGAGTCATGGACTGATAAAACCTTGAGGATTGGTGAGGCCGTTCTTCGGGAGGCCGAGATTTTTGACGCGGTTCGCGCTTTTCGGCAAACCGTCGTTTTCTCCGATGAGGCTTTCATGGCCATGCTGGAGTCATTCCTTCCACAAACCAACACCTTCATTGTGACGAATGGTGAGATTGGTTTTTCTTTGAAGGAGCTGAGCGCCATCACCGGATTGCCTATCCTCGGCAAACTCTATGAGGAGTTTATGCCTATTGACAGCGTCCTTGAGGAGCAGTCTAAGGAGTTTAGGCTTGTGTACTTTCAGCTCGTCGCCTTCTACGATTTTTTGAAGGAGAAGGAGGGCTCGAAAGTTAGATGCAGCAGTTGGAGGAGTTGCAGCTCCAACTTTTTTCACAGTATGGATTCTTCTGATGGCATGACCCAGGATGTCAGGGCTAAAGCATCAAGTTTGAAGAAGATCGCTGCTATGCGAGAAGATTTGAAGAAGTTCTTCGCAAGCACAGATGCCATTTGTCCTGACATTGCGTTACGGAGAGATCTCGCTGTTTACCTCACTTACTGGCTGGGTGAGGCTGTTTTTGCTGGAGGAGATGGAACGCACATCAGGCCGCACTGTATTTTTCCGGCTTGTCAGATGGCGTTTGGAGAGCGGCTGGCTTTGGTACCTGCTCTTTACTCCTATTTATGTACCGAACTGCAGGTTGCTGCTTTCCTGGTTCGGCTTGGGCTTCCCATGAACAGGGTATTTTCTACCCACATCTTCTATTCGTGGTATGTATACCACTGTCCTAGCTTCCATCGTTTGGGAGTTGCACAGGACGAAGATCCCTTTATGATTCGTTTGGCTAGAGGGACAGCCGTTCACGAATCACTTTTATCTGCCCGTTTAAGGATCCGACGATTTAGGGACGTCGAGATTGGGCAGTCTTCAGTGAAGCTTTCTCCGGGCTTGCGGAAGAAGGCTTTTGACTTTAGTGTCTCCCGTGATTCGACCAGGGTAGGGTCGGGAAGACACTATGCTTTGACAGACGCGGAGAAGAGGTGGCTCTTTAACATACAGGTTGGTACGATAGTGTACCGCAGGCATCTTTTCGTCGACGTCCAACCGTATATCCCTTCGCGTTTTGCATTGCAGCTTGGCTTCTCTCAAGGCGTTGTTGGAGCGCCTTCGAGTATGGTGAAGCGTTTTGGAGGTCTGCAAGATGGGAGAAATGCATGGGCTTTTTACAGTGCAGAGGACACTACCGCCATGATTTCTTATCCTGAGCTGCCCACCTTCCGGACTGCTGGCTTCACGAAGTGGTTCGTGGAGAGCTTTTCAATGTACCGGGGGCTTTCCAAGAAAGAGCTCGATATTAAGCAATCTCCTGGGAAGAGTCTTGGCAAATCGGATGGTGTCCGTCGGGAGGAAGTTTTGGCCTTCCTTTCTGGAGAGAAGCACAAGATAGGCTTTCTCAACGGGCAGGACATCATCAGATCAGGAGCTGCACAGGGGATTCCTGGTGAGGTCCTGAGACAGCTGGAGGAGGAGGAGGCCGAGATCGATGCTATGATACAGGCAGAGCATATGAAGGCTTCCATGGAGTCTACTGAGAAAAGTAGACCATCCAGTGAGGACTCTTGTGAGAGGCCTGATGTTGATAGTGTGGCAGGATCGTCAAGCAGATTGACCCGCCGAGGCAAGAGGAGGAGAGGACAACGCCGTAACATGAGACGGTACGATAGTCCTTCTGATCTTGAAGTTCCTCTCACCGTTGCTGAGGAGGTGTCTGAGGATGCTGACGAGCCTCCGGAGAAGAGAAGCAGAGAAGAGGAGATAGCTGGTATGATCCCCTTTCTTTCCTTTTGTTTCTTCCTTCCTTTTTTTTTGTGAAAGATTTTGTTTTGATCCGCTCCTTCTTCTTTTAGCAGAGGATGATGACCTGGTGACACCTGAGGTTCCTGCAGATGAGGCGATGACGGATCCAGTCGTGGCATCTGAGGAAGAGCCCAGGGACTCTGGAGTGGTTCCAGAACCTTCACCTGGTATGACTTGCTTTGGCTTTTGCTTTTTTGTCTTCTTTTGCTGTCATTTGCCAACATGTAGCTGACTTGCCAGAGGATTCCGACGATTTCGAGCCATCTATGGACGCAACTTTTGATGATGCTTCGGATGAGCTCAAAGAGGCAGAGAGTACTCCGCCGGTCGTCGAAGTAGGTATATTTGCAATAATAATCTTGATATATTTTGACAAGATTATATTCATACCTTTTTGTCTTTTTCTTCTTTTTTCTTTTGACAGATTGTGAAGCAGCAGGAGAGATTCCTCCGTCTTCCTCAGAGCCAGAACAGGGGATACCTGTGGCTGATGCAGAAGTAGGGGCTTCTTCCACTTTCAATGAGTCAGCTTCTTCCGTTGGAAAGAGTTTATTGATTACTCTTCCAATGGAGCATGACGTGGGCAGTCGGGCACCAGAGCATGGCGAATCCTCATCTACACCGCACCTTCAGTATGTAAGGAAGGTGTTAAAGACTGTCTTGAGCTCATGGGTTGAGACTCTTTCTTCAGGTCATTTGGAAGCTGGTTTTGGCATGATCAAGCATGTGCAGGACATCCTCGCTGATAGCAAAGAAGTCGGTCTGGACATCGCAAGTGCCAAGGATTTTGTTGAGGAGATCATCACCTTGGGGAACAAATGGACTGAGACCAAGAGTTTCCCAGATGGTGACTTCTTTGATGAGATGTTCATAAAACCTTCCAGCAAAGTCAAAGCTGAGCTGACTGAGGTCATGAAGACTCTGAGGCAGATCGTTCGGGAGAAGAACGTTACCGAGTTATCCATCATGGGGCTGAATCAAGACTTGGACCGCCTTGATAAGGAGGTCGTTGAGGCTAGGCAACGTCTTGATCTTTTAGAGGAAGAGGCTGCTGCCAAATGGACCGCCATTGTGGAGGCTCGTGACAAGGAGGGGACTCTCATTCGCCGGGTTGAGGAAGCCGAAGGTAATGTCCGGAGGAAGACTCAGGAGCATGAGCAGTGGCAGGTCCTCTGGGAAGAACTTCCTCGTGCTGCAGATGGGTCACGGCATTCGGCCGCGTTTTATAGGGACATTTTGAAGGAGCGTGGCCTAAAAACTTTGGAGGTCAAGGCCAAGGGTCTGCTTGAGGAGTTGAATCTTTGGTTGAAAACCATGTCGGATTGAGCTCCTGGGTTGTAACAGACTCTTTTTCCTTCTTCTTTTTTTTTGGTACCTCTATGTATAAACAGTTTTGGTACTATATTTTTGTATCCCCTTCCTTTCACTTAAATCATTTTTGATGAAAACAATTTTGAGCAAAAGTTTGATGGGAATGTTTGTTTAAGGATTTGATCAAAAGGTTGTCATTTTGTGGAAATCTTTTGTCAATGGGTTGTTTTGGGCATGAAAGCCAATTTTGTGGCGGAAAGCCTTGTTTTTTGATGGTTTGAAAACCAAAATTTGGATGGCAAGAAAGCCTAATTTTGTGGCGTAAGAGCCAAAATTTGTTTTGCGGCATGGGAGCCAAAAATTTTTTGATGGCGTGAAAGCCGAATTTTAGAATGGCATAGAAGCCGAATTTTGTTTTGTTTGTCTTGGCATTTATAGCCGAATTTTGGCATTTATAGCCAGATTTTGGCGTTTATAGCCGATTTTTTTTGTTTTGGCATTTATAGCCGAATTTTAGCATTTATAGCCGAATTTTGAGATGGCATGAGAGCCAAAAATTTTGTTTGTGGCATGAGAGCCGATTTTGAGATGGCATGAAAGCCGATTTTGGCGTTTATAGCCGAAAAATTTTGTTTTTGGCATTTATAACCGAATTTTGGCATTTAGCCAGATTTTGGCATTTATAGCCGAGTTTTTTGAAAACCAAGTTTTGTTTTATTCGCATGAAAGCCGATTTTGGTGTTTATAGCCGAAAAAAAGATTTTGTTTTTGGCATTTATAGCCGAATTTTGGCATTTATAGCCGGATTTTGGCGTTTATAGCCGAGTTTTGGTTTTCAAAATGCAGGTATCGACTAAATGTCGCCTCCCTGCTGAATGGTCTTGCAAGTATCGATGGAATGTCGCTTCCTTGCTCATTCGGTTTTGCGAGTATTGATGGAATGTCACTTCCTCGCGGGTTAGGTTTTGCGAGTATCGATGGAATGTCGCTTCCTCGCGAATTGGGGTGCAAATATCGACTAAGCGTCGCTTCCCTGCTTTTCCCAAAACTTTTGGTTTTGCGGGTACTGACTTGATGTCGTTTCTCCGCGATTTTTGAAATTTGAGGTTTTCTCGAACCATTTGAAATTTGGGTTGTGGATAGCAAATGGTATGTTGCATCTCCACGATTTTTGAAATTTGGGTTGTGGATATCAACTGATCTGTTGCTTCTCCACGATTTTTGAAAATTGCAAGTATCGAATGGGGTTCGTTTCCTTGCAATTTTTGGGTTTTGGAAGTATCGAATGGGGTTCGCATCCTTCCGATTTTTGGGTTTTGCGAGTATCGACTGAATGTCGCTTCCCCGCGGTTTCAAAATTTTTGTTTAAAGACACGAAGGTTATAAATTTTGACTTAAAACCATTTTGGTTGTAAAAGCAAAGGCGGTCTAGGGTGAAAATTCCTAAGTCCCGATTTTTATTTCAAACCATGAATTTTGGGTTCAAGGATCGAAATTTTGGTCAAGTCTGGGAAGAGGCTCCTAAACTTGGATTTTTGGATTTGATTTTTCTTTTGAACAATGAAACGATGAAAGTGATTATTGTTTTGAGAGATAGTTTTTTTTTTGGAAACTTCAACATAAAGATGAAAATTTCAAAAGGGGTGGGTTTGATGAGCAAGTACCTTGGAAATACGCTTTAGCCATGTAGATATTGCTCTGACCCGTTTGAGGAAGTCTTCAAGGGTACTACCGCTTCAAGAACTTGCCGTTGATGGGTAGCATACATCTATCTCCTTCCATATTTAGAAGAGCGTATGCACTGTTGGAGAAGACTTTGTCGATGACGAAGGGTCCTTCCCATTTTGGTTCAAATTTGCCTTTGGATTTGTGGGCAAAGACTATGGGTCTTTTTACTACAATAACCAAGTCACCCTTTTTGTAGGCGCGTTGCCTGACCTTTTTGTCGAAAGATCCTGCCATGCGTGCTTGGTACAACTCAATGCTTTGTAAAGCTTCGAGTCGTCTTTCATCGAGATTA
Source organism: Umbellularia californica (assembly GCA_028538565.1). Taxonomy (NCBI): domain Eukaryota; kingdom Viridiplantae; phylum Streptophyta; class Magnoliopsida; order Laurales; family Lauraceae; genus Umbellularia; species Umbellularia californica. The sequence continues at coordinate 28,877,213 of JAPQWN010000012.1, read as the reverse complement.
TCCAGCTCTTGGAGTCTCAATTTGACATTGCTTTCTTGCGTCATGTCATTTTGCAAAGATACCCTTAAGGAAGGAATTTGTACTTCCAAAGGGACAACAGCTTCGCATCCATAGACCAAAGAGAATGGTGTGCTATGGGTTGGTCCTCGAACGGTGGTTCGATAGGCCCACAAAGCTTCTAGTAGTTTGTCGCCCCAGTCTCTTTTGTGACTAGAGACCATTTTCTTGAGAATTTTGCAGAGTGTCTTGTTGAAAGCTTCTGCTAATCCGTTCGCTGCTGGATTATATGGAGTCGAAGGACAACTTTGGATTTTGTACTTGTCGCAGAACCTATAGAATATGTGATTCCGGAATTGTGGTCCGTTATCATGGACGAATCTTTTAGCTATGCCGAAGCGACAAATAATGTTGGTGCGCAAGAACTGAAGGACTGATGAAGTCTTCATTTCGCTGAGCGCAAATGCTTCTGACCACTTGGAGAAATAATCCGTAGCGGCGAAGATGAAGCGATGACCTTTGCTTGACGGGGGAGAAATAGGACCTATGATGTCCATTCCCCAGGCTTCGAAAGGCCATGAGATTGCTGTTGGATGTAGCCATTCTGGAGGCATGTGGACATAATCTCCGTGAATCTGGCATTTTTGGCAGTGCTTGGCAAATTGCATTGCATCAGCTACCATGGTAGGCCAATAGTAACCTAGCCTTTTTATCTGGTTGTAGAGCTTAGGGCCAGCCTGATGGGCTCCACAAAGACCAGCATGTACTTCTTCGAGAGTTTCCTTAGCCTCTTGTTGTGATAAGCAGCGTAGGAGTACTCCGTTGAAGGATTTTCTGTAAAGTGCTTTTGAAAGTATATCCAAATGAAAGTTTGGGGCTCGTCTTTGGATGATTACCCGTTCTTTTGGGTCTTCAGGTAGGATTCCGAACATGATGTAATCAATGAACGGATCTCTCCAGTCGCCCATCGGAGGTTTGAGGATGGATATCCGACTTCCAACCACTTGGTGGCATTCAGCAACTGCTTGGTGTGTGTTGAGAGGAGGGAGAATCCTTCTTTGACACACTGTGACTTGCATGTTTTCCCCTTCTTGGATTGCCATGGATGCGGCGAGTCCGGCCAGGGCATCTGCACGGATGTTTTCACCTCTGAGGATGTGGGTGATATGGCAGATGTTGAATTTTTGTTGAAGCGACTGCGCCTTATTGTAGTAAGGTAGCAAATCAGGCTTCCTGACTTCATATTTTTTATTCATCTGGTTGACAACCAGTTGAGAGTCTCCAAAAGCTTCCAGCGTGGTGATGCCGGATTCGAGGGCGAGTTCCAATCCAACAATCAGGGCTTGGTACTCAGCTGCATTGTTTGAACATGGTTCCAGTAGTGAGAAGGCGTGTGGAATCATGTATTTGTCGGGACTGACAAAGAGGATGCCAATTCCCGATATTTGCTTTCCCTCTTCATTTGTCCTGGTTGCACCGTCAAAGTACATGTCGCAGGAAGCGTTTGACAAGGAAGTTTCCACGTTGTAGACAAATTCGTCTGGGAGATCATCCCCGAGTGGAGAATCTTTAGGCAATGGATGCTTTGTGAGGAAGTCTGCTAGAGCTTGGCCTTTGATTGCTTTTTGTGGTACATACCTAATATCAAATTGTGATAGAAGAATGGACCATTTTGCCAGTCGGGCATTGAGAGAACCTGCTTTTGTGACAAGGACCTTTAGGAGGTTAATCCTCGAAATCAAGTAGACTGTGTTCGACAGCAGATAGTGACGCAGCTTTTGTACAACGAACATTACTGCAAGGCATTCTTTTTCGACGGGGGAGTAGCGATCTCTGCACCTACCATCATGCGGCTAAGGTAATATAGAGCAGATTCTTTTCCGTCGTAGTTTTCTTGTGCGAGCAGAGCACCCAAAGAGTGGTCGAGAGCTCTTGTGTACAAGATAAATGGTTTTCCAATTGTGGGGGCAGCCAGCACTGGAGGTTTGATGAGGTATGCTTTGATGTCTTGAAATGCACTTTCACATTCAGCATCCCAGACAAAGTCCACACCTTTCTTCATCAGGCGAGAGAATGGACGGCATTTCCCTGATAGATTGGAGATGAACCGTCGAATGTAGGCCAGCCTTCCTTGAAGCCCTTTTAATTCTCTTAGGGTTCTGGGAGATGGCATTTCCAGGATAGCCTTGACTTTGGTGGGGTCAAGTTCTATTCCAGCTTTCCGTACTATGAATCCAAGAAACTTACCCGATGAGACACCGAAGAAGCACTTTAGTGGATTCATCCGCAATTTGTGTTTGCGAAGTCGGAGGAAGACTTCTCGAAGATCATTGAGATGGTCTTCTTTTCTTCTGCTTTTTATAGCGAGGTCGTCAACATAGCATTCGACCGTCTTGTGCTGCATATCTTGGAATATTTTCATCATAGCCCTCTGATATGTCGCACCTGCATTTTTCAGGCCAAACGGCATAGCAGTGTAGCAATACACGCTGAATGGTGTCCGAAATGATGTATGCCTTTCATCTTCAGGATGCATCTTTATCTGGTTGTAGCCAGAGAATTCATCCATGAACGTCATTCGCTCGAACCCATAGGTGTTGTCAATCATCACCTCTGGTATGGGGAGCGGGAATTCATCTTTAGGACATGCATTATTCAGGTCTCTGTAGTCGATACAGACCCTTATCTGCCCATTTTTCTTTGTCACGGGGACAATGTTGGCCAACCATTCAGGATGCTGTTCCTCGCGGATGAAGCCAACGTTTTTGAGTTTCTGAACTTCTTGTTCAATTTTGTCCATCACGTCGGGACGGAATCTTCTTTGGCCTTGTTTGATAGACTTGATTTCTTTTTGCAAGTTAAGCTTGTGGACTGCTACTTTGGGATCCAAGCCAGGCATTTCGGCATAAGACCATGCAAAGCAATCAACGAACTCACGAAGAAAAGAGATATACTCGGGTAACTCATCATCCTTTATATTCTTGCTTATGAATACAGGACGTGGGTTATCAGGTGTTTCCAAGTCTATCTTTTGAACAGGGTCTTCTGTCGGAAGGTTTGAAGGTGGTTCCTCCACGGTATTTTCGGAGGCTTCCAACTCAACAAGACCTTCTGGAGTGCCAGAGAAATTTTCAAACTGACGCTCTGTTTCTGTCCATGAATCTTCTTGATCAGCATCCTTCTCAAGGCTTGCAATGATATGGTCCAAATCATTTGCTGGAATTGGGTTGAAGTAGGGTACTTCTTTTGGAGACAATGATTCTTCTGGGATAGAGAACCGCTCATCTGTGTCATCGGGCAATTCCTCTTTATTATCAGAGAAATTATACCAATTGGAGGTGCTTTCAGGATTTTTGACGAGTAACTCCTCAAAGAGATATCCAGGGATATCGATGTCTTCATGAGATGTTGAGGCTTGGTTGGTAAAGCGACTTTGCAGCCATGGTGTCAACTGTCTCATAGGAGCGGTAGGATCATACCCCAACACATATGAAGACTTGCCTTTTTGAAGGTGGATTTTCCAATCTTCTGGTTGACTTTTGGTCAGGGTGGGTTCCAATGGTGTAAGAATACCATGGCCACCTCCCAAACCAGTCGGGTTTTGAGCATCGTAGCCCATTTTCTTCATGATAGCTTGTGCCATTGCACTATACAGGGATAGCTGAGGCATACCTTCGTTTTGGAAAGGTTTAAGCAGAGAGTTCAGTGGAGATGCTCCCGACCTGTGGAAGAAGATTGTTTTTTCTTCTGGCGAGGTTGCCGGGATAACAAAGGAGGCAAACGTAGGATCTTCTATGTCTGCAAGTGTCTCCAATGGAGTGAGAGTGAGCTGATCTTGCTGAGTATCAGCTTGGCTCGATGCTGTGTCATCTTCTGACTCTGACTCTGAGTCTGTGTCATGCATAATAGACACAAAGGAGATAGTGAACTTGCCCCCAGTCTTTTGTTTTGTCTTCGTTGCTTTGGTAATGATTACCAAAGGCTTTGGAGATTTGAAGGAGACGACGAAGGGAGCTTGTCCGCTTACTTCGAGTTTGGTGGAGGGTTTGTTTTCCTCCGATGATTGCTGAGGAGCCTTGCCTTTATCTTTCTGGAGACTGTCGGCAAAGCGAATTATTTTTTCCTCCTGTTCTTCCTTTCCATCTTTATACATTTGAGCATCTGCAAAATGGACATCTCTGCCTTTGAAGGGCTTTTTGTCTGCAAATACTCGATGTATCAGGCCATCGTCGCCAATGAACTTGATGCACTAATGTAGAGTTGAAGGGACGACACCATTCTCATGTATCCAGGGGCGTCCAAGGAGTATATTGTAGCATGAAGGGGTCCTTATTGCATACACAGTGACTTCAGAAATAAGATCACCGATTTGCAGTTTGAACCTGATTTTGCCGATAGGCCTTTGAGCGCTGCCGTCATATCCGAAGATGGATACGGACGTGTGACTCAGTTTGCTAGGCGGGATGCCCAGCTCTTCGAGTGCCGAAGTAGAGATGAGGTTGAGTGCAGAACCTGGATCGATCTGAACTCTGTGTACTGGCATTTCTTTGACGTACCCCATAAAGTACAAGGGACGGTTGTGCTTTGTTTCGCCTAGGAGGAGGTCATCTTTGTCGAAGGCAATTGTTGCACTTGCTGCTTTTTGTACCGAGAGGCATTCATTGCTTGATCCCTCAGTTTTCTTCTTTTCTCCCTTTGAGGGAGTATTTGATTCTTTGACCCTATAGTCCATTTCAATTTGTAGGACTTGTGGGGCATGTTTGTTGACATCCGCATTCAACCTTTGTAATTCTGAAATGAGACTATCACGGTTTGTGGAGACATTCGTAATAAGTCAAGGATGTGCAGACGTGCAGGTATGTGTTTGAAGTGCTCAATCAAGTCGTACTTGAAAGCCTCCTTCGGGCCTGCATTTTCATTATTATTGCCACTTGGGGCGCTTACATCTTGTTTTCCCGAAGGATTTACATAAGAAGAAGAGGGTTGGTTGTAATTTTTGTGGTAATCCCGGCCAGAATGGGTACCTCTACCAACTTCAAGAGCCTCTAGAGAAGGGTCTTCTTTTGGAAGATCGTTCTCAGGATCAAGTGGTTGATCCTTTACTGAGGACGTCTCTGTAAAAGCATTGGCGTCTTCAGTGATTGTGTTGCACGGAGCAATTTCCGGGAACAAGTCCTAAACAGTAGCCAGCAACTTTTCTTTATTAGCCCAGACATTGCCCGTGAGATCGGGTATCTGGGACCAATTGACTGATTTTTCATTGAAGAAGATTTCATTGGCAGAAGTTTCTTCAAGATGATCAATCGGGAGTGGCTTGAGTTCCGATGTCACAGCTTCAGGAGACGAAGGTTGAGAGGATATTATCTCAGTGGAAGTCACCTGAGAGGATGTAGGTCCAGAAGATACGCTACCGGTTGGGGAGTACGTGTCTTCGGAAGCTTCAGAGGCACTGTCGTCCTGAGCTATTGCATTGCAGGTTATCCTGACAGGAGATGCCCCCAGTGTAGACTGTTGGGAATCGGACTCATCCTCAGATGTAAGAGGATCATCGATCCAACTGTTTTCTCCATTTTCAGGAGTTGAGGGAGAAAGTTCCTGTTGATTTTCAGGGACTTCCAGTTCTGGATCATGATGAAGATTGATGCGATCCTGCTCCTGCTCTATGGCAAGATGTTGCAAGATTCTTGCATATTCTTCAGGATCAGGCATGGGAGCCAAATCTTCTTCGTCATTTGCTCCTTGTGGTTCGCCCATGTTGGGTTCCACTGAAGCATTTGCTGGTGCTGGATCGATAGCATTTTCTTGAACAGGACCCTGGTCTTCTTCATCATCAGACCAAGATCCTTGTGGCTGTAATGGGTTATACCAGATTACTGGCATAAGATGAGACTCGGGAATCCATTCCTCGTCGGAAAGGTATTCTCATGTTTCAAAGGATTCTTCCCACTCATCTATATCACTGGCAATATCACTGGACTCGTATCCATTCATGGAGAATCCAACTACCGAGTTGCAAGAGTATGATGCCCCCTGCACATTTTCATTTTTGTATAGAGGTTGCATGAAATCATCAAGAGTAAATTTTCTTACCGCCTTGGAGGTTTTGGGAAAAGATTCTTTCGTCGTCCCTAGTGAAGCAGTGGAAGAAGTTTCTGCTCTTTCAAGGACTTCTTGTTTTGGTTGAGACTTCTGCTGCCGTTTGAGCTTGCAGAGCTGTCTCTTGGCTTGCCTTCGCTGCTGAGCGGTTGGCTTTATTTTGACGATCTCCCAATTTTCATCATCTAGGAGATCGGGATGCACCCATATAGGTTGTCCATCTGGTGTTGGATAGGGAACCAATTCTTAGGACGCTTGAGCCATTTTTATCACCTTGAATGAAGTAGTGATCTTCTCCTTCGGTGATTTTGAAGTTTGCCGACATGACACCATGTTGACAAAGGCCGGGCCATAGTTTTTATCAAAGGTTATAACTCCGTTTTTCCACATCTCATTGATCTTCTCTCTCACAACGAAGCATTGATTGAGAGGATGCGAGATCATCTGATGGTATGGACAGTATCGGGGATCATTGGTTTTGCCAACATCTCCCGGTCTTTTGGGCTCTGGCAAAATGAGTTTGCCATTTGCTAGGAGAGCCTCAAAGATTTCTTCAACATCTTCATCGAACGAATATTTCTTTTCTACACGTTCTTTGAAGGCATCAGAGAGTTCAGGCTTTTTACCTGCAGTTTTGTTTTCAGGTTTCTTTGGCTGCTGAGGAGCTGACTTAGTCTGCACATTGAGAACCTCCTTTTTCTTTGGTTTTGAGGTTGTAACAGCAGGCGGCTCTTTCTTTGATGATTTCTGACTGTTGAGGTCTTTGATCACCATTTCAGCTTCCATGGAAGCTTCGAGGAGCTCCCCCAGGTTCTTTGATTTGTTGCCGATAATCATGGAGCGGATTTTTGCTCTCATATTGTTACGGCAGATGTCCACCAGCGACGCTTATGGCAGTACATCTGACCATTTGTACGCCATTGCCTTCCATTTGTGAATGAAGTCGTATGTTGACTCATTCTCTCCCTGTTTTAGGCTGCAGAGTTGAGCCATAGTAACAGGATGATCCTCACCTTAGAAGTGGGTCAGGAAGCGTGTCTCCAGCATAGCCCAGTTCTGGATGGAGTTCTCCGGCAGAGTGGAGTACCAATCAAAGGCTGTACCTTTTAGGGTATTTGCGAAGAGGCGAATCTTGAGGGCATCTTGATCTGCAATAGCTCCCGTCAGGATTTTGAAATGGATGACATGCTGTCTGGCTGAACCTTTCCCAGTATATGTCTGGAGAGTAGGTTGTTTGAATTTTGCAGGGAACGGAACCGAGTCCATCCATAGAGGGTAGGGTGGCTTGATCCCATGCTCTTTCAATGTATCCTCTTCTTTTGCTTTTACGAGGATATCGTCCACGTCCTTTCTAGTAAGGGCGCGAGACTCATTGTTTTCTGCATTGCCCTCGTCATCTTCATGATTCGGAGGGGTTTCATTGTTAGGTGGTGGACGCTGTAGAGTGAGAATCAAATTTTCCATCAGAGTCTCAATTCTCTGTTGTCATTGCTCCAACTGCTGGATACGTGCAGTTACGTCATCATGCGGTGGAGGCTGCTCAGAACTTGTAGCCAAGACGTTCATCCCTCGGGATTCGAACGAAGAAATCGTCCTGGTGACTAAGCTGGGGCTCATTCTTCTGGATGAAGAATCTGAGGAGTGGTTACTTCGATGTCCTTGGCTTAGAGGAGTGGAAGATTCCTCCAGATGTGTTCGTGTTCGAGAGACGCTGCGAGTCACTGGACGTCTAACACTGATTTTGGTTGCTGACTGCTGGCGTTTTTTGGTTTTGCCAACCATATGAACAGCAACGAATTGGTCGGGTCTTTCTTTTTCGACCCGTTTGTTTGAGACGTGGAGAGTAGAACGCTAGGTTCTTTGTTTCTTGAGTCTCTTTTGTCGATATGCAGTGCGGCGACGCATACGACAAGCAATTTGAGCTTCAGTCAGCTCTGGCTGGGCTCTGGCGATGAAGGATGTAGTCCCCCGTGCACAGCAGCCGAGTTTGTCTTCTTTGAAGCTTGGCAAGGACAGAATCTGGACGCGGTCCTTTGCCTGTCGCAATGAAGACTTGAATTTTGCGAGCTCGGCCCCTGTTGAGATGAAGGGTCGACTCGCGGGAGTGCAGGCTTCAGCATGTTTTTGCATAGGCCTAACAATGCAGGATTTAATTTTGGGCTTGTAGGAGCAAGCCGGCTCATGATGATTTTGTTTATTTTTTGGGTGGAGGGTAGGTTTCTCCTCTTTCTTATAAGAGAGAGGGTAGAACTGATTCTCCTTGAAAGGGGCCAGGTATGCTGGCTTTGCAGATGTTTGGGACCTCCGTTGTTTTGGCGAAGATCTCGGGGGCCAGGTTTTGGGGTAAACCTCGTTTCTTGTGGGTTGAGGCTTCGTGGGAACGCCACGGGCTTCAAGCTTCTTGGTGTTCGCCCTTGGTGCCATTTTAGTGACATGTTGCGGGGCGGTTTTCTGCTTCTTGGCAAGTACAGTATCTTCTGCAGGAAGTGGGAATGGTCCCAGCGATCCGAAGACGATGGTCCGGGGAGTTGAAGTTGACCCGGTGTTTGGAGAGTTGTCGAGGGAGATGACGCTTCGGCAACTGGCAGGGCGCTTATGCTTGTTTTGTTTGTCTTGCAGCACAAGCTGGTACTTGTTCTCATCGAAAGTGATGGTCAATGAAGCTGCCATTGTTAGTTTTGGAAAACTTCTGAAACAAGACCAAATCCATTAGTAATCACAAGAATATGGTGATCGTAAATGGAGAACAACTATGGTTTTGTCTTTTCAAATCACTTGAGGGGACATGGCCCAACCCAAGGACGATGAAGAAGGCAAAAAGCCATAGAGGATACAATTGTTCTAAAATGCAAGTATGGTAGGCTCAGAGTGAGCGTTCCAGTGACTGCTAGAAGCAATTGTAGACCTTAATTCAAATTACTGAGAAGCAAGGTTCACTCGAGGTAAAATGATATAAGGTTGGAGATACAAATGTGTCGGTCGCGAATACAGTAGACCCGAAAGGGCGTACTAGCACCGCTAGGCACAAATGTTGCAAATCGCATCCTTGGGAAGGACACGAGATGGGATTTTTTGAAAGGTCAAATTTGGATTCATAAAGGAGAGCAAATGGTATTCCAATCCGAACAAAGGCTCAACATTTCTGCGAGCGCTAAATTCAGAAGGGAAGGAACCATAATTTCTCGGATGTGAATCCAATAATGACGGAAGTTTTTTTTGAAAGGTCAAGATTGAATTCATCGAAGAGAGCAAATGGTGTTCCATTCCGAACAAGGCTCAACATTTCTGCGAGCGCTAAATCCGAAATGGAAAGAACCAAGATTTCTCAACTCTGAATTCAAAGTGACAGAAGTTTTTTCTTTTTTTCTTTTTTTTTTTAAAAAAAAGGAATTTTTCTTTAGAGAATTTTTTTTGAAAGGTGCACATAGATTTCCAATTCGATCTTACGAAACCTTAGTAGATAGATCAGCCCCCAGGTAAGGGTAGGATTACTTAATGAACCCGTTTGGAGGACCCTTGCCTCGAACAGTCTAGCTGTCTCCACACTCTGGACAAAGCTTTTCTTACATCCACTTTGGTCAAAGAACGCAACTGGTGGAACCTTAGTGTTTTTTTTTTGAAATCTTTTTTTTTAAAGGGTTTTTATAAACTCATCAAAGAGAGCGAATGGTGTTCCAATCCGAACAAAGGCTCAACATTTCTGCGAGCGCTAAATCCGAAAAGGAAGGAACCAAGGTTTCTCAACTTTGAATGCAAAAGAGAGAAAACTAATTTTTTTTGAAATTATAATTTTTTCTGAAATCCCAGTTGGACTCATCAAAGAGAAAAGATGGCCCAATCCCCGATATGAACGATAGCTGCGAACATTTCTGTGAGCTATCAAGTTCAAAGAGGAGAGGATCAAAATTTCTCAAAGTTGAATCTTGAGAAAGAGAGATCATTTTTTTTTAAAAGAATTTGAAATGAAGTTTTTTTTTTGAAATCCCAATTGAACTCATCAAAGAGAAAAGATGGCCCAATCCCTGATATGAACGATAGCTGCGAACATTTCTGTGAGCTATCAAGTTCGAAGAGGGAAGGATCAAAATTTCTCAAAGTTGAGTTTTTAAGAGAAAGAGATCAGATTTGTTTTTTTTTTTTGAAGTGAGAAAGAACAATTGAAATCCCATCTCATGTTTTTTTTTTTAGATGCAAGATGCAACATAGGCCACCAACTAGAAAGGAGCCAAGCGATCAAAGCATCACGTTCTCAAGTCAACGTGTCCCACCGGGTATGCCAACTTGATGGACCCGAAAGGAATCTTCCGTCCTCTCCTTCCGCACCCCGGGGGCTGACCTGGGTCTCGGCGGAGGAGGGAAAATCTCGGGCATCAACATTTTTGTACGGGTATGCCAGATTTACTTTCTACTTGGAATTTGGAATGGTGATAATCCGGAGATTCACCTTCGCAAGTGGAAAGGAAATCAATCCTTTTTTCTAACTTTTCAAATTGCATAAATATTAAGAAAAGAGACAAGTTTTTAGAATGCCGTAAGAGGCGTTTTTGTTTGTTTGCCGTGAAAGGCGATTTTGCCGTGAAAGGCATTTTTACAAAACTCATCAAATGTGAAAGACAAGAATTGTGATTTCTTTTGTCTCTTTAAAAAATACAAACTACAATAGAAAAGTAAGAAAAGCGATCTAACTTCTCAGGAGATTGTGGGGACACGTTGAGATCGACAGTCGCAAGTCATGTATGGGCTTCGCCATCGTCCTTCAAATGAGAACATGTGATGCTTTGATTCTTTGGCTTGGCTCCTAACCTCAGTTTTTTAAAGGACAAGGACCAAGAGAAGGTCCTATATCCAATGAAAAACCGAGTAAACGGGCTGAAAAGCCACGTGTAGGCCATATTGGAGAAGGAGGTGACCTTGAAGGGGTGGCCCCCCAAGGGACGTTGATCACCTTGTGGTGCTTCCAGGAGCAAAGTAGCAGGACTTCGTCTCTCTCTTGGATTTTCTGGTTTTTCAGAGCTTGCACTTGGGATCTCTTTTCATCATGCTTTCTTCTTGGAATGGACCTCCTTTTATAGGCTTTTGATAGCCATGAGGTGTTTATTGGCATTGATGGCCATGATGAAAGAATTGATGAGGAGTTACAAGTTGATTTTGTAACTTCTTTTTCAAGGCTTGTGATTGGCCGATGAAGGTAGTGGGCATTTAATCACCTTTATGCTTCATGATGATGGGAGTTTCATGGGTTTAATGCCATGATTGCTTGGATTTGTAACTCCCAAATGCTTGGTTCTGATTGGGCCGTCCAAAATAATGAGTTAATGACTGCTTTAATGGGTCAATTAATGACATTAAGTGGTTGCCAAGGCATGTGAAGAGTCGCGGGCCGTGCTGCGCCTTTTGAGATTCTTCTTGCGATCATCACGGGTGGATCCACTCATTGTTTGAAGTCGGATTGCGATGCAATTTCAGACATTGGTTGATGTTGGCGGGCCGGTGACATCTATCTTGTCGATTTCACGATCGGTCGGACAGAAAGTGCACTTTCTTGGTCAGTCGGTTGGCGATCTTGAGGCGATCGGTGATGATTTCATGCTTTTGACGGCGGATCCGAGATGTCGACGAAGATCAATCGTTTTCAAGCATCAAACATTGGATTTTCAGAAAATCATAGAGGCCAGAACACCTGAAACGCGAAAAGAATCGGAAAACGGACGATTCGGCGAAAAATCCGGCGACCCGGATTTCCAGGGTCGCCGGGCGACCATGCACCCAGGGTCGCCGGCGACCATAGGGCTTCGGCCCGTTTGGTCGCCGAGCGTCGTTTTCGGCCGTTTTTTCGTCTTTTTCGTTCCTTTTTTCTTCTGTATTTTTCTTGACATTTTTCCTCAATTATTGACTTGATTTTCTTGGAGAAATCTTGACGAGAACCCTCGCGAAATCGGAGCACAAAGTTTCCTATTTTTCGGGAAAGTCGGAGACTTTGTAGCCGATTTTCCGTCAAGCGTCGAAACTAGGTCAAACGATGTCGGAATGACCTGAAAATTGAGGTGAAGCTTGTTGAGCAGTGGATAGGACCAACCATGGGCTTTTATTTGAGTTTTGAAGCCGTTTGGGGTCCCATCGATGCTTCACTTGATTTTGCTGCGGGAAAAATGCCGAGCTTTGATATGTGGTCAAACGATGTCCGATTGACCTGAAATTTGACGAGGAGCCTATTGGAGTCATTTTGAGACGTCCCATGGGCTCCGTTTTGGATGTCATGGTCCCGGGTTGCTCCGCCGCCGGTAGGCTTGATTTTCTCTCGAAGCAAAGAAACCTGGTCAAACGTTGTCGGAATGACCTGAAATTTGATATGCAGCCTTTTGGAAGCATGTTGAAGCCACTCATGTATTTTGTTTGATGAGTGATGGCTTCGGTGGTTCCCGCCGCCGGGAGGCTTAGTTTTGCTGCTCGAGCATTGATGGAGGGTCAAACGTTGTCGGTTTGACTTGAAACTTGGTATGGAGCCCTTTGGAGACATTCTGGAGTCATCCATAGGCTCTGATCAAAGTTTTGGTGTCTTTGATGATGTCGCCGCCAGGAGCGCTTGTTTTAGTTGTCGGAGCAGTGAAGTTAGGCCAAACGATGTCAGAATGGCCCGAAACCTCCGGTGTACCCCTCTTTTAGCTGTCTTGAAAGACCTCTCAGTTTCTGTCTGATTCTGACAAAATCTGATGCTTGAAGTAGCCTTGCCTATTTTTAGCAGGATGCAGCTTCAGGAGGCTTCTTGATGTTGAGGAGACATATTGACTTTTTTGGTGTCAACACAAAAGCCATCCATTTTTTAGAACCAAACTTTTGCTTGCTTGTTTCAAACCAAACAATTGCAGAAGCATCCCTTCCGTGCTTGATAGTGGAAATCAAATTTGTCATCCATTTTTTGGAACCAAACATTTGCTTGGTTGTATAACATCTTGTTTTTACTATTTTTCTGTCTCTAAAAATAGGTTATACAAATGTGCTTCAGGTACTTTTTTAAACTAAGCAAAACACCATCTATTTAGGTCCCTAAGGTCACATTTGGCAATTAAATCTTGTGGGAATTTTTATTTGTCTCCCATTAAGTTGAATTGAGCAAAACCTTAGCTGTTTTCATCTCTGTAAACTTGAAATTCTCTCAACACGACAATAGACAGTCAATAGTCTCTCAGTAGTAAACAGATAGAGTGATACATGTATTTATTTTGGGATTAAGCTGTTTGGAGAGCCATCGTGTGTCACATTCGCTTGTCGTAGAATAAAATAAGAGAGACATTGACAACACTAATTGACACTTGTCTAGCTATCCTTTGCAAGATCTGTCCGGGGTCCACCAGGTCAATGATTGAGACCACTTTTCTAATGGGACCCACCTGAATATTTACTTCTAAATAATTGTTCCATGTAAGCCTATAGGGAAAAGGATAGGACTAGGGATGTGCCACATACTACGTGGATATAATAGGGACAATCCAAAGTTTTGTAATTTTCTGTTAGCTTCATTTCAAGGTTATACAAACTAGAGTTTAACTCAACAATGCTTTCTAATGATCAACTGTTAGTCTCTTTGGCAGTTGGCACTTATCCCCCCGACCCATGTAGATTATGTTACATACAATTGGACTATTATGTTACCCCAGAGTATAGAAATATGATATGGACTAGAACTTTTCAATCCTGTGCTTCCTGGATCTTTGTATTTCTTAGAAAAGTTCTATGAGATTTAGAATGGCCCAGTTGGATTGTACTACTTGTATCGGAATTACCTCTTTTGCACTTGTTTGAATTGGACTTGATACACTGCAAATTTGATATTTGGCACTGGTTTATGTACAACACAATCAATAAAAAGTAAATGAGTGCAGATCCCGTGTGAAGATGAGTGCAGATCCCGTCAAGCTTCCTCCATCTCTTGACTAAGCATTTTCTCTGCATACGGAGTAAGACGAGTGGACACCGCTTGGGACAAGAGATGATGCTTTTGAAAGAACTCCATTAACTTGGCACGTATCTCTTCTACCTGTTTAGTAATAGGAAGGATTCTTATGTCTCTTAAGAGACTGTTAGTGCACTCGGCCACATTGCTAGTTAGCATTTCATACCGACGCCCTTGTACATATGCATTCGCTCAATGCTCTCGTCCAATCACGTCTATGTAGTTGAAAGCGTCATGCCTGACTGCACGTATATCCGTCATGTAAGCCTCGTACTCACAAGACCTATATGACTTTGCTGCACGCCAAAATTTCAGAATGATAGCCCATCACTAAAAGCTGCCTTTATGTTTTCTGCAATGTGCCGGCAACAGTAACAATGCATTGCTGCAGGTATGGCGTTTTTTAGTGCTAGGACAAGACCCTTTTGACGGTTCGAAACAATAGTCAAATTGGAGGGCTCTCCCAAAGATATGAACAAGTTTGCTAGGAACCACTCCCAACTGTCACGGCGTTCCGCTTCTGCAAAGGCAAAGGCAATGGGGAGGAGCTTGTAGTTGGTATCGTGTGTCACGGCTACAAGCAAAACACCTGGATACTTGCCTCGGAGATGTGTGCCGTCAACAGCAATCACTCGCCTTAAGGAGCACGTGAACGATCTTAAACATGGTCCAAATGCCCAGAAAAATCTCCTAAAACGGTCATCCACTGTGTCTATGTTTATTACGGTCCCAAGGTTGGCCATTCGCAATTCAATACAATAGAGAGGCAATATCTTAAATAAATCTTCGTACGACCCCCGGACTACACGCAATGCCATTTCCTTTGCAATAAGTGCCTTTCTGTAGCTAATGGTTGACCCAAATTCCATCTGGTAGTCGCTCATTATCTCCTTTGGTTTCAGATTTGGATTTTGCCTGACTCTATCCATGATGAACTCAGTAATAAGTGCCGACATTGCCTGTCGATGTGCCATACCGATCATTGGTTTCGAGCATCGATGGTTTGGATTGTATGTCCAGACCTTGAACTGCGGCCCCGACTAAACAATAGAAGCATGAATTCGCCAAGGACATTCTGTATCTTTGCAACGTGTCGTGACCTTGGTCAAGTTGGTCTTCAGGTGCTTGAGCGTGAAGTTTCCGTAAATCGTATACTTAGCAAGAGTATTTCGAAAGTTCTGTCGATCATGAAATTCGCGACCAAGCTACATTTCCCTTGTAGAGTTGGAACCGACATCTGTGTTCACCTCCTTAGGCACCATATTGTCATCTAGATCTAAATGTGGGGCTTCATTGGAGACATTTTCCATATTGGATGGATTCGTTGTGTCAGTGTTGACTTCGCCCTTAAACGTTGGGATTCCACGGATATTCTTGTTTGGGCTCTGTTTCTCAATTTTTATTTTACCATGATAATCTTTGCCAACGTCCATATCATCAACAGTTTCTTCGTGTCTGACCGACTGATGTGTACTAAAATCGTTAGGTATAGTTTGAAAACACATTTCATCCATATCATCAAGAAATTCTTCTTGTCCAACCGGCTGATGTGAACTCAAATCATTATGTATAGTTTGAAAATGCATATCTTCATCCTCATGCAAATCAACAGTAGGCAATTCATGAGATTGAAATGGCTCCATGACCTCTTTTTTATTGAAAACTCTTAACACGTTCCTCGTTCTTTTCAGACAAGGGTGATCTTTAGAAGTCCCTTGAAACCTACAACAAGTCATTGAAAAGGTAAGCAAGAGTGGGAAGAAAGTAGTATTTGTTAACTAACAAGCGTAGTGGTAAAATCAATACACGTACCTCTGTTGTTCGCCTCCTATATGTTGCCCATCGTTCCCGCAGTTGAACACGTATAGATATATACCATTCACATCATTCCATGATGCTTTCAGCATTCTCCTTACGTCGTTATCATCATCGATGCTAGCCAGTGAAAATGCCCGTCCGTTGTGATGGAGTTACTGTAAGTTTAAATTCTAGATTAATGGGCTACAATTAGCTGCTTTGTTTGCTTCATTAACCAGAGACGCATATGTTATGTCCATTGGTAAATATCTCATCTTCTGCCTTCCTCCATTGTACACTGGACGAATTATATCGAATTCGAAACGGCCATCGCAGTGGAATATGAACAACACCTCGCTGTCTGGCATCCTATCATTAAATAACAATAAAAACACTTTAGCTGGTGAGGAAGATGTGCTTAAATTAAGACAAATACCTACATAGCAATGTGAGATTGTAGTGCAAATAATGAAAAATTAAAATTACAATCTTTGTTTATACACCATTCACAAGATGGAGAAACGAAATAGAATATAATCTAAGCTACCTTAGATGGAGAAGAATAGATGTATTTTGGAATCCATCGACTATAATGAATGAATCTAGTCTGAATGGGCTACCTTTTTGTAACAAACTCTCCTTATGACATGTTTGATCAGAGATTACTATGTGGCACTTATAGATTGCAGAATATAGAAACAGTAGCCTTTTTAAGAGACTACACACAAAAACGACGACCATTACTACTAATTTATTCGATGATGTCTTGGGGACCATAATCATATCGCTTAAAAGGGGACTTGTAGACAGAATGCATCCCAAATTTGCCAGGTGTTACATCTTCCTAAGGCAAAAAAGGGGACTGTATTTCGATTATCTTGGGTTTCTCGAATTAGAAACCGAAAACTAAGACAGATTATGATTTCTCGGGTGGATCATTCAGTAAACGAAAGTGTTTAAAAGTGTCTACCAACCTCTTAATGTAGGGAATCCGAGTTTGTCATGGACTCTGAGTGCTTGCTGGAAGGGAAGATCGCAGGAAGTGTTTTCCCCATCAAATGAAAAGGGCTTCTACCTAATACAGCATCGCGTAAATTATATAAGTGGTACCCCGTATTGGTCGATATCGACCATGTCACAAGAAGACAAATATATATATATATATATATATATATAAAGCCCCGCTAGGACCCCTCTCATGTGGAAGGTGATAACGTGCCTTGTCACAACGTGGGGGGTCCTTAGGGGCTTTTTCCGGTAGTTTTATCTTCTTTTTTTTTTTGTTAGTTTAATAATACATTGGGCCCTTTGAAGATAACTAAAGAGAAATTATTATTGTATACTATGTTTTAGGTAAGGGATAAGTATCTTATTTCAAGAATATCTTATATTTACATTGAGATATTTTAGGCGATGAGATTATATTAACAGGGTAATTCCGGAATGTAGCATTGCAAAAAGTCTGAGGATGCGTCACGTGTCATCCTCCCAGGAAGCCTCCCGCCACCACATGTCGCTCTCTCGCGAAAAGAACATTGCTTTTACTATGTACTAGTGCAATAGGCCTGTGGCCAACTCAGGCGATAATTAAGAAATTATTAGAATTTCTAATTAGAAATATATCTAAATATTTAAATAAATTATAAAATAAATATTAATATATAATTCATAATAAAGATGGAAACTCATTAGATAAATTTTAGGTAGCTGGAAATATTTAGGGAAAAACCAAGTAAATAGTAAAGATTTTAGCACATTGATTTGATTATATTTATGCTTAGCCATAAATTGAGTGCCATTTTAAAGTTAAATGTGGATTTTAGAATTAATTGGCTTCCTCCATAGACCCCACAGATTAATTAATCCTACCAAATACCCAAAGAAAAATAAAGAAAAAAATGTCCATAATGGACCCCACAGATTAATCTTACCAAATATTGAAAAGAAAGTAAAGAGAAAAAAGTAATAGAATACAACTTATGAAAGTGACCCACACTCTAGTATAAACAAAGCTCTTATTGTGTTGGTATAAAAAAAGGTGGACCCCGTAAATTGTGAGTTTAGAAATAAATAAGACTTGGAAATAAAGAGAAGTTATAATTGTATGCAATGTTTTAGGAAATGGATAAGTATCCTATTTCAAGAATATTTTAAATTTGCATTGAGATATTTTAGGTGACGAGATTAGATTAGAAGGGTAATTGCGGAATGTAGCATTGCAAAAAGTTTGAGGATACGCCACGTGTCCCTCTCCAAGGAAGTCCCTCGCCGCCATGTGTTTCTCTCTGTTTAAGAGGCTGCTGCTTTTATATATATAATAATAATTTGGGTAGACCTAGGGATATATAACCATAAAAGAAACTGTGAGAACCCGACCCCTAATTTCTTGGTTTAGTGTGGTTTTAATCGTGATTTGGTTTTCTCGATGGGTTTAGTGATTGTTTGGTTGAGTTTTTGAGTTTGAATAGATTTTTCATAACTTTGGAGAGTTTTAAAAGACGTTGACTTTGTTTTGACCCGACCCTTGTAAATTGTATTTTTGTGAGAATTTATATTTGGTTTCTAAAAATTCCAAATTTTATTCCTTTTGACCCATTTTGTTGTTACAAACAACTTTCATGTTTTGACCATCTTGAATAAATACTCAGAAATTGCGTTTTTCGAGAAAAAGGGCAAAAATGACAATTTTCACTAAATCTGTCCATAAATTTCGAGAATTCCAGAAATTGGGGAAAATATACTTTTTGGAAAGTAGTTATTTCAACGAACAACTTTGTCTTCTTCGTCGAATCGATTTGAGGTCCCGAAATGCATGTTTTTAGCCCGGCAAATGTTTTAAGTTGTGGGACCCATCTCCCCTTTGTTATAAGAGGAACCCACCTCTTCTCTTCTCTTCTTCCTTGACCTAATTTCTAAGAGAGGAGCAGCCCAGCAGCCATGGCTTTCTCCATCTCTTTCTTGCTTCCTCCATCTCATAGCACCACCAAACAATGCCAAACCGAGATTAGACTCCACCATTTTCATCCTCATCTCAAGAGCTATCCATTGACACCATTTTTGAAGAAAACCAAGCTTTTCAAGATTTCCTTTGAGCAACCTCTTGCTTTTTGAAGAACTTCCAAGTAAGGAATCCTTGTAATCTTTTGAATTTGTAATCCTCACACACGCGGATCTTGGGAGAAACATAACTCTCAATTCACGGACCCCGGGTTTGGGGTCGTGACAGACTGGTATCAGAGCGGGCAAGTTTCTAGGAAATAAAACACTCTAGGAACTTTAAGACGTGTGGTGAGGAAACCGTTAGATTTTTTGTCTTGTTTTGGCTAGATGCCATTCTGTTTTGGTTCGGATTTGTTTTCTTTCTAGTGGGGGAGACCCTTCTTGTCTCTTCCTTTTTGTTCTTGCTAGGGAATTTGGGGGACCAAATTCTTTTCTAGTGGGGGAGGATTTAATGTCTCCACACCCACATTCAGTGCTTTTTTCTTGTTTTCGCGCCAGAGAGTTAGAGTTTGGTGGTTTTAGCATGTGGATCTCGGAGGACTTTGGCAGAATTCCCAGCTTTTCGATGTTACAGATGGAGCTAGCAAAGGAGTTTGTGAGCAGTTGTTAGTCAACAAGGAATGTGAACAGCATATTGAGACCCAATTTCAGTTGATCGTGTACCGTCAGATGGTGCGCCAGGCAAGTAAGTGTGGATTTTGGATAAATCTGGAATATTTTCCTAAACCAAAAGGCTACAGAAACTAGACAAATGGTGGATTTCAGGAAGTTTGAGATGATTTTCAGTTGATAGAGATTCAAGTGGATACCAAAAGCAAGAAATTTCTCGAATTTGATGAACTCTTAGCAGAGAAGTGCTAGAAGATTTTTTTAATAATTCTAGAATGATGGTGAAGTTGACTCAGCAGGATGCATCAGTGTGTGGTTAAATGATAGGAAGAAAACTTTCAGCTATGGTGTAGAGAGCTGTGTACAGAATGGATTGTTACCTGGTTTTATGATAGAAGAGATCTCGCAAACTTTACGGACTTTTGGAATATCAGTTTGGGTAGAGTACAGATACAACGGGAGAATCATAGCCTACAGACAAGTCCGGTTAGAAGACCTGGAGAAGAATGACACTAGGTGCAGTGTTCTACGACAGAGATAGAGTTACGGTACATCGGAGTGAGTCAGAATCTTCATCCTCTTGGACCGACATTGGCAGTTGTACAGGAACAGTACAGATGTTTAGAGACAAGTTTTCAATTAGTAGAGCTCCAAGGAGATGTCCAGAATTAGAGATTCCTAGAATTTGATGAGGTTTGTCAGAGAATTATTTTAGGATTTTCAACAAGTGCAGTCATGTGAAGGAGTTGACTACAAGAAGAATCTCTACTCGATCGCCCAACAACGAAGATCCTTGCAGATTTTATCGACACGAGGAGCATCGGATTTCAATGTACAGATATACGGAGCAGGAAATCAGTTATTTCGGAATTTATTAGGAAAGGTAGACTTGGCAGAGCAGTTGCAAGAGTGAGCACGGAGCTCCAAATACTAAAGCATAGTGAAGGGACAAACATGTTAGTGTCAGAGACCGAATATTGTATAGAGGATCAAGAGCAACGAGCAGAAAGAATTAAAGCTAGCAAGAGTTAACCTTGAAGATTGTGCAGTGGATGTGAAACCCTAGCTTCGATAGTTGCGATGAAGTCGACAAAATGGTTCCAAGGATTTTCAGTATCAAGGTGTTTAGAAACAAGAGACTTGGTTGAACTTAGAAGGAGTCAGAGTTGGAGAATTCCTTGAGCAGTCAGATTGACAGGACAGTGACGGATTCGAGCCAGTGGAAGAAGGTTTGACGGCCGTTGATAGTTGACCAAGGGGTTCTACCACGAGGGCGACCCAGCGAGTTCAGATGTGTTCGAGAGGACCGTTTTGGAGTTTTGATTTGTGATTTTGTTTTCGAAGTGCGGATTAATATCCCCACTTGTTTTGGATTTGTTTAGTTCATTTGGAGGACCAAATGTTCTAAAGGGGGGAGGATGTGAGAACCCGACCCCTAATTTCTTGGTTTAGTGTGGTTTTAATCGTGATTTGGTTTTCTCGATGGGTTTAGTGATTGTTTGGTTGAGTTTTTGAGTTTGAATAGATTTTTCATAACTTTGGAGAGTTTTAAAAGACGTTGACTTTGTTTTGACCCGACCCTTGTAAATTGTATTTTTGTGAGAATTTATATTTGGTTTCTAAAAATTCCAAATTTTATTCCTTTTGACCCATTTTGTTGTTACAAACAACTTTCATGTTTTGACCATCTTGAATAAATACTCAGAAATTGCGTTTTTCGAGAAAAAGGGCAAAAATGACAATTTTCACTAAATCTGTCCATAAATTTCGAGAATTCCAGAAATTGGGGAAAATATACTTTTTGGAAAGTAGTTATTTCAACGAACAACTTTGTCTTCTTCGTCGAATCGATTTGAGGTCCCGAAATGCATGTTTTTAGCCCGGCAAATGTTTTAAGTTGTGGGACCCATCTCCCCTTTGTTATAAGAGGAACCCACCTCTTCTCTTCTCTTCTTCCTTGACCTAATTTCTAAGAGAGGAGCAGCCCAGCAGCCATGGCTTTCTCCATCTCTTTCTTGCTTCCTCCATCTCATAGCACCACCAAACAATGCCAAACCGAGATTAGACTCCACCATTTTCATCCTCATCTCAAGAGCTATCCATTGACACCATTTTTGAAGAAAACCAAGCTTTTCAAGATTTCCTTTGAGCAACCTCTTGCTTTTTGAAGAACTTCCAAGTAAGGAATCCTTGTAATCTTTTGGATTTGTGTTTTCCTAGCCTTTAAGAAGCTTTGTTTTGATTATTGGAGGCTTTCCTTTTGTTTTGATTTGGTTTTGCCATTTTAGGGTTCTAAGATGGGTTTCTTTTGGGGGTTTTGTTTAGATTGGTGATTTATAGCTTGGAGAAGTGATTGGTGGTTGATTTGATTAGCATTGGACCCAAGGCAAGTGGATGAAATGATTTATTTTCATTGATCATGTTTTATACAAATGTGTAGCTTTCATTAATGATTTTCATTACTTATGCTTTACTTCATGACATGCTTTTATTGAGATTTGAAATACACTCTTTAGTGTATCTTTCTAGTATATTGTATTCTTGAAAATGGTATCTTGATTGTATTGAGTTTTGACTTGTTTCATGTGATGGATTTCTTTTGGGTTGAATGTGAATGGAATGGATGATTTGATGGAAGAATGGATGTAGTTGAATGGGGAATTTGAAGTGTTGAGAATGAAGTTTTGATTGTTTGAAATGGAGGATCTTTTAACTCACTTTATTACAGGGATCTGACCCTTGAAAATGAGGAGTGTTTGGAGAAAGAAGGGACTGAAAACAGCTTCAGAATTCTGTGTCCGCAGTAACGTCGGTCAGCTGTCGGTCAGCCCGTCGGTTAACCGACAGCCAACCGAGGTGGACCGAAACCCTCTCGGTTCCAATTCCAGAGAGCAGATTTCCATCAGGAAATCTGTCGGTCAGCTGTCGGCTGACCGAACTCCCTAGTTCGGTCGACCGAGAGCCAACCGACAGATCTTTCGGTTCATTTTCCAGAGAGCAACAAACTTCCTGATGTGTGTAGAGCTGACAGTCAGCGCCGGTCAGCCGTCGGCTAGCCGACATCCCAGTTCGGCTGACCGACAGCCAACCGAGGAGCTGACCGACAGCAATTGTATTGTTTTCTTCTTGAAGAACCATAGGGAACTATATTGGAGGAGAGTGAGGAACTGTACAGAAGAAGAAATTCCATCACCATGACTGTGTTGTTTAGGTCTTTTAGATTTGTTAATGTATATAAGGCCCCGGAATGTTTTCAATTCTTAAAGAGTACCAAATGTATGTCAAACGTAACATACGGGACCCTAGTTACATTGATTCAAATCTTGGACTTTCAACACTTGGCCCGGAGAATATGAGAAATCCATTCATGCTTTATTTTGACCGAATTTCACTTGTACACTTAAAATCTCGTGTTTTATGACTAGACTTGCCCGACAGTATTGAAAGTTATGTTTTTAACATTGTTACTAGCCCGTACAGGCCCGACCAATACAGATATGCTTTTGTGCTTATGAGCACCCCGTCCCGTCATATGTATTTATTGGATTTGATTTCTTGTATATGACCCATGAGAGTAAAACCTTGAGGCAATAGGGGGCCAGAGCTTTGTAGTGCGAGCCCATGAGCTAAAAGAGAACATGCATACATGTATTTGTTTGTTTACTTGCATATAACCTATGAGTCGGCACCACTAAGCTTGGATAACCTTGTCAGTCTGATCCACTGACTTGGAGATTCCCCACTTGTCCCGCCAGCTGCAGCATGGATCCCGATACCCGGTTTATTAACCGTGGTCCCGTCCCGATACCCGGCTCGCTCCCGTGGTTCCCGATATCCGGTTCGCTACCGTGATTCCCGATACCCGGTTTGCCACCGTGGTCCCGTCCCGTATTATTGTATATGTATATGTGAATTTTGTTGTACCTCCTCACTTCGGTGACCGAGGTCAACGCCCGATACTCTAGTCACTTCGGTGATAGAGGATTTAGCTTTGTGTGGTTGCCATCTTGATAGTTCCTGATCCTTGTTACCCGTACTGTTTTATATTGATCATGTCTTTTCTTAATAAAGGATGCATTAATTCTACATGTTTTAAATGAGTCCCCGATTTGGGAAATGTTTATTGTTTATCCATGTTCTAAAAGAGTTCCCGATTAGGGAAGTGTTTATTGTTTATCCATGTTTTAAAAGAGTTCCCGATTAGGGAAATGTTTATTGTTTATACATGTTTTAAATGAGTCTCCGATTTGTGAAATGCTTATTGTTTATACATGTTTTAAATGAGTCCCCGATTTGTAAAATGTATATTGTTCGTACATGCTTTAAATGAGTACCCGATTTGTAAAATGTTTATTGTTTATACACGCTTTAAATGAGTACCCGATTTGTAAAATGTTTATTGTTTGTACATGCTTTAAATGAGTACTCGATTTGTAAAATGTATATTGTTTATACACGCTTTAAATGAGTCCCCGATTTGTAAGATGTATATTGTTCGTACACGCTTTAAATGAGTACCCGATTTGAAGTTGTTTATTGTTTGTACATGTTTTAAATGAGTTCCCGATTTGTGAAATGTTCATGTTTTATACATGCTTTAAAGGAATACATGCTTTGCCTAATATCCGTGTTTCATACCCGTTTTATATGAATACATGATTTCGTCAGATACTCATGATTTCCGATACATTTTTATTATGTACAATTCTGATCAGACAGTATGATTTGTTTCATGTTTTATCATTCAGTATGTTGTTATATCTTTTCACCCGCCTGCCAGACCGTCGTGTCTGACCCACTACTTTGGTACTCAGGTTCAGATTTCTTCACCCGAGATGAGTGCACGTATTGGCTGTGGAGCCATGAGCTTACAGGTGTTTGTTGGCTATGTCATGTCGACATTGAGCTTGACATCGGTATTACGTCACATATGGGTAGTAATCATTAGCTTGTTTTCTTGTATGGCTTTTATTAGCCTTTTTGCTTGGGATTGTGATTAATATACATTGTTAATTGTAACTTGAACATATATGGGAATGTAATATCCTGTAACTGTCAGCTCTGTACTTTTATTGTGATAGTTTATTCCAGTCTGAGATGGATCATTGATAAGATGAGTATATGCTTGGGTTAAGTGCGGTGCGGAATCCAATGGCCACGGACTCCGAGTCGCAACACCATAAAAGCTTCCGCTAAATATTCAGAGTGTGTTGGAATGAATTTGTAATCCTCACACACGCGGATCTTGGGAGAAACATAACTCTCAATTCACGGACCCCGGGTTTGGGGTCGTGACAGACTGGTATCAGAGCGGGCAAGTTTCTAGGAAATAAAACACTCTAGGAACTTTAAGACGTGTGGTGAGGAAACCGTTAGATTTTTTGTCTTGTTTTGGCTAGATGCCATTCTGTTTTGGTTCGGATTTGTTTTCTTTCTAGTGGGGGAGACCCTTCTTGTCTCTTCCTTTTTGTTCTTGCTAGGGAATTTGGGGGACCAAATTCTTTTCTAGTGGGGGAGGATTTAATTTCTCCACACCCACATTCAGTGCTTTTTTCTTGTTTTCGCGCCAGAGAGTTAGAGTTTGGTGGTTTTAGCATGTGGATCTCGGAGGACTTTGGCAGAATTCCCAGCTTTTCGATGTTACAGATGGAGCTAGCAAAGGAGTTTGTGAGCAGTTGTTAGTCAACAAGGAATGTGAACAGCATATTGAGACCCAATTTCAGTTGATCGTGTACCGTCAGATGGTGCGCCAGGCAAGTAAGTGTGGATTTTGGATAAATCTGGAATATTTTCCTAAACCAAAAGGCTACAGAAACTAGACAAATGGTGGATTTCAGGAAGTTTGAGATGATTTTCAGTTGATAGAGATTCAAGTGGATACCAAAAGCAAGAAATTTCTCGAATTTGATGAACTCTTAGCAGAGAAGTGCTAGAAGATTTTTTTAATAATTCTAGAATGATGGTGAAGTTGACTCAGCAGGATGCATCAGTGTGTGGTTAAATGATAGGAAGAAAACTTTCAGCTATGGTGTAGAGAGCTGTGTACAGAATGGATTGTTACCTGGTTTTATGATAGAAGAGATCTCGCAAACTTTACGGACTTTTGGAATATCAGTTTGGGTAGAGTACAGATACAACGGGAGAATCATAGCCTACAGACAAGTCCGGTTAGAAGACCTGGAGAAGAATGACACTAGGTGCAGTGTTCTACGACAGAGATAGAGTTACGGTACATCGGAGTGAGTCAGAATCTTCATCCTCTTGGACCGACATTGGCAGTTGTACAGGAACAGTACAGATGTTTAGAGACAAGTTTTCAATTAGTAGAGCTCCAAGGAGATGTCCAGAATTAGAGATTCCTAGAATTTGATGAGGTTTGTCAGAGAATTATTTTAGGATTTTCAACAAGTGCAGTCATGTGAAGGAGTTGACTACAAGAAGAATCTCTACTCGATCGCCCAACAACGAAGATCCTTGCAGATTTTATCGACACGATGAGCATCGGATTTCAATGTACAGATATACGGAGCAGGAAATCAGTTATTTCGGAATTTATTAGGAAAGGTAGACTTGGCAGAGCAGTTGCAAGAGTGAGCACGGAGCTCCAAATACTAAAGCATAGTGAAGGGACAAACATGTTAGTGTCAGAGACCGAATATTGTATAGAGGATCAAGAGCAACGAGCAGAAAGAATTAAAGCTAGCAAGAGTTAACCTTGAAGATTGTGCAGTGGATGTGAAACCCTAGCTTCGATAGTTGCGATGAAGTCGACAAAATGGTTCCAAGGATTTTCAGTATCAAGGTGTTTAGAAACAAGAGACTTGGTTGAACTTAGAAGGAATCAGAGTTGGAGAATTCCTTGAGCAGTCAGATTGACAGGACAGTGACGGATTCGAGCCAGTGGAAGAAGGTTTGACGACCGTTGATAGTTGACCAAGGGGTTCTACCACGAGGGCGACCCAGCGAGTTCAGATGTGTTCGAGAGGACCGTTTTGGAGTTTTGATTTGTGATTTTGTTTTCGAAGTGCGGATTAATATCCCCACTTGTTTTGGATTTGTTTAGTTCATTTGGAGGACCAAATGTTCTAAGGGGGGGAGGATGTGAGAACCCGACCCCTAATTTCTTGGTTTAGTGTGGTTTTAATCGTGATTTGGTTTTCTCGATGGGTTTAGTGATTGTTTGGTTGAGTTTTTGAGTTTGAATAGATTTTTCATAACTTTGGAGAGTTTTAAAAGACGTTGACTTTGTTTTGACCCGACCCTTGTAAATTGTATTTTTGTGAGAATTTATATTTGGTTTCTAAAAATTCCAAATTTTATTCCTTTTGACCCATTTTGTTGTTACAAACAACTTTCATGTTTTGACCATCTTGAATAAATACTCAGAAATTGCGTTTTTCGAGAAAAAGGGCAAAAATGACAATTTTCACTAAATCTGTCCATAAATTTCGAGAATTCCAGAAATTGGGGAAAATATACTTTTTGGAAAGTAGTTATTTCAACGAACAACTTTGTCTTCTTCGTCGAATCGATTTGAGGTCCCGAAATGCATGTTTTTAGCCCGGCAAATGTTTTAAGTTGTGGGACCCATCTCCCCTTTGTTATAAGAGGAACCCACCTCTTCTCTTCTCTTCTTCCTTGACCTAATTTCTAAGAGAGGAGCAGCCCAGCAGCCATGGCTTTCTCCATCTCTTTCTTGCTTCCTCCATCTCATAGCACCACCAAACAATGCCAAACCGAGATTAGACTCCACCATTTTCATCCTCATCTCAAGAGCTATCCATTGACACCATTTTTGAAGAAAACCAAGCTTTTCAAGATTTCCTTTGAGCAACCTCTTGCTTTTTGAAGAACTTCCAAGTAAGGAATCCTTGTAATCTTTTGGATTTGTGTTTTCCTAGCCTTTAAGAAGCTTTGTTTTGATTATTGGAGGCTTTCCTTTTGTTTTGATTTGGTTTTGCCATTTTAGGGTTCTAAGATGGGTTTCTTTTGGGGGTTTTGTTTAGATTGGTGATTTATAGCTTGGAGAAGTGATTGGTGGTTGATTTGATTAGCATTGGACCCAAGGCAAGTGGATGAAATGATTTATTTTCATTGATCATGTTTTATACAAATGTGTAGCTTTCATTAATGATTTTCATTACTTATGCTTTACTTCATGACATGCTTTTATTGAGATTTGAAATACACTCTTTAGTGTATCTTTCTAGTATATTGTATTCTTGAAAATGGTATCTTGATTGTATTGAGTTTTGACTTGTTTCATGTGATGGATTTCTTTTGGGTTGAATGTGAATGGAATGGATGATTTGATGGAAGAATGGATGTAGTTGAATGGGGAATTTGAAGTGTTGAGAATGAAGTTTTGATTGTTTGAAATGGAGGATCTTTTAACTCACTTTATTACAGGGATCTGACCCTTGAAAATGAGGAGTGTTTGGAGAAAGAAGGGACTGAAAACAGCTTCAGAATTCTGTGTCCGCAGTAACGTCGGTCAGCTGTCGGTCAGCCCGTCGGTTAACCGACAGCCAACCGAGGTGGACCGAAACCCTCTCGGTTCCAATTCCAGAGAGCAGATTTCCATCAGGAAATCTGTCGGTCAGCTGTCGGCTGACCGAACTCCCTAGTTCGGTCGACCGAGAGCCAACCGACAGATCTTTCGGTTCATTTTCCAGAGAGCAACAAACTTCCTGATGTGTGTAGAGCTGACAGTCAGCGCCGGTCAGCCGTCGGCTAGCCGACATCCCAGTTCGGCTGACCGACAGCCAACCGAGGAGCTGACCGACAGCAATTGTATTGTTTTCTTCTTGAAGAACCATAGGGAACTATATTGGAGGAGAGTGAGGAACTGTACAGAAGAAGAAATTCCATCACCATGACTGTGTTGTTTAGGTCTTTTAGATTTGTTAATGTATATAAGGCCCCGGAATGTTTTCAATTCTTAAAGAGTACCAAATGTATGTCAAACGTAACATACGGGACCCTAGTTACATTGATTCAAATCTTGGACTTTCAACACTTGGCCCGGAGAATATGAGAAATCCATTCATGCTTTATTTTGACCGAATTTCACTTGTACACTTAAAATCTCGTGTTTTATGACTAGACTTGCCCGACAGTATTGAAAGTTATGTTTTTAACATTGTTACTAGCCCGTACAGGCCCGACCAATACAGATATGCTTTTGTGCTTATGAGCACCCCGTCCCGTCATATGTATTTATTGGATTTGATTTCTTGTATATGACCCATGAGAGTAAAACCTTGAGGCAATAGGGGGCCAGAGCTTTGTAGTGCGAGCCCATGAGCTAAAAGAGAACATGCATACATGTATTTGTTTGTTTACTTGCATATAACCTATGAGTCGGCACCACTAAGCTTGGATAACCTTGTCAGTCTGATCCACTGACTTGGAGATTCCCCACTTGTCCCGCCAGCTGCAGCATGGATCCCGATACCCGGTTTATTAACCGTGGTCCCGTCCCGATACCCGGCTCGCTCCCGTGGTTCCCGATATCCGGTTCGCTACCGTGATTCCCGATACCCGGTTTGCCACCGTGGTCCCGTCCCGTATTATTGTATATGTATATGTGAATTTTGTTGTACCTCCTCACTTCGGTGACCGAGGTCAACGCCCGATACTCTAGTCACTTCGGTGATAGAGGATTTAGCTTTGTGTGGTTGCCATCTTGATAGTTCCTGATCCTTGTTACCCGTACTGTTTTATATTGATCATGTCTTTTCTTAATAAAGGATGCATTAATTCTACATGTTTTAAATGAGTCCCCGATTTGGGAAATGTTTATTGTTTATCCATGTTCTAAAAGAGTTCCCGATTAGGGAAGTGTTTATTGTTTATCCATGTTTTAAAAGAGTTCCCGATTAGGGAAATGTTTATTGTTTATACATGTTTTAAATGAGTCTCCGATTTGTGAAATGCTTATTGTTTATACATGTTTTAAATGAGTCCCCGATTTGTAAAATGTATATTGTTCGTACATGCTTTAAATGAGTACCCGATTTGTAAAATGTTTATTGTTTATACACGCTTTAAATGAGTACCCGATTTGTAAAATGTTTATTGTTTGTACATGCTTTAAATGAGTACTCGATTTGTAAAATGTATATTGTTTATACACGCTTTAAATGAGTCCCCGATTTGTAAGATGTATATTGTTCGTACACGCTTTAAATGAGTACCCGATTTGAAGTTGTTTATTGTTTGTACATGTTTTAAATGAGTTCCCGATTTGTGAAATGTTCATGTTTTATACATGCTTTAAAGGAATACATGCTTTGCCTAATATCCGTGTTTCATACCCGTTTTATATGAATACATGATTTCGTCAGATACTCATGATTTCCGATACATTTTTATTATGTACAATTCTGATCAGACAGTATGATTTGTTTCATGTTTTATCATTCAGTATGTTGTTATATCTTTTCACCCGCCTGCCAGACCGTCGTGTCTGACCCACTACTTTGGTACTCAGGTTCAGATTTCTTCACCCGAGATGAGTGCACGTATTGGCTGTGGAGCCATGAGCTTACAGGTGTTTGTTGGCTATGTCATGTCGACATTGAGCTTGACATCGGTATTACGTCACATATGGGTAGTAATCATTAGCTTGTTTTCTTGTATGGCTTTTATTAGCCTTTTTGCTTGGGATTGTGATTAATATACATTGTTAATTGTAACTTGAACATATATGGGAATGTAATATCCTGTTACTGTCAGCTCTGTACTTTTATTGTGATAGTTTATTCCAGTCTGAGATGGATCATTGATAAGATGAGTATATGCTTGGGTTAAGTGCGGTGCGGAATCCAATGGCCACGGACTCCGAGTCGCAACACCATAAAAGCTTCCGCTAAATATTCAGAGTGTGTTGGAATGAATTTGTAATCCTCACACACGCGGATCTTGGGAGAAACATAACTCTCAATTCACGGACCCCGGGTTTGGGGTCGTGACAGAAACTATTCGTAATTCTAATGTGGGACAAACATAGAATCTACTCCAACCCTTTTAAACTCTCTATTCCTATAAATTGGAACTCAAAATAATTTGGCCATGATCCTAACGTTATCTATCATTTTAAAAAATAAACTTTTTTTAAGTCCTAATATCAAGAGTCAAGATAATTTCCAATTTATCACCTTGTACGACCATGCAAACCATTCTTAATAATTCCTGGTCCAAATAGGCCCTTAATTTGATACTGCAATTGTCATGTAACCAAAATAGAGTAAGTAATATTGTGGCAGATGCTAAAATCTCAATCTACACACCTTCGTTGGATGGGCTGACTCTTTTTACTTTTTTATTTTACCTTACGAGCTTACTTTTTTTTCCCTTCAAAGGTGCACCCAACCCACACACTCACTTAAGTTTGGACCATACATTAGTATTACAGAAAGGGATTGATCCTGACTTATTTCTGTAGAAGAGATGTGCCTCACCAATTGAGGTACCACCTGATGAGCCTCCTCATGAGCTTACTTGAATGCATAAGAATGATCAAATAGCTCAAATTTCCTCATCTGGAATGATCCTTAGATTCTATAGATGCGACTGTCAAATCTTAAATACGAGGCAACCATCTAATTGGATGACCTAAATGGAATCCCCACGAATCTAGTAGAGTTGCGATTTTACTTAAAATAGGAGTGATACTTACCTCTAAGATAAAATGTATGTTTTTCAAGAAATAAAATTTTTTTCTGATAAAATTTTTTTATATTTATTTCATGAATCAAACATCGAGTGATATACTACAATAAAAGTGAAATTACATCTCCTATACATTAACTGGCTCCTAGGAAGGTGATTGGCAATGGTGAAGTGAGAAGATTTTTTCTTCAGGGAGCCACTATGCTAAAATAGAAAAAAAAAAAAAAAAAAAAAAAAAACCTTTTAGGGAATATACTCAACACATGGTGCTAATTAGGAGTAAACTACGGACACGTTTAGTATACAAAGAGGAATCCTCTATCCAAAGGATTCCTTCATTCCTCTAGATCAATGCTATCCTCTTTGAGGATTTTTTAGGTAGCATTTGGTTCGCTTGAATGGTTTTAGTCAGGAACTGAATGGAGAGTGGAATGAGTCTGAAATGAAATGATGCAGGAATAGTCAGTTCCATTCCAGCGTTTGGTGTGCTGATGAATCAACTCAGTACCAGAATTTTGAATTCTTGTTAGTGCGTTTGGTACGCTGGAATGATGCCCGGAATGGAATAAAATTTACATAAACCTGAACAAAATACCCTTGTATGAATTTTTGTGAAAAAATTGAGATTCAGATTGCTCAGTTCCCATCTCGATTGATGGATTGAATATCAAAGTTAAGATTGATCTTCGTTTCAAGAGGGAAGCGGAGAAGAAGGTTGATCACAATTGATCTTGGTGGGCCACTTGCGTTGCAGCAGAGAGGAGATCAGTTGCTGCAGCACCGATTGGACTGAGAGTCATGACTAGATCATCGAGGATCTGGTTCAAGCTTCAATTAGGCTATAGTACAGAGAAGAAGGCCTGAGAGTTGCGTCGGTTTCATCGATGCTTATCAAATGGGAGAAATCAGATTTTCGGTGGGCCGCACTTAGATCTGAGCGCAGAAGGTTGGGTCTACATTATATTGTGAAAAAGAAGAATCCTGGTCTATCGTTGACCCCAGAGAAGGAGGTCAGCTGTCGCTGCGTCAAGTTCTGCTGATTTGTAGATCATCTAGATAGAACCCAAACCTCGGCGACACCCCCTCCTGATCAAAATTCAATGGCCTCGGCGACGGCCCGACGAAATACACCTCCCCCTGCCCGAAATTCCACATCCTCCCGTCGCCGAGGCTGGAGAAGAAGTCAGAGTAGTTGAACTTCAATCCCCGCGGCGTCGGGTTCCTCAACAAGCTAAGGCTGTAATCTCAGCTCCGGTGAGGTTCGACGACCGGAGTGTCATGCCAGAGATTAACCGGCAGGAGGAGGTGGACTTCCGGCCGGTGACGTGGAGCTTTCTGTCATCCCCGACCTCGGCTTCAGTCTAGAAAAGGGTTTTTAGGTCTAATGTGAAAGGGTATTTTAGTCTCAACCAAAAGTTAGGTAGGAACGGAATGGCCATTCCTCTACCTCCCCAATGGAATGACCATTCCTCTACATAAAGGAATGGTGATTTCGGAGGTAATGGTCATTCCGGCACTTTTTTGCGAACCAAACGGGATAATGATCATTCCGTTGGAATGACCATTCCATTCCAACCTTCATTACAGCGAACCAAATGCTACCTTAGGGGAGAAACCATTGTATTCTAGGTTTGGAAAACACATAGGAGGAGTACTCTTGTAGCTTTAGGTGCTTCATTGCCTCCGTGGATTTGCAAAATTTGATGGCAGGACGTGGAGATGGAGGAATC
Organism: Umbellularia californica; assembly: GCA_028538565.1. NCBI lineage: Eukaryota > Viridiplantae > Streptophyta > Magnoliopsida > Laurales > Lauraceae > Umbellularia > Umbellularia californica. The sequence goes on along the minus strand of JAPQWN010000012.1, from coordinate 28,844,357 downwards.
AATGAAAGTGAGGATTTTTCATGGGTTTGGAGGATTTGGAAAATCATCTCTCAGTTTTCCTCTGTTCACCCAAACCTGAATTTTCCTCGAAATCAAGAAATATCAAAGAAGATTCCTCCCCAAGGACATTACCCAAACATGCCCTACATATTATGGAGTATGCCAAGGAGTACATTTCTCTGGGATAGTTTGATACAAGGCAAGAATATTTTATATAGGAATTTGAGATTTTAATTTTTGATTGTACGACTACCCGTAGACCTGGCATTTGCCCCAAAATAATTGATGTTTAAATATTTTCCGCAGAGCTGTTCATACAATAATGGTGCGATGTCACGTGGCCTAAGATATCACAAAATAATTAAAGTTTAAGTATTTCTGCATAGTTGTTCGTGAAAGTTCCGGATCCTAACCCTAGAGGGGGGGGGGTGAATAGGGTGAGCTACAAATTGATTGCCAATTTTAATTTTCTTCAAATTAAACTCCAATTAGTGATGATTACAAGAAAAGGTGCGGAATATAACCAAATCAATCACCACAAGTCATTCACCATTACACAAAGATTTATAGTGGTTCGGCCTCAATGCCTACATCCACTACCGGCTTGTGATCACACACCCCACCGGATTTCCACTATTTATGCTTTTACAAAGGGCTAAGCAATAACCCTTACAATGATGTTTTTAAGGCTAAACAACAACCTAACTATGTGCTTTTCTAGGATAAGCAATAACCTTTACAATTTGCTTTTCTTAGGCTTAGCAATAACCTTTCATACAAATAGATTTTCTTTCTCAAGAAAGTGTCTAAACACTAGGAGAGAAATACATTAAGCACAAAATATATTGCCTCTAAAATAGGCGAATGAGAAAGTGAAAATCAACTCACACAACACACTATAAATTGCAAAGATGAATGCTCATGATGTGTGTGTGTGTAAACTTCAATCAAGTTGAAAAATGAAAGCTCAATCAGTTTATGCTTGAAGCAATTAAAAGTTTAATGCGCACAAAATGATTTGATTGAAGTGATATGCAAATCACATGTACAAGGTACAAACTTGCCGATGATATGAAAATCAAAAGCTTACAAGTTGTATGAAATTAATTAAGTTTAAACATGTGATGCATGATATATTGTTTTCAAAATCAAAGTAATTTAACTAAGGTTTTAAAGATTGAAAACAACAAAGAAGATTCAAACAAGTTCATGAAACATGTTTATAAAACAAATCAAAGGTTTTGACACAACATGTTTTAGAAGTTTTCTACAACAAACTTGATTTGAATCAAGGTGAAGAATCCAATAACTTAAATCAAAGATTAAGAGAGGAATGGATTCAACACATCATAGTTAGTATGCTAAAAATCATTTACCAATAATTTAGTCAAAGCATAAAACATATGATTAGAAAAAGTCAAAGCTTACTTGGTGATTGAACTTCATTAATCCAAGCTTAGCTTTACTTAATGATCCTTTGGCCTTCTTAGTTCATTTCCCTTTGATTGGCCTTAGAACACCTCAAAAATGGCCTTTTTGAATCATTTTTCTTGGCCTTGGAATGAACTTCCTTTTATAGAAAAAGTGTCCCAACGGATACCTGTCGGTCAACCGACAACTAGTGGTCGGTTGACCGATGGCTCAACGGTCTAATGGCAACGGTCATATATTTCAAATTTTTTCTGACCAAATTGTCATTTTCGGTTGACCGCCATTATCGGTCGACCGACCTCGGACCGACAACCGAACCGACAGCACAAAGATGAATAAAATGATGCTCTCTGGATTTTGAACCGACAAGCTCTCGGTCTGGATTTTTATAAACTGTCGGTTGACCTACATGAACCGACGAGTGGACCGACAGAGATGATCTGAAATTTGTAGCTCTCTGGAATTCGGACCGACATCCATCGGTTGACCTCGGCTCGCTTTCTCGGTTAGCCGACATGAACTGACAAGCTGACCGACAACAGGTCAGTTGTATTTCTGAGTTCCTTCAGTTCTGAAAAATCTAACTTTGACATCATTTTTGAAAACTCAGAATATAAAGGTGTTTGAGACAAGGTTTTATCAAGAAAAAGCTTTTCAAAATAAGACTAAAATCAACCAAAAGGATTGAAACATAGTTTTAGCAAGTTGATTTAAATCCTGTGATTTTCAAGATAAACCTGTGAGAAATGAAATGAGATGATCATGATGCAAATGTTGGACATCAAATTGCAAACACAACTTAGGGTCTAACAGTTCGTACAACAATGGTGCGATATCACACGGCGTATCACATAGGGAGATGTGTGCGATATCTCACGACCCTAGAAGATCGCATAGTGCGACGTGTGGGATATCGTACGACCTTACTATATCACACGAATAGCTCTGTGGGAAATACTTAAACTTCGACAATTTATGAGTGAATATTAAATCTAAGGGTAGTTATACGACAAAATTGTAAGAACTCAAATTGTTCGGGTAATCCCTTTAAACAAGATTAGGTCAAGTGATCCGTTAAGGAAAAAAAAAAAATGGGAATCCGTCTGGGTAAATGGAAGATTGTTGTCATTAGCATGTAAGATTTCTGTCAAAATATTGACAACGACTCCATTACTAGTGAAGGACAATGAGACCATAATCTACTTAGGTAGTCTCGGGATGTCAAACGGCCCGGCACTGCCCGTTCCAGCCTCGGCCGGCCAGGGAAAAACCCTGGCACGGTACGACCCACTGGCACGGCCCGCCATGGGCCAAGCTGGAGTGGGCCGGGCCGGGCCGGACCAGCGGGCTAGGCAGGCTTGCCCTATTTTTTTCCTTTTTTTCAGTATTAAAAAAAAATAGAACACAAATACACAATCACGGAAAATGACAAAGATATTTAAGTGGTTCGGTCAAACTCGACCTACTCCACTAAGAAGAGAGAACCATTTAGATCATAATTTCTTGAAGGTTTCTAAATAGGATTACCTTCAAAACCTTACAATCTTTTTAGAAAATAAAAATAAAAAAGAATGAAAAACTTATAAATTTAAAAATTACAATGAAGGAAAAAGTAAAAAATTAGATGCGCTGTCCACTAATGTATTCTGTTGGATCATAATCTTCCATTGAGTTCAACTCTTGCTTCCTCTTATTTGCCAAATACCAGTCTCGTAGGCAAATACAACACCGCATCGTTTCTTCAGTCAGATTGGTTTTTCTGTCATCCACCACACGTCCACTTGCACTAAAAGACTGTTCCGATGCTATAGAAGACGTTGGAATAGTCAATAGATCACGAGCCATGGCGGCCAACACTGGATAAACGCTTTCTTGTTGCTTCCACCTAGCTAAAAGGTCAAAACTAGATGCATCCTGCACCCGTATTATACCGACATCAAGATACGATGATAACTCCGTCACAGTGTTACTTGAGCTTGAGCTGGATGCCATGCCCGTAGACAGGGAAGAATACCACACATCCCACTCACTAACACCTGTTTGTTGGACTTCTAAATGGCCCATACTAAGCCCAGTTGTACCCATTTGCTCACAATAAAATTGAAAAAGTGCTTGTAAATTTGCCCTAATATTTGAAAAAATATTTAAATCTATATAATTCATATTTTTATTTATTCCATCAATAAAAAACTGTACACCACTTAATTTTAACCTCGGATCAAATATGGCAGCTAAAGAAAATGTCATTGTAACCTCTTTCCAATATTTATTAAAATTTTCTTCCATGTTTTTAATAGTGCTACTCAGTAAAAAATGATCTCTAAATCTACTGAATTGTAAAGTAATTTTAAAAAACTTTATTAAAGCTTCATTAGATGTGGGATAATATATCCCGGAAAAAAATAATGTTGAAGTATAAAAGGCTTCTAATAAATCTCTTATATAGGCAAATAACTCCCAATGTTCATTACTAATCATCAAATTTTGTGCATGAAAAGCACAAAATTCATTCAAAACAGTTTTCTGGTCAAGTGCCTTGTTTAACAAATCATATATAGAATTCCATCTATTTCCTACCTCCTTATGCATTTTAATAGCCGATACACCTTGCCTCGCACATATTTGGGCATACGATTGTCTTCTCTGTGCGGAGGAGAAAATAATTCTAGCAATTTCTTTAATAGCATCTGTGTAACTTAGAAATATGCTTTAAACCAACATTTTCAATGAGATTTAAGATGTGACATACAAATCTATTTTAAAAGATAAAGCTATCTATCAAAATTGCAAGTGGCATCTGCATTCTCATTAATTCAATAGCCACTGTATTATTACTGGCATTATCTAAAGTTATAAATACAACTTTTTCTTTAATATTATATTCATCTAGTTTTTCCAAAATAAATGTACCTATTCTAGTGCCATTGTGTGGCCATTCAAGATAGCTAAAACTAATTATACATTTATTAATAATCCATTTTGCATATATGTTATGTGCAGTAATACAAAGAAAACCGTCACCCCCTTTAGATATCCATATATCTGTGATTATGGCTATTCTACCAGGAACTTTGCAAGGTAATTTTTTATATTTGTTTTCTCTTCCTGCTAGAGTCTAATAGCATCATTTCTGGCTATATTTCTTGAAATACTGTGAAATTATGGTTGACAGTATTTTTGGACCCATTTTTTAAAAAACTCATTGTCAACAAAACGAAATGGTAATTCGGATAACACAATCATTTTAACAATATCAACTTTGTGCATTAAAAGAAAAAAGACCCAAACTGCTACTACTACTACCACCACCAGTACTAGAAATTTGGGTCTATTATCCAAGCCTCCCTGTCCCTGCATCCGCCGACTTATGTAAAGCTAAACATTTTTTCCTATGTCTTGTCAAATGACCAGTACCCATTTTTGACTGGGCACCATAAATCTTACTACAAAATTTGCATTTTTGCCTTTTCAACTGTTTTTCCATTTTCAATAACCTCAAACCTTGTAAATACATCCCAAACTACTGAAGTTCTATTCCTCTTGGTTGGTTTACGGGAACTCTGAGGAAAGGGGGTGGTAAATCACCTACTTCATCTTATAATTCAATAAAATTTTCTTCTTCTCCTAAATTAACTGAAGAAGATTCTGTTGGAAATCTTCTAGCCATATTTCAAAAAATAAAATTTATAAATAATAACTGTAATAGGCTCTAATAGCCTTCTTTTGTGATTATTAATATAAGAAAAGGGAGAAAATGAGAGTTAATATAATATAATATAAACTTATATATATGGAATCTCAAATTTAAATAATATAAATACCTTTAAATCTTTGAAGGCCCATTTAATTTTGTTTCTTGATGACTTGATCTTTGGCCCTCTAAAAACTTTTTAGAGAGAGTGAAAGAGTTGAATGCTTTGAGAGAGAGCTAGATAATGTATAAAGAGAATGAGAGAGTTGTGTAAATTGGTGAGGAATGAGAATGGGAGGGTTAGGGTATTTATAGACTTTGTAAAATGAAAAATGACACAAAATACCTTTTATATGACTGTTTTATAGCTGTTGAAGGGATAAAATAGACTTTTTTTCAAAAAAAAAATTGGGATATGGACGTTGGGCGGGCCTGGCGGGTTAGCGGGTGGGGTGGGCTGCCTGGCGGGCCGGCGGACCTATCCCAGCGGGCTGGTGCCTCCAGCCCACGTGCCAGGCTGGCTTGGCGGGCCCGGGCCAACTGGCCCAGCCTCCTCGACCTAACATTGCCCGTGTGCCTTGCGGGCCGTGCCACAGTCCATTGAATGTTCGGCCAGGCCCATTTGACATCCCTAACGCAGTCCTACAAGGGAATGTCAGGCTCATTGAACCAAGAAATAAGAATCCTACGAGGCTAGAGTGCCTGGTTCGCACCGTACTACGTTCTCGACATCCCCCAAAAAAAAAAAAAAATTCCAGTCTTAATGACTTACCATGATCCGGCAGAGGAGGAGCCGACAATATCACATGTATTCAAGGGAAAATTATAAAATATAAAAAACCTAGGGTGTTTTTCTTGAATATAAAAAATAAACTTACTATATAGAGTCGAACGACTAATATCGGATTCTAATTTCTTTTTCCTCTCCCGTGTTGGTGTTCGGTCTCTCTCTTTCCTGTTCGTGGGATTCTGAACAAGAGGTAAGCTGATTCTTTCTTCTCGCCCGATACGCACTGGTTTCATCTACGAACGTATCGGTTTCTTTATTATGTCAGTCCGAAACTTCATATTTTGCCTTGTTAAAGAAGAAGATTTGTAGTTTTCCTTTTTCTTTTTTTTTCCTGTATGTTTCTAAAAAAGAAAATTCTTTTTAAGGGAAAAGAGCATCTGTCCAATGACTCCAACACTGAATTACGAGATGGTTTCGTTTCAGCTGTTGGAATTTGTCAATGGAGAATGCTAAAGATTGTCTAATGACATACATGGGCATGGTTTTTTTTTTTTTAATAATTTGTAAGAGCGTGTTTGGATGCATGGAATCTTGGGTGTCATGAAATTCGAGGAGAGATTTTGGGTTTCCTGGATTCCTCTCGAAGAATACGATCTTGGGTTGGGGATTGCAGAAAGCCCGAGGGGAAATCCATGTTCTGGGGTTGGGGTTTTTTGGGGGTGGGGTAATGGTGGTTTCAGTAGGGTGAGATAGAATTCCGCGAAAAGGGATTTATGGGTACTTCTCAAATCGTCCAAAATAGGGGAATTGCGAGTAATGGGATTTGCACTTGGGCTCCGTACTTCTCAAATCGTCCAAAATAGGGGAATTGCGAGTAATGGGATTTGCACTTGGGCTCCATGGAATTGCTACTTCCTTTTGTGAGGATTCTGCAGAATCCTTTTTAAAATTCTATGCTTCAATTAAAAGTAGGAATACCATGGATTTGACTGCAGGATACTGCGTCCAAACATGCCTTAAATTAGATGTTGAACTGTTAGTCGTGATGGTGTTAATCTCGGAATTGTGGGTTTTCTTGTTACTGGTGTTGTTATCTAATCTGTTACGTGTTTTGTTGTTTAGCAGTACGAATATCGGTGTTTGGATTAATCAACAGTGTGAATGGGTGTTGTGGTAAGATCATTCATTTTCTGTGTTGGATTTTAAGTTGTTGCACACCCTATGGCTTCTATATAGTTTTGTTGATTCCTTACCTATAAGATATGTATGCTTTTCTTGTGTAGTGGCCCTCATTTTCAGAAAAAAGAAGAAGAAGAAGAAGAAGAAATTATGTATAGAACTTGTTTTTGTCCCAAATTTTGTTCAACTTGTTTTCTGTCTATAGATAAAACCTGGTTGTACTGATGGTTTTGGTTGACTTTCTAATATGATCGCCAAAGAAACCAAGATTTATGTCGTTCACTGGGAAAGGGGCACAAACAAATGGGATTCATATATGTGTACTTGACCTTTCCAACTTCCAACTTTTAAATGGTATCTGAAATTTGAATCCTCGACAACTTCCTCGGCAGGAATCTTTATGATGCAGGCCAGACCCATGGTTCGCCAACTAATTAGGCCCAGTCCACAAGCCCAATAGGTCATTCATTTAGTTAGAGTTTTAATTAGTTAAGAATCTTATTTGGAGAGTTGTTATTTATTTAGAAATTATTAAAATTAGGAGTTTTATTTTATTTAGATTGTTAAGCAAGTTATTTCCTTTATTGTTTAGGAAAGCAGAGTCCTATTAGGAAAGGGGATGTCCAACCCTTCCAATAAATATGTAATCCCTCTATTAGGAGAGTAGTTCCAGATTATTCAATAATAAAGATTGGTTTGTTTGGTTTTCTCTTTATCTTCAATGGAAGATTGTTATTGAGTTCCGAGAGGAATTCGGCTAATTCCCCTCTGCGGAGTTGGTCCTCACTTGGATCCGTCTCGGATTCGGCAAACTCTTTCGCAGGGCTTGTCTACACCCATTTCATCGAAGTTGCGGATTTCGGCTGCTTCACTTTATGCTGATTTTTTAAGTAGGACATTTTAAAATATGAAAAGTGGAGAGTTATGAGCCCTCTAGCCCTAGTTGATACAAGAGGGCTTTTAAAGTTAGCTATCTACATATAATTTGGTAAATTTGGGTTTTTTGATCCAACATAATGAAATGAATGGCGACAAAACATCAAATGATCTAATTTTTTTAGATACGGCCACTTGTCAAAGACCTTTTGTCCTATTTATGAAGCAACAAGCCAATCTGACCCGTCCAATTGCAACCCTACGTGTTACATGGAAATTGGTCAGGCTTAGCAGCCCATGGATGGGTCTTGGTTACTTTCCTTTTACTTCTTTTGAGAAAATACTTTCTATTTAGGTAGATTGTTAGTTTTCTCTTTTACACTAAGTAAGTGGATGAGATTATAACATCGTTATGATGTTTATTGGTTGATGTATGGCCTGGATTCACTCTAGGGCTTCATTAGTTTGCAAATCACTACAACAGGTAAATAGTATAGTGACATCTTGATATTTCTATTGTTGGTTTTTCTCTTTAGAGTCAGAAATGGTCTCTCTGGATGTGTTTATGCTTGTTCTTTCTGGTGGTGTTTGATTTTGCGGTTTTGGTGGATAAAGCATTGAGGTGCTGTCCACACTTGGAGCAGCCACTTCTTTGGTTATAGACCAATCCAATAAGGTTGACCTACATTAGTTTGGTATCAAAGCCACTGCTTCTGCCACTTCTGGATCCTTGTTAGGTGCTTTTATGCCCATGATGCTGTGCAGTTGGGGTAATGCGTAAGGACCGAAAGACAGAAAAGAATATGTCAAATTCATTTAAGAGCACTCATATGAAAGACATGTTTGAAGGCTACGGCAACTTGTGCGCAAGTTGAGAACTAAAGAAGGCGAGAAGGAGATTCATAAGCTTGCAAAGCTAGAGAAAAGAGAACTGATAACTAAGATCATATTAGATGCATTAAGGATGAAAAATGAAAGGATCCTGGTTAAAGAAAGGGAGGTTATAAATAAATGGAATGCATAATATTAAAGACTTATAGATTATGCAAAATATGATGATTCTGAACCAAATTTAGAAGTGATCAAATTTCATCGAATAAAATCTGCCTAAGCTACAATGAAGAAAAATAGAGCAAAAGTTTTGGAATGTATATATACCTATAAATGCTTGGATTGATATTGAGGTTGTTTGGCTGACTATGATTTTGATTAAAAAAAGATATCCAATCAATCAATCATCATCATCATCAAAGCCTTGTCCCAATGGCGTTGGGGTTGGCAAAATGTCCAATGAATGACTTTTCAAAAGAAAGGAAAAATAAAGTCAAATGAATGGAGAAAGAATACAATGATTCCATTTTACAAGGAGAAATGAGTTGTTTAAAAATATGCCAAATATAACCATAGTTATCAGAATTCTACGATTCGTATCCAAAATCCTAAGAAAAACAATCTGTATCTATGCAACAAATCCATTTATAGATGAATCTTAGGACTCGTGTGAATCTTATGATCCGATTCTCGTTTCATCAAATATTATGATTTAAGCAATTCGGTTGAGCGAGAAGATTAACAATCTTTTCCCTTTTTTCTTTCTTTATTCTTTCTGTCTCTTTTTTTTTTTTTTTTAGTGTTTTTACTTTTAGAATGTTATTTAGTAGGGTAACGAAACCTCTTAAGAGTTTTTGTGGCTTTGGAGAGGTTTTAAAGATGAATAAAAACATACATTTAATTTAAGCATTCGACTATACGTATGGTGCTTGTCTATATCTTCTTTGTTTTTTTTTTTTTTTAAATAATTTTTTTATTTTTTCCTTCATGAATACTTTATTAACTTTAAGAGATATCTTAATGAGTAAAAGATTGATGTTTGGATTTTATTTTTTTACTTTTATATTTTGATTTAATGATAGAAAAAAATAAATATATATTGATAGCTTAAGCTTATTTAGCTATTTACACATATCATTTATTATATATATATATATCATGACTTATGATATTCTTGATATATTGTATGATTGACTTTTGTCATTGTCCTTGTACTATTATAAATGGGAAAATGGATGGTTTTGAATAACTACTTTTTTTTTTACTTTTAATTTTTAATTATTCTTCATTTTTATTAGAAAAAGAAAATCCTACGATTCGTGATACAATTCATGATTCGATTCAATTGCGATACGATTTCGATTTTCAAAACTATGAATAAACCTATAGGCTATAGCTTTTTCATGATTTCAAGAATAAGAAAAATGTTGAATGAAACATATGATGAACTGTGAAACCCAAATACTTTAAAATAAGCAAAGCATCGTGTTGTATTTGTATTTGATACTTAACATTTTATGTGTAAAATCCATGTCCCTGCCATATCCATGGTGTGTCCATTATGTTTTCTATGCCATATATGGGCATCATAGACGATGATGGTTGCAAAATAATTATGAAGCAGACTGACCCCTTGAACATCTTTATACTTGTTTAAGTTAGATTGTGTGATTTTCCCATGGTCATGGTTTAAAATCGCAGTATCGGTCAACCTCGAAAACCGATATGGTATCGGTTTTAGTTGCAATTTGCGGTTGTTGTGGCCGACATGGTGTAGAAAGTTTTTTTACTGAATCTTTTTGAAAAATATCCAAAAAAATCCATAATATTATAAAATGATGGAAATCAATGTTTTTTCCATTAATAACACAACTGTAAATCAAATTATCAGTCCTCCTATGTCATGACATCCTATTGGACCTATCCCTGTCTTATATGAAAATGTATAAATCTTATTTACAATTAAATATATTTACGTGGATATACCAAAATAAGTTGGAATATCACAAATTGTATAAAATGCAACCCTAATTATGACTTATGAGATATCAATTAGTGTGAAATTTAAGAAACTAACGCTTGTTTGTACCGATCACTCAATCATCAAGTAAGTTGTGAATTTCAAGAGCATCAAGACAACATATTATATTATGATAATAAGATAAATCACAAAGCAATTGGACATTTACGGTTTACCTGAAGTGAGGGTAGAGACTTGAATGCACAATTTAATTCTGAGTGGAATGTTGCGCAGGCTCGATATCGTCGTCGTCGTCGTCGTCATCATCATTTCTTCAATATGGGTTAGAATAATATGATCCGAAATCCTGCATTGCACTCATGTACCTTGGTAGAGCTGTATATGATCTTCTCACACCAAATCCTCCAAAAATAGGTGTTTTGATGACTTGAAAGTTGTTGGAAGTGAAGTAAAAGTAGAGCAGCTGAAATTGTGTTTTGAAGGAGGTAAAATTGAGTAGAACAGGAGAAAAGAGGGGGAGAAGGGCATTTTGTACACTTGGTTGGTTCATACTTCATACCGATATTTTGAATTCTTGAATGAGAATTTCCGAAAAATTGGAGATAATTTAAGGACCCCCTGGGGCTGTGACCGAGTCACACCATTTTATCGTACCAGTGTACATCGATACTGGTTTGGATTTGCTGAGAATTTTGAACCGTGCCCATGGTCTGTTCATGAACTGCATGTTGAGTTTTTTTTCTCATTTTCCCTAATCTTCTTGTTGTATGGTTGTGGTTTTACTGGATTGGAGCATTAAGTTGGTGCCTAGACTTTTGGGCTGACACTTCTTTTGATATGGATCAATCCATGCTGCAGCATTAAGTGGGTTAAGTCAAGGTTATTTGTTGTCTGTCTCTCCTGGTCATTGTAGCCAAATCTTTGAGGATGATGATTAATACATGAACTAGAAAGGTTTTCTAAGGTGCTTCGTGATAGAGAATCCAGATATTAGGGTACTCATTCGAAGTTTGCAGATGACAACATTTTTATTTTTTGACACTGTGTATTACAGCTCTTTTATGACAGTTTGAGGCTGTTTCAAGGTTGAAAATCAATCGTTCCAAGTGTGAAATTCTAACTATAAGAATGAATAAATTAGACATTGGCAGAAAACCTTTTCAATGTTATATTGGTGCTTTCTGTGAGATGGTTGGGCCTGTCCCTTTGTATGGGTGAAGTCATCTTTATCTATTAGTATGCAATCAATGAGTGAGTTGGAATAAAGGGTGTCAAGTTGGGTGGGCAAGTATATATAATTTGGTATCTAACGAAATCAACAATTATTAGACCTTTTGGTCTTTAGACACTATGCATAGTAGAAATTTTTTTTTTTGAGAAAACTCAGAGATTTCTATGGAATGATTGGGATGATGAAAAGAAAACATCACTTGGTCAAATAGAATATGTTAGGAATCTGACTAAAGGAGGGTTGTGCATCTGTTCTCTTTAAAATATCAGTACCGCCATATGAATATTGTGGGGCTCTACGATGGTTTTATAATCTTACTCATTAATATAATATTGTTAATGTTTGTCATTAATTAAGCTCTAGTATGATTTTATAACTTTTCTTGTTAAATATAAGATTGAAAATGTTTGCCATTTACCTTATCGCATGTAATGCTTCTAGGGTGCAGATCTATTTTGATTGTCTTGCAGCTTTTAATAGACATCCATTTACCGTTCAATCGGGGGTCTGTTTGTGTGACTAGAGGATTCCGCAATAGAGAGGAAACTTGTTCTGATTTTCCATGTGGCCCATTGTTTCAATGTTTGGTATGACATGTTTGCATTGTGGAAAATGGGGAAAATGAACCAATTTTACTTTTGATAGAGAGAGTTTCAAGTTTCTGTGGGAGGGATAGGAGCGAAGGTTTCATCTGTCCCTTGGTAAACAGAAATCCTATTGATGCACAAATGAGTCCTTAGTTTTTGGGAATTTTATTTTGTCTGGTTCTCTTTAGGGTTGGCATTAGGCAGTCAAAGTTTGGACCTCAATGAGTGAAAATTAGAGTCTACTTTGAATGAGAGTAGCACTGGCTCTACCTTGCATTGATGGGATAAAAGCTACAACTATCATATGATATTTGGTATGTTGCTTCTTTTCACTTTCAGTTTTCCACAATGTATTTGGCCACTGTTGATCGTGACACTCTGGTGAAGGATTAATTGGAAAAAGTGAGCACTATCACTCTGTGGACCCCTGGCTTTTCTCTGCAATTTGAACTGTGGGAAGAGATGGCCTTGTTTATGTTTTAACAGCAGCAGTCTTCTGTTTTTTTAGCTTTATAAGGGATGGCATCATATATGATGGCTGACGGGCAGTAGGATCTTTTCATTTTTTCATTCAGGTCTCTCTTCTGTTTTATTATGTTTCATTGCCCTTGAAACAGTTGTTTCACCTGTTATTGAGAAATTCCCAGCTCCCTCTCGAGTTGCAGTATTTGTTGGATAGCAGGTATGAATAAGATTTTACCGTAGACTATTTACGTTGTAGGCCAGACATTATTCCTACTCTGTGTATGATGTGTCTGGAAGACGTTGAATGAAACCAGTGATTCAAACATTGGACTCGGCCTTGGACTTGGTCCCCTTCAGATCGCGTCCGTATTTGGGCCTAAAAAGTGCCCAAAAAATTCAAAAATTAAATTTAAAAAATTTGTAAGCATTTCAAAATATTATTTTATACTAAATCTTATCTTTACAATTATCAATCCATTAATCTCTTAATTATCATAAAATTTCAAAATTCTATAACTATTTATGCAATCACTCATCCAAGTCTCATTTATTCCTTCCATCCCATTAATCTCTCATAATTATGGATTTTACACCATTTATTAAAATCACACTCCCCATCCATAATCCTTCCCTTTTATGGCAAGATTTCAAAATTCAAATGATTTATGCAATAGCTCTCATTCCCATTAATTTCTTCCATCCCATTAATCTCACTTAATTATGGATTTACACCATTTATGCAAATCACGCCTCCCCATCTCATTAATCTCTCTCAATTATGTCAAGATTTCGACATTCAAATTATATAAACAATCACTCCTCTCAATCTCATTAATTTCTTCAGTCGTATTAATCTCTCTCAATTATGATTTTACACCATTGTGCAAATCACACCCATGGTTCAAAATAGTGGGCGCTATGTGTATTATCGGCCGTAGCGGTCAAGGCCGCTATGCTATTTTGAAAATAGCGGGGCTACGGTCTAAAACATAATAGAGCCAAGTAATTTTAGTTTTAAATACTGTTTTTCCTATTTCTTCTCCTCAATAATCTTTCCTAAAGTTATCTCTACCCTTATATGGTTTCAAATTACTAAAGAAATACAATATTGTTTGCTATACAAGATTCAAAAAAATTTGACCATTTAAAAAATTCACACCGCTACACCGCTACGTATCAATGCAACCGGTACGTATCGCCCGCTACGTAGCATTTTGGCCACTGACTGCTACGCCTGCTGCAATCGCTATTTTGATCCTTGATCACACCTCCTAATCCCATTAATCTCTCTCAAGCAAGAAGATGAAGAAAGAAGGGCTCAAAATGAGGTTTTAATGCCTTATATACTTGGTTAGTCGCGAGTGGCACAGGACCCAACTCAGCCAAGTTTTTAAACGCTGGTTGAAACTGCTGTTGCATTGCTCTCACTCTAGCTTTGTGCTATATCTTTCCTCTGATGGAGTTGTTTGGGGTATGTTTGGAATGGTACAAATTTATTGGCTACATCGAATTCCTTGCAATGTGTTTCCTTTTTGCCAGATGATCTTAGGAATTTTGTTCTTACTGTTCTAATGTGATCTATTTGGAGGGGGAGAAACAATACTAGTTTTACTAACAAGGTGGACATCGTCATGGAGTATGCTTGAAAGCCAAACATGAAGCGTTTTCAAAGTCCACTGGGTTGATTGACCCCTTACATATTCCTATCCCATCTTAATCAGTTCTCTATGTAGAATGACCAGGTTTTGTTAACCGAAATTGACTTTCAATAGGTTTCCAAGTTGAGTTTGATGGAAGGTTTAATCAGGAAAGAGACAGCAGGTATTGGTGGAATTACTAGAGGTTTGAAAGGTTTCACGATTTAAGGAGCTTATTGAAATGGATATAGCAAGTGCAGAAATATGGGGAGATTCTTTGTACAGTTTGGTTGGTTCCTATAATTTTGACTATTTGTGGAAAGTCACTGATTGGATGGAAGAAAATGAATAGCTGGTTTGGCAAGGTTGTTTGGGATGAATCACGTGCTTCATTCATTTGGTATGGAAGCTGATAGTTTTAGCAAGAAGTAACTGGAGTGTTGTTCTTTGTTTGTTCTTATTATTTTGGTAGTTGAATCGTGTCCTCCGTTTCTTAGATCAAATTCCCAACTAAGACTCCTTTATATTCTTAACAAAATAAGTTACTTTCATCTGCTTTTCTGGTTGTCTTTCATCATGCCATTCTATCTGCAATGATATAGCAGATTCACTGGGTCAGTGTAGATAGTGTTTTCCCTTTTCTTGGTTCTTTATTGTAATTGCAATGCTTTTTGCTTGTAGGTGTTGTTTTGTTGCCATGCCTCTCTCATGATGAGTGTTGGAGATTATTTTGTTGCATCTTTATTCCAACCTTTTTTTTCCCTGCAGTAAAATTTACTGTTACCATTCAAGGAAAAGAATGTGTCCTTTTTTTTTTTTTTTTTTTCAGGAATGGTTATTTCTGCAATGTATTTTCACATTTAACTCATAGGAAAGCCGATAAGGTCATGCTTTTTTTTTTTTTTGGTTTGAGTGGCCTCTTTTACCACTAAGAATTTGAGGCTTTCTATTGGATGATATGTGCTACAAAGATACTCACCTTACCTTTCAAACGAGACCTTTAGTTTTCCAATGTATTTTCACATTTAACTCATAGGAAAGCCGATAAGGTCATGCTTTTTTTTTTTTGGTTTGAGTGGCCTCTTTTACCACTAAGAATTTGAGGCTTTCTATTGGATGATATGTGCTACAAAGATACTCACCTTACCTTTCAAACGAGACCTTTAGTTTTCCAAATATTTCACAAGATTTTCCATTTTTTAAAATTTTCTTTCATTTGATAGGTAGCTTTGCTGTGACTTTTCCTGTTGGTTTGGTAAGAGTATTTCAAGAGGGATGGTAAGATTCTATGGAAGTAACACTCTTTTTTCTTTTGTCGAGCACATGAAAGAGCAAACTTAGATCTTCAATGACAGAATTCCCTATCTCCTTAGCTTTGCTGTTGGCTCTTACAACAAAGGAAATCGCCATCTGAAATTTGAAAATTTCAATCCCTTATGTAGTTAAGATCGTAAGAGCAAAAACCATGATCTCTGAGCAGTTAGAATTTAGAATGTGGCATCAGTTGGTTCCATGATGTTGAACTTCTAGATGTAAGCTGTTCTGTCAATTTAGGGTGGTTTTTACAAGGATAAAATGGTGCAGTCAGTATTACATTATACACCTGCGGGATGGGTAATTCTAATACTGCAATGATCCAAGCTATTTGAGATGAGAATTTCTTTTTTTATTTTTTATGTATTCTGTGTGGACTAGGCTGTAACTGGGCTGGACTAGTCCAAATCCGACCCACATATGGCCGGCTGTGGCCTATCTATTTGGTTTGTAGCTGAGTCCGGCACTCTTGAGTTTCTGGCCAGTCCGTTAATTAATGGGGCCAAGGGGCTTGAGTCTCCCGTGCCAGATTTATTCTAGACAATTTTGCCTAGTGTTTATGGGGATGGATATAGGGTAGAGAATACAGCTACTAAACTGGAGCTGACTTTCAAGATGATGGGCTAGATTGCTAACACCACACACTAATGAATGGGCCCAGATAAGCTTGCCTGGACAGTGACTATTACATCATGTGTGGAGATATATGAAGGGGTTTTAAATCCTCCATGAGCCTTGAGACAAGGTTTCATTGCGGATAATATTTAATAGGGTTGTAATGTCTGCATTTTGATAGCCATGACAAATGTGATTTTTCTTTGGGTAAGAAAGGCAACTGAAATAGTACTGTTGCTGATTCCTTAGCCTTGTAGCTATTTAGATCTTTTCTTTTCGTTATTAATTCTTTTGTTTTTCATAGAAAATTGGTAATAATATTATTTTATGCCCTAACATCAGCAGCTCTCAATCCCACTAATGACACAAAAGAATGTTCTCCTGGGTGCTCAATGTGCAACAATATTGTGCTGTCATTGAGAACTCTAAATTTTAATGGCCTGGACCATAGTTTTCAAAATCGGAATCATATCGCAAATCTTTCATACCCATTAATCAAATCGTATCGCAAATCCTAGGATTTTTTTTATTTTTCTAAAAAATAATCAAAAATTAAAAGAAAAGAAAGGCAATATTGTGCTGTCATTGAACTCTATGTTTTAATGGCCTGAAACATAGTTTTCAAAATTGGAATCGTATCACTAATCATTCATACCCATTAATCTAATCGCATCACAAATCATAGGGTTTTTTATTTTTCTAATAAAAAATGAAAAGTAACTAAAAATTAAAAGAAAAAGGAAAAAATTAATTATTCATAATCATCCATTTTTCCATTTATAGTAATAACAAGTAAGTCTATCATATAATCATATCAAGAACATCATGACATAAATATATATATGTATATATCGGTAATATTCAGGTGAGAACTAGTTCTCACATATTATATGGGAACTTTTTTATGGGGCCCACAACTGGGCCCCATTTGGAGATGGGACCAAGGGGGATGGAAAGATTTATGTGAAAGTTTGACTCCAAACCCATGCCCCTAACCCCTTCATCCGTGGCCCACAAGTTTGATGGCTTTATATTCAAAAAAATATTCAACCATCGATCCAACAGTTCAATCCATTCGGATGTGTGCCAATCCTTGGTATTAGTGACTATCAAGGGGTTCCGTTTTGGTTGCTAGGTTTGAATGGGTTGCTAGTTGGGCGCCACAAAAAAATTCTCATATAATAGGTGAGAACTAGTTCTCACTTGAATATTTCCCTATATATATGTATATGAAATAAATGATTTGTAAAAAATTAAATAAGTTTAAAGTGTGTATATATTTTTATTATCTTTAAATCAAAATATAAAAATAAAATAAAATTCAAACTATCAATCTCACAGCAGGATCTCTTGAGGTTAAGAAAGTGTGCATGAAGGAAAAAAACCAAAATTAAAAAAAGAAGATTATAGACAAGCACCATACGTACAACCAAATGCTTTAGTTAAGTGCATGTTCTTCAGTCATCTTTAAAACCTTATCAAAGCCGTAAAAAATTCTTTGGAGGTTTCGTTAACTACTAAATAATCTTTTAAAAATAAAAGCGCTAAAAGAAAGAAAGAATAAAGAAAGAAAAAAGGCTAAAAGATTATTAATATTAACTTATTGGTTATAGCTATTCTCGCTTAGAAGAATAAGGTCGAATCATATATGGCTAGAATAGGCGATAAAGTGGTGTGGAGCTCTACTTTAAGGAGGAACCTGAAGGACAATGAAGAATCCCAACTAATTTCGCTTGTTAACCTACTAAATGGTATGTTCATCCCAGATAGAGAGGAGAGGACACTAGGGTGTGGACTGCCTCAAAAGATGGGACCTTCTCGGTCTCTTCTTTCTTTTCGGCCATGTCCAATAGTCCAAGGGGGAGAAGCGCAGTCTGCAACATTTGGAAGTTGAATGCTCCACCTAGGGTGGTTATCTTTGGGTGGATGGTGCTTTGGAAAAGAAGTCTCATATGGATAATCTAAGGAGGAGGGAGATGACTGTTGTTAATGGCTGCACCATGTGTTTAAGAGATGAGGAATTGGTGGATCACCTCATGTTGAACTGCACGGTCGCTCAGTCTATCTGGAGGTCAGTGGTCTGGTGTTTTGACTATTGTTGGGTCTTTCCTAAGTCTCTTCTAGAGTTTTTCCAAGCCTGGAAGGCTCCAACCAGGGCTCCTAAAGGAAAGGCTTTGTGGAGCTTGACATTTATGGCGGTTCTATGGACAATATGGAAGGAAAGGAACTAAATATTCTTTGAAGGGGTGGGATCCAGTGTTAGCTGCTTGGTGGAGAAGGCAGTTTTAGTTGCTCTTTGGGTGTCCATTAGTCTAGCTTTTAGAGGTTTTTCCATAAATTAAATAATGTATCAATGACAAGAGTTAGCCTTTTCATAGGCAAAGGCTTAGCTATTTTGTCTCCGCTGTATGCTAGGCCTTGTGTGTTCCAGTACTAATCTCTTGTACTGTTTGTTTCTTTAATAATAGCAACCTTCAAAAAAAAATTTATTTTCTTGCTTGGCCGAATCGCTTGAATCTTAAGATCAATAAAAACAAGTATCGAATTGTAGGATGAGACCTAAGATTCATTTGTAAATGGGATTTGTTCCATATATACGAATCGTTTTCCTAAAGGTTTGGGATACAAATCAGGATTTTGGATACGAATTATAGGATTATGATGACTATGGATGACCTCAGACAGCCTATTAATCTGTTGTTTTAGGTTGAAGTGCTCTGATCATGTTAATAATGGTACTAATTACATTTTTTTTATCCGTAACCAAAACATTTTAACTAGAGAGAAAAAGAAACAGTTGGGACACTACAACGTACAAACCACAAAGCAAGAACAATTAAGTGCTATAAAAGAATTATTCCACAGATAACCCAAATTACATAGAGAACAATCAAATTGGATGTCCTGTTGGATTCAGCCCCCTGTTTCGCCAGACCATCCGTGAAACCAGACCTGCCAACATGATGAAATCGTACTCTTAGCAAAAGCGAAAGGGCCATGATCTCACTGAAGAAGAAATGAAATCTCCAAGGAACCTTGATGGGATGGACACCCACAAAACGGCATTCAAAGAATCACTCTTTACAACCAAATGACTTAGTGAGTGAGCTAAACAAAAAATTCGTAGCACTTTATCCAGCATCGTCACCTCATTGGACTCCATCTTCCGAACATTTGTAGAGAATCACCTACACCATCCTTAGATGATAGAAAAGAACCCTCCCATAGTTGTGGGACCCGGTTTACTCCTTGCCGCCCCATCTACATTAAAGTTCAAAATGCCCTCCACTTGTGGAACCTAAGACACCAAAAGCTTCTCCTCGACTCTCCAGCAATATAGGGAAGCCTCACAATTATGAAGAAACCCTTCAACTCCAAGGCAGGCAAAATCCTCTCTATTAGAAGCCCACTTCGCAAGACTTACAAACACCATAGACATTGGAAGTCCCTTGAAGATTCTAACATTCCTCTCTTTCGAAACAGACCAAAAGAATGGTGAAATGGATAAGCTTCCAAAGAATCAACCCGCACCCAAAAAATGAGGACATCCTCCAAAGCCTTCCTCAAGCTCCCAATGGACCTTGGCATGCCCCACCGCACACCACTCCGATACAGGATCCTGCTTTACAGGAAATAGGCGAAACTACAATGCAAGAAAAGGTGATCAATGGTCTACCTCTTTCTGACAAAATACACAGATCTGAGATAAACTCTAACGAAAAGCCTCTCCTCCTAACACTATTGGCCGTAGAAGCCTTCCTAGATATGGCAAGCTAACAAAATGCTTCTACTCTAGAGGAAGCCACACTCTGCCAGACCAACAAACTAGGAAATCTCTCTCCTGGCAGAACCTCCAACTCCCTAGAGACAGACTTGGGAGAAAAAGGAGCCTGAAGGGCAAGGCTTCCAAATTCAGACTTCATGGTCATCCTTGTAGAGAAAAATGTTAGAAAGCAAACTCAATGGAGACTGTAACTCAGACTGCTCAGACAGATAACGCTCTCCTAAAGGCCATCTTAGGACACTGACCCACCCTCTCCCACATAGCAATCTTTAACCAAGGACAACTTGTTGACAGCCAAAAAAAACAACCTAGGAAAAGAACAAGACAAAGGATCCAACCCATAACAATCATCCACTCAAAAACAGACTAGACGGCCCCCACCCACTTTGATACCAACCCCCTGACCGTACACCCTCCCCCAAACAGAAGACACATCCGCAACTTCGTAATGTTCCCCCTCATTCTCGATGCCCAAGAATGCTTATAGGAACCCATCCCCCCCTCTTCACTATACTTAGCCACATTGGCCCTTCTCCCCAAAGCCTCCTTATCTTCCTTGAACTTCCACCTCCATTTGGCCAATAAAGCCCAATTTCTAACCTCCAAGCTCACCATCCTCAAATTCCAAGAATCTTTAGATTTAATTACAGAATCCCATTTCATATGGTGCAACCTTTTCTTATCACTACACCTTTCCCAAACAAAACCCCTCCTGATCATGGTTTAAAATATCGGCTGATACTAGTACACATCGGATAAGTGAAATATAGTAACGGTTACTGTTGTATTGGTATTGGAATCGTATCGCTAAAATATCGACCAAAATATCAATTGTAATGGCCAATATTCTTTGTAGGGCCGAAAATCTTATAAAAAAAAAAAAAAAAGGTGTGTGTGTGTGTGTGTGTGTGTGTGTGTGTGAGAGAGAGAGAGAGAGAGAGAGAGAGAGGCCTAAATCTTTGCATGCAATGGTGGAAAAAGGGGAAAAGGGCCTTAGGGTTTACATAGTTGTAGACATGCAGTGAAGTTAAATAATAATAATAAACACTAACAGAGGGAGGGAGAGATGGAGGGTGAGGGATGTACCAAGGCTTGACCCATGGCCATTGCAATCTGTTGTCATTGCCGCTGAAGACCCGTCACTACCAGGTATGCTTCTTTTTCCTCCTCTCCTTCTCTTCCTCCTGTTCTTTCTTCCCTCTTTTCCTCCTGTTTCCCTATTCTTTCTTCTTTTTGTTTTTCTCGCCTGCCAAAAGTGAAAGGGGTGAAGCCCATTTCAATCCACTCCCCCTCCCTCTTTCTTTTCTTTTTTACCCTTTATACTCTGACGGGGCCCACTTATCAGAAATCCGCACCATTCCTTTTACATGTTGACAACAGGCTATTCCTAATAGAGAATTTAGATGGGGCCCAGAAGAGATTTTTTTTGAGAGGATATATATATTTCTTTTTTGGAAAAATATTTTTAACTAAGGCCCATACAAGATGAGTGCTCGTTCATAGCAATTTAGATATAGGTGGGCCCACTGTAAAGTCCACAGAGAATTTCTTATATATATAAATTTACTCTCAAAGTGTAGCCTCATCTTCTGTTAGAGTGAAATTTAGTAAATCTGACATAGGCTCATCACCTATTTTTGTAAAATTCGATTAATCTAAATAGTGGATCCAACTCCTATTAAAGTGAAGTTTGTCTTAGTAGTTAAATAATCTTAGATAAGATTGCTGACAACATTTGAGAACCCAATTTGTTGTTGGTTAGACTCAATAGTCGTGTATTTGGTAGCCCAATGATTTTAATAATGTTTGTCATCAATTTGATGGTAGCCCACCTAACTCTAATTGGAGCAAAGATTTTCAAAAATCTTATATTTGCATGGATTGGATTTTAGAATATGGACTACTAAAGGATTTTTAAATTATAAGGATGGGCTCAAATATCAAACACTAAAACTTAACATAGTTAGAAATCAAATGATAAAACATCAATACAAGATGTATGACTTAGGGGTACCGGTATTTTGATTTATAGTGTGTACTAATGGAAAAAAATTGTTTTCTATCAATTTACAATATTCTGGATTCTTTTTTTTTTAATTTGTTTCGAGTAAAAGAGAAAAAACCCTGCACCGTGATGGAGCACAAACCGCGACGCGATGCCGCATCATAATGGTTTTCAGGGTCAACTGCAATAGCGACCGCGATTTTGAACCATACTCCTGATTCAATCCAACTTCTCCCGCACCGCCACGAACATCACTAACAAAGACATGAAGTAAACTAGATGATTGGATAGTGAAGCTTTGATCAAAGTAATTCTTCCACCCAAAGATAAATAGTTCCCCACTTCTCTTCCACATAGAAAGCTTGCGCTCAAAGTTAACCACACCAAGGTTTTAGGCTGCTTTGGACTTGTGCCCCAGTGGGCAGTCCCAAGTATGTAAGGGGAAGCTTCCTACCTTATAATTGAGCTTCCTAGCTAATGATTGAACAACTTCCTCTTTGTCACGACCCCGGACCGGGTTTAGGGTCCAATCCGGGATCGGGACTCATTAGAATAATGATAATGGTGGTAAGAGTATGTTTGGTGCCAATACGTACACGGGTTAATAAAGAACACACATTACCCGTGCACGTGATTTCCCACAGGAGTCCGCGGTGAGGATTTCACAACAACATTAAACATTTTGTATAATTGCGGAAGCGTATGGCAAATCATGCATATAAATCATTTCCATAAAACATAAGACTGATTGCATTTAAGTATCAAGTATCAGAATGAGCAATGTTCTAAAGCTTAACCCAAAAGTACTGTTAAAGTTTTAAACAAATATCTCTTAGTTACATTTCCCAAAATTAGAGGCCAACAAAGGCCAATGTAAACAAAACAATGTCCACCAAAGTGTCAATAAAAGACACCCCCAAAATGTTTCGCATCTCTCGAGACGGCTGGATGTTTAAACAACATCATCGGCACGCCACTCCACTAACTGTTGCGGTTTTCCGACCGCCTCCTCATGCTCCTCCTCGGGAAAGTCAACATCGGGACCTGAGTACCAAAAGTGAGTCAAACACGACGGTTTGGCAGGCGGGTGAAAAGATACGATAATAAATGAAATTACCTTTGAAAGCATTTGAATCTGTATACATGACAATCTCCATGAAAAGATAATTCATTTAATGAAAAACATGCATGTACTACAAAACAAGTGAAGGTACCAAGGAAATAGGAACAACAAGATGGCATCCACAAGAAGCTAAATCCTCTATCACCGAAGTGACAAGAGTCTATCGGGGTGTTGATCTCAGTCACCGAAGTGAGGAGGTGCAACAACATTTACATATACATAAGTAATAATACGGGACGGGACCACGGTAGCGAGCCGGGTATCGGGACGGGACCACGGTTAATAAACCGGGTATCGGGATCCAAACTGCAGCTGGCGGTACGGGAGGGGGAATCTCCAAGTCAGTGGATCAGACTGACAAGGTTATCCAAGCTTAGTGGTGCCGACTCATGGGTCACAAGCGGGAAAACAAAACAAATACATATAACGAAACGGGGTGCTCATAAGTACAAAAGCATAACTGTATCAGTCGGGCATATACGGGCTAGCAACAATGCTAAAACCATGAATTTCAATACTGTCGGGCAAGTCTAGTCATAAAACACGAGATTTAAAATGTACAAGTGAAATTCGGTTCGTATTAAGGTATGAATGGATTTCTCATATTCTCCGGGCTAAGTGTTGAAAGTCCAAGATTTGAATCAATGTAAATAGGGTCCCGTATGTTAGGTTGATATACATTTGGTACTCTTTTGAGAATTGAAAACATTCCGGGGCCTTATACACATTGACAAATTTAAAAGACCTAAACACAAAGTCATAAAGGGATCTCTTCTACCATATGGTTCCTCCAAAAGAATTGATTCAGATTGGGGTTCGATCAGTTCGTCAGTTGTCGGTCGGCTGAGGTGGGTGTGTCGGCTGGCCGACAGATGGCTATCGGTCGACCGACGTTGAGGTCTCGGTCAGCCGACAGATGACTGACAGAGATTTTGGCAAATTGCAACTTACTGTTATTTGAGCCGACAGGTTGTCGGTTGGCTTTCGGTCAACCGAACTAGGGAGTTCGGTTAGCCGACAGCTGACCGACAGATTTCCTGATGGAAATCTGATCGAAACTGGTCTCTGGAATTGAGACCGACAGAACTCGGTTAGCTGTCGGTCGACCGAAGTGGGGACTTCGGTCAGCCGACAGCTGACCGACGCACACGATCAGGTCAGTTTCGAGTCAAGTTTCTGCTGTCTTTCTTCCCTTATTCACATACGACCTGGGCATCCTTCCTTGTACATTTTGAGGGTTTCAAGACCTCATTCAAGCCCATTTAATCTACCAATATAATCGCCCCAATCAACTCCTTTCCATCCACATGCAATCTCATCCATTCTTCCATCAAATCCTTCCATTCCATCCACATTCAATCAAAAGAAATCCAATCCATCATGAGTTAAAAATTCCAATCAAATAAGCTATGACATTCTCAACATGCACAAGAGAGAAATAGAATAACATTATGCATTTCTAAATCAATGTGAATCATAAGGAAAACATGAATAGCGAGAATGTGAAACATCAATGTATGAAGTAGGAAACCACATTTTCAATAAAACATGTAAATATCAAATCATCCACTTGCCTTAGGTCTTCTAACAAGCAAATCCAAGCTCTAAACCAAGTTTCCAAGCCAAGAACCAAGCTACAAGCAAAACCCCCAAAACAAACCCTAAAATGGGTCAAACCAAGAAACAAGAAGAAGAAACTCACAATAATAAAAATGGAGCTCCTCTATGACTAGGAGAATACAAATCTAAGGGATTAGGAGGGAAAACTTACTAGGAAACTCCTCAAATGAGCAAGACTAGTTCAAAGAAGATCTTAGAATGGAGGTCTCCCTTCAAAAGTTGTATCAATGGAGAGCTCTTGTGAGGAGGATGAAGATGGTAAGGTCCAATCTTGGTTTAGCAATGGTTTAGTGGTGTTATGAGATGGAGAAAGCAAGAAAGAAATGGAGGAAACTCATGGCTGCTGGGATTCATCTCTTAGCACATTAATTAGGGCAAGGAAGAAGAGAAGAGAAGAAGGGTTCTCTTTATATATCAAAGGTGAAGTGGGTCCCACAACTTAAAGTACTAGTCGGGCTAAAAACATGCATTTCGGGACCTCAAATGGATTCGACGAAGAAGGCAAAGTTGATCAACAAAATTTCTAGTTTCCAAAAAGTATATTTTTCGCGGGTTTCGGGGACATCAAATTTTAGGTACAGATTTCATGTAAAAATACTGTTTTGCCCTCATGCTAGGAAAATCGGGTTTCGGGGTTCCGGACGGGCACGGGTTCAATATGAAAGTTGTAGGGATCGACGAGATGAGTAAAACGTGACACGAACAAAATCACAAGAATCTCGAATTCTAATCACCATGCTTAGCACTAACACGCAACTTAATTAGTACTAATCGATTCACTTGGGTCGGGGTCTTACACTCTTGGCGGCCAAACCCCCACTAAAAAACTTTTGGATAAATTGATATTTAATGATTGAACAGCTTGAACCACCTAAGGATTCTTTCCAATACCACCACCTCCCAATCTGGGGAGCTAATGTGTAATTTGATTGTCAACCTTTTGCTATTGAGCCCTGTAACTTGGTTTCATCTGGCCCTTGCATTTTGTACAATGGGCCCCTATATTCCAGTGGTATAGATTGTTCAGTCTTGGGGTTTCGCTGTGAATTGGTGATGCATGTCTTTGCCATTGAATGATTATGATTATCTAATTTGTTTTCCTTTTCCCATAAATGGGTCTTGGCTCATTTTCTTTTCAGTAGTCCATGTACAAGGCATTTTTTGCATGTTAATTACCAGATGGCTAAGTTGATCAAACAGATGAACCAAATGATAGGACTGAGCTATGTCTGGATTGGTAATACCACTCATCAGTTTAATAGTAGTTGTGGATGTGGTAGTGTGACCGTTGAATGTAGCCGATATTTTTCCTAAAATCCATAATTTTCGTATTTTTCCTAAAATCCATAATGGTTTTTTGTTTGTTGAACCAAAGCATGCAATAATATATAATTTGAAGTCGGTTGATGATAGGCTGAAACCTCAGATGCAGTTTAATAC
The DNA here is from genome assembly GCA_028538565.1 of Umbellularia californica. Classification (NCBI taxonomy): domain Eukaryota; kingdom Viridiplantae; phylum Streptophyta; class Magnoliopsida; order Laurales; family Lauraceae; genus Umbellularia; species Umbellularia californica. The sequence goes on along the minus strand of JAPQWN010000012.1, from coordinate 28,817,817 downwards.
TTGGATCAGCATGCAGCAAGAATTTCAATGAGTTAAAATTAATTGAAAAATGTGATTTTATTATTTTTACACTGGTGGGTCTGACTCCATTTTCTTTCAATGTTGTGGTATTGTAGGAAGCTCCTCTTGTGGCAGGTATTTCAGTGGCTGCTGCCGCGTTGGGAGGCAGATACCTAATCCATGCGTGGCAAGCATTTAAAGCCCGCCCTGCTCTTCCCCGGGTCCGCAGATTCTATGAGGGTGGATTTGAGCGGGTAATGACAAAAAGGGAAGCTGCATTGATCCTTGGTGTCAGGTACATCCATCTCATGACCATTTCCTTTTAACCCCATTTGGCTAATTCTCTTGTTAACATGGTTTTGAACTCTCTCTCTCTCTCTCTCTCTCTCTCTAGAGAGCATGCGGTTATGGATAAGATTAAAGAAGCCCACAGGAGAGTGATGGTAGCAAACCACCCTGATGCTGGTGGTAGCCATTATCTCGCTTCGAAAGTCAATGAGGCGAAGGATGTTTTGATGGGGAGAACGAAGGGCAGTGGATCTGCTTTCTAATTCTCCCTTTCTATCTCCCATTCTTTTTGTATGAGAATTACCCAGTCAAATGAGTCATTAATTGTGGAGGGAATTGATTTTAATGTTGTTCTTACATTGTATGATACAGAATTTTCTTCACGAGTAACAGAATGGATTGTAGTCTCGGGATATTCTTTCTATTGAAAGCTTTGGAAGGTCTATTGCATTTCCAGTAATCAGTAATATTTTAAGCTTTTGTTTGGCCGTACCTGAAAGTGAGAATGGATACTTGAGTAACCATCACTATGCATGAGGCCCACTTTTTTTAAAATCCAAACCATTTACAAACTCCTAGTACTCCTTGTTATATCATTATATATGAAATACGGGGACTGCAGTTTGATTCATTACATGTTTGATACGGTTAACTTAGTTCACTTTTCTCCTTTTTGTTGAGAAGTAGGATGTTCGTAGTTGCAGGACAAAAGAGGGAATTACCCGAAAAATCACCTTAGATGGTCACTAAACAAAAAGGCCCCACTAGTTCATGACACGGAAGTGGTTCCTTGAGACCTATTTTGTTTTTTTATTAAATTTTTCATTGAGCGACGACGACGTCGCTCATTTAACCCTTAAAAAACCCATGAAGCCCTATTTTTCATTTCTTCCTCCCGATGGTTTGCCCCCGTCTAGCGATTTCGTTGCCTCCTTCCTCAACAAAATCTGCAACATGGTCCCGAAGGTTGTTTTCCAACATCTTTTGGACCGAAGCATCATAGATTCGAGCATCTTATCATGTGAAGGTATTCTTCTTGTCGTCTTCTAGTTTATTTGTTTTCCAAACTGACTATTTGTATGGGTTTCTTCATATTTTTTCTATTTTCTTCAGCTTCTGTCCAACATCGCATCCTAAAATTGTTAATATTCATACACTGTGTGTTTTTTTTTTTTTTTTTTTGCAATGAATCAACTCATCAATCAGTCCTTCCATTTTCCCCCTTCTTAACTGGGTTAAAATCCGAGCAGTAGTAGTGTAGATAACATTGTTGGTGTTAGCCATGATCGAACCATGTCATTGCATCTTTTCCATGGTGAATAATTAGAAGAAGTAGATTGTGTAGGGAAGGAACCGTCAACAAAATAGATTTTTTTTTTTTTTTTTTTTTGGAACTTAGTATTGGAAGATTAAAAGAATGATGTCCCTGATAATACTAGACATCCTAGACACTGTTGAGATATCCATTGAAATTCAACTTGCACCACTGGTGGAGGGACCACCCAACGTGTCTTGTAGTCCGTCAATACCACTTGGGGATGGTCCTGGTTGAGATGTGTAGCTATATTCTACTCATGTTGGAAACAAGAAAAGTTGACCCAATGGTAGAGAATTAGAGAGCCACATCTACAATATATATATAAAGAGAGAGAGAGAGAGAGAGAGAGCCTTAAAGCTTACCTTATCCTAAACTGGAATAGTGCTAACCCTACAAGTTAAAGTTGATTATATCTGTTTTTTGCATGACGAAACTAGAAAATTCAGTTCTAATTGGATTTATCTTGATTTTAGAGATGATCATCATGCAAAAAAAACTATAATCGACTTTGATTTGTGGAATTAGCACTGTTTCATCTTAGAATAAGGTAAGCTACAGCTTAGGAGAGCTGGTTCCATATATATGAGGCCAGCTCTCCTAAGCTGAGCTTACCTTATTTTAAGTTGAAACAATGCTGGTCCCACAAATCAAAGTCGATTATCGTCTCCAAAATCAAGATAAATCCAATTGGATTTTCCAATTACATCATTCAAAAAACAGATATAATCGACGTTGATTTGTAAGACCGGCACTGTTTCATCGTAGGATAAGGTAAGCTTCCACTTAGGAGAGCTGACCCCATAGCCAATCTATTACAAATTGAAAAGTCTTGAAAGGAGATTTTTGTCGATAGAGTAATTATGGTTACGGTTAATGCAAATTTGATTTAGTAATACTTGAATAGTTGAATTTAGCCTGTGTGTGAATTTTGGCCAAAAAATTTTAGTAATCTAGTCCAAGAAGTGAACAAATCTATCATTTTTTCTCTTTGTGGCTCTCTGATCTTTCTTTTCCCATGATGTCAACGGTTTGGTGTTTAGTGAAAAAATTCACCTGCAATTTGAACTTCAAATATCAATCCATGATATCTAAAAAGAAACTAGAGTTGAAGATAAATTGGAAGTAAAACATGATATGTGTGTTTAGACATTATTAATTAGTATGTAATCAATTTAGATTATTTTGGTGTTAAGCATATTATGGTGTTGTTGGAGGAGGGAAGTGGTGATAATGGTTTGAATATGAAACTTTTGAACTTGTATTTTATGGTTTGGAATTATGCATGAAGTGAAGCATGTAGTGGATGTATGATGGATTGAATTTCAAAAAATCATTTGTATGAAGTATGTAGTGCATGTGCACAATATAGTGAATGCAATGATTTTTTTTATTTTTATTTTTAAATTAAGGATGTCGCCGCCCAAGAATATGATGTCAAGCTTGACACTTGAAATCAGTGACGACGTCATCGCCCAACAAAATATGATGCCAAACTTGACGGTTGAAATGAGCAAGGACTTAACAGAATATAAAGTGATGGGGTACATATATAAAGAAGAGCGACGATGTCGATGCCAGTAGAAAAAGGGAAAAAAAAAAAGAGAGAATTTTGGCGGGAAGGCTGATTTTATTTTATAAAAACTATGGGGCCCTTTTTGGTATACAATATATCTAGCATGATTTTTCAGGTAAATTCCTAGGAGAAAATAAGAGGGAAGTGGTGGTGGGGACTATAGAGTTTGTCGCGCCGCATAAAATCTACCCATGCAACCCACTGTAATTTAGTTGGAAGTTTTGGTTGCTCTCTATACAATCAGTGCTTGCATTTTGGTTGCGATCAATACAGTCAGTGCTTGAAGTTTAGTATAAAATGTACAGAGTAGGCTCTTTTGCTTATGTTTGAATTGAATTCCTAGGAATTCTAAGGAATGCATTTCCAATGCATGGTTCTCCCTGTTATTTCCTAATTTAGAAGGACCTAATTCCTTGGTATTTATTCCCTTGGTCCTTGTTGGTTATTTTTTGAATTGCATTCCATGATTTCATCATTATTATCATGAAAGCCTTCTGTCAACCATGTTGGGTTCATCTACATGAATTCTGGTTTGTTATTCTAATCTATCTTGGGCCAAAATTATCGGACTTGGAAAGAAATCAATTTTCTCCAACAGCCTCAATGGACCTTTCCACTCCCTAACCCCTCATTTATGCCAATGGACTCTCTCTCTCTCTCTCTCTCTCTCTCTCTCTCTCTGTTCTTTTTTTTTTTTTTCCCTCTCTACTTGCCTGATCCCCTGGGCTATATCCCTTGCTTTCTTATTTTTTTTGGGGTTCATGGATGAGGACTATAATCATTATATTGCTATGCAGAAATTTATGTTCTTCTACTGGGTCTGTAGACTCATGGTTGTCCGGGTTCCATTGATCGGTTCTTTGTTTTTCACTATGGTTCTATAGAGAGAAAGATTGGTTATTTACACTGATTCTCCTGTGTGCACCTATTTACACATGACATGAGAAAATATTGGTATGAAAATGGGTGAATGTGGCTATATTTACACTTCTCTAGACCCAGAGAGGTGCAGTCAAGTTTTTTGTCTCCCACAAATAATGGTATCATACCTCATTGTCACCTTTGTTTTTTCCAACTCCATTGAGCCTCAAAACTTTCTTCTGGTTTCAATTTTGGATATATTTACACTTTACATTTATAATCAGTGCTGTTCGATGTTTACATGTGAAAATGCTGTTTCCAAACCGACATGGTTATACTTTTCACATGTAATGGAAGCACATGCAAAATTTACTTGGGTAATGTCTACCTAGTAAATCCCTTTGTATTACATGTGTGTGAAAGACAAGCGACCCCTACCGGTCCAGATTCTCGAGGGCTTTCTTGGTGCGAGTTTTGTTTGGGCATATGCCTGAACACCCCGGGTAAAAAAAAATTAATGCGCAATTGAATGCCATCGTCGTCTGTCCATTGAAGCCTTTGTTCCATTTCTTGGACCCAGGAGCAGCAGAATAACATTAATAACTCATCCCAATCCCAGCTCAATGCAGGTAGAATTCAGTCCACCGGGCTCGTGAACCGTCCAAGATAAGTGGAGGCGGAAATGAGTGGGGGCCCATTCTAGTCCATGGTGGATGGGAACAGTATCCGATTACATATTTGGAGGCCACATCAAACCATTTCTTCTGCAGGTCCATAACTGTGGACCCAGATCAGTACCAAATTGTTAAAGGGGGCCCATATAAGGTCCACGTGTTTCACTATCGGGTCGGTCCATAGTTTATGCAATTGGTCTGAAACGCTGGTTCCAAGCCCAGTTTACAGATCTACCCACATTATTACCATCAATCAGGTGTTACAACTTTTCTAATAACTGTCTCAATATTGGACTGACCACATTTCCTTGGCGGATATCTGAATCTGGACCCGAATCTAAATTGAGAAAAAATAATTCTCATGAAGGACTTTTCAGCTCTGTTTTTTTTTAATCAGGTAAAAGTATTTGTCCCTATCTGATCCCTGCGCTTTCTTGCACATGAGCCCTTTTTTCTTTTTTTACCTCAAATTAGATCCATCAGCGACACTCAGCAACGCATGATATGATCAAACAATCTTGACCTTTAACAGGCAACCATTAGGACCAGGTTTAGGTGTGCCCATGTGCTAGGTGAGCCAGGGCCCATGCGAATGCAGTTGAGGTGAATTTGGGCTGCAAGTTTTTGGCCTTTGTTAGCTGAAAGGCCCACCACGGCCTGTAATTTTTCACTAGAAGAAGTATATATATTGTAACTAAAGTGTGCTTCTGTGCTTGAACATTAGCCTCGGTAACTAAAGAGGCTTGGTTTGGAAAAGCTTTGACCCCTAACCATGTGTGGACTTCCTTAATAATAGACCCAAATTTAGGAATTGCTGGAGTAACTGCATTTTCTGGAAAAAAATAAATAAAAGGAATAGGGTAAAGAATTTGGTGCATCCATCCTCCAAAATTTTAGAGTGATTTGACAACCCTAGGTGCTATGTTGATCCCGATAAGATTACTTGTAAAACCTAAGGTTATCCAAACACATGACCCATCTTCATTTATGTATAGACAGAGCTATTATCTACACTTGTTTTATAATGTTTGAAGGTCCTAACCAGTCGTTTGGAGCATTAGTTTTTAACACATTCCATTGTTGTTTTTTTTTTTTTTAATCGGTAACGGTAAAATATATTAAAGACTTAAGAAAGGTATAATAAAGATGGAAAGAAAAAACATGCGAAGGTATTAGAACTAAATACCAACACAAAACAACAAATTACAAAGGAGCAATCAAAGCTACCTCTCTTTCAACCCCCAACTTAGCCAAAGCATCTGCCATTCCATTTCCTGACCGAAGCACATGATGAAACTCAACATTCAAAGATGATGACAAAGTCTTGATTTCATTGAAAAGAAATTGAAATTTCCATGAACCCTTCTCCAAATAAGACATCCAAGAAATCGCATTCAAGGAATCACTTTCCACCACTATGCTATAAAAATTATTTGAGACACAGATCCTTAGAGCTTCCAATATAGCTAACACTTCCGTTTCATTAGAATCTTTGATACCTATATACTTTGAGAATGTATCAGCCAAAGTTGAAATCTTATCATGTATGCGAGGCCTAGACTAACCTCTCATTTTGTTTTGGCCCCTTAATTGAAAGGAATTTCTCAATAGATTTTTATAAAATAAAAAAATTATTTCTTAATTTTTTTAATTTATATTCGGAGTTTATGACGTTCTTTAGAAAAACTAAGTAAAAAATAAAATAAAATACAAAGTCCATGTAGAAAATGGAGTTCTGTTTTTTCGTTTTCATTTCTTCCTTTTTTTTTTTTTTTTTTCCTCTAAAACTTGTCAGAAACATTAACTATTTAGAAACGGGAATCAATCTTAAGGGAAGTTTTAAATTTTAATACCATGATTTGAAGGGCCTTTGAGAAAAGTAAATAAAAACAAGAAATCTACTAAAGTTGCATTGACTTTTATTTTTCAAAGAATCGTAAACGTGTCATCTGATATCAAATTATCAGTTGCATCAAGGAAAAAATAAAGGAGAAGACAAAGGAAGTGTACATCAGGTATCAAACCATCAGAAGAAAATGAGGAGATATTTGTAGTGTATACAAAAATCACCTATGTTCTATAATGCATGGTTGGCCGTAGTTTTGGAAAACCTCATATATTTTTCCTAGTGATGTTGTGCAAGGAGGAGGGATTGAGCATTCTTGGATAAAAAATGTTGACCATAGATGGTCAAGCATCCAAGTGGATGGTTAATTTTTTATAATAATTTTTTCATAAAGAGAATCTTTACTCTCTAGGGTTGTATGTCGCTGGATTCTGGGTCTAAAGACTACAATGTTTTAACTTGGCCCAGGCTAAAAAGTGGGCCTTCAAAATCTTGGCCCAAATTCGCTCTGTGTACAATCCCAACTCTTCACCCTTCATCTTTTGATTAAGCTTTGACAGAGTTAATCAGTTTGAGGGTCATAGATCAAGCGATTAAGAGTGATTTAATGAGATTAAATTTTTGTACATTTGTATGTCTTATTAAGATCTTTCCTTCCCTTGCCTCCTCCATGATTCGCACTACTCCCCGCACAAATTGCTTCAACAACGGTCTATATGAATGGTGGACCGCCTTGAACGAACCATAGACCAATGAAGTGCACACACATGCATCTGGCTGCCACCATAGAGCTCTCACTTTCTAGAGGCCAAATACAAGTGGGTACAGGGAGAATACATATTGCCTTTTGAAAAGTGCTCCACTTTTCATGTAGGACAAACATCTTCCCTCAATTCAACCCAACATGCTAGAAGCCAGCAAAAACACTCACATATTCCACGGAAGGGAAGGGGGTTTCTAATGATTTATTAGATACCAAAACTTCAATAGGTTAGGATTTTCAGTACAAATAGAAATTTGTTCATTTCTTCATGTTTTCATATCCCATGATTTTTTTTAAGTTTCAAATACACTCAAGTTTATTAACTTATGAGCCAACAAATTTAATATTGCACACCACTTATGAACAATTTTCTTTTAAAAAAACATAAATACATGTTTATCCAATACATATATTTATTAATATATCAAGCTCAAGCTTAAACCGAGTCATTTTGCACGGCAAGCTCGAGCCAAGCCGAACTGAGGGAGGGATCGGTTTGACTTTGGAGTTTTGCTACAATAATTAAGCATGATAATTGATAGTGATGATGATGAATTAGACATAAAACTGATGATGCAGTTTGTCCAAAGGTGACCTAATCCATTATTTCCTAAGATACAATTATTTTTAGTGAGTCATTAACAAGCTTAATAATTAAATATATCCAGTGGAGACATGCCACTTCCTAGCTACTGGAAATTGGGTCTTTAGCTTATGATGATGCCTCGTTCTCATGGGGTACTTTTGATCTTTATATTCTCGTCTATTGACAACCATGATCATCGAATATTCGTGGCATCAATTATATCATGTGTTGAGACTTGAGAAATTATTTGACTCTTGAGCACCCATGCCAGATGCCCAACAAATGATAGAATTTACGTTTTGATTGAACACAAAAAAGAATAAATGCTGTGGTTGATGGATGGGGATACATGCTCAATTAAAGGTTTTAGTGTTTAACCGTGCACACTTAGAAGCCGTTTATAAACTATAATCTAATTAATAAGAGCTAATTGGATTAAGCCCTAAAATCAAAGCTCTAATTTTAAAATTCTAATTTATAATTATTCTCTTTGAGAAAATTATGAAAAAAAAAAGATCTTTGTTAATAAGAAAATTGGGGGCCTATTTTTAGGAATTAAGGTCTAAAATAAAAGCTCTAATGTTAAAATTCTAATTTATAATTATTCTGTTTGATAAAATTATGAAAATAAAAGCTCTTTGTTAATAAGAAAATTGGAACCCATTTTTAGGAATTGCAATAATTTGGGGCCACCTTTTAAAAGCAACAATGTAGAACCCACCATTTAAATCTTTTTGAAAATTTTATGAGGTCGCTTTTATTCAAAACATACGCCAGAAAATTTTGCATTGTCCACTCCATTGCTTTAGCTAAGAAGGCTCTAAGAAAAGCAGCCATAGTGGGCTCATTCCCTTTTTTTAGGCAAAAGCTCTAATTTATAAATAAGTTCTAAAAACAGAAAATGATAATACGAGATTTTATCAGCCACTCTAATATTTAAATAAGCTCTAAATCATAAAATAATAGCATGTTTTTAGAGTTGCCAAATGCCCCCTTAAGACTAATCAAACCCTCATCTCTATGAATCAGAACTCAATCAAATCTAATACTCATGTGAGTTTGTGGGGCCCTAAAATTGATCATGTAAATCTAGCACTCATCTGATGTTGTCTAAAGTTAAGGATTTGAAAAAATCTTAAATCCCTCAAAACAATAACTCCTACAATGTTCCCATTTTAGGCAGAGGGGAACTTACCTCTCATGACTAGCACCCCATTAGCCATGCCCATGAGACCCTTGCTAGGGAAAAAGAAACCTACTCATGAGGAATCCAGGATCAAATTCCAAGCACTTAGATGAAATGCAGGGAATTCGCCGAACTGGACTACCCCTTGTTTTCAATTCCACTCTTCTTGAAGGAATTGAGTTATCAAATCCAAATTGGCCTTGCCCTCTCTTCTGCCTGTCTTGATGTGACTGGAAAACCACACAAAACTAGATACATCAATAGATCAGCAATGATAAAATGCACAGTTTTTCCAGCGTTGCACAGGAAATAAATAAATAAGTATATATATCGGAGACGTTTTTATACATGAGAGATGTTGTCACCTTATTATGAGAGATAAGGTGGGGGGCCTCACATCTATATCCAATGCGAACAACTTTAATATATGAGAAATGTTTTTATGAGAGATATCTCTCACCTTATATGAGAGATAGGGGTGGGGCCCTTACCAGGCTTTAGATATTTGATACCCGCTTGTCTCATAATGGACATGGTCTAATTTGGCCACTTCATGGTTGGCTTTAGATATTTGATACCAGCTTGTCTTGTAATAGACATGGTCTACTTTAGGTCTATAAGTCTGGCCCTCAAACAAGGGGACTCGGTTGGGCCCTCAAAAAACTCTTAAAATGAGGGGTTTTGTTTTACAAAAAAATAAAAATAAAAATAAAAATAAAAATAAACACGAGAGGCAGGCTTGGATAGAATTCTTACTTGCCCTAAATTTTGAAGGCCAGGCTTGGATAGTACAAGGCCCGGCCAAGAGTGACCCTTCTGTTTTCCTTTGTTTTATATTATATATTTATATACACACAAATATGTGCCTTTTCTTTTATTTTTTTTGGGACATGAAGTAATGGATTTATATGAAATTTATTGCTCTCATACCTCTGAAATGGATTTATGTTTAATTATTGGCAGTTGACCCTTTGGATATTTTTTATGTTATAGCATATCTCGGATTTAGAAATTAGAAAGAAAGAGGTGCTTCAACTGCCTATGTTATGTCCTTGTTATTTCTGCAGCTACACTGCATATTGCTTTTTTGTGTGTGTGTGTGTGTGTGTGTTTTTTTTTTTTTTTTTTTTTGGTAGGATGCATATTGCTTGTTTGTGTGTATGCTCATTTATGTATATGGGGCTTGGTCATTTTGGTCATTTTATTTGCTTCAGCTGAAAGTTAGGTATGGATTTAAAGGAAGATGCTCCTATGAGAGCATCTCTCACCTTACTATGAGAGATATGGTGGGGACCCTCACCTCAATATCCAATGCCAACAACTTAAATGTGAGGGCCCCTACCCCTATCTCTCATTTAAGGTGAGAGATATCTCTCATAAGAGCATATCCCAGATTTAAAACTACGTATTTTGTCAATATTTCTAGAACGCTTTTAAGGTAAGGGTGTACTTGTTCATACTCCTTCAATGATTTTTTGTAGTAAGATGCTAGGAAAAAAGTTGGGCATTTTTTTTCTTTTTTTGATGTGGATTTTCTTTATTTTTATTTGTAGTTTCCATATTTATTCTATTTCTTCTTTGTAATGAAGTTCATTAGACGAGAGAGTCAAGATTGTTGGTTCAAGACTGAATAATGGAGGAGAGTTTAATGTTCAAAAGACACTTGATGCTACCCGATGATGTAGGAAAAATTAATAAAGAATGGGTTTTCTTGTTTTCAAACCCTAGGCCTAGCCCTCATCTGCAAGGGTAGGATAAGAGCCTAGGCAGTGCATGACCTCTGAGGGCTTTGGCCCCACCTAGGCCAGGCCTCGCCTAGTCCTTTGACAGCCCTATTTTACTTGGGTTTAATATTTTTTACTTTGTGCTCTTTTTAATATAGAGAAAGTATTAAATACTTTTAAAATTATTGATACATTCTCTTAAGCATCTTGTTTTCTAAAATGCATTAAATAGAAAAAAAATTATTTCCCTCGCATTTTATACTTAAAACCCTTGAGAAGGTTTGCTCAATTTTATATGTGTCTGTGTTTGTTTGAAAGGAGGTATATTAGATATAGGGGCTTCACTACAAAAAGCTGGAGCATTTTTTGTAAAAAAAAAAAAGTTGCCTCTTTCAGTGGGCCTTACATGGATGCATGAGAATCGAGAGAGGTATCCAATTAAAAACCTAGACAAAATGAATATAAGATATTAGGCTGATAAAGTAATCCCAGTCTAAGTCCATCAAGCTTATTGTCTATACACCAAGCAATTTTTCGTTCTTTCTTTTTTTCTACTTTTTGATAAATCCAATAGTGAATAATTTTTGGAACATGTAAATTTTGGTTTGTGCGAATTCAAAGGGGCTAGTGTGCATAAGAGGATTAGATTGATTAAAGATGAACTTGAAGCCCTAAGAAAATGGGGTTGGAAAAAGCAGTATTGAAAATGCTGGTGTTATGTAGAAGTCTATACATAATCATGAATCATACTTTTACATTTTATTTACATATAAAAACCACTTGAAAACTCTTAAAATTGGAGATTTCGAAAAAAATTACTATCTAAAACCCTTCATATTATGATGATACAATCTCATCATTTTATTTTTATCCCATTAGTCTCCCATGGACTTCTAGTCTTTATAAAATAATTGCAAAAAATGATAATCGATTAAACAAATTGAGCCATTATAAAAGTCGTTAGCTTTGCCCTAGCTGAAACCATATACATGGAGGGACCCACATGTCCCTTTGGGGTCTTTTTTCTATTCACTCAAGAAGGGTGGATTATAAGGCCTCAAATGTTGCACTAGTTTATTAAAATAACATATCTAAGACCCTAATAAATTACTAAACTAGTTATTAATAGTTAAAACCCACTTTCTTAATGTAAGGATAAAAGATAGTGGGTTTTTTTTTTAGTTACTAATAAAAGATAGTGGGGTTACAGTGATAGACAACGGGATGGATGAGTGTGTTGTTGGTAATAATCAACTATTCTTTTATTAAAGGGATAAACAATGATAAAGGGCACAGTTTTTTCAGAGTTGCACAGGACACTAAACTTCTCTATATAGGTGATGCAAGTGGGGGACATTGTGTTATAAGGAGAATTTTAAAAATAGTACATAACTTTTTTTTTTAATGCATGATAAATTGGATACTTCAAAAAAGTAAAAAAGAATTATAATTTTTTCAACCAAGTCATTTCCAATGGTTTTTATCAGTTAACAACCACTTTTCTTTAAAAAAATGATAAAAATATCCTTATGAAAGCATGAAAAGATGGTTACTGTTTCTTGAAAAAATTTCAAAAGAAGTTTAAAACTTTTGACTCATTTTCATAAAAATATAACTAAAATTAGATATTTTAAAATAGTACAAATATTTTTTTATAGTCCTCCTCTCAACCAAGTATTCTCGAGTAGTTTCTCTTTAATCACAAGACTATTAGACATGAGTGGTCCTCATGATCACATGTGCAACACTATTGGAACCCACGGTTTGAACCCACTAATTTAACTTACTTTTCCCATATTAGTTTTTTATTTTACTAAGTTTATCTTGGATTCAATTTTAGTAAGCCCAATCAAATAGGACTCTTGTTGGCTGATTTGAGGGAATTAATGAAACTTACCTTTATTTGATTTCTTTGATTGGAAGAAAACTCTCTAGGGTTTATCTATATATGGTTTTCTGGTCCTCTCTCTTAACCTATGAGATAAAGTACCCATCAACTTCACGCATATTGAAGTATGTGATAAAGGAGATAGGAGAAAACCCTATTTGAGAAAAGAGATCTGCTAAATTTTATTTCAGGGCTTCAAGAGATCTGCTCATCATCAAGATCATAACGCAAGGTACGCTTTTATATTTTGAGATCATATATTGTTTAATGCATAAATCTAGATCCATAAGTTTGATATTTTATTACAAACCATATAAGATTTTACAAGGACAACTAAAAAGCCAGTCATTAATATGATATGGCCCCACCAACTACTACATTGTACTCTATCTTGTTTTTAACAAGTATGCTCAACATAAAAATGTTAATGTGGTTAAAATTAGAAGACAATATGTTTCAAATCATGTGCTTCGGGATGCTATAATTTTGACAATAGGTATAAATCCCATTAAAGGAGAATTCTCTTTAATGATAAAATTAAGTAACATGACATTTTAGTCGCCGGGTGATTGAAGAGAAACTGCTAGAGAGGACTTGATAGAAAGAACTCTGGAAAACTTTTATACTATCTAGAAATACAGTTTTTCTTGTACTTTTTGAAAATGAGTAAAGATTGTTTTACTTTTTATGAAATTTCTTTAAAAGAAAATAATCCTTTTTTATTCTTTCATAAGGGTTTTTTTTTTTTAAAACTCGCTGGTGATGTAAAAAAACCACCGGAAAAGACTTGATTGAAAATATATATATATATATATATGAAAAACTTTTATATTATTTTGATAAAGAAACAAAAATTTTATATTTTTTTTGAAAATTTTCCTTAAACCAATAAAGGCTCTCTCCCACATTCGACTCTAATTGGTAGGGGTGACGTTCATAGCCCGAGTCGAGCTGATCATGGCTCAACTTTTATTTTAGTATCACTGGGCATGTGAATTCCAAGTTTGACATTTACTGTATGTGCTTGGCTTACATCTGTTAGACCTAAACCCATCCATTTAGTCTTAGGCAGCACCGGCTATTACTTATTCGAGCTTCCTATCACTATATTGCAAACCAGTCACTAAACTATAAGAATTACTTGCTCAGGAGGGTCAAGTCGTGATTTGTCTTTCTATCACCTAATTTAAGTCTAACTCAACTATACAACAACACTAAGAAAATGGAATACACCAAGCAATTTTTTCTATCACCTAATTTAGTCTAAGTCCATCAAGCTTATTGTCTATACACCAAGCAATTTTTTCTTTTTTTCTTCTTTTTATAAATCCAATAGTGAATAATTTTTGGAACATGTAAATTTTGGCTTGTGCAAATTCTAGGGGGCTAGTGTGCATAAAAGGATTAGATTGATTAAAGATGAACTTGAAGCCCTAAGAAAATGGGGTTGGAAAAAGCAGTATTAAATATGCTGGTTTTATGTAGAAGTCTATACATAATCATGAATCATACTCTTACATTGTATTTACATATAAAAACCACTTGAAAGCTCTTTAAATTGGAGATTTCCAAAAAAAAAAAATTATTATCTAAAACCCTTCATATTATGATGATCACAATCTCATCAGTTTATTTTTATCACATCAGTCTGCCATGGACTTCAAGGCTTTATAAAATAATTGCAAAAATGATAATTGATTAAACAATTTGAGCCATTATAAAAGTCGTTAGTTAGCTTTGCCCTAGCTGAAACCATATACATGGAGGGACCCACATGTCCCCTTTGGGGTCTTTTTTCAATTCACTCAAGAAGGGTGGATTATAGGGCCTCACATGTTGCACTAGTTTATTAAAATAACATATCTAAGACCCTAATAAATTACTAAACTAGTTATTAATAGTTAAAACCCACTTTCTTAATGTAAGGATAAAAGATAGTGAGTTTTTTTTTTTTAATTACTAATAAAAGATAGTGGGGTTACAGTGATAAACAATGGGATGGATGAGTGTGTTGTTGGTAATAATCAACTATTCTCATGTCTTGTTGGCAAAAGTATGTGAGCTTGAGGTCAATATTCAGCCAACCAAGTTCAGCTTCACTTGCTAATTCCAGCCTCTGTTTTAATTAGGTTAGCGCAATTGTTGAAAAGCCTGCCACCTTGAGGGTCGGCCAGCCATTTTTTTTCATTTATTAATATAGAAAATTTATATATATAACATTCACATATGGCATATAAACTCCTGCCCACTAATTAACTATGGATCATCAGTTAGAAGTGATACTTCAAACTTGAAGATTTGGAAAATGATCTTTGGGCATGTGTGAGATACTAGGGGTGCTCTTGAGCCAGAAAGGCCCGAGTAACGAGAGGTAGAGAAGGGTGTTGAACCAATGCCATCTCACACAGTTTGTGCGACCAAACCATTTGAACTACAACTTAAGATGTTGTAAGAAAGCCTTTTTTTCATTATTATAAATCCAAATCAGGCTAGGTGCGGGTTAATCATTTTTAGGGGGATGGGCTCGGCCCAACCACTTAGAGCCCAAGTCGGGTTGGGCCTATAGTTTAGAAGTCTAGCTGGGACTGAATATTCCTTAACCCGGCCCATGAACACCCCTATTGTGATAATGCTAAGGATTCTCATATTCAAACGGAAGTGTCTCAAAAATACTATCTTGGTAAGTAAAAGCTTCTATTAATTCTAAGAGTAATTAGGTTGATGCTTTGTGCCCAATTTGTGTTGGGGTGCGAAGGAATTGGTATGCCATGCTCTTTTTCAGTGTCATTATGGCAAAGTCTATTAGATTTGGCTTTTCCTTGGGCTCTCAACCAATAATTTTCGAACTTTGAATTTGATAGAATGGTCGAAACAATTCTCTAAATATGACTAATTTCTCCACTAAGCAGCGATTGCTATAAAATGTAAATCTTAACTAGTTTGTGGCTATTTGGAAAGATATGAATGAATTTCTCTTTAAAGAATCCCCTTGAAGCCCACCTATGTCATGCTTGATTGGAAGGTTTTCCGATGGAGTTATCTCTCCTCTAAATAATGTTAGCTTTGGGGATAAAATAGATGCCCCTTCTTATAACGTGTGTCCAAATGAAGGGGAAGTGTTAATTTTCTCTAATGTCACCTATATAGATGGCAAAGCCTCTTTTGGTTTTTTAATCAACCTAAAAGGGCTCTGATTGATCCATGAGTTATTCAATTGGAAGTACGTGGGTCTCGTGGATAAGTATTTAGAATTTTTGACCCACTTGATGCATGGATCAAATATCCATAAGGCCAAAACCCAAATTCAAAATCTAAAACTCTAATCTCATACATTAAGATCAAACATCCATAAAAAGAATAGATCAGGAAACAACAAATATAACTAGATCTACGAAGTGCCTATTTGGAAAGTCTACTTACAGGCTCTTAATTTCTAAAAACGGTTTGGAAACGGTAATAGACAGTTTGGTAGCTGCATTGGGACCACCAATTCAAACCTCATAAAGAGGTTACAGGTCTGGCTCCTTTCACCAAGGGATGGAAGCAAGATCCAAATAGACATGTTTGTCTTAAGCGCACAGACGTGAGATTCTCCAGGATGTTGGGCGGTGATGGATGTATCACCGTTCTTTACTTCTTATTTTTTTAATTTCATGACACTACGTGTCAATCCGAACTGTGAATCAACTTGAGAAGATAAAAAAAACGGCTGAAGGTTCAAATTCGAGCGGTTGATCTATCATGGATCTTGAGATATTTGCAAAAAATCATAGAGCCATAGATTTGAATTTCTTTCATTTTTGTGGGTCCCAAAATTGTGATCAAAGCCATTGATCCTCTTCAAAATGTTGAAAATGGTTATAACACAAAATTTCAGCCCCTAATTTGGCTTGATCTCGAGAAACTAATGAAGAATCATGAACCATTGGATTCTAAACATCTATTACAAATATTTTTTTTTCTTACCAAACAGTCTATTTATAAAACATCTATTTCAAACCGCTCCATTTGAAACAGATATATATCATACAGATATGTTTCGTAAAGATAAAATTTGCCTAACAAGTCCTAATTCAAATAAATAATAGATCTATACCTTTAGAGCTTGCTTGTGCTCTAATCGAGAACTTGGTTTCTACAAAAAAACTCTTTTCGCAAACTTTGATCTCCCTTGTCTTATGTTCTTCCATGCTATGACCCTCTTAGAGAATTTCTAAAGGAGAATGGTGGGATATCCAAGTAGATGAAAACCCTAGCACTCTAGTAGGAGACCAGAGGAGAGAAAGGAGGAAGAGAGAGAGGAACTTGAGAGATAATTGTGTGTAGAGATCTCTAACCCTCACCTCTTATTTATAGTTTATGGCACACCTCCTCTTAGACCAAGATTAGAAGTCTCACTTTTATTCTTAGTAAGTATCATACTCCTGTTTTCCTTCAGAGTTCTAATGAGATTACTAACATTCTCTTATTAGAGCGAGCATGGGGACTACTAGAGATTCCTTAGAATTTGGCTCCAACTAGGAATCTAGACCCCACATCTCATGTGAACTCCGGACCCACAGTTAATTGCAAATAAGTCCACTAATTAAACGCATGCAAATGCACTTCAGTCTTAGGAATAATTACAAGAAGACCCTAAACTTTCCAATTACTACAAGTAGGCCCCTCCATCAATTATATCCATGGATCTATTGGAATAAATATATCCCACCAAATGAGATCCATCTCTTATTATCCTTGTGACCCAATTAATCACAGTAATCATCAGTACCATTCAATTAACTCTTAATAATCGATGGGTGCACACTCACTAATGATAAAATCCATTAATTGGCACAAGAGGATATTTATGAGGATAGATTCCATCTTGAGAATTATATGTTCTCACACACTAATATGTACCCAAGACATCAAGGTGTTGACCTACAATTGGCCTCACTCATTGATGACTCAAAGTAAATGTATAGTAGAAACTTGAGTCCATTAATTTCTCAGGATTAAGAGCCTATTGCTTGAGAATTATAAGAGCAGTCCTTTAATTAAAGACAGATCTGTACAAGGTGCTACTTATGGGATCAGTATATCCAATGCACCAGCACAATGATCTAGAGTGTTATACTCTGATGATTAAGATATATCACAATATCTCATAGTGATTACAGTGCTGCAACCTTATTAGATAAGATGCCCGATCTCATCACTGGCTGTTAATCAATTTGAGTATAAGATTTGTGATCTATGTTTCCCGTACGTGGATCTCATCCAAACATATGGATCACATCTAATATACTTGTGGGCTCCGATTCATCTCATGAACCATCATGTCATTTTGTATTGGTCATGTGCAAACATAGAATAAAATCCCATTCATCTCATGAATAAAACATCAAAAAATAATTTAATTAATAAAATAAATCAATTTATCCGGATTATCCATTGGATTGAGGTCATGCAATCTAACAATCTCCCACTTTGACTCAATGCCAGTCAGGGTTGCATCTCATGCCTATCCTGTCTACATGCCGCTCAAAGACTTTTATAGTCAAAGGCTTAATAAAAGAATATGTGAGATTATCCGCAGATGCTATTTTGGTGATAGTTGTGCCACCTCTCTGTACAATCTCTCTAACTAGATAATATTTTCTTTGTACATGCTTTTGGCTTTTATGGCTTCTTGATTCCTTGGATTATGCGACTGCCCCGTTGCTGTCATCTCATGAACCATCATGTCATTTTGTATTGGTTATGTGCAACCATAGAATAAAATACCATTCATTTCATGAATAAAACATGAAAAAATAAATTAATTAATAAAACAAATCAATTTATCTGGATTATCCACTAGATTGAGGTTATACGAGTAAGGAGAGGTAGAAAAGGCTGTTGAACCAATGCCATCTCACACAATTTGTGTGACCAAACCATTTGAACTACAACTTAAGAAGTTGTAAGAAAGCCTTTTTTCATGATTATAAATCGAGATCGGGTTGGGCGCGGGCTTAATCATTTTTAGGGGGCTGGGCACGGGCCAACCACTTAGAGCCCAAGTCGGGTTGGGCCTATAGTTTAGAAGTCTAGCTAGGCCTGAATATTCCTTAGCCTAGCCCATGAACACCCATATTGTGATGATGCTAAGGATTCCTCTATTCAGAAGGAAGTGTCTCAAAAAATACTATCTTGGTAAGTAAGAGCTTCTATTAATTCTAAGATTCACTAGGCTGATGCTTTGTGCCCTATTTGTGTTAGGGTGCGAAGGAATTGGTATGCCAGGCTCTTTTTCAGTGTGATCATGGGAGAGCCTATTGATTTGGCTTATTCCTTGGGCTCTCAACCAATGATTTTCAAACTTTGAATTCTATAGAATGGTGGAAACAATTCTCTAAACATGACCAATTTCTCTGCTAAGCAGCGATCCCTCTATAAAATGTAGATCTTAACTACTTGGTGGCTATTTGGAAAGATAGGAATGAATTTCTCTTTAGAGAATCCCCTTGAAGCCCACCTACGTGTTATGCTTGATTGGAAGGTTTTCTGAGGGAGTTATCTCTGCTCTAAATAATGTTAGCCTTGGGGATAAGATAGATGCCCCTTCTTATAGGGTGGGTCCAAATGGTGAGGAATTGTTAATTTTCTTTGATGCAAAAGACAATGTGAAGTTCCCTATGCAGGGACATGTGGGACCCAACATTCTCTAATGCAAAGGTTGCCCCCACCTTAGGTTGGAGACACCCAAATAATGCATAGCCTTCTCAACATTGGTGGGCCCATTTCTTTACTAGAATTCCTGGAATTCAAGTCTGGTGGTTGGCTGGGAATTCCAAAAGTTAGAATTTGGGAATGATATTGAATTATGTCATTTCAGAATTCCCTATTTCATTCGTGCCTGGATTCCTGCATGAGAATTTTATGCATTCTTGTTACATGGAATTACAATGTTAGATCAGAGGATATGAGAAATTTTATTTTGCTAAAATGAGTCGTTGTACAATTCATTTATGGGAACGAAATTAATTTTAGACGTTTCAAGCAAAAAAACACTTGGGAAGGTAATGGACTAATCATAGAAATCAAAGGAATTAATGATCCATAAATAACAAAATTCCTGATGGAACACACATTCAACAACTGCAATCACCAATGGCTACACTCGTATTATCTCCAACTCCAATTGAAAGCTACCAATTCATGCCTTCACCACATGGGCTCAAAAAATAAAATAAAACCATAAGAAAAAGAGGATAAATCAAGCAAAATCAATGGGTTTTATAGTTGCCCAAACAGCAAACACAGAAAGCCAAAGGGCTCTGCAAAAACCCTTCAAACCAACAAAAACCCACATAAAAAAGATGAGTTCTGAAAAGACCCAAAGAATCCAGTAAAGGGTTTTGTGAGAAAACCCCAACTTACAGCTACTGACGGAGAAAAATCAAAGGGTTCTACAAAAACGCAGATCGAAAAAACAAATTTTGAGCAACCCCATCTAACCCAGTAAAGGGTTTTATCAATATAACCGGTCAAGCATGAAGTGGCAAGGATTGAAACAAAACGGATAGCATAGAACAGAAATGTGGAAGCGAACCTCTCTACCAGAATGATGTGAAGATGCAAAAGAAGAAGAGGATGAGGGTTTGGATTCGCCATCTTCGACAGAGTCGGCTACTGGTACGAGAAGCTCTCGATCTCTATCTCTACTTGCCATCGGAATCGACGATCTCTCGTCACCCATCAGCAGAAAGAACAGTAGCAAGGACTTCCTGTTGTAGATTTCGAAGTTGGTTGTTTTTCTCCTTTGTAATATGTCAGAAATAGGACAATCCTTGATGCTGAAATTTTCTCCAGTTGGTTGGCCAAAAAGACATGATTAGCAATGATCCTCGATGCTGCCGGAGTTTCTACGAGGCTTCCCGGAATTCCTGAATTCTGAAATCCTTTGGAAATGCTACCTTTTAATTAGCATTTGGAAATGCTAGAATTATGGAATCCCTAGAATTCTAATAAAAGAACAATGAATTCTTGACATGAATTCTAAAATTCTCAGACAATCAAAATTTCTGTCAGAAATTCTTGCATAGAAACAACCCCCAATAGTCAAACAAGTAAAAGAAAATCATAGTCGACTTTTTAAAAGAAATATATTTATATCCACAATTATCAACGTTAAGAAAAGAGGATATTACGAAAAATTTCTCGGTAGGTGGACGTTGCACGAAATAATCCTTCTTAAGTCATGCAGTACAAACGGGGTCCGTCAGACTCGATTTGATTTTTTTTAAATGATTTGGGTTCCCTGATTTACAGAGGGCTGATCGGAGGATGGAGGATCTAGACTCTTAGTCTTTGAGAGAAGAGAAGATCGCCACCGCCACTTCGATTGTCGGAGAAGGAAGTGTGGCTGAACGGGCCTCAGCCGTTCCGTTGCCATCCATCGGCCCCCACCAAAGCAAAGACGCCACGTCTCTATTTGCAGTAGATCGATCGACTGAAGAAGAAGAAGAAGGAAATACCAAGCAAATCTACTCGTGCTACATGTCGGCGCAATCTAAGGAGGATGATGTGAATGTTTGTATGCAATGATTATTTGTGAACGAGTATCTATGACACTTGTATCTAAGTTGCGGAATCTCTATTATTGATTCCCTGGTTTATTTGATTTTTTTCTGTTTTTGTTTTTTGATAACGCAGGGTTCCCAGCCCTTTGGGCTAAAATAATCCCTACGTGCCTAGGAGAGAAAGCCTATTATTGATTCCTTGGCTTATTTGATGTCATATGTGATGTTTCCACATTTACATGACGAGAACCTTATTGTGAGATTTTCCATGTGATTAACAAATCAGAGTTGGGTGGGGTCATGACCGGGGGGCGTCTTTCATGCTATGTTGGGGGTTGGGGGGCACTACCTGTTTGAGAGCAATGAGGAGGACAAGTTAACACTATTGGAAGTTGGTGGGCATCGTTGATAGGTTTTCAAAACTTTTGACCCACTTGACTTAGGGATCAAGTACCCATAAGGCCATAAACCACATCCATGATCCAAAAACCCCAAACTCATAATCAAGATCAGTAACTCACTATCCCCATGATAGTAAATAGCAACCAACAAGCAACCACAAAAAATCCACAATATTCAAGAAAGTAGATTATACCTTGAAAGTTCTGTTGTACTCTAATGGAAAAGAAAACTTGCTAGACTAAGAACTCTTTCTTAGTAGCTAATTAGGGTCTCCAAGACCTAATTGTCTTCCACGCTATAACCCGCTTTAGATCTCTTTCCTCAAGGAGAATGGTGGGATCTCCAAGAAAAAACAAGTAGAGCCTCAAAGGCAAACTAGAAGAGATAGAGGGGCGTGTGCAACTCTTGCACAAGGTTGGGCGTGAATTCCAAGGTGGAATAATGGTGTTAGACGTCCAAGGCCTCTTCCCATTATATAGCATAAGGAACCCCCTCTACTTACTAATTCTTAGAAGTCTCACTTAAAAAAGAATTAGTAACCTTCTCTCTTTTTACTATTACCACTATTAGAAGTCTCATTTTCAATAGAAATAATAACTTTCTATTTCCTTCCCTTTTGAGTTCAAGTAGAATTAGTAATAACCTAATCTTGGGCTAGCGTGGGGACCACTAGGGATTCCATAGAATGCTGACTCCAACTCGGACACCACGACCCCACATCTCATGTGTAATCCGGGCCACAGTTAATTGCAAATAACTCTACTATATAAATGCAATTGAACTGCTGTCTTATGAATAAATTACAAAGAAGACCCTAAACTTTCCTATTACCACAAGTAAGCCTCTCTATCCATATCCATTGATTAATTGGATTAAACTTGTCCAACCAATTTATATCCACATCTTATTATCCTTGAGATCCAATTAATCACATTGATCATCAGTATCATCCAATTAACTCTTAATTGTAGATGGGTGCGCGCTTACCAATGATAAATCCATTAATTGGCATAAGGGGATAATGAGGATAGATTCCATCTTGACCATTGAATGTTCCCACAGTCCTACTACCACGTACCTAAAACACTGAGGTGTTGACCTACAGTTGGCCTCACTAATTGGTGACTCAAAGCAAATGAATAGATAGAAACTTGAGTTCATTAATGTCTTAGGATTGAGAGCCTATTGCTAGGGAATTATGAGAGCGGACTTTAAAGTATAGACAGTGTTTCATAAGGTACTTCTCATGATCCTTCAATACATCCAATGTACCAGTAAGATGATCAGGAGTCTTACACTCTGATGATCTAGACAAATCATACTATCTTATAGTGATCATAATACTACAACCTTATCAGATGATATGCCCAATCTAATCACCGGTTGTGAATCAATTTAAATATAAGATTTGTGACATATGTCTCCCGCATGTGGATTTCATCCACACACATGTATCACATCTAATATACTCGTGAGCACTCGAGGGGAACAGAAGAAATTGCAGTCCCACATTCATCAATCAACTGCTCTCCATATCTTTTTACTGTGTAGCAGACATTATTTAAATATAATCGCCAATAGCAACCAGCCGCCTCCACAGGCCTGTTTGGATAAATGAGAAGTGGAATAAAATGACGTGGATTTCACATATGGAGTGGAATGAAGAGAAGTAGGTTGAAGTTAAAGTAGAGTACTTCACTTCATTCCATTTGAATGCTTATTTTGAAGTTAAGGTTTGGAGTAGAATCCACTTTTACTCAAGGAAATGGAAGTATTTAGAGTTGAAATGAAATGGAGTACACGTTGCTCACAACATTACTTCATCTATCGGGCCAGACTCATCCAAACGGGGTAGAGTTGAAATTTTAGACTGCTAGGGCCCATTTAACTTCACTCTACTCTATTTTTTGCCTATCCAAACAGGCCCTAGGGGTTAATAACCGATTCATGGTATTGCTGCTTAATTTTGAGCGTCAAATATCAGGTCCTTCCGTTGGTGCCTTTCATTGCAGAACTATGAAAGGCTTCATCTCCAAAACTCCAACTCCTCCACCATTTCAGGTTTGCTTTTGGTGTATGTGCTGCCTTCTGATCCTGCTTGGGAGATCACAGGCTCAAACTACAACCAATGCCACAACAGACCCATCTGAAGGTATGGATCTGTGCCTTTTGAAACCCAACTCACATTCAAGGATCTTTTGATGTTTTACTCTAATCAGAAAAGATCATGTGATTTCCTTCTTTTTGGTTCTTTTATAATGAAACCCAATTCTATTTTTCTTTTTCTTTTTTCGGTAAAACCCAGTTCCAGTTCGTTGGTAAAACCCATATCTTTTCTATCCATATGTATATATATGGATGAAGATCTATCATCTGACGGGGCCTCTGTAGATGGGCTGTTAGCCAATGACTTGTACCAAACGAATTGGATGATTCTAACCATCTAATAGCTGGGTATTCTTGCTCCTTGATTGTGCAGTTTCTTATCATAGTTTTTAATTTGTTCATATCTGGTTTGTTGATCAGATGAGCTCATTTTGATTGATGATTGAAAAATGATTGTCAATCATCCAAATGAAACAACAAAATATTTATCAATCGGAAGTGGGTAATGTCCAATCAATTAGTGTGGGGCAACAGTTGTACTAATAAGATCGATGTGCATGTAAGTATGAGTTGGAGCCGGATGCATATTTGGACCATATTATTTCTAAATTCTTCAAAAAGCTACTGTAGTTATGAATCACTTAATGGGAGCAGTTAGGTTATTTTCTGTTTCTTTAGTTGGGTTCTTTATATAATAGAAGTTTGAGATTGAGAGAGAGAGAGAGAGAGAGAGAGAGAGAGTACTTTTGTTTCCATCCTTAGAAGCTTTGAGACCCTATTCCTTTCCCATACTCTTCTCTCTTTTCTGCAATTACTTGTAATATTGTTTCATTTTTCATCTGATTTCATCAGTAACATATAATTTCAACTACCGATGATACAAGTTAGGCGATAAGATTTGGGTCAGGCCGGCCCAAACTTGGCTTTTACCCGCCAAGGATCCAACTTCGTGTGAGCATTTTTCAGGTTCAGGTCCAACGTAGGCCTGAAAACCTAAATCCAACTTCCCGTCCGACTTGTGTTCAACAGGTGCAGGTTTTGGTAAGTCAAAACTGCTAATTCGCCAAAGGACAATCCACCATGTGGTCAACTTGGATACATGTCATGGGTGATGAGGGATAAGAAGGTTTCACATGCCACCAAGGTTGTAAAAAATGAACTGAGTCTAAAATGACGTTATAAAAAACTAGTGGAGCCCTGCTGCACGTCCACCGAATACAGTTTCACTAAGAAAATTTAAAAAAAAATATAGTTCTTAAAAAATTCAGTAGAAGCTTCAATACATTTAAAAATCAAGTTTCAACCGAAAATGAGTGATTGTAAATTGCAAGGCCTGTGCAATGTCCAAATACAGCTGACACAACTTTTTCCCTATACATTTGAAAACAATAACACAATGATATAGTGAGAAAAATAAGATCTCAAAAGACAATCGATATGGAATTTATATAATTTTTTGAGGATATAAATCATATATTTTTAGATATTTTATCATGAATGTGTACAAAGAAATTTCAATTTACCTTTTTTAACCCGTGAGATCGACTTATCAGTTTCCCGGTAGACTTGACCTGCTAAAATTGGAGTCCAGTTGAAAGCATAGTCAAATTAATAACCTGCAGTTTTAGAAAAAATAAAAATAAAAACTAAGAACCAGATGAGCTTACTGTTCTAACCAATTACCATAAACATTATATGCTCACTACAAAATCAGATTCTATTAAGGAAAAAAATTAATTATATCTTACCTAAGGACTTCAGAATAACAAAATTGAGATGGTGGTTTTAGTCTTAACTTACGAAGAAGAATAACATCTCACACCGACCGTCAAGAATAATGAAGTAATCAGGCCTGTCCTCAAGCAACATGGATCAATAATGGTGAAACTATGATATGAACTCTAACGGGTAAAATTTGCAGAGCACCTTTTGATCAATATTAGTATTTAACATGTGCTTTATTTTATTTTATAAGACGGATCACTATTAGGTAAAAAGAGGCAATACCTCTCCAAGAGTCAGCATCTTCTTTTCTTTGATACAAAGTGCTATATTTTATACTCTGTAAGAAAAGGATAATACAAAGTAATCATAGAAGTTCAATTAAATAGAAGCTCACAAATAGAGATATCCATAGGGAAAAATACCAAAAAACAAAAAACTACAAATATAAATCTGCCAAATGAATTGGACCTTCCTCTTAAGAAACACATAAGAATGTAACCCAAGTATTCTAGATCAACTCTTCTGCTCTGTTATGTAGAGAGGATGGGAGTACTGATTCAAGTAAGAAAAATTCGAAACGAATAAAGACAAACTGAATTTGTTGCAGCTCGGAATCAAATACTTATTTTAGTTTACACTTAAAACGATCACTCCATTCACTGACTCTGAAGTTAGTAATAATACTAGCATAACAAGCAGTTTCTATAATATTCTCGTTTTCCCTTTAAGGAAAAGCATGATGCTTCATTGAAATACATGAAAAGAACAAAAAGAAGAAGCAGCTTGCAATGATGAAAGAAATAAATGTGTTAGAAAATGATTAAAGTTTTTCAATTTAAACCTCATGAATAAGAGCAATAACAAATCAATATATTCATACCCTTGAAATGCCCTTTTATAATAAAAAAATTCACAAAAGTTGTATATTAAGAAACTAAAAATTGTACAAAACAACAACAATTTTACAATAGCAATCTATAAGACCTACCACTAAATTGCATTAATGGAATTATCTTTAGCAATCACTAATATCAGAAGAGAACCAATATTTAGTAGTAGTTATCACATTATCAAACTTGTGATTATTCTTCCAACAGGGGTATAAATCAAGATCAATACAACTATTATGTCAAATTAAAAACTCAATTATTCTAACTAAATAAAATAAAAACACAAGAAGCGAAAGGGAAAAGAATATTTAAATTTTTTTAAATGATAACTTTCATTAAAAGAGAGAAAAAAAAAAACAGGGCAGACATATAATGAGTTTAAGTTTGTACATTTCACTGTCTTATTTATGATATTTTGTCAGTTGCTACTTTTTTCTAAAAAAGAAAAAGAAAAACTAAATGTAAAGTAATAATGCAATCAAAGTGCCTGTATATATGGGATGTGCTTATGAGTTTTAGATGTCCTTATACCTTTTTGAAAGGCCATAATCAATAATATACAACTGAAGGAACATCAAATTACAAATATTTATAAGAGTTATAAAAGTGGGCCCAGGTGTGTAGTGAAACCAATTAAATGTCATTTTGTTCTCTTTTATAAGAGTAGATTATATATATATATATATAAGAGTAGATAGAGATAGATAGAAGGTAGATAGTATCTACTCTTATAATATGTTATAAAAGTGGGCCCATGTGTGTAGTGAAACCAAATGTCATTTTGTTATCTTTTATAAAAAGAGTAGAAGTGGGCCCAGGTGTGTAGAAGAGTGGAAATGGGCCCAGGTGTGTCGTGAAACCAAATGTCATTTTCTTCTCTTTTATAAAAAGTGGGCCCAGGTGTGTAGTGAAACCATATGTCATTTTGTTCTCTTTTATAAGAGTTATAAATTATAAATATATATATAATATATATATATATCTCATAAAAGTGGGCCCATGTGTGTAGTGAAACCAAATGTCATTTTGTTCTCTTTTATAAGTATAACTAGTGGAGCCCTGCACGTGCAATGCAGTGCACCGAACACTTACTAAGAAAATCTTAAAAAAATAAAGTTCTTAAAAAATTCAATAGAAGCTTCAATACATTTAAAAATCAAATTTCAATCGAAAATGAGTGATTCTAAATTGCAAGGCCTGTGCAATGTCTAAATACAGCTGACACTACTTTTTTCCTATACATTTAAAAAAATAAAACAATGATATAGTGAGAAAAATGAGATCTCAAACAACAATCGATATGGAATTTATATAACTTTTTGAGGATGTAAATTACATATTTCTAGATATTTTATCATTAATGTGTACAAAGAAATTTAAATTTACTTTATTTAACCTGTCAGGTCGACTTATTAGTTTCCCGGTAGACTTGATCTGCTAAAATTGGAGTCCAGTCAAAAGCATAGTTAAATTGATAACCTACAATTTTATAAAAAATAAAAATAAAAACTAAGAACCAGATGAGCTTACTGTTCTAACCAATTACCATGAACATTATATGTTCACTACAAAATCAGATTCTACTAAGGGAAAAAAATTAATTATACCCTACCTAAGGACATCAGAATAAAAAAGCTAAGATGGTGGTTTTAATCTTAACTTACAAAGAAGATAACATCTTACACCGAACGTCAAGAATAATGAAGTAATCTAGCTTGTCCTCAAGCGACAGGGATCAATAATGGTGGAACTATGATATGAACTATGACGGGTAAGATTTGCAGAGCACCTGTTATTCAATATTAGTATTTAATATGTGCTTTGTTTTATTTTATAAGACGGACCACTATCAGGTAAAATGTGATAATACCTCTCCAAGAGTCAGCATCTTCTTTTGCTTGATACAAAGCGCTATATTTTATACCCTGTAAGAAAAGGATAATACAAAGTAATCGTCGAAGCTCAATTAAATGGAAGCTTACAAATAAAGATATCATAGGGAAAAAAATACCAAAAAATAAAAAACTACAAATACAAATCTGCCAAAAGAATTGGACATTCCTCTTAAGAAATACATAAGAATGTAACCCAAGTATTCTAGATCTACTCTTCTCCTCTGTTCTGTATAAAATATGGGAGTGCTGATCAAAGTAAGAAAAATTCGAAACGAACGAAGACAAACTAAATTTGTTGTAGCTCAGCATCAAATATTTATTTTAGTTGTTTACACTTAAAACGATAACTTCATTCACTGACTATGAAGTTAGTATTAACGCTAGCATAACAATCAGTTTCTATAAGATTCTCGTTTTCCCTTTAAGGAAAGGCATGACGCTTCATTGAAATATATGAAAAGAAGAAGAACAACAAGAAGAAGAAGCAGCTTGCAATGATGAAAGAAATAAATGTGTTAAAAAATGATCAAAGTTTTTAAATTTAAACCTCATGAGTAAGAGCAATAATAAATAAATATATTCATGCCCTTGAAATGCCCTTTTATAATAAAAAAAATTTCACAAAAGTTGTATATTAAGAAACTAAAAATTGTACATTTACGATAGCGATCTATAAGACCTACCACTAAATTGCATTTATGGAATTATCTTTAGCAAGCACTAATATATGAAGAGAACCAATATTTAGTAGTAGTTATCACATTATCCAACTTGTGAATATTCTTCCAACAAGGGTATAAATCAAAATCAATACAACTATTATATCAGATTGAAAACTCAATTATTCTAACTAAATAAAATACAAACACATGAAGCAAAAGGGAAAAGAATATTTAAAATCTTTTTCATGGTAACTTTCATCAAAAGAGAGAAAAAAAATAGGGCGGACATAAAATGAGTTTAAGTTTGTACATTTCACTTTCTTATTTATGATATTTTTTCAGTTGCTAATTTTTTTTTAAAAAAGAAAAAGAAAAAACTAAGCATAAACCAATAATGCAAACGAAGTACTTGTATACATGGGATGTGCTTATAAGTTTTGGAGGTCCCTAAAGGCCATAATAAATAATATACAACTGAAAGAACATCAAATTACAAATATTTAAAGTTAGTGTACAAAAGATTAAAGGGTTAATATTTAAAAAATAATAACAAAGGGTTACATCCATACAAAGAAAATAATCTCATATCTTCTCGAAACCTCCCGGAGCCCTCTGATGTTCTTAACTCTCAAATTTCAAATACAAATACCACTCAAGTATCTTTTAGTTCCACCAAAAAATAAAAATAAAAATAAATAAATAGAAACTATTTGCACAATTAGCATTGTTTCAGGTAAAAAAATAAAGAGAATGTTAATTTTCTCGTATGTAGTCAATTTGGTATTTGAATTATAACACAACCACCAATTGGCCACCAGCAATAATAACAAAAATAGCAAGCTAGCTAATACCTTTTGTTGTGACTTTTAAACTGATTTTTAAGCTGATGGCGAAATAATTAAAGTGCCCACAAAATTGTAAGTATTGAACACCAAAAGGTAGTAAGTAAAATACATTTGATTCCTTTTCTTTTGATCCATTATAAAATACACTATTCATTTTCTTTTTTATTTTCATCCTATCTTAGTTCAAGGTTTATTATTGAAAAAGCACATGGTATTTAAGTTTTCAGAGTTAAAAGGCAGTATGTACACCATGAACCACATAATGGAGTAAATAGTGCACAGTTAAAATCTTTTGTTTTTCCCACCTTGGCTTAGTTTATTAACCAGGTGGACAACCTAGAAAGACTATAATAGCACCATATCTCACAATTAATTGGGCAAAAGACAAAAAAATTGAATAAAAACTTGAAAATTAGTGAACAAAATGGTTCGCTAAGAACAACCACGAATGAATGCTTATTGGTCTTATCCCACTCTTAAGGGGTTTGGAAGGTGATGATTGAAGAGGCCTTGGTCTAAAGCATAAGAATTTAACTAACATAAACTAAAATAGGAAAAATAAACAAAATAAAATGTCATATTCTTATACAAATATGGATTATGTTTTTGGCCTTTTGAATATTAGCACATATACTACTTAAAAAAAAAAAGCCCTTCCCCTTCGACTCTATGGAGAAGGAAAACAGACAGATAATGGAAAGCTTCGCCTCATAGCATTATCCTTTTAGTTATTATCTACTTTGCTTTTTTCAACTAAGATACTTTCTGTTTGAGGTTTCCACTTTCCTATCTCACATAACAAAACAGTATCAATTTTATATTTTAAATGATATGGACAAATTCATATTTCAAACATAGAGTGAGAACTAAATACAAAGTTCTACCATAAGGAAACACGAAACAATCACAATTTGGAAGCTTGCGGTTAAGATTCAAGAAATAAAATAGACATATAATTAAAATTATCAGAGCACGAAGGCTATCAATGGGCCTAACTTTGGCCTAAACAGGAATGAGAAAGAAAAAGCCAACTCTTCATCATCATTTTCTTAACTCTGGTTGCACCAATTTTTCTTAGAATGAAGATTTCATTGCAACATTAAAAAAATTGAAGAAGAAGACACAAGCAAACGATAATAATTTCAGTAGATCCTGCTCACTTACATGTATGAAAACTCCCTCCATTCCAAAAGAAGCTAAGAGTCAATGAAGAATCTGTTAAAACTCCATGTTCTTCCTTACACAATTACTCACAAAGGAAAAACCTCATACCCACAAAATTCCCTGCATTGAAAATCTTGTAGTATCTAAATAAGAAGAATGTTAAAAGAAAATTGAAAAAAAAAAGAGGGAAAAATAACATTTGAGATATTGATTTGAGATGGATTCCAATCTTATCCACATTTTCCTTCTCTTTTCTCCACCACCTTAAAAAAAAAAAAAAGAAGAAACCAAAAAAAATTACTCAATTTATTGGAATGTATTAAAAAGAAATTTTATTACGTTTAAAATATTAGCATCTACTTAATAGAAGAGATTAAAAAAATTATTAGGATCGTGAGTGCTAAGTTTGGTCTAGATCCGGACTCATTTGGGTATAGTAGGGGGTAGTTAGCAATTTTTCAGAGAATTTAGGGGGCTTTTTCGTAATTTTAGATTTTTGTGATTATGGTACCGTTGGGTAGATATTTTTAATTCCTAAACTTTAGTCTTCTCTAGCGCATCTTGATCTGGATCCTCAAAATCCCTCTAAATCCAAGCCGGACACGAAGTCTATTCTAGACAAATTGGGAAATTCCCATTATGTCCCCATCTTTATCCATCCGATTCACTCTCTCTTATCTCTTTTCTTTCTCTTTCCTTTATCTCATCTATTTCCTCCCTTACTACATCTTACTCTCTTTTTATTGGGCAGGTGTGTAGTGAAACCGTACTACATCTTATTCTCTTTTATAATAGGGTATAGATATAGATATAGATATATATATATATATATAGATATAATAATACTAAGTGGGCTCACATCTTACATTTTATTGGGCAAGTTTGTAGTGAAAAAGTACTAAACTTTACTCTCTTTTATATAAAGGTATATTGGGCAGGTGTGTTGTGAAACCGTACTACATCTTACTCTCTTTTATAATAGGGAATAGATACAGATATATATATATAGATATATAATAATACTAAGTGGGGCCCACATCTTGCATTTATTGGGCAGATGTGTAATGAAAAAGTACTACACTTTACTCTCTTTTATATAAGGGTATAGATATATATATATATATATATATATAGGAGAATATTCATGTGCATCCATCCCTCACTATAAGGTGAGGGACACTTCCATAAATGAGAATTTTCAAGTACAAAAGTGAATTTTCAAGTACATAAGGTGAGGTACACTTCCTTGTCTTCATGTGCAAAAAGGGAAAGTGCCCTCATCTTATGGTGAGGGATAGATGCACATGAATGTTCCCCATATATATATAATAATACTAAGTGGGGCCCACATCTTGCATTTTATTGGGCAGGTGTGTAGTGAAAAAGAACTACACTTTACTTTCTTTTATATAAGTACTAGTGAAGCCCTGCATGTGCCTGTCCAAACATATATATGAAGAAAATTACAGCTCATAATGCTATATATTTTATTACAAATGAGCAAATCCGTATTGCTAGAATGAAATACTTTTAAGTATTTCCACCAAGATATCGATGAAAAAATAAATGAGTGACAGCAGATATTTGCTCTTGTTTTGGAAAGGGTTCCCTTTCTATAGTTTCTTCTCGACTTTAATCTCCTCCCATCATTTTTATTTCTTTTTGACAAAAAAGATAACATAAAATTGTATTGAAACAAGCATTACAAATAGAATTGAACAAAGCTTATTATTACACATGCATGTACGATTAAACAACTTGATCCATCTTTAGCTAATTAATCCTTTATAGTCTTAGCCTTAAAAAACACATTAAGAAACAATAATAGTATCAATTGAATCAAACATTAAGGAATATGCATAAAATTTAAAACGTCATTATTAAAAGAAGAAGCAAGGAAAAAGAGGAATCGAAATGTATGGAAATCACATTCAGATGTATAGTGACAGAAGTTCGAGTTCATCAAAAGAAGAGAATAAAAGAAAAGGAATCTCAAGCATTTGGTTGTTTGAAATTTGAGATGCCTACTTATCATTAAGGTTTTATCAGCACTTTCACATTTTATTTTACAAAGCTAATGTAAATCCAACTCAATAGCATGCCGCTCATATAGTGTTACAAGTGTTTTGTCTGAATGTATAATTTTTTTTTATAGCTTTACCTTCTTTCGGATTGAAAAGTTCTACTTTATTCCCTTTTCCGTTACCATTATAAATTTTTTCCTTTATTACTAGTTCTTTTATCCTGTCTTTTAGATTGTGCACCGCTTTTTCATATCTTTTTTGTTTTTATTAACTAACCAAATTTATTTAGATTAATGTCTTATCTCTTATATAGTGTTTTTGTAATTTATGATTGAAAGTAAAAATAGGGATTGTCCATTCTCAACTGTTTGCTTTTCTTTTATTGATGAGACTTTTATCTATTTAAATTCCAAATTATTTTAATCTTTTATTAAGGTGTAATTTTTCTCATGTTTTAAGTCTCTCATTGACTTGTGCATTTTTCACTGACCTAAAATTTTAATTTCTCCTAACTAATAGGATTGTTAATTATTTTTAATAAGTAATTTATGTTAATAACATTATTAGTCACTTCTGCCTTTTTTCACTATCTGAAGAGAATTTTTTTTAAGTTTCATTGGATATTAAAAAAGATAAATCTAAAGATCAAATATCATAAGACATGGATAAATGGAGAAAAGAAATAAACAGAAAAAATTATAAGGGTAACTGAAGATATTCTAAGTGTTTTCCAATAGAAATGTAATTTATCAATACAAATTAGGTTAAAAATAAAGAAGAAAAGAATTAAAGCATCCCCCTAGCCAATAATGATACAGGGTAATGGCTAGGAAACATGTCCCACCTAGATAAGTGGCAATTCATAGATATAGTGACATGTGAAAAATAAAACAAACACAAATAGGAGGTATGTGAATTTTTATCCTATACAAGTCATCCCAAGGTTGTAATCCAACCACAAATCCTCCACATGTATGTGAGCCATCAACTACCAACCCACATAATCTTGTGAATGGGAAAATTACCCAAATCGCAGTACCCTAAATTCAATTGGGAAAAGAAAAAAAATCCCTACTGCCAAGAAATCATTAAATCAATGTATGATCTTCTATTGGTTTAGTGTTAAGAAAAATGCAGTAAAAGGAGACAAAAGAGAAAAAGTGGGTTTTCTTCATACCTAGAAGACGAGTAGAAAAAAGGAGAAAGTCATCAAATGTTGTGGCCATGATATGTAAATTTATCATCTACTCGTGGATCTCATGAAAGTTGTCGATGAGTAGATTGATCTGAGTTATGAAGAGAAGAGATCATATTATTTAGGAGAGCAAACTCTAATAGGTTTTGTTTCAGTTTTCTTTATTTCTTTAAGGCAGTGCAAACTGCAGAGCTTCTCAAAGCGAAAATGAAAATCTCAAACACCTCTCTTAGGGCCCACTTTCTATGTGTCATGAATCATGATGCATAGGATTTGAAGTCTGGTGGAGGTGAGAAGATGGGTAGCCGTCCATTTTGATGCCATGCATGTCATGCTCTTGTGGGGCCCGCTACCTATATCTATTGGTCATGTTAATTGTGATTTGAACTTTGATTGAGAGTGGGAAGAACCGGCATATGGCGATTTGGATTTGGTTGAGTGGGCCCCATGGTGTGGAGAGAAAATTATAAGCAGATTCTTTCTTCGCAGGTCCATGCTAAGCCGGGCCAAAGAAATAAAAATATATTTATATTGAATATTTTCAGTAAAAAATTATTGATGAAATAAATAAATAAATAAATATATTATTTAGAAAAATGGCTTGGTTCATCCTAGTAGTAGCCACATTTATTAATGAGGTTGAATCACTAAAAATCAACATATGAACCTAAAGAAAATACAATGGCAAATGAAAAATTCTTTCAAAAGAAGAAAAAGCTATTTCAGTCTTCTTATTTGTGGAAAAAAAAAAAAACATTAATGATTACCGATGACATTTGAATTTTTTTTATTAAATAGGTTGTCTTGGTTTTGATGATGGGTTTGAGAGGACTATCCACTATAAAGCTTGTTGGATTTTGCAGATGGAGAGGTTGAGAGGACCATGTATCAGTATTTTATGAGTGGTATTTTGAGAGGATTAAGGAACTCGTATGTTGATGGGCTTATCTGATCAGCTCTGATCTAGGATGGATGGATTAACATTAGAGAGTGATGTGAGGATTAGGATAGGAAGATAAAATAGGAAAGTTAGGAAAAGATAAATTTGAGAAGAAGCTAGAAGGATTTTAGAAATGTAGTTATGGAAACATAATTTTAAGTTAACTCGAGAGATTTAGGGAGGAGATTTGGGAGGTGTAGTGGCCCACATGAAAGCCAAAGCTGTGTATATATTTTTTAAAAGTAATTCCTTCAAAGGAGAACTCCCTACCAGCTGACATGGCGCCCCTCGAGCACCCCTCCCCTATTGCTTTAATATATAGACCTCAAATGTACCAGAGCAAAATCCTTTTTGCGGCTGGCTTCATACTGAGTTTCTCCATTATTTTTGCTTTATTTTTCCAAAAAGACGCATACAAAATATAAGATAATAGTGTGTGTCCCTAGTTTAGCTCGGCAGATTAGGGACACCAAACGTTCTGATAGCTTGTGAGAGTGCATGAGCTCGAGTTTTTTCTAGGAAAAAAAAATGGGTTTTCATCTTTAATTGCTTTTTTTATATTTCTTGGTTTAAAGATCATCATCATCAAAATCTTGTCCCAATTTATATTAATGGGTTCAGCCGCATGAAGGCTAAATTCTTGAATAGGTAGCACTTCATTGGATTTATTCTTACTATTTTCATTTGTGTCCTCTTTGGCTTACCCATTTTTGAGGGGGCATCAAATTTCATAGATAAGTTTTATTTTCTTCCCAAACATTATCCTTTGATCCACGTTGGACAATGTTCAATTGCACTTCATTTAGCACATATTGATACTACCTTTAGATGTTCTTGATTGAATGTGCTCATTTCTAATTTTATCATAAATGCATTTAACATTCTTATCTCTGCTATTTGCATTTATGTCAAGTCGATCAAGTCGAGATAAAAGAGAAGAAAAAAATTTTAAGCATGTCTCCTCTGCCCTATTATAAGGGTAGTAGATATATATTATATAAGGGTGGGCCCCACAACTTAAGCATGTCACCTCTGCCCTTTTATAAGGGTAGTAGATATATATTATATAAGGGTGGGCCTCACAACTTGCATTTTATTGGGCATGTGTGTAGTGAAAAAAAGTACTACGTTTATATAAGGGTGGGCCCCACAACTTGCATTTTATTGGGCATATGTGTAGTGGAAAAAGTACTTACATATATAAGGGTGGGCCCCACAACTTACATTTTATTGGGCATGTGTATAGTGAAAAAGTACAACATCTTTCTCTCTTTTATATAGGGGTATAGAGATATATATCTATAATAATAATAATACTAAGTGGGGCCCACATCTTGCATTTCATTGGACAGGTGTATAGTGAAAAAGTACTGCACTTTACTCTCTTTTATATAAGGGTATAATAATAATAATAATACTAAGTGGGGCCCACATCTTATATTTTATTGGGCATGTGTGTAATGAAAAAGTACTACGTTTTACTCTCTTTTATATGAGGGTATCTCTTTCATATATATATATATATATATATATGGGAAAATTTCAAAACATGGCTCAAGTTTTTTCCAGATTTCAAATCAGGACAGAAATAAATTTACATTTCAAAACAGGCCTTAAGTTTTCTATTAACATTTCAAATCAGGACATCTGATGAGATTTTGAATTATCCGGCGAGATTTTGAGTTATCCGGCCACATACAACCAACATCATCTCCCATCCAAACGAGTCCAAACCAGCCATATAAATGCTTTTCTCCAACACCTTTTTCCTTCCATCATCGTTAAAATCCACCCATCTCCATCGTTTTCATCTTCATCCACCATCCCTCTTTGCTTCTGTCATCTCTATTTCTCGGTGATTTAAAAGATTCTAGATGGAGTACTGCAGGGTGGGATAGAAGTATTAGTGACGATGATGATATTTCATGTGAGAAACCCCTGAGACCATAGGGCTCCTCTCTTATCATCAAAGAAACACATTCCTCTTGGATGAACTCCTGAAACACAAAAGAAAAATCACATTTCTCTACCTAAGATGTTTGAGATTAGAGATGGTAAGAAAGAGATGAGAAGTAAATTAAAGGACTAAAGTGGAACCACTGGTAGCAGGGAGTGGAGAAGGTTCCTTTGACATCGGATTATCCCTAACAAGGGAGAGGTGCATCAGGGAAGATGAGATGGGATTTCAAGGACGGAATTAGGCCATTTCTCGATTTGGTGCTTTATGATCTCACTGGTGCGGAAGCCATGGAGGTAGGGGAATCTCGGCTTCTCCTGTTCCTCCTCGTTCATTTTCTCCATCTCACCAGCCAAAAAAAAAATCGATGGAATGGAGATGTTGAATGGAAATGGGTTTCTCTTCTTTATAAAGACATCTGCAAATGGGAAGATGGCTGGATTTGATGAGGATTGAAGGAAGAACAAGGTGATGGAAGAAGGTGTTGGGTAAAAGTATGGCTGGTTTGAATTCTTTGGATAGGAGAATATGTTGGGTTGCATTACCTGATAACTCAAAATCTTGCCGGATAATTCAATAGCTCACCGGATGTCCTGATTTGAAATGCTAATGGAAAACTTAATGCCTGTTTTGAAAT
This sequence comes from Umbellularia californica, assembly GCA_028538565.1. Lineage (NCBI taxonomy): Eukaryota > Viridiplantae > Streptophyta > Magnoliopsida > Laurales > Lauraceae > Umbellularia > Umbellularia californica. The sequence goes on along the minus strand of JAPQWN010000012.1, from coordinate 28,780,119 downwards.
GTAAGTTCATTTTTGTCCCGATTTGAAATCTGGAAAAACCTTGAGCCCTGTTTTAAAATTTTCCATATATATATATATATATATATATATATATAAAGTTAGCTAGTTGACGTTTAATGCCATAGGCTCTTTCAAAACCATTTTAACAGGTTTGGCTCTTCTAACGCCATTCCATCAGGATCTTGAGGTAACATTTCCATGAAAATAAATCTAATTATAAATTAAATTTATCTGGATAAAAAAATGTAAATATCTGGATTTAATTTAAGATATTAGCAAGACCGAGCAACTATTTGTCCTTTATATATATATATTGGATTTATTTAGGTGAGAGCTAGTTTTCACTTATTATATGAGAATTTTCAGTGGGGCCCAACTATGGGTCCTATTTGGGGATGAGACCAGGGGATGGAAAGATCTATGTGAGACCACCCCAAATATCAAGTTTGACTTGACCCCATGCCCCTAACCCCTGCATCTGTGGCCCACAAGTTTAATGGTTTCATATTAAAAAAAAAAATTCAACCCTTGATCGAATGGTTTAGTCCATTCGAATGTGTGCCAATCCTTGGGATCAATGATGATGGGTCCCTATTTGTGCATGATTTGTATGGGTTGCTAGGTGGGTCCCGCCAATAGTTCTCAAGGAAGCTCTCTCTCTCTCTCTATATATATATATATTCTAAAAAGGATATATAATATTAATTATTAAAAGCACATCACCCACAACAGATCATCAGAGAACAACAACCATAGCAGACAAGACCAACCATATAACAAAACAGACATGACCAGCCATACCACAAAAGACCAACAAACGACACTGCACAGCAAGATTGGGGCACTCCTACCATGTGACAACTGCCCCTTTGTAGACCACATAATAACACACCGACTCCAACTCAGAGACCGAATCTATCCTTTGAGATAAGCCTCCACCTCTGAAGCCCTCAATCTGTCCTTTATATTTATTAGATCTTTTTGTTGTTTCACTTCTTTGACTGCTTATGAGGGTGATGGAGAAAGAAATTTAATGATATATAAAATAGGAGAATATTCATGTGCATCTATCCCTCACCATAAGGTGAGAGACACTTCCATAAATGGGATTTTCAAGTACAAAAGTGAATTTTCAAATACATAGGGTGAGGTACACTTCCTTGTCTTTATGTGCAAAAAGGAAAAGTGCCCTCACTCTATGGTGAGGGATCGATAGATGCACATTAATGTTCCCCTATAAAATATACTCGTATTCAATTTCATATATATATATATATTGAATTGTTATTATAATTTATATTTTAATTAATTCCTCATTAATATTGAGTTTCCATAATTATTCAAGAGGATTTTACTGGAAAATACCCAGTATTTGTCCGTTGCACTTGATAGTGCCTCGGAACTAGTACTACACAAACGGGGTCTGTCAGACCCCGTTTGGTTTTTTTTGCCCAATTTGAAATGAGTGACGCTAGCGTCGCTCAGTGTTGTTTTTAGTGACGCTAGTGTCACTCTTCGCCTTTTTATTTAACCACCAAACCCTTTTGTTTTCCATTCCTTTCTCTCCCCTTCCTTCCTCACCACCACCACCATCATCATTGTCTAACATTTCATGTGGGACTCATGGCAACCAGTGGCGGACCCAAGATGTTTCTTTGGGTGGGGTGGATCCAAATTTGAAGTTAAGTTTTAGGGCAAAACCTTTGATTTTTATATAGATTTTGGGAGTGAATCCATGAATTTCATGTGGGTTTCAAAAGTAGACAAAAGCTTTTAAATTTTGGAAGTAGAACCATATCCAGGCCCACCCCAGTAATATATGTAAGTCCACCAAAGAAAAGTGATAAAAATAGCTTACTTGAATCTTCATGTCTTTCTCTTCCTATTTACTTTTAGATGAAAGATAGGACGAAATTGCTTTGCATGTGTCAAAGTTAATTTAAAAAGAGACAAAAGACCTCATTCTCTCCTGTCCCACTCTTCCTATTTACTTCAGATGAAAGAAATGACAAAATTACTTTCCATGTGTCAAAATACATCATTCTCTCTTATCTTTCTCTTTGACTAAGAGAGAAGAAAAAAGTTAAGCCTCTACCAGTGGCTTGAAAACGTGTCATTCGTTCTCTGTGTATAAAAAAAATCCCTGAGTTCTTCCTTCACCTAGTTGCAGAAACTGGTAGAAACGAAGAAGGAGACAAGAAGAGTGACGATAGCGTCACTAAATTTCATAATTTAGTGACGCTATTTATGAAATTTAGTGACGCTATCGTCGCTCTGAAAAAATAATAAAAAAAGAAGAAAAAGTGGCGGGAGGAATTCTTCCGTGGTGAAAGTGTTCCGAGGCACTATCAAGTGCAACGGACAAGTACCGGGTATTTTCCAGTAAAATTCTCATTATTCAATGATTTTTCAATTATTTTTTGAGCAGATATAAGTTGTTGAACATCGAAGACCTACAATACTAATTAGGATCATGTGCTATATATAGTAAAAGAAGTAAGCAGTTTATTTATAGTACAACCATGAATTCCTAAGCACATGCAATTAAGCAATCAACAAAGTATAGATATTATAGTTTACATGTCCAATTGTAGGCCCGTTTATTACAGTACAACCATGAAGTGCATATTTCTATAAACATGTAAATGAAGAGGCTAAATGGCGAAGATGGCGATGATGCTTGTGTTAATTTCATAAAATTTCTTTGGTGAATCCTTTTCAAGTTTATGCAGTACATCCTGCTCTTTCATTTTCCTGCAAATTTTTTCGGTAGATGATTAAACAACAAAAGTAATAAAATGGCATGTCATCAGAGGTTAATAAAGCTTTAAAAACTTTGAACGCTAATGATTCCAGAACTTTCAATGAATGCTTTAAAATATATATAAATATTCAAGTGAGAACTAGTTCTCACATACTATGTGAGAACTTTTTTGTGGGGCCCAACCAGCAACCCATCCAAACCTAGCAACTAATAGGAAACCCCTTGATAGTCACTAATCCCAAAGATTGGCACACATCCAAATGGATTGAACCGTTGGATCGAAGGTTGAATATTTTTTTGAATATGAGGCCATTAAACTTGTGGGCCACGGATGAAGGGGTTAGGGGCATGGGTTTGGGATTAAACTTGATACATGGGGTGGTCTCACATAGATCTTTCCATCCCCCTTGGTCCCATCCCCAAATAGGGCTCACAATTAGTCCCTACAAAAAAGTTCTTACATATTAAAAAAGTTCTCACATAATATGTGAGAACTAGTTCTCACTTGAATATTTCCCATATATATATAAATCATTAAATATTTTCTTCTACATTGTTGTCATGTTTACCTCAATAAGTTTCCGGTGTTATAGGTCAGTCACCCGATGCAGCTTTTAAATCTTCCACTGTTGTTTTTCACAAACGTGACTCAAATGATAAGATTGATTCTTGAAAAAAAGAATTTAGAAGAATTTAATTTGTAATCGAGGTATATATATATATTTCAATCTTTGGGATATTAGTAGTTGTTAGATTATCATACCTTCTTCGTCTTTGATTTTGTCATCTATTTTCTTCAGCATAATCTGGCTTTCACTTTTAAATTCAATTGTTTCCACCTTGGTTACATGTAGTCCCCTTACCATTGAATTTTCGTCCATGTCCCTAGTAGCTTTAACAGTAGACATATATTGTGTCCAAAGTGTATACCGTATTTCTTCTTCCAGCAACTCGTACCAATTTTCCTATGCATGAAAAGAAACTGTTAGGCATAAGTTCGAATTTGATTAGATGAATTTATTTCTAGTACAAGTTTAAGTAATTAGTAAAATTTACTGTCTTTACGATATCTTCAAAAGTACAGTTTGTTGAATTGAATAGTTTTTTAACGTCATCATCAAAGATAATTACCAATGCATCTCCTGTGTTGTCCATCATCTTTAACCTTGCTATATACCTGTATTATTTATCGGTTTATTTATTTTATTATCATAAACTCTAAAATTTTGAATTTTTAAAGTTTACCTCATAGTTGTTTCTGGATGATCTTCACAATGAAGGCATTTGGTCATATCATCAGGTGGATTTACCTTTCTCTTGCATTTTTTACACTGCAGATACCATAATGGATTTTCCTTACTTAATTTAACTGCAGTTGCTCTAATCTCGAAGAATTTTCCTCACAATTTAATTTCTGTTGCATGATTGATATCAAATGCATTCTGTCATTCTAGGTCCTAAAATTAGTTGTTTAAAATATGTAGGAAATATAAATTGTCATATTTTTGTATTCACTCTTCTTAGAATAATCAAGGCAACCACAGAATAATTCCTACATAATTTATTTTTTTAATCCCTATGCTTTACCTTCACCTACTAAAAGACACAGGACGGAAATGTTCACTCTGTGTTAAACTTTGAATCTCACTTTTTTTCTCTTGAAAGTTATAGCATGGCAGCGCACAATTTAGCGGGCATCATGATGATATATTACTATATTATGTACACTATATCAATTCATAGACATTAAAAAAAAAATTAGAAAATTATTCATGTATGTGCTTGTAACAATGATTTCTCAAATTTGAAGAAAAATTCGAATCTCACATACCTATTTAGTTGCTTTTATACTTATTGAAATGAAAGATCGCAAGCAGTACCAAATATTTGAGCTCTGAGAGAGCACTGAATATTAGAAATGGAGAGAAAGAAATGGGAGAAGGAGAGAGGAGAAGAAAGAGAGGAGGTTAAGAAAAGAGAGAGACAGACATAAAGAGGAAGTTAGATAGAGAGAAAGGAAAGACACATCGGTTCAAGATGAGTTTTTTTTTTTTTAATTCAAATTTGAGATGTATGAATTGGATCCCTCTTCCATTTGCTGATGTGGCTACTTGTGGATTGATTCAAACTAAAAAAAACTCAAAAATGGGTCTCAACTGCACAACCGTTTTACACCTTTCAAGAGAAAGAATAAGCCGCCCCAAAAGCAAACAGAACATGGCCACTTAGATAAGCTCTTGAAAAGTAGATATGAATTATAGGTAAATCCCTGTGCAAAAAGCCACGTGCTAAGTTTCCTTTGAAAAGAAAAATGAAAGAGGAAAAGAGAAAAGAGAGTGACGTGATCAGGTTGGAAAGCACTTGAATGGGTAGGGTTAAGATGAGCCGCATAACTCACACCATCACCATAATCATCAATGAAGCCCTGCCCTAAGTCAGAGCTAACTACGTTGGGTCGTTTTTAAGAATTTTAGTCTCTATGAATTAGGATTGCAAATAGATACCCAATTATCTTATATGATTAACCAATGTCTACGATTCTAAAAAAATTATGGGTTTGGAACCTAATTGTTGTCCCAATTAAGAATTAGATTCGAGTCTGGATCCTATTTTTGGATCCATTAAATAATCGGGGTCCAATTCCGGGTCCGACCCGAATATCTAAAACCATACCCATAGTTCTCTCTCCACTTTGAAAATGAAAAATACAGATTTCCCTCCCTTGTGCGAATTATCATACTTCCTAGTATTAAGGAAAGCCACATCTCTGAAGGCTAGTCAATCAGTACCCTCCTACCCTTCCACACCCAGGGGTGAACCTATGCACAACGACTCACCTGCGTTAAACCATACTGCATTTCAAAATTTTTTTAAAAGTCACGGGACCCCCCTCAAAACCAACATGAAAATTATCAAGTTTGTCCAAAAAAACCAAACTACCCAGGGCAACCTTAAAAGAAAATCATGGGTCCCCACTATAAACACCGACCCTATTTCTCATCTGATTCATTTCCGTTCCTTATACCAAGACCACTACCATTCTTCTCAAGACCCTACCAGCCGAATGATCTCTTCTTCAATCCCTGTTGCGGCGTTTTGGCGATCTGATTCTTTCATGGTGTCTCAAAATCCAAACTACTAAGACCAATACCATTCAGCAAGATATCCCCCACTGTGAGCTTTGCGTCTACGTGAGATTATAAATGAGCATGCATTTCCCCATCTTAGGTTAAATCCTTTTTTTGAAGACGAACCCATCTCTTCCCCAAGTTCCATTTCTAATCTTCCTTAGAAGAAAACAGTGATGTCTAATCTGATCACCATTTTCTTACTGTTTTCAATCACGAATTAGGTAATCTCCCTCCACTCTCTCCTTCATCACTGGATCTCTATATTCAGTCATTAGTTTCCTGAAAACCCTTGATCTGAAAAAGCGAACAGGCCCAATCAAAGATGGTTCCGAAGCCAGAACCGATTGGTGGAGTCGAAACTGGTTCCGGGTCCAATCCGATAGGTTCCAGCGGGATCCCAATCCTTTCTTTGAGATGCGGGTCCAGATCCTTTTCTTGATATTTTCATTCATGTCTTCTTTGACTTATCCTCTTTTTTTTTTTTAATAAAATATCAATCTGAATAGAAAATTATTTTCTCACTCACATAACAAATTATTATGTTGGAAATAGGGTACTGATTTCTTTATGGCTTTACAGATTTTTATCATATGATATGAGGTCCACCTATTTTGAAATGCTGGTTCTACAGTATTAGTATTAGTAGGTTATTGGTTGTAAGGAAAAATAGCTTTGATAAGGAGATCTTATAATTTCAATGGCTATTTGTAGGATGAGAAATTCAATTCCTTGCAAACAAAACAAATGGACCCTAATGAGCTTCCAATCTCACCCTAATCTCTTTATGGTTTTATTTTTTATTATTATTATCGTTGAAATGAATGATGATGAATTAAACAGTGGGGGCCATAAATTCCATATTTGGGCAATGGGGCGTGTCTGTATCGTCTTCGGACTGGAACATCAGCGGGGAGCCATGCAGCGGAAAAGCCGTCGATTCCACCACCCTCGACAATTTCAACCCCGCCATAAAATGCGACTGCTCCTTCAACAGCTCCACCACCTGCCACATCATCAAACTGTAAGTACACGCATCTTTTCTGATGAGGCCCACTTGATCATCCATCATCAGATACGATTTCCGTTTACACTTGCTGATTGATGAAATCAATTTCTCTGTGCCTGTGCTTGTCTTCCTCCTTTTCTTCTTTTTTCTTTTTTCTACTTTTTCCGTTTTCCAGGAAAGTCAGGGGCCAAGCAACAGGAGTGATTCCGGAAGAGATTGTGAATTTGCCTTTCCTCAATACTCTGTGCGGATTTCTCTACTTCTTTATGAATTCAATTTCTCTAGTAAGATTCAGATCAAAGTGGGGTACAGTTTGGCCGTTTGTTTAGCATTGGCAAGGAGTGGAGTAGTAAATTTATAATGTGACACTCCAAGGGGCCTATATCCTTTGACTAAAAAAAGGGTATAATAAAGTAGGTTACTCTTCAAACCTGGTTTTTCCAATTTTAATAACCGAAATTCAGATAATATCACTAGAGTCGCCTGACTCTTGTAAACATTTTTTTTTCTTTTTTCTTTTTTACTTTTTTTTTTTGCCATATCTCATGATATCATGGATTTATCCGTTTCTGTATCATTCATTTTCTGAAACCGGCAAGTGAATTTGTTGTTTACTGAATAAAAAATAATATTTTGTAAAAAGTAAATACATATCTGACCATCATTTCTTAGGTTCTATCATTTGAAAAGATGTCACATGAAAGCCATGAATGGAACAGTCCCATGATATCATGGGATTTATTGTGACATATACGGTTCCCATGATATCATGGAATTTGGGGCAAAAGTTTTAAAAAAATGTTGGTAATAGTCAAGCGATTGACCTTGGTGACATTATCTAAATTTGAGTCATGTAATTGAAAAAAAAGGTGTTTTACGGAGGAGTAATATGTCAAAACTCAAAACCGCAAGAAAGTATGGTATGGCAAATTTGATAAAAAAAGCTGTTTTTTTTATCTCTTCTCTCTCTCTCACCTATACTTTACCTTGTACTATCCAAACAAGAATCTTACTACACTTTTACTATTTACTTTAACATACCTTACCAGGTACCTTTTCATGATTTGATATCCACTTCATTTTTGCTACTCCATGTGTAAACGAACAAGGGGTACAGGCATGTTTGGTATTGCAAATCATAAGCCATCCCAGAAAGTGAGTGAAGGATTCGACATTAGCCTGGCAATACCAAACCTGGCACATGGCCATCCCTAAGTGAAACAATTCGCCCTAGTCAAAGTCTTCCCCACTTTGAGCTGAATCCTGGCCAGGCTTTCAGGCCTTAGGCTAGACCAGGTCTGTTTTCTGGTCTGTTAATCAAATGGAATAGGTTTGAAAATGTGTGCATTAAGGCCCAATTAAAATCAAATGGCCCAGGGCAGTTTGACATATCCAAATCGGTATATCTATCAATAGGAGAGCTAGAACTTTGTCCGACTCTCACAAGACAGTGAGTTGGATCAAGGCCAAAATATTATGCCTGAGCCAGTTATTGGAATGGCTGGATTTGGACAAACTTTGGCCCATGGCCCTTTTTGTAGGTTGCAAGCACAACTCTACTGTGGATCTTCTACATGGGTCCACTCCAGTCCAATATATAAACTTTTGGCTTATGATGATAAGTCAGCTGATTTTTACATCTAGGAGGCTCCACAGTTGGTCTGTTCATCTTCTTGGACCCACCATGGATATGGTTTATTTGAGAGATGTTTGTGATATTCTCCAATCTTCGCATGGTTGTGTAAGGGCCTTGTCAAATGGGACTGGTCCGAATCCACTGGTTGTGGACTCCCTCATAAAACCTTTAGCCATTTAGCATGGCTGACCTTAGTCTGATCCTCTGGCCCAATAGCTAAAAAGGCTGGCCCGGATTTGTCGCTACCAAAATACTTGACTGGATGGTCCATTCTTTCTGGACAAACTCAACATGAACATTCCTTATAATTCGCCTAAATCTGGCCCTAGCCTGACTTTATGCCCATGTGCTGGATTCAGGTCTTTAGTGCTAGGCTTGAAAAATAAACAGGCTGGGTTTACAAGCTTTGGCCTCAGTCCACTTAGGGTACCAAAAGATCAATCGCCCCGAATGCGGCACCATGGCTTGGGTCTCCCTAAGAAACTCTTAATTGAAATATGTTTAACATGCGGCACTTTTTTTTTTATTTTATTTTATTTCAGAATTTTGGAGCAAAATTACTTAACAGGTCCCTTACCAGCATTTATTGGGAACTTAACTTCCATGCAATACTTGTAAGTTACATAGCTTAGCTTCTCCCATGTTAACTCATCAACTTCTATTATATACACTTAAGAAGGTTTGTCTAATCTCTGATTTTTTAAGCTGCAGCCACTGTGGAATATGTGTAGAGTAGGCATTGGTCCTGTTATTGTTATCACAAATATAAACTAATGTAGGAAAGATAATGGAGGTTTGTGAGCAATAGAGCATTACTCACCTCCATTCCCCTGTCTTCACAGTTGTAGACATGGGACATGTGGCAAGCACAACCCTTGATATAGTGGACCACCAAGTGTACTCATCTTAGCTGTTGTAATTTAGCTGTTGAATGTGTATTTCACTGCTTTTCTGTTTTCTATTTTTGATTTTTTTTTATAAAGTTTTTCAACTGCCGTTCTGGCTTCTAAATCCTAATTGCTTAGTCTGATTGTTGTGGTTTACACCTATAGCTAGTTAACATGGTGGTCTACCATATCAATGGTTTTGATTTCCTTTAATATATGCCAGATGTACAATAGTGATTTTCAAGTCTAATGACTCTTAACAAATAAGATTTTCAAGTCTAATGACAGTTAACCAATAAGAAAGCTGGGAAGCCTCAGCATCTGGTTGTTCTTGCTGTTGTGAGAAATAATCACATATATTATTCAAAAAAAGAAAAGAAAAGAAAAGATCACATGCAGTTACCTATTTATCCCAACATCTTGTCCATAGCTTTTATAATTTATGTATGTATGTATGTATGTATCTATGTATAAACTCTTCTTTCCTGTATAAAGAAGGGCTAAAATGGATCTTAGTGTCCTTCTAAATTAGTAGTTAATGTTGTGAAAACCACAATGAATGAGCTGATCAAACTGTTTTCACCATAAAAGGATCTTCAAACTATGAAATAATTAGGACCGATACTAGAACCAGAGATTGGCAGGGTATAAATTATAAACAGCATTCTTGATCAGATTGTACTTCATGACTTTTTTTTTTGTTGATTTTATTTTGTCATTGTTGATATCATGTTTAATGAGATTCGGACTGATGAACAAAATGGTTTGGTCTCAGCCATCCTCTTTGATAGTATGAGCAGTTGTTTTTGAAAAAAAAGGAAAAATGACACATCCAATGCTTGGATTCTGTTGGAATTGCCCAAGCATTGGTCTACTTAGTTAGACCAGTTCAATAACTGAGCTGAAAAGTCACTGTAACTTCAACCTCTTGTAGCTTGTGAGGGAGGGGAGGGAAGGAGGGATTTGTAAAGAATACGTAAAACCTTTTTCGCTTTTGAAGGAGAGTTGAAGGGTGATAAGCAAATATTGACACTCAAAAATTATTTCGATGACGTTATCATTTCTAAATTCGTATCTTAATCTGTCTTAGATACTAATTGATATTTCTGAGGGTAATTATGAGAGTTAATAGTGCATCCAACCAAACAGTGAATATCTGGTGCCTGCCAACTGATAGGTGGTTGGACCATTTCCTACAATGGATAAATTCTCCACATACAAAATAATATTATAATACTCTTTACTTTCAGAAGGACATTATAAGTTTGTAGATGTTAGATATCATATTCTATTATCAATAGATTCAGTTTGGTTCCTAGAAATATCACATTGTTTATTGAATACCTGGATGTGTAAAACTAAGGTGTGTAACTAAGGTTTTCTCTATGTCCAACCAAAAAAAAAAAAAAAAAAAAAAAACACACTTAGCTCCCCTGCTTTTGATAATCTTTGTTTGTTCAAGTTTGGTTATACATATGCTTATGGAGGTGTATGAGATTATCTCTTCCTTATTCGTTTCATCTTTAAGCCATAATGGTTATTTTGATTTTATGACAGGTCAGTTGGTATTAATGCATTGACTGGGAACATTCCAAAGGAGCTTGGGAAGCTTCAAAATCTACTTGGACTGTAAGATATGCTTCCCTACCACTTTAATTTATGTTGAGTGGATAAATTTTATATATGATACTTGGTAAATGTACCATTGTTGATGCTCAAATCTTACATGTTTCTACAGGTTCATAAGCATTGAATGGCCGTGCTTGTGGGCTTAGCTAGTACCCATTATGATAAAGAAAATCCTCTGTGGAGCTCATAAGCTCATGAGCTCACCGCGAAACACCTAGTGGGGCCCACCTTCTGATCCATCCTTGGGATCGGTGATTAACAAGGGGGTCCTTGTTATTTGATCCACTTAGATGGATCATAAGGAGGGCCTCATTAGGTGCTGCTCATGGTGAGCTTATTGAGATAGACAGAGGATTCTCCATACGTACATGGGCCTTGCTCTTGTACATTCTTACGGTGCGTCCTTATTGCATATACAAGCTATTGGGGCCACCTGGGTCTGGAACCCAACATCAAGGAAAAAGGGGATCAAAAGATCCAATTGGAACTACCCCAAATATCAAATTTGAAGTCAGTCTAATGCCCCTAACCCCTTTAGTTTTGGCCCACAAGCTTAACAACTTTATATGAAAAAAATATTGACCCTTGAGCCAATGGTCTAGTCCATTCGAATCGGTGCAAACTAATAGGATTAGTGACTATCAGGGTGTGTGTGATATTGATCCATTTGGCTGTATCATAAGGTGGGTTCCACTAGGTGGTATGGTATGCACCAAGTAACCTAAAAATAAGCTACTACTATGCACACAATTAAAACTCGCAAGCGCACAAAATCACTATGTAGTGTAGTGAATTGTAAGTACGAGGTTGATCCCACGAAGACTTGTGATAAAACAATGCCAAAAGCAACTAAAAATCAGAATATTAAAAGAAACAATTGAATGACGAGAGGTTGAATTAAACTACTAAAAACAGTAAATTAAACTATCAAAATCTAAATGGAAAATAATCTAAAACACACAACTAATATTAGAATTGAAAACAATGATAATGAATGAAATAGGGTTTTATCTACTCCCCTAACCAATCCTGTGCATGTCCCTTATTATCTTTTAATAAAAAATCAGATTTTATTAGTGACATCTATCAACCTAGACCATGGCATATGTATCTAGATTACTATTCCCCTAAACCTAATTCATGAGTGGCATACTACATGAATTGTTCATCATGATGGAAAAACTAAGCATGGCATGTGTTCTAGTCAAAACAATCATAATACATAAAAACAATGGGAAAGATAAATGCATGAGTCTAAGCATGGCATATACTTAGATTATTCATGGTTCTAAACCCTAGATGCCTAACATCAAGATCAATCAAAATTAAGTTAGTTACTCTTAAAATTAATTGAACATGGCATGGTTGGCATGGCATGTACACAACTCATCAATTAAAAACATGGTTTAGAAACTCAACTAATAAAACTGAAATCTGAATTAAAAGACGCCAAAAGAGACTACATAGAACTAGGCTAGGGTTTTAATTACACCCTAGCCCTAAAAAGTTTAGCTACTCATGTCTTTAATAAAAAATAAACTAGAAAATAGAGTCATAAGAAGAAAACTAGAAGATTGAAGAAGCAGAAGATGTCGGCCAGCAGCTTGTTCCTCTTTTCCTCGCTCCAGAAGCTCTCCAAAATATGCCTCAAGGATGGCTTCGAAGGTGCTGTACGGCTGCTGGAATTATGGGATGATGAGTGGCTGATTTGATGGCTGGATGTGGCTGGGTAGTGTGCTGGACGTCCCCCCTTGTATCTCCTTATATACTTTTGCAACAGCCCTCTCTAGTGAATAGTTTCCTTGTAGGTTTAGATCTCCATCTTGCTTTACAATTAGGCTTCCTAATTAGAATGAAATGGGAGTCTTCTTTCTTGATTAGCAAGACTTTTTAAATCTGGTCTCACTTGTATCTTCTAGAAAATTCCTCACATGGACCCACAATTCTAAGAATTAATTACAAGAAACTGAATCTGAAGCTTTTATAATAAAAGTGGGCCCATATGATGCGTGCACATTGAGTGTGGGACCCTCTTTTAGACTTCTAATTTGGCTTGAATTCTTGCTTTAAACATTCCTTATTTTTCTCCTTATTTTTCTTCTGTATTCTTGGGCTCCACTTGGACTTGAATAAGGGCTTGTTTGGCGACTCTTATCTTTAATGAAACAGATCTATAAAAAATCGATCTATTTTAAATAGCCTTGTTTGAAATAGATAGTGTAGAAGTAAGCTGTTTGGTAACACTTTAAAATAGATTGAAATAGATTCTTTTAATTCAATGGTTGATATCTTTTTTTATAAATTTATTGATATACATAATGAGTCAGTGGTTAATACTTGACCACTTGAATTAGGCACTACAAATTGACCTCATAGCCATGTTTATCCATCCAAAGAGGACTAACGGTTCTGATCTTTTGTTTGAGGCCCACAAATGTAATAAAACATGGATCTAATGGTATGGGTTTTTTTTTTTTATAAATATCTAAATTTATATGAACATCCAACGGTTGCAATTTGGATGTGTGGCTGTTTTTTACCCTCTGAGTCTAGTCAGTGGTGTGGATCTTGCTTTAGGGGCCCAAAAGTTAAAGAAAAAATGAGAAACACGACCTACTAAAAGTAATGTCATGTTTCACTGTTCATATTAGGGTCTTTCCGCTTCAGGCAATTTTGTCTGATTGGATTTTTCCCCTTTTGCTTACTTTTTGAAAAAGACAAATCATGTCTTAAGGTCATTTGAAAAGGACACAGTAAATGTAACTAACAAACACAAAAATCTGATTGAATCAACTTTTAGACAATAAGAGGGAGAAAATAGAGATGCCAAACTGAACGTAAGACTTTTCAAATTCTGAAATTCAGCTCTTTGCAATGACTGTGGGCCCCTTTGTTGGGCGTGTGGTATGCTTTGGAGTAGTCTTCTTTTTCTTCTTTGATTTCACTTTGCTTTCTTGATTAAGCTTTCTTTCTCCAATTCTTTCCTTCTTTGATTTGAATTGTAAGTTGTCCAAAGAATTAGAAAGTCTTCTTGAAATCTGAAACAGCTTGTTTGGGACCCACCATGGCTCTTCTTTATGATTCACGCCCATCGTTCTCTTCATTAATTCCTCTCTTTTTGCTTCTTTTTACCTTTGCATAAAAATCAACAAAAAATATGTAAAATCAAATAAAATAACTCTAACTAGCATAAGATCAATCAAATATTAGGGCTTAGATTGTAAACAATTAAGCACTTATCAAACCCCACACTTACCTTTTTCTAGTCCTCGAGCAAAACAATAAAATAAACAAGTAAGAAAATTAAAACACGAAAATATAAAACCTATCCTTCCACCATTAGTCTCTGAGATGTCTGATCAATACATGATTCAAAGAAACAAGAGTCTCAAGCAGTTCACAATCCACATGCTCAAAGGGTTGTGTGTAAAACAATACCAACATAACTTTCAGTTTAGGCTCTCACACAACCAAACAATCATTGTTGCAAATCAGTTTAACTTCAATCCTCACCATATATACACCCACAATAGAAACACTCAATAATTGGTTAAGAGTGAACAAACAATGATCTCAGGAAAAATACCACATGCTTGAAGTGAAATCACACACCATAGGCTCCCATTCCATCTCATCTCCACACTGGGACTACACTTCACCTAGGATCAATTAGGACTTTTATACATGGGTTATCATGGGGCTAGGGTGAAGGTTTAAGAATGAGAGGAAATGGATAACAAGATCTAAGGAATTTGCATAGAATCAAACTTCTGGTTCCTTTATACACTTCTGATTTCGGCGGCTAAGGCTTGCATTTTGAATTTCCACCTTCTTGAGTCACACATCCTCCTTATTGTATTATTCTCTTTTTTTTTTAAACATGAAACTATGGAAATGCAGGGTAATGACAACCTTTCTTTTATTTTATTTTTTCTCGAGCCTTGCACACATTTTGTAGTAAACCTTGAATTCATCTTTATACTTCCTTAGATAAGGTAAGGTTGTTCATTTGGTAAGGTAACTCCCCCGAACTTAGGAGTTGGTATGGGTGCAAGAATTGGCTTAATTAAGGCTCAACATGGATAACTAGTGATAAACATCGAAGGGAATGGATAAAAAAGCACAAACTAGTCAAACATTACCTAAAATCATATCCTATGGTTTGTGTGGTTGAAATATGCCTCGATTGGATAAAAATGAGAGTTCTAGCATGTTATTCCATATAAAATTCAGAATATGTGACCAAAGAATGATAATGAAATCAACTGCATCATGGAGATCAAGAAATGAAAGATCATGTCACTCAGCATATAACCCTCTCAAGAATAAGCATTTAGGCTCAAATCTCACTAGGTTGCACAAGTTTTCACCAAAAGCATCTAATCATTCAATTATGCAAGAGCTTTCAACCTCAACCATATCAGCATTGTAATCCACACAGTGATAGCTCAACGTGCTTAATAAAGAGCCCGCATAATTCAGTTCAATGAACCATACAAGGCAAATCATCATTTCTCATCATTGTGGTAGGAATGAACTATGACTCAAAGAAAAACAATTAAATATTTTTGTGATTTTCGAAAATTTTTAAATTTTTTTTCTTTTTTTTCTTTTTTTTTTTTTTTTTTTAAATGACTCTATCCCTATCCTAACTAAGACACTTCCCTCAAACTAAAATTAAACATTATCCCCAATGTTGTAAAATAAAGTAAGAAGGAAACACTAAAAACATAATAGAAAAATAAATAGAAAGATAGGGAAAAGGGTAAAAGAACTCAGCTGGATATGGTGTACATCGTCAGCTCGGAATCTGCATCCTTAACTTTTCCTTGCAAAGAGCTGGGTTACCTCCCGGTAGTGCTTGCTTTATAGTCTTCAGCAGGACTGTGCTTTTCTATCAAGTGGAAGATGGATCTGTGAATGTAATCACATCCACATCCTTATCAAAATTCTGCTCCCAATAGGGTTTGAGCCTATGTCCATTGACTTTGAACTTGTTACAATTCTTTGGATTAAAGATCTCAATAGCCCCATGCTCAAATACCTGAGTGACCTCAAAGGGGCCACACCATCTGGACTTTAGCTTTCCTGGAAATAATTTGAGTCTTGAATCCAAGAGTAAAGAGTAATACTTTCTGTCCCACCTCAAACGTCTTTCTCAATAGCTTCTTATCATGGAACACTTTAGTCCTCTCTTTATACAGTTTGGCATTCTCATATGCGTCATATCGTAGCTCCGCAAGCTCATTCAGCTGTAACTTCCTCTTCTCACCTGCTTCTTTCATATCAAAATTAAACTTCTTGATCGCCCAGAATGCCCTGTGCTCCAATTCTACCAGCAGATGACATGCTTTCTCATAGACCAACCGATAAGGAGACATGGCTATAGGAGTCTTGTAGGTTGTCTTATATGCCCAAAGTGCAATCTTTCCTGTTTGGCTGCACAGTCTTTTCTAATATCTGCTTGATCTATCTATTTCTGACTTCAACCTGGCCACTAGTATGAGGGTGGTACGGAGTAGCTATCTTGCGAGGGATCCCATATTTCTTCCTTAACTCTTCAAAAGACATATTTTTGAAGTGACTGCCACCATCACTAATGATTGCTCTTCGTGTCCCAAATCTAGCAAATATCATGTTCTTCAGAAATTCCAAAACCACCTTGTGGTCATTTGTCTTACTTGGAATAGCCTCCACCCATTTGGACACATAGTCTACTCCGACCAAAATGTAGAGGTACCCATAGGATGATGGAAATGGTCCCATAAAATCAATCCCCCATACGTCAAAAAGCTCCACCTCTTGTATGTTTTTTAGTGGCATCTGATTCCTGGAGGAAATGTTCCCCATTCTCTGGCACCTATCACAACTTAAACAAAAAGCGTGTGCATCTTTAAATATAGAGGGCCAAAAGAAACTAGATTGAAGTACCTTAGCGGCTGTCTTTTTTCCTCCAAAATGTCCTCCACACACCTTGCTGTGGCAATGTGCTAAGATGCTCTGAACTTCTTCTTCTGGTACACATCTTCTGATGATCTGATCTGAGCAGTACTTGAACAAATATGGGTCATCCTAGTAATAGAAACGTGCCATGTGCACCAATCGCTTCTTGTCCTGATTAGTAAAATGCATTGGGAACTCACCACTGTCAATCCAAGCCCAGGCCCATTTTGGGCCCAGTCTTCATATATTACTTAGTCAAAGCCACCTGTACATTCTTAGTTTGTAAAACAGTTTTTAGATTGTAGATAAGATACACTTACATGTAATCAGGGAATTAAGTCCTTTATAATGGGATAACAGTCGACCCTAAATGGGCACTATGTTTTAAACACTCAAATCAAGATTGCTGTGTTCTACATTCCACCTCTCTAAATGTCATGGTATCAGAGCAGGGTCGATCATCTGTGATCTTCTCCTAAATCATCTTCCAAACATTGGAAGCCAGTCTATGATCATCTGGGATCATTCTCTTCAACCGGATCATCTCTGATCCTCCCTGATCATCTCAGATCAGATGTGGCCCACTGGAGATCATCGTATCAGAAACTGACGGAATCAGTCACCAAGCTCGCCTGTTATTCCTCTTCTTTATCACTATTTTTCCAGTAATTTTGTCTCATTAGAGGTAGGCCATCTAGCTTATTTTGTGATATTTCAGTTTTCTCAAGAAGTTTTCATCACAGCCGTCAAAGATTGTGGATTTTGATCCGTTTCTAGTGGAACTTCTTCCAATAGTCGTGAAAAATCCCTGTGTTTTCATCCCCAAACTCTGATAAGATCTTTGATCATCCACTGGGGCTCACGTGGAAATCTTTCCACTAACGTCCAAGGACGTGTTGCTATTTGTTGCTGCCTGTTGCTGTGCTACTGTGTTGCTGTATTTCTCCTATTTGCTGTGTTGCTGTCACAGCTAGGATTTGCAATCTTCTACGTGATCTGAGAGGAATCAATTTCTCCCGGAGTAATCATCCACTGCTGATTCTAGAACAGTGGCCCACTTATGATCATCCAGACACAACTGGAAACCTCCACAGTCTTGGTCGCCCACTGCAGGAGGGATTTTTGGTATTTTTTTACAAATTTTGGCCAATCAGAGGTAGGCCGTTTGCTCAATCTCGTCATTTTCCCATTTCAGGCAATAGTTTTCATCTACACCGTCCAAAAGTTTGGATCCTTGGCATCTGCACACCAGATTTCATCTTAAGACAATTAAGACTGGCAATCAGATCTTACACCTGATCTCCATTCCAATCTCTCTGTGGGCCCCACGTGCTCATCCAAACACAAACCAGGAGGTTGCCTGGCTTGTTTTTGGTCCTCTTTGGTCTATGTGAAAATCTGATTCATATCCTCTACACTTGATCTGTACTGTTACATCTACCGGTTTCTCTTCTGTTCATTACACTGCTGCTGCTGTTGATTTATTGATTTGTTCCACTGCTATACTGCTTGCTGCTGCTGCTGCTGCTTTGTGTGCTTCTTACTAGTCTTTCGTAATGGAAAAACATGAGATAGCCCTGGTTCGATTTGATGGAACAAATTATACCTCATGGGCCTTCCAATTTCAAATTTACTTGGAAGGAAAAGAGCTATGGACATACATTGATGGATCTGAACCTCAACCTGAGGGAGATGATAAGAAGATTTTAGCTTGGAAGACAAAGGATGCTAAAATCAAGACCTGGTTGCTGGGCTCTGTTGAGTCACATTTTATTCTCAACCTCAAACCCTGCAAAACTGCCCGTGAAATGTGGGACTATCTTCAGAAAATTTATCAACAAGGCAATGCTGCTCGCCAGTTTCAATTGGAACTTAAAATCTCTCAATTCACTCAAGGCACCCAGTCTATCCAGGAGTATTACAATGGCTTCTGCAGACTGTGGTCCGAATATGATGAGATTAAGTTTGCCACAGTATCTGCAGCACTTCTACCGGAGTTACTTCCATTACAACAAAGTAGTCATCGGGATCAGCTTCTCATGAAACTTCGTCCGGAGTTTGAGGCAGTTAGATCAAACTTGACGAGCAGGGCTCCTCTTCCCCATTTGGATGCCTGTCTTCAGGAACTTCTGCGGGAAGAACAACGTCTAGCTACTAAAACTACTCTGGAACAACAGAGATCTATTGAGGCTCCATTTGCCTATGTTGCCACAACCAGACAACCTCTTCGGGACATCAGTAAAGTTCAGTGTCATAACTGCAAAAAATATGGTCACTATGCAAATCAATGCAAGGCAAAAATTTGCAGATATTGTAAGGCCGCTAGTCATGTTATTGAAGAATGTTGGAAGAATGCTCGCAATTCTACTTCCCATAATTATGTGCAGTCAAGCCCTGGTACTTCCACCGTGTCGTTAGCTCCTACTGCTTACACCGTGACCACTCCACCATATGCATCATCTGACTTCAGTGGTTCTCTGCAATATGATTCATCCTCACAGCCTGGTTCTTCATCCCAATCTACGTCTCCAGCTCCTCTCACCCCTGAGATGGTTAACCAAATGATCATCAATGCCTTAGCATCCATGAACATCGCAGGTACTGAGTCCTCTTTTTCCAATACATGGTACTTAGATTTTGGTGCGAGTAACCATAAGACCTCTTCACCCATAACAACAGAATGTCATCCCTTACACTGGTCCTCTCATTGTTCAAGCTGCCAACGGAGATCATCTCCCCATCACCTCTGTTGGTGATACCCCTGGCCCCTTACCCTTAACCAATGTTTTAGTTTCTCCTCATCTTGCTACCAATTTAGTTTTTGTAGGTCAACTTGTTGAAAATAATTACAATGTCTCATTTTCTTCTTCTGGATGTGTTGTGCAGGACCAGGAGTCGGGGGAAGTGATCGTGAGAGGGCCTAAGCATGGTTGACTTTTTTCTTTACCAATGTCTTCCGTTATTGAGAATAAAACTTTACATCAGTTATTTTGTTTTTTAATTCAGAATAATTCTCGATTGTGGCATAATAGACTTGGTCATCCAAATGCCTCTACGTTGTCTACTTTATTTAAATCTGGATTATTGAATAAACCTATTGACTCTGCTTCTTTTGAATGTGATGCTTGCAAATTAGGAAAGAGTAAAACTTTACCTTTTCCACACTCCAACACACGGAGCACTACATGTTTTGACTTGATTCATAGTGATGTTTGGGGCATTGTTCCGACTCTTTCTCATAGTCATTTCAAGTACTTTGTAACATTCATTGATGACTACAGCAGATTTACTTGGATTTATTTATTACATTTGAAGTCTGATGTTCTTAATGTATTTAAATTTTTTGTTAACTATGTTGGAAACCAATTTTCTAAATGCATTAAAACTTTGCGCTACGACTCAATGGGGGATTATGTTTTCAAGGATTTTCAATCCTTTTTAAACAATAAAGGAATCATTTCTCAACGTACCTGTCCATATACTCCACAACAAAATGGAGTTGCGGAACGGAAAAACAGACATCTTCTTGATGTAACTAGAACTCTTCTGATTGAATAATCTGTTCCCCCTCGTTTTTGGACTGAAGCTCTCACCATGGCTGTCTATCTCATCAACAGCCTACAATCCCCTACCATTGCTCATTTAATGCCTCATTTTAAATTGTTTGGTCATCATCCTGTGTTTGATCACCTACATACCTTTGGCTGTGTTTGCTTCGTTCATCTACCTGTCACAGAAAGAACGAAACTAACAGCACAATCTCGCAGGTGTGTCTTTTTGGGTTATGCCACTAATCAAAAAGGTTTTGTTTGTTATGATCCCATTGGTCGTCGTATCAGGGTTTCGCGAAATGTTATTTTTTTTGAAAATCAATATTTCTTCCAAACTCACATGGACTCTCCTCATCCCTCTTCACCAGCACTCTTACCCGGTTTTTCAGATCACCCCTCTGTTACTCGGTTTAATCCTGCTTTTGTATATCACCGACGGGAAAAACCTCCCATTGCAGATGGCCCTTCCCCTGATCCTCCACCGGCAAATGGTTCAACGCCTATTCCTGTCTTACGTCGCTCCTCCAGAAATTCTAGACCACCTGAGCGGTATGGATTTACCCATACTTCTTTAATGACCACCCTATCTTCTATCTCTATCCCGAGTTCTTATTTGCAGGCTGTCCAACACGATTGCTGGAACCAGGCTATGAAGGAGGAATTAGATGCATTGGATCTGAATCACACATGGGATATTGTGGAGTGTCATTCAGTAGTTAAGCCCATTGGTTGCAAATGGATCTACTCGATCAAACTTAAATCTGATGGTCCTTGGATTGACACAAAGCTCGACTTGTGGCACTCGGAAACAGACAGGAGAATGGCATTGACTACGAGGAAACGTTTGCACCTGTGGCAAAAATGACCTTTGTTAGGTTACTTCTCGCCATTGCTGCATCTAAATCTTGGCCATTATACCAAATGGATGTCAAAAATGCATTTCTTCATGGAGATTTGCAAGAAGAGGTCTATATGCGTATACCGCAAGTCATGCCCTCTCCCTCCAAAAGGTCCGTCTGTCGGTTGAAAAAATCGCTTTATGGTTTGAAGCAAGCTCCTCGGGCATGGTTCGAAACCTTGAGGGGTTGCTTATGCGAAATTGGATTTACTCAGAGCCCTTATGATCCATCTCTCTTTCTCCGCCACACATCTACTGGGGTTACTGTGCTTCTGGTATATGTTGACGATATTATTATCACTGGCACGGCTGGTGGTATGATCAAATCTCTCCAAGATTTCCTCCGGCATTACTTCCATATGAAGGATTTGGGCCCTTTGCATTATTTCTTGGGCTTTGAGGTACATCAATCTCCCAAAGGTCTCTTTGTTAATCAACATAAATACACATCAGACCTTATCGAGTTGGCCGACCTCCATGATTCTTCGCCTGTTGATACTCCTGTCGAGGAAAATCTCAAGCTGAGTAAAGATGATGACGATCTTCTTCCTGATCCTCATACATACAGGCGCCTGGTGGGCAGTCTTGTCTATCTCACCATCACTAGACATGATATATCTTATGCTGTTAATCTTGTGAGCCAGTTCATGACCGCTCATCGACATCTTCATTTGACAGCTGTAAAGCGCATTATCCGTTATCTGCTACGAACTGTCCCTCGTGGTTTATATTATTCAAAGGATAATCCTCTTCATCTGAGTGCTTATGCGGATGCTGACTGGACAGGCTGTCAGGACACACGTCGTTCTACTACTGGTTGGTGCATGTACCTTGGAAATTCGCTCATTTCTTGGAAATGCAAGAAACAAGAACGTGTGTCCAGATCTTCCACGGAAGCTGAATATCGGGCAATGTCTTCTGCTTGTTCTGAGATCTTCTGGCTACGGGGCTTTCTTTTGGAATTTGGGTTCACTCAAACTTCTCCTACTCCATTGCATGCCGACAATACTGGGGCTATCTGAATCACTGAAAATCCCGTCTTCCATGAACGTACTAAACATATCGAAGTTGACTGTCACTTTATTCGGGATGAATATAAACGGGATGTCATTAGTCTACCTCATGTTCCTACAGAGTTTCAGTTTGTAGATATCTTCACAAAGGGACTTCCTCGGCCGCGACATCAATTTCTTGTTTCCAAATTGCTGCTTTATGACTCCCCAACATCAATTTGAAGGGGGGGGGGGGATCCAAGCCCAGGCCCATTTTGGGCCCAGTCTTCATATATTACTTAGTCAAAGCCACCTGTATATTCTTAGTTTGTAAAATAATTTTTAGACTGTAGATAAGATACACTTACATGTAATCAGGGAATTAAGCCCTTTATAATGGGATAACAGTCGACCCTAAATGGGCCCATTTTGGGCCCAGTCTTCATATATTACTTAGTCAAAGCCACCTGTATATTCTTAGTTTGTAAAATAATTTTTAGACTGTAGATAAGATACACTTACATGTAATCAGGGAATTAAGCCCTTTATAATGGGATAACAGTCGACCCTAAATGGGCACTGTGTTTTAAACACTCAAATCAAGATTGCTGTGTTCTACATTCCATCTCTCTAAATGTCAACCACAAAACTTGTAATTCACCAAGTCTGCAAACCACGAAAGCTTTGTAATATAAAATAACTGCTCATCTGGAAAAGATTCATTAAGTGGAATTTTGTCCCCCCCTGCTTGCTTCCTCATTCAGCAATTTGGATAAGTGGTCTGCGACTACATTCTCACTGCCCTTCTTATCTCTGATCTCAAGGTCAAATTCTTGTAGCAACAATACCCATCTGATTAGCCTTGGCTTTGCATCTTTTTTGCTCAATAGATACTTCAGTGCTGCATGATCGGTGTAAACGATAACCTTAGACCCAACAAGGTAAGATCTGAATTTTCCTAGTGCAAAAATTACAGCAAGAAGTTCTTTCTCAGTGGTAGAATTGTCACGCCCCACCCTTCATGCATGCATGATATTGTCCGCTTTAGCCCACGGGCTTTACGGTTTTGCTTCTGATGGGCCTCAACCCATCAAAAGGCCTCATGCAAGGTAAGGGTGTAAGCTCTACATATAACCTCATTCACTTTCCTCTCTATAGCCGATGTGGGACTCCGGGGCGTCACATTCCACCCCCCTTAGGGCCAGTTTGGTAACTCTACTAATATAGTTAAGTAAAGTAAAGTTGATTTTGAAG
The DNA here is from genome assembly GCA_028538565.1 of Umbellularia californica. Taxonomy (NCBI): domain Eukaryota; kingdom Viridiplantae; phylum Streptophyta; class Magnoliopsida; order Laurales; family Lauraceae; genus Umbellularia; species Umbellularia californica. The sequence goes on along the minus strand of JAPQWN010000012.1, from coordinate 28,756,428 downwards.
AAAGAATAAAATATAAGTGAGTTATGATGGTATTTTGTTTGTAGTTGTTTGTTATGAAATCTTTTTGACTTTTTGTATGGGAAAGTGGAGTTTTTTTGGATTTTAGTGGATAAAGGTAGTTGCTTTTTGACTTTTTGTATGAAAAAGATGAAGGGAGTTTTGAATAAAGTGCATTTGATGTGACACTTTGTCTGGAAAATGGAGACTTTACTTGACTTTAATTGTATTAGTGAAGTGCCAAACGGGCCCTTAAGGCTGCACGTCCCTGTGCAGTAGCCTGCCAGCCCTCTTGGCCTGCCCACATGGAGACCCGCCCACTTGCCCCACACTCAAACTAGTCGAGAGTCGGCTCTGATACCATTTGTCACTCCCCACCCTTCACGCATGCATGATATTGTCCGCTTTAGCCAACGGGCCTCACAGTTTTGCTTCTGATGGGCCTTAACCCATCAAAAGGCCTCATGCAAGGTAAGGGTGTAAGCTCTACATATAACCCCATTCACTTTCCTCTCTATAGTCGATGTGGGACTCCGGGGCGTCACAAGAGTAGTTCAGCTGTGCATCATTTAGAGTTCTGGATGCGTAGTAAATCACATGTGGAAGTTTCCCTACTCTCTGGCCAAGCACAGCCCCTAGAGCATAGTCACTGGCATCACACATCAGCTCAAATGGCAAACTCCAATCAGGTGCCATGATAATAGGTGATGAAGTCAAAAGTTTTTTCAGCAGCTGAAATGCTCGCAAGCAATCCTCATCAAAAACAAACTCCACCTCTTTCTGTAACAATGAACATAGTGGGCATGCAATTTTGGAGAAGTCCTTAATGAATCTTCGATAGAATCCCGCATGTCCAAGGAAACTCTGTACTCCCTTTACTGATGTAGGTGGGGGAAGTTTGCTGATCAAGTCTATCTTAGCCTTATCTACCTGTATCCCCTTGCTTGTCACCACATGCCCAAGTACAATGCCATGTTTCACCATGAAGTGGCATTTTTCCCAATTCAACACCAAATTACACTCACACATCTCTTTAGCACAAACTTCAGATGATACAAACAGTTATCAAATGATGATCAAAAGATAGAGAAGTCGTCCATGAATACCTCAATAAAGCGCTCCACCATATCGGAGAATATACTCATCATGCATCTCTGGAAAGTTGCTGTTGCATTGCAAAGCCCGAAAGGCATCCTGCTGTAGGCAAATGTCCCAAATGGGCAAGTAAAAGTGGTCTTCTCTTAGTCCTCTGGAGCAATAGGAATTTGATTGTACCCACTATACCCATCGAGAAAACAATAATGTGAATGCCCAGCTAGCCTCTCTAACATTTGATCAATGAATGGTAATGGGAAGTGATCCTTTCTGGTGGCTGCGTTAAGCTTCCGGTAGTCTATGCATACCCTCCATCTGGTGGTAACTCTAGTAGGAATTTGCTCATCATGTTCATTCTTTACCATTGTCATACCACTCTTCTTTGGAACAACTTGCACTGGGCTGACCCACTTGCTATCTGAGATTGGGTAGATGATCCCTACGTCTAATAGCTTAAGAATTTCTGCTTTGACAACTTCTTTTATATGAGGGTTGAGTTTCCTTTGTGCTTCCTTTGTAGGTTTAAACCCCTCTTCTAGCAAGATTCGATGCATACACATGGTTGGGCTTATTCCTTTGATATCTGCAATGCTTCACCCCAATGCTGTCTTGTGAGCCTTTAACACATTTAACAACTTGCTCTCCTGATCAGAACTCAAATCACTGGCTATGATACGTGGCAAGGTCTTATGCTCCCCCAAATAGGCATACTTGAGATGTTCAGATAATGGCTTCAATTCTAACGCTGGTGCTTTTATAACGGAAGGAACGGGTTGCTTTGTGAAAGAACCCAGAATTTCATAAGAGTTAGACTATTTACTTGGAGTGGAGGGGAGTACTTTGAGTTGACTCACAGTTTCCATAAGTGCTGCCTCTAACTCATCACAATAATGCTAAATTTCAGATTTGGTGAGGCCTTGCTGAATGCATGTGTCCAACTCCTCCTTGCACCCATGTGCTTGGAAACACTTCTATTATAGCCTGCTCAATTACCTCAATCTGAAAGCAATCTTCATCTCTCGGCATTTTCATTGCTTTGAACACTTTGAACTTAATTTTCTGCCCATTGACCTTCATTTCAATTGTGCCTCTCTGTACATCTATCTTTGATCCCGCAGTGGCAATGAAAGGTCGGCCAAGTATAATAGAAAGGTGGTGAGGCAGTGATACACTCTCCATGTCCAATACCACAAAGTCAGCAGGTAATATGAATTCTACTACCCTCACCAAAATGTCCTCTAGAATGCCCCTTGGGTGCTTCACACTCCTATCCGCCCATTGTAATGTAATAGAAGTTGGTTTGAGCTCCCCCAAACCTAAATACTCATAGACTGAAAATGGCAGCAAATTGATACTAGAACCCAAGTCTAGTAAGGCTCTCTCAAATGTATGATCTCCTATCTTGCAAGGTATGGTAAAGCTCCCAGGGTCCTTCAGTTTGGGAGGAAGCTTTCTTGAAAGAACCGCACTGACTTCCTTGGTTAACTTGACCTTTTCATAATCTCTGAATCTCCTCTTATTTGTACATAACTCTTTGATAAACTTTGCATAAGAGGATATCTGCTTGATAGCATCAATCAACGGAATGTTAATCTCTACCTTCCTTAGAGTCTCGAAGATGTCCTGTGTGAACTGAATTTTCTTCTCCTGTCTCAGCCGCTGAGGGTAAGGTGGAACGAGCTTATAAACCCTCTTTGGCACTATAGAAATTGTTTCTCGAATAGGAGTGGCCGCAGTGTCTGTGCCCTTTTTGTCACTTTTCAGGTTTACATCGGTCTCATTTTGCCTAGCACTGTCCTGTGGCTCAATTTCTACAGTTTTCGGATTTTCATGTGGCCCATTCACGCTGGTGTCTATGGCTGTACCATGCTGCCTCATTCTCCTGTAGACTTTCTCTGGCTCTTTGATGAGGGTTGTTATTGCCTTCATATGCACCTAATTTTTAGGATTTATTTCAGTTTGACTTGGGAACTTACCATCCTCCCTTTTGCTAAAGGCATTAGCTATTTAACCCACACGTGCTTCCAGCTTTGCCAAACTCTGTCGAGTATTTGTGATCGCTTGGCTATGTTGCTAGAAATTAGCCTGAGATGATTGAATAAATTGAGTTACCAAACTTTTGAACTCATCCTTTGGTGGCTTTTGTGCATTGCTATGAGAAAAGTTGTTATTTTGGGGGTATTAGTAGCTTCTCTTCTGTCCTTGATATTGTTGCTGATTTTCTTGATTATTCTGATTTCCTCCCCAAAAAAAGTTTGGATGATTCCTCCATCCAGAATTATAAGTATTGTTGAAGGGATTGTTTTGCTTAGGAAAAGTGTTACCAACATAGTTGGTATGTTCTTGATCTGTAAAAGATGACATGGGGCAGCTTTCAGTAGTATGGCTAGTGTGAGAACATATAGCACATACTTCTTTTGATGGTTGTCCGAGTATGCTATTGGAAGCCATTGTTTTGATGATCATGTCTATCTTTTTATCCATGGCCACCATCTGGGCAGTTACATTTCCTTGTGTCTGGATCTCATACATCCCTTGCTTCTTACCCATCTATCTGGTCCTACTTGAAAATTATTGTGAGTTTTCACTAAGAGTTTCAAAGAATTCATATGCTTCCTCACTATTTTTCTCCATCAGGGCTCCTCCACATGCAGAGTCAATTGTTCCCTTGTTTATCTCATTCAGTCTTTCATAGAAAGCTTGAACCTGATCATCTTTGGAAAGGTTGTGATGTGGGCACTTCAATAATAAATCTTTAAAATGCTCCCATGCTTCCCATAATTGATTCCCATCTTTCTGCTGAAATATTTGGATCTCTCTTTTCAACTGCCTTGTCTTATGAGCAGGGAAAAATTTCTTAAGGAACTTACTAGCTAGTTGCTGCCACGAGGTGATAGAACCAGCATCCATGGAGTTCAACTATATTTTAGCTTTATCCTTAGGAGAAAAAGGAAATAGACGTAGCCTGATGCCCTCTGGGGCAACTCCTTGTATTTGTTGTGTCGTACACAGTTCAAAAGATTCCTTAATATGAAGATAAGGATCTTCATTAGGTAACCCATGATAGTGTGGCACCATGTTCAGCAGTTGTGCAGTGAGGGTGAAATTGCCAGTCGTATTAGGTGGATAAAGAATGGTGGATGGCTGTTCGTTGTGCAAGGGAATGAAAGACTCCTTCATTGGTCTCTTTTGATTGTCTTCTCCGTCAGCCTTCTTGCTCTCAGGACTTACATCTCCGTTAACACTTATTTCTTCAAGTTCGGAGCCAGATGAGGGCTGAGTATTGGATCTTACCCTCTGAGCTTGCCTTCGCTGTCGTCTAAAGGTTCGTTCGATTTTTGGATCATAGACAATGATCGCTAAGTCTTGAGATCGCCTACCTTGCATATACAGGCTTTATGGCTGCAAGAAAACACCTACTAAATAAGCAATGTGCTAAAAGTAAGAAAAGATAGAAAACTGAAAATAAAATAGTTGAACTAAAAGAATACTATGATAAAACAATAAATAACAGCACTTTAAAACTTCAAGCAACTGAACTAAGGACTAAACTAGACTATGAGACTATACTAAACTCAAGATTTGACACTATTCTATGCAAACAAGTCCCCGGCAACGGCGCAAAAAACTTGGTATGCACCAAGTAACCTAGAAATAAGCTACTAGTATGTACACAATTAAAACTCGCAAGCGCACAAGATCACTATGTAGTGTAGTGAATTGTTAGTACGAGGTCGATCCCACGAAGACTTGTGATAAAACAATGCCGAAAGCAACTAAAAATCAAAATATTAAAAGAAACAATTGAATGACGAAAGGTTGAATTAAACTTATAAAAACAATAAATTAAACTATCAAAATCTAAATGGAAAATAATCTAAAACACACAACTAATATTAGAATTGAAAACAATTATAATGAATGAACTAGGGTTTCATCTACTCCCCTAACCAATCCTATGTATGTCCCTTATTATCTTTTAATAAAAAATCAGATTTTATTAGTGACATCTATCAACCTAGACCATGACATATGTATCTAGATTACTATTCCCCTAAACCTAATTCATGAGTGGCATACTACATGAATTGTTCATCATGATGGAAAAACTAAGCATGGCATGTGTTCTAGTCAAAACAATCATAATGCATAAAAACAATGGGAAAGAAAAATGCATGAGTCTAAGCATGGCATATACTTAGATTATTCATGGTTCTAAACCCTAGATGCTTAACATCAAGATCAATCAAAATTAAGTTAGTTACTCTTAAAATTAATTGAACATGGCATGTACACAACTCATCAATTAAAAACATGGTTTAGAAACTCAACTAATAAAACTGAAAACTGAATTAAAAGACGCCAAAAGAGCCTACATAGAAACCCTAGCCCTAAAAAGTTTAGCTACTCATGTCTTTAATGAAAAATAAACTAGAAAATAGAGTTCTAAGAAGAAAACTAGAAGATTGAAGAAGAAGAAGATGTCGGCCAGCAGCTTGTTCCTCTTTTCCTCGCTCCAGAAGCTCTCCAAAATATGCCTCAAAGATGGCTTCGAAGGTGCTGTACGGCTGCTAGAATTATGGGATGATGAATGGCTGATTTGATGGCTTGACATGGCTGGGTAGTGTGCTGGATGTCCCCCCTTGTATCTCCTTATATACTTTTGCAACAGCCCTCTTTAGTGAATAGTTTCCTTGTAGGTTTAGATCTCCATCTTGCTTTACAATTCGGCTTCCTAATTAGAATGAAATGGGAGTCTTCTTTCTTGATTAGCAAGACTTTCTAAATCTGGTCCCACTTGTATCTTCTAGAAAATTCCTTACATGGACCCACAATTCTAAGAATTAATTAAAAAAACTGAATCTGAAGCTTTTATAATAAAAGGGGGCCCATATGATGTGGGACCCTCTTTTAGACTTCTAATTTGGCTTGAATTCTTGCTTTAAACATTCCTTATTTTTCTTCTGTATTCTTGGGCTCCACTTGCACTTGAATAAGACTTTCCAAATTCTGAAATTCAGCTCTTTGCAATGACTGTGGGCCCCTTTGTTGGGCGTGTGGTATGCTTTGGAGTAGTCTTCTTTTTGTTCTTTGATTTCACTTTCCTTTCTTGATTAAGCTTTCTTTCTCCAATTCTTTCCTTCTTTGATTTGAATTGTAAGTTGTCCAAAAAATTAGAAAGTCTTCTTGAAATTTGAAACAGCTTGTTTGGGACCCACCATGGCTCTTCTTTATGATTCACGCCCATCATTCTCTTCATTAATTCCTCTCTTTTTGCTCCTTTTTACCTTTGCATAAAAATCAACAAAGAATATGTAAAATCAAATAAATTAACTCTAACTAGCATAAGATCAATCAAATATTAGGGCTTAGATTGTAAACAATTAAGCACTTATCATGGTTTGTGTAGAAATAATATATATTTCTATAGTATCTACCATGGGACTAAACAAACCTGATGTACAAGATCATTTGTGTGTGTGTAGGGTTGTTATCCTGTGCGCCCTGCTACGGGGTCCACATGTTGGCCCACCTTGGGATGGGGCCTAGGGAGATTTGAAGATCTGCCTGGGCCCCACCTTTCTGCAAAAAAAAAAAAAAAAAAATCATCTCCATCCGATCATCCTAGTTTCTAACCATGTCATCTGGGGCCCACAAGTTTAGTCCACTTGCATGGGTGTGCAGTTGATCTAACAGTTTACAGTCCATTCGTATGGGTGCAAACTCAATGGGACCTGTGAATCATAGGAAGTTTTGGTCTACATGGATGGACCATCAGGTAGACCTCATTAGGGGTGTGCATAGAGCAAACCCCCCCCCCCCCCCCCCCCCCCCCCCCCCTCCCCCCCCCCCCCCTACATGGATGGACCATCAGGTAGACCTCATTAGGGGTGCGCATAGAGCAAACCCGAAACCCCCCCCCCCCCCCCCCCCCCCCCCAACCCACACACACACACACACAGAGAGATATATATATATATATATATAGAGAGAGAGAGAGCGCGCCCATGAGCTCTCCCTATGTGCAAACACCTAGTGTGGTGCATGTTATGATCTATCCAAGTGGACTCTAAAATAGGGACCGCTCTTGATAGTCACCGATCCTAGCTTTGCCACTTATCTGAATGGATTGATTCGTTGGATTGACTATGAACTCGTTTTGGATGGTGAAAACTTGTGGGCCTTTGATAAAGTGATTAGGATGATGATTCGACCCTCTATCACCATACATAGGTAGTTGCCGCGGGGGTGGGGGTTGGACCTTTTGATCCCCCTGGTCCCTTCCCCAGGTGGGCCCCACAAGTGAGACGAGATCATCATATTATATATATTTATGTATATGAGGAACGCTATAAAACGCCCTCGGCGAGTGGGCGTCATTTCTCCCATTTTTACTCCCTCTTTAAAGGAAGGTTTTCTATCTTAAAAAACTATCTCCATTATGTAATATTCGACTAATTTCACTCCAATTAGAGTAGGGTCCACAATGTATCATATGCAAAAAGCATGATTTATGTGATTTATTTCTATCTCTCTCTCATTTTCATGCATGTAAAATTACGCATTTTACATGGGTAGGAAGAGCACAAATCTATTAGCTGCCATTGTGGGGTCCACAATAGATCATATTGAGAATGCATGATCTACATGTGAAGAATTAACATATTTTAAATGGGTGGGCTGCCCTTCCACTACCATATGCGGACCCTAGATTTCTTAAATCCAAAATACCAAATCAATTCCTATAACATGATATTTGATCCTCAAATATCACTTTTATCACGATGGTTCTAATTTACATATGGTGGGAACCACCATCATGATGGTTCTTTTCAGCTTTGATTATCCCACAAGTAAGAAAGAAATAATTGAATCCTATAATACTTGGCATAGCTTACGGTTTAAAAGACTCATTGTTATTCTCTGTCTTTATTCACAGCTGGACATTCAATCCATGATAGCCATGAGAATAGTAATAAATATAGCCGATTCTTATTGGATGTCACATAGGGGCAAAAGAGCCCCTTTTTTGGAGGGGTATTTTTTAGAATTCATATATATATATATATATATGTATATGGAAATGCTCCTATGAGATTAACTCACACTACTATGAGAGTAAGGTGGGGACCCATTGGATCCATGTCTATGTCCAATGCTGACAGCAGGGTTTAAAATAACGGCCGTTACCGTTACATAACGGCCGTTATGTAACGGTAACGGCCGTTAACGCGCCGATATTTGGTATATAACGGCCCCGATACGATATCAGGGAAAATATCGCCAAAATATCGGCCTGTAACGGCCGTTATATTGAATATAACGGCCGTTATATCGCTGATGCTGTTTTTTTTTTTAAAAACACGTTCTGCTGTGTTTTTTCTTCACTGTGCTGAGTGTGGTTTCCTTCTTCTTTCTCCCTTTTCATTCTTCTTCTTCATGAGAGCTTCCTAAGCATACTTGAGGGCTTTTACAACTTCTAATGCATGGAATAGCTTAAATCTTAGCTACTTTTGAGTGGATTTATATGTGGGTAAAGCTAATCAAACTCAAGGGACCTCTTTGGTAAGCTTATTTTTTTTATTTTTTGGAGTTCTTTTCAAGATTCAACATCAAAATAACTTAGAGATGGTTGAAATGTGTTAGATCTATACTTTTAGAGCAAAAAAATTCAAGTTTTAACACTTTTTGTAATATTTATTATTTTTTTTATTATTTTAATCCGAATTATTTTAGGTTTTTTTTTTTTTTTAAAAGATTGTGTAATACACTAATACATGGACCAAAGGCTTTATATTGAGTTAGATATGATGTTATTCACTAATTTTTCCCTAGATCTAGTGTTTTAAGGTGTAGATCTAGATTTTTTTTATTTCAAAAATTTGGGGCTTTTCTTGATATCATTTACATTTTTTCAAATTAGTGTTCAAATGCATTAATAATGTGTTAGTTTAAAATAGTCTACACTTTTGGAACAAAAAAGTGTGAGTATTAGCACTTTTTGTAGTATTTTTTATTTTTTCATTATTTAAATCCGAATTATTATAGGTTTTTTTTTTAAAAAAAGATTGTGTAATACACTAATACATGAACCAAACTACCAAAGGCTTTATATTGAGTTAGATACTTAGATATGATGTTACTCACTAGTTTTTCCCTAGATCTAGTGTTTTAAGGTGATAATATCGAGCCAGGCCGCCACTCGTTCTGGCATTACCGCATTAGGCACATGTACTAACTCTATTAGTATTTATTGCTTGCTTGTAGACTTTAAATGTTTAACACTACTAGTTTGTCCAAAATAATTGTTGCATTATGTCAATTTTATGATATTTCAGCTTATTTTAGTATATAAATCGATACAGCAATGATACAGGATATTATAACTTGAGGGGACCGTTATTTTGCTTTAAAGTGTGCACTAATGGAAAAAAACATTATTTTCTATCATTTTATAATATTCTGGATTTTTTGGATATTTTTTCGGATTTTTTTGGGGTCAAATAAAAATTCTCTCCGCAATGGGCCGTGATGACCGCGAACCGTGACGCGATGACCGCGAACCGCGATAACCGCGAGCCGCGACGCGATGACCGCGAACCGCGATTTTAAACCCTGGCTGACAGCCTAAATATCATGGTCCCCCATTGCTCTCATATGAGAGCAACTCACACTACTATGAGAGCAAAAGGGGGGACCCATTGTATCCATGTCCAATGTCGACAACCTAAATATGAGGTCCCCCCTACTCTCATAGTAGTGTGATAGTTACTTATAGGAGCATATATACACACACACATACATATATATGCGTATATACAGTTATATATGTGTATATCTATACGTGTATGTACGCATGTGTACACACACACACACACACACACACACACACACACACACACACACACACACACACACATATATATATAAATGCATGCCTCCCTCACCTGAGCAACGATGCTCACGACAAGGTGAGCTGGGAAGGGAGCGGGGATCGAATCATCTCCCAACCACTTGATCAATAGCCGACAAGTTCTCACTGTCCAAAATGAGTACACAATTGATCCAACGGTCTAGTCCATTTGGATGGGTGCTAAACCCAGGATCATTGACTATCAAGGGGGGACTTTATTTTATGGTTCACTTGAATGGATCACCAAGTGGGCCCCACTAGGTATTTAGGCATGTGGTGCTCACCTTATTGTGAACGTCGGTACTAACCTCAGGTTTTTGATATATATATATATAAAATAGAAGCTTCCATGTGCACCTTGCTATTGGGGCTAGGTTGGATGGGACTGGGGGGTGGATCAAAATAGCAGTTGCGGCGGGCATAGTAGGCAGTGGCTAAAATGCTACATAGTGGGTGATACGTAGCAATTGTGGTGATATATAGCGGTGTGAATTTTTTTAGTGATTTGGAACCATATGAATGTAGAGACAAACTTTAGCAAAGCCTATTGAGGAGAAGAAATAGGAAATAGGAAAAATACTGTTTAAAGTTAAAATTGCTTGGCTCTATTAGATTTTAGACTAGAGCGCTGCTGTTTTTTAAAAAAGCGTAGTGACCATTCTACGGAGATCTCTTCATATGGCTTGGGCCTTCCTTTGTACAAAATATGCTCCCCATTTGGTCATTGTAACCCCTTCATCAATAGCCAACAAGTTTCACCCCTTAAAAAATGGACCCATCAATCCAACTTCATTACATTCGGATAGGTGTAAAAAAAAGGGACTGGTATTTTATTTATTTATTTTTGGGGGGGCGGATGGTGGTGGTTCCCCATGTATGTGGTCCATTCGGATGGGTCTTCGGGTGGGCCCTTCTATTGGGTGTGCACCAAAAAACCATGCACATTGTGTTCCACACAAAAATCCAAGTGGACCCCCCCACCCCCCAAAATAAGGTGTATATTAGGACATTATCATCAATGTTAATGATCTAATCTAATCTAGTCACAATATTGATCATAACATCCTAACATAACTAACAACTACAACTTTCCTAATCTATATTAAGGATCAAATTAGCGGTTGCGGTAGGTGTAGCGGCCAATGGTCAAAACGCTACGTAGCGGTGTGATTTTTTCAAATAGTTAATATATATATATATATATATATATAAATATGAATCTTGTGTAGCGGCTAATCTTGAGCTTTTTTTAGTGATTTTGGTAGAGATAACTTTAGAAAAGTCTATTAAGGAGAAGAAATAGGGAAAACAATGTTTGAAATTGAAATTGCTTGGCTCTATTAGATTTTAGACCGTAGCACTATTATTTTCAAAATAACATAGCGGTCTCCACCGCTATGGCCGATAATGTAGCGTAGTGGCCACTATTTTGAACCAGGCTATATTCTCTCTCTGTTCATATGATTGCTCATTTTTTTGTCACCAGATAGTCACTCGTCATTTTTACTTTTATGTCATGTTCCTTTCATGATGGACCCCCCATTTAGATGGTTTGCATTGCTTTACCGGTATTTGTACCTTTGAGGTGAATGTGTGCATGAGTTTCATCCACTGCACTCTGCCGTAGCATCATACTAGCCTTGCTCAAGTCATTCAATCCTAAAACAGGACCACTTTCTGCTTTTGTTTCATGCAGTTCTTTCAGCTCAAACAATTTCTCTGGCTCCCTGCCTCCAGAGTTGGGGAACTTGACCAAGCTACAACAGATGTAAGTTATTATTTCCTCTCTTATTTAGTTTTACCATACCATCTTTAAAAGGGGAATATAAAATGTATTTTGGGACTACTAAACGCTAGATATTTTGTTTGTCTTCGAAAATTCAGTGGTATAGCATGTACACTTAACGATCTATCCAATATCCTATTTGATTTGATGCCAATTTCTTTTGGTAAACAAGTCCACTATAAGGCGAGGGAATGCACACATTTTGTACAAGTATTCTCTAATGACAACAGACTACTAAAATGCTAGATATTTTATTTGTGTCTATGAAAATTCAGTGGTATAGCATGTACACTTATGATCTATTCAATGTCCTATTTAATTTGATACCAATGCCTTTTTGGCAAACAAGTCCACTATAAGGCGAAGGAGCACACACATGTTGTACAAGTATTCTCTACTGATGTTGTCAAATACCTTTATGAACTATGTAAATTGTGTCATTCTGTTGCACTATGTAAATTGTGTCATTCTGTTGCACTATGTAAATTGTGTCATTCTTTTGCACTTTGTTCTCGCTTTACATTTCTTCTTATGAATAAGCATTAGTTACTTAACTTAAACCCTTTTGGATCAAATTACTTACCAATGAACTAGTTAATTAGCTAATTTAAGTTAGCTTTCTTAGTTTTGTAAGAAGGTAGTGAATTGACAGGTAGCACAGTTGGAAGTTTCTCATTGTCACAACCATGAGGTTGCAGGTTTGAGTCATATTACCAATCAAAAATAAAAATGATAAAGAATGTACCAAGTTGTGGATTCTATAGAATGAACTGCCTGTGAACCATGGATTGCTAGTATTGAATCCTATGCCGTGAATACAAATTGAAGTCTTTGGTGTATATGTTACTTCTTATCTCTTAAGTTGAGAACATGGAAGAAATTACTTGTCTTTTGTCTAGAGCTTTGATGGCTAAGACAGTGAGACCAGCCCAAGAATCCTGTTTTTACTGAAAGTTACCTGCTTTTAATAAATATTTACAAAATCCTACTGATCACATACAGTTTTTATTTTAATCTTCTAACAGTTGTAATGGCTACTAAGAGCTGTTTTACTATTCTTCAACTGCTGGAGATTCATATCACTGGTTAGTTATGGACACGTGAACAACTTTTAGCTATGACCTTGAGATTCCTCGAGGTCTAAAAGTTCTAAGAGAACATAATCTTAGATGACAATATATAGGTCTTTGTCTATACTACTATAGGGTAGGGTTTATACAGGAAAAGAGGCTCCTTTCTAACAATACTCAATGAGTATGGCCAATTAGTCACCCTTTCACAGGAAGAAAAGCCATCTTCCAAAATAGTGATGGATCTTGGACTACCTATTTTGCATATGAATGGGGAGGCTGTCATCCTCAATGACTATGAGACCACTGAAAGAATCCTCATTTTCTAAGTACTCAATCCCCAATCAGGTCCTAGTCATCATAGCGAAAAGCCAGCAGGTTTTTGTAGGTTCCTGTAAAAAATGTTAGATGATGATGCTCAGATGTGGAATCAGGAATGGCATCAGTGATTAGAATTTCTTGATCTGTTTGCACCATTTTCCTTCTAAAGTGCTGCATGGTATGAAAGTTTAAAATTGAATAAATGTATGCCACTTGTCTTGTTTATATTTGCATAAATGAAGTACCATTATAGCTTTGTCTAGCATACCATTTTAGACTCCTCTCTTACACATTTTCATGACTGATCGGAGGACATTTTTGTTTGGTAGCAGTAGAATTATATTAAAAAGCATAGAGGATAAAGTACATAGAAAACCTCTAGAAAAATAAAAGTGCGGTTAGAAGATGAATATACATACACACTAACAAAAGAAAAGTAGAAAGGAGCATGCAAAGCAACATCCCTATACTCCTAACTTCACCAATGCATCTGCCTAACTCTAACTCGTAATGAAGTTTCTAAAAATAACTCTAATTGCTCGTTGGGCATTTTCTCTACTTTGCAACTTTTACATTTTCGATTTTAAAGAACATGCAAAGACCTGTTTCAGTTGGATTTATTATCCATTTTTGCTTTTGCAGTTACATTGACAGTGCTGGAATAAGTGGTGAAATTCCTCCAACATTTGTGAAGTTACGGAACTTGAATATTGTGTAAGAGTTTTTGAATGCATAAAATGTAACCTATTTAACATCCAAGTTAATATTTGAATTTTGTTTATTTTCATAATTTTGAACATATGGAATATTAATTGGGTTTTAGGTGGGCCTCTGACAATAATATCAGTGGCAAGCTACCTGATTTCATCGGGAGCAACTGGACGAACATTACCATTTTGTAAGATCTTTCTTTTTTTTTTAAAATGTTCTTGAAGGTTTATAGGAATTACCTAGTGTTTAATTGAGCACTTATCTGCGACCTTATAGGTGATCCGAGGGCCAATGGTGGATTGGAATCATTTCAACAATGTATCCCCATCAAATGACCCTAATCCTTTAGTTAGAAAGCCACTAAAATGCAGCAATTGTGTTTGTAATTATCTATTTTCAGCAATTGCTTTGATCATTTTTATGGATGTGATGGCAGTGTGATCCATTCCTTGAGGGGTTTGTTATATGACTATCATATTATCAGAAAGCGGTCCAACCTGTGGCATTTTTAAATAAAAAAACTCTTCCTTCAACAGTAAAAGACAACTCTTATCTTTCACTAGATATAAAGCTGATGTACAGAGTACTCCCAAATTCCAGTTCTTCCTGCACGCAAGTTCGTACTAACACCTTTCTTCTTCTTCTTTTTTTAATGGCTACTTTCATTAAAAGAAAATTACGCTGTACAAGAGAACTATATTGATAAGCTGACCACCAAAGGACAAACAGGAGAATAAACGAACAAGAATGCCTCCACTACAAGAAAACAGAAAAAGCAGACTTTACAGCTCCATAGGTAGCCCCACAGCTTCTTTCCACTTAAATAGGATTTGATCAACCGCAAGATCCTGGAATTTGGAATTGATCGAAACCCAACTCGCAACATATAATTTAACCCCGTCACACAAGAAGTCACAGCTTTTCTCCACTGCTTCAAAGCATGCGCATTCCTTTCCTCCCAAAGAGTCCAAATAACCGCAAGGAAGGCTGCATTCCACATCTCCTTGCCTCTGGGTGACTAATGTTAAACAGGCCCAAGGCCCAATAGACAAACCAGCCCAGCAACTAATCTCACGTGGATTTGAGTTGTAATACAACTGTACATATGTCCTTATTTCCTTTATTGATTGCTTTCTAAACATAGATTAGGGATTGATGTAATTAGTTGGTTTCCTTTCTTAGAGCCTTGATTGAGGCATGTAAACATCTATTTATTGATGATCGACCTCCAGAGATGGGAGGATGAATACAAACAGTTTTCAAGTTCTATCGTTACATTCTGATGGTTTGGAATTATGAGAATGACAACTAATAGGGGACTTCCATGATGTGAAGTGATCTTGGATAGACCTAGGAAGTGCCCAGTGACAAGAAAACCACCCAGGGACCGAGTTCCACACCATTTTAGCAACCCTGCAGTTCAAGGTAAGGTGATCTACCAAGCACACGGCCCATGCATTCACCAAGATCTTCCCCCTTCGTCTCAACTTATCCATGGTTAGAATTTTCTTTTGAATGGCTAACCACCCAAAAATGACAACTCGAGGCGGAGCCTTTAATCTCCAAATGGATGCTATGGAGTTCCTTGTCGTCTCCCGCTTGGAAATCTCTGAGAAGGAGGAGGATACTGAGAAGGTTTCATTTTTAAAGGCACTCCATAATCTGACATCTTCCCCTTTCTCCGGAATGAATATTCCATTTAACAAATTCAATAGTGATGCTAATTGGTTATCCTCATTCTCCATCAGATTTATCCTAAAGGTCGGTCCCCAAATTACTTGAGCACCTGGACCTTGGCTCTCAATGTAATTTTGAATTTTCACCCCCTTGTCCAGGGCACATCGAAACAAATCTGGATACCGATCTGCCAATGGAGTGTTCCCCTCCCAAACATCTAGCCAGAATTGAATCTTCTCTCTTGATGCTACTCGATACCTGATGTACTTCATGAAACTTGCATTGTTAGAGGTAATCCCCTTCCAAATAGCCGATTCTTTATAATTCCTTTTTTTTTAATCTCCCATCCATCTCTGATTCTACCATATTTTGCCAGAACCAATTGCCTCCATAGGCCTTCTGTTTCATTCCCTAATTGCCACAGCCATTTACCCAACAAAGCTTGGTTCATCAACAATACTGGCCGAAACCCTAATCCCCCTTCAAGTTCAGATTTACAGACTGATTTCCAATCCACCAGATGGAACTTATTTTCCAAACTTCTACCATTCCAAAGGAACTCTCGCTGTAATTTTTCTATTCAGTTGGCCACTGAGATTGGGCATTTAAACATGGACATATAGTAAATTGGAAGGCTAGACGGAACTGACTTTATGAGAGTTGTCCGACCTCCAATCGATGAGTAACTGGCTTCCCAAGTTGTTAGCCTCTTTTCCATTTTTTCCACCACCGGGCTCCATACAGATTTATCAGCCGTTCGCAGACATAAAGGAACACCTAGGTAGGTAGTTGGGAGGGATCCCACTCTACACCACAGGGTTTCGGCAAATTGAACCATCTTCTGATCCTCCACCATTAAACCGATCAATTCACTTTTGAAGAAGTTGATTTTAAGCCCCAATACAACTTTGAAGCATATCAATATTGCCTTCACATTTTTGACCTGATCTTCATCGGCTCCACAAAAAATTAGCGTGTCGTCTGCAAATTGAAGATGAGAGATATGATTTACATCCCCTGCGACTTCAAAGCCTCTTATTAAGCCGGCATTTTCCGCCCCCTTTCACGATCCTACTCAAGGCCTCTGCAACCATAACAAAGAGGAAAGGTGAGAGGGGATCCCCTTGCCTTAAACCCCTATGTGCCTCTAAGAAACCTTTCAGATACCCATTTATCATAATAGAAAAGCAGGCATATGATATACATTCTTGAATCCATCTTCTATATTTGGTGCCAAATCCCATTCTACCAAGAAGGTACTGCAGGAACCACCTATCCACTCTGTCATATGCCTTCTCCAAGTCCAGCTTACAAACTAGCCCCGAGGTCCTGTCCTTATTTCTTGAGTGCACACATTCATTTGCCACAAAGACGCCATCCAAGATTTGTCTCCCTTTAACAAATGCTCCTTACTCCATAGAAACTAGATTAGGTAGAACCTTTTGAATCCTTCCCGCTAACACCTTGGCTAAAATTTTATATACACTTCCAATTAGACTTATGGGCCTGTGATCCTTGATGCTGATCGCACCTTCTTTTTTGGGGATTAATGAAATGAAGGAAAGAATTCATTCATAAAAGCAATAACATCTTCTTTAAGGGTTCCCCAAAAATGCTGAAAAAAGGCCATGGGAAACCCATCTGATCCTGGGGCTTTATCCCCACCGAGATCACAGATTGCCTTCCAAATCTCCTCTTCTTCAAACTTTCTTTCTAACCACAGGGCTTCCTCCTCCTTTAGCCTTGGGAAATCCATATTGTCTAGAGACGATCTCTCCATTACCTTTTGGGAATGAAGGAAGGAAAAATAGTCCTCGATATGCTTGATGATTTCTTGCTTTCCTTCGAGCCTCTTCTCCTCATCCATAAGGGACACAATCCTGTTATTCCTTCTTCTAGCATAAGCCAAACCATGAAAGAATTTCGTATTTTTATCGCCTTCTTTTAACCATTTGCATCTCGATCCATAAGGGCTTTATTGGTTTGATGGTAGATTTTCTTGAGGTGAGCCCACATATCTGTAGCGGTAGCATAGGCTTGAAGAGCCACAGCAAGGGAGGAATCAATAGAGTTCAGAATCCAAATCACTTTGGCATTTTCCTTAGACCAGGTGGCTAAGGCTTTGGAGTCTGTGGTACTTGGAGTAAGAGGTTTTGTTACCGTTCCATCCAGATAGCCAAATAGCCCCTGTCCTTCTACAAAGTTCTTTAGATGGAAGGACCCGGCCATATAATTTTGCCCATTAAACTTAACGGGGATAACGTCATATTTATCCATGATTGTTACTGTAGCAGAATGCTCAACAGAGGAAGAGAAACCAGAAAACGGCACCCAAGGGGTTCTGTTCTAAACCAATCCAAGCCGAGAGAGAGAGATGGAGATGACTAAACAGCAATTAGTCAGCAATAACCAGCAAGAAAGGCTGAGAGGCGGGTTCAAATATGTTACCCGAGCAGTCAGATGAACTCCAAAGCAAAAAGGAACCCAACAGTGACAAAAACAGTCCAGACGACCACTGTGAAGGTGCTGGAGTGGTCACGTGGGGCCCACAATGGGATCAGACCTCTGATTAGAGAATGCAGTCTTCTGTGGGAGACATTTTACTAACTTCCAGATCAGGTTGCAAGAAAAACTGATGAACATCCACAAAATTGAACGGATCGGATGAATACTATCCTGAAAAACTGTGAAAACACAAGTAGCAATAGATGGCCTACCTCTGATGTGCTAAAAATCCTGAAAAAATGTCTATAAATCTTAGAGAAGATGGGCGACCACTGTGGTGGTGTTTGTTTTTGATTTCTGGATGATCGGAAGATGGCCCACCTTGGATAGTCACCTTGCAGAATGACGACAGAGATTCTGCTAAGAGAAAGAGAGTCTTCAGATGCTTGAGAAGAGATGATGTTGATATGGAGAGATCACACAGCGCTCTGATACCATGTAATATGATGTGAAGAAGGAAAGAAGAAGAAGAAGAAGAAGAAGAATAATGGTGGGAGAAGGTCATGCCTACACAGAGCATCGACAGTTCTATTTATATTGATATGATGCCTTAATCAAGGCTCTAATTAAGTAAAGATTACAAATTAGATACAAATCAGAATAACAAAAGAATGGAAATAATAAATCATATCCTATACATAGAAGGAGAGAAATTAGGGACTAAATCCTATCCTATATAGATTTGAGTATATCTCACGTGTGGGCTTTGTACATGGGCTGGGCCTGCTGGGCCTGTTATCTTCTACATTAGCAATAGTATATTTCCCTAGTTCTGAATTCTACTGTTCTATTGGAATTTTCTAAACAAGAAATTTTATTTCAGGAGTCTTCAAGGGAACTCATTTGAGGGTCCTATACCTTCAAGTTTTGCTAATTTGACTTCGTTGACTGATTTGTGAGTGTAGTCTCTTATTCCTGCTACTAATTACATTATCCTTTTTCGTTTTTTTCTTTTTGACTATCCCACATTAATCATGTAGGCGATTAAGTGATGTATCTAATGGGAAATCTACGTTGGATTTTATTAAGAATATGAAGAGTTTGAGTACCTTGTAAGATCACAAAGTCCTTATATACATACTTCTCAGTTAGCTGATTTTATGCTTCTTACTGTTTCAATATTGTGCTTAATCAGTTTAATGCTTTGAACAGAGTCATGAGAAATAATATGCTCTCTGGTTCTATTCCATCCAGCATTGGAGATTATAGTGCATTACAACAGTTGTAAGTTCTACGATAGATCCATGCAGATAGTTTATATTTACATATCTTATATTGGAGTGAATCCCTCTACAATTTCAATAAAGCATCTACTAACATGACAAACCTCACAATTAGCCTGCAGTTTGGTTATTGGATAACTGTAATTGTTAGTTGGTCACCTATTAAATGCAAACTACTGTTGAAGGTTGAAACTGTCTAGATCCATCAGAATGCTAGATTGTACCGTATAGGAGAGAAATGTGGATGGTCCAGTACATGTTGGAGCCCACCAGATGAATGACATGACGAAAAGCATGTCTTGACAGACACCAATGCTATGTTAGGGTAAAAAGGAAAAACATGAAATGGGATTTCTCTTCAACAACTTCCATACCTGTGATTGAGTAAATTAAGGAGTGTGACAGGATTGCATCATACTTTTTATTTTTCTGTTCTAATTTGATGTTGCACTTGTGCAGGGATTTAAGCTTCAACAATTTAACTGGCGAACTTCCTGCCTCTCTCTTTAATATGACTTCACTCAGTTACTTGTATGAAAAATGGAGACGCACTCTTTAAGTTTTAATCAATGATATTTCATGTGTATTTTATTTTTCCTTAATCGTCTCAATGCGCAGGTTTCTTGGAAACAATAGCTTGTCTGGTACATTGCCTTTGAATAAAAGTTCATTATTAACCGCTATGTAAGTTCCTTGCTTTTGCACTACATTTGTAGACTAGTCTTTTTTCTTCTATAAACTAAATTTGTTGTGTGACATCTATGTTGTTAACCCCATAATGTGTTTGCATGTTCTCAAAAGTTGCAACTCACTTTTTGCAAGAAGGATGGCTATGCACTAAGGTGGCCTTAAAATTAGAAACCACACTAGGTGGAAAAATTGAGTACTTGAGTTTTCTGCTTCAAAACTTGCAGCAGAATCTCTCCTGTGTTTATATTCTAGAAAAGCTCACTAGTTTTCTTATGTTTTTAGTATATTTTAGTCATCTTTCCAGTGTTTTTATTAACCAATAATAATTTTATAAATGCATATATTCTTTCCCTTGAAAATTGAAGCTTAAGAGATACCATAAAGAGGGTCATTCTAATACCTTGGCTCAATAATTAGTAAGGATAGAGAGATTGAGGAAGATATTGAACATAGGATAAGAGTGAGATGGTTAAAGTAGAGACTTGCTTCTAGAGTACTTTGTGGTTAGCACAAACCAACAAAATTGAATGGGAGATTTTACCTTGGAGATTTTACGGGACAATGATTAGGCCATAGCTATGACTTCTAGAGTAGAATGTTTGCCAATCAAGAAGCAACCTTAGTGTCCAGAACCTCCTCTCAGCCTTCTCGATCCCTCTCCAAAAACACAGATTAACGTTTTTGGAGTGGATCCGTCCTCAGAGCACGGTTCGACCGAATATGGAGCGAACCGTGCAGAATCTTTGGTTTTTTGTGCATTTTCTTTTTCTATAAGCTTAACATTTATCTTTTGAATGAAGAAACTTCCTCAGACTTACTAATTATTGTCTATTTTTGTGATCAAATTGAAAAATTGATTTTTTTCTTCATTTTTGATACTTGAATATATATAGATAAGATATATTCGTGCCCATTAGTTAATTTTTTTATAAACCCACAAGCATTATGTTGTATAGGCGCTCCGGACATAGAATTATTTTAAAATTTAGCATTTTGGCGCTCCCGCTCCTGCCCCTACTCCCTCTTTGCGCTCTGGGCACTTAGGAAGCAACACATGCACAAAATGAATGTAGAAGACATTAGATTGTTGAGATCGACATGTGTTATAATTAGGAAAGATAGAATCTGAAATAAATGTTTTTGGTAGCATTTTGGGGTAGCATCAATAGGTGATAAATTAAGAGAGACTCGTCTGAGATGGTTTGGAAATGTCCAATGCAGGCTAGGAATGATGCTATTGAGGAAAAGGTTTTCTTTGTAGGTTGATGGTCCACCATGGAAAAAAAGTAAGCTAAAGAGGACATGGACGTAGGTAGTAAGGATAGATTGAAGAAATGCAACCTATCAAAGAATTTGGCTCGGGATAGACTAGAATGGAGAAATAGAATTCATGTAGCCTTCCGAACATAGTTCGGACAATGCTTTGATGATGATGATGATGAAGAAGATGATGATATATTCTTTCCTTTCATTGAAATTCAATTGTTTGCCTTAATGGTTTGGGGTATATACTATCCGATGGTTAGTTTCATATGCTTTTTTACTTTCATGTGATGTATTCTAACTTTGACCATTGTTTTTGCAGAGATTTATCTTACAATCAGTTATCAGGGACATTTCCTTCTTGGGTTAGAGAACAAGGCTTACAACTGTATGTCAGAAGAAGCATAAAGTGTTCTCTTATTTTTCACTTTTCTAGTTGTAAGAGTGTGTTTGGACAAAAAACAGGAAGTTTCTTGTTCTGATGGAATAGATGGTCATCCCTTCAGCTATGTGCTTGCAGGTCCTTGTCTTGGATAGGGACCAGACTGCATCAGGGTGCTACAGAAATTGGAGACTGCACCTTGTTGGATACTGCTTTTCTGCCTTTCTATCTCCAATCCTTACCATCATTGAATATACAGCATTTATTTGGACGTAATAAGTTTTCCCATTTGCACACTGACTAATGCAGTTCGGAATGGATGTCTGTCCTTTATTACAAAATTCTAACTGATTTCAATTCAGAGGTACATCCAACTGCATTTAAAACAATGGCTTGTTCCAATAAATATTGTTTATATCTTAATGGGGGAAGAGGGCAGAATTTTCCTTGCTTTCTGTTTCCTCTAATGATATACAGCCATTAATTAAATCATGTTTCAGAGTAAACCACGTTATGGCAAGTTCAAAAGAGAATATTCATGGTTTTCAGTCAAGTTCCCTACAGTGCATTATATATATTTTTTATGATAAATTGGGCATGTGCATTTATTATATTTTCAACACTGTGGCACTGCTGAGTAATGTATTCTGGGTTTGTGCAGCAATTTGGTTGCCAACAACTTCATATTCGATAGTTCGAACAACAGGTGCTTAATGATTCCGTAACATAATTTGGAAGAGTTTATATATGCTCCATTATGACAATTTATTTGAAAATATCGGTAGAATGGATCATTTTCAGTTCTGCCAATATTTTTTGTATGGCATGAAAATTGTTTTATGTTTCCTCCATTTCTGCTCCAAGTCAATATTGGGGAACAAAGATAATAGAAGGACAGAAGATTCCACCTATTGTGCTTTTAGATTTACATGCTCCCAAAAACAAGGTTAAATCTTTCGACTTGTGGCACTGATAACTATCCATGCCGTCGAAGAACTTAAAGTAATCACTATTATGCGCATGTCTTTCGGCCAGTTGAATAGACCGGTCCACTGCACTTTCTTCTACATATGTTGTATCCATTTCTCACTAATTCAAGAAACAAGGCATTTTTTGTTCTCTATTTCTGCACTTTCAGTGACCCATTTTCGTGAATTCAGTGTTTTGCCTTCAGGGTTGAATTGTCTTCAACGTAACTTTCCATGTGGCCGTGGTTCTCCAATCTGTAAGCTATATTTTTATTTTTCTACAGAACGTTTCCTCTTTTTAAAGGTTTAAATTCTAGCCATATCAAGCTAACGACTTGATAAAAATGAAAGTCTAATGTGGTATTATGAAGAGTTGAAGACAAATATCATCCGAAACAATACACCATTAATTGCTTCAGTTGTTACAGCGATAGAGATTATTTCTGGTACTCTGAAAATGGCTTTGAACAGATAGGAAATGTCTTGTCAGATGTACAAAGACCAATCTTGGTTTACTTCATTTGTTGTATGTTATTTAGACTGTCCCGGTGAGCTCACCATAGATGGCCAATGTTAATGTACCACTACGAACATGCAAATCTAAATGTCCAATTGGTAATCTTCAAATTATTCATGATCTAATACCTAAAGGTTAGAGTCATCTAACTTTTTGGAAGGGTGGGTCATTCGTGTTAGGTCCACAAGAATGATGGTCCAACCAAATCAGCATGTGTGGCAATGAGCCAAGTGAGCCACAGGATGACAGAGCTAAAAGCATCTCCTCAAAAAAATAAAACAACAATGATAACAACAAAGAGTAAGACAACAGTCAATCTCATGAACTAAAACATTTGAAAATTAAAAATTGATGCACAATTGCTTTAGTTTCATAATGATTTAATTTATTTCCATGAGATTGACTGTTGTCTTTCTTACGCCTGACCAGCATGTAGTATTGATAATTTGTTGAGGGCCATTAATAGTCGGTGAAAACTCACCAAACTCACCACCTGCCCGATACCATACCTCCATAGGAAGTGGTTGGCCTCACCATCTGACCATGAGCCTTGTCCCAGCTCTGTCAGGTTCACCTACATGAGTCCTGTATAATCAGAATTCATGTTTGAGTTGTGACAGAAGTTTTACGCCAGGGGTCAACCTCCTTGATGCAACCACCCTCGTTTGTTCGGGCATGTGTCCATCTGACTATGACTAAGGATGATAATTCCATTATGCACTGATCAACGTCAGTTGTTCACAGATTCTGACTTTGCAATAAATTGTGGTGGTGATACATTGAGAACTGGTGACACTAATTATGAGAGGGATAATGAAACTCTTGGTGTGGCATCATATTATGTTACTAGCGAAAACAATTGGGCAGTCAGCAGTGTAGGAAGGTATCTTGAAGGCACCAACGTCGCATACACCAGATTCACCCCTCAGACATTTTCAAATGCTTTAAACCTGCAGCTTTTCCGGTCGACAAGGCTATCACCTGTGTCACTAAGATACTATGGTCTAGGTCTTGAGAATGGAAACTATACTGTAAACCTGCAGTTTGCAGATATTGATTTCCCAGATTCAGCCACGTGGCAGAGT
The DNA here is from genome assembly GCA_028538565.1 of Umbellularia californica. Lineage (NCBI taxonomy): Eukaryota > Viridiplantae > Streptophyta > Magnoliopsida > Laurales > Lauraceae > Umbellularia > Umbellularia californica. Next base: position 28,732,224 of record JAPQWN010000012.1, on the reverse strand, counting down.
GTAGGAAGGCGCGTTTTTGACATTTATATACAGGTATATGCTTTGAACTATGATATGTTTCCTAAAATTGTCAAATATTCTTGCTCCTTTTTATTGGGTTATCCTTATTGATGCAATGAGATCCAAGAAGAAAAGGACCCATTAATGGGCCCCGCCAAGAATGATTTACTTTCTTTAAATAGTTTAGTAATTTTAGTAATTTGAGATTTTAGTGATTTGATTTACTTAGAGATTTTAGTGAGAGATTTTAGAAAGTGATTTTAGGAATCACTGAATAATGGTAGTTTCTTTATTTAGACCATTCCTCTATTATAAATAGAGATGGATGCTTGATTGTAAGTTATGCTATATTTTTAATAAAGTTCAGAATTGTTCTTGTGAGTTCTCCTTTGGGGTATTTCCCCTAAGTGATCTTAGGGTTTTGAGTCTTAGAACTCGATCTCACCGTGGGAGGTGTAGATCTTCATCGTGGCCTCCGGGTTACGCCATTAATTGGTATCAGAGTGAAGATCCAATTTTGGATTGCCGTCCCGATCGCCGATTCGAGGTAACTCGTAAATCCCAATCCATTTGATTCACTGTCATTCATCACCATCATCATCACCATCCATCATATATCACCCCACCCACTGCCCACAGCAATCCATCATCCATCTTCCCCACACCGCCAAGGCCTATACCACCCATCAAGCCTCAAACCGGAAGCCCAACACCATACACCAGAGGCCTTTTCCACACCCAATCCATAAAACCCACCAACAAACCCAAACCCTCGACAGACCCACATCCAATCAATACCATCTCCTTTCAACAGAAAAAAAAGGCCTTCACTGAAGAAAGAGGCAGCAAGAAATCCTGCTGAAACCCACCTCTCAACCAAAATCCCAATCCCCTTCCAAGAAAAACCCAATCAGAATCACTGAAACCCACCCTACCCATCAAAAAAAAAAAAAAAAAAAAAAAATACAGAAAAAGAATGAAGAGAAACCTAGAAGAGAGGAAGAGGGCGTTTTGAAAATCTGAGGGCACTTGGGTCTTGTCGACACCAGCAACAGCAGTGGCGTGTCTCTACCTCCCCACCACTGTGCACCATTCCTCACTGTCGCAGCAGCTGTCTACAAACAGCCAACTCCATCCACGCAGCCCTACACAATTCCAGCCGAAACCATAACCCGAGTCTTCCTCCACCCTTATCCATCACAGCTACTACCATCCTGATATCCCTCCAATACCCCTGTACCTCGTCTCCCAGAACCCAGCCAAAAAAAAAAAAAAAAAAAAAATTTACAGAAAACAGAGAGAGAAAGCAGCAGAGAGAAAAAAAAAGTAGAAAGGAGAAGAAGAGAGGACCAGCAGAAGAAAGAAGAAGAGAGAACTAAGTTTTGAGAGTACCTGGCACCAACGAGCATCCTCTCCACTGTTTTCTTTGCTGCACTCCCTGCAAGCTCCATTGCTCCTTGGAATAACTAGCAACCAGTATCGTCGTCATCTCCTGCAGCCCTTAGTTCTCTTGAGTCTCCAAGTTGAAGCAGGTAAGACCGTAAGAAACCCAAGCCACCTTTTCTTTGTTTCTGAATGATTTCCAAGATAGAGAAAAGGTTTTTTTTTTTCCCCTCCCAAGTGCCTCTCTCTCTCTCTGCATGTTCAAGTTCAATAGACCTTGCAACTGGTCCTGATTTGATTTCGGGCCTGGTCTGAGTCATAACCCGACCCGGCTCACTAGTTAAAAAAAAAAAAAAAAACTGCAGAAATTCGCTTCATTGATTCAAGTCAATATGAAACTTTTTGGGAGACCCATTAAAATTCAAAGATTTCTGTATAAGCGCAAATATGGCAATTGGTATTTTGAAAATGAATTCTATTTTGAGGAATTTCTCAACTTGACGCAAGAAAATTGGACGGTTGATGAGTACACCCGCCACTTTCGAGAGTTGCATGAGATATGCGAATTGGAGGAAGATGAGATACATGATTTAGCTCGTTATGTCCAAGGCTTGAGACCAGATATCTTGGAACATATGACTTATTGCAAAACCAGTCAAGATGCATACTTAGAAGCCATCTGTGTTGAGCACATGCTTCGAAAGTCTCGCATGCAACAATGTTGACAAAGAGCTCATATTGTGGAAAGACCTTTTTTAGGAGAAGACAATCCCACTATTGTCATTCACCGACTCCTCCATACAAATGAAAAGGAAGAAGAAGAATGGAAACAAGCTAAGAAATTTCACACGCGGGTGATAGTCGTTGACAAAGCTATTAATGTGGTTATTGACAATGGTAGTGCGATTAGTTTTGTCGCACAAGAGGTTATTGACAAGCTTCATTTGCCAACTGAGAAGCTTCCTAAGCCCTACCAAGTCACATGGTCTAATGGTTATGTCATTCCCGTGACTCAGATGTTTGGTATCTTTCAAGCTTGGCGGCTATGAAAGTCAGACTTGGTGTGATGTGATCCATAAGAATATTGCTCATATCCTTCTTGGACGTCCATGGCTTTTTGATCGGAAAGTGCATCATGATATAGAGGCAAACACATTTACCCTTTTCAGGAACGGAAGATGGAGTAGACTTATGCCAATGACATCAACATCTTAGTCATCGTCTGCACCTTCCATAGAAGCACCACAAAAGGAGCAAAAGCTTGAAAAAGTAGTCATGATTGCACCAAAAGAGCTGACTTCGCACAACAAAGATGACATTGAAATACAAGTTCATGGCAACACTGATTTTGTGGGTATAAGCAATATTGATCAAGGTCGTGCCACTTAGTAGCTGCAACGGGTTGAGAACATACTAGGTCAAGAAAATATTGAAGACTCTGACCAAGTTAGCAAAAAGATTGAACATCCAGTAGATCTCATTGTCATATCACTTCCAGAAAATCCAATTGCATCATTGGAACTCAATCAATTGTCCCAGTCATTTCACAAGAAGATCAAGTTATTAAAGTTCCTCACATTGACTTCCTCTTCAGGGAACAACAATGGAAGCTTGAAGATTGCACTTGGATATGGCAGATTTTACAGTTGAGGGCTCTTATAGGAACAATGCAAGCTCACACTAAATGCAGACAGCAGAAAAAGTGATACTTCCGACCTACTTTTAGATGGCTGAATACATTGCGTCAAACTCCCACGCCATGCCATGCAGATGCAGCTCAAAAGAAGAAGCGGACATTTGTGCGCTTGATTTTCGACCCAGGTGGACATTTTTTGAACTTGTGGCCGGCTTCTCTTCTGTGTTATCAACCTTTCAACTCATCGGTGTTGAGTTTTTCCAAGAGGGGAAGAGTTAATACAGTGAGATCCAAGAAGAAAAGGACCCACTAATGGGCCCCGCCAAGAATGATTTACTTTCTTTAAATAGTTTAGTAATTTTAGTAATTTGAGATTTTAGTGATTTGATTTACTTAGAGATTTTAGTGAGAGATTTTAGGGAGTGATTTTAGGAATCGCTGAATAATGGTAGTTTATTTAGACCCCTCCTCTATTATAAATAGAGATGGATGCTTGATTGTAAGTTATGCTATATTTTTAATAAAGTTCAGAATTTTTCTTGTGAGTTCCCCTTTGGGGTATTTCCCCTAAGTGATCTTAGGGTTTTGAGTCTTAGGACTCGATCTCACCATGGGAGGTGTAGATCTTCATCGTGGCCTCCGGGTTACGCCATCACTTATAATTATTTATCAAATTATTGACTGACTACTCCTGGGAGTCAATAGTCAGCTGTGTTCTAGTTTGCACTTGGATGTACCTCAAGCTACACTGGTTTGAAATTTTTTTTATTGGTACACTGGTTTGAAAATTTTGTTAGCGCATGTGCCCCTTCAAAAATAGGAAACCTTCAAACCATGTTTTGTGGTTACAAGATGGCCAACTTGTGAATGGAAACCCATGAAGCAAGGAAACCATTCAACCTCCGTATCGTTCCCAAACACTCAATCCCATGTCCCCTCGCACCCAAGTGAAGTATAGCCAACCTCCATTTTCTCCATTTTGTTCTGTGAAGCCCTTTCCACCTTCCCATTTTCATGCAAAGATCCATATGAACAGCCAGTTTCTTCCCGTCCATATTTCAGAAGTCACATCTTCTCCTTTTCACCATGTTACCCACTGCAGTACAATTAACCTCCATTTAACAAGAGAAATTCAACTATCCTTGGTACTATAGATGGATGACAACTGTCCCCATATATGGCATCGACTACCTTTGCTAAACTTCTTTAGTTGTTAGGAGGAATCTTCCTCAATATGAGGGAGGCCTTTGGAGATTGATAAAATTTGCTCTTACCATACTCTCTAACAATGAAAGAAAAACTGAAGAAGACAGAAAAGTGGAATCCAGTTTAGTGCCTCCCAAAGTGATCAGCATTTCCTTCTTTCAGGGATGATTGCAACTAATTAGTATCTGATCGCTACCTCAAGTGCAGGGTCGTCACGATGTAGTAACAATCTCGGTAAGTCTAAGGTCGATCCGCAGGGAATGGTAGTAGCTTAGCACTTGACCTAGCCTAATTAGAATCTAAAATTAACCTAAATAAAACCTATACAACCAGCAGTAATTAATCTGAAAATTAATTACATCTTTACATCCAATTAAAACGATCATAGTTTAAAACCCCTAAAACTAAAAACGATAGTCTAGAAAAGTAAACTGCAACCAAAGAAAACTAAATTAAAACAACCAATTTCAGAAAAATAAAAAGAAAAATCAGAAACTAAAATGAATGCAAATATCAATAGAACAATAACTTCCGAGGATTGTGGATCCTCTTTCCTCCTAATGATTGGAGGTACGAATAAATCTAGATCTCTTTCCCAAGAGTAGGTGATGCAACCTAGGGTTAGGATGCAAGTGCCAGGGCACAATTAGGGTTCCCACAGGAACAATCACTCGAACAAGAAACAGTCTCCAACGAAAAATCCACACAGGGAATTCTATTAATCAATTCTAATCTCTCTGAGATCATTGATCTCTACAATGCTATATTTATAAAATAAACTTAAGCCCTAAGAAAGTATTCCTAATCAAACTAGGAAACCAAATAATAATCCTACCTAAATTAGAAACCTAATTCTAATTACATTCTTTAGTAAAAATAAAACTAATAACAATTAAAAATTAGGATTTCATGGGTCCCACATGTGGCCCACGATTCTTGTTGTAATAAAGTAGAGTTGCTGCTGCATCATTCTCCTCGGGTTGGAAAAGAGTTCGACCTCGAACTCGGCTTTTCTGCTTGATGTTACTTCTGTAGATAGTATGCACGTGAAGCGCTTCCTTGGAGAGATGAGAACGGGACCCTTTCTTTGGTGGCGTCGGCTTTAGAGGACGGAGTGTGACTTGCTTTGCACCATGCATGAAAGTGTAGGTATTGTTGCGCATGCCATTAGTTCCATTCTTGTCATACATCCATGGACGACCCAATAAGATATCACAACTATCCATGGGAATCACATTACACCAAACTGTATCCGTATAATCTGCACCAATGGAAAAGGTAACTGGACATGCATATCGGACTTGCACTTCATCACCTGTCATTAACCATCTAGCAAAATAAGGACAATGATGTTTCCGAACTTTCAGCTGTAAGCGATCCACAAAAGCTTGGGAGATAATATTCTGACAACTTCCTCCATCAATGACGACTGTGCATTCTTTACCATGGATTGTTCCTTTGGAGCGGAAAATATTTTCTCGCAACCATTTCTTCTTAGTAGTTGATGTAGGTTCTTGGATGACCATGAGAGACTCAAGACCCTTCTCGGGCGGAGTATCCACAATTTCCCCTGTTTCATTCTCTTGAGGATCATCTGGAACATCTTGCACATCACTCTCACTCTCAATGAGATGGAGACGTTTTGGACATTCTGCTGCACGATGCCCTTGTTGTTTGCAATTAAAGCATGTGAGTCTATTTTGACCTGCGGGCTTGGTGAAAACTGTTTCCAATGATGTGCTCGGTTTAGAACCTGTAATGGAGGAATTCTTCTGCATAACCCATTTAGCTGCATTAAGTTTTTGGGCTTGATGATGTGCAATTCCCTCGGCTTGATAGCATGCTGAATAATCTCATCAACATTATCAAAATGCTTGAACGCCAGGATATCTTGAATATCAAGTGAAAGCCCATTAAAGTATCTGTCAACTAAGACCTCATCATCTTAATTCAAACCACAACGGGCTTGCATGGTTAGAAACTCTTCAGAATATTCAAGAACTGTTTTAGATCCTTGTTTCAAGTATTGAAAACGTGAATGCAAATCTTTGGAGTAATTGACAGGCAAGAATTTTTGTTTCAACAGATTTTCATCTCGGCCCATGTGTCAAAAGGGTCAATTTGCTGATATCTCCTCTTCTTTTGCAACTCGGCCTACCATACCGCAACATAATTGCGAAATCGAGTTGCCACCAGTGTAATTTTATGACCATCAGCCATTGGTTTATGTGCAAAAATATTTTCAACACACACTAACCAATCCAAGAATTCATCTGGTTTCAATTTTCCATCATATTCTGGAATCACAAGTTTAATACCCAAATCTCGACCAACATTGACGGCATGTGGATCTCGTTGATTCCGAATATGTCCTCTATCATCCCGATGGTTATCCTCATGTCGATTAGTTTCCAAATTTGTTAATCGGGTTTCAATCCTATCAAGAGTTGCTTGCATTTGAGCCACCGTTGTGGATAGTTGAGTAACAGTTATCGATAATTGTGCAACGGATTCCCTCAATTCATCATCATTGTGAGAGGAAGACTCTATGTCAACCTGCCTTTTGGGAGGCATCTTTAATTAAAGCAAAGTTAGAATTTCTGACTGACTTAATTTGAAGATCTGACTGCCGAGATCACGTTGGTGAAAACGGATCTCAAATCTGACGCTATATGTGCTTGATAATGCGAAAAGAAATCTCAACCGTTGATCGGATCAAAGCTTCTGGTGATTGAAGGTTGCTGATGCAGAGATGATGTCAGCACCACGTTACTGGGCTTCAAACAGATTTGGATCCTTCAAATAGATCTAAACCTGAATTCAACCCAAATTGACTCGGACCTAGGAGCTAGGCCCAATTGAGGCAGGCCCAAGTGGATGACACCAAGTGGTTGGCCTCGTTCGCTGTGCAAGAACAGGGAAGAGAGAAAAAGGAGAAGGGCTTCTCCTTTCGTTGCTGCTGCTCGTCGACGAAGTCGAGAAAAGGGGAGGACAAGGTGTAATGGCGGACGATGATGGTGGCGATGGGTCACGGCAGTCGACGGCGATGATGAAGCTGGCGATCGACGATGGAGACGGCGATGGCGAGGCTGGAGTCGCGGCGAGGTTGCGTCGTCTCCGGTGACAGGTATGTCTCTGTTCCTTTCTTGCAGCTTCTTCTTTCTGATCTTTCGTTCGTTTTTTTTTTTTTTTCCCTGCGTTGGGCGAAAGGGATGGAGATGGTTTCGGACACGTGAGTCTGGGGTTGGGTTGTGAAGGACGATGGCAGGCGGTGGATTTGGGGTGTTTGATTTCAGATTTTGGAGATGTCAGGGTCTCAGGGTGGTTCGACAGGAGGGTTTGAGTAGGGTAACAGGTTCTGGAGGATCTGGCTGAATGGGTTGAGAGGAGTCGTTGGCGGTGGCTAGGGCTGGGTTGGCTTTCGACAGCGGGAGGGTGACGTGGAAGATGAACGGGATAAACGGATGGGTGGGGATGGACGATTGATAGCGGTAATCACGCCGACGATCAGGGATCGTTCGGCTCTGATACCAATTGATGCAACCTAGGGTTAGGATGCAAGTGCCAGGGCACAATTAGGGTTCCCATAGGAACAATCACTCGAAGAAGAAATAGTCTCCAACGAAAAATCCACACAGGGAATTCTATTAATCAATTCTAATCTCTTTGAGATCATTGATCTCTACAATGCTATATTTATAAAATAAACTTAAGCCGTAAGAAAGTATTTCTAATCAAACTAGGAAACCAAATAATAATCCTACCTAAATTAGAAACCTAATTCTAATTACATTCTTTAGTAAAAATAAAACTAATAACAATTAAAAATTAGGATTTCATGGGTCCCACATGTGGCCCACGATTCTTGTTGTAATAAAGTAGAGTTGCTGTTGCATTAGTAGGTTGTTAGTCCATTCCCAAAAAAGAACGAAAACAATGTATTTAACCAATTAATGTCAGAAATAGACAAATAGTTATTAAAACATTCCATAGCACCAATCATTCTTTTGCATGTATATGCATGGACTCTAAGCTATATATCACGGGAAAAATAAAGCATCAAAGAGTGTACTAAATAAGGCAATTAATGTCCAACCCATTCCTGTACATTAATTGAAAAACACATTGAATTCTAACCATTGTCTATGCGCAAAACCAATAAAGTACATGAAAGATTCAACTTTACCTTGGAAAAGTAAAACTGGCTAGGCATGGTGTTCGACTTCAACATCTCTTGAATTTCAGTGTTATTGATATACTCGAAGTTGAAGAAAAAGCCTTGCATAAGAACTAGACGATGGTTAAGTGGTGGTGAATGGGCCAAGGGGGTGGTCGGCCAAGAAGAGGGCTTCCTTGGTGAAGTAGATGGAAGAGAGAGATGGAGGACGAAAGATGGAAGAGGGCTGGATGTCCAATGTAGGGAGGAGAATATGGGGGACTGACAAACTCACGATGGAAAAGAGTTTTGGAATACTCTTGAGAATGTATTATTTTTGTGTGTCTTTCTGTGGAGATTATACATCAATATATAGGTATTTACATGTCTTTAATCCAGGCTCTAAGAAAGGAAACCTCTCTAATTACATCAATCAGTAATCTAAGTTAAGAAGGAAACTGATTACAGCAATTGTTACTCTAAGTAAAGAAGGCTACTGTTGTCTCCAGATTTGACCCAATTCAATTCCACGTGAGATATAACAATGGGCTGATTACTGATGGGCTTTGGGCCTATTTAACACTCCCCTCAAATTGATTCGGGAGAATCAACAAGCATCAATTTGTCAACCAAGAATTGATGGTGTGGTCGAGGAAGCCCTTTGGTGAGAATATCAGCAATTTGAAGTTCAATGGAGACATGTGGGAGACTGATGACATCACGTTTAAGCTCATCACGTATGAAGTGACAATCAACCTCGATATGTTTAGTGCGTTCATGAAAAATTGGATTTTCAGTAATCAGAATTGCACTTGTATTATCCGCATAGAGTGGGGTAGCTCCGTCTGCTGGAAAACCAATGTCAGAAAGCAAACCACGGAGCCAAAGAATTTCGGAGCAGGCAGCAGACATGGCACGGTACTCGGCCTCGGTAGAGGATTTTGAAACTTTGTCATGTTTCTTGCATTTCCAAGAAATGAGACTATTACCTAAAAACATGCACCAGCCGGTCGTCGATCTGCGAGTATCCGGACAACCAGCCCAATCAGCATCGGAATAAGCTTTGAGAGATAGAGGATTGTTGGATGGAAAAAACAACCCACGAGTCGGTTTACGAATAAGGTACCGAATGATGCGGCGAACAGCAGCTAGATGAAGGTGACGAGGATCAGTCATGAACTGACTCATCAGGTTTACAGCATAAGAGATATCAGGATGAGTGATTGTGAGGTAGATCAAGCTGCCAACTAACTGGCGATAAGTAGTAGGATCGGAGAGAAGATCACCTTCCTCGCGACTAAGTTTGAAATTCAGTTCAATCGGCGTATCAACAGGAGCTGAAGCAGTCAGACCAGCCAAGGCAATGAGATCAATAGTGTATTTGTGCTGATTGAGAACTATGGCTTGAGGCGATTGATGAACTTCGAGACCGAGGAAATAATGTAGGGGGCCGATATCCTTCATGTGAAATGTTTCACGAAGAGACGCTTGGAGCTTCTGAATCATGGTGGCATTAGGACCAGTAATGACAATGTCATCAACATAGACAAGGAGTACAGTGATCCCGGATGGAGCACGATGTAAAAACATAGAAGGATCATACGGGCTTGGATGAAAATCCAAGCAGAGAAGAGCAGCCTGAAATTTCTCAAACCATGCGCGAGGAGCTTGTTTCAGACCATAGAGGGAGCGACGAAGTTTGGCAACCATACCGGTCCTGGATGAGTAGCCCTGAGGTAGGCGCATATAAACAGCTTCTTTGAGATCACCATGGAGAAACGCATTTTTGACATCCATTTGATAGAGAGGCCAAGATTGAGATGCAGCAACAGCAAGAACAGTGCGGACGGTGGTCATCTTGGCAACCGGAGCAAAAGTCTCATCATAATCAATGTCGTATTCCTGTCGATTTCTAAGAGCGACAAGACGCGCCTTATATTGATCTAAAGAGCCATCATATTTTAACTTGAGAGAAAATACCCACTTACAGCCAATAGGTTTGACACGCACAGGAGATGGTACAATATCCCACGTATGATTTTGTGCTAACGCATCCAATTCATCTTGCATAGTCTTGTTCCAACATGGGTCCTGCACAGCCTGAGAATAGGATTGGGGAGTGGAAGAGGAAGATAAAGTGGTCATTAAGGAAGTATGGGAGAACCCATAACGGGCTGGTGGTACCAAAATCCGAGTGGAGCGACGCAGTGAAGGATGTCCGGATGGATCAACTGCCGGTGTTGGACCGGATGCCGGAGGAAGATCAGGAGGGGGATCCTTGGTAGGCGTTGTGCTGTTCCGTCTGTGATACACAAAATTAGGATTAAAACGAACAACTGACGGGTCGTCAGAAAAACCAGGTAATGACACAAAAGAGGAGTTAGGAGGATCAATGTGTTTTTGAAAAAAATACTGATGTTAAAAAAAAAATGACATTCCTAGAGGTACGGAAACGACGAATGTGAGGATCATAACAAAGGAACCCTTTCTGGAAGGGTGCATAACCTAAAAACACACACTGAGCTGATTGTGCCGTGAGTTTTTTCCTCTTAGAAGGAGGCAAGTGCACAAAACAAGTGGAGCCAAAAACATGAAGATCCTCATAGGATGGAGCGGTCTTGTACAAACGGTAATATGGGCTTTGATTCTCAATGGAGGTTGATGGCATACGATTGATAAGATGAGCTGCTGTAGCCAATGCCTCAACCCAAAAACGAGTAGGAATCGATGATTCCAGAAGAAGGGAACGAGTGACATTAAGGAGATGTCGATTTTTCCTTTCAGCGATTCCATTCTGCTGGGGAGTATAAGGACAAGATCTTTGAGAAATAATTGCTTTGTTTTGCAAAAACCGTTGAAAATCAGAGGACATATATTCCCCGCCTAAATCAAATCGCAAGATTTTAATGCAGGTGGAAAATTGATTTTCAACATGAGCCAAAAAGATTTTAAAAACATTAAAAACATCAGATTTTGAATGCAGAAAGTAGACCCATGTGAACCGACTGAAATCATCAATAAAGGTCACAAAATATTTATAGTGAGCGTGGGAAAGAGCGGGAGCAATTCCCCATACATCACTATGAACTAAATCAAAACACTTAGAGGTGTGTGAAGTGGAATGAGGAAACGAAAGAGTTTTGCTCTCCCCCATTTTACAAGTAGCACAATCAAAAGGCACACAAGAAGATAAACCAAGAGATTTATTTAATAAACCAGAATTTAACATAAGGGACAAAGCCTTGGAATTAGGATGTCCGAGTCTATTATGCCACAACCGGCAATTATCTCTAAGAGAAAAACAAAACACATTATTGCCAAATTGATTCCTAGAAATTTTAGAAAAATCCAGCGGAAAGAAGCGTCCACACTTAGGCCCCCTCGCGATCTCCTTCCCGGACATCTGGTCCTGCACAACACAACCAGAAGAAGAGAAAGAGATGTTACAATTATTTTCAACAAGTTGTCCTACTGATAATAGGTTGGAAGTTAAATTAGGACAAAGGTAAACATTTCTCAATGGGATGGGACCAGGGATATCGCCGACAGCAGTAATGGGAACATGTCCACCGTCAGCAGTTTGTATTTGAAGATGGCCATTGTAACTTGTCATATTGGAGAAAGGGGTGTGGGAATTCATCATATGATTAGATGCCCCGGAATCAATGAACCAAGTAGAAGATGAAGGTGACTTACCTGAGAGACCAAAGACAGAGAGGGCATTGATAATCATTTGTTGAACCAATTCAGGAGTGAGAGATGATGAGGGCCCAGGCTGTGAGGCAGATGGAGGAGCAGGCATAACCGAGGAAGCCACATATGCGTGTGGAGTCTGAGACTGTGAATTCTGATACTGCTAAGCCGGATATTGTGGAGTCTGATACTGTGTTGACGGACGTGGTGGACGGCGGTGACATTCACAGATGATATGTCCCGACTTTTTATAGTAACTGCAGACTTTCTGTTTGCACTCAGATGCAAGGTGCCCAAATTTCTGACAACTGTAGCATTGGGTTTTGCTCAAGTCTCGAGGCGGAGGCTGAGAAGTTTTATTGGCCGAGAACGCGACTGAATAGGTTTCAATCTTCTGTTGAGCAATATGAGCCGAGGTCGTAAGGCACTGTTCTTCGCGTAAGAGCTCATTCAAGCAGACATCTAATGAAGGTAGGGCGTCCGATTCATCAGAGCAGATCGGAAACTTTCATATTCATTCCGCAGTTTCATCAAAAACTGATCTCGCTGACTAGAGGCCTGAAGGTCTTGAATTACTGCCAACACATTGTCAGCTACATCCGCACACTTAATACTATCGTATTCCGACCATAGTGTACGGAAACCTGAATAGTAGTCTTGTACGGACAAAGTCCCTTGTGTATATTCAGCAATTGCACATTCAAGATGGAATTGTCGGGCAGAGTTATCTTGATGATATACTTTCTTCAAATACCCCCACATGGCTTTCGAAGTGGGGTAAGGCTTGAGATTCATTATCAGATGAGGCTCAACGGATCCCAGAATCCAGGATTTGATTTTGGCATCTTTAGTATGCCAAGAGGAGATCTTCTCATCCTCAGTGGGTTTAGGGTCCATGCCAGAAACAAATCCCTATAATTCCTTTGCTTCTAGATATATTTGAAATTGGAAAGACTAGGTAGGGTAATTCTTTCCCGTAAATTTAATCAACGTGACCTCAGATTTTTCCATTGCAACCAAATTGGAAACAAATCGATTTGTATGGAAAAAGAACTAGCCACAGACAAGAGAAAATATGTAGGATGTCTTCCCTCTGAGTAGGAACTACAATCCAACCAAGCAGAGAGAGAAAACACCAGCAGCAATAAATTGGTGAAAAAAACAGCCCAGACGAACTGGACAGGGCCTGTTTTTTTTCACTACTTGGGTCCCACTTAAGGATCCAGCCCCAGATCAGACAACAGATATTTGATATTCCTCTACTCTGGCTTCTACTGAACCAAGTTTGAACTGATTCTATTGAGTATCCAAGATTCTGGACAGTCTTGATGAAAACAATATAAATTTCTGGAAAAACTCGAGAATGAGTAAAACACCAACCTTGAGTCTCTGAAAATTTCTGGAAAAATCACTAAAATACTTAGAAGTATTGGGCGACCATGAGTGGGTGAGTTCTGAGGTTGATTTGATCGATCAAGAGTGGGCCACCACTGGACGTTGCTGTTTGCAGGAAGAAGACGTTGCTGGCACTGTAATGCTGAAGAAAAAATAGCTTCTGGATCTATGTGATGCACGAGAGAGACTTATTCTCTCTATCTCTATTCCCTTAAAGCTTTGGAAGATGTCTAAGATCAAGACTGCCTTGTACCCATGGTTTAAAATCTCGGTCTCAGTCGCGGTATTGGCCGGGCCGAAAAACCGATATGATATCGGTATCGGTCGCGGATATCGGTTCATCGCGGTGTGAGTTTTTATTTTAATCCAAAAAAATTTACAAAAATATCCAAAAAATCCAGAATATTAGAAAATGCTGGAATACAATATTTTTTTCCATTAGTAACAACAATAAATCAAAATCTCGGTCACCTTAAGTTATGAGTCCTGTCTGTGTCGCAGTTCGCTGTCTTCTTTAGTATTTTATATAATGCAACCATTATTGATGCTTATCATCAATTTATTAGTGTAAAATATAAGAAAATAAAGATAACATATCAATCATTATTTAATACTAACTCAATCATCAAATAAGTTGTGAAATTCAAGACCCTGAAGATGACACATTAAAATAAAAAACATAATAGTGAGATAGATAAATCATAAAGCACTTGGGCATCAAAAGGTTCATGGTTCACCTGAAATTAGAGGGGACTAGTAGAGAGTAGAGATTAGAGAGAGATTGATAAGTATGAGTGTATGACAGATTGACAGCTTAATTCCAAGTGGAGTGTCGCTCTGGCTTGAGATCATCATCATCATCATTTCTTCGGTATTGGCTAAAAAGATATGCTCCATAAAAGTATGTAGATTAATCATTTACACACCATGCAATGATTATGAATCATTAAAAGAACATATTTATGATGAAAGCCCCAAAAAAAATGATATATTATAATTCAAATATTAAAAAATCCGAAAATAAAATAATTAAAATAAAAATGTAAATCATGTTTATGATTATAAGTAGATGTAGATCTATCATCTACACACTATTAATAAGCATTTGGTATCACAAATATTCTAACAAGTAACAACAATTATTTTTAAGAAAAAAAAATTTAATAAAATCATTTTCAAAATCCTAAATATATAGATCTAGCATAAAAATATGTAGATCAATCATTTATACACCATACAATGTTCATGAATCATTAAAAGAACATAGTTATGATGAAATCCCCAAAAAATGATATATAATAATTCAAATATTAAAAAATCCAAAAATAAAAAAAATTGGAAAAAAAAGTTCAAAATCATGTGTATGAGTAGATCTAGCATGAAATGATGAAAGTATGTAGATCTAACTTCTAAATGAAGAACAAAACACAAATGACAAACCTAATGATTTCTATACTTCACCTAAAAAATTAAAAAAAAAAACACATAATAAAATGCTTTAGGTTGATTTTCTCTTACTTAGATAATATTTTCTTCAAAAAATTAATGTGGGATTTGAAAATATGCAAGAGGGAGTAGGGCTGCTGCTATGGGTAGTAAGGAAATGAGAAGAGAGGAAAAGAAGATGAAGATGGGGAAAAAGTTGCAAAAATTAGGATTTTTACCCTTTTTATATCATCTCGGCCGATATTTTCAAAATATCGGCCGAGATATCGGTTCACAGCGATATCATCTCATCTCGGCCGAGATATCGGGTTTTTTTGGGGATATTTAACCGAATCCGATATCTCAGTGAGATATCGGTTCGGTATCGGCCGATACCGAGTCATATCGGCCAATATGACTCGATATCGGCCGATATTTAATACCATGCTTGTACCTGGCTCTAATATCATGACAAACTCACGATGGAAAAGAGTTTTGGAATACTCTTGAGAATGTATTATTTTTGTGTGTCTTTCTAAGGAGATTATACATCAATATATAGGTATTTACATGCCTTTAATCCAGGCTCTAAGAAAGGAAACCTCTCTAATTACATCAATCAGTAATCTAAGTTAAGAAGGAAACTGATTACAGCAATTGTTATTCTAAGTAAAGAAGGCTACTACTGTCTCCAGATTTGACCCAAATCAATTCCACATGAGATATAACAATGGGCTGATTACTGATGGGCTTTGGGCCTCTGATTACTGATGGGCATTGGGCCTATTTAACAGGGACATCCAAGCCCCTTTGTGGGCTTGTTATATTTTTTCAAACTTGGTTTGCAACATTTGGTGGGATTTGGAAACTTTGTGGCTTGTTCTCCAAGTTTGGGAAGGTTTTTGGAAGGTGTGGGAGAGAAACAAGGGAATTTTGAAAAAGTTGCTAAGCAGGATTCCTTCTTGTGCTAGAATTTCTAATTCCCTACCTCTTGCTTCTTTGAAATTTTCCACCATTGGCCCCATCTCAACTTTGAAATCTTCATAGGAGGAAAGAAATTTGAATTGTTGCAACCAAAGGGGGTCCCTCCATGGGCATGCAAGGTTGGTGGGCCACACATGGGTGTGCCATGCATGCTTGGATCTCCTTTCTTTCTTTCTTCCTTATCGCTGTCTCCTTCCTTGAATTCCTTGGACTCTAAGTCTTCTAAATTCTCTTTCCTTCTTGGACTCTTTCTTCAAATTTGAAATTCAGACTTTCCAAAAAAAAAAGAAAAAAAAAACTAGGAAAGAGTTTGAAGCTTGCAACAAAAGTGGAGAGGGACCCACCTAGCCGCACACTCCTTGGGATTCATGCCCAAGAAGGTGGGTCCCACTGAGGTCTTGTTCCCTTCCAAATTCTCTCTCTTGTAAGTCTTTAATTCCTCTTTAAGTTTCTTCAAAGCGGGCCCCGAATGTTCTGAATTTCCTGCAAGAATAATGAAATTAAATTAAAAAGAAGAATTCTCATGCAGTAAACTATGATGCTATGCATGGGACCCAATTCAGGACATATGAACTCAAGTAAATATACCATGTTGCTCAGAATTTCATGAAGAATGCAGTGGTGTAAAGAAATTGCGTGAGTTTATGTGTAAATCAAAAGTTATTCGCTACGATAGTCCAATAATTCAAAAGAATAATTTCAATAAGAACATGCAATTTTATGAATTTAAACTGATTTTCACATAAAACCAACTTTGAAATCACTAATGCGTGATTTTATGAAATTCAATGAATTTATCCTAAATAAGTCCATAAATCTACATGAAATGATAAAAATAAAGTACAATTTTATTACTTATCAGTATCCCTATCTTATCCTCTTTATTAGGTTAATATATCATATACCCCTTATCCCAATCCTCTGGAAAAAGCACCCATCTGATATGATTTCCTTTTTCTGGATCCCAAAATTCAATAGTTTATTGTGCCAAATAATTTAAAACTTGTTGAGAATTGTTTTAATTCAAATGTATCATTATCCATTTGATGAAGCTCATGACAATTTTACATGTTCTAGCTGTCTTCACTTAAAGATAGAAACATAAGAATCTTAAATGTTGATTGATTTCACTTGTGCAAATCTTGAGTTGAAACATGGTTAGTAGTGTTTAATCATGTTCAGTTGTATTTGTTATAAATATGAACTTGAAGGATGACAGATTGAAACAAATTTCTCGGAGCCATCAACATGTCTTATGTCTGATAGTTCAAAGATGACTCAAAAGTTTTCTGGTTGGAGATTGGAATATAAATTTTTTCTTTCAAGATTTTCAGAAAAAGTGCTTAAGAACTGAGTTCTTGGTTTTAATTGTAAAAGCCTAAATGTCATTGGTTCTAGTACCAATTTTCAAATCAACTCCAGCTTGGTGTACATCTAGATCCACCCTGATTTTGTTCATCCAACTGCAGATACCTGCCTTGCATATGATTCTGCATTTAGGTGAAACCAGTAATACTCTTGACCATTCGTAGAAAGTCAATAGTACTCATGACCATTTATAGAACACTCGGATATATGTCGCCTTTAATTTTGTAAATGAGTCAAAGAAATTTTGAATTTTCGACATTTCATTAAGGATATTCTAAAGGTCCATAGTGTATCAAATAACCATCTATTGAGAGCGGTTTCTGCCTACTGAATCTGCGGATGAGAATAATCTTCATCGGTTGAGGCTCCTGTTTAATGCTGCAGGGAAGTCTTCAAGTGAAAGACTTTGACATAAAAAAAGCGGCAGGCGGGGTCACTTTTAAAGCTGTCGAGGAGATACTGACGGCTCGTGTATCTGACAACTATCTTGAAATTCATCTCTTATGGGCTGGTAAGGGTACTTGCTGCATACCCAGTTCAGGAACTTATGGGCCAGCCATTTCTGCCATCAAAGTCAAGCCAGGTAATTTAAAATTAAAATTTGAACTCTTCTTACAGATCTATATCGACAACTTAACATTGATTTCTTTTTGTAGACTTCATACCATCTGTCCGCCCTCCAGCTACTTCCACAAAGAACAAGAAGATTGGGTTGATTGTCGGGATTTCAGTTTCTATTGGAATTGTGGGTGTTCTATCCATTTTTGTTTTTATTTGGAGGAAAAGAAGTAAAATGAGAAGCAATGATGAAGACGAAGGTAATGTTGGTGTGCAAAATAACTATTACATACAGAAACCTGAATTCAGAAATATGTGTCACATGGAACAATTGCAGTATCCATTTATATGTCAGTTCATTCATTATGTGAGGTCTCATCGTTTCTGTCTAACCTTGTTCTATTTGTGTGTGCTTGTTTTCAATTGAAAGATTTATTTGAAATATTAGGGTATATTTGGATGCACTCCAGATCATCATCATAATGAATAGTTTGGAGGATTGGTGTTTAACAACTCCAATTTGCATTTGAGGCAGTGAAAAAATGGAAAAATAACATTAAATGAGATACTGTGCTTCAACATTTCTAACCCAAAACTATATTGGATAATTGAGTTTATAATAATTTGGGGAAGTAAAAGGCACAGTGTTTCATCACCATTTTCCATGTTGCCTAATATATCTTGTGATTGAGGGTACGTTAATTTTTTTCCCCTGATTGCCATATGTTTATTTGTCATAATATTGTCCTACTAGCTCGCTTAAGTATATCATAATCTTATGCAACCAGCTCGCTTTATCAGTTTTCCCAAAGCCACCTTGTCCACTAAGTAGTCATTTTCAGAACTATTTGATTTGAATGTTACTTCCTTCTTTGAGACATGGGAGTTGTAAGGTGTCATGAAAAAATATGAGATGAGAACTACTTTAATTTTCTCTTTCTTTGTACTATACCATTTAGTTATCTCCTCTGATTGTATTATATATGTAGATGATTTTAGGAGGTTATAATACCCATTTTTTGGTCAGAAATCAAGGCAATCTAATGTATAAATAGGGTGATCACTCACATTGAGGATGTCATTTTTCTCCAATTGATTTGAGTGTTTGTTACCTTTTAATGAACATATTTGATTTTTGGTGCTGAGAAACTATCATTATTACTGTTCAAATATTATTTATTAATTATGTTTTTTTTCCTCTCTCTCTCTTGCATATTTTATGGTTCCCTTTTGTTTTTAAAATATTTTTCCTACTTCATTTAGCTTAAAAAACTTTAACAGGTAGATAATCAGATAGGGCCTCACTGGACCATAGAAAACCATACATCGGTGGCTGGTTTAGTTTCTACATCATTGCGGTCTATGGAGCAATGATTGCGGAACAAAATTAACATATTCAAGGGAGCACTTGAATGAATAAGATAGATGTGACAGATTTTGCATTCGACTGAAGTGAAGACATGCATATAATCCATCTTCTTATTTGGGTTTGCAGATTTTCTAGGAATGGATTCCAGACCGAACACTTTCAGCTATGGAGAACTGAAGACTGCTACTGAATGCTTCAGTCCAGCGAATAAGTTAGGAGAGGGAGGTTTTGGACCTGTTTACAAGGTAAGTTGCTATTCTTGTAGTTGGATTCATTTTGTTCATAAATTCAGAATGATTTACTCTCTAAGCATGATGTCTATGTAAATATATATATATATATATATGCATAAACTGAATAGAAGTGAAAAACTGAAAATGTATATGTATTGTTCTTTTAACTGTTGTGCTTACATTGCAGGGTACACTTCCGGATGGGCGTATAGTGGCTGTGAAGCAACTCTCAGTTGCATCTCACCAAGGAAAGAACCAGTTTGTAGCAGAGATAGCTATTATATCTGCAGTTCAACAGCGTAACCTTGTGAAATTGTATGGATGCTGCATTGAGGGAGATGAGCGACTCCTGGTTTATGAATATCTTGAAAACAAGAGTCTTGATCAATCACTTTTTGGTATGGAGCTGTTTCCTTTCTTCTTTAGAGAAATTGTAAAGGAAAATCACAATGCTTGATCATGACGTGTCTGCTGATTGGTCCTCCAAAGTTTGTTTATGTCACCACATTGTGGATGGGAGACACTCAGAAACTTTCCCATTGGACTACTCGCTGTCCGATTTTTTTCCTAATTAAATTTAGACCGTTGGCTATGGTTTGGTTCTTTGCAAGTGAAAAGAGCAGTAGGGGAGATATTAGGCAATTCCACATCCCGTGATGGCCAAACCAATACATACTGTTGCAGAGATGGATGTGGAGAACTGCAAAACAAAAGAGAAAATCACATGATCCAAACTATAAACAAGCACCCACAGTTGAGTACAAAGATTTATCTGGTTCACCACTCTAGGCAGCATCCAGGGGTGAAGAGAAATATGTCTTTTCATTGTATCAAGAGGGGAAGAAAATACAGTGCAACAAATAGAGAACAAGTAGTTATAGTCATGTGCTCTGTATATAAGACCCAAAAGAATCCCTTACACATTGTATCTTACCTTCAACAAGGCTATTTTATCACTAGAATCATGCCCTTAGAAGGCATCTATTATAACAAAGTGAACAAGAACGAGAAAGATGAGAAACGAATGCATGGAGAAAAGTTTGTAGTGAAGGTCTACCTTTCTTCAGGATTCGACCATGTATATATAATGTTTGTTATTGCCAAAATAGTTGGCTACAATCAAGTAATTGGGTAAATTACAATGAATCAACTATCAATGATTAGCTCATTAGAATCTTTATAGTTAGCAAATATACAGAGTCTACCTAAGACCCACGTAGGAAAAGATGTTCCCTTTACTAATGGTTGAGTGAGTTTTGCCTTGATGAGCCAAAGAGGCTTGGGTCATGTGACCCACTTTACGCTCTCCCTCAAATTGATGCGCCTTGATGAGCCAGAGAGGCTTGGGTCATGTGACCGACTTTACACTCCCTCAAATTAATGCCAATGGGAACATAGCATCAATTTGGTATAAGAAAATCATGACGAGGTCGGGGCACCACTTTTGTGAAGAGATCAGCCAGCTGATCTTGAGAAGAGACATGAGGAAGCTGTATAACTTCTCAGAGGACATGCGGTCAAATAAAATGACAGTCAACTTCGATGTGCTTGGTGCGCTCATGAAAGATAGGGTTATTGGCGATTTGTATGGCACTAGTATTATCGGCATTGAGTGGAGAGGGACTACGGACAGGCACACCAAGTTCATGAAGGAGTTGTCAAAGACAAATCACCTCACTACTAGCGGAAGACATGGATTGGTGCTCAGCTTCAGCAGAAGATTTGGAGACCGTGGGTTGCTTTTTTCATTTCCATGATTTAAGAGATGTGCCTAGGAACATACACCAGCCACTAGTAGATCTCCTAGTATCCAGACATCCGGCCCAATCTGCATCTACATAACCTCGAAGATGAAGAGAGGAAGTGGAGTAGAAAAGTCCATGATCAAGAGTGCCTCTTAGATATCGAAGAATCTAATGAATTGTTGTAAGATAAGGTTTGTGGGGATTGCTCACAAACTGACTAACAATTTGCATTGCATGTGATATGTTAGGGCGTGTCATGGTGACATATATCAAGCTACCAACCAGACACCGATACAAAGTTGGATCAGGCAGTGGATTGCCTTCCTCTCTTCTAAGTTTTGAATTCAACTCTAATGGACTATTTGTAACCTTGGAGTTAGTTAGGTGGGCCAATGAAAGTAAATCTTCAGTGCATTTCTTTTGATGGAAGTGGATCCCATGGTTCTAGGATATTACAGTATTAGGACAAGTCTTTTGAACAATACCTTTTTCTATCAGAAATGAGAAAAAATCACCAGAGATATATTCTCCCCCAGAATCTAAGTGAAGTACCTTACTATTCTTATTAAACTGAGTTTGCACTAAATTATAAATTTTTTTGAGAGTAGGCAAAACTTTAGATATAAAATGAAGAAAATATTTCCAAGTAAACCTAGAGTGATCCTCAATGAAAGTTAAATAGTATTTAAAACCAAGCCTACTTGATTGATGATCAATACCCCAAACATCGGTGTGTATCATATCAAAAGTAGCAATAACACGAGAATAATGAACAAGAAAAGGTAAAACATGACTTTTGCTCAATCAACATGAGACACATTGAGATTTTAAAAAGGAACCAAGCATATTTTTATTAAATAAAGGTTCCAAACAACCATGTCTAAATAGAAAGGCTAATTTTTCATTATTTAGATGACCCAGGCGCCTATGCCAAATGGTCCACAAATTATTTGAAGTGCTAACTGCTAAGAGAGGGTGCAAAAGAGATCTTAATCCAATGTCCAACAAAAGCAGTTGCCAGCAATTACTCCTTGTCCCAATCACCTTCCCAGTTCATCGGTCCTGTATGACAACTAGAAGGAGCAAAATGATTAGAATATCCATTATCAACTAACTGACTAACAGAAAGCAAGTTATCAGTAGGTTTGAAACAACATAAACATTAGAAAGAGTAAGAGGGGTCCTGTGAAGTTCCAAGGGTTATCGATCCGATTCCAGATATTGACAATTTCTAACCATTACCGGTAATGATTTGGTCATTTCCGGTTTAGGGTTGGATCGCATTAATATGTTGTTCCATAGAAGTCATATGATTGGAAGCCTCGGGGTCTATGAACCAAGAAGAGGGAGACATGAAATTAGAGAGGGCAAAAGAATGATATCGACCATTTACAGCCATGGAAGTGAAGGCAGTTGCGACAGAAGCATTAACCATGTCTTGAATTTGATCTGGAGTGAATACCATGGATTGAGAATAATTGGTTTCACTATCTGCAGTTTGGACTTGTGCTTGAAAAGCTGGGTTTTGGTAGGTGGGTCGTTGCTGTTTTTGGTCAAGCTTTCATTGTGGTCGGCAGGTACAATCAAGAGATGATATGTCCATTTTTTTTTGCAATAGTTGTAAAAGTTTTTCTTTTTGCAATTCTTTGCAACATGCCCAAAATCTTTACATTCAAAACATTTAACTTGCTGTCATCAAGTAGTTTTTAGATCCTGATTTCGAGTCATAGGGGTAATAAAAGCCTTTGGCTCCTCATTTGGAGTGTTTTGAGATTGGAGACGGATTTCTTCTCTCAGACCCTCCTGAACACAGGTATCAAGATCTGGGGTTGCCTCCATACTTAGTAAAGCCGCTCGGACAGACTCAAATTTAGGTCTTAAATTCATCAAGAATTTGGCTAAAATGAGAATTGTTTTGTATCTTGATGGTGAAAGAAAGGGCCTTTGTTGGGACTTCACTCAAGATCATGGAATCTATTTTATTCCATAAAGTGAGATGGCCATTGTTATAATCTTGGGTTGTCTTGTCTCCTTGTCCATATTTAGCCAATTCAGTATCTAAATGGAGTTTCCTAGCTTTGTTTGCCGGATGATATAACTTCTTCAACTGATCCCATATATCTGAGGCCTTCTTAAAGGCTTGCGGGGAAAGTCTAATGTTGGATTCAATGGAATTAAGATTCCACGTGACCACTTTAGAATTATTTTGTGAGCGAGTGGTTACAGATTTATCACCATCAATAGGTTTCACAGTTGTTCCATCAAGAAATCCCCCAAGTCCTTGGCCTTCCACAAAATCTTGGAGATGGAAGGACCATGCCATATAATTTTTTCCATTGAATTTGATTGAGATAACATCGTTTTTCTCGATGGTACCAAATTATCAGGAAAAAAAAAGACCCGAATCTGACTTTCAGAAAATATGGCCTGGGCGACCCTAAGTTGTCACTGGAACTGAAAAAATGACACTGTAGTGAATCTTGATCACTAATCCAATTCCCAGATTTTGTTCAGATGCTACTTTTATACTTGTGTAAGAAGATTCATCTCGATCTATCTGAAGTATTTGATGAAAACTATCTTCGAAAATAGTTGACACAAAAGAGATTCTCGATACTAACCTTTTGGTATTCGGAAACTCAAGGAAAAGTACCCAATGTTCTAAAAAAAATGCAGGCGAAAATGCTGAGTAAGTTCTGTGTTGATATGCTCATCAGAGGTGAGGCACGCTCATAGATCCCATGAGACAGTGATGCCGACTATAGTGCTTCTTGCAGGGAGTCGAACCAGATGATTATGATCTCAAATGCTTCTGACGATCAGGGGATCCTTGCTGATATGGGTCCAGACTCCAGACTTGTGTCAGATTCAGAAATCCTATGCCAAGGAATGGATGCAATGTAGATGATGATGAACAGTGTGGTCACTGTTCTTCAACGGACTGCAATATGGCTAAGGAAAGTTCAGAATCTATCCAATCGAGGATAGATGAGTGCTTCAGACAGCAAGAACTCTTGAATCGATCAATAGAGGATGGATTTCTGCAGATCGAGATGACAAAGCCTCTGACAGTTGATACTCACTTTTCTCAAATCCAGTTGACAAGTCTATGGGTTAACAAAAACTTCACTGCAGCGGGAGTTTTTAGTTACTGATTGTATCAGTGCTCTGATACCATGTAACAAAGTGAACAAGAAAGAGAAAGATGAGAAACAAAGACAAGGAGAAAAGTTTGTAGTGAAGGTCTACCTTTCTTCAGGGTTCGACCATATATATATATAATGTTTGTTATTGCCAAAACAGTTGGCTACAATCAAGTAATTCGGTAAATTATAATGAATCAGATATCTATGATTGGCTGACTAGAATATTTATAGTTAGCAAATATACACATCTAGCTAAGACCCACGTAGGAAAAGATATTCCCTTTGACTAATGGTTGAGTGAGCTTTGTACTGATAAGCCAGAGAGTCCTGGGTCATGTGACACTTCTACATTTTATATCTGAAAAATGCCTCTTCCAAATCCATCTCATGTCACAAAGGAAAGGAACAGAGCCTTACAGAAAAACTTCTTTCTTCCACAAGAAAAGACACAACGGAAACCCTTATATTCATATGCAATAATAGTTCCATGTAAAGATCGAAATAAAATGTAATCTTTTAGGCATTTTCCTACTCAATCAGCTTTTCTGTTTCAGCCACTTAATTGGTTTCGGATTTGAAGAGGTAGTGGAATTGAGACGGTTTATAGAAAAGCTCCTCCTTGCCAAAGATTGTGGAGATGTTCTCTCTCTTTTGTTTTGTTTTGTTTGGTTTTTTTTTTTTTTTTGAAAGTTAACTGATGAATTTCATTAAAACGAGCTTAATAGTACAAAAGATATATACTGGCAAACTTCACAGATGTCCCACAACATACAGGGACACCGGAATACAAAGGCAAGAAAGAAACAAGCTGTAGCGGCTTCAGACTCCCAAAGACCTATTTTAGGATGATACTGTTAATGGAGAAATTGCGAAACTGAGGAAGGACTGAAGCTTAAGAAGCAATTGAGAATCTCTATGTTTTAGAGCCTCAACAGTAGAACTTTACCTTAAAACACCTGAGATTCTGTTCGTTCCAAATGATCGACATGACTGCCATGAAGGATGAATTCAACAAAATCTTCCCTCTCAACCTTTCCATTGCAGAGATGCTCATCAACCCTTCTTCAAAACTACAAGCCTTGTGTTCAGCTGTTCTTGACTGTTTCTCCTGTCAGAGTTTAAGAACTTCAAACTTTTGCAGTCTAGTTCCTTGCATGATTGTAGTGCTTGGACAACTGCATGAACTATGCGCCAATTATACATGATAAAGCAATTGCAAGCAGAGATCAAACTTCATACCAATGCAGAAGTCACAAGGGGGAGCAGCAAAAACAAATTCATTTGATGCCAGTTTGTTTCTGTGATGGATGTTAAGTGCAAAATAAAACAGAAATACACAAGATCCAAAATAATTGTGACAAAGCATAAGAGGATTGGTGAAATTCTCGGTGTCGATCCCTTTGGGAGACCCTTTGTATTTATAATTGTGTTAACTATACAAGGAAAACTTTATAGCAAACATATCTTCATAATTGGGTGATTACAATTGAATAATCCCTCTAATTGATCTAACAATCAAAAGTCAATCCCTAATCAACAATACAGATTTTCTTTCTAGAAGATTTAACTATCATCTGAAGGTCGTGGACCATGTGGGGTCCTTGGCTTGATTGGTTCTAATACCCCTCCTCAAATTGATGTTGGGGAATTCATGAGCAGCAATATATCCACTAAGAAGTGACGACGAGTTTTTGATAAGGCCTTGGTGAAGATATCAGCATTCTAAGGAACTATAAATGCGAGGAAGAGAGATGATGTGATCATCATAGGCTTCTCGAATGGAGTGACAATCGACCTCTATGTTTGGTCCGTTCATGAAAGATTGGATTTTCTGTGATTCGTATTACACTCGTATTGTCAGCATGCAAAGGAGTTGGAGAACTTTGAGGAAATCCTAATTCAGACAAAACTCTATGGAGCCAAACAGTTTCAGAGCAAGCAGATGACATGGCTCTGTATTCTGCTTCTGTAGAAGATTTAGAAACCCTCTTGTGTTTCTTGCACCTCTAGGATGTGAGGGCATTCCCAAGATGCATACACCAACCTGTTGTGGATTTGCACGAGTCAGGACAATCTACCCAATCAGAATCACTGTAACCTGTCAGTTGAAGTGAGGAGCCAACAGGAAAGAATAAACCTCACTCAGAAGTACCCAATAAATAACAAAGTATTCTTTTAACAGCTGCCAGATGAAGATTTGAGGTTTGGTCATAAATTGATTTGTCAAATTAACTGCATAGGAAGTGCCTGGTCTTGTAATTGTCAAGTAGATAAGACTCCCAGCCAATCATCAGAAAGTAGTTCTCCCTCATGTTTATGATATTTGACATTCACTTTAAGCGGAGTATCAACTGGAGTAGAATTTTCTAGTCAGGCCAAAGGAATTAGATCCTTAGTGTACTTTGTGCTGGTTGATTAAGATTCCTCTTGTTGATGGATGAACTTCAAGACCTAGAAAATAAGTAAGAGGGCCTAGATCTTTCATGTGTAATAATGAGGCATGAAGTGAAGCTTGTAATTGGCGAATCCCCTCTAAATCAGTTCTAGTGATTATATTATCATCCACAGAGACAAGAAGAACTGTGATTCCAGAAAGGAATTGACAAAGAACCATAGAAGGGTCATTTTTGCTTTGTAGGAAGCCAATGTGATGAAGTGTGTGTCGAAACTTTTCAAATCAAGCTCATGGGGCTTGTTTGAGCCCGTAAAGAGATCTCCTTAAACGACATACATCTTTTTCAGAAGTTGCAATGATCCCAAGAGGAAGCTTCATATATAGCTTTTCTTATAAGGTCCCCATATATTTCAGTAGTTCCAATGATCCGAGGAAGTTTCATATATACCTTTTCTTTAAGGTCCCAATGTAAAAAGGCATTTTTTTACATCCATTTGAAAAAGAGCCATGACTGCGAAGCTGCAACAGCAATAATAGTTCAAACTGTAGTCATTTTAGCCACAGGAGCAAAAGTCTCCTCAATAATGTATCCCATGTTCTTGCTTGTTCCTGAGGGCAACCAGGTGTGCCTTGTATTGATCCAACGACCCATCTGACTTGAGTTTAACTGAGAAAACCCATTTGCATCCTACTGGCTTTGTGTTATCAGGACAAGGGACAATATCGCAAGTATGATTAGTTTCCAAAGCTTCCAATTCTTCCTGCATTGCTTGTTGCCAACAAGTAGACCTCATAGCCTGAGCATAAGAAGTAGGAATTGTGGTGGATGATTGGATGACAAGTAGAGATAACCAATCAGGAGGTTTGGAATGGTGACTGGAACTTCGAAGAGGAAGAGGATCAGGTGCAGGAGTCATTTCATGGTTAGGGCCCTCATTAGCATTTGTGTCTGGTTGTCCTCTTCACTTATACAATCCTAGGTATAAATCTTAGATCAGGGGAAGAATCAGCTGTGAAATCATGCAGATAAGAGTGTGGAAAAGAATCTAATGGAGATGTATGAAGTTGAAAAAAGAACTAATTTTCAACAAAAACAACATTACGAGAAGTGCGGATGCGACAAATGGAAGGATCATAACACAAAAACCTCTTTCGGTTCATAGCATAACCAAGAAACGCACATTTAACAGATTGAGCAGTTAATTTATTTCTTTCAGGTAAAGGGAGATGAACATAACAAACACCCAAAGGTATGGAGATGATTATAGCTAGGATGAATTCCATGCATTCTAAAGTATGGAGTCCGATGATGAAGTTTTAAAAAGGGGATCCTATTAATGAGGTGAACTGCAGTAGAAATTGCTTCAGCCCAAAAAAGAGATGGGACTGAAGATTCAAGGAGGTGTCTGTTTTTTCTTTCTGGAACCCCAAGTCCAGTGGGAAATATTTCCTTCAGTTCGCAAAAAATCTTGAAACTTATTAGATGTATATTCTCCGCCAGAATCTAATCGGAGAATTTTGATAGCAGAAATTTATTAAATGCATAAAAAACTTCAGACTTAGAATGCAAAAAACTAAATCCATGTGTACCGACTATAATCATCAATAATGGTAATGAAATACTTGCGATGTGAATATGATATTGCAGGAGCAACTCACCAAACATCAGCATAGATCAAGTCAAAGCTGTTTGTCGTGGTCGCATTGTGTATGTGAAATGAAAGTGGTTTGCATTTTCCCATTTTACAACTAGAACAATCAAGGGAAACATTTGACAGAGAAACAAAAGATTTATTCAATAAAAGTCCAAACTTCAGCATAAATGTTAACTTTTTGGCATTAGGATGCTCCAAACGTCTATGCTACAGTTGGGATACGTTGTTAGAAGAACAAAATAATGAAACTAAAGACTTAGTCCTAGGACATGTGGGCAAGCTTAGAGGTAATAGTCTTCTGCATTTAGGACCCTTCTCGATGACTTTCCCCAAGTCTTGATCTTGTACAATTCAACCAGATCAGGAGAATGAGACATTGCAATTATTGTCAACTAATTGACCAACGCAAAATAAGATTGGATGATAGATGAGGTGTGTAAAAAACATGATGTAATGGTAAAGTATGAGGAAGTTCACCAATAGCCTTAATTGGAAGACATTTTTCCATCAACAGTGTGAATTTGTAATTATCCAGTGTACAGTTTCACATTGGTAAGTTCTGCTGAAGAGGTCAGATGATTGGAAGCTCCCGAATCACTGTACTAAATTGAGGAGGTTTTATTGTTACCTGTGAGAGCAATGGCAGAGAAAATTGACTGAATCATCTGTTGAACTAACTCGGGAGTTAGAGTGGTGGTGTCATGAGACGCTGGATCAGGCTCAGTTGGTGTGACAGTTGCTGCTGTATGAAGAGCCCGGTGTGCCCTATTTTGTGGCCTTCTTCGACAGCCAGCTATCAAATGCCCTACCTTCTTATTGCAATTGCAGAGTTTTTTCTTACATTGATTAGCCATGTACCCATGTTCTTTGCAGCTGTAGCATTGCGTCTTACTCATATCTCTTGACCTTGTCTGAGTCGCATATGCAACATCTAATGAACTAGGACCAGCTCTTTTTTGTTCCATTGACATTTGAGTCATACATCGTTGTTCCTCTCGAAGAAGCTCATTGAGACAAGTATCCAAAGATGGAGTTGGTTCCCTACTCTTCAAGTTTGAGCGCACTGGTTCATATTCTCTACACAGTTCCATAAGGAACTGATCTCATTGGCTTACTTCATGAACCTTTTGGAGAGTGGGTCTTGCTTCTTCAGAAATGGTAGCATAAGCCAGTTCAGCATATTCAGTCCAAAGGTTAACAAGTCCATAGACTTATTTCCCTGAGAGTATTCAGAAATTTCATACACCAAGAGGAACCTTCTTGGTGAATTTTCCTGATTATAAGTCCTTTTTAAGTAGTCCCACATTCCTTTTGCAGTTTTGTAGGGTCTCAAATTGAGAACCAGTTGTGGATCTACAGAACTTAGGAGTACCCAAGTAATTATTCTAGCATCATTAGTTTCCCATTGCATCAGTTTTGTGGTATCACTGGGCTTATTTATATAGTTCCATCAATAAGTCCCTAGAGTTCTTTTCCCTTTAAAAATATGCAAACTTGAAATTCCCAAGAGAAGTAGTTTTTTCCATTTAACTTAACAGGTAGAAATTCTTTTTTATCTCCCTTTATTCAATAAAGAACTCAGATGCAGTATTTGAGAATAAGATGTGCAGTTTCAAAAAGAAAATTCTGAAAATAGTATATGGAAAACCAAAAAATTCTGGAGAAGAATCTAGTTTAAATCCTCACAACGTCCAGCACTCATAAATCAACATTCAGTCAGTAACTCTCAATACTTTTTACTAACTACAGCAATTTGAGTTTTCTGAATCAGCAATATAGATGAGAGAATTCATGGCTGTGATGAAATCCTAAATCAAAACTGCCCAAATCTGAGAGAGGAATAAAACTCATACCTAGAGAAGCCCAAAAACTCTTAGAACATTCGGAAAAATACATCTAAGACAGGTGATCCTTCTCTGAAAATCTCAAGTTGTTTAAAGAACTCTAGTTGTCTCCACAGATGATCGGCAGAGCGTGTCTTGATAGCCAAATGACTGTGATATCCCCAAATTTCAAATCTGAAGTTTTCTTCAAGAATGCTCCACGGATGACACCGAGTCAAACCCCTTCTCTTGATAGCAAAAATTCGCAAGGGAACTCATTAATCCAAGATTCTGCCGAACTGTAGAGTACCGACCAGAGAGAACTATGTCAATCTCTTCACATCAAAGATTCTGTCGAATGTTGATTGCCAAATAGAGAGAGAGATGTTGATCTCTTCAATGACAGTATTTGCACACTGTATCTTCAACTGATAAAAGGAGTAACTCACGAAAGAAGCCTAGAGACTTTCTTTATGACCGATGCTCTGATACCATGACAAAGCATAAGAGGATTGGTGAAGTTTTCGGTGTCCATCCCTTTGGGAGACCCTTTTTATTTATAATATTTTGTTAACTATACAAGGAAAATTTTATAGCAAACATTTCCCCATAATTGGGTAATTACAATTGAATTGATCTATCAATCAAAAGTCAATCCCTAATCAATAATACAGATCTTCTTTCTAGAAGATTTAACTATCATCTGAAGGTCATGGACCATGTGGGGTCCATGGCTTGATTGGCTCTAATAAATTGGACAAAAAGAAGACTACTTTTCACTATATCAACAGGGGAAGGGAAGAAGATACAATACAGTAAACAGAGAACGAGGTTACAGTCGTGTCTTGAAGATGTAAAACTCAAAAGAATCCTTTTTACCATGCCTCTCACCTTCAATAAGGCCTTTTGAAATTGTATCACATAAATTATGCCGTCAGAAGAAATGCCTCTTCCAAGTCCATCTTCTTTCACAAAGGAAAAGACAAATAGAAACCCATACACAGCGAAGCACACAAAAATAACACTCATCATGCAAATGACCGAAATAGAGAGGGAGTTTTTAAGGCAGTTCCACTAATCAGCTGACTTTCCTTTTTGAACCATATAATAGTTTTCTGGTTGCCTACAATGAAAAAATGCTAAAGAATTAAGGTGCAGCCTTTGTTAAGTTTGCCCACAACCCATGAAGGGATCCAGCCCAATTCATAATACATCTTGTGGATTGATTGGGTAAAATTAATACAGTTGTACATAGGTGTATATTTTCTATTTTGGTTGTAATTGATATACTTGCCTAGATTCAATTCATGTAATTAGATGCTTTCCTAACTTAGAGCCTTGATTAAAGGCATGTAATACCTATATATAGTGAGGGAGGATCTCCAAAGGAGTTACTCAATTGAATACAATAATTTTCTCAGAACTCTCATTCCTTCTTGTGATTTGCTATTGTGAGAATGACATGGTATCTGAGCCATGTTCAAGAAATCTAGGTGTCTGATCTTACACAGCATTAAGACAATAGAATAGAGAGAATTCTGTCTCTCTCTCGTGAAGGAAAAAAAGGGACAGATCAAGAATCTTCATGGTGGCCCACCTTGATCATCAAACCAACATCAGAAATCCTTCCAGACATGGCGCCTGTCCTTCCTAGGAATATTGGTGATTTTTTCAATTTTTTTCAGCACTTCCAGGTTGGAGTTTTTCCCATTCTCGAGAATTTCCAGAATTTTAAACTGGTTTCATTTAGGCTGTTCAAACTCTTGGATACTTAGTGAAATTAGATAATTCTTTTTTCAGTAGAAGCCAGATTACTGGGCTTCCTTAGATCTGTAGTTTGATCACTGTCCAGCACCTTCTGTGGGGCCCACGTACTGGATCTAGGGCAAAAATCCAGGTCGCCTGGGGTGTTCCTTGGGTGAATTACTGTTCTGTGTTGTCTTCTCTCTTCACTACTTGGTCGGATCTTGACTATTACACAGAATTGTTTGTCACACACTTTCTAGACTTCATCTCTTCACTGTTGCTAGATTATTTGCTGGTTTGATCCGTTTTTTGCTAAATATTTTTTGAGATGGAAAAATCTGAAGTTACCTTGATCCATTTCATTGGAAGGAATTACCCTGCTTGGTCGTTTCAGTTCCAAATATTATCTTGAAGCTAAGGAATAATGGGGCTATATTTCTGGATCTGACCCTAAACCCACTGAAGATGAGAAGATCTCCTCTAGGCATACTAAAGATGCGAAGATAAAATCATGGATCCTTGGCTCTGTCGAGCCACATCTAATCATGAATCTCAAACCTTACCCCACTTCAAAAGACATGTGGGGGTTTCTGAAGAAAGTATATCATCAAAATAATTTAGCACGTCAATTTCATCTTGAATGTGCGATAGCTGAATATACACAGGGGACCTTGTCTATACAAGATTACTATTTGGGATTTCGTACACTGTGGTCGGAATACGATAGTATTAAGTATGCTGATGTGGTTGCGGATGTTTTGCTCGTCATTCATGATCTTCAGGCCTCTAGCCGAAGGGATCAA
Organism: Umbellularia californica; assembly: GCA_028538565.1. Lineage (NCBI taxonomy): Eukaryota > Viridiplantae > Streptophyta > Magnoliopsida > Laurales > Lauraceae > Umbellularia > Umbellularia californica. The sequence goes on along the minus strand of JAPQWN010000012.1, from coordinate 28,699,505 downwards.
TTTCTGATGAAACTGCGCACTGAATATGAAAATATCCGGTCTGCTCTGATGAATCGGACCCCATTATCTTCTTTGGATATATGCTTAAATGAACTCCTACGCGAAGAACAACGCATTGCAACATCAGCTCATATAGCTCAACAAAAGATTGAGACCTATTCAGTCACTAGTGAGGCTTCTCAGCCTTCGCCTCGAGACTTGTGCAAAACCCGATGCTACAATTGTAAAAAATTTGGGCATTTGCATCTCAATGCAAACAGAAAGTCTTCAGTTATTGTAAAAAGTAGGGACATATCATCTCTGAATGTTGTCGTCGGCCACAACGTCCATCTCCACAGTACCACCAGACTCCACAGTATCAGGCTCCACAGTATTAGGCACCTCAGTATTAGACTCCAAAGGCTTCGACTCAACAGTCTTAGACTCCGCATGCTTATGTTGCTTCTTCAGTTATGCCTGCTCCTACATCTGCACCCTCACAGCCTGGTCCCTCATCATCTCTGACTCCTGAATTGGTTCAACAAATGATTGTCAATGCCCTTTCTGCTTTTGGTCTCTTAGGTACCTCACCTCCATCTTCTACTTGGTTTCTTGATTCCAGGGCGTCTAATCATATGGCATATTCCCGTAACACACTCTCCAATGTGACAAGTTACAATGGCAATATTCAAATTCAAACTGCTAACGGAGGCAATATTCCCATTACTGCTCTTGGAGATATCCCTGGTCCCATCCCATTGAAAAATATTTACCTTTGTCCCAATTTAACTTCAAACCTATTATCAGTAGGGCAACTTTTTGAAAATAATTGTAACTATCTTTTGCTTCTTCTGGTTGTGTTGTGCAGGATCAGATGTCCGGGAAGGAGATCGCGAGGGGGCCTAAGTGTGGACATTTGTTTCCGCTGGATTTTTTTGATATTTCTAGGAATAGATTTAACAATGATGTGTTTTGCTTTTCTATTCGAGATAACTGCCAATTGTGGCATAATAGACTCGGACACCCTAATTCCAAGGCTTTGTCCATTGTGTTAAATTCTGGTTTATTAAATAAATCTATTGGCTTTTCTTCATGTGTTCCTTTTGACTGTGCTACTCATAGGATGGGAAAGAGAAAAATTCTTCCTTTTCCTATTTCCACTTCACACAGCACTCTGTGTTTTGATTTAGTTCATAGTAATGTATGGGGAATTAATCCAGCTCTTTCTCACGTTCACTATAAATATTTTGTCACTTTTATTGATGATTTCAGTAGGTTCACATGGGTTTATTTTCTGCTTTCCAAATCTGATGTTTTCAATGTTTTTAAAATTTTTTTAGCCTATGTAGAGACTCAATTTTCCACCTGTATCAAAATCTTGCGATCTGATTCGGGCGGGGAATATATGTCCTCAAATTTTCAATAGTTTTTACAAAACAAAGGCATTATTTCTCAAAGATCTTGTCCTTATACTACACAGCAGAATGGAGTCGCTGAAAGGAAAAATAGACATCTCCTGGATGTCACTCATTCCCTTCTTTTGGAATCTTCGGTTTCTACCCGTTTTTTGGGTTGAGGCACTCGCTACTGCAGCTCATTTTATCAATCGTATGCCATCAACCTCTATTGAAAATCAGAGCCCATATTTCCGATTGTACAAGACATCTCCATCCTATGATGTTCTTCATGTTTTTGGCTTAGTTTGTTTTGTGCACTTGCCTGCTTCAGAGAGAACCAAACTTACCGCACAATCTGCTCAGTGTGTGTTTTTAGGTTATGCGCCCTTCCAGAAAGGGTTCCTTTGCTATGATCCTCACATTCGTCGCTTCCGTACCTCTAGGAATGTCGGTTTTTTTAAACAATAGTATTTTTTTCAAAACCATCTGGATCCTCTTGACCCCTCCTCTTTGGTGTCTTTACCTGGTTTTTTTGACAACACGTCCATTGTTCGTTTTAATCTTAACTTTGTGTATCACAGACAGAACAGAGAAGCGCCTACTAGGGATCCCCTTTCTGATTTTCCTCCAGCTTCCGGTCCACCTCCGGCACTTGGTCCATCTGGACATCCTTCATTGCATCGCTCCACTTGGATTTCGGTACCTCCAGACCGCTATGGCTTCTCCCATACTTCCTTAATGGCAACTCTATCGTCTTCCTCTTCCATTCCCCAATCCTATTCTCAGGCTATGCAACACCAATGTTGGAACTAGGCTATGCAAGATGAACTAGATGCTTTAGAGCAAAATCATACTTGGGATATTGTCCCATCTCTTGCGGGTGTCAAGCTTATTGGCTGTAAGTGGATATTTTCTCTCAAGTTAAAATTAGATGGCACTTTAGATCGATATAAGGCGCGCCTTGTCGCTCTTGGAAATCGGTAGAAATATGGCATTGATTATGATGAAACTTTTGCTCCCGTCGCCAAGATGACCACCGTACGTTTCATTCTTGCTGTTGTTGCATCTCAATCTTGGCTTTTTATCAAATGGATCTCAAAAATGCGTTTCTTCATGGTGATTTCAAAGAAGACGTTTATATGAGTCTGCCTCAAGGGTACTCTTCCGGGAAGGGCATGGTTGCCAAACTCCGTCACTCCCTCTGTAGTCTGAAGCAAGCTCCTCGTGCATGGTTTGAAAATTTTCAAGATGCTCTTCTTTGCTTGGATTTTCATCTAAGCCTGTGTGATCCTTCTATGTTTTTACATCATGCTCCGTCCGGGATAACTGTTGTACTTGTCTATGTTGATGACCATGGATGAAAATATCGGCCACTACATAGCGTTACGGCCGCTACGGGGTGAGAAAAATTCCTGCTTTCCAATTTTTTTTAAAATACATAATAAGACTTATTTCTTTTATTATTCTCTCTAAATAACATTTCTACATAACTTTTCTACTCTTTTATGTTTAAAAGAACACCAAAAAGAACATAATCTTACCGAATTACAGTCGATACAGAGAGTTCTTTTCAAGGATTCTTCTCTAAGTACATCCTATTAGACACTCCCTTTAGTAGATGTATTTTTTTCTCTAGGTACTCTTAAGTCTTGACTTCATGACATAGTTTTTTCTTTTATGAGCCTTTCATTAGTTTCTAAGTTAGCATAGCTAAGCAACATGAACACATGTGAAGAAATATGATCATTACTATTATTTTCTATTTATATTATACAGCGATACAGGACCTCATACAATGAGGGGACTACTACGCCCACTTATCTTAGTTACTTTTGCAAAAAAAAAATACATTTTCTCATTTTCCAAGGCTACGTAGCGCCGCTACGCTACGTATCGCCCGCTACCTAGCGTTTTGGCGGCGGGCCGCTACGCCTGCTTAGGCCTGTCAATGGGCCGGGCCGGGCTTGGGCTTGGGTTGTCCAATCCCGTCCTGAAAATAGGACGGGCCTGCCAGGTGTTGTCAAATCCCGGCCCTAAATTGAACGGGCTTACATCAAATCCCGTCTCGTACGGGCCCGGGCTGGAACAGGGCCAGGCCTGTGCTTAGCCCGATCTAGGACATAAGTAAAACATTCTCTAATTATTCTTACTATCACCTGACACCCGGTGTGATTTAGACTTTAGACCCTCCTCCTTTTTTCCGGGCTTAGGATCGGCAATACAATGCAACAAGCAACATGGCGGAGTTAAAAACTTTTTTTTTTTTTTGGCCAGTGACAGTAGAAAATAAAAAAAATCAATAGAAATGAATGAGTATCCTATAGGCTATATGGGTCAAGTAATGTAGGAATGGTTAAAACCTTTTTTTTTTTTTTGCCAGTGAAAGTAGAAAATCAGAAAATCAATAGAAATGAATGAGAATGAGTATCCTATATGAGTCAAGTTAAAGTAATGTAGGATCGGTTAAAAACTTATTATTATTATTTTTTGGCCGGTGAAAGTAGAAAAATTAGAAAATCAATAAAATGAATGAGAATGAGTATCCTATATGGGTCAAGTAATGTAAAAGAGAAATCAATAGAAATTATTTTTCTTTTAATATGTCTAAAACATCAGTTAGTGCATTCCTATCATTGTCTAAATCACCGTCACTGGTTGGGTCATGACTAAACCAATATTGGGCACAAACTAATGCTTCTACCGTATAGGTTTCAAAGAAGTCCTATATGGGTCAAGTACCCTCCCTCCTGTGCTAAATGCCGACTCTGAAGCAACGGTAGAAACTGGAATAGTTAAAATATCATGAGCCATTCGAGATAAAATAGGATACTTAGTTGAATTTAATTTCCACCATTGTAATATATCTATCGTGTCATCTTGTTCTGCAGACTTGTCATCAAAATATTGATTTAATTTTGTTTTTTCTTCTATAATTGCCTTATTGGTGATTTCATTTCGATACTTCAAAAAAAGAGAACGAGCCTTTTCCATGTTCATCATCACCAACCTTTCTTTTAAATTGCCTACTAGTTGCATAATTTTTATCTATTATCTGATCACTTTCTTTAGCACCAAATCTCACACGATACTCATAAATCTTTTTAGCATTAAATGACATTGCAGCGGGCCAGGCCTGGCCGGAACGGGCTGAGCTGTTTCTGCCCAGTCCCATTTTGGCTGGGCTTTAAAATGTATTGTCCAAGCCCAGCCCACTGGGCTCAAATTTTTTTAAAAGCCCTGTATTTTTGGGCATGGGACGGGCCGGGCCGGGCTTTCTACCCTTTTCAACGCGTCCCATTGACAGGCCTACGCCCGCCGCTACCGCTATTTTCATCCTTGTTGATGACATCGTCATTGCTGGTTCTAATGCCAAAATGATTTAGGAGCTCCAAGCCTCTCTTAGTGAGACTTTTCACATGACGGATCTCGGCCCCTTAAACTATTTCATTGGTCTTGAAGTTCATCAATCGACTAAAGGTATAGTTTTTAATCAGCACAAATACACTGGTGTTCTCATTGACTTGGCTGGCCTTACTGTTTTCGCTCCAGTCGATACGCCGGTCAAACTGAATGTCAATTTCAGTCAAGAGGATGGGGACCTCTTTTTCGATCCTACCACATATTGCCCTTTGGTTGGAAGCTTAATCTACCTCACGATCACTCGTCATGATATCTCTTATGCGGTCAACCTAATGAGTCAGTTCATGACTGCTCCTTGTCACCTTCATATGGCTGCTGTTCGCCACATCATTTGGTACCTTATTCGCGCACGGACTCGTGGGTTGTTTTTTTCCATTAAACAATCCTATCTCTCTCAGAGCTTATTCCAATGCTGATTGAGCCGGTTGTCCGGATACTCGTCGCTCGACAACTGGATGGTGCATGTTTTTGGGTAATAGTCTGATTTCAAGGAAATGCAAGAAAAATGAAAGTTTCAAAATCAGCTACAAAGGCTAAGTACCGAGCCATGTCTGTTGGATGTTCCAAAATTCTTTGGCTTTGAGGTCTGCTCTCTAACATTGGATTTCCGGCAGAAGGTGCTACCCTCCTCTATGTAGATAATACCAGTGCAGTTTAGATTACTGAAAATCCGATTTTTCATGAACGTACTAAACACATCGAGGTTGATTGTCACTTCATACGGGATGAGTTTAAGCGTGATGTCATCAGCCTTCCGCTTGTCTCCATTGAGCTTCAAATTGCTGATATTCTTACTAAAGGTCTTCCTCGACCACGCCATCAATTCTTGGTTTGCAAATTGATGCTCATTGATTCTCCCGCATCAATTTGAGGTGGGGTGTTAAGTTGGCCCACAGCCCATGAAGGGATCCAGCCCAATTCATAATACATCACGTGGATTGATTGGGTCAAATTAATACAGTTGTACATAGGTGTATATTTTCTATTTTGGTTGTAATTGATTTACTTGGCTAGATTCAATTCATGTAATTAGATGCTTTCCTAACGTAGAGCCTTGATTAAAGGCATGTAATACCTATAAGTGAGGGAGGATCTCCAAAGGAGTTACTCAATTGAATACAATAATTTTCCCAGAACTCTCGTTCCTTCTTGTGATTTGCAATTGTGAGAATAACAGCCTTCTTGTACATACTCCACTAGAGGAAGGTGGGCTTCACCTGTACTATCATTGGTTAAAAGAATTATCGTTATTTTCTCTTAGTAGAATCATTAGTTAATGATGGGGGTAATCTAAAACAGTAGTTTATAGAAATTTTATATATATATATATAGGGAATTGCTCCTGTGAGAGACACTCTCACCAACTTTATGAGAGATGGGTGGGGGCCCTCACTTCCATATCCACTCTCACCAACTTAAATGCAAGGACCCCCAACTTAAATGTGAGGGCCCCCACCCATCTCTCATAAAGTTGGTGAGAGTGTCTCTCATAAGAGCACTTCCCATATATATATATATATAGGTCTTAAGTTGAACTTATTCTTTTTTATTTTTGCATTTCTTTCTTTATACTTTCTAGTGTCATTTCATCTATGCCTGATATACCAAGTATGTGCTGTACTGTGCTTTTGCTTACAATGGAACTGTTATGTTACTGATTTGAAAAAATCACAAAAATTATATCATTCCATGATTCAGAACCAGCATTGTTGAAGGTCTGTCATTATTTTTTTGAAGCTTATGTGGATAAAATAAAAATATTTTTTTCCCTTCAATGCTTTCCTTTTTCATCATGCCTAACATTATTAATGCAAGTATATGTCATTGACATTGCAGGAAAGAGCAATTTGCATCTGAACTGGGAAACTCGTTTTAACATATGCTTAGGAACAGCAAGAGGTCTAGCTTATCTTCACGAGGAGTCAAGGCCTCGAATTGTACATAGAGATGTCAAGGCCAGCAATATTCTGCTCGATGCTGATCTCAACCCCAAGATTTCAGATTTTGGTTTGGCTAAGCTTTATGATGACAAAGTAACCCACATCAGTACTCGTGTTGCAGGGACAATGTAAGCACCACTGCCATTTTTCTTTGACATTTTAGTTGCTTATTTTGATATGTGGGCTAATACTGAAGCGCCTCATACATACTGAATTTATGTAGAGGATATCTTGCGCCGGAGTACGCAATGCGTGGGCATCTGACAGAAAAGGCTGATGTGTTTGCATTTGGAGTGGTCACTCTTGAGATTCTGAGTGGAAGGCCAAACTCAAGCTTAAACGTAGATCCAGAGAAGATGTATCTCCTTGAATGGGTATGGAGTTTTTATCACCACACAAGAACGATATCTGAAGATAGAAATTCTTCTTTGTTAGGGAACAGATAGAAATTCCAGTTGCATTTGTGTGTCAATCTCTAGTAGCTAAGGAAATCCTAGATTTTCCATTGATTTGGGCAAACATACATTTAATACTAAATTATATACAAGGCCACTCTATCTAATGACAGTAGCATTTATGGGTCATTTGGATGTGGCGAAAGGGTGTGGAATCCAAACTGTATTATTTTCCCCATCCAAGCTAATGGTGTAATTAGATGTTATCGAAAATCACATTTGGTTTGAAAATGCTTCTGGTGTCTGCAGTGGAATGAAAACAGGAAAACCATGGCTTTCATAGAAAGGATAGTAAAAGCCACTTCTCTTATGGCTTTTACTAATTTTCTATGAAAAGGTTTTCCACATCACAACAACAGCAGCACACCTCGTAATTGTTGAAACTCCAGAATGGATTATATAAATATATATATATATATATAATGTGGTAATTCTCCATACGCCCCATTATCCGCCCCTCTTTTTTTTTAGGTGATGGGGCCTACCTTGAGTCAATCTAGTATTTTCACACACTACCTCACCATGAATGGTCATAAGTTGAAATTTGACACTCATCCAACTTTTTATCACCATTGGATTGAAATCATAAGATAATGATGCCTTTAAAACCATTAAATTTTGGGGGCAATGGATCAAAGGGTTAAGATGATCTCATGGAGTCCAAATTTTGAATATAGGTAGGTCTCATATAGATCTTTCCATCCAACGGACTTCCATAATCATCAAGCATCCCGGTGGGTCCTATTTGGAGGGTCGTTTTTCTCCTAGAAAATGCTCGGGCGCTGTCGAGCACTGTTAGCTCCAGCTGGCCCACAAGGCTCATGTACAATAGGCCCACAGGCCCATTCACATACATCACGTGGGATTAGTTGACTGTTAATATTCCCTTTCCATGTATAAAAGATTGTAACATATATTCTTTATATTCTTTCCACATATAGATTGTAAATGCCTTGATTAAGGCTAGTAGGCTTTATAAATGAAGCAAGGAGTGATTGACAGGATCGTCCAATTTTCCAAAGTTGTCTTCTTTCATCCTAAGTTCTGTCACTGTTAAGCACTGCCCATACACACACACCCCCCTTCAATCAGTACCTTATTCATTTCGTCTCTGTGAAATTGTAGGCTTGGCATCTGTATGAAAACAACTGTGCATTGGAACTGGTCGACCCAGCACTATCTAAGTTCAATGAAGGACAGGCGACCCGAATGATAGGTGTGGCTCTTCTGTGCATTCAGGCATCACCAATGCTACGCCCTCCCATGTCACGTGTGATAGCAATGCTGTTAGGAGACATAGAAGTGAGCACTGTTACAACAAGGCCTGGTTACTTAACTGATATGCCATTTAGAGATACTAGCAGCTTCATGAGTGACAGTACTTCTGGTGCTTCAACTAGTATAAATGCTAACAGCCAACTGACCTCATCATCAAATGCAAGCACAGTAACTCATATAGAGAGCTCACCTACAAACTCCGCAGGGCCACTGCTTCAAGAGATTGTTGGCAATGGGCGATGATTCTATAGAAGCTCTCCAAACATGGATAAATACATTCATCTGTATCTACGTCCAACGATACATTAATTGAGATGGTTATATAACTTTTTTTTTTTTTTTTTTTTGTTTGCTGTGGGGTTGGGGAGGGACCCTTTTTTTGGTGGGGGAGGTTTAGGCTTGAAAGCCAAGCTGTAGTAGCTTGCTCCCTTGGGGTCGCCTACACTTGCTCCTTTGTTTGCTCGAGTGAGGTGCTCATGTTTTCTGGCTGGCTCGGGGAACAGCCCAAACTATTCGTAGTAACAGAGTCCAATCTCTGAAATAGAGCTTAGTTTGTGATTGTTTTTGTAGATACTCAACTGGATATAAATATTTACTACATTGTGGAAAATCTTGGAGATATAGGAATGTCTTCTGTTTGAAACTTTTTGTTGATAAATATATTAGTGATTATTCCAGTTTATAGATGGATGAATTCTTGAATTCTGAAGGGAATTGAACATGTTAATTGATGGAAAGGGGAAAGAGCAGGAAGAAGGAACTAGTTTGTGCTACATTATAAACACTGAATCCCACATCTGATTTCCAAAGCTGACACTATTTTATGGTTATGATGATTAGTCTGTGGTGCAGTAGAGGTGATCGACAAGGGTCTCACCTAGCAACTTATATATTCAAATGAGAACTAGTTCTCACTTAGTGGGCCCACCTAGCAACTCATCCAAACTGTGCACAAACAAGGACCCCTTGATAGTCACTAATCTTGAGGTTTGGCACTCATCCAAATGGATTGGACTGTTGGATGGGGGGTTGAACTTTTTTATTATTTATATGAAGCCATTAAACGTGTGGGCTAAAGATGAAGGGGTTAGGGGCATGGGATTATGGTCAAACTTGTTATGTCAATAGATCTTTCCTTCCTCTGGTCCCATCTCCAATTGGGACCCACGGAATTCTCATGGTGGCTCCGAGAGAACAGTTCTCACTTGAACAAAGCTGATATATAACGCCCCTTTTTTAAGACTATAAAACTATGGCATGTGTCATCATCAAGTTAAATACGGATAAGAAATTTAAAATTTCAAAAATCACCTCTTTTTTTCTATGTTTCCTATGCAAGGTGGTAAAATCTCATTGGACAGGTCAAAAGATAGTCCAACGAGATGGTGCGGTATATGAGCTAACTTTTTATGGCCCACCTGGTCAACCATGAAGGACTGTAGGGATTAAAAGAATGACAGGAAGTAGGTATATAAAATCTTGCATATTAAATAATTTTTAGTCCAAACATCAAATGGAATCAATCAATTTTAAATTTATAACTCCTAATCTCAAGTATTAATTACTTAAAAAATAGGCACTGATTGTTTATGATCAGATCTACATATAAAATGATTCGTGGGGGTGGGGGGTTTGAATCCGTCAAAATGAGGTGACTCGGCAAAATCATGAGTCAACTCACCTAGTTTTCCAACCTTAGAAAAATGATGTAAAGTGGAAAGATTCTAAAAAGAGAAAACCTTTAGAAAAAGAAAAAAAAAAAAAGAGTTAATGGAACTTCCTCACTAAAGAGTTGAGACTGATTCACCACTCCCAAATAGAGCAAAACGTCGGTAAAGATTTTGCTTGAATCATGACAATGGCCAATTCCCCGTGATAACAATTCCATCCAACGATCCTCTCGCCGGCTCATGAGAGGAAAATCCAAAGATATTAACAAGTCCATTCCTATCCAATTATGGAATGTGCATCAAAAGGTGAGGCTAACTAATATTCATAGTGTCACAGCCTTGCCCAACTATGGGTGTGGCCCAGGCCTTACACGGGCTGTAAAAGTTAGGCCTAATCCCGCCCAGTTGATCAATTGGGCCGGGCATTTGATCAATTGTTTGGACTAATTAAATTAGATCACATGTGTTCTTTACACTTGCCGGGCTAGACATTGGGCTTTCTATCACTTAATCAAAGCCCGACCGAATTATTTAACAGGCCTTAATTACATATCCAAGCCCAACCCGAAGCGGGGTCGGGCTGACCTGTCCCATGAGTACTCTTACGCCCAACGCAACATGATATTATCTGTTTTGGCACCCTGCCCAAGTGGGCTTAACTACGGAGGTCTCAATGGGGTTTGAGCTATAAACCAGGGGTCTTGGGCGGCTAAATCCGATGTGGGACTTGCAGATACTCTCTGTTGGAAGCCCGTGGTTGACACCAGGGGTGGAACCATGAATTTTATTTAGAAGGGGCCAAAGAGAAAAAAAGACTTTAAAAAAAATAACTATTTTTTATCTACATCAACGAATTTTCTTCAATCAAACCTGTTTTCACATGATTAATCATAAGAAAAATACCTTTTTATATTTATCCATGGTAGATAAATTCTAATTGGATTAAAAATTTATGTAATAAGGGAAAAGTTTAAGGCATCTCAAAATAGGCCAAATCCTAGAAAATTTTCATTTAAATAGGATTTTGGCCCACTTTCATATTGATATCACTTGCAAACAATCGTGAACAAAAATATATCATGACAAATTTGTTTATTTTATTGATCAATTTGATGGCATGCCATCTTTTGTTAGAATGAATTCTTGCGAGGGCTTAAGAGGGGGGCATTTACTTTAAACATTTTATCTTCATAAATATACCCCGATAAGGAACCTCACAAAATCTTCTTGAGTCAACTTTATAAATTTTTCATACTTGGGCCTGTTTGGATGTTTACAGAATAAAATATTTACAGATTTAAATATTGCAAGAATAAGATAGTATAGAATAGAATAATGTAATATTATAATATTACAATATTTTGGCTGTTTAGCGATTTTTGAAGAATTTCACAGATTTTAAATTGAGTTGTTTGGAAGGTGCTAGATTAAATTAAATTACATTATTATAATAATTTTTTATTAAATATTTTAATTTCTATTTGATTTACCAAATCTGGATAAAAAAAAGTAGTGTGGTAAACTAAAGTTCAACTGCAATGTTTTTACCTTAAGTTGCTTTTCTTTTATCACATAAAACCATGGTAAAGTATAGTAAAATCAAGTCAATACAAAAAACAAGTACTTTACAACTCTCTCTCCCACTTTGTTTTACCACATACTTCATCTCACCTTACTTTGCCTCACATTTACTGTGATATGACATCAATCTTTATTTTACTTTACCACACCTATAAATAAATCACTTTTTATTTACCATATAAAACTATGATAAAATGTGATAAAGTAAAGTCAAATAGAAAGAAACTACTTTACCATTCCTTCCTACTTTACTTTACCAAGTATTTTATCCCACCTTTACTTTACCCCAACTTTACCGTGCCGTGACATTTACTTTTAGTTTACTTTATCATATATGTAAACAAACACATCATGATGGATTTGGTGAACTAAAGTCTTTACTTTACTCTACCACTTTTTAATTGTCATTTGAAAGATTCTTATTTTGTAGAATATTTTCTACAAGGGGGAGCTGTAGGAGAAAATATTGACCTTTTTGAAAGAAAAGATTCTTTTCTTTAAATTTTTCTTGGATTACCAAACGCACAAGATTCTCTTCTTTAGAAAATGAAAGATTATATTCTACAAAATATTGTTTTCTTGTGCATCCAAACAGGCCTTAGTGTGTAGTTCTCGAAGGACTTTGGCAGAATTTTCAACTTTTCGATGTCACAGATGGAGTTAGTGAAGAAATTTGTGAGCAATTGTTAGTCAGCAAGGAATGTGAACAGCATATTGAGACCGAATTACAGTTGATCGTGTACCGTCATATGGTGCGCCAGGCAAGTACTTATGGATTTTTGGATAAACTTGGAATATGTTCCTAAGTCGAAATACTCCAGAAACAAGACAAATGGCAGATTTCAGGAAGTTTGGGGTGATTTTCAGTTGATAAAGCTTTAAGTGGATGCCAAAAGCTAGGAATTTCTCGAATATTGATGAACTTTTGGCGGAGAAGTGTTAGAGGATTTTCAACGATTCCAGAATGATGGTGAAGTCGACTCAGCGGGATGCATCAGTGTATGGTTAAAATTGTAGGAATTTGGACACTGTGCAAATGCAAAATGGGGAATCATAACCTATGGACAAGGCCAGTTGAAAGATTCAGAGAAGAATGGCACATATGTATGACTTGAGAATGATGAACTCGAGATAGAGGTAGAAGATTGAACAAACAAGATTTGATTGGAATAGTTTAGAGATTTGGAATGCTGAGTTGTAACCGTTTAAGGTGTGATGCGTAGTAGATAAATATGTTTGGTCGGGAATCGATCGTTGTATAGAGGACCAAGGGCAATTGGGCAGAAATGGTATAAGATCGTAAGAGTGAGTTTTGATAGAGGTACATTTGCAGTGTTTTACGACAAAGACAGAGTAACAGTATATCGGAATGAGTCAGAACCTTCATTTTCTCAGACCGACATTGGTGGACAAGACAAGTAGTAGATTCGGGGTTATGTAAGAACATCTGCTGGGTGTTAGGGGTTTGACGGAAGGATTCTTCGAACATTGATTGTCACGTGTGGTCAGAGTAACAGTATGTCACGTGTGATAGCAAGTGCTGTTAGGAGACAGAGAAGTGAGCACTGTTACAACAAAGCCTGGTTACTTAACTGATCTGCCATTTAGAGATACTAGCAGCTTCATGAGTGACAGTACTTCTGGTGCTTCAACTAGTATAAACACTAACAGCAAACTGACCTCATCATAAAATCCAAGCACAGTAACTCATATAGAGAGCTCACCTACAAACTCCGCTGGGCCACTGCTTCACAAGATTGTTGGCAATGGGCGATGATTATTCTACAGAAGATCTCCAAACATGGATAAATGCATTCATCTGAATCTACGTTCAACAATACATAAATTGAGATGGTTATATACCTTCTTTGTCCTGTTGTTTGTTGTGGGGTTGGGGAGGGACTTTTTTTTTTTTTGGTGGGGAGGTTTAGGCTTGAAAGTGTAGTAGTTTGTTATTGGGGTCGCCTACACTTGCTCCTTTGTTTGCTTGCGCGAGGCGTGCATGTTTTTTGGGTGGCTCGGGAACAGCCCAAACCAATCACAGTAAGAGAGTCCAATCTCTGAAATAGAGCTTAGTTTGTGATTGTTTTTGTTGATACTCAACTGGATATAAATATTTACTACATTGTGGAAAATTTTGGAGATATAGGAATGTTCTCTGTTCGAAATTTTTTGTTGATAAATATATTAATAATTATTTCCAGTTTATAGATGGGCGAATTCTGAAGGGAATTGAACATGTTAATTGATGGAAAGGGGAAAGAAAGGGAAGAAAGAAATAGTTTGTGCAACTTTATAAACACTGAATCCCACATCTGATTTCAAAAGCGGACACTATTTTATGGTTATGATGATTAGTTTGTGGTGCAGTAGAGATGATCGACAGGGATCCTTAGTGATGATAATCAAGGTCTCAACTAGCAACTCACATATTCAAGTGAGAACTAGATCTCACATAGTGGGCCCACCTAGCAACTCATCCAAACCATGCACAAACAGGGACTGCCTTGATAGTCACTGATCCCGAGGTTTGGCACTCATCGAAATGGACTGGACCGTCAGATGGAGGGTTGAACTATTTTTTTAATATGAAGCCATTAAACTTGTGGGCCATGGATGAAGGGGTTAGGGGCATGGGATTGGAGTCAGACTTGTTATGTGGGTGGTCCCACATAGATCTTTCCATCCCCCTGGTCCCATGTCCAAATGGGACCCACAATTGAACCCACAGAATTCTCACGGTGACTCTGTGAGAGCAGTTCTCACCTTAACAAAGCCGATATACCCGATATATATATATATATATATATAGAGAGAGAGAGAGAGAGAGAGATGGTGCGGTATATGAGCTAACTTTTTAGGGTCCACCTGAATTTCTGTCAACCATGAAGGACAGAAGGGATTGCAAGATCATGACAGAAAGTAGGTATGTGCAGAAAAATCAGCCCCTATCCTCAAGCATGTAAAAATAATAATAAATCCAAATTACTTTATAAGAAAACAGAAGGAAAATAAAAACTTACACATTAAATAATTTTTAGTCCAGACACCAAATGGAATCAATCAATTTTAAATTGATAACTCCTAACCTCAAGCATTAATTACTCAAAAATAGGCACCAATTGTTTATAATCAGATCTGCATGATGGGGGTGGGGGGGAGTTTTCCACAATCCCAAGTAGAACAAAAAGTATGTAAAAGATTTTGTTGAAATGTAGCAGTCTTGCACTAAATGGGAATGCAGATATGTATAAACAATTCTGATAGTAATGTCATTGAATTGGCTTAAGCTCATACCAATTGAATAAACAAAAGACCCAATCAATCCCCCATGTATTATTCCAAACTCCTATTGGTTAGAATACAACATATGTCCTTCAGTACTGGATTTAGCAGCTTTGATTGTGACTTGGGATTTTTCTATCCTGAGATTTGATTGAGAAAATTCAATGGACGGCAACATCTCCGTGCATTTGACTCTCCCCACACCTCTATAGTCTATATATAGAAGTCTCAGACTATGCAAATGCCATAACCAAAATAATTAAAAGTCTTTCTTTGGCCTTTGGATCTTCCTTCTTTACTAGTAGAAATCATAGAGCGCACATTTCTTCACTATGGCAAACCAATTTCTCATGTCAGGGCCTTTTTGCTCTCACCTTCTCTCTTGCTCTTGCCTCTGATTCCAATCCTTTGCAGGCTGTGTGGCCAACACCAAGGGCCAAGGTACCAAGCTCCTCTCTAAATGCTATTTATTGTTCATTGCTACTGTTATCAATGCTTCTATTACGCAAATTTCACCAAAATCCCATTGAGTACATTACCCCAAGTAAACATGTAATCGTTAATATGCAGATTGGTTGATCAGAAGCTTTGATTTGGTTAGCCATTCCATGGCATGGTGTAAGACCATATTCTAGAATCCCGCAGATGGGCAGTCTGTAATCGACTAGATTATTTTGGCCATGACCCACCGAACCAGTGTCTCAACCTTTTATATATAGAACATGGATCTTTCTCGCAGTATGAGATGGAGAACTGAAGTAACATTTTTCTACTTGTCCCAGTGACTTTGTGAACATTTGAGATAGAATCAAATCAACCTATTTAGATAAACTCTTTTCATGATTGGTAATTTGTGGCAATGTTGGTGAATGGATTAGTCTGCAAGGACCCAAAGCTTGTTCAAGTCAATGATTTCTTCTTTGCGGGTCTCCACAACTCCGGCAACACATCAAACAAACTTGGGTCTGCAGTGAGCCCAATCACTGTAGCCCAATTGCCTGGGCTCAACACATTTGGCATCTCCCTGGTCCGGACAGACTATGCGCCATGGGGCCTCATTCCTCCTCACTCACAACCTCGCGCCTCCGAGATCTTGACGGTCTTGGAGGGAGCCCTCCACGTCGGCTTTGTCATCTCCAACCCAGAGAACCGTCTAATCACCAAGGTCCTTCATAAAGGCGATGTGTTTGTCTTTCCAGTGGGCCTAATTCACTTCCAGCGGAACATTGGAGATGGCAATGTGGTTAGTATTTCAGCACTAAGCAACCAAAATCTTGGTATTGTGACAGTGGCTAATGCAGTATTTGGATCCAATGAGCCCATTTCCGTTGATGTTCTTGCCAAGGCCTTTGAAGTAGACGAGAAAGTAGTTGATTATTTGCAGACCCAGTTCTAGAAGAACTATGAATTAAATGAGAATGGAGCGATTTGGGGCACAATGAAGGAGGAAAGCCATCTCTTTCTCAATGATTAGGTTGTGTTATTATTTGTTTGTTCTAGATTTACATTCTTCCCTATGTCGTTTTGGAATATTGGAATTGTGTGTGCAGGGTTTAGTTTCTAGCACAATAAAAAGAGCCTCTGTATGGACAATCCTAGCTGTATGAAATAGTTCTGTTTAGAATAAGATATGTTTCAAATGTGGCAGTTTGAAATAGATGTTTCACAAATAGATGGTTTGGTAGACAAATATTTCAAATAGATTGTTTGAAATAAATGTTTTATGAATCCGACGGCTCATGATTTTTCTCAAACTTTTTGAAATTCACAATGAATCAAGGCATCATAATTCGATATCCTACCCATTTTCAGCCTTCTATAGAAGATGAAGGGTTCGGATCGTGATTTTGGGGCCAAGAAAATTTAGAAAATGTAGATCTAATGGTCTGATTTTTTTTCAAATATCTCAGGATTCGTAATGAATCAACACCTCAAACTTGACCCACTCACCATTCTTTGACTTATGAAGACAACCAATGGTGCGGATTGTGATTTAGTGGGCCACGAGAATAAAAGGAAAAAAATAGGGTGTGAATCATGTGAAATTGCAGCCAATTTAACCCAAGTACATCCAACGGTTCATATTTTTTTCATAAATTTCTTGAGATCCACACAATGAATGAAGCGCTGAATATGAAGTGAAAAGAAAAATATGATATTATTAGAATATTCCTTTTTTAGGTAAGTGAGGTTTATGGTAATCTATTAGGATTGGGTTTCTCATCATGGCCAGGAGTCTTGCTTCCCAAGTTTGCTTAGGATTTTTCAATTTATATTGGTAAATGTAATAGGATTTAGTAGAATGCAGCAAAATATAATATACTACTTTTAGTTGTCTTCTCAACTTCTCTATTTTCTTCACCCTCAACAAGTCGTATTAGAGATACATCAACGATTTCGAGAAGATCAGGTGAACCGAGGGTGCCGATCTAGACTGATTTCTCACATTCGGTCCTGAAGATCTTGCGCAAATCCAGGGAAGGATTGTGTGCAAATCAAATGTCAACGCGCAATCGACTTTGATGGGTCGACGGATAATCTTGATTGTGGAAAGAGAGAGAAAGATTGGGTTTGGACTGTGGGCAGTCTGGATCATTGAGATCCACTACTTGCTCATCAGTCAAGGAGTAGAGAGGAGATCTGATCTCAAGTGGGAAGTTGTGCCAGAAGCACAAGCTCTCTAGATCGCAGAGGAGTCATAATCATAGTAGATCTGACCACTACCGTCATTAATGACTTTTGATTTCCAGAAAAGGCACATCAAAGGATCCAGTTTATCGCTACCTAGATTAGACTGGAAAGAGTACAAACAGGGGGTTGTCGGCTTTTCACTTGCTGAAACAGAGAAGAGGACTGGAACTAGGGATGTCAAATGGGCCGGGCCACGCTCCAGCCCGCCAGTCAACGGCCTGCGGCCCAGCCCGGCCCGGTCAACGGCACGGCCCGGCCGCACACGGGTTGGGTTGGGCTGAGGTGGCTGGGCCTGCTGGCCCGTTTGGCCCGGGGCCGCCAGGCACATGGGCTGGGGGCTCCAGCCAGCCAGGATCGGCCCGCCTGGCCCGCCCAAAAAGAACTTTTTTTTTTTTACAAAATTCTTCATTTTGACCTCCCAACAGCCATAAAACGGTCATATAAGGGGTATTTTGCGTCATTTTTTAATTTTACAAAGTTTATAAATATTCTAACTCTTCTATTCTTTTTCTTTTAATCAAAGTTTTATTTACCAAAACAAATATATATACAAAGGATGTCAATCATTATATAACACTGTGGGCCCATTGTGACAAAAATCATTATGGAAATTGGGCCTAACTTTTAATACAAGTTTTGAGATGTTGGAAAGAACTTTCATTACTTATAATTCAACGAACTTACTAATGTATCATCCACTTTGCATTACAGATTAAAAAAATCCAATTATGAGAAAAATTAAAACGCTAAATATAATAAAATCTAAAAATGATCAAGCGAGAAAGAAAATGTGGCTATAATTATAAAAGATAAAGGGTACTATATTAAGTTATAAGATCACATTTTAGAAAGAATTATACTTTAAAAATAAAAAAGCCTTATTCATGAATAAAAAAACTTCACTAAAAATAATAATTGTTGATTATTTTCTTTTTTAACTATCTTTATCAAACACATTTGATTTAATATGCATGATAATCAAAGAAGAATTTGTTAAAAATCTCAAATGATATGAATTGTCCAATGTAATTATAAGACCCTGCCGATTAAGACATGCATCATTCTTCTTGAATTCAGTTTTGGTTAAATAGACTTTAAAAATAGAAAACTTTTACTTTTCACTAAAATTTATAATTTGTTTTCTTATTCTTAACTTTCTAAAGAAGAAAAATTTGTTCGAAATTTCAAATGATAAGAATTATTCCATGTAGGTCCCTCATCCCTGCTAGTTAAGACATGCATTATTCTTCTTAAATTCAATGTTATGTTAAATAGACTTTAAAAATAAAAAACTTTCATGTTTCACTAAAAAATAGATTTCTAGAGTGTTTATCCTTATTTTTAACTTTCTTTATCAAAGAGATTTTATTTCATTAATAAAATGAATTATTAGAAATCTCAGATGATAAGAATGTCCCAATCTAAGTCCCTACCAAATGATAAGAATTGTCCTATATATGTAAGCCCCTGTCCATTGATTAAAGAGAGATATTGTAGGATTTATTAAGGAGAGTTGTGATAAGTGAGAGGAGAAACTTACATTCTTTCATTTAATTTCATTTGAAATGCTTCATCAAACCATGTAACTCAAAGGCCAAGGCAGTTTTGAGGCTGATTTCAATTGAAATCAAGGTGGTTAGCATTGAATGAAATGGTCAAAATCAATTGAGGCTGATTTCAATTGAAATCAGTATCTTTCATATATAATAATAGTAATCCAAAAAATATAAATAATGTTACTTTTACTTTTATTATGAATATATTATCCCATTAAAACATAATCAGCTCTAAGTATAGTTTGGTCTCTTCACTTGTGCCTCAGACCATGGATTTAGTCTTGAACTCACAGGTATCTCTTTGGAATGTGTCCAATCAGATATTAAGTCCCAACCAACCGATATATATACAAATAGAGCTCTCGTAATGGGACATGAGAGTATGATCTCAACTTGGAGTGATATATTATTAGACCATTAGATTTAATTGGGCTCATCCATAGTTTGGAGTGATATATTAGTAGATCATTAGATTTATATAAAAAAAAAGGCCCGCCTGGCCCGGCACGTGGCGGGCCGTGCTGGGCCAGGGGTTTTCCCTGGCGGGCCGTGCTGGCCCGGCCTGCTAGCACGGCGAGCCGAGGCTGGAGCGGGATGGGCCGGCCCGGCCCATTTGACATCCCTAACTAGAACTCTGGGTGCTAGTGGTTCTGAAAGAGAAGAAGAAGAAAAAGGATTTGGACCTCTCTAGTTGCCGGAGCCTTGCTGCCAGACCATTGCCGGAGTTTTTCTAGTTTCTAAAAGAAAGGCCAAAAAGGAGGAAGAAGCAGAGGATCGGGACTTGTTGCACATCCTCTCCGACGTCGGAGAAGTCGAGGAGAAGCAAATCTTCGCTGCCGTCGTTGGAGAATAAATGAGAGAGGGAATCCTGTATCACAGCTGCCAGGCAGGAAAGAGGAGAAGAAAATCGTTGCTGCTTCTTATCGGCTCTCCTTGTCATTCAAGGCGAAGAAGGTGAACTTGTGCCGAACTAGGTTCGGGCCAGGTCAAGTTCGGTTCAAATAGACCCGACTCAACCCAATTCAGTAGAAGAGCCCGGCAACCGTGTTGACGTCAGCATCACAGGGCCAATTTGACCAGATCGTCGACAAGAATTCCTTTCGCGATATCATGGCTATCAAAAGAGTCAGATTTCAGATATGCTTGATCCTTCATACTCATGGTGATGAAAATCATTCAGTGGTGTAGGTATTGAGGCATATCAGACTAGATCAGTGCTGATGAATTTCATCATGGATTTTTAGTTGGTTTATTTCTCTTTTTGTATATGATCCTCCACAACAAGGCAAATTACAACTTGTAGAGAAATCAGATGAAATCTTATCAAGTAGATCTTAACTTATGGGAGATAACATGTGAAGGAGGCACTATACCACCAGAAGAGGCATCTGTAAAGAAAAAGTGGATCATGAACGGTGCACGTGCTCTATTTGCAATCAAGATGTCTGAGGATGATCATATGCTTGAGTATCTAATGGATGTGAAGACTCCGAAAGAAGCGTGTGACTTGTTTGCCAAGAAGCCTAAATCCTAGAGTACAAGGTGTGTTACCAATGTGGTGAACACACGTTGAGGGAATTGCAAAGTGAAGATGGTAGTCATTGAGGGAAATTCAGCCATAGAGTACTTGAGGCATGATGAAGGCAACGAGCATAGAGGAGGCATTGAAGAGGATGGTTGTGACCCAGAGGCAAATTTCATGGTCACCGTTGAAATTGGTGAGTATGAACTAACATCAATAGTTTATTATACTATTGATCTTGCGTCTTCTCATCCTTTAAATCTTGCAAATCAATTAAAGATCATTTCAAGAAAAAGGAATCAATGGAGGAGGAGGTTGATCAATCGGGGATTAGATAAAGTCCTTATGAGGTGCTAGATTTCTAGGGGCTTGAAGTTCATGTGTCTGATTGTTTCAAGGAGGTTAATTGGGGATGAGTGTTGTGGCCCCACCCAACTCAGCATGATATTGTCTGCTTTGGGCCATGTGCGGGTGCGAGGACTTCCCAAGTAGTCACCCATTCATGTATTGCTCCCACGTGAGCATGCTTAACTCTAGAGTTCTTACGGTTTCCGGGGCTGTGCAGATTTTAAGTATGTCATGTTGAGTTAATGGGGTTTGGATTATAAGTCCAGAGTCAGTACTTGGATATTTCCGATGCGGGACTAGCAGAGAATCACCGTTGGAAGCCCGTGTTTGTAATGTTACGCCCCATGGTTAAGGGCGCCGCCCGGATCAAGTTCTCACTCTCTCCCACCGGAAATAGAGCCGTCCTCAGCTCTGATACCAACTATCACAACCCTACCCAACTCAGCATGATATTGTCCATTTTGGCCCACTTGCGCGTGCGGGGACTTACCAGTGGTCACCCATCCTGGTACTGCTCCTACGTGAGAAAGCTTAACTCAAGAGTCCTTATGGTTTCCAAAGCCGCACAGTTTTAAAATGTGTCATGTTGAGTAATATGAGGTTTGACTCATAAGCCTATGGTTAGGACTTGGGTATTTCTTATGCGGGACTAACAAAGACTCACCGTTGGAAGCTCGTGGTTTACACGCTATGCCCCATGGTTAAGGGTGCCGCCTGGACCAAGTTCTCACAATGAGACATGAGAGATGGATCTATGTCCTGATGGTGCGAAAACAATTGGATGCATGCAGGTCAACAAGAAGGAAAATCGGTTAGTGGGACCGCAGACCGTTACACGGCATGATTTAAAACAAAGGAATTCAACCAGCAATATGAGTTTGATCTTGATGAGACATCGAGTCTGATTGCAAAGATCAATATTGTGCATGTGCTAATTGGCATCGTAGCTATGAAATGGGGGAAATTCAAGTAAATGAAAGGTAAATATGCTTTTTAATATGGGGGAGTTGCATTGGGATCTACTTGAAGTAGTCACATGGTTTCGAGAATCGACAAGAGCTAGTACTGCGAGTGTAAAGATTTTTCATGGATTTAGATGGAAACTTGGTGAAATGATGTTTCGAGTCAGCGCTGAGGGAGAGTGTTGAAGTCATCGTCGACTCAGTACAGACATTGGAGTGGTTGGGCCGGTGACGCTTAGTAGGTTAGGATATAATTGTTAGTTTATATGGTTTCAATCCATCAGATGATGTGATAAATTGATTCATTTCTTTATTTATTAATATAATCATGTTTTTCCTTTCATGAGATGAATGGTGTTTGCGCATAACCAATGCATATGACATGATGGTTCATGAGATGAACCAAGACCCATTAGTATATTAGATGTGATATATGTGAGTGGATGAGATCCACATACAAGAGATGTATGTCGTAAATTGTATACTTAAATATATTCATAACCGGTGATGAGATTGGGCATTTCATCTGATAAGGTTGCAACACTTTGATTACTATGAAATAGTGTGATTTGTCTTGATCATCAGAGTGTAAGATTTTGGATCATGGTGTTGGTACATTGGTAAATAGAAGTCTCACTTCCACAACAATTAGTAAGTATACTATTACCACTATTAGAAGTCATACTCTAAATAGAAATAGTAACTTTTTAATTCCTTCCTTTTAGAGTTCAAGTAGGATTAGTATCTTTCTAATAACTTGGGCTAGCGTGGGGACCACTAGGGATTCCATAAAAAACTGGCTCCACTGGGACACCGCTTTCCCACATCTCATGTGCAATCCAGGCCCACAGTTAATTGCAAATAACGGCACTATATAAATGCAATTGCACTCCAGTCTTAGGAATAAACTACAATGAAGACCTAAACTTTTCCGATTACCACAAGTAGGCCCCTCTATCAATATCCATAGATCAATTGGAATAAATTTGTCTCTTCCAATCTTAGTTCTACATCTTATTATCCTCGAGCCCCAATTAATCACTGTGATTATCAGTACCATCCAATTAACTCTTAATCGAGATGGGTGCGCACTTACTAATGACAAATATATTAATTGGCATAAGGGGATAATAGAGATAGATTCCATCTTGATCATTCAATGTTCCCACAGTCCTACTACCACATATCCAAAACACCGAGGTGTTGACCCACAGTTGGCCTCACTCATTAGTGACTCAAAGCAAATGAATAGATAGAAACTTGAGTTCATCAATGTCTCAGGATTGAGAGCCTATTGCTAGGGAATTATGAGAGCAGACCTTATTATTGAGACGGAATTCCATAAGGTGCTTCTCATGGTCCTTTAATACATCCAATGTACTAACACTATGATTCAGAATCTTACATTCTAATGATCGAGACAAATCACACTATCTCATAGTGATCAAAGTGCTACAAATTTATCAGATGAGATGCCTAGTCTCATCACTGGTTGTGAAGATATTTAAGTATAAGATTTGTGATATATGTCTCCCGTGTGTGGATCTCATCCATACACATATATCACATCTGATATACTAAAGGGACCCGGTTCAACTCATGAATCATTATGTCATATGTATTAGTTATGTGCATGAAGTAATAAAATAACATTTATTTCATGAAAGTAAAGCATGGATTTATTAATAAATAAAGAAATTAATCAATTTATCACATCAACTGATGGATTGAGTCCATACAATCTAACAGATCAATTTTTGGAATGTCACAAAAGCGTTTAACTATGATGGAAGGATGGTAGGAAGCCATTAAAAGGTATTTGGGATTATTAGAAGTTGTTTAGGATCAGTTGGCTATGATTTTGAAAAACCCAAATTTTGGTTGTTCGTCAAGTTGGCTAACCGACTTGGACAGGTTGGCTAGCCAACTGCAAACATGATATTTCTATTTTTTTAATTAGAATTTTTCTTTGGGATCCTATCTTTCCACTATGGTTTGGCAGCCTAGTTTTGTGAGTTGCTTGGTTGTATATGATACTAACTTGCTTGTATATGATACTAACTTGCAGGTCATCTTGTCCCTCCATGTGGCCCACAAGTCTTTTACTTTCTATTTATGGTTGATGGTTTATTTTGAGCAATTTGTAAAGGGCATCATAGTTTCCTTGGTTTCCCGTCAAAGGGCAAGGCATGGTGAATTTCCCTATAGGCCTTTTTATTTCCATTATTAGAATACCATGTAAGTTTCATCGTCGAGGCATAGGAATTTATGTAATTTTCTAATTTTGGCGATGTTCGAGACGAAGAAGGAAAGTGATGTTGGACTCCTAATCAAAGAGTTTGAAGATTACCAAAAGCATTTTGGAGATGCCCAAAGAGTTTGAGGAATCCCAAAATTTTGGAAAGTCTAAAAGTCCAATAAGTCTATTCCTCTTGGGCCATGTGGAGGAGAGGACTAATTTTTATTTTAGCACTTTTTATTTATTGATGTTTGCTTTTATAGAATGTTTCCAAATCTGATCCAAACATAGCAAGTTTTCAAAATTGGTCAAATCAAATTAATTTTTGGAAAGAGTTCTAATTAGTGTTGATGGATCCATGAGATGGATAAATTGGTAAAACTAATCTTAGAAACTGGACTTTCCGGAAATATAACTTGACTTAGAACCAATCATTGGTCATATCATGAGATGATTTGATGTTTATATATGTGGGCCCAAATACCTAAAAAGAAAATCCTCAATTCTAAAATATTAAGTGGAGGCGGGGCATTTAAATTGAGAAATCCATATGGTTTTCCACCATAGGTCCATTGTAAGGAAAGTATTAGCCTCGCGCTATCTTGAGAATGGCCATTCCCCACGGAGGGCTTTTATTTGGTCGGTTATTAGATATGGACCTCCTTAGGATAGTGTTGGTGAGACGGGGTAGGGGCCTACTCCCCAAGGAGGAGCTGCCCGCAATGGTTGTCATGCAATGCTAGTTGGTGGTCACACTTAACTAAAATAGTGATATAGTATCCCCAAGGATTTGCTTCGTGTATTTTAGAAACCAAAGCTAATCGAGAGTCATACATTATTTGGTATAAGATACCTAGATAATAATGAATGATGGGGATCATAGATAGTTAATCTTAACCATAATTTTGACCAACTTTGATCTGCACCAATTTAAGTGGCATTTGTACTCCCCAAGGAGGCGTGCCTTAAGGGATTAGGATTTCGATGTATTCTAAATTTAGTGGTTATGAGGATTCCCACATAAATTTGGAGAATACTAAACCCTTATATTATTTATGTTCTTTAATTGAATGCATGGTTATGTGCTACAGTTTTTTCAAGTATGAATTCGAATACTTTCAATCCACTTATAACAATCCTCAAACAGAATAAGTTGGTGGAATCCAACTATGTAGACTGAAAACGAAACCTGGATATTGTCCTGACTGCTTCAGGATATAAGAATGTCCTTACCATTCCTCCCCCCTGACGAGCCTCGGCCAGATGCACCACAAGACGAAAATAACATTTACACCAAATGGGCCAAAGACGATGAGATGGCCAGATGCTACATACAGGCATCCATGTCTAGTGTTTTGTAACACCGACATCAATCCTATAAGACTGCATGTGATATTATATCAAACTTAAAGGAGATCTTTGCATAACAGCACAGGCTTGCTAGGCAGGCAGCTACGAGGTTGCTTATTAGCACCAAGATGGCTTAAGGAACACCAGTACAGGATGACATGTTGAAGATGATGGACTCATTAAATGAGTTAGATGTACTGGGGGCTGCGATTGATTCATTCAACAATTTTAAGGTCGATTATAATATGAATAAGATGAATCTAACTTTAGTTGAGCTGTCCAACCAGCTAGTAGCGATTGAGAGGATCATGAAGAAGAAGACAACTGCCTTAATGATAAAGATGTCAGTTGCCAGGTCCAAGTTGAAACGCTTTCGGTAAGAAGAAATCGGTTCCCAAGGGTCCTAAGGTGGATAATAGTGCTAATGGTGGTGTGGCCAAGGCTAAGGATTCGGAAACAAAAGGAAAGTGTTTCCATTGTGGTATGACAGGACATTGAAAAAGGAATTTTCCAGATTTTCTGTCTAAGAAGAAGACCTCAGGTATGATTGAGTCACTTGTTATTGAAGTTAGTTTTGCAACTGGTACTTCAGAATCCTGTACTGAAGGAACCTGCTGGTTCCTTGGACTAAGCGACTGCTCCGCTCTTGTCACAATAAACTATGAGCGGTTGTTGTGCCAAAGGTACCACTTCAATTTCCAGAAGGAATCTTTTGAGCCATACTGTTTCCTTAGCTGCTTCACAAGCCGCTACATATTCATCCTTCGAGGTGGAATTAGCAGTACATTCCTGCTTAATACTCCTTCAGCTGATAACTCCGCCGCCAAGCATAAACACATAACCAGAGGTGGACTTCTTGGAATCCTTATCTGACATGAAGTCAGAATCTATGTATCCGACTGCAATTAGCTCATTACTGTCATAAATCAACATGTAATCTCTAGTCCTTCTCAAGTATTTGAGAACACATTTGAAAGCAGTCCAATGGTCAGGTCCTGGGTTAGACTGATATCTACTGATTAAGCCCACTGCATGACAGATATCCAATCTAGTACACAGCATAGCATACATAAGGCTACCAACAGCCGAAGCGTATGGTATCGACCTCATCTGCTCCTTTTCCTCAGGTGTCTTGGGACACTGATCATTGGAAAGGTGCACTCCATACCTGAAAGGTTATCGATACCCTTCTTGGAGTCTTGCTTAACAAACCATACCGGTACCTTATCTATGTACGCAGCTTGGGATAAGCTAATCATCCTATTCTTCCGATCTCTATGGAGTTTGATCCCTAGGATGTAGCTAGCTTCTCCCAAGTCATTAATATCAAAAGTCTTAAGCAACCAAACTTTCATTGTTGACAACATTCTTATGTCTCTTTCGAGGAGAAGGATGTCGTTGACATATAGTACCAAAAAAACTAGCATGCCTCATTCACTTTTCATGTACACTAATGACTCATCCGGATTCTAACTAAAACCAAATGACTTGACTGCCTGGTCAAAATGGATGTTCCAGCTCCGAGATGCTTGCTTCAGTCCATAAATGGACTTTTGCCCGTTGCAAACTCTTCGCTCTTGGTTTTTAGCTACAAAACCGTTTGGCTGCATCATATAGATATCTTCCTCAAGATGGCCATTGAGAAATGCCGTCTTGACATCCATTTGCCAAATCTTGTAATCGAGATGAGCCGTAATGAATAAGAGTATTCGGATGGACTTGAGCATGGCTATCGGCAAGAAGGTTTCCTCAAAATCGATACCCTCTTTCTGAGTATACCCTTTCGCAACAAGCCTAGCCTTAAAGGTCTCCAATCTTTTATCTGGTCCTCTTTTTCTCTTGTAGACCCACTTGCACCCCATAGGTTTAATATTAGTAGGCAAGTCCATAAGTGTACAAACCTGATTGGAGTACATAGACTCCACATCAACTTTTATAGCATCTTACCAACGTTCCAAATCTATATCATTGATTGCTTCATGATCATAGTTACATGGATCTTGTTCCGGTTCTTCCAGGACTGCCTTGTAAGACTCTCCCAAGAACGAGAACCTGTCAAGGGGTTTGATTATTCTCCCGCTATGACGAGGCACTGGTGTAACTATTGGGTCAGGTAAGAGCGGGTTTTCCTCAAGTTCGGTCATACTTGGATTTGGAATTACTTGCTCTTTAATCCCTTCCAAGATCACATTGTCTAAAGATTTCCGGTCAATCATATAATCTTCCTCTAGAAAAACCACATTGGTGCTGACAAGCACTTTCTGCTCTCTGTTGAGGAAGTCCAGGAGTAGACAATTGGGATAGAATCCCATTCTCTGATAAGTATCTCAGAAAATTAGCAGAGAGATATTACCCTCATCAACCTGATCGAAAAGTCTTGATACTTTTACCTAATTGCTTTCCGCTTTCGCTCGAAACTCTTTAAACTTTTCAAAAGCCTCATATTTGCGGTGCATAAGGTATATGTATCCATATCTTGAGTAATCATCTGTGAAAGTGATGAAGTACTTATATCTTCCCCTAGCTCTAACATTTATAGGTCCACACACATCAGTTTGCACTAATTCCAATAAATCTTTGGCCTTATTGCCCTTAGATGAAAATGGTCTTTTGGTCATTTTGCCTTCCAGACAGGACTTACAGAGAGGCATTGGTTTTACCACCAATGAAGGCAAGATACCATCTTTCACTAGCATATCAATCCTATTTAGGTTTATATAACCTAGCATCTGGTGCCAAAGTTTTGTTGGATTAGATGAAGGTGACTTTCTCTTTAATGATGGCCTATTAATTGTTTCGGTATCATGTATCTCATACATTATGGGAGTTAACAAATAAAGTCCATTGGTTACCTTGCCAGAACATATAAAAGTACCGTTTATCTTTATGACAACTTCAGTACCAAAAGTAATAGAATAACTTTTATTCACCAAACTATAAACTGAAATTAAATTCCATCTTCAAGACGGTACATATAAAGTGTCTGACAAAAAAAATTTATTATCTGAAAAATATAAAGTAATAGCTCCCACTGAAACCACTTCCGCCTTAGCATCAGATCCTAGGTTGACATTGATTTTTCCATCACCGAGCCTCTTGGTTTTTCTAAACCCCTGCAACGAATTACACATGTGATTAGTTGCACTGGAGTCAACACACTAGGATTTTGAAGTACCAGTTGCAAAACTAATTTTAGTAACAAGTGACTCAATCATACCTGAGGTCTTCTTCTTAAATAGAAAATCTGGATAATTCCTTTTCCAATGTTCTGTCATAATACAATGGAAACTCTTTACTTTTGTTCCCGTACCCTTAGCCATGGCCACACCACCATTAGGACCATTCTCCACCTTAGGACCATTAGGAACTGATTTCTTCTTGCCTTTTCGTCCTTTGCCTTTTGGTTTGGATTTGTCAACTGACTTTTTTGTCATCAGGGCAGTTGGCTTCTTCTTCATGATCCCCTCAGTTGCTACTAGCTGGCTAGACAGCTCGGCTAAAGTCAGATTCATCCTATTTATATTATAATTGACCTTAAAATTGTTGAATGAATTTTGCAGCGACTTAAGAATTATGTCAATCTATAATTCTGCATCAATCGTAGCATACAATACATCTAATTCATTCAATGAGTCCATCGTCTTCAGCATGTAGTCCTGTACTGGTGTGCCCTCAGCCATCTTAGTGCTTATAAGCACCCTCATAGCCGCCTACATAGCAGACCTTTAAGTTTGATATAATATTATATGCAGTCTTATAGGATTGATGTTGGTGTTACAAAACACTAGACATGGATGCCTGTATATAACATCTGGCCATCTCATCGTCTTTGGCCCATTTGGTGTAAATGTCCTTTTCGTCCTGTGGTACATATGGACCAGGCTCTTCAAGGGAGGGCTTAGGAAGGACATACTTATATCCTGAAGCAGTTAGGATAATATCCAGGTTTCGTTTCCAGTCAACATAGTTGGATCCCGCCAACTTATTCTAGTTGAGGATGGTTGCAAGTGGATTAAAAGTATTCGAATTCATGCTTGAAAAACTGTAGCACATAACCATACATTCAATTAAAGAATATAAATGACATTACGGTTTAGTATTCTACCAAATTTATGTGAGAATGCTCATAACCACTAAATTCAGAATATATCGGAATCCCAATCCCTCAGGGCAGCCTCCTTGGGGAGTGCGAATGCCGCTTAGATTGGTGCGGATCAAAGTTGGTCAAAATTAGGTTTAAGACTAACTATCTATGATCCCCATTATTCATTATTGTCTGGGTATCTCATACCAAATAATGTATGACTCCCAATTAGCTTTGGTTTTTAAAATACATGAGACAAATCATTGGGGATACTACATCACTATTTTAGTTAAGTGTGACCCACCAACTAGCATTGCATGACAACCGTTGTGGCCAGCTCCTCCTTGGGGAGTGGGCCCCTACCCCGTCTCGCCAACAGTATCCATAGGAGATCCATATCTAGTAACCTGACAAATAAAAGCCCTTTGTGGGGAACGGTCATTCTCAGGATGGCGCGAGGCTAATACTTTCCTTACAATGGACCTATGGTGGAAAACCATGGGATTTCTCAATTTAAACTCCCCGCTCTCACTTAGTACTTTAGAATTGAGGATTTCCTTATAGGTATTAGGGCCCACATATATAAGCATCAAATCATCCATAATATGACCAATGATTGATTCCAAGTTAAGTTATTTTAAGGAAAGTCTAGTTTCTTAGATTAGTGCTACCAATGGGTCCATCTCTTGGGTCCACCAATACTAATTAGAACTCTTTCAAAAAATTAATTTGATTTGACCAATTTTGAAAACTACTATGTTTCGATCAGATTTGGAAACATTCTATAAAAGCATTCATCCAAAAATAAAAAGTCCTAAAAATAGAAACTATTCCTCTCCTCCACATGGCCCAAGCGGAATAGACTTCTTGGACTTTTAGACTTTACAAAAACTTTGGGATTCCTCAAACTCTTTGGGCATCTCCAAAATGCTTTTGGTAATCTTCAAACTCTTTGAATAGGAGCCCATCATCACTTTCCTTCTCCGTCTCGGATATTGCCAAAATTTATAAATTTAGAAAATTACATAAATTCCTATGCCTCAATGATGAGACTTACATGGTAATCTAAATATGGAAATCAAAGGGCTGTAGGGAAATTCACCATGCCTTGCCATTTCATGGAAAACCAAGGAAACTATGATACCCTTTACAAGTTGCCCAAAATAAACCATCAACCATAAATAGAAAGCAAAAGACTTGTGGACCATATGGAAATAACATAATGACCTGCAAGGTTAGTATCATATATATCCAAGCATCTCACAAAACCAGGTTGCTAAATCATAATGGAAAGACAAGATGACAAACGAAATGTAGCGACCCCGGACAGGGCCCGCAAGCCTAATTCGAGATTAGGACTAAGTAATGGTGATGGTGGATATAAACAAATGATTCCAATGCGTACATGGGTTAATAAAGAATGCATATTACCCATGCACGTGATTTCCCACAGGTGCTCGCGGTGAGGATATATCAACAACATAAATATTTTGTATAATTGTGGACGCGTGTAGTGAATCAACATTTACACCTAAAATAGCAAGACTGATAACACATTTATAAACTAGTATCAGAATGAGCAATGATCATAACTGTTTCCCCAGAAGTAATGTTAAGGTTTAAACAAAAGATCATTTAATTACATTCCCAAAAATAGAGGCCAACAAAGGCCAATATACACAAAACAATAACCTCCAAAAGAATAGTTAGCCACAACCCAATGTAACGTATCTTGAGGCAACCGGATGTCTAAATAACATCATCAACACGCCACTCAACTAACTGCTGCGGTTCTCCGACCGCCTCCTCGTGCTCCTCCTCGGGGTAACCAACAACGAGACCTGAGTACCAAAGAGTGGGTCAAACACGACGGTCTGGCAGGTGGGTGAAAAGATATTACAATACTAAATAAATACATTTACCTTAGAAAACATTTAGACCTGTTGAACAATAAATTTCATAAAGGAAATGATTCATTTACTGAAAACATATATATGCAGTATAAAACATGTACATGTATCTAAGGAATCGGGAAAACAAGCAAGGTGGTAACCACACGAAGCTAAATCCTCTATCACCGAAGTGACAAGAGCAAGCATATCAAGGTGTTGACCTTAGTCACTGAAGTGAGGAGGTACAACGAAATTTACATATACATATATAATAATACAGGGCATGACCATGGTAGCGAGCCGGGCATCAAGAACCACGGTAGCAATCTGCGGTATCGGGACAAAACCAAGGTAATAACCGGTTAGCGGGATCCAAACTGTAGCTGGCGGGACAAGAGGGCCCACTACACCAAAATTATCAATTAGGAACGGTTCTTAACCGTTTCTAAGTGATTTTGGAACAGTTTTGGCCCGTTCTTAAAGTGGGTGTCCCTAATTTTTAGGAACAGTATGTAACCGCTCCTAAATTTTATTTTTGGAACGGTTCATAACCATTCCAAAATTTTATTTTTGGAACGATTTGGATCCATTCCTGATTTTATTTGTTTGGAACGGTTTAAAATCATTCTAAATTAGTATTTTGGGGTACAGTTTTCATCCTTCCTAAATTCTTTCGGAACATTTTTATATTTGTTCCTAATTTTAAGATTGTTTTAAAAAATACATCATAATCAATTAAAACTACTACTAATTACATTTCAAAAAATCAGTAAAAAAAGAAAGTTGTGACATTCACATTCATGCAAACACAATCATAAAATCAAAACCCATATAGTGGCATGATCTCAAATGTACAACCTTTTACTATTTAAAAACACATAATACAATTCCCTCATACAATATTTTTTCAACAACACTTAGTCATTTCATTTCTAAAAAAAAAAAAAAATAAAGACCGAAGGACGCCTTCTTGACTATCAACATTGCAGTGTATACTTTTATGGATCTTCTTTTAAAGGACTTGTCTTGATTGTGTTATTCTTCATACTTCTTCCACCTTTCTCTTTGTCGACCAATGTCATGACAACGTCACCAATCACGAGAAAAATCTTGTCCTGACCTCTCAAAGCCTGCAACCTTTGATGCATGTAGCTTATGGATCACCACTTGCCCGGGATTAGATAGAAGAAGCTGTGGGAAGAAAAAAAACAATGGATGTGTGAGAGATTCTAGATAGCAAAAACAATACCAAAGTATATATGAGTGAGAGAACACATAATGTCTCCATTGCAATTGACCATGAAATGGAGGGTTCACGAGTCAGTTCATTATGGCAGAAACTATCAGCAATATATGAGTGAGAGAACACATAATCCTGACTTGGAGCAAAGAAGCTAAAAACATATCATGCAATCAAATACCATTTTGGATTTCTGTGCTAGCCCAAACCCAAAGCAATCCTCCTGCCATATTATCAAACCCAACTAGAATTTAAAGTACATCAAACTCATCCTTAAATGAATCTAACAAATGGGAATTAGAATGAAGTGTGTGCTGCAGGGTTCACCAAAACAAGCAACTCTGATCATTACAGATTTAATCAAGACTCAACAAAAACGCAACCAAAGAACCATTAAGTCCAACTCTATTCTATCCAAGGTCTTCATGCATTTTGCTGATCGAATGGTGTGCAATCATGGATTAAAACGCTGTGCATTCAGATTTCCAAGATGAAACCAGTATCATGTGCAACAATAGCATTTATATTAGGCGACAAAAGAATACATCATATCCACAACTGACACATATAATCTAGGAAGTTAAAACATAAAAAACCCAAATAGTATTTGAAAAGAAAAACCTTTTTTAATTCCAATTGCTGCATGATAAATGGTTTTTGATGGTCGTGAACAACTCTCATCATAATAGCATCAGTTTGCTGATAAAGAACTAGATGACCCATTTGAATATTCCTATAGTCATTGCTTCGTTGAAATTTCTTAAGAAACTCTACTATGACAACATGTAGTAATTCATATTTCCCATCTAGACATCTCTAATGGAGGTGGCATTTCTACAAGCACCTGAATGAGTAATTCAAAGACATGGATACTTAAATTTATTCATAAACAACCATCAAACTCCACGGACTAATGAGATACTCCCATCAAAAAAAAAGAAAGCTAACAAAAAAAAAATGAAAAAAAAAGGCACAAAGATTTATTGATGCCAAATACTTGATATTAGAAAAACATAGCGGAACAGAGAAAGAGCACAGAGAGCATTGATGAAAAATGACACACCATTAAGTATGTACATTCAGCCAATGGAAATGGGTTGGATCAAATGTGCCACAACTCATAGATAAAGATGGTTCTAGAAGGACCATTCATGGAGATAGAGTTTCAAACAACAGAAACTATAAATAACTGAGTAGCAAATCAATAAAATTTAGATGCAAACCTAACCGATCAATAGAACCAATAGATCTCGTAAATCATTTTTCAGCACCCTTTTTAAATCATCATCTCTAATCCATATCAAATTCATACACTGAACGCAAAGATCGAAACATTTAACTCGAGCAATACCGAGCCAACTGAAATGATATTATAGAAAATATGAAAACCGGCTCAAATCAAAACTGATCTAGGCAAATAATGTCTAATCCAGCTCAAGTAAAAAACATTGAAATCAATCGCACTACTTTTCCCCAAAGCTATTAGAACTTGATGCATGAGATCAAAACTTGATAAATTAAAAATAACCAAAATCGAATCCCCCAACTTTCGATCCAAACATACTGAAATGGATTTTCATCAAAATCAAATCTGATTCAGAAATCATGCAACTAGCAAACCTAGGGTAATGAATCGCTTGCATAGGGACCATCGGCTTCCATCGCTGCGGCCATGAGATGGTAGTCGTCGATGATGCACATCAGAAATGGTGAACGGAGACTGAACGATTATGAGAGGTGTTGACACAAAAAAAAAAGTCACTATGTCTCCCCAACATCAAGAAGCCTCGTGAAGCTGCATCCTGCTACAAAACAGGCAAAGCTACTTCAAGCATCAGATCTTGTCAGAATTAGACAAAAACTGAAAGATCCTTCAAGACAGCCAAAAGAGGGGTACACCTGAAGTTTCGGGTCATTCCGACATCGTTTGGCCTAACTTCACTTCTCCGACAGCTAAACAAGTGCTCCTGGCGGCGACATCATCAAAGACACCAAGATTTTGATCAGAGCCTATGGATGACTCCAGGATGTTTCCAAAGGGCTCCATGCCAAATTTCAAGTCAAACCGACAACGTTTGACCCTCCATCAACGTTCGAGCAGCAAAATCAAGCCTCCCAGCGGCGGGAACTACCGAAACCATCACTCATAAAAAAAAAGTACACGAGTGGCTTCAACATACCTCCAAAAGGCTGTACGTCGAATTTCAGGTCATTCCGACAACATTTGACTAGGTTTCGACGCTCCGAAAGAAAATCAAGCCTACCGGCGGCGGAGCACCCCGGGACCATGACATCCAAAGCGGAGCTAATGGATCGTCTCTACAAGACTCCAATAGGCTCCCCGTCAAATTTTAGGTCAATCAGACATCGTTTAACCACATATCAAAGCACCGGCATTTTCCCCACAGCAAAATCAAGTTAAGCATTGACGGGACCCCAAACGGCTTCAAAACTCAAATAAAAGCTCATGGTCGGTCCTATCCTTTGGTCAAGAAGCTTCACCTCAATTTTTAGGTCATTCCGACATCGTTTGACCTAGTTTCGACTCTTGACGAAAAATCGACTACAAAGTCTTCGGCTTGCCTGAAAAATGGGAAACTTTGTGCTCCGGTTTTACGCGGGCCGGTTCTTGTCAAGTTTTCTCCAAGAAAATCAAGTCAATAATTGAGGAAAAATGTCAAGAAAAATACAGAAAAAAAGGAACAAAAAAGAATGAAAAACAGCCGAAAACGAAGCTCGGCGACCAAAAGGGGCCAAAGCCCTATGCTCGCTGGCAACCCTGCAAATCTGGGTAGCCGGATTTCTCGCCGAATGCCCCGTTTTCCAATCCTTTTCGCGTTTCGAGTTTTCCTGCCTCTGTGATTTTCTGAAAATCTAATTTTTGATGCTTGAAAACCACTGATCTTCACCGACATCTCGGATCCGCCGTCAAAAGCATGACTTTTGGGACCTCGAACGAATTTGAAGAAGAAGGGAAAAATGATCACCGAAATATCTAGTTTCCAAAAAGTATATGTTTTGCGGGTTTCGGAGATATCAACTTTTGGGATACAAGTTTGGTGTAAAATGATTGTTTTGCCCTCCCTCAACACTAGAAAAGTTGGGTTTCAGGTTCACGAACGAGTGTGGGATCCACATGAAAGTTGTAGGGATCGACGAGACGAATAAAATAGGATTGAAACATTAATCACTAGAATCTCGGATAATCCCACACGTAAACGCAAGACTAACAAAAAGGAACCCCCAAAGGGTCCCACTGAATACAAAACAGTTAAAATTCCCCAAAGCTATAGCAAGATCTATTCTAATCCCAAGTTAGTCAAATCTACTAATCATGCTTAGAACTAACACGCCACTTAATTAGTACTAATCAAGGACACTTGGGTCGGGGTCTTACACTAAAAATTCTGATAAAAAAGATGAACTTTACTGCCTGGGTTCGGCTAGCCAACCTAACCTGTTCGGCTGCCCAAATTGGTCTTTGGCTGGCCGAACTGACGAACCCAAGAATTTGGGTTCTTCCATATTTGTTTCCTGTTGATTCCAAACAGCTCCTAATGATCCCAAATACCTTCTAATGGCTTCCTACCATCCTTCCATTATAATTATACCCTTTTGTGACATTCCAAACATGGATCTACTACAAAAGTAAGCAAACCCAATCAAAACTGATCCTTACATACCTAGGTCTATCCTCTTTGCATCTCATGCAAAGATTAGATCTAGATAACTAATCTAACACGATTAGAGATGAGGTATGGCTCTGATAGCAATTATTGGAAATACGTGGGCCTCGTGGATAGGTTTCAAAAACTTTTGACCCACTTAATATAGGGATAAACTAACCGTAAGGCTACAAAACCCAATCCAGGATCCAAGTCCTTAATTTCATGATCAAGATCAGTAAAACACTATCTCTAAGATAGAAAAAAAGCATCACCATGCATCCATAATAAATCCACGACATACAAGGAAGTAGATTATACCTTTGGAGCTCTGTTGTGCTCTAATGGAGAAGTAGACAACTTGCTTGATCAAGAACTCTTCTTTAAAGCAAATTAGGATCTCCAAGACCTAATTGTCTTCCACACTATGACCCGTATCAGATCTATTCTCTAAAGGAGATGAGTGGGATCTCCTAAAGAAAACAACTAGAAGCTCGTAAAGAATCTGGAAGAGAAACTAGAAGAGGAAGAGAGAGAAATGTGCAACTCTTGCACAAAGGAGCTTGGGCGTGAATCCCTAGGTGGATTAATTGCATGGGGCGTCCAAGCTCTCCTCTCCTCTATTTATAGCCCTTAAGCAACCTCCTCTTTTACTAATTGATATAAAAGTCTCACTTCCATAATAATTAGTAACTATATCACAACTAGAAGTCTCACTTCAAATATAATTAGTAACTTTCTATTTCCTTTCCTTTTAGAGTTCAAGTAGGACTAGTAACTTTCTAATAACTTGGGCTAGCATGGGGACCACTGGGGATTTCATAGAAAGCCGGCTCTAACTGGGACACCACGACCCTATATCTCATGTGCAATCCGGGCCCACAGTTAATTGCAAATAACTCCACTATATAAATGCAATTGCACTCCAGTCTTAGGAATAAATAACAAAGAAGACCTTAAACTTCCCTATGACCACAAGTAGGCCCCTCTATCAATATCCATGGATCAATTGGACCTGCCATCCAAATTAGATTCATATCTTATTATCCTTGAGACCCAATTAATTCAAGTGATCATCAGTACCATCTAATTAACTCTTAATTAAGATGGGTGCGCACTTACTAATGATAAATCCATTAATTGGCATTATGAGAGCCTATTGCTTTGGAATTATGAGAGCAGACCTTAAATTATAAACAGTGTTCCATAAGGTGTTGCTCATGGTCCTTCAATACATCCAATGTACCGGCACAATGATCCAGAATCTTACATTTTGATGATCAAGACAAATCACACTATCTCACAATGATCAAAGTGTTGCAACCTTATCAGATGAGATGCCCCAATCTCATCACTGGTTGTGAAGATATTTAAGTATAAGATTTGCTACATATGTCTCATGTATGTGGATCTCATCCATACACATATGTCACATCTAATATACTAATGAGTCCCGGTTTATCTCTTGAACTTTCATCTCATATGTATTGGTTATGTGCATAAAGTAATAAAACACCATTCATCTCATGAAAGGAAAGCATGATTTTATTAATAAATAAAGAAATTAACCAATTTATTACATCATCTGATGGATTGAGACTATACAAACTAACTTTATTGGTGGTAGAACTAATGCCTATCTATGAGTCATGTCTGGAAGGCAAAATGACAAAAAGACCATTTTCATCTAAGGGCAATAGGGTCAAAGATTTATTGGAATTAGTGTGGACCCATAAATGTCAAAGCTAGAGGTGGATATGAGTACTTCATCACTTTCATAGATG
Organism: Umbellularia californica; assembly: GCA_028538565.1. Lineage (NCBI taxonomy): Eukaryota > Viridiplantae > Streptophyta > Magnoliopsida > Laurales > Lauraceae > Umbellularia > Umbellularia californica. The sequence continues at coordinate 28,661,167 of JAPQWN010000012.1, read as the reverse complement.
ATTACTCAAGATATGGATACATATACCTTATGCACCGGAAGTCCGGGGCTTTTAAAAAGTTCAAAGAGTTTCGAACGGAAGCAAAAAAGCAATTAGGTAAGAGTATCATGACTCTTCGATCAAATTGAGGAGGGGAATATCTCTCTTCTAATTTTATGAGATACTTATCATGGGATTCTATTCCAGTTGTCTGCTCCTAAAATGCCTCAACAGAATGGAGTAGCAGAAAAAAGGAACCAGACTCTTTTAGATATGATCATTTCTATGCTGAGTTTCTCAAGATTACCTATATCCTTTTGGGGATATGCCTTGTATACTGCGATGTACATACTAAACCTCGTATCATCTAAGTCAGTACCTAAGACTCCCCAAGAGTTGTGGTCCGGGCGAAACCTAGTCTACAACATTTACATATTTGGGGTTGTCTGGCACACGCGTTGAAGGTTAAGACAGATAAGTTGGAATCGAAGTCGGAAGTATGCACGTTGTAGGATATTCTAAAGGAACTAAATGTTGGTTATTCTATAATCACAGAGAGCAGAAAGTGCTTGTTAGCATCAATGCGTTTTTTCTAGAGGAAGATTATATGATTGACCGGAAATCTTTAGAAAATGTGATCTTAGAAGAAATTCAAGAGCAATCAATTCCAAATCCAAGTATGACCGAACTTGAAGAGTCTTACGAGGCAATCCTGGAAGAACCGGAACAAGATCCCTCTAACTATGATGAAGCAATCAATGATATAGATTAAGGACGTTGGCATGATACTATGAAAGCTAAGATGGAGTCTATGTATTCCAATCAGGTATGGACATTTGTGGACTTGCCTGCCAATATTAAACCTATTAGGTGCAAGTGGATCTACAAGAGAAAAAGAGGACCAGATGGAAGAGTAGAGTCCTTTAAGGCCAGGCTTGTTGCTAAAAGGTATGCTCAGAAAGAAGGTATCGATTATGAGGAAACCTTCTCGCCGATAGCCATGCTCAAGTCCAGCTGGATACTCTTATCCATTGCGGCTCATCTCGATTACGAGATTTGGCAAATGGATGTCAAGACGGTATTTCTCAACGGCCATCTTAAGGAAGACATTTATATAATGCAGCCAGACGGTTTTGTAGCTAAAAACCAAGAGCAAAGAGTTTGCAAGTTGCAGATGTCCATTTATGGACTGAAGTGGGCATCTCTAAGCTGGAACATCCATTTTGACCAGGCAATTAAGTCATTTGGTTTTTGTCAAAATCCGGATAAGTCATGTGTGTACATGAAAAGTGAAGGAGGCAGGGTAGTTTTTCTGGTATTATATGTAAACGACGTCCTTCTCCTTGGGAGAGACATAGGAATGTTATCAACAGTAGAAGTTTGGTTAGCCAAGACTTTTGATATGAAGGACTTGGAAGAAGCTAACTACATTATAGGGGTCAAACTCCATCGAAACCGGAAAAATAGGATGATTAGCTTATCCCAAGCTGTGTACATAGATAAGTTGGTGGTACGATTTGCTATGCAAGACTCCAAGAAGGGTATCACACCTTTCAAGCATGGAATGCTCCTTTCCAAGGATCAGTGTCCCAAGACACCTGAGGAAACGAAGTAGATGAGGTCGATACCGTACGCTTCGGTTGTTGGTAGGCTCATGTATGCTATGCTTTGTACTGGACCGGATATCTGTCACGCAGTGGGCCTAGTCAGCAGGTATCAGTCTAACCCAGGTCCTGACCATTGGACTGTATTGAAATGTATTCTCAAATACTTGATAAAGACAAGAGATTAGATGTTGATTTACGACAGTGATGAGTTGATTCCAATTGGATACACAGATTCTGACTTCATATCAAATAAGGATTCCAGAATATCCACCTCTGGTTATGTGTTTATGCTTGGCGGCGGAGCTATCAGCTGGAGGAGTATTAAATGGGAATGTACCGTTGATTCCACCTCGGAGGCTAAGTATGTAGCGGCTTGTGAAGCAGCTAAGGAAGCAGTATGGCTCAAAAGATTCCTTTCCGAACTTGGAGTGGTACATTTGGCGCGACAACCGCTCACAGTTTACTGCACAGCAGTGAGGCAGTCGCTCAGTCCAAGGAACCCAGGAGCCATAACAGCCAAAAGCATGTACAGACGAAGTACCACTTGGTTAGGGAGATTGTGCAAAGAGGTGACATTACCATCACCAAGATAGCATTAGAAGACAATCTGGCAGATCCCTTTACTAAGCCTTTTACCAGCATGTAAATAGGCATGAGATGCAGCCCTGACTTGCATTGAGCCCAAGTGGGAGATTGTTGGTTTAAATGGTTCAATCCATCAGATGATGTAATAAATTGATTCATTTCTTTATTTATCAATATAATCATGTTTTCCTTTCATGAGATGAATAGTGTTTGCACATAACTAATACATATGACATGTTGGTTCATGAGATGAACCGGGACCCATTAGTATATTAGATGTGATATTTGTGTAGATGAGATCCACATACAGGATATATATGTTGTAAATCTTATACTTAAATAACTTCACAATCAGTGATGAGATTGGGCATCTTATCTGATAATGTTACAGTACTTTGATTGTTATGAAATAGTGTGATATGTCTCGATTATTAGAGTGTAAGATTCTAGATCATGGTGCTAGTACATTAGATATATTGAAGGACCATGAGAAACATTTTATGCAATACTGTCTATACTTTAAGGTCCGCTCTCATAATTCCCTAGCAATAGGCTCTCAATCCTGAGACATTAATGAATTCAAGTTTTTGTCTATTCATTTGCTTTGTGTCACCAATGAGTGAGGCCAATTGTAGGTCAACACCTCGATGTCTTTGGTACATGGCAATAGAACTATGGGAACATTCAATGGTCGAGATAGAATCCATCTACATTATTCCCTTGTCTTATGCCAATTAATTGATTTATAATTAGTAAGTGCGCACTCATCTCAATTAAGAGTTAATTGAATGGAACCGATGATTGCTAGAATTAATTGGGTCTCAAGGATAATTATATATGGATCTAAATTGGTGGACACGTCTAATTGATCCATGGATATGGATGGAGGGTCCTACTTGTGGTCATAGGGAAGTTAGGGTATTCTTTGTAATTAATTCCTAAGACTAGAGTGCAATTGCATTTATATAGTAGAGTTATTTGTAATTAACTATAGGCCCGGATTACAGATGAGAGTGGGGTCGCCGTGTCTCAGTTAGAGCCAACTTTCTATGGAATCCCTAGTGGTTCCCACGCTAACCCAATTTATTAGAAAGTTACCAATTCTACTTGAACTCTAAAAGGAAAGGAAATAGAAAGTTACTAATCATATTTGAAGTGAGACTTCTAATTCTGATATAGTAAGTTACTAATTCTTAATGGAAGTAGGACTTCTATTTTAATTAGTAAAGAGGACGACGCTGATGGACCCAACTTTCATTCTCTCCTTTCGCCCCGGGGCTGGCGGGGTCCGACGGAGGAGAAAAGCGGGTATCAACATTTTTTTATACGGGTATGCCAGATTTTATATTCTACTTGGAATTTGAAGTGGTGATCCGGAGATTCACCTTCACAAGTAGAAAGGAAATCAATCATGTTTTCTAACTTTTCAAATTGCATAAATATTTAAGAAAAGCGACAAGTTTTTCTTTGAATGCCGTAGGAGGCGATTTTTTTGTTTGTTTGCCGTGAAAGACGATTTGGTGCTGTGAAAGGTGGTTTTACCATAAAAGGTGATTCTTTTTACCGTGAAAGGCGGTTTACAAATCTCATCAATAGTAAAAGACAAGAATTGTGATTTTTTTGTCTCTTTAAAAAATACAAGATACAATAGAAAAGAAAAAAAAGGGATCTAACTTTTCAGGAGATTGTGGGGACTCGTTCAGATTGACGGTCGCAAGTCATGTATGGACTTCGCCATCGTCCTTCAGATGAGAACGCTTGATGCTTTGATTCTTTTGGCTTGGCTCTAACCTCAGATTTTTAGAGGACAAAGACCAAGGGGAGGTCCTATATCCAATAAAAAACCGAGTAAACGGGTTGAAAAGCCGCATTTAGGCTATGTTGGATAGAAGGAGAGGAAGAGCTTTGCCTTGGGGGGTGGCCCCCCAAGGGACTTCGATCACCTTATGGTGTTTCTTGCAACAGAGTAGCAAGACTTCCTCAGAATTTCTCTGGGATTTTCCAGATTCCGGTCTTCTTGTTGTGGATGTGTGTAGAGATGTATGGATGTGTGTCTCTTTGGAATGACCCTCTTTTATAGGCTTTTGGTAGCAATGGGGTGGTTTATGAGCATTGATGGCCATGATGAGAGGTTTGATGGCATTGATGCTCCATGATTGGAGGAGTTACAAGTTTTAATTTCTTGATTTTGTAACTCCTTTTTCTTGGCTTGTGATTGGCCGATGGAGAATGATGGGCATTTAATCACCTTTAATCTCCATGATGAGGGGAGTTTCTTGGCTTTAATGCCATGATTGCTTGGACTTGTAACTCCTATTTGCTTGCCTCTGATTGGGCAGTCCAAAATAATGGGTTAATGACCGCATTAAGTTGTCATAAAACAGGTCAATTAACAGCATTAAGTGGTCGCCGGGGCATTTGTAGAGTCGCGGGCCATGCCGCGTCTTTTCGAATTCTTTTTGTGACAATCGCCGATAGATCCACATTTTGTTCGATGTCGGATGGCGATGCAACTCCAGACATTGATTAATGCTAGTGGGCCGATGGCATCTGTCTTGTCGATTTCTCGATCGGTCGGACAAAAGGTGTACTTTCTTGGTCAGCCGGTTGGCGATCTTGGTGCAATCAATGATGATTTCATGCTCTTGCCGGCGGATCCGAGTTGATGAAGATCAGTCGTTTCCGAGCATTAAGATTGAGTTTTCGAAAAATCACAGGGGCTGAAACTCTCGAAACTCGAAGAGGATCGGAAAACGGGCCACCTGGCGGAAATCTGGCTACCCGGATTTCAAGGGTCGCCGCCGACCATGCACCCAGGGTCACCGGCAACCATGGGGATTTGTCCCCTTTTGGTTGCCGTTTTTCGGTCTTTTCTTGGTCTTTTTCGTTCCTTTTTTTCTCTTGTATTTTTCTTGACATTTTTTCTCATTTATTGACTTGATTTTCTTGGAGAAAACTTGATGAAAAGCTGCAAAAACTGAAGCACAAAGTTTCCCATTTTTTGGAAAAGCCGAAGACCTTGTAGCCGATTTTCCGTCAAGAGTCGAAACTAGGTCAAACGATGTCGGAATGACCTGAAATTTGAGGTGAAGCCTTTTGAGTAGTGGATAGGACCAACCATGGGCTTTTATTTGAGTTTTGAAGCTGTTTGGGGTCCATCGCTACTAGACTTGATTTTGTCGCGAGGAAGATGTCGCGCTTTGATGTGCAGTCAACCGATGTTTGATTGTCCTGAAATTTTACAAGGAGTCTATTAGAGTTATTTTGGGACGATCTATTAGCTCCGATTTGGATGTCATGGTCTCGGGGTGCTCCGCCACCGGTAGTCTTGATTTTGTTTCGGAGTGTCGAAGTCCGGTCAAACGTTGTCGAAATGACCTGAAATTCGACGTGCAACCCTTTGGGAGCATGTTGAAGCCACTCATGTGCTCTGTTTGATGAGTGATGACCTCGGTGGTTCTCGCCGCCGAGAGGCTTGATTTTGCTGCTTAAGGGTTGATGGAGGGTCAAATGTTGTCAGTTTGAGTTGAATTTTGACAAGGAGCCTTTTGGAGGTATTTTGGAACCATCCGTAGGCTCTGATTGAAGTTTTGATGTCTTCGACACTGTCGCCGTCGGAAGCGCCTGTTTAGCTGTCGGAGGAGTGAAGTTAGGTCAAATGATGTCGGAATGGCCTGAAACTTCATGTGTACCCCTCTTTTGGCTGTTTTGAAGGATCTTACAGTTTTTGTTTGATTCTGACAAGATCTGATGCTTGAAGTAGCATTGCCTGTTTTGTAGTAGGATGTAGCTTCATGTGGCTTTTTGATGTTGAGGAGGCGAAGTGACTTTTTTGGTGTCAACAGATGCACTAAGTTATAAATAGGGGAGCAAAGGGACTGGACGTCTACTCACCTTCGAATCCACGGCTAGCCCTTCTCTTGTGCAAGTGTTGCACACCCCATCTCTCCTTTTTCTTCTAGTTTCTCTTCCGGTTTTCCTAAGAGCTTCTAGTTGTATTCTTTAGGAGATCCCACCCATCTCCTTTAGAGAAGAGATCTGATACAGGTTATAGTGTGGAAGACAATTAGGTCTTGGAGTTCTTAATTAGCTACCAAGAAAGAGTTTTTTCATCTAGCAAGGTATAATCTACTTCTCTATATGTTGTAGATTATTTGTAGTTGCATGGTGATGTTTTATTCTATCTTAAAGATAGTTTTCTATTGATTATGACTGATGAGATTAAGGATTTGGATCCTGGATGTGGTTTATAGCCTTATGGGTACTTGATCCTTGAGTCAAGTGGGTTGAAAATTTTGAAAACTTAGCCACGGGGCCCACCTACTCCTAACAGTTGGGCCGGTGATGCTCAGTTGGTTAGGATTTTATTAAAATATTTCTCTCTTCGAAAGGTGAGATTTATGGCAATCTATTAGGATTGAGTTTCTTATTGTGGGTAGGAGTCTTGCTTAGCAAGTCTGCTTAAGGCTATTCTATTTATATTGGTGAATGTAATGAGATTTAGTAGAATGCAATAGAATATAATAAATTACTTTTTGTTGCGTTCTCAATTTCTCTCTTCCCTTCTCCCTCAACACCTTTGAAAAGGCCCTTTTAATGTCCTATTAATGTCCAGTTTTCCAATAGCCTCTAGGAGGACCAAGACAACCCCCTCAACAAGGTGCTCAACAACAATGCTCCATAATCTTAATATTTCAACCCAACACCTCCAAAATTAGACACCAGAACTCTAAAGGCCTAAAGTTTTGGAGAATGACCAAAATAACATCCCCAAAAATCTTTAATGCAATATTATATATGAACAGTCCTTGGTTCACGTCAAATAAAGATGGTCATGGGAGGCAGACCCAAAGCAGTGAAATGGAAGAAAGCGGGAAAAAGGAAGAGATCAAAGATAGAGGAAAAAAGGCTACCTACCAGGAAGATTTTCTTCCACGGAAAGAGAATATTTAGGGTGCGTTTGTGTGACCCATTTCCGCATAAAAAGTACAGTATTTCTATGAGGAAAAAACTATTTTTTCATGCTTTTCGTGAGGCAATTTTTTGTGAAAATGCCTTTTCAAAACATTAGTATCTTCTTTGAATAGCTTGGAGATAGAGATCCTATGGGGGTTATGGGAAGTCTATTTCCGCTAAAAGCTTCTCCCCTCTTTATTACTTTATTTTCTCACTCCCCTCTTTAAAATACAAGATTTCAATAAGGGATCCGCAGCCACACCAAACAATATTAGCACCAATTCATCGAGGAAATTTTTGTTGCACCAAACATGAATTTCTAACTTCCAGGGAAAACCTTTTCCGAGATATTTATAAACCATAGACTTTACTTATGTGACAATTTCATCTTTCCATAGGAATTGCATGTACACAAATGTGCCCTTAGATTTTGAGCATCGCATTTTGCGATAACAAATGGAAATTCCTTTTCCGAAGGAAGATGAATGTGATTTGTTTTTGTGCAAGAGTTTTTTAGCAGGACTCTGTTTTTTGGATGAAATTTTAGATGATGAAACTTTCAAAAAGGTATAAAGTTTTTGCCTTATTTTCACAAAAATACATGGCAACTTGAATATTTCAAAAGAGTATAAAAGTTTTCCATTTTTCTTTCAATGAAGTACTCACTAGGGCAAAAGTTTGAAAAATGACAAAAATACTTTATATCATTTTTCAAGTTCTCCCTTTAATAAATCATTTAAGAAAAATGATGAAGGTTAACCCAAATGACCTTGTGGGGCCCACTTCAGCAAATCAAAATGATTAATTCTGGGAAGAAAATGGTAAACAAAAGACAAACTTGTCATAAGGGAAGGATATTTTTGTCATTTTCTAAAAACCACTTTTTTTATGGAGAGGACTTAATTGAAATAATTGTGTAAAACTTTTATACTTTTTGATATATTAAAGGGTATTTTACACGAAAAAAACACAATAGTTGCTTCCCACACTGAAATAGAGCCTCTAGTTCTGATAGAAGTAGATCGAGCCTCAGGTAACGATCTGTTAAAATTTTTCAAAAGAGTGGAGAATCAACATTAACGTCTCTATATATTATTCTAGAGCGACGTTAACGTCTCACAACTACTCAGCAAGCTATCAATTGATTTGTTCGAGCACTGCGAAAGCTGGTGTAAAACCTATACTTGCGTTGCTACTTATCATGAAGTCATCCATCCAGCACGAGATAGCAAACAGTGGGAGTATACAAGCAATGAAAGGATTTTGCCACCAATATCTTACAGACAACCAGGGAGGCCAAAGAAAAATAGAGCTCGAATAGAGGATCAATATCGAGTACGACGGGTCGTTACATGTTCAAAACGTAAAAGAACATACATAACAAGCAAATAACTGCAATTTCTGGGCCGAGACTAGCCATCTCCGCATAAGTCCATGCAAAACAGTCCATGTGCTTACGCAAGAAACATACATACTCCTCAAGTTCCTTTCCTTTAATTTGGAAGTTTACAAAGGTAGGACGAGGGTTTTTTGAGGTTTCCAAGTTTATTTCCCGGACTTGATCCTCAGTTGGAGGGTTTGGAGAAGGCTCTTCCACATTGTTTTCGAAAGCTTCCAACTCTGCAAATCCCTCTGGGGTATCATTTAGTGGTTTGGCCTAATCCCTTTCCATGGATTTTGTTTTGAAGGCTCTTTGGCTTTTAATTAAGGACTAAATGATCCCAGTGTACATTATCCTATGAATCTAAGTCTTCATTGAGCTCAAGTGGCCAGTAATCAGTAGCTTGGGATAATACATCATCGTCATCATTTGCTCCTTCAGGGTGTTGAAAGATAGCCCAGTCTTCTAGATCTTGCATCACAGTTGTCTCTAAGGAGTCATTTGAGTATACTTCCTAGTGAAAGCAACTATTTTTGCTTTGAAGTTCTTTGTGACCCTAGGGATACTGTTGTAAAGGGCATAGCCTAGGCCGTGCTGTGTGTGAGGCCCCACCCCTTGTGGGCCGTCACTTGTATTTGATTTATGCTAATTATAGTATATAATATATAATTGTACTAGTTAATAGGGGTTAGTAAGGGTAGTTTAATATTTTTCCTAGGTTTTTAGCCTATTTTCTAGGAATTAGTCCCTTTTTTTTATTTATAGAGACAATAGGGTTCTAGCTGGACTTTAGGGAGCTTGTTAGTTAGTTAGAGGCCCTTTTAAGTAAATAGCAAGAATAGGAGGGGTTTTCATTGGAGAATTTGCAAACTAAACTTGAATTTCCCTAAAAGCTCATGTAGTTATCCAAACCTAAAACTAAACTAAATGGGCTCTTTAGTCGTTATTACACTTTCACCAAAGCCTATATATGCAACTCATCTCCCTCCAACGTCCAAGCTCTCTTTCCATCTCTTCTCTCTCATTTCCCTCCAATTTCTCTCTTCTTCCCTCTCATTTCTCTCATTTTCCCTCCAAGAATTCCCTCCATTTCTCTCTCTATCTCTATAAGAGATCTAGATCTAGGATTTCCTACATCAAGAGGAATTCTCTCCAAGCTACTGTTGTTCCCAAGCTAAAAGGCCCCTCTTTTCTCCTAGATCTACTTCTCCTCTACTAGACAAGGTAAATTTCCTTTTCTTGGCCAATTTCCTTGTAGATCATCTTCTTCTCCATAGAATTCCTTTCTCTTATGCAATTCTCTTTGGGATTTGGGTATAAGAGCTATAGATCTTGATAGATCTGAGTTTGGGCACTGTTTTGGGGATTGGAAGCCATTAGAGCCTTGGATTAGAGAATTGGAGCTTAGATCTTGAAGATCAAGCTAAGAAACCCCCACTTTGGATTAGAGGTAAGTACAATATAGTTATTTAACATAGAATGCATGATTTCCTTCCTTGAGTTCTGTAATTCAATTCATATGTATGTTTGATTGCTTAGATCTCTTTTTTAAGCCTTGTTTTCATGGTTTTTGGCTATTGGTGGATGGGAGATCCCATTTGGAAGATCAATGGCCCATGGATGATGTGGATGTGTTGTTTGAGGAGGTTTCGATGTTTTGAGATGGATTGGAGACGAGATTGATGACTTTTGATGGAAAATTGGATGAATTGGAGAAGTTACAGAAATCTGAAAATCTAGAATTCATAGTGAATTCCATACTTATCACAATAATTTTCAAATTCCCCATCATGATCACTTCTTATTCTTGCAACTGCTCTTCCTTTTTCAACTTGGATTCTTTTCACAATCTTTTTGAATTCAGCATATGCATCTGATTTTTCTCTTAAAAAAGCAACCCAAGTGAATCTAGAATAATCATCTACAATAACAAGAAAGTATTTTCTGCCACCCCTACTCTCTTTCTTAGTTGGACCAACTAGGTCCATGTGAAGAAGTTCTAAGGGTCTAGAAGTCTTCAGAGACTTGGTCTTTTTGTGAGATGCTCTAATTTTGCTTACCTTTTTGGCACTCTCCACAAACAGTTTTTGACTTCCTGATGATTTTTGGAAGACCCTTTATATACTTGTTCAACTTGGACAAGCCACAGTTGGGCTTTATCAAGATGAGCAATGCAACAGGATGAGCTGAAAGATTCTTTTTGGTCACCAACAACATAGCCGTTTTCTTGATTTCTAAAACCTCATAGAATGACCTTTCCATTTTTGGAGATCTCACAACCATGACTAGTAAAGATGACAGCATGATCTTTATCACATATTTGCGAAATGCTAAGTAAGTTATGTTTCAAGTCATCAACACATAAAACATCTTCTAAGTGAGGCATGTTTGGAACATTTAGAGTACCATTTCCAATAACTTTAGCTACATTACCATCACCAAAAGTAACAATTCCACCATCATAATCAGTTAATTTTGAGAAAAGTGTTTTATCTCCAGTCATGTGTCTAGAACATCCACTATCCAAATACCACAAGGATTGATCTCCAGCTTTAAGGGTTGTGTGAACTAATAGGCTTTTGGGTATCCACATGTACTGTTGGGATTTAGATTTATCAGAATCATGTTGATGAAAAGTTTTCTTAGAATTTCTTTTAGCATGATTATTGAATTGAATTCTCAGTTGGTCAATCTGCTTCATTAGTTTATTCAATTTTTGTGGAACAGTGAGATTTTTATGATGACCTATTTTGGTTTGTTTATTTCTATAGGACTGTCTTTTGATTTGTTTCATTTTACACTCATATTTGACATGTCCTTTCTTCCACAAGAATGACATATAACTTTGGAGATGTTTAGACTACTTGAGGAGGCTTCTCCTTCTACAAACTTAGTAGAGACATTTGGATTATGTTTTGCTTCTTTGTTGTATCCAAGCCTAGTTTTATCTCTTTGATATTTACCCATCCCAAATAATCTTTTGAACTTTTCTTGTCCATGAGTGAACGAATACTCATACTTTTCTTTGTACCACTTTAATTTGGTGACTTCATTCTTCAAATGAGAAATTAATTCTTTTAGATTTTCAGTCTCATCTTTTTCTCTTGTAAGCTTTCTTATGTAGTCACTAGCAATTTGAAATTTGGAATTAATTTCATGAAGATCATTAGTTAAGATATTATTTTCATCATTCAAAGTTTCAATTTTGTCTTTTAACACTTTGATCTTGACTCCTTGTTTGCTCATAGTTCTAATTAGTCTGCAGCTCTCGTCATAGAGTCAATCATAGGTTTCTTAAAGATCTTCTTCATCATTGTCATTATCTGGACTTTCTTCTTCAGATTCAATTTCATTCTCAGATTTATCAATATCAGATCTTTCAGAATTTCGATTCATCTCAACTGATGGATCACAGACACTTCTGGCCATCAAAATGCTGTAGTTTCCTGTATCATCTTGGTGTGATTCATCTGATTCAGATTCAGATTCAGATGAGTCATCATCCCATGTTGCCACAAGTGTCTTTTTCTTTCTTTCCATTTGACACTCAGATGAGATATGACCATACTTTTGACAGTTATAGCATTTCACCTTTCTATGTTGACTCTTAGAGGAAGAGCTGACTTTGTTTTTACCTTTATCAAAAGATTTGAAATTTGAATTCTTCTTCTTAAAATGTTTCAGAAACCTTTTAGCAAGTAAGGCAACATCTTCATTATCACTTTCTTTCTCATTATCTGATTCTTCTTTAAAGGGGGTTGGTTAAGAAGTCTTTAATGCAATAGATTTCTTATCTTTGGATTTATTAGAAGAATTATTCAATTTCATCTCAAAAGTTCTAATATTGCCAGATAATTCCTCTACTTTCATAGTTTTTGGGTCATTATATTCCTCTATAAAAGTCACTTTGGGGTGAAATCTTTCGGGTAGAGACCTCAAGATTTTGCTACATACTTTGCCTTCCGGAATTTGTTCACCAAGTGACCACATTTCATTTACAATGACCATTAACTTTGTTCGAACCTCATCGAACACTTCATCTTCCCTCATTCTTAGAGATTCGAATTGGGAAGTCAACATTTGAAGCTTGGCTCTTTTAACAATGGTTGTTCCTTCATAATTTGTTTCTAAAAGATCCCAAGCTTGTTTTGTTGTGGCACATGTCATAATCTTTTTGTATTCCTCAGCAGTCATGGCACAGGTTATGGCATTCAATGCCTTTGCATCACTATCTCTCAATGCTTTTTGATCAGCTGACCATTTGGCCTTTGCAAGAGGCTGAACAGTGCCATCTGTAGCTGTGGTTGTAGGATGAGTCCATCCGTCCTCAACAGCATCCCAAACAGGTCCACCAAGGGATCTGATGAAAACAGTCATTTTGGCTTTCCAAAAGGCATAGTTCGTACCATCAAACGAAGGAGGTCTGTTTACTGCACTACCTTTTGGATTAGACATTAGCACTAGTAACAAAAATAAGATCTACTCCAGGTTGTTAAGCCTTTGGGGAGTAACCTTGCTCTGATACCAAATGAAAGTGCAGGCTAGGGCCAATGACAAAGTCCTAGAGGGGGGGGGGGGGGGTGCAAATAAGACTTAGGGTATATAATTGCCAATTTTAATTTTCTAAGTCTGATTTTAATCTAAACAGAACTAAGAACATGACAAACACAACAAGAGTATAACTTATGCAGAAAATGTAGATCATACACTAGAGAAATAGACACAGGAGATTTATAGTGGCTCAGTCACATAGACCTGTTAGGGATCTTGTGTATTGCAATTTGATGGATGCATTATTCATTTTTATTCATCATTTGAATTTTCACACATGCACTGTTTTAGAAATCTTGAAATCTTTATTTACTCATGCATTGCTTTAAATCTTGTAAACCTTTTAAGTTCATGCATGTTTTGCTTTCAAACTTGGATGCATTTTTATTTGGAAAAGTTTTATAAATCAAGCTAGCCATTAGTTTTAAACTTTCAAATCTATTTAGGCTTTTTATGTTTCATGATTTTAAAGCACTTGGATTGGTCTAAATCATGTTTTCATGCTTGGTTTAATGGCCCAAAGATCCCACAAGAAATTCATTTGAAAAATGTAAAAGTTGGGATTTTTGTCTTAGGCTGTCGGTCAACCGACAAGCTGAGAGTCGGCTAACCGACAAGTGAGCCGAGGTCAACCGATGGATCTGTCGGTCCAAATTCCAGAGAGCTCAAATTTCAGATCTTCTCTGTCGGTCAGCATGTCGGTCAGGGATCGGTTAACCGACCTTGCTTCTGAACCTGACCGAAGCTCTCTCGGTTAGAATTCCAGAGAGGAGTTTTCTGACCAAGTTTACACTGTCGGTTAGGGTGTCGATCAGGCCTTGGTTAACCAAAATTGTCGACTAACCGAACCATGCTTTATGGTCAGCAAATTTTCGAAAATATGACCGTTGGCCAGTGACCGTTGGGGGTGTCGATTAACCGACCCCTGGATGTCGGCTAACCGACAGGTAGCCGTTGAGCAACTTTTTCTATAAAAAGAAGCTCATTCCTTAGCCCCAAAGGATGATCTTTGAAGCCCTTCTTGAGGTATTTTGAAGAAAAAGAAAGGGGATCAAGCTAAGAAAGGCTAAGGGTCATTAAGGAAAGCTAAAGCTTGGATTAATGAAGTTAAACCACCAAGTAAGCTTTGCCTTTTTATAATTATTGTTTTATGCTTTGTTTAATCTTTGGTAAATGATTTTAGCATATAACTTATGATGTGTTGAATCCTCTACTTCTTTAATCTTTGATTTAAGTGATTGGATTCTTCACCTTGATTTCTAAACAAGTTTGTTCTAATACTTTATAAAACATGTTTTGTCAAAACCTTTGATTTGTTTTATAAACATGTTTCATTAACTTGTTTGAATCATCTTTGTTGTTTTCATTCATTTGAACTTTAGTTAAATTAGTTTGTTTTTTAAAACAAAATTGAATATGCATCACATGTTTAGACATAATTAATTTCATACAACTTGTGAGCTTTTGATTTCATATCTTCAATAAGTTTGTATTTGGTACATGTGATTTGCATATTACTTCAATCAAATCTTTTTATGTGTATTAAACTTTTAATTACTTCAAGCATAAATTGATTAAGCTTTATTTTAAATATTGGTTGAAGTTTCCACACACTCACTTCATAAGCATACATCTTTCCATTCATAGTGTTTGTGTGAGTTTGCTTTACACTTTCATATTCTTTCATATTCACCTAATCTAGAGGCAATTAAATTGAGCTTTAATTGTAACCTCTTAGAGTGGTTTGTGAAAACACTTTCTTAAGAGAAATTATTTGGTTGCAAAGGTTATTGCTTAGCCTAAGAAAAGCATTGTGTAAAGGTTATTGCTTGGCCTAAAAAAGCATCTTGTATAGGTTGTTGTTAAGCCTTGAAAAACAACATTGTAAGGTTATTGCTTATCCTTGGAAAGCATATTGTAGTGGTTATTGCTTAGCCATTTGAAAAGCACAAATAGTGGAAATCCGGTGGGGTGTAGATTCACAAGCCGGTAGTGGATGTAGGCACGTTGGCCGAACCACTATAAATCTTATGTTATGGTGATTGCTTTTGTGGTGATTGTTGTTGTTTAGCTTCCGCATTTTATTTGTTAGTTATCACTAGTGACTAATTGTTTTAAAGAAGTTTAAGATTGGCATAATTGGTCATTAAGTTGTAACTCACCCTATTCACCCCCCCTCTAGGGTTAGGATCCATAACTTTCAAGACCTACATCCACTCTCAAGGGTTACACAGACCCTATTCACCCCCCCCCCCCCCCCCTAGGGTTAGGATCCGGAACTTTCAATTAGTATCAGAGCCTCGTGCTCTATTTTTAGGATCAATTGTTTTGGAACTCTTGATTAGGTGTAAAAACCTAGAGTTTAGACCCTAATTGTACTAATCTTGAAAATCATTTCAATGGATTCCACTAAGATAGATTGTATTGATTCCCTTGTAGATTCTTCTAGACCATTCCTTCTTCCAACATTTGGAGATTCAAACCATGAATTTAATGCATCTAAATTTGAATCAAATGAAGAAGAAAATGATGAAAATCAAGATGATATTCAACGACCTATAATGATTTATGTACATTTTCCCTAAAGCTTGTTAAGAAGAATAAAATATTAGAAAAAAAATCTAAAAGTCTAAACAAAGAATTAGTTTCTTCAAAAAATGAAGTTAGAGAGAAAGAAGAATTAATAAATTGTGTAGACTCTACGTTTATGATCTCTTTGCATAATTTATCTAATGCTCAAGATGAATTAAATGAAATTAAGATAAGTTATGATAATCTTAATAAAGAAAATTCTAAACTAAGAGATCAATTACAAAGGCAAGATAACGATATTAACAATCTTGAATCTAAGTTAACTATCACTAAGGAAAATTTATCTAATAAGATAAAAACTCAAGAACTTGGATCCAATGTTATTAATGAACTTAAATTTGAATTAAAACTTGCCCATGAAGAACTAAACAACTTTAAGGGAATTGAAAATGAACAAACAAAAGTTAAAAATGAAAATTCAACCTTTAAAGAATAAGTCACTCAACTTGAAAGGTACAAACAAAAGTATGAGTGCAAATTTACCCATGGTGAAGAGAAATTTGAAAAGTTATTTAGATTGGGTAAATCTCAAGGAGATAGGACGGGTCTTGGATTTGATATGAATATTTCTCATGACCCCATAGTCACCAACACATTTGTGAAATGTGAGTCCTCATTCTCTAGCACTCACTCTCCTTTGCCCAAAACAAAATGTAATTATTGTGGCATTGAAGGGCATTTTAGGTTTGAGTGCAAACTAAGGAGAAGCCATGTGTCTAAACCCATCTATGAACCTAAGAAAGTAAAATCTAACTCTATGATGGATAAGACACTAAAAATCAAAGAAGACTCCAAAAAGATTAAACAAGTTAAACCTATTAAAAAGGAGTCTCCTAAGATAGATTCTAAAAAGCTTAAACAAGTTAAAACTAATATAAAAGAATCTATCAAGAAAAAGCTTCTCAACCTACCTCCCCTAACTCAACAAATGAAAGAACTTTTGAAGAAAGTTGCAAAGTTAAATCTAAAATTCAAAAGTCAATTAAAGTGAGGAAATAAGAAGAAAAGAAATATATCCCCTACTAAGAAAAGTCACCAACCTCAAAAGACTAATCACTAATCAAAGCTAAAATTATTCAAATCTCATTATCATGGTGATAAGTCTAAATTGAAAATTTATCAAGTCAAATCTCCTAAAGTTGGTGAGACTTTTAAGATAGACCTCAAAGACCAACCATCTCAAGACCTTAGGTGGATTCCTAAAGTCAGATACTTAGACAAACCTTAAGGCCTTGGAAATCATTGACCAACCGAACATTTTTAATTAAATCATATTGTTGGTCATGACACATTTGCATTTGTTTCTTTCATAGTCACATTTATTTAAATGCAATGTTTATTTATGCTCAATTGATTTTGTCTTCATGTACCGTTCTAGTTAAATATCATGGTTTTCAAAATCATTTGATTATAATTTCATCATTATAGATTTGCATTTTGCTCTCATTTAGTTATATTTTTTGCAATGCATTTCTATATATGAACAATTGATTGTGATTTCAAAAGCTTTTATAGCTAGATTTTTTATAATCGATTGATATTTTCAAATTCATTTGTTTGATTGTCTTAGTTAAATTATTTTGAAAAACAAATGATTTAGATTTTCCATGGATTCTTTCTTATGGAAAGTTATTGTTTTGAAAAATCAACTTGTATGTGTTTCAAATAAGTTATATCTTTTACAATGCAAGTTGAAAAATGATTTAAGCCTCATTACTACATTCTTGATTAAAAATGAGGATTGAAAATTGATTTTCATTCTATGCTTACTAAGTTAGTATTTTGATATGAAAATTCAATTCCTTGATTTACTTGAGTTTCAATTGGTTAGTTCTTTATAGTTATATTCTTCAAAATTGAATGTGTTTTTGATAAATGCATTTTTCCAATTGATATCAAGTTTGAAAAGTTTTTAAGTTAATTTGTATGAGTTTTTGTAGTTATCCTTGATTACAAATTGAAATTTGATATTAGTTCACTTCATGGTTTTCTTATCACTTGATCATGATTTTATGTTTCATTGTTGGATTTTGATTGTTGAAGTGAATTAAAGTCCTTTGGAAAATGTTCTAAGCTTTGTTAGTTATATTTATAGTTGCATTTTCCTTTGAGTTTATTTCCTTGTGTTTATGATTATATCTTTTAGAAGGAAATACTTGTTATATACTATTTGCATCATTGCTCAATTGGTTTCATTCTTTTTATGCAAATGTCATATAATTCCATGTATGGTTGTGCTCTTTAATTACATTTATTGATATCATACTAGAACTTTCAAATCCATCCTCTATGCTTTCTAGTCATTTTGTTTAATGGATGGTTATGATGTTGATTCATGTGTATTTTCCTTGTGATGTCATTCTTATACATGTTTCAACTTCATAGTAGTGTTTAATCATATGAACCTCTTTGAAATCCATTCCTTGTATTTCATAGTTATATCTTTTGTTTGATGGATTTCTTAGTTGTTGAATTCATATGATTTGACACTTTTGTAAATTGCATCCTCTACCAAGTTATATATATTTCTAAATGCAATTTCTCTTGTTCATCACTATGCTCATTAGTTATATTATTCTAAGTGATGAATATCATTTTATGATGCTTGTTGGAATTTTATGTTTGTCAACATGCTTGCTCTTAATCATGTTTCATATTCAATTGGTAATCAATTAGTATCAATATCCAATTGGTATCATATCTTGAGTTTGTGATAGACCTTGTGTACAATGGATTGAACTTAATAGTAATATTTTTTTTATTCCATGTCACATTCCATTAGCATCATAATGTTCATGTTTGCCTCCTCTCATGCACATATAGGTAAATCTCATGACCACCATGTTTATGTGTTTATAATCTTGGTAGGTTAATGGTTGAGGTAGGCTTCATGCTTGAACTTCATTTCATTCATCTTGATCATGATAGTCATATTTAATGATTAAATGAAATGATTTTAAAATATTCATAGCATATGATTTTCATCGTTATATTGATTGATGCTATGTTTAGTAAACCCCATAACATCATGGATAGATCTAATTTGGATGAATCCTAATAGGTATATCCCTTAACTCCATTTAAGAGTGATTGAGTTAACAGTCATATCCTTGAATCTCAATTGATATATTTTTTATTTCAATTGGTATCCATGATTGTTTATCCTCTTGACCCTGCTCTTTGTATTGGTAATTTGATCATATTGAGCTTTATAGTCATTTGGAATCTAATCTTTTCCTTGAAGTTTACCCTAGAATGGTAAAACCATCTTCTTCTTGAACCAAATAGTTAAATCCTTGTCAAAAGTTTGACAAAAGAAGAGTATGGACTGAGGAGGACTGTAAATCTTCATAGGAAGTATTAGTTTTGATCAAATTCACCCATGTATTGACTTTGATACCCTTATATCTTGCCATCCATACATGATTCCTGTTATGACTTTCATTTTCAATTTCTTTTGTTAACAGGTGCTACTAAAAGGTATTTGTCACGCCCCGAGCCCGAGACTGCACCCATCTCGAGGCGCGACAAACGCCCGCATGGGGATTCAAGTCAAACTCGTTGACCCTTGTCCCCACGAACGGAATTCCCCACAGGATTTCACGTGTGAGGTTTCAAATTTCCTGTTTATTTAAATTCACACTTGTGTAATTTCTATCAAATATATATAATCATAATCCAACGTCATTAAATGCATCAAGATATAGAGCATAAGATTCATGAGCATAGATTAATAGTTCGAGTTTAAGAACTAAAGATATAGAGAGAGGAGTAAGTTAGTTAAAGTTTACAATCCAAATCTTAAACAAGTTATAAACTATAACAAAAGATGTGGTAATCTAAACCACGGTCCTTGGGTCATTTCCGTCCAAATCTCAACGAGTGGATGTCTAGAAGACATCATCAGAAATCCATTCAGCTTCACGACGGGGAGATTCCTCTTCCTCGTTGATCTCCGGGGTAGTGGTATCGAAGTACTCACCTGTAACGCCAAGTGTAGTACCATTAAACTAAGGTAAGCAAGGTAAACAGATATAAATCTTATAACATGTGACAAATGAATTATTAAACAGATGTAAATCATATGAGGTCAAAGTATAATTACTAGGCAAATCTGAGCATGAATAAACATGAGACGTACGAATCATAATTTACGGGTATACACAATAACGTAACTAAATGGCACATCCACATTAGCTAAATTCTCTCAAATTAACCATGTAAACATGTATATAAAGTGAGAGCAGAAAACAAAACAGAACAGAACAGGGCGGTGCCACTAGGAGACAGAGGGCCCAAAACTCTCCATTGTGGACCTAGGGTGCCGGTCAACCCTCAGAATATAATCCCATCTGCAGAGGGCCAGAATATTACTAAACCCACACTTAGCCGGGTCTGACTTAGGTAGGGTCGAAGCCAAGTGGTGCCGACTCACGGAACAAAAGGACAAATTAACAGAACATATACAGAACATGTCATATCATAATTCAGAGCTTACCAAGGCTTAACTGACCAAAAACGGAAACAAATATAATATAAACAGGTACATAAGCAAGTTATACATAACTAGACAGAAGTATGATCAAGTCATACGAGAGTACTGGAAACAAAATGCAATGCATGTACATAGATCATATACGGAATCAAGATATAAAACAAGCCAATCCTATGGTCTTGGGAATACTCGTGGTCTTCACCGTCCAACTTGGTGTAGTACTAAGGATTTCGATGTGGGTGGCCTACAAAAGAACTCTTGGCGATACTTAATTTGGGCACCGAATCCCTTAGTATAACACATTTGGTTCGGTTCTCAATTTCAAAGAAAACGAGGTCCATTGTGGGGGCACGGTTGCTCAAACCACATCCACATAAGATACAAGTCCATTGGTCATGATAAAATGATCAAGGTATCCATCCTTAGGGTCCAACTATTAGGCCAATTAAGCTAAACATACTATAATTCAACATTTGACTCGCGGTACCATCCGATTAGCATAGCTTAAGATAAAATCCAATTTCCACTTCTTCCCAAAATTTCAAATCAAATATATGTATGGACCATTGGATTCTACTCTTCAAGAGCTTTCCAATGGTATGTGAACCTCCCAAAACAGACTTACGGTTAAAAAGATATGGCCGTTGGAAGTTGACACAAACTTTCATGTGTCAGGTGCACTCGAGCGGGAAAACCTGCACTCAAGCAGACGCAACCAGCAACCATGCGCGCTCGAGCGGGCAAGCACGCGCTTGAGCGCGCAGTCCAAAACTCTGTCCCCGAGTTCTAAACCTCCCTGCTCACTTCCAAGGCTAACCATGGCCATTTTCCAAACTTAAAACCACATTAGATGGATCACTTGAGCCTCCAAAATGCTCACAAACATTCCCATTAACCACCAATACAAACTAATCCATTTATTACACAAATCATGAACAGAAAATCTAACTTGAGCAAGGAAATGGGTATCTAAACATGGAGAACATATTAGTAGAATCAATGGAAGAAACATGCATACAATCATATTAGTTTAACTTGCCTTGGGTGTTAGCACACTTAAATCTTACACCTCACACCTCTCCTAGCCAAACCAAGCTCTCCAAGGTAAAAAAAACCCCCAAAATGCAAGATCAAGAAGCAACCTAAAATGGTGAAATAAAATGGAATGAGGAAGAAGAAGATGTATGCATGAATTGGAACCTTCTAAGACTAAAAGAAATCAAGAGGAAGTGATTAATGGAGAAGGAGCTTACCAAAAGAACAAGGAGATGGAAAATGGTGGGATGCTTGAACTTGGAAGATGAAATCTTAGTTGGAGAAGATGGAGAAGATAATGTGGTGATGAAATCCACTCACTTGCAAGGTCACCACCCACTCATTCTTGAGAAGATTTGATGAAGACATGAAGTTGTAGATGGGTAGAGAAGAAGAGGTTTAGTTGAAAATGAAGGAAAAAAGGAAGAAGATGATTGGTGTAGGGTTTATATGAGGTTTTTGCTAGGGTTTTGTAGGCAAGTCTAGGTAATTCACAGAATTTTCAAGAAGGGGCTTTAAGCATGGAAATGAGTTGGAAATGGTCAAGATGGATCCGAATCCATTGGGTCAAAACATAAGAATTAAAGTACATGCTATGCTCTATGCAATGCACTCAAAAATCCCAAAAATCTAAAACACACATAAAACCCAAAACCACTCCAAAAGTCATAGTCTACCTACTCCAAGGTCAACCCAACTAAATTCTACATAATCAAGCCCAATAACTTTCAAAACATCCATTAAGCTACTAATCTCGGTTGATAAACTCTAAATCGGAATTAAGGTGGGTCGGGGTGTTACAGTATTTTCCTTGTTTCATGTGTGTAGATACCATTTGGGTCCTCAAGGGTCTTGAAGATATTCCAATCTCTCTTCATTTGGTATTTTGCAATTTCATGGCAAAGGGGGAGAAAATACTCAAGCTCCAAAGGGGGAGAAAATATTCAAGCTCCAAGGGGGAGAGAGTATACAAGGGAAGAAAGAATGCATATCTTGCCAAAGGAAGAGAATGATTAGTCAAAGGGGGAGAGATGAAAGAAGAAAGCTTGGGAGCTAAAGAAGAGATGCTTGGCCAAAGAAAGATAGATGAAAGTTTGAAGAATGATCAAGCTCCAAACATCAAGAAGATTGAAGCCCAAGCTAAGTGAAGAAGCATCCAAAGAAGATTTCAAGCCATGCCCAGCTAAGGAGGAGTTGAAGACTATGTGTGAATAATTAGTGTTGAGTAAGGTTTGCCATCAAATTGCAAAGGGAGAGATTGTTAGGGATCTTGTGTATTGCAATTTGATGGATGCATTATTCATTTTTTTTCATCATTTGAATTTTCACACATGCATTGTTTTAGAAATCTTGAAATCTTAATTTACTTATGCATTGCTTTAAATCTTGTAAACCTTTTAGGTTCATGCATGTTTTGCTTTCAAACTTGGATGCATTTTTATTTGGAAAAGTTTTATAAATCAAGCTAGCCATTAGTTTTAAACTTTCAAATCTATTTAGGCTTTTTATGTTTCATGATTTTAAAGCACTTGGATTGGTTTAAATCATGTTTCCATGCTTGGTTTAATGGCCCAAGATCCCACAAGAAATTCAATTTGAAAAATGTAAAAGTTGGGATTTTTGTCTTAGGCTGTCGGTCAACCGACAAGCTGAGAGTCGGCTAACCGACAAGTGAGCCGAGGTCAACCGATGGATCTGTCGGTCCAAATTCCAGAGAGCTCAAATTTCAGATCTTCTCTGTCGGTCAGCATGTCGGTCAGGGATCGGTTAACCGACCTTGCTTCTGAACCTGACCAAAGCTCTCTCGGTTAGAATTCCAGAGAGGAGTTTTCTGACCAAGTTTACACTGTCGGTTAGGGTGTCGGTCAGGCCTCGGTTAACCGAAATTGTCGGCTAACCGAACCATGCTTTATGGTCAGCAAATTTTCGAAAATATGACCGTTGGCCTGTGACCGTTGGGGGTGTCGATTAACCAACCCCTGGATGTCGGCTAACCGACATGTAGCCGTTGAGCAACTTTTCTATAAAAAGAAGCTCATTCCTTAGCCCCAAAGGATGATCTTTGAAGCCCTTCTTGAGGTATTTTGAGGAAAAAGAAAGGGGATCAAGCTAAGGAAGGCTAAGGGTCATTAAGGAAAGCTAAAGCTTGGATTAATGAAGTTAAACCACCAAGTAAGCTTTGCCTTTTTATAATCATTGTTTTATGCTTTGTTTAATCTTTAGTAAATGATTTTAGCATATAACCTATGATGTGTTGAATCCTCTACTTCTTTAATTTTTTATTTAAGTGATTGGATTCTTCACCTTGATTTCTAAACAAGTTTGTTCTAATACTTTATAAAACATGTTTTGTCAAAACCTTTGATTTGTTTTATAAACATGTTTCATTAACTTGTTTGAATCATCTTTGTTGTTTTCATTCATTTGAACTTTAGTTAAATTAGTTTGTTTTTTAAAACAAAATTGAATATGCATCACATGTTTAAACATAATTAATTTCATACAACTTGTGAGCTTTTGATTTCATATCTTCAACAAGTTTGTATTTGGTACATGTGATTTGCATATTACTTCAATCAAATCTTTTTATGTATATTAAACTTTTAATTACTTCAAGCATAAATTGATTAAGCTTTATTTTAAATATTGATTGAAGTTTCCACACACTCACTTCATAAGCATACATCTTTGCATTCATTGTGTTTGTGTGAGTTTGTTTTACACTTTCATATTCTTTCATATTCGCCTAATCTAGAGGCAATTAAATTGAGCTTTAACTGTAATCTCTTAGAGTACTTTGTGAAAACACTTTCTTAAGAGAAATTATTTGATTGCAAAGGTTATTGCTTAGCCTAAGAAAAGCATTGTGTAAAGGTTATTGCTTGGCCTAGAAAAGCATCTTGTATAGGTTGTTGTTAAGCCTTGAAAAAGAACATTGTAAGGTTATTGCTTATCCTTGGAAAGCATATTGTAGTGGTTATTGCTTAGCCATTTGAAAAGCACAAATAGTGGAAATCCGGTAGGGTGTAGATTCACAAGCCGGTAGTGGATGTAGGCACGTTTGCCGAACCACTATAAATCTTATGTTGTGGTGATTGCTTTTGTGGTGATTGTTGTTGTTTAGCTTCCGCATTTTATTTGTTAGTCATCACTAGTGACTAATTGTTTTAAAGAAGTTTAAGATTGACATAATTGGTCATTAAGTTATAGCTCACCCTATTCACCCCCCCTCTAGGGTTAGGATCCGGAACTTTCAAGACCTGCATCCACTCTCAAGGGTTACACAGACCCTTGGTTCCACTAAGATGAATCAAACTACACAAGTTCTGATTCTACCTCTATTTTGTTACAAAGGTTCAATCATAAAGATTTACTACTCCTCACATAATTGGAGAGAGATTTAGTCACATAGATCTAAACATCTACCACATTATACATATATTGTGAAAGTTTGATGAAGGGTGAACACTTGCCTTTGATGTTGATTGAAGTATTCTGAGAAGCTCTGACGTAGTTGAAGCTTTTACCTCTTGATGACCTCTTGGTGTTGAGAAGGGTGCTACCAATGTGTTGCACAACCAGGGTTCGGAGGATTATTCTTCTAGGATTACACAGATAGGGATTTCATGGTGTAAGATATCCTAGAGGATGCACTCCCTCACAATACACTCATCTTGGAGCTAATGAAGCTCTAGGGTTTTCCTAAATCTAGCACATGAGTGTTTGAGAGGGGATTTTAGAGCCTACAATAGATGGGAAGAAAGCAGCAAGGTAAGCTCTTCACTAAGGTCCTTAACAAGAACAGTAAAACAGGCTACAGCTTTATAGAAAAACTCCAACGGATAGATTTGGCGGTTAGCCTCTTAACATGGCGACTAGCCCCTTTTCAAATTCCATGAGACGACAGATATAATTTTGAATTCGGTCAGCTCACGGTTAGCCGTCGGTGGCCTTGGCGGCTAGCCGTGATGTGACCACTAAGGTGACCGAAAGCAGGTCAAAAACAATTAGCTCTCGGGAAAACTAACCGTAATATTTACGGTTGCTTGCGGTTAGCCGCTATGCTTTTGGTAGTTAGCCGTTAGGTGACCGTAGGGGTAACCTAACTTCCTGATAGGTGAAGAGATTGCTCTATGGAAAAGTAACCACAGGATTTCGGTTACTTGCGGTTAGCGGCTAAGGCTCTCTACGGTTAACCGTGAGGTGACTGTTGAGCTAGCTGAACTCCATGACAGGAGAAACAACATTCTGGAAATGTAACCGTAGGTTTCGGTTACCTGGCGGTTAACCGTAATTTGCAAAGAGGCTAGCCGCCAGGTAACCGAAAGGTCACCGGACCCTCTGATTTTCAAGTTAATTTTAGCTGAGTAAAAACATGATTTTTCCAAGGGATCTAAAGGCTGGTTTGGGTCTAAAATACCTGAGAAGGTTGGCAAGCACATGAGGAGACATTCTTTGACGACTCTGGTCCATCCAAAAGCTTTGACAAACTCTTCGAAAATTATCTCACTTGAGGCACTTTGAGAACAAGGATCTTCTTGGTCATATTGGCACGATATTAACAACATAAACACGTGCACACGAAAACGTGGCACTTACACAGCTCTCTGGAATTGCAACCGAAACTGGTTCGGCTAGCCACCAGTCACCAGGCGTCTAGCCGCTAGGTGACCGCCAGTTGCGAGAACTCCACAATACAATTCATATTCAGGCCCTTTCTTCTCCAATCAGTTTCCTTCATTCTCCATTCACTTCCCAATAATAAAATAAACAAAGGGCTCCTTCAAAACATCACACATCATTTCCCCACATCCAAACTTCCATGAGCCTACATCCAATCACCTTCTTCTCAATCACATTCAACTACAAGAGAAAGAAGAATCCACCAAATCACAAGAACCCATTTTAAGCTATCAACTAGAAATAAATGAGAGACCATAAATGCTAACATTTCTAGGAGTTAAACAAACCAACCGACTCAACCATATGCATTTATTTCAAATCCACATAAAGTAAGAATAGTATGAATGGGAATATCAAAAATTAACACACTTTCCATGAAACTATAAAATGTTCACAAAATCAATTCATCCACTTGCCTTGGGGTTTCTAATCAAGAAATTAAGCCACTAATCAAGCTCTTTCAAGAAAACCTACAAGCACAAACAAAACCCCCAAATACAAACCCTAAAATGGGTCAAACAAGGAACAAGAAGAGAAAAGCTTCAATACTAAGAATGGGGCTTCTTAAAGTGAAGAAGAACACAAAACAAAGAGAAAAGAGGAATTTGCTTACTTGGAAGTTCTTCAAAAGGATTAAGTTAGCTCAAGGAGGGTCTTGAAATGTGTCTCTTTTTCCACAAATAGCATCAAGGGATAGCTCTCAAAGAGGAGAAGAAGGTGATGATTTTCATTTCTCCATTTGGCAAGGGTTTGGTAGAGATTGGAAGATGGATGAGCAAGAAGAAAAGAGGGGAAAGGAAACCCTATCTTGGGTGAATTTCTTGTGCTAGAAAAGGAGGAAGAAAGAGATGGGTTCTCTATTTATACTAATGGGGTGTGGGCTCCACCACTAGAAATCTTTAGAGGCTGAAATCACGACTTTTGGGATCTCGGTTGCAATCGACGAAGAAAGGAAAAATGATCACCGAAATATCTAGTTTCCAAAAAGTATATTTTTCGTGGGTTTTGGGGATATCAACTTTTGGGTATGGATTTGGTGTAAAATGACTGTTTTGCCCTCAATGCTAGGAAAGTCGGGTTTCGAGGTTCCGGACGAGTACGGGATCAACATGAAAGTTGTAGGGATCGACGAGATGAGTAAAATAGGATTAAGACAAGAATTTTAGGAATTCAAGTAATCCCCCAAGTAAGCGCAATACTATAAAAAAGGAACCCCCAGAGGGTCCCACTAAACACAAAACAATTAAAATTTCCAAAGCTATAAAAGAGCTATTCTAGTCGAAACTTAGTCAAATTCTACTAATTACACTTAGCACTAATACGCAACTATATTAGTACTAATCGAGGTCACTCGGGTTGGGGTCTTACACACTACGAACTCCAGAAATAACTTAGAGCTAGTCTGTCATTTTGTGACAGAATTTCCTGTGTAGCTAGTTGACCGTCCTGGCCAGATGTCAACCAAGTACATACACTACCTAGGGTCAAACTACTGACAAACCAGGTCCCAGCTATCCTTGTGTAGTCGCTCAACCGCCCTTGGAGGATATTGACCGGCTACACTACAGAACTTGAGATGCCTCAGTGCATCTGGTTGACCACCGCTTGTAGGATGTCGACTGGACACACTTCAGACAATGAGTTCCAGATTTGTATTCCTTTTGAGACCAATGCTGTGTGGGACCTATTGACCTTCCATGTGAACTTCGAGTGATGAACCAAACATGAGTCAAAGGTTGGGTTTAACCTTGACCCATGAGGCCAGCACAGTAGGGTCAATGGTGTTGATTGAATTTCAATTCGTACCTTAAACGTCGTCGAAGATGCCGATAACTTCAAAGCACCAAACTCATTCTCTTGGCATATGAAACTTCATTTAGGAATTGAATTGACAGAAATGCACCGGACCTGAAAAGGGGGCATTGAACTAGGATGGACTATTGCTATTCCTTACTTTGATTAGCTTAGTAGTTAGTGATGATGAACATTCTTTATTGCTGTTCACTCCTGTTATTATCTATTGTTTAAACTATTTAATAAATGGAAATTGGAGGAACTGAACCTAGAGTGTCCTAGTGGTGACCTGGTTTGTAAATGGAGATCACTTGACCTATGTCTGTGGCTAGGCGGGCCATCCTATGGCCTAAGGAATGGATGGAAGAGATGACCTTGGAGTAGATGATTGTAACGAGTGTAGGATCTTACAACCCATTGAACTACCACTTATCCCAAAACTAATTGGTGATAGGAAACGGTACAACAATGGTTTTATGGTGAGGGCGAGGGCTCGACCACAATTATGACCGCTCAGGAGCGAGGGTGGACGTTGACCTCAACAATCCCTCCCTCAACGGCACACCCGCCGCGACTCCTGCTGCGCAACTCGCAAAACGCATATCCCGTGACTCGAACACCCGACCTACCAGGCTCTAATACCACTTGTAGGATCTTACAACTCATTGAACTACCACTTATCCCAAAACCAATTGGTGATAGGAAACGGCACAACAATGGTTTTATGGTGAGGGCGAGGGCTCGACCACAATTATGACCGCTCAGGAGCGAGGGTGGACGTTGACCTCAACAACGAGGATTTAGAAACCTATTTATAAATGGGTAATGAAATGGATAATGATGGATATGGAATGCAATGGAAGTGGACAAAGACCATGACAAGTGGATCATAGCCATGGATTTGATTATGGATATGGACTATGGATTGTGGATATGGATACCGGTCCTTGTATGGATATGAGATGACCTTGCTTATGCAAGGATAGCCTAGCTAGACACTGACCTTTACCTGGTTTCCTTGAGTCGGCGTAGGACATTCACTCAGTTGTTGTAAGCTTAGCCTTGGACTGATCATCCTTGGTGGGAGCTGATTATTATAGTTGGGGACCATCATGATGAGCTATGATTAGACGACCAGCAGACTCCGGTAGTATATATATGATTAGATAGCCGGCAGACTTCGGTAATGCACGTATACCTATTATTAGAGATGTATATTATTCGGCAGGGCTTATTATCCATGCATTGCACTATTATTCCCTACCGCCATTGGTTATCAGTTTGAGAGGGCCGCGACATAGTATCCTGCGGTGTCCAGCTCGTGTGAATATGCCATATTGATAGATGACTATTTAGTTTGCTTTACCTTCATATTGGTCCTTATTGTTGTATTTTGCACAATTGCTTAGTATCGTACCTTTGTTACTCATATGATCTTATTATCGTCTTTATCCTATTTTAATTCATACATACTATGCTACTTGTGTATCGTGCCTGCCAGATCCTTTGTATCTGACCCATCATATTTGGTACTTAGATATTGTTACTGACCACATCCCCGAGGGTGACGCGCTCCTTGAGGGACCCCTAGCTGAAGAGTATGGGTGGGGACCCACGGAACCGGAGGATGGAGTGCCTGCATTGGGATATTAGCAACATTCCTTTTGGGCTTTTAAGTTACCTTTGTAGTGGGCAGGGGGGATTTAGATTCTGATATGTACACATTATATTTTACACTTTGAGATTAGTTTAGACCCATGCCCTATTATACACATTTTGTATACATTCGTGAAAGTCCAAGATCCAAACCCGAGAGGGGGGGTGGGATGGTGAATACGGTGAGCTTGACCTAGTGACCAATTACGCCAAATTCTAAAGTTCTTTAAATCAATTAGTCACAAGTGATGATATGGAACTAAAGTGCAGAAGCTAACAAAAACAATCATCACAAGCATTCACCATAACACAATGATTTATAGTGGTTCAGCCTCAATGCCTACATCTACTACCGGCTTGTGATCCTACACTCCATCAGATTTCCACTATCTATGCTTTTCAATGCTAAGCAATAACCTTACAATATTCTTTCCAAGGCTAAGCAATAACCTCTTGGGTTTTATAGTTCACCCCTAACCATACACTTATGCTTTTCTAAGGCTAAGCAATAACCTATAATCCTAAGATTGGATTTCTCTAGAAAGTGTCTACAAAACACTAGAAGAGATTACAATTAAAGATCAAATACAATGCCTCTTAATTAGGCGAATATGAAAGTATAAATCTAACTCAACACATGCTCTCTATGAATGCAAAGATAAATGCTCTATGTGTATGCATGAGAAACTTCAATCAAATTTAACAAAGATAGCTCAATGAATATAAGCTTAAAGCTTTTGAAAGTTTATATCACAAATGTTTGATTGAAGTGAAAATGCTAATCACGTGTTTTTTAAATAAACAACTTGTAAAGATATGTCCTATTAAGTTATACAAGTTGTATTGAAATTTCAAATCTTAAAAACATGTGATGCATGAGCATAGTTGTTTCCAAAACAAATTAGTTTGCCTCTGTGTTCATAGAATGAAAACAAGTAGCTTCCCACCTTATGATTGAGCTTCCTAGTTAATGATTGAACTGTTAGACCTTAATTTATGTTTGCAATTTGATGTCCAACATTTGCATCATATTCATCTCATCTCTTAATCAATCATTTCACTATATTTATCTTGAAAATCATTTGTTCAAATTAACCTACACATGTTTTGTTAAAACTACTTTATGGTTAATTTAAATTTATTTTTAAATATATTTTCTTGATGAATTAGTTTGCCAAAACACCTTTCATCATTGAGTTTTCAAAAATGATTTCAAAGTTAGATTTTTCCAAAACTGAAGAAACTCAGAAATTTCAACTGACCTGTTGTCGGTTCACTTGTCGGTTCAAGTAGGTCAACCGACAAAGCGAGCCGAGGTCAACCGATGGATGTCGGTCCGAATTCCAGAGAGCTACAAATTTCAAATCTTCTATGTCGGTCCACTCGTCGGTTCATGTCGGTCAACCGACAGTTTATAAAAATCCAGACCGAGAGCTTGTCAGTTCAAAATCCAGAGAGCATCATTTTGTTCATCTTTGTGCTGTCGGTTCGGTTGTCGGTCCATGGTCGGTCGACCGATAATGGCGGTCAACCGACAATGGCAAGTTGGCAAAAGAATTTTTGAAATATATGACCGTTGCTATTAGACCGTTGAACCATCGGTCAACCGACCCCTAGTTGTCGGTTGACCGACAGGTATCTGTTGGACCAATTTTTTATAAAAAGCAAGTTCATTCCAAAAGAAAAATATAGAGATTGGGGAGTCTATGTTTGGTGTTTTGAGAGCCCAAGCAAAGAGAATGAACTAAGGATGCTCTAACGTCCAAATAAAAGGCTATGCTTGGATTAATGAAGTTCAATCACCAAGTAAGCTTTGACTTTTCCTAATCATATGTTTTATGTTGTGTCTAAATTATTGGTAAATGATTTTTAGCATACTAACTATGATGTGTTGAATCCATTCCTCTCATAATCCTTAATCTAAATTATTGGATTCTTCACCTTGATTCAAATTAAGTTTGTTGTAGAAAACTTCTTAAACATGTTTTATCAAAATCTTTAATTTCTGTTATAACATGTTTCATTAACTTGTATGAATCTTCTTTGTTGTTTTCAATCTTTAAAACTTTAGTTAAATTACTTTGACTTTGAAAAAAACATATCACATGCATCACATGTTTAGACATAATTAATTTCATACAACTTGCAATCTTTGGATTTTCATATCATCAGCAAGTTTGTACTTTGGTCATGTGATTTGCATATCACTTCAATCAAATCATGTTATGTGCATTAAACTTTTAATTGCTTCAAGCATAAACTAATTGAGCTTTCATTTTAAACCTGATTGAAGTTTTCACACACACACACATCATGAGCATTCATCTTTGCATTTTATAGTGAGTTGTGTGTGTTGATTTTCACTTTCACATTCGCTTATTTTAGAGGCAATATATATTGTGCTTAATGTATTTCTCTCCTAGTGTTTAGACACCTTCTTGAGAAAAAAAAACTATTTGTATGTAAGGTTTTTGCTAAGCCTAAGAAAAGCAAAGTGTAAAAGGTTATTGCTTAGCCAATTAAAAGCATAGTGTTTAAGGTTATTGCTTAGCCTATTAAAAAGCATAAATAGTGGAAATCCGGTGGGGTGTGAGATCATAAGCCGGTAGTGGATGTAGGCATTGAGGCCGAACCACTATAAAACATTGTGCAATGGTGAATGACTCGTGGTGATTGATTTGTTTATCTTCCGCACCTTTTCATGTAATCATCACTAGTTGAAGTTTAATTTGAAGAAAATTAAATTTGGACAATTATTTGTAGATCACCCTATTCACCCCCCCTCTAGGGTTAGGATCCCGGACTTTCATGAACAACTTCCTCTTGGCAGCCAAACCTCCACTAAAAAAGTTTTGGATAAATTGATATTTAAGGATTGAACAGCTTGAAGCACCAAAGGATTCTTTCCAACAACTCCACCTCCCAATCTTATGAACTAATGTGTAATTTGATTGTCAACTTTTTGCTATTGAGCCATGTAACTCGGTTTCATCTGGCCCTTGCATTTTGTACAATGGGCCCCTATATTCTAGTGGTATAGATTGTTCAGTCTTGGGGTTTCACTGTGAATTGGTGATGCATGTCTTTGCCATTGAATGACTATGATTATCTAATTTGTTTTTCTTTTCCCATACATGGATCTTGGCTCATTTTCTTTTCAGTAGTCCATGTACAAGGCATTTTTTGCATGTTAATTACCAGATGGCTAAGTTGATCAATCAGATGAACCAAATGAGGGGACTGAGCTGTGTCTGGATTGGTAATACCATTCATCAGTTTAATAGTAGTTGTGGATGTGGTAGTGTGACCATTATATGTAGCCGATATTTTTCCTAAAATCCATAATGGTTTTGTTTGTTGAACCAAAGCATGCAATAATATATAATTTGAAATCGGTTAATGATATAGGCTAAAACCTCGGATGTAGTTTAATACTTGGATCAGCATGCAGCAAGCATTTCAATGAGTTAAAATTAGTTGAAAAATGTGATTTTATTCTTTTTTCACTGGTGGTTCTCACTCTATTTTGTTTCAATGTTGTGGTATTGTAGGAAGCTCCTCTTGTGGCAGGTATTTCAGTGGTTGCTACCGCGTTGGAAGGCAGATACCTAATCCATGCAAGGCAAGCATTTAAATCCCGCCTCCTGTTCCCAAGGTCCGCAGATTCTATGAGGATGGATTCCATCTCATGACCATTTCCTTTTAACCCCTTTTGGCTAATTCTCTTGTTAACATGGTTTTGATATCTCTCTCTCTCTATCTAGAGACGGCATGCGGTTATGGATGAGATTAAAGAAGCCCACAGGAGAGTGATGGTAGCAAACCACCCTAATGCTCGTGGTAGCCATTATCTCGCTTCTAAAATCATTGAGGCGAAGGATGTTTTGATGGGGAGAACGTAGGGCAGTGGATTTGCTTTCTAATTCTCCTTTTCTCTCTATCTCCCATTCTTTTTATATGAGAATTACCTAGTCAAATGAGTCATTAATTGTTGAGGGAATTGATTTTAATGTTGTTCTTACTTTGTAGGATACAGAATTTTCTTTATGAGTAATAGACTGGATTGTAGAGTACTGCCGGGATATTCTTTCTATTGAAAGCTTTGGAAGGTCTATTGCATTTCCAGTAATCAGTAGTATTTTAAGCTTTTGTTTGGCTGTACCTGAAAGTGAGAATGGATACTTGAGTAACCATCACTATGCATGAGGCCCACTTTTTTTTTTAAATCCGAACCATTTACTAACTCCTAGTACTCCTTGATATAGCATTATATATGAAATATGGGGACTGCTGTTTAATTCATTACATGTTTGACATGGTTAACTTAGTTCACCTTTCTCCTTTTTGTTGAAAAATTAGGATGTTCGTAGCCGCAGGAGAAAAGAGGGAATTACCCGAAAAATCACCTTAGATGGTCAATTAACAAAAAAGGCCCCAGTAATCCATATGACACGGAAGTGGTTCCCTGAGACCAATTTTTTTTATTAAATTTTTCATTGAGCGATGATGTCGTTGCTCATTTAACCCTTACAAAACCCACGAAGCCCTATTTTCCATTTCTTCCTCCCAATGGTTTTCCCCTGTCTAGCGATTTCGTTGCCTCCTTCCTCAACAATTTGCAACATGGTCCCAGAGGTCATTTTCCAACATCTTTTGGATTGAAGCATCAAAGGTTCGAGCATCTTATCACATGGAGGTATTCTTCTTGTCGTCTTCCCTTTTATTTGTTTTCCAAACTAACGATTTGTATGGGTTTCTTCATCTTTTTTCTATTTCCTTTGTCTGACATTGCATCCTAAAATTGTTAATATTCATACACTACATGTGTTTTTTGCAATGAATCAACCCATCAATCAATCCTTCATTTTCCCTCTTCTTAATCGGGTTAAAATCCAGGCAGTAGTAGTGTAGATAACATTGTTGGTGTTATCCATTATCGAACCATGTCATTGCATCTTTTCCATGGTGAATAATTAGAAGAAGTAGATGGTGTAGGGAAGGAACCGTCAACAAAATAGATTTTTTTTTTGCACTTAGTATTGGAAGATTAAATGAATGACATCTTGATAATACTAGACATCCCAGACAATGTTGAGAGATCCATTAAAATTCAACTTGCACCACTGGTGTGGAGGGACCACCCAACGTGCCTTGTAGTATGTCAATACCACTTGGGGATGGTCCTTGTTGAGATGTGTAGCTATATTCCACTCATGTTGGAAACAAGAAAAGTTGACCCAATGGTAGAGAATTAGAGAGCCACATCTATCCTTAGCATTAGTTTCTCGTGGTCCAAATGATTGAAAATTGTACTTTTGAATAAGTTTAGACTTCAAATGCAATATATATATATATATATATATATATTGCCAATTTGTTACAAATTGAGAAGTCTTGAAAGGAGAGTTTTGTCGATAAAGTAATTATGGTTACGGTCAATGCAAATTTGATTTAGCAATACTTGAATAGTTGAATTTAGCCCATGTGTGAATTTTGGCCAAAAAAATTTTAGCAATCTAGCTAGTCCAAGAAGTGAACAAATCTATCATTTTTTCTCTTTGTGGCTCTTTGATCTTTCTCTTCCCATAATGTCAACTGTTTGGTGTTTAGTGAAAAAATCCACCTGTAATTTTAACTTCAGATATCAATCCGTGATATCTAAAAAGAAACTAGAGTTGAAGATAAACTGGAAGTGAAACAAGATCTGTGTGTTTAGACATTATTAATTAGTATGTAATCAATTTAGATTATTTTCGTGTTATGCATATTATGGTGTTGTTAGAGGAGGGAAGTGGTGATAATGGTTTGAATATGAAGCTTTTGAACTTGTATTTTATGGTTTGGAATTATGCTTGAAGTGAAGCATGTAGTGGATGTATGATGGTTTGAATTTCAAAAATCATTTGTATGAAGTATGTAGTGCGTGTGCACAATATAGTGAATGCAATGATCTTTTTTTTTAAATTAAGGATGTCGTTGCCCAACAGAATATGATGTCAAGCTTGACACTTGAAATCAGTGACGACGTCATCGTCCAACAAAATATGATGCCAAACTTGACGGTTGAAATGAGCGACGATGTCGTCGCTTAACAAAATATAAAGCGATGGGGTATATATATAGAGAAGAGCGACGATATCGATGCCAGTAGAAAAAGGGCAAAAAAAGAGAAATTTTTGGCGGGAATACTGGTTCTATTTCATAAAAACTATAGGGCCCTCTTTGGTGCACAAGATATCTAGTATGATTTTTCGGGTAAATTCCTAAGGAGAAAATAAGAGTGAAGTGGTGGTGGGGAATAGAGTTCGTTGCAAAGCATAAAATCTACCCGTGCAACCCACTGTAATTTAGTTGGAAGTTTTGGTTGCTCTCTATACAATCAGTGCTTGCATTTTGGTTGCGATCAATACAGTCAGCGCTTGAAGTTTAGTTTAGGATAAAATGTACAGAGTAGGCTCATTTGCTTATGTTTGAATTGAATTCCTAGGATTCTAAGGCATGGACATCCAATGCATGGTTCTCCCTATTATTTCCTAACCTAGAAGGACCTAATTCCTTGGTATTTATTCCCTTGGTCCTTGTTGGCTATTGTTTGAATTGCATTCCATGATTTCATCATTATTATCATGAAAGCCTTCTGTCAACCATGTTGGGTTCAGCTAAAAGAATTCTGTTTTGTTATTCTAATCTATCCTAGGCCAAAATCATCGGACTTGAAAAGAAATCCATTTTCTCCAAACAGCCTCAATGGACCTTTCCACTCCCTAACCCCTCATTTACGCCAATGGACTCTCTCTCTCTCTCTCTCTCTCTCTCTCTCTCTCTCTCTCTCTCTGTGTGTGTGTGTTTTTTTTGGCTCTACTTGCCTGATCTCCTGGGCATAGCTTTCTTATTCATGGATGAGGACTA
Source organism: Umbellularia californica (assembly GCA_028538565.1). Lineage (NCBI taxonomy): Eukaryota > Viridiplantae > Streptophyta > Magnoliopsida > Laurales > Lauraceae > Umbellularia > Umbellularia californica. The sequence goes on along the minus strand of JAPQWN010000012.1, from coordinate 28,624,944 downwards.
TAATCATTATATTGCTATGCAGAAATTGATGGTTCTTCTACTGGGTCTGTTAAGCACTCTAGACTCATGGTTGTCAGGGTTCCATTGATCGGTTCTTTGTTTTTCACTATGGTTTTCTATAGAGAGAAAGATTGGTTATTTACACTGATTCTCCTGTGTGGACCTATTTACACATGACATGAGTAAATATTGGTATGAAAATGTGTAAATGTGGCTATATTTACACTTCTCTAGACCCAGAGAGGTGCAGTCAAGTTTTTGTCTCCCACAAATAACGGAATCATACCTCATTGTCACCGGTGGTGGAGTTGTGAACACTTCAGGACAAGGTGAAGTGGAGAAGAGATCCTCGATTGGTACATTGCTAACATCTTCATCAAGTGGAGTAACGTAAACAAACTGATCATGTAACTTAGGTTCTTCAACATGGTTCCTAGGGGGTGATGCATTCAATGGAGAATCATCAATGTTCAGTGGTTGGCTGTGGCATTCGTCCTCACTTTCTTCTTCTCCAGACTCTTCGAAGCAGGCCTCTTGTGTACGGCATGACTGGGCGTGAAGACTTGTGTAACACAACATTAAATTGCATATTAAAGAAATGCATATTAAATTCAGTTTTTAATATTAAATAAAGAATTGTATATTAAACAAACCTGAATTTCAATGTATATGGAGGAGAAGACATGTCATCAAACCAAGAGGACAACTCAATATGGAATGTTGGTTTGGGGTAAACAGAGCTATGAGAAAGATTCTTATGAAAGTCTACATAAGAATTTTTATGTAATATTTGTGCCTGTTTATATATATATATTTATAAATAGTATTTGTGCTGGTTGAGAATGCAGAAAAAACTAAGTTGCTAGTTATTGCTAGTGTGCTTGTTGATGGTAGCAGGAATAAAGCTAGCACTTATGTAAGCAGTCGTATGTTAAAAATGAGTGCTAATGGTAAGCAAAAAGATGACACCATCTATGGGAAGCACTTGGTTGAGGGTCTCGAAGTCATTAACCTTTCAGTCCACATCTTCTACAACTTATATAGCAGTTTTTTTTTCTTTTTCAAATATAACATATACTAGTTTTTATTAGAAAACAAACATGCGTATAGCATGACTTGACTTCAGGTTCTCCTGTAGATTGAAAGATTATAACACTTTCACTGGATTTTGAGAAAGATATAAATGGCAGAAAAAGAAGCTTTTGAGGCATCCTAATTTTGGGCCAACTTTTTTCCATTCTAGGATCCATCATTTCAAATGTTTGGAAAAATTGAATATGGTGTGGGAACCTGGCATTTAGGCTTGATCAAATCTAGATAAAAGCAATGAGTCTCACACAGATTTGATCATGTAAAGGCTTTTTCTTTGTTTAGTGTGCGTTCCAACTGCTTTTCCTTATCCGATTGGAAACTGTTGTAGGTCTCTGAGTATTGATTGAACATAGCCTCACAGCGGATTTGAATTTCCTCATCTTTCCACGCAATGAACTGATGAATCTATCCATGGACGATGCCCGGGTTCTTCTCCATTGCTCGATTGCACGACCGCTCAATGTGATCAAATAATTCAAACACCTTGTACAGACACGTAACACTTGTCATTTAAAAAGTAAGTCCCAATATTAAACTTTGAAATTCAAAATAATTGTCCTACTCACTATTTTCTGCGTGACAATGGGCTTATGTTCCGGAATTTGTTATAGAACTGCTGCCTTGGGTGCATCTTCTTGCCTTGGTCGGCCGATGTGCATTATAGTATTCAAAGAAGACCTTGCCATATATTCCTTGGTGTGCTCCATGACCGATGAGTTCTTCCCATGCAATACATCGTTGTACCTCTTCTTCCATAGCTCTATTTTTGCTGAGTGTACAATACTGTAATTTGTCATGACTTTTTCTATGCTCTCCGCCCTTGGTAACAACACTACAAACGGCGGAGGAACAACCTACCTTAGACCGAATTGTTTCATGACCCGACCGGTGTTGTGCCTCTCTAGCATCCAAAATAATATAAGAGGTGCGGAACATGTGAATAAATATCGGTCATCCTTGGGTACTCGTTTCAGGAACTACTTGCCAAGCCACTTATATGGTAGCAACTCAAACTGTGGAAATGCGATATAGAATGTGTTATTTAGAATATAAAAGCGGTACATAAAAATCTCCAAACAAGAACAAACTGCTAATTAACTTGATCACCTGCCCGGCTCTAAGGTAGTTCAGATGTTCGCGTACGGCTATCGGCCTTGTAACGTGGTGGATTCCTTCTAGCCGTTGTGCCATGTGACTATCAAGGGAAAATGGATGTCATTATTAGGCCATGCCCAAGGCTTTATCAATCAACCGATTGCCATCCTCAAATAAGCCCATATCTACAAAATTGTCAAAAGCATATAGTTGTTAGTGCGTACCAACTTTGTAAATGACTAAGGCATTCAGCAAAACACATTCATTAATGCGAACCTAGAGCATCTAGAGAGGGCCTGACAAAGTCTTGAATGTATGTTCGAACGCGTCACTCTTGTCTGTTGGGTCGATACCAACCGGTTTGCCATCTGGACTAACCTTGGTTTTCTTTAGCCCATCCCAACTCACTCCCTTGTTCAACATTCTGTATAGGTTGGCCAGACAAGCGGGGCCCAGGCATAGGGTTTGAAATCCCTAAATAATTTAAGTGCATATGCGAGCCCCCTAGAACCAGAAGCATTTGAATTGATCTATCTGAAAACCAAGAAAAAGAGATAGGCTCTAGTATTGTAAACCTCCTACTTTGCACTAAGTTTCTTCCTTTTCTTCTTCTTATTATTTCCTTCATCATCCTGGATCCGGAAGTGTTGCTCCAACCATGTGTACTTAATGGATATTCCATTAAAATCTACACCCATCTGGGTCGAAGGCCTAGCAATTCTTCACTCACATCTGCGACATTTACATTAGGGAATGTTGTACCGGTGATAGCCGGTTCATTGATCGGTAGTCTGTAGATATATGCAACATCCTCTAGTGTCACTGACGTCGCCTCGCCGGTGGGGAAGTGAAATGTGTTTGTTTCCAGGCGCCACCTTTCCATCAAACCGGTAATCAATGCGTGATCTATCCTAATCCACCTCATCTGTGCAAGGTGGTATAGTCCGGACATATGAATATATTCTAGCTGCCTCTCGTTTAGATGCCATGTCCCGTAATCAGGGTTAGTCGGAATGCATCTGTAAGTACCAAGGTCCTATCAAAATGTAAAAGATCACACGTAAAAAGGCATGCATTGATATTCAATTGAAAATGGTAGGTGGTTTAGCAACGTACAATCCCATTATGTATGGCAGATGAGATGTGTGTTTCCTGTTCAAAAAGAAGTTGAACTAGGGCATTTTCTTTTGCATTGCTACTTTTTGCTTCAGACATCTGCAAGTTACAATCAAAAGCAACAATATTAACCCATAACAATATTGCCTCAATTATTCCTAATTCTTTCCTTCCTTCGACAAAAAAAAAAGGACTATATGCATACAAAATCCTGAATGATAAACTAAAAGAAGGGTAATCATCATCATTATAAACAACCCACAACAGATTTATATTGCCATAAACTCGAAGAGGGTCAGGCTCAATCCATGTGTAGACTCTAATTAAGCTACTGAATTTAAAGAATGCATTTGTTTGGAGAGGGGAAAAGATAACGTTTTATTTAATTTGTTTGTTTGGGCATTGATTTCAGCCTACACAAGTGGAAGGGGGAAGTTGGGTATTCATTATAGCAGCCTAGTGATCTATTGCAATTTGGTTGAGACTTTCCACAGAAGGTGTTTGTTTAAGAGTAATAGCCAATGTGATTGAACTGTTGAAGGCGTTTGTTTTTGTACCAGAAGCCATTCAATCTAAGAACAGAGGTAAACCCCCTAATATGTAAAATTATCAAATAATATGAAATATCACATGTATACTAAGTTATTTGGAGAAATCTTATAACAAGTTCCTTATTTGAAGAAATATTATAACAGATATATGTGAAGGAATTGGTCCTCTGAGAGTGAGACACAACTGGATAGCTGTAAATACTCTGAACAGATTAGTACTAGAAAGGTGGTGGGTGTGGTCCCAACCCCACAACAATTGATGGTAAAAAGCTCAAACTGCATTTCACATACTGAAGAAATACGTATAAGGTCGGTTAAAATGATCTTTTGAGCCCACTAGTCACCTAAGTTTTTTTTGGTAAAATCCTCAAAAAAAAAAAAAAAAATTAATGCTGGCTGTTAACAAAATTTACTCTAATTGACATATTCCCTCCTTTATTTAGGCTTGGGACTGATAGTAAAATCTGGCAAATTTATTAATCAAGTAATTAGATATGAACCAAAAATTTTAGCAAAGATTCTTCATTCACCCTGCCTTCTCTTTTAGTCACATAGACTATAGAATTTCCATTTTTATGTCCCAAATCAGGATACACAACTCCATAGGTAAAACCTGAAACTGAAAGAGGGACAATTTGAGTTGGGAGGGAAAAGCAGTCGCTAGTAAAAAACTAGGGGGTTTTAGAAGCTGAAAGGTGCAAGGTCACCCTTTTCATCAACCTGCTACTTCACTTTTCCAAATTGGATTGCTTGATTAAAACTAAAATTTTCTTTTGCCTTTCCTAGTTTACCCAAATTCACATTTCTCGTCATCAAACAAAATTCAAAATCAAACAAACAAAACTCCTCATTTATGCAATTTCCATGAATCCATCTTTACTAAAAGCTTGGAATCATCAACCAGTCATTTGCTGGCATAAATGATGGTGCCACAAAATAATAACTTATTAATAAAAGCGCTTCTCAGTATAGGACATATACACTGAAAGGTTAAAAAAAAAAAAAAAAACCACAACCATAACCCATCAAAACACAAACATAAAAAAGTAGAAGGCCTAAACACCAAAACACTGAAAACAACCAGACACAAATAGGGATCTAAACAAAGAATGGAGGGGGCTTAGTGCTTTCAGATGACCCACTAGAATATACACTTTCTTTCCTGATGAACTTGTACATTGCCATCGCAACAACCACTATACTTCTTTGTAATAAGGAGTGGTTATAGAGCTATTTGTTTAAAAATGAGAAAAAAAATGCCTTTAATGCCCCTTCTCTCTAAAAGATATACATAATTAGAGGAAAAAAAGTTTCTATAATTGAGACAACTCTATGTATACAAGTGGGTGACCATTAAGAATGTCATGCACAAAAGAATTTTAGTACTGCCCTAGCTATTTTTTATTAAGACCATCCACCGAAATTTAAAAAAAAAAGAAGAAAAACGCTTAAAAACGTTCATAGAAACCATCAAACCAAAATAAAAAATAAACATGAACCATGCCATTCAACAAAATTTTAAAATAATCAGTTTAAATAGAGATTAGTGCGATGAACTAGAAGACCCAATTCAAGAACTTGATTTATATTTGCATTTATCTTTTGCAAGTGATTCAAAACCGAAAATAATAGAATCCACCTCTCAAGGGTTTTCTACCCATTGTCTTCCAAAAAGGGCTAAAGCCATTTTTAGGGCATTTTTCTTGCTATCAGGTAATGCTACATAGGGAAGATAAAAAAAACCTTTTAGAGAGGCGATTCTCGAGTGGAGAGTAGATGCCTGCCACGAGGAAACATTAACCAAAGCAAAAGGCATGGAGACGCAATAAGGGCATGACCTAGACGACAATAACGTCACAGACGACTCAGAAAATGTCAAAGGGAAGCATCCAGAAGTACATACATTTGACAAAGAGGATGTGGGAGGGGACCACAGCTGGGAGGAGGGCGATGAGTCGCAGACGAAGAGGATGTTGGAGAGGACCACAACGCCGATGCTTGGGCGCAAACGACTTGGTGAAGAAAAAATAACCCATTGACAACGAAAGAGAAGACAAAAACCCTATTTTATTCTATTTTGTATACACCGCAGGGTCCCAAGCAACTTTAACGTTATAAAATTAAGGTCGCTAGGGACGCTAGTAGAAAGTGCTAAAAAAAATACATTTTCAGGCAAAATGACTGATCTGGTGCAAGGTCGGTTAAAATGATCTTTTGAGCCCACTAGTAACGTAATCTTTTTTTTTTGGTTAAAATCCTCTAAATTTTAATACCATGATTTGAAGGGCCTTTGAGAAAAGTAAATGAAAAAAAGAAGTCAACTAAAGTTGCATTGACTTTTATTTTTCAAAGAATCATAAACATGTGTCACATCTGATATCAAATTATCAGTTGGATCAAGGAAAGAATAAAGGAGAAGACAAAGGAAGTGTACATCAGGTATCAGACCATCAGAAGAAAATAAGGAGATATTTGTAGTGTATACAAAAATCACCTATGTTCTATAATGGTTGGCTGTAGTTTTTGAAAACCTCATACACTCTTCCTAGTGATGTTGTGCAGAGAGGAGGGATTGACCATAGATGGTCAAGCATCCAAGTGGATGGTTAATGTTTTTCATAAAGAGAATTTTTACTCTCTAGGGTTGTATGTCGCTGGGTTATGGGTCTAAAGAATACAATGTTTTTAACTTGGCCCAGGCCAGAAAGTGGGCCTTCAAAATCTTGACCCAAATTCGGTTTGTGTACATCTCTATTCTTCACCCTGCATCTTTTGATTAAGCTTTGACAGCGTTAATCAGTTTGAGCCTTGCTCTAGCTTAGGCTTGATTAAATTTGAGGGTCATAGATCAAGCGATTAAGAGAGATTTAATGAGATTAAATTTTTGTACATTTGTATGTCTCATTAAGATCTTTCCTTCCCTTGCCTCCTCAATGATTGGCACTACTCCCTGCTCTAATTGCTTCAACAACCGCCTATATGAATGGTGGACCGGCTTGAACGAACCATAGCCCAATGAAGTGCACACACATGCATCTGGTTGCCACCATAGAGCTCTCTCTTTTTGGAGGCCAAATACAAATGGGTACACGGAGAATACATATTGCCTTTTGAAAAGTGCTCCACTTTTCATGTAGGACAAACATCTCCCCTCAATTCAACCCAACTTGCTAGAATCCGGCAAAAACACTCACATATTCCTGGAAGGGAACGGGGTTTCTAATGATTTATTAGATATCACAACTTCAATAGGTTAGGATTTTCAGTACAAATAGAAATTTGTTCATTTGTTCATGCTTTCATATCCCATGATTTTTTTAAATTTTTAAATACACTCTAGTTTATGAGCCAACAAATTTTAAATTGCACACCACTTATGAACAATTTTCTTTCAAGAAAACATAAATACATGTTTATGCAATCTATATATGTATATATATATATATATATTAATATATCAAGCTCAAGCTTAAACCGAGTCATTTCGCACGGCAAGCTCGAGCCAAGCCGAATTGAGGGAGGGCTCGGTTTGACTTTGGAGTTTTGCTACAATAATTAAGCATGATAATTGATAGTGATGATGATGAATTAGACATAAAACTGACGATGCAGTTTGTCCAAAGGTGACCTAATTCATTATTTCCTAAGAGACAATTATTTTTAGTGAGTCAATAACAAGCTTAATAATTAAATATACCCACTGCAGACATGCCACTTCCTAGCTTCTGGAAATTGGGTCTTTAGCTTATGACTATGTCTTGTTCTCATGGGGTACTTTTGATCTTTATATTCTTGTCTATTGACAACTATGATCATCGAATATTCGTGGCATCAATTATATCACGTGTTGAGACTTGACAAATGATTTCACTCTTGAGCACCCATGCCAGATGCCCAACAAATGATAGAATTTACGTTTTGATTGAACATAAAAAAGAATTATAGAGTTATGGTTGATGGATGGGGATGTATGCTCAATTAAAGGTTTTAGTGTTTAACCGTGCAAACTGAGAAGCCGTTTGTAAACTATAATCTAATTAATAAGAGCTAATTGGATTAAGGTCTAAAATCAAAGCTTTAATTTTAGAATTCTAATTTATAATTATTCTCTTTGATAAAAATATGAAAAAAAAGCTCTTTGTTAATGAGAAAATTGGGGCCATTTTTAGGAATTAAGGTCTAAAATAAAAGCTCTAATTTTAAGATTCTAATTTATAATTATTCTGTTTGATAAAATTATGAAAATAAAAGCTCTTTGTTAATAAGAAAATTGGGGTCCATTTTTAGGAATTGTGATAATTTGGGGCCGCCTTTCAAAAGCTACAATGTAGAGCCCACCATTTAAGTCTTTTCGAAAATTTTATGAGCTTGCTTTTATTCAAAACATACGCGAGAAAATTTTGCATTGTCCACTCAATTGCTTTAGCCAAAAAGGCTTGAAGAAAAGCGGCCATAGTGGGCCCATTCCCTTTTTTTAGGCAAAAGCTCTAATTTACAAATAAATTCTAAAAACATAAAATTGTAATTCGAGATTTTATCAGCTGCTCTAATATGTAAATAAGCTCTAAATCATAAAATAACAGCATGTTTTTAGAGTTGCCAAATGCCCCCTTAAGACTAATCAAACCCTCATCTCTATGAATCACAACTCACCCAAATCTGAGACTCATGTGAGTTTTTGAGGCCCTAAAATTGATCTATCTAGCACTCATTTGATGTTGCGTTGTCTAGAGTTAAGGATTTGAAAAAACCTTAAATCCCTCAAGACAATGACTTCTACAATGTTCCCATTTTAGGCATAGTGGTGCTTTATCTCTCATGACCCGCACCCCATTAGCCATGCCCATGAGACCCGGGGAAGAAGAAACCTACTCTGGCAGGATGAGGAATCCGGGATCAAATTCCAAGCACGTAGATGAAATGCAGGGAATTCACCGAAGTGGACAACCCCTTGTTTTCAATTCCACTCTTCTTTAGGAACTAGAAGAAGGAGAGATAAAGCTGGGCGTGTAACACTCGCATAAACTAGGGCTGGTCGTCCAATGCTAGGGATTGAATCTCCTTGGGCGTGTAAGCATGGGGACGTCCAAGGGGAGAGGATCCCTATATATAACCCATCAAAGCAACTCCTCTTACTAATTAAAATAGAAGTCCCACTTCCATTAAGAATTAGTAACTTTCTCCTGTCTAATTATTAAAGAAGTGTCACTTCCACAATAATTAGTAACCTACTATTATCAAGTCTCACTTCATATAGAAATAGTAACTTTCTAATTCCTTCAATTTAAAGTTCAAGTAGGATTAGTATCTTTCTAATATCTTAGGCTAGCGTGGGGACCACTAGGGATTCCATAGAAAGCTGGCTCCACCAACTGGGACATCGCGACCCCACATCTCAAGTGCAATCCGGGCCCACAGTTAATTGCAAATAACACCACTATATAAATGCAATTACACTCCAGTCTTAGAAATAAATTACAAAGAAGACCCTAAACTTCTCAGTTACCACAAGTAGGCCCCTCTATCAATATCCATGGATTAATTGGATTAAACCTGTCCCTTCCAATTTTATATCAACATCTTATTATCTTTGAGACCCAATTAATCACAGTGATCATCAATACCAACGAATTAACTCTTAATTGAGATGGGTGCGCACTTACTAATGACAAATCCATTAATTGGCACAAGGGGATAATATAGAAAGATTCCATCTTGACCATTGGATGTTCCCACAGTTTTACTACCATGTATCAAAGACACCAAGGTGTTGACCTACAGTTGGCCTCACTTATTGGTGACTCAAAGCAAATGAATAGACAAAAACTTGAGTTCATCAATGTTTAAGGATTGAGAGCCTATTGCTAGGGAATTATGAGAGCAGACGTTAAAATTGAGATAGTATTCCATAAGTTGCTTCTCATGGTCCTTCGATACATCCAATGTACCAGCACCATGATCCGGAATCTTACATTTTGATGATCGAGAAAATCACACTATCTCATAGTGATCAAAGTGCTGTAACCTTATCAGATGAGATGCCCAGTCTCATCACTGGTTGTGAATATCTTTAAGTATAAGATTTGTGACACATGTCTCCCGTATGTGGATATCATCTATACACATATATCACATCTAATATACTAATGAGACCCAATTCATCTCATCAACCATCAGATGATGAACATCGAATGGTTAGGATTTTCAAAACCATCGACGAGGGAAATTTGGAGGAGGACGACCTGGGCTCTCTCGCGTGGGCAGTTTGGGCAATATGGTGGGTGTGCTCAATAATTTGTTTTTAAGAAACCATAGGGTGTAGTGAGTTCATCAAGTGGGTGTGTTTAGCATTCCATGTGGGTGCATATAGAATCACCCTAAAATATTAGGGGTTATAATATATTTATTATTATTATTATTATTATGGTTTAGAAAACCGGAGTTTGCAAAACTCTGCATCGCAACTTGAACTTGCAAGGCTCAGGGGTCAGGCCCTATATATTGCAAGTCAAAATTACCAAACACCATGGTTGTCCCTGCAAGTGCAATCCCACTAACAAACAACAAATGCCACCAGCCCCTTCTATAAAAAAAACCAACTGGGGCAACGCAGATAGAGCTTTCAAATATCGCAAAATTACATTTTACTGTTTCAGAAGCCTTGAAATCTCTACTGGGTTTCTGTTATTTACTCCTGTGATTGAAATCCTTATCTCATTGCAGGCGAGTCTCCGCATACAAATCTTGTAACAGCTGACCGTAAATATCTGGAGAAGGTCTTTGCTCCACCTGTGAGGTGGGTTTTTATTTCTGTCATGTTTTGCATTAGATTGTCACTGTATCATGGGCTTTGCTGCTTTAAAATTGCGGTTTTGATTTTCTTTAAAATTGAGTTTCTTGGTGTGGGGTGATGCTGATTTTCCTTTTTCTGTGTTTTTTGGGAGGTGGGTTTGTTTTTTATTGACTTTATCCATTATATTTTGATGTTAATATCGGCCAAGAGTTTCAGCTTGCTTGTTTTGTTTTGATCCTGGAAGATGGATGGTGCTTGAGATGTCGCTTCTTGTAGAACTCTGCAATCGTTAGACTTCGGTGGTTGTGTGAGTTGGGAGCTGAAATTTTACTGTCTCCTCATAGAAAGTGATTTGATTTTGTAGGTTTATAGTGAAATCCATTACTTTATTTATTTTTTGGTTTCTTTTTGTTTGAATTGATGTGTGTTGCTGGAGTTCTTAATTTTTTTTATTTTTTTTTTAAATTTTTGAGTTGATTCCGATGGTATTATTATCTGGAAACATTGATTTTACAATTGTTTTCGGCTGCTGAAGAGTTTAGCAATATAACGTTTTGGTGTGTGTGGTAAAATCCAATACTTCCAGTTTTCTTTAATTTTTTTATGTATTTGAATTGGTATGTGTTGCAGGATTCCTTTAATTTTTTTAAGAGGTGAAATTATGATAGTATTCTAATCCGGAAACATTGAATTTGTTGTCTTTTTGGGGATGTTGGGGACTTAACCAATATAATATCTCCGTGTGTTCTGTTTCAATGAAAAGAAAAGACGCACAATTTTCTCCACATGCAAATGACTCCTCAGCATTAGATTTTGATGGTAGCATCGACTGAAATCCTTTTTTATATTTTCAATATTATGTAGGGATGAAAAGGTTCTTTCTGTGGGGGAAGTGGTTTGTTTTGGTAATCTACGTTGCAAATTGAAAATTAAGATGTAATTTTTTGTGTTTTGAGTGGTTTTCAATTTCTTTTTACTTAAAAGTGATTGACTTTTGTGGGCTTTTGTATTGCAAAGTGAATTTGCATTTTCTTTTGGAGTTCTGGAGTGATCACTGATTGCTTTTGTGTGCTTCAGGTTCTGGTGAGCTATGGCTTTTGTGGGTTTTAGGTTCTGATGAGCTGGAGTTGATGTTCAGGCGTCTAACATCCACTTTCGGATGTGGTTGAGTTGGTGTGAAATTATCGAAACTTGGGGATTGCAATGGCGTCGGTGTCAAATGATGAAGAGAGCAACAAGGGAAGTATGTGGGATTTGGATCAGAACCTTGATCAGCCCATGGAAGAGGAGGCTGGGAGGCTTAAGAACATGTATAGGGAAAAGGTGAGATGTGGTTTTTATATTTTGTTGACCTTCATTTTATTGTCCAAAAACTATAAGCAAGCACATACAATCTAACACTTAGGTGAAATGAAAAAAATCATACCAAAGCAAAATCAGCAAGCGAAACTGACTCAAATGGTTAGCTCTAATACCAATTTGTAGGGTTGGATGTGGAAGCGCACATGCAAGGATAAATTTTTTTATCCAAATTAGATACTCACATAGTCGTGGGTTCAAAAATTAAAAAAAAAACCCCAATTGCTAACATTCTTTGCAAAAGACTGTTGAAACCAACAGTTCGAGGATCTATTACATCGAAAGTAGCGTAACCGCAATGAGAGATTCAAGAAACCATCATCGCCAAGGAATAATCCCACCAAAAGCAGTATAAACTTTGATTGATACTCAAATACAGCTGTAAAGGAGCAGTTTTTAGCAAAGGCAGTTTCTCTTCAAAATAAGGTGTCCAGCCCAGAATGCCCTGGTTGACTACTCATTATTCCTTTTATTCAATTGTTCCCAAAAGTCTTCCCTAAAAACATCCAAAATCACTCATCAAACATGAAACCATAACATGATAACTTAAAGCCATTCATAAAGCTAGGAACCAAAATAAATAAGAAAAGAACCAAAACTGTAAATGGCCGGTTGTCCGGGCCACCTTAGACAGAGAGTCTATGGGCCCACATGCCCAACTCTTAAGCGGAGTGCAAACCAGAGTCAGGTGGCTCTTTACCCCCCTCCCTTAATTTGACTTTTTTTCTTTTTGGAAAAACATCAATTTAGTAACAAGAAAATCATGGCGCTGTCATGGCAGAGATTCAATGAAGAGGTTTGCCAACTGATTTTGAAAACTGTCATGTGGGAGATGAAGACGACCTGATGATAGAAGCTGCTGGAAAAAGAAATCATAGTCAACTTCAATGTGCTTGATTCACTCATGGAAGACTGGATTATTTTCAATCTGTATGGTGCTAGTATTATCAACATTGAGTGGAGTTGCACCTCGAAAAAGAAAACTAAGTTCTTGAAGGAGGTGGCGGTGCCAAAGAATCTCATCGTTATTAGAAGACAGAGATCTGTATTCAGCTTCAATAGAAGACTTGGACACTGTAGCTTGCTTTTGCACTAACACAAAATGAGAGAGGAACCTATTAAATCTCTTTAGCTAACCATTTCTACCAAAACCTTGAGGTGTTAGTAGAGGCAGCGGAAATACTTTTTAATATTCCCCTTTGGGCGGAACCCACTCTTCAACACTCCCTCTCAAGCGGAACCCAGTCGGCGCACTTTTGGCGGCACGCAAATTTTTTTTTGCGCCTAGTCGTTCACTCTGGGTTTTGTTTGAACCCGCGACTGGTTGGCTCTAATACAATATTAAATTTCTTTAGCTAACCATTTTTACCAAAACCTCAAGCCTTTAGTAGAGGCAGCGGAAATACTTTTGAATAGAACCTAGGAACATACACCAGCCGGTTGTTGACTGTCTAGTGTCTGGACTTCCAGCCTAGTTTGCATGTTGCGACTTGCTCAGTCATTGCTTCTCCTCAACTAACAGACTCTAGGAGGACTTCGACACTTTGTCAGTAAGAGAGATCTTGAATTCAGGGCATTATACCCTTGAATTCAGGGCATTATACCCAAGATCCTCTCTTTATCTATCTCTGCAGGTTGCACAGGTGAGAGGGCTTTCTTGCCAAAGGGAATCTAAGATTTTGTGGGTTCGTGAATACGACACTTGATCTCAGGCGAGTGTTTTCTCGGCTTAGTGGATTTTTTACTTTGTGAGAACTCCATTTTCAGCCTCATCGTTGAATGAACCAAAGTTACAGCCAATAAGAGGTTAAAGTGATTGAAACCCTTAAACGTAGTATCCGAGAGCGTCCTGGAACAATAAGGCCCAGAAGAAGATTGCACTGGATCACAGGTGGTGTTGTAGGCAAGACTTCAAAAACCATAGATTGAGTTTTTGATGTAGGACAGACCCATGGTCCCCATGGGTCGACCCGCCAATGGGCCCAGCCCATCCACCTCGACTAGTTCTTTGGGCCTAGCTCACCTATCTTAGCCTACGTAGAGTTTTATTTATTTACGTCTTAAGTTGTATTTAGGTGGATGTTTTAATCCTGGCCATCATTGTATTTGAATGGTTCAGATTAGTTTTAGGGTTAGTCTTTTATCTATTTAAGCATTGTAATGCCTCATTTGGTTTTAGTTATGGATTAATAAAATTTCTTACGAGTGATTTTGGGTTTTCCCAATTTGTCTCTTCCTCCTCGCCCGCGATGGGGAGTTTGGCGTGAGGCCAATTTTCAGACAAAAGTTTGACATATTCCTTCCACCATCCATCTCTCGTCTCTCCGCCTCTACCCACCCCACACCTGGTGCCCCGCTCCGCATCAGTTTTGGCTCTGATACCATATAATTTGATGAAAACAGATTTTCATGAGGGAGGGAGGGGCTTTGAAGGATATATACATGAAGGTCGTAGATGCTGTGGAAGCACGGATCTAAATAACCTGGTTGCTACAAACGTTATAAGGACTGCGTCGGCTTTGAATCAGGTACTAGTTATAGAGGTTTGTGACTGTATACGAGAGATTAGTCACGTATGATTCCCTCTTCAAGATCCAAGGGCAAGGATGGACACGATGTAGAAGATGGAGACGGACAATTGTAGATCTAGTGGAAGGAAGAGGGGTGATTTAATGTTGGTGGATGATCTGTTGAGAGTGATTTCAACTGCTATCTCCCATGTCTATATATAGCCTTTTGGCTAATGGGTGATAAGATCCGGACAATTGTAGATCTAGTGGAAGGAAGAGGGGTGATTTAATGTTGGTGGATGATCTGTTGAGAGTGATTTCAACTGCTATCTCCCATGTCTATATATAGCCTTTTGGCTAATAGGTGATAAGATCTCTATTCAAATTCGAATGGCGAGATGATAAGGATAAAGGGTTGGATAAAACTCTCTCAATTTGAATTTGAATGGAGATATGATAAGGATAGAGAGTTGGATAAAACTCAGACTATTCTTATCCATACCACCATGAGACTCCTTGCGAGGGGTTTCTCTTTGTGAGTGGGGTCCACCCATATGTAAACACAAGTGTGCCCCATCACAATGCCAACAATACAGAACATTACAATGGGGCCTAGGCCTTCATGGGCCAAAACCATGACCATAGTCAGGTGGCTCTTTCCAGATGGCCCCTAAAGCCTGCTCCAAATTGGTAGGATACGGCTCGATGATGTTAATGCATGTTTATTTCAAGTTTTTAGTTATATCAGAACGTTCCTCAAGATTATAATATTCCCAAACTTTGTTTTAGAAAATAACTTTTGGAACATGACATGAGATAACATACACAAGTTTTCATTGACAGCTTTCACCGAATAAGGTATATAGCAAGGAAGTTGTTTTACCTTAAATGGAGAAAACTTGGAAAATGCATGGAAAAGCTATCCATCTGATATCATGTGTCGCTGACAACAAATGAAGTGAGGTGACATTAACAGATGGCTTATACTACTACACCATATCCCAGTACCAAAGACACCCAAGAAGTATTCTCAATTTTGTCCTTTGTGTTCTTGATGTTGTATCCTCAAGTCACTGGAGAATCATTAAATCTTTTGAAACTTATGCCGTTATTTATAATGTTCAATACAGGAATATCTTAGGACTGCATCTTACCTTTTATTATGGTTTCAAAAATATTTTTTCTGGTAAACGTAGTGCCTGAAATATATATCTTATTCTTTTTGTTGTTCTGCAGAAGTTCTCATCATTATTGGTTTTGCGCCTAGCATTCCAAAGTCTTGGGGTTGTCTATGGAGATCTGGGTACATCTCCTTTATATGTCTTCTACAACACATTTCCAAACCAAATATCTGTTCAGGAGGATATACTTGGAGCTCTTTCACTGATCATATACTCTTTAACTCTTATCCCACTCATCAAATATGTCTTTGTGGTGTTGAGGGCCAACGACAATGGTCAAGGTAAGTGCAAGTGAATTCTAATTATCTTTCTAGGAATATTGATTCTTTTAATTAATTGAAGATCTAGATTTAAGTGGCATGGGTTGTTGGGGGCATGAAGTTTCTCTATATTGATATTGGGGAGTGATTTTTTCTAACATGCCATCTGATGGATGGACCAGTGTTAAGGCTCAATAAACTTGGTTTCATGTGCAATCTAGGAACAAGTCAATATATGAACTGATACATCCCACTCTGTAATACTTCAACATTTAATTTAGCAATATTTGGTGAAAAGCTGGATATGAAAATTTTCTTCCATCTTCCAAATATAGCTAATAATTTTGTCTAACTAAACCAAGTTTTGTGCCAGACTATTGCAACATCAGGCTTATCCTGAAGTTCACTTTTTTTTTTTTTTGGTCCTATAGACACGGAAGTTATATTACTGAAGTGGTTGGTGCTATGCCTCACAATGCTAGAGTTCTGGGTTTAATCTGATACTACTATTTTCTTTTTCTTTCTTTTTTTCCTGCAGGTGGAACTTTTGCTCTTTATTCACTACTTTGTCGTCATGCTAACATCAAAACCATTCCCAACCAACACCGCACAGATGAAGAGCTAACAACATATAGTTGCAACACATTTGATGAGAAATCAGTTGCTGCCAAAACCAAGAGATGGTTGGAGGCACGGCCATATAGAAAGAACGCACTTCTTATTCTTGTCCTTGTTGGCACTTGCATGGTGATTGGGGATGGAATTCTGACTCCAGCCATTTCAGGTTGAACTTTGATCATATATATTTTTCCTGCTTGTTCATTTTTGGTGGTTTCTGTTAATCAATACATCAGTTTGGATTACATCTGAAGGTTGCTCACTCAATTTCTGTATTCTTCTTTCTTTATTATGCTTGATTGCATCTGTCACTTCTAGTAGTTCTCCCAGAGGCCGGGCTGAGAAATTTCTAATATATTAACGATCTCTGCACCTCATAAGACTGATTTAAAATAGCATTGTCCATTTTCTAAAAGAATATAAAAAATGGATTAATCACACATTCACACACTTCCATGAAATCTATGGTATATTTACATTTAAAACTAAATCACAAATTAACTTAGAAAGAGTCAAAGAAATTAGATGAAGTTTTGTTGGAATCGAGTGTCTTCATTGTAAGAGCTCATATTTTGTAATCATCATAACCCTCATCATTAGATTACAAATATAACTATGATCAGCACTTTCCTATAATAACAATCTTCAAAACTGATCTCTTGATAGTGTGCTGTATGTATGCAATCTTGGGTTTGAAACCCACAACAAATAGGCCCAAAATTCAATTGAGACTCTTTTTGTTTGCAGAGCCTTGAATTTTCCCCTAGTGGGTTTATTAAGTTACCATAGGATTCCATTTCTATTTTCTAAGTTAACTAGATTTAGGAGTTCCATTTTAATAAGAAGATGTAATTAAGTAGTGATATATCTTGTTTGCAAAATCTTTCCAAGACAATTAATAGCAACCCTTACAATCTTCTTTTTAATATGGATACTCTTCCTTAGAAGTGTAACCATTGATCTATCTGATTCCCACTTTAAGTGCAGCTGGCTCATGTGAATAAATCTGTTGCATGTTAATTGGTGGCATTGAAAATTAGCCTAAGAGGTCATTGGTTGTTTGGTTGACCTTGCGTCTTGTGATACTTGTGGATTAAGTTGTCAAATTTATACTAAACTATTTTTGGAGTTGGGTTTTTTTTTTTTTTTTTTTCACAGATCCGTCCAACTCAGCGTGATATTGTCCGCTTGGTCACCCATCCCAATACTTCTCCCACCCGAGCACGCTTAACTCATAAGTTCTTATGGTATCCGGGGCCGCACGGATTTAAAACGCATCGTGTTGAGTTAAGACGGGGATTGACTTATAAGCCCAGGGTCAGGATTTGGATATTTCCGATGTGGGAATGGTGGAGTTCCTTATATCCCTGGTGTTCTTTAGCGGGTGATGGGCACACCGGATTTAATTGGACCTGGGCCCAGGCCCGCTGGATCTCACATTTTCTGTTATTTATTTAGGTTGTTTTATATAACCTTGAAAATTGGGTGTAGTTGCCTGCTAGAATCATTGTAAATTTCTGAATTTTACATTGAAGTGCATAAACTCAAAGTTGGTGAATTTTTAGGGTAGGATAGTATTAGGTTGTTTGCTCCAAAGTCCAACCCGATCTAGACTATTCTAAATGATGCAAAGTTGATGAGCCATTGCAAGGAGGCTCATGGCCCTCATGTGAGACCCAATGGAGTTTAGAATGCTTTTATTTTTATTTAGTTTCATACATTCATTCATAAATTATAATTAGGGTTTGCTTACTTTCATAGCTTGGTTAGGTTTCTTTTGTTATTTACATGGCATTGTAGAGATTGGATCTCAGAGTGGTACGTCTTCTGTGATGGTCTCTGCAGAGACCTTTATCATGCTTCGGCACGCACTTTCTATGCAAACCCTAACTTTAGGGTTCTGTGTCTATTAGTATCAGAGCCCAAATGATGCCAAGATCGGTAAATCCTGTAAAAAGGGATCGTACGCAGATCCACAAGGTGGGTCATTGCAACAGATCGGATTACATATATCAGTTCACTGCATATGTTTGGTGTTGTCGTTGCTGTGTACAGAAAGAGAAAGGGGTTGGTTTCCTTTTCTTCTAGAGGAGAGACGGATATATATATATATATAGAGAGAGAGAGAGAGAGAGAGAGTCGTTGCTATGTACAGAAAGAGAGAGAGAGAGAGAGAGAGAGAGAGAGAGTCGTTGCTATGTACAGAAAGAGAAAGGGGTTGGTTTCCTTTTCTTCTAGAGGAGAGACGGATATATATATATATATATAGAGAGAGAGAGAGAGAGAGAGAGAGAGAGAGAGAGAGAGAGAGAGAGAGTCTCTGATTTTGATCTCAGGTGGGCGGGGTGTGTTACTGAGGCTGAAGAGGAAGAAAGGAGAAGAAGAAGAAGCTTGAAACCAGAGACAAGACTTGCAAAAATGGAAAAAAATTAATTCTGTCGATTTCTCGGGAGATCCACTCTACCATTGCTAAGAGATGGGATGAGTATAGCTGTCTCATTATGTCCACTTAAGACCTGTAAAGGAAGGAAGAGGTCTATGCAAACTGTAGAGACTATTTATCTTCCTTTAACTCAATGCTTCTTTCTTTCTATAAAAATAAAAAACCATGCTTCTTTCACCTTCATGAGGAACCTAAGAGCCAACAGCCCGTTAACAAACATGGCATCATTTGAATGCAAGCATTGCATCTTAGGCTAGGTCTGCCCTGTCCATCTCATAAAGGAGAAAATGATAGCCTGCAGGGGCAGGGAAGGCCCTTCTTGTGACCAAACAAACATGAATTTTGTGGTCCACATTTGGATATGGGAGTCCGGGACTCATGAAAATTTTGTGAGGCTTGTTAGTGGGCCACACGTAGAAAAATCTAAACCGCACAAAATGAATGGCTCCTCATCTATGACTTCTCATAAAAATTCCACTCGAATATAATTTAGGAATGTTTGATTTTTTATAATATTTATATTCATGTATTTTTAAAAGTAATCAATCTAACAGCGGGCTCAACCATTATTTGAATAAAATTTCCTAATAGAGTATACAACAAAGGGCCGATTATTTTAATGGTCTAGATTTTTCTTAAGTGGAGCCTCAGGAATTCTCGCCCTGATGCATGTTCCTAGCTAAATCTGTATTTTTCGTTGTACTTTGAAAGGAGCAACACATAAGGCTCCCCTTCATGTGGCTGTTGTGGTTGAATGGCGTTCATTTCGGCAGCAAAATGAAGAAGAATATGTAGAAGAGCTCTGCTCTTGTCATAGAAGTCTCATCCAAGGGACTTCAAAGGTACTGAAACCAAGGAATTTGAATGAGATGAAACTCTTCTGGTGTACCTTTTTGCTCAAAGTCAAAACCCAAGAGAAATGAGGAGGAAGTAGAAAGAAAAAAGAATGGCAGCGCATCCAATGGGTTAAATGGGTCCCGACCCATACTACGGGTCAGATGTTGCTGACCAGCAGCTGACCTGTATCCTATGCATATTGGGTTATATGGGTCAGACTAGCGGGTTGGCTTAGATTTTACTGCCTCTAAGTCCACCATCATAAGAGCCTTATCCCATTAATTTGGGGTTGGCTAAAAGAGTTAAAACTACTCAAAAACTCCACCCAACTTTAATTATCATTTCCTCTGTTATTATAAATACAGGAAAAGCATTTCCACAAAAAGATGCCTACATTTCTGAGTTCCAACATCCTTTTTTTTTCTCAATCCATTTCATGCATTTAGATATTTACTATTTTTATTATAACGGAGGGTGTCCCAGCCCTTCGGGCTGGACTAATCCCTACGGGCCCAGGGGGAACTGGGTAAATCCTTTGTGGCCCTAGTGTGGTAGTGCAGTTTTGAACCCTCAACCTCCAGGAGCAAACCGTGGTCCTAGGCCACCTGAGCTACCCCTCGGGGTTCATGTGTTTAGATATTTACTATTACATGAATTATAGAATTAGTGTAGAAACCCAAACAAAGAAGCAGGCCCACCTCTCAAAGCCCATGACCAAAAGGCCCAAAGTTTAAAACCCACGTGTGGGATCACTTAGATTTGGTCAAACATTGTATAGTTGTATGATATCAATCTCCTTTATATTCTTTCCTTTCTTACTTATATACACATGTAATTAGGATCAATCATAGGCTGTAATCAGCAATACTTTGTGTATAAAGAGCAACAGTCGATCCCCTCTTTGGGAAAAGACAGATTCCACAATCTCTTTTCTTCTTCCTCTTATTCTTCTTCTTCCACAATACAAATACAAGGATCTGTTGATCCTTTACATGGTATCAGAGCGCATCTCATTGATCAATCATCTTCTCTCATTGATCAAATAATTCTCCCTGGCGTGGATCTTCTTCCCAGCGTGGATCTTCTCTCTGTTAAGTGACTGACCTGCTCACTGATCAAACAGTGGCCCATCACGGATCATCTTCGTGTCTCCAAGAGACCTCCACAGTTGTGATCGACTATCCTTGAGGGTCTTTCTAAGGATTTTTCTGGAATTTTTCCATCACCTTGAGGTAGGTTTCAGCCACTTCTTCCTCTGTCGTTTTTAATTAAATTTTGTCAGATTGTTTTCATCAAGACCGTCCAGATTTGTGGATCTGTATCCAAATCTCATCAGATTTGGACTGAAGGAAGTAACTTTGATCTTCTTTAAGAAGTTCAAACCTGATCTGTGATTAGACCACCCTGTGGGGCCCACGCACAGATCTTGATCCAATTTTCCAGTTCGTCTGGCACTGTCTGGGGAAAATTGTGCTGTCTTCTGCACTGACTGATGGTTGCTGTTGCTGATCAGTACTGGTTGCACTATTAGTACACTGTTGGGATTGTTTACTGCTGTATTCATAGCAGATCAAACCATTTTTGCTTTGGTTGTTTTGCCTGCTGACCAGTTTGGGGGTGATTTTTGTGGATACCATACTCTGGAGGTCCATCTCTTCTGTTTTTCTTTCTAAAACAGTGCTGCTATTCATCTCCCTTCCTTAAATCAAATGGACAAGGCTGATGTTATTTCTGTTAAATTTAATGGTACCAATTATATGTCTTGGGCTTTTCACCTTAAGAACTTCATTGAAGGACAAGGGATGTTGGGGTATTTAGATGGGACAACTATCAAACCAGCTGTTGATCCTACTGGCTCAGAAGATAAAACAATTGCCACTTGGAATCAACGGAATGCTAAGGTTGTGACCTGGATTCTTAACTCTGTTGATCCCTCCTTCACAATGGCACTACAAGCTTTTACGAAAGCTTCTGATATGTGGACACACATGAAGAAAATATATCATCAGCAAAATAAAGCCCGACGATTCCATCTTGACACAGAATTGGCAAAATATTGCCAGAATGACAAGAATGTACAGGAATACTACAATGGGTTTCTCACCTTATGGACTGAAAGGGACCAGATGCTTCTACAGTCTGTCTCCGCGACATTTCTTCCTCAGGCTCTCAAACTTCAGGAAGAACTCCATGTCAGTCAATTCCTAATGAATCTCCGTTCAGAATTTGAACCAGTGCGAGCAGCTCTCATGAATCGGGAAACCTCTCCTGATCTGGATACATGTGTTCAAGAGGTCCTTCGCGAAGAAACTCGTCTTTCTTCACATTGTTCCCTTCCTGAGGAATCAAAAGTCCTTCTTGCACAATCAGGACCCTCTCAGACTGATGAAACAGCCTTTCTAACTGCCCGTGGTCAGAAACCGCAGTGTTTTGAATGTAAAAAGTATGGACATGTTGCACGGGACTGTCGGCAAAAATTATTTTGCAATTATTGCAAACGTAATGGACATGTTATCTCCAATTGCACAAGAAGGCCTAACAAGAAACCTGATCAGACTCAAATGTGCGGCTCTACTGCACTTCAGGCTAAGAATACAACTTCACATGCCTCAGCATCGTCTGATACTTCTGACACTGGTTCCATGACATTGACAACAGCTCAAATTCGAGACTTGATTAATTCATCTGTTGCTTCTGCATTTACCTCTATGGGCATTAACGGTCTGTCTTCTTCTCCTATTGCTTTGCCTGCATTTCACTCATCTACCTCCCCACTTATTTCTGTCACACCCACCTCATGGTTCCTAGACTCAGGAGCCTCCAACCACATGACATCTGTGGTCCAAAATTTGCACAACCATAAACCTTACCATGGCCATGACTCCATCACTACCGCAAATGGTGATCAATTACCTATTTCTGGTATGGGCAATATAATCATTGGTACTCTTACCTTGCCTAATGTTTATTTTGTCCCCAATTTAGCTGCAAATCTTATTTCCATTGGCCAACTTGTTGAATCTGGTTATCTAGTTAATTTTTCTCCTTCTGGTTGTGTCATACAGGACCGGCAAACTGGGAAGGTGATCGGGATGGGGAGTAAGCATGGCAGGCTGTTTCTCTTGGACATGGGACAACAATCATTTCTTACCTCATCTAGTAGTCTTTTAAATAATGTGTGGACCACTTGGCATAAACGTCTTGGTCATTTGAATAATGCAAATTTGTTGTCTTTGTTTAAACTTGGATATTTGAATAAATCTATGCCTAGTTCCATGGTTTCTCATTTTTCAAAATCGAAATGTGAATCTTGTTGTTTAAGCAAAAGTCATGTGTTACCATTCCCTATTCATTATTCACGTACTGCTGGCTCATTTGATGTAGTTCACTCGGATGTCTGGGGGATTGCCCCTAACTTGAGTAGACTTGGATATAAATATTATGTTACTTTTATAGATGACCATTGCCGTTATACATGGATTTATTTTTTGAAATCTAAATCTGAAGTTTTTTCCATGTTCCAAAAATTCTATAACATGGTCCGTACTCAATTTCAAACATCCATCAAGGTTCTACATTCAGATTCTGGGGGAGAGTATACATCCACTGAGTTCAAAAATTTTCTCATAGAAAAAGGAATTATTCATCAAAAATCTTGTCCCCACACACCACAACAAAATGGAGTGGCAGAACGAAAGAATCGTCATCTCTTAGAAACTGTCCGCACTCTACTTGTGGAATCCCTTGTTCCACCTCGATTTTGGTGTGAAGCAGCCCATACAGCTGTTCACATTATCAACAGATTACCTAGCTCTGTCCTAGGTACCATTTCCCCTTTTGAGTGCTTATTTGGTCATCCACCTTCCTACTCCCACTTGCGGATTTTTGGATGTCTCTGTTTTGTTCATCTCCCCTCTCTAGAACGTACAAAACTTTCACCACAAGCAGCTCGATGCATGTTTCTTGGCTACAGTGATGAACACAAAGGTTTTCAGTGCTATGATTCCAACGAACGCCGAATACGGATTTCTCGAAATGTTGTTTTCTTGGAGCACATTCCGTTTTATTCACAGTCACCAAGTTCCTCTAATATTCAAGTATCTTACCTTCCTCATTTTTTATCTCCTACTTCCCCTCCTACAGTTACACATGTTTATTCTCGTCGTCCAAGGCAACTACCTCCTACTGCTCCTCCTACAGATCCACCTACCCTGCTGGTTCCTGCCTCCAATGATACTACTAAAGGTAACACTTCTGAACCTAATCTACGGCGCTCTAGTCGTCTTTCGGTTCCACCTAATAGATATGGATTTTCAGCACTTCTTACCTCTTTGGATCCCATTCCTATCCCTACCTCTTATAAACAGGCCGCTAATATACCATGTTGGCAAGATGCAATGACAGATGAATTACTTGCCCTCGAAGTCAACAAAACCTGGGACTTAGTGCCACTTCCAGCAAATACAACCATCATCGGAAGCAAATGGGTCTATTCCATTAAACATCGCTCTGATGGCAGCATTGATAGATACAAGGCCCGCCTAGTTGCCCAAGGTTATAAGCAGGAGTACGGCATTGACTATGAGGAAACCTTTGCCCCAGTTGCCAAAATGACTACAGTTCGGTGCTTACTCGCAGTTGCCGCGTCTCGCCACTGGCCCCTCTGGCAGATGGATGTGAAGAACGCATTTTTACATGGGGATCTCAAGGAAGTTGTGTATATGCGTCCGCCACAAGGGTATTCTTGTCCTCCACATCATGTCTGCAAGTTGACAAAGTCCTTATATGGGCTCAAACAAGCCCCTCGGGCTTGGTTTGAAAAATTTCGCTCTGCCATCCTTCAGGCCCACTTCTATCAAAGCTCCAATGATAGCTCTCTCTTCATTCGGAGATCCTCTCGTGGCTATACTATTCTATTGATATATGTTGATGATATGATAATTAGTGGGAATGATCATGATGGGATCACTGCACTTAAAACTCACCTCATGAGTATTTTTAAAATGAAGGACCTTGGTTCCTTAACCTACTTTCTGGGACTGGAGGTTCAACGGAACAAAGATGGCATTCAAATCACTCAATCAAAATATGCTGATGACTTGATTCATTCTGCGCGACTTGGCGATGCCAAAACATTTGCCACTCCCATAGAGCTTAATGTCAAGCTCAGCAAAGAAGATGGGCATCCTCTCCCAGATCCTACCATATTTCGTCGTTTGGTTGGTAGCCTGCTCTACTTAACCATGACGCGGCCCGATATATCACATGCTGTGCAGACTGTCAGCCAATTTATAGGCCATCCTCATAAACCACATCTTCAAGCTGTTTATCGAATTCTCCGATATGTAAAGGGTACTCGGGATCGTGGTTTATTTTACCCTTCCACCTCTTCATTACAATTGACAGCATATGCTGATGCCGATTGGGCTGGATGTCCCGACACTCGTCGCTCGACGACTGGATGGTGCATGTTCTTGGGTCCTTCTCTCATCTCATGGAAAAGCAAGAAACAAGTCACAATTTCCAAATCGACAGCCGAGGCCGAATATCGTTCCATGTCTTCTGCCTGCAGTGAAGTCATATGGTTGCGTCGTCTTCTTTGAGAATTCAGCATCTTCACCACAGCCCCTACTCCGCTGTATGCAGATAACACAAGTGCCATTCGAATTGCAAAGAATACTGTTTTCCATGAGCGCACTAAGCACATTGAAATTGACTGCCACTTTATTCGTCAGCACTTTGTCTATGAAGATATCAGTCTACCCTATATCTCTTCGTCTGAACAACTGGCAGATGTGTTCACCAAGGGTTTGCCCCGCGATCGTCATGATTACATTCTTTCCAAATTGATGCTTCTTGGCCAACCACCGCATCAATTTGAGGGGGAGTGTAGAAACCCAAACAAAGAAGCAGGCCCACCTCTCAAAGCCCATGACCAAAAGGCCCAAAGTTTAAAACCCACGTGTGGGATCACTTAGATTTGGTCAAACATTGTATAGTTGTATGATATCAATCTCCTTTATATTCTTTCCTTTCTTACTTATATACACATGTAATTAGGATCAATCATAGGCTGTAATCAGCAATACTTTGTGTATAAAGAGCAACAGTCGATCCCCTCTTTGGGAAAAGACAGATTCCACAATCTCTTTTCTTCTTCCTCTTATTCTTCTTCTTCCACAATACAAATACAAGGATCTGTTGATCCTTTACAATTAGATCCTGCCACATTAGTGGTTTTCACTGTTTATTGCATTTGTACCTTGGTTTGGTAACTCTGCTACATGAATTGTAGAGTTAACTGGTTTTTCTTTCTTTTAAAATTATATATTTCTAAAGATTCTAGTTTGCCTGGGACAGGTGGCAGTGACATAATGTTGGTCCACAGCAATATGTCAACGCTTCACATGTTTTCATTTGGCTTCCTCTGATGGTTAATGCAAAAGTCATTTTTGTTTTGACTTGTATTTACATTTCGTCTATTGTAGATTAGTGACATGTATTAGATCATTTTTATATTCATTTGACTATGTGCTGAAGTCTTCCCTTTCATTTCATCAAAGCTTATGAGTTGAAACTTTTTTCCTTTTTTTTTTCCTTTTTAATTTTTTGCAGTTCTTTCAGCTGCTGGTGGTATCAAGGTAGACCACCCTCACATGAGTAATGGTATTTCCATTACCTTGACATTGTAGCTGTTCATGTACTCTCATTTTTCAAAAATATTTCACAATGATGTAACATTTGAATATGCAAATCATTTGCACTTTTGGAACTTGATTGTTGGAAACACATTTTGAAGATCTCTATTGTTTTTCCCGCGAAGATATTTGTAGTAATGAAGACTACCATTTGGCAGGGGTCTTATTAGTTGATCTAGTCAGTGGGCACTGTGCTTGTAAAATGTTGACTAATTTAGATTTTGAATGGATTGTAGATCAACATATATCATAGAAACAGTTTGTACCTTGCTGATTGAGTCTTCTACACCTTCCAAATTTTGGATCGAAGCTGCCCGAATTGTTGTTATATAAGCAATTGACAATCCTCCTGTAATTCGGGAAATGAAATCCCATATTTTCGTCTCTTCTATACTCTTCCCAGTAATATGTCATTTCACACATTTGGAGTGTATGCTTTCTTCATCATCAATCTTATGAGTATAATGAGCTTTCTCCTTGATTAATATGACGTTCATTTTTCAGATGTGCACCTAGACAAAAAAGACTACATTTGATATGACCCTACTCTGAAGTGTGTCCATGTTTCTCATAATGTTGTGCTCTTTGGCAAAAAGTAGATTTTATTTTATTTTTTATCATAAATCTCCTGTCTTACCTTACTCTTCCATTTTGCACGATTTTTCTGACTCTTGAACGGATTCATCCACTAATCTTTTCTAATGAAAGCAGTGGTAGTCTTTTCCCCTCCCTTGAAAATTTTCCAATGCTTAGACTCCTCTAGTGTTTGGACACCTTCACTTTGTCGATCCACTTTTTCTTGACAGCCTCCACCTTGCTTAGGGGTCATTCTGTGCATCAATACATGAGATTTCTATTCCTCATTCCTATAAAGTAGATGTTGAGCAATAATGTTAAAGGGCAGCTATGGAAGAAATCAGTGCCTTGGTCATGAATCACAGTTGGGATATTGTAGTCTGACCATTTGGTGTCTAGCCACTTGGGTGCAAATGGGTATATTAAGTGAAACTGAAACTGATGACACTCTAGACAATTACAAGGCTTGATTGGTGACCCTTGGAAATAGATATGAATATGGCCTAAATTATGAGGAGTTTTTTGCTCCTATTTCCAAAACAACCACCGGACAATTACAAGGCTTGATTGATGACCCTTGGAAATAGATATGAATATGGCCTAAATTATGAGGAGTTTTTTTGCTCCTATTTCTAAAACAACCACCGGCTGCACTCACCTCACTATTGCTGCTTCACAATCTTGGCCCATTTTTTAAAATGGATGTCAAGAATGCTCCCTTCCATGGTTATATGCAAGTCGCAACCTGTATGAACTTCCTCAAAGCATTTAGAGTTACGAAATAGTTTTGGGACCTTTAAGTCACGACAATTGGTGGACTATTTGGTGTCCATTGAAAGTGTGCAAAAGATCCAATGGGCCTTGCTCTTCAATCAAACACTAGGGAAGTAAACACTCCCCTTGAGGTAAAATTAAAGTATTGGAAAATTGAGGGAGATCCTATTTCAAATCTAACCCTTTATCGTAGATTGGTTGGAAGTCTTATTTATGTCATTGTTATGACACCGGATATTTCCTTTTTGGTTCATATCATTAGAAATTATTTACAATCCAAGATATCTTCATATTGCTTCTGTGTTTCATGGTCTTTGATATTTGAAGTCCCTTTCAAATCTTAGATTGTTCTTTCTTTTGGGAATAATTTGGGTAAATACGCACGATCAATCACAACCACGAGCAATCCACGTCACGAGATTTACGTGATTCGATAATTGCCTATGTCCATAGGGCTATGAGGATTTCACTATGTAGGAATTGGGCAACTCGTTACAAGGATTCTAAACCCTCTAACACTTAGCCTACTCTCTCCCCATAGGTCTCAATTTTGCTCTCACATCCTCCCCCCCCAATACCATGGGAGAGAGAGCTCTCACCTCTCTCACTTAGAGTCTAGGGTTATTGATTACATTAATCTGTAATCTCTTCTTTCTTGGACCCCAAGAAAGCCCCAGTACAATGACCAAAATACCCATGACCTTGTACCTGGTTATTGGCTAACCCAATGAACCACTCCGGTCGAACCGGAATACAAGACATAAACCTAACACTTTCTACTCATGCTTCTCTTTGACCACTTATGCTGACTTTGATTACGTATGATGTCTTGGTTGACCATAGTGTTGTATATATTTCTTGGTGTTTCTTTGATATTGTGGAAGTGAAAGAATGGCTTTTGCTCAAACAACAAGAAATACATTGAGAGTGTAGCAATGAAGCAAGCATTTTGTTACCAATAGAAGGTTTCAGACAACTATTTCAAAATAAAGATGCTAATCTATCATTATTTAAATGAAGGTGCCTATGCCAAATGATCCACAAATTGGTCATTGAACTAATTGAAATAGCTAAAAAGGATCCAAGTCCAGTAACTAGCAAAAACAGTTGCCCATGCTTGCTCCCCGTCATGATCACCTTTTCACTTTGTCGGTCCTGTATAACATCTTAAATTTCTTTAGCTAGCCATTTATACTAAAACCTCAAGGCGTTAGTAGGGGCATCATAAATTCTTTTCAATACTCCCCCTTAGGTGGAGCCCACTCTTAACATAACACAACCAAAAGAGTTGAAGTAAATAGAATATCCATTATCAACTAACTGACTGACAAATAGCAAATTGGCGGATAAATATGGTACAAAATAGACGTTAGAAAGAAGAAAAGATTGGTGTTGTGCAGTCTCAGGGATATTGATCCAATGCCAGAAATAGGCAATTTTTGACCATTAGCAACAATGATTTGATAATTTCCAGTATATGGTTGGATGGGGCTGATATTTTGTTCCATAGCGATCATATGGTTTGAAGCCTTAGTCTTTCACCATGATGAAGGTGAAAGGGAAATAAATGCTAGAAGTAGGTGGGCATCGTGGATAGGTTTTCAAAACTTTTGACCCACTTGACTGAGGGCTCAAGTACCCATAAGGCCATAAACCACGTCCAGGATGCAATCCCTCCGTCTCATCAATCATGTACAGCAATAAACTCTATCTAGAAGATAGAAATCAGTAACAAACAAGCAACTAAAAATCTACAACATCCAATGAAATAGATTATACCTTTGGAGCCCTGTAGTGCTCTAATGGAGAAGAAGACTTGTTAGATAAAGAAACTTTTTCTTTGTGAGCAACGTAGGATCTCCAAGACCTCTTAGTCTTCCACGCTATGTCCCGTATCAGATCTCTTCTCTAAAGGAGATGGGTGGAATCTCCTAAAAAAAACAACTAGAAGCTCTAAAGGAACTTGAAGAGAACTAGAAGAGAGAGAGGAGAGAGGGGCGTGCAACACTTGCACTGGGCGTGGATTCCAAGGTTGGACGTCTAAGGCCCTCTCTCCTCCTTTTATAGCTTGGTAAACCTCGTCTTACTAAGAATTAATTAGAAGTCCTACTTCTATGAAGAATTAGTAACTTTCTCTTTTCTAATTATCATAGAAGTCTCACTTCCATAACAATTAGTAACTTACTATTACCATTATTAGAAGTCTTACTTCAAATAGAAACAGTAACTTTCTAATTCCTTCCTTTTAGAGTTCAAGTAGGATTAGTATCTTTTTAATAACTTGGGCTAGCGTGAGGACCACTAGGGATTCCATAGGAAGCTGGCTCCAACTGGGACACCGCGACCCCATATCTCATGTGTAATCCGGGCCCACAGTTAATCGCAAATAACACCACTATATAAATGCAATTGCACTTCAGTCTTAAGAATAAATTACAAAGAAGACCCTAAACTTCCCAATTACCACAAGTAGGTCCCTCCATCAATATCCATGGATCAATTGGATTAAACTTGTCCCTTCCAATCTTAGATCCACATCTTATTATCCTTGAGCCCCAATTAATCACAGTGTTCATCAGTACCATCCAATTAACTCTTAATTGAGATGGGTGCGCACTTACTAATGATAAATCCATTAATTGGAACAAGGGGATAATATAGATAGATTCCATCTTGACCATTCGATGTTCCCACAGTCCTACTACCACGTACCCAAGACACCGAGGTGTAGACCTATAGTTGGCCTCACTTATTGGTGAATCAAAGTAAATGAATAGATAGAAACTTGAGTTCATCAATGTCTCAGGATTGAGAGCCTGTTGCTAGGGAATTATGAGAGCAGACCTTAAAATCGAGACAGTATTCCATAAGGTGCTTCTCATGGTCCTTCAATACATCCAATGTATCAGCACCATGATCCAGAATCTTTCATTCTGATGATCGAGACAAATCACACTGTCTCATACTGATCAAAGTGCTGTAACCTTATCAGATGAGATGCCCAGTCTCATCACTGGTTGTCAAGATATTTAAGTATAAGATTTGTGACACATGTCTCCAGTATGTGGATCTCATCCATAAACATATATCACATCTAATATACTAATGGGACCCGATTCATCTTATCAACCATCATGTCATATGTATTGGTTATGTGCATTAAGTAATAAAACACCATTTATCTCATGAAAGGAAATTATGATATTATTGATAAATAAAGAAATTAATCAATTTATTACTTCATCTGATGGATTGAGTCCATATAATCTAACAATAAAAAGGGCAAAAGATGGATGTCGACCAGAGACGCCCATTGAGGTAAAGGCAGATGCAACAGGAGCATTAATCATATCTTGAATTTGTTCTGGTGTGAAGGACATAGACTGAAAAGGATTGGTTGCACTATCTGGAGCTTGTGCTTGGAGGGTTGGCTTATTGTAGATGGGTCATTGGTGATTCGAATTAGGCTTTCATTGAGGCCGGCGGGTACATTTAGAGATCAGATGCCCATTTCTTTTGTAGTAATTGCAAAAGTTCTTATTGTAATTCCTTACAACACGTCCAAAACCCTTGCATTCAAAACATTGAACCACTATCCCTAAGTAATTTTTAGAACTAGATTTTCAAATGTAGGAGTAATAAAAGCTTACAACTCCTCATTGAGAGTGTTTTGAGATTGGAGACAGATTTCTTCTCTCAAAACTTCCTGAACATAGGTATCAAGATACGGAGATACCTCTCTGTTTAGTAAAGCTGCTCAAATGTGTCATTGTGAGAGATGGAAACATAACACAGTAGTTGGCTCAATACCATCCCCTTTGAGGGTCGACTGTCTTTCATATATGTAGGGGCTCAATGCCCTAATTACAATCAATTAAGTATCTAAGATCCTAAACTATAGCAATAAACTAAGTAATATCCTTTAAGTACAATACAATAAATGGGCCTAAATGGGCCTGCTGAGATTGGGCTAGGATTGACACTCCCCCTCAAATTGATGCTGGTGAGTCATAAAGCAACAATTTGGAGACAAGAAATTGATGTCGATGCTGGAGAAGTCCTTTCGTGAAGATATCGGCAAACTGAAACTCTATAGGGACATGAGGTAGACTAATGACATCACGCTTATATTCATCTTGAATAAAGTGGTAGTCAACTTTGATATGTTTGGTGCGTTCATGGAAGATGGGATTTTTAGTGATTCGGATAGCCTCAGTATTGTCGTCATGCAATGAAGTAGGAGAGGTTTGAGTGAACCCGAGTTCCGAAAGAAGTCCCCATAGCCATTAGACTTCAGAACAAGTAGAAGACATTGCCCTATATTCAGCTTTCGTGGAGGATTTGGAAACCCATTCTTGTTTCTTGCATTTCCAAGAAATGAGAGAATTTCCAAGGTACATGCACCAACAAGTAGTAGAACGATGTGTGTCTTGACAGCCTGCTCAGTCAGCATCTGCACAAGCGGTCAGATGAAGAGGATTATCCTTAAGATAATATAAGCCACGAGTGATAGTTCTCAGCAAATAGCGGATAATGCGCTTCATGACTGTTAAATGCAGGTACCAAGGAGCTGTCATGAACTAACTCACAAGATTAACAGCATAGGATATGTCAGGTCTAGTGGTGATGAGATAGACAAGACTTCTCACCAGGCGCCAGTAGGTATGAGGATCAGGAAGAAGATTGCTATCATCTTTACTCAACTTGAGATTTACCTCTACAGGCGTATCAACAGGCGAAGAATCATGGAGGTCAGCCAACTCGATAAGATCTGATGTATATTTGAATTGGTTAACAAATAGACCTTTGAGAGATTGACGCACCTCTAAGCCCAAAAAATAATGTAAAGGGCTCAAATCCTTTATATGGAAGGAATCCCTGAGAGAAGCTTGGAGAGATTTGATCATACCATCATTCGTGCCAGTGATAATAATATCGTCAACATACATGAGAAGCACAGTAACACTAGTAGATGTGTGGCATAGAAAGAGAGATTGATCATAAGGGCTCTGAGTAAAGCCAATCTCGCATAAGCGACTCTTGAAAGTTTCAAACCAGGCCCTAGGAGCTTGCTTTAGACCATAAAGAGATTTTTACAGGCGACAGACATTCCTCTTTGAGGGAGAGGGGATGCCTTGTGGGATTCGCATATAGACTTTTTCTTTTAAATCCCCATGGAGATGCATTTTTGACATACATTTGGTATAATGGCCATGCTTTAAATGCAGCAATAGCGAGAAGTAACCGAACATGTCATTTTTGCCATAGGTGCAAATGTCTCCTCATAGTCAATGCCATACTCTTGTTTGTTTCCGAGTGCCACAAGTCGAGCTTTGTGTCTATCCAAGGACCCATCAGATTTAAGTTTGATCGACTAGATCCATTTGCAACCAATGGGTTTAACTGTTGAAGGACACTCCACAATATCCCAGGTGTGATTCTGATCCAATGCATCCAATTCCTCTTTCATGGCCTAGTTCCAACAATCTTGTTGTACAGCCTGCAAATAAGAAATTGGGATAGGGACAGAAGATAGGGTTGTCATCAAAGAAGTATGGGTAAATCCATACTGCGCAGGCATTCTAGAATTTTTGGAGGAGCGGCGCAAGGCATGAGTAGGCGGGGAATCATTTGCTGGTGGAGGATTAGGAGGACGGCCATCTGCAGTGGTAGGATTTTCCCATCGGTGATATACAAAATTAGGATTAAACCTAGTAACGGTTGTCTGATCCGAAAAACCAAGTAAGAGAGCTGGTGAAGATGGTTGAGGACAGTCCATGTGGGTTTGGAAGAAATACTGATTTTCAAAGAAAATAATATTTCGAGAAATCCTGATACGACGACCAATGAGATCATAACAAACAAAACCTTTTTGATTAGTAGCATAACCCAAAAAAACACACCTGCGAGATTGCACTGTTAGTTTCGTCATTTCTGTGAGAAGTAAATGAACGAAGCAAACGCATCCAAAGGTATGTAGGTGATCAAACAAAGGATGATGACCAAATAGTTTAAAATGAGGCATGGAATAATCCATGGTAGGAGATGGAAGGCGGTTTATGAGATAGACCGCTGTGGTGAGAGCTTCAATCCAAAAACGAGGGGGGAACGGATGATTCAATCAAAAGTGTGAGTTACATCAAGGAGTTGTCTGTTTTTCCGTTCCACGACTCCATTTTGTTGTGGAGTATATGGACAGGTATGTTAAGAAATGATTCCTTTATTGTTTGGAAACAATTGAAAATCATTGGAAACATACTGCCCCCTTGAGTCTGAGCACAAAGTTTTAATGCATTTGGAGAATTGAGTTTCAACATAGCTAACAAAAAATTTAAATGCATTAAGAACATCAGACTTCGAATGTAATAAATAAATCCAAGTAAATCTGCTGTAGTCATCAATGAAGGTTACAAAGTACTTGAAATGACTATGTAAAAGGGTTGGAGCGATGCCCCAAACATCACTGTGAATTAAGTCAAAACATGTAGGGCTCCGTGTTTTAGAGTGTGGAAAAGGTAAAGTTTTACTCTTTCTTAATTTACAAGCATTACATTCAAAAGAAGCAGAGTCAATATGTTCATTTAATAATCTAGATTGAAATAAAGTAGACATTGTAGCGACGTTTGGATGACAAAGTCTATTATGCCATAACCGAGAATTATTCTGAATGAAAAAACAAAATAAATGATGTAAAGTTTTATCTTGAATAAATGAAGACAATGGTAAGGAAAAAAGTCTTCCATGCTTAGGCCCCCTTGCGATCACTTCCTCCGACTCCTGGTCCTGCACAACACAACCAGTAGAAGAAACAGAGACATTGTAATTATTTTCAACAAGTTGATCCACAGAAACCAAATTGGTAGCAAGATGAGGAGAAATTAAAACATTGGTTGAGGGTAAGTGGCCAGGGGTATCACCAACAGAGGTGATGGGAAGATGATCTCCATTGGCCGCTTGAATAGTAAGATGACCAACGACATTTTGTAATTTGATGGGTGAAGAGGTCATATGGTTATTTACACCAAAATCTAAGTACCATGTATTGGAAGGAGATGAATCAGTACCTGCGATGTTCATGGATGCTAAGGCATTGATAATAATTTGGTTTACCATCTCAGGGGTGAGAGGAGCTAGGGACGTAGATTGTGTGGAGGAACCAGGTTGTGAGGAGGAATCATACTGCAGAGAACCACTGAAGTCAGAGGATGCATATCGTGGAGTGGTCACTGTGTAAGCACTAGGAGCTAAAGACACTGTGTAAGTACCAGGGGCTGATTGCACATAGTTGCGGGAAGTAGAATTGCGACCCCTCTTCCGACATTCGTTAATAACATGACCTGTGGCCTTACAATATCTGCAGATCTTTGCTTTACATTGATTTGCATAGTGACCATATTTCTTGCAGTTATGGCACTGAACTTTACCGATGTCTCGGGGAGGTGGTCTGGTGGTAGCAACATAGGCAAGCAAAGCCTCAGCAGATCCCTGCTGTTCCAGAGTAGTTTTAGTGACCAGACGTTCTTCTTCACGTAGAAGCTCCTGAAGATAGTCATCCAAGATGGGAAGAGAAGCCCTGCTCATCAAGTTAGATCTAATTGTCTTAAACTCCGAACAAAGTTTCATGAGAAACTGATCTCGATGGTTACTTTGCTGTAAGGGAAGTAGTTAAGGTAGGAGTGCTTCAGAGACCGTGGCAAACTTAATCTAATCATATTCTGACCACAGTCTGCGAAAGCCATTGTAATACTCCTAAATAGTTGAGTAAATTGAGAAATGTCAAGTTCCAACTGAAATTGGTGAGTAGCATTGCCTTGTTGATAGATCTTTTTAAGATAGTCCCACATTTCCTGGGTAGTTTTGCAAGGTCTGAGTTTGCAAATAAAATGTGGGTCAACCGAGCCCAGCAACCAGGTTTTGATTATAGCATCCTTAGTATTCCAAGCTAAAATCTTCTTGTCATTGTCCTCACTCAGGTTTAGGTTCAGATCCATCAATGTGTGCCTAGAGTTCCTTTCCCTCTAACTAAATTCGAAATTGGAAGGCCCATGAGGTATAATTTTTTCCATCAAACTGAACCAGGGCAATTTCAAAATTTTCCATGACGAGCAGATGAATAAAATTTTCACACTGGAGTAATAAGAGCAAGGAAGGAAGTCTAGTAACTAGCAGTAACTATAACTAGAAGCAGTACCAGTACCCAGAGCAAGCAACCCAGACAGCAAGAACTAGATCAACAGCAATAATGTGATGATGAATGACAGTTACTAGCAGAATGATGAACAAGAAATCAACAGCAAGAAAACTGAACAGCAACAGCAGTAAAACTTAGTCAGACCAAATCTTGACTAGAACTGTTCCCAGGGTGCTGTTCCACTATTTTAAACCGATCAGACCACAATCAACCGTATACAGCAGCAAGAAGTCCCACGATTTTAATAGCAACAAGAAATTTCAGCAAGAAATAGAACTGTAGGCAACTTCCAATTGCAGCAATAAAAGGCAAGAAGTCTCTCTAGCAAGAAACAGTAATAACACTGTAGCAAAAAAACAGCCCGACCAAAAAAATGCACAAAAACAGTGCAGAAGTTGTCCCTGTCGTGCAGTGTATGGATTCCCACATGGGCCCCAGCAGATGATCGATGGCCAGATCAAAGAGTGGGGATGGAAGGGTGGAGTATTTTCGCACCTATTGGAAGTGGTCCTAGGCAGAACAAATCGAAATCCAAAATTCTGGACAGCTGAGATGAAAACAAGTGGATAAAACTGGATTTCCACAAAAAATAGTAGAAGGCCTACCTCTGATGATCCATAAATCTTGAAAAATTGTTCATAAATATGAAGAGAACCAGGCGGCCAAGATGGGCTGCTTCCGCTGATATGGTGATGATGATCGCAGGTGGGCCATGTCTGATTTGAGATGATCAGGGTTGATCACAGACGATCAGGTGGCAGAAATGGTCTTTGAATGGCTTCCAGATCTTTGAAGATGAGGATCCACAAAAACTTGGATCTTAAAGAAGAAAGATAACTGGAGTACTAGCTCTTATACCATGTCATTGTGAGAGATGGAAACATAACACAGTAGTTGGCTCAATACTGTATCCTTTTGAGGGTCGACTGTCTTTCATATATTTAGGGGCTTAATGCCCTAATTACAATCAATTAAGTATCTCAGATCCTAAACTATAGCAACAAACTAAGTAATATCCTTAGACTAAGTACAATACAATAAATGGGCCTACTGAGATTGGGCAAGGATTGACAAAATGGACTCAAATTCAGGCCGTAAGTTCATGAAGAACTGGTTAATATGAGCATTCTTTTGTATTTTGATGACTGAAGAGAGAGCCTTTGATGGTACTACACTCAAGATCATGGAAGAAATTTTATACCATAAAGTTAGATAGCCATTGTAATTGTCTTGGGTAGTTTTATCTCCTTGCTGATACTTAGCTAATTCAGGTTCCAGTTGAAATTGCCTAGCCTTGTTTGTCTGATGATATAACTTCAAATGAGCCCACAAATCTGAGGCCTTCTTAAAAGCTTGCAGGAAAGACTAATGTCAGGTTCAATAGAGTTAAGAACCCAGGTAACCACTTTAGAATTACTTGGGACCAAGTGGCTATAGATTTATCACCATCAATGGGTTTCAAGGTTGTTCTATCAAGAAATCCCCCTAGTCCCTTGCCTTCCACAAAATGTTGTTGATGAAAGGACCATGCCATGTAATCTTTCCCATTGAATTTAACTGAAATAATGTCAGTTTTCTCCATATAAACAAATATCAAATGTTCAGGTCAAAGAAATGGGAAAACCCTAAAAAAATTCAACTGAAATGGCCCCTGATCTTTAATCCAATTCCTAGTGCCCACTGTTCTGGAATGCACAAAGGGCTTATATAAAATCTCCTCACCTCAAACTGGAAATTAGACTTCCAGGTTATGATTATGATGTTGCTACACACCTTCTAACCAAATATGATGAAGATCCAACCATTGATTTTAGAAATCAATGGAGTTGATGAATATGGGTTCTTAAAACTGTTGATTAGCAAGAGGTATTGAAACACTGACCTGGAGGTAGCCAAAAACGCCAGAAAAATATGGAGAAATCCTGAAAAACTCAGTCGACCCATGCTGGAGAAGATTGCTTTGATCAGATGATAGATGGTGGGCCCGACTGTTGATTGACTCAGATATGGATGTCAACTGGCACAGAGGTAGGGTTTGACTTCTTCCTAGCTCCAATCAGAATGGAGTTGATTGGCTATTAATCCCCAGAGGGATTAGAATGACTCAGCCGAATAAAACCTTGAAAAAAGAAAATTTGAGGAGCAGATAATCCATTACTCAGATACATGATCTGAGTGTTCCTAACGAGTATTCTTCTTGGCAGAAATGTTGCTTCTTTTCAGCAAAACTGGGCTCTTATAGCATGTAATCAGAGAGAGAAGAAGAAGAAGAAGAAGAAATAGAGGGTTGTGCAAGGTGTATCCTCATTGGATCGACCACCAATTTATAATGAATGTCTTACTATTACAATACCTTTTTGTTAAGGAAAGATTATAATGAATTACAATGTTATCAGTACTAAGAATATAAAGAGGAATCTCATATTGTTAGAACGTCTAGTCACTTCTACGTGAGAGACAATCCACTCCTTTGACTATGTACAAGCGTGTGGACTTGCAATGAACCTGGGTAAAGTTGACCTCTTCTACAGGGGTTGGGTGTTTCGAGGAGCTTGGTCTTTGGCTGATATTATTCATTGCAAATTTTGGCAACTTCCCGTTTTCTATCTTGGCCTTTTGTCGGAGCAAAGTCAAAATCTAAATGGTTGTGGGAGCCAGTGATTGAAAATCTTGAGAGGAATCTGTCATCCTGGAAGAAGTACTGCTTGTCTTTGGGTGGGAAAATCACTCTAATTAAGCCTTTTCTAGCTAATCTTCCGATTTATTATATTTTGCTCTTCAAGAGGCTGAAGGGTGTAATTGAGTGGTTGGATCGTCTTTGGAGGAACTTCTTATGGGAGGGTCAGGGTGATAAGAAGAAATTATTTGTAATGAAGTGAAGTGAGGTGATTAAACCTAAATGGAGCGGGGTCCAGCCATTGTTAGCTTGGAAAATAAGAATTGTCGGTGAAAGCTTTCTGTCTGGCCTCAAAGGGGAATCACCCCCCTAGGGCTTCTTCTTCCCTTTGGTTGAGGTTGGTTCTTTCTCGGGTGTAGGCTTTTTATTGATTAGCTCTAGAAATTACGGCAAAGATTTCCACAACTGATATTCTAAGGAAAAGAGGGCTGACCTCGAATAACATTGCTGGCATCTGTGTGATATGTGGCAAGGAGTTGGTTAACCATATCTCTCTCCATTGTGAGGTGGCAGTCTTGGTGTGGAGTAAGTGACTAACTTTATTGAGAGGTGTGGTCTTGCTTGGTGTGGCCCAAGAATATCGTGGATGTGGTGGAGTCATGGTTATGTGGGTGTGTCTTATGGAGTATTATTCCGTTTGCAAAGGAAAGAAAAGGATCTTTAGGGGCTCTTTTTTCTTCAATAGCAAAGATGATTTCTAGCTCACCTTAAATATTGCGAAATGGGCTTTGGTCAAAAAGGAGTTTTCCAATTTCAACCTAAATGATATCCTATTTAATTGGGAAGCTTGTATGGGGTGTGGCCCAATTAAGGTGAGGAGATTTGTTCTTTGGTCTCCCCCTCCTATTGGGGTTTTGAAATTTAATGTGGATGGTGTTAGAAACGAGTAGAAACCAGGATCTCTAGATATTGCGTACAGATTACTGCGGAAATAACTATGAAAGAATATGATTAAAATCATACCTGCGAGATCTCTCTGATTTGATCTCGATCTTATAGTAACCCGAAAGACTCAAGATCTTCTACTGTATTCCCATATGCTCGAAGTCGCACCAGGGAGTGGGCCTCTTTTGCGAATTCTCTTTGCTCTCCCAAAACCGAGATTTCTCTCTTCTTATTCTTGTGTGTTAACCTAGAGAGCAGTAACACCTATTTATAGGCTACAATAGGAACCTTAAGAAGGAAATAAGGATAGGTTCCTTATGGAAACAGGAAACCCTAATTCGACCCAAATTAGAATCGTAGTTCCATAAATTACAATTCAGTCTACTAAAGAATTGTAATTGCACTCCAGTCCTTATTCTCAAAATAATATATCGAGCTTCTTGTTATTAAATGCTTATTAGTCTCCCCACGTTGAGATTTCAGATATCCATCGATTAAATAATTACTGACATCTATATTTAATCGATATCTTTATAATTCCTTGAGCTTTACACTTAACTTATTTGATATGTCGGACACAAAGTCCACCTGTAGGGTTTGACATAATCAAAACTTAAAATCTTCATCAAGGGGAAATCATCAATCCCTATTACGGGACGTGGATTCCGTCAATAAACTAATATCCACCATATACGTAGTGTAGTCACCCAATTTACTGAGATTGTTGACCCATAAAAGATTTCACTCCTTTGTAAATCAAAATGCCAAACACTAAATGTATGTGTCCATTATTTATGTCGGGATTAAGAGTAGAAGCACTCATAATAACCATTTGGATGTTCATCGTCTTATATAGTCAGTAATAAGACAATAAACTCAAAAACCGGTCCTGTTCAATGCACACAAAGCGTACTAGCATAATGAGTCGAAACTATACCGTTTCTCGCAGCCAAGACAAGCCTGCTAAAACATCATGCTACAATCGTACCGATGGTGTATCCAAATCCATCTAGATTGTGAACAACAACTTATATTCTATAAGAACCGACAAATAAGTCTTCCGTGTGTAAGTAGAACTCTACACACCAACTTGTCTACTTTATATAATAAAAGACACTCACATGCATAATAATTAATAATGCAACCATTTGCCCATACAAAATCTCAATTAGATGAGAAGACAAAATATACAAAAAACGAACCAGTCGAAGACAAATACATAAAAGTATGTTTTTAGTATAAATTCCCAATAGATGGAGCTTTGAGGGGGAATCTAGGGCCATCAGGAATTGGCGAAGTGCTTCTCAACAATAAGAGCGGGGTTTTAGTTTTGATCTTTAAGTTTGTGGGTATTTGCGACTCTAGTGAAGCGGAGGTGTTAGCTATTTTGGAAGTTACTTAGTTGTTTGTGAGAAATTTTAATGGTAGCCTTCTTATGGAAAGCGATTCTTCTAATATGATAGCTTGGGTGTCTAATCGGAAGGCTTTCTGTCATGACCCTAGATCGGGACTGTGCTAACGAAGGGTCCTAACCAGGGAACGCGGCGTGGCGGGCAAGAAAATTTTGCCCGCGCACGTTATTTCCCACAGGTTTCCGCGGTGAGGATGCCAAAAACACGATACCTCATATACAAATACAAATTTATTTCGCGGAAGCATGCAGTAAATCCAAGTAACTGAAACATAATTGTAAAATCCCATGACTTATGTCAGATTGAGAAACATAACAAAGCATACCCATATCATTAGAG
Organism: Umbellularia californica; assembly: GCA_028538565.1. Lineage (NCBI taxonomy): Eukaryota > Viridiplantae > Streptophyta > Magnoliopsida > Laurales > Lauraceae > Umbellularia > Umbellularia californica. The sequence continues at coordinate 28,583,537 of JAPQWN010000012.1, read as the reverse complement.
TTTAATATTTACACCAAAGAAAGTAAGTTGATTTATACATCCCAAAAGTAAAGCCAACAAAGGCTGAAATTATTAATGTGAAGAAGAAGAAGAAGATTGGAGAGAAAGTTTATGCCTCAATGTGTGGTTCGTTTGAATATTTATAATTACATTATACCCTAATCAAGGGCCCTAAACATCCTAATCAGTACAATCAGAATAAAGAATAATCAATCTCCTAATCTAAACAAGGAAGTAAATAAGAGATAAATTAGCAACCTAATCTAAGATGATCCCACACGTGGGATTTTATATACAGCTGTGTACAAGCCCTTGATGGGCTGGGCCTAGTGGGCCTAAGCCACATTAACTTCTACACTCCCCCTCAAATTGATGTGGTAAGGCAGAAAACATCAATTTACAAGTAAGATCATGATGACGCGTTTTGGGTAGAGCCTTGGTGAATATATCCGCCAACTGGTTAAAAGTAGAGACATGAGGCAAATATATCTTCTCAGTAACAACATGCTGACGGATGAAGTGACAATCAATCTCAATGTGCTTCATTCTTTCATGAAAGACCGGATTGTTGGCAATTCTGGTAGCACTGATGTTGTCACCATGAAGAGGGGTAGAACGACCAATAAGAACACCGAATTCACAAAGAAGACGGCGTAGCCAGATGATTTCAGCACTAGCGGATGACATTGCCCTATATTCTGCCTCAGCAGAAGACTTCAATGGTTTGTTTTTTGCACTTCCATGAAATCAGAGAGTCATCAAGAAATATACACCAGCCAGTGGTAGAGCGCCGAGAATCTGGACAACCAGCCCAGTCGAATCAGCATAAGCGGATAGGCACAAAGAAGTACCAGAAGGGCAGAAGAGACCATGGTGAAGAGTGCCTTTAACATAACGGAGTATGCCTAAAGCAGCAGCAAGGTGAGGTTTGTGTGGATCGCTAACAAACTGGCTAATCGTATGAACTGCATGAGTAATATTCGGCCAAGTCATAATTAAGTAGAGCAAACTACCAACTATCCGCCGGAAAACTGAGGGATCAGCCAGGGGAGGGCCATCATCTGAACTGAGTTTGCTGTTTAATTCCATAGGTGTATCAATAGTGTGAGCATCATCAAGCCTGGCCGAAGCGATCAAATCGGTAGCATATTTGCACTGATGGACCCTAATGTCAGATTTGTTACGCACAAACTCAAGCCCCAGAAAGTAGGTGAGAGGACCAAGATCCTTCATTCTGAAGTGACGAGTAAGATGAAGTTTGAGATCTGTAATGCCAGTAACATCATTGCCACTAATAATCATATCATCAACATAGACTAACAGAAATGTGTAGCCTTTTGGTGTCCATCTAAGGAAGAAGGAACTATCAGAGTGACTCTGGCAAAATCCAGCTTGAAGGAGTGCTGTCCGAAATTTATCAAACCAAGCCCTGGGAGCCTGCTTAAGTCCAAAAAGAGCTTTTCTCAATTTACAAACATGCTGTGGAGGACAAGCATATCCCGGAGGTGGTTTTAAATACACAGTCTCACGCAAGTCGCCATGAAGAAAGGCATTTTTGACATCCATTTGCCATAGGGGCCAGTTGCGGGCTACAGCTACACAAAGAAGAGTGCGAACAGTGGTCATTTTAGCCACTGGTGCGGAGGTCTCTTCATAGTCAATCCCATATTCCTGCTTGTAACCCTGTGCAACCAATCGGGCTTTATAGCGGTCAAGACTCCCATCAGAGTGAACTTTTATGGAATAGATCCATTTATTGTCGATTATAGATGCGCCGAAAGGGGCCGGTACCAAATCCCATGTTTTGTTTGCTTCAAGAGCAAGCAACTCTTCAGTCATAGCATCCTGCCAGTAAGCAATCTTCGAGGTCTGTGAATATGAGGTGGGTATAGGAGCACTATCCAAAGAAGTGAAAAGAGCAGGAAAGCCATAACGGTCAGGGGCAACTGAAGGACGGCTAGAGCGTCGCAGGGGTATGATACTTTTAGAAGAAGCATTAATACCTGAGGGTGCAGTAGGTGGCACTGGAAGAGGATCAGGAGAAGGAGTCCCCACAGGAGGAACCGTGTTACGCCGAACATAGACATTGGTAATAGGTGGTGGAGAAGTAGTCGCAGGGAATTTGGGCATATAAGACACAACAACAGGATGAGTATCCAAATGCAAAGAAAAGAAGGGAATGCGTTCCAAGAAGATCACATTACGAGATATTCGCATGCGTTTTTCAGATTGATCATAACATAGAAATCCCTTGTGTTCAGTATTGTAACCCAGAAAGACACATTTGACAGCCTTTGGTGACAACTTAGTGCGCTCTATAGAAGGAAGATGAACAAAGCACAAGCAACCAAAAACTCGTAAGTGAGAATATGAAGGGGCATGACCAAAGAGAGTTTCATAAGGAGTCGTCTTTCCTAGAATGGAGCTAGGGTGATGATTGAGGAGATACACAGTGGTTTGTGCAGCATCTCACCAAAAAGTGGGAGGAACTAAGGATGCAAGGAGGAGAGTATGAACAGTTTCAAGAATATGTCTGTTCTTTCTCTCCGCAACACCATTTTGCTGAGGAGTATGTGGGCAGGATTTTTGGTGAAGAATTCCTTTATCAGAAAGGAAGGCAGAGAATTCATGGGACATGTATTCGCCACCGGAGTCAGACCTAAGAATTTTTATTTATTTCTTAAATTGTGTTTGAACCATTTTGTAAAACTTTTGGAAAAGAGAAAATACTTCAGATTTGAAGCGCATGAAATAAATCCAAGTGAACCGAGAATGATCATCAATAAATGTCACATAGTACTTAAACCCTGTCCTACTCAATGTGGGTGCAATTCCCCAAACATCTGTGTGAATAATGTCAAAAGATGACAATGCACGAGAGCGATGAATAAGAAAAGGCAAAATATGACTCTTACTCAAGCAACACGTTTCACACTTTGATTGAAGGAAAGAGGACATTATTTTATTATCAAAAGTAGGTTCTAAACAACCAATTTTAAACAAAGAAAGTAAATAAGCATTGTTCACATGACCAAGACGACTATGCCACATAGTCCACAATTTATTGAGATTAGGAGAAGAAGAAGAAAATAGGGAATGATGTCCAATGTCCAGCAGAAACAGTCGACCATGTTTACTCCCCGTCGCGATCACCTTCCCAGTTTGCCACCCCTGTATGACACAACCAGTGGAAAAGAAGTTGACACTATACCCATCATCAATAAGTTGTCTTACAAAAAGTAAATTGGCTGATAATTTGGGAACGAAGTAGACATTGGGAAGGTTGATGGACTGGCCAGAGACACTAGATAAAGTAATGGTACCAATACCATAAATAATTAATTGGTCTCCATTAGCGGTGGTGATTTTGTTTTTGCCAAGGTAAGGGTGAGAGTCTGTAAAGCTACTTTCTATAGAAGTCATGTGGTTAGATGCTCCTGAATCAACCAAGTGGATGGGGTGATAGTTGAAGACAGAGAGACTGAAGAATGAAAAGCAGGAAATGCTATAGGAGAATGAGTTTGACACTGACCACCATTAAAGACCATAGATGCGTAGGCAGAGGTCACCGTGTTCTGAATCAGTTCTTGAATCTGGGAAGGAGTCATGGAGACGGACTTGGAAGATGTGCTTCCCGTATCAGGGAAAGGTGCTTGAACTTGGAAGTAGCTGGAGCATTATGTTTGGAAGGATTCTGCTTCTGTTGAGCCCATTCTTTCGCTGTAAGCTGCGATAGTCATCAATAAGATGACCAGAGTGTTTGCAATATCTGCAAACCAATTTCTTACGACAGTTCTTGGCAATATGACCGAAACCTTTACATTCATAGCATTGAGCGGGCTTCTGATTGGGGGTTGCTAGGAGAGCAGAATCAGCCGAAAGAGGAGCTAGGAATGCCTTTGGTTATTCAGTAATAGCACGCTGTGAGTGGAGGCGAAGTTCTTCGCGAAGGACTTCTTGGAAGCATATATCCAGGTTTGCAGAGACTTCTCTATTCATGAGAGCCGATCAAACAGATTCGAATTCGGGTCTCAGATTCATGGGGAACTGGTTGATGTGGGTGTCCTCTTGTAATTTAAGAGCCTCTGACAGAAACCCAGAAGAAACAGTTTGGATAATCATAGCATCCCTCTCAGTCCATAAGGTGGGAAATCCATTGAAGTATTCCTGCACCGTTTTATCACCTTGACTGAATTTAGCAATTTCACTAATTGAAATTTGCGGGCTTTATTAGTTTGATGATAAACTTTCTTGAGATGAGCCCACATATCAGCTGCGGTAGTATAAGCTTGAAGAGCAATGGCAAGAGAAGGATCAATGGAGTTAAGAATCCAATTGATTACCTTAGCATTTTCTTTAGACCAGGTGGATAAGGCTTTTGTGTCAGCAATACTTGCAGTAGTAGGTTTAGTTATCGATCCATCAAAATAACCAAATAGTCCTTGGCCTTCTACAAAATTCTTTAGATGAAAAGACCAGGCCATATAATTATTCCCATTAAACTTAACTGGAATAACATCATATTTTTCCATTGTTACCGGATAAAGCAGAGAGAACACACAAATCAGTGAGCCAGATAGGACCAGGGAAGAACCAGCAGCAGAGACCACAAAGAAAGTAGTAGCAGAGAAGAATACCAATAGTGAAAAAACAGCAACAGAGAAGAACAGTAGCAGTTCAACAGTTCAGCAGTAGTGGATGAGGCGTCCAAACAACCCCCAGATCCAAGATAGCACTTCAATAGTAGTAGATGAGGATTCTAATCGCACACAGCACACACAGGTGCAAGATGAGACTTCCAAACAGCCCCCAGATCCAAGACAGTACTTCAATATTGTTGGATGAGTCTTCCAATCGCACCCAGCACACAGGTGCAATTTGTTTTACAAAAAATCAGTCCAGGCGAACTTGATTTTACTGGCTGGATCCTTTCGTGGGGCCCATAGAGAGATCTGATTGATGATCAGATGACATGCTAGAAACCAGGATCAAATTCTCTTTCCAGTAGTGTAGGTTGCATCAAAATCCATTCAGAATCTAGGATTTTGTGCGGCTGTGATGAAAACTATTTCAAAAAATTGAGTAATCACAAGATGGATCAAAAGGCCTACCTCTGGTCGCTGAAAAATTTTGGAAAAATCTCCAAAAAGACAAGGAGAGATGGGCGACCAAGGCTGGAGAGAGACCTGTGGATTTTGTGATGATCGCTGGTGGGCCACTTTGATCACACTGATGAAACAGTAGGTTTTCACCTACGTTTTGCTTCCAAAAAGCACAAATCCTTGATCTGTGTTTGCTTTGATGATGTAGATGAGATCTCCAAGATATTATGGCTCTGATACCATATTAATGTGAAGAAAAAAAAGAAGATTGGAGAGAAAGTTTATGCCTCAATGTGAGGTTCGTTTGAATATTTATAATTACATTACACCCTACTAATCAGTACAATCAGAATAAAGAATAATCAATCTCCTAATCTAAACAAGGAAGTAAATAAGACATAAATCAGCAACCTAATCTAAGATGATCCCACACGTGGGATTTTATATGCAGCTTTGTACAAGCCCTTGATGGGCTGGGCCTAGTGGGCCTAAGCCACATTATCTTCTATAGAAATAACAAAAAAAATTTGACAACTCTCCCCGAAAGATGATGCGCATCTCATGGCCCAATCCGATGTCTAGATGACATCGTCGGGCTGCCACTCTCCAGCAAACACGGCCGCCAGCTGCCTCTTCCGGCTCAGCCTCAATGGCAACTGGGTCTGCAATTGGGCACCAAAACAATAAAGGATCAGACATGGCAGTCTGACATGTGAATAATGCACATCATAACACGGTAAATATAAACATCAATCCATTTTTTCAAAACTAAAGTACATTTGAAAAAATTTAAAGATAAGCAATAATGAGATTGCGAGAGAAAACATTGAAATAAATATGTAAAGAAGAGACATGAATAGTAAAAACTGACAAGATAGTTGGCAACCACACAAAGCTATATTCTCCTGTCACTGAGGTGACAAGAGCAGACATATAGGTAACCGTCGCCATACGAGATGGCCGGAGCTGACATATATATATATAGTAACCTAGTATAGCTGGGCATCGAACAAAATCCGCCTCGAACGGATAGCATACAAACAAAATCCAAACTGTAGTTGGTAGAAATATTTAAGGATCCCAGGCTGAGTGATCAAACCGACTCGGCGACCCAAGCTTAGTGGTGCCGACTAAAAATTTGAGCGAACTTAAACATATCCAAGGAAACGTATTTCAAATTGATCAGGAACTACTCTGTATAGAAACATATACAAACATACAGAAAATAACAAACGAGTAGCCCTATTAAAATTTCCACAACGTGGCGAGCCACACAAAATTCTCCTCAAAATATTTTATGAGAGAACATGCAAGTTTTCAAATCTGGAATGGAAATAATATATGTGGTTAAGTGATTGGTCAAGGGTTGTCTCAGTGAGTACTTAGCGTACAAATGTCGGTTTATGAACAATAATTTGGTGCCTCCGAAGTTTTCCGACATTTGAAATATCTGAGTACACAACAAGACTTGGTGAGGTACAAGAATGTCCACTAGCAAAATCCCTGCTACTCCCATTGTTGGAAGTAGGTGGGCCTCGTGGATAGGTTTTCAAAACTTTTGACCCACTTAATGCAGGGATCAAGTATCCATAAGGCCACAAACCCAATTCAGGATGCAAGACCTCTTACTCATTAATCAAGATTAGCAAGAAAACTCTATCTAGAAGATAGAAATAGTAGCAAACAAGCAAGCATGAAATTCTACAATATAAATAAAGTAGATCTCACCTTGGGAGCTCGGTTGTGCTCTAATGGAGGAGTTGACAACTTGCTTGATGAAGAACGCTTTCTCTAAAGCAAATAGGATCTCCAAAACTTTGTTGTCTTCCACGCTATGACCCTCTTTCAAATTTCTTTCTCAAGGAGAATGGTGGGATCTCCAAAAGAAATCAAGTAGAAACTCAGAAAGGCAAACCAGAAGAGAAATTAGAAGAGAGAGGAGAGAGGGGTGTGCAACTCTTGCACTTGGGCGTGAATTCCAAAAGTGACTTTGGACGCCCTCTCCTTAATTTATAGTATAAGCAACCTTCTCTTCCTATTATTATTAGAAGTCCTACTTCCATAATAATTTTTAACTTTCTATTCCTTTCCTTTTAGAGTTCAAGTAGAATTAGTAACAATCTAATAATTGGGCTAGTGTGGGGACCACTAGGGATTCCATAGAAGCTGGCTCCAACTGGGACACCCTAACCCCACATCTCATGTGCAATCTGGGACCACAATTAATTGCAAATAACTTTACTATATAAATGCAACTGAACTCCAGTCTTAGGAATAAATTACAAGAAGACCAAGGATGAAAATAGCGGTAGCAGCGGGCGTAGCGGCCCGCCGCCAAACCGCTACGAAGCGGGGATACGTAGCGTAACGGGGATATGTAGCGGCGTAGCGGTGCGATTTGAAAAAATAGCCAAAAAATTCTGAAAAAATTTCAGAAAATCCAAAAAATTGTAAAATGAAAAAATGTGGTTCTTTTGCAAAAGTAAGAAAAGGGGGCGTAGCGGTGCCCTCAATATATGAGATTCTGTATCGCTGTATAAATAGAAAATAATAGTAATGCTTAGTTTTTTCACATGTATTCATGTTTCTTAGTCATGCTAACTTAAAAAGTAATGGAAAGCTCATAAAAAAAAAACTAGAACATGAAATAAAGGCATAAGAATTAAGAAGACTTAAGAGTTAGGTCATTAGTCATTACTCAATACTCATTAGTTAACATTGAACAATCAAATATCAATACTTCAACATTCAAGGTTCAAATTCAATTAAGTGAATGAACTATGAAGTGATCAACATTCATCAATTAACATTCAACACCAATTTAGAAATGACAAAGAATAGAGAGTTAGTGAAGGAAATAAGAATACCTTAATCACCACCAAAAGGAACGTCTACCAAGATTCAAGGGGCTATGGTTATCCTCATCCCCATCAGTGTTATCATTTCTATTGGCACCATAATGAATTTGGTATTGATGAGTATTGGGATCCACAAATCCAAAGAAGGCAGCCGCACCCACATCATAGGAACTTGGAGGAGGTGGAGGTGGATATCTACCATGTTGCATTTCACCATAGTCACCATATGAGTAGGACCCTGAAGTTGAAGATTGTTCTTCTCCTTGTTGTACTTGACCATATGGAAAATAGTCAATACTGTGAGGGTCCTTGTCCACTATAACTAGGGTTCCACGATTCAGCCCATGATGCCACTTGTTGTCCTCCAACACCTCCACCCATATATCCTTGTTCGTTACTACCTCCGGGAGCAGGTGGTGAGACTCTCCGATGCCGTTGATAACCACGATTTCCTTTCATTCTTTCCGGAAAGTCCTGTACCTCCTCTACAGGAATGACATCTTCCTGATTATGTTGGTAATATTCACTAGTAGCACCTGTCCTATTAGTGTTTCCTGCTCCATCTCCCCCATCTCCTCCACCATGGCTACTTGAAGAGACGGTGGTACTCGTCCTTTCAGAAGATGACACAACATGAGCAGGTTCTTTCCCCTTAGGTTGTGGCTGCGGGCCTTGCGGCTATGCACTTGAGCCTTCTCCTCCAAGTGGGGGTGGGGCACCCTCTGCCTCGCCCATATCTTCATCAAACAAATCTCTAACCTCCTGAAAGCCCGGATCTGAATCTAGCAATGGATCCTCTATCTCGGCTATCCATGGGAGCAAGGGATCGTCCTCTCTGAATATGTAATCCAAACTAATAGGACAATAGATCGGATCATCCCTTACCCTCCTTTCTCTTGTTTTGTTTCTCAACTTCAAATTGTAATGGCAATAAACAAGCTTGTTAAGTTTTTACATGGTAAGCCGATTCTTGGACTTTGTGTGGATCAAGGAGAAAGTGCTCCAATTCCTGTCACAGTTTGATGAAGTTGTAACTGGACTAAGGATGCGAACAGCCGCTTTCCTTAGAATTGGAGTATCCTCTCCAAAATTCATCCACCAATCAGCTGAAATTCAATGTAAACAAATAAAATTAGATATTTATTTATTTGCTTCCAAGTTCCAATCAATTGAGAGATAAATAACAAAAGCCTAATAAGTTGGGTGATTGGGTCTTTTGTTCATGCCAGGTGGCATTTTTCCAATTGCCCTTATTGCAAGAGGGTCAGCAAAGCCTCCTCTCCTTTGTGTGTATGTAGATATCTACAGTGTGAAAACTAGGAATAAATCAATAAACCATACATGTTTAAGACCTATCTCAAGCATATACATATGTCATCTCAAATCTAAATCACTAACCTCTTGGATGGCTTCGATTGAATCATCAACTCCCAACAATTTTTTCTACACTTTCCTTAATCCTACCTCAACTCCGTATCTATTATATCGCTGTATTGTTGGGCATTGGGGTAGTAGAATTCGGGATTAAGGAAATAGCCTACATTGAAAAAAAGTTGAAATGCAAAATGATTAAACATCAATCAGAGAGCTAGATTACTTTAAAAGCATCAAATAGTGATATACTGATATTGTTATTGAGTACCTGCAGCATGCAATGGATGGTGTAGCTGGTCGCTCCATCGGGCATCAATAATCTTTATATATTCATCATGATATCTAACATTTTCCATGATAGCTTGCTTAGCCCGATCCATTGCTTCATATATATATATCCCAATGTTGGCTTGTCACTATCTACAAGCCGCAACACTCTGACTAAAGGCTCATAAACCTTTAATAAATTAGACACTTTCTTCCAAAATTTATTGTCCCTCATCAAGTTAGGGATCTCAAATTCTGGACCACTTGTTGCATTGCCTCATTTTGAACGAAGCCATTCCTCTGATGCAAACATCTGAATCAGCTCTGTTCTAAAACTTACAAGGCTCTCCATCTCAATGAAATGGGTAACAAACCTAGTTGATCCCAGACGTATCAAGGCATGGTTATTTGTGAATTTTTTCATCAAGCTCAAAAGCCATGAATGATCATAAATAAATCTAGTAATGCCTCTACATGCCTTGATAACTTAAGCAATTTTCTTCTTTTTTCCAATATCTTCCATGATGAGATCTATACAGTGTGCTGCACATGGAGTCCAAAACAGATTAGGCCTTTTATTCTCCAACATCTTACCGGCTGCCTTGAAATTGGCGCCATTATCTGTAACAATCAGTACAATATTCTCTTCTCCCACACTATCTACAACCTTATCCATAAGAGTGTATATATATATTTAGCTGTCCGTCTATGTTCAGATGCATCCATGGACTTCACAAACACACACCCAACGACTGATTACACCAAAAAGTTTATTAATTGTATTTGTGTACCGCTGGTCCACCCATCACACATAATGGTGACCCCATTGTTGCCACATGGGCCTAAAGTTCTCCACCCATGCCTTTATTTCTTTATATTCTTTTTTGAGATATTTAGTGCCTATATCATAAACAGAGGGCGACTGTATTCCTTAGCCAGCTTCTGCGGCAACATCAAGAATTGTTTGGAAATTGGGGGAATCTATTGCTGTAGGTGGTATGTTCTTGTGAATTAGCCGTTTTGCTGTAGCTTTGGCTAACTTATCTCTTGCACTCTTCATCACCCCTTTCATAACACTTGATATATTTTGTTGTTTAGCCCCCTCTTTTCTATGTGCTAGAGGATCAACAGGGGGAGGAACTACTTTTCTAGTAGAAATAACCTCTACATTCCGTTCCCGGGTGCTAAATGCCCTACGCATGGCCCCCGCAATGCCCTTGCCCTTGCTTGGCACAGTAGATGAGCCCCCTGCATCATAATATTTGCTGCTTCCAGTAAATGCACGACGTTCATGTTCTTCTTGGTGACTCATGATGGACTCTTGGCGTGCAGCCTTCATCTGTGCATCTTCATCATCAAAACCTTCATCCCCAAATACATTATAATGGGTAGCATCAACATCTTGCCGCCTTTTTTCTTTTATCTCTATTTTTCTAGCTTTGTTTTGGCCAACCAAAGTTTTCATTCGTTCCCTGACTTCCCTTAGTACCTCTGCACAGCCAGCAACATTGCCAGAAATGTGGCCCAAGTGGTGCTTGAATCTTGTAATGCCCCCATTGGTCACTTTCCCACAAAACTCTCATTTGATTTTCAATCTGTTGTTCTCAACTGCCTCACCAAAGTTCCATGCGGGATCAATATGACGAGGCATTTTCAAAAATCAATTGGCAAACACAAATGCACAATAGAAGACTGAGTACCTATAAATATGAACAAGTAGTATGTTACAAAATAAAAAAAACAAAAAACATGTTAGAGGAAACATATATCTAACACTTAAGAATCATTTTATTGACATTTAATTGGTTTTTCATTACTTAAAGTACAATTTTTTTCAAAAATTTAAAAAATCCGAAAATAAGAAAATAAAAGAAAATTAGGAAAAGACAAATATATGTTGGATTGATCTCTACCAAACATATTCAAAACATTTAGGAGCCCTTTTCAAGACATTTGATTGGCATTCAATTAATAAAAATAATTTTTTTTACAAAAATAAAAAAATCCGAAAATAAAAAAAAGAAAAAAAATGAAAAAAAAGCAATATATGTTGGAATGGTCTATGGGAAACATAGATCTAAAATCTAGGAGCCCTTTCCAAGACATTTGATTGGCATTCAATTATTAAATTTTTTTTTTACAAAAATAACAAAATCCAAAAATAAAAAAGGAAAAAAAATGAAAAACATGCAATATATGTTGGAATGATCTATGGGAAACATAGATCTATAATCTAGGATCCCTTTTCAAGACATTTGATTGGCATTCAATTACTAAAAATATTTTTTTTTTACAAAAATAAAAAAAGGAAAAAAAAATGAAAAACAAACAATATATGTTGGAATGATCTATGGGAAACATAGATCTATAATCTAGGAGCCCTTTCCAAGACATTTGATTGGCATTCAATTATTAAAAATATTTTTTTTTACAAAAATAAAAAAATCCGAAAATAAAAAAAGGAAAAAAAATGAAAAACATGCAATATATGTTGGAATGATCTATGGGAAACATAGATCTATAATCTAGGAGCCCTTTTCAAGACATTTGATTGGCATTCAATTACTAAAAATAATTATTTTTGCGAAAATAAAAAAATCCGAAAAGAAAAAAAGGAAAAAAAAATTGAAAAACAAACAATATATGTTGGAATGATTTATGGGAAACATAGATCTAACAATATGAAGCTATTTTCAAGTTGTTTCATGAGTTTACCATAAGTGATAATGGTTTTTTTTTTTTTTTAAATAACATAAATCCGAAAATAAAAATAACAATATTTAAAAAAAAAACAGAAGATATGCATGCAAGATCAAAAGGAAGTATGGATCTACAATAAAACAAGAAAATGATACCATTATGTTGTGATTCATAGTAGTTAGAGAGTGAAAATCTCAAAAGTCGAAAAAAATTTAAATACCTAGATGACGAATATTGTTTGGAAACTTTAAAATACTTTGAGTAGTTGAATGTTGGTTATTTGGTGGCAAAAAATCTTGAAGAAATCCACACTTGGGAGTTTTGGGACCACAAGGAAGTAGAAAGGAGGAAGAACCAGTAGAAAGAGGGGAAGAGATGACTCAAATGAGGGTTTTTTAACCCTTTTCGCCAAAAGGAGGGGTTTTAATAACCCCCCCGCCACGTATCGGCCGCCACGCGTTCGACGGCCAATACATCGGCCGTGGCGTGGTGGTATCGCCCGCCACGACCGATATATCGGCCGCCATGTAGTTATTTAAATCCTTGAAGAAGACCCTAAACTTCCCTATAACAAGTAAGCCGCGTGGCGGCCGATATTTAAATCCTTGAAGAAGACCCTAAACTTCCCTATAACAACCAGTAGGCCCCTCTATCTATAATATCCATGGATCAATTGGATAAAACCTGTCGCACCAATTTAGATCCATATCTTATTATCATTGAGACCCAATATATTACAGTGATCATCAGTACCATCCAATTAACTCTCAATTGAGATGGGTGCGCACTTACTAATGATAAATTCATTAATTGACACAATGTGATATATCTAATAAGAGGATAGATTCCATCTTGACAATTGCATGTTCCCACAGTCCTACTACCACGTACCCAAGACACCGAGGTGTTGACCTACAATTGGCCTCACTTAACTAGTGACTCAAAGTAAATGAATAAATAGAAACTTGAGTTCATTAATCTCTCAAGATTAAGAGCCTATTGCTAGGAAATTATGAGAGCAGACCTTAAATCATAGTGTTTCATAAGGTGCATCTCATGGTCGTTCAGTACATTTAATGTACCAGAATAATGATCCAGAGTCTTACACTTCGATGATTGAGACAAATCACACTATCTCATAGTGATCATAATGTTGCAACCTTGTCAGATGAGATGCCTAATCTCATCACCGGTTGTGAATCAATTTAAGTATCGGATTTGTGACGTATGTCCATCGTGTGTGGATGGATCTCATCCACACACATGTATCACATCTAATATACTTGTGGGCTCCAGTTCATTTCATGAACCATCATGGCATTTGTATTGGTTATGTGCAAGTAAATAATAATACACCATTCATCTCATGAAATAAAAGCATGATTATATTGATAAATAAAGAAATAAATCAGTTTATTACATCATTCACTGGATTGAGATCATATAATCTGACACCCATTTCCATTAATTCAGGGACCTCGGTTACCTGTCGGTTAACTGACGTTGACCACTCGGTTAACCGCCAGCTGACCATGGGTCTGACTGACACAATTTGAGTCTCTAGTTATTTTTTACTGCCAATCAGTCCGTGAACTGTCGGTCAGGTCTCGGCTAACCGCCCCCCAAGGTCAGTTAACCGACACCTATTTTCCTGATTTTTCCTGCATACTGTTATTCTAACCGAGCTCCACCTCTAGGAACCGACAGCTGGCTGACCTTCCCATGAAAATTGAGTTTTGAACTCTACAGCAAATGGTCCTTTTCCCAAATCAAGTCCTCTCTTCCTCCTCCTCAAACAACAACTTCCTACACCTGAATTGAGCTCTTCTTAGCTCCAAATAATGCTCCATTCAACCACACACATTGCCAACCGTTCCATTTATAATTTTAGATGCAGAAAACATAAACCAAACACAGAAACTGCAGAATTTAAACATTGCTTCCATTAAAGAATTTACCAACATACTATTGCTTACAATTGAACTTATGCAATCAATTTAGCATAACAAAGATGAAATATACTCATTGGAAGAAGAACATCCTACTGTTATAACAGAATTTCCTGCAGAAAACTTGAATACAATCCATTCACTAAATACACTTTAAAAATCAAATTACCCATGGTAAACAGAATCAATTGAACTTACTAGAAATTCCAACTCAGAATTTAGAAAAGGAACTGAAATTCAGCTTTGCATGCATTCATTATCAGATTATTCACTTGCCCTTGCACCAACTGGGTTCTAAATACACTGCAATAACTCCTCTCAACAGCTGGGAGCTCCAATCTACAAAAGCCCCATGAAAAATCATCTCAAAAGCCCCCAAATTTTGAAAGAGAAAGAGTCCCTTGAAGAGAAACATTGCATGCATGATTAGAAGATTCCTAAGGGTCTAGAAAACCCAAATCTCAGAGGAGAATGCAACTCCTTACCTGGAAATGCTCTATCCAGGCAGAAAGGCTTGAAGAGGAAGATGAATTGACCAGAAAATCTTCAAATTGGTACTAATGGAGAGCTTAGAGAGGAGAAGTTGAAGATGAACTCAGATTTTCAGTTTGGGCTGTGAATAGGTGGGACATGCAAGAGGAAGGAGCTGGAAGGGAAGAAGTGAAAACTCTTCTCTGGTTCAGTCTGAAACAGAAATGAAGAGGAAAAAAATACGTTGGTTTGGTTTTCTAAGTCAAGAGGACTGTGGGCCCCATTGCACTTGAGCTACAAGGCTTGGATATCCCATTTGTGGGCCCCAGATGCGATCGACAAAGAAGGGAAAATCGATCACCGAAATATCTCATTTTTGACTTCCGAGAAGCACATTTTTTCATAATTTGAAAACATTGGAATTCGTGCACAGATTTTGATGTGAAAAGTCTGTTTTGCCCTTTAGGTTGAAAAATCTGGTTTCTAGGCTTCGAACACGGATGGAATGAACACAAAAGTTGTAGAGATTAATTTGATCTATCAAAAGGAATAAAAATGATTTTTTTTTTTTCAAAATCATTGATAAACCTCCACACTTCGAACAATACAAAGGGGTCCTAGAGTGTGTCAGGCTAAGTTCAAAGGCTCTCAAAATTTCCCAAAGCTATGAAAAATCTAATCAAACTCACAACCTAAACCACGTGTCCCCTAATCCCACTTAGAGAACTTATAATCGACTTAATTAACATTAAACACATCAAACCTGGGTCGGGGTCTTACACTTTCCCTTGGAGATTTTAGTTTCATTTTAGTGAAATCAGGGAGCTTTTTTCTTCTTCTTCTGACGTTGCTTTCCATCGTGAGGTTAGGTCAGCTAATTCTATGGTGGATGAATTTTAGCCAAGCAGGGAGTTGAGAGGATATCTACTTGCGTGGGTCTTGTTATGTAATTTGGGGTTGGGTGGGGGTGCAATGCTATTGTATCCTCCTGTTGTTTTCTTAGGTTTTCTTTCTTTGTAATTTTCCTTTCTAATGGAAGCTTCTGTTGCCGATTAAAAAAAAAAAAAAAAAAAACAGATCTTTAATTTGGTGTTTCTTTGAATTTCCTGTGCTGGAAATGCCAAAACTACAAACGAATATGGGTTTGTAGGTTGTTAAAGGGGAGTGAATCCACGGTATCAGCCTGTTTATTGACTGCATCAAGTATCATGGAAATTTTTGTCTTCTGTAGTCATTGAACTGTTTGTTCTAATAACACAATGTGAATTCATGCAATATTTCCTTTCTTTTCTTGATCGTGAAGCTAAATTATTAAAGATTAATTCCTGTTTCCTTCATTATTTGCTTTCTTTTTCTTGATTCTGAAGCTAAATGATCAAAGATTAATTGCTGTTTCATTCCTGATATTTCAGATATAGTTGTTGTCGTGGCGTTGGTCATATTAGTTGGTTTGTTTAGCATGCAACATTATGGTACAGATAGAGTTGGATGGCTTTTCGCACCTATAGTCCTTCTATGGTTTCTCTTTGTTGGAGCTATTGGGGCTTTCAACATATGGAAATATGACAGTTCAGTTCTGAAAGCCTTCTCTCCAGTTTACGTTTACCGATATTTCAAACGAGGTGGTAAAGACAGATGGACCTCCCTTGGAGGGATTATGCTTAGTATCACAGGTTTGCCAATTTAAACCTTGTTGCAATTTCCTTTTGAACTTGTTTTGACCTTTCTAGCCATGCTTATATACAGAGAAATATCGTTGTTGCAGGAACTGAAGCACTCTTTGCAGACCTGTCTCATTTTCCTGTATTAGCTGTTCAGGTAAATTGCATGTCATCCGTTTAAAGTGTGCCTCGATGTGTAATTAGTTGGAATATTTTGGCAGTGTGGATTATTATTTGTTTAACATTGCCCTTCAAGAGTGTATTCTAAACTGTCAGTGAGCTTTCGAAACAAGGGTGAGAATTGGAATAATGAATCGTGATGCTTCCTTTGTATGTATTCTGAATTTATAATACACATCTTTCTATGATTACAACTGACCACATCTAGTCAAGAATATTTACACAATCTAGATCGTAAAACTAAGGACTATAGAAGGAATATACATTCAGTCAATGATACACTTGAATCATATAAAATCTGCTGTTAGTCTTCTTGGACTAGCTTGACCCGTTGGGTTGACCAGACCCATTGGATTGTTCTTGATCTGTGTCGTGACACCTCCCATCAAGCTCTGGATGGGAGCTAGTGAGCATCGAGAGCTTGGAGACCAATTGCAGGAATCTTGGTGAAGGATGACTCTGATATAATGCAAAAGAGCAAAAGAGAGAGAAACACAAACGTTTGGAAGAAAAGTGATGCCTCCATTGAGGATCGACCAATACTTTTATAATTAGATTCATCCTAATTACATGCTAAAAATCAGCAGAGATTACATACTAATTACAATCATAATCAATAATAATCAATGAATGAAAGAATCCTAATCTTCTATACGAGGCAGTATATCTTTGATACAGAATGGGAAGTCCCACACGTGGGATTCTCTTCATGGGCCCAGATGGGCCTGGTGTACATGGGCCTTTTTATTTCTACATTCTACATTCCCCCTCAAATTGATGTGGTAAGGCAGAAAACATCAATTTGCTAGTAAGATCATGATGACGCGGTTTGGGTAGAGCCTTGTTGAAGATATCCGCCAACTGATTAAAAGTGGAGACATGAGGTAAAGATATCTTCTCAGTAACAACATGCTGACGGATGAAGTGACAATCAATCTCAATATGCTTCGTTCTTTCATGAAAGACTGGATTGTTTGCAATTCTGGTAGCACTAGTGTTGTCACCGTGAAGCGGGGTAGAACGACGAAGAACACCGAATTCACAGAGAAGACGGCGTAGCCAGATGATTTCAGCACTCGCGGAAGACATTGCCCGATATTCAGCTTCGGCAGAAGACTTCGAAACGGTGGTTTGTTTCTTGCACTTCCACGAAATCAGAGAGTTCCCAGGGAACATACACCAGCCAGTGGTAGAGCGCCGAGAGTCTGGACAACCAGCCCAGTCGGCATCAGCATAAGCGGAGAGACACAAAGAATTACCAGAAGGGTAGAAGAGACCATGGTGAAGAGTGCCTTTAACATAACGGAGTATGCGTAAAGCAGCAGCAGGGTGAGGTTTGTGTGGATTGCTAACAAACTGGCTAACCGTATGAACCGCGTGAGAAATATCCGGCCGAGTCATAGTTAAGTAGAGCAAACTACCAACTATCCGCCGGAAAACTGAAGGATCATCCAGGGGAGAGCCATCATCTGAACTGAGTTTGCAGTTTAATTCCATAGGCGTATCAACAGAGTGAGCATCATCAAGCCTGGAGGAAGTGAGCAAATCGGTAGCATATTTGCGCTGATGAACCCTAATGCCAGATTTGTTACGTACAAACTGAAGCCCCAGAAAGTAGGTGAGAGGACCAAGATCCTTCATTCTGAAGTGGCGAGTAAGATGAAGTTTGAGATCTGAAATGCCAGTAACATCATTGCCACTAATAATCATATCATCAACATAGACTAAGAGAAATGTGTAGCCTTTTGGTGTCCATCTAAGGAAGAGAGAACTATCAGAGTGACTTTGACGAAATCCAGCTTGAAGAAGTGCTGTCCGAAATTTATCAAACCAGGCCCTGGGAGCTTGCTTAAGTCCATAAAGGGCTTTCTTCAATTTACAAACATGCTGGGGAGGACACGCATATCCCGGAGGTGGTTTTAAATACACAGTCTCACGCAAGTCGCCATGAAGAAAGGCATTTTTGACATCCATTTGCCATAGGGGCCAGTTGCAGGCTGCAGCTACACAAAGAAGAGTGCGAACAGTGGTCATTTTAGCCACTGGTGCGAATGTCTCTTCATAGTCAATCCCATACTCCTGCTTATAACCCTGGGCAACCAAGCGGGCTTTGTAGCTGTCAAGACTCCCATCAGAGTGAACTTTAATGGAATAGATCCATTTACTGCCGATTACAGATGCGCCATCAGGGGCTGGTACCAAATCCCATGTTTTGTTTGCTTCAAGAGCAAGCAACTCCTCAGTCATAGCATCCTGCCAGTAAGCGATCTTTGAAGCCTGTGAATAGGAGGTGGGTATAGGAACACTATCCAGAGAAGTGAAAAGAGCAGGAAAACCATAACGATCAGGAGCAACTGAAGGACGACTAGAGCGTCACAGGGGTATGATACTATCAGAAGAAGAATTAATACCTGAGGGTGCAGTAGGTGGCACAGGAAGGGGTTCAGGAGGAGGAGTCCCCACAGGAGGGACCGTGTTACGCCGGACATAGACATTGGTAATCGGTGGTGGAGAAGTAGGTGCAGGGAAATTCGGCATACAAGACACAGCAACAGGGTGATGGTCCAAACATAAAGAAAAGAAGGGAATGTGTTCCAAGAAGATCACATTACGAGATATTCGCATGCGTTTTTCGGAGTGATCATAACAGAGAAATCCCTTGTGTTCAATACTGTAACCCAAAAAGACACATTTGGCAGCCTGTGGTGACAGCTTAGTGCGCTCTGTAGAAGGAAGGTGAACAAAGCATAAGCAACCAAAAACTCGTAAGTGAGAATAGGAAGGGGCATGACCAAAGAGAGTTTCATAAGGAGTCGTCTTTCCTAGAACGAAGCTAGGATGACGATTGAGGAGATACACAGCTGTCTGTGTAGCATCACACCAGAAGGTGGGAGGAACTAAGGATGCAAGGAGGAGAGTACGAACAGTTTCAAGAATATGTCTGTTCTTTCTCTCCACAACACCATTTTGCTGAGGAGTATGGGGGCAGGATTTTTGGTGAAGGATTCCTTTATCAGAAAGGAAAGCAGAGAATTCATGAGACATGTATTCGCCACCAGAGTCAGACCTAAGAATTTTTATGGCTTTCTTAAATAGAGTTTGAACCATGTTGTAAAACTTTTGAAAAAGAGAAAATACTTCAGATTTGAAGCGCATAAAATAAATCCAAGTAAAGCGAGAATAATCATCAATGAATGTCACATAATACTTAAACCCTGTCCTACTCAATGTGGGTGCAATGCCCCAAACATCCGTGTGAATAATATCAAAAGATGACAATGCACGAGAGTGATGAATAGGAAAAGGCAAAATATGACTCTTACTCAAGCAACACGGTTCACACTTCGATTGAAGGAAAGAGGACACCATTTTATTATCAAAAGTAGGTTCTAAACATCCACGTTGAAATAAAGAAAGTAAATAAGCATTGTTCACATGACCAAGACGACTATGCCACACAGTCCACAATTTATTTAAAGTAGGAGAAGAAGAAGAAAAGAGGGAATGATGTCCAATGTCCAGCAGAAACAGTCGACCATGTTTACTCCCCGTCGCGATCACCTTCCCAGTTTGCCGCCCCTGTATGACACAACCAGTGGAAGAAAAGTTAACACAATAGCCATCATCAATAAGTTGTCCGACAGAAAGTAAATTAGCCGATAATTTGGGAACAAAGTAGACATTGGGAAGGTTGATGGACTGGCCAGAGGCACTAGATAAAGTAATGGTACCAATACCAGAAATGATTAATTGGTCGCCATTAGCAGTAGTGATTTTGTCTTTGCCAAGGTAAGGGTGAGAGTCAGTAAAGCTATTTTCAATAGAGGTCATGTGGTTAGATGCTCCTGAATCTAGAAACCAGGTGGATGGGGGTGATAGGGGCAGACAGAGAGACTGAGGAATGAAAAGCAGGAAATGCTATAGGAGAATGAGTTTGATACCGACCACCATTAAGGCCCATAGATGCATAGGCTGAGGTCACCGTGTGCTGAATCAGTTCTTGAATCTGGGAAGGGGTCATGGAGATGGACCCGGAAGAGGTGCTTCCCGTATCAGGGAAAGGTGCTTGAACTTGGAACGCAGTGGGAGAGTTATGTTTGGAAGGATTCTGCTTTTGTTGGGGCCCATTCTTTCGCTGTAAACTGCGACAGTCATCAATAAGATGACCAGATCGTTTGCAATATCGGCAAACCAATTTCTTACGACAGTTCTTGGCAATGTGACCGAGGCCTTTGCATTCATAGCATTGAGCAGGCTTCTGATTGGGGGTTGCCAGAAGAGCAGAATCAGTTGAAAGCGGAGCTAGGAAGGCCTTCGGTTCTTCAATAATAGCACGCTACGAGTGGAGGCGAAGTTCTTCGCGGAGGACTTCTTGGAAGCAAGTATCCAGGTTTGCAGCGACTTCTCTATTCATGAGAGCTGATCGAACAGATTCGAAGTCGGGTCGGAGATTCATAAGGAACTGACTGATATGGGTGTCTTCTTGTAATTTAAGAGCCTCTGACAGAAACCCAGAAGAAACAGTTTGTATAATCATAGCATCTCTCTCAGTCCATAAGGTGAGAAAGCCATTGAAGTATTCTTGCACCGTCTGATCTCCTTGACTGAATTTTGCAATTTCACTATCTAATTGAAATTTGTAGGCTTTATTAGTTTGATGATAAACTTTCTTGAGATGAGACCACATATCAGCTGCGGCAGTATAAGCTTGGAGAGCAATTGCAAGAGAAGGATTAATGGAATTAAGAATCCAAGTAATCACTTTTGCATTTTCTTTAGACCAGGTGGATAAGGCTTTTGAGTCAGCTGTATTTGTAGGAGAAGGTTTAGTTATCGATCCATCAAGATAACCAAACGAGCCTTGACCTTTGACAAAATTCTTTAGATGAAAAGACCAGGCCATGTAATTATTCCCATTAAATTTAACAGGAATGACATCATACTTGTCCATGGTAGCACAACTAAAAATAAGCAGCAACTATGCAAACAGTAGCAGTGGGATGACAATAGTGCCCAAGAAGAAAGAGAACAGCACTCAGACTAACCACAAGGTGGTCTGATTTGATAGAAGATAAATACTGCAGTAGTGATATCAATTAGTGCAGTAAAAAGCCCAGATCAGTCATGAATCAGCATCTATCCGTAAAAAATGGCTTGGATCCACAGCATACAACAATAATCAAGCAATCAATATGATCAGAAGAAGAAGATAGCAGGAGACAGCAGCATCCAGAACACACAGAAGCAAAAACCAGCACACACAGTGCAGTTTTGCTCAAAACAGAGCCAGGCGTCCAGAAAAAAATGGCTTGGATCTGGTCGTGGGCCCCACAATATGATCAGAGCACAGATCAGAGTTAATTTTGAAAAGTTGATCAATGGTACCTTCTACAGTCCAAATCTGATGAGATTTGGAAAAGGATCCACAAATCTGGACGGTCCTGATGAAAACTATCTGACAGGATTGAATAAAAACCGACAGATGAAGAAGTGGATGGAAAATACCTCAAAAGTGATGGAAAAAAATCCTTAGAAATATCCTCAATATTGGTCGATCACAACTGTAGAGGTCTCTTGTAGATACGAAGATGATCCGTGGTGGGCCACTGTTGATCATTGACACTAACAGGGATGAATGTCACGCCAGGAAGAAAATCCACGTCAGGGATACTTAGTGGATTAATGAGAGAAGAAGATCAATCAATGATAGGAGATGATCGATCATAACCAGAGCTCTGATACCATGATATAATGCAAAAGAGCAAAAGAGAGAGAGAAACACAAACGTTTGGAAGAAAAGTGATGCCTCCATTGAGGATCGACCAATACTTTTATAATTAGATTCATCCTAATTATATGCTAAAAATCAGCAGAGATTACATACTAATTACAATCATAATCAATAATAATCAATGAATGAAAGAATCCTAATCTTCTATACAAGGCAGTATATCTTTGATACAGAATGGGAAGTCCCACACGTGGGATTCTCTTCATGGGCCCAGATGGGCCTGGTGTACATGGGCCTTTTTATTTCTACATTCTACAGACTCTTGGTGAAAAAAATCGGCGATTTGATCTTTAGATGGAACGAAGGAAATTGTAGTAGTGCCTTAACAAACATGATAACGAACAAAATGACAATCAACTTCAATATGCTTTTTTCGTTCATGAAAAACATTATTATAGGGGAGTAGAAACAGAAATTTTAACTCCTAAATCATGGAGTAACCACAGCAGCCAGATGACTTTAGTAGTTGTATCAGCTAATGCGTGATACTCAGCTTCTGTTGACGAATGAGAAACATCATCTTGTTTCTTACTTTTCCAGGATATGAGGGAAGAGCCTAGAAAAAGAGAGAATCCAATTGTTGACTTTCTATCATTTACATCTCCAGCCCAGTCAGAATCGGAGAATGCATTTAATGTGAGTGAACTTTGAGATGACAATAACAAGACCTGATTTGAAGTAGCATGTAAGTAACGCAGAATACGAAGAACTGCAGACCAATGAATTGTAGTGGGCCAGGAAACAAATTGATTGACAACGTGAACTGCGTAGGCAATATCCGGTCACTAGTCAATGCCGTACTCCTGCTTATAACCTTGGGCAACTAGGTGGGCCTTGTATCTATCAATGCTGCCATCAAAGCGATGTTTAATGGAATAGACCCATTTGCTTCTGATGATTGTTTAATTTGTTGGAAGAGGCACTAAGTCCCAAGTTTTGTTGACTTCGAGGGCAAGTAGTCCATCTGTCATTGCATCTTGCCAACATGGTGTATTAGCGGCCTGTTTATAGGAGGTAGGGATAGGAATGGGATCCAAAGAGGTAAGAAGTGCTGAAAATCCATATCTATCAGGTGGAACCGAAGTACGACTAGAGCACCGTAGATTAGGTCCAGAAGTGTTACCTTCAGAAGTAGCATTGCCTGCAAGAACCAGCAGGGTAGGTGGATCTGTAGGAGGAGCAGTAGGAGGTAGTTGCCTTGGATGACTAGTATAGACCTGTGTAACTATACGAGGGGAAGTAGGAGATAAAAAATGAGGAAGGTAAAATACTTGAATATTAGAGGAACTTGGTGACTGAATGAAATAGAACGTACTCCAAGAAAACAACATTTCGAGAAATCCGTATTCGGCGTTCTTTGGAATCATAACACTGCAAACCTTTGTGTTCATCACTATAGCCAAGAAACATGCATCGAGCGGCTTGTGGTGGAAGTTTTGTACGCTCTAGAGAAGGGAGATGAACAAAACAGAGACATCCAAAAATCCGCAAGTGTGACTAGGAAGGTGAATGACCAAATAAGCACTCAAATGGGGAAACGGTACCTAGGACAGAGCTAGGTAATCTGTTGATAATGTGAACAGCTGTATGGGCTGCTTCACACCAAAATCGAGGTGGAACAAGGGATTCCACAAGTAGAGTGCGGACAGTTTCTAGGAGATGACGATTCTTTCGTTTTGCCACTCCATTTTGTTGTGGTGTGTGGGGGCTAGATTTTTGATGAATAATTCCTTTTTCTACGAGAAAGTTATTGAACTCAGTGGATGTAAACTCTCCCCCGGAGTCTGAACATAGAACCTTGATGGATTTTTGAAATTGAGTACTGACCATGTTATAGAATTTTTTGAACATGGAAAAAACTTCAGATTTAGATTTCAAAAAATAGATCCATGTATAACGGCAATGGTCATCTATAAAGGTAATATAATATTTATATCCAAGTCTACTCAAGGTAGGGGCAATTCCCCAGACATCCGTGTGAACTACATCAAATGTGTTAGCAGTACGTAAATAATGAATAGGGAATGGTAACACATGACTTTTGCTTAAACAACAAGATTGACATTTCAATTTTGAAAAATGAGAAACCTTGACATAGATTTATTCAAATATCGAAGTTTAAACAAAGACAACAAATTTGCATTATTCAAATGACCAAGGCGTTTATGCCAAGTGGTCCACACATTATTTAAAAGACTACTAGATGAGATAAAGAAATGATTGTTGTCCCATGTCCAAGAGAAACATCCTACCATGCTTAGTCCCCATCCCGATCTCCTTCCCAGTTTGCCGGTCCTGTATGACAAGGAGAAAAATTAACTAGATAACCAGATTGAACAAGTTGGCCAATGAAAGTTAGATTTGCAGCTAAATTGGGGAAAAAATAAACATTAGGGAAGGTAAGAGTACCAATAGTTATATTTATAATAAACCATATACCAACCCAAAAGCTTAAGCTGATAGGTGGAAGGCCCATACAGGTATATTAACACATGTCAAGCCTATTACTTAGGCTATGTGGGATGTGGGACTTTCCAACACTCCCCTTCACGTGCAGGCCCAACAAATTTCACGGACAGGCCTGTCACGTGGGCTATATAAGAACAACGGGGTTGGAACCCGCTCTGATGCCATGTAAGAAGCCATATTCCAACCCAAAAGCTTAAGTTGATAAGTGGAAGGCCCATACGGGTATATTAAGACATGTCAAGCCTATTACTTAGGTGATGTGGGATGTGGGACTTTCCAACAATATTGCCCATACCAGAAATTGGTGATTGATCACCATTTGCGGTAGTGATGGAGTCATGGCCATGGTAAGGTTTATGGTTGTGCAAATTTTGGACTACAGATGTCATGTGGTTTGAGGCTCCTAAGTCTAGGAACCATGAGGTGGGTGTGACAGAAATAAGTAGGGAGGTAGATGAGTGAAGTGCAGGCAAAGCAGTAGGAGAAGATGATAGACCGTTAATGCCTATAAAGGTAAATGCAGATTACAGATGAATTAATCAAGTCTCGAATTTGTGTTGTTGTCAATGTCATGGAACCAGTGTCAAATGATGCTGAGGCATGTGAAGTTGTATTCTTAGCCTGAAGTGCAGTAGAGCTGGACATTTGAGTTTGATCAGGTTTCCTGTTAGGCCTTTTTGTGCAGTTGGAGATAACACGTCCATTACGCTTGCAATAATTGCAAAATAATTTCTGCCTGTAGTCCCGTGCAACATGTCCATACTTTTTACATTCAAAACACTGCGGTTTCTGACCATGAGCAGTTAGAAAGGCTGTTTCATCAGTCTGAGAAGGTCCTGATTGTGCAAGAAAGACCTTTTATTCCTCAGGAAAGGAACCATGGGAAGAAAGACGAGTTTCTTCGCGAAGGACCTCTTGAAAACATGTATCCAGATCAGGGGAGGTTTCCCTATTCATGAGAGCTGCTCATACTGGTTCAAATTCTGCACGGAGATTCATCAGGAATTGATTGACATGAAGTTCTTCCTGAAGTTTGAGAGCTGGAGGAAGGAATGCCGCGGAGACAGACTGCAGGAGCATCTGGTCCCTTTCAGTGCATAAGGTTAGAAACCCATTGTAGTATCCCTGTACATTCTTGTCATTTTGGTAGTATTTTGCCAATTCTGTGTCAAGATGGAATCTTCAGGCTTTATTTTGCTGATGATATATTTTCTTCATGTGTGTCCACATATCAGAAGCTTTCGTAAAAGCTTGTAGTGCCATTGTGAAGGAGGGATCAATGGAGTTAAGAATCCAGGTCACAACATTAGCATTCCGTTGATTCCAAGTGGCAATTGCTTTATCTTCTGTGCCATTAGGATCAACAGCTGGTTTGATAGTTGTCCCATCTAAATACCCTAACATCCCTTGTCCTTCAATGAAGTTCTTAAGGTGAAATGCCTAAGACATATAATTGGTAGCATTAAATTTAACAGAAATAACTTCAACCTTGTCCATTTGATTTAAGATGATTTTTTAAGAAGGGAGATGGACAGCAGTACCTTTTTTTTTTTTTTTAAACAACTGATCAGTAATTAATCAGCCTTAAATCAGTAACAAGCAGCATCAACAACATACAGCAGCAATCAGTACTATGAATACAAGAAGAAGACAGCAGTAAACAGCACACACTGTGCAATTTTCCTCCAAACAAAGCCAGATGAACTGGAAAATTGGACTTGGATCTGTGCGTGGCCCCCACAAGATGGTCTAATCACAGATCAGGTTTGAATTCCTTAAAGAGGATCAAAGTTACTTCCTTTAGTCCAAATCTGATGAGATTTGATACAGATCCACAAATCTGAACGGTCTTGATGAAAACTATCTGACAGAATTTTATTAAAAACGACAGAGGAAGAAGTGGCTGAAACCTACCTCAAAGTTGATGGAAAAATTCCAGAAAAATCCTTAGAAAGACCCTCAAGGATGGTCGATGACAACTGTGGAGGTCTCTTGGAGATACGAAGATGATCCGTGGTTGGCCACTGTTGATCAGTGACACTAATAGAGAGGAGATCCACGCCAGGAAGAAGATCTACGCCAGGGAGACTTATTAGATCAATGATAGAAGAGGATTGATCAATAACCAACGCTCTGATACCATGTAAAGGATCTACATATCCTTGTATTGAGGAAGAAGAAGAAGAGAGAAATAAAGGAGAAATTGTGGAATCTGTCGTATCCAAAAGAGAGGATCGACTGTTGCTCTTTATACACAAAGTATTGCTGATTACAGCCTATGATTGATACTAATTACATGTGTATATAAGTAAGAAAGGAAAGAATATAAGAGTGATTGATATCATACAACTATACAACGTTTGACCAAATCTAACTGATCCCACACATGGGTTTTAAGCTTTGGGCCTCTTGGTCATGGGCCTTGAGAGATGGGCCTGCTTCTTTGTTTGTGTATCTACATTTTGACTAATGGTAAAATACACTAATTAGTCCCAAATGGGCCTACAGGAGTGGGCCTGGATTGACACAGACAAGGCAACATCCACCGAAGGAAGAGTGGAGCGATGAAGCAATAACCCCCTAGCATTCTCAAAGTCAGATCTTAGTGTAATAGATAATAAGGCTGTTTTCTTACAGGCCCTAGGCCCAGCCCAACAGAGGCCCATTACAACCTCTCTCACGTAGGATTTAGTCAATCCCTGTAAAGCTAATTTCTCTCATTGATTAGCTGTTTTCTCTCTTTATGATTTCCTTGTATAGACTAGGATTGATTAGGATTGATTCTTTCCATTCTTTCATTTATTCTAATTTGTAATCTTAACATACTTAGTGCCTTGATTAAAGTAACAATTGATTATAAAACACAACAGTCGATGATCCATTGATCATTGAGTTTCTCGCCAATATTGTCTTCTTCTTCCTCTTATCTCATCACAGAATCTCACATGGTATTAGAGCCATAATACCTTGGAGATCTCATCTACATCGTCAGAGCAACACAGATCAAGGATCTGTGTCTACTGGAAGCAAAACGTAGGTGATAACCTACTGTTTCTTCACTGCGATCATAGTGGCCCACCTGCGATTATCTCGAAATCCACAAGTTTCCTTCCAGCATTGGTCGTCCATCTCTCCTTGTTATTTTGGAGATTTTTTCAGCATTTTTCAGAGATCAGAGATGTGGATAAAACTTGAACTGCTGGAAAAAAAATTGGATACTGGTCCCTAGCTATTGATCTGATCACCAATCAGATCCCTTTGTGGGCCCCACGCAAGGATCGCACCTCATTTTTTCAGTTCGTCTGGACTGTTTTAGTGGAATTTTTGCACTCTTATGTTCTGTTTCTGCTTGGAAGCCTCTGCTACTTTTCTGATCTCTTCTACTATTGCTGATGTATGCTGTTGATGCTGCTTATGACTGATTAAGGCTGATTAAATACTGATTAGTGCTGGTTCCTGTTTTGTTAGTGCATTGTTGGTATAAATACTGCCATATTCGCCTTTATATAGCAGATCAGAACACCTTTTTGGTTGGTTTGTGTGCTGCTCTCTTTCTTCTTCTGCTGTTTGGCTCTGTTGTCTCTTATCTACTACATTCTTGCTAATGGACAAGTACGACGTCATCCTAATTAAATTCAATGGGCAAAACTATATGTCCTGGTCCTTCCACTTAAGGAACTTCGTAGAAGGACAAGGCCTTTTTTGTTATCTTGATGGATCAATACCTAGGCCTCAGATTACGAGTACTACCAACTCCAAAGGCCTAGCCACTTGGTCCAAAGAAAATGCTAAGGTTGTAACTTGGATCCTTAACTCTATTGATCCTTCTCTTGTGGTGGCTCTTCAAGCCTACACTACTGCAGTTGATATGTGGACTCATCTGAAGAAAGTCTACCATCAAACCAATAAAGCCCGGAAATTTCATTTGGATAGTGAAATTGCCAAATATAGTCAAGGGGATAAAACAGTGCAGGAATACTTTAATGGTTTCCTCACCTTGTGGACTGAAAGGGATTCCATGTTAATCCAAACGGTTTCTTCTGGATTTCTGTCCGAGGCTCTCCAGTTACAAGAAGAAACTCATATCAGCCAATTTCTTTTGAATCTACAACCTGAATTTGAATTTGTTCAGTCTGCCCTCATGAATAGGGAGAATACTGCTAATCTTGATACTTGCTTCCAAGAAGTCCTTCGCGAAGAACTTTGTCTCACTTCACAACGCACTATTCTGGAAGCACCCAAAGCCTTCCTTGCGCCTTTTCCTGTTGACTCGGCTCTTCTGGCCACTCCAAAGCCGACTCAATGTTATGAATGCAAAGGCTTCGGACATATTGCCAAAAATTGTAGCAAGAGATTGGTTTGTAGATATTGCAAACGGACCGGTCATGTGATTGATGACTGTCGAAGCCTACAGCGCCGTAATGAGACAGCCTAAGAAGCCTCCCTCCAATATGCCAAGACAGAATGTTTCATCCGCATTTCAGGCTCAAGCCCCCGTATTAGATACCGGTAGTACTTCCTCCAGGGCTATATCTATGACTCCTGCTCAGATTCAAGAACTAATCCAGAGCACAATCACTTCTGCATTTGCATCTATGGGCTTCTCTGGTGGTCAGTATCAACCTCATTCTCATATAGCATCTCTTGCCTTTCATTCTTCTGCATCTCTTTCTTCTTCTATCACCTCTTCCATATGGTTTTTAGATTCAGGAGCCTCAAATCACATGACATCTGTAGAACATAGCTTTACAGATTCCCACCCTTACCTTGGAAAAGAAAAAATTAACACTGCTAATGGTGATCAACTACTCATTTCTGGAGTTGGTACCATTACTTTATCTAGTGTCACTGGCCAGTCCATCACCCTTTCCAATGTCTACTTTGTTCCAAAATTATCAGCCAATTTACTTTTTGTAGGACAACTTATTGATAAGGGCTATCTTGTTCATTTTTCTTCCTCTGGTTGTGTCATACAGGGGCGACAAACTGGGAAGGTGATCGCGACGGGGAGTAAACATGGGCGCCTATTTTTACTGGACATTGGACATCATTCCTTCTTTGCTTCTTCTTCTAATAATTTCAAAAACTTATGGACAGTTTGGCATAAAAGTCTTGGTCATGTGAACAATGCCTATTTAATTTCTTTATTTAAACTTGGTTGTTTGGACTCTACGATTGATAATAAAATGATGTCTTCTTTATCTCAATCAAAATGTGAAGTGTGTTGTTTCAGTAAGAGTCATATTTTGCCATTTTCTGTTCATCATTCTCGTGCATTAGAATCCTTTGACATCATTCACACTGATGTTTGGGGCATTGCTCCTACCTTGAATCGGGTAGGATTCAAGTGCTATGTGACATTTATTAATGATCATTCCCATTATACTTGGATTTATTTCATGCGTTTAAAATCTGAAGTATCTTCTATTTTTCAAAGATTCTATAACATGGTCCACACCCAATTTAAGAAAGATATCAAGATCCTTCGATCCGATTCTGGCGGAGAATACATGTCTCATGAATTCTCTGCTTTTCTTTCTGATAAAGGAATTCTTCATCAAAAATCTTGTCCACACACTCCTCAGCAGAATGGAATTACGGAAAGAAAGAACAAACATATTCTTGAAACTGTTCGCACCCTTTTACTTGGATCTTTAGTTCCTCCAGAATTTTGGTGTGATGCTGCACAAACTGCGGTATATCTGATCAATCGTCTTCCTAGTACTGTTTTAGGCAAGACTACTCCTTACGGAGTTCTCTTTGAACATCCTCCTTCATACTCTCACTTACGTGTGTTTGGCTGCTTGTGTTTTGTTCATCTTCCACCAACTGAACGCACTAAGCTATCCCTACAGGCTGCCAAATGCATCTTTCTCGGCTACAGTACTGAACACAAAGGGTTCTTGTGTTATGACCGGTTTGAAAAACGCATGCGAATCGCTCGTAATGTGATCTTCCTGGAACAAATTCCCTTGTTTTCATTATGTTTAGATCATCATCCTCTTGCTGTGTCCTATTTGCCACAATTCTTGGAGTCTGCTTCTCCATCACTTGCTCTCAAGGTCTATGTACGACGTAATACGGTTCCTCCTATGGCGCCTCCCTCTCCTGATCATCTCCCAGTGCCGCCTACTGCTCCTATAGGTAACAATGCTTCTTCTAATAATACCATATATCTATGACGATCTAATCGTCTTTCCATTGCTCCTAACCTCTATGGATTTCCTGCTCTCTTTTCATCTTTAGATAGTGCTCCTATACCCACCTCATATTCACAGGCCTCGAAGATTGCTTACTGGCAGGATGCTATGAATGAGGAATTACTTGCTCTCAAAGCTAATCAGACATGGGACGTGGTACCGGCTCCTGAAGAAGCCTCTGTAATTGGCAGTAAATGGATCTACTCCATAAAAGTTCTCTCCGATGGGAGTCTTGATCGCTACAAAGCCCGATTGGTTGTGCAGGGATATAAACAGGAGTATGAATTGACTATGAGGAGACATTTGCACCAGTGGCTAAAATGACTACCGTCCGTACTCTCCTCTGTGTTGCTGCAGCCCGCAACTGGTCTCTATGGCAAATGGATGTCAAAAATGCATTTCTTCATGGGGATTTGCAAGAAACTGTTTACTTAAAGCCTCCTCCAGGATATGCCTGTCCTCCTAAGCATGTTTTTAAGTTGCGAAAATATTTGTATGGACTTAAGCAGGCTCCGAGGGCTTGGTTCGATAAGTTTCGGGCTGCAATTCTTCAAGCTGGATTTCGTCAGAGTCATTCGGATAGCTCACTATTTCTTAGATGGACATCGAAAGGCTACACTTTCCTTTTAGTCTATGTTGATATGATTATCAGTATTAATGATAGTGCTAGCATTACAGATCTCAAACATCATCTCACTCGCCACTTCAGAATGAAGGATCTTGGTCCTCTTACCTACTTTCTGGGGCTGGAGTTCTTGCGTAGCAAATCTGGCATTCGGGTTCATCAACAGAAGTATGCTACAGATTTAATCACTTCGGCAAGACTCGATGATGCTCACAATTTTTATACACCTATGGAGTTGAACAGCAAGATCAGTGCGGATGATAGCCCTCCCCTAGATGATCCCTCTGTTTTCCGGCGGATAGTTGGTAGTTTGCTCTACTTAACTATGATTCGGCCGGATATTTCTCATACCGTTCATACGGTTAGCCAGTTTGTGAGCGATCCTCACAAACCTCACCTTACTGCTGCCTTGTGCATACTCTGCTATGTCAAAGGCACCCTTAATCATGGTCTCTTCTACTCTTCGGGCACTTCTCTGCACTTATCAGCTTATGCGGATGCATACTGGGCCGGTTGCCTAGATTCTCGGCGATCTACCACTGGCTGGTGTATGTTTCTTGGGGACTCTCTGATATCGTGGAAGTGCAAGAAGTAAACCACTGTTTCAAAGTCTTCTGCTGAGGCTGAATATCGGGCGATGTCGTCTGCTAGTGCTGAAATCATCTGGCTACACTGTCTTCTCTGTGAATTTGGTGTCATTGTTGATAGTTCTACACCTCTTCATGGGCACAACATAAGTGCTACCAGAATTGCCAACAATCCGGTCTTTTATGAAAGAACAAAGCACATTGAGATCGATTGTCACTTCATTCGCCATCATGTTGTTACTGAGAAGATCACTCTGCCTCATGTCTCTACTCTTAACCAGTTGGCGGATATCTTCACAAAAGCTCTCCCCAAAACGCGTCATCATGATCTCACTAGCAAATTGATGTTTTCTGCCTTACCGCATCAATTTGAGGGGGAGTGTAAAAGATAACAAGGCTGTTTGCTTACAGGCCCTAGGCCCAGCCCAACAGAGGCCCATTACAGCCTCTCTCATGTAGGATTTAGTCAATCCCTGTAAAGCTAATTTCTCTCATTGATTAGTTGTTTTCTCTCTTTATGATTTCCTTGTATAGACTAGGATTGATTAGGATTGATTCTTTCCATTCTTTCATTTATTCTAATTTGTAATCTTAACATACTTAGTGCCTTGATTAAGGTAACAATTGATTATAAAACAGAACAGTCGATGATCTATTGATCATTGAGTTTCTCGCCAATATTGTCGTCTTCTTCTTCCTCTCATCTCATCACAGAATCTCACACTTAGTGCCATGAGAAACTGCAGTAAGCGAGTTTCTTGTCGATAGGTGTCAAAAGTAACTGAATCAGTTGTGCAAATAAACTACGGTTCCATGAGAGCTAGTTGATCCCATAGCGACATTATTTTCATGTAGAAATTGTGAACGGTGCCACTCCTTGTTCGGCATTCTTATTGTCCGATTCTAATTGGTACCGTCGAGCGGAAATTGACAAAATATACAGCCGAGCCAAATAATCCCAAGAATCTTTTTGTAACGCCCCACCCTACACCCATGCATGATATTGTCCGCTTTGGCCCACGGACCTCACGGTTTTGCTTCTGATGGGCCTCAACCCATCAAAAGGCCTCATGTAAGGTAAAGGTGTAAGCACTACACATAACCCCATTCACTTTCCTCTCTATAGTCGATGTGGGACTCCGGGGCGTCACAATCCACCCCCCTTTAGGCTGCACGTCTCTGTGTAGTAGCCTGGCAGTCTCTGTAGCCTGCCAGCCCTCTTGGCCTGCCGACATGGAGACCCGCCCACTTACACTAGACCACGGCAAGGGACCCACACTCGAACTAGTCGAGAACTAGTTGAGAGTCGGCTCCGATACCATTTGTAACGCCCCACCCTACACCAATGCATGATATTGTCCGCTTTGGCCCACGAGCCTCACGGTTTTGCTTCTGACGGGCCTCAACTCATCAAAAGGCCTCATGCAAGGTAAGGGTTTAAGCTCTACATATAACCCCATTTACTTTCCTCTCTATAGAAGATGTGGGACTCCGGGGCGTCACCTTACACCCTTGCATGATATTGTCCGCTTTGGCCCACGGGCCTCACGGTTTTGCTTCTGATGGGCCTCAACCCATCAAAAAGCCTCATGCAAGGTAAGGGTGTAAGCTCTACTCATAACCTCATTCACTTTCCTTTTTATAGTCGATGTGGGACTCCGGAGCGTCACAATCCACACTCCTTAAGGCTGCACGTCTCTGTGTAATAGCCTGCCAGTCTCCGTAGCCTGCTACGCCCACTTACACCAGACCACGGCATGGGACCCACACTCGAACTAGTCGAGAGTTGGCTCTGATACCATTTGTAACGCCCCACCCTACAACGATGCATGATATTGTCCGCTTTGGCCCACGGGCCTCACGATTTTCTTCTGATGGGCCTCAACCCATCAAAAGGCCTCATGCAAGGTAAGGGTGTAAGCTCTACATATAACCCCATTCACTTTCCTCTCTATAGTCGATGTGGGACTCCGGGGCATCACAATCCACCCCCCTTAAGGCTGCACGTCCCTGTGCAGTAGCCTGCCAGTCTCTGTAGCCTACCAGCCCTCTTGGCCCGCCCACATGGAGACCCGCCCACTTGCACCAGACCACGGCAGGGGACCCACACTCGAACTAGTCGAGAGTCGACTATGATACCATTTGTAACGCCCCACCCCATACCCATGCATGATATTGTCCGCTTTGGCCCACGGGCCTCATGCTTTTGCTTATGATGGGCCTCAACCCATCAAAAGGCTGCATGCAAGGTAAGGGTGTAAGCTCTATAAATAACCTCATTCACTTTCCTCTCTATAGTCTATGTGGGACTCCGGGGCGTCACAATCCACCCCGCTTACAGCTGCACGTCCCTGTGCAGTAGCCTGCAAGTCTCTGTAGCCTGCCAGCCCTCTTGGACCGCCCACATGAAGACCCACCCACTTGCACCAGACCACGGCAGGGGACCCACACTCGAACTAGTCGAGAGTCGGGTTTGATACCATTTGTAACACCCAACCCTACACCGATGCATGATATTGTCCGCTTTGGCCCACGGGCCTTACGGTTTTGCTTCTGATGGGCCTCAACCCATTAAAAGGCCTCATGCAAGGTAAGGGTGTAAACTCTATATATAACCCCATTCACTTTCCTCTCTATAGTCGATGTGGGACTCCGGGGCGTCACACTTTTGGATAGTGGAACTTTGCTAATTGGTTTTCAATGGATGGGACAACAGAATTAGAAATTCATGAATTAATTTTCCCCACATCAGATTCCCATTCTTCATATTTGGTGTCCTTTGTGTCGGGTGGATTAATTTTACTAGCAACATATTTCCACAACTTTTGCCCGTTTAGAAACTTTTGCATTAGATGTGACCAACATGAGTAATTGGTGCCATCCAGAACAATCGTTAATGCCATATCAATATTAGCCGAGGCAGGTGTAGTGCAAAGAATCCAGTAGAAAAAATATCACAGATGTTTTTTCTAAATAAACTGTATATAGTCCCCACTCTAGGTCTCTAACAAGAGAGTAGACGAAGCAGTATCAAGAAACAATGCAGAAAACAACAGAGCGCAGATTGAAAATGTGCTGAAAATTGTACCTCCAACCGAGAATCTGAATACCACGATGTGTATCAATTTGAAAAGCAGAAAATAATTGTAAATGCTCTCACTCAAGTTGATCTTGGCGTGGATCAATAGGATACAGTTGTCGATCAACACCAGAGGAGGCAATGTCTGGCAATGTCGCGACACAAAGTCCGGACAACGCCTTTGACTGTAGAGCTGCTGATTCCAAAACGAAGATAGTCCCGTGCTTTTTCTTCAACGACCACCTGCAACCAACCTTCTTTGGCAGCTGTGGGTGCGACAGAGCCCTCTCTGTTTTGCTGCAGAAAAAAATAAAACTCAGCCTATTCTTCTCTGAATCAAAACGATGAATCCGGAGCTTCCGTGCTTCTCTGTAAATTCCGGAGGAGATCGGAACTCCAATATGTCTCTTCAATAGGTCCGAGCAGTGCAGACAAGAGAACCATAGTCCGGATTCTGTTTTTGTCAGTCTTCCCTGAGCAAACACCTTCTGAGATCCGAT
The DNA here is from genome assembly GCA_028538565.1 of Umbellularia californica. Taxonomy (NCBI): domain Eukaryota; kingdom Viridiplantae; phylum Streptophyta; class Magnoliopsida; order Laurales; family Lauraceae; genus Umbellularia; species Umbellularia californica. The sequence goes on along the minus strand of JAPQWN010000012.1, from coordinate 28,547,724 downwards.
CAGTCGGATCTCGTCTGGTCATGAGCAATCCCAACCCTAGGGAAATCCTAGGATGGCTCTGTAAGGGTCATTATTGCTGTCAGGCCAAAAGCCAAAGAGATGGCTTGCTATAGCGAGCATTGCGGACGAAGCCCATCCGATCCGAACTCTTATGAAGCGTTTGATAATGACGTCAATTCTTAGTGGATTATGATTAGAAGTCTCATGCACAGATTTGGGGCTATAAATTGGGTGTTTCTTTGAACCGAAAGACAGACACCACCTCTCTCATTAATCTGAGCAAGAGATCTTAGAGAGAGAATTGTTCTCTAGAGCGATTAAGAATTGTTCTGAATGGCTGCTGCTCTAGAAGGTTTTGTTGCTTCTACTCTCTTGTAGAAGATTGATCATCTTGGTTGACAAGGTGCGACGAGATCAAGTAAGGAAAACGGTGCACGGCAGGGAAGTCGTGGCAATGGAAGTTGTGCAAGAACAACTACAATCCTTAGGTCGAGGTATTGACGAGGTAAAGGAGCCATGAGTATATAACCGTTCGTGAGTTCTTGATTTCTAGATCGTGGTTTTTCTCCCTGGAAAGGGTTTCCACGTTAAATATTCTGTCTGCCTTCTTGTGGTGTGTGCTTGGTAGAATTATTTGCTAGTTCTATCTTGTTTGATTGGTTACATCCGCTGCATTGGTTTGATTAATTAGACTAGCATCCATTCTAGTGGGTTTTGCAGAACTTTCAGGCTCTGATACCATCTAAAATGTCAGTGAGCTTTCAAAACAAGGATGAGAATTGGAATAATGAATCGTGATGCTTCCTTCGTATGTATTCTGATTTTATAATACACATCTTTCTATGATAACAACCGATCACTTCTAATCAAGAATATTTACACAATCTAGATCCTAAAACTAAGGACTATAGAAGGAATATACATTTAGTCAATGATACACTTGAATCATATAAAATCTGCTGTTAGCCTTCTTGGACTAGCTTGGCCCGTTGGGTTGACCAGACCCATTGGATTGTTCTTGATCTGTGTCTTGACAGGTTTGACAATATGACATATAGAAACTCATCAGATACGATACTGTCGCCAGATTTTTGTTCATCAAAACAATAGTGACAACTGGAACTCATAATAGTTTGGAGTGGGAAACAGTGAAGATGAGTATTCCTTCTAATGCAGTTCCAGTTCCCAGTTTCACGGATATGATGGGATAAATGACCATCTCTCGTGCCTAGAATTCAAATGTCAACATTTGATACATCCTAAAGAACCTTAAGAACTTTTTATAGAAGCAAAGCATGCTTTACAAATTGACTGACTCTCTCTCTCTCTCTCTCTCTCTCTCTCTCTCTCTCTCTCTCTCTCTGCAGATAGCATTCACTGTAGTTGTGTTCCCTTGTCTCCTTTTAGCATATTCAGGACAAGCAGCATACCTTATGAAGAATCAGGATCATGTGGAGGATGCTTTCTATCGCTCTATTCCAGGTTGATACTTTTTTTTTTTTTTTTTTTGTAGTTTCTTAGCAAATAGTAGCTTTCATTGAAAGAATTCTAGGGCTGTGACTCTTGACTGCAGTAATGTCAACACACAAAACATATATTCAAATCAAACTATAGCAGGCCAAGTGAAAAGTGAAGAGGAATATATTTGGTTGAAAGAGTCCTTGATGCAGCCAAGATGAAGCCAACATGAAAGCCCAAGCACTGGGCCCAATTAACCAAGCCTATGACAGGACCCAACCAAGCTAAATTTTTGTGCTTGTTAATAAATGGCCTGTACCGAACAATGCCCTGACAACATGGAATTGGTATGTTAGATGAGTTCATTTTCCAACGAGCCCAAGTTTGCATTGTACTGACTTCGTTTGAGAAAGCTATGGCCCATCTTCTGATAGGGTGTGTAGCATTGACTAATATAGGTATTTTAGTCTTTTTTTTTTATCATGTTTAAAGCATTAAAATTGAAACATAACTATGTCAATTTCATGATTGAGAAGATGGTTAAGGTTTTTTACTTAGGTAAGAAATACATAATCTAGAGGGTAAAATCACATGGCACAATGGAAGGTGCTCACTTTTGCAACCTTAAAGTTGCAGGTTTAAGTGACATTACCATTAATTCTCAAAAATGCCCCACTTTAAAAAATTTTGCACCACTCTTTTTTTTTGGTCATGGGACCCATGTTGAGTCAATCTAGTCTTTTCACCCCCCCGCCACGCACTCATGAATAGTCACAAATCCAAGTTTGACACCACTCATGCAACTTTTGCTCACCACTCTATTGAAATCATAATAAAATGATGCCTCTAAACCATTAAATTTTAGGGCCATGGATCAACATAATCATCATGCATCCCAGTGGGCTCAACTAAGAGGGGCATTTTCTCTCTCTCTCACACACACACACACACACACACACACACACACACACACACATATATATATATATATATATATATGAACCTGAATTACACCAACCTGAATTACACCATATCCCTTGAGTTTGCACCCATCTGAATGCGACTGGACTGGACTGCCAATCAAGGGACATTTTTTTTAATATATAAGGAAAGAAGAGGGCTAAAAAGTAAAAACCCATGTGAAGGGTGTGTGCAAACTTTTGGTTTTGTGAAAATACTGTTATCTTGTGAAGTTAACTCTCAGCCCTTGTGAAGGTTGTGTGAGAACTTTGGAGTTCAGAGACGGATATCTCAATTGGGATTGAGGTATCTTCTTGGTTTGTATAAGTTCTCTGCTCGTCTAATTATTTTCTTGAAATATGTTTGGTAGATCTGGGGAATAACTTTTAAGGGAATTAATCCAGCTGATAAGTTCCCTTGAGATTGTTATGGTTCAGATTGTCCTACGTCAGGTGGTATGCGAGCCTTGCTCTTCTGCCTAGATTTCCTTTTGGGCTTCCAATGCCCATCATGCTACATGGTTGAGATAGGTGCCTAAGACGTTGGCAAGACGAAGATTACATAGATCCAGCCGAACAAAGATTCAACTCTCTTTTGATAATTAAATCCTAAAATGAGAACTCAACGATATATAAAGATTACATCAAATACCCATAATGCCCCCAAAACATTATAGATCATACAAACACACCTCCTATTGGAGACTGGTGTACAGTATCAGAGTGTATTAAAGTAATCCCACACCTGGAGACCCCTCCAAATGTGTTGGCCCCAGGACTTTCTCATTTTACTTAGAAACTGATTCAATTTTGAATCGTTCAAATTCCCTCATTTAAAATATCAATTGTAATCTCCCCAATACAAGGAGACAACACTATCAGTGACAATTTCCTTATAGGAAAATAATACTATATAGGGCGATATCAATCACATCAAAACTTTCAGAAATTCTTTTCTTCTTCTAGTTCTGGCATACAATACATCCCAGACAGATTGTCTTCATAGAATACAAGACATCTAACACATGACAACACAAATTAAATAGTAAATATCCTTGCAACTGATCCACATGAAGTCCTAAAAATTGTCCAAAAATTATATCAAGGCCCGTCCAACCTCAATTCTTACATTGCAAGCAAGTTATAAAGCTGAGTAGTTTTAACAGCTCCAGAATGTCTGTAGAAAAAAAAAAAAAAAACACACGAGAATGTACTCAAGTATAAATGAAAGCAGTCTGATCTTAGAAACTTCAACTCAAAGCAATATGGACCATCCTCAGTCCAGACTCTACCAAAACTGATGCAGGCCAGACCACTGAGCCCCGTTTGAAAGTTTATTCCAGAAGGCCCAAAGCCCATAAGCCTCGAGAATAAAGATTTTTTCCAAGATTTCTCTATCGGCAGTTTCTCAATTTTAATAGGCTTTCTAGAATTAGCAGATTTCTTAGATGAGTAATTTTTGTGATTAGGCAGTTTCTAAGTTTTCTAGATTTTTAGATTTAGAGAGTTTCTAATTTTAATGGCTTGATTGCTAAATTAGTGCTTAGACTCTATTATATAAAGGATGAAATCCCTTCTCTTGGGATACACAGAAATTGAATGAAAATTTGAGCTTTCTCAATCGTGTGCTTCTCTTTGTCTTTGGTGTGAGACCTAGACACCCTATCTAAGCCATTTGGCTTAGGGGAATAGCCCATTGGCTATCCTCCTTCTTCCATGTACTGCTTCAATTAGTATTAGAACAGAGATCCGTCTCAGATCGCCAATCCAATCGCCGATCTGAGGTAATCCGCTCACTTCTCAATCCATTATCATCTTCATTGTCCATTATCATCATCATCCCCAAGACCCATCGTCACAGAACCATACCCTCCATCCCAGATCCACCGTCACCATCACTAACTCATTACTTCCATCCACCTAATAGCCACTGAACCCAGCCCCCATCCACATCCCTCTCCCACAAACTCTAACTACCCCAACACCCCACAACAGCCACTCCCGAACCAATCCCAGTCCTAAATCAATTTTTCCAAAACCCTAACTTCCTTGTATAGACTAGGAGATATTGTTTACTATTCTGATTTGTATTATTAGCATGTTTAGAGCCCTTGATTGAGGCATAATGAGATTATAAATATACACAGTCGATCCTCCATTGAGGTATCAATTTCTCTCCAAAACTCTCTTCTTCTTCTTTCTTCTTTCATTCCATATTATAACATGGTATCAGAGCTTTGGTTATGATCAATCCAGCTTCTCTCATTGATCAAATAAATACTTCTTCCTGGCATGGATCTTCTTCCTGGCGTTAATCTCATTATTTTTTTTCTAATTCTCATTAATTAATTATGCCTTAATCTCGCCCAAATAAAATTGTGCACTAATTCCCAAATGTTGGCCGATTTCTCCTATTTTAATTAATTTCATTACTTAATTCCCAACATCATTTAATTATCAATTAAATATTATAATTTGGGTTGGGTCCATAAAGTCTTATAGACAATTGATAATATCAAAATATTCTTAAAATAAGGCTAAAGAATGGATGGCTACGTTCATATCCTATATCGGGTTTTTGGGGAATCCTCCAGTGCATTGGTAGAACCATACAACTTACATAAATGAAATCCTTCACATTCAGTCTATTATGCATTTGCTGTGTGTTGGGACTCAGGACTGACATCCCTTTTTTTGTAGATAGTGTGTACTGGCCAATGTTCATTGTTGCTACAGCAGCTGCCATTGTCGCTAGTCAGGCCACCATATCTGCAACTTTCTCAATAATAAAGCAAGCACTTGCACTAGGCTGTTTTCCACGGGTCAAGGTTGTTTATACATCAAAGGAGTTCCTTGGTCAGATATACATACCAGATATTAATTGGGTTCTTATGATTTTATGCATTATAGTCACGGCTGGGTTCAGAAATACGAGTCAGATTGGGAATGCTTATGGTAAGCTTCTACTGAAGTATCACACTATTTTGTTATTCCCATTCTTTTCTCCATATTCTGCAGATGGTTTCCTAGATTATTATTATTATTATTATTATTATTATTATTATTATTATTATTATTATATATAGATAGATAGATATTTATGGGAGTACATGATTCAGTTAGGGGATGCTTGGATGTGGGGGAAGATCCGGATAATTATCAGATAGTGCATGATTTTCCATGCCATGGCATCCCCTCCTCCTTCAAAATCCATATGATATGTCCCATTTCTCTGCTCTCAATCCTCACCTTCATTCATAATTCTAGTGTGACATTAAGCATGTCACACAATTATATAATGGGGTATTGTCTGCTATTGTTCAAGAAATAAATGGATCTTTTTCATTGTACCCAAAATGTTTTATCGTAACAGTTGGTAGTTTATTTACCTACTCATTATTTATTTGACAACAAGGTCTTTAATGATTTCAGAAAGAGAAAAACAGAAAAAGGAAATCATTTTTTTTTCCTTGTATCCACTTTCCCCAATGGACTTCTTTCTCTAGGCATTCTTGTTATGCATTTTTCGAGGTTATCTTTTTTTGTCAGGCATAGTGATATTTGGCCACTTATCCTTGGACAAAGTCTCTGTGGTATTTGGAAACCAAGTTGGTTGTATTGTGATATCCTATGTCTTGTTTATGCAGAACACACTGCCAATTAACAGTTGTAATAGATGTATTATTTGGTAGTTAATTATTTTCCAGTGGCCTGTTTGTTATCCTTCATTCAAGGCTACACAAAACTGTCACACAGACATTTCATCCTTGAGCCTTCGTTTGTGTTTGTTTTTGGGTGGTGAGTCCAAGGGTGGATCGGGACAATGCTTTTATACTCATTGCATATGTGTGCAACCATTTTTTGAAGACTGAGTTAATTTGTTGTATTCATGATGTTAGGGTGAGGATTGGGACATGAGGCGAGTGCTTTGGAATTCATTACAGCTTTTGTTCTCTTTCTTAAAATAAGCTGTCAAGGAGACTTTATTTCTTTCTAGTAATGTTCATGTAGACATTTGGGACCAGAATTGTTAGTTTTCGCTAGGGCTGTCAAAATGCCACACGACCCGTTAACATGACACGCACCCACACGATATTAACGGGTTTGGGTGGCCTCTTAATGGGTTCGTTTCGTTAACGGGTCGGACCCGTTAACACGTTAAATCAGCAGCTCGTTCACGAATAAAACCGGTAACCCATTAACAACCCGATACAACCCGCCAAATGATAAATGGCATAAATTATAAAATGCATGAAGAGCATTTTGGTAAGTTTGAAAAGGTTGAAGTGAAACCCTAAAACCCATATATAAAAGATCCTTTTCTAATTCCTTCACTCTCCTTTCATTAGTAAAAGATTGTGTGTTGATTGACATGTTCCGAAATGGACAAGATTATTTAACAGGTTAACTGGTCGTGTCGTGTAGCCCATTAAATAAACGGGTCGCGTTCGTGTTTGATTTTTGGACCCGTTTATTTAATGGGTCGTGTACAGATTGAGGTGATTCTAACACGAATTCATTAACCCGCAACCCGAATTCGTTAACACGACAAGATTGATGGCCCTAGTTTTTGCATCAAGCTGCCATGGAGCCCTAGCTGTTGAATTTTAGGGCCTTCCCTATTTCAGCTGGATGTCTTAAAGTTTCTGCCATCAATATAATCATTGTTTAAGATGGTAGATCAGGTGGATTGTGGGCCCTAACTTACATTGAAAACATGAAGACACATCTTGCAAGTAGTATCTTAATTTGCATCCTATTGAACGTTCATCTTTACATGGGCCTTGGATGCTTGAGTTCGATCTTCTTATATGCTCTATCTTCAGTTGCCTCAATCCTCTAAAGTTGTAGATCACAAATTGTATGACTGACTTGCTCATAATGTCCCAACTTTTCCCAACTTTTGAACTTCAAATGAAATTCTAGAACTTGACAAGGAAACACAGAAATCCATTGGTTAGCACATAACTTTGTCGAAGTCAAAATTTTTTCTATCAATGACTATTTTATTAAAAATATGGGAAGTTCACAAGGGAAAAGTGTTGGAGATTCCCATGAGCAATGACTCTCATGAGACTGTCATCTGCAAGAGAAATGGATGTAGAAGATAGTGTGGCTTAGGCCCAGCCCAAGGCCCAGCCCACTCAGTTGTATAATAAAATCCCACGTGTGGGATTCCTTAGATTATGTTGCTGATTGTTTTGTATTACTTCCTTACATAGAGTAGGAGATTGATTCTTTCTTTATTCTAATTGTATTAATTAGCATGTTTAAAGCCCTTGATTAGGGTATAATGAGATTATAAAAAGGTCAGACAATCCTCCTTTGGAGTATCAGTTTTTCTCCAACTCTCGTCTCTTCTTCTTTGTCTCTTTCTTCTTCAGTCATCACATATACTTACAATGGATGCCTTGGTTTTCCCAACTGTAATCTTTTACCAAAAGCAATAAAAAAGCTGTGTATTTGACCAAGAATTTCTTGACTTAGTCACTTCACACAGAATTTTCAACTTTCAAAGAAGTTGAAAGGGATTCATCTGCATCAATTGTAGTACTTGGTTAAAAATTTCCTCTCTGCAATCTGCTGGGCACAAGCACAGGCGAAGGATAGTTTTGTCAGATGGTTGATTCTAAAACCTTGCAATCTTTACGCACACACAGCACAAGTGTAAAAGAGAGAAGATGATGGATTGTGCCTTACAAGTTCATGCTAATTATATATGAAAATTGAACACTTTTTTTAATAGTAACTTTACATAATATAAGCTTAACCAGTACAAGAGGAATATACTGACAATCTTAAACCCCATGAAGAAAAACCCCCAAACAGAGGAAGTCCAAACAAGAACAAAGAAAAACTGGCTACAACAAATTTAAGATGCACCTCCCTCCACTTCAACAAAACGAGACATGAGTATCTCGGAGATGAGGAAGCATAGATATTGAACACTGAAACTGGTATAAGATATTGCACGCATTTGAGCTTGTACTAATTTATTTCCTATTTTACCATTTCCTCTCATGACTAGGAACGGCGGTTGTTATAGTCATGCTGGTAACAACATTCATTATGATCCTTATCTTGTTGTTGGTGTGGCGGAGCCATTGGATTCTTGTCCTGATCTTCACTGGCTTATCACTGGCTGTGGAGCTCACTTACCTTTCAGCTGTACTATTCAAGTTAAACCAAGGGGGTTGGGCCCCACTTGTAATTGCTGCAGCATTTCTCCTTATCATGTATGTCTGGCATTATGGAACTCTGAAACGGTATGAGCTCGAGATGCACAGCAAGGTCTCCATGGCATGGATCATGGGTCTTGGTCCTAGTCTCGGCCTAGTCCGAGTCCCTGGAATAGGCCTTGTATACACAGAACTGGCCAGTGGGGTCCCTCACATTTTCTCCCACTTCATAACCAATCTCCCGGCCATCCATTCTGTAGTTGTTTTTGTCTGCGTTAAGTACCTCCCTGTCTACACTGTTCCAATAGACGAGCGTTTCCTCGTGAAACGAATTGGACCCAAAAACTTTCACATGTTCCGCTGCGTTGCAAGATATGGTTACAAAGACCTTCACAAGAAAGATGACAACTTTGAAAAAATGCTCTTTGATAGCCTTTTCATGTTCGTTCGATTGGAGTCTATGATGGAAGGCTGTTCTGATTCAGATGATTACAGCCTATATGGGGAGCAGCAGACTGAGAAATCAGCAGAACTGATTCCTGAAAAGTGCAGTAGTCTTTCTTCTTCCAATGTGGATTTGACACAGTCATCAAATGACTCAATTGTACCTTTTAAGTCCCCATTACAGGCCAACAGCTTGTTGAGATCATCAGGGCAGACAAGTAGCCACACAGAGGTGGATGAATTGGAGTACTTGAACAGCTGTAGAGATGCTGGGGTCGTTCATATTCTCGGGAATACCATAGTGAGAGCTAGAAGGGAATCCAGTTTCATAAAGAAGATTGCCATTGATTATATATATGCATTTCTTAGGAGGATATGCAGGGAGAACAGTGTCATTTTCAATGTCCCCCATGAAAGTCTCCTGAATGTAGGCCAGATTTTTTATGTATAGTTTTGAAGATCAATGTGATGCATCTTTCTTTCTTTTCATTTCTATGGTACTCTCTCTCTCTCTCTCTCTCTCTCTCTCTCTCTCTCTCTCTCTCTCTCTCTCATGTTTATTGTATTCGTTCATCTGATGGGTTATCACAACCAAGTACTTAAGTTCTATTATCATATGGTGTATAAATATGGACAAAACAATCTGTAGGCAAAGTACCTTTGACATAGCGTGAGGCATAAAGAGAAAACAAAGTTGACAGTCCCAGTCTAGAAGAACACTGAAATAATATACCATTTTCAACAAGTGCAAAGACTAGTGAACAATTGCTAAACCTTCAAAAATCTCAAACTAATAAGCAAAGGCAGTATCCAAAATTAGTATATTATGTGATTATCCACCCCTTTCTTTGTTTATCCTTTGCCTTTTTATATGAATCTAATCAGCTTTTGATAATATTCCAATAGCTCAATACCTTGAAACACACAAAATTTTGAAATGCCCAAAATTTCAGGTGGTATCTAAAACTTGTGGAGTTTGTTAACAGAGAGGCTAAAATAAGGGTAGTGATTTTCTTGCCCACTCAGTACTGTATAGATTCTTAGTTAAACATAAAAGACATTAAATGCATCCATGAGAATCATGTGTGAGTGCGTGAGTTCGAATCCCTTGTTAAAAAAAAAAAATTAGATCCATATGCTACAACCTTTCGTAGCTGTGCTAACAAAAATCATATCTCTCTCTTACCCTTATTTCAAGGAAATTCTGAAATATGGATTTGATTAACTTTTATAGCAAGTGATTCGGATAAAAATCATTTTGAGTCTAACATAAAGTGATCAAAATTGTTCAATTGAACAGAGCTGAATGCTTATTTTAGAAATCCTAAAAAGCCTTAGAGTGTGGAGCTTTAGAACTACTAAAGAAATGAATAAGAAGAAATCCTTACGGTTGCATTCTCCTGATATACTTCTCAAAGATGAGAAAATCCGACTATGGGATTCCTACCAGAAAGAAACAACATCCCCATATTACTATTCTTGTTAAAGAAAAGGAAATTCTTGTGCTGGTATGCTTATCAAAATAAGAAATTTCTATATGGTATTTTCATCAGAAAATAAAATTTTTTGAGTTTTTTTTGTAAAAATCCCCTTAGGGTTTTCAGGATTTGTAAATAGGCCATGTGGTTTTAGTATTTGTAAATAAGCCGTGCTTTTTCATTTTAATACTTTTTGTATCCCCAAAGGACCAAAATCAGTAGCCTTCCTAGCACCATAAATTCTTAAAGGGAGATGACACTTTTAACCATCTTTTTTTTTAACCTACATGCATAGTTTCAAAAGCTTGGACTCATTTTCTCTAAAGCTTGTAACATTGTCAGTTACATTTAGTGGGAGAGAATAGCCCTACTTAAATCCGTTTTAATCAATATCGAGCTCGTTTCATTAAATCTAAATCCATCATAATGATAATCAACACATGTATAATTGGTTATAATTAATCCAATCCATGCACTACCCACCATCGGATTGATGAAAGTTTCATGAATTCATGATTAGGCTTCATGTGCATGAGAGAGTTATTGAGAGTGAGCATTAGAACTTGGGATAAAATAATGGTGTATTGGTAAATAATAATATACTCATTTTTTTAATGGATATAAGGGCAAAGTTGTCATTTTATAAAAAAAATTGAGTGTTGCTATTGGCACACCAATTTTTACTTTTCAAACACAGCCAATTTATCATTTTTTTATTACACTATTACCCCTTCATGAAATGACCAAAATATCCAAAATTCCACAAAAACTCAAAACCCAATCTCTTTTCACACACAAGCTCTTCTTCCTCTCTCACCCATTTCATTCTCCACTTCTCACTCTCCACTTCCTCCATCTTCCTTAGGCAACTTATCTTCACTCACAGATCAGCATTTTCTTCTCCTGGGCAACTTATCTCACTCTCCACCTCTCACTCTCTACTTCCTCCATCCTCTTAGGCAACTCATCTTCACTCACATTCTTCCATTTTCTAGTGCAATGAAGGAAGAAAACAACAATCAAATTGTGCCTTTAAATCAAAGCAGCAGTGGAAAGGTCAGTTCCTTTGTTTGTTTGCGTGTTTTTTGTATTTATGCCTCTTTTTTTAATTTTTTTTCTCGCCTGAAATAAGTTACAGGATCGCAATATGTACAGTCTTTTAGGTCCAAACATACACCATATGTTCGGAATTGAAGTTCCGAACATACACCATATGTTCGGATGTTTCATACCGGACAGTGATATTCGATTTCTACTTTTGCAGGTCTCTACGCAGGAAAGTCAGGTTGGATCGGACTTTGTCATGGATTACACCAGTGAGTTTATAACTCAAGAGGTAAGTCCAACTATGAATTTATTACTCAAATTACAATTATTTGTTACTAAATTCGTATTAAATTTGTTTATTGTAGATATTTCACAGTCGCGATTCGTTAATCAGTTGGGCGCGTGTTGGAGGAAGGAAAAACGAGTTTGTCATTGTGATAAAGGTTTCAAATGCTGTTTGGATAGGTGTTAAAGCTAGGGTACTCCTTGCATGCGAGAGAAGTGGACAATATAAGCATGAAGAGGGCAAATAGAGAAAAATGATCAAACAAACTGGTTCAAAAAAATGTGGATGCCCTTTCGCATTAAAGGGCGTAAAGTTATACTCAAATGATGATTGGATGTTGGAGGTCGTGTGTGGCGTGCATAATCATTCGGCAGTAGAACATTTAGAGGGGCATTCATTTGGAGGCAAATTATCAACAAAGGAAACTCAATTGCTAGTTGATATGTCCAAGAGCATGGTTAGACCAAAAGAAATTTTGGTTATGTTGAAACAAAGAAGTGAATAAAGTAACCACAATGAAGACAATATACAATGCACGCTACAGATATAAAGTTAATAAGCGAGGTAGAAGAAGTCAGATGCAACAACTACTTGGGAAGTTAGCATAGCATAATTACATTGAATGGCATTAGAATTGTGAGGATAGCGAGACTGTAACTGACTTGATTTGGACGCACCTAAGCAATTTAGTTTTTTTACGTGCACTTTCACATGTTTTGATAATGGACTGTACTTACAAGACCAATCGTTATCGCATGATTCTATTGGAGGTTGTTGGAGTCACATCCACAGACATGACTTTTTCTGTATGCTTTGCATACCTTCATGCGGAGCGTGAAGAAAATTATGCATGGGCATTGGGTGTATTGCGTTTTATTATTGGTGATGGTATTCTTCCCGATGTCATTGTGACAGACAAAGAATTGTCACTCATGAACGCCATTAACAGAGTATTCCCAGGTGCTACTCATTTATTATGCAAATGGCACATTAATAGAAACGTATTGGCGAGATGCAAAAAGTTGTTTGAAACGAAAGAAAAATGGGACAGGTTTATTATGAGCTGGAATATGTTGGTGTCTTCATCCATACAAGAGGAGTTTGGTGAACAACTATGTAAGCTTGTGTACATCCACATTGGTGTAAGTTTGATATGTTGCCTACTGCCCCATCGAAAAGTTCTTCTATGGGCTTAGATTGTAAGGCAGATTTGGAGTTACTTGAAAAACGGTTCAATGAGTATGATTCCACGAGAAAACTGCAACTTCTAAGGAAGATACGAGAACTTACAAAACCAGACAGTACTCATTTGATTGAACCCGAAGTAATTTCAAGAACAAGAGGTAGACCAAGTATGAAAGTTGACACCTCAACTCGACGAGATCCAAGCACTTTTGAATTGGTACCGTCTGCACAGGATAACTACTCTCCCAGATCAACTGCAATGACAGAAGTTAAAGATGAAAGACGGTTGGAATGCAGACCAAAGAGAAGAGAAAAGATTAGTGCAATTCATACGAGGTCAAAGAGCATTAATAATTATGTTCTCTCATTTCCCGTGGGGTTGAGACCTTACATTCGACATGTAAAGGACGTTGCAGCTGATGGTAACTGTGGCTTCAGAGCCATCGCTGGATTGGTTGGCCTAGTCTTAGGTTGCCACCTTTCCACAAAACCCGATACAATAATCTTATTGACGGAGCAGTATGATGCAGTCACTAATGGAGCCAATCTGGACCTCAATACCAACTCTTTAAACCTATCAGACTCATTCAGTTGCCACAATGGCTCTTTTTGTCCATGGCTTTGACATTTCAATGCTCCTCGGTCCTGCATTCAACCATTGATACATTATTGAAGAAATTAACAAATAAATCAGACTTCATATGATACAAGTGAAACATACCTGTTGAATCCAAATTATCCAGCTATATGTGTATCAAAACTGGTCAATAAAGACCTATCTTGTGGCCCCGGAGCTAGTTGCTCCGGAGTTGGTTGCTCTTCCATCTCAGGTTGTTCTTCAACTTCCTCCTCAGGGACCTCTGGTTCTTCTACAATCTCTTCCACCCAATGGCGTCGCCTCCTATTTGAAGTAGTAGGTCGCACCCTAGAAGAGCTTGGTCGGTCCACATCCGAAATATAGAAATAAAGTTTTTGAAGAATAACAAAGAACTATGTTCTTAGAGTAAGCAAATAAAGCCACATGGATAAAAAAAAAAAGAAAAAAAAAAATAAAACCACTGTATTTTTCAATAGAATTAGAACCTGTTTGGAATGTTCGGACCTGAGTGTACGAACAAAAGTACTTTTTTCGGACCTAAAGATCCGAACAATCTCATTTTGTTCGGACCTTAATGACCGAAAAAAATGGATTTGTTCAGACCTTAGTGTTTGAACAATCACCTTTTGTTCGGACTTTCAGGTCCGAACAAAGGCAATCTGAGTGATTGAACAGATTCGCGATTTGTGGGTTCAAAACCCTTGCGACGATGGACGGAATGCAACCAAAATGCATCAAAAACACTCACATTGTTTCTAAAAACATACATTAAACTAGAATATATCCCCATAACAAGTTTTCATGGAAAGAAAGGTAATCTAAGATGGAAAAGGAGGTAAAAAAGAGATGGGGAAGAAGAATAAATGGTAATGTGTTTTAGGGATGCATTTACCTTTGAAAGAGGAGATAGTGGAGACGACAGGCAACGCCAGAGGAATGTCGGAGAAACCGAGTCGCCAGTGATGTGGAGAGTTCGGTGATTTGTGTGTGAGAAGAAAGGGATGAGGATGTGTGTGGGAAGAAAGAGGGAAATGGAGGGATGGGTAGTTTAGGAAGTTTTAGTGTGTGTGAAAAGAAATAATGTAATTTTTAAATTTTTGAAATGTGTGTAGAGAGAAATTGTGTGGGAAAAGTGAAAATCTGTGTGCCAGTAGAATTTCCCAAAAAATTTCAATACAAACCTCATGGTGGTTGCCCAGCCTCCTTAGGAATATTGATTTTGGGGACATGGAAAGTATTAAAATAAAAAGGGAGATTATTTACAAATATTAAAATCACGGGCTTATTTACTAATTTTAAAAACCTTACGGTTGTGTGTGTGTGTGTATAACTCTTTTTTACTACATTTTTCTTCACATCTGTCACATATGCATACGCCATCCTTATACGAGAAGAATGGGCTATTATTAGCCTATTATGATCCAACTACAGTGCAACACAACCAAAAGACATTGTGAATAGCCCATGGATATTCATAGATCACAACCAAAGACATTAACTAAAATTCGAGACTTGATTCTAATCACACTAGGAAACCTAATAACATCATAGCAGAAAATCTTCAGAGAGCCGCTAATGCCACAACCCAAGCTTCTCTTTTCACATCCCTTTTTTTGCATGACCAATATATCCATGTGTAAAATTACCTAAAAGGACATCTATCAAAATCTCTACCTCCCTAACTTATTTCTACACTCACCCACCCCCACCCCAACCCAGATGCCATCATTGAGAGAGGAACAAGGAGAGGAAGAGGGCCGCCGACACTGGGTAGGGCGGCACGCAGAGGGCAGCGCCAGGGAAAGGGAGAGAGAGGGAGGGAGGACAGGGAGAGGGAGAGAGGGCGAAGGGCGGTGATGGGGAGAGGGAGGGAGAGGGCAGCGGGAGGAGGGCAGCGATAGGAAGAGGGAAAGAGAAAGAGCGTGTAAGAACCCGAAATTTAATTACAGTGATTAACGCTAATTAATTATGTTTATCGGCTAATGACTTGTGATTAGAGGTTAATCGAGAGTTCTTTGGGATTAGATCTAAGTTTGGGTGAGTTTTGGAGAGTTTCAAGAAGTTTCGTGAGAGTTCGGCCTTTTCCAAGTCAAGTTAGAATTTCGAAATTTCTTAGGGGGTATCTTGGGAATTTCATAAAAATTGCATCTTGAGACCAAATTTCAGGTCTCGATCTATCCAACAGCTTTCATGTTCGGTCGAAATTCATCCGAGGTCCAGAAAGTCCAATTTGACCCCAATACACTTTTTGAGGTGTATACCGTAGTTCTGAAATTGTAGCTTCTGCCACCGGTCTCTAAAAATTCTGATTTTGGGCTTGTTGGAAAGGTATTCTCTTTACCCACAATTCTTATTCTTTGACCAAATCTGTCGAGGGTCCCAAGAACCTTCGTTTCCGCACTCCAAACTCAGCTAGAATGTGGCAAACTCACAAACTAGCCATTTCAAAATATCCCAACAACCCCATCTACCCCACCTACTATTGGAAGTAGATAGGCCTCGTGGATAGGTTTTTAAAACTTTTGACACACTGACTCAGGGATTAAGTATCCATAAGGATACAAAACCCAATCCAGGATCCAAAAACCTCAAACTCATTATCAAGATCAGCAAAACACTATCTCCAAGATAGTAAATAGCAGCCAACAAGCAACCACAAAAATCCACAATATTCAAGAAAGTAGATTATATGTTGGAAGCTCGGTTGTGCTCTAATGGAGAAGAAGACTTGCTAGATGAAGAAATCTTTCTTAGAGCTAATTAGGATCTCCAAGACCTAATTGTCTTCCACGCTATGACCCGTTTCAGATCTCTTTCTTCAAGGAGAATGGTGGGATCTCCAAGAGAAAATCAACTAGAAGCTCTTGAAGGAAAACTAGAAGAGAACTAGAAGAGGGAGGAGAGAGATGGGCATGCAACACTTGCACTCTATGGAGTTGGGCGTAAATTCCAAGAGTGGTGGACGTCCAACCCCTTCTTTCCCCTTTTATAGCTCCAAGCAACCTCTACTTACTAATAAATAATAGAAGTCTCACTTACATAAGAATTAGTAACTTTCTTTTTCCTTTCTTTTTTGAGTTTAAGTAGAATTAGTAATGATCTAATCTTGGGCTAGCGTTGGGACCACTAGGGATTCCATAGAAAGTTGGCTCCAACTAGGACACCTTGACCCCACATCTCATGTGCAATCTGGGCCCACAGTTAATTGCAAATAACTCCATTATATAAATGCAATTGAACTCCGGTCTTAGGAATAAATTACAAAGAAGACCCTAAACTTTCATATTACCACAAGTAGACCCCTCTATCCATATCCATGGATCAATTGGATTAAACATGTCCCACTGATTTTGATCCATATCTTATTATCCTTAAGACCCAATTAATCACAGTGATCATCAGTACCATCCAATTAACTCTTAATAGGAATGGGTGCGCACTTACCAATGATAAATCCATTAATTGGCACAAGGAGATAATGAGGATACATTTCATCTTGACCATTGAATGTTCCCACAGTCCTATTGCTACGTATCTAAGACACCGAGGTGTTAACCTATAGTTGGCGCACTGGTAACTCAAAGCAAATGAATAGATAAAAACTTGAGTTCATTAATGTCTTTGGATGATGGCCTATTGCTAGGGAATTATGAGAGCAAACCTTAATGTATAGATAGTGTTTCATAAGGTGCTTCTCATGGTCCTTCAATACATCCAATGTACCAGTAAGATGATCTAGAGTCTTACACTCCGATGACCGAGACAGATCGCACTATCTCATAGTGATTATAATACTATAACCTTATCAAATGAGATGCCCAATCTCATGAATCATCATGCCATTAGAATTGGTTATGTGCCAGAAGAAATAAAACATCATTCATCTCATGAATAGAAAGCATGATTATATTGATAAATAAAGAAATATATGAATTTATTACATCATCCACTAGATTGAGACCACATTATCTAACACCTACCGCATTAAATGCCCTCACCTACCACCAACCACCACGATAACTCTCTCATTTACTCCATTCCATCGGCTAACTCAAGTGAACTCCTCTCTTTCTTTCTTTCTTTCTTTCTTTCTTCTTTTCCTTATCATCTTCTTCCATTGCATAGTGAAGAGCACCTTCTTGGAGACTTTCCTTGCAAGATCCGAACCCTCCTTAAAATCCTACGCCGTCAACTACGCAACTTAGTGCATCTTGGTGCCAATTCGTTGATTGCTTCCCCTTCTTCCATCACTCTTCTCCTTTCTTTGATCATCTAAGAGGTAGGTCCTCTATCTCCATAAATGTCTCTTGATTTTGGAACCCATATTCATCTTTTGTATTGGTTTTTAAATGGGGCTTGGGTTTTAACAATGAATGGGTTGTGTTTCTAAGTAGATTTTGGTGCGTTGTTTGGGAGATAAAGCTCTTGGTATAGGAGCTTGGATTGTCAATGGGTTAAGGATTGGGTTGATCCTTGATTAGAGGCAAGTGTCCAATTTTTTTTTTTTTTAGCATATTCCTTTTCATTTGTCATTGTTATTTTTCTTGTCACGATCATCGTGGGAATGATATTTGGACTTCATAGTCTATATTACTTGAGACAACAGTATACTTACGGAATTCGCATCAAGTTTTTGGCGCCGTTACTGGGGATTGGCATACATAGGAATCCTTGATTTTAAGGATTTTCAACTCTCATTTTTATTATTTCTTTTAGTTTTCCTTGTTGATTCTACATATTTTCCTTATTTGTATTTTCAGGGATTCCACAGTTGGAGCAAGGAAAGAGGAAAAGTGAAACAAAAGAATTCTAGCTTAGGAATTTAATTTGCTTTCTTAGAAAATCTTGTATTAGGATTCATTTTAAGTTTGTAATAATTTTTTAGTTCATTTAAGTTTCAAAGCATTGTAATAAGTAAGGAAGGAGGACGGTTGGACGATACTATCGCGGCCTCCCAAGTTTATACACCAAAATTGGTGTTAGTGGCTTGGGTCGACTTCAACCAATCATCCCCAATTTAGTTTGGGAGGTGAGTGTTTCGATACACCCACGCATCCCTTGTTAGTTGGTCAATTTTGTTGGTTGTTTGATTGTTTAATTACTTTGTAGTGCTTAATCAATTTCAAATACACAAATAAATTAAGAAAATACACACTTAGTAAGGGCAATCGTACCCCCATTTCCTTAATCAGAAAGATAAGGGTTGGATTTCATCACCATTTCCTTGCGCATAGGAACTCATTTTCCTCACTACTTGGGAATTCTTAGCCTTTAATAAAATTTGAGTAGAAACGAGACCTTAGGATATGAGCTTATTAGGAGAAGACCATCAAAGGTTGCACCGTTTGAGCTCCTTGACAGAAATCGATGCCTAGAATAGCAGTCCCTTAAGGGAGACCGTTCATCTGTTCTAGGAGTTTGGTATTTAAGCGGAACCTTTGCCATGCAAATCGTGATCTCACCAATTGCCTGGAGGCTTGCTTGGCCGACTACGTTTCATAGGACCGAATTGGAGGCCTAGGTGTACTCTTCACAGTTAGGAGTTGTCTAGTTTGATCTTTGGTAGCCTTAGTTAAGAATAGTTAGTTTGTTTTTCAAAATCATTTTGTTTTACTTGTTTGTGTTTAGGCATTAATCCTCATTCACCATCGCTTGAGCGGACCTAAACTTTTGGAGTTGAACGGTAGTGTATGCACACTTGGTTACATTTGCAGGGTTGTTTAGAGAGCTTCGATTTACTCGATATCCTTGTTGAGAGTTTTGTGGACCCCATCGCCATTGAGGAAATGGCTGACGGAAACCCACCATCCCAAACCATCACTTTTAGGGTACATGTACCCAACCTGATCTACCAGCCCTCATGCATCGTCATACTTGCCACAAATGCCACATTTGAGCTGAAATCCGGCTTAATCCAGATGTTACAAATTTTTTAAGGAGTGGAAAATGAGAACCCATATCAGCATGTGAGAGAGTTTGAGGAAATTTGAGGGACAATGAAGTATAACCAAATGTTCGAAGATGCCCTCAAGCTTATGTTATTCCCATTCTCGCTGAAGGAGAAGGTGAAAGCATGGCTTTACGCCTTACAAGCTAATTCCATAAACACATGGGAGAGACTAGTTGAAGCCTTTTATAAATTCTTTTATTCAAAAAAGAAAACAGCTAGATATACCCTGAATAACTTCCACCAACTAGAGGGAGAAACCATGCATGGGTACATGGAAAGGTTCAAAGACTCACTGTTACAATGCATAAATCACAGATTCGAAAAGATCCGGCGAGTCCAAATTCTTTATGAAGGACTGGACTATCCCACCAAGACCATGATGGAGTCTTTCTGCAACGGAGTATTCACTCAAAAGACAGTTGACCAAGCCTGGACATATCTTAAGGAGATCGCTGAGAACACGCTCCAATGGGAACCTATCAGAGAAAATCCCAAAAGACCCATTGTTCAAGAAAGAAGTGGCATGCATACAATAGAACCCAATTCGATGCTAAGGCCAAGTCAGCCACACTAACAAGGAGATTAGAAGCCTTCGGAATGAACCAAGCCTATCAGCAGACGACCCCAAAGACCATGGAATCATTAAAGATGAGCCAAGCAGTTAGTGACCCTACTGCCCCACCTTGCATCAATTGTGGAGATTTTACCCATCCTGGATCCCAATGTAGAGCATTTGTTTTGTCAAAGTCAGACTGAGAATATGGAGGAG
Source organism: Umbellularia californica (assembly GCA_028538565.1). Classification (NCBI taxonomy): domain Eukaryota; kingdom Viridiplantae; phylum Streptophyta; class Magnoliopsida; order Laurales; family Lauraceae; genus Umbellularia; species Umbellularia californica. Next base: position 28,527,371 of record JAPQWN010000012.1, on the reverse strand, counting down.
GTGAGTGCACTTTACCAGAATACTAGATATGAACGACCAAGGTATGATTCGTATTCGAATACATACAATCCCGATTGGAAGGATAATCCTAATTTTTCATGGACCAAAGGACAACACCAAGGAAACCCTTCTCAGCAAATCTCCCAGCATATGCCACCTTCGGGATACCAAAAGCCTCAAGTGCCCCAAATGTCACAGGGACCACCCATGGTCCAAGGTTATCAGAATCTCAATCCCCAGAATTAGTAGATAAGTTCTCTTGAGGACACACTGAAAATGTTGGCCCAAAACACCCTCCAATTCCAGCAAAGCACTACTCAGAATTTGAATGCCAATACTCAGTCCATTGCCAAGATGGAATAATTTGTCAGCCAGCTGGCCATGTCATTAGCTCAAAGAGATTAGGGTACCTTTCCAAGTTAGCCCAAAGCCAACCCCAAAGGCCAAACTTCAAAGGGACAATTTGTTGTCCATGATGACAAGGGCAAAGTCCATGAGCAGATCAATGCAGTTACCACCTGTAGTATGGCCACAAGGGAGGCTGATACACAAGAAGAGGATCCTAAGCAATCTGAGAGGACCCAAGTGAGAAGGGAACCTGGGAAACCAATAGGAGCCGCCTCACCGAGTGAGTCCCCTCCTAGAACCTTTGTTCCCAAAGCCCCATACAATCAGAGGCTAGGTCAAACGAAAAATAATGTCCAGCTGGATAAGATCCTTGAAGTGTTCGAGCAAGTGAGAATTAACATCCCACTGTTAGAAGCCATCTAACAGATCCCGATTTATGCCAAAGTCCTCAAAGAGTTATGCGCATTCAAGAGAACAACCAACGTACCCAAAAATGCCTTTCTAGACCAGCAATACAGTTCCATCATTACCACTCTGACCCCAATCAATTATAAGGGTGTCCTATAATTTCTTGTCAAATAGGGGATCATCACATAGAATAGGCTTTGCTGGACTTCGGTGCAAGTGTCAACTTGCTCTCGTATTCGATATACGAGTTAGGTTAGGGTGAGCTAAAATCGCCAAAGGTAACCTTACAACTAGCTGATGCTTCAGTCAGGTACCCAAAAGGTGTTGTTGAGGATGTTTTGATCAAGGTAGGTGAGTTTGTTTTCCCAGTGGACTTTGTAGTCCTTGATACTCGACCACCAATTGGAAATGTCGTGAAGATCCCAATAATTTTAGGGAGACCATTCCTTGCCACTTCCAATGCCCTAATTAATTGTCGGAATGGTGTGATGCACTTATCATTTAGGAATATGACAGTCCAAATAAACATTTTCAACATTGGCAAGCAGCCCAGATATGAGAGTGATTATGAAATTTATGAGGTGTGTTACCTAAAGGAGCTTAGTGAGAGTGTAGGATCACAGTTAGTTTGTGAGGACCCACTAGAGGCCTTTCTTGCATATCTTGGAGGTAACATGGATGTCGAGAGTAGCTTTAAAGAAGTAAACGCGTTACTGGATTCTACCCCTATTTTTTAGAGGAGTCGATGGCAACCCAAGCCAGAGATTTTAACTCCATTGACTGCCCCACCTATTCCATCAATTGAAGAATTGCACAAGCTCTACTTAAAACCACTACCTGACACCCTCAGGTACGTGTTTTTAGGTCTAGTTGAAACCCTCCTCGTCATTATAGCCTCGGACCTGGAAAAAGTCAAGGAATAACAATCGATTGAGACCCTGAATGAGCACTAAGAGGCTATAGGATGGATCATTGCAGATATAAAAGGAATCAACCCATCCCTGGTTCAACTTCGGATCCATTTGGAAGAAAATGCAAAAACTTCCAGAGAACCACAGAGGCGTCTTAATCCATCAATGAAGAATGCCGTAAGAGTGGAGGGCTTGAAGTTGTTGGATTCAAGTATCATTTACCCTATTTCCGATAGCTCATGGGTAAGCCCAGTCTAGGTTGTGCCAAAGAAGTCCGGGATAACTGTTGTGAAGAATGAGGGGAATGAGTTAGTGCCGCAAGGATCCAGACGGGATGGCGAGTGTGCATTGACTATAGAAAGTTGAACTTAGCCACCTGTAAAGACCATTTTCCCCTTCCGTTTATGGACCAGATGCTTGAGAGACTAGCCGGTCATGCCTTTCATTGTTTCCTTAATGGATACTTCGGCTATAATCAGATACCTATAGCACTCGAGGACCAAGATAAGACAACTTTTACCTGTCCTTTTGGCACATTTGCCTTTTGGGGTTGTGCGATACACTTACAACATTTCAAAGGTGTATGATGAGCATATTTTCTGACATGGTTGAGCGATTTTTAGAGGTGTTAATGGAAAAAATTTTGGTCCACAAGAGCAGTTTTCAAGAATGTTTGCATCACATGAACCTTGTTTTAGTGAGATGTCAAGAGAACAATCTTGTTTTGAATTTCGAGAAATGTCATTTCATGGTGAAAAGAGGAATTGTCCTCGGCCATGTTATTTTTGAGAAGGACATCGAGGTCTACAAGGCCAAAATTGATCTCATTTTCAACATGCCACAGTAAAAAATAGTGAAGAATATTAGATCTTTCTTAGGCCATGCATGTTTTTATAGACAGTTCACTAAGAATTTTAGCAAGATAGCTGCACCTTTGTATAATATGTTACCCAAGGGTGTGCCTTTTGTCTTCAATGAACCTTGCCTACAAGCATTTGAACAATTGAAAAAGAAGCTGACCTCTACCCTGATAATAAAGCCACCTGATTGGATGATTCCCATCGAACTCATGTGTGACGCTTTTGACCATTCTCTTGGGGCTGTGCTAGGACAGAGTGTGAACAAATTACCCCATGTCATATATTATGCCAGTAGGACCTTGAATGACACTCAACTGAATTACACAACCACAGATAAAGAGTTGTTAGCTGTCTTATTTGCCCTGGAGAAGTTTAGACCCTACTTGATTAGGTCTAAGGTCATAGTTTATACCGATCATTCGGCCCTTAGGTACCTGTTGATGAAAAAGGATGCGAAAACCCGTTTGATTAGGTGGATTCTGTTGCTACAAGAGTTTGACCTTGAGATTAAGGATAAGAAAGGTTCTGAAAATGTTGCAACTGACCATCTCTCCCTATTACCTTTATTTTTATTTTTTTGAATGGTAAGCAATATTCATTCAAAAAGAGGCAAATATGCAGCAAAGTAGGATCATCTAGTAAAGATCCTCCAAAGGGGCATTGTCGCGACCCCGGACCGGGTTATCGGGACCTAATCCGGGATCGGGACGAGTGTTTGGATGAATGTAATGAATGTTTGGTTGGTGTCATAGAACATAACATGCGTACATGGGTCTATAAAGAATAAGATACTACCCGTGCACGTGATTTCTCACAGGTGTCCGCGGTGAGGATATCCTCACAACAATATAAATGTTTTATTTAAGTGCGGAAGCGTGTAGCAAATCAAACATGCAATTCATCTCTAATAATAATATTGATAACACATGTATAACAAGTATCAGAATGAGCAATGATCATTAGCGTATTCCCAAAAGTAAAAGTTAATGTTTATACAAATATCAGTTAATTAACATCTCCCAAAATAGAGGCCAACAAAGGCCAATACAACCCAAAATAGTATCCCAAAAGAATGAGTTATCCACAACTCCAAAATGAATTGAATCTCGAAGCAACCGAATGTCTAAATGACATCATCGGCGTGCCACTCGAATAAACGTTGCGGTTCACCGACCGCCTCCTCGTGCTCCTTCTCGGGATAACCAACGACTGGACCTGAGTACCAAGAAATGGGTCAAACACGACGGTTTGGCAGGTGGGTGAAAAGATATAACAATAAAAAAATAATTAAATTCACCTTGTAAAACATCAAAACATGTTTAAACAATAACTTTCATAAAAGAAATAAATCATTTAATGAAAAACATTTATACAATATAAAACATATGAAGGTAACCAAGGAATCAGGAAACAACCAAAATGGCAACCAGACGAAGCTAAGTCCTCTATCACCGAAGTGACAAGAGCATATCAAGGCGTTGATCTCAGTCACGCGAGGTGAGGAGATTCAACGAAATATACATATACATATAATATACGGGACATGACCACGGTAGCGAGCCAGGCATCAGGAACCACGGTAGCAATCCGGGGTATCAAGACAAGACTACGGTAATAACCGGGTAGCGGGATCTAAACTGCAGCTGGCAGGACAAGAGGGGGATCTCCAAGTCAGTGGATCAGACTGATAAGCTTATCCAAGCTTAGTGGTGCCGACTCATAGGTCAAATAATAGAAATCAAGACATGTGTAAAATACATCAAGTGCAGGTAAATAAACGGGCAGGACGAGGTGCTCAAAGGCACAACTGTCATTTCATGTCAGGCATTGTACTCCGGGACTAGTAACTGTTACAAGTACATTTTCAATGCTTTCAGGGGTAACAGTCAAATAGTGTAAATCTCGGGGACAAGGAAATACAAATGAACTATTAGAGTTTCGGGTAAAATATCAGGTTCAAGATTTGTTCGAGGTGGATAGGGATCCTGTATGTTGATTTTCGTAATAACTTGGTACTCCTTGAGTTTGGGGACATCCCGGGCTCCTTATACACCTCTGAAATTTTCTAAAAACTTTAATGAATCTTTGTGATGTGGTTTCTTTCCTGCTCCAACATAGTCTCAGATGAATAGTGCCCATTGTTCTAAAAAAGGGTCCACAAGCGATTGGGACGGAACCCTCCTTCATTTCTCTCCATTTTCAAATTCCTGGGTAAGGTTGGCTACCTGGCGGTTAGCCGCCAATGGGCTCAGTGGTTAGTCGCTAGCTGACCGCGGGGCTGACCATAGTTGACCTGACTAAATGCAGCATACTAGAATTGTGACCGCCTAAATTCGGTTAGCTGGCGGTTAGCCGCCAATGAGCTCGGCGGTTAGCCGCTAGCTGACCGTAATTTCAGAAGAGAAAACAACTTTCTGGAATTGTAACCGAAACTGGTTCTGTTAGCCGCCAGTCACCAGGTGGCTAGCCGACAGGTGACCGCCAGCTGATCGCCAATTGCGGGAAATTCTCACTGGGTTCAGATTCGAACCCTTTCCTCTTCCAATCAGTTTTCTTCCTTCCTCATTCATTTCCCTGCAACAAAGTGAGCTAAAAAGCTCCTTCAATTCAACATTCAACACTTCCCCCACATCAAAACTTTTACAAACAACTATCCATTCACCTCCTTCTTCAACTCATCCAATCACAAGAGAAGAGAAATCCACCAATCACAAGCATTCTTTTGAGCTATAACAAGCATTAAATGTAGGGCCATAATGTCATATTTTCAAGGGTTAAACAAACTAACAAGTTGCATGAGCATTTATTTCAAAAATTCAATGTAAGTTAAGAATGAATAGTGAAATCATATACATTTCTCATAAAACCATTTAACACTCTAAATATCTATTCATCCACTTGCCTTGGGTCTCTAATAAAGCCAATCAAGCTCTAAACTCTCTTCCGAGCAAAGATTCCAAACTACACACAAAAATCCCCAAAAACAAACCCTAAATGGGTCAAAACAAGGAATGGAGAGAGGAAAGCTTCAATAATGGAAATGGAGGTTCCCTTAGGCTAGGAGAACACAATATCAAAAGAGATTGAAGGGATTACTTACTTGAGAGTTCTCCAAAACACTAGATTGATTCAAGGAAAGTCTTGGAATGGGAGGTTTGCTCCACCAATGATATCAAGAGAGAGCTCTCAAAGAGATGAAGAAGATGATTATCTTAAATCTTCTATTGGTGCAAGTTTGGGAGTGGATTGAGGATGGAGAAGCAATAAGAAGAATAAAGAAGGGAAACCCTAGTTGGTTGAAGTTCTTTTGAGCTGGAAAGGGAAAAGGAGAAGAAGAGTCTCCTTATAAAGCAAATGGGGAGTGGGCTCCATTACTAGAAATCTTTTTGGGCTGAAATCATGGTTTTCGAGACTTCGAACGAATTCGACGAAGAAGGGAAAAATGATCACCGAAATATCTAGTTTCCAAAAAGTATATGTTTCGAGGGTTTCGGGGATATCAAATCTTGTGTCCATATTTAGTGTGAAAAGACTATTTTGCCCTCAATGCTAGGAAAGTCGGGTTTTGAGGTTCCGGGCGGGGACGGGATCAACATGAAAGTCGTAGAGATTTACAAGATGAGTAAAACGGGGTTGAAATACAAATCACCAGAATCTCGGATAATTCCCCAAGTAAACGCAAAGTCATAAAAGGAACCCCCAAAGGGCCCCACTAATCACAAAGGCACTCGAAATTCCCCAAAGCTATAACAAAAGTTATTCTAATCCCAACTTAACCACAAACCACTAATCACGCTTAAGACTAACACACGACTTAATTAGTACTAATCGAGGTCACTCGGGTCGGGGGTCTTACAGGCATCCCCCATTAAACAATCAAAAGATAATAGCTAAAAGTGCGAAAACAAGCCAAAGATAACAACTTTAAAATAGTCCATAAATTATTAGAAATGATTTTTCTATCAAATGTAATTATCTGAGAAATCCTCACTCGAAAGGTGCTCTTTTCCTTTTGTCTCCGCCATGCTGAGAGGATGAAGAGGTAGATGCAGGTTTCCCTTCTTTGTCACTCATAGCTGCAAGAACGATCCGCGTAGCTCGCTCAATTTCTTCTTGTGAGGCTGACGAATTGCCATCTAGATCCGATAAGCATGAAAATATATTTGGTATTGGAGCTTTTGGTGAACTTCCTGTATTTTTTTCTGTGGGACTAGTAGGTCTTTGACAAGTAGTTTTCTTTTGTTGGAATCCATCATTGTGATCACCAGCACTACTTACTTCATTGGTTTTAGGAGAAGGACCACCTTTAGCAGCTATTGTCTCTGTAGGGGGAGTAAGAGGGCCATTAGACTTTTCACCATTATTCTTATCCTTTTGACCAAGACTTGTTTAATCGTTAGCTTGAGAGAACAAGTCTCATCACTATGACTAAATGTGTTGCACTTCGTACATGGAGATGGCCTCCATGCGGATTACACCCTTGTACAATGGTTTTGTCATTATAGGTAATGAACGCTTCATCTGGTAATGGTGAGTTAACATTTACCTTAATACAAATGCGTGCAAAGGCAATCTATCTCACCAGTAGCGCTGTGGAATGATCCATGTAATGGGGGATGCCTATCAAACTTGAAATTTTGCTCAATGCTGATTTTGATCTGAAACAAAAATCAAAATTTGGGAATTTCACCAAAATTGGGATGGATTTGGAATTCACTCTTTTGCATAGTTATGTCCACTCCCCATCTTTTTAGCACTAGAGGGTGCCCATTTACAAACCAGGGTCCATCTTCTAGGATCTTCTGGCTAGGTTCATAGGTAGAGAATTTAAAGAGAAAAAAAATCCATCTTCCATGGGAAAGACCTGAAAATCCTATGTTCACCACGCCTTTGAAAGTGCAAATTTAACAGCAGCCACATGAGGCTGCTTCCCCACAAAGTAACCCACCAACGAATTCTTTCATTGGGTTACTGAGTCTTTAACATCATCCTAATTGATTTTGGCATTGAGTTCCCTAGGGATCGGAGGTTCAAAGAAAGAAAGAGATCAGATATTGTCATCTGTCTGTTTGAATAGGGAAGTCCGTCTTGGCTTATCTACATGACTTATTGGAGGATCGTCCTTGCAAGAGACATTCTCAGAAGAAGATGAAGTTTTTGCAACTCAGCATCACGTGATTGCATATGCGCACTAGAAGAATGATTGTCCAAACTTGATTGAAGAACCGGATTTGTAGTAGCCTTTCATACCTCGTCAATAGCAACACCAAGTGCCAAATCCGAACTTGTAAGCTTACGTCTCTGAATGAGTGGAGCCTTGACAGATACAACCATCTTAGGAGCCACATGCTTATCAAAAGAACCCAAGTACAGATTTGGAGATTGGAAAAGGTTCTACCCAGAACTCAACGTGTATTCATCTCTATGCTTAAGACACAACCTGGCAGCAACCATCATGTTTGATGGATTATCAATAGGAAGGGAAGACTCCTGTCCTTTGCGCAAAGCCATCAAGAGCATAGAAAGAATTGACTCTCGACCACCGCCAGCATACTTGATCATGGTAGCCAATTGAGAACGGAGGGAAGATGGATCAGAGTCATCTAGAGAGGGGGGAGAATCCATGTTTCCATGGAACCATGAAAACTAGGACAAAAAATGCACCATCGCAAAGAAAACTCTTGTCCTTTGTGTGATTCAATGAAATAAGTCCGATATGCGTTCGATATGTGAAAAGAGTGAAAAGGGCTCAATAGCACGACATGAAGATGCAAGGCTTCTCATGCATTCAACAAAAAGATTGAGAGTAGTAACGATATGTGAAGGCATGGTCACAACTCATCTCCGCCCGCTGGCCTCTTACCGCCCTTCGAAACCCTTGTTTCCATAACTCTTGCTTTTTTCAAAGCTCTTGGTAAGACGTCGTTATGAAGAGTTCAGCAAGCTTGCAACCCTCAACAGCCTAAGTGTGATTCAATGACCTGATTACCTACTGACCCCGTGTATGAGATCATCTCATTGAGTGAGAGTTTCCTGAATGAATAGTTACTAAGTGTCTCCCATTTCCCATGATTTGCGGATATCGTTAATGTCAGACCTCGACCCATATTAGCCCGATTATTATTTAAGTATGTGCTTAGACTTACCTTGTAGCATTGAGCTTTTGACACACAACAAATCCATCTACCCATACATAACCTTCCCCAAGGCAAAATACTCATTTTTCCATAAGAAAATGATGACATTAAAGTCTGGTTGGCAATAGCAAGGGAACTCCCCAACAGCCACTGTCTACAAGGCCCATCAGCCGTTGCAATCCTTGGCACACCAGCCGTTCAAAACAGTGAAGTAGTCGCTGGTCCCCAGCCAAGAAATGACCACCGGACGTCATGTACACTGGCCGCCGCACTTCTCTCCCGGCTACCTGACGCCCATGATCTCCCACGAATTGGTCAGTTTCTTCTTCTCATGGCCGTTGAACCTGCAAAAGGGGACCAGTAACGTCTCCCATTGAAGACAGTTTTGAAACCACCTCCACTCTATTATCTCGAGTAGTTATGGCTCCTCAAAGGCTATAAAAGAAAGACTTGGAAGAGCATCAAAACAAGCTCTGATCAAGCGCAAAAAAGGCCTAGAGACTCTGCCATTTTCAAAACTCTCTCCTCCTTCATCAAAAAGGTGAGAATCAGGAAATAGCGGATGCTACTCCTTGGACATGGGCAACAGCTTCTGAAAGCCAGCCTTTGTTCCTCTCACACTGGAGGAAGGACAGAGATCATCTATGCTGTTCTGAAGCAAACTTCTCTAATTAATCCTTCTTCTTAAGTAATGGTGATGAACAACAAAGACTGACAGAGGAACCTAAAATTGTGGACTTCTCCAACTCTATCTCCGGCAAACTCTCGAAGACAGCTAACTCCTCTTCTCTCCTTTCAGTCCATTGTTTTAATCTCCTAAGCTTGACGAGAAGGTTGTATAAAAAATTGTAAACAACCCGCACTCCGAAGGTGAAGCAACGAAGAACCCATGTAAACAAAAGTGGAGACGACTCCTTTTACGTGAGCAAACATTTGCGAGAGTCATCCTCATATCTTTCTGTAACGTTTGAAGGATGAAATAAAAAGAGTTTTCCTTCCCCCCATTTTTGGTTGAAACAGAAGATTGGGGCCGTCTGTGGGGATCTTTACACGCTATCAGTAAAGCTTCGTTGGTCGGAATACTTGAAAAGAGCTTGAAGAGAGTCCCTCAGTTGTTGCTGTTCTAAAAGAAAGAAGAAAGTTGTTGCTATTCTAAAAAAAGAGAGAAGAACATATCATAGAAAAAAAAACTGACAAAGACAAAATGGAGAAGATGCACAACGCCCAGCGGCCAATGCAGAAAGAGCACAGCGGCCATAAAAATTGGTGTCGGCAGGTCATTCTCGCTCTACTGCGTGCATTTGTCTGGTGGCCAATGCAGACGAAACATGACGGCCATAAACTATGGAATCAATCGTCCATCCACGCCCTACTGCGTGTCTAGTTGCTGTTATAATGAATAACTCGTTATGACCAGCCAATGTCCGTAAAGTCCATCTGCCCGTACATAACTGTAAGCGCACAAAAACTCACAGACCCGGGGGGGAGTGAATTTGCGGCCCACTGGAGGAGGGTGGAGAGTGCAGCTCCTCGATGATGATAGGAGAACCGATGCCTTGAGCCTGAAAGGGGAAAAAGGAGAAGGTCAGAGGACCCTGGCTTGGGCAGCGCAGGGCTCTCCGATGCCTTTGTTAGTTGCAGGTGCAGAACTAGAACAGAGGTAGGAGATGTAGTGGGAGAAGAAATGGCATACCAGTGAGTGTGGTGTTCATTGGCCATCCAGCTTCTGGAGCTGTTGCTGTGTATACATAGAGGAAGAGGGGGGACAAGAGGGAGGCTCTATCAGAGTCTGATCCCATCACAGCCCACTCTGCAGTCCCATCGGGCCTGGCGTCTGGGCCCAGTCCCATCAGGCCATTTTGAGCCATGCACTTGGCAAGGGAGGATAAGAGGGAAGAAATATCCCCACACAAAGCCCCCCAGCTTTTAACTTCTTTAGGGTGCTTCAACCCCTTGAAAGTTTGAAAGCTAAATAGCCTGATGGTTTATCCGAGTTTGAGCAACACGACCTGCTGGCTCGTCACCAGAGGTGCAGTCCTTCGCCGTGTAGGCGGAAACTGGCGCGTAGCCGAGATGAGGGACGTAACTGGCTGGTATTGTTACCGGAGCCAGTGTAGTCTGTCGCCGCGTAGGCGGAATCTGGCGTTTAGCCGAGATAAGGGACGTAACTAGCTGGTACTTTTACCGGAGCCAGTGTGATTTTTTCAAAGCTGGTGCCATCACCGAGCTTGAAGTTTGTCGACGCTGGTGCCATCACCGAGCGTGATTTTTTCGAAAGCCGGTGCCACCACCGAGCTTGATTTTTTCGAAAGCTGGTGCCACCACCGAGCTTGATATTTCCGAAATCGGGATGTAACTGGCTGGTACTTTTACCGGAGCCAGTGTGATTTTTTCGAAGCTGGTGCCATCACCGAGCTTGAAGTTTGTCGACGCTGGTGCCATCACCGAGCGTGATTTTTTCGAAAGCTGGTGCCACCACCGAGCTTGATTTTTTCGAAAGCTGGTGCCACCACCGAGCTTGATTTTTCCGAAATCGGGACGTAACTGGCTGGTACTTTTACCGAGGCCAGTGTAATATTTTTATCGAGGCTGGTGGCATCACCGAGCCTGATTTTCCGAAATCGGGACGTAACTGGCTGGTACTTTTACCGAGGCCAGTGTAATATTTTTATCGAGGCTGGTGGCATCACCGAGCCTGATTTTTTCTTTCGATATATGTGCATGACATCTCTCATATACCCATGACACGTTACATATACGTGTGGTATAAGGTGGTGGCCCATGTTGACTTTTGCAGGTGCATGTGTTACAAGTGTAGTAAAACATTGGAATTCAGGGGAGTGAATAATAAGATCACCAATTGGGGTGGTCACTAGGATCACCAAACCCATGAATGATGTCAGGGGAGTGGATAATAAGATCACCAATTGTGGTGGTCACTAGGATCACCAAACCCATGAAGTGATGTTAGGAAACACATAACCCAAATCCCAACGCCCCTTTAAGCACCAATCTCCTCATAGTCCTTCTCAAGTGCAGCAAGATCCTCACGTGCCTCAGAGAATCTTCCTTCCTCCAACCCCTTATCCACATACCAGTGCACAAAAGCTCACTTTGCATACAAACTGGATTGTACGCTTAGTCTTGATGGTGGCAACAACAGCATTGACATCCTTGGGGACCACACCGCCACGGTACATGAGGCAGCAGGCCATGTACTTGCCATGGCGAGGGTCGCACTTTGCCATCATGGAAGATGGCTCAAACGCACTGTTGGTGATCTCAGCCACAGATAGCTGCTCATGGTAGGCCTTCTCGGCTGAGATGACCGGAGCACAGGATGAGAGCATGAAGTGGATCCTTGGGTAAGGGACATGGTTGGTTTGGAATTCTGTAACATCGATGTTCAAAGCACCATCAAACCTCAAAGATGCAGTGAGGGAAGAGATCACCTGCGATACAAGGCGATTGAGGTTGGTGTAGGTGGGGCGCTCAATGTCTAGGGAGCGCCTACAGATGTCATAACTGGCTTCATTGTCAAGGAGGACAGCAACATCAGTGTGTTCAAGGAGGAGCAGAAGCTGTTGACCTCTGCCGTGCTGGGAGGAAAGGTCGTCTTCTACCGAGCTGGGACGCAGGGCCGAGCTGGGAGGCGTCTGCCGGTCAGCGACTTCGGGCGTCCCGAGATGGACCTGCTGCTAAACTGGAGACGTCAGCGAGCTGGGAGATTGGATGCGTCCTCTGCCGCTGCCGAGCTGAGATGCAGTCCCAGCCGAGCTGGGAGATCTGACGAGCTCGAGGATGGCCGAGCTGGAGATCATCAGCTGAGATGGAGGTCTGCTGACCTGGGAACGTCTACAGAACTCGTCATAATGACTTCGGACGTCGCAGAGATGGAGTCTACCGAGCTGGACGGAGCTGCCGAGATCCTCGTGTCGAGCTGGGGCGTCGAAATGACGGACCTGTCGAGCTGAGACGAGATGGTAGTCTCAGCCGAGTCTGAGACGAGGTGGGGGTTTGGCCGAGATGTGGAACCACTCGGTCTGCCAGTTGACCTCTGCCGAGACGGAACTGCCGAGCTGGCTGTGGTATCGGGCGTCGCCGAACTGGGTGGACCTCGGGCTGGGAATGACCGGGCGACATCGAGTTGGATGGAGCTGCCGGACCGGGATGACGAAGACTTGCAATTGCAACTGTCCTGGTCGTTGAGTTGTCTGCTCGGGATACTGTTCTCCATTTCTGATATCTCCACATCTTCCATTCTAGTGATCTTTCAGAAATCGTATCTCCCGCTGGTCAGTCATTTGACGCCCGCTGTAGATCTAAGAGGAGAAAAAGGTAAGTTTGTCTCCACTTTTAGCGAAAAATCAACAGTGATTGTTCTTATCCCGCCAAGATTTCATCTCACAGGTGCCAGCGACCGAACTGGGGCGTCCGCTGTTTGGAGTTGGAGAATTCAACCAGCTGGAGTGTCTGCCGAGCTGGAATGCAGTCTTCTTGCAGTAGAACGTAACTTCCTCGGCAGTGAGTGTATTTTTAAGAAAATCTGTCCAATGTCGAGCGAGGTCACGATGAGACTTCCCTTTTCCATTTCAGGCTCTGGGAGGCATAGCGTTTGGGAAGATGGCTTTTTATCCTTCCCCACAGATGGTGCCAATTGTAAGCTCACAAAAACTCACAGACCCGGGGGGGAGTGAATTTGCAGCCCACTGGAGGAGGGTGGAGAGTGCAGCTCCTCGATGATGATAGGAGAACCGATGCCTCGAGCCTGAAAGGGGAAAAAGGAGAAGGTCAGAGGACCCTAGCTTGGGCAGCGCAGGGCTCTCCGATGCCTTTGTTAGTTGCAGGTGCAGAACTAGAACAGAGGTAGGAGATGTAGTGGGAGAAGAAACGGCATACCAGTGAGTGTGGTGTTCATTGGCCATCCAGCTTCTGGAGCTGTTGCTGTGTATACATAGAGGAAGAGAGGGGACAAGAGGGAGGCTCTATCAGAGTCTGATCCCATCACAGCCCACTCTGCAGTCCCATCGGGCCTGGCGTCTGGGCCCAGTCCCATCAGGCCATTTTGAGCCATGCACTTGGCAAGGGAGGATAAGAGGGAAGAAATATCCCCACACAATAACCATATGGAGACATGCATGAGATGGCGAAATTTTAGCTGCTAATTGTTCCAGACTTGGCTGTTATGCCTTGAACTGACAGACCCCTAGCTGCTGGCTGTTCGTAGTATGTCATTAGCTGCTGTAAAATTTTTCTTTTGCATTCATCCATTCTCATGCATGTCTCCATATAAATTTTAGCACGCACTTGTTAACCTACTTAACCGAAGACCTTGGTTCGAAAACCTTTGAGTGCGCACTTGTTGCCCTACCGAGGTTGAGAATCAAATCTATTTCTTTCCTCTAGGTTTTCTACCCGCCTTCAAAGTGAGGGGAGATGCTGCAAAATTTTGCAAAATTCTCCAACTTAACATTTTCTCTTTTCTTTTCAATAGACAAGAATGTTATTTCTTCCTCTTCTGCTGCTGATGCTACTGTCATTACCAAAGGCAAGCAGCCTACTGTTGAGGCTCCGCAAGTTCCGGCTGCTGAAACTACACAAGCTCCTCCTTCTCTTGCAGCATAATGCGAGAGGGTCGTGCCAGGATGTAGCATATTTCTCGCAATGTAGACAATATTGTCGGGGCTAAGATGGAGAGATTCAGGACTCAGTGTAGACACCTCATTTAGCCCCTATGATAGCCTTAAATACCTGTCATATGTAGTGGTGTCCCCATTTCACCCATAATTGAATGATTAATGACATAATTCAGATTAATTAATGACAATGAAGATGCTTGTTGTTAGTTTTAGACATGGTTCAACGACCTCTAGAAATTTGTGAGAGGAAAGAAGCCGAATCGCATCAAGACTCCGAGTTGAACCCGCTGCTCACTAAGGTACATGAACCAATGGGCTCTAAGCCCCAAGATCTTTCCGACGATATGTAGATTGTCCAAATCCGACCAACAGATCAAGAGATATGGCCGCCGGAAGATTACCCGAGAGGCCCTGCAGTAAATTATACTTGGGCACACCCACAGATGCGCCCAGGTCCTTGGTCGCCTCGGGGGTGCTACTTAGGTTTGTCCCGCTCTACTTTTCACAGTTCTGGCCCAACCTCAACCCAGAAACAATCCAATCCCGAACCTTAGATCCATTTAACCCTGAGAGAGGACCTGCGCGCACCTATGCGCCCAACTCATGAAGCACACCTGGGCGCACCTGTGTGTGCACCCAAGTCCTCCGAAACCCAAATCCACCTTGGGATGAGTGAACCTTCTAGAAATTCGTGCAATTAGCATTTGCAAAGGAGGCTGCACAAAAAAAGAGAAAAAGAGAACTAAAAGGAGAGAAAAAGAGTAACCACCATGGAGAGAGCTTTAGATCTAGAAGAAAGAAAAAGAGGGAGCACTCTAGTTTTCAAGATTAGTAATGGAGAAAGCTTCTAAAAGCCATGGATCTGAACGAGAGCTTCAATCTAGGACTTGAAAGACGCAATCCAAACCGGTATTTCTAGATCTAGTCTTTTCAATTAATATCCATCATCATTAGTAGTTATAAACATGCTTAGGATCATCCATACATCATAGATTTGCATTAATAGTAGTGTTTTCTTAGTAGATCTGATATCTAGTGATCATCTATCATTAGTAACATGCTTAGGATCATTCGTAGTTGTAGATCTGCATTATTTTCATCATCCCGAAGTTGTGATTAGAATAGATCTTGCATCCATATCATTTTCATCCTGAAAATCCAAATCCGAGAAATAAAAGTGCAAAAAAGCACTTGGGCATCACTGTGGGTACGCCCAAATCTCTAGAGTAGGGTTTCGACCCCGATTTTCATCTCACGTGCATTTTGTTTCTCAAATCCAAATTCATTCTCATACAAGTTGATATCAGGACCCTTTTATTTGTAACTCTGTGATCTAAATCGCACGAAAAGCATTGAAAGAATACTCAAATATACTGCTAAAAAGAAAAGAAAATGAAAAGAAGAATGACAAAGGGATCCCTCCCTCGAATCTCGATCCTTGCATCATCATTTTCAGATCCAAAAGTTCTGATATTAGTTATTCATATTAGGACCTTGCATTTAGTCACGAAGTGTAGGAAATCATGTCAGAATATCGCTAAAAATTGAAAGTGCATTACAATCCGCTGGGGAGACACTTGCGTGCCACTGTGGGTGCACCCATGTCCTTGTTTCGCTTCCTGACACGCCTTTTCGATATTCTGCATCATAATTCATTGGTTGTTCTATTTTGGTGATGATTTTGACTGATTGTTGAACTTCTGGACTTTGAATTATCAAATCATCACACTTTAGGTTAGGTTGCATTGACATTGCATAAAACACCAAAAAAATCACAAAAGCATAAAACTCTTCCCTTCTCATCTTGCTCTTTAGTAATTAGAGAAGAGAACCCAAAAAAAAAAAAAAAAAACCCAGAAAATCCACAAAGATAAACATCAAGTAGATGATCCTAGGTTAGTCCATTTGTCCCTAAGTGAATTAATAAACCTTAAGCACCTAGTTGAAAGCACCTAGTTAAAAACACACCAATTAATTAAACCAATTAAAACACCTAATTAAAAACATCTAATTGAAATCCACAACCGAGGCCCCAACCAATAAACCCTAATTGAAACGATAGAAAAATCATATCCAGAGAATAAAAATATCCCTCAATCAAGACCTGAGTCTGATTTCCTGAAACCGACTTAAAAGTACCCTAGAAACCATCGAACCGAAAGCCACCCAGTAAACAACACTTGGGCACTACTGTAATTGTGCTCAAGTCACCGAGGATACCTAGGAGCCAACACAGGTGCGCCCAACTCCCTGTCCAACCCCGGGACGCGCTTCAGTTGCGTTTCGACTCCTGAGCTCAAACACAGTCACAATTAAGGGCTAGAGACTCAAAACCTATCCGGGATACAGAATTTATTAACATAGATTATCTGAAACTCCAAATCTAAGTGAACGAATCCCAGAAATAACCAAAACCCGTGAACCAACCATTGGGCGCCACTACAGCTGTGCCCAAGTCACCCAAGTGTTATTATATCCCCAGGACCACCGAATCCCTATTCACCTCAAACCTCAATTTCAATCAACATCGCAGACAGAACCAACAACAATCCTAAAATTAAAAATCTAATCAACATAAACCCATCCAGAATCTCGAATCAAGTCGGAGGATCAATGAGCATCAAATCATAACTTGGGCACCACTGCTGGTGCGCCCAACTGGACATAATCACTTAGGTGCCCACACAAGTGCGTCCAAGTCCTCTGTCCGGCCAGAGTTGCGAATTCTTATTGTGTTTCAAATTCCAGACTTAAATCATTACAATAAAACCGACTCAGAATCTAAAACGACATCAAAATAGAGACTTACATTAAGCAAAACCCCACGAAATCCCGAAATCAAGTCGATACCATAGCCACTAGCCAAACCACATAGAACCTGGTACTTAGGCGCCACTGTATGTGCGCCCAAGTCACTAGGGTGACCTAGGTGCCACTGTGTGTGCGCCTAACTCCTCTGCCAACCCTGTTTCACCAATTTTGACTTCGCTTTATCCTTTGAAGTAAGACCTAAAATTATAGAACTTTTAACAATTTAAACAGAATCTTAAAACATCTCTAATCCACCCTTAATCCAACTCTTAATCAACCTTCAACTTAAAACAAACCAAACCAACATAAATCACACTTAACCAGCCACTTAGGCGCTGAAACTATCAAACTTAGGTTGTCCACACCCTAGGACTAGATCGGATTTCCTCATTAGATAGATTAGAGCATTAGGCTTCGTCCCATCACTTTTCCTGTTCCGTTAGGGGACTGGGAAAGCTGATGTGGGCGGTCTAGGACCTTAGGTTAGAGTTAATCTAATGATCATTAATAAAACACTAATCACGTAAGTCTAAGTAAAAGCCCCTTAGTTAGGCCTTTCTAGCCCCTAATAAAAAATCCAAAAAAACTATAAAACCAACAAAATAAACCCAAAAAGACTTTCTTCTAATTTATTCCACCTCTGGTGCCAAATATTTAATCGAACTTAATGATAAAAGGAAATAAAGAACTGATTTCTAAAATTGAATGAATGAGAATAACGAGATGAGATGAGTGATTTAGCACACACTTTGAAACAATCACGGCCCATCGGCCACCTTTGACCAATTAGGGTCCATCGGTCTTTCACTTTTATCACTCATGTATCGTACACGAAAAACACAAAAATCATAAGTCAAAATCTCATTTGCATCTATTAGGGATTTTTTGTTTTGCAATTTGATAGATGCATTATCATTTTAATCATCATTTGGTTTTTCACAGGAGCATTGATTTAGAAAAACTTGAAATCTTGACTTTTCACATGCATGGTTTTAAGACTTTTAAAACTTATGGTTCATGCATGTTTTGATTTTAAACTTAGATGCATTTATTTTTTTAAAAGAAGATTTTTGAGTCAAGCTAGCTTTTGGCCCTGGATTGTTAAATCATCTTAGGCATTTTTAGGTTCTTGTTTTTTGAAAACTCCTTTAGAATGTTTTAAACATGAATTTAGGCTTGATTCCATGGCCCAGGGTCCCCACAGGAGATAAACTATTCCCACAAGAAAAATACTTTGAAAAACTCATTTTTTGGGAAAAAATCCCAGTGACCCGGTCGACCCGCAACGTGGCCAGTTGACCGGCCCAAGACACGTGGGGTCGACCGGGCTTATGACCGTTGGTCATTTTCAAATGGGCATTTTTATGACCTCCGTTCACCCAGTCAACTGGGCAAGGTACCAGGTCGACCGGGGACTAGCCGTTGGCCAATTTTTGGTATAAAAAGAAGCTCATTCCTAAAGAAAAATGGAGGAACTTAGAAGCCCTCCTTGAGGTGTTTTGAGGCCAAACAAAGGAGAATGACCTAAGGGAGGCTAGTTGGTCAAAAGGGAAGCTAAAGCTTGGAATCAAGAGTTAAATCATCTAAGTAAGCTCGGTTTTCCTCATCATATGTGTTCATGCTTTACTTTAATTATTGGTAAATCCTTTCTAGTATGTTAAACTATGACTTGTCGTGTCCTTAACATGTATATGTGTTGAATCAATTTATTTTTTTGGATGCATCACCTTGATTCAAACCAAGTAGGACTCAAATTGGTATATCTAAGTGAATCATGTTTTGGAATCATCTTTGAAATTATATGCCACATGATTCCTATACTTGGTTGATTATTTGGTTGTTGATTTCCATGACTAGAGAATCATCTTCAATCCATCTCATGTTTTGGATTCAACAACACCCTCAAATCACATGTACTTTTGTTTTAAAGTTTCACAACTTGCTTAGCATTGATAGATACATCATTTTCAAGTTGATTTTTAAATTACATGTGATTTATCCCTTAGCTATCTATTTTTGTATTTTACACTTTAAAAAGCTTTAAGCATACATTCATCGAGCTTCATTTTTAAATTGATTGAAGTCCTTATGCATCACATGTTTTGTTCTTAAAATTTCACAACTTGCTTGGACTAGATAGGTATATCTTTTACAAGTTGTTTTTAACATGTGATTAGCCTTCTTACCTCGATCATAAATGTTTTTATGAGGTTTCATTTTCAAATTGATTGAGGACATCATACATACACATTGAGCATTCATATTTGCATTCATATAGTGTTTGTGTTGGTTAGATTTTCTCTTTTATATCCGCCTATTTAGAGGCATTGTATTGAGCCAATTGTATCTCCATCAAGTGTATTCGAGACACTACTTAGAGAGAGGACCAACCTTTTGGTTGTATAGGTTATTGCTTAGCCTTAGAAAAGCATAAGTGTATGGTTAGGGGTGAACCATAAAACCCAAGAGGTTATTGCTAAGCCTTGGAAAGCATAATATAAAGGTTATTGAAAAGCATACATAGTGGAAATCCAGTGGGGTGTAGAAACACAAGCCGGTAGTGGATGTAGGCATTGAGGCTGAACCACTATAAATCATTGTGTTATGGTTTGTGCTTTGTGGTGATTGTTTTTATTAGCTTCCACACTTTAGTTCTATATCATCACTTGTGACTAATTGTTTTAAAGAAGTTAAAATTAATCATAATTGGTCACTAATTTGAAGCTAAACCTCTTCACCTCCCCTCTAGGGTTTGGGTCCTGGACTTTCAACATCATCATTTTGGTTTGAAAAAACAGCTTTTAAACCCTATTTTGCCAAGGGATCTGAAGGGGTTACCCAAGAACGGGGCCGATCCTCTTCTTAAATATTTGGCGCACCCCCCCTTTTATTTTGTTTATTTTAGTTGCTTTATTTTACTTGGATCTACTATGATTAAGCTGTGTGAGGATTAACCCTTGTTTGGACTTTAACATATGACCCTAATTGACCTAACATCAAAGAGACCCAAAGAGACCCAAATCAATGTGATAAGATAATCGTCGTGTGTTGCCGGCAGCACATTAGACGAGAGGAAGAACCCACCCACTTATTTTCTCCCATTTTTCTTCGGCTTTCGTTGAAGAATGGTGTTACGGCCATTACCGTAACTGGCGATCATGATCCATCAATTTTGAGGGTAGTCGGAACCCTCATTTTCGATGTAAATTTTAAATAGCATATATAGATGAATGGAGATTTCCCCAAGCCATGTCTTCTTTTGTGGGGGTCAAAATTCAGATTCGACGGCCTGGCGATCGTGATGGGACCTCTTTTGTTTTCTTGTCACTTATTTGGGCCTTTCTGGGGTTTTATTCTAGGACACGAACATCCAATCAATGATCAGATATCTGTGTCCCATTCAGTTTAGGGTTGTTATGAGTTTAGTTTGAAATTGAACCTAAGTTCGAATGCACCGTCCGCTAAGCTTTCCCCCATTACGTCATAAGAAGCAAACCTTCACCAACACTCACTACAAAACGACATAAAATGTGCTCTTCTCATCCCCTATTCTCTCTATTCTCATCTAAATATTTCTTCACAAATGTAGGGTCATACGTTCGGAATGCCCGACTTTCAGCCCCTCTCGCCCCCACTATTGATCCGCACCACTGGCGGGTCACACCAAGCCCCACAGAATATAGAATTCTCTAGGGTATTAGATGGATCCTTAGCAACTTCAACCCATGACCCACAACAGATAAGACTAACCCTCTTTGAAGGAGGCCCGCTGCTAGTCAATGCCATTACATGGGAAAGGAATCATTCCAACGCATCTACCCCATCTCATTTGTCAAGGGAGAATCAACTCTCCTTACATTGGGGGCTGACTTACATGGACCTAGTCAGTCCCACCTGCCAGGTTATTAGATATAGGGTCCACGATAATGTTTCGTCGAGAGATCACTCGGTTCGTGCGAGTGATCCTGTTATCTCACATGTTACACCCTATTTTTCCCTGATCAGTCAGAACGAGCCGATCACGTCTTCTATCCCACAGTACGAGATGCCTACTGATACACCTATCACGACCCCGGTTAGGGTCCCCTCCACCCATATACTAGCGATAAACGAGCCGATCACGACCCTCTACCCATACACTAGCGATAAACTAGAATCCGTATCATCAGACGAGTCATAGTTTAGTAAACCTAGGTCGGTTGGCGACATCCAACAACTCATACCAAAATCCCTTGACTCATAGGGGAACACCAGATGTTTACCGACAACATGAGGTAACCCGACCCCAATTCCAAGTAGCCAATCAATCAAGCGCGTTACAATCCTGTGACGGCCGGCACTGATATATTATATCCCCAATCGATTCAATATGAGAGGGGCCCCTCTCGTCTATCAAAATTAGACAGCCCTGATCTACCAAATGCCTAACTCAGGCCAGAGTCCCCCAGTCCAAAATGTGCAGGTTGTCAATCCCACGGGCATTAGAAATTCTTATCAAAGATACCAAGCGAACGAGCTGCACTATCAGTAGGCACATCGACCATCCACCTTAAGCCCAATAGTTGACCCATATAGGGGACAATCGATCGCTTATGGAGGAACTCAGTTAAACCAAAGCTATCAGCCTATCCCGCAGTTGGAAATAGGTGGGCCTCGTGGATAGGTTTCAAAAACTTTTGACCCACTTGATGCAGGGATCAAGTATCCATAAGGCTACAAAACCCAATCCGGGATTTAAGAACCTTAAACTCATGATCAAGATCAGTAAATCACTATCTCCAAGATAGCAAATAGCATCACCATACAACCAAAACAAATCCACAACAAACAAGGAAGTAGATTATACCTTTGGAGCTCGGTAGCGCTCTAATGGAGAAGAAGACAATTTGCTTTACCAAGAACTCTTCTTTGTAGCAAATTAGGATCTCCAAGACCTTGTTATCTTCCACGCTATGACTCACTTCAGATCTCTTTACTCAAGGAGAATGGTTGGATCTCCAAGAGAAAACCAACTAGAACCTCAAGGCAAACCGGAAGAGAAATTAGAAGAGAACGAGGAGAAGAAGTTGTGCAACTCTTGCACTTTTAGGGGTTGCGCATGGACTCCAAGGGTGCTCTCCTATATATAGCTCAAGCAACCTCCTCTTACTAATAATTATTAAAAGTCCCACTTCCATAATAATTAGTAACCTTCTCTTCTTACTATTACCACTATTAGAAGTCTCACTTCCAATAGAAATAATAACTTTCTATTTCCTTTCCTTTTGAGTTCAAGTAGATTTAGTAATGATCTAATCTTAGACTAGCATGGGGATCACTAGGAATTCCATAGAAAGCTAGCTCAAACTGGGACACGGCAACCCCACATCTCTTGTGCAATCCGGGCCCACAATTAATTACAAATAACTCCACTATATAAATGCAATTGCACTCCAGTCTTAGGAATAAATTACAATAATACCCTAAACTTCCCTATCACCACAAGTAGGCCCCTCTATCAATATCCATGGATCAATTGGATTAAACCCTCCCAGCAATTTAGATCCATATCTTATTATCCTTAAGATCCAATTAATCACAGTGATCATCAGTACCATCCAATTAACTCTTAATTGAGATGGGTGGCACTTACTAATGATAAAACCATTAATTGGCATAAGGGGATAATAAAGATAGATTCCATCTTGACCATTAAATGTTCCCACAGTTGTCACGTCCCCCGAACCCGATTAGAGAATAAACCAGATTCGAGGAGTGAAATTTAGGGTTAATTAAAAATTTTTCCCTTTGGGCCCAAGGATCATAAGTCCGCTGTGAGGATATTGTGTTTCAAACCTCAAGGAATAAAAGAACCGCGGAATCCATATACTTCCAGGCATATTGAATATCAAACAATGAATAATATATTTCATTTATGATTAAAGTTGCAACAAGAATAAATAGAACTAAGCGAAGAAGTTAATTTATTACAATGACCATCCCAATATCCAAGAACATTTAAAAAGAAATAATGATGTCAATAATGAAAGGTTCAACGAAAGAAATAAATGAATAAATAAATCTAATGAATCCCAATGAATCTCTCTCTCTCTCTCTCTCTCTCTCTCTCTCTCTCTCTCTCTCTCTCTCTCTCTCTCTCTCTCGTGCCGGGAATGATGATGCTACTCAACGTCAACGGCACGCCACTCTCGCTCCTCCTCTACTAGTGTCGCGCCCCCGGACCTAGACCCGGGCCCGCAACGCGCGTTTCCCACATGTTCCCGCTGTGAGGATCCTGAAAACGGGGACTAACTCACACGATCATGGTTGCGGAAGCGTGTAGCAAATCACGTCTAGACAAAACATAACAAATTAATTTCAAGATACATATGTAAAATCAATCATCAAAACATAATTTCAGAAGGGGAAATGTAAACATAGCATTTCCCAAATCAGTTCAAGTTTCCAAGTTAACAAAAGTACGTTAAAGATAGGTTTACAACCCATAAGAGGCCAACAAAGGCCAATACACTCCCAAATAACAAAAGATGAACCCTAAGCAAAGTGCATCGCATCTCAAGATCCCACCTGACGTGTAGATGATGTCGTCGGGCTGCCACTCTCGGGCTGGGGGTGGCTCAACAGCCTCCTCCAGACGCTCCTCCTCAAAGGCAACGTCACCTGCACCTGGGCACCAAAACAAACAAGGATCAAAAACGACGGTTTGGCAGGTGATTAATTTAGGCATGAACATGAAACGAATAAAGTTTAAAAGAACAATATTAAAACAATTTACTGAGTTTAAAACAATTATATGACTAAGATACCTTTCAAAGATACGAAGGTCCATGGACAAAATACAAAAAAGAAACTAGCATGAGTACATATAATATCATGAATAGTAAATCCACATTGATTGAGCCCATCCTTTCTCTATCATACATGATGACAAGAGTAAGCAGAGCAGAGCAGAATAGAATCCCGTGTCACATGTGGTTGGAGAGGGTCCGGCCACGGAATCGGAAATAGAACAGAGATGTATATATAAATATACGACTAATCTGCAGATAGTCTAAGTGTTTAAGGTCCCCTAGACAGTGGATCAGGCTAAAGGGGCAGTCCAAGCTTAGTGGTATTCACCTGTAGTCATGAATGCACAAAAAAACCGAAACATATACAGAACATATCAAAAATAGGGGAAATTCACTTATTGAAATAAAATTGAGCAAGACTAATCAGAATAGCATGAGTTATAAGCATATCGAAAAAGAAGAAGTGATTTCCTTTTTGGTTCTTGAAACAATCCGAAACAGAACTAATATTTGCAAATCACAACAATATTCATCGTATCAAAATTGAAGTTCCAAAACAAACTTGTCAAGAGTATGTTAAGACCCTTCATTTGACCCTAGTGTATTTGAAACCTAGATGTCGGAATTTAAAAGCGAATTGGTGCCCTCGAACTAGAGAACATTTCAGATTTCAAATGCACAATATCAAGCTAAAGGCCCCTTAACATGTTCTGGTTTTCATTCTTATAGAAATCCTTCAAAAATAGATCATTTTTCCATTTCGGTTAGCCCTTGGTCACCTGTCGGCTAGCCGAAGTGGGGTATGTCGGCTAGCCACCAGCTGACTAACAGCTGACCGCCTGAATCCAAATCAGAAAATGCAGAATTCTGGAAAAGGAACCAAACTAAAGGTCAGTTGGCTGTCGGCTAACCGAAGTGGTGCGGTTCGACTAGCCGCCAACTGACCGACAACTCCCTGACGCAATGCAGGCTTCTGGAAAAGGAACCGACATGGCTTGGTTGGCTGTCGGTTAGCCGAAATGGGTAGTTCGGCTAGTCGACAGCTGGCCGACCTTGTACGGGCAGTTCGGTTCAGGTTCATATTTTTTTACCTTTCTTCTTCACATTTTCATATGTTTTCAAATTTGAACCTTCCTTATGCTTCCAACACCTGAACATTGATCAAACACCTCCAATATTCCAACAATTCTACATCCCCAAACTCCTCCATTCTCCAAACTATAAAAACCACCAACAAAACCATTCAAAGCCAATGAATTTGCAACTAAACAAGATTTCCATACTTAGCTGAATGAAGGATTTCAAAGTAATATCAGAACATGTGCATGCAAGCTAAAAGCTGAATTCAAAACTAATCAACCTTATTAGTAAAAACACAAGTGCAAAACTAGCAAATGAAACCCAACATTTGAAATCAATTAACCTCCATACTTAACATGCATTAGGAAAACTAAAGAGATCACTTGCCTTGATCCAAAATGCAAATCAAAACCTTCTCAAAGATCACTCTCTACAGCTGAACCAAGATCTACAAAAAAAAACCCCAAGAAACCACTTCAAAAATCTATTGATTTTGAAAGACAAGAACCCATTTCGAAATGAGTGTTGCATGTTAGAAAAACAGATTCTTTAGGAGATAAAAAGACCCCATTGAAGAGATGAAGAGAAGTTCTTACCTGAAGCTAGCCAAGAAAGGAGCAAGGAAGAGGAAGAAGAGGTTGTCCAGCTGGGATTTCCAAATAAAGAGTAGCAATGAAAAGCTTGGAAGGAGAGGAAGAAGAGGGTATGATCAGATTTCTATTCCAAGACCTCTAGCTATAGCATGCAAGGAGAAGAAGATGGAGAAGAAAGATTTTTCTCCTAAGGCCTGAGTCTTCATGCAACTGAAATGGAGTGGGTGTTCTGAAACGTGGGGGAGGGAGAGGGTGATTTTGAGTTTTGTGACAAGTGGGTCCCACAAGGTCTGAAACTTGCAATGGCTAAAACATCATCTTGCAGGCCCCGGACGAGATTGACGAAGAAGGATAAAATGATCCTTGAAAAAGCTAGTTTCCAAAAAGTATAATTTTGATATGGTTTTGAGAATTCGAAATTCGTGTCCAGATTTGAGTGTGAAAAGTCAATTTTACCCTTTTGGGCCAAAACACAGGTTTATGAGCTTCAAACACAAATAGGCTGAATACGAAAGTTGTAGATAATCACAAAATCATTCAAAAGCAATCAAAATCACAGTAAAATCAGAAATTTAGAATTTCCTCCTAAGCTCACACGTGCACTCAAGGCATCCCTGAGCATGTCTGACTAAAACAAAAAAGCTCTCAAATTTTCCAAAGCTATGTCAAAGACTAAGTCTAAACATATTCCAACCCAATAGACACTAAACCGACTTAAGTCTAAGCACAATCACTAAATACACACTAATCAAGTTAATCTGGGTCAGGGTCTAACAAGACTCGTTCTGAAATGTGGCTATCTTGGTCATATAAAACTGAATTATCCAAAGAACCCCTTATAAGAGGTTAAGAACAGCAAGAAGCAAAATTTGGGGGGCAATCTCTAAGAACTTCACTTATGACTGGTTAGAACTTGAGTTTCGTGACTGAAATTGTAACGATATCGTTAACACCATTTATAGTTCCTTCTATCATTTTAGCTTCAAGGACGAAACGGAGTAGAAGATGACAACTTACAAGTTAATTAAATTCTGTAAATTTTTGTGTGTGTGTGTTTTGAATGAAAATCAAGAGCTTCAAATCCCTTATTTTGTAAGTAAATCATGGATTCTTCCTTTTCCTTTGATGGGTCTCTCCTCTGGTGTTGCAATCTAGAATTCGAAAGTTTAGGCATATTGATAGTCAATGAGGGTTCCACGGGAGTTTTCACGCTTCCCACTTCAAAGTTGTAGTTTTTTCCCCAAGTACAATAACCATTAGGGGCTGTTTGTTTGTATTGGTTGGTGTATATAATGATGCACACAGGTAACATCTACATGTTACTATATTTGTCCACTCCAAAGTTGTAGTTTTGTTTCCAAGTGCAATGGCCATTAGGGAGTGTTTGTTTGCACTCATTGGTATATGTAGATAATGCATAGAGGAAACAGTTACATGTTATCAAATCTGTCTAATAAAGGGCCAGGGACTAGAGAGAATATGGTTTCACCAGGAGAGATAGAAAGAATTAGGAAGACTTGTACACAGTGTAGTGCTAGTTGATGTGAAAATACTGACATTTAAAGTAGCAATGACATTCATATAATTGAACTGTTATATGAAATTCATAAATTCTTATCATAGATGTTATTGCTTTATTAGTAATTTCTAAATTTTCATGGGCTCATTCTCCATTATCAAGATGTTCTTCCTATACTCTAAATTTTGATCCATAGTTAGCTATGATGTTTCCTTCTGCACTTTCTCATCAATCTACTCAAAATAACCAGATTCCACTTACAGGTGCCTAAAAACATAGACAAAAAACTGCTACAATCTGAGCCCCGCTTGGGTTGGATGATTTTGATTTGGAATGGAAATAAGTATTGTGCTTTCTATTTAACTTGCAAATGAATTGGAAAGCATATCTCAATGCAAAATTCTTGTTACCTAAAAGTTAAGAGTGGAGCAATGGCAATAGGCATGTAGCTTTTCTTGCCAATCCAAAAGCCTATCCCCTTATCCCCTTAACATTTAATTTATATTCCAATATGACCTACTCAGCTACTCAAATGAAGTTGGAAAATTTTCCCCTTTACGCATGAAAGCGGGCCGGTTAGAGTTTATCAAAAGGTTAAAATTTGTAGAAGTTAGATCCAATTTTCCTACTTTTGATGGGTTCCTTATCATAAAAAAAACCACAATATTCTAAAGGTTTCTATCAATTCAATCTACACTACAGCTATTTTCTATCAATCTCAAATTACTAATATTAGTAAAATGGAGACACAAATATTTGGGTTTTTTCCATGGCTACAACTTCCAGACAACTATTTTTCTACAAATACCCCAAACCTATCACCTTAACTAAAATCTCAGGAAAATACTGAAAATGAAAACAAAAACAAGTCTGGAAAATACCCCAAACCTGTCAACTATTTGTCTGCAAATACCCCAAACCTGTCACCTTAACTATTATAGATACTGAAAATGAAAATAAAACAGGAAAATAGAGAAGGTGGAAGAGATAATAACCGAGAAAATCACATTAATTGAAATCCCAAATGGAAGATGACGTTGGAGCAATCATCGGGAGTTCCACCGGCGGATCTGGCCGGAATCGCTTAGAGAGCAGGGAGTGGAGAAGGAGAGCAAGATCCAGGACGTCAGGGAGAGGGAAACAAAGAGCAGCGAGTGAAGAGGGAGAGGGAAAGAGAGAGCAGGAGCGCAATGCAGGGGGAGGGAAAGAGAGAGCAGGGAGCGGAGGAGAAAGAGAGAAAATTCCGGGAGAGGAAAAGGTTTGGAGAAGAAGGAGAAGAAAATCGTTCGATCCTTTTTGGCTATGGGGCAATGAGATGACGATGTCGTTCGGTAGCTGTGGGGGAAAAATCTTCCAAAACGCCTGTACAAACACCGATTTAGGTGTTTATGTGTATATCTGATTAAAATGGGCTAATACATGTTTAGGGACATTTATTTGGTAAAATTCCTTTCTTTTTATTGCCTTTTCATTGATGCCCTTTCCTTGTTACTCTATTCTCAACAACTTTAGTGAAAGTGAACACTTATGTGGGCCCTTTTAATTGAAAAATAAATTATTAAAAAGTATATTATCCTTTATTTTTTTAGGACATGACAAAATGTAAGTTGGTCCCACAATAAAATTGAACTTGTATGAAAAAAATATAAGTAATCAAGTATGAACCTAATCCAATTGAAAATGTGAAAATCATGAGCCCAAATTATAAAGACAAAAAATACCAAAATAATGTATTTTTAAGCAACTTTTAATCTTGTATACTTTTCTATTGGATAAAAAATATATAAAAAAAGTTTATCTTTTGACTACTAGATGTGGTTGATCTCGTGTGGTAAATCAAATGTTATATACTCAAACTTGCAAACTTAATTTTTATTCAAATCACATAAATCGAATTAAAATTGGTTTAATAGGCCAAAAAACTAATCTTTTCAAGGCTTTTTTTTATTCAAATTGAAACCTTTTTTTCAAATCTTATAAGCAATTTATATTACGTAAGAATATTGGACATTAACCTGATTTTCTTAAACCCATTTATTTATAACTCATAAAAGCCAATACGTGTATAAATTATGGTCATAATGGGAAAATTTTGTATTTCTTATTTTACTTGAGAAGTATACAAGTATGAGAAAAAAAATTAGATTTCTAGTAGACAGTGACATTTTAATCCATAAAAATTTATGCTCCATAATTTCAACATTTTAGATCGAAATGGACTATATGCTTAAAGTAATCCCCAAATGTATAAAAAAATATAGAGGATTTTACCAGAAAATTCATCGTAGGTGGCTGTTGCACGAAAAAATAAAGAGTGCTGCTACTGGCACACAATTTTTTCCTTTTCCCACACAATTTCTCTCCACACACATTTGTAAAATTTTAAAAGTACATTATTACTTTTTACACACAGTCAAACTTCCTAAACTACCCATCCCTCCATTTCCCTCTTTCTTCCCACACACATCTCCATCCCTTTCTTCTCACACACAAATCCCTCTTTCTTCCACATCACCGGCGAGTGGATTTCTCCGGCGTTCCTCCAGCGATACTCCGGCGTAGCCCGTTGTCTCCACCATCTCCTCTTTCTAAGGTAAATGCATCCCCAAAACATATTACCATTTATTCTTCTTCCCCATCTCCTTTTTACCTCTTTTTCCATCTTAGATTACCTTTCTTTGCATAAAAACTTGTTATGGGGATATATTCTAGTTCAATATATGTTTTTAGAAACAATGTGAGTGAAGATGGGTGCATTCCGACTGCAAATAGTGGATCTGGTCAAGGGTTATTGAACCCATTTGCGCGAACTGTGTGACGGAACGAAATGTGTTTGTTCGGACCTGAAAGTCCGAAAAAAATCACTTTGTTCGGACTTTCAGGTCCGAACATTATAATAATGTTCGGACACTTGTGTCCGAACAACGTTATAATGTTCGGACACCTGTGTCCGAACAACGTCTCCTCACTTAGTTTGAACAATGCATGACTATGGATAGTGGTATACCTTGGGACTATCAGATGAAGTAAATAGAAAGGTCTAGACCCTAGATGGAATAATAATTGGACACATGAGAAAAATAGGGGCATCTTCTTCACAATCAAAACTCACATGGCATGCACCGGCCAAAGAAACAGAGTGGTTGGGTTATGGCTCCTGAGTCAAACAAGCTGTACCGATTTTTTATCTGAGCCGTCCATTTCCAAATAGGGCCTCAGGAGTTTTAGTGAGGGTTGCCCACTTGGGTCCGTCCAAAACTTAGCCTGCAACCAAAAGCGAAATTTAGATGTGATAGTGAGGATGTGGAAATATTCAAGTCCTCTCTTGGGCCTGTTTATCCCAATAATTCATGTCCCAAGGAATATGCAATTCTCCAAAACCTCTTCTCAGAGTAGAATTCCTTAATCCTTTTCTTAGTTTGAGCAAACTAAACATGCTTGATACTTATAATTTATATACTTCCAATCCCATAATCTCTCCTAACTTTTTTTTTTTTAATCCATGTGGCTTTATTTATAGTTTTTTTGTTATTCTTCAAAAACTTTATTTCTATATTTCAGATATGGACCGACCAGGCTCTTCTAGGGTGTGACCTACCGCTTCAAGTAGGAGGCGACGCCACCGGGTGGAAGAGATTGTAGAAGACCCGGTGGTCCCTGATGAGGAAGTTGAAGAACAACCTGAGATGGAAGAGCAAGCAGCTCCGGAACAACCAACTCTAGAGCAACCAACTCCGGGGCCACAAGATAGGTCCTTATTGACCAACTTTGATACACATATAGCTGGGTACATTTGGATTCAACAGGTGTGTTTCACTTGTATCATATCAAGTTTGATTTATTTGTTAATTTCTTTAATAATGTATCAATGGTTGAATGCAGGACCGAGGAGCATTGAAGTGTCTAAACCATGGCCAGAAAGTGCCATTGTGGCAACTAAATGAGTCTGATAGGTTTAAAGAGTTGGTATCGAGATCCAGATTGGCTCCGTTAGTGACTGCATCATACCGCTCTGTCAATAAGATTATTATATCGGGTTTTGTGGAAAGGTGGTAACCTGAGACTAACACCTTTCACATGCCATTTGGTGAAATGACCATCACGTTAGATGATGTTGCATCCATCCTAGGCATCCCAGTTATGGGGCGGACTGTATCTTATAATGAAAGAATGAAATATGAAGAAGCTCAAGCACTCCTTGTTGATGCACTAGGAGTAGAAGCGACTGAGGCACATGAAGAGCTGATGCAAGTACGGGGCCAATCTGTTAGATTGGAGTGGTTGCGAGAAAGGTTTGCCGGTGTATCTGACGATGATGGGGATGAGATGGTTGACTGTGCAGTAAGAGCTTACCTTCTGTACCTATTGGGCTGTACATTGTTCACAGATAAGAGTGGCACACGAGTGCCAATCATATTTCTTACTTTACTGGTGGATTTGGAGGCCATACGTTTATATGCATGGGGTACTGCTGCACTATCATACTTATACAGGCAGTTGGGGTTAGTAACCCGGCATGAAGTGAAACAAATAGCCGGTTATTTGACTCTACTGGAAGCTTGGATGTACGAACACTTTGAATGTTTGGCTCCAACTCAAAACATTTACTATCAGACTGACCAGCCCCGAGTTCATAGATGGGTTCCTCGTAGAGAATCTGCTCCTTTACAAGGATTACGGGAGAGACTTGATTTAATGAGCACTGACATGGTAATTACGCAGACTTTTCATGTACATTAAGTTATCTTTTTGTATTATATATTTTCATATGTTATTTTTTGATTGCTTATTTTCAGGTGACATGGGACCCATATCGTGATGTTAGGCAATATCACCCTTTCAATGAGGTGACATACTACTGTGGATGCATCAAGTGCATGGACGTTATTGAGCCTTATCATCCGGACAGGGTCCTCAGACAGTTTGGGAGAGTTCAGACAATTCCTTCACCACCATTAGCCCCTATTCGCGCTACACGAGGTTTGACTGCCCGTGAATACCACATCGCGTATCAATACATCAATCAAGTTTGGGAGGGATGGCCTAATCACCTACTGTCTGCATTGAACCGTAGTGAACCAGTTAGGTGACCTGGAGATTGCGTACTCGGTTACATGAGATGGTACGCACGAGTATCATGGAGGATATTACAGCATCCAAACTTTCACTCTAATTTTGCACGTTGTCCCCAAGAAACACATCCTAGTGACATGGTTGACTATGAGCAACGTAATTCGGATGCATTGTTCATTCTTGATGAAGTGACAGGAAGGGGTGAGGAGCATTGGCTTGAAGACCCGCGGGGACTGTATACCCATGTGATTCAGGTGAGCCATGTGTTACGGGGAGTTTCAATTTCCGACGCTCAACGAACATTTCGACATCCACATATGAGTTCACAAAGCTACACTCGCACTAGGCCAAGGAGGGGAAGGGACAGCTGAAGGAGTCTGAAGTCATATTTTGATTGACCCTTGACTTAACCATTGTTATATTTATTTTCCTAGTTGGAATGATTGTTTTAAGACTTTGGTTGTACTTGTTAATCATCTAGTAGACTATGGTTGTACTTGTTAATCATAATCTAGTTCAAAAAATGATAGCTTTGATTACATCATAACCAAATCATTCATTAAGTGCATTCTTTAAGATTCAACAAAGCATTCATTAAATGCAATTCAAAAAAGTAAAATACATTCCGAAGTCCATCAAATGTTTTAAAAAAACACCACCATCAAAAAATTTTAGGTCCATAAGGTGGACTATTGGTGGAATATGCCGCCACAACGAGGTCAGATGTAAGCCGGCCCATAATAGATAGACGCGGTCAATCTGGGACTTATCCTGATCCAAATCCCACCTCAAACAAGCCCAATCCAAATTAAATTCTCTTGTGGGCAGTGGAACATGGCTTATTAGGCCCAGCCCAAACTTTAAACCCCTTGTCAAGTAGTCACTGTTGGAATAGAGCTTTTTCTTTTTGTGAACAGTAATTTGTTAGCTTTTGCTTTGGTGGCAGTATGCTGATGCTTTGGTGGCAGTATGC
Organism: Umbellularia californica; assembly: GCA_028538565.1. Classification (NCBI taxonomy): domain Eukaryota; kingdom Viridiplantae; phylum Streptophyta; class Magnoliopsida; order Laurales; family Lauraceae; genus Umbellularia; species Umbellularia californica. The sequence continues at coordinate 28,494,228 of JAPQWN010000012.1, read as the reverse complement.
TGATGCAACCCAGCCTTTCAGATGGAATGAGATATCCTACAATCTCTCACATATCTCAACCATCATTACCTGCACATTTCTCCACTGCATTTGCACACTATAGACCAAAGGAATCTCTCACCGTTTTTTAGGTTGCTCTCTTCTATGACCTACTCTGTTTCTTATTTCCCACTATAAACTGCCCCAAAGCATATAGATAAGACTCACCTCATTTTACTCTCTCCATTTATTATAACTCTATATATATGCAGTCAAAAGGCAGCCTTTCTTTCATCATTCTCCTTCCCATCTACACTTTTGTTTGGCTGGTTCTTTTTCATTTCACCTGAGCTCTGCTGGGTTTTGGCCCACTCACTTCTCAAAGGTATTTGCTCCATCTAGTCTGCTTTTAATGTTCTCTTGTAGTGTTGTGTGGGTTATACTCCATCCATCCCCTTCTCTATTTTTTTTGCACCATACTACAACCACCCAGAGGAAGCAGGCAAAGCCATGTCAGTTTGCCCCTCATTTGTTCTAGCTTTGTATATGTTCGGACCTGTAGTTCCGAACATATGGTGTATGTTCGGACCTGTAGTTCCGAACATCCACCATATGTTCGGATGTTCATGTCCGAACATATGATGTATGTTCGGATGTTCAGGTCCGAACATATGACGTATGTTCGGACCTGAAAGTCTGAACACATCGCGATTCTGCAACTTATTCCGGGCTAGAAAAAAATTAAAAAATGAGGCATAAATACAAAGAAAACACAAACAAACAAAGGAACTGACATTTCCACTACTACTTTGATTTAAAGGCACAATTTGATTGTTGTTTTCTTCCATCATTGCACTAGAAAATGGAGGAATGTGAGTGAAGATGAGTTGCCTAAGAGGATGAAGGAAGTAGAGAGTGAGAAGTGGAGGGTGAGATAAGTTGCTTAGGAGAAGAAAATGATGATTTGTGAGTGAAGATGAGTTGCCCAAGGAAGATGGAGGAAGTGGAGAGTGAGAACTGGGGAATGAAATGGGTGAGAGAAGAAGAAGAAGGGCTTGTTGTGTGTGAAAAGAGAAGGGGTTTTGAGGTTTTGTGGAATTTTGGATATTTTGGTCATTTCATGAAGGGGTAATAATGTAATAAAAAAAATAATAAATTATCTGTGTTTGAAAAGTAAAAATTGGTGTGCCAATAGCAGCACTCAAAATAAATAGTAGTTCGGGCCCTATAAACGGTCTGTCAGCCAATAAGAGGAATGACGCCAGCGTCAGTCGTCCATGAAGGGGGCGACGCTAGTGTCTCGTCTCATGCCTCTGCAAAGGAGAACATCAAGGTTCATATTCATCTTCATCTTCTGAGACTTGAGAAAGTTGAGAATTTTCTTTTCAAATAGCTTTAGTCCTCCTCTGTTTTGGGAAAGAGAAGAAAAGGAGAAATGGACTTGAGAAGAGGTCTCGAGCAACAGCGACGGCTCGAGGAGGCGGAGATGTGCGCGCAAACAGCAGCCGTCAAGATCGCTGCAATCCTTCGAGTTGTTTTTTGTTTTGTTCGATTCACGCATATTTGGTGTTTGATCTCGAGAAGAACAAGGCGTGTGGACTATTTTTTTTTAATAAAACTAGCAGCTGCAGATTATAATGATCAGTAAATGAAAACCCACCACCCAAAAAACCGGTTTTCGATTCAAGTGAAGAAACGGGTGGTGTTGATTTTTCGAGATCGAAGCCAAAACCGCTTGCCTCTTTTGATGCCTAGAATGATTGTTATTGTGAAGAACCCGGATGACCCATTTCACATGTATTGTGGGATAATTCAGAAAATTACAGATGGGAAGGCTGGGGTTTTGCTTGAAGGTGAGAACTGGGATAAGCTGATCATGTTTAATCTCAGTGAGCTCGAGCGGAGGCAGAAGGGACCTCCAATGGTGAATCCTAAATCTGTATCCCTTGAGCCCAGTGGCGGACCCATGATTTTGACTTGGGGGGCTTAAGATAGTCACTTGAAAAAGTCAATTGCAATTTTGTTGGTATTTCTTAACATTAGCTTTTGCAAAAGAGAAAATGTCTTGCATTTACAAAATATCGAATTACATGATCAACTAACATTCTATCATCAGAAGTCATGATCACATAATTACAAAAGACTTTCTTTAGGAAAAAAAAAAACCCTCAAACAAAGCTTCTTTTACATTGCCCTCGACGGTTCTTCATGTTTTGAAACCTTTGCATGATTTTTTCATCATCAATGTTATTAAATATATCTTTTTTCCAATATAGACAAGCAAACAATCATTCATCCACTCATCTTCCATTCAATTGCACAACCGATTCTACATAATTTTCATAGCAAAAAATACCCTTTCAACAGTAGTGGTGGCAATTGGTAGGGTTAACGCCAATTTCAAAAGCAAATAAACCAAAGGATATCCTTTTTTGTTTCAATCATCTTCTATGCAAGCCCGCTCATTCCTTTCACTTCCAAGAACTTTCTTATTTGTGCGCATATCAATAATGTAAGTATCCAGCTGATTATCAAGTATCATCCAATCTGAATTTGAAAAATTATCTGGATAAAATTGAGAAAAGGCGGATCAATTTCTCCTTCTTGAAAGCAGAGAATGAATTATTTGGATCCAAGCATGCCACACAAAGAAGCAACTCAGTGTTCACCTCAACTAAGCGGGAGTTAAGCTCTCGAAGCTGCAAGTCACTAGCAGTGTAGAATATGTCAAAACAATAATAATATAGATTTGACAATTCACCTTTATGCCGCGATCTCTGTCACTCAATGAACAAATCATCCATATTGAGAATGCTAATTTCATGTTTGTTACAAAATGAATGAACTAGAGAGAGGAGAGAATCCCACTCATCATCTCTCATCATTTGAAACTGTTGCTTCGCTATTCTTACCAATTCCATGGCATTGATAATATCTTGATCTTTTCGCTACAATCCCTTTGATAATTCACTCGTAATCGCCAATATATTTTTCATCATATGCATTTTAAATGCAAAATCAAAAGACTCCAATTGAGTTAGCAAGTAACCCACACAACCCCTTCGTTCACTTGAATGATCTTTTAAAATAATTCCAAGCATGTCAACCGCAGAGAAGAACATATGAATTAAGTTAACCAATGAGCCATAATGCGAACCCCAACGTGTATCTCCTGGCCGTTTGAGTCTAGTCCCTTGATTCAAGCCTTGTCCACTTTCAAGTTCACCACTATTGAGTGCATCAACAACTTTTGCATCCTGTATATTGTGGAGCATGTCATGGCGCTTGCAAAAGGATCCAATGTAATTCAATAAATTAGAAACCAACTCAAAGAATATGTAGATTGGTTCATGTATCTTAGCAACCGCAACGAGTGTCAATTGAAGTTGATGTACGAAGCAATGGACGTGGAATGCTGCGGGATTCTCATTTTGAATGAGCATTTTGAGGCCGTTAAGCTTTCCCTGCATATTACTAGCCCCATCATAACCTTGCCCTCGTAAACTTGTTATGCTCAGTCCATACTTGGAAAATATTGCTTCAATGGCCACCTTAAGTGATTGACCAGCAGTGTTTGTGACATGTTCTATGGATAAAAAGCACTCAATCACGCATCCGCACTTATCCACAGCGTAAAACAACAACCATTTGCTCTTTCATAGAGATATCAAGTGACTCATCCACCAAAAGTGCAAATGGTGCATCTCCAAGCTCGTAAATGATAGCCTGAGCAGTTTCTATGGCAGCTGCATTCACAATGTCTTTTTGAATTTTAGGCGAGGTCAATTTCAAGTTTTCTGGGGCATTTTCCAATACAACTCCTTTAATAGTCTTATTATGATCATCAAGAAATTTCAAACAATCAAGAAAGTTACCCATGTTATTTAAATCCTCAGATTCATCTTGACCACGAAAAGGTTGCTGGAAGCAGGTGGGCCTCGTGGATAGGTTTTCAAAACTTTTGACCCGCTTGACTCAGGGATCAAGTATCCATAAGGCCATAAACCACATCCTGGACCCAATCACTCAATCTCATCAACCATGTACAGCAATAAATTCTATCTAGAAGATAGAAACTAGCAGCAAGCAACCAACCAAAAATTTACGACATTCAATGAAATAGATTATACCTTTGGAGCCCGGTAGTGCTCTAATGGAAAAGAAGACAATTAGCTTGAACAAGAACTATTCTTGTAGCAAATTAGGATCTCTAAGTCCTTGATGTCTTCCACGTTATGACACACTTTCAGATCTCTTTTCTCAAGTAGAATGGTGGTATCTTCAAGAGAAAACCAACTAGAAGCTCTTAAGGGACTAGAAGAAGAAACTAGAAGAGAAAGAGAAGTAGGCGTGCAACACACTTGCACAAAGGGTTGGGCATGATTCTCCTTGGAATAATCATGGACGTCCATCCCCTATACACCCCTATTTATAGTTTTTCAATCCTCTTCTTTACTAATTAAAATAAAAGTCTTACTTCCATTAAGAATTAGTAATATCTCCTTTCTAATTATTATAGAAGTCTCCCTTCTGCAACAATTAGTAACCTATTATTACCACTATTAGAAGTCTCACTTCAAATAAAAATGGGACAATTACTGTACGGACGACATTAAAGTTGAAAATAGTCCTAGAACAACCAGAAAATATATATTTACTGTAGAGTTGTTCGATCCGTAGGATATCGCAGGCTGCGATATCCTAGGGATTTAGGATATCCCACAATCAGAAGTGGGAAGACTTGAATGGTCCAAATTTTTTTTCTTTTTTTTTTCCTTGAATGTAGGACCACCAAACCACCATCGAAACCGTTGGATAGTTGTATGAGTGTAAGAACTAATATCGCACCAAATTTGAACCGTTGATCTATCACGATTATCGAGAAATTTGCAAGAAAGTCACGTTGTTTTGCAAATTATAAGCCACATTGTTTCGCAAGTTTCTTGATAACCATGATAGATCAATACAGCTATCCAACGATTTAGATGATGGTTTGGTGGTCCCACAGTCAAGGAAAAAAACTAAATACACGGACTATTCAAGTGATTGTGGGATATCCTACATCCGTAGGATATCGCAAGCTGTGATATCCTACGGATCGAACAACTCTGTTGTAAATATACATTTTTAGGTTGTTCTGGGGCTATTGTCAGCTTTAAGACCGTCCGTACAGTAATTGTCCCAATAGAAATAGTAACTTTCTAATTTCTTGCTTTTAGAGTTCAAGTAGGCTTAGTAACTATTTAATAACTTGGGCTAACGTGGGGACCACTAGGAATTCCAAGAAAGCTGGCTCCAACTAGGAAACCGTGACCCCACATCTCATGTGCAATCTAGGCCCACAGTTAATTGCAAATAACTCCAATATATAAATGCAATTGCACTCCAATCTTAGGAATAAATTACAAAGAAGACCCTAAACTTCCCTATGACCACAAGTAGACCCCTCTATCCTTATCCATGGATCAATTGAATTAAATCCGTCTCTTCCAATCTTAGATCCACATATTATTATCCTTGAGGCCCAATTAATCATAGTGATCATTAGTACCATCCAATTAACTCTTAATCAAGATGGGTGTGCACTTTGGCCCAATTAATCATAGTGATCATTAGTACCATCCAATTAACTCTTAATCAAGATGGGTGTGCACTTACTAATGATAAATCTGTTAGAAAAGAGTAGAAATCGGGATCTCTAGATATTGCGTACAGATCACTGAGGAAATAACTATGGAAGAATATGATTAAAATTATACCTGCGAGATCTCTCTGATTTGATCTCGGTCTCACAGCAACCCAAAAATCTCAAGATCTTATACTGTATTCATATATGCTCGAACTCGCACCAGGGAGTGGGCCTCTTCTGCGAATTCTCCTTTGCTCTCCAAAACGAGATTTCTCTTATTTTTCTTGTATGTTAACCTTAAGAGCAGCGCATATTTATAGACTGCAATAGGGACCTTAAGAAGGAAAAAAGGATAGGCTTCTTATGGAAACAGGAAACCCTAATTCGACCCAAATTAGAATCCTAGTTTCATAAATTACAATTCAGTCCATTAAAGAATTATAATTGCACTCCCGTCCTTATTCTTAAAATAATATTTCGAGCTTCTTGTTATTAAATGCTTATTAGTCTCCCCACGTTAAGATTTCAGATATCCATCGATTAAATAATTACTGACATCTATATTTAATCGATATCTTTATAATTCCTTGAGACCTTACACTTAACTTATTTGATATGTCGGACACAAAGTCCATGTCGCGACCCCGGATCGGGTTTGGGGACCAATCCGGGATCGGGACTAATTGTGAAGTAAATGACATAAAAGAGATGATAGGTATGTTTGATGCCCAAGCGTACACAGGTAGATAAAGAACACACATCACCCGTGCACGATATTTCCCACAGGTGTCCGCGGTGAGGATTTCCCAACACACATAAACATTTTGTATAAATTGCGAAAGCGTATGGCAAATCAAGCATGTAATCATTTCCATATGACATGAGACTGATTGTATTTAAATAACAAGTATCAGAATGAGCAATGTTCTAAAGCGTAACCCAAAAGTACTGTTAAAGTTGAACATATATAATTTAATTACAATTCCCAAAAATAGAGGCCAACAAGGGCCAATATAGACAAAACAATATCCACCAAAAGAATCAATCCAACCACCCCCAAAATGTTTCGTATCTCGACAACCGGATGTTTACATAACATCATCGGCACGCCACTCAACTAGCGGTTGCAGTTCTCCGAGCGCCTCCTCTGGCTCCTCCTCGGGATAACCGACAACGGGACCTGAGTACCAAAGCAAAGGATCAGACACGACGATCTGGCAGGTGGGTGAAAAGATATAAACATTGATAATAAAAACATTTACCTGGGAAAACAGATAAACCTGCTTAAACAATAACTTTCAAGAAGTAAATGGATCATTTAACTAAAAACACATATACAGTAACAAAAACATGCAAGGTAACCAAGGAACTCAAGAAACAAGCAAGATGGCATCCACAGGAAGCTAAATCCTCCATCACCGAAGTGACAAGAGTATCAGGTGTTGACCTCAGTCACCGAAGTGAGGAGGTACAACCAATTTACATATACATATACAATAATACGGGACGGGACCACGGTAGCAAACCGGGTGTCGGGAATCACGGTAGCGAACCGGATATCGGAAACCACGGGAGCGAGCCGGGTATCGGGACGGGACCACAGTTAATAAATCGGGTATCGGGATCCATGCTACAGCTGGCGGGACGGGAAGGGATCTCCAAGTCGGCAGATCAGACCGACAAGGTCATCCAAGCTTAGTGGTGCCGACTCATAGGTTAAATCACATAATCGAGACATGTATAAAACAAATCCAGTGCATGACTATAAACAGGCAAGATGGGGTGCTCAAGGGTACATCTATCATATCATGTCGGGCATGCATTTCAGGACTAATACAAAGAGTGTTAAGTACAAATACAATCGATAATTCATAATTCATAAATTTCTGGAATAAACAGTTGAAATAGACTTTCAAAATATCTGGGTTTAAAACTAATTCAAGGTGAATAAGGATCCTGTATGTCTGTATAATAAAGGAAACTTAGTACTCTTTGAATTTGGAAGACATGCCGGGTTCCTTATACACTAAAGTAGCCTCAATGCTTAAATGAATCTTTGTGATGTGGTTTCTCTCTCGAACGAGCTCCCAACAAATCTTCTATCTCTGCTTCGAACACATTCCCAGGTGAGCGGTGCCCGTTGCTCTCAGAAAGGTTCACAAGCAATGGGATGGAAGCTCCCTTCAACCCCCCTTTATTCATAGAATTCAGGGAAATTCGGTCACCTTACGGTCAGATGGCAGTTAGCCGCCAGTGGATCCGGCGGTTAACCGCTGGTTGACCGTGAGACTGACCGTGGGATTGCAGCTCTCTGGAATTGTGACCGCCTCGATTCCGTTGGCTGGCGGTTAGCCGCCGATGGATTTGGTGGTTAGCCGCTAGCTGACCGCGAGATTGCAGCTCTCTGGAAAAGTAACCGAACTGATTCGGTTAACCGCCAGTCACCAGACGGCTAGCCTCTGGGTAACCGCTGGCTGACCGCCAGTCACGGGAATTCCTCACTAGGTTCAGATTCAGGTCTTCTCTTCTCCAAATCAATTTCTCTCATTCTCCATTCACTTTCCTGCAATAGCATGAGCTAAAAAGCTCCAAGCTTCTACCAAAGATCCGCCCAAACAATTCCATACATTTCCACATTCAATCATAAAGAAAAGAGAAAATCACAACTACATAGATTCATTCAAGTCTTAGACAAGAGATAAAACAAAAACTTTAAAATCACATTTCAAGACATTAAATAGCTAACCAACTCCTTTCCAAAAGCATTTATAGCATGATGAATGCAAGTGAAACAAGCCATTAATGAGATAATAAATCAAACATATATATCATGGAAATCCTTGAAAACTAAAACATCCATTCAATCCACTTGCCTTAGAGTCTCTAACAAGAAATCCAAGCTCTAAACAAGCTCTCCAAGCTAAAGGTCTAAGCTACAAGCAAAAACCCCTAAAACAAAACCCTAAAATGGGTCAAACAAGGAACAAGAAGAGAGAACTCTCAAAACGAAAATAAAGCTTCTCCATAGCTAGGAGAATACACATCAAAGAGATTGGGGAGGGAAACTTACTAGGAAGTTCTTCAAAAACCACAAACTAGCACAAAGAGAGTCTTGAGATGAGTGGATTCCTCCAAGAATGGCATCAATGGAGAGCTCTAGTGGTGAGGAAGAAGATGATGAGGTTCATCTCTCAATTTGAACAAGGTTGGTGTTGATTTGATGATGGAAAAGTAAGGAGAAGAAGAAGAAGAATGGGCATAGAAACCCTAGACAGCTCCTAGGCACTTCTCTCCCACGTTTAGAACCAAGAAGAATATTGAAGTGGAAATGGGTTCTCTTATCAAAACAATTGCAATGGGCTCCACCACTAGGATTACTTGGAAGGCTGAAATCACTACTTTCGGGACCTCGGATGAGCTCGACGAAGAAGGAAGAAATGATCACAGAAATATCTAGTTTCCAAAAAGTATATGTTTCGCGGGTTTTGGGGATATCAAGTTTTGGGTACAGATTTGGTGTAAAAAGACTGTTTTTCCCTCATTGCTAGGAAAGTCTGGTTTCGGGGCTCCGAACAGGCACGGGCTCAACATGAAAGTTGCAGGGATTAACGGGACCAAGATAAAGATTATGGGAATCTCGAGTAAACCTCCAAGTACACGTCAAGACTATCAAAATGGAACCCTCAAAAGGGCCCCACTAAACACAAAACACTTGAAACTCCCCAAAGCTATAACAAGAACAATACTAATCCAACTTAGTCAATTCTATCAAGCACGCTTATCACTAACACGATACTTAATTAGCACTAATCGTGGTCACTCGGGTCGGGGTCTTACAGTCCACCTGCAGGGTTTGACATAATCAAAACTTAAAAGTTTCATCAAGGGGATATCATTAATCCCTATTACGGAACGTGGATTCCGTCAATAAACTAATATCCACCATACACGTAGTGTAGTCATCCAATTCACCGAGATTGTTGACCCATAAAAGATCTCACTCCTTCGAAAATCAAAATGCCAAACACTAAATGTATGTGTTTATTATTTATGTCGGGATTAAGAGTACAACCATTCATAATAACCATTTGGATGTTCATCATCTTATAAACCATAATAACCACTCATAATATACTAATGGGACCCGGTTCATCTCATGAACCATTATGTCATATGTATTGGTTATGTACATAAAGTAATAAAACACCATTCATCTCATGAAAGGAAAGCATGATTTTATTGTTAAATAAAGAAATTAATCAATTTATTACATCATCTGATCGACTGAGTCCATACATTCTAACAAAGGCAATCCTTGGCGTAGAAGAAAGCGAATGGAACTAAGCGTTGCCTTCAAGCGGATTCGATACTCTCTTTGAGCTTGATCCGATTGCTTTTCAATAACCGTCTCATTGTGTTGCTTCTGATTTAACAAATTCTGAAACTTCTCATATGCTTGATTGTGAGCACTATTAGGCCCTCCCACATGATCTGCAAATCTTTCTTTTTTTTCTTCCAATTCTTATATCCTTGAGTTACAAAAGCGTTGCTTCGTGCTCGACCTCCAAAAAGGTAACAACATAAGCAAAACACAACATCTTTTTCTATGATGTACTCCATCCAACTTCCATAATCCTTAAACCAAGTAGCATTAAACCGCCTCTTTTGCTATCCAAACAGCGTATAAGGGAATTTATGGTCATGAGGATGATAAGGGCCCTTTTGCAAATACATTCTTCTTATTTCATCCTGGTCTATAGGATGATAACTTGAGATTGGACAACGTAATCTAGGGTCTGTAGGAAGATTTTCAAAATCAACTGCTACAAGACTTTTCTTCAAGGTTGATGGTGCTTGATCATTTTTACCACTCTCTACAGTTGGAGGCACTAGATCATCAGCTAATTTTCTTTTGAAATAATTTTCCATATCTGGTTCAAATTGATGAAGAGCATAACCAATCAAGACCTTGGTTAATGCAATATGCAAATAAGTCAATTGTGTCCTATTTCTAGATGATGAAATTTGTCGATCTCACCAAGTGGGCCAAAACAAAAACTATTTTATCTAACTTTTAAGAGTTTTAATCCAATTTCTTTTCATTAGATTTGGAAATGTCATACTTTCAATCAATCAAAACCACTATTCTCACTCAAAACAACCTCAAACAAATCATAATTAAAATAAATAAATCACTATTTTGTATCAAACCTAATAAAGAGGCTTACAAATTTAAGAAAGCACACTAACTTAACATAGCAATTAGCACACACCTCAACCAAACATTTAATTTATTTTCTTCCAATCTAAACTAATGACATACAACTACAAGAATTTGAAAGGAAAATAAGCACGCACCTCAACCAGATATGAATCTGTGAAAGGAAGGTCTCCAAGATTATCTTGCCAGTTGCCAAGCCTATTAGAAAAGGAAAATAACAGCGGAAAACATCCCACCTGAGAAACATGTGATTGAAAGTCGTCGCGACCCCGAACCGGGTCCTCGGGACCTAATCCGGGATCGGGACTGATTGATGATGATGATAAACTAAATGATATGGTTAGTGCCATCGTTGCATACACGGGTCTATAAAGAGCATAATATTGCCCGTGTACATGATTTCTCACAGGTGTCCGCGGTGAGGATATCACAACAACATAGATATTTTGTATAAATGCGGAAGCGTGTAGTAAACCAACATTCACATCCAAAATAGCAAGACAGATAACCCGTTCATAAACAAGTATCAAAATGAGCAATGATCATTAGCGTTTCCCAAAAGTATAGTTAAAGTTTATACAAAGATCATTTAATTACATTCCCAAAAATAGAGGCCAACAAAGGCCAATATAAACAAAACAATAACCTCCAAAAGAATGGTTAGACACAACCCCTCAAAATGTTTCGCATCTCGGGCAACCGGATGTCTAAACAACATCATCGGCACGCCACCCAACTAACTGTTGCGGTTCTCCGACTACCTCCTTGTGCTCCTCCTCGGGAGAACCAATGATGGGACATGAGTACCAAAGAGTGGGTCAAACACAACAGCTTGGCAAGTGGATGAAAAGACATGACAATATAGTAATAAATGAATTTACCTTCAAAAGCATTTAAATCTGTTTAGACAATAAGTTTCATAGAAGAATAAATCATTTGTACAAATCATGAATACAATGTAAAAGAAAGATGGCAACCACACGAAGCTAAATCCTCTATCACTAAAGTGACAAGAGCTTATCAAGATGTTGACCTCAGTCACTGAAGTGAAGAGGTGCAACAAAATTTACATATACATATATAATAATACAGGACGGGACCGCGGTAGCAAATCGGGTATTGGGAATCATGGTAGCGAACCGGATATCGGGAACCACGAGAGCAAGCCAGGTATCGGGATGGGACCACGGTTAATAAACTGGGCATCGGGATCCAAACTGCAGTTGGCGGGACGGGATGGGGATCTCCAAGTCGGTAGATCAGACCGACAGGGTCATCCAAGCTCAGTGGTGCCGACTCACAGCTCAAATCACATAAATCGAGACATATATAAGAAATACACATGATGCAATTACACGAACGGGCGGGACGGGGTGCTCAAAGGCACAAATATCATTCTATATCGGGCAAAGTATAGTCGGGCTAGCAAAAAGCTAAAATACAGTTTCAACACTTTCGGGAATGATAAATCAAATTCATGAGTTTCGGGAATGCATATAAAATTTCGGAAACAACGCAATATAATTGGACTTTCAAGATTTCGGAATAAATATCGGGATTTAAATTAATTCAAGGTGGATAGGGATCCCGTATGTCGATCTCAATATACACTTGGTACTCCTTGAATTTGGGACATTTCGGGCTCCTTACACAACTTGGAGATTTTCCAAAACTTCAATGAATCTTTGCGATGTGGTTTCTTTCCTGCTCCAACATAGTCTCAAGTGAATAGTGCCCATTGCTCCAAAAAAGGGTCCACAAGCAATTGGGACGGGAACCTCCCCTCATTTCTCTCCATTTTCAAATTCCCAGGTAAGGTCGGCTACCTGGCGGTTAGCAGCCAATGGGCTCGGCAGTTAGCCGCTAGCTCGCCGCGGGGCTAACCGCGATTGACCTGACTAAATGCAGCATACTGGAATTGTGACCGCCTAAGTTTTGTTAGCTGGCGGTTAGCCGTCAATGGGCTTGGCGGTTAGCCGCTAGCTGACCGCGGAGCTAACCGCGATATCAAAAAAGAAAAGCAGCTCTCTGGAATTGTAATCGAAACTGGTTTGGTTAGCCGCCAGTCATCAGGCAGCTAGCCGACAGGTGACCGCCAGCTGACCGTCAGTTGGGGGAAATTCTCACTGAGTTCAGATTCGAGCCTTTTCCCTTTCCCATCAGTTTCTCCCTTCCTCATTCATTTCCTTACAACAAAGTGGGCTAAAAAGCCCCTCCAATTCAACAGTCAACACTTCCCCCACAACAAAACTTTTACAGACAACTATCCATTCACCTCCTTCAATTCATCCAACCACAAAAGGAGAAAAATCCAGCAATCACAAGCATTCGTTTGGGCCATAATCAAGAGATAAAGGAAAGACTATCCATCACATTTCCATGACAATAAATGTGTTAGCAAAACTCTTTAATGAGCATTTATTTCAAATCAGTGCATATCAAGAATAATGAGAGTGGAATAACAAAATCAATCCATTTCTTATTAAAGTTATTAAATGCTCAAAATATCAATCATCCACTTGCCTTGGGTCTCTAATCAAGCAAATCAAGCTTCTAATCACACTAACAAGCCCAGCTCCAAAGCTACACCCAAAACCCCAAAACAAACCTAAAAATGGGTCAAAACAAGGAATGAAGAAGAAGAAATTTACAATAATGGGAGTGGGGCTTCCCAAAGGCTAGAAGAACACAATGTCAAAAGGGGGGAAGGATCACTTACATGAAAGTTCTACAAAACTCTAGCTTGGCCCAAAAGAGGATCTTGAAATGGGTATCTTGTTCCACAAATAGTATCAATAGCGCTCTCAAAGAGAGGAAGAAAGTGAAGACAAGCATTTCTCCATTTGTGCAAGGTTTGGTGGAGATTTGGAGATGGAGAAGTAAGAAGAAGAGAGAAAAGGAAAACCCTAGCTTAGATGGTCTCTTGTGCTGGAAAAAGGGAAAGGAAGGAGAAGAAGCTCCTTTATAGCAAATGAGATGGGCTCCACCACTTGAAAACTTGGGGGGCTGAAATCACGACTTTCGGGACCTTGAACGAATTCAACGAAGGAGGGAAAAATGATCACCGAAATATCTAGTTTCCAAAAAGTATAATTATCATGGGTTTTGGGGATATCAAATTTTGGGTACAGATTTAGTGTAAAATGACTCTTTTGCCTTCAATGTTAGAAAAGTCAGGTTTCTGGGTCTCAAACGAGTACGGGATCAACATGGAAGTTGTAGAGATTAACGAGACAAGTAAAACAAGATCAAGACATGAATTATAGGAATCTCGAATAATCCCTCGAGTACACGTCAAGTCACTAAAGGAACCCCCAAAGGGTCCTACAAATCACAAAGACACTCAAAATTCCCCAAAGCTATATCAAAAGCTATTCTAATCCCAACTTAGTCAAATTCCACTAATCACGCTTAGAACTAACACAGGACTTAATTAGTACTAATCGTGGACACTCGGGTCGGGGTCTTACAAAAGTCATTTAAACAAAGACTAGCCATAATCAATAAATCATTAAGATAAATTGAAAAGTTGTTATTGCGAACTATCTTGGTCTTTATTACCAAGGACTTGTGCTTCTTAGCCATAATTCTAATACATGGTGCATTGGTGTGTGACACCATAATATCATATCAGCCATAGCGAAAACCTTTACATGTTAGCCAAAGTTAGAACCTTCACATATCAGCCAAGAGAATATTCAGGGCCGGGGTCTCTCTAAAACTGATTTTCTAATTTTAGCAAAGGATCTCAACAGCAAAAGCCACTTTGAAAGCAAAATTCAACAGCCACTTTTTTCTTGATAGGAATTAGGAACGAACTCACATAAGAAAAAGAAAAAAAATCAAGCCCATTGCCATTTGGGCCCATTCCACATCATTTTCATCAAAATATAACAACATCATAATCACCATTTAAAGCCTACAAGAGGTTTGTTAACATATGGAATAATGGAAAAGTTAGTGCAACTGTTCAAGAACAAGAATTAAAATATAAAACTAAAAGTTAGAAAAGGTGACACCCTTTTGTCGTTGTATACCATGTGCTGACCACCACATGCAGCATCACTCCACTAGTTTGGAGAGTTCCAATGGCAATATGGCATGCCCGTTTGGATCAAGGAGACACAACATCTAATTCCACTAGCCCTAAAGAATGTCCCTTGGATTGTCATTGGGTTGGGTATGAGGGTATCTAACATGCTCCAAGAAAAAACAAACATTGTTTTCCAAGAGAACAAACATTGTTTCATTGTCTTCTTTTGCCAAATGAGAGAGAGAGAGAGAGATGAGTACCTGTACTGCCGCCTGCCGGAGTGAGGGATGGTGTCATGCCGATGCTGGTAGCCAGTAGCCTGAGATGTGGATTTTTTAGAGGGAGAGGGAAAGAGATGAGAAACAGAGAAAGGGGTTTACTGTTTTTAGGTTAAAGTGGAAAGGGAATTAAGGGATCGGGGGGACTAGGGACTTGGGGTATTTTTAACTGGGGGCTGGGCTTAAGGGCCCTAATGGGATTTTTTCCAATTTGGAGGGGGCTTTAGCCCCCAGCCTAGTGTATGTAGGTCCGCCCCGGCTTGAGCCTCTATTAAAAAAGTGAGTGGTTTCTTCTTGGATTTGTTGCATTTTCTTTCTTTTTGTATAAGAAGAAGAGTACAAATTAGATGGGTCTCACACTTACAATCTGGTGAAGTAGCTTGGTAGAGTTCTTTAAACAGAAAGAAAACCAAAAGCACAGTATTCACACAGAAATAGAGAACCGAATATCCACATGGACTTGATTGATAGAACGAATTAGCCATTTCCCCCTCTTAATTGCTTGAAATAAAACCTTTTGTTCAAAAAGACATGTGACGATGAGCGACGCTACCGTTGCTCCCGTCAGAGATGATCAATGCTAGCGTCGCTGCTCTCGAAGTTCTAAGAAAAATGAAAAATGGGCTGACGTCCTTTTTTTCGTGCCGCCCAAACTACTATTCCCTTTTTCGTGCAACAGCCACCTACGTTGAATTTCCTGGTAAAATCCTCAAAAATATATGTTTTTATATTGTTAATATATTTAATATAAGTTCAACTTATAGTGGACCTACTCGTAACATAGTAAAATTTGGCCAAAGTTCTCTTAAAAGGATTTCATTTTTTTAATAGTTAAGATGCGGCCCACAATTAGAAGGTTTATTGGAAGAGAGGGGGAGAGCAAAAGGGAAAAATTGAAAATAGAATAATAACAAGAAAGGTCACCTTCTTATTGATAATAGGGAAAACTCCAAATAAGACCTTAAGTTTTTGCCGTATTTCAAAAGAGAACACAAGTTTTAAAATTCTTCAAATTAGTCCCTAAGTTTTCCAGTTAGTTTTCAATTAAGGACATCCAGTCATTTAAAGGTATTTCTGCTGACTTTTTTCCTCAGTTTTTTTTTAAATACCCAGATTTCCCTTCATTTGAAGCCATGACCTGGTTCCAACAACCACTACTCATAGTCGATCGTAATGGGACATTGGTGGTCCCCAATCACCGTGAGAGTGCTGATGAAGAAATGGAGGAGAATATAGAGGAAGTAAATGAGGGCTTTATTTCAATGAAGGACAATGAGAAAGTTGATAAGCTTGCCAAAGAGGGGGTCCTTAAAATTGCTCTAGCCTTTTCTACTAATTCTTTGTAATTAGTTCTTGGGGGTTGTTGCCCGTGTTTTTAGGGGCTTCTGTAATGCCCTAATTCCAAATATCGAGATTACCGTCAAGGTACCCGAAGTTGGTGCGCTACTTCCCGAAAAATCCGAGGACTTCCAAGATCATAGGTCCGCAGTGAGGTCCAATTTAAAATTTTTGAACAACATAATAATCAACGGTTGAATTGCGGAAACGTAAAGAATATAGGGAAAGCAAATGTAACAATAGTGGAAGCATAAGGTATCGTATAAACTAAATCAAGTGTAGCAGGGTTGAAGTCTAGCCTAAATCTCAAATATGTTTAACAAAATTTTATACATAACAGTCTACCTCCCTGCTCACCACATAAACACTCAAAACCCAAAAACAGATAGTACTCTCACACCCCAAGTGTAGGCACTCCGTCATCCAACTCGACCACTTGGTCAGATAGTCCCCATCCATAGTCTTCGGCTATGGGTGTCTTAACGAGTGCGTCGTCCTCGTAATCGGGGTCAATACCTAAGCACCAACAATGGGTCAGATCCAAAGATCTGGCAAGTCACAGTATACAAGTAACATATGATATATGCATCAAAAGAGTAGAGGGGATCACATAATCATAAGAATAGCAACGATATGGAAGATAGGCAGTTGAGTAAGATAAGCAGTTAGAATCAAGATAACTAAGTTATCTAATCTAATAAATATAAAAGTGGCACATTCACACAAGCTGGATACCGTGGGATATTATGCCGCGACCCTCCCATATTGAACACAGTCGCGGCAAGGAAAAGTAACCAGTGCTAGGGAATGACGAGCCCCACAAATAACACTCATCAATCTCAACACTTATCACTCAAACACTCAAAAGAGTGGAACTGGTATCACACTATCCATCTAAAAATAGCTCATCATGATAGCGCTCTCAACACTCATAATAGCTCCTACCAGTGATGATCAGTCCAAAGGCTGAGCGTAAGACAACTGAGTGAATGCTAATGCCGACTCAAGGAAACGAATACAGGGCTGTGTTTGTCTAGGCTTGCCTTACGCAAGCAAGGTCCTAAAAAATCCCTAAGACGTCCAAGTACCCGTCCAATCCATGGAACACAGTCCAAGTCCAAGTCCAACATTGAATCCATACTAAATCCCACCAAAAACTATGGCCTTAGTCTAAAACAATCCAAGTAAGATAGAAGTTCATTTACAATAACAATCAATCCATTCTCATCCACAACGAGTCACAAGTCCATCATAATCAACCTCTCCATCCTAGGGTATCACATATCCCAACTTAGGTCATATGAGGGCTCGCCTAGACACAAACACAGGTCATTAATGACTCAATCACATCACCGTGTCACCTCTAAGTAGTCCTAGGTTCAGGTCTTCCATTTTCAATTTAATTAACAGGTATAAAAAATAACAAGGACATAAGAGTGACAGTAATGCATTAAGTGAAATAAACCTCCAAAGTAAAAGAATCAACGAGAAATATCGAAAGTCCATCTTAAGTAATGGTCCACTTTCAAGTCCAGGTCCTTATCAGTTAATTTGATTCCTAAATGAAGTCTCAAATGCCAATGGATGTTGTGTTTGGTGCTCCAGAAATTAAGGGCATCTTTGATAACGTTTAAGGATCGAATCATCATTAAATCCACACCCTAGACCCTACTTGGTGGTCCCCATGAGTTAAGGTTGAGCCACACTATTGACTCATGGTTGGCACATCAATGGAAGTCCATTTGGATGGTCAATGGGCTCCACAGCAGATCACAACCTTAGAAAACTGAAACCTAGAAAATCACTGAACACAGTGTATTCGGTCGACCCGGCACAGGGTCCGGTCTACTGGGTACACTGGAAGTCAGGATGTTCACTCCTAGGTCGACCCTCAGTGCAGTGTACCCAGTCGACCTCCTAACCTGGTCAGTCGACCGCGCACACTAGGAACAGTAGACAGTCACCTGGCAAGCAATGGTCTGATCCTAGAATTCTTTGTGTGCCCGGTTGAGCTCCTAGCCAGGTCGGTCGACTGCGTACACTGGAATCCTGGAAATAAAAGATGTCCCAATTCTCAGTCTGAACCTGGAAATCCTTTGTGCTCGGTCGACCTGGAACAGGGTCCAGTCAACCGCGCACACTGGGTTTCTGGGTCTGAGGGAAAAATCCAACTCCCAGTTAATTCCCTGAGTTTCCTGTGTATCCAGTCAACGGAGCACAGGGTCCAGTCGACCGGGTACACTGGACTGAGAATTCTCATAAAATTAACTAAGACCTTGGTTCTTCTCCTTTTCAGTGTCACCGGTCGACCAAACTGCAGGTCGGTCGACCAGGTACACACGCCTGCAACAAAAATCCAGATTTCTGGAAATTCCCTTCTTCAATCCAAATTCCATCAAAACCTTCTCCAACCTCATCCATTCATCACAGAAACATATAGAAACACCAAAACACTTCTATCACCATCCATCCATCATCAAACCGGGCCACTGATCTTCCAAATGAGAAAGCTCATCCATCAATGGCCAAAAATCCATAAAACATGCTCAAAAGGTAGATCTAATCATTTCTAGGATAATTGAAATGGAAATACATAATCAATTAACAGAAATCACACATTCTATGCTCAATATATGTCTCTTGCACTTGCCTTGATCCAATGCAATTGAAATTGATAAGCAGAGAAGAATCCAAGCTATCCAAGATAGAATTTCCAACTCCGATGGCTTCTAAGCTCTCAAACAATCCCAAAAATCAACACTAGATAGAACTCTAACACCTAACACCCAATCCATAAGAGAATTGCCAATAAGGAAAGAGATCTAAAGAGAAAGAGGGAATTCTAAGGAATTACATGGAAATTGAACTATGGAGAGAGAGAGAGAGAGGATTACCTTGAATTGTAGAGGAAGAAGAGACTAATGAGAGAGAACTCCTTAGGAGATTGTAGTTGCAATTGTAGTAGATTGCCTTCTTCTAGATTAGGGTTTTGAGCTAGGGTTTCTAGAGTTAGGGTTCTTGAGAAATGAGAGGTAAAAGAGAGATGAGAGTGAATTAGAGTTTAGTTTCATTTGAAATGGGAGGGTTTAGCTTATATAGGTTAGGGTTATGCTAGTTACTAAAAGGTCCTTTTAGTTTAAATAGGAATGAAGATAAGGAAATGGGCAAATGGGTCTTTTGTAGAGATTCTAGATTGTTCTCAAGTGGAAAGCCCCTCCTAAAACAACTTATTTACTAGCTTGGGCCTTTAATAACTAAAAACCTTATAATCAACAATTGATACCCTACAAAACCTCACAAAAGCCTAATCCTAGGAAATCGGCTAATGACGTAGGAAAACACCTATCTACCTTACTAAGCCTTATTAAATAGCATAATTATACTATAAGTACTCTAATTTATAATATTCAAATCCAAATGACGGTCCACAAGGAGTGGGGCCTCACAACTTCGCTCCGGTCCTTTTCAGTTTTGATTGCTTTCCCATATTTTGGATTTTTTTTTTCAGTATGTATCTCTTATACTGTACAGTTCTCTTGGGCAATGAACTTCAATCACCATTTTTGAAAAAATAAATTTGATAGTTTAAAAAAGATTTAGGAAAAAAAGTTGTCAGAAAATAGCTTTAAATGGATAAATGTCCTTAATTGAAAACTTCATGGAAAACTTCGAGACTAATTTGAATTTTTTTAAAACTTATGTCCTTTTTTGAAATAAGGTAAAAACTTAAGGCCTTATTGGAAAATCTGCCTTGATAAAAACCAACTTTGATGGTTCAGTTGATGAAAATGGTTAGCTGGAAGGGACCTAACTGGGGGAATAATTAGAAATTAGAGGGTGAATGTTGAGATTCTTGCACGCTTGTTGAAACTAAAGTCTCCTTGTAGCTCTATCTACATGCATCAACATTTGTCTATTGTGGCAGTCTGAGAAAAAAAGAGGGGATTTTACCCGAAAAAACACTTTAGTGGTCACTATATCAAAAATGTCACTTTAGGTGACCTCACACCAAAGAGGCCTTTTCGCCCCTCTTGTTTTTTTACCGTTTTCTTCGAGGGTCAACATCGACCCTTGCTAAAACTAGTGAGGATCGACAGCAACTTGAAAGTCCGGGATCCGAACCCTAAAAAGGGGTGGAGGGTGAATAGGGTGAGCTCAAATCTTGTCTAATTTTAAATTTGTATTTTCAATTATGCTTTGGTGAAGGTCGATTAATGTGAGTACATGCATGTGATGTTTCTAAAAAGTGCATGTGATGTTTCTAAAAAGTAAACGAACATATGAAATAAACATCAACCATATAATCAATAACCATACGCATCAACCAAAAACATAGATCTTAAGCATCAACCATAACACGAAAATTTATAGTGGTTCGGCCAACTTGCCTACATCCACTCTCGGTTTCCCTTAATCGGATTTTTCACTATCTCAATGGGGTATATGGTTCCCTTTAAACCTTACAACCCCTCTTTATACTTTTCTAGACTAAGCAATAACCTTTACAATCACTCTCTCTATACTTTTCAAGGCTAAGCAATAACCTTTACAACATGAAATTTTTCTCTCAATTCTATGCCTAAGAATGCACTAAGAGAGATACATTTGAGTACATATGGATGCCTCTAAATAGGCTGATATAAAAGTTGAAATTACACTTAAAGCATACACACAAACAAGATTACAAAGATTGTCATTCAATGTATATGCATGAAACTCTTTTTGAAATTAATTGCTCATAGTGATGCAAAGATAAAAACCATAAATGTGAAATAGAGATATTAAATGATGAACACGTGTTTGAAATGGTAAACAAACTTAATGCAAACTAAGACTAGCAAGTTTGATTAAAACATGAGACTAAAACATGTGTAATACAAGATAAATGTTGAAGTCATAATGCAAAGTATATTTTGAAGTACTAATCATGTTATGAAAACAACATTTAATCAATTCAAACATTCATTTTAATCATGCCATTAAATAAAACAATTGTTTGAAACATAGCATGAGTTAATTTGAGAAAAGGGGCAAACCCATTTGAGATGAATCAAAGGTTGAAAACCATGGATTAGCCCTCTAAGCCCTCCTGTAGCCTTGCCTTGTTGTTCGTCCTTCCTTGGCCCTTAAAAGACTCGAAAGTGTTGGCACAAAGCCCAAGGAAGAGGCTCAAATATATAGAAAAACACTTTCTAACGGCTAGTTTACGGTAAGCCGTGACATACCTACGACAAGCCGTAACTCCAATGATCTTATTGTAACGGCTAGATTTTGTACGGAGGTATGATGAAGTATATTCTACGGTTAGCCGTAAATGTTCTATTGTTAGCTGTAGGATATTCTATGGTTGGCCGTCATCGAAATGCAAGAAATGGAAAATTTCAACATCTAGGTATTGTGACAGAGAGGTGACCGACATGAAGGTCAGTTGACCGACATTTCCCAATGTTTTTTTATTTGAAAATGTCTTTCTAAGTGAGAATTTTGGTAAAGGAAAAATAAGACTTGATTTGACTACCATGTTTGAAAATGAGATTCAAAATGTGGTTCAAAACACGTTTATGCATGAATTTTCAATTTATAAAACTTTCAAAGTTAATTTGTAAACTTCAAAACATTCATAAATTGTCAAGTCTTAAAAACATGATGCTATGAATAAATATTGTGTGCAATATGCATGAAGATTTTCTAGATTCAAAGACTGAAATTTTATGACAAAATGAGAAATCAAGCTTTCATGAACATCCAATAGCCAAATTGCTCGAATTTGATTCAAAACGAGGGTCGTGTTAGGGTCGTCAGCTGTTGCAATTTGATTGGATGCTATTGCTCAAGAAAAGTGACGTGTTCAGGTCTTTCTATGCACTGAATACTTGGAAGGAAGGTACTTTGGATCGAAGTAGTTTTTGTTAGGCTCTTCCTTCAACCTCTATTCATTAAACACTCGTGAAGTTCATTAAGCCCCTATGATGTATTCAACCCCTCACATACCACTGTCCCCTCTCCCCTAAATGTCGATTTTGACACCAATCTCAGTAAATTTGATCATCGGGAAAAAAAAACTATACATCAATGAATTAAGGTGATCAAACACCCTTAAAGTTTGGCATTTCAATTACTCGTCTTCTCCATGACTGTGGACCTAAGGTCCAGGGCAGTAATTTCACGTGAGACATCTGCACAAAAGCCCCACCCATTAAAGGCCAGCATCAATCAAGTTCACGGCCCACCTATTAGGGCAATGGACCCACCTTAATCTCATGCATATGGTGAGGTCATCTCCCTTTGCATTTGAGCACGGACGGTCCTTAGTGACATATTCATTTTTTTGATACATTTAATACATTGACGGATAAGTTCCAGAAATCCACAAATGGTCTTGTTCTATTATCCTAGTCTCCAGAGCCTCTTCTGCCCAATTTGCAGTTTATTGTCCTTGCCTTTTCAGTGCAAAGAGCATACCACTGCAAACACCAACACCCATTATGTTACGTCCAAAGCTGTTGTGTATGATATCCTATTCTTGTATGTCGTTGAATTTTGTTTTGAGTTTTATGTTGATAGAATGAGTTTGAAGTTGATGAAGTGAATTTGAAGTTGATGGAATAGGTTCCTGGTTGATGTATGATTGTGAAATTGATGAAATGGGTTCCTGTTGATGTATGATTTTGAAGTTGGTTGAATGGGTTCCTGTTGATGTATGATTTTGAAGTTGATGGAATGGATTCTTGTTGATGTATGATTTTGAAGTTGATGTCGTCAATGTGAAGTTGATGACTCAGTTTGGAGTTGACGGAATGAGTTCGGAGTTGAGTCTGAGTTTGATATTGATATTGATGTAATGAGGTTGAAGTGTTATTGCTCACCCATATTACAAAGGAGCTGCGTTCTAAACATGTTGCCCGGGGTTGACGGCGACCGTGGGATTCACATTCTGCAAAGGCAAGATGTCAACACATGCGTCACTATTGACCCTCAACACTAAAAATGAGAGTCGACGTCGACTTGTCATTGGCAGAATGTTAATACCTACGTCACTATCGACCATCAACACTAAAAATGAGAGTTGGCATTGACTCTTGAAAAAAACAGTAAAAAAATAAAGATTTTTGGGCGGGAAGGCCTCTTTGGTATGAGATCACTTAAAGTGACCTTTTTGGTAGTGGCCACCTAAAGTTTGTTTTAGGGTAAAATCTAAAAAAAAAAAAAAAGAAAAAAGAAAGAAGAAAGAAAGAAAGAAAACAGAGAATCTTCAGCGTTTGGAAATGCGGAACTGGGGGATTACTTACTGCCCATTGGCATCTTGTGGTAGGCCAATTTCAGAGTCTGATACCAGATGATATCTCCGACTGCAGAAAAATGGATAATAATGTCGACGGATAGTTTTCACCCGGCTGGAGCTTTCTGTCTCATGGCCCTTCTACATGTAAGAAACCGTGTTTGGACTTGAATAAGGTTATTGACTGTATGGTTTGTTGGATTTTAGGAACTGCCAGCTCAACTGCATCTTGGATGACTGATAGTATCTGTGATCTTACTTTCTCAGCAGTACCTCACCGAAAGGGGAAAAGAAAAATGGCAGTCGTAGATTAAGTTAAAAAGCATACATGCTCTGTGAATTCCAAAATCCAAGTCTTTACCAAAAAAAAAAAAAAAAAAAAAAGGTAAAAGGAAAACTGTCCCATCTAGACAAACATCACCAACACCACAATATGGTAGTTACAAAAGCACTTTACTATGCCATCAAAACAAACTGCTAGACACTACCATCTATTACAAACAACATTTCCATAGTGGGAAAAAGAAAACCCTCACATCAAGAACTATTATGTGCTCTCAGGCACTATCTGGCATCTGATGCTGCTGAGGCGGGGGTTGCTGCCAAGACATGTAAACCGGGCGAGGCTGTTGGGCATAGATTGCTGCAGCTGCTTGATCAACTGGTTTTCCAACAATCATTCCTGGCGATGCTACCTGTGATGGGACGTAATAGTATGGGATGGATTCCGTTGGAGCACCAACAGCTGGTAATGCGGCCCGTGGGATTCCAATGCCCTCTTCTTTCAACTCATCCCTTGGGACAATGTCGACCAGGAAGTCAAATATATCCGTCCTTGTGATTGCAGCAGCAATATCATTCTTCTGCAGCGTCCTCCGCTTGTTCTCCTCAGTATGGATCCAGGAGCGTAGTGTCAGTTCCAAGATGAACATCTCACATGCCTTGGCGAATACTACCGGGGCCTCAGCAGATATCATGCGAACATCCTCATCCGCCTTCATTATTTTCTTGATCCGGGCAAGTGGGAGGCTGTGATTTTTGAAGTCAGTTGTCTGATCGATCTCATGCATTTGGCCTGCCCAGAATGCCTGAAGTTGCTGCTGTTGCTGCTGCTGCTGCTGCTGGTGGAAGTGCTGAACCTGCTGATATGCGAGCTGGTGCTGAGCAGGGAATGACGAAGAGGGCTGAGTGGGTGACGCCACGGCGCCAACTACTGGAGCAGCCTGGTAGGTAGGAGTAGCATACGCTATTTGAGCTGCACCAGTCACAACTCCTATCACAGGTTGCGGCTGTGGTGCAGATTGATCCATAGTCAATATGTAGGAGGTGCCTTATTCAACTTTCTCCTTTGCTGGATCTTTGCTTATCACATAACTTGTAGAAAGAAATCAAACAAATAAAAAAATTAAGAAGTATTTTTAGCAGGCTCAAGGCTAAGTTACTAATTGCATATAATTACTCATAACTGATTCTTGTGGGGATAATTCCTGGTTATGCATGCATTTGGATGTGGGTATAACATGTTTGGCTGAAACAAATGCATTTGTCTATTGGCAACTCTTTTTTTTCCTAGTGGGGAGGTCTACCCAGAACTGAGCTTGAAGATAATCAATTACTTTCTTCTCCACCTGGAAGGCCGTGGCAAGAATCATATCACAATTAGGCATTTTCGGTGTGAAAACAGAGTTAGCCATGATGACGACACCTCTTGAATTTTACAATGTCTGCATGTGGGTCTACTTTGAATCTCCGACAAAACTATCATGCTTCAAATTCTTAAATTTATTCTTTTTTTCTGAACAGAGGGTTCCTGATCACTTCCTACAGAAAAGAAGCAGCAGCAGCAGCAGCGCCTTTTTTTTTTAGAAATTACTTTTTATCCCCCCCACGTTCAAATGGAGTACATGGCTTGTATTGATGAAATTGTCATCATCAATTTGGTAATTGTCATCTGTGAGGCCCAACCCATTGTGGACCCTCACTTTGGTTTGAATACTATAATTATAGTATATGTTATCTAATTATACTAATTAATAGGGGTTAGTAAGGGTAGGTAAGTAATTCCTAAGTCTTAGTCTAATTTCTAGGAGTTAGCCCTTTTACGTATTTTATAGGTTCTATAGGGTGTTTTTTTATAATTGTTGGAGTTTGTTAGTTAGCTAGAGGCCCTAGCTAGTAAATAGAGTTACTAGGAGGGTTCTCCACATGAGAATCTTCCATCTTTTCCAAAAATGACCTAGCTACCCTTGTACTTATCCTCTTTTCCCATTAAACCAAGGAGGGCTTTTGGTCATTAGCCACCCAAACCCAACCTATATAACTAAACCACCCCTCCCATCTCATACGTTTGCAATTCTCTTCCCTCTCATTCCCCTCTTTCCTCTCTTCTCTCTCATTTTCCCTCCAATTCTCTCATTTCCTTCCCCCTTTCTCTCTCGAGAAATCCTAGATCTAGAACTCTAGCAAGAAGAAGGAAATTATCTACAAGCTACAGCTATCATCTATTCTAAGGAGCTCTCTTATCTTATAGATCTCATCTCTCTCATCTAATCAAGATACTTATCTCCTTCTAGTTCAATTTCCCTAGATATCTCTTCCTCTGTCTAGACTGACTTTCTTATTGCAATTTTCTTGTGGTTTTTGGGTTAGGATCTGTCTATCTCTTTAGATTTGGTTTTTGGACGGGTTTGAGTGATTGGAAGACCCTAGAGTTAGGATTTCTATTTGAAGCATTGGATCTCTCTTTTCTCTCTATTTCCTTTGCTATTGGATTGAGGCAAGTGCAATATACCTACTTAGCATAGAATGCATGTTTTCTTTCTCTTGATTCTGCAATTTCAATTCAATTGATGTATGTATGCTTAGATATACCATTTGAGCTTGGTTTTATGGTTTTTGGCCATTGATGGATGACTTTATCTCATTTGGAAGATCAATGGCCAAAGGATGGATGGTGGGATGTGTATTGAAGTGCTTTTCATGTTTGATGATGTTTCTATGATGAATGGACGAGATTGGAGGTGTTTTGGTTGGAAATTGGATTGGAGAGGAAGGAATCCAGAAATCTAGAAATTGATACAGGTGTGTGTACCCGGTCAACCGAAAAACACGGGAACTAATATATGACCTGTGTTCTGTTTGATTCAGGTGGACCTGTGTACATGGTCGACCGGCTGGCCACCAGGTCGACCGGATACACTGGAAATCCCAGAGTTCAAGCCAGATTTCAGTCCTTAATCTGCTATATAGCAGGTCGACTCGACCCTAGCCAGGTCGACCTACCACATTGTAGATATCAAGTTTTGGGTTCAGACTATGTTTTCTGTTGTGATCGATTGTGGGGCCATTTGACCATCCAAACATACTTCCATTGATATGCCAAGCACGAGTCAATGGTGTGGCTCAACCTTAACTCGTGGGGACCACCAAGTAGGGTCTAGGTTATGGATTTGATGGTGATTCGATCCTTAAACGTCGTCGATGATGTCCGTAACTATTGGAGCACGAAACACAGTATCGATTGGCATCTTAGACTTCATTTAGAGATCAAATTAACTGAGATGGACCTGGACCTGAAAGTGGACCATTACTTAGGCGGACTTGCGATATTTCCCGTTGATTCTCTTACTTTGGAGGTTTATTACACTTAATGCATCACTGTCACTCTTATATCCTAATTATTGCTTATAACTGTTAATTAAATAGAAAATGGATGACCTGAACCAAGGATTTCTTAGAGGTGACCTGGTGAAGTGATTGGGTGATCAATGACCCGTGTGTATGTTAGATTATATGGTCTCAATCCATTAGATAATGTAATAAATTGATTTATTTCTTTATTTATCAATAAATCATGCTTTCCTTTCATGTGATGAATAGTGTTTTATTACTTAATGCACATCACCAATACGAATGACATGTTGGTTCATGAGATGAACCGGAGTCTACAAGTATATTAGATGTGATACATGTGTGAGGATGAGATCCACATACTGGAGACATATCTCACAAATCTTATACTTAAATATCTTCACAACCGGTGATGAGATCGGACATCTCATCTGACAAGGTTGCAGGACTTTGATCACTATGAGATAGTGTGATTTGTCTCGATCATCAGAATATAAGATTCTGGATCATTGTGCTGGTACATTGGATGTATTGAAGAACCATGAGAAACACCTTATGAAACAGTCTTTACCTGAAGGTCTGCTCTCATAATTCCCTAGCAATAGGCTCACAATCCTGAGACATTAATGAACTCAAGTTTCTGTCTATTCATTTGCTTTAAATCATCAATAAGTGAGGCAAATTGTAGGTCAACACCTTGATGCCTTAGGTACGTGGTAGTATGACTGTGGGAACATTCAATGGTCAAGATGGAATCTATCCTCATTATCCTCTTATGCCAATTCAATGATTTATCATTAGTAAGTGCGCACCCATCTCAATTAAAATTTAATTGGATAGTACTGATGACTACTAGAATTAATTGGGTCTCAAGGATAATATGATATGGATCCAATTTGGTGGACAGGACCAATGGATCCATGGATATGGATGGAGGGGTCTACTAGTGGTAATAGGGAAGTTTAGGGTCTTTTTGTAATTTATTCCTAAGACTGGAGTACAATTGCATTTATATAGTGGAGTTATTTGCAATTAACTATGGGCCCGGATTGCACATGAAATGTGGGGTCGCGGTATCCCAGTTGGAGCAAGCTTTCTATGGAATCCCTAGTGGTCCCTGCACTAGCCCAAGTTATTAGATAGTTACTAATTCTACTTGAACTCTAAAAGGAAGGAATTAGAAAGTTACTATTTCTATTTGAAGTGAGACTTCTAATAGTGGTAATAGTAAGTTACTAATTATTGTGGAAGTAAGACTTCTATTTTAATTGGAAAAGAGGAGGTCGCTCTGAGCTACAAATAGGGGAGCAAAGGGCCTTAGAATTCACGCCTAGCCCCCTTCGGTGCAAGTTGTTGCACACGCCCGTCTCTCTCCTCTCTTCCTTTCTAGTTTCTCTTCCGGTTTCTTTAGAGCTTCTAGTTGTTTTCTTTAGGAGATCCCACCCATCTCCTTTAGATAAAGAGATCTGATACGGGATATAGCGTGGAAGACTAAGAGGTCTTGGAGATCCTTTTTTGCTACAAGAAAAGAGTTTCATCATCTAGCAAGTATTCTTCTCCATTAGAGCACAACCGAGCTTCAAAAGTATAATCTACTTCCTTGCACGTTGTAGATTTTGTGGTTACTTGTTTGGTGCTGATTCTATCTTCTAGATAGAGTTTTTTACTGTACATGGTTGATGAGTTTGAGGATTTGGATTCTGGATGTGGTTATGGGCTTATGGGTACTTGATCCTTGAGTCGAGTAAGTCAAAAGTTTTTGAAACCTATCCACGAGGCCCACCTACTTCCAACAATTGGTATCAGAGACATAACTCATCTCTAATCATATTAGATTAGTAATCTTGTTCTAATCTTTGCATGAGATGCGAAGAGGATAGAGTGAGGGCTATATACGGATCAATTTTAATGGATTTGCTTTGTTTATTAGTAGATCCATGTTTGGATAGTCATAAAAGGTTTTAATAATGATGGAAGGATGGTAGGAAGCCATTGGAACACTTTAGAAGTGGTTTGGAATAGATTGGACTCGAAATAGAAAAACCCAAAAATCTGGGTTTGTCAGTCCGGTCGACCTGGCCTCGTGCCCGGTCGATCGAGTGACTGCAGGCCGGTCAACCGGGCCTTCTAGCAGGTCGACCGGGGACACTGCTACAGCAATGCATAATTTTAAGTTTTTCATTTTCGCATCTACTTTGGCATCCTATTTTTCCAGCATTGTTTGGCAGCCTAGTTTTGTGATTTGTGTGGTTGTATGAGATACTAACATGCAGGTTATCTTGTCTTCTCCATGTGGCCCATAAGTCTTTCACTTTCGTTTAATAGTTGTTGGTTTATTTGAGGCTAAGTGTAAAGGGCATCATGGTTTCCTTGGTTTCCCGTGAAAGGGCAGGGCATGATGAATTTCCTATAGCCATTTTATTTCCATGTTTAGATTACCATGTAAGTCTCATCGTCGAGGCATAGGAATTTATGTAATTTTCTAAATTTGTAAATTCTGAAGATGTTTGAGATGAAGAAGGAAAGTGAAGTTGGATTCCTAATCAAAAGTTTGAAGATTACCAAAAGCGTTTTGGATATGCCCAAAGAGTTTGAGGAATTCCAAAGTTTTGGAAAGTCTAGAAGTCCAAGAAGTCTTTTCCGCTTGGGCCATGTGGAGGAGAGGACTATTTTCTATTTTTGCACTTTCTATTTATAGATGAATGCTTTTTATAAAATGTTTCCAAATCTGATCCAAACATAGTAGTTTCCAAAATTGGTCAAACTAAATTAATTTTTGAAAAGAGTTCTAATTAGTGTTGGTGGACCCATGAGATGGACCCATTGGTAACACTGATCTTAGAAACTGGACTTTCCTTAAATGTAACTTGACTTGGAACCAATCATTGGCATATCATGAGATGATTTGATATTTATATATGTGGGCTCTAATACCTAAAAGGAAATCCTCAATTCTAAAATATTTAGTGGGAGCGGGGCATTTAAATTGCGAAATCCCCATGGTTTTCCACCATAGGTCCATTGTAAGGAAAGTATTAGCCTCGCACCATCTTGAGAATAGCCGTTCCTCACGGAGGGCTTTTATTTGTCTGGTTACTAGATATGGATCTCCTATGGATAGTGTTGGTGAGACGGGGTGGGGGTCCACTCCCCAAGAAGGAGCTGCCTACAACAGTTGTCATTCAATGTTAGTTGGTGCGTCACACTCAACTAAAATATTGATGTAGTATCCCTAAGGATTTGCCTAATGAATTTTAGAAACCAAAGCCAATCGAGAGTCATACATTATTTGGTATGAGATACCTAGATGATAATGAATGACGGGGATCATGGATAGTTCGTCTTAATCCTAATCTTGATCAACTTTGATCCACACCAATTTAGGTGGTATTCGCACTTCCCAAGAGGTGTACCCCAAGGGATTGAGATTCCGATGTATTATGAATTTAGTGGTTATAAGGATTCTAACATAAATTTGGTAGAAAGTATCCTAATGTCTTTTATATTCTTTAATTGAATGTATGGTTATGTGCTACAGTTTTCAAGCATGAATTCGAATACTTTCAATCCACTTGCGACCATCCTCAACTAGAATAA
This sequence comes from Umbellularia californica, assembly GCA_028538565.1. Classification (NCBI taxonomy): domain Eukaryota; kingdom Viridiplantae; phylum Streptophyta; class Magnoliopsida; order Laurales; family Lauraceae; genus Umbellularia; species Umbellularia californica. The sequence continues at coordinate 28,463,244 of JAPQWN010000012.1, read as the reverse complement.
GTTGGTTGGATCCAACTACGTTGACTGAAAATGAAACCTGAATATTGTCTTGACTACTTCAGGATATAAGTTAGTCCTTACTAAGCGCTCCTTGAAGAGCCTGGGCCGAATGCACCACAGGACAAAAAGGACCTTTACACCAAATGGGCCAAAAGACGATGTGATGGCCAAATGTTATATACAGGCATCCATGTCTAGTGTTTTGCAACACCAACATCAATCTGATAAGACTGCATATTATATTATATCAAACTTAAAGGAGATGTCTGCGGAACAGGGCAAGCCAGCTAGGCAGGTGGCTATGAGGGTGCTTATTAGCACCAAGATGGCTGAGGGCACACTAGTACAGAACCACATGCTGAAGATGATAGACTCATTGAATGAGTTAGATGTACGAGGTGCTACGATTGATGCAGAATCGCAGAATGACATAATCCTCGAGTCGCTGCCAGATTCATTCAACAATTTTAAGGTCAATTATAATATGAATAAGATGAATTTGACTTTAGTTGAACTGTTTACCCAGTTGGTAGCAACTAAGGGGATCATGAAAAAGAAGCCAACTGCCCTGATAACAGAAAAGTCAGTTGCCAAGTCCAAACCGAAAGGCAAAGGATCGAAAGGTAAGAAGAAATTAGTTCCCAAGGGTCCTAAGGTGGAGAATCGTCCTAATTGTGGTGTGGCTAAGGCTAAGGGTTCGGGAACAAAAGGAAAGTTTTTCCATTGTGGTATGACAGGACATTGGAAAAGGAATTGTCTAGATTTTGTCTAAGAAAAGGACCTCAGGTATGATTGAGTCACTTGTTACTGAAGTTAGTTTTGCAATTGGTACTTTAGAATCTTGGTGTGTTGACTCCGGTGCAACTAATCACAATTATAATTCGTTGCAAGGGTTCAGGGAAACCAAGACGCTCAGTGACGGAAAAATCATTCTCAACCTAAGATTTGATGCTAAGGCAGAAGCGGTTTCAGTGGGATTTATCACTTTATATTTTTCAGATAATAAATTGGTTTTGTCAGACACTTTATATGTACCGTCTTTGGGACGGAATTTAATTTCAGTTTCTAGTTTGGTGAATAAAAGTTATTCTATTACTTTTGGTACTGAAGTTGTCATAAAGAAGAACGGTACTTTTATATGTTCCGGCAAGGTAACCAATGGGCTTTATTTGTTAACTCCCACAAACATGATACCGAAATAATTAATAGACCATCATTAAAGAGAAAGTCACCTTCATCTAATCCAACAAAACTTTGGCACCTAAGACTAGGTCATATAAACTTAAATAGGATTGAAAGGCTAGTGAAAGATGGTATCTTGCCTTCATTAGTGGTAGAACCAATGCCTGTCTGCAAGTCCTGTCTGGAAGGCAAAATGACCAAAAGACCATTTTTATCTAAGGGCAATAGGGCCAAAGATTTATTGGAATTAGTGCATACTGATGTGTGTGGACCCATAAATGTTAAAGCCAGAGGAGGATATGAGTACTTCCTCACTTTCACAGATGATTACTTAAGATATGGATACATATACCTTATGCACCGCAAGTCCGAGGCTTTTGAAAAGTTCAAAGAGTTTCGAGCGGAAGCAGAAAAGCAATTAGGTAAAAGTATCAAGAATCTTCGATTAGATCGAAGAGGGGAATATCTCTCTGCTGATTTTATGGGATACTTATTAGAGAATGGGATTCTATCACAGTTGTCCGCTCCTGGAATGCCTAAACAGAATGGAGTAGCGGAAAGGAGGAACCGAACTCTTTTAGATATAATCAGGTCTATGTTGAGTTTCTCAGGATTACCTATATCCTTTTGGGGACATGCCTTGGATACTGCGATGTACATATTAAACCACGTACCATCTAAGTCTATACCTAAGACTCCCCGGGAGTTGTGGTCCAGGCAAAAGCCTAGTCTACAACATTTACATATTTGGGGTTGTCCGGTACATGTGCTAAAAGTTAAGAAGGATAAGTTGGAATTGAAGTCAGAAATATACACATTTGTAGGATATCCTAAATGAAATAAATGTTGGTTATTCTATAATCCCAGAGAGCAGAAAGTGCTTGTCAGCACCAATGCGGTTTTTCTAGATGAAGATTATATAATAGACCGGAAATCTTTAGAAAAGGTGATCTTGGAAGAGATTCAAGAGCAATCAATTCCAAATTCAAGTATGATCGAACTTAAGGAAAATCCGCCCTTACCTGACCTAGTAGTTACACCAGTGCTTCGTCGTAGTAGGAGAATTGTCAGACCCCCTGATAGGTTCTCGTTCTTGGGAGTCTCACGAGGCAGTCCCGGAAGAATCGGAACAGGACCCCTGTAACTATGATGAAGCAATCAATGACATAGATTCGGGACGTTGGCACGATGCTATGAAAGCTGAGATGGAGTCTATGTACTCCAATCAGGTCTGGACACTTGTGGACTTGCCTGCCAATATTAAGCCTATTGGGTGCAAGTGGGTCTACAGGAGAAAAAGAGGACCAGATGGAAGAGTGGAGACCTTTAAGCCCAGGCTTGTTGCAAAAGGGTATACTCAGAAAGAAGGTATCGATTATGAGGAGGTAGCCATGCTCGAGTCCATCCGGATACTCTTATCCAGTGTCGCTCATCTCGATTACGAGATTTGGCAAATGGATGTCAAGAAGGCGTTTCTTAACGACCATCTTGAGGAAGACATCTATATGATGCAGCCAAACGGTTTTGTAGTTAAAAACCAAGAGAAAAGAGTTTGCAAGCTGCAGAAGTCAAACTCCATCGAGACCGGAAGAATAGGATGATTGGCTTATCCCAAGTTGCGTACATAGATAAGGTTCTGGTATGGTTTGCTATGCAAGACTCCAAGAAGGGTATCACACCTTTCAAGTATGGAGTGCACCTTTCCAAGGATCAGTGTCCCAAGACACCTGAGGAAAAGGAGCAGATGAGGTCGAAACCATACGCTTCGGTTGTTGGTAGCCTCATGTATGCTATGTTATGTACTAGACCGGACATTTGTCATGTAGTGGGCCTAGTCAGCAGATATCAGTCTAACCCAGGTCTTGACCATTGGACTACTGTAAAGTGTATTCTCAAATACTTGAGAAGGACTAGAGATTACATATTGATTTACGGCAGTGATGAGCTGATTCCAGTCGGATACACAGATTTTGACTTCATCCCTCTGGTTATGTATTTATGATTGGCGGAGGAGCTATTAGCTGGAGGAGTATTAAACAGAAATGTACCGCTGATTCCACCTCGGAGGCTAAATACATAGCGACTTGTGAAGCAGCTAAGGAAGTAGCATGACTCAAAAGATTCCTTCTGGAACTTGGAGTGGTACCTTTGGTGCGATAGCCTCTCATAGTTTACTGTGACAGCAGCGAGGCAGTCACTCAGTCCAAGGAACCTGGTGATGTGATTGGGTGATCAATGACCCGTGTTTGTTAGATTATATGGTCTTAATCCATCAGATGATGTAATAAATTGATTTATTTTTTTATTTATCAATATAATCATGCTTTCCATTCATGTGATGAATGGTGTTTTATTTCTTAATTCACATAACCAATACGAATGACATGTTGGTTCATGAGATGAACCAGAGTCCACAAGTATATTAGATTTGATACATGTGTGGATGAGATCCAAATACGGGAGACATATCTCACAAATCTTATGCTTAAATATCTTCACAACCGGTGATGAGATTGGGCATCTCCTCTGACAAAATGTAAGATTCCGGATCATTGTGCTAGTACATTGGATGTATTGAAGGACCATGAGAAACACCTTATGAAACAGTCTTTACCTTAAGGTCTGCTCTCATAATTCTCTTGCAATAGGCTCACAATCCTGAGACATTAATGAACTCAAGTTTTTGTCTATTCATTTGCTTTGAGTCACCAATGAGTGGGGCCAATTGTAGGTCAACACCTCGGTTTCTTAGGTACATGGTAGTAGGACTGTGGGAACATTCAATGGTCTAGATGATATCTATCCTCATTATCCCCTTGTGCCAATCAATGGATTTATCATTAGTAAGTGCGCACCCATCTCAATTAAGAGTTAATTGGATGGTACTGATGATTACTATAATTAACTGGGTCTAAAGGATAATAACGTATGGATCCAATTTGGTGGACAGGACCAATTGATCCATGGATATGAATGAAGGGGCCTACTTGTGGTAATAGGGAAATTTAGTCTTTTTATAATTTATTCCTAAGACTGGAGTGCAATTGCATTTATATAGTGGAGTTATTTGCAATTAACTGTAGGCCTAGATTGCACGAGATGTGGGGTTGTAGTGTCCCAGTTGGAGCCAGCTTTTTATGGAATCCCTAGTGGTCCCCACACTGGCCCAAGTTATTAGATAGTTACTAATTCTAATTGAACTCGAAAAGGAATGAATTCGAAAGTTACTATTTCTATTTGAAGTGAGAGTTCTAATAGTGGTAATAGTAAGTTACTAATTATTGTGGAAGTAAGACTTCTATTTTACTCAGAAAAGAGGAGGTTGCTTTGAGCTATAAATAGGGGAGCACAGGGGCAGCACAGGGGCTGGACGTTCAACCTTGGAATTCATGCCCAGCCCCCTTCAATGCAAGTTGTTGCACACGCCCCTCTCTCCTCTCTTCCTTCTAGTTTCTCTTCCGATTTCCTTAGAGCTTCTAGTTGTTTGCTTTAGAAGATCCCACCAATCTCCTTTAGAGAAGAGATCTGATACGGGATATAGCGTGGAAGACTAAGAGGTCTTGGAGGTCCTTTTTTGCTACAAGAAAAGAGTTTCTTCATCTTGCAAGCCTTTTTCTCCATTAGAGCACAACTGAGCTCCAAAGGTATAACCTACTTCCTTGCATGTTGTAGATTTTGTGGTTGCTTGTTTGGTGTTGATTCTATCTTCTAGATAGAGTTTTTTTTACTATACATGGTTGATGAGTTTGAGGATTTGGATCCTGGATGTGGTTTATGGGCTTATAGGTACTTGATCCCTAAGTCAAGTGGGTCAAAAGTTTTTGAAACCTATCCACGAGGCCCACCTACTTCCAACAGTTTGTGGCTAAGCGGGCCCTTATATGGCCTAAGTTTGGATATGTGATACCCTAGGATGGAGATGTTGGTTATGGTGGACTTGTGATTCCTTATCGATGAGAATGGACTGCTTATTATTAGAAATGGACTTTTTAACTCTTTTGGACTGTTTTAGACCAAGCCATGGATTTGGTGGGCCTTGGTATGGATCCAATGTTGGACTTGGACTTGGACTGTGTTCCATGGATTGCATTGATACTTTGACCTCTTAGGGATTTGTTAGGACCTTGCTCGCGCAAGGCAAGCCTAGACAGACACAAACCTATATTGTTTCTTTAAGTCGGCATTAACATTCACTCAGTTGTTCTAAGCTCAGCCTGTTGACTGATCATCACTGTAGGAGCTATTTATGAGTGTCGAGTGCTGAGTGTTGAGTGGGCTATCATGATGAGCTATGTTTTAGACGGACGGTGTGATACCGGGTCCAGTCTTCTAAGTGATGAGTGATGAGTGATGACTGATGAGATGGGTGAGTGTTATTTGTGAGGCTCGTCATCCCCAGCACTGGTTACCCTTTTTCCCCACCGCGACTGTGTTCACCGCGGCATAATATCCCGCGGTATCCAACTTGTGTGAATGTGCCACATTGATGTCTACTAGAATAGATTTCTTAATTATCCTGATTCTAACTGCTTTATCTTGCTCAATTGCCTAGCTTATGTATCTGACATCTCTTTGATTATATGCTCGTCTCAATTCTTTTTATGTATACATCCTATGTTACTTGTATACTGTGACTTGCCAGATCTTTGGATCTGACCCATTCTTGGTGCTTAGGTTTTGACACTGCCTATGAGGACGATGTGCTCTTCGAGGCACCCGTAGCTGGAGACTACGGATGGGGACCAGCTGACCAGGAGGTCGAGCTAGGTGACGGAGTGCCTGCACTGGGGGTTTGAGAGTACATCCTTATTTTGGGATTGGAGCGATTCTATTGTGAGCAAGGAGATAGTTTGATATGTATAAACATTTGATATTCATACTTTAATATTTTAGGCTGGACTTCAGCCCTGCTACATTTGATACGGTTTACATGATACCTTATGCTTCCGCTATTGTTATATTTGCTTCTGCTATATTTTTACGTGCTTCCGCAATTTAACCATTGTTATTATATTGTTCAAAAAGTTTTAAATTGGACCTCACTGCGGACCTACGATCTTCGAAGTTCTTGGGTTTTCCGAGAAGTAGTGCGCCAACTTCAAGTACCTTGACGATTTTCTCGGTATTCGGAATTGGGGCGTTACATCATCTGTAGAAGGCAGTGCTTCAGATATAGATGTTTATTATTATTTTTTTTTTTTTTTTTTTTGTGTGATTGAACTTGATGATCCATGTTCAAGTTGGTTTCTCAAAATCGACATGGACGTTGATGGTTCAATTTGATGGTTAAACTACTGTTGAGCAATGCATGTTAATTTTTGAATGTTGTTGTGAAAGCAAATTGATGCTAAATGTGAACGACGTATAAAATCAGATTTGATGAAGCAAGTTGATGTCAAATGGTGATGTTCATTTAGGTGAGATTAAATGGAGAAGCAATTTTTTATTTGGGTGATGTTTATTTGATGTTAAATGGCTTCGCTCATTTGGGCACATGGAGACAGAAAACTGACAAGTTTATATCCATGTTTTCATAACACCTTCAGAACACTTTCTTTTGCACAAAACCGACAGGTTCACTTAGGAATACTGTTAGGATCTACTGATCCTTAGATAGACTAGTAAACAAGAAAGAGAGAAGATAGAGAGCAATCTAAATAATTGGTCGTCTTACCCAAAGATGGGAATCGACTGGTATATTAATATGCAACTGGTTGCCTGGTTTAAGGCTGTGATTACAATGTAATTACATGACTGAAACAAAAATGGAATATACAGATTTTACAATTAGCTATATAAAGAATGTCCATAAGTAACCATATTGACTAAATCCATCCAGATCCCAAACGTGGGATAAAAGTCTCCATGGGCCTATTTGAGTTGGGCTTTATCCTGGTGGATTGTATCTCTACACTCCCCCTCAAATTGATGCAGATCATAACAAAGCATCAATTTGGACAATAAGTAGTCATGACGATCCCGAGGCAGTGCTTTAGTGAAGATATCCGTCAGTTGGTCATGAGATGAAACATAGGGCAGAGATACATTGTCAGAGACTACATGCTGGCAGATAAAGTGCAATCAATCTCAATGTGTTTAGCGCGCTCATGATAGATAGTGTTCTTAACAATTCTGATTGCACTTGTGTTGTCAGCATATAGAGGAGTAGGACTGGTTAAGAAAATACCGAACTCATAAAGAAGGCGACGAAGCCAAATAATTTCACTACTAGCGGAGGACATAAAATGATATTCAGCCTCTGCCGTAGATATTGAAACAATAGTCTGCTTCTTACATTTCCATGAAATGGGTTATTTGCCAATGAACATACCCCAGCCCATAGTAGAACGACGAGTATCAGGGCAACTTGCCCAGTCAGCGTGAGCAAAGGCTTACAACTGAAGGGAAGACGCTGAGGGGTAGAAAAGACCACGATCACGAGTGCCTTTTAAATATCTAAGAATGCGATATACAGCAAGAAGATGTAGTCAGTGAGGATTACTAACAAATTGACTGACCGTGTGCACAGCATGAGAGATATCGGGTCGAGTCATAGTTAAATAAAGCAGACTGCAAACCAAACGTCAAAATATGGTAGGAACTTCAAGTGGACAACCATCATCCTTTCTTATTTTCATATTGAGCTCAAAGGGCGTGTCAAATGATTTGGCATCAATCGAGCAGATTTAATAAAATCATCAGCATATTTGGTTTGATTAACCCGAATGCCAGCCTTACTCCTGGAGACCTCTAGGCCAAGGAAATAGGACAAGAAGCGAAGGTCCTTCATCTTAAAAGTACACATAAGATGAGACTTGAGGTTAGAAATACCCACAACATCATTACCACTAATTATCATGTCATCAACATAGATTAGCAAAATGGTGCAGCCATTGGAAGTGCGTCAAATGAAGAGAGAGTTGTCATTCGGACTTTGAGAAAAACCTCCTTAAAGGATGGTGGAGCAGAATTTATCAAAGCAGGCACGATGGGCTTGCTTTTACACCGTATAAGGACTTTTTCAATTTGCAGACATGCTTTGGAGGATAAGCATATCCTAGAGGAAGTCGCATGTGAACAGTCTCCTGAAGATCCCCATGCAAGAAGGCATTTTTCACATCCATTTGCCAAAGAGGCCAGTTACGTACTGCTGCAACACTGAGTAAACACCGAACGGTAGTCATCTTGTCGACAGGGGCAAAGGTTTCCGCATAGTCAATACCATATTCCTGTTTGTAACCTTGAGCAACTAACCGTGCTTTGTAGCGATCAAGACTGCCATCGGATCAAACTTTAATGGAGAAGATCCATTTACTTCCAATAATCGAAGCATTTTATGGAGCTGGAACCAGATCCCAAGTAGAATTTGATTCGAGAGCTAATAATTCTTCAGCCATCGCATCTTGCCAACAAGGTATACTTGAGGCCTGTGAATATGAGGTGGGAACAAAAATAGGATCTAAGGAAGAGAATGCAGAAAATCCATATATGTCAGGTGGTACACTGTTACGACTAGAATGTCGCAATGAAGGTAGGTTGGGAGGATCATTACATGAGGAAGGAGCTGGCAAAAGACGATGATCTGGAGCAGGAGCAGTAGGAGGTGCCGCTTTTGGGCGACTTACATAGACTTGTTTAATCGATGAAGAAGTGGATGAGGGAAACTGAGGTAGGTAGGAGCCTTGGATAGGACATTTTTCAGGACAGAGTAGAATGGAATATGCTCTAGAAAAACAATGTTTCGTGAAATATGAAGATGTCGATCTTTCGGGTCATAGCATTGAAATCCTTTATGTTCATTACTATATCCAAGGAATAGACACCTAGCAACCTGAGGTGACAACTTGTTTCGCTCAAGAGATGGGAGATGAACAAAGCAAAGACACCCGAATACCCTCAAATGTGAGTAGGATGGAGGATGTCCAAATAGACACTCATATGAGAAGACTGATTTTAAGGCTGAGCTAGGTAAGCGGTTAATTATATGAATAGCAGTTTGAGCCGCTTCACACCAAAAATGAGGAGGTACTAGGGATTCGACAAGAAGGGTTCTAATAGTTTCAAGAATGTGTCTATTCTTTCTTTCAGCAATCTCATTCTGTTGTGGTGTGTGGGGGCAAGATTTTTAGTGTATGATTCCCTTATCTAATAAGAATGAAGAAAATTAAGTGGACACGTACTCTCCCCTTGAGTCAGGACAAAGGATTTTGATGGATTTCTGAAACTGAGTGCTCACCATATTATGAAAATTTTGAAATATAGAGAAAACTTTAGATTTGAGTCGCAAGAAGTATATCCATGTGTAAGTCTATGAAGCACGGGCACGAATACGGGACACGGATACGATACGTGTCGGATACGCCGATACGTCATTTCTGAAAAAAGTAGGATACGATACACCGGGGATACGTTGAATTTTTCTTTTTTTTAAATATTTTTTATATGACTTTGTAATAAAAAAACTAACATTATTTCAATCAAAATAGCCATAAAATGTGCACTTTCATTGATTTAATCATCATCAATCATCATCAAACATTACATTCAATACTTTCAAGTTCAAAATCCAAGTTTCACCAATTACTACAAAAACATAAACATACAACCCAAACAAATAGACAGTAAATCTACTTAAACTTCAATTGCCTGAGCACCAGGTCCACCACCATCAGCATCTTCACGAAAGAACACGGCCTCCAATTCTGGTTCATCAAGGGAGAGTTGTGCAATCTCAAGCTCTCCGGCATCCTCAAATGAATCAAAAGCATCTCCAGCAATATCCCACATCTTTGTTTCTCCTTTCATATATTGTGGAGTTTTTCTTGAAAGAAGGCGAAGATTGCTATGAATGAAAACCAAGTCTTCAGCATGTTTTGGTATCATCTTATTCCTTCTCACCGAGTGCACAAAGGAATAAGTACTCCAATTCCTCTCTGCACATGACGACGAGGAAGGTTGCACAAGTAGCTTGAAAGCTAGAGTTTGAAGCAAAGGTGCACATGCACCATAGGTGACCCACCACCTTTTAGGATCCATTTCATAGCGATCACGAATGGAATCAATATCCGCAAACTCTCCTGACTTGCTAGAGAAATTAGCAAATTGTGTGATTACCACTTTGCGCTCCTCCAAATTAGGAAAATATTTTTTAATGATTTTCATTCTTTCTCTAGCAACCTCCATATCTCCATGTGGAGCAACTCGACTAGGATCCTCATGAAGCCAATGCTCGCTATAGTACCTTGAATAGGAAAAAAAAAAGAATTAAGGATAAGTTCAAGACTAGAAGTCAAGACTAAGAGGGAGAAAAAAAAGAGTTTAAGACTAAGAGGGAGAAAAAAAAGTTCAAGACTAGAAGTCACCTTGGATTTAGTGAATGAGCTAAGCAATGGAGAGGAGTGTTGTTCTTGTTCCAACGATCCACAAGAATTTTATGCACCACTTCATAAAAGGTAGATGCCTCATCAAGTCTCTTTCCTTCATGCCTATATATTGCACCCTTCACTTTTTCTATCATGGTATCCCACATGTCATACACCAAGTGAAGACAAGGCCTATCCGTGTCACAAACCCTTAGCATATCATATATAGGAGCCGTAAAAGAAAGTATGTAAGTCATTTTGTCCCACCAAAGGTCATCTAACACAAATTCTTTCACAGCCTTGGCTCTCTCCTTATCATCCTCTCTGTAGGAATTCCACCTTTCACTAATAACCATGGCTTGAAGACTACCTTTTATGAGCTTGAATCTCTTAAGCATGACAAGGACCAAAGCAAAACGTGTACTTGCAACCGAAAGCAACTTCAAAGGGACAAATTCATTAAAAATAGTCAATCTCATGGAGTGATTCATGATAAAGTTCTTAACAAACACAACATCATCGGCCAAGTCCGTGATCCAACGACACTCCTCATATGTTAGTGCATTGTTTTCAATATTCTTTGACATACAAATGTTTTGCAAGGCAAGGTTGAGTGTATGAACCACACATGGTGTCCAAACAATATTTTCAAATTGTGCTTCAATGAGATGCCCTGCACCCGCACAATTCTTAGCATTATCAGTTATCACTTGAATCACATTTTGGGGACCAACCTCTTCTATCACTTCTTTCAACAGCCCATAAATGAAGTACTTATCTTTAATTTCACCCATACAATCCACTGCTTTAAGGAACATAGGCCCACTTTCCGTCACCGCCATAAAATTAACCAAGGGCCTCCTTTGTGAGTCACTCCATCCATCACTCACAATGCTTACACCCTTTTCTTTCCATGTGCCTTTAATTGGTTGTAGCAATCTATCAATATGAGCCCTTTCTTGTTGGAGTAGACTTGTCCTTAGCTTATTATACCCCGGTGGCACATAGCCTACAAGAGCATTGTTTGCGGCAAATTGGATACAACTCACATAATAAGGGCTCCTTGCTAGGTGAAATGGTAAGCCCGATGCATAAAACATCCTAGCAATCTCCGCATCCATTTGGTCACGCAACTTCAAGTTAAATGACTTCCCAATAGCCGTATTAGTTTCACTTGTACTCCAACTTCCACTTCCACTCACCTTCCTTTTTTTGGATTCATAATCCACACTAGAAGTTGGCAATGGTACTTTCTTGGGTGCATTTTTCCTCAATCTCTCATTGCATTCATCCTCTAACTTTTTCATCTCCGCAATATCACTGCTCTTAACTTTTGGACAGAATGCAACGGCATGACCGGCCTCATGTATCAAATGAGCCCTCACCCTTGTGTATGAGCTTTTCTTGGTTTGATGGAAAAAATTGCATTGCCATGACACATTTCCCCCTCCTTCACCAAGTTTTCGCTGTTTTGTCACATACCTCCAAAGAGGGTTGTGAGCGTCTTCTAATTCAGTAGCTGGAGAAGACGCACTAGCACTACCACCAGTACTAGAAGCCATTACAGTAAACTTCTGGAAACACCAAAAAATTGGCCCCATTAGGCCACCTAAAATCATGGCATTAAGAAAAAAAGAAAAAAACCAGCAGCAGCAATATATAGCATCAAGAAAAAAAAAAAGAAAAGAAATGGCAGCAGCAGCATAGCATCAAGAAAAAAAAAAAAAAAAGAAACAGCAGCAGCTGCATAGCATCAAGAAAAAAAAAGAGCAGTAAACAAAAAAAAAAAAAAAAAAAGAGCAGCAGAAGTAGCAGAAGCAGTAAACGGCAGCATATATCCAAAAAAGAAGCCACAACAGCAGCATATATTAGTCAATTGTTTTCCTCTCCTCAATAACAGCATATATTAGTCAACAGCAACAAAAGAAGCATATATCCCATTCAGCAACAACAGGAGCTAGCCTACAATACACAGCCAGAGCCACAGCCAACGAAAAAAAGAGCAAATACACAGCCACATGCATAGCAGAAACAGCAAACAAAAAAAAAAGAAAATTGCAGCAACCACATCCAATCGAAAGCAAAGACAGAAATCAGCAAAAAAAAAAAAAAAAAACCCTAAAATCCAAATGATTGAAGGGGGAAGGAAAAAAAAAAACCTAGATTAGAATAACCAGCATCAGCCCCAACAAAAATCAACAATACAGATGAAGAGAAAGAAAGAAACAAAAGGAAAGAAAGAAGAGAAAAGAACCTGAAGGTGGAGATGAAACGACACAGCACAGTGCTCGATTTGGGTTTGATTTCTGGCAAAACACACCACAGTTGCAGCACGGCGACGGCAGCAGGGTTTGACTTCCGGCAGCTTCAGCACGACGACAGCAGCACCAATAGTTTCAGCAAGACGACATTGCAGCACGGCCACAGCAGAAAGGGACGGCGACGACGAGGCGACGGTGACGATGAGGCGACGACGAGGCTTTTCCTTCCCCTCTCTTCTTTTTTTTTTCTCTCTCTCCCAGAGCCTAGGTCTTCTTTCGAAAATGACTCCCTCGACCCATCATCCCTTTTAAAACGATACTTAAAACGGGATACGTGGGGGACACGTGCGTGTCCCGTGCGTGTCCGACCATTTAAATAAAAAAAAATTCTGGATACGTATTGGGCGTATCCGATACGTATCCAGGGCGTATCCGGGCGTATCCATGTCCGATACGTCCGGGATACGGATACGGGACCCTATTTTATGTATCCGTGCTTCCTAGGCAGTGTAACGACAATGATCATCAATAAAGGTAACATAAAAATTTATATCCCATTCTACTCAATTGTGGTGCAATTCCCCAAACACCCTGTGAATCACATCAAAAGGTGCAGTTGCATGAGAATAATGTATTGGAAAAGGTAAAACATGACTTTCGCCCAAACAACAATACTCACACTTAGATGTAGCAAATGAAGAAATTTTATTTCCAATAACAGAATTATCCAGACAACCAAGTTTAAATAAAGAAAGTAAACTAGTATTATTCAGATGACCAAGGCTTCAGTGCCAAATGGTCCACAAATTATGTAAAACACTCATAGAAGAAGAAACAAATAAGGAATAAGGTCTCATGACCATGAGAAAAAGCCTGCCATGTTTACTCCCTGTCCCGATCACCTTCCTAGTTTGCCGTTCCTGGATAACACAACCAGAGGAAGAAAATTTTACAATATATCCACAATCAACGAGTTGGCCTACATAAATCAAATTTGCAGATAATTGAGGGACAAAATAAACATTGAAAGGGTAAAAGAGTTTATATAAGGTATAGAAAGCTCTATGGTGCCTATGCCGGAAATAGACATTTGTTGTCCATTTGCTGTAGTTTTAGTTTCATGCCCAACATAGGATTGGGAATCTTAAAGATTTTGTTCCACAGAGGTCATGTGATTAGAGGCCCCTGAGTCTAAGAACCATGTAGAAGGTGATATGGATGTAGTGAGTGCAGTGGAGGAATGAAAAGCAAAAGAAAAAGAAAGAGACAGACCATTAATACCCATAGATGGAAATGCAGATGCAACAGAAGTATTGATCATCTCTCGAATCTGAGCAGGTGTCAGGGTTACGATCTCAGCATGGTCTAGTTGTCCAGCCCGTGAGTGTTGAGCTTGGAAAGCATTCTGTCCCTGCTTCGGAAGCTGTTCATTTCTATGTGGTCTCCAACATAAGAAGCACGGACACGAGACACAGACAAGACACGGACACGCCGACACGGCATTTCTCAAAAAAGTAGGACACGGACACGTCGGGGACACATTAATATTTAATAATAATAATAATAAATCTAATCATATACTAAAAGATAATATCATTTTAACTTTGTAATCAATTTAGCAATCAAATAAATAAAAATCCAAGTACCAGTGTACCACTATAATATTTTACCCTCCATTAAGTTTTTCAAACTTGGTTACATATTTCCACAGAGGCTTATTTATATCTTCTTCATTGGAGGGGTGTGAGCTAGTAGAGCCAGGAATGGAACTCATATTCCTACATTCCATAAGTGAAGAAGCAGCTAATAAATAAAAAAAGAATCATTTGATATAAAGAACATTTGCAAAAAATAAACAGCAGCAGAAAGGACATTTGCAGATGTGCATATTCGTAGTGAAAAAAAAAAAGCATCAAGGAGGTTTGCAACAACACAACAAAGAAGAAAATAGAAAAATCAGAACATCTAATGATCAGAAAAACAGCAGCAGATTACAAAAAAATAGTACATAAAATACAAACAGCAAAAACAGATTTGATGAGCCAAAAAAAAAAAGCAGCATGACCAAAAACTAATTAAAAAAAACAACAAAATGTTTTTCGCAGCAAAAACTGAAAAAGAAAACAAAAAAAGAAAAGTAGCAATAGCAGAGAAAGAAAAAAAAAAAAAAAAAAAAAACATACCTAATGAGCAGAAGCAGTACCACAACTGAAAAAAAAAAAAAAGAAAAGCAGCAGCAGCAGAGAGAAAAAAGAGAAGAAAAAACAGCAGCAGAAACAGCATACCTGATGAACATAAGCAGTACCACGAGCAAAAAAAGGAAGCAGAAGCAATACCGTAGTAGATCTTCTTCTTCTTCTTTCGTTAGGGTTAGACAGACGAATGGGATTTTTTCTCTTTTGTTTAGGGCTGGACGGATGAATGGGTTTTTTTTTCTTTTTCTCATTCGTTTAGGGCTGGAGCTAGATATGGACAAATTAAAAAAACCCCATTTTCCTCTTTAAGTTATAACTTTTTACAAACAGCCCCCTCTTTTCTTTTTTTACTCGAATTTTAAATTTTTTCCAATTAAAAGAGGCCAACGTGTCCCCAGCGTGTCCGGAATATAAAATATAAAAAAATAAATAGGATACTCTTTTTGGCGTGTCCAACACGTGTCCAGAAATAATGTGGCCTATTTGCTTGCAATAGTTGCAAAAAAATTTCTTCCTGCAGTTGCGAGCTAGATGCCCATAACCTTTGTATTCATGACATTGTGGTTTCTGACCACGAACAGTGAGAAAAGCAGTCTCTTCAACTGGAGTAGGAGCAGGGGTTGTAAGAAAAGCCTTGGGTTCAATGATGAGAGACTGTTGTGACATAAGTCATATTTCCTCTCGAAGAACCTCTTGCACACAGGTATCAAAGTCGGGGGAGTTTTCCCAATTCATAAGGGCAGCACGAGCTGGCTCAAATTCAGGACACAAATTCATGAGAAATTGACTAATGTGAAGTTCTTCTTGAAGCTTAAGAGCTTCTGAGATAAACTCCGCGAAGACTGATTGTAGAAGCATTTGGTCCCTTTCTGTCCATAGGGCCAGGAATCCATTATAATATTCTTGTACTGATTTGTCACCTTGAAAGTATTTTGCTAACTTTGTGTCTAGGTGAAATTTCCTAGCTTTATTTGTCTGGTGATATAGCTTCTTCAGATGGTTCCACATATCAGAAGCCTTCTTAAAGGCCTGGAGGGACAAAGAAAGTGACAGATCCACCGAGTTGAGGATCCATGTCACAACCTTGGCATTGTTTTAGTTCCAAGTTGCAAGTGGTTTTTCATCAACTGGTTTGGAACCAGTGCTAGAGCTGCCTTGTTCAGTCATGGGTATCGAACTGCCAGGCTAAGGATTGGTTCCATCCAGGTATCCTAGTAGTCCTTTGCCTTCACAAAATTTTTGAGGTGGAAGGTCCAACTTATGTAGTTTTTCCCATTCAACTTAATTGGAATAAGGTCCATCTTGTCCATTATAAACAATCACAGAATGTATGCAAGACACTGCTGAACCAACCGTCACAGAAAGGATGTCTAAAACCAATCGAATCCAGAAAAAAAAAAAAATACAGGGTTGGGCAACCTGTAATTTTGATTCTGGATGAGGGTAAAACTAGAAAGGAGTGAGAATCCAATTAATCCAGCTTCCAGGTTATCTTTCACTTGTATCTGTGCATCTACTACTGAAATTTGAAGAAGATCCAACGGATGATGAAGGAGAAATCAGCAATTGATTGAAACAGTTCTGGAAAACTGTCCATATAGAGAAGGAGATGAAATCTGACCTTTTTGATGTGAGAAAAATCCAGAAAAATAACTCCTTACCTCGAGAAAAACTGGCAACTTGGATGGTAAAGTCAGTTTGATGTATCGATCAATATAGGTGGGGTCCACGTTTTGATAATGCGATCTGAGTTTCTTCGGATCGGGGTCAATATGCCGAAACTTTTCTTTTTGTGAGATTGCTGATGAAATCCTACTGCTAGAGATGGAGATTCCTTGCTGGTATGCTTTTCTCTTTCAGGAGGACAAGAGTTCTAAGAGCATTCAGAAATCTTCTACAACACAGTCGAGTGACTGTTCTGAGAGGAGACAACGAGCAATCTTCCTTGTCTCTGATACCATGTTAGGATCTACTGATCCTTAGATAAACTAGTGAACAAGAGAGAAAGAGAAGATAGAGAGCAATCTGAATAATTGGTCGTCTTACCCAAAGATGGGAATCGTCTGGTATATTAATATGCAACTGGTTGCCTAGTTTAAAGCTGTGATTATAATGTAATTACAATGACCGAAAAAAAAATTGGAATATACAGATTTTACAATTAGCTATATACAGAATGTCCATAAGTGACCGTATTGACTAAATCCATCCGGATCCCACACATGGGATAAAAGTCTCCATGGGCCTATTTGAGCTGGGCTTTATCCTGGTGGATTGTATCTCTACGAATACTTGGTGAGAAACTCTTGTAGCATGTTTCCCAAATTCAAAGAAAGTACTTTTTTTCTTTTCTACCCACTCATTTCATGTTTCTCAAATTCAATTCAAATATCCACCCTGTTAATTACCCCTCTTAAAATGGGGACTTTGTCACCTGTACTAACTGCATCCATTCAGCAATATGTTAGAATGCAGTTAGATTTTCAAAGTATAACATAACCCAGAACTCCCCACCAAATCTTCTCACACGTCATCCTTTTAAGTTGATTAAATTGTTAAAAGGTTCTGTATTGTGGTATTTATCTAGGCAACTGACCTTCAGTTGATTAAACTGTTGAAAGGTTCTGCATTGTTGAAATATGCTTTACAACATGCTACCAAAGCCATTTAGAACCAGCAGTGATCCAGTAACGTCATGCTTGCAGCAGAAACCAGTAAATTTAAGGTGGAGATATAGATGGGACCTGACTTTCCTAGTATTTTTTTTATAGTGATAGCTTTGCGTAAATTTCCTATCTCAACTCAATGCATCTTCCATCAAATAGGAGATTACTTGATGTTCATTTATGAATCCTTAATTATGTATTCAATTTTAGCCACTTTTAGGAATAAGTTTATTAGAATTCCTAATAATTCAATTTAATTCAAACAAACACTTACTCCAGGAGCGTTTATGTGGCGAGAGGATCCTATAATAAAAGAGCAAATTATAGTGCCCACTCTTCGGTTATTTGGCACATCATTTTTTTCCTGCACAAAAGCTAAAAAAATGTGCTACTTTTCTAAATAGAGAGGATCTCAATTTCCATTAAGATAGGTAAAAATCCAGAGGGTATGTCATCTTCATGTTGCAGAAACAACTCTTCATTATCTCATCTAACATGACACAGCAGCTGCTACAGTTGCATACAAATAAAAGATAAGTGCCTAATAATTGCTAAGAATGTCACTGTATAATTCCTCTATATCACAGTCATCATATTATAAAACATCTTAAAATATAATTTGTGTGTGTTCATAATTCACACTCTATCCAAAGGGCATGGACCAGCCATCACCGATGGCATGTCCTAAACATATCAAGAATTCCATGGTTTTGAAGTGTGACAGTTGGGTTACCAAGAACCTGAACATATTTGGAATCTGATATGTTTCGCATGGACGCACGGTACGATTCGAATCAAGGGCCGAAGATGCCGATCGTAGAGGTGTCTCTTGGTTCGTCTTTTGCAAGGCGAAATCCGCGAATTGAGGTTGGATAGGAACTTTGGTTTGGGTGGAGAGATTGAGAGCTAGAGAGAGAAAGCAGGGACAATGAGAGATAATGGGAAAGAGAAAAGAACTGAGAGGTCGGCGGGAGACACAAGGGCTCGTCTTTCACACTGCGAGCACGATATGCGGAAAACGTCTCTGGGTCTGTGGGGTGGTTTGCACGATTTGTTGTGGGCGGATCGATGGCCAGAGATGGGAGCGCAGGACATAGATTTTTTGGATCTGGCCGGGGAGAGGAAGAGTTGCAGATTTTCTAGATCTGGCTGGAGAGAGGGTGTGCATACGAGAGAGGGAGAGGAAGACTAGATAGTGAGAGTTGCAATGCTCTGGCCTTCTTCTCAAACCTGCCCTTTTCTGGATTTGGGCGGAGATGGGAGCGCACGTCCGGGAGAGAGAGACGAGAGAGGGAGAGACGTCAGGGAGACAAGGAGAGCTGCTCTGGTCGATTAGGTTTGGAAATGGAGAAAGGGGAGAAATGACACATGAAAACAGAAGCAGGCTGTGAAATGAGAATTGGCCATCCACACATGGCTATCGCACGACCCATCTTATGCTCCCCTAAACTGCAGATTAGGGGAGACATCCTCATATATATATATATATATATATATACATATATATACACATATACACTTCTCATGGATTTGTGTGAGATTGAGATAACCTTTTTTAACACAGTGTGAGACACTCCATGACAAATCCAACACCCTCACACTCATTAACCCCTCATGAATTAGCACTAACCGTAATTTGGCACTAGCCTGAATAATAATCACATTCAGATTAAATTCCAATGGTTTCTTAAGTTACATTTACACATTGCATGAAATTTAATCCAAGGGTGATTATTATTCAGATTAGTGGGGTGAATGATAATTCATTGGGGGTCAGTGAATGAGGGTTGGATTTGTAACAAGGTGTCCCACACGGGGGTAAAAAGGTTACCTTTTAAGTAAGTCCGAGAGAGGCACCTCTTAGCATAGTATAGCCCTATATATTGTTAAGTTGACCCATGAAGGGGCCCAAGGCCCATCAATCAATCCAGTCCAGCAAGCTATATCTCACGTGGCTTGATTTGGTCAATGTCTAGTTAGCTGTACATATTCTAATTTGATTGCTTTCCTATTTTAGATTAGTGATTAATGTAATTACCTAGTTTCCTATGTAAGAGTCTTGATTAAGGCATGTATATTCCTATATATTGGTGATCGTTCTCCAAGAGAAGGTGACACAGATTAATACAATCAGTTTTCCCAGAAGTCTCATTCCATCTTTGTGTTTTGCAGTTGTGAGAATGACATGGTATCAGAGCTATGTTCAAGAAAATCTTGTGTTTTGATCTTATATAGCATTAAGGGATTAAGGATAGAGAGAAATCACTCTCTTGCGAAGATCGACAGATCAAGGATCTGTTTCAAGAAATCCAGACTCAGCGGCAGTCTCATCTTCAAGGTGGCCCACCTCTGATCATCAAATCACCATCAGAGATCTATCCAGACATAGTCGACTGGATTTTCTAGGAATATTGGAGATCTTTTTAGAATTTATCAGCACTCCCAGGTTGGTGATTTACTCATCTAGAGATTCTCCAGATTTTTAATACTGTTTTCATCTAGACCGTCCAGAATCTTGGATTTGTGGTGGAATTGGATCATTCTTTTTCCAGTAGAAGCCAGCCTATTGTGATTCCTCAGATCAGTGATCTAATCCTTGTCCAGATCCATCAGTGGGGCCCACGTAGAGGATCCAAAGAAAAAAATCAAGTCGTCTGGAGTGGTTTTTGGCCTGTTTGTTGTTCTGTGTTGGTTTTTTTCTTCACTGCTTGGTCTGATCTTGGCTACTGCACTCTGCATAGTTTTGTTCTCCACTTTGAGACTTCATCTCTTCACTGTTGCTAGATTTTTTACTACCTTTTCACTGTTTCACTCAGTTTTTCTTTGGCCAATCTCTATTAAAGATGAAAAAATCTGAGGTTACCTTGATCCGATTCACGGGAAAAAATTACCCCGCTTGGTCGTTTCAGTTCCAAATATATCTTGAAGCTAAGGAATGTCGGGGTATATTTCTGGATCTGACCCTAAACCCACGGAAGATGAGAAGAAGATATCCACTTGGCTTACTAAAGATGCAAAAATAAAAACATGGATACTGGGTTCAGTGGAGCCACATCTGATAATGAACCTTAAACCTTATCCAACTTCTAAAGACATGTGGGGGTATCTGAAGCAAGTGTGCCATCAAGATAACTCCGGACGTCAATTTCATCTTGAATGTGCGATTGCTGAATATACACAAGGGAACTTGTCAATCCAAGACTACTATTCAGGATTCCGAACCCTATGGTCGGAATATGATAGTATTAAGTATGCAAATGTGGCTGCCGACGTTCTTATCGTAATTCGCGATCTTCAGGCCTCTAGTCAACGGGATCAATTTTTGATGAAATTACGGAATGAATATGAAAGTGTTCGATCTGCCCTAATGAATCGGACGCCTTTCCCTTCCTTGGATGTCTGCCTGAATGAACTTCTACGCGAGGAACAACGCATTTCGACCTCAGCCCATCTGGCTCAACAAAAGACTGAGACCTATTTAGTCGCGTTTTCGGCCAATAAAGCTTCTCAGCCTCCATCTCGAGATTTGAGCAAAACACAATGCTACAGTTGTCAAAAATTTGGGCATCTTGCATCTCAATGCAAACAAAAAGTATGTAGTTACTGTAAAAAGTCAGGACATATCATCTCTGAATGTCGCCGCCGCCCACAACGTCAGGCTCCACAGTATCAGGCTCCGCTGTATTAGACTCAGCCTCTGACTCCGCATGCTTATGTTGCTTCTTCAGATATGCCTGCTCCTACCTCTGCAACCTCACAGCCTGGACCTTCATCTTCTCTGACTCCTGAATTGGTTCAGCAAATGATTGTCAATGCCCTTTCTGCCTTAGGTCTCTCAGGTACCTCGCCTCCATCTTCTACTTAGTTTCTTGATTCCGGGGCATCTAATCATATGACATATTCCCGGAACCCTCTCTGCAATGTGAAAAAATACAATGGTAATCTTCAAATACAAACTGCTAACGGAGGTACTGTTCCTATTACTGCCCTTGGAGACATCCCTGGTCCCATCCCATTGAAAAATGTCTTCCTTTGTCCCAATTTAACTTCTAATCTATTGTTAGTCGGGCAACTTGTTGAAAATAATTGTAACATATCTTTTTCTTCTTCTGGTTGTGTTGTGCAGAACCAGATGTCCGGGAAGGAGATCGCGAAGGGACCTAAGTGTGGACGCTTGTTTCCGCTGGATTTTTCTAAAATTCCTAGGACTAGCATTGCCAATGATGTGTTTTGTTTTTCTATTAGAGATAACTGCCAATTGTGGTATAAAAGACTCGGACACCCTAATTCCAAGGCTTTGTCCCTTATGTTAAATTCTGGTTTATTAAATAAATCTATTAGCTTATCTTCTTGTGTGCTTTTTGATTGTGTTGCTTGTAAAATGGGAAAGAGCAAAACTCTTCCTTTTCCTATTTCCACTTCACACAACACTAGGTGTTTTGATTTAGTTCATAGCGATGTATGGGGAATTGCTCCAGCTCTTTCTCATGCTCACTACAAATATTGTCACTTTTATTGATGATTTCAGTCGTTTCACATGGATTTATTTTCTGCATTCCAAATCTGAAGTTTTCATTGTTTTTAAACATTTTTTAGCTTATGTTGAGAATCAATTTTCCACCTGCATCAAAATCTTGCGATCTGATTCGGGCGGGGAATATGTGTCCTCTGATTTTCAAAAGTTTTTACAAACCAAAGGCATTATTTCTCAGCAAACTTTTCCCTATACTCCACAGCAGAATGGCGTTGCTGAACGGAAAAATAGACATCTGCTTGATGTCACTCGTTCCCTACTTCTTGAATCATCGGTTCCTACTCGTTTTTGGGTTGAGGCACTGGCTACGGCAGCTCATCTTATAAATCGTCTGCCTTCTACCTCTCTTCAAAATCAGAGCCCATATTACCGATTATTCCAGACATCTCCATCTTATGATGATCTTCATGTTTTCGGCTCCGTTTGCTTTGTGCACTTGCCTCCTTCTAAGCGAACCAAACTAACTGCACAATCCGCTAAGTGTGTGTTTTTAGGTTATGCGCTCTTCCAGAAAAGGTACCTTTGCTACGATCCTCACATCCGTCGCTTATGGACCTCTAGGAATGTCGTTTTTTTTTAACAGTATTTTTTTCAGCACCACCTTGAACCTCCTGACTCCTCTATAGTGTCTTTACCTGGTTTTTCTGACAGCACATCAGTCGTTCGTTTTCATCCTAATTTTGTGTACCACAAACGGAATACAGACGCGCCTCCCAGGGATTCCCCTCCTGATCTTCCTCCGGCATCCGGTCCACCTCCGGCAGTTAGTCCTTCGGGACTTCCTACATTGCATCGCTCCACGCGCATTTCGGTACCACCTGACCGCTATGGGTTCTCCCATAATTCCTTAATGGCCACTTTGTCCTCTTCTTCCATCCCCCAATCCTATTCTCAGGCTGTGCAGGACAAATGTTGGAACCAGACTATGCAAGATGAATTGGAAGCTTTAGAGAAAAATCATACATGGGATATTGTCCCCTCCTGTGGGTGTCAAACCTATTGGCTGCAAGTGAATTTTTTCTCTCAAGTTAAAACCTGATGGTACTCTAGATCGATATAAGGCGCGCCTTGTTGCTCTCGGAAATCGGCAAGAATATGGCATTGATTATGATGAAACGTTTGCTCCCATCGCCAAGATGACCACCGTATGCATCATCCTTGCTGTTGCTGCATCTCAGTCCTGGCCTCTCTATCAAATGGATGTCAAAAATGCGTTCCTTCATGGTGATCTCAAAGAAGATGTTTATATGCGTCTGCCTCCAGGGTCCTCATCTGGGACGGGCATGGTTGCTAAGCTCCGTCGCTCTCTCTATGGTCTGAAGCAAGCTCCTCGCACATGGTTTGAGAAATTTCAGGATGCTCTTCTCCGCTTGGGTTTTCATCCGAGCCAGTATGATCCTTCTATGTTCTTACATCATGCTCCGTCTGGGATTACTGTTCTACTGGTCTATGTTGATGACATTGTCATTACTGGTCCCAATGCACAAATGATTCATGAACTCCAAGCTTCTCTTCATCAGACATTTCAAATGAAGGATCTCGGCCCCTTACACTATTTCCTCGGTCTTGAAGTTCATCAATCC
This sequence comes from Umbellularia californica, assembly GCA_028538565.1. Lineage (NCBI taxonomy): Eukaryota > Viridiplantae > Streptophyta > Magnoliopsida > Laurales > Lauraceae > Umbellularia > Umbellularia californica. The sequence goes on along the minus strand of JAPQWN010000012.1, from coordinate 28,439,461 downwards.
CCTACTGCTATAGTTCTCAATCAACACAAATACACGGTTGACCTCATTGACTTGGCTGGCCTTGCTGATTCCACTCCAGTCGATACGCTAATCGAACTGAATGTCAAACTCAGTAAAGAGGAAGGTGACCTTCTTCCAGATCCTACCGCATATCGCCAGTTAGTGGGTAGCTTGATCTACCTCACCATCACCCGCCCTGATATCTCATTTGCGGTCAACCTCATGAGTCAATTCATGACTGCTCCTCGTCATCTTCATATGGCTGCTGTTCGTCGCATCATTCGGTACCTTATTCGCACCCCGACTCGCGGTTTGTTTTTTCCATCCGACAATCCTCTATCTCTCAAAGCTTATTCAGATGCTGATTGGGCTGGTTGTCCAGATACTCGTCGATCGACGACAGGATGGTGCATGTTTTTGGGTGATAGTCTGATTTCCTGGAAATGCAAAAAACATGACAAAGTTTCCAAATCTTCTACCGAGGCTGAGTACCGAGCTATGTCTGCTGCGTGCTCCGAAATTCTTTGGCTCCGAGGTCTGCTCTCTGACATTGGATTTCCCGCGAAAGGTGCTACCCCCCTCTATGCTGATAATACAAGTGCAATTCGGATTACTGAAAATCCGATTTTTCATGAACGCACGAAACACATCGAGGTTGATTGTCACTTCATACGAGATGAACTTAAACGTGATATCATCAGCCTTCCGCATGTCTCCACCAAGCTTCAAATTGCTGATATTCTTACTAAAGGTCTTCCCCTACCACGGCATCAATTCTTGGTTGGCAAATTGATGCTCGTTGATTCTCCTGCATCAATTTGAGGGGGGGTGTTAAGTTGACCCATGAAGGGGCCCAAGGCCCATCAATCAATCCAGTCCAGCAAGCTATATCTCATGTGGCTTGATTTGGTCAATGTCTAGTTAGCTGTACATATTCTAATTTGATTGCTTTCCTATTTTAGATTAGTGATTAATGTAATTACCTAGTTTCCTATGTAAGAGCCTTGATTAAGGCATATATATTCCTATATATTGGTGATCGTTCTCTAAGAGAAGGTGACACACAGATTAATACAATCAGTTTTCCCAGAAGTCTCATTCCATCTTTGTGTTTTGCAATTGTGAGAATGACATATATATGAGGAATCCTACAAATTGCCATATATATATATGAGGAATTCTACAAAATGCCCCCTTAGAAAAGGGGCATTTGTGCCCCCTATCCAACGTCCAATGAAAGAAGAGTTTTGTGGAGACTTTTCATCCTCTTTAAAAGAAACAATAAATTAATTTTTCCTACATTTTCTGTTCTTTCAAAATCATTTGTGACATGTGTAGGAGAGAAAATTAGAGAAGCATAAGAGTCGATCCACTTTAATTTGCAATCTTTTGAGAGATGTGGATTTTCTTTAAAAGAAGAGATTTCAATCCAACTTAGTGGGCCCACTCATGTAATCTAAAAAATAATGTCTGGTTTGAAGGAGGAGAAAAGATAAGGAAGATAAATAATAATGTTTGCTTTGAAAAAGGAGAAAAAACAAGGAGGATAAGTCTTGGTCAGTGGTTTAAAGATGGAGAACATGGAAAAATGTTAAGTAATTTAAAGAGGGAAAAAATAGGAAACCAATGCATTGTTTTTTACAATTCCACGTGAACAAACATTAAAGATCTGGTATTTTCTCATTCTTAACTCCCCTCTTCTCTTTTCTAAAATGGATAAGAGTCCACCTAAGTAACTCCTCTCATAAATCCTCTCCTTCTCTCATTCATCCAAAAAGGGGATGCTCTCGCTTTTGATGATTACAATAAATTAAAGTTGTCCAAACATCCTCATCCCAATAAAAACAAAGGTAGGACTGGTCCACAAAGAAAGAGAAAATTGAATGATCCAGATCAAATTCCTCTAACTAATATTGCTCAGAATGACTTCAAGATGCAACCACTTCTTTTACAATGATGTCTTGCCATCCATATTGTGCTTTTCAACCTCTAGATCGCTATTGTTTCTTTGATACCCTTATTTGCTTCTCTAGGTGTTATTATTCTTCCTCACACACATTTATTAGTCTGAGATAACAACATTCCAAGATCATGATAGGGTGTTCCTCTAGATCGCTATTGTTTCTTTGATACCCTTATTTGCTTCTCTAGGTGTTATTATTCTTCCTCGCACATTTACAGGTCTGAGACAACAACATTCCAAGATCATGCTAGGGTGTTCCCCTCTTTAATCGATCCATTGCAGCGCCACCCGATTGCAGTGAAAAAGTAGGCAAGTGTAGACCGCACCATTCTGGACGAGTGCGGCTAAATAAGTTAGCCCAGAAAAAAAAAAGGAAGATTTGACTTGCTACTTAGAATAGACGAACCTTGACAAGCAAAAGGATGGAGTTGGTTGAGGTAATGAAAAGAATAGTTAGCGTAGCCTGTCTACAAGAGACAAAGTGGAAAGGGGATAAAGCTAAGGATCTCCCTGATGGTTATAGACTTTCTTAAACAGGAATGAACACTGATAAGTGGTTAATTGTTTGTAATTAGAGCCATAATATTTTGATTTATCTTATGCTAGTCATAGTTATTTTATTTGATTTTACATATTCTTTGTGTTTTTATGCAAAGGTAAAAAGGAGCAAAAAAGAAGAGAATAAAGGGGGCCCCACAGTCATTGCAAGAGCTGAATTCAGAATTTGGGAAGTCTTATTCAAAGTCCAAGTGGAGCCCAAGAATGGAGAAGAAAAAGGAGAAAAATAAGGAATGTTTAAAGCAAGAATTCAAGTCAAATTAGAAGTCTAAAAGGGGGTCCCACACTCATTGTGCAAGCATTATATGGGCCCACTTTTATTATAAAAGCTTCAGATTTAGTTATTGCAATTAATTCTCAGATTAGTGGGTCCATGTGAAGAATTTTCTACAAGATACAAGTGGGACCAGATTTAGAAAGTCTTGCTAATCAAGAAAGAAGACTCCTATTTCATTCTAATTAGGAAGCCCAATTGAAAAGCAAGATGGAGATCTAAATCTACAAAGGAACTATTTACTAAAGGGGCTGTTGCAAAAGTATAAAAAGACATCCACATCCCAGCCACCATTGAGCCATCATCCAGCCACCAAAAAAGCATAAAAATCAATTATTATCATCCCATAAACCCTATTTTCCATACAGCCACCTTTAGAGCATTCTTTGGAGCGTCTTGAAGGGCTTTTGGAGCGAAGAAAAAGGGGAAAAAGCTGCTGGACATCTTCTTCTTCTTCAATCTTCTAGTTTTCTTCTAATGACTCTATTCTCTAGTTTATTTTTCATTAAAGACATGAGTAGCTAAACTTTTTAGGGCTAGGGTGTAATTGAAACCCTAGCCTAGTTCTATGTAGTTCCTTTTGGCGTCTTTTAATTAAGAATTCAGTTTTATTGATTGAGTTTCTAAACCATGTTTTTAATTGATGAGTTGTGTATATGCCATGCCAACCATGCCATGTTCAATTAATTTTAAGAGTAATTAACTTAATTTTGATTGATCTTGATGTTAAGCATCTAGGGTTTAGAACCATGAATAATCTAAGTATATGCCATGCTTAGACTCATGCATTTATCATTCCCATTGTTTTTATGCATTGTGTGTGTTTTGACTAGGACATATGCCATGCTTAGTTTTTGCATCATAATGAACAATTCATGTACTATGCCACTCATGAATTAGGTTTAGGGGAATAATAATCTAGATACATATGCCATGGTCTAGGTTGATAGATGTCACTAATAAAATCTGATTTTTTATTAGAAGATAATAAGGGACATGCATAGGTTTGGTTAGGGGAGTAGATGAAACCCTAGTTCATTTACTATCATTGTTTTCAATTCTAATAATAGTTTGTGTGTTTTAGATTAATTTCTACTTAGCTTTTGATTGTCTAATTTATTGTTTTTAGTAGTTTACTTCAAACTTTTATCATTCAATTGTTTTTAATATTCTGATTTTGTGTTTGACATTGTTCTATCACAAGTCTTCGTGGGATCGACCTCGTACTTACAATTCACTACACTACATAGTGATCTTGTGCGCTTGCGAGTTTTAATTGTGTGCATACTTGTAACTTATTTCTAGGTTGCTTGGTGCATACCAAACACCACAAGAAACAGAGTAGGCATAGTTGTAAGGGTTTGAAAGAGAAAATTGTGGAGGTATAGATATTAGGTGATAGAATTATAACAATTAAACTAGTGAAAGAGGAAAACATAATTTATATCATTAGTACATGCCAAACAAGATTATATGAAAGTGTCAAGAGGCGATTTTGAAAAGAGATGAATGGTTTACTATAAGAAATTCCAACTAATTAAAAGATTTTCCTAGGAGGGGATTTAAATAGGCATGTGAGAAAGAATAATAGAGGGTATAAGAGAGTGCATGGAGACCAGGGATTTAGAGAAAAGAATAAGTTAGGAGACACTATTTTGGGTTTTGCATTAGATTTGACCTTGCAATAGCAAACACCTACTTTAAAAAGAGAGAAGGGCATTTAATTACCTATATAAGTGGAACTAACGGGACCAATACACTTTTTTCCAGTTAAAAAACATAACCAATTGGCCTTGTAAAGACTATAGGTTATTCCAAGAGAGAGTTTGGCCTCACAACATACGAACATACGCAAGTAGTTTTTTATATTTGTCATTATAAGTAGAAAGAGAGTAGTAAATTAAATATGCCCTAAAACAAGGTGAATGGATTTGAAAGGAGAAAGAGCAACAATATTTAAGGATAAAGTGATTGCGGAGGGAGAACGGAATTTTGAGGGAGAAACTACAACGATGTGGAATCAAATGGCTAACTGCATTCAGAAGATTGCAAAAGAGGCGCTTTGAGATTCGAAAGAGAAAAGGGACTAAAATAAAGAAACTTGGTGTTGGAGTGTAGAGGTTCAAGAAGTTGCTAGAGAGAATAGGTGTTACAAAGTTTGGAAGGGGACTAGGAATTTAGAAAACTATGAGATGGATAAGAAGACAAAGAAAGTAGCTAAGAAAGATGTAGATGATACAAAGTACAAAGTATATGATGACCTATATAATAGGTTGGGAACAAAAGGACACACGGATACTTTTAAGCTTGCAAAATTAAGGAAAGGAAAATTAGGGACTTAGATCACGTCAAATGTATTAAGAGCAACAATCAAAAGGTTAATGAATCACAACAATATCAAAGATAGGTGGAGGAAATATTTTAGCAAACTTTTAAATGAAGACTATATAGGAAACAAAAGAAAAAAAAAAAAAGGATAATTCATTAGCATAACATACTTTTTTCCACAGAATTAGGATGGTGGACGTGAGGAAAGCATTGAAACAAATGAGAAAAGGAAAGGCTATGGCTCCAGATGACATTCTGATAGAGGCTCGCAAAAGCCTAGAAGATGTTAGTGGGATTTGGTTAACTAGACTCTTCAATTAGATATTAATGACAGAAAATGTCAGGTGAATGAAGAAGAAGTGTTACACTACCTATATATAAGAATAAGGAAGATATACAAAAATCATTGTGGAATTAAACTTATGAGAAATACTATGAAGCTATGAGAGAGTAATGGAGCAAAGACTTAAACAAAAGACGACGATATCTGAAAATCAATTTGGTTTTATGCCAGTGAAGTCGACTATGGAAGCTATCTTCTCACTTAGTCAATTAATGGAAAAATATCGATCGAAGAAGAAAAACTTGCATATGTTCTTCATCAATCTAGAAAAAGCTTGTGACAAGGTAGCTAAAAACTTAATTTGGTGGGTTTTAAATAAAAGGAATGTTCCACGAGATTATATTGAAATTATTAAAGACATGTATGCGGTGCAGCAACGTGTGTGAGAAAACCTGCGGATAGATAGGTGAGTTCCCAAAAACCATAGGTTTACACCAGGGATCAGCCCTAAAACCTTATCTCCTCGCACTGATTATGGGTGAGTTAACTGCTCATATTCAAGAAGAGGTGCTTTGGTGTATGTTGTTTGCAGATGATATAATATTGGTGGATAAATCAAGAGATGGTGTGAATTCAAAACTCGAAAGACGGCAAGAGGCTTTAGAATCCAAAGGCATTAAAATAAGACATACAAAGAAAGAACATATGGATTACAACTTCAGTGGGCTTATATGAAGAGCTGAAACTACTGTGAGAATTGAAGCCCAATAGATACCACAAAGAGATTAATTTTGTTACCTTGACTCGATAAATAGTAATAATGGGGAGATTGAACAAGATGTTAAACATAAGATAAAACCGGGATGGTCGTGTAATAAACCATATACTAACCCAAAAGCTTAAGCTCATAGGTGGAAGGCCCATACAGGTATATTAAGACATGTCAAGCCTATTACTTAGGCGATGTGGGATGTGGGACTTCCCAACACTCCTCCACGTGCAGGCCCAATAGATTTCATGGACGGGCCTGTCACGTGGGCTACACAAGAACAACGGAATCGGAACCCGCTCTGATACCATGTAATAAACCATATACCAACCCAAAAGCTTAAGCTCATAGGTGGAAGGCCCATACAGGTATATTAAGACATGTCAAGCCTATTACTTAGGCGATGTGGGATGTGGGACTTCCCAACGGGTCGAAGAGGAGACTTGCTTTGGAAGTGCTTTGTGACCAACGAATTTCAACAAGATTAAAGGAAAAATTTTACAGGACAGCAATTAGACCAACTATGACATATGGAGCAAAATGTTGGCCAATCAAGAAGCAACATGTGCACAAAATAAATGTAGCAAAGATAAGAATGTTGAGGTAAAAGTGTGATAAAATTAGAATGCGTGCTTTCAAAAGCATTTAAGGGTAGCATCAATAGGGGATAAAATTAGAGAAACCCATTTGAAATGGTTTAACCATGTCTAACGCAGGCCGGCAACAACACCGGTAAGGAAAACTTCGGCTATGAAGGTTGATGGCCCCACCAAGGTGAAAGTGTAGACCAAAGAGGACGTGGATGGAAGTAATAAAAATAGATCTGAATAAGTGCAACTTATCTGAGAATTTGGCTTAGGCTATATAGGAATGGAGAAACAGAATGCATGTAGCCGACCATTAACATTGTTGGGATAAGGCTTTGATGATGATGATGACACGCATTCATAGATTCATGACTATTAGCGACAAACCAAAGGAGAAGAATTAGATGCATCAACTACTAAGAAAATGTGGGATGTGGCTCCTTGTCTAGCTAAAATCAACCTTTAAATATAAATTAATCTACAAAACTCAAGTCTGGTGGCTCATTGCATCAATATAAAGCTCAGGTAGTTGCAATTGGGAACAAACAAGAATACATCATTGACTGTGAATAGACCTTTGCTCCAATCATGAAAATTACTACAACGTGCACAATGCTCGCCCTCGTTGCATCTAATTTTTTACCATTCTTCAGTTGGATTTCAAGAATGCCTTTTTCCTTGATGATCTAAAGGAAACAGTCCATATGATCATCCATCAAGCGTTGAAATCATACAAGCTGATTCAGGTTGCAGATTGCACCGTTCATTATATGGTCTAAATAGGCCCCTCATGCATGGTTTTACAAGTTTTTAACCACCATTCTTCCTGATGTTTTTTCCCAAAGAAGACATGATCATTCTTTTTTAATCGACACAGGATCTGGAATTAAACTCTGCTTTATATATGTAGATGATATTTGCATTAGTGAAGATACTATGTTGGCATTAATACCTTTGAAAAACTTTCTAAAGTTTTCATTTCATCGGTGAAGAGACTATGTTGGCTTCGACCTATATTATTGGTCTTGATCATGGTTCAAAATAGCGGCCCACTATGCAGCGTAGTGGCTGCATTATTGGCCGTAGCGATTGAGGCCACTATGCTATTTTGAAAATAATAGCGCTACGGTTTAAAACCTAGCAGAGCCAAGAAATTTTAATTTAAAACATTGTTTTTCCTATTTCTTCTCCTTAATAGCTTTTCCTGAAGTTGTCTCTACCCTTATATGGTTCCAAATCACTAAAATAAACAAAAGATTGACTGCTACAAAAGATTCCAATTTTTTAATAGTTGCTATGCCGCTATGTATTGCCCACTACATAGCGTTTTGGCCACTATGCCCACTGTAACTGCTATTTTGATCCTTGGTCTTAAGGTACAATCTTCAGAAGAACTGATCTACATAAAATAGCACAAATACACTCCATATCTTCTTGCCTTCACACAAATGCTTTGTGGTAAACTTGTTGATAACAAAGATAAAGAAAAGCGGTTGGCGTATTGGCTGGCCCAAAAATGATACTAAGCTAGTAAGCATAATTGCCCTGATACTTCTCGAGCATTTGATTGAATCTCACTTGAGGTCAAAATAATCCAAAAAAAAAAAAACAGAATATTAGAAATTGTTAGATTTTGATTCTTATTTTTATTAGCAACTAAAATAAATGTATGTATCAAACACCTTAATGTCATATAGGTCTTTCTTTGATGTATGATTCTAGATAAACAATACTTACATATTTGTTCACCTACATTCTTCTTGCTAAGATCTTTGAAATTAAGGCCTAGTAAAATGTTAATTGACAATCAGTTGAAACAAAATTTCATTACTTATTCCTATTTACTACTTAGTAGCTATATACTATGTAGTACTTACTAGTTAGATATTTCTATTAAGAACTCCACAAAAAATATCCCAAATAATACTTGTAGGAGCAAATCTAAGCTCTTAGAATCCATAACTTATGATTTTCAACTCATTCACACTGATGCAGAACAACTATGAATTGTAATCTAATATGGAAAGTGAGATCAACCTAATAATTAAATTTGAACCATAAACCACACCATTCACACTATCTAGCATTGAAAATTAACTGGGTAATTTGTAATGCTCCAAGGCAATGTCACAAGTCCTGCAATAAAGGTAGGTTAAACTTTTTTTTGTAATAATTAATTTTTTTTCCCAGAAGTGAGGAGGGATCCTAATGGAAGTTAGAACTTCCACTTAGTTAGAGATAGTCCAATTCAATTAAATTACTTGTCCCTTTGGAAGGATTTGAACAAAAGCCAGGTTCAACTTATTTGCAATTGGTTCAATGTGGAAGATGGGTTTCAAATATAAAATTCAGTACTGAAATAAAAGTTTCCCACAACACAGTAAAGCTCAAATAACTTCAGATGTGAACTATAAACAATGCATCAAAGTTTATTAAGGTAAAACTCGAATTGGAGCATGAAGTAGGGCAATAAAGTGGTCAATGGAATGGACCAATAATTGGTTCAGCCAGTTGGATATGGGGTCGGATGGTTTCAGCTAGGTCTAGATTGGGTGTAAGATGGACCGGTTAAGGCTATTTAGAAGTTTGGCTTGATTGGATGGTTGGATTTGGTGAATTAATGGCCAATCAGTAAAATATGGATGAATGGATCAGATCTGATGGGTCTTATCAAAGGGATGGCTAGCGACTAAGGTGGGTGATGGCTATGATGGTCGACAGGTGGGATCTAAGGGTTTGGACAGATGGATGAGGAAGTCTAGGGGCCGCTGGTATAGTTCTAGTGGTTTAGAGGCTCTTTAATCATAAGGATGGTGTAGATCTACTGTTTTGGTGGCCGGTGGGTGATGGGATTTGTAGATCTAGGGCTTTTATGCGAAGAAGAAACTCAATGGAAAAGAATTAAGGAGAAGAAAGGAAGATAGCTTTACTTGACCTCACACCAATCTCCAATCTTGGTGGCGAATCCAAAGATCTCAAGAGCACAAGCATGTAGACTCAAGAAAGGCTGGAGAAATAGGATTTTCTCATTCATGTCATAGCATAGCATAATGAATAAGATAAAAAGACAATGTCTTTTAAACATGGAGCCATAAAGAGTGACGAGATCATCACATAATAGAATAAAAATAGAAATAAAAAAATAATAATAAAGTCAACAAGCATAAAAATAAGACTTATGCAAGGGGTTGTGTGCACAGCCGCCGCAGTGATCTCGGTTTAAGTGATAGGCCCCCTCTTGGGCCCTCTTCATATTATTTCTTTTAAATCTTCTTTGCTTCCTTGGGCCCCTCCTTATTTCATTTAACTCTTTTAATTCCTCCCATGTGGCACTTCCCAGAGTGGGACCTTCAATATGATTGCTCACAAGGGGCCTTCAATCCATTAGACACTTGATCCAAAGAGATCCAGCTGTCAGATGTTATCAGAATGGTAATCCAACGGTGGTTTCACAAATCACAGCGATCAAAGTTGGGATACGCGGCATCCATCCACAAATTAACTTCATCTACAATCCTACGCATTTTGTTGCTGGTAGATCTTAAAAGAATTGGGGGAATTAGGGTTAATGTTCCCATCGCATAACCAATGTGAAACAAATATACCTATATATTTTACTCATTCTTAGATTTTTCTACCTCAAAGAGAACCTCAAAGTAATGGACTACATATCCACTTATATTTGTTGTTTAGATTGAATATTTCTTGTTTTTCTTTGGATTCCATGACTTATAAATGTTAAAACCCCTCTCCCAGGCTTTTCTTTAAAAACAACCCACAAGTATGGCTTCATAGGCTCTTGCAAGGGTACGCATCAACTATATCAGGGCATCTTAGCCAATATGGTTGTGAATGGTATTAGCCCTTTATCAGCTTGGTCTCAACTGATACAATATCGATCAGCTGCTTTTTTAAATCCATAGGTAGAAGAATATCTGACCAAAAGTGGGCCATAATATTGTAGAATGGGAAAAAGAACCCCAAGGCATGCATGTCAGTGATCAAGTCGTGCCCAATTGTATCATTCTTTGCATGATGCTTGGATCTTTTAATATTCTCTTATTGGATTATAATGCATGAGGAATAATTGATGAGAACTAGAGCATAGGTGGGTGCTAAGACAATTTTAGTGACAAATAACATGATAAATAAATAGATGATGTGATGGATGCAATGATAAATAATTTTATCGGCTAGATTTTGATGATTTAGATAGCCCAATGTAAGGATGGCATGGATGATCCCGTAAAACCTAGTCATCTGTAAACCTAAAGTTAAGGGACTCTGCAATGCCAAATAATAAGACTATGGGTTGGAAGTCCAAATTATGTATCCAAATGGGTGCCTTGTTGCTTCAATTGGATTCCAGTAGCAACTCAAACATGAAAAATTGCCCCATGTTCAAGTTGTGCCAACTCATAAATAGATTGATGAACATATTACATATAAGACAATCAAACATTTCATAGAGAAAAGGAAACTAGCTAAATGAAAAAAAAAGGGCAAAACTAAATTTCATAACCAAACAAATTTAACATTTAAATAAATGCATAAGATGAAACTACACAACAGTAAGGAGCATATTAAACTTCAACTATGCATATCATGATCATAATTATTATTGATAGTGAAGCATCATCTCATCTATCTAAGTGCGGCATCATGAGTTCCTCTTATCTATATCCCTAATCAAAGAAAAAGTGCACATTCAATAAATAGAAAAAAAATTCCCATGTTTTTCATGGCCAAAACCCACTAGAGACTAGTTTCAGATAACCTTTTCTTTTCTTCTGAAAGGTTACTAGTTTCACATAACCTATCCACTAAATTCTTTGACAATGCCAACCCGTCAAGTAGCTAAGAGGAATGTGTCGGTAAGCAAGAATAATAACTTAGGTAACATTTGTTATCCTGCACTTATGCAGAACCTACACCACAAATAAACTGAACAAAGAACAATTCCATCATATGTGATAATTTTTTTAATTAAAAAATAAAGCAATACATGTAATTCTTTTTTCAGATTTAACAGCAGTTGGAGATCACAAGGGAAGCCAATAAACACTTAGAAGCAAAATATTGATGTTAAATTTAACTAAGGCATATAAAGAAGGTTGAGTGACTGAGTAGAATTCATAAAGCTCATAAGGCTTCAATGATGATGATGACGATAAAGACATGGCTTTCTTTTTTCATATATAAATGTCATCTCACTATCTTAGACAACAAGTCATCTTACTATCTTAGACAACGGGTAAGAATGAAAAAAAAAAAAGAAGCAACTAAAACAAGGTGTCTTTGCAGCAAAAATGCATAATTCTGTAAGATCCTAACTCGAATTAGGACATGGACCACAATCATAAAGAATCGGAACACATACAATGGGCAATCCCTCCTCCAATAGATTCCCACGTGACCATCAAGAATCATGAAGACCGGAACTTGTTCATCTCTCCACAAAATGGATTTAGTGCCAGCTTCCTGACAGATGCAGTAAAGAACCCAACTTGGACTCTAATCAAAGAGGATGAAGACATGTTCAAAACCTCTTTTACCATCATCTCCCATGTGGCCAACCACTACCAAAATCTTATCATCTACTCATATTGCAAGATACTCATAGAAGTATTTTTGGATCCATCCATATCTCCTTGGCAGCAGAGATTCAATGCTAGGACTTTAAATGCTCTAAACAAAAACTTGAAAGTTGAGGTCTTTAGTAAATCTTCTAAAGTTGGGACCCATCTTTTTGGTAGAGCCAATAGCTATAGAAGTAATGGCCAATCAACTAGATTTGCTGATTAAGCTCGCTATGTTCTGCCCATTTCACTCACATTGTTGCTGTGTTTCTTTGGTCTTTCTTATATTTTTACCCTTTCCCTTTGCCTCCTTGTATGGCTGCGCATCGGATTAAGATTTTCTTGTTTTTAGTAGGCGGGCTTGTGGGCTGTCTCACAGCCGGTTTGGATTTTGGTGGTTAGCTCCTCTCTCCCCCTTTTCTTTGTCGAGAGTAGGTAAGTGATCTCGGAGCTCTCTCATTCTTTAGGTCTTTGTATTCTCTCTTTGGAAATATAAACTTTAAACTTTCCAAAAAAAAAACCTGACTGGACTGTTGTCAATTCATTGATAAAATTTCATTTACTCCTTTTCAACCATCCCTTTTACATTTGAAACTCCTATGATTGAATGGTTAGACTTGCCCTTAGGTGTAACTTTTGAACTTTGACCCATACATAAAACACCTTTCCAATAAGTGGCCCACTCCCATATACAATAGGCATTCTGACATGAGGAAGATTTTTTTCATGAGTAGACTGCTTGTATAGCTCAGTGGGGCCCACTTGTGCCAACCTTTGGTCGGTGTAGCACCTTTCACACCCTTACCAGTTATCCCACTATGATCTGGCAGTGTGACCAATTTTATGCTCATTGAACCTACGCTCACCATTAGATTAAATCTCGGAAGAAAGATTAAATGACCATTAAGCTTTAAGGTTATTAAATCAAGAGCTAGGCCAATCCAGTGGGCCGATTTTTTTGCATGACAACTTGCCATCTATCGGATGCCCAATGATAGGATTGCATCCAAGTGAGCTCCACAAGCTAGGTGAAATTGTCCACAACATTAGTGCCAATGAAGTACTTGCAACAATTGCATGTTACATCCCAGTCTTCACTTTCACCGACCCTCAGAGCACTTAAACTTTTCTCCTAATTAAGGCGCTTTACTCTTCACTTTCACCGACCCTCAGAGCACTTAAACTTTTCTCCTAATTTAGGCACTTTACTCCCAAATTGGCCAGGACCCAAATACAAAAGGGGCTTGAAACATAGATAACTTTAACGAAAAAGTACTCTCACAAACATAGATACCCAACAACAACCCATTTATGCATTCTATCCACATACGCTGTACAGAAAACCAAATCAGACAACACCTAAACAACCGTCACAACACTTCCCCTGTTCAGTCACAACAGCACTGCCACAAAATTGTCAACCAAGTGACACCTTGCCATATCCATCCAACTCCCTCATGAGAACTACAGCCTATAGAAAACCAATCAAACGACATGCAAGAATCCAATTCACAAAATCTTAGAATTTCTAATAATTCAGAACAATTTAGAGCAACCCATGTTCATTTCACATCAATTACTTCATGGTCTCTCCAAATTTCTACAAATTGAAGGTACCCATTTCATCTTTTCAATGAGTCCTATAAGTTAAAAATAAGAAACTATCCAACAATCAGGTTTCACCATCACATCATCCAACACAGGAAATAGAAAAAAAAAAACCACATATAGTATAAGAAAAGGAAGAGAAAGCTAGAGAGAGAAAGAGAATTACCTGAGAGAAATGGCTTGTCAACCATGAGAGACAGAGAGACTTTGAATTGAAGAGATTTGAAGGAGAGAGATGGGGGTTCTGAATGTCACTGTGATGGGGAGAGTCGCAGGGAATCGTGTGAGGAAGGACACGTGGAGGAGAAGAAGAGAAGCTGACAGGAGCATTCCATGTGGGAGAAGAAGAGTGGGCCTTGCCGAAAAGGAAAGATGCCTCGACGTTGGTAGTGTCTGCGATTGTTCGTTCGGTGCTTGTTACATCTCTCTACATTCGGGCTATGGTAACGAGAGAACTTATACCGAAACGGCCCTTTACGATGCTAAGTGCCAACTGGAGAGAACATGGGGCCCAAATCTTCCCCATGCTGTTGATGAGTGGACTAATTAAGGTCCGTGTCACGTCACCGCAGGGAGTCTATCATGCATCTGGATAGGGCTGTCCACAGGTGTACACGGATTGGATTAGTGCAGATTAGGTCAAATCCGTCACCAATCTGTTACCTACAAATTGATGGATTTGGAATCCGTCACCAATATGTAGCTGTTAAAAATCGATCCGATCCAATCCGATTCGTGGAGGACCGGATCGGATTTGTTTAATCTGTTCAATCCGTTGAATCTAATGTTAAAGAAAAGTTGAAGGACATGCTCTCAAGGATAGCGTGAAATTTGGTCTAGGGCTTCATTTGTTATACTTATATATAAAAGTGAAATACATTTTGACCCCTGAAGTTTTTTCTTCTTTTATATTTAGAACTGTTAACTTATATTTAGACCCCTTAAGTTTTTTTATTTATATTTCATGTCAACGAATCGGATTAAATCTGCGGATTGAGGGTAAAATCCGTCACCAATCTATTGCTAACGGATTACAAGATTTTCAATCCGTCACTAATCCGTTTACCTTTGGTTCGGTTAAAAATCCGCGGATCGGATCAGTTTTACGGACCGACTGATTTTTTGTGCACCCCTAGTCGATTGTGACGCGACAGACCGTGATTGGTCCACTCACTGTCACCATGAGGGAAATCCTAAGATGATCCCCATTCATCCCAAGTATGCCACCATTCCCACATTTGTGGGCTTCTCTTTTTTCTACTTGTGTGGGCTACCTTGGGTCCCAACATCCTTTCTATGGTTAAAAACAAAAATGTCCCTATAGAGTTGAGAGATGTAAATTCTTGATACAGATGTTGTCAACTTTTTACATATATATTTAGTTTTAACCTAGTACAGCTCTCACACCCATCACACTTTACTCGAGTCTGTAACCATCAGTGCTACTGGTCAATTTTTATAAGAACTACAATGGATTTGTAGTAATTGATTATGAATACATGAACATTTTTAGCATATTATGATGTACATTATAAATGTTCAATCTTGTGATTGGGCTGTTGGAAGTAGGTGTGCCTCTTAGATAATTACTCAAAGACTTTTGACATGCTTGATGTAGAGATCAAATATCTATAAAGCCAAGAACCCAAGATCAAAAATCATAATCTCATGCATTAAGATCAAACATCCATCAAGAAGATAGATAAAGAAACAAATAAGCATAACTAGATCTACTAATGTAAATAGATAATAGATCTATACCTTTGGAGCTTTGTTGTGCTTGAATCGAGAATTTGAAACTTGATGTCTATGAAAAATCTTTTCGCAAACTTTGATCTCCCTTGCCTTTGTGTTCTTCCATGCTATGACCCTCTCAGAGAACTTTTAAAAGAAAATGGTGGGATCTCCAAGTAAAAGAAAACCCTAGCACTCTAATAGGAAACCAAAGGAGAGAGAAGAGGAAGAGAAAGAGGAACTTGAGAGATAATTGTGTGTTTAGATCTCTAACCCTCACCTCTTAGTTATAGTTTATGAAACACCTCATACCAAGATTAGAAGTCTCACTTCCATTCTTAGTAAGTATCCTACTCCTCCTTTCCTTAAGAGTCGTAATGGGATTAGTAAACTTCTCTTATTGGGGCTAGCATGGGGACCACTAAAGATTCCTTAGAATCTGGCTCCAACTAGGAATCTGAACCCCACATCTCATGTGAACTCCGGATACATAGTTAATTGCAACTAAGTCCCCCAATTAAATGCAATTGCACTCCAGTCTTAGGAATAATTACAAGATGACCCTAAACTTCCAAATTACTACAAGTAGGCCCCTCCATCAATTATATCCATGGATTTATTGGAATAAATCTGTCCAACCAAATTGGATCCACTCTTGTTATCCTTGTGACCCTATTAATAACAGTAATCATCAGTACCATCCAATTAACTCTTAATTGAGATGGGTGCACACTTACCAATGATAAAATCCATTGTTGGCGCAAGTGGATATTTAAGGGGATAGATTCCATCTTGAGAATTATATGCTCCGACAGCCTCACTACCACATGCCTAAGACGTCGAGGCGTTGGCCTACAATTGGCCGCACTCATTGATGACTCAAAGTAAATGTATAGTAGAAACTTGAGTCCATTAATCTCTTAGATTTGCATAAGGTGCTACTCATGATCCTTCAGTACATCCAATGTACCAGCACAATGATCTAGAGTCTTACACTCTGATGATCGAGACATGTCACACTATCTCCTAGTGATCACAGTATTACAATCTTATCAAATGAGATGCCCGATCTCATCACTGGTTGTGAAGCAGTTTAAGTATAAGATATATGATCTATGTCTCCTGTATGTGGATCTCATCAACACACATGGATCACATCTAATATATTTGTAGGCTTCGGTTCATCTCATGAACCATCATGTCATTCGGTATTGGTCATATGCAAACATAGAATAAAATATCATTCATCACATGAATGAAAGCATGAAAATATAAATTAATCAATGAAACAAATCAATTTATTCTAATCATCTACTGGATTGAGGTCATACAATCTAGAGCTTTTTGTATAGACCCTCCTAAGGTTTGTAGGATTTGTAAATAGGTCCCTGAGGTTTTAGTATTTGTAAATAGGCCCCTGATTTTTCTTCTTAATACCTTTTATGTCCAAAAAATCAATATTCCTAACAAGAATGGGCATCTACCATGAGATTTGTTTTAGATTTTTTATATAAATGACAGCTTTGCCATTACATCCATTAAACAAAAATGAGTATACTTTTATTTATAAAAATACCATTATTTTATCCCAAGTCCCAATGGTTTCTCTCAATAATAACCCTCTCATGTACATGACCGAGGGTGGAGCCAGGTACAAAGGCCTGGGGACTTAAGCCCGGACCCATATTTGAGAAAAGTTTAAGATACCCCCTCCCCCTGCACATTTTAAAAACTGATTTTCTTTTTTAACCTTTGCCCCTCCCCGTAATATTTGTTTTACATAAAGCCAAAAACGTGCCCCATCACAAATTCTAAAATTTAATATTTTTTTTACAGTTATCCATTCCCCTAATATTTCTTTTACACCCCTACACATGAAGCATAATCACGTGTTTTGAAACTTTCATCAATCCAAAGGTGGGTCATGTATGGATTGAAAAATCATAACTAGTTATAAGTACATGTGTTATTGTCGACATGATCAATGTGGATTTAATGAAATGGGCCATGTATTTATAATATATATATAGGGTTATTCTCTCCCACTAAGTACAATTGTTAATGTTATATGCTTTATAAAAAAAATTAAGTCCAAGCTTGTGAAACTATGCATATAAGGATAAAAGAGATGGACAAAAGTGTCATTTTACTCTAAAAACTTATGGTGGTTGGAAGACTATTGATTTTGGGGACACGGAAGGTATTAAAATGAAAATGCAAGGGCCTATTTGCAAATACTAAAACCTCAAGGGCCTATTTACAAAACCTACAAACCTTATGGGGGGTATATGCAAAAAGTTCTATAATCTAACATGGGCAACCCTTGTTAGAGTAATATTTGCACCACCTCATGCAGCAGGACAGGCATCTTGAGTGGTTTGAAATTTTAACAGGTGGGTTCTTATAACTCTTGCCCATTTGTTGAGTGAAAAAGGTGGGGTGTGAGTTATGTGGCGTTGGCACGGTGAAGGGTTTCCCATCATTTGAATCACTTTATTTTGAGTCTACACCTGATGGTATGGCCTAGAAGGTGATATTAACCATGTTAGTAAAATTGTTATCAGGAATTGCTCCAAGCTAAGGGCGCTTCCTCATTTTCCTCACACATCGGAAAGCATAGAGATAAGACAATGTGAGAAACTGGTTACTATTCCCCGGGTCTCAACCATTCGTGACTTAACTTTGTCTAGATGTGATGAACAAATCTTGAGCTCATTGTAGTATCTTACCTCTCTTTCTTCCTTACAAATTTATGAATTTCCAAATCTAGCATCACTACCTAATGGGTCGCTTCAATCACTTCCAGGACTTCAACAGTTAATGATAGCTAATGGTGATCAGCTCATGTATTTTACAGAAGTAGGACTGCAACATCTCACCTCTCTATGCTTTTTGCAAATTTGTAACTGTCCCCAACTTGCATCCTTGGGTAATGAGGTTTTTCCTGCCTCTCTTGAAAGTCTGAATATCTTAAAATGCATGAATCTAAACTGCTTGTCAATAAGGCTGCAGAATCTCACTTCCCTGGTTAAGATGGAGCTTATATTGTTAGATTGTATGACCTCAATCCAGTGGATTATACGGATAAATTGATTTATTTCATTAATTAATTTATATTTTCATGCTTTATTCATGAGATAAATGGTATTTTATTCTATGTTTGCACATGAACAATACAAAATGATATGATGGTTTATAAGATGAGCGGGAGCCCACAAGTATTTTAGATGTGATCCATGTGTTTGGATGAGATCCACATATAGGAGACATAGATCAAAAATCTTATACTCAAATTTATTTACAACCAGTGATGAGAATATGAGATTGGGCATCTCATTTGATAAGGTTGCAGCACTATGATCACTATTAGATAGTGTGATATGTCTCGATCATCAAAGTGTAAGAATTTGGATGATCGTGCTGGTACATTGGATGTACTGAAGGACCATGAGTAACACCTTGTACAAATCTGTTTTTTGATCAAAGGACAACTCTCATAATTCCCAAACAATAGGCTCTTAATCTTGAGAGATTAATGGTCTCAAGTTTCTATTATACTTTTACTTTTACTTTGAGTCATCAATGAGTGAGGCCAATTGTAGGTCAACACCTCTATGTCTTGGGTACTTTGTAGTGGGGCTGTGGGAATGTATAATTCTCAAGATGGAATCTATCTTCATAAATATCCCCTTGTGCTAATTAATGGATTTTATCATTAGTGAGTGTGCACCCATCTCGATTAAGAGTTAATTGGATGGTACTAAATGATTACTGTGTTTAATTGGGTCACAAGGATAATAAAAGATAGATCTAATTTGATTGGATGGATTTATTCCAATAGATCCATAGATATAAATGATGGACGGGCCTACTTGTAGTAATTGGGAAGTTTAGGGTTGTTGACACTGAAAATGTCACTTTGCCTTTTCAACATCAAGAAGCTAAATGAAGCCGCATCCTACCACAAGCAGACAATACTACTTCAAGCATCAAATCTTGTCAGAATAAAACAAAAACTGCAAGGTCCATCAAAACAGCCAAAAGAAGAGTACACATGAAGTTTCGGGCCATTTCAACATTATTTGGCCTAACTTCACTCTTCCAGCGACTAAACAGGAGCTCCCGGCGATGGCAGCGTCAAAGACAACAGATCTTTAATTAGATCCTATGGATGGTCTCAAAATACCTCCGAATGGCTCCATGTCAAGTTTCAGGTCAAACCGAGAATGTTTGTCCCTACACCAACCCTTGAACAACAAAATCAAACCTCTCGACGGCGAGAACCACCGATGCCATCACTCATCAAACAGAGCACATGGTGTTGGAAGTAGGTGGGCCTCATGGATAGATTTCAAAAAACTTTTGACCCACTTGATGTAGGGATCAACTATCCATAAGGCTACAAACCCAATTCAGAACCCAAGTCCTCAATCTCATCAACCATGACCAGTATAAAACTTATCTCTAAGATAGAACATAGCATCACCATGCAACCATAAACAATCATCAACATATAAGGAAGCAGATTATACCTTTGGAGCTTGGTAGTACTCTAATGGAGGAATTGACAACTTGCTTGATGAAGAACCTTTCTTTATAGTAAATTAAGATCTCCAAGACCTAATTATCTTCCACGTTATATCCCGTATCAGAACTATTTTCTCAAGGAGATGGGTGGGATCTCCAAAAGAACCAACTAGAAGCTCTTATTGTGGACTGTCTTACCAAGTCAGCACATTTCATTCCCATGAGGACAGGGAAGAAAATGCACATGTTACCTTTGGCAAAGTTGTTTGTCAATGAGATTGTTAATCGGTATGGATAGCCAGTTTCTTTCACATCCGACAGAGATAGCAGATTCATATTGAGATTTTGGAAGACCCCACATGAATCTATGGATACGAAGCTGCAGTTCAGCACAACTTATCACCCACAGACAGATGGTCAGTTAGAGAAGACAATTCAGACTCTTGAGGATATGCTTCGTGCTTGCGTGTTAGACTTCAAGACTTAATGGGATGAGACTTTACCATTGTGTGAGCTCGCTTACAACAACAGTTACCACTCGAGCATTGGAATGACGCCTTTCAAGGCTTTATATGGCAGAAGGTGTAAGACACCTATGTGTTGAGAGGAAGTAGGTGTTCATAGTTTCCATGGACTAGCCATAGTGAGTGAGACTAGTCACAAAGTCAAGTTGATCCAAGAACGTCTAAAAGTAGCCCGGAGTAGACAAAAAAGCTTTGTAGACTCTCACAGAAGGGACTTACAGTTCAAAGAAGGAGATAAGGTTTTCTTGAAGGTGTCATCGATTAGGGGAATGTTGAGATTTGGGCAGAAAAACAAGTTATCCAGAAGATACATTGGACCTTATGACATCGTGAGTAAGATTGGGGATGTGGCTTATAGATTAGCTTTACCACCTGAACTCTCCAGCATACACAATCTCTTCCATGTGTCAATGTTGAAGAAGTACGTACTGTTGGGAATTTATACTAAAAACATACTTTTATGTATTTGTCTTTGACTGATTCTTTTTAGTATATTTTGTCTTCTCATCTAACTGAGATTTTGTATTGGCAAATGGTTGCATTGTTAATTATTATGCATGTGAGTGTCTTTTATTCAATAAAGTATACAAGTTGGTGTGTAGAGTTCTACCTACACACGGAAGACTTATTTGTTGGTTCTTATAGAATATAAGTTGTTGTTCACAATCTAAATGGATTTGGACACACCATCGGTACGATTGTTGCACGATGTTTCAGCAGGCTTGTCTTGGCTACGGAAAATGGTATAGTTTCGACTCATTATGCTTGTGCACTTTGTGTGTATTGAACATGACCGTTTTTTGGGTTTATTGTCTTTATACTGACTATATAAGATGATAAACATCCAAATGGTTATTATGAGTGCTTGTACTCTTAATCTCGACATAAACAATAGACACATACATTCAGTGTTTGGCATTTTGATTTACGAAGGAGTGAGATCTTTTATGGGTCAACAATCTCAGTGAATTAGATGACTACATTACGTGTATGGTGGATGTTAGTTTATTGATGGAATCCATGTCCCATAATAGGGATTGATGGTATCCTTTTGATGAAGCTTTTAAGTTTTGATTATGTCAAACCCTGCAGGTGGACTTTGTATCTAACATATCAAATAAGTTAAGTATAAGGTATCAAGGAATTATAAATATATCGATTAAATATAGATGTCAGTAATTATTTAATCGATGGATATCTGAAATCTTAACGTGGGGAGATTAATATGATTTAATGACAAGAGTCTTGAAATATTATTTTGAGAATAAGGACATGAGTGCAATTATAATTCTTTAGAGGACTGAATTGTAATAGGATTCTAATTTGGGTCGAATTAGGGTTTCCTTTTTCCATGAGAAGCCTATCTTTATTTCCTTCTTAAGGTCCCTATTGTAGCTAATAAATATGCGCTACTGCTCTCTAGGTTAACATACAAGAAAAAAAAGAAAAATCTCGTTTTGGGAGAGCAAAGGAGAATCCACAAAAGAGGCCCACTCCCCGTGCAAGTTCGAGCATATAGGAATACAATAGAAGATCTTAAGATTTTCGGGTTACTGTGAGACTGAGATCAAATCAGAGAGATCTCGCAGGTATGATTTTAATCATATTCTTCCATAGTTATTTCTGTAGTGATCTGTACGTAATATCTAGAGATCCTGGTTTCTACTTGTTTCCAACAATTGGTATCAAAGCCAATCTTGATACTGTGCATGGATTGAAGAAAACATAGTAAGATTATAGGTTGCTGTAAGAAATCATGGTCTGCTTTTGCTGTAAGTAACCCTTGTTTTGCAGCGAAATATCTAACCTTTGTTTTGCAGCAACTGAGTCACTGATCTGACTATCATGGTCACCATGTGTGTATGTTATGTGAATGGATCCCATGAATCAAATTCGTGGTTACTGTTTTACGTATTTTACAATTTTTATGGTGATGTAATTATATTGAAATAGTATGTGAATTCTGTTCGTCAGGAGGCTTAGGACTCAATGTAATTTTTTCTTAGAGATGTAATTATATTGAGATAGCATGTGAACTTCGTTCGTAAGGAGGCTTAGGACTCAATGCAATCTCTTAAGAAGAGGCGCAGGTTCTGAAGGAAGAAATTAGAATTCAAAGGAAGAACTTCATAAAAAAAAAAAAAAATTTTGTTTCGGGGGGCGCTACCCTGGAGCCCCTGCCGAGGGACACCCCCGGACCCCCTTTGCAAAGCACATGTTTAAAGAAGTGGCAATCATGAAGACAAAAAGATTCTACTTGACCATGATAGCTAGGCCTCTTATGATGGTTGTCATTCCTTTTTGGGCTTGGATGTCTATTATTATCATTACTTGCTAATATGTGATATTAATCCTGTTTAATTATGTATAGAATGGTGTAGTAGTAAAGACATGGTTGCCGAATACTGCTAGATTTTAAACTGGTCTTAATTTAACTGTTTTATTAGAACCCTCATTGTTAAATAACTAAGTGGGAGAGGGAACTTCTTAAGTTCCCATAGTCTCCATAATTGGTTTGTAAGAGATGTAATTGATTTATGTATTGACCTTGGAATCTTCCTCCTAATCGGATGAGTTAATTATGGAATCTCCAGTCCAAACTCCCATATGGATGATTTAGGGTAATTATTAGCATACGTCTCTTCTCCATCTGATGGGACAAAATACGGAATAATGGACCTTGAATTAAATGATGGTATACACTTAGCTATAAATAACAATATGCTTTCCATCTAAGCCACTTCTATTATTTATAGGACCAAAGTTGTGGCAGTTATTTGGTTTTACTTGGCATGGTTTGTTGCCTTGACAATAGAACTAAAATGTGATGTCCTATCTGAACAAAATAAGTATGGTACTTGTCCTTACATTGAGGCATACTATGCATTGGTCTTTTAGATTGCTGTAGGATTCTTTTATAATCGGCGGAGGGAGCCATTTTCCTTTTTTTTGAATCTAAAGATTTATTTTTGCCCATCATAATTTTCTAATTATGCAAATTTCAGGTTTTAAGATGGGTGCTTTCAATCCACTTGCTGTAATTCTCAAAGAACACAAACTCACTGGACCTAATTACATTGATTGAAAAAGAAATCTGGATATTGTGCTAACTGCTGAACAGCACAAATATGTGCTCACTGTGGTGTGCCCAAAGAAACCTGAAGATGGATGTACCGATGAGGTAGCCATCGAGGCATACAAAAAATGGATCAAGGCTAATGAGATGGCGCGATGTTACATGTTGGCATCCATGTCAAATGTTTTGCAACATTAGCATCAGTCTTGTCCTATTGCCTACGACATCATGTGCAGTCTTAAGGAGATGTTTGGTGATCAGGATTGGGCAGCTAGATAGGTTGCTATGAAAGAACTGTTTAACACTAAGATGGCTGAAGGTACCTCTGTAAGGAATCATGTTCTGAAAATGATGGGACACCTCAATGAACTACAGGTCCTTGGAGCTGAAATTGATGGGGAGACCCAGATCGATATCATTCTCCAGTCCTTGACTGATTCCTTTGAGGATTTTCTCTTAAATTACAACATGAACAAGCTCAATTTTTCTCTGGTGGAATTACTCAAGGAACTTCAGGCTGCTGAGGGCCTTCTGAAAAAGCCACCTAGTATTCATGTTGCTGAAAAAGGTTCTGTTTCTAAGCCAAAAGGCAAGAAGAAACATAATAAAGGTCAGAATCGTAAGGAAGTTCCTCAAGGGGGCAACAGACCACAGGGTGGAGTGAAAAAGCCTAAGGGCAAGTTTTTTCATTGCAAGGAAGCAAGGCTAGGAAAAAGCAACGTCCAACTTTTCTCAACAAAGTGAACAATAAAGGTAAATTTCATTCACAAGTTGTTGAATCATGTTTGGCGGTTGCATCTACCGGTACCTTGTGTGTAGATACGGGAGCCACTAATCATGTTTGTAATTCTTTGCAGATGTTCCAGAAAACTAGGCAGCTAAGTGATGGGGATATTTATTTCCTTATGGGTGATGCTACAAGAGCGGCAACAGTTGTAGTAGGATACATTTGTCTAAGTTTTAGTAGAGATAGGACTTTAATTTTAAAAGATTGTCTTTATGCTCCCTCCATAAGGAGGAATTTAATTTCTATTTCCAAGTTGGTTAAAGATAGATATTCTGTTTATTTTAATAAATTTGTGGTTATTAAGTAGAATAAGCGTTTTATCTATTTTGGTTCATTGGTGGATGATCTTTATATTGTTAATTCTATCTCTCCTAAACTGCAACTGACTGAATCAAATAACACAACTACACTACCATGTAAGAGAAAAGAACCTTCGAAATTGAACCAAACATATCTTTGGCATTTACGCCTTGGATATATTAATCTACACCGGATTTCAAGACTGGTTGCAAATGGACCATTACATTCATTGGAAGTGGAGGTCCTTCTAGTTTGTGAATCTTGTTTAGAGGGAAAATGACCAAGCGTCCCTTTTCGGCAAAAGGCTATAGGGCCAAAGAACCATTGGAATTGGTTTACTCTGACCTGTGTGATCCCATGAATGTCCAGGCTAGAGGTGGTTTTGAGTATTTCATTACTTTTATTAATGACTACTCAAGGTATGGGTACATTTACTTAATGCGGCGTAAGTCCGAATGCTTTGAAAAATTCAAGGAGTATAGGGCGGAAACGGAGAAGCGTTTAAGTAAGAGTATCATAACACTACGATCTGATCATGGTGGAGAGTACCTCTTGGGAGAATTTAGGGACTACTTGGCACAAGAGGGGATTACATCCCAGCTGTCTGCACCAGGTACACCTTAACAAAATGGTGTAGCAGAAAGAAGGAATAGGACTCTTATGGATATGGTAAGGTCAATGATGAGTTATTCTGATTTACCTAATTCGTTTTGGGGGCATGCTCTAGAAACTGCTGTATGTATTCTAAACTTAGTTCCATCTAAGTCAATACCTACTACACCCACAAAACTACGGACTGGGAGCAAACCCAATTTAAAACATGTTCGGATTTGGGGTAGTCCAGCACATGTGCTAAAAGGGAACGCAGATAAGTTGGAACCAAGAACAAAAGTTTGCATTTTCGTTGGATATCCCAGAGGAACAAAAGGTGGTTTGTTCTATAATCCTAAAGATCGAAAGGTCATTGTTAGCACCAATGCTCGATTCTTAGAAGACGACTATGTAATGAACCACAAACCCAAAAGCAGAATTGTTCTAGAGGAATTGAGAGAAGAAAGACCAACCCAAACTTTCCCATTAACAATAGCACAAGAGGAAATACCTCAAGCTGATGATACTCCAGGTGAAACCACCAACATGATGGGTGACAATCCGGATCAGCAAGTCGATGGTGGCACACCAAGATTAGTTTTAACACAGTGTGACACTATTCATACACAGACACAGGGTGTGTCTCGTCGTAGTGGGAGGGTTATTCGTCAACCCGAACGGTATATATTCTTGGGAGAGTCATACGACAGAGTTCTTGATGAGATAGATACCGAACCCTGTAACTATAATGAAGCACTTCAAGACAAATATGCAGAACTATGGCAACAAGCTATGAAATCAGAAATGGAGTCTATGTACCATAATCAAGTCTGAAATCTTGTAGAACCACTAGAGGGGATAAAACCTATCGGTTGTAAGTAGGTCTACAAGAAGAAAAGAGGGGTGGATGGAAAGGTTGAAACCTTCAAAGCTAGGCTTGTTGTGAAAGGGTTTACTCAGAAAGAAGGTATCGATTATGAGGAGACTTTTTCGCTAGTAGCCATGCTGAAATCCATATGGATTCTTTTATCCATTGCGGATTATTTTGATTACGAAATTTGGCAAATGGATGTCAAGACAGCTTTCCTTAATGGAAATCTTGATGAATATATCTATATGGTACAACCAGATGGATTCGTAGTTGAAGGCCATGAGCACATGTTGTGCAAGCTTAAGAAGTCCATTTATGGACTTAAGCAAGCATCTAGATCTTGGAACATTCGTTTTGATCAAACCATTAAATCTTATGGTTTCAAGCAAAACCCTGATGAACCCCGTGTGTATAAGAGGTGCAGCAGAAATGTGGTGATTTTCTTAGTACTTTATGTAGACGACATCCTACTCATTGGAAACGATGTCGGGGTGTTGTCTTCAATCAAAGTATGGTTGAGCAGTCAGCTTGATATGAAGGACTTAGGAGAAGCTAGTCACATTCTAGGGATCAAGCTCTTGCGAGATAAGAAACAAATAATGTTAGGCTTATCTCAAGCTTTTTATATTGATGCAATTCTTGCCCTTTTAGCATGCTAGATTCCAAGAAAGGATTTCTTCCTTTCAGGCATGGAATCACTTTATCCAAGGATCAGTGTCCTAAGACGCTTGATGAGATAGAAAAAAATGAAGGAAGTACCTTTTGCTTCGGCGGTGGGAAGCCTCATGTAAGCAATGCTATGTACTAGACTTGATATTTGTTTTGCCGTTGGCATGGTTAGCAGATACCAATCTAATCCAGGGAGAGAACATTGGACTGCGGTAAAGCATATACTTAAGTACCTTAAGAGGACTAGAAATTATATGCTGATTTACTAGGCCGAGAATTTGATACCCATTAGGTATACAGACTCGGACTTCCAATCAGATAATGATGCCAAAAAATCGACCTCAGGATTTGTATTTACCTTGGGAGGTGGAGCTATGAGTTGGAGGAGTGTCAAGCAGCCATGTACTGCTGACTCTACCATGGAGACCGAATATGTGGCAGCTTCTGATGCGGCCAAGGAAGCAGTTTGGCTCAGAAACTTCTTGATGGATCTAGAAGTGGTACATTCGGTAAAATCACCTATAATACTTTACTGTGATAATACCGGTGCGGTTGCTAATACAAAGGAACCTAGGATGCCTAAGAGGGGTAAGCACATTCAGCATAAATATCAACTCATATGAGAAATCGTACAGAGGGGTGACATAATTGTAACCAGGATTGCATCGGCGGACAAGCTGGCATATCCTTTTACAAAGAGCTTACCGGCAAAGAGTTTTGATAGTCATGTGGAAGGCATGGGGTTAAAATACATGTCAGCATGGTTTTAAGTCTAAGTGGGAGATTATTGGGAATTTGATTGGAACCAGTCATTAGTTCTGAAAGGTTGAACATGGCTAGGTGACCAAATTTCATCCGTTGATTCCTCTTATATTTCGAGATATGTGCCAAAACGTCTGACCGTTTATACTATTATTGAAAAGGGGAATAAAAACAGTCCCTTTTTCCAAATTGTCCGGTTTATGTGGGGTCCAAAATCATGATCGAAACCAGTCATTAGTTCAGGAGCGTCAAACATGGTAAGGTACCAGATTTCAATCATTGATCCTAATTATAGCTTAAAATATTTGTAAAAACGTCCATTGGATCATACATTCTACAAATTGTAGGAATCCTCACTCCATCCAAACCTAGAACTCTCTTCAGGAATCCTACCTGAGGAGGTGTTGATTCTTTGGTGATGGAGAGAATCCTCTAAACAGAGGATTTCTCCCCCTAGCATGGACTATTGCCAAATGTGCCCTTAATGTATCCGATGGGGAGAGGTCGAACCCGTGAAAACCACGCTTTTGTGTAAAGAAGACGTCTTCTCTCTACGGTCCAAAACCCAACCAAAGATGAGTTTTCTTTGATAGCATGGAAAATGGGCGAGGATTCTGACTTGAAGATGGTTGCCAAACGTGCCCTGGGGAAAAAATGCTTGGAAAGGAGGGCTTTATGTAAATAGTAAATAAATAGAAAGTTGCTTGTAATATAATATCAATCTTACGAGTAGGGTTGCAAACGGAACAGTTTCGGGTTGGAACCATAGTGGATTTGGACCCGTTTCTAAATAACGGTTCCAATTCCGGATCTGGTTTTGACTTGGAACTTGTTTTGTTGGTTCAAGACCCGGTTCCGATAGAAATACCCGGCTCCGGTTCCAGAACTGAATTGACCTAGAGAACTCGATCTAGTTTAAAAACTAGTTCTAACTTCTCATCAATTTTTTCATTTTTTTCTTAAAATAAGTATATCATGCAACTTATAACAGTGCATCAAGTCTACTACCTCCCGCATTATATATAAAAATGTCAAAAAAATATATTTTGAGATACAATTTACAATATCAAAGACTCATATGCTAAGTCCCGGGTCCACGGGTTGGAACCTATATGGACCCGGAACCTGCCTCTTCAGTTTTTACTAATGAATCTGCCTCTTCATCGCATTCTCTTCGAATCTGCAAATGTATTCATTGTAGATAGTATTCGATTGGAACTACTTTGATTAAGTTGAATGGTATTTCGAGCTTGATTTTATCCACTTTGTAATTTGGATTGGTCCAATTCCAGATACAACCAAGTTGTGAATTGCATATTTTGATTTGCAAGATTATATTTATGGGAAATTCTATATGCACCCAGTTATTTTGCTGAGCACACCCACTTTCCTTCTTCATGTGTGATTTTTTTTTCTTCTAAAGGTGGGTGTGCTCAGCAAAAAAAGGGTGCATATAGAATTTCCCTATATTTATACCTGAGTGCTTATCTTTTCTTGCTCCTTTTCCTTTAATTTTCCTATAATAACACGAGAACACCGGCACCATATTGAAGGGAAACAAAACTGAAGGTATTGTAATTAGTGCACCAAGTTTTCAGCCTTTTGTCCTTGTCTGCTTTGGGAGGGAAAGGGGCCAGGGCAGGTGAAGGTGGTCCACTTACAAAAGCCACCTAACAGTTTTCTCAGGCGTTTCCACACAATTCCATGATATGATCATATGAGCTTTCCAAGAACCGTTGAAGTACTGATGTCTCAGGAAATTTCCCTTGGAGACGATTATTTAAGATGTGAAAACAACTAGTTTTTGCTAATTGAATGGTTGTTTGGTCCCTTTAGGAAGATCTTCTTGTAGCTTTAGCTCGGATAGATTTGGCAAGTGGTTAGGGAATTGAGCTCGTAAAGCGATTGTTTGAGAGGGAGATGAATTGAAGCATGCTTGATCAAGAAGAGGCCCTAAGAGAGATTTGTTTGTCAATCTAACTTTACCCAAGAAAGTAATGTTTTGTAGAAACATGGGTAGTAAGAACCTCTCAGCTGAATCTTCAAGGATGATATGACCTACATGTGAATTCAAACTTTCTATCCCAACCCAATTGCTGTGATTGTTCTAACAAGGCTGACCCATTCAAATATCATTCAAATCCAAAGTAGAAATAAGAGTTGCTCTTATTTGGATCAAAGCATCTCTTTGATCTGCATAGGTTATCTTTTATGATTGAATCACAAAAACCATGACATTATGGAGAGATGATCGAAGCAAAATTCATCGTTCATGTTTGTTGATCTTTAAGACATGAAACGAGTAACCAGAAAAAGAGAGAATTCAGACAATTTGGTGTGGTTGATCAGATTTTTGGACTAAGAGGATGAGTGGGTGTTCAGCAGTTATCTGTACGAATTTGAATCTTTCTCTTGTGTCCATTTGGGTGTCTGTAAGTGTCCTTTGGTGAGATGGGCAAGGAAAGATAGCTAAGACTCAAGAAAGTGAGACACAGAAGAGGAAGATCAAGCAATCTAGAAGTTAGTTGACAACTTCGATTTGTTTTGAAGTTTGATATCAAAATATATGCATAGAAATAAGTTTCAATTTTCTATTTCTTTATCCTTTTGTTGTTGGACATTGGTGGTGAGGTGGATGTGCATTTGATCTAACAATCAATTTGATCTGGTTGGACTGTCACTTCTTAATAAAGACTATGTTGATGCCTTGATTTATTTCATATGAGACATTTGAGAATGGGTTGTTTAATATTGTTGTCATTGATTTATGAGAGAATCGCGAAACACAGTTACAATTTTCATGTTTAAAGAAATGATATTTACTTAAATCTACTCTCTTATATACAAATATACAATTAAAACCTACTTTCTTTTAGATTGTATGATTAGTGGTTTGTTAAGGGACATTGTTCTTGCTCTTATCTTAGTAGCCACTTTAAGATCTCTTTTCATCCCATAATTTGCGATCATGCCCAATTTCACACTCACTCAACCTTAACCTTTAATCAAAGATAACCCAAGCAAATTATGCTAATTAATTTAAATACTTGCCTCTAATCGGAAAGCTAATCCAACCTCAAACCTCGGTCAAGCCAAGCTCCATCCGAAAGCTATCTCTTTACAAATAAAGCCCCAAAAATACCAATCTAACAAGAAAAACCCAACACAGTAAAAAACCTAACTCAAAACAGTACATAGTGAAGGGCTTATGGGTCCCAGCCAAGGAGAAAAAGGGCCTACCTCTTTGAAAATCAAGGAAGAAGAAGGGGGTTGCATGAGGGACTTGCCGCCGTCGGATTTGAACCAAAACAAAGTATGTCGCGAAGGAGACAACGGGGAGTTGATTGGCCGGGTTGGATCGGGCAAGAAAAGCCTTTAAGAAGATGTTCTCCAACAAGCCATGGAAGAAGAGGAGAAGGGAAGAAAATAGAGAAAGAGGAAACTCTCTTATTCATCAAGGCTGATTGCAAATGAGCTGGGAATGAAAGTAGAAATGGTTAAATGGTGGTAGGTGGCATTCAATGAGGTAGGTGGTCGTAGTTGGGATATTTTGCAAGGGCTTATGGTTTGAGTTTGCTACCACCTAGGCCGAACTTGAGGAGCGATAACGGAGATTTTCGGGCCTCCGGACGGATTAGGTCAAACAAGAAGAATTGCAGGTCTAGAGAAGAGCTTTCCAACAAGCTAAGAATCATAATTTTTTGAGGTCGGGGACAAAAGCTGATATTTTCCAAACTGCTGTATTTGTCTCGAAAAGAGTGTCGTGGGTCAAATTGGGCTTTCTGGGCCTCGGATGAGTTTGGGATGAACATGAAAGATTCTAGGCAGGTCGAGATCTAGATTTTGAGCTAAAGAATCACTCGTTTCAAAGTTCCAAGGAAAAAGTCAACTCTTGAGTCAAAGCCTATCAATTTTTGACAAAAATTGTCAAACGAAGGGTTTCAGGTCTCAAATTGATTCGAGTTGAATACAAAAGTTGTCTGGAATTATAATCTAGATCAAATGGGCTTAGACTAACATTTTGGTTAGAATTCAAGAATAATCTCTCAGTCTCAATCAAAAACACAAACGGGTTTCAAAAAGGGGTCAAACTAGACTCAGAGACTCTTAAAACTCCTCAAAGCTAATTGATGACTAATCTCACACAGAAATCACCACAGATGGGCTCTAATACCCACTTAGCAAACCTAACCACATAATTAACTAGCGGAAATCCTAGGGTTAAGAAATCGGGTCCGTACACAGAGCCTAGGTGCTCTATATTGGGATCAAGTGCATTGAAACTCTTGATTAGGTGTAAAAACCTAGAGTTAGAACCCTAGTGTTGTGCCTTATTGAAGATCATTAAAATGGATTCCACTTTAGTTGAAAATGGAGATTCCCCTCTAGCTCACTCTTTTCCCTAAAAAACAATCTCACCAAACTAAATCTTTTCAAGTTAAACCTCCAATTGGTGGGATATCAAAAGTGAACCCTCAAGGACAACCCTATCAAGACCTTAGGTGGATTTTCAAAGGTTGACAATTAGACAAACCTTAAAGCCTTGAACCTCATTGGACCAACATATTCTTTATTGTCACATCATATTGTTGGTCATGATACATTTGTATTTTGTTATAAAATAGTTACATTTCTTAAAATGCAATGTTCTTTGTAATCAATTGATTGTGTTTTCAAAAATTTACTTGATTATATCTCATGCTTCTCAAAATCATTTGATTGCAATATCCTCATGATGGATTTGCATTTTGTTCACATTTTGTCATATCTCTTATAATGCATGTCTATTGATGATCAATTGATTGTGGTTTCAAAAGCTAGATTATTCATGATCAATTGATGTTGCGAAATCATTTGTTTGGATATCATAGATCAGTTTTGGAAAAACAAATGATTTGAATTAATTTAAATTTTCCATGGATTTCTAAGTTATACTTTCAAATGGAAAATTATCTTTTTTGAAAAATCAACTTGTATGTTTTCCAAATAGTTACATCTTTTGAAATGCAAGTTGAAAATTGTGTTGTGCTTATTGCTATATCTTTTGCTGGATGTTGGGGATTGAAATATTTAAAAATGATTTTCATCATATATTTGCTTCATTACATTTGCTTTAAATGAAAATCAACTTTATTGTGGGATTGTGCTAGATGACTACATGTTTGTGAGAACTCAATAAATTTGAGTAAGATCTTTGATTGTTGTTGCTCTCTAGTTTGCCCCTATGTTCCCCAATTCTTAATGCATTTTCCATTAACTCACATGTTATATCTTTTCATATGGAAAATAATGTGTTCAATTTGTATATGTGCCAATAGTCATTTTTTTAATACAAATTGAAATTTGATCTTAGTTCACTTCATGGTTTTCAAAATCACTCAGTCATTATTTTATAAAAGATTCATTGTTGGATTTTGAATGTTGAAGTGATTTGAAGATTTTTTGAAAAATGTTCCAAGCTTCATAAGTTACCATTATAAAAACATTTTCCTTTAACATATTTCCTTGTGCTTATTGTGATTACATCATCTTAATTGGAAATATATGTTGTTCCAAGCCATTTGTATTTTTCCTCATCAAAGCTACGTACATTTTTTTCAAATGCAAGTTTTTTGTGATTTTGTTTCTTACGTTGATTGGATGGAAATGGTGTCATTGATTGGCATATTGTGCCTAACTGTGTATATCTTTTCATTTATGCAAATTGATATTATTTATGCTCTTTATAGCAAAATCTTTTGTTTCTTTATCATTTGAACTTCAAAAGTACATATAGGATTTTGTGTGCTAAGCTCATGTGGTATGATCTTTACGACCATTGTCCATTGCATTATGAGCTTAGTACGTTTGCTAAAGTGGAGATTTTGAATGATAGATTGATGGATCATTTTAGATGAATTGGTGTCAACTCTTATTCTTCATAAGTATAAACATATGAGACCATTTTCATCTATATACGATCCATGATATCCTTCTAACTTCATACTTTCTTGTGCATACATGGTTATATTCTTTATTGATGATATGGAAATGTCAAACTGCTCCATATATGGTTTTTGCTCATAGTTACATCTTTAGAAACCATTTTGGAACCCAATCATCTCATGTGTGTATTGTCATATATGTTAAGATAAATGAGATTGCTTCTTAACTTATAGTAAAATCTTGGAATGCAATCTCACAATGTCTATCACATGGTTTTTAAAAGTAAAATGTGTTAATGTGGTAGATGACTATGATGTTGATTAATGCATGTGCACTTTAGTAATATCATTGTTGTGCATTTTCAATGTCATAATTATGTTCATATGAAGCTCATCAAAATCTATTCTTTGTATCTTAAAGACATATCTATTGTTGATGGATGTCCTTCATGTTAAGTTCATTTGATTTTTCAAATTACATGCTCTACCAAATAATATATTTTCAAAATGCAATTTCTCATATTTATCACTATGCTCACTAGTTATTATATCATTAAATTGAAGAATGTGTCATTATTGATGCTCAGTGGAATTTTGTGTTTGTCATATCGTTGCTCTTAATCATGTTTTGATATTCAATTAATATCAATTGGTATCATATTCAATTGGTATATCTAGAGAACGTGATAGACCTTGTGCACATTGGATTAAACTTGATAGCAATATGTTTTTATTCCATGTCAAATTCCATTAACATCATAACATTCATGTTTGCCACCACTTATGAACACATGGGTAAATCTCATAACCACCATTTTTATGTGATCATAATCTTGGTTGATTAATGGTTGAGGTTGGCTTCATGATTGAATTTCATTTCATTCTCATTACACATTATTGTTGCATTTAATGATGGATGAAATGATTTTAATACACAGCATATGATTTTCATAGGCATATTAGTTGATGTTATGCTATGTAACCCCCATCACATCTCCTTGACCTTGTTCTTAATTTTGATAATTTGATCATGTTAAGCTTTATAGTTAAACTTGACTAATTCTTCCCTTGAAGCTTACCCTCAATTGGTAAAACCACATTCTCTTTGTACCACATAGTTACTTCATTGTCAAAGTGTTGACAAAAAGCGAGAATAGATTGAGGGGGAGTATAAACATTCAAAGGAAGCATTAGATTTGATCAAATTTACCCTTCAGTTGGCTTTGGCTCCCTAGAGATGATATTAATCATACATGATGGCTTGTTATGAATTTTAAATTTCGATTTCTTTTATTAACTGGTGCTACTCAAAGATATTTTCTTTGCTTTATGTGTGTAGTAGGATCCTTTGCAATTCGATGGCAAAGGGGGAGAGAATGGACATTTTGTCTAAGGAGGGGAGAATACATAACTTCCCATTGGGGGAGATAATCTATAGCTTGCCAAAGGGGGAGAGATTGCATGGTCAAAGCGGGAGAGATAAAAGAAGATAAAAAGCTTGGGAGATCTGATGGAACGCGCTCCTGCCGAGGGTGCTACCGGGGTCGGCGGACGTGGGAGTCCGTCGGGTCCGGCCCTTTCGCGCCCGGGGGGCTGAAGCCTGCATCAACATTTCTTTGTGTGGGTGTGCCAGATTTTCTATTTTACTTGGAATTGCAAGTGGTAATCTGGAGATCAACCTTCGCAAGTAAAAAGGAAATCAACTTCTTTCAAGTTTTCCATTGCATAAATATTTAAGAAAAGAGACATTTTCTTGGTTTGCCGTGAAAGGCGATTTTGTTTGGCATTTATAGCCGATTTTGGCGTTTATAGCCGATTTACAATTCTCATCAATAATGAAAGACAAGAGTTGTGATTTTTGTCTCTTTTAGAAAAATACAAACTACAATGAAAAGCAAGAAAAGGAGGATCTAACTTTTCAGGAGATTGTGGGGGACTCGTTCAGATTGACGGTCGCAAGCCATGTATGGGCTTCGCCATCATCCATGCAGATGAGAATAGAGGATGCTCTTGATTCGCTTGGCTTGGCTATAACCTCAGGTTTTTAGAGGACAAAGACCAAGAGAAGGTCCTATGTCCAATAAAAAGCTAAGTAGACGGGCTGAAAAGCCACGTCTAAGCCATTAGAGGCAGCGGGAGAAGGCAAGGACCTTGGGGGGGAGTACCCCCCAAGGGACTTTTTGTCACCTTGTAGTGGTGCTTGATGTAGAATTTCTGCAGAATTTTCTCTCTTTCTCTAGACTCTGTCTGTCTGGAATTCGGAATTCTCTGCACCTTTTGATTTTCGATCTTCGGTTTTCCATTCGTCCTTTTCCGATCCCTTTCTTCTTGGAAAGCTCTCCTATTTATAGGCTCTTGGTAGCCATTAGGAGAGATTATGGGCTTTAATGGCTTTAATGGGAGGAGTTACAAGATTTATTTCTTGCTTTTGTAACTCCTTTTTCCTTGAATCTGATTGGCCGATGGAGATTAAGGGCTTTTAATCAACTTAATTACCATAATGGGAGGAGTTTCATGGCTTGAATGCCATGACTTAATTGATTTGTAACTCCTGGATGCTTGCTTCTGATTGGGCCGTCCAAAGAAATGAATTAATGACTGCAATAAAGCTAGTCAATTAACTGCATTAAATGGTCGCCGAGCAGTTGAAGAGTCGCGGGCCGCGCCGCGTCTTTTGGGATTCTTTTGGAGATGATCACCGATGGATCTACATGCTGATCGACATCGGATGACCGTGTAATTTTAGACATTGATAGCTAGCAGCGGGCCGGTGACATCTGTCCTGTCGATTTTTCGATCGATCGGGCGGAAAACACACTTTTTTGGTCGACCGGTTGGCGATCAATGTTGATTTTGATACTTTTGGAGGTTGACCCGTGATTTTGACGGATGTCGGAGGATTTGGCGCCTCAAAAGTATGAATTTTGGAAAGTCCCAGGGGTTGGAAGCTTCGAATCGCGAAAAACGACGGAAAACGGAGCTCCCGGGGCGAAACCGGAGATTCCAGGCTTCCAGGGTCGCAGGGGCCTGCGACCCTGGGCCAGGGTCGCGGGGGTCTGCGACGCTGGGGGAATTTTCCCCTTCGGAACCCGTTTTGCGGTCGTTTTGAGGTCTTTTTCCTTCGTTTTTTCTTCTGTATTTTTCTTTGACATTTTTGCTCATTTGTTGGCCTTATTCCCTTGTAGAAAAATTGATGAGAATCCTTGCAATTTGGGTTGCAAAGTTTCCAATTTTCCAGGAAAGCCGAAGACTTTGTCGCGCAGGGTTGCCGATTTTCCGCCAGAAGCTGAAACTTGGTCAAACGATGTCGGAATGACCTGAAATTTGAGGTGAAGCCTCTTGAGCAATAAATAAGACCAACCATAGGCTTTTGTTTGAGTTTTGAAGCCGTTTGGGGTCCCGTCGCCAGTAGACTTGATTTTGCCGCGAGGGAGATGCCGTGCGTTGATGTGCGGTCAAACGATGTCCGATTGACCTGAAATTTGACAGGGAACCTATTGGAGTCATTTTGAGATGATCCACAGGCTCTGTCTTGGAAACCATGGTCCCGGGGAGGTCCGCCGCCGGTAGGCTTGATTTTCTTTCGGAGCGTCGAAACCTGGTCAAACGTTGTCGGAATGACCTGAAATTCGACGTGCAGCCTTTTGGAAGCATGTTGAAGCCACTCATGCACTTGGTTTGATCAGCGAAGGCTTCGGTGGTTCCCGCCGCCGGGAGGCTTGATTTTGCTGCTCGAGCATTGATGGAGGGTCAAACGTTGTCGGTTTGACTTGAAATTTGGCATGGAGCCCTTTTGAGACATGCTGGAGTCATCCGTAGGCTCTGATCGAAGTTTTGATGTCTTCGATGATGTCGCCGCCGGGAGCGCCAATTTAGCTGTCGGAGAAGCGAAGTTAGGCCAAATGATTCTGAAATGGCCCGAAACTCCTTGTGTACTCCTCCCTTGGCTGTCTTGAAGGATCTTACAGTTTTTGTTTGATTCTGACAAGATTTGATTTTTTGGAGAAGTTGCATTGCCTATTTATGGCAGGTTGCGACTTCATGCAGCTTTCTTGATGTTGAAGAGGCAAAGTGACATTTTTGGTGTCAACAAATGCCCCCTCGAGGTACAGCGACGAGTTGCTTGACTTTTGTAGTCGATGTGCCTCGAAGAGATTTTTGAAGGAGAGCTTGTGTCTTGACCAAGAGTCTTTGAGCAATCTTTCCTTTGGTAGAGTAGCCTTTGAGCTTCCAGGGGAATTTTATGGTAATGAAAGGAATCAAGTACCATCTCGAGGCAAAGTTTTGAAGATGACATCAGGGATGTGGATTTGGGTTTCTGTTTTTGATCTTGTGACCTAACCAGCTATATATGGCAGGTTAGGGGATCGGTTTGGTTTTGATCTTGTAGACCTAACAGGCTGTATGTGGCAAGTTAGGGGATCAGGATTTGGTTTTTGGCTTTGGTCTTGTGACCTAACAAGCTGTATGTGGCAAGTTAGGGGACCAGGATTTGGTTTTTGGTCACTCTTTGGGACTGTGTGGGTCCATTGGAGTGGTTTGGATTTTTGTGGAATGTCAATTTCAAGATTTTGGCTCAATTTGGTATATGAGGCTGGATGGTTTGATTCTTTGGAAGCTCATGGGGCTTGGAATTTTTTTTGTATGGTTCAATCAACTCAAAAGAGGCATGGAACCATTTTTGTATGTTCTTGGTAAGAGGGATTTTTTTCCTGACTAAAAGCCCATTTTTTTTTTTTTAGTGCCTAGGTGGTCAAACCTGGCTCATATGGGCTAACCCATGGGACCTTAAGCTTTTTAGGATGGCTTAGATCTCATGTGGGGCCATTTTTGTAAAGAATATCTAAAGATATCTCATTTGGATAGAGAATATCTAAAAATATCTTTATGGGAGAGAATCTCTCATATTCCCTTAATTTGGGAGAGAATATCTCGAGGTATCTTTCTTTTTGGGAAAGAATCTCCAATCTCCTATTTTGTTGGAGAGAATCTCTCATTGATTGATTTTGGGAGAAAATCTCTCAAAGACATCTTTCTTTTTGGGAAAGAATCTTTCTAATTCCTTCTCTTTTGGTAAGGTTACTAATTAGTAGCACTTACCTTTCTTTTTTTTGTTTCCTTCTTTGATTTGCTCTCTTCTATAAAAGCAAGGAGGAGGCTAGATCTCTTGCCCTTATTGCTTTCTTTTGCAACAATCTCAAGAGAGCTCCAAGACTAAGAGTTCTTCTTCTTCAAGGATCTTCAAGCTTTTTCCTTCTTCTTCTCCATCAATGGCTTCAAGTAAGTTTTCTCTCTTTTTCTTTCAAGAAAACTCCATGTAGAGAATAGGATGGTAAAAAAAAGAAAGTTTCTCTCTGTTTTTTTTTTCTTTTCTTTTTCTTTTCTTTCTATTCTTCTTCTCTTTTTTTCTTTTTTTCTTTTCTTTTCTTTTCATGCACGTTTTTCTTTTTTTTTCGTGCTTCTCTCTTTTTTTTTCTTTCTTTTTTTTCTCTTTTTTTTTTCTTTTCACGGTTTTCTCTCCTTTTTTTTTGTGAACTTTTTTTCTTTCTGTTTTTTTTTTCTCTCCACGCTGATTCCCTTTTTTTTTTCAGCGTGTTTTTTTTTTTTTTTTTTTTTTTTGCTGTTTCTGTTTTTTTTTCTTCTGGCTGTACGGACAGGTCCGTACGGACCTGACCATACTGCCACGTGGCAATGGGCCACGGCCTGTGGGGCCAAATTTTTTTTTTTTTGCTGAGATTTTTTTTTCTATCTTTTTCTTTTTCCTTGTTTGCTCACTATGATAATGAGGCTATGCAATTTCAATATGTATGCATTTTTTGTTTGATGCATCAAGATAGAAGGCTAGAGTCTCTAGGTCAAGCCAACATGATTTTTGACTTGGACAAAGTTTGATTGGTTTTGACCAAATTGGGTTGGAATTGGTCAAACTTTGGTCAAGGTTTTCCTAGCATTTAATGCATGATGATATATTTTTGATGCATGAGTTTTGGTAAATAGACTTGGAAGTATGATGATGCATACCTGAAAATCTTTTGCAAGTGTTGGGATTTTGAGCTCGCAACGATGTTGAGCTCTTTCTCGGTCTTGCTGGATTTTGAGGA
Source organism: Umbellularia californica (assembly GCA_028538565.1). Lineage (NCBI taxonomy): Eukaryota > Viridiplantae > Streptophyta > Magnoliopsida > Laurales > Lauraceae > Umbellularia > Umbellularia californica. Next base: position 28,399,646 of record JAPQWN010000012.1, on the reverse strand, counting down.
AGTTTTGCAATTTTTGGATTCTGAAGCTCGCAGCAATGTTGAGCTCTTTTCCAGATTTTGCGGAAGTTTGATGAGATTAGCTTGTTCTCGCAGCGATGTTGAGTCCGAGCCTTCTTTGAGAATTCTCCACTGACTATGAGCTCGCAGCAATGTTGAGCTCATCTTCAGACTTCCTGTCTTTTTTCGGAGTATTTTCCTTTTTGTTGGAATTGCCCCGGAACCATGTCAAAATTTTGCTAGAATTTTTTGTAGCAGAATTCTGTCATTTTGATGTTGATTGATCTATTCTCTTCCATCTTTTGCAGGTAGTTCTTCCAGATCGAACAAGGGTAAAGGTCCTATTACTGACACACCTCGTCGATCTGCTAGATCTTCCAATGCGGCTGTTCAACAGGCTTGGGAGAAAGAGGGGACTCTCATTTGCCAGGTTGAGGAAGCTGAAGGTAATGTCCGGAGGAAGACTCAGGAGCATGAGCAGTGGCAGGTCCTCTAGGAAGAACTTCTTCGTGCTGCAGATGGGTCACGGCATTCGGCCGCGTTTTATGGGGACATTTTGAAGGAGCGTGGCCTAAAAACTTTGGAAGTTAAGGCCAAGGGTCTGCTTGAGGAGTTGAACCTTTGGTTGAAGACCATGTAGGATTGAGCTCCTGAGTTGTAACAAACTCTTTTTCCTTTTCCTTTTTTTTGGTACCTCCATGTATAAACAATTTTGGTACTATATTTTGTATCCCCTTCCTTTCACTTAAATCATTTTTGACGAAAACAATTTTGAGCAAAAGTTTGATGGGAATGTTTGCTTAAGGATTTGATCAAAAGGTTGTCATTTTGTGAAAATCTTTTATCAAAGGGTTGTTTTGGGCATGAAAGCCAATTTTGTGGCAAAAAGCCTGATTTTTTGATGGTTTGAAAACCGAAATTTTGGATGGCATGAAAGCCTAATTTTGTGGCGTAAGAGCCAAAATTTGTTTTGCGGCGTGGGAGCCAAAATTTTTTGGATGGCGTGAAAGCCGAATTTTAGAATGGCATAGAAGCCGAATTTTGTTTTGTTTGTCTTGGCATTTATAGCCGAATTTTGGCATTTATAGCCAGATTTTGGCGTTTATAGCCGATTTTTTTTTTGTTTTGTTTTGGCATTTATAGCCGAATTTTGAGATGGCATGAGAGCCAAAAATTTTGTTTGTGGCATGAGAGCCGATTTTGAGATGGCATGAAAGCCGATTTTGGCATTTATAGCCGAAAAATTTTGTTTTTGGTATTTATAGCCGAATTTTGGCATTTATAGCCAGATTTTGGCATTTATAGCCGGATTTGGCGTTTATAGCCGAGTTTTGCCATTTATAGCCAGATTTTGGCATTTATAGCCGAGTTTTTTGAAAACCAAGTTTTGCTTTATTGGCATGAAAGCCGATTTTGGCGTTTATAGCCGAAAATTTTTTGTTTTTGGCATTTATAGCCGAATTTTGGCATTTATAGCCGAGTTTTGGTTTTCAAAATGCAGGTATCGACTAAATGTCGCCTCCCCGCTGAATGGTCTTACAAGTATCGATGGAATGTCGCTTCCTTACTCATTCTGTTTTGCGAGTATTGATGGAATGTCACTTCCTCGCCGGTTAGGTTTTGCGAGTATCGATGGAATGTCGCTTCCTCGCGGATTGGGGTGCAAATATCGACTAAGCGTCGCTTCCCTGCGTTTCCCAAAACTTTTGGTTTTGCGGGTACTGACTTGATGTCGTTTCCCTACGATTTTTTGAAATTTGTGGTTTTCTCGAACCTTTGAAATTTGGGTTGTGGATATCAACTGAAATGTTGCGTTTCCACGATTTTAGGTTTTCTCGAACCTTTGAAATTTGGGTTGTGGATATCAACTGAAATGTTGTGTCTCCACGATTTTAGGTTTTCTCGAACCTTTGAAATTTGGGTTGTGGATATCAACTGAAATGTTGTGTCTCCACGATTTTAGATGTTTTGGAAGTATCGAATGGGGTTCGCATCCTTCCGATTTTTTGAGTTTTGCGAGTATCGACTAAGTGTCACTTCCCCGCAGTTTTTGAAAAACCATTTTTTTTTTGTTTAAAGACACGAGGGTCGTAAATTTTGACCTAAAACCATTTGGCGGTAAAAGGTAAGGTGGACTAGGGTGGAAATCCCTGAATCCGGATTTTTGTTTCAAACCATGAATTTTGGTTCAAGGATCGAAAGTTTTGGTCAAGTCAAGGAGAGGCTCCTAAACTTGGATTTTTTTTTTTGTTTTTGAACAATGAAACGATAAAAGTAAGCATTGTTTTTGAATCTCTAGAAATTTTGACATTTGATATGAAAATTCTAAAGAGAGTGGGTTTGACGAGCGAGTACCTGAGAACAGGTTTTGGCCATACAGGCATTGCTCTTACCCAGTTGGGTAAGTCTTCAAGGATAGTACCGCTTCAAGAACTTGCCGTTGATAGGCAGCATACATCTGTCGCCTTCCATGTTTAGGAGGGCATATGCGCCGTTGGAGAAGACCTTGTCGATGACGTAGGGTCCCTCCCATTTTGGTTCAAATTTGCCTTTGGATTTGTGGGCAAAGACTATGGGTCTTTTTACTGCAAGAACCAAGTCACCCTTTTTGTAGGCGCGTTGCCTGACCTTTTTGTCGAAAGATCCTGCCATGCGTGCTTGGTACAACTCAATGCTTTATAGAGCTTCGAGTCGTCTTTCATCGAGATTAACCAGCTCATGGAGTCTCAGTTTGACATTGCTTTCTTGCGTCATGTCATTTTGCAAAGATACCCTTAAGGAAGGAATTTGTACTTCCGAAGGGACAACAGCTTCGCATCCATAGACCAAAGAGAATGGTGTGCTATGGGTTGGTCCTCGAACGGTGGTTCGATAGGCCCACAAAGCTTCTAGTAGTTTGTCGCCCCAGTCTCTTTTGTGACTAGAGACCATTTTCTTGAGAATTTTGCAGAGTGTCTTGTTGAAGGCTTCTGCTAGTCCGTTCGCTGCTGGATTATATGGAGTCAAAGGACAACTTTGGATTTTGTACTTGTCGCAGAACCTATAGAATCTGTGATCCCGGAATTGTGGTCCGTTATCATGGACGAATCTTTTGGGTATGCCAAAACGACAAATGATGTTGGTGCGCAGGAACTGAAGAACTGATGAGGTCTTCATTTCGTTGAACGCAAATGCTTCTGACCACTTGGAGAAATAATCCATAGTGGCGAAGATGAAGCGATGACCTTTGCTTGAAGGGGGAGAGATAGGACCTATGATGTCCATGCCCCATGCTTCAAAAGGCCATGAGATTGCTGTAGGATGCAGCCATTCTGGAGGCATGTGAATGTAGTCTCCATGAACTTGGCATTGTTGGCAGCGCTTAGCAAATTGCATTGCGTCGGGTACCATGGTAGGCCAGTAGTAACCCAACCTTTTGATTTGGTCGTAGAGCTTGGGACCAGCCTGATGAGCTCCACAAAGACCAGCGTGAACTTCTTTGAGTGTTTCTTCAGCTTCTTGTTGTGACAAGCAGCGTAGGAGTACTCCATTGAAGGATTTCCTGTAAAGGATCTTTGAAGGGATATCCAAATGAAAGTTTGGGGCTCGCCTTTGGATGCTTACCCGTTCTTTTGGATCTTCAGGTAGGATTCCGAACATAGTGTAATCAATGAACGGATCCCTCCAGTCGCCGATTGAAGTTTGAAGGATAGAGATTCGACTTTCAACCACTCGGTGGCATTCAGCAACTGCTTGGTGTGTGTTAAGAGGAGGGAGGATCCTTCTCTCACACACTGTAATTTGCATGTTTTCCCCTTCTTGAATTGCCATAGATGCAGCAAGTCCAGCCAGGGCATCTGCATGGATGTTTTCACCTCTACGAATGTGGGTGATGTTGCAGATGTCAAACTTTTGTAGAAGCGATTGTGCCTTGTTGTAGTAAGGCAGCAGATCAGGCTTCCTGACTTCATATTTCTGATTCATCTGCTTGACGATCAGTTGAGAGTCTCCAAAGACTTCCAGCATGGTGATACCGGATTCAATGGCGAGTTCCAATCCTAGGATCAGAGCTTGGTATTCAGCTGCATTGTTTGTGCATGGTTCCAATAGCGAGAAAGCATGTGGAATCATGTATCTGTTAGGGCTAACAAAGAGGATGCCAACTCCCGAGATCAGCTATCTTTTTTCATTTGTCCTGGTTGCACCGTCAAAGTACATGTCCCAGGAGGCATTTGGGGAGAAGGTCTCCACGTTGTAGACGGGTTCATCTGGGAGATCATCTCTGAGTGGTGAATCTTTAGGCAATGGATGCTCTGCGAGGAAATCTGCTAGAGCTTGGCCTTTGATTGCTTTTTGTGGCACATACCTAATATCAAATTGTGATAGAAGGATGGACCATTTTGCCAGTCGTGCATTGAGAGAACCTGCTTTTGTAACAAGGACCTTCAAGAGGTTGATCCTTGAGACGAGGTAGACTATGTTGGAAAGCAAGTAGTGACGTAGCTTTTGTACGGCGAACATCACTGCAAGGCATTCTTTTTCGACTGGAGAGTAACGATGCTCTGCACCTACCATCATGCGGCTAAGGTAATATAGAGCAGTTTCTTTTCCGTCGTCGTTTTCTTGTGCGAGCAGAGCACCCAAAGAGTGGTCGAGAGCTCTTGTGTACAAGATAAATGGTTTTCCAGTTGTGGGGGCAGCCAGCACTGGAGGTTTGGTCAGGTATGACTTGATATCTTGAAATGCGGCTTCACAGTCGGCATCCCAGACAAAGTCTACACCCTTTTTCATCAATCGAGAGAATGGACGGCATTTCCCCGAAAGATTGGAGATGAACCGTCTGATGTAGGCCAATCTCCCTTGGAGCCCTTTTAATTCTCTCAAGGTTCTTGGAGAGGGCATTTCTAGAATAGCCTTGACTTTTATGGGGTCAAGTTCTATTCCAGCTTTCCGAACAAGGAATCCGAGAAACTTACCCGACGAGACGCCGAAGAAGCATTTTAGAGGATTCATCCGCAGTTTGTGTTTGCGGAGTCGGAGGAAGACTTCCCGAAGATCTTTGAGATGGTCTTCTTTTCTTCTGCTTTTGACGGCGAGGTCATCAACGTAACATTCGACCGTCTTGTGCTGCATATCTTGGAATATTTTCATCATAGCCCTCTGATATGTAGCACCGGCATTTTTCAGACCAAACGGCATGACAGTGTAGCAATACACGCCAAATGGAGTCCGAAATGAAGTGTGATTTTCATCTTCAGGATGCATCTTTATCTGATTGTAGCCAGAGAAGCCATCCATGAATGTCATTCGCTCGAATCCACAGGTATTGTCAATCATTACCTCTGGTATGGGGAGCGGGAATTCATCTTTAGGGCAAGCGCCATTCAAGTCTCTATAGTCAATACAGACTCTGATCTGCCCATTTTTCTTTGTCACGGGGACAATGTTGGCAACCATTCAGGATGTTGTTCCTCACGGATGAAGCCAACGCTTTTGAGTGTTTGAACTTCTTGTTCAATTTTATCCATCACATCCGGACGGAATCTTTTTTGGCCTTATTTGACAGGCTTGATGTCTTCTTGAAGATTGAGTTTGTGGACTGCTACTTTGGGGTCTAAACCAGGCATTTCAGCGTAAGACCAAGCAAAACAATCAACGAACTCACGAAGAAAAGAGATATACTCGGGTAACTCATCATCCTTTATATTCTTGCTTATGAATACAGGACGTGGGTTATCAGGTGTTCCCAAGTTTATCTTTTGAACGGGATCTTCTGTCGGAAGGTTCGAAGGTGGTTCCTCCACAATATTTTCGGAGGCTTCCAACTCAACGAAACCTTCTGGAGTTTCAACTGCATTACCAGACCAAGGCTCTGTTCCTTTCCATGGATTTTCTTGATTGGTGATCTCCTCAAGGCTTGCTATGAGATAGTCCCAATCGCCTGTTGAGTTTGGTATTTCTTTTGGAGACGAGGGTTCTTCTGGGTTAGGATGCCACCCGTCTGTGTCATCGGGCGATTCCTCTGCATCATCAGAGAAATCATACCAATTGGAGGAGCTTCCTGGATCTTTGTCAAACGACTCTTCAAAGAGATATCCAGGGAGATTGATGTCTTTATGGACTTGAGATGTTGAGGCTTGGTCGGTAAATCGACTTTTAAGCCTTTGTGTCAACTGTCTCAGGGGGGTATCAGGATCATACCCTAACCCATGTGAAGACTTTTCTACATATCCGTAGAGTCTCCAATCTTCCAGCTGGCTTTTGGTCAAGGCGGGCCCCAATGGCGTGAGAATACCGCGGCCTTCTCCCAAACCGACTGGGTTCTGAGCGTCAAAGCCCATTTTCTTCATGATAGCTTGTGCCACAGGACTATATAGAGATAGTTGAGGCATACCTTCGTTTTGGAAAGGTTCAAGCAAGGAACTTGATGAAGAAGCATCCGATCTATGAAAGAAGATCGGTCTTTGCTTTGGTGATGTTGCTGGAACAACAAAGGTAGCAGACGTAGGATCTTCTACATCAGCAGGTGTCTCCATCGGAGTGAGAGCAGGCTGAACTTGCTAAGTGTCAGCTTGGCTTGATGATGCATCGTCTTCTGGCTCTGAGTCCGAGTCTGTGTCTTGCATGATAGACACGAGAGAAACAACAAATTTGCCCCCAGACTTTTGTTTCGCCTTCTTCACTTTAGCCGTGATGACCAAAGGTTTTGAATTCTTGAGGGAGATGACGAAGGGAGTTGACTACTCTCTTCTAATTTGCCGGAGGGTTTGTTTTCTTCCGGTGATTTTTGAGGAGCCTTGCCTTTATCTTTCTGGAGATTTTCAGCAGGGGGTGCTATTTCCTCTTCTTCTTTTTCTCCTTCATACATCTGGGAGTCTGCGAAGTGGACTTCTTTACCTTTGAAGGGTTTTCTGTCCGCAAAGACACGATGTACCATGCCGTCGTCGCCGACGAACTTGATGCATTGATGTAGAGTTGAAGGGACAACACCGTTCTCGTGTATCTAAGGACGTCCGAGAAGGATGTTGTAGCATGAGGGGGTTTTTATTGCATACACAGTGACCTCAGAGATAAGATCACCGATTTGCAATTTGAACCTGATTTTGCCGATAGGCCTTTGAGTACTCCCATCGTATCCAAAGATAGATACGGATGTGTGGCTCAGCTTGTTGGGTGTGATGCCCAACTCTTCAAGAGCCGAAGTGGAGATAAGGTTGAGTGCAGAACCTGGGTCGATCTGAACTCTATGTATCGGCATTTCTTTGATGTACCCTGTGAAGTACAGGGGTCGGTTGTGCCTTGCTTCGCCAAGTAGGAGGTCTTCCTTAGTGAAGGCGATGGTTGCACTGGCTGCCTTTTGAACCGAGAGGCATTGGATGCATGATCCCTCGCTTTTCTCTCTTTCTCCTTTTAAGGAGGTTTCTGAGTTTTTGACCCGGTAGTCCATTTCAATTTGGAGGACTTGTGGGGCATGTTTGTCGACATCCTCATTCAGTTTTTGTAATTCTGAGATGAGATTATCACGAGTGCGTGGAGACATTCGCAATAAGTCTAGGATGTGAAGACGTGCAGGTATGTGTTTGAAGTGCTCAACCAAGTCATACTTGAAAGCCTCCTTGGGGCCTGCATGTTCATTGTTTTTGCCACTGGGGGCGCTTACAACATCTTTTCCCGAAGGATTTACATAAGTAAAGGAAGATTGGTTGTAATTCTTGTGGTAGTCCCGGCCAGAGCGGGTGCCTCTACCAACTTCGAGAGCTTCTTGAGAAGGATCTTCGTTTGGAAGATTGTCTTCAGGATCAAGAGGCTGTCGTTTTTCATCTACTGGGGATGTATCTGCAGCAGAGTTGCCATTCTCAGTGATTGTGTTGCACGGAGCATTTTCCGGGAGCAAGTCCTGAACAACATCCAGCAGCTTTTCTTCTGTGTTGACTATTTCATCATCCCAAGCATCATTATCTGGGTTTTCTTCATGATGATCAGTCGGGAAGAATGTGTATCCTGAAGTCACAGTCTCAGGAGAAGAAACCTGAGAGGGTGTCATCTCTGTGAAAGTCACGTGAGACGAGGTAGCTCCAAAGGATACATTGCTAGGCGTCGTCGGAGTATAGGTAATCTCATCAGATGACGCTTCAGAAGAGCTATAGTCCTGATATATTACATTACAGGAAGCTCTGATAGGAGATGTTGCCTGCTCGGAGTCAGACTCATCCTCGGATGTAAGAGGATCATCTATCCAGCAATGTTCTCCATTTTCAGGAGTTAAGGGTGGATGTACCGATTATCTTCAGGGACTTCAGGCTCTGGGTTGCGAAGAGGCTCGTTAACGCGATCTTGCTCTTGTTCTAGAGCGAGACGCTGCAAGATCCTTGCATATTCTTCAAGATCAGGCATGGGAGCCAGATCCTCTTCTTCGTCTTCTCCGTGTGGCTCAACATAGTTGATTTCCACTGGAGCAATGACAGGTGCTGGGTTAACAGCATCTTCTTGTGCAGCCACTTGATCTTCTTCATCATCAGACCAGGATCCTTGTGGTTGCAAAGGGTTATACCAGATTACTGGCATAAGGTGAGTTTCAGGAACCCATTCTTCATCGGAGAGATATTCTCCTGTTTTAAGGGATTCCTCCCACTCATCGGTGTAGCCGGACTCGAATCCATCATCGGTGTCACTGGATTCGTATCCCTCCATGGAGAATCCGACTACTAAATTGCAAGAGTATGATGCCCCCTGCGTGGCTTCTTCTCTGAATTGAGGTGGCATGAAATCACTGAGAGTGAGTTTTCTTACCCCCTTTGAAGTCTCTGGAAGGGACGTTTTTGTTACCCCCTGTGAAGCGGTAGAGGAAGACTCTGCTTTTTCATGGACTTCTTGTTTTGGCTGGGTCTTCTCTTGCCGTTTGAGCTTGAGGAGATGTTTCCTAGCCAGCCTTCGCTGTAGAGCGGTCGGCTTTGTTTTCACGATCTCCCAATTTTCATCTTCTAGGAGATCGGGATGTACCCATATAGGTTGTCCGTCTGGTGTTGGATAGGGAACCAATTCTTGGGACGCTTGAGCCATTTTTATCACCTTGAATGAAGTAGTGATCTTCTCCTTCGGTGACTTTGAAGTTTGCCGACATGACACCATGTTGACAGAGGCGGGGCCATAGTTTTTATCAAAGGTTATGACTCCGTTTTTCCACATCTCATTGATCTTCTCTCTCACAACGAAACATTGATTGAGAGGATGTGAGATCATCTGATGGTATGGACAGTATCGGGGATCATTGGTTTTGCCAACATCTCCCGGTCTTTTGGGCTCTGGCAAAATGAGTTTGCCATTTGCTAGGAGAGCCTCAAAGATTTCCTCAACGTCTTCATCGAACGGATATTTCTTTTCTACGCGTTCTTTGAAGGCATCAGAGAGTTCAGGCCTTTTCCCTGCAGTTTTGTTTTCAGGTTTCTTTGGCTGCTGAGGAGCTGACTTAGTCTGCACATTGAGAACCTCCTTTTTCTTTGGTTTTGAGGTTGTAACAGCAGTCAGCTCTTTCTTTGATGATTTCTGACTGTTGAGGTCTTTGATCACCATTTCAGCTTCCATGGAAGCTTCGAGGAGTTCCCCCAGGTTTTTTGATTTGTTGCCGATGATCATGGAGAGGATTTTTCCTCTCATATTGTTACGGCAGATGTCGACCAACGACGCTTGTGGCAGCACATCTGAGCATTTGTACGCCATTGCCTTCCATTTGTGAATGAAGTCGTATGTTGACTCATTCTCTCCCTGTTTTAGGCTGCAGAGTTGAGCCATAGTAACAGGATGATCCTCACCTTGGAAGTGGGTCAGGAAGCGTGTCTCGAGCATAGCCCAGTTCTGAATGGAGTTCTCCGGCAGAGTGGAGTACCAATCAAAGGCTGTACCTTTTAGGGTACTTGCGAAGAGGCGAATCTTGAGGGCATCTTGATCCGCAATAGCTCCTGTCAGGATCTTGAAATGGATGACATGCTGTCTGGCTGAACCTTTCCCAGTATATGTCTGGAGACTAGGTTGTTTGAATTTTGCAGGGAACGGAACCGAGTCCATCCATAGAGGGTAGGGTGGCTTGATCCCATGTTCCTTCAATGTATCCTCTTCTTTTGCTTTTGCGAGGATATCGTCCATGTCCTTTCTGGTAAGGGCGCGAGACTCATTTTCTTCACAATTTTCCTCGTTATTGCGATGATTCGGAGGAGGCTCATTGTTCACCTGATTTTGGACAACAAGGAGAAGGTTTTCCATCAGAGTTTCAATCCTCTACTGGCCTTGTTCCAACTGCTGGATGCGTGTGAGCGCATCATCTTGAGGTGGATTCTGAGGTGGTGGCTCAGAATTTGTAACCAGGACGTTCATTCCTCGGGATTCAAATGAAGAAACCGTCCTGGTGACTGAGCTGGGGCTCATTCTTTTTTATGAAGAGCTTGATGAAGGATTACTCTCCCGTCCTTGGCTTGAAGGGGCAGGAGATTCTTCAGGATGTCTTCGTGTCCTGGTGACGCTACGGGTCACCGGACGTCGGACATGGATTTTTAATGCTGACTTTTGGCGTCTTCTGGTTTTTCCAACCATATGGACGGCAGCAACTTGGTCGGGTCTTTCTTTTTCGACCCATTTGTGGGAGACTTGAAGTGTAGGAGGCTGGGTCCGTTGCTTCTCTAGTCTCTTTTGTCGATATGACGCACGGCGGCGTGCTCGACGAGCGATTTGAGCTTCAGTCAGCTCTGGCTGGGCTTTAACAATGAAGGATGTACTCCCTCGGGCGCAGCAGCCAAGCTTGTCTTCTTTGTAATTGGGCAAGGACAGGATGCGGACCCGGTCCTTTGCCTGTTGCAGTGAAGCTTTGAACCTTTCGAGTTCGGCCCCTGTAGAGATGAAGGGTCGAACTGAAGGAGTGTAGGCCTTGGCAGGTGCTTGTAGAGGCCTAGTGATGCATGATTTGATTTTGGGCTTATGGGAGCAAGCCGGTTCATGCTGGGTTGACTTGGGAGTCAAGTTGGAGATGGGTCTCTCCTCTTTCATGTAGGCAAGAGGGTAGAACTGGTTCTCTTTGAGTGGGGCCAGGTATGCTAGCTTGGTGGAGGTTTGAGACCTTCTTTGTTTTGGGGAAGGTCTTGGAGACCAAGTCTTAGGGTAGACCTGGTTGGTTGTTGGTTGAGGTTTCGCGGGGATGCCGCGGGTTTTAGTATTCTTGGGATTCGCCCTTGGTGTCACAGAAGTGACACGTTGAGGGGCGATCTTCTGCTTCTCGGCAGTTGCCTTTGGTGTCACAGTAATGACACGTTGCGAGGCGACCTTCTGCCTTTTGGCAGGAGCAGTTTCTTCTTCGGGAAGTGGGAATGGTCCCAGTGTCCCGAAGATGATGGTCCGGGGAGTAGAGGTCGACCCGGAGTTCAGAGAGTTGCTGAGGGAGTTGGTGCTTCGGCAGCTAGCAGGACGCTTGTAAGTGCGCTCGGTTTGCTTCTGTTGAAGCATGAGCTGGTGCTTGTTTTCATCGAAGGTGATGATCAGTGAAGCTGCCATTGTTAGTTTCAAAAATTTCTGAAACAAGACCACATCCGTTAGTAATCACAAGAATATGATGATCATAAATGGGGAATTCTATGATTTTGTCTTTTCAAATCGCTCAAGGGACATGACCCAAGCAATATGAAGAAGGCAAAAAGCCATAGAGGGTACAATTGTTCTGGTTGCAAGCATGGTAGGCTCGAAATGAGCGTTCCAATGACTGCTAGAAGCAATTGTATACCTAAATTCGACTTATCGAGAAGCGGAGCTTGCTCGAGATAAGAAGAATATAAGGTAGGAGTTACAAATGTGCCGGTCACAGATACAGTAGACCCTGAAAGGGTGTACTAGTACCGCTATGCACAAATGTTGGAGATGGTATCCATGAGATGGGATTCTCTGTTTTGAAAGGTCAGAAATGAATTCGTCAAAGAGAGCAGGTGGCATTCCGATTCAAATACGGGCTCAACGATTTCCGCGAGCGCCAGTACTCAGAAGGAAAGAGACCACAATTTCTCGAATCTGAATCCAAAAGTGACGAGTTTTTTTTTTTTTTGAAATGTCAAGATTGGTTCCATCAAGGAGAGCAAATGGTATTCCAATCTGAACACGGTCTCGGCGATTTCTGCGAGCGCCAGTGCTCAGAAAAGAAGAAACCAAAATTTCTCAGATCTGAAATCAAACGTGACGAGTTTTTGAAGATTTTTTTTTATTTTATTATTTTTATTTTTTTATTTTTTTAAAATATTTTTTTTAAGATTATTTATTTTTATTTTTTTGAAGATTTTTTTTTATTTTTATATATATATTTTTTTGAAGGTTTTTAAAGACGAGAGAGTACACATAGGCCTCCTAACCCGGTCTTATGAAACATCAATTGATAGAATTGCCCCCAGGTAAGGGTAGGATTACTTAATGAACCCGTTTGGAGGACCCTTGCCTAGAACAGTCAAGCTGTCTCCACACTCTGGACAAGGCTTTTCTTGAGTCAATCATGATCAAAGAACGCAATTGGTTTAACCTTAGTGGTCTATGTCTTTTTTTCCAAATCCCAAATAGACTCATCGAAGAGAAACGATGGCCCAAAACCTTAGTCGAACGGGCTCAACATTTCTGCAAGCACGACGAACGATAGGATAGGATCAAAGCTTCTCAATTTTGAATCAGAACTAAGAAAACTGATTTTTTGATTTTTTATTATTATTTTTTTATATATATATTTTAAATCTCTAATGAACTCATCGAAGAGAAACGATGGCCCAAAACCTTAGTCGAACGGGCTCAACATTTTTGCAAGCACCAAAGAACGATAGTATAGGATCAAAGTTTCTCAATTTTGAATTCAAACTAAGAAAACTGATTATTTTTTTTGATTTTTTTTATTATTTTTTTATTATTTTTTTTTTGAAATCTCTAATGAACTCATCGAAGAGAAACGATGGCCCAAAACCTTAGTCGAACGGGCTCAACATTTCTACAAGCACCAAAGAACGATAGGATAGGATCAAAGTTTCTCAATTTTGAATTCAAACTAAGAAAACTGATTATTTCTTTTTTTTATTTTTTTTTTTGAAATCTCTAACGAACTCATCGAAGAGAAACGATGGCCCAAAACCTTAGTCGAACGGGCTCAACATTTCTGCAAGCACCAAAGAACGATAGGATAGGATCAAAGTTTCTCAATTTTGAATTCAAACTAAGAAAACTGATTTTTTTTTTATTTTTTTTTGAAAAGAGAAAGAGTGGAAACAAACTCAAAGAAATAGAAATTTCCAAAAAATCCCATCTCATTTTTTTTTAGGATGCAAAATCCAACATAGGCTACCAGCTAGAAAGTAGCCAAGGAATCCGGAAAAGAAGTATAAGCATAGAGCAAAAAGTATGATATGCAAATATTTCATTTCCGAGCACCGTGTTCTCAAATGAACGAGTCCCACCGGGTGTGCCAGCTTGATGGAACGCGCTCCTGCCGAGGGTGTTACCGGGGTCGGCGGACGTGGGAGTCCGTCGGGTCCGGCCCTTTTGCGCCCGGGGGGCTGAAGCGTGCATCAACATTTCTTTGTGTGGGTGTGCCAGATTTTCTATTTTACTTGGAATTGCAAGTGGTAATCCGGAGATCAACCTTCGCAAGTAAAAAGGAAATCAACTTCTTTCAAGTTTTCCATTGCACAAATATTTAAGAAAAGAGACATTTTCTTGGTTTGCCGTGAAAGGCGATTTTGTTTGGCATTTATAGCCGATTTTGGCGTTTATAGCCGATTTACAATTCTCATCAATAATGAAAGACAAGAGTTGTGATTTTTGTCTCTTTTAGAAAAATACAAACTACAATGAAAAGCAAGAAAAGGAGGATCTAAATTTTCAGGAGATTGTGGGGGACTCGTTCAGATTGACGGTCGCAAGCCATATATAGGCTTCGCCATCATCCATGCAGATGAGAACAGAGGATGCTCTTGATTCGCTTGGCTTGGCTATAACCTCAGGATTTTAGAGGACAAAGACCAAGAAAAGGTCCTATGTCCAATGAAAAGCTAAGTAGACGGGCTGAAAAGCCACGTCTAAACCATTGGAGGCAGCGGGAGAAGGCAAGGACCTTGGGGGGGAGTACCCCCCAAAGGACTTTTTGTCACCTTGTAGTGGTGCTTGATGTAGAATTTATGCAGAATTTTCTCTCTTTCTCTAGACTCTGTCTGTCTGGAATTCGGAATTCTCTGCACCTTTTGATTTTCGATTTTCGGTTTTCCGTTCGTCCTTTTCCGATCCCTTTCTTCTTGGAAAGCTCTCCTATTTATAGGCTCTTGGTAGCCATTAGGAGAGTTTATGGGCTTTAATGGCTTTAATGGGAGGAGTTACAAGATTTATTTCTTGATTTTGTAACTCCTTTTTCCTTGAATCTGATTGGCCGATGGAGATTAAGGGCTTTTAATCACCTTAATTACCATAATGGGAGGAGTTTCATGGCTTGAATGCTATGACTTAATTGATTTGTAACTCCTGGATGCTTGCTTCTGATTGGGCCGTCCAAAGAAATGAATTAATGACTGCAATAAAGCTAGTCAATTAACTGCATTAAATGGTCGCCGAGCAGTTGAAGAGTCGCGGGCCGCGCCGCGTCTTTTGGGATTCTTTTGGAGATGATCACCGATGGATCTACATGCTGATCGACATCGGATGACCGTGTAATTTCAGACATTGATAGCTAGCAGCAGGCCGGTGACATTTGTCCTGTCGATTTTTCGATCGATCGGGCATAAAGCACACTTTTTTGGTCGACCGGTTGGCGATCAATGTTGATTTTGATACTTTTGGAGGTTGACCCGTGATTTTGACGGATGTCGGAGGATTTGGCGCCTCAAAAGTATGAATTTTGGAAAGTCCCAGGGGTTGGAAGCTTCGAATCGCGAAAAACGACGGAAAACAAAGCTCCCGGGGTGAAACCGGAGATTCCGGGCTTCCAAGGTCGCAGGGGCCTGCGACCCTGGGGGAATTTTCCCCTTCGGAGCCCGTTTTGCGGTCGTTTTGAGGTCTTTTTCCTTCGTTTTTTCTTCTGTATTTTTCTTTGACATTTTTGCTCATTTGTTGGCCTTATTCCCTTGTAGAAAAATTGATGAGAATCCTTGCAATTTGGGTTGCAAAGTTTCCAATTTTCCAGGAAAGCCGAAGACTTTGTCGCGCAGGGTTGCTGATTTTCCGCCAGAAGCTGAAACTTGGTCAAACGATGTCGGAATGACCTGAAATTTGAGGTGAAGCCTCCTGAGCAATAAATAAGACCAACCATAGGCTTTTGTTTGAGTTTTGAAGCCGTTTGTGGTCCCGTCGCCAGTAGACTTGATTTTGCCGCGAGGGAGATGCCGCGCGTTGATGTGCGGTCAAACGATGTCCGATTGACCTGAAATTTGACAGGGAACCTATTGGAGTCATTTTGAGATAATCCACAAGCTCTGTCTTGGAAACCATGGTCCCAGGGAGCTCCGCCGCCGGTAGGCTTGATTTTCTTTCGGAGCGTCGAAACCTGGTCAAACGTTGTCGGAATGACCTGAAATTCGACGTGCAGCCTTTTGGAAGCATGTTGAAGCCACTCATGCACTTGGTTTGATCAGCGAAGGCTTCGGTGGTTCCCGCCGCCGGGAGGCTTGATTTTGCTGCTCGAGCATTGATGGAGGGTCAAACGTTGTCGGTTTGACTTGAAATTTGGCATGGAGCCCTTTTGAGACATGCTGGAGTCATTCGTAGGCTCTGATCGAAGTTTTGACGTCTTCGATGATGTCGCCGCCGGGAGCGCCAATTTAGCTGTCGGAGAAGCGAAGTAAGGCCAAATGATTCTGAAATGGCCCGAAACTCCTTGTGTACTCCTCCCTTGGCTGTCTTGAAGGATCTTGCAGTTTTTGTTTGATTCTGACAAGATTTGATTTTTTGGAGAAATTGCAATGCCTATTTATGGCAGGTTGCGACTTCATGCAGCTTTCTTGATGTTGAAGAGGCAAAGTGACATTTTTGGTGTCAACAAGATCAAGAAGATGCTTGGCAAAGGAGAGAAAGCTGAAAAGGAAGATTGAACAATGATCAAGCTCCAAGCATCAAGAGGAATGAATAAAGAGTCAAAGAGCCCAAGCCAAGTTAAAGAAGCATCCAAGAGGGATTTCAAGATTTGTCCAACTCAGGGGGAGCAGAAGGCTTAGAGTGAAAATTCAGTGAGTGTGTGTGTTGCCATCAAATTGCAAAGGGGGAGATTGTTAGAGATTTTGTGTTTTGCAATTTGATGGATGCATTATCATTTTAGCATTATTCGAGTTTTCACATGAGCATTGATTTTGAAAAACTTGAAATCTTGATTTTCACATGCATTGATTTTAAGACTTTTAAAAATCATGTACATGCATGTTTTGGATTTTAAACTTGGATGCATTAAGTTTGAAAAGAAGATTTTTGAATTATGAAAGCCTATGGTTTTAAAACTTTCAAATCGACTTAGGCAATTTAGGTTCATATTTTAAAATACCTTAGATTGATTTAAACGTGTATCCAGGCATGATCCCATGGCCCTAGGTCCCCATAGGTGAAATCTTTGAAAATACAATTTTTAGGAAAATCAGACTTTTACCGGCGGCCAATATATCACTTATATTGGTGGCCTCGGCCCCCACTAAAAGCAGTTTTTCAAAAAATATAACCGTCGGGCTTATAGCCGTTGAGTTCGGTTAACCAAACCCCAAATGTCGGTTAATGGACCTGAAAGCCGTTGAAACTCTTCTTTTTCTATAAAATGAGCTCTTCCTTGGGCTATTGAAGTGACCTTTCAGGCACTCTTTGAGGGAATTAAGTCCAAACAAAAGGAAATGAGCTAAGGGAGGCTAGGGAATCATTTGAAAAGCTAAAGCTTGGATTCAATGGATTAAATCTCTTAGTAATCTTTGCTTTTCCACATCATTAGTTACATGCTTGTTTAAATTATTGGTAAATTATTTTTAGCATGATAACTATGATATGTTGAATCCATTACTTTCATTTAATCTTTGATCTAAGTAGTATCGGATTCTTCACCTTGATTCAAACTAAATTATTCTCAATTTGATAATTCATGCTTTGCCTAAATCTTTGATTTCTTTAATAGCATGACTCATTCACTTGGTTGAATCTTTACTTTTTGTTTTCAAAACAGATGAGAATCATAGGAAAACTAATTTGTTTTTGAAAACAACTTTGCTCATGCATAACATGTTCTAAGATTTGAATCTTCAATACAACTTGCATAATCTGATTAGTGATATTTTTACAAGTTGTCTATCAAAAGAACATGTGATTTGGATTTTACTTCAATCAAATCTATCTCTGTGCTTTAAACTTTGAAATGCTTTAAGCATATATTATTTGAGCCTTCTTTTTAAAACTTGATTGAAGTTTTTCACACAAACATTTTGAGCATTCATCTTTGTATTACATAAAGTGTTGTGTGAGTTAGATTTACTCTTTCATATCAGCCTAATTAAGAGGCATTGTAATTTGAGCTTTAATTGTAATCTTTTCCAATGTTTTGTAGACACTTTCTAGAGAAATCCAATCTTAGGATTATAGGTTATTGCTTAGCCTTAGAAAAGCATAAGCGTATGGTTAGGGGTGAACCATAAAACCCAAGTGGTTATTGCTTAGCCTTAGAAAGCATATTGTAGGGTTATTGCTTAGCCTTGGAAAAGCATATTGTAATGTACTTGCTTAGCCTTGAAAAGCATTTTATAAAGGTTATTGCTTAGCATATTGAAAAGCATAGATAGTGAAAATCCGGTGGGGTGTAGGATCACAAGCCTGTAGTGGATGTAGGCATTGAGGCCGAACTACTATAAATCATTGTGTTATGGTGAATGCTTTATGATGATTTTCTTTGTTAGTTTCTGCACTTTAGTTCTATATCATCACTTGTGACTAATTGATATAAGAACTTTAGAATTTGGCATAATTGGTCACTAAGTCAAGCTCACCCTATTCAACCCCCCCTTAGGGTTCGGATCCCGGACTTTCACCAAGACACCTGAGGAAAAGGAGTAGATGAGACCGATACCATACGCTTCGACTGTTGGTATTCTCATGTATGTTATGCTTTATACTAGACCGGATATCTGTCACGCAGTGGTCCTACTCAGCAGATATCAGTCTAATCCAGGTCCTGACCATTGGACTGCCGTGAAGTATATTCTCAAATACTTGAGAAGGACTAGAGATTGCATGTTGATTTATGGTAGTAATGGGTTGGTTCCAGTCTGATACACAGATTCTGACTTCATGTCAGATAAGGATTTCAGGAAATCAACCTCTGGATATGTATTTATGCTTGGGGGGGGGGGGGGGGGGGGGGGGAGAGCAATCAGCTGGAGGAGTATTAAACATGAATGTACCGCTGATTCCACCTCGGAGGTAAAATATGTAGCGGCTTGTGAAGCAACTAAGGAAGCAGTATCGCTCAAAAGATTTTTTTTGGAACTTGGAGTGGTACCTTTGGGGCGACAACCGCTCACAATTTACTGTGACAGCAGCGGGGCAGTCGCACAGTCCCAGGAACTAAGAAGCCATAAGAGCCAAAAGCATGTACAGAGGAAATATCACTTAGTCATAGGATTGTGTAGAGAGGTGACATAGCCATCACCAAGATAGTCTCTACAGACAATCTGACAAATCCATTTACTAAGCCTTTGACCACCAAAGTCTTTGAGCAACATGCAGACTGGATGAGCATGAGATGCAACCCTAATTAGCATTGAGTCCAAGTGGGAGATTGTTAGATTATATGCTCTCAATCCATGGATGATGTAATAAATTGAGTTATTTCAATATAATCATGTTTACTTTTCATGAGATGAATGTTTTTGTTCTCTGCTTGCACATAACCAATACGAATGATATAATAGTTCATGAGATGAACCGGAATCCACAAGTATATTAGATGTAATACATGTGTATGGATGAAATCCACAAACAAGAGACATGTGTCACAAATCTTATACTTAAAAAGCTTCATAGCCAATGATGAGAGGTTGCAGCATTGTGATCACTATGAGATAGTGTGATTTGTCTCAATCATCAGAGTGTAAGACTCTAGATCATCATACCGGTACATCGGATGTATTAAAGGACCATGAGAAGCACCTTATGAAACACTGTCTTTATTTTAAGGTCTGCTCTCATAATTCCCTAGTAATAGACTCTCAATCCTAAGACATTAATGGACTCAAGTTTCTATCTATTCATTTACTTTGAGTCACCAATGAGTGAGGCCAATTGTAAGTCAACACCTCGGTGTCTTGGGTACGTGATAGTAGGACTGTGGGAACATATAATTGTCAAGATGGAATCTATACTAATTATCCCCTTGTGTCAATTAATGGATTTATCATTAGTTAGTGCACACTCATCTCACTTAAGAGTTAATTGGATGGTACCGATGATCATTGTGGTTAATTGGGTCTCATGGATAATAAGATATAGATCTAAATTGGCTGGACAGGTCTAGTTGATCCATGGATATTGTCACGACCCAGGACCGGATTACCGATCCAATCCGGGATCGGGACTAGATTAATTTAAAGGAAGATGATGTCATTGAATATATATTTATTTTTGCTAATACGTACACGGGTCAATAAAGAGTAAGATAGTATCCGTGCGCGTGATTTCCCACAGGTGTCCGCGGTGAGGATATCACATCAACGTATATAAATTTTTGTTTAAGTATGGAAGCGTGTAGCAAATCAAGTCTGTAACTCATTCCTAGAGTAAGACTGATAACATATGTATAAACAGAATATCAGAGTGAGCAATATTCATAAGCATTTTCCCGAAATATAAAGTTAATGGTTATACAAAAGATTGATTAATTAACATTCCAAAAAATAAGGGCCAACATAGGCCAGTACAACCAAAACAATCTCCCAAAAGAATGAGTTATCCACAACCCCAAAATGTTATGTATCTCGAAGCAACCGGATGTCTAGACGACATCATCGGCATGCTACTCAACTAAACGCTGCGATTCACTGACCGCCTCCTTAAGCTCCGCCTCGGGAGGATCGGCGTCTGGACCTGAGTACCAAAGAGTGTGTCAAACACAACGGTCAGGCAGGTGGGTGAAACGATATAACAATATCAATATAATTAAAATTACCTTAGAAAGCATGTAAACCTGTTTAAACAATGGTTCCTATGATAGAAGTAAATCATTTATTCAAAAACATAAATACAATGTAAAAGCATGTAAGTGTACCAAGGAACGAGAAACAAGCAAGGTGGCAACCACACGAAGCTAAGTCCTCTGTCACCGAAGTGACAAGAGCATATCGGGGCGTTGATCTCTAACACACGAAGTGATGAGATTCAACGAAATATACATATACATATAATAAAACGGGACGAGACAATGGTAGCGAGCTCGGTATCGAGAACCATGGTAGCAAGCCAAGTGTCAAGATGGGACCACGGTAAATAACCGGGTATTAGAATCCAAACTGTAACTGGTGGGACGGGAGGGGCACCTTCAAGTTGGTGGATCAAACCAACAAGGTCGTCCAAACTTAGTGGTGCCGACTCATATGTCGTATGACAGAAATCGGGGTATCTATAAAATACGTGAGATGCAATTATATAGTCGGGCGAGACGGGGTGCTCGAAGGCACAAATGTCACTTCAATATCGGGTAATGCACATCAGGATTAACAAAATGCTACAAATGTAATTTCAGTATTTTCGGGACTGACAAATCATAAATCATGGATTTCGGGAGTGCATATCAAACTTCGGGAACAATGAAATACAATTGAACTTTCGAAATTTCGGGACCAGTATCAGAGTTTAAGATTTGTTCAAGGCGAATAGGGGTCTCGTATATCAATTTCAGTATAGACTTGGTACTCTTTGAGTTTTAGAGACATTCCGGGCTCCTTATACACCTTGGAAATTTCAAGATTTCGGTGAATCTTTGTGATGTGGTTTCTTTCTCAAACGGGCTTCGAACATTGCCTCTTAAATCTCCCCGACACAATGGGGCCCCCTTTAAATCTATTCCAAACATCACATCATGAAGATAAGGTTCTAAATAGTTCCTTCTCTCTCCTTAAAACCTCCTTCCGAGCTCTAAAAATGGCCCATGTCCGAGGGGCGCACTTGAGCGGGCCAAGGTACGCTTGAGCAAACCTGGGCTGCGCTCGAGGTTTGGCAAACAGAGTGTTTGCTCGCTCGAGCGGGCAAGTATTTTATGGTCTGGGCGTTCTGTCCACTCGAGCGGACATTGGTCGCTCGAGCGGGCAGTCATTTCCGCTGCCCGAGTTGTAGCCAAAATGACTGCGCGCTTAAGCGGCCTGGCGTCTGCTCGAGCGGGCAGTCATTTCTGCTGCCCAAAAATGGCCATCCTGGCCTTTCACTCCTCTTTCTCCAAATATTTTCTTTATGCAACAAAGGCCTCCTTGTCTCCCAATATCAATCATCAAATTTCTTCGAAACAACACAACATTCTTCACTAATTCCCATCACATCCAAACAACTCCTTCCCAACCATAATCCACCACAAAGAGGAAGGAAGAAAAATCCATCATTCACAAAGATTCATTTGTGCTATGAACAAGTACTAAATCAAAGATTATGTACTAACATTTTCAAGATATTAAATGAGATAACAAGACTCTTCATATAGTATTTCAAAATCCATGAAATCAATAAGAATAGGTATGAATGAAAATAATACTGTCAATCACATTTCTTATGAAAAACTTTTAATACTCAAGATATCTATTCATCCACTTGCCTTAGGTCCAAGCTAGTAAATCAAGCCTCTAATTGCTCTTCCAAGACAAAGATTCCAAACTACACAAAAACCCCCAAAAACAAACCCTAAATGGTCAAGATAAAGAATGGGGAAGGAGAAGCTTTCAATAATGAATATGGGTACTCCTCTAAGGCTAGAAGAGCACAAATCTAAGAGATTGAAGGAGAAGCTTCCTTGTAAGGTTTCCAAATAGACAAGGTAGCTCCAATGTGGTTGGGTTTACACTATTAATGGCATCCAAAGAGAGCTCTTAAAGAGAGATAGAAGATGATGACATGTATTTCTCCATAGGCAAGGGATTGGTGGTGATTTGGAAATGGAAGAGCAAGAAGAAGAAAATGAAGAGGAACCTTTGTTGGGTTGAGGCTTTTGAGCTGGAAAAGAAGAAGGGTCTCCTTTTATATACAATTGATAGTGGGCTCCACTACTAGTAATCTTGTCGAGCTAAAATCATGACTTTCGGGACCTCGGATGAGTTCGACAAAGAAGGGAAAAATGATCACCGAAATATCTAGTTTCTAAAAAATATATATGTCAAGGGTTTTGGACATATCGAATTTTGTGTCTAGATTTGGTGTAAAAAGACTGTTTTGCCCCTGACATTGGAAAAGTTGGGTTTCGGGGTTTCGAACAGGCACGGAATCAACATGAAAGTTGAAGAGGTTAACGAGATGAGTCAAGCTAAGTCAAAACACGAATTATTAGAATTCTGAATAATCCCCATGTACATGCAAAGTCAGTAAAGGAACCCCCAAAGGGTCCCACTAAGTCAAAAAGGCACTCAAAATTCCCCAAAGCTATAAAGAGCCATTCTAATACCAACTTAACCAAAATTCACAAATCTCACTTAGAACTAGCACAAAACTTAATTAGTGCTAATCAAGGTCACTCGGGTCAGGGTCTTACAGATATAGATGGAGGGGCCTACTTGTGGTCATATGGAAGTTTAGGGTCTTCGTGTAATATTCCTAAGACTGGAGTTTAGTTGCATTTATTTAGTGGAGTTATTTGGAATTAATTGCGAGCCCGGATTACACATGAGATGTGGTGTCAGGGTGCCTAGATGGAGCCAGCTTTCTATGGAATCCCTAGTGGTCCCCACGCTTGCCCATTATTAGATTGTTACTAATTAAACTTGAACTCTAAAAGGAAAGGAATAGAAAGTTACTAATTATTATGGAAGTTGGACTTCTAATTTGAATTAGTAAGAGAAGGTCGCTTGGAGCTGTAAATAGGGAGAGAAGGTGTTGGACGTCCACACCATTGGATTCCATGCCCAAGTGCAAATAGTTGCACTCCCTCTCTCTCTTCTCTCTCTCTATCTCTCTCTCTTCTAGTTTCTTTTCTGGTTTGCCTTTGAGGTTTTGATTGTTTTCTTTTGGAGATCCCACCCTTCTCTTTGAGAATAAAAATTTGAAACAGGTCATAGTGTGGAAGACAACGAGGTCTTGGAAATTCTAATTTGCTCGAAAGAAAGAGTTATTCATCAAGCAAGTTGCCAACTTCTCCATTAGAGCACTACTAGCTCCCAAGGTAAGATCTACTCCTTGTATGTTGTAGATTTATTGTGAATGCATGTGTATTGCTATTTCTATCTTAGAGATAGTTTCTTGATGATCATGGTTGATGATGTTGAGGTCTTGGATCCTGGTTGGGCTTGTAGCCTTATGGATAATTGATCCCTGCATCAAGTGAGTCAAAAGTTTTGATAACCTATCCACGAGGCCCACCTACTTCCAATAGATATATTGGGCCATATGAGATTTTGAGCAAAATTGGAGATGTCACCTATAAACTTGCTTTACCACCGGAACTCTGCGGGGTACACAATGTTTTTCATGTCTCCATGTTAAAGAAGTATGTGCCTTGTCCTTCCCATGCACTACAGCATGAGCCATTAGAGATTCAAGAAGATGCTACTTATGTTGAGAAGCCAATAAGAATCATTGACAGCAATGAGTAGGAATTGAGAACTTAAACCATTCATTGGGTCAAGGCGCTTTAGGAGAATCATGGACCGGAAGAAAGCAAAATGGGAATTGAGAGATCAAGTTCAAAGAAAGTATCCCCATTTACTACCAGAGCTAAGTTATTTTCATTTGGAGGACCAAATTCCCTAAGGGGTGGAGGATGTAAGACTTGGACCCAAATTCTCACGATTAGTGTTAATTAAGTGGGTGATTAGTTTCTTAAGTTGTATTAGAGGTCATTTGATTAGAGTGTGGCTTGGTTTAGTCTTAGTTACAACTTTGGGGAATTTTGAGAGCGTTTGGATTCAGTTTAATACGCTCAGGGGTGCTGTTACACCCCGACCCAATTTAATCTTGATTAGTACTAATTAATTGTGTTTTAACTGAATTAATTATGTTTAATTACTAAATTATGGTAATTAGTGTTTGATAGTCTTTATAGGCCGAGTTAGTTGAGTTCTGAAATCTTGTATAGGTGAGTAAGAACCGAGTTGACTCGATTGAGTAGAGTCAAGGACCTTTTTGTAAATATAGACTTTCACATTTTTCATCAATTGCGCGCGCGTGTATTTCGATGAGTATAATTGTATTAGACATTTCTTCATTTGACCAACCGTCAAGTATTTGGGCCCTCATTTGACTCAAAACGAGAATATACTAATTGAATGGACTTTCTTGCAAATCTCATCCCTATCCCTTATATATATAACCTCAACCCTTTCTTTTCCTTCCTTTTTCATTCTCTTCTCCTCCTATCCTCTTTCCCCTCCAACTTTCTTCTTCTCAATCACTACAAGAGCTTAGTGTATGTGCCTTGGGAATTAGGAGGAATTCCACCGTCATCATCTTCATCTTCTTCCTCAAGGGATTAGCTAGAAGCCATCTTTATCATCTTTTTCACCCTCTTCACATTTGGACTTCTTGTCAAGGTTAGAGCTAAACCCTCCTTAAGTATGAGTATTAGGAGTTGCATTAGAGTCAAGAGACTCTTGGATGAGCAAACATGCATGTTCATATAATTTCTATGTGTTTAATGTGATTAGGGTTTTGGTATTTTGGGGGTTTCCATCCTTTTGAGCCAAGAGTGAGTAGAGAGATTTGAAAAGCTCTTCTTTGAGACAAGTATAAGCTTTAATTTGGATTTATATGATGATTTATTCCCATTGATTCTAATATTATTCTTCCTCAAGACTCTATACTTTGATAATTGAATGGATTGGAATTAGGTTTATGAGCTTTAATGAATGGAATTGAATGGATGAGTTGCACGTGTTGTAAAGGGAGCAAGGAGGCTCCATCTTCTACAGGTTTAGTGTTAGAAGAAGTGTGGTAAAGAGAGGAGAGGGAACACATCAGAATCCCGAAATGGAATTCTGGAGTGGGCGCTCGAGCGCGCAAATGGCCGCTCGAGCGGACCCACTCACTGGAATTTCCGGAATAGAAATTGCATTGGGCGCTCGAGCGCGCCATGGGCTGCTCGAGCGCGTAACCCTTCTGGAGACCTCCGCTCGAGCGCACATAGGGCCACTCGAGCGGACCTGACCCCATTCATTTGGGCTTTTTGGGCCCAATTAAAAGGAGTTTTAGCACTCCTAACCTGCATTAAGCCTCCTTAATCCCTCATTTAGTGGATTTTGGTATTCACCCTCACTTCCATAGGAATTTAGGGAATTTTGAGATCTTATGACTATAAAATGGAACCTTTAACTTTATAAATTGGACCAATGGATATTCCTTAGTCTAAAACTATGCCATGAAAATTCGTTGGGAAATTCAACGTATTTCTTATAACTAGTGACACCAAATAAGGTAGTGAAAGTGCAGGCTAGGGCCAATGACTAAGTCCTAGAGGGGGGGGGGGGGGGGGGGGGGGGTGAATAGGACTAAGGGTATGCAATAACCATTTTTAATTTTCTAAGCATGATTTTAATCAAAACAGAATAAAAAAAAGATAAGAACAACAAGAGTATAACTAAAGCGGAAAATGTAGATCATGCATTAGAGAGATAGACACAGAGATTTATAATGGTTCGGTCACATAGACCTACATCCTCTCTCAAGGGTCACACAGACCCTCGATTCCACTAAAAAGAATCAAACTACACAAGTTGTGATTCTACCTCATTTTTGTTACAGAGGTTCAATCACACAGATCTACTCCTCCTCACATCATTGTAGAGAGTTTAGTCACACAGATCTAAACACCTACCACATAATACATATATTGTAGAAAGTTGAAGAAGGGTGAACACTTGCCTTTGATGGTTGAAGTGTTCTGTGGAGCTCTGACCGTAGTCGAAGCTTTTACCTCTTGATGACCTCTTGGTGTTGAGAAAGATGCT
Source organism: Umbellularia californica (assembly GCA_028538565.1). Classification (NCBI taxonomy): domain Eukaryota; kingdom Viridiplantae; phylum Streptophyta; class Magnoliopsida; order Laurales; family Lauraceae; genus Umbellularia; species Umbellularia californica. The sequence goes on along the minus strand of JAPQWN010000012.1, from coordinate 28,373,535 downwards.
TCCAACGTGTTGCACAACCAGGGTTTAGAGGATTGGATTTCTAGGGTTACACAAATGAGTCTCTCATAGTGTAAAATATCCTAGAGGATGCACTCCCTAACAAGACACTCATCTTAGAGCTAATAGAGCTCTAGGGTTTTCCTAAATCAAGCACATGAGTGTTTTGGAAGAGATTTGAGAGCCTATAATAGATGGGAAGAAAGTAGCAAACAAGGCTTTTCTCTCAAGTCCTTGGGATGCACAGTAGAACAAGCTACAACTTTATAGAAAAATCCCAATGGATAGATTTTACGGTTAGCCTCTTAACCTGGCGGCTAGCCCCTTTTCAAATTCCCTGAGACAACGGATATAATTTTGAAATCGGTCAGCTCACGGTTAGCCACGGGTGACCTTGGCGGTTAGCCGTGAGGTGACCGTAAGCATGACAGAAACAAATTGCTCTCGGGAAAACAAACCGTAAGTTTTACGGTTGCTTGCGGTTAGCCACAAAGCTTCTGGCGGTTAGCCGTAAGGGGACCGAAGGGGTAACCGAAGTTCCTGACAGGTGAAGAGATTGCTCTCTGGAAAGGTAACCGCAGGACTTCGGTTACTTGTGGTTAGCAGTAAAGGTTCTCTGCGGTTAACCGTGAGGTAACCGCGGAGCTGGCCGAAATCCATGACAGAAAAAACAGCATTCTGGAAAAGTAACTGCATGTTTCGGTTACCTGGCGGTTAGCTGTAATTTGCAAAGAGGCTAGCCGCCAGGTGACCGAAAGGTCACTGAACCTTCTGATATTCAAGTTAATTTTTAGTTGAGTAAAAACATGATTTTTCCAAAAGATCTAAAGGTTGGTCCGGGTCTAAAATACCTGAGAGGGTTGGCAAGCATACGCGGAAACATCCTTTGACGACTCTAGTCCATCCAAAAGCTTTGACAAGTTCTTCTAAGATGATCTCTCTTTGAGGCACATGAGAACATGGATCTTCTTGGACTTAATGGCACGATATTGACAACATAAACATGTGCACACGAAAACGTGGCACTTACAGGTAGTATTTCGTTGACTTTCCCAGCTTATTTTGTATTGGACGGTAGAGGACTAAGAATATAATAATCTAGAGTTGGATAGTAAAATATCTTGATTCCTCCTAATTTTTGCATTTCATATTGGAGCACAATTTCATTTTGACCTCAATCCTATTCAGTAGATTAATAACATTGCTAGTATCCGTTGATGGTTCAACCTCTTTGTATTATGTTCATAACCTCGCATTGTATATCCGAATCGACAATTGTCAGAAATGAAGATGAGTAAGAAATTGAGTATGAGTAATTATTATTCGACTTAGTTATGATTAAATAAATGCAAACTTACTCAATTCCGATTTTAATTGAACATTATTTGATTCGATCGAGTCGGCTCTACTTAGCTACGACACTGTGGTACCCGACGGGGACACACTTGGTTTAGTTATATGAGACTACTGCAGTAAGTCATTTGGAGCACCGGAAATCCAGAACTGGGTAGCCAACTAGCCTTTGGCCGGGCTGCTAGTGACATCCCAACTAGATTTGCTCTCTTTTGAAAGGATAAGCTTAAGGTAGTAGCCAATTTGTATGTTTTCATTTTATTTGATTCACAATACATGAATTATTCATTTTAGCATAATTTACCTAGTTGATAATTACCCTTGACATCTGTTAATTTACCCGTTTTAAATTCAAGATGATACATTATGTATTTCCTTATTATTACTATTACTTGCTTAATCGTCGTATTGATGATGCTACCCTTGGTGTCACAGTCACAGGTGCAACCTCCGACCCTAAAGAGGCCGAGGAGAGAGCGAAGGATACTCAAAAGGTACCTTTATGGCTAGAAGAGTGGCTGGAACCACGGGTTGACTAGATCCATTCCACGGAGAGCGTAATCATCTTTTGGAAGACTCCTTTGTGTGTGACTAGCCCCTTTTTGTGTGGGCAGCACTTAGATAATATAAATTCTTTGTTCACACTTTTGGTATTGATTGTATAGGGTTCTTTCTACATCCCTTTTGTAAAACAATGTATATAATTGTATAATCCTTTTATATTAAAACTTGAATTATTAAATGGACTGAATGAGAAATTGATACCTCACATGGATGAATTACAGCTTCCGCTATGTTTAATTGCTTTTGATGTGTCTTAGTGAGTTCTAACTCAAGTGTATGGAAAGTTGTTTTTCTCTCCTTCGTGTGTTGTACTTGGCTCGAGATAGGTACAGGACGCGGGAGTACGTATGACACACCTCGGAGATTATCTTAGGCCAGGGTGATTCGAGACCGGGATGTGATAGGTGCCCTGGGTTACATGTGTAAGTATAGGCGGGTGGTTTTTAATTTTGAAAAAAAAATTGATTTTTATTACTTTTGAGAGGTCTTGTCATTAGCCACAACTTTCGTGTTCATTTCATCCGTGTCCGAAGCCTTGAAACCAGGTTTTTAGCCAAAAAGGATAAAACAGTATTTTCACACTCAAAAGCTGTGCAAGATTTTCAAAGTCTCCAAATCATGTGAAATTTATACCTTTTGGAAACGAGATTTTTTCAGGAACATTTCTACATTCTTCGTCGATCTCATCCGAGACCCGCAGGACGGGTTTCCAGCTACTTGAAGTTCTAGACCTGTTGGGGCCCACAACCAACTCAAATTTTAAAATACTCTTCCACCGGTCTCGTTTAGAACTTCACTCTATTTTTTTCATAAACTCAAAAACTCAGAGAAGAGCTCCTTTCTCTCTATCTTCTTCACCTAGCATGTCTACCTAATTGAGCTTGGAATAGAAACCTAAAGACATCATCTTCTTCCTATTCTTCCTAGCTCTCTAGTGAACCCATATTTCTTGCAATTCTAGCTGGACAGCCACCTTCCTTCCCTGTTTTTTCCTGATTTGGATAGTTACAGGTAAGGGATAGATCTCAACTCCCATTTATGATCTGGTTAGGTACTCTAGACTCATATTTTCATACATGAAAAGCCTATTTCGAAATAGGTCTTGTTTTCCAAAATTTTGGGGGTCTTTGAGGATTTTTCTCTTGGGGTTTTCATAGATTTCTGGTTCAGCACTTCAGAGGCATGTTTGAGAAGAATTCTAATTTGCATTTAGGCTAAGGTAAGTTATTAATCTAGGCTTCCTTGTGCATGTTAATTAGTTTGGGTATTTTGCTTGCAAAGTTCATGTTTCATAGCAATTATGGTTTAATCTATGTTATTTGTTAACCAAGCATAGTGTTAGTATCAATTTTGTACATGCACGTCAATTCTATCATTCTACAAAGTTTCTTGATTGTTTTGAATTTAAATTTTGTTAAATATCTTGAGGTTGGACTTGTTTTGAATGGAAATGGTGGTGTTGTGATGAATGGAGAAGTTTTGGTGTTGAATAATTGAAATGGTTGGAGGTTGGAAATTCTGGAGAGCATGTAGGCTATGGGATTTCAGGGGAATTGAAAGGGAAAGAATGGTTTTGAATTGGAAGAAGAATGACAGGACACAAAGCTGAAATGCTGTTTTTTGTAGGTCGGCGGTCAGCGGGCGGCTCACTGCGGGGTGACCGACATTCGGCAGTTACATTTTTGAAAAGCAACATTTTTGTCAGGAGGGTCAGCAGTTAGCTTGTGGCTAATTGCCAGATCACCGACAGGTCACCGACTTTGACGGGTACATTTTCAAAAAGCAACTTTTTCTGTCAGGATCAACGGATAACTAGCAGCTGGCTGAACTAGCCGATCTCGGCTAGCCGCAAGGTAACCGAGAGCTGACTGAATGGTTGAAATGAGGGGTTTTTGAGGGATTTTCGTAGAGATAAAAGCCAAGGAGATGCTGAGGGCCTTCAACCTGATAATGTGCACTTGAGAGTTGGAATGTCATCCAACTTCGGGGGCGCCAATTATTTCTAAATTTCCGATATTCAACCTTCAATTACACATGAAATCAAATGATGCAGTCTTAGCGAATGCTTGGGTGTTTGCTTGAAAATCAAGGGTCAATTGAGGATTTTACCGATTTGCAACTGTTTTGACTTGCAAACATCAGATTTGCTTTGAAATATTTCAAGAGCCAAAGGGATCTTGTTTGTAGGAAAATTCTTGATTTAATAAACTTGAGGGGATTACTTCTTATGCTTTTATATACTAATAGCTTATGCTATCTTGTCTTGTCTCACTTTGTCTTGTCTTGACAAGTGATTTTTCCCTTTTGGCATGACTTGTTTTGTAAATGAATTTGGCCTTGTGCATTACTGAACTTGAGTAGATACCACTGAATTTGGACTACCCTGTCAGCATGATTAGTTGGTTTGGGGGTCCTTAAACTACTTAAGCCGTCTGCAGATTGGTCATATACTTTGCACGTGCTTTCGGTTCCACAGCCGAACCTCGTCTACCTTGCTTGGTGTGGGATCGTCTTGTCTTGTCTTGTTTTGTCTTGCTTGCTTTTGTCATCTTGTATGCTAGAGAAGGATAGGCTCAATTTGGGTTTGCTAATCATGATATTATTAAGTATTCATGCTAAATTTCCGTCTTGTATATTGTTCATTGATTTCCATTATCTTGCGAATCATCTTACTTATGCACTTGTTTTGAATTCTATATTTTGATTTAAATCCTGTTTTTATTCAATTAAATTTATGTATATGATCTATATGGTCAATACCTAAATTGATCACCTGCCAAACCGTCGTGATTGACCCTTGTTATCTTGGTGCCTAAGTGTAGCCGCCGATGCCTTTGAGGAGGAGCGTCCGGAGGAGGCGGTTAAGCCGCCGCCTGCTCGAGAGTGGTGACCCGAAGACGTCAACTAGACTGTTGGAAGTAGGTGTACCTCGTGGATAGTTTTCAAAAACTTTTGACCCACTTGATGTAGGGATCAACTATCCATAACGCTACAAATCCAATCCAGGATCCAAGTCCTCAATCTCATCAACCATGATAAGTAAGAAACTATCTCTTAAATACAAAAATAGTATCACTATGCAACCACAATAAATCTACAACATACAAGGAGTAGATCTTACCTTGGGAGCTTAGTAGTTCTCCAATGGAGACACTGATAACTTGTCGGATGAAGAACTCTTTCTTTCTAACAAATTAGGACCTCCAAGACCTTGTAGACTTCCACACTATCACCCGTATCAGATCTCTTTTCTCAAGGAGATGGGTGTGATCTCTAAAAGAAAACAACTAAAAGCTCTAAAGGAGTCCGGAAGAGAACTAGAAGAGGGAGAAGAGGAGGGGCATGCAACACTTGCACACATTTGACCATTGAACGTTCCCTTAGTCCTACTACCATGTACCCAAGACACCGAGGTGTTGACATACAATTGGCCTCACTCATTGGTGACTCAAAGCAAATGAATAGACGAAAACTTGAGTTCATTAATATCTCAGGATTATGAGCCTATTGCAAGGGAATTATGAGAGCAAACCTTAAAGTAAAGACAGTGTTTCATAAGGTGCTTCTCATGGTCCTTCAATACATCCAATGTACCAGCACCATGATCCATAATCTTACATTCTGATGATCGAGACAAATCACACTATCTCATAGTGATCAAAGTGCTGCAACTTTGTCAGATGAGATGCCCAATCTCGTCACTGATTTTGAAGATATTTAAGTATAAGATTTGCGACACATGTCTCCTGTATGTAGATCTCATCCATACACATGTATTACATCTAGTATACTTATGGACTTTAGTTTATTTCATGAACCATCATGTCATTCGTATTGTTTATGTGCAAGTAAGTAATAAAACACTATTCATCTCATGAAAGGAAAACATGAATATATTGATAAATAAACAAATATCTCAATTTATTACATCATCTAATGGATTGAGATAAAAAAAACTAATAATCTCGCACTTGGGCACAATGCCAGTTAGGGTTGCATCTCATGCCCATCCCGTCTGCATGTTACTCAAAGACTTCGGTGGTCAAAGGCTTAGTAAAGGGATTTGCCGTAAATCAACATGCAATCTCTAGTCTTTCTCAAGTAAATCAACTCATCACTGCCGTAAATCAATATGTAATAATTTCTAGTCCTTTTCAAGTATTTAAGAATATACTTTACAGCAGTCCAATGGTCAGGACCTGGGTTAGACTGATATTTGCTGACTAAGCCCACTGCATGACATATATCCAGTCTAGTACAAAGCATAGCACACATGGGGCAATCAACAGTTGAAGTATATGGAATTGCTCTCATCTGCTCATTTTCGTTATGTGTCTTGGGACACTGATCTTTGGAAAGTTGTACTCCATGCCTTAAAGGTGTAATATCTTTCTTGGAGTCTTGTATAGCAAATCGTACAAGTACCTTATCTATATAAGCATCTTGGGATAAGCTTATATAGATAAGGTACTTGTACGATTTGCTATACAAGACTCCAAGAAAGATATTACACCTTTAAGGCATGGAGTACAACTTTCCAAAGATCTACTTCCGGTTTCGATGGAGTTTGATCCTTAGGATGTAGCTAGCTTCTCCCAAGTCCTTCATATCAAAAGTCTTTGCCAACCAAACTTTTACTATTGACAAAATCCCTATATCACTCCCTAGGAGAAGGATGTCGTCGACATATAATACCAGAAAAACTACCATGCCTTCTTCACTTTTTATGTACACACATGACTCATCCGGATTTTGACAAAAACCAAAAGACTTGGTTGCCTAGTTAAAATGGATGTTCCAGCTCCGGGATGCCTATTTCAGTCCATAAATGGACTTCTGTAGTTTGCAAACTCTTTGCTCTTGGTTATTAGCTACAAAACCGCCTGCCTGCATCATATAGATATCTTCCTCAAGATGGCCGTTGAGAAACGCTGTTTTGACATCCATTTTCCAAATCTCGTAATTGAGATGAGCCGCAATGGATAAGAGTATCTAGATGAACCTGAGCATAGCTACCGGCGAGAAGGTTTCCTTATAATCGATACCTTCTTTCTGAATATATCCTTTCGCAACAAGCCAAGCCTCAAAGGTCTCAACTCTTCCATCTAGTCCTCTCTTTCTCTTGTAGACCCACTTGCACCCAAAAGGTTTAATATTGGCAGGCAAGTCCACAAGTGTCCATACCTGATTGGAGTACATAGACTCCATCTCAGCTTTCATAGCTTCTTGCCAACGTTCCGAATCTATGTCATTAATTGATTCATCATAGTTATAGGGGTCTTATTCTAGCTCCTCCGGGATTGCCTCGTAAGACTCTCCTAAGAACGAGAACCTGTCAGGGGACCTGACAATTCTCCCACTACAACGAGGCACTGGTGTAACTACTGGGTCAGGTATGGGCAGATTCTCTTCAAGTTCAGTGATACTTGGATTTGAAATTGATCTCTCTTGAATCTATTCCAAGATCACCTTTTCTAAAGATTTCCAGTCAATCATATAATCTTCCTCCAGAAAAACAACATCGGTATTGACAAGCACTTTCTGCTCTCTGGGATTTTAGAATAACCAACCTTTAGCTCCTTTGGGATATCCTATAAATGTGCATACTTCCGACTTTGATTCAAATTTATCCGTCTTAACCTTCAGCACGTGTGCCGGACAATCCCAAATATGTAAATGTTGTAAACTAAGCTTTTGCCTAGACCATAACTCCCGGGGAGTCTTAGGTACAGACTTAGATGGTACGAGGTTTAATATGTACATCGTAGTATCTAAGGCATGTCCCCAAAAGGATATAGGTAATCCTGAGAAACTCAGCATAGATTTGATCATATCTAAAAGAGTATGGTTCATTCTTTCTTGTACTCCATTCTTTTGAGGCATTCCAGGAGTAGACAACTGGGATAGAATCCCATTATTTGATAAGCATCCCATAAAATCAGTAGAGAGATATTCACCTCTTCAATCTGATCAAAGAGTCTTGATACTCTTACCTAATTACTTATGCACTTGTTTTAAATTCTATATTTTGATTTAAACCTTGTTTTTATTCAATTAAATTTATGTATATGATCTATATGCTCAATACCTAAATTGATCACCTGTCAAACCGTCGTGTCAAACCCTTGTTATCTTGGTGCCTAGGTGCAGGTGCCGATGCCTTTGAGGATGAGCGTCCGGAGGAGGCGGTTGAGCCGCCGCCTGCTCGAGAGTGGAGACCCGAAGACGTCAACTAGACTGTTGGAAGTAGGTGAGCCTTGTGGATAGATTTCAAAAACTTTTGACCTACTTGATGCAGGGATTAACTATCCATAAGGCTACAAACCCAATCCAGGATCTAAGTCCTCTATCTCATCAACCATGATCAGTAAGAAACTATCTCTAAAATAGAAAAATAGCATCACCATGCAACCACAATAAATCTACAACATACAAGGAGTAGATCTTACCTTGAGAGCTTGGTAGTGCTTTAATAGAGAAACTGATAACTTGTCGGATGCAGAACTTTTTCTTTCTAACAAATTAGGATCTCCAAGACCTTGTAGACTTCCACGCTATAACCCGTATTAAATCTCTTTTATCAAGGAGATGGGTGAGAACTCCAAAAGAAAACAACTAGAAGCTCTAAAGGAGTCCGAAAGAGAACTAGAAGAGGGAGAAGAGGAGGGGCGTGTAACACTTGCACACACTTAGGGTTGGGTGTGAATTCCAAGATGTGGAATGGGGATACATGGGACGGCCAAGCCTCCTCCTATTTATAGCATGAGCAACCTCCTCTTTTCTAATTGAAATAGAAGTCACACTTGCATTAAGAATTAGTAACTTCCTTCTTTCTAATCATTATTAGAAGTCTCACTTCCATAACAATTAGTAACTTACTATTACCATTATTAGAAGTCTTACTTCAAATAGAAATAATAACTTTATAATTCATTTCCTTTTAGAGTTCAACTAGAATTAGTAACTATCTAATAAACTGGGCCAGCGTGGGAACCACTAGGGATTCCATAGAAAGTTGGCTCCAACTGGGACACCTCGACCCCACAACTCATGTGCAATTCGGGCCCACAATTAATTGCAAATAACTCTACTATATAAATGCAATTGAACTCTAGTCTTAGAAATAAATTACAAAAAGACTATAAGCTTCCCGATGACCATAAGTAGGCCCCTCCATCTATATCAATGGATCAATTGGACCAGTCCACCAAATTAGAACCATTTCTTATTACCTTGAGACCCAATTAATTATGGTGATCATCAGTACCTATCCAATTAACTCTTAATTGGAATGGTGCGCACTTACCAAGGATAAATCCATTAATTGGTACAAGGGGATAATGAGGATAGATTCTATCTTGACTATTGAATGTTCCCACAATCCTCCTACTATGTACCCAAGACACCGAGGTGTTGACCTACAATTGGCCTTACTCATTGGTGATTCAAAGCAAATGAATAGACAGAAACTTGAGTTCATTAATGTTTCAGGATTATGAACCTATTACTAGGGAATTATGAGAGCAGACCTTAAAGTAAAGACCGTATTTTATAAGGTGGTTCTCATGGTCCTTCAATACATCCAATATACCAGCACCATGATCCAGAATCTTACATTCTGATGATCGAGACAAATCACACTATCTCATAGTGATCAAAGTGCTGCAACTTTGTCGGATGAGATGCCCAATCTCGTCACTGGTTTTGAAGAAATTTAATTATAAGATTTGCGAGACATGTCTCCCGTATGTGGATCCCATCCATATATATGTATTACATCTAGTATACTTGTGGACTCTAGTTCATCTCATGAACCATCATGTCATTTGTATTGGTTATGTGCAAGTAAGTAATAAAACACCATTCATCTCATGAAAGGAAGACATGAATGTATTGATAAATAAATAAATATCTCAATTTATTACATCATCTAAAGGATTGAAACCATATAAAAACAACATAGACGTCAGGTGGGGTCATAAGACGTGGATCATCTTTTCAGAGGGCTTTTCTCCTTATCTTTTGTTCATTTTGAGGAATGTATTGGCCTTTGTTGGCCTCTTATTTTGGGATGTAACAAACTTAACTCACTTTGGTCTAATTTTAAACTCTAAGTTGCTATGGGAGTGCTAGAGGTTACATTTCTCCCTCTGAAACTATGTCTTATGATTATATATATATATATATATATATATGTTTTGTGTAATTTGCTACATCTTTTCGCAACAATGATCGTTTGTTTGTCTTGAAATCCTCACTGCGGAAACCTGTGGGAAATTGCACACGTGGATGATGAGTTGTTCCTTGTATCGCATGTGCACCGCTTGCAATCCCTGATTAGGGGCCACATTTGTCATAAACCTGGTCCGAGTTCGGGACAACTATGCCTAAAGATAACCTGAGAAATATGATTGGTGCGAACTCTGGTATTTTTTGGAATTGTAGAGGCTCCAAAACTGCTTTTACAATAAGAGAAATTAGAAAATTTGTAGAGTTTATAATCCTAAGTATTTGTTCTTGTTGAAACTAAGGCCAATGAACCCGATATCAGAATTCAAAAATTAAATTTTGTAAATTTGCTTTGAAGGTGGCAGATGGTAATGCCGGTAGGCTAGCTATTTTTTGGAATGAGGATTTTGATTTAAACATTATTGAAATTGATAAATGGTTTATACACTGCATCATAGATAAAAAATAAACCAAACTTGGAATGAAATGTGACATTCAGTCAAGGACCACCCTACCCTATAGAAAAACAAAAAATTTGTAGTCAAATGCAGGAGATAAGGAAAACATTAGTGGTCCATGGATGATCCCTGGGGATTTTAATAAAATCTTTGATAAATCTGAAAAATGGGGAGGGAAGAAATTCAATCATAAAAAGGAATATCGTAGATTATTTGATTTAGTTTGTAATGGCCCTTTGTGTACATGGTCTAATAAGAGAAAAGGTTTAGCACATATTAAAGAAAGGTTGGATAAAATTATAGGTAATATAGAATGGAACTTGAGATTCCCATAAGGTTCTATTTCTACACCGACAGCGGGCGCACGATCATTCTCCAATCCAATTCATTGGAAAACCAAGTAAGGAAAAACAACCTCGCCCTTTTAGATTTCACAGTATGTGGTTTAGGGATGAGGAATGTGAGCAAATCATCTCTAAAAGGTGGTGGAAAATGAAAAAGGATTGATGGGAATAATTTTTTCCATACCCTCTCCTTGTTAGGAAAAGATCTAGTTAGATGGAATAAAACTAATTTTGGTAAGGTTGAAGTAATGATTCAAAAAAAAAAATGATGATATTGAAAAAAATTAGACTCCTAATAAAACCCAATGTAGAAAAAGTTTGCAAGGAGTTGGAGTTTAGCAAAAAGTTGGATGAGTTCCTTCATAGAGAAGAAGAGTTATGGAGACAAAAATCTAGGGAACTTTGGTTAAAAGGAGGGGACATGAATACAAAAGTTTTTCATGCTAGTACCATTAATAGAAGAAATTGTTAAAAAATTCAAAGGGCTTATGGTTAAAGAATATTGAGGATATAGGAACTGAGCTATGTAATAATCTTAGTATAATAATGACTTTTGTTAGTCCTAAGGGTCTTTCTATCATCAAGGAAGTTATTAGGCCAAGCCTAAATAGCTCTGACAATGAAAAATTAATCTCTATACCTTCGTTTACAGAGATTAAGGAAGCTACCTTCTAGATAGGTTCTCTTAAAGCCCCGGGCCCGGATTGCCATCCAACAATTTTTTATCAACGTATGTGGGACTTCATTGGACAAGATATAGTTAACCTTGTTCAAGAATTTTTTAGGAATGGCTTCTCTCTAAAAAAAAAAAAATTAAACAAAACTTTTATTGATCTTGTACCTAAGAAAAACAATCCTCAAAATGCTAATGATTTTAGGGCTATAAGTTTATGCAATGTTAGTTAAAAGATCATATCAAAAGTTATAGCTAATAGACTTAGAGAAGTTTTAAGAAAAATAAAAAGTCCCTTTTAGAGTGCCTTTGTAAAAGGAAGAATGATATCTGATAATTATATTATTGCTCGTGAAATCTTACAGTCTTTCAAGAAGAAAAGGAGAAACAAGGTGATGGCCCTTAAATTGGATATGGCTAAAGCCTATGACCGAATGGAACGGGATTTCATGGAGGAAGTCTTAAAAACAATAGGTTTCAATGATAAATTCATTAAGTTAATAAAAGATTATTATTCTTTTGTTTCTTATTCCATTCTCTTAAATGGACCCCCTATGGAAATTTTTCTCCAACAAGAGTTTTTCGACAAGGTGACCCCTTATCTCCACATCTCTTCATTATAGGTATGGAGGTTCTCTCTAGACTTTTTATTAAGGCCGAAGAAGGAAAAATCCAAGGTGTTAAAGTTGCTAGAAGTGCCCCTAGTGTAGCATACTTATTCTTTGCTAATGATAGCTTATTTTTTATCATGCTTCTATTATGAAATTAAAAGAAATAAAAGATGTTCTTGCTGACTATAGCAATAATTCAGGCCAGATGGTTAATTTCAATAAATAGGTGGCCTACTTTAGTAAAGGTGCTTGCCAGCTTAGACGCAGAAAACTCTCAACTATTTTGGGTGGCAAAATGATGAATGAGAGCAAAAAATACGAAGGAAACCCAATTTTGTACAAAAGAAATAAAAATCTTCGTTTTGGTTCCCTTGTAGGAAAATTTAAATAGAGATTTGACTCTTGGCAAACCAATGTTCTATCCCAGGTAGGGAGAAATACTTTGCTTAAATCCGTTGTTCCCTCCTTGCCAGTGTACAATATGTCAATTATCCAAATCCCCAATAAAACCTTAGATTCTTGGGATAAATTGATGAGATATTTCTGGTGGGTATGTAAGCCTATTAATAAAGGGGGTTTGGGCATAAGAAAATCAAGAGATAATGACATAGCTTTACTTGCCAAAACATGTTTGAGATGTACTGATAAAGATCTTTTGAGTACTACAATCATGACGCCAAATATTGTCCTAAGAAGCCTCTTTGGGAGTCCAAATTTAGGAAAGGCAACTCTTGGTTCCAGAGAGGTTTTGTGGATGCTATTAACTTTATTAAAAATTATATAGGTTGCCATTGGTGGAGATTCAGATATTTTAGTTTGCGAGTGTAACTGGATTCCTAGTGAGCAAGGCCTTAGAAAACCTCTATCTCAAATCCTTAATTCAAAGTTAAAAGTTAAAGACCTTCAGGGTAATAATAGAACTTGGAATGCTTCTATGGTCTCAAATATATTCAATAATCCTAACGATGTAGAAGACATTCTTAAAATCTATATCCCGTGTTCTGATGTGAATGATAAAAGAGTGTGGCCCTTTACAAAAGATGGGAATCTCTCCACTAAGTTAGCCTATAAAACTCTTTCTCAACCAACCAATAATAGGAATAATGATATGATAAATTGGAAGTAGATTTGGAAAAGTCCTTTGCCCCAAGGAATCCTTCTTTTCGGTTGGAAATGTCTTATTCTCGTTTGGAAATTTCTTGGAACCAAAACAAATTTATGTTCTACTATTTGCCCTATTTGTGAATCTGAGGAAGAAATTGTGGAACATGCCCTTTTTCTTTGTGATCATGCTAGGGCAGTATGGTTTGGATCTAACTTTGGCTATCTATCTCATTTTGATAAGAAATATTGATATTGTGGAATGGTGGAAGAAGTTAATGTAGTTAAAGAATAAGGCTTATTTAAAAGGAGAGATTGACCTTATCTCATTTGCTTTTACAACATGGTGGGCTTTCTGGAAAGCTAGAAATAATTTTATTTTCAGAGGGGAAAGCATTAACCCTGGCAAGATAATTAGTTTGGTTCAGAATATTGTTAGACCTCTTCTGGACTTTCAAATATATCCAAAGGCTCCAATACAAGGGAGTACGGTAAAGTTTTTCCCCAACTTCTTGTGACGGTTGGGACCTCTTTCTTAAAGCCAATGGATAAGATTTTGGTATTCACAGATGTTGCATTTAATATTAAAGATGGAAAATCTAGTTATAATTTTTCCATGATGAAATATAACAAACCTTTGGTTGCAGGTGCCTACTTTGGGCCAATCATCTTTTCCTCTAAAAAAGCAGAGGCGCGGGCTATTCTCCTTGCTTTAAAGGAAGCACAAAGCGTGGGTTCTTCTGAGATTGCGCTTCTCTCAGATGCGACGGGAAAGCTGACTGGGCCACCAATTCTATTATTTTGGATATTAATTGTTTGAGTCTTTCCTTTCATTTTGTTGAGTTTTTACACATTCCTAAGACTGTTAATGAGGTTGCTCATGTGTTGGCCAAGCATTGTTCTTCCCTAGGCAAAAGCTTTTGTGGGGATGTTTATTTCCCAGATCGGGTATCGGCTAGGTATTCCTCCTCATAATTTCTGATCCGTTGTTCTGTAGTTTTGCCGTTTGTTTTTAATGAACTCTTTTAACACACACAAAAAGAGAAACCTACCTGCCCACAAGGTGGGCTGTACCCTAAACCCTAAACCTACTAGGGCCCGGGCTAGTGCCAATTCATGGGGTAGAGTGTGAGAAAGCTGGATTTATCGCAAGGGGACTCGTGCTTGAAAAAGAAAAAAGTCGTCAGCTATATGTGCATTTACCCATTTCTCACTTAGAAATATCAATAGCGAAGTTAATACAAATAAAAGTGCCAGCGTGGCACTACGGCAGGTCAAGAGCAATACAACTCATATAACATGCGAACTTCAGTGGACACATAGGACCCGTTTGTTTGATAAATCCTCAATTTCTAGATACTTTTAGAAATGCCTCTTCCTTGAAGGAGATAAAATTAAATGAGCAGGGGAGAAGATCCTTATATAACACAGAAAATTAAATGCCTTCCCAGGGCAATCAAATTGCCCCCCCTTGGCGAGGAAATGATTTTCCCACTCATTTTATACATTAAAGCTAGATGTTAGTTGAAAACAAAAGGCCTCAAAATTTCCCTCTCCTTGAGCCACATCAGCCATCTCTCCTTGGCATAGTGTTTCGCAACTCAACCCGTTAAGGCCCACTTAATTCTCATCTTATTGAGAGTAATTTATGTTAGAGATTTTGTCTGTAGCAATTTGACGGATGCATTATCATGAAATCATCATTTGAATTTTCACATGAACATTATTTTTGAAAAACTTGAAATCTTAATTTTCACATATGTTGTTTTTAAGACTTTTAAAAATTATTGTTACTTGCATGGATTGGATTTTAAACTTGGATGCATTAATCTTAAAAAGAAGATTTTCAAATCATCTTAAGCATTTTTAATTCATGTTTTTATTTATTTAAATATAAAAAACCAATCATGACTTCAATGGCAAAAACTCCTACTTAGAAAATTATTTTCAAACCCAAAAAACTATGGGAAATGGCAGTTTTACGGTTACCTCACGGCCAACCGTGCAGTAGCCTAAGGCTAGTTGTAGAGCAAAATATGGCTGTTGTAAACTAGCCGTTTTCTGACTGTTCGAGGTACGGCTAGCCATAAAACTCCCACTTAGAAAATTATTTTCAAACCCAAAAAACACTAGGAAATGGCAGTTTTACGGTTACCTGACGGCAAACCGTGCAGTACCCTAAGGCTAGCCATAGAGCAAAATATGACCGCTGTAAACTAACCGTTTTTTTACCGTTCGAGGTACGGCTAGCCATAAACTAGCCGTTAGAACTGATTTTTGTACATAAAAGGACCATTTATTGGGATTTAAACCAACCATTTTGAGACTTTTGAAGCCAAAGGAAGGAGAATGAGCTCAGGAAGGTTAGTGGGTTATTTGGAAAGCTAAAGCTTGAATTCATTGAGTTAAATATCTAAGTAAGCTTTGCTTTTCCACATCATATGTTACATGCTTTGTTTAAATTATTGGTAAACTAAAATTAGCATGCTAACTATGATTTGTTGAGTCCATTACATGTATTTCACTTTGGATTACCTTGTTGCTTTGGATTCTTCACTTAGATTCAAACCAAATATTAGTTTTGACTTTTTTTTTCATAATGGTTTCAAGCTTTGTTTAAACCTTTGATTTCTCTCATAGCATGATTCTAATACTTGGTTGAATCTCCTATTGTTTTCCATACCTTGAAACATATAGTTAAATTGTCTTTTTTTATTTTTATTTTTTAAACAAGAAGTTTATGCATCACATGTTTTAGTTATGGAAACTTTCACACAACTTGTACGCACTTCATAGGCATATCATTATCAAGTTGTTTTTCATACATCATGTGATAAAGCATTTTCACTTCAATCAAAACATTTGTATTTTAAACCTTCAAAAGCTTTAAGCTTACATTCATTGAGCTATCATTTTAAAACTTGATTGAAGTTCTCATACATACACATAGAGCATTCATCTTTGCATTCATATAGTGTATGTGATGAGTTAGATTTACATTTTCATGTTCGCCTAATTAAGAGGCATTTCAAGTGTATTGTAGATACTTCGTAGAGAAAACCAATTTTAGGATTATAGGTTATTTCTTAGGCTTAGAAAAGCAAAAGTGTATGGTTAGGGATAAACCATAAAACCTAAAAGGTTATTGCTTGGCCTTAAAAAGTACATTCTAAGGTTATTGCTTAGCCTATTGAAGAGCATAGATAATTCGGTGGGGTGTAGGAACACAAGCCGGTAGTGGATGTAGGCATTAAGGCCGAACCACTATAAATTATTATGTTACGGTGGATGAGTTGTGATGATTGTTTTCGTCAGCTTCCACATTCTAGTTATATATCATCACTTGTGGCTAATTGATTTAAAAAACTTAAAATTTGGCATAATTGGTTAAAATTTGACATAATTGATCACTGAAGTCTAGCCCCCCTCAGGTTCGGATCCTAGGCTTTCAATTTAATGCATTAAAAGACTTGATATTCATCCCATGTGAGTTACACCTCAACAATAACTATCATTTAGGAGAGCCTGCTATCATTACACTATTTACGTGATCCCGCA
The DNA here is from genome assembly GCA_028538565.1 of Umbellularia californica. Classification (NCBI taxonomy): domain Eukaryota; kingdom Viridiplantae; phylum Streptophyta; class Magnoliopsida; order Laurales; family Lauraceae; genus Umbellularia; species Umbellularia californica. The sequence continues at coordinate 28,356,647 of JAPQWN010000012.1, read as the reverse complement.
TAATTATGTTATTTAGGGAGCCCACTTAAAGATTTGATTTTATTTTCAGTCAACAGGCATTAGTATTTCAATAGTCATTTTCTAAAAGATTTAATTAAAATACTCAAAGAATTTTAAACTCATACAAACATTTAACCGAATGTACGAGTGCTTAATAGATATTTACTCACATATGATTTAAGTGCTATATATGAATTTATTTTGCTTAATTATTTGAGGATTCTACGGAAAAAATCCCCACAGAACACCATAGGACCCGGTAGCATGTTGAAGAAGGGACTATCCGGTACCACAAAAGAAAGCGGCACCTAGCAATGAAAGAAAGCATACAAAGGAAATCCTACCCTGCGTGGCTATCCGGTGCAAGTAAAGAAAGCAACTAACATGAAAAAAAAAAATTTGTTTTGCACCTTGGAGGCCGCAGCAGATGCAAAGAAAAATAGAGAAATCCAGAGAGTAAAAGCCCCATGACAACATAACATAATTATCCCACAAGCCACAGTCAAGTCATAAAGGATTCAGCTGCAACTAGCTAATAATGTAGCTAATTCTGCTGCACTAATAGCATACATAACATCAGCCGCACTACTCTAAAACAATCAAATCCTACTTAGCCATCACAGTAGAAAATCAAGTCAAAATCCTAGGAAATTAGGGGTCCAATTCTACATCTCCAACCCACCTTTCACTAAAAACTCTCTGTACTAATTCATTAGAACCCACTCTGCTATGAATTCCTAGGAATTCAACACAAGGCAGGAAAACAGGCCCATGATAATTTTCAAATGCCAACAGCCTAAATGTGAGGCCCCACACCCCTTACTCATGGTACCCTGAGAGTAACTCTCACAAGAGCATCTCCCTATACACACACACACACATACACATACACATGTATGTATGTATACATACATACCTACATACATACATATATATATATATATATATATATATATATATATATAAATATTGAAAAATGCAAGCAAGCAATTCGCACGGACAGTCAAATTCCAGATTGCAGCAATAATTAAAACGAAAATTAAGGAATATGAGACCTCTCACTTGTTCCCTGATGTGAGTCTGAAAAAAACCAAAACACCGTCACCACCACCACCAATATATTGGAGCATGCTCACTTCCAGGAAATACATGCTCAGCCAGTCAACCCACTTGGGAGCAGGACATTAAAGGAGCATTTCTGACAGGTATATATGAATCGGCCCCAGATCCATTGCACAGATGATCTTTAATTGTAGTTTTGTTTCCTTTCTTTTGATATTCATGCAGACAGATAACTTGAAACGCCAAGGATCAGTCAGTCCTTTACCATTTTGGGTGTAGAGACTTCTGAGTCAGAATTTCATCAGTAAAAGTGCCCCAAAAAACACTAGAAGGAGCATCACTGAACCAATTGCAATATGATTAACCAGAATAACAATCAGCTTCTTTGGCCTGAGCCAGTGGATAGGTATGCTGACTTAAATCCATCCTGTATTATGCCAAAGTTGCCCTTTTTCCTTTTGTGTCCCTCGACTGCAAGAAGGAAAGGAACATCAGTGGAAAGCATTTACACACAAATTGAAAAGGGAAGCACAGTCAATGTGGTTGTGAATTTAGATGCAGTGATAAACATATCTAAAGGAGCTCAAATATGTCTAGAATACTATAAGTCTTCAAAAAATTGCTATTATGTAGGAGTCAGGAACGACCTCATCATTGTTGTCAGTATAGGAAAACGATTCGTACCTCTACAATGAATCCCATTCACAAGTGAATCTTAGGATTCAGAAGTGAATCTTATAGTTCGATACTTGACTCATCAAATTGTACAGTTCAAGCTATTCGACTAAGTGAGAATAGTCATAGCCATGAGGTTAATACTTAATATTAAAACTATAGTTTTTCTTTCATATTTTCTTTAGTTTTTCTAAAATTTTACGTGCTTATTAATGAAACCTCTTAAGAATTTTTGATGTTTTGGGAAGGTTTTCAAGATGAAAAATGAACGAGCACCCTACTAATGGAGTTCTGTCCTATAAAATCAATTTTTTCTTCATGGCATGCTTTTAACTTTGGAGATATAATAACATTTAGGATTGATGGTTTGGATTCTCTTTTTATTTTCATTTCTCATTAAAGATAACAGAAAGAAAAAAGAAAAACAAAAAAAAAAACTATTGCAACTTTGTTTATTTTCCCTCATAAAATTGATATCTCAACATATTTAACTATGTACACAAGTCATTTATGGCATAGTAACATATGTCAATAACACTCCACATTGAATTGTATCATAATCTTAGTTGTCATTGTATTATGCTTCTATGAATGGATCATGAATAACAACTTTTTTTAGTTTTTTTCATATTTATAAGAAAAAATAAAAAAATCTTATGATTCGGGATATGATTCGATTCATCCGCTTGAATGATTTGTGATATGATTCCAATTTCAGAATAATGTGTCTAATCATCAATTTTGTTGTTTCTTAGAACGTATATTCAAATTATGGAGTTTTTAATATTTAAGATCAAGTTTATAAGGGAATTATGCAATGTGGAGCAACTTTGTTGTTCAATCATGTATAACACCTAAACGCATGTAGTGTGTTAGTCACAGAGGTGCAAAAGAGAGTTTGTGCGTATGACACTACCACCTAATGTCTGTATTGTAGCAATCTTAGCAGATAAAGATGACTGAGGTCTCAAGTACATTGAATCCGAAAAATATTTTCATTTCCTACTTTCTTCATGATGGTAATAATGGAGAACGAGCAGTACATCTTCACAGTTGGGAGAGACTTACCCCTTTTTCTTTTTTTTTTTTTTTGGTTTGAGTAGCAAAATCAGAACGCCACAACAGCTTCTAAATGGGTGGGTCCTTAGGTATTGGATTTCAGGTATTTGGGGTCCCATTGCTAGTATGGGGGATGAGTCCAACGTCGGGGTTCCTAAAGGAGTGGGTTTCCTCGTCAGGGAGGGGATGTCTGTTTTTTATTTGATGATTGTGCAAGCCTGGTCCTTTTAGAGTACTATAACATAGGGTATTTAGAGTGATGTCCACTAAAGATTTTTCAGTGGAGTGCTATACGGCGAGGGGTAATGTAGTGTGCCTTCAGGGTGTCTTTTAGGAGAGCTGTGCCAGTCAGACGGTGACTGGTATAGGGGGTCATCCAACTTTCTTGCTAACATTTTCTTTGCAGGGATGAGAAAGATATTTGCTTATGAAAAGACAGTCTTCCAGAGAGTTTTCAGCTAAGGCATTTTACAAAGCCTTGGAGGGGCCGTCTCTTCCTTCTCCAACTCAAGCTTCTGTTTGGCTGTGATTGGCTCCTTGGCAAGTGGAGGACTACCGTTGGTTTGCGATAGTAGGGAGGATGTCTAATACGGATTTCCTGAGGCGTGTTATTCTTTTAGAGAATATCTCAACCAACCACTTGTTCATTCTCGTGAAGTTGCTTATCATCTTTGCAGTCAACTCTTATTTGGATCTGGTTTATCTTGGTATTCCCCTCGTTCCCTTCCAAAGTTGGCAGAATCTTGGAGATGGGGACCTTTATTTTGGGTGCAGTGTCCTATGAAGATTAGTTCCTTTTGCAGTTCTTTGATCGGGATGGAAAGAAAGAAACATCAGGATCATTAAGGGTGAATCTTCTTCTATTGCAAATCTTCTTTCGATGGTAACTCTAAGGATTGTTAGACGGGCCTTGGCTAGGAAGAAGTTCCTCAATATTAGCATCAATGATTTTCTCAAAAATTGGGAGGCATGTATGTAGTGCCGATTGTTTAAGGAGAAGAGCGTTGTTTATTGGGCAATCCTTTGGAGGGAGTGTTGAAGTTTAATGTGGATGATGCGGCTCGAGAGAAGCTGGCGCCAACGGGTATTGAAGGGCCTTTGCGGAGACTCCAACGAAGCTTAGGTGTCGGCAATCTAAAGGTACAGGATCAAAGACTCCAATGAAGCTGAGGCGTTGGCAATCTTGGAGGTTTTAAGGATCTTCTCTCGCTATTTTCAAGGTAGTTTGATCGTGCAGAGAAACGTTTTTAGTTCACAATGGGCCCCTATGATGAACAGATACTTCAAAATAGGCAATGTATTGTGTCGTACATATCCAATACTTCACTTTTTTATGTGTAAAATCCATGTCCATCGTTATGTCCCTATCGTATTCATGCAACATCTGGGCATCGAAGATGGGGACAAGCCATGGAATCTTCAATTTTGTTTTAATGAGATCAATAATTTTTGCCTTTTGGTGGATTTTAGGCATGTTCTTAGGTCAGCCAATAGGTTAGCTGATGCCTTAGCTAAACAGGGGCTTGTTAGGCCTGCTTGGGAGGTTTCTCTTTCGCAACTTTTTATGGTGTACAAGGGTGTTGTCAGATCTTTCTTAGGAGGTTTCTCTTTTGTATCCTTTTCAAGGGTGTAAGTCTCAAGTCCTCATTTATATGATGTCCCAGAACCATAATCCAGAAAGAAGTATGTTGTAAAATTATCATGTACTGATTTTAAAAAGTCCAATGCCCTGAATCTTCATAACTGAAGGAAAAAAGGCATAAAAATTCATCCAAATTGTCCATTTAGTCCCACTAGATTAACAAGGGCTAGTGCAAAAACTTTACACACTTCTTCCATGAACCAGATATCGACAAAAAGAAGGGCTTCTTGAGAAGAATGGCACTATTGACCGATCAACTTGAGATCAAGAAGGATCAGATCAACCATGGAATCTTACAGCAAGGTGAATCGTAAGCCCTCAAACTCGAAAGATAGATGGCTTAAGGATGGGTTCCACAGTGGAATCAGAAATTAGTGTGATCGATTGATTGGTTCGTTATTTGATTTGACACAATCAATCCTTTGCACTGCAGGATTGACCAATTTCCTAGAGCGAGAGCTCAAGTGGACCTAGAGCCACTCCAAATTAAATGAGAGGAACCATCATCATCATCTTGGCCTTATCCCATCTATCTTAGTTTGCTTAATGTGTTCTATTCATGAGAAATTTAAGTAAGGGAGCAAAACATACATAGAAAGGTTGTTAAAAAAAGACTTTAAAGTTCCACTCTTATGTGCATAAAACCTTTATTCACTGGCCTCAAACTCAGCACAAGTGCATACCGAGGGTCCAACTGATGAAGATAATCATGGATAAGGTGTGCAAATTTGCATTACTGTAAAATAAACAAATATAAAATTCGATGGGTGATGGCTGTTAGCCTTCCATGATTAAGCTTGACTCAAACTATTCAAAGTGTGTAACCCATTCTTGTGGATTACAATGTCAGAAAGTAAATCGATCCAAGATAATAACCAACCAAATTGTGGCCAATAAATGGACGTAAATTGTCAGTGAACAAATGTGAAATTGGCAAATTCAAATAGTTTCATTTCTTCGGTAAATCCAATCATAAGGTCCATGAGTAAAACCATCTATCTTGCCTGCATGCATATATGTACCAAGTAGATCACAGCCAATATGTGATGGGTTGTTTCCAAAGCCCCAGCTTACCCAAAATAAAAATAAAAAACACTCGGTGTGTGCATGCGCTTGTGTGCAAAAGAGATACCTGTGCAGCAACAGATTTTTTTGAATCCAGGAACTGATTATAGATATCATAAAGTCTCCTTTTTTCAGCTTTTGAAACTGACGGCCTTGCCTTTGAAGCAACGGACTTTAAAAGCGCATCGCTGATAACTGGGATTCTTTCTGGTTTATTGCCATCTTCACTTTCCAAAAGCTCATGAACTGATGCAAGCTGTGCATCTGATAGAAGAGCTTGAAGGTCAGCACCGCTGAATCCATTCGTTTCAGAAGCAATTGCATCCAAATCAACGTCACAAGCCAGAGGAAGCTGAGCACATTCAGACAAGCAGAAGTGAATTAGCTGTAATCATAATGTTAACACTCAACGGGAAAACACACTGCTAGACACAAAGTTAAATTAGAAAATCAAGTTTTGTTAACTTGAATACTCACGGGAAACACACTGCCAGACACAGTTAAATTAGAAAATTAAGTTTTGTTAACTTGAATAATGATTCTAATCTTGAATGCTGAATGTTGTCAATACTTCCACAAAAGATACTGTCATTCTTCATGGAGATACAAAGTAACCAATCTGAAGCACATTAACATTCAGTTACTGGAAGGAGTGTATGATGCTTGAGTGAGTTAATGGTGATCCTTCCCTTTGGCTTCAAGTGAGATGCAATGGTACAGGTGAGGTGTCATGGCTTCATGGGACCTAACTTTGAGTAAGCTAGGATGTTCTTCCTGAACCCCTGATGCAAGACTGCCTGAGTCATATGGGTTGGTACTCGAAGAACCCAACCCCCCTCCCCTCACCCAAATTTAAGGGTGAAAAGCTTCCAAAAGAAAATACAGTAAGAAAAAGAAAATCAAGCAACAGTCACCAGAAAATAGTGTTGAATTTTAGCCTCAAACACTAAAATTCCAGCAAACAAACCAGAAAATTGTGTTTATATATGCTCACATGATGAAAGAAAACCCTAAAACAGATTCCAGCAATTGGATCCAACTATAGATATTTAATCATGGCCATCATAACTTTAAAAAAATTTATCAAAACCACTCCTAATCAAACTAAAAATAGAATAAATAAGTTTGTCAAATCTGTCTAGAAGCTTAGAAATCTCCAAGCAGTGCACATGAGTATTTGCAAACAAACTGTGGTACCTTTAGACCGACCCCACCATCCATGCTTGGGCCGCATATGATCAATGATTGAACAATGAGCTTAATGGTTGCTCTTTCTCCTATTTGCATATGACCAAGTCTATTGTGCCACAACTGAGAACTACTCTAATAAAAAAAAAACAAAACAAAACAACTGGTGTCAAAATTTGTTCTGAGGAAATGTAGAAACTGGAAGGGAAAATAGTCTGCCACGCTTAGGTCCCCCCACGATCACTTCCCCCGACTCCTGGTCCTGCACAACACAACCAGAAGAAGAAAAAGAAACATTGCAATTATTTTCAACAAGTTGACCCATAGAAACCAAATTTGTAGCAAGATGAGGAGACACTAAAACATTGGTTAATGGTAAGGGGCTAGGGATATCACCAACAGAGGTGATAGGAAGATGGTCTCCATTGGCAGTTTGAACGGTAAGAGCACCAGTGTAAGGAATGACGTTTTGCAATGAGGTCGGTGAAGATGTCATATGGTTACTTGCTCCAAAATCTAAGTACCATGTATGAGACAGAGATGAATCAGTACATGAGATGTTCATAGATGCCAAGGCATTGATAATCATTTGATTTACCATATCAGGAGTGAGAGACGCGGGGGGATGCAGATTGTAATGAGGAACCAGGCTGTGAAGAAGACTCATAGTGGAGGGAACCACTGAAGTCAGACGGTGCATATTGTTGAGACGCTGCTGTGTAAGCACTAGGAGCGGACTGTACTGTGTAAGTACCAGGAGCTGACGATGTATAGTTGCGGGAAGTAGAATTGCGACCCTTCTTCCGACATTCTTCAATAACATGACCAATGGCTTTACAATTCCTGCAGATCTTTGCTTTGCATTAGTTTGCATAACGACCATATTTTTTACAAGTATAGCACTGAATTTTACTAACGTCCCTGGGAGGTGGTTTGGTGGAGTAGCATAGGCAAGTGGAGCCTCAGCAGATCTCAGTTGTTCCATAGAAGTTTTGGTAACAAGATGTTGTTTTTCCTACAAAAATTCATAAAGACAGTCATCCAGCTCATCAAGTTTGATCTAACAGTCTCATACTCCGAACGAATTTTCATGAGAAACTGGTCCCGATGACTATTTTGCTGTTAAGGGAAGGAGTTTGGGTAGAAGTGCTTCAGACACAGTGGCAAACTTGATCTCATCATACTCCGACCACATTCTTCGATATCCATTGTAATATTCCTGTATAGACAGTGTGCCTTGAGTAAATTGAGAGATGTCAAGCTCCAATTGAAATTGGCGAGTAGCATTGCCTTGCTGATAAATCTTCTAAAGATAATCCCACATCCCATGGGGAGATTTGCAAAGTTTCAGGTTGAGGATAAAATGTAGTTCAACAGAGCCCAGTAGCCAAGTTTTGATTTTAGCATCCTTGGTTTTCCAGGCAGAAATCTTTTTGTCATCTTCCTCCGGCTTACTTTCAGACCCATCAATATATCCCCATAGTTATTTTCCTTGTAAGTAAATTTGAAACTGAAAGGCCCAAGAGGTGTAATTTTTCCATCAAAGCAAACTAGGGCAATCTCAGATTTCTCCATAATGGGACAGATCAGTTAGAAGAGCAAGAGAAGATGATAGAAGAGACAACCACACGCCAAGAAGATAAGTCGGAATAGATCAAAATTGTTACTAGAACAGTTGCTATAGATAGAAGATGTGAAAAAAATAACCCGATGCCCAAAACAGGGCTGACGAACCAACACAGGAGTTGGGTTGTGTTCGTGGGCCCCACCAAATGATCAGGGTATTGATCTTAGGTTGGGGATGAGGAAACAGAGGGGGCAAGCACTGGATTGATGATCAGCAGCGCGAACCAGCACAACCAGAACAATCGGCAAATGAGCAGCAAAACCAGACCAACCAGCAGCAAACACCATCAGATTGAAAAACCAGAACAATCAGCAACAAACAGCATATACCAGCAGAAAACACCAGAACAATCAGCAGCAAATACCAGGACACACCAGCAGATGATCAGGTCATCAGGGGAGAAGAACAGCACCCAGAAACGTCCAGGTCGTCAGGGGAGAAGAACAGCATGTGGGCCCCACATGGTGATCTCTAGACAGATCAGAGATTGGGGATGGGTTAACAGGATAATCATGCAACTATTGGAAGTGGTCCCAGTCAGAACAAATCCAGATCTAGGATTTTGGACGGCCGAGATGAAAACAAGTGGAAAAAACTGAATTTCCACAAAAATTGGAAGAAGACCTACCTCTGATGATCAATAAATATTGAAAAAATCTTCATAAACAAGAAGATATTCAGGCGACCAAGAAGGGTAGAATCTGCTGAGATGGTGATGATGATCATAGGTGGGCAATGCCTGATCTGAGATGATCAGGGATGATCAAAGAGGATTTTGGATGGCCGAGATGAAAACAAGTGGAAAAAACTGAATTTCCACAAAAATTGGTAGAAGACCTACCTCTGATGATCAATAAATATTGAGAAAATCTTCATAAACAAGAAGATATTCAGGCGACCAAGAAGGGTAGATTCCGCTAAGATGGTGATGATGATCACAGGTGGGCCACGCTTGATCTGAGATGATCAGGGATGATCAAAGAGGATCGGGATGGAGGAAACTGTCTCTGAATGGCTTCTAGATCTTGGAAGATGACTAGGAGGATCCACAAATCCTTGGATCTTGAAGAACAATAGGGCATGAACAATAGCTCTGATACCATGTCAGTTATGCACCAATGGAGAGAATAATATTATTGGAGATGAAAATCGTGTACCCCTTAGGGTTGAACCATCTCATTATATAGGGATTGATTACCCTATTATTAGTATCCTTATACAAAACAACTTCCTAAGTTAAAGCTAACTTCCTAATACAATTAGATTTCCTAGTTTGTAGCTAACTTTCCAACACAATTAGATTTCCTAGATTGATAGCATATTGGGGTCCACTAACTTCGGAACACCAAGGATCTGGAAAATCAGTAACCATGTGGACTCGGTCGAGAACGGGTATTGTACACAAGTTCAACCCAGAACCTAGAACTGGCTTGTAACTTCTCCTTTGGCTTGACATCATCCGTTCCTTTGTACACTCCATTCTCGGTACATATGTTTAACTTGTAATTATAATTGGTTTAATTGATGATGTCAAGGCCCTGGACTTAGAGTGTATCCTTAGGGACCCTCTTGTATATCATGAACTTGATGGTCATGTTCGGCTAGATGATGGATTGACGGATATATATGATTGAGGACTACTCAGTGTGGATTTTAGGACTCGCTTGGAAATAGGCTTGACTTAGAGTAGCCCTTCACGTGCTTGTGTTAAAAATAGGAACCTATCCAGATGTGCCTGTCTTGTATTCCGTGTCAGGCACCATGCAGCCATACATAGTTGAACCACATTAGGATCCACTGGGGGTGGGGGGGAGGAGGGAGGTGGCGGCTTTGGACACCATTTAAAGTGGGTAGGCAGCTTGGATGTTGTTGTTATCCCCAGTAGGTGGCTTGGACACCACTAGAGCCGGACTTTGGGTATTGGTAGGTGCCTTGAACGTCGTTAGTAGCCCTTGGAGTCTTATCTTGTACATTGTATATGCTATATAATGGTGGTTGCCCATTGCTAGATGCTAGGACTTACGGTTCACATGATTCATTTATTTATTATTCGTGCTTAAATGCCTAGCGGTCCTTTATTTGAGGTCTTATGAATTATTTACCTATCTCTTATTCTTATTTGAAACATGATATCTTTATACATTGCTTATCTGCTTGCCTACATTGTTGACTTTGTTTTCCTTGGTATGCAAACAACACCGTTATCTACGAGCCAGAGGCTAAGGTGATCCCAGCGGATCCTTAGCTAGAGCAGTTCTACGAGTGGCATGCCGACGAGTAGTCTAGTGCCGTCACACCCAGCACATGAGCGACACACTGGGATACCTACTTTTGGAGTCTATTCATATTGTTTCTTTTGTATATCTTTCATACCGTGGCCTAGGTTTTTCGGATCGCCAAGCTTTATATTTTTTTCGTGTATAGAAACTTAAATATAGAAATAAAATCCATGCCTTGCACTTTAATTGTATGGTTCAATGTTTATAAATGGTCATTATCAATAAGCTTCCGCAGGCTGTATCAAGGTTCAGATATTCTATCAGCACCGCAGACTTAGATTTTTGGGCCAAACTAGGGTCCTCAAATGCAAAAAGAATAATAATAAGAATAACAAATAAATAAATATTGGCCCACAATCTCACACCTTAGATCCGGTTTATCTTCTAATCGGGTCTAGGGGAGTGACACAATTATGCCGAAGTCATCCCATGGAGTTGCAGAAAGGCTAGTACTTTGTGTCTAACCTTTGCAATTGACAAACCTAGAATCACACAAAATTTCTTGACATCATGCCTAAGTCTTGATCGATATTAGGGTCTTTGATAAATGAAAATCGTGTAATCGCGACCAAAGTATCTTGCCAATGATCTTGAATAAAACTCCATGCCCTGAATAAATAGTTAAGAAAGCATAAATGCATTCCACAAAATAAAAGACTCATTAATAATAGGTTCTCTTTGCTGCCCAACCCGAACATCCACAAAATAAAAGCTATCATTAATAATAGGCCGTCTTTGCTGCCCAACCTGAACATCCCATTATATCTAACCAAAATCATCATGTCCAGAAAACATCCCTGGAAACGCTTTGAACCCCATTACCTTCACTCTCTACATAACTAATAAAAGGCTCCCTTCTACTCAAAGCCTCAGTTACTTTATTATGTGTTCCCTCTTTAAGTTTCAGAATAACAGTGAACTCCTAGAGATAGATACTCATTTTGTTTTAAGCCATTTAATCTTGTGATTTTTAGGGTTTTCTCCTTAAAGGTCTAGAAACAATATAATTATCACAAGAGGAAGAAACAATGCAAAGGGGCTGAATTGCTTCAAATGCATTATGCAGAAATATCCCTTAGAGCTGGGAAACACTTTCAAAATACAGATTTCTATATTTTCGATTATTTACAGACAGAAAAAAGAAGAAAACCCATACTATCTCAACAATTACAAATAAGTCCTCACCATGACTCTTAACATTCTCGACCAAATAGGTGCATAAATATGTACTATGCCCAACTTAGACAACGCATATGATAACATTCCTCTTGAAACTGCCTTACTAAGGAAATCTCACAATTGTTAATCTGTTTGTACATATTTCACTTTGATATCTTTATTTTTCAATCTTTTCTCTGACAAAACGGGCACTGACTTCAAAATGCATTATGCATTTATGGAAGATCGGATTTTTCATAATCTGCTGTGCTGAAGTGCTCTAAAAAAGTAACAATATAGTGCTTATATATATATGTATATATATATATATATAGATATATGAGCAAGGCTCTCCTAAGTTGCAACTTAGGTTATTCTAAGTTGAAACAATGCTGGTCCCACAAATCAAAGTCGATTATCTCTGTTTTTTGCACGATGGACTTTGATTTGTAGGACCACTTTTTCTCATAGTTGGATTGAAATCATAATAAAATGATACCTCTTGAGGGCCCCCACCCCATCTCTCATAGGAGCATCTTCCTAAATATATAGTGAAATTTGCAGCCACAACAATTCGCAAGTTCCAAGCACCAATGCCTGATACTCAGCTTCAGAGCTGGACTTAGACGCAACCGGCTGCTTGTTATTTGTCCAGGACAAAATGTTTCTGCCTACATGGAACAATAGCCAGTTTTAGATCTTCTGTCTCTACCCACTCTGAATCAATATAGGCTGCCACCACTAAATGACCATGTTGAAAGCACAAAATCCCTTGTCCTGGTGATTTCTTGAGATACTCTAAAATCATGTGTACAACATTTAAATGTCCTATTCTCGGAGTGTGCATGACTTGATTCACAATACTGACAGCATAAGCTATATCTGAACGAATTATGGTTAAGTATAATAATTGTCCAGCCAGTCTTTGATATGATCTGATATTGTGAAGTAACTCCCTGCTCAGTACTAATACCATCATGACTCTTTCGATTAAGTATCTACAGAATTTGCACCTAAAATTCCTATTTTTTCCAATAGATCAAGTACATATTTGCTGACATATCTCAATGTATCTCTTTGACCAAGCAAAGTCAATCAAAGAACATATCTTAACTTACCAAGATCCTTGATTTGTAACCACTCTGAATGTTTCTTTAGCCTCTCCACCTATTATGTATCATTTTCAATAATAACAATGTCATCAAGATATAGAATTCAAGCAATTATCCATAAGTCACTCCTCATCGCAAACAATGTGTAGTCTGCATGATACTATAACCTGTCCATATCATGGCTTGAATAAATCTGCTACAACATCATGGAGACAACTTTAGCGCCCATACAAGTGGGTCAAAAGTTTGGTTGGCTAAGACTTTTGATATGAAGGACTTGGGAGAAGCTAGCTACATCCTAGGGATCAAACTTTGTCGAGACCGGAAGAATATGATGATAGGCTTATCCCAAGTTGCTTACATAGATAAGGTACTTGTAAGGTTTGCTATGCAAGACTCCAAGAAGAGTATCACACCTTTTAGGCATGGAGTGCACCTTTCCAAGGATTAGTGTCCTAAGACACCTGAGGAAAAGGAACAAATGAGAGTGATTCCATACGCTTCGGCTGTTGGTAGCCTCATATATGCTATGCTATGTACAAGACCGGATATCTGTCATGTAGTGGGCTTAGTCAGTAGATATCATCAGTCTAATCCAGGTCCCGACCACTGGACTGCTGTAAAGTCTATTTCAAATACTTGAGAAGGACTAGAGATTACATGTTGATTTACGGCAGTGATGAGTTGATTCCAGTCGGTTACACAGATTCTGACTTCCTGTTAGATAAGGATTCCAGGAAATCAACCTTTGGTTAGGTGTTTATGCTTGGCCTCGGAGCTATCAGCTGGAGGAGTATTAAACAGGAATGTACCGCTAATTCCACCTCGGAGGCTGAATATGCAGCGGCTTGTGAAGCAGCTAAGGAAGCAGTATGACTCAAAAGATTCTTTCTGGAACTTGGAGTGGTACCTTTGGCGCGACAGCTGCTCATAGTTCAATGTGACAGCAGCGGGGCAGTCGCTCAGTCCAAGGAACCCAGGAGCCATAATAGCCAAAAGCACGTACAGAGGAAGTATCTTTTGGTCAGAGAGATTGTGCAGAGAGGTGATATTGTAATCACCAAGATAACCTTTGCAGACAATTTGGTAGATCCCTTTACTAAGCCTTTGACCACCAAAGTCTTTCAGCAGCATGTAGACGAGATGGGCATGAGATGCAACCCTGACTAGCATTGAGCATAAGTGGGAGATTGTTAGTTTCATGGTTCAATATAGCAGCCGCTACGTAGCATAGCGCCCGCATTATTGGCCGTAGTGGTCGAGGCCGCTACGCTATTTTGAAAATAGCGGTGCTACGGTCTTAAAACCTAATAGAGCCAAGTAATTTTAATTTTAAACACTATTTTTCCTATTTCTTCTCCTCATTAGTCTTTCCTAAAGCTATCTCTACCCTTATATGGTTTCAAATCACTAAAGAAATACAATATTGTTTGCTATGCAAGATTCAAAAAAAATTTGACCATTTAAAAAATTCACATTGCTACACCGCTACATATCATCGCAACCGCTGTGTATCGCCCGCTACGTAGCGTTTTGGCCACTGACCGCTATACTTACCGCAACCATTATTTTGATCCTTGGTTAGTTTATATGGTCTCAATCCATTAGATGATGTAATAAATTGATTTATTAATTTATTTATCAATATAATCATGCTTTCCTTTAATGAGATGAATGGTGTTTCATTACTTGCACATAACCAATACGAATGACATGATGGTTCATGAGATGAACCGGAGTCCACAAGTATACTAGATGTAATACATGTGTATGAATGAGATCCACATACAGGGGACACGTGTCGCAAATCTTATACTTAAATATCTTCACTATGAGATAGTATGATTTGTCCCATTCATCAGAGTGTAAGACTCCGGATCATCATGCCGGTACATTGGATGTATTGATAGACCATGAGAAGCACCTTATGAAATAGTCTTTACTTTAAGGTCTGTTCTCATAATTCCCTAATAATAGGCTCACAATCCTGAGACATTAATGAACTCAAGTTTCTGTCTATTCATTTGCTTTGAGTCACCAATGAGTGAGGCCAATTGTAGGTCAACACCCCGGCGTCTTGGGTACGTGGTAGTAGGGCTGTGGGAACATTCAATGGTTGAGATGGAATCTATCCTCATTATCCCCTTGTGCCAATTGATGGATTTATCATTGGTGAGTGCGCACCCAGTCCAATTAAGAGTTAATTGGATAGGTACCGATAATCACTATAATTAACTGGGTCTCAAGGATAATAAGATATGGATCCAAGGGTCTTTATGTAATTTATTCCTAAGACTGGATTTTAATTACATTTATATAGTGGAGTTATTTGCAATTAACTGTGGGTCCGGATTGCATACGAGATGTGGGATTGGGGTGTCCCAGTTGGAGCCAGCTTTCTATATAATCCCTAGTGGTAGCCCAAGTTATTATATAGTTACTAATTCTATTTGAACTCCAAAAGGAAAGGAAATAGAAAGTTCCTAATCCTATTTGAAGTGAGACTTCTAATTGTGATATAGTAAGTTACTAATTCTTAATGGAAGTGAGACTTCTATTTTAATTAGTAAAGAGGAGGTTGCACTAAGCTATAAATAGAAAAGGAGTGCCTCAGACGTCCCCATGCTAATTCCACCCTAGGAAAAGTGTTGCACACCCACCTCTTCTTCCTCTTCTAGTTCATCTTCCGGTTTCCCTAAGAGCTTCTAGTTGGTTTCTTTTGGAGATCCCACCCATCTCCTTGAGAATAGAGATATGATACAGGTAATAGCTTGGAAGATGATTGGGTCTTGGAGATTCTGATTGGCTTTTGTGAAAGAGTTTTTCATCAAAGAAAAAGATCAACTTCTCCATTAGAGCACAACCAAGCTCCAAAGGTATAATCTACTTCCTTGTATGATGTAAATTTCGTGGTTGCTTGTTAGGTGCCGTTTCTACCTTCTAGATAGAGTTATCTATTGATCATGGTTGATGAGTTTGAGGATTTGGACCCTGGATGTGGTTTATGGCCTTATGGGTACTTGATCCTTGAGTCAAGTGGGTCAAAAGTTTTGAAAACCTATCCACGAGGCCCACCTACTTCCAACAATCTTAACTAACCAAGATCCTTGATTTGTAACTCGCTTTGAATGTTTCTTTAGCCTCTCCACCTATTCTGTATCATTTTCAATAATAACAATGTCATCTACATATAGAATTAAAACAATTATCCGTAAGTCACTCCTCTTCGCAAACGTGTAGTCTGCATGATACTATGACCTGTCCATATCAGGGCTTGAATAAATCTGCTACAACATCATGGAGACAACTTTAGCGCCCATACAATCCCTTTTTCAATCGACGTACCTTGTCACTCTGGTTCTTTAGGGCTTTTTTGTTAAGCAGGAGTAGAGTAAAAGGAAAGTAAGGAATTGATTGATGTGATGTGACAAAGTTTTACTTAGGGCCCATTTGGTAATTCTACCAGTATAGTAGTGTGAAGTGAAGGGCGAATTCAATATACAAGAACACAAGTGGGGGTCAAATAAAAAAGTACTAAAATTCAAAAATCACATCTTCTTTTTACCCAAAAAAAAAAAGAAGCAAAAAAGCTACTCTCTCACGCCCACTAAATAACAAAAATCCCTCTTTTTTTTTTTTATACCAAAAAACTAAAAGAAAAAAAAATCTACTCTTTCATGCCACTAAATGACAAAAGGCCATTACTTGGCTTTTTGTCATTTAGCACCATTTTATCTGATCCCCTCTACTTTTAATCTCTCTTGATATGATCCTTCACTTCACTAAGTAATTTTACCAAACTGTCATTTACCAAACCATTTTGGATGGAAGAAGCAAAAGGACGGTAAAACTGATGTGACAAAGTTCTATTTAATGGGTGTTTAGATGGAAAATGGGGAGGGTAGAATAAACGCTCGATGTGACATAAAGTAGGGGTTTTACCACACTTTATGCAAATTTGCTTTACTCCACCCAACTAGGATAAATTGGGGAGTAGAATTTTGTATTTTGTGCTTTATTACTCTAACCCCCTCCTCTTTAATTTTGTTCTTGATTTGACCCTACTCCTCTTATGTAAAATTCCTATAGGTAATTCCATGAAGACCTCTTGATGAATAAATTAATTCTTTATAACTGATGCAGTCCCAATTTGATGCAATCAGGTTGTGTCAGTTGGTATCAGAGCATATTGGTCCTTAGAAGTTATATCTGCTTTGTTTTGAGCTCGTCTCCTTGATCATGCATCCCCGAAGAGTACGAGGTTGTAGGCAATTGGTTGAGAGCGATGTGGTGACTGAACCCGACCCACAAGATCTGGAAATCCAGAATTTGCATAAGCAAGTTGAGATCCTGACTTGGCGTTTGGACCAAATCGGACGAGATCAGTTATTTAATGAGACGACCTATGAAGGTGACGACGATTTTTCGGTTTGCGGTGATAGACTGGAGGATAATGGTGGTTTTGATGATCTGATTTACGATGGTGAGTCAAATGAAGACCGATCAGGGACGTTTATGAAGATGATAATGATGTCTATGATCAGATATTTGATATGTCTGAAGAATGTGGGTTTTGATGAGAATTTTTTTAAGAGATTCCAATTGTCAATAATGCCGAGATTGACATATCGAACGATATAGATTCAACAAAGGTATTTCAGGGTGCACATATGGTGGATCATATCTTAAAGGGTGTGGATGTTATAGATTATGCAGATAATGAGGAACATGATTTGCAATTAGTACATATGCCGGCAACTTGTTATTTAGATCCTTTCTGGGAAGGGATCCACCAGTGAGATCTAATACAGATCGAGTTGCGGGTCCAAATGTATTGCATAAATCAATGCTCCAAGCCAGTTGTTGCAAATTTACATATTTTTAAGTGCCACCATAATAAGATCAGAAGCGGATGCGGAAGAGGAAGAGAAAGCGGAAAAGAGGAAAATGGTAGATGTCGACTTGAGGTCGAGTCATTTTCAAGCGGGGGAGTCTTATGCAGGAGCAAAATGGCATATTCTAAAGGATCAATCTGGTATCTGCACTGCTCGTCAAGAAAGGGACTGATCTGAAGTCAGATCTGAGACTTCCAATCGAGATCTTTCAGCAGTAGGGTCGCCCAAACCAACTAAGATTTACTGGATTTTTCAAGAATTTTTTATTGATCCTAGGTGGGTCATTTGATCGTTCTTCTGGAAGTCAACTTTACTGCACTTGTTTTGACCTCATCCATCCATATTCTTGGATTTGAGACCAAATCACATGAAACTTGTTCTATAGGAAGATAAATTTGCTGCCTTGAGATCTGTGTCCTGATCAAACATCAGATCAGATCTTGGGCCCAAAGTGAACCAACTCCAGAGAAAAAATAGGCCTTCTAGCCTTATTTTTGTGATTTTCTTAACAGATCAGGACTATCGGGTGGTCCGATCTATTACATCTTGCTTCTTTGTACACTGTCAAAGGTGCTGCTTAAGTGTTCTTTGCTCCGATCAGGACTATTGGCGCTTTTGCGGACAATCCTTGATCTTATGACCTTCCTGTCTGCACTCGAAGTAGGTGCCCCATTTCCTGTGACACTAACTTACATCGTGACCTTTTCCACAAAAGTCCAACCTTATGCCACTTCCTATCTTCTATTTCTTTGATTGAGCATGATCTCCCAAATGGTCTCTCTTGTTTCCCAATGGCACTAATTTAGTCTCCCGCTTTATGTCTTCTATTACCTCCTCCGACACAAAAGCTTTCTTCAGTGCTTTGGCGTAAGTTTTCAGCTCATGTAGTTTCACATCTTTCTTAATGTCCGGTCTAAGGCCATTCACAAACCGTTCCATCTTTTCTCCTTTCGTAGCCACAAATGTCTCCGCAAAATGTGATAGTTCAGTGAACTTGAGAGCGTGGCTACTGTCAGTTTGCCTTGCACTGAGGTTTCAAACTCTCTTCTTCTGGGCCCTAATATGATCCGGAATAAACTTCTTTATGAATTCCTGTAACGACCTAGAATCCATGGCCCTTCGAATTCTGTGCCGAGACTCGTACGCATCACGCACATAAGTTAAATCAAAGATCACATAAAGATTCAGGCATTTATTAGCTTAAACCAACTTGTATTAAAAATCCAAATCTAATAAACAAATGTAACATTGTCCAAAAAATATAATTTGCAATTTCTATAAAATGAAATAATCTGAACCATCTATTAAATTTAAATATTCTTCATCTATGTGGCTTCGACGCTCAAGTACGCATCCCAAAGTCTATCTTCCGGTCATCACGGTTTTCCTTAGTCGCTAAGTTCTGGTTACCTGGATTGGGGCAAATCCACAAAATATCAGTACAACTGAGTGAATAGATATTCTAATCTATTTGTGCGTTTAAACATATACTTGATAAGATTACACAACAAATTAAAGTAACATCCCAAAGTCTTTGTCAAGCAAAGGTTGAAATCGGGGTCAAACAAACGACAACATCCGAGCCACCTGATAGCACTAGCCCAAATAAAATCGACCACCCATGTCCAAAATAAAACCATCCACCAAGGTCCAAAATAAGTCCATCCACCAAGGTCCAAAACCATCGACCACTAAGATCCAAAACCATCGACCACTTAGGTCCAAAATAAATCCCACCACAAAGGGCTAGAACCAGTAAACTGGTACCACAAAATCGACCTTTCCCAACAAGGTCCAACATCAACAATCCTCACAAAATCGGCCATACATGCTCGTGGTCTAGGGGTGTCCAAAAAGTTCCTCCAAACAAACAAAGTCATTGTATCTCAGTTTTCCAATCCAATAGCGAATATATATATATCTCATCAAAAATATGATATTTAGCATGTCCTAATGGGAAAATTCCATAATCAACCCCTTCTCAAATTATGTGGATCTAATCTGCCCCAGTCCAAATCAAAATTGGTGTATGAGATGAGAGTAGTCAATTACATAACTCACCCTTTATAGTTTTTAGGGAAATATTCAATTACCAAATTAATCACAAAATATACATACACAAATCATGAAATCCCAAAAAACAATGGTACATAACATGTATGATAATACATCATATGTTTCAAATCATAATTACTCAATTTATGAAATAAAGAAAGCAACTCCAACAATAAATATAGCAATAACAATTGAACAGCCCTAAATTGAAATTTCATAAAGTTTGAAATCCAAGGAATGGTCTCAAATTAATCAAAACAGGCCCAATTATGACAAATAATAAATATCAGGCCCTTTGTCTAAATTCTAGAAACTTAAGGGGACAAGGTAAATAATTTACCAGAAAGTTAAAGCTTGTCACATGTGGATTCCCTTATTCAAAACGTGTCCAGGTCACAACACCCTTCTTTATTTTCTTTTTATTTCCAACTCAAGTACAGAACCCATTCAAGACTTTGCGCTTCACACTTGCAGCAACAGGGATGCTTGGATAGTGGACCCCACTGGCCCAATCCATGATGGGACCTGATCTCCAAGGTCGCCCAGGGCCCCACAACAGGTTCTATTGTTCTGATTTGGCATCAGGTAGCCCTACTGGGCTCCGCAGCCCGAACAAGTACAGAAAATTTCATGAACAAGCCTCATGATTCCCAGAATTGGAGTTTATGGATGACTGGGTAGATGGGGCCCACTCCACATGGGGCCACCACCAGCCAGGTCGCCCCTGGGTCCCCTTCAAGATGTGGGGTCCTGATCTCTGATCAAGTCAAGCAGTGGGTCCCAGTAAGGGTGTCGACCAAACTGCTCTGTTCTTCCTTCAACCACGCCTCCTGGTTTTAAAGTGAATGGATGGTGGGCCAAACGGGGCCCACTTTGAATGGGTCCAGCACTACCATGGTCAACCATGGGTCCACTTCCGGACCCATGGACCAGATTGATCATCAGGTGGCCCACCTGGGCCCCACAATCCAAAACGTGAAATCAGTTCTAGACGACTGGTATTCTGGAATTCCTATTTCAGATATGGTTCTTCACCAGTTTTTGGAGGATTTGAGCTGGAAAGGGTATTCAATGATCCTACAACAATGATACATAGTTTTGCATGATTTCTACATATTAAAAGGAGGGTTTCAAACTCAAACAAGGGCTGCCATGGTCGACAAATACTGTAGCAGTCTACAAAACTTGAAAGATACTCATTGTATAACCATCTATATGCAATATCTCAACATAATAAAGAAATCAAAGATATACCAGGACAAAAACCAGAAATATAGAACCATACACAATTAGATTAGAATCTTCTACTCACCTCTAATGGCTGACTAGAAATTGGTTCTTCCTCCTAATTTCTTTAAGGCTAATACTAGACTAGGCTTTGGGTTGATCAATATATATATAAGCTAAAGTTAGAATCCTTCCCAAAGTCCTCTTTCTAATTTTATTATTTCCTTCTCACATGCCAATCCTATTACTAACAGAGTCTATGGTATAACCAATACAAGTCCCATTCAAATTCCTCTTATCAAACAATGGTCCCAAAAATCAAGAAAATTAAACAAAAAAATATCAAAAAATAATCTAGCCCTTATACTGGGCTTGGGGTATTACAATTCCTGCTTGAAGAAAGTCCAGGTGATCTCTGTTTCTTGCCCGTTAAACAATCTCTTAGCCACTTTCCACCATTCCTTCGCGTCGCCTTCAAGTTTAAATGCTGCAAGTATAGCCTTTTAATGTTCCGAACATCCCATAACCTCGAAGATACCCTCCATATGCTCCACCCATTTATTAGCATCGCAGTGGTTAGTAGTCTCTTCAAATCATTTGGGGCGGAATTCATTGAATCTCTTGTAAAGAGTATCACTTTCACGATCCCTGCCCCCATTATTACTGCCTCCGCCTGAGCCATATCTACTATTACTGTGTCCTTCACCATTCTCACTTTGGCGGGTACGAATAGCAGTGATCTGCTCTTGAACATGCGCATATGCCTTCATAAAATTCTCAAACATCAAACGGGCATATTCTGGCATTTCCATAGGTCCTCCATTTTGATTAGGGTTACCATTACTGTCATTGACCATTCTCTCTCTATTTCTACAAAAGGGTAAACATGTATCTTCACAATAACAACAAAACCATTCTTATCTAAGTTCTATACCCCACTCTAGTGTCCTCACCACGTATCCTAGGGTTGCTAATTCTTTTAATTGCCCAGATCTTATGCTCTTTGTCACGACCCGGAATCCGGGGCCCTTCAAATTTCGTGCCGAGACTCATAAGCATCACACACATAGGTTAAATCAAAGATCACATAAACATTCAGGCATTTATCAGCTTAAACCAACTTGTATTAAAAATCCAAATCTAATAAACAAATGTAACATTGTCCAATAAAAATAATTGCAATGTCTATAAAATGAAATAATCTGAACATTCTATTAAATCTAAATCTTCTTCATCTATGTGGCTTCGACGCTCAAGTACACATCCCAAAGTCTATCTCCCGGTCATCACGGTTTTCCTGAGTCGCTAAGTTCTGGTTACCTACATTGGGGTCAATCCACAAAATATCAGTACAACTATGTGAATAGATATTCTAATCTATTTGTGCATTTTAACATATACTTAGATAAGATTACATAACAAATTAAAATAAAATCCCAAGTCTCATTCAAGCAAGGTTTAAATCAGGTCAAACAAACGACAACCTCCTATCCACCTGATAGCACCAGCCCAAATAAAACCGACCACCAAGGTCCAAAACCATCGACCACTAAGGTCCAAAATAAATCCAACCACCAAAATCCAAAACCATCAACCACTAAGGTCCAAAACAGCAAACAGATACCACAAAATCGACCTTTCCCAAAAAGGCCCAACATCAACAATCCTCACAAAATCGGCCATACATGCTCGTGGTCTAGGGGTGTCCAGAAAGTTCCTCCAAACAAACAAAGTCACCGTATCTCAGTTTTTCCAATCAAATAGCAAATTTATGTCTCATAAAAAATATGATATTTAGCATGTTCTCAACATTAGTAATGGCTAAATCCATAATCAACCTCTTCTCAAATTATGTGGATTTAATCTGCCCCAGTCCGAATCAAAATTGGTGTACGAGATGAGAGAGGTCAATTACATAGCTCACCCTTTATAGTTTTGAGGGAATTATTCAATTACCAACTCTACCACAAGATATGCATATATAAACCACACAATCCACTATATGTGATCCCCAAATAACAAGGACATAAGCATATTAACCCACATACATATTTCAAGTCACCACATATTCAAATAACAGTGCCCAAAAAACAGACTTGACCAATCAAAAACTAAAGGAAACCATTCAAATGATTTGCAAATAATAACAATGAATAAAAAAGCCTTTGTTTGCAATTTCAGAAAACTTAGGACTCATCTATAGCATTCTCCACATTCAACAATTTATTTAAATAAGCCAAAGGGTTTAATCATAATTTCTTAAGACTGGAAGGACCTCGCATATTCAGACTTTATATAAAGCTGGAAATTCCTACCCAAAACCCTCTCTTGATAAATTCCCAAGAAATTAATTCACAAGGGCCTAATCTGAGTTTATTATAAACTACCAGGGCCTATTCCAAATTTTTAGAAACTCAAGTAGCCACGTTAGGATCCTTACAGAACTCTATTTTCTGTGCACAAGGGCCTCACGTTTGGTATATTCAGACTAGTTGGATAATGGGCCCCACTTGTCCAAACCTAAGATGGACCTAAACACCAAGATCGCCCATCAGTCCTCTACCCATTGAATGGATCTGATCTCTGGTCATGTGGGCCAGGGGGTCCCACTAAGGCATGTCGACATTCAGCCAAAAACCTGCAAACTGCCGCCTCCCTTCTAACAAAGCAATTGGATGGAGACCCAGCTGGGACCCACTCCATATGGGTCCACCACCCCAAGGGTCGCCCAAGGGTCTCCTTTCACATCCATGGTCTTGATCATTCATCAAGTGGGCCATGGGGTCCCACAACCACATGACCCAAATTGGTTTTGACGTGCTGAAACTGGAAAAAACCCAGTTCTGACTTGGATTCCTTGCTGTATTGTGATCTCTTGCCATTGGAAGCCATAGCTAAGAATCATACTAATTCTAGGGAATCAGAACATCGAATCTTACCACATGAAAATGAGTTTTCTGTTCTCAACCCTTTGTCTGGGACGTCAGCAGGGGTGGTCTGGTACTGTAACAGTCCATTGATTGAGGGAAATTCAATTATCTAGTATTTAATAGTGCTAACAGAGATGGAGAGAATCAAACAACAAGAATTGCAAGACAACAAATTACTAATTTAAGCCTTATAGAATTGACTTCTTTGTCTACGAAGAGAAACAAACAATCTCACACATGCAGCTAAGGACTTATACTCACCATAAAGTAGAGGAAGGAAAAATATACACGAGCAAAGCCTGAAATTCAGAACCACACCATTAGATCAGAATTTCTACTCACCTGCTATGGCTGACTAGAACTGGTTCTTCCTCCTAATTTCTTCAAGGCTAATACTGAACTAGGCTTTGGGTTGATGGAAAAGAAAGTGGAAAAGAGAGAGAATAGCTAGAGAGAGGCTTGGGGTCGATCAATATATAAAAGCTAGAAGTTAGAATCCTTCCCAAAGTCCTCTTTCTAATTTTATTATTTCCTTCCCACAGGCTAATCCTATTCCTAACATTACCAGGAATCTATGGTATAACCAACACAACTCCCACTCGAAGTCCTCCATCAAACTATGGGTCCCAATAATTAAGATAATTAAATATTAAATATAAAAATAATAATAATCTAGCCCTTATACTGGGCCCGGGGCATTACAGAGTAGAGCTCCAATTCCTTCTTTAGCTGATTGCATTTAGGAACTACTTCGTGAAGAACAACGCCAGATGACAAAGGTTACTCTTGAACAAAAAGTAGCATTGTTCCAATTGCCTATGTTGCTAAAGGAAGGCCACATCCCTGGGACATGGGTAAAGTGAACAGCTACAATTGCAATAACTATGGTCACTATGCCTTTCATTGCAGACATAAAACTTGTAAACATGGCAAAGCATCTGGTCATGTCATTTCGGAATGCCAAAAACGTCCATAGTCTCCGGCTTCTCGGGCCTACGCTGCCACTGTTGCTCCTCCTATCACTTTCGATCGGGGTGATTCTTCCTATGCACCCCTTACCTTTAACAGATGTTTTTGTTTCACCAAGGTTGACTACAAATCTAGTTTTTGTTGGTCAACCAGTTGAGAACAATTACAATATCTCATTCATTTCCTCTAGTTGTGTTGTGCATGTTGGAAGTAGGTGGGCCTCGGGGACAGATTTTCAAAACTTTTGACCCACTTGACTCAGGGATCAAGTATCCATAAGGCCAAACACTATATCCAGGATGTATAACCCTCGATCTCATGATCATGTACAGTAAAAATTCTATCAAAAAAGATAGAAACAAGTAGCACTAAACATCCATAACGATCCATAACATGCACGGAGTAGATCATACCTTTGGAGCCCGGTAGTGCTCTAATGGAGAACTTTATGACTTTCTTTGATGTAGAACTCTTCTACAAAATAAAATCAGAATCTTCAACACCTCTTAGCCTTCGACGCTATGACCCAAATCAGATCTCTTTTCTCAAGAAGATCGGTGGAATCTCCAAGAGAAAACCCAACTCGAAACTCCAAGGAACTAGAAAAGGAATAGAGGAGAGAGATGAGAAACAATTGCACACAAAAGGGGCTGGACGTTTTCTCCAATTGATGGACGTCCAAGAGGGGTTAATTCCCTTTTATAACCATTCAAGCCTCCTCCTTTCCTAATTGAAATAGAAGTCTCACTTCCACAACAATTAGTAAGTATACTATTACCACTATTAGAAGTCCTACTCCAAATAGAAATAGTAACTTTCTAATTCCTTCCTTTTAGAGCTTAAGTAGGATTAGTATCTTTCTAATAACTTGGGCTAGCGTGGGGACCACTAGGGATTCCATAGAAAGTTGGCTCCAACTGGGACACCGCGACCCACATCTCATGTGCAATCCGGGTCCACAGTTAATTGCAAATAACACTACTATATAAATGCAATTGCACTCCAGTCTTAGGAATAAATTACAACGAAGACCCTAAACTTCCCGATTACCACAAGTAGGCCCCTCTATCAATATCCATGGATCAGTTGGAATAAATCCGTCTCTTCCAATCTTAGTTCCACATCTTATTATCCTTAAGCCCCAATTAATCACAGTGATCATCAGTACCATCCAATTAACTCTTAATCGAGTTGGGTGCGCACTTACTAATGATAAATCCATTAATTGGCACAAGGGGATAATAGAGATAGATTCTATCTTGATCATTCAATGTTCCCACAGTCCTACTACCACATACCCAAGACACCAAGGTGTTGACCTATAGTTGGCCTCACTCATTGGTGACTCAAAGCAAATGAATAGATAAAAACTTGAGTTCATCAATGTCTCAGGATTGAGAGCCTATTGCTAGGGAATTATGAGAGCAGACCTTATTATTGAGCCAGAATTCCATAAGATGCTTCTTATGGTCCTTCAATACATCCAATGTACCAGTACCATGATCCAGAATCTTACATTCTGATATCGAGATAAATCACACTATCTCATAGTGATCAAAGTGCTGCAACCTTATCAGATGAAATGCCTAGTCTTATCACTGGTTGTGAAGATATTTAAGTATAAGATTTGTGACATGTCTCTCGTGTGTGAATCTCATCCATACACATATATCACATCTAATATACTAATAGGACCCGCTTCAACTCATGAACCATTATGTCATATGTATTGGTCATGTGCATGAAGTAATAAAATAACATTCATCTCATGAAAGTAAAGCATGATTTTATTGATAAATAAAGAAATTAATCAATTTATCACATCAACTGATGGATTGAGTCCATACAATCTAACAGTGCAAGACCGGGAGTTGGGGAAGGTGATCGCAAGGGGGCCTAGACATGGAAGACTATTCCCCCTTTATGTGCCCTCACATTTGGAGAATAAACCTACAAATAAATTGTTTTGCTTTTCTTTTTAGAATAATTGTCAAATGTGGCATAATAGACTAGGACATCCAAATGTCACATTTTTGTCAAGTTTGTTCAATTTTGGGTTATTAAACAAATCTGGTGCTTGTGTTTCTTTTGATTGCAGTGCATATAAGTGAGGAAAATGTAAAATACTTCCTTTTCAACACTCTACACCATGTAGTAAAGAAAGTTTTGACTTAATTCACAGTGATGTTTGGGGAATCGCTCTTCACATCTTTCACGGTTATTATAAATACTGTCGATTTTATTGATGACTACAGTCAGTTTTGACATGTCCATACACTCCACAACAAAATGGAGTTGCTAAGAGGAAAATAGACATCTTCTTGATGTCATTTGAACACTTCTGATTGAATTTTCAGTTCCTACCCATTTTTGGGCTGAAGCTCTCACAACTGGAGTCCATCTCATCAATCAGCTTCCATCTCCTTCAATTAACGATGAAAACTTCTATTTCTGACTGCACAAGATAAATCCTACCTTTGATCATCTTCATACTTTCGGTTTGTATGTTTTCTTCTTCCTCCTCCAATTGAAAGGACAAAATTAACTGCCCAATCTGCCAACTACACCTTCTTAGGTCATGCCCATCATCAGAAGGGTTTTATATGTTATGATCGTATTGCTAGACGCACCAGGATTTCACTTTGTCATTATTTAACAAAAATTAATACTTTTTTTCCAAAATGAACCATTAGAATCTACTTCTAGAGTCTTGTTGCCAGATTTTTCTGACGAAACAACGATTTCTAGGTTTAGACATGATTGTGTGTATCACAGATGAGAAAAGGCTATCACTACAGGCCGCACTGTCAAGACCCTCCACTGACCGATGGTCTATTGCGACCTATGATGCCCAGATACGGTAGGGACACGCCATAGACATGGCGGGGATACGGATTTTACATATAAAAAGTGAAGTATCGGATACGATACGTTGCCCATTTTGAAGTATCCGTGCATCATAGATTGCGACTAGTATCTTGTGTCGTTCTTCTTGAATCTCTCATCCTCCTGATCGATATGGTTTTGCAAGTGAATGGCCACCCTCTCGTCTACATCCATACCCAAATCCTATTCATAGGTTGTTGCAAGAACTGAATGCGATAGAGAAGAATCACACTTGGGATATTGTGGATTGTTGTTAGACCCCGACCCAGACCAACTCGATTAGTACTAATTAAGTAAACGTTTAGTCTTAAGTGAGTCTTAGTACTAGTTGGGTTAGAATGTGATTAGACTTAGTCTGGATTATAGCTTTGGGGATTTTGAGGACGTTTAGTATGAGTCAGACACGCTCAGGGACGCCCTGAGTGCACGTGTAAGAATGGGTTTTTGTGCTAGATCTTTGTTGTGGATGTGATTTTTAGTTCTCTTGAATGGTTTTATTATTTATGGCAACTTTCGTTTTTAAGCTGCTTGCATTTGAGGCCCAGAAGCCCAAGTTTTGGCCCAATAAGGGTAAATCTGTCTTTGCATGTAAATCTGGGCACACTTTTCGAAGTCGTGAAACTATGTCAAAATAATACTTTTCCGAAACTAGATTTTTCGACGATCGTTTTGTTCTTCTTCGTCGATTCCATCCGGGGCCCACAAGACCATGTTCCAGGCGTCCCAAGTTTCACTGCTAAAGGGACCCACCTCCAGACACTATATATACTCTCTTTCTCCTTCATTTGCCCTTTTTCCCAAATCCTGCAACGTTTTGCCCTAGAGTGGAGAGGTGAAGCAAGCTTCTTCTTGATCTTTTTCCCTTGAAATCATCTAGCTAGAAGGCTCCATTTTTCGATCCAAGACCACCATCCTCTTCCTCTCGTCTCAAGCTACAGCTGGAGTGTTTTTGGAGTCAAGCCACTGCACTATTCATCATCTTCTACTTTTATTCTTCTTGTTTGGCTAGCTCAAGGTTGGTGTCCTTCTTCATTCTTTCCATTTGATGTTCTTTAGCTCACCTAGAGCTTGTTTTCATGGTTTTCAAACCCATTTTCGAAATGGGGATTTGTGATGGCCAAAAATGTTGATTTTTGTATGCTCCATTTTGGGGGTTTTGTGTAGATCTCGTGGAGCACCCCTTTCTTGTTGATTTTGAGAAGCTTTGGCTTGGCTTTGGTTAAAGGCAAGTAAACCTTTTAGTTCTCCTTAGTGCATTTCAAGTTTTTGGGCATTGTTACTTTTGGAAATGTTGTTTATCATCAAGCTTATCTTTCTTGCATATTATTAATCTCTTTTAGTTTGTTTTAAGCTTGATAAGCAAGAGTACTAATTTCTCCATTTTATTTAGAAGTTTGTCTTGAATGGAAGTGAAGAAGTGAATGAAGTGTGGAAAAAAAATTGAAATTCCGAAGTTCTACCGGTAGGGGTATTTCAACCGGAAGTTCTACCGGTAGAAAGGGCCCAAATTTTGACAGAGAGTGGAGGAAATTAAAAAACCCCAAGTTCTACCAGAAGTTCTACCGGTAGAAATGGCTCAGATTTCGGCAGAGAGTGAGAAAAAAACTGTGAACCGCAGTTCTACCGGAAGTTCTACCGGTAGAAACGGCCCAAATTGTGGCAGAGAGTTGAGAAAAACTGTGAACCGCAGTTCTACCGGAAGTTCTACCGGTAGAAGTGCTTCAACCGGAAGTTCTACCGGTAGAAGCACTTCAACCGGAAGTTCTACCGGTAGAACATCTTCTACCGGAATTTCTACCGGTAGAGAGGCATGAACCACACCAAAAAGTACTGTTTTGAAGGATTTTGCAGGAATGAAAACTAGACTTGGTCTTAGACCCTTTTTATTGACCTTGTGCACTTGAAATTTCTAAAATGTAATATACCTTCGGGGACACCAAGTTTTATTGAATTTCGACATTTGGTTTTCAATTCCACAAGGGTCAAAGATGTGGTCTTAGCCTGTGCTTGATAAAGTTATGTTTGAACCTTTGTTTGTGATGCTTTATGCACCATCGTGTTCTCGTCTGATTTCCAAGTGCAAGTCGTTTTCAAGATGTGTTTCAAGAATCAAAAAGGGAATCATTTCTTAAGTTTGTAAGCATTAACACCATGCTATTTTGCTAGTCTTGCCACGTCGTGCTCGTTAAATGATTTCCCTCTTGTTTTGTCGTGTTTTCGATCGCGTATTGCCGTGTTTTGTGCATTCATGATATAAGTGAATTTCACTGAGCTTGGACCGCCCTTTTAGCTTGATCCACTACCTGGGGGTCCTTAAACTCGTGGACTGTCTGCAGACTAGTCGTGTCTTGAATGACACATCGTGCGTGTTCGTGGTCCGGTTCCGCGGCCGGATACCCCGTCTACCTTGTGTGGCGTGGGATCGTGTTTCTTGTCGTGCTTGTCGTGCGTGCTTGCTCTTGTCATCATGTATGACGGAGAAAGGATGAGCTCATGTGGATTTATCTTTTCATGATATTATATGTATTCGTGCTAGTTTCGTAAGCATTGAAACGTGTATTTAAACTTTGAACTGTTTTAGCATTATTCCAATTATTCATGTCTAAATTGTTTATTTGCCAAACCGTCGTGTTTGATGCTTGTATTTTGGTGTCCAGGTGCCGGTGGTTTCGCGCGTGACGAGGAGTGCCCGGAGGAGGCTGTTGAGCCACCCCCAGCACTCGAGTGGCAGCCCAACGACGTCATCTAGACGCCGGTCGGGATCGTGATTCTCGTTTCACCTAGCTCGGGTTTTGTCGGGTTGTTCTTTTTGGGATTCCATATGTTGTATTGGCCTTTGTTGGCCTCTTGGGGGTTGTGTAACTTGCAAGTAAAACACTTTGTCTAAATGTTAAACTTTATTTCATGCTAGGAATGCTTTGATGACATTCTCTTTTGATACCTTGTCTCGATGTTAATTATTGATCTTGTATGGTGATTGTTTAAGAATGGTGTGATGAGTTTTGCTACACGCTTCCGCATATCAATTCGTGTGAGCTCGACCCGTGTCATGGGATCCTCACCGCGGAAACCTGTGGGAAAAAGATCAAAACAGCGGCGGTATTTGTTATGTTCGATTAATTATGCCGCCGTGGCGCAGTCGCGGGCCCGGGTCCCGGTCCGGGGTCGCGACAGGACTGGTATCAGAGCGGGACATGTTTCAGGCAGTTAAAAGAAACTAGAAAGTCTTAGGAACGTGGCGAGGATTCGTGAGTTCGATAGAATGTTTGTCTAGACAACATGACCAACCCAAATCTGTCGATATATGTGCTAACAAATTGTCTTGCAGCATCATGCCTCCACGTAAAGCTCCGAATCATAATGCTTCGGGCAGTAATCAGAATGAGACAGAACCGACTGAGAATCCTACTGCTACTCAGTTCCAACAACTCATGCAGGCCATGTTAGAGCAACAGAGACAAGCCAATGAAACACAAGCCAAATTTCAAGAGCAAATGGCTAAGAAAGATGAAGAGATGGCTCAAGTACAGAGGCAACTTCTAGAAGTCCTCCAAAATAGACCTCAACATCAAGCCCCACCAAATGTGGTATACCAGAATAGGGCTGATGATGTCAATGTTCTCTTTGAAAGATTTCGGAAGAGGGGACCCAAGGAGTTCTCGGGTCAAGAGGACCCTTTGACGGCTGATGATTGGCTCGCGAACACGGCTAAGATTTTTGACGTTTTTGTTTGCACTGGCAGGGAGAGGGTGAACCTCACGGCTTCTCTATTTTATGGGCTTGCAGACGATTGGTGGCAGACGGTCAAAGAGCCATACCAAGTCATGGCGGATGAGGTTGCTTGGACAACCTTCAAGACACATTTCACAGACAAGTACATCCCCTCCCATGTTAAGAGACAGAAGGCAATTGAATTCCAACAGTTGAAGCAAGGAAGTATGTCCGTTTTGGAGTATGTCACGAAGTTTGAGAGGCTTGCCAGATATGCTAACGAGCTTATTCACACTGAACAGAAAAAGATAACTAAGTTTTTGGAAGGACTGAATCCCATTCTCAAGAGGGATGTTTCGGGAATAATCCCACCAGTCACCTTTGATGAAGCAGTTAGTCGGGCATACAAATTTGAAGAGTTTAACAACGAGATTATCCAGGATAGAAAGCAGCACTACCAGCAGCAAAACCAAAGACAGCAAAGTGGCAAGAAGCCAAGGCAAGAACAGACTCAAGTTAGACAGTCTGGTTGTAATCATTGTGGAAAGAATCACCCTACCCACGAATGCCGCAAGGCAACGGGTGCTTGCTTCAGGTGTGGAGGAATGGACCATGCAATCAAGGATTGCCCACACCTCCAGAGTCAAGCCAACCGATATCAGCAGCCAAGGCAGATAGCACCACAGAATCAAGCCATACCAGTTCAGATGAGACCACCACAGCAACATCAGCAACAAGGCAGGCAAGTACAAAACCAGAATGCTCGTCCACCGCAGAATAGGAACAATCAGGGCAGACAGATTCAGCAGCAGAACAGGCCACACCAGCAGGGACGTGTATACAATATCAACCGTGCTGACGCTGAAGCAGCAGGTGACGTAATAGAAGGTAAACTTCTTGTGTGTGGAGTAGAAGCACAGATCTTATTTGATCCAGGATCCACACACTCCTTTCTATCACCTTTGTTTGCAAAGAAGATTGATGCACAGCATGCAGAATTGGACTATAATTTGACTGTCACTACACCCGTAGGTAGACATGTTGTTTGTACCACCTTTTACCCTAGTTGTCAGATTTTGTTAGGAGATATCAATTTACCGGCCAACCTCATAATTTTAGACATGCATGATTTTGACATTATCTTAGGCATGGATTGGTTAGAGACCTACCATGCTACCATGGATTGTTTTGGTAAGACCATTACCTTCAGATTGCAAGGGCCACAGACAGAGTTGATGTTTCAGGGAAATAGGAAAAAGTGTTCCAGTGGGTTCATTTCGGCTTTAAAAGCCAACAGATTGGTGAGCAGTGGTTGTGAGGCATTTTTAGCGTTTATCACGGAGGATAAACAGTCCCAAGGGGTGGAGGATATCCCCGTAGTGTGTGAATTTCCAGATGTTTTTCCAGAAGAAATCCCGGGTTTACCACCAGTTAGAGAAGTTGAGTTTACTATTGAACTCCTTCCAGGGACTGCACCGATCTCAATTGCACCTTACAGGATGGCTCCTGCAGAGTTGGGTGAATTGAAACTTCAGTTGCAAGAATTGTTGAGCAAAGGCTTCATTAGGCCAAGTGTTTCACCGTGGGGAGCGCCAGTTCTTTTTGTGAAGAAGAAGGATGGAAGTCTTAGAATGTGCATCGACTATAGAAGATTGAACCATGTGACTGTCAAGAACAAATACCCCTTGCCAAGGATAGATGAATTGTTTGACCAATTACAAGGAGCATCGCACTTTTACAAGATAGACTTGAGGTCAGGGTATCATCAGTTGCGGGTTAGAGAGTCCGATGTGGCGAAGACAGCTTTCCGAACGAGATATGGGCATTACGAGTTCTTAGTGATGCCCTTTGGCTTGACAAATGCGCCCGCAGTCTTCATGGCTCTCATGAACAAGGTCTTTGCAGAGTACCTAGATCACTCTACTGTGGTGTTCATTGATGATGTCCTCGTGTATTCTAAGAGTAAGGAGGAGCATGAAGAGCACTTGAGGACGTCATTGCAGCTTTTGAGAGACCACCAGCTCTATGCTAAGTTGAACAAGTGTGAATTCTGGCTAGAGCAAGTTTCCTTTTTGGGTCACATCATTTCGAGAGAAGGATTAGCAGTAGATCCAGCCAAGATAGAAGCAGTCATTGAATGGAAGAGGCCTAGCAGTGTGACAGAAATTAGAAGCTTTTTGGGGTTAGCAGGATATTATCGAAGATTTGTCCAAGGATTTTCGTCCATTACAGCTCCATTGACGAAGTTGACCCGGAAAAATGTCCCTTTTGTTTGGACTGATCAGTGTGAAGGAAGTTTTCAGGAGTTGAAGAAGAGGTTAACCACAGCCCCAATCCTCACATTACCATCGGGCAGCGGTGGATTTGTTGTGTTTACGGATGCATCCAACGTGGGATTAGGATGTGTTTTGATGCAAGATGGCAAGGTGATTGCCTATGGTTCGAGACAGTTGAAGAATCATGAGGTAAACTATGCAACTCATGACTTGGAGTTAGCGGCAGTAGTTTTTGCTTTGAAAATGTGGCGACACTACCTCTATGGAGCGAAGTTTGAAGTCCATTCAGACCACCGAAGTTTGTAATATCTGTTTTCACAGAAGGAATTGAATATGAGGCAGAGACGGTGGATGGAGTATATTAAGGATTATGACTTCCCAATCAAGTATCATCCAGGCAAAGTGAATGTGGTAGCAGATGCATTGAGTAGAAAGTCAGCAGTGATGGCGAGTTTGAGAGGAGTTAGTGTTCTCCAACAGCTTGAAGAATTTGGAGTGGAGGTACAACACTTGAGGAGAGGAGTTTTGTTGGCAAATATGACCGTGACTGAACCTACCTTCATCCAGAGAATCAAAGATAGTCAGTTGCAAGACCCGGAATTGGCCAAGATTGTAGATCAGATTGCAGAACGTCCAGATTTCAGGATTTCGGATGGAGTGTTGTATTTTCGTGACCGGTTGTGTGTACCGAATGTTGATGATTTGAAGAATGAAATTATGATTGAAGCTCACCATACTAGATACTCTATACATCCGGGTAGCACGAAGATGTACCATAACCTGAAGAATAGATTTTGGTGGAATAATATGAAGAGAGAGATAGCAGCTTTTGTGTCTCGCTGCTTAACTTGTCAGATGATCAAGGCAGAACACCAGAAGCCTCCTGGGTTGTTACAGCCTTTGGAGATTCCGGAGTGGAAATGGGAGCATATCACTATGGATTTTGTCTCCGGTTTGCCTAATACCAAGAGAGGGAACAATGCAATTTGGATTATAGTTGATCGTCTTACGAAGTCTGCGCACTTCCTTCCGATGAAGACTGGGAATATGATGCATATGGCACCACTCGCTAGACTATTCATCGATGAGATCGTTAGTAAGCATGGCCAGCCCGTCTCCATCACTTCCGACAGAGATAGCAGATTTGTTTCGAGGTTTTGGAAATCTCTTCTTGAATCCATGGGTTCCAAACTTCAGTTCAGCACAGCGTATCATCCTCAGACCGATGGTCAGTCAGAGCGGACGATACAGACTCTTGAAGATATGCTACGTGCTTGTGTGTTGGATTTCAAGGTCCAGTGGGATGAGAACCTACCTCTTTGTGAGTTCGCGTACAACAATAGCTACCATTCTAGCATTGGAATGGCACCTTTCGAGGCACTCTATGGTAGGAGATGCAGAACTCCAGTTTGTTGGGAAGAAGTCGGTGTGCGTAGTTTTCATGGACCGACGATAGTTGGAGAGACAAGCGACAAGGTTAAGCAGATTCAGGATAGATTGAAGATCGCTCGAAGCAGACAAAAAAGTTATGCTGACACTCGCCGGAGAGAATTGCAATTTGAAGTGGGTGACAAAGTGTTCTTGAAAGTCTCACCGGTCAGAGGTACTCTAAGATTTGGAAAGAAAGGAAAATTGTCCAGCAGATACATTGACCCATATGAGATTTTGAGCAAGATTGGAAATGTCACTTACAGACTTGCGTTACCGCCGGAACTCTCCGGGGTACATAATGTTTTTCATGTCTCCATGCTCAAGAAATATGTTCACAGTCCTTCTCACATTATTCCACACGAGCCTTTAGAGATTCGAGAAGACGCGTCGTATGTGGAGAAACCGGTTAGAATCATCGACACCAAAGAGCATGAATTGAGGAATCGGACTGTCCATTGGGTCAAGGTACTTTGGGAGAACCACGAGCCAGAAGAAGCCACATGGGAATTGAGAGATCAAGTCCAAAAGAAGTATCCACACCTGTTACCAGAGGTAAAATTATTTATATTTGGCGGACCAAATATCCTAAGGGGTGGAGGATTGTTAGACCCCGACCCAGACCAACTCGATTAGTACTAATTAAGTAAACGTTTAGTCTTAAGTGAGTCTTAGTACTAGTTGGGTTAGAATGTGATTAGACTTAGTCTGGATTATAGCTTTGGGGATTTTGAGGACGTTTAGTATGAGTCAGACACGCTCAGGGACGCCCTGAGTGCACGTGTAAGAATGGGTTTTTGTGCTAGATCTTTGTTGTGGATGTGATTTTTAGTTCTCTTGAATGGTTTTATTATTTATGGCAACTTTCGTTTTTAAGCTGCTTGCATTTGAGGCCCAGAAGCCCAAGTTTTGGCCCAATAAGGGTAAATCTGTCTTTGCATGTAAATCTGGGCACACTTTTCGAAGTCGTGAAACTATGTCAAAATAATACTTTTCCGAAACTAGATTTTTCGACGATCGTTTTGTTCTTCTTCGTCGATTCCATCCGGGGCCCACAAGACCATGTTCCAGGCGTCCCAAGTTTCACTGCTAAAGGGACCCACCTCCAGACACTATATATACTCTCTTTCTCCTTCATTTGCCCTTTTTCCCAAATCCTGCAACGTTTTGCCCTAGAGTGGAGAGGTGAAGCAAGCTTCTTCTTGATCTTTTTCCCTTGAAATCATCTAGCTAGAAGGCTCCATTTTTCGATCCAAGACCACCATCCTCTTCCTCTCGTCTCAAGCTACAGCTGGAGTGTTTTTGGAGTCAAGCCACTGCACTATTCATCATCTTCTACTTTTATTCTTCTTGTTTGGCTAGCTCAAGGTTGGTGTCCTTCTTCATTCTTTCCATTTGATGTTCTTTAGCTCACCTAGAGCTTGTTTTCATGGTTTTCAAACCCATTTTCGAAATGGGGATTTGTGATGGCCAAAAATGTTGATTTTTGTATGCTCCATTTTGGGGGTTTTGTGTAGATCTCGTGGAGCACCCCTTTCTTGTTGATTTTGAGAAGCTTTGGCTTGGCTTTGGTTAAAGGCAAGTAAACCTTTTAGTTCTCCTTAGTGCATTTCAAGTTTTTGGGCATTGTTACTTTTGGAAATGTTGTTTATCATCAAGCTTATCTTTCTTGCATATTATTAATCTCTTTTAGTTTGTTTTAAGCTTGATAAGCAAGAGTACTAATTTCTCCATTTTATTTAGAAGTTTGTCTTGAATGGAAGTGAAGAAGTGAATGAAGTGTGGAAAAAAAATTGAAATTCCGAAGTTCTACCGGTAGGGGTATTTCAACCGGAAGTTCTACCGGTAGAAAGGGCCCAAATTTTGACAGAGAGTGGAGGAAATTAAAAAACCCCAAGTTCTACCAGAAGTTCTACCGGTAGAAATGGCTCAGATTTCGGCAGAGAGTGAGAAAAAAACTGTGAACCGCAGTTCTACCGGAAGTTCTACCGGTAGAAACGGCCCAAATTGTGGCAGAGAGTTGAGAAAAACTGTGAACCGCAGTTCTACCGGAAGTTCTACCGGTAGAAGTGCTTCAACCGGAAGTTCTACCGGTAGAAGCACTTCAACCGGAAGTTCTACCGGTAGAACATCTTCTACCGGAATTTCTACCGGTAGAGAGGCATGAACCACACCAAAAAGTACTGTTTTGAAGGATTTTGCAGGAATGAAAACTAGACTTGGTCTTAGACCCTTTTTATTGACCTTGTGCACTTGAAATTTCTAAAATGTAATATACCTTCGGGGACACCAAGTTTTATTGAATTTCGACATTTGGTTTTCAATTCCACAAGGGTCAAAGATGTGGTCTTAGCCTGTGCTTGATAAAGTTATGTTTGAACCTTTGTTTGTGATGCTTTATGCACCATCGTGTTCTCGTCTGATTTCCAAGTGCAAGTCGTTTTCAAGATGTGTTTCAAGAATCAAAAAGGGAATCATTTCTTAAGTTTGTAAGCATTAACACCATGCTATTTTGCTAGTCTTGCCACGTCGTGCTCGTTAAATGATTTCCCTCTTGTTTTGTCGTGTTTTCGATCGCGTATTGCCGTGTTTTGTGCATTCATGATATAAGTGAATTTCACTGAGCTTGGACCGCCCTTTTAGCTTGATCCACTACCTGGGGGTCCTTAAACTCGTGGACTGTCTGCAGACTAGTCGTGTCTTGAATGACACATCGTGCGTGTTCGTGGTCCGGTTCCGCGGCCGGATACCCCGTCTACCTTGTGTGGCGTGGGATCGTGTTTCTTGTCGTGCTTGTCGTGCGTGCTTGCTCTTGTCATCATGTATGACGGAGAAAGGATGAGCTCATGTGGATTTATCTTTTCATGATATTATATGTATTCGTGCTAGTTTCGTAAGCATTGAAACGTGTATTTAAACTTTGAACTGTTTTAGCATTATTCCAATTATTCATGTCTAAATTGTTTATTTGCCAAACCGTCGTGTTTGATGCTTGTATTTTGGTGTCCAGGTGCCGGTGGTTTCGCGCGTGACGAGGAGTGCCCGGAGGAGGCTGTTGAGCCACCCCCAGCACTCGAGTGGCAGCCCAACGACGTCATCTAGACGCCGGTCGGGATCGTGATTCTCGTTTCACCTAGCTCGGGTTTTGTCGGGTTGTTCTTTTTGGGATTCCATATGTTGTATTGGCCTTTGTTGGCCTCTTGGGGGTTGTGTAACTTGCAAGTAAAACACTTTGTCTAAATGTTAAACTTTATTTCATGCTAGGAATGCTTTGATGACATTCTCTTTTGATACCTTGTCTCGATGTTAATTATTGATCTTGTATGGTGATTGTTTAAGAATGGTGTGATGAGTTTTGCTACACGCTTCCGCATATCAATTCGTGTGAGCTCGACCCGTGTCATGGGATCCTCACCGCGGAAACCTGTGGGAAAAAGATCAAAACAGCGGCGGTATTTGTTATGTTCGATTAATTATGCCGCCGTGGCGCAGTCGCGGGCCCGGGTCCCGGTCCGGGGTCGCGACAGGACTGGTATCAGAGCGGGACATGTTTCAGGCAGTTAAAAGAAACTAGAAAGTCTTAGGAACGTGGCGAGGATTCGTGAGTTCGATAGAATGTTTGTCTAGACAACATGACCAACCCAAATCTGTCGATATATGTGCTAACAAATTGTCTTGCAGCATCATGCCTCCACGTAAAGCTCCGAATCATAATGCTTCGGGCAGTAATCAGAATGAGACAGAACCGACTGAGAATCCTACTGCTACTCAGTTCCAACAACTCATGCAGGCCATGTTAGAGCAACAGAGACAAGCCAATGAAACACAAGCCAAATTTCAAGAGCAAATGGCTAAGAAAGATGAAGAGATGGCTCAAGTACAGAGGCAACTTCTAGAAGTCCTCCAAAATAGACCTCAACATCAAGCCCCACCAAATGTGGTATACCAGAATAGGGCTGATGATGTCAATGTTCTCTTTGAAAGATTTCGGAAGAGGGGACCCAAGGAGTTCTCGGGTCAAGAGGACCCTTTGACGGCTGATGATTGGCTCGCGAACACGGCTAAGATTTTTGACGTTTTTGTTTGCACTGGCAGGGAGAGGGTGAACCTCACGGCTTCTCTATTTTATGGGCTTGCAGACGATTGGTGGCAGACGGTCAAAGAGCCATACCAAGTCATGGCGGATGAGGTTGCTTGGACAACCTTCAAGACACATTTCACAGACAAGTACATCCCCTCCCATGTTAAGAGACAGAAGGCAATTGAATTCCAACAGTTGAAGCAAGGAAGTATGTCCGTTTTGGAGTATGTCACGAAGTTTGAGAGGCTTGCCAGATATGCTAACGAGCTTATTCACACTGAACAGAAAAAGATAACTAAGTTTTTGGAAGGACTGAATCCCATTCTCAAGAGGGATGTTTCGGGAATAATCCCACCAGTCACCTTTGATGAAGCAGTTAGTCGGGCATACAAATTTGAAGAGTTTAACAACGAGATTATCCAGGATAGAAAGCAGCACTACCAGCAGCAAAACCAAAGACAGCAAAGTGGCAAGAAGCCAAGGCAAGAACAGACTCAAGTTAGACAGTCTGGTTGTAATCATTGTGGAAAGAATCACCCTACCCACGAATGCCGCAAGGCAACGGGTGCTTGCTTCAGGTGTGGAGGAATGGACCATGCAATCAAGGATTGCCCACACCTCCAGAGTCAAGCCAACCGATATCAGCAGCCAAGGCAGATAGCACCACAGAATCAAGCCATACCAGTTCAGATGAGACCACCACAGCAACATCAGCAACAAGGCAGGCAAGTACAAAACCAGAATGCTCGTCCACCGCAGAATAGGAACAATCAGGGCAGACAGATTCAGCAGCAGAACAGGCCACACCAGCAGGGACGTGTATACAATATCAACCGTGCTGACGCTGAAGCAGCAGGTGACGTAATAGAAGGTAAACTTCTTGTGTGTGGAGTAGAAGCACAGATCTTATTTGATCCAGGATCCACACACTCCTTTCTATCACCTTTGTTTGCAAAGAAGATTGATGCACAGCATGCAGAATTGGACTATAATTTGACTGTCACTACACCCGTAGGTAGACATGTTGTTTGTACCACCTTTTACCCTAGTTGTCAGATTTTGTTAGGAGATATCAATTTACCGGCCAACCTCATAATTTTAGACATGCATGATTTTGACATTATCTTAGGCATGGATTGGTTAGAGACCTACCATGCTACCATGGATTGTTTTGGTAAGACCATTACCTTCAGATTGCAAGGGCCACAGACAGAGTTGATGTTTCAGGGAAATAGGAAAAAGTGTTCCAGTGGGTTCATTTCGGCTTTAAAAGCCAACAGATTGGTGAGCAGTGGTTGTGAGGCATTTTTAGCGTTTATCACGGAGGATAAACAGTCCCAAGGGGTGGAGGATATCCCCGTAGTGTGTGAATTTCCAGATGTTTTTCCAGAAGAAATCCCGGGTTTACCACCAGTTAGAGAAGTTGAGTTTACTATTGAACTCCTTCCAGGGACTGCACCGATCTCAATTGCACCTTACAGGATGGCTCCTGCAGAGTTGGGTGAATTGAAACTTCAGTTGCAAGAATTGTTGAGCAAAGGCTTCATTAGGCCAAGTGTTTCACCGTGGGGAGCGCCAGTTCTTTTTGTGAAGAAGAAGGATGGAAGTCTTAGAATGTGCATCGACTATAGAAGATTGAACCATGTGACTGTCAAGAACAAATACCCCTTGCCAAGGATAGATGAATTGTTTGACCAATTACAAGGAGCATCGCACTTTTACAAGATAGACTTGAGGTCAGGGTATCATCAGTTGCGGGTTAGAGAGTCCAATGTGGCGAAGACAGCTTTCCGAACGAGATATGGGCATTACGAGTTCTTAGTGATGCCCTTTGGCTTGACAAATGCGCCCGCAGTCTTCATGGCTCTCATGAACAAGGTCTTTGCAGAGTACCTAGATCACTCTACTGTGGTGTTCATTGATGATGTCCTCGTGTATTCTAAGAGTAAGGAGGAGCATGAAGAGCACTTGAGGACGTCATTGCAGCTTTTGAGAGACCACCAGCTCTATGCTAAGTTGAACAAGTGTGAATTCTGGCTAGAGCAAGTTTCCTTTTTGGGTCACATCATTTCGAGAGAAGGATTAGCAGTAGATCCAGCCAAGATAGAAGCAGTCATTGAATGGAAGAGGCCTAGCAGTGTGACAGAAATTAGAAGCTTTTTGGGGTTAGCAGGATATTATCGAAGATTTGTCCAAGGATTTTCGTCCATTACAGCTCCATTGACGAAGTTGACCCGGAAAAATGTCCCTTTTGTTTGGACTGATCAGTGTGAAGGAAGTTTTCAGGAGTTGAAGAAGAGGTTAACCACAGCCCCAATCCTCACATTACCATCGGGCAGCGGTGGATTTGTTGTGTTTACGGATGCATCCAACGTGGGATTAGGATGTGTTTTGATGCAAGATGGCAAGGTGATTGCCTATGGTTCGAGACAGTTGAAGAATCATGAGGTAAACTATGCAACTCATGACTTGGAGTTAGCGGCAGTAGTTTTTGCTTTGAAAATGTGGCGACACTACCTCTATGGAGCGAAGTTTGAAGTCCATTCAGACCACCGAAGTTTGTAATATCTGTTTTCACAGAAGGAATTGAATATGAGGCAGAGACGGTGGATGGAGTATATTAAGGATTATGACTTCCCAATCAAGTATCATCCAGGCAAAGTGAATGTGGTAGCAGATGCATTGAGTAGAAAGTCAGCAGTGATGGCGAGTTTGAGAGGAGTTAGTGTTCTCCAACAGCTTGAAGAATTTGGAGTGGAGGTACAACACTTGAGGAGAGGAGTTTTGTTGGCAAATATGACCGTGACTGAACCTACCTTCATCCAGAGAATCAAAGATAGTCAGTTGCAAGACCCGGAATTGGCCAAGATTGTAGATCAGATTGCAGAACGTCCAGATTTCAGGATTTCGGATGGAGTGTTGTATTTTCGTGACCGGTTGTGTGTACCGAATGTTGATGATTTGAAGAATGAAATTATGATTGAAGCTCACCATACTAGATACTCTATACATCCGGGTAGCACGAAGATGTACCATAACCTGAAGAATAGATTTTGGTGGAATAATATGAAGAGAGAGATAGCAGCTTTTGTGTCTCGCTGCTTAACTTGTCAGATGATCAAGGCAGAACACCAGAAGCCTCCTGGGTTGTTACAGCCTTTGGAGATTCCGGAGTGGAAATGGGAGCATATCACTATGGATTTTGTCTCCGGTTTGCCTAATACCAAGAGAGGGAACAATGCAATTTGGATTATAGTTGATCGTCTTACGAAGTCTGCGCACTTCCTTCCGATGAAGACTGGGAATATGATGCATATGGCACCACTCGCTAGACTATTCATCGATGAGATCGTTAGTAAGCATGGCCAGCCCGTCTCCATCACTTCCGACAGAGATAGCAGATTTGTTTCGAGGTTTTGGAAATCTCTTCTTGAATCCATGGGTTCCAAACTTCAGTTCAGCACAGCGTATCATCCTCAGACCGATGGTCAGTCAGAGCGGACGATACAGACTCTTGAAGATATGCTACGTGCTTGTGTGTTGGATTTCAAGGTCCAGTGGGATGAGAACCTACCTCTTTGTGAG
Source organism: Umbellularia californica (assembly GCA_028538565.1). NCBI lineage: Eukaryota > Viridiplantae > Streptophyta > Magnoliopsida > Laurales > Lauraceae > Umbellularia > Umbellularia californica. Next base: position 28,313,737 of record JAPQWN010000012.1, on the reverse strand, counting down.
TTCGCGTACAACAATAGCTACCATTCTAGCATTGGAATGGCACCTTTCGAGGCACTCTATGGTAGGAGATGCAGAACTCCAGTTTGTTGGGAAGAAGTCGGTGTGCGTAGTTTTCATGGACCGACGATAGTTGGAGAGACAAGCGACAAGGTTAAGCAGATTCAGGATAGATTGAAGATCGCTCGAAGCAGACAAAAAAGTTATGCTGACACTCGCCGGAGAGAATTGCAATTTGAAGTGGGTGACAAAGTGTTCTTGAAAGTCTCACCGGTCAGAGGTACTCTAAGATTTGGAAAGAAAGGAAAATTGTCCAGCAGATACATTGGCCCATATGAGATTTTGAGCAAGATTGGAAATGTCGCTTACAGACTTGCGTTACCGCCGGAACTCTCCGGGGTACATAATGTTTTTCATGTCTCCATGCTCAAGAAATATGTTCACAGTCCTTCTCACATTATTCCACACGAGCCTTTAGAGATTCGAGAAGACGCGTCGTATGTGGAGAAACCGGTTAGAATCATCGACACCAAAGAGCATGAATTGAGGAATCGGACTGTCCATTGGGTCAAGGTACTTTGGGAGAACCACGAGCCAGAAGAAGCCACATGGGAATTGAGAGATCAAGTCCAAAAGAAGTATCCACACCTGTTACCAGAGGTAAAATTATTTATATTTGGCGGACCAAATATCCTAAGGGGTGGAGGATTGTTAGACCCCGACCCAGACCAACTCGATTAGTACTAATTAAGTAAACGTTTAGTCTTAAGTGAGTCTTAGTACTAGTTGGGTTAGAATGTGATTAGACTTAGTCTGGATTATAGCTTTGGGGATTTTGAGGACGTTTAGTATGAGTCAGACACGCTCAGGGACGCCCTGAGTGCACGTGTAAGAATGGGTTTTTGTGCTAGATCTTTGTTGTGGATGTGATTTTTAGTTCTCTTGAATGGTTTTATTATTTATGGCAACTTTCGTTTTTAAGCTGCTTGCATTTGAGGCCCAGAAGCCCAAGTTTTGGCCCAATAAGGGTAAATCTGTCTTTGCATGTAAATCTGGGCACACTTTTCGAAGTCGTGAAACTATGTCAAAATAATACTTTTCCGAAACTAGATTTTTCGACGATCGTTTTGTTCTTCTTCGTCGATTCCATCCGGGGCCCACAAGACCATGTTCCAGGCGTCCCAAGTTTCACTGCTAAAGGGACCCACCTCCAGACACTATATATACTCTCTTTCTCCTTCATTTGCCCTTTTTCCCAAATCCTGCAACGTTTTGCCCTAGAGTGGAGAGGTGAAGCAAGCTTCTTCTTGATCTTTTTCCCTTGAAATCATCTAGCTAGAAGGCTCCATTTTTCGATCCAAGACCACCATCCTCTTCCTCTCGTCTCAAGCTACAGCTGGAGTGTTTTTGGAGTCAAGCCACTGCACTATTCATCATCTTCTACTTTTATTCTTCTTGTTTGGCTAGCTCAAGGTTGGTGTCCTTCTTCATTCTTTCCATTTGATGTTCTTTAGCTCACCTAGAGCTTGTTTTCATGGTTTTCAAACCCATTTTCGAAATGGGGATTTGTGATGGCCAAAAATGTTGATTTTTGTATGCTCCATTTTGGGGGTTTTGTGTAGATCTCGTGGAGCACCCCTTTCTTGTTGATTTTGAGAAGCTTTGGCTTGGCTTTGGTTAAAGGCAAGTAAACCTTTTAGTTCTCCTTAGTGCATTTCAAGTTTTTGGGCATTGTTACTTTTGGAAATGTTGTTTATCATCAAGCTTATCTTTCTTGCATATTATTAATCTCTTTTAGTTTGTTTTAAGCTTGATAAGCAAGAGTACTAATTTCTCCATTTTATTTAGAAGTTTGTCTTGAATGGAAGTGAAGAAGTGAATGAAGTGTGGAAAAAAAATTGAAATTCCGAAGTTCTACCGGTAGGGGTATTTCAACCGGAAGTTCTACCGGTAGAAAGGGCCCAAATTTTGACAGAGAGTGGAGGAAATTAAAAAACCCCAAGTTCTACCAGAAGTTCTACCGGTAGAAATGGCTCAGATTTCGGCAGAGAGTGAGAAAAAAACTGTGAACCGCAGTTCTACCGGAAGTTCTACCGGTAGAAACGGCCCAAATTGTGGCAGAGAGTTGAGAAAAACTGTGAACCGCAGTTCTACCGGAAGTTCTACCGGTAGAAGTGCTTCAACCGGAAGTTCTACCGGTAGAAGCACTTCAACCGGAAGTTCTACCGGTAGAACATCTTCTACCGGAATTTCTACCGGTAGAGAGGCATGAACCACACCAAAAAGTACTGTTTTGAAGGATTTTGCAGGAATGAAAACTAGACTTGGTCTTAGACCCTTTTTATTGACCTTGTGCACTTGAAATTTCTAAAATGTAATATACCTTCGGGGACACCAAGTTTTATTGAATTTCGACATTTGGTTTTCAATTCCACAAGGGTCAAAGATGTGGTCTTAGCCTGTGCTTGATAAAGTTATGTTTGAACCTTTGTTTGTGATGCTTTATGCACCATCGTGTTCTCGTCTGATTTCCAAGTGCAAGTCGTTTTCAAGATGTGTTTCAAGAATCAAAAAGGGAATCATTTCTTAAGTTTGTAAGCATTAACACCATGCTATTTTGCTAGTCTTGCCACGTCGTGCTCGTTAAATGATTTCCCTCTTGTTTTGTCGTGTTTTCGATCGCGTATTGCCGTGTTTTGTGCATTCATGATATAAGTGAATTTCACTGAGCTTGGACCGCCCTTTTAGCTTGATCCACTACCTGGGGGTCCTTAAACTCGTGGACTGTCTGCAGACTAGTCGTGTCTTGAATGACACATCGTGCGTGTTCGTGGTCCGGTTCCGCGGCCGGATACCCCGTCTACCTTGTGTGGCGTGGGATCGTGTTTCTTGTCGTGCTTGTCGTGCGTGCTTGCTCTTGTCATCATGTATGACGGAGAAAGGATGAGCTCATGTGGATTTATCTTTTCATGATATTATATGTATTCGTGCTAGTTTCGTAAGCATTGAAACGTGTATTTAAACTTTGAACTGTTTTAGCATTATTCCAATTATTCATGTCTAAATTGTTTATTTGCCAAACCGTCGTGTTTGATGCTTGTATTTTGGTGTCCAGGTGCCGGTGGTTTCGCGCGTGACGAGGAGTGCCCGGAGGAGGCTGTTGAGCCACCCCCAGCACTCGAGTGGCAGCCCAACGACGTCATCTAGACGCCGGTCGGGATCGTGATTCTCGTTTCACCTAGCTCGGGTTTTGTCGGGTTGTTCTTTTTGGGATTCCATATGTTGTATTGGCCTTTGTTGGCCTCTTGGGGGTTGTGTAACTTGCAAGTAAAACACTTTGTCTAAATGTTAAACTTTATTTCATGCTAGGAATGCTTTGATGACATTCTCTTTTGATACCTTGTCTCGATGTTAATTATTGATCTTGTATGGTGATTGTTTAAGAATGGTGTGATGAGTTTTGCTACACGCTTCCGCATATCAATTCGTGTGAGCTCGACCCGTGTCATGGGATCCTCACCGCGGAAACCTGTGGGAAAAAGATCAAAACAGCGGCGGTATTTGTTATGTTCGATTAATTATGCCGCCGTGGCGCAGTCGCGGGCCCGGGTCCCGGTCCGGGGTCGCGACAATTGTCCATCTATTGTCAAACCAATAAGGTTAAAGTGGATCTACTCGATCAAACTTAAGCCTGATGGTTCTTTGGATAGGCATAAAGCTCGCCTTGTTGATTAGGCAACAAACAAGAATATGGTATTGCATATGAGGGGACGTTTGGTCTTGTTGCCAAAATGATTAGTGTTGGATTACTTCTTGCCATTGCTGTCTCTCAATGTTGCCCATTATACTAGATGGATGTGAAGATTGTCTTTTTTCATAGTAATTTGAAAGAAGTCTATATGTGAGTACCATAAAGTGTCTCCTCTCCATCTAAGACATCTGTCCGTTGGTTGCGCAAATCTCTCTATGGCCTGAAGCAAGCCCCTCAGGCATGGTTTGACAAATTTAAGTCAACATTGAGTCAGCTAGACGTTGCTCAAAGTCCGTATGAGTCATCGCTCTTTTTTATACACGTCTACAGGTGTTATTGTTCTCCTGGTGTATGTTGATGATATTATTATCATAGGTACTGATGCCGGTATGATCAAATCCCTTCAAGCTTCTCCTAGTACCTCCTTTCATGTGAAAGATTTGGGCCCGCTACATTATTTCTTGGGCTTGGAAATGCAATAGACTCCCAATGGTCTATTTATTAATCAACACAAGTGCACTTTGGACCTAAATGCTCTTGTTAATCTTCAAAGTTCCACTCCTGTTGATACCCCGATGGAAGTCAATCTAAAATTACAAAAGGATGATGGCTTTCTACCACCTGATCCACATATGTATCGGCAATTAGTGGGAAGTCATGTCTATCTAACTATTACCCGACCAGATATATCTTATGTTGTCAATCTTGTGAGCCGGTTTATGAATGCTTCGCGACACCTCCACCTAACTGTTGTGAAACGGATTATCCAATACTTATTAGGCTTTCCACTCGGGGTTTGTTTTTTCCTCACGGAAATTCTCTCCTAGTACACGTCAATCAATGGTTGGGTGGTGCATGTATCTTGGCAACTCCTTAATCTCATGGAAATGCAAGAAGCAGGAACGTGTCAAAGTCTTCGACTAAAGCTGGATATCATGCAATGTCCTTGGCATGCTCAGAAATTCTATGTCTTAGAGGTCGTCTTTTTTATCTAGACTTTGTGCAAACTTACTCCAACTCCTTTGCATGTGGATAATACTACTGGTATAAGAATTACAGAAAACCCAATACTTCATTACCGCACCAAACATAGAGAAGTTTATTGTCACTTTATTCGTGAAGAATTTGAGCGTGATGTGATAACCCTCCCTCATGTCTCTACTCTCTACAGTCTACAGAGCTTCAGCTTGCTGATATCTTCACTAAGGGACTACCTCGTCCTCATCATCAGTTACTTATTTCCAAATTGATGTTGTATGATCCTCCGGCATCAATTTAGAGGAGGAGGGAAAGGGTTGTCAATAGAGGCCCAATAATCCAAATCCAGGCACAAAAAGTGAATGATGCCCTGTGAGAGTCTGTGATGAGATGAGAGGAAGAAGACAACAGTGTTGGGAGAAACTCAATAATCAATTGATCATCGATAGTTCTGCTTTATAATCAATAATTACCTTAATCAAGGTACTAAGTATGTTAAGATTACAATGAAAGAATGAAAGAAGCAATCCTAATCAATCTTAATATATACAAGGTAATCACAAAGAGAGAAATCAGTTAACTAATGAGAGAAATCAGCTATACATGGATTTGATTAAATCCTATGTGAGACAGGCCGTAATGGGCTTGGGCCCTTGTTGGGTTGGGCCTATCTTTTACACTCCCCCTCAAATTGATGTGGTAAGGCAGAAAACATCAATTTGCTAGTGAGATCATGATGACGCGTTTTAGGAAGAGCTTTTGTGAAGATATCTGCTAATTGGTTAAGAGTAGAGACATGAGGCAGAGTGATCTTCTCAGTAACAACATGCTGACAAATGAAGTGACAATCGATCTCAATGTGCTTCGTTCGTTCATGAAAGACCGGATTGTTGGCAATTCTGGTAGCACTTGTGTTGTCCCCATGAAGAGGGGTAGAACTACCAACAAGGACACCAAATTCACAGAGAAGACGGCGTAGCCAGATGATTTCAGCGCTAGCAGACGACATCGCCCGATATTCAGCCTCGGCAGAAGACTTGGACACAATGGTTTGCTTCTTGCATTTCCACGATATCAGAGAGTCCCCAAGAAACATACACCAGCCAGTGGTAGAGCGCCTAGAATCTGGACAACCGGCCCAATCAGCATCCGCATAAGCCGATAAGTGCAGAGAGGCACCCGAAGAGTAGAAGAGACCATGATTAAGGGTGCCTTTGACATAGCGGAGTCTGCGCAAAGCAACAGCAAGGTGAGGTTTGTGAGGATTGCTCACAAACTGGCTAACCGTATGAACAGCATGAGAGATATCCGACCAAGTCATAGTTAAGTAGAGCAAACTACCAACTATTCGCCGGAAAACAGAGAGATCATCTAGGGGAGGGCCATCATCCGCACTGATCTTGCAGTTCAATTCCATAGGTGTATCAAAAGTGTGAGCATCATCGAGTCTTGAGGAAGTGATTAAATCTATAGCATAATTCCGCTGATGAACCCGAATGCCAGATTTGCTAGACAAGAACTCCAGCCCCAGAAAGTAGGTGAGAGGACCAAGATCCTTCATTCTGAAGTGGCGAGTGAGATGATGTTTGAGTTCCGTAATGCTAGCACTATCATTGCCACTGATAATCATATCATCAACATAGACTAACAGGAAAGTGTAGCCCTTCGATGTCCATCTAAGAAATAGTGAGCTATCCGAATGACTCTGACGAAATCCTGCTTGAAGTATTGCCGCCCGAAACTTATCGAACCAAGCCCTGGGAGCCTGCTTAAGTCCATACAAAGATTTCCGAAACTTACAAACATGCTTAGGAGGACAGGCATATCCTGGAGGAGGCTTTAAGTAAACAGCTTCTCTCAAATCCCATGGAGAAAGGCATTTTTGACATCCATTTGCCACAGAGGCCAGTTGCGGGCTGCAGCAACACAGAGGAGAGTACGGACTGTGGTCATCTTAGCCACTGGTGCAAATGTCTCCTCATAATCAATTCCATACTCTTGTTTATATCCCTGCGCAACCAATCGGGCTTTGTAGCGATCAAGACTCCCATCGGAGTGAACTTTGATGGAGTAGATCCATTTACTGCCAATCACAGAGGCTCCTTCAGGAGCCGGTACCAAGTCCCATGTCTGATTTGCTTCGAGAGCGAGCAATTCCTCATTCATAGCATCCTGCCAGTAAGCAATCTTCGAGGCCTGTGAATATGAGGTGGGTATGGGAGCACTATCTAAGGATGAAAAGAGAGCAGGAAAGCCATAGCGGTTAGGGGCAATGGAAAGACGATTAGATCGTCGCAGAGAGAGGATATTATCAGAAGAAGCATGATTACCTGTAGGAGCAGTAGGCTGCACTGAGAGATGATCAGGAGAGGGAGGCACCATGGGAGAAACTTTGTTACGCCGGACATAGACTTTGATAGCAGGGGAGGCAGGAGCAGATTCCGAGAATTGTGGCAAATAGGACACAGCAATAGGATGATGATCTAAACGCAATGAAAAGAAAGGAATTTGTTCCAGGAAGATCACATTCCGAGAGATACGGAAGCGTTTTTCAAACCGATCATAACATAAGAACCCTTTGTGTTCAGAACTGTAGCCAAGAAAGATGCATTTGGCAGCCTGTGGAGATAGCTTAGTGCGTTCAGTCGGTGGAAGATGAACAAAACATAGACAACCAAACACACGTAAGTGAGAGTATGAAGGAGGATGTCCAAAGAGAACTCCGTAAGGAGTAGTCTTGCCTAGAACAATACTAGGAAGACGATTGAGCAGATATACCTCAGTCTGGGCAGCATCCACCAAAATTCAGGAGGAACTAAGGATGCCAATAAATGGGTGCGAACAATTTCAAGAATATGTTTGTTCTTTCTTTCCGCAACTCCATTCTACTGCGGAGTGTGCGGACAAGATTTCTGATGAAGAATTCCTTTATCAGAGAGGAAAGCAGAGAATTCATGAGACATGTATTCTCCGCTAGAATCGGATCTAAGGATCTTGATATCTTTCTTAAATTGGGTGTGGACCATATGGAATCTTTTAAAAATAGAAAACACCTCAGATTTTAAACGCATGAAATAAATCCAAGTATATCGGGAATGATCATCAATAAATGTCACATAGTACTTGAATCCTGCCCTACTCAAGGTAGGAGCAATGCCCCAAGCATCAGTGTGAATGATGTCAAAAGATTCTAATGCACGAGAATTATGAACAGAAAATGGCAAAATATGACTCTTACTTAAACAGCAAGCTTCACATTTTGATTGAGATAAAGAAGACATCATTTTATTATCAATTGTAGAGTCCAAACAACCAAGTTTAAACAAAGAAATTAAATAGGCATTGTTCACATGACCAAGACATTTATGCCAAACCGCCCACAAGTTTTCGAAATTATTAGAAGAAGCAAAGAAGGAATGATGTCCAATGTCTAGCAAAAACAGGAGCCCATGTTTACTCCCCGTCGCGATCACCTTCCTAGTTTGTCACCCCTGTATGACACAACCAGAGGAAGAAAAGTGAACAAGATAGCCATTATCAATAAGTTGTCCTCCAGAAAGTAAATTGGCTGATGATTTTGGGACAAAGTAGACATTGGAAAGGGTGATGGACTAGCCAGTGACACTAGATAAAGTAATGGTACCAACTCCAGAAATGAGTAGTTGATCACCATTAGCAGTGGTAATTATTTCTTTTCCAAGATAAGGGTGGGAATCTGTAAAGCTATGTTCTACAGATGTCATGTGATTTGAGGCTCCTGAATCTAAAAACCATGTGGAAGAGGTGATAGAAGAAGAAAGAGATGCAGAAGAATGAAAGACAAGAGATGCTATATGAGAATGAGGTTGATACCGACCACTAGAGAAGCCCATAAACGCATATGCAGAGGTGACTGTGCTCTGAATCAGTTCTTGAATCTGAGCAGGAGTCATGGATATAGCCCCGAAGGAAGTGCTGCCCGTATCTGATATGGGGGCTTGAGCCTGAAATGCAGATGGAACATTCTGTCTTGGCATATTGAAGGGAGGCTTCTTAGGCTGTGTCTCATTCCGTCGCTGTAGGCTTCGACAGTCATCAATCTCATGACCGGTCCGTTTGCAATATCTGCAAACCAATTTCTTGCGACAATTTTTGGCAATATGTCCGAAGCCTTTGCATTCATAACATTGAGCTAGCTTTGGAGTGGCCAGAAGAGCTGAGTCAGCAGGAAGAGGCGCAAGGAAGGCTTCGGGTGCTTCTAGAATATTGCGCTGTGAAGTGAGACGAAGTTCTTTGTGAAGGACTTCTTGGAAGCAAGTATCAAGATTAGCAGTATTCCCCCTATTCATGAGGGCAGACCGAACATATTCAAATTCAGGTCATAAATTCATAAGAAACTGGCTGATATGAGTTTCTTCTTGTAACTTGAGAGCCTCAGACAGAAATCCAGAAGAGACCGTTTGGATTAACATGGAATCCCTTTCAGTCCACAAGGTGAGGAAACCATTAAAGTATTCCTGCACAGTTTTATCCCCTTGACTGTATCTAGTAATTTCATTATCTAGATGAAATTTTCGGGCTTTATTGGTTTGATGGTAGACTTTCTTCAGATGAGCCCACATATCAACTGCTGTGGTGTAGGCTTGAAGAGCCACAACAAGAGAAGGATCAATAGAGTTAAGGATCCAAGTGACGACTTTCGCATTCTCTTTGGACCAAGTAGCTAGGCCTTTTGAGTCGGCAGTACTTGTAATCTGAGGCTTGGTTATCGATCCATCAAGATAACCAAAAAGGCCATGTCCTTCGACAAAGTTCCGTAAGTGGAAGGACCAGGACATATAATTTTGCCCATTAAATTTAATTGAGATAACATCATACTTGTCCATTGCAGAGAAAGGCACCTAAATCAGTAGTAAAGGGATGAGATCAGCCCTTAGATCTGAAGTAACCAATCAATATGCAAGAAGCAGAACAAGATTGATTGGATATAAATGGCTAATCCAGCAGTAAACAGTCCTTATCAGTGCACTAACGGTACAGATTCCCACCAACAGTATGAATCAGTAACAATGAGCACTCATCATAAATATTCACAATAGCAATACGAATCAGATTTAGAGACTGATGAAGCATGCAACAAGAAACAGCTTAATTGTATGGATTAAACCACAAAACAGTGCAAAAAAGTCTTTGAAACAGCACACAAAGCAGTGCAGAAAAAAAGACCCCAAAACAGTGCCAGACGACCTCACTTTCTGAGGATCTGTGTGTGGGACCCACAGAATGGTCTAATCATAGATCAAGGATGAGCGTCATCAAGAAGATCAATTGTATTTCCTCCAGTCCAAGTTTGATGAGCAACGGGTACAGATCCAGGTTTGGATGAAAACCATCTGACACTTGAATATTAAAATCGACAGAGGAAGAGAAGCCTAGAACCAACCTTTAATGGTAAAGAAAAAATCCAGAAAAATCCTTAAAAAGATCCTTGAGGCCTGTCGATCAAGACTGTGTGAACCGCTGGTGGACCAATGTTTGATCAGTGGCGGGCCACTTTTGATCAGAGAGCAATCGACAGTGAAGAAGAAGCTTTTCGCCAGAAAGGATTGATCAATCAGAGGATACTTCAATGCAAGTATTGAATATAATCAAGAAGAGGCTCTGATACCATATGAGAGTCTGTGATGAGATGAGAGGAAAAAGACAACAGTGTTGGGAGAAACTCAATAATCAATTGATCATCGATAGTTCTGTTTTATAATCAAGGCACTAAGTATGTTAAGATTACAATGAAAGAATGAAAGAATCAATCCTAATCAATCTTAATCTATACAAGGTAATCACAAAGAGAGAAATCAGCTAACTAATGAGAGAAATCAGCTATACATGGATTTGATTAAATCCTACGTGAGACAGGCTGTAATGGGTTTGGGCCCTTGTTGGGCTGGGCCTATCTTTTACATGCCCATGTGGGAATGGGCCAAACAAGTAGCCGTACATGGATCATACATGGGACGGCAATTTTCACTCAACTTCTTCTTCACCTATTATTCAAACATCTCTGAGGTGTCATAGGGGACCCATTTATTGAAATGCTGAACCCCTACAAAAACCTTACAAAATGGTTAGAGAAGCGGGGGGCTTTACAATTTTCTTCAGTGAGACTTTTCAGGGATTCCTTTTGTTTAGGTTAGCACGTACTCCCTGACGTTTTCTATTCCATTGGTAGCCTTGATTGGAATTTTCTATATTAAGTATTAACAGATACATACTCACATTATGCATTTCGGACATCTTACTTGGGTGATAACTGAAGACCACAGCTACACTATGCTTACTCTTTTAGACTCTCACCTTTTTCCTAGCATTGACTTTTCTGTGGGTTGAACAGTATTAACTCATGCATGAATTCCTGTTTGCTCGTCTTCTTTCCCAACAGATTTCTACAATTTCTAGTTTGGGAAAAGTGTAAAAGAGAAAGAGAAAAGAAGGGAAACTAATAAACCATCAATCTCAGCTCTCCTTTCTACAAAAAAAATGCACAAATGAAGATCTGTGATATCAGAATGGCAGTACTAACCTTTCTCGAAAGAACTGTCAGAATATCTAACCGCTCATGCAACGACGGAAAGTCACAAAATAGAAGGCGATCAAGCCTTCCAGGTCGCAAGAGTGCAGCGTCAAGCAGATCTGGCCGACTGTCATTTTGCAGATAGATTAAGTAAAATTATTATTTTTTGAATAATTAGATTAAATAAAATTCACCATGTACAAAATAAAAAATTCTTCAATAAGAGTAGAAAGTGGATATTTACATTCAATAATAAATTCAGCTAAAAAAGGCAAAGAAGTCAGTTCACACTTCATGGTAAGGCAACAGGAGAGGATCACACACATCTATTATCTTATCTACTCCAGAAAAAAAATTGTATGCAGGCTTTTTTTTTTTTTAATTTTTTCCCAACAGAGGCAACACGAACATGATATTTGATTCTTTTCCTTTCTTTTTTTACTTGTTAACCAGCAAGGTGCATGTGCACCCACCATAGTTAAACGGTTAAACCTAACTTACACAATTAGTGGGCCTCACTGAAGGATGGGCCATGCCTCATTATCTTTCCCATAAGACGACCTTACCAACGTCTGACTGTGGCATGGAAATGGGAAATTAGCTGCAGCCCATGGTCCATTTTTTAAGGCGGACAAAGTTGATTAGTTGGGAATGTCACATTGGGCTATCTCCAATTCATGCCAAAACACAAATTGCTTGAATCAATGAAAATGGAGCCACATCCACATTCTTTTACAGCTGAGTTGCTCCATACAAGTGATAATTCTTGAACTCATGCCCACAGGCCTACCAGCTTTTAAAGATAAATATAAGTATTAGTTTTGGACTGTGAAAGGTTAAGAGTAGAATGGAATTGTTGTTCACCATACAACTGCAAACTACTGCATAGAAGAAAACAATGCCAGCCGATCACTCTGTATCATGAAAGCCTTGAACCAACTATGCTGGAGGTCGGTCACATGAAATCCTTTTCTCCATTCCAATCTATCTTGAGCCAAATCCTCGGATAGGTTGCACTAACCAAATCTATCCTTATTATATTCAGCCTACTCCTTTTCCTTCGTGGACCATCAACCTATAAGACCCTGACACTAATTATAGTTGTTAGTGTTAATTAATTTTCTTAGGTGCTAATTAAGTTGATTTTAGTGTTAGGATAGTTTTGAGTCAGTTTAGTTATGATTGGCCCGAATTCTGTCTTAGAAAGGGGTAGAATTGTCATCTGGCCATTTAGAGGGGTATTTTGGGTATTTAAAAAATAGTTCAAACTCTGGCTCATTAGATAGCTTAGATTATTCCGACTTCCGAGTAACCTTCGTGTTCAACTCATAGCCATTCAATGCCCGGTAACCCTTCGTTCAACTAGTAAAGGTCATTTTTGTAAAAGTTGAGTTTTCCCTCGAAACCTCAAAATATGTCACTTTTGGGCTCATTGGAAAGTAGATTTAATTTGGACAAGTTTTTGTTCCTTGCACGGATCTATTTGATTCCCCGATCTGCTTTGCTTTCTGCATTAATTTCACTTAAGCCGTGGGGACAGAGATGTCATTTTCGAAATTTCTGAAATGTATATAAAAAGGGCAACCACAAAGGTGGACTAGAATAAAGAAGTTCTATAGATGCTCAAGAACTAAATGGTGGAACTTGAAAGGTGATAAGCAACTAGCATTTAGGGAAAGAGTACTAGAGGAAGACGTTTGGGCGGTAAACGAGAGTTCAAATAATATGTGGGATAAGGTAGCAGAATGTATTAGGAGGGTAGGGAAAGAAGTCTTACGAGAATCCAAAGGGAGTGCTCCGGCACAGAAAGAGGCATGGTGGTGGACCGAGGCCGTCCAAGACAAGATAAGAGTTAAAAGAGAGTGCTTTAAAACTTGGCAGAAGGATCGAAATGCAGCGAACTTGGAGAGGTATAAAGAAGCAAAAAGAGAAACCAAAAAGGCAGTTAGTGAGGCCAAGGCAAAGGCATTTAAGGAGCTATATAGGAGACTAGACACTAAGGAAGGCGAAAGAGAGATATTCAAGCTCGCTAAAGCCAGAGATAGGCAGACCAAGGACTTAAACCAAGTTAAATGCATTAAGGATGATGATGAAAAGGTATTAGTAAAGGAAGAGGAGATAAAGGAGCGTTAGAAGAGCTACTTCTACAAGTTATTTAACAAAAGCAGTAGTAGTGACATACAATTGGGGCAGCTTACCATTTCTAGGGAAGAATCAAATCATATGTTCTATAGGAGAATCCTTAGGGAATAAGCTAGACAAGTATTGAAAAGGATGAAGAATGGGAAAGCGGTTGGGCCAGATGGTATCCCTATTGAGGTCTGGAGATGCTTGGGGGAGAATGGCATAAGTTAGTTGACAAAGCCTTTTAATGTAGTGCTAAAGAGCAAGAAGATGCCTGATGCATGGAGGAAAAGTATTCTTATACCCATATACAAGAACAAAGGACATATTCAGAACTGTGCGCACTACCGCGGGATTAAATTGATGAGCCATACGATGAAATTATGGGAGAGAGTTATTGAGAAAAGACTAAGAACAACAAACGTTTCAGAGAATCAATTGGTTTCATACCTGGGAGATCAACCATGGAGGCTATCTTTCTCCTGAGGAGGTTAATGGAACAGTATAGAGAAGGTCAGAGAGATTTACATATGGTGTTCATTGACTTGGAGAAGGCCTATGACCGGGTTCCTAGGGAGATTCTATGGGGAGTACTGGAAAAGAAAAGAGTGTGTCACATATATTGAGGCGATAAAGGATATGTATGATAGAGTCGTGACATCTATAAGGACGACTGACTGAGAGACTAAGGAGTTTCCTATCACGATTGTGTGAGCGTCTGTGATGAGATGAGAGGAAGAAGAAGACAACAGTATTGGAGAGAAAACTCAATGATCTTTTGATCATCGATGGATCTATTTTTATAATCAATAGTTACCTTAATCAAGGCACTAAGTATGTTAAGATTACAATGAAAGAATGAAAGAATCAATCCTAATCAATCTTAATCTATACAAGGAAATCACAAAGAGAGAAATCAGCTAACTAATGAGAGAAATAAGCTATACACATAGATTTGATTAAATCCTACGTGAGACAGGCTTGTAATGGGCTTGGGCCCTTGGTGGGCTGGGCCTATCTTTTACACTCCCCCTCAAATTGATGTGGTAAGGCAGAAAACATCAATTTGCTAGTGAGATCATGATGAAGCGTTTTGAGGAGAGCTTTTGTGAAGATATCTGCTAATTGGTTAAAAGTAGAGACATGAGGCAGAGTGATCTTCTCAGTAACACCATGCTGACGAATGAAGTGACAATCGATCTCAATATGCTTCGTTCATTCATGAAAGACCGGATTGTTAGCAATTCTGGTAGCACTTGTGTTGTCTCCATGAAGAGGGGTAGAACCACCAATAATGACACCAAATTTACAGAGAAGATGGCGTAGCCGGATGATTTCAGCGCTAGCAGACGACATTGCCCGATATTCAGCCTCAGCAGAAGACTTGGAAACAGTGGTTTGCTTCTTGCATTTCCACAATATCAGAGAGTCCCCAAGAAACATACACCAGCCAGTGGTAGATCACCTAGAATCTGGGCAACCGGCCCAATCAGCATCTGCATAAGCAGATAAGTGCAGAGAAGCGCTCGAAAAGTAAAAGAGACCATGATTAAGGGTGCCTTTGACATAACGGAGTATGCGCAAAGCAGCAGCAAGGTGAGGTTTGTGAGGATTGCTCACAAACTGGCTAACCGTATGAACAACATGAGAGATATCCGGCCGAGTCATAGTTAAGTAGAGCAAACAACCAACGATCCGCCGAAAAACAGAGGGATCATCCAGGGGAGGGCCATCATCCGCATTGATCTTGCTGTTCAACTCCATAGGTGTATCAAAAGTGTGAGCATCATCGAGTCTTGCCGAAGTGATTAAGTCTGTAGCATATTTCCGCTAATGAACCCGAATGCCAGATTTGCTACGCAAGAACTCCAGCCCCAGAAAGTAGGTGAGAGGACCAAGATCCTTCATTCTGAAGTGGCAAGTGAGATGATGTTTGAGTTCCGTAATGCTAGCACTATCATTGCCACTGATAATCATACCATCAACATAGACTAACAGGAAAGTGTAGCCCTTCGATGTCCATCTAAAAAATAGTGAGTTATCCGAATGACTCTGATGAAATCCTACTTGAAGAATGGCTGCCCGAAACTTATCGAACCAAGCCCTGGGAGCTTGCTTAAGCCCATACAAAGATTTCCGCAACTTACAAACATGCTTAGGAGGACAAGCATATCCTGGAGGAGGCTTTAAGTAGATAGTCTCTTGTAAATCCCCATGAAGAAAAGCATTTTTGACATCCATTTGCCACAGAGGCCAGTTGCGGGCTACAGCGACACAGAGGAGAGTACGAACGGTGGTCATTTTAGCCACTGGTGCAAATGTCTCCTCATTGTCGATTCCATACTCCTGTTTATAACCCTGTGCAACCAATCGAGCTTTGTAGCGATCAAGACTCCCATCGGAGTGGACTTTTATGGAGAAGATCCATTTACTGCCAATCACAGAGGCTCCTTCAGGAGCCGATACCAAGTCCCATGTCTGATTTGCTTTAAGAGCGAGCAATTCCTCATTCATAGCATCCTGCCAGTAAGCAATCTTCGAGGCCTGTGAATATGAGGTGGGTATAGGAGCACTATCTAAGGATGAAAAGAGAGCAGAAAAGCCATAACGGTTAGGGGCAATCGAAAGACGATTAGATCGTCGCAGAGAAAGGATATTATCAGAAGAAGCATGATTACCTGTAGGAGCAGTAGGCGGCACTGCGAAAGGATCAGGAGAGGGAGGCACCATAGGAGGAACCTTGTTACGCCGGACATAGACCTTGAGAGCCGGTGATGCAGAAGCAGACTCCGGGAATGTGGGCAAATAGGACACAACAATAGGATGATGATCTAAACGCAATGAAAAGAAAGGAATGTGTTCCAGGAAGATCACGTTTCGAGAGATTCGCATGCGTTTTTCAAACCGGTCATAACATAACATAAGAACCCTTTGTGTTCAGAACTGTAGCCAAGAAAGATGCATTTGGCAGCCTGTGGAGATAGCTTAGTGCGTTCAGTCGGTGGAAGATGAACAAAACACAAACAACCAAACACACGTAAGTGAGAGTATGAAGGAGGATGTTCAAAGAGAACTTTGTAAGGAGTAGTCTTACCTAGAACAGTACTAGGAAGACGATTTATCAGATATACCGAAGTCTATGCACCATCACACCAAAATTCAGGAGGAACTAAGGATGCAAGTAAAAGGGTGCGAACAGTTTTAAGAATATGGCGGTTCTTTCTTTCCGCAATTCCATTCTGCTGCGGAGTGTGTGGATAAGATTTTTGATGAAGAATTCCTTTACCAGAGAGGAAAACAGAGAATTCATGAGACATGTATTCTCCGCCAGAATCGGATCGAAGGATCTTGATATCTTTCTTAAATTGGGTGTGGACCATGTTATAAAATCTTTGAAAAATAGAAAACACCTCAGATTTTAAACGCATGAAATAAATCCAAGTATAACGGGAATGATTATCAATAAATGTCACGTAGTACTTAAATCCTGCCCTACTCAAGGTAGGAGCAATGCCCCAAACATCAGTGTGAATGATGTCAAAAGATTCTAATGCACGAGAATTATGAACAGAAAATGGCAAACTATGACTCTTACTTAAACAACAAGCTTCACATTTTGATTGAGATAAAGAAGACATCATTTTATTATCAATTGTAGAGTCCAAACAACCAAGTTTAAACAAAGAAATTAAATGGGCATTGTTCACATGACCAAGACGTTTATGCCATACCGTCCACAAGTTTTTGAAATTATTAGAAGAAGCAAAAAAGGAATGATGTCCAATGTCCAGCAAAAACAAGCGCCCATTTTTACTCCCCGTCGTGATCACCTTCCCAGTTTGTCGCCCCTGTATGACACTACCAGAGGAAGAAAAGTGAACAAGATAGCTATCATCAATAAGTTGTCCTACAGAAAGTAAATTGGCTGATGATTTTGGGACAAAGTAGATATTGGAAAGGGTGATGGACTAGCCAGTAACACTAGATAAAGTAATGGTACCAACTCCAGAAATGAGTAGTTGATCACCATTAGTAGTGGTAATTTGTTCTTTTCCAAGATAAGGGTGGGAATCTGTAAAGCCATGTTCTACAGATGTCATGTGATTCGAGGCTCCTGAATCTAAAAACCATGTGGAAGAGGTGATAGAAGAAGAAAGAGATGCAGAAGAATGAAAGGCAGGAGATGCTATATGAGAATGAGGTTGATACCGACCACCAGAGAAGCCCATAGACGCATATGCAGAGGTGCCTGTGCTCTGAATCAGTTCTTGAATCTGAGCAGGAGTCATGGATATAGCCCCGAAGGAAGTGCTGCCCGTATCTGATATAGGGGCTTGAGCCTGAAATGCAGATGGAACATTCTACCTTGGCATATTGAAGGGAGGCTTCTTAGGCTGTGTCTCATTCCGTCGCTGTAGGTTTCGACAGTCATCAATCACATGACCGGTCCATTTGTAATATCTGCAAACCAATTTCTTGCGACAATTTTTGGGAATATGTCCGAAGCCTTTGCATTCATAACATTGAGTTAGCTTTGGAGTGGCCAGAAGAGCTGAGTCAGCAAGAAGAGGTGCAAAGAAGGCTTCGGGTGCTTCCAGAATATTGCACTGTGAAGTGAGACGAAGTTCTTCGCGAAGGACTTCTTGGAAGCAAGTATCAAGATTAGCAGTATTCTCCCTATTCATGAGGGCAGACCGAACATATTCAAATTCAGGTCATAAATTCATAAGAAACTGGCTGATATGAGTTTCTTCTTGTAACTTGAGAGCCTCAGACAGAAATCCAGAAGAGACCGTTTGGATTAACATGGAATCCCTTTCAGTCCACAAGGTGAGGAAACCATTAAAGTATTCCTGCACAGTTTTATCCCCTTGACTGTATCTAGCAATTTCACTATCTAGATGAAATTTTCGGGCTTTATTGGTTTGATGGTAGACTTTCTTCAGATGAGCCCACATATCAACTGCTGTGGTGTAGGCTTGAAGAGCCACAGCAAGAGAAGGATCAATAGAGTTAAGGATCCAAGTGACGACTTTCGCATTCTCTTTGGACCAAGTAGCTAGGCCTTTTGAGTCGGCAGTACTTGTAATCTGAGGCTTGGTTATCGATCCATCAAGATAACAAAAAATGCCGTCCTTCGACAAAGTTCCATAAGTGGAAGGACCATAACATATAGTTTTGCCCAAGGATGAAAATAGCGATAGCGGCGGGCGTAGCGGCCTGCCGCCAAAACGCTACGTAGCGGCGCTACGTAGCGATGTAGCGGTGCGATTTAAAAAAATCGTCAAAAAAATATGAAAAAATTCTAGAAAATCTAGAATATTGGAAAATGAGAGAAAATGTATTTTTTTTTTTTTGCAAAAGTAACTAAGGTAAGGGGGAGTAGCGGTCCCGTCACTATATGAGGTCCTGTATCACTGTATAAATAGAAAATAATAATAATGATCATTTTTTTTACATGTGTTCATGTTACTTAGTTATGCTAATTTAGAAACTAATGAAAGGCTTATAAAAGAAAAAATTATGTCATGAAGTCAAGACTTAAGAGTACCTAGAGAAAAAAATGCATATACCAAAGGGGGTGTCTAATAGGATGGACTTAGAGAAGAATCATTGAGAAGAACTCTTTGTATCGACTACAATTCGGCGAGATCATGTGCTTTTTGGCGTTCTTTTAAACATAAAAGGGTAAAAGAGTTGTGTAGAAATGTTATTTGGAGAGAAGAAGAAAAGAAATAAGTCTTATTATGCATTTTAAAAAAAATTGGCAAGTAGGAATTTTTCTCACCTCGTAGTAGCCCTGTAGCGGCCGTAGCGCCCTGTAGCGGCCGCTACATTCGCGTAGCGGTGTGAACCCCGCTTTTTTCAAAAATACGTGGCGGCCTGGGCCGCCATGGCCGATATATCGGCGTAGCGGCCGCTATTTTCATCTATGGTTTTGCCCATGAAATTTAATAAGGATGACGTCGTACTTGTCTATTAGCACGAATCTAGTAGATAAGAGAGACAACAGATCAGCAGAAGAAGAAAGAGAGCAGCACACAACCCAAGAAGGTGTTCTGATCTGCTAGAAAAAGGCAAAATTGGCAGTACGTATACCAACAGTGCGCTCTGATCTCTGAAAAATGCTGAAAAAATCTCCAAAATAACCAGGAGGGATGGTCGACCAGTGCTGGAAGGGAACTTAAGGATTTCGAGATGATCGCAGGTGGGCCACTATGATCACAGTAAAGAAACAGTTGACACAGAATCTTGTTCTGTGTTGCTCTGATGAAGTAGATGAGATCTCCAACGTATTATGGCTCTGATACCATGTGAGCGTCTGTGATGAGATGAGAGGAAGAAGAAGACAACGGTATTGGAGAGAAAATTCAATGATCTTTTGATCATCGATGGATCTGTTTTTATAATCAATAGTTACCTTAATCAAGGCACTAAGTATGTTAAGATTACAATGAAAGAATGAAAGAATCAATCCTAATCAATCTTAATCTATACAAGGAAATCACAAAGAGAGAAATCAGCTAACTAATGAGAGAAATCAGCTATACACATAGATTTGATTAAATCCTACGTGAGATAGGCTTGTAATGGGCTTGGGCCCTTGGTGGGCTGGGCCTATCTTTTACAAATTGGTTTACACCAAGGCTCAGCATTAAGCCCATACTTGTTTGCCCTAGTTATGGATGAGATTACAAGACATATTCAGGATGAGGTGCCGTGGTGTATGCTATTTGCAGATGACATTATTTTAGTGGATGAGACGAGAGAAGGAGTGAATGCTAAGCTAGAAGTGTAGCGGGAAACGTTAGAGACAAAAGGGTTTAAGCTAAGTCGATGCAAGATAGAATATATGAAATGCAAGTTTAGTCATAGTAGGACACTTGGTAACATAGAAGTAAGTTTGGGCACACAAAAGATTGTAGAGAAAGAAAACTTTAGGTACCTTGGATCTATGGTGCAACAGGATGGAGGGATTGATACTGATGTAAGTCACAGGATTCAGGCCGGGTGGACCAAATGGAGGAGTGCTTCGGGGTCTTGTGTGATCGGAAAGTCCCCCTCAAGGTTAAAGGAAAGTATTATAAAGTGGCGGTAAGACCAGCATTGTTATACGGATCAGAGTGTTGGGCAATAAAGCATAATTATGTTAAGAAGATGGAAGTTGTGGAGATGAGAATGTTAAGATGGACGTGCAAGATCACAAGGAGAGATAGGATTAGGAATGAGGAGATTAGGAGCAAAGTAGGAATAGCACCGATTGAAGATAAAATGAGAGAAAATCGACTAAGATGCTTCGGCCATGTTAGAAGGCATCCAACGGAGGCACTTGTTAAAAGGTGTGAAAGCATGGGGATTGCCAGGAGTAGGAGAGGGAGAGGGAGACCTAAGAGAAGTTGAAAAGAAACTATTAAACATGACCTTGCCTATATGGATCTAACGGACGACATGAGGACAGGGCCCTAAACAGATTTGATTGGCGTCGTCAAATCCATATAGCCAACCCCACCTAGTGGGAAAAGGCTTGGTTTGGTTTGGTTTGGTTTTATATAAAAAGGGCAAACATCGTTTTCTTCCTCTTCATATTTCACCTTATTCGTTCCTGCCCCAACCAAGACAACCAAACTAGCAATCGTTCCCCATTTCTCCACCTCCATTTTCTCATCAAATTGGCGCTTCAAACCACAAGAAATCTTCCTCATCTCTCCACGATCTCGGCGATCCCATTTTATCCCCATTTCATGCTCTGCAAGTTCTTCATTAGTGCACCATTAGGTAAGATCTCTCTCCCATCTCCTATATTCGAGTTTAGGATCTTATTTTCAACCTAGATCTTGACATGCATGATGACCGGCCACCTCCTCCCTCGTTTTCCAATTTTCAGTGGTTTTGAAGGTTTAAGGCAACTGACAATCCATGATATCGATTTCATGCATGTTTGGTAATTCGATTTTGGGTTTTATGCATGTTAAACCATGGAAAGGTAAAGGGAAACTTGGAAATGTATTTTCTCAGCCTTAGGAACAAGTGAAAGACCCTTAGAAAAGTGACAAGGAAGAGAGACCACATAATCCGAGCTGCTAGAGTCCTTTAGCAGTTCACCCCAAAAGCGCCCAGCAGTCGGCATGATAGGCGGACTAGTCGGCGGGTCAATCAGTCAAACTATTGATCGACAGAACACTCTGTGGTTCGGCATGACGAACCGCTAAATGATATGCAAAACCCCATTTTCCTATAATTTTGTATTTGGCCTTGGACTTCTATGTTGTCGACCCTCGTAGGCCATACTCCCAGACCCTTGGTGGATGGACCGAAACCTCGGTCATTTAGAAATGAATCACATGCTCTAGAAGGAAATTCCAAAACCATGGTATGGTTTATCACCAACAAGTACTGGACTTAAGTTAGATGTGGACATAACCTCAAATTCACCAGTAAGTTTAGTATGAGTCGTTTCGATGCATGTGAGGTGCAATGTTATGTCGTGCGTATGCAAGGGTGGGACCCTAGTTGTCAACCACCATCAAAACGCCAAGAGAGTTATCTGCTATGAATAACTAATATTATCAATTGCACACGCATGGAGGAAATAAGAGTATTGAAGGAGGAAAACGTGTACCCCTTGGGGTTGTATCCTTCTCAGTATATAGAGATTGATTACCCTATTATTAGTATCCTAATACAATTCAAGTTCCTAAGTTATAGCTAACTTTCTAATACAATTCAAGTTTTAAGTTATAGCTAACTTAATGATACAAGTTCCTAGATTGACAAACACACACCACACACCCCCCCCCCCCCCCCCCCTTAAAATTGATGCGGAGGAGTCATAAAGCAGCAATTTGAAAACCAAAAACTGATGTCGAGGCCGAGGAAGTCCTTTTGTGAAGATGCCAGCAAACTGAAGGTCAATAGGGACATGAGGTAAAGAAATGACATCACGTTGCAATTCATCCCGAATAAAGTGACAGTCCACTTCAATATGCTTGGTGCGTTCATGAAAGACAGGATTTTCAGTGATCCCGATAGCCCCAATATTATCAGCATGCAAGGATGCAGGAGTTTGTTTTGCAAATCTGAGTTTCTGAAAGAAGTCCCTATAGCCATAAGATTTCTGAACATGCATAAGACATTACCCTATATTCCGCCTCCGTAGAAGATCGAGAAACACGTTCTCGTTTCTTGCATTTCCAATAAATTAGGGAATTGCCAAGATACATGCACAAACCAGTAGTAGAGCGATGAGTATCCTAACAGCCCGCCCAATCAGCGTCTGCATAAGCGGTTGAAGCGGATTATCCTTGGAATAATATAAACCACTAGTGACAGTTCCTACAAAATACCGGATAATGTGCTTGACAGCAGTCAAATGAAGGTGTCTAGGAGATGTCATGAATTGGCTCACTTGATTGACAACATATGATATGTCAGGTCGAGTGATGATGAGATAGACCAAGCTGCCCACCAGGCGCATGTAGGTATGTGGATTAGGAAGAAGATCATCATCTTTACTCAATTTTAGGTTGACCTCTATAGGTGTATCAATTGGTGAAGATTCATATAGATCAGCAAGCTCAATAAAATCAGATGTGTATTTGTGTTGATCGAGAAACAGGCCTTTGGGAGATTGATGCACTTCTAAGCCCAAAAAATAATGTAAAGGGCCCAAATCCTTCATATGAAAATACTCTCGGAGAGATGCTTGGATAAATTTGATCATAATATCATCAACATACACAAGTAGAATAGTAACATCAGTAGATGTTCCTTACAGGAACAGAGAGGGATCATATGGGCTCTAAGTAAAGCCACTTTTGCATAACTGCCCTCTAAAAGTTTCAAACCATGCCCGAGGAGCTTGCTTTAGGCCATATAGAGATTTTCGGAGGCGATAGACGGAATTTTTAGATGGAGAGGTGACGCCTTACGGTATCCTCATGTAGACTTTTTCTATTAGATCTCCATGGAGAAAGGCATTTTTAACATCCATTTGGTACAACGGCGAAGAATTTGAGGCAGCAATGGCGAGAAGTAACCGAACAGTGGTCATTTTGGCCACAGGTGCAAACGTCTCCTCGTAGTCAATGCCATATTCTTGCCTATTTCCAAGTGCCACAAGTTTAGCTTTGTGTCTATCTAAGGAGCCATCAGATTTAAGTTTAATGGAGAAGATCCATTTGCAACCGATTGGTTTAACTGCTCAAGGACAATCCACAATGTCCCAAGTGTGATTTTGATCTAAAGCATCTAATTCTACCCTTGGAGCATAGTTCCAAGTATCATGTTGTACTGCCTGCAAATAAGAACTGGGTATAGAAACAAAGGAAAGGGTTGTCATCAAAGAAGTGTGTGTAAATCCATACTGCCGAGGTGGTCGAGAAGTTTTGGAGGAGCGACGCAGGATATGAGGAGTTCTGGATCCAGTGGCCGACGGAGGATCAGGAGGACGGGCATCTATAGTGGTAGGTTTTTTCCGACGGTGATAAACAAAGTCAGGATGAAACCTAGAAAGGGTTCTTTTATCTGAAAAACCCGGTAAGAGGGGGAGAAGAAGGATGAGGACAATCCAAGTGAGTTGGAAACAAATACTGGTTTTCAAAGAAAATAACATTACGAGAAACCCTGATGCAACGACTAATGAGGTCGTAGCACACAACAACCATTTTTATTGGTGGCATAACCCAAAAAATCACACCGATGATATTGTGCAGTTAATTTTGTTCGTTCTGTGGGAGGTAAATAAATGAAGCAAACACATCCAAAGGTATGTAGGTGATCAAACACAGGATGATAACCAAACAGTTTAAAATGCGGTGTTAATTGAGCAATGGTAGGGGATGGAAGACAATTTATTAAATGGACAGTAGTAGTGAGAGCTTCTGCCCAAAAATGTGGAGGGACTGATGATTCAATCAGTAGGGTTTGAGTAACATCCAGGAGAAGCCTGTTTTTCCGTTCCGCGACTCCATTCTGTTGAGTATACGAACAAGTACGTTGAGAAATGATTCCTTTATTCCTTAGAAAAGATTGGAAATCATTGGAAACAAACTGCCCTAAGAACATCGAACTTAGAAAGCAATAAATAAACCCAAGTAAACCGGTTGTAGTCATCAATGAACGTAACAAAGTACTTGAAATGACCATGTGAAAGGTGAGGGGCAATGCCCCAAAGATCACTGTGAATTAAGTCAAAACATTCAATGCTCCATGTTATGGAGTGAGGAAAAGGTAAAGTTTTACTTTTTCCTAATTTACAAGCATCACATTTAAAAGAAGTAGAATCAAAAGGTTTATTTAATAATCCAGATTTGAATAAAGTAGACATCGTAGATGCATTCGGATGACCAAGTCTTTTATGCCACAACCGAGAACTATTCTGAAGAAAAAAACAAAACTAGTGTAAAATTTGTTCAGAGTAAATGTAGAAACTGGAAGGAAAAACAGTCTGCCACGCTTAGGCCCCCTCGCAATCACTTCCCCCGACTCCGGGTCCTGCAAACACAACCAGAAGAGGAAAAGGAAACATTGTAATTATTCTTAACAAGTTGACCTACAGAAATCAGATTTGTAACAAGATGAGGACACTAAAACATTGGCTAATGGTAAAGGGCCAGAGGTATCACCAACAGAGGTGATGGGAAGATGGTCTCCATTTGCAGTTTGAATAGTAAGAGTACCAGTGTAAGGAACAACATTTGGAAGTTGGTGGGTGAAGAAGTCATATGGTTACTTGCTCAAGAATCTAAGTACCATGTATGAGACAGAGACGAATCAGTATCTAAGATGTTTATAGATGCCAAGGCATTAATAATCACTTGATTTAAGATATCAGGAGTGAGAGGAGCTGGGGATGCAGATTGTGATAAGGAACTAGGCTGTGAAGAAGAATCATATTGGAGGGAACCATTGAAGTCAGAAGTTGCATATTGTTGAGAGGTCGCTGTGTAAGGAAAAGGAGGTGACTGCGTATAGTTGCGGGAAGTAGAATTGCAACCCTTCTTTCGACATTCTTCAATAACGTGACCAATGGCTTTACAATACCTGTAGATCTTTACTTGGCATTGGTTTGCATAATGACCATATTTTTTATAATTATAGCAATGAACTTTATTGATGTCCCTGGGAGGTGGTCTGGTGGTAGTAGCATAGGCAACAGATCACAGTTGTTCCAAAGAAGTTTTGGTTACCAGACGTTCTTCTTCCCGCAGAAGTTCTTGAAGACAGTCATCTAAGCTATGAAGAGAAGCCCGACTCATTAAGTTCGATCTAACTGTCTCAAAATCCGGATGAAGTTCTATGAGAAATTGGTCGCGATGGCTATTTTGCTGTAATGGAAGAAGTTTGGGTAGAAGAGCTTCAAACACAGTGGCATACTTGATCTCATCATATTCCGACCACATTCTTCGATATCCAATATAATATTCCTATATAGATAGCGTGCCTTGAGTAAATTGAAAGACGTCAAGCTCCAATTGAAATTGGCGAGCAGCATTGCCTTGCTGATAAATCTTCTGAAGATAGTCTCACATCTCACGGGCAGATTTGCAAAGTTTCATGTTCAGGATAAAATGTGGTTCAACAGAGCCCAGTAACCAAGTTTTGATTTTGGCATCCTTAGTTTTCCAGGCGTAAATCTTTTTGTCATCATCCTCTGTCTTACTTTCAGACCCATCAATATATCCCCATAGTTCTTTTCCTTCTAAGTAAATTTGAAACTAAAAGGCCCAAGAGGTGTAATTTTTTCCATCAAAGCGAACCAGGGCAATCTCAAATTTCTCCATTATGTGACAGATCGGTCAAAAGAGCAAGATAAGATGATAGAAGAGACAACCATGCGCCAAAAATCAAGTCACAATAGCTTTCAGAACTGTTCCCATAACAGTTGTGTGAGACAGAATATGAAAAAAAATGCAAACAGACCCAAAAATGACGAACCTTACATAGGGTTGTGTTCGTGGGCCCCACCGGATGATAAAAAATACCAGAACAAAAAAAAAAGAACAAGAACCAGAAGAATAACCAGAACAGTTGCTGAGCCAGCAACTGTGCACAAAACCTGAGCCCTTAGTGTCTGACGACCCAAAAAAAAACAATTAGGTTGCGTACGTGGGCCCCACCAGAAGATCAGAGATCAAATCAGTAGACGTTGATGAAAGCACAGAAAATTGAAGCAACTTATGAAAGAAGATTCAGCCAAAAACAGTCCAGATCCAACTTTTTGGACGGCTGAGATGAAATCAGATGTATAAAATTGATTATTCACAGATCTGTAGAAGGCCTACCTCGGATGAGGAAAAAATTGCTGAAAAATCACCACAATTAGTAAGAATTCCAGTCGACCATAATGGCTGGTTCCGTAGAGGTGTTGGACACTATCTCAGGTGGGCCACACCTGATCTGAGATGATCGAGGATGATCAGAGACACACCAAGGGCTTCCAAACATGGAAGGTGTCAAGGAGGATCTCCAGATCCTTGTAACTTGAGAAAACTAGGCTTCCAGACCTTGGAAGATGTCAAGGATGATCTTACAGATCATTCGATGTGGAAGAAAATAAAGCCCTAGGCTCTGATACCATATCAATTGCACACGCATGGAGGAAACAAGAGTATTTTAGGAGGAAAACGTGTACCCCTTAGGGTTGTATCCTTCTCATTATATAGGGATTGATTACCCTATTATTAGTATCCTAATACAATTCAAGTTCCTAAGTTATTGGTAACTTTCTAATACAATTAGAGTTCTAAGTTATAGCTAACTTAATGATACAAGTTCCTAGATTGACAAAGATCACATGGCTACATAGGGATGCATGACCTTGTACCTACATGTAAATGACAACCCATGTTCTTAAGATTGGCACAGTATATCATCATGCATTACTTAGTATGTATTCCACATCATTGATATAAATGGACTAAAGAGACCTATGTTTGAGGGATATTGACATCCTCATGAGGTTATGGACTCGCCATAGGATAGATGAGCATTACTAAGGGTCTGAATTGCAATTCTTGGGAATATAGGCCCATGGGTGAGACCCCTATCCCTAGCTAATCCCGAGTCACATCGAGGAGTCCGAAATGTTCTAATTGAGTCAGTCTTGTGGCTTAGCGAGCACTCGCATGCCCTGTTTTCGCCTGTGGACTTGGCAAGACCCATGTTATGGTCAGTTGGTCGGAGTGGCTCGCATTTTATGCAATGCACCCAGCCAAGTTGATCATGTCCAATCTTCCATGTTTCCACCTATTTTGGGCCAAACTCCAGCGTAAAGAGATGCTGCCTGATTTTAGGTTGGGTTAGGTATGATAGAATTGGGTTACCCAATACCCACCAAAGCAGAGGCCTTCTAATACTCACATGTATATACCTTGTTGCATGTCCCACATCATATTTACATGTCCATGCTATGTTTCATCTTTCATATAAAATCATGCCCGCAGGTTATGTCATGTTCCATGCTATATGTATTTATGTTTATCAGCTCATGTAAGTATCATGTTACAAGTAGGGCTTAAAAAATCGGACTCGGTACTAGACTCGGCCATGGCCGAGCCCGAGTCAACTCGGCCAGCTCACATAGGACTCGGCCAAGTCGGAAAGAGTCCCAATTTCAAATAATACTGTTGGACCGCCGAGTCCCTTGCGACTTGGCAGAGTCACATGATTCGAGTCTAAGTTTGATAGGACCTAACTCGGTATGTGCCAAGTTCAAGTCAACTCGGACTCGGCCTATTTTTTAAACCATGGTTCAAGTGTATGGTAGTAATGTTCGTGACTCCCTTGAAGAAGGGGAAGCAGGTACAATGGCACAACCAACCTACACAGGAAGGGGCCTGCACATGGGCCAGGGTTTGCAAAGTTACCTCCATCCGATAAGTAAGTAAGCACATTAAGTTCATGCCTTAGGTGTAAGTCTGTGGCTCTCCTCTAGAAGAGCAAGTGAGTAGAGTGGAACATCATGGTTGCGTAGGAAGGGGCCTGCATATGGGCTTGAGTATTGGAGTTACATCCTTGGTGCATGGTTCACACACATCATGCTCATGCATACAAACAGTCCACTATTCATGATTCAAGTTTCCATTACTCCTTTTGCATCATAAGCACAATGACCTTGTATTGCACTTCCATGTTATGGTACTCATGTACATTGGATACTAATGCTATTGTATGGTTTGCTTTAATGTATGGTCGTGCACCTGCACGTAACATTGTTACAATCTATATTCCTTCATGTTTTATAACTGTTATATTCATATGGATTTTTAATTATGGATTGTCTACTTTCTACGACTATTTCATAATCTGACGATGCTACTTTTGGCATTGTAGGTAACAACTCTGCTGCTGATGAGCAGGAGGTTGCGGCGGTCAAAGAAACTCCATAGGGCTTTGCAGAGTGTACTGACGATGTGATATGACCATAGGACTAGCACCGGGAGTTACATTAACATCTTTACTAGGACAGTGAGAGACAGGTTTTAGATTTTGTTTTAATTAAACTGGCCTTTGTTGGACTTTTATCCAACTATAACATGCTATGTGAATGAATTATCATGTTTTCTTGTCATGCTATAACATCCAACTATAACATTCTACGACGCAAACCCCATGACTCGAGCCCCAAGATGCGGATCCTTGTGGTAATTCGGTTTGGGGGAGTGACACAACCTGCATGGAAAAACTTCTCCTCAACGACACCATTGGTAGCCTACATTAGACTTGTGATCAAGGATCAAAATAGCTGCTGTGGCAGGCATAAGAGTCCATGGCCAAAACATTGCATAGCGGTCACAACGATACGTAGCAATGTAGCAATATGAATCATTTTAAGTGAAAAAAAAAAAAATCAACCATTGTGTAGCAACCAATCTTGTTTTTTTTTTCTTTTTTTTTTTTTTTTTTTTTTGTTTTTTTAATAGTGATTTGGAACCATATAAGGGTTGAAATATCTTTAAAAAAGGCCATTGAGGAGAAGAAATAGGAAAAACAGTGTTCTATATTAAAACTACTTGACTCTACAAGGTTTCATACCGTAGCATGCTATTTTCAAAGCAGCGTAGTGGCCTTGACTGCTATGGACGATAATGTGGCCGCTACCTAGCCATGCCATGATGCCAAGATTTCTCTTCTATGCTTCTTAGAATATTTTAAAGATTTCGCAGGCTTTTATTGTGCTTTTTCATTTGCTGCTTGCCTCGTGTGAATGCCTCAAAATCAACTTTATATAATCTCCATGTATCCACCATCCAAAATTTTTTTTTTATAAATGTGCATTTTCATTTTCTTTTAGTTTTCATTGCTCACTGAGATACTGCTCAAAATATTCCAAAAGATGTAGACAATGTTAGCTAGTAAGAAAAAAGTTCAAAGGGCAAACCACCTGGTTGCAGCAAACACAAAAACCCCTGTCAAGGCTTCCACACCATCTAGTTCAGTCAGAAGCTGCAAAAGATAGGAGTATCGGACAATGGCAATGGTGACAATTAAAAAAGTATTCCACCAATCAATTTTACAAAAACCTTACTTGATTGACAACACGATCAGTAACCCCAGTATTATCATGCCCTCTCTTCGGTGCAATAGAGTCAAACTCGTCAAAAAATAATAGGCAGGGTGCAGCTGCAGCTGCTTTAGAGAATATATCACGAACCTGCACTAGAGGGAATAAAATATTACAAGACTAGTTCAACAACAGTTAATATAAAGGCCCAAACTTTATTTCAAATCATACTGAAAATTTTTGAGGCCAGAGTTAGGTCCTTTGAATTTTGTATTACAGGTAAGTGGCAACTGCCACCATATAAACCAGGGTCAAGTCCAACAAAATATACAAACTCAAGATAATAGTTTCTGTTTTTTTGGCAGAAACGCAAGATAATAGTTGAATATTTTTGGCAGAACTTGATAGTCACTAATCCCAAAGATTGGCACACATCCAAATGGACTGAACTGTTGGATCGAGGGTTGAATATTGTTTTGAATATGAAGCCATTAAACTTGTGGGCCACGGATGAAGGGGTTAGGGGCACGGGTTTGGGGTCAAACTTGATACATGGGGTGGTCTCACATAGATCTTTCCATCCCCCTTCGTCCCATCCCCAAATGGGGCCCACAATTGGGCCCCACAAAAAAGTTCTCACATAATATGTGAGAACTAGTTCTCACTTGAATATTTCCCATATATATATATATATAAAACCAATGACCCATAGATAGCATTCTACTCTATTTCTCTGGTTTTCTGTTCTTCTTCCTTTGGAGAATTCTGAGATAGATTTGGTGGGCTGCAATTTAGGAGGAGGGGAAGGCTGACTGATGACCTATTCGCGTCCACATATTGCAAAGGCAACAATCACATAACAGAGGTGAGTGAATCTTCCTGGTTACTATCTAGGTGATGATATGGATGTTGGTATTATGAATTGATGAGTATTATGTATTGGAAGGGCACTGGATGCCAACTAGCAGTCATCGACTTGAAGTAGATTAATATGTAGATTGATAACTTGATGCTTAATGTGGCACTCTGTTAATCTGGAGCTTCAATCTAAAAATTTACATAGTTTGGGCATGAAATTGTAGAAAAACAGAGGCCTGACGGGGGTGATAGAAAATAGAAGTTGAGGTTGTGGGACCCCATGGCCCACTGGATGATAGATCTGGTCCAGAGATCCTGTACTAGACCCTTGGACGACCAGGGCAGTGTTAGGCCATGTGGATTGGGCCAAGTTTGGGCCATTATCCACTTGATTTTAATGTTTCAGGTGTGAATTTGATGAAGAAAAGGCTGAAGGTCGACATCCATGCTGGGACCCACTACCTAAGTTGACCAGAGATTAGGACCCCACATCTTGAAGGGGGCCCATGGACGACCTGGATGGTGGTGGTCCCATGTGGCCTGGGCCCCATCTGCCTAGATATCCAGAAGCTTTGATTTTGTTAACCGTGAGGATTATTCATGAATTCTGTTAGTGTTTGTTGAGACCGAGGGGCCCAGTAAGGATGTTTTATGGTGAATCCAATCCAGTGGAATGAAAGCTTAGCCCTGGGCGACCTTGTATATTAGGGTTGATCTTATATCAGATTAGTGGGACCCACTAGATTTTACAACAGGGTGTTGCATGTGTGAAACACTTGTGTTTTTTTTAGGTTATATATGCATACAGGTAAACTGGGTGGACTATAGGGAAGAGGATAACACTGGATTTTGAGTGTGATTGATATATAATCTTCTCAATTAAATTAATCAAGGTTTAAGGTGATTATATCTAATTTATATGGATAGCATTATTGAAATCTAATGTAATTCTGTGTAATTTTTGATTTGTGATGTAGAGTGGGTCACCCCTACTTATAATAACATTAGTTATGATCGGAAGTGGGGTCATTGATTTAATAAGGATTGTATGGGATTGATTTCACACTACTGGATGTAAATACTGTGATTTGTATTTAATGTAATATGTATGAAATGCTTACTGTTGTACCTGGAATTATTAGTACACATAAGATGACGGGTGTACGGAATTATTGTGTTAGGTATGGTATTCAGACCATGTGGGCCATGGAGGCCGTTGTCCTTAGTGGACGTAAGTGGCCATTATGATGGCTGGTCCTTAGTGGACGTGTCTGATGAGATAGGGTCATGGTGACTGGTTTACATGTATACGATGGGCCTTTGAGGCGTGATAATGTGCATGGGCACGAATATGTATGTGGATGTACTTGTAATTGGTAATTGATTTATGGATTCAGACATGTTTGTTTATGTGATATTATGTTACATGTTATTTATGTAATTAGGAATATTCATTCACCAGTAATATTGATGTTGTGTTGCCTCCTTCAGGTAATCATAATACGGGTGGGCCAGAGCGGAATGACGATCAGCACGTGAATTTCGGCATGCATGGGTGAAGGGAGAGAACGAGAACGCTTAAATAATTAATGTAGTCATTACTCATTGTTTAGGAAAATTATCTAATGTTTCAAGCATACTATGGATTGAGTTAGGATATAATAACTTTGAATTCTCAGAGATTTCATGATATTTATAATTGAAATTATATTTGAATTAAATGCCTAATTCCTTGTGAATCTTATTTGATGAATGCATAGTGAATAATGCTATATAATCACAATCCAGATATCCAACAGGGCCCCGGAATTTGGGTCGTGACACATCTTAAATAAATTTATATTTGGAAAATACAGAAACGGTTGATATTCAAGTAAAATAATGCCCATCGTGGATGAATATGATCATCAATAGGGTAGATATATGTTACTCCACCAATCCAAGGTGGGTTGTATTGGATGAATGATCTGGATCAGAGCCTATCTGTAGAGAATACAGGGCGAGTTAACAGCAGAGCCTCTCAAGTCATCCATTGCAAAATAAAATGATTCACTAGGCTAGAAGGCTAGAACAGGTTTGCTACATCATCATTTTCCCTAGCGTGATTAAAAAACAATAAAAATAATAGCACCACCCACCCCCCACCCCCCTTCTTTTTTTCT
Organism: Umbellularia californica; assembly: GCA_028538565.1. Taxonomy (NCBI): domain Eukaryota; kingdom Viridiplantae; phylum Streptophyta; class Magnoliopsida; order Laurales; family Lauraceae; genus Umbellularia; species Umbellularia californica. The sequence continues at coordinate 28,280,813 of JAPQWN010000012.1, read as the reverse complement.
TTTTTTACATATTTAGGACTTCAAAATTTTATCATGCATTAAAGAGGATCACTAGTGTATAATAAAATTAGGAAAGATGGAATCATAAATGACCATTTCTGGGAGCATTTAGGGGTATAGCATCAATGGGTGATAAATTAAGAGAGATTCATTTGAGATGATTTGGACATGTCCAAAAAGGTCAACAACAGCGCCATTGAGGAAAAGTTTCTCTATGCGTGTTGATGGCCCACCAAGAAAAAAGGGTAGGCCAAAGAGGACAAGAATAGATATGTAGAAGTACAACCTATCCGAGGATTTGGCTAAGGATAGATTGGAATGGAAAAAGAAAATTCCTGTAGCCGGCCCCAACATAATTGGGGGAAGGCTTTGATGATGATGACTACGACTAAAGAGGATTACCGTTGCACACACCCCTTTATACCAGCCTTTGAACAGGTATGAATGAGTAGTCACTAACACTATCAAGCAAGGCATATGAAATGATAAAAGCATAATTTATTTTTTGGTGCTTTTGTGGATCACCAGGGTCATATTAACTTTTATGGTTAAATTACGCCTTCGAATGGCTTTTCTTAAAAGAACTTTCACAATAAATATAGAAAAGATTTTTTTTATGGAAAATAAAGTAGGGAGATGTTCCAATTCATGGTTACCATTGTTGAAGACATGTCCAATGGCCTTCCAGACCAAATTGCGTGGATCTTAACATAGGGTATGCTCACGTCTTTCACATAACGTGGATACAAAATTGAGATTATATTATTATAAAAGAGGGGATATGCATTCACAAGAATGCCAACAGACTTTCATTTTAGATGGTCAAGCGTATATAGAAGAATGCAGAAACCCAAGTATGATGCATTTGAAAAAAAATCACCGACGCTCATTAAGACACAGGTTGAAAAACGATGTCAAAAAGGAAACTTTAATAGTCAAAACCGATAAAATGTTGTTTCAACTGTTTTAAACTAACATTTTAAATGATCATTTTTTCCGATAACAATAGTCATAAAAAGAGGAGCTAAAAAGATCATACAATGAAAACCAACAAAAAAGTAAAGGTTTTGAATAAGATCGATTTACCCTAACACAGTATGAACGTGAACAAAGTGACACCTCTATTCATCATTCTACTAAGCATCACAAATATAATTTCCAAAAAGCAATGTTTAAATACATCCCTCCTCAAAAACCACAATATAAAACAGGAAGTCAGTTAACTATGCACCATTGTAATCATCATCATCTTCATTAGCTCCCAATTCCTCTCCTACAGGCCACCTACTGTCAAAGCCAGCAAGGGAAGAAGAGAGAAAATATTCTTTGAATTCGATGGTCCCTGGTCCCTCTTGAGGGTCATGATCTTCATTATATAGATGTATTGTTGCCATATAAGATACAGTGATTGTAGCAATTACAATTATTCTAATCTAATTACAATCTAATCATATCTCCTTATAAGCCAATGAATAAAATTACATAGTTGTACACATGTGGCTCGTTTTGGGCTTTAGTTGTCATGGGCTGTGACCCAGATCCAGTAACCCATTGAACACCCCCCCCCCCCAAAATTGATACGGGTGAATCAACCATCATCAATTTGCCAACTAAGAATTGGTAACGTGGCCGAGGAAGTCCCTTAGTAAATATATCTGCAATTTGAAGCCCGGTAGGAACATGAGGGGAGAGTAATAGCTTCACGCACAAATTCATCACATATGTAATGGCAAGCCACTTTAATATGTTTGGTGCGTTCATGGAAGACAGGATTTTCAGTAATCCGGATGGCACTTGTGTTGTCGGCATATAGAGGTGTAGGACCAGATTGAGGAAATCCAAGCTCAAATAGAAGACCCCGAAGCCAAACAATCTCAGAAGTGGCGGCAGACATAGCACGACATTCCGCTTTTGTGGATGATTCGGAGACTTTATCTTGTTTCTTACACTTCCAGGAAATCAACGAGTCCCCTAAGAACATGCACCAGCCCGTGGTAGACCGTCGACTATCAGGGCATCCAACCCAGTCAGAATCAGAGTAAGCAATGAGAGAAATTGAATTGCCGACGGGAAAGAAAATGCCACAAGACGGTGTATGTAGAACATACCGAAGAATGCGGCGAACAGCAACGAGATGGAGATGGCGTGGTTGAGTCATGAACTGACTAACCAGATTCACTGTGTAGGAGATATCGGGCCTAGTGATAGTCAAGTAGATCAAGTTGTCGACTAAACGGCTATACATTGTGGCATCAGGAAGAAGACCACCCGAATCTACTGTGAGCTGGAGATTGGCCTCAACAGGTGTATCAACAGGAGTTGATTTTTGAAGACCAGCCATCTCAATGAGATCCATAGCATATTTGTGTCGATCGAGGATGAGACCTTTCTCTGACTGATAAACCTCAAGGCCTAAGAAGTATGTGAGTGGCCCTAAATCTTTCATATGAAAAGATTCATGTAAGGATGCTTGTAGATGGGTGATCATGCCAAAATCTGTCCCAGATATGATAATATCATCCACGTAAACCAAGAGGACAGTAATCCCATTTGAGGAGCGATGAAGAAACATAGAAGGATCAGAGGCACTTTGAGTGAACTGAAAATGAAGGAGAGCATCTCTAAATTTTTCAAACCAAGCGCGCAGAGCTTGCTTAAGACCATATAAAGAGCGTCGTAAGCGTGCACAATCTCCTGACGAGGCACCCGTAATTCCTTGGGGAAGGCGCATATAGACTTCTTCCTTGAGATCACCATGAAGGAAGGCATTCTTGACATCAAATTGGTAAAGAGGCCATGAGTGAGAAGCAGCAAGGGCAAGAACAGTACGGATTGTTGTCATTTTTGCAACCGGAGCAAATGTTTCTTCATAATCGATGCCATATTAATGTTGGTTGCCCAATGCTACTAACCGTGCTTTATAGTGATCCAACGAGCCATCAGCCTTGAGATTGATTGAGAAAACCATTTGCAGCTGATAGGTTTTGCAGATGAGGGACATGGAACAATATTCCAGGTATGATTATCCTGTAGTGCAGCTAATTCTTCGTGGAAAGCCTTTTGCCAACAGTCATGCTTCACTGCCTGTGAGTAAGAAGTAGGAATAGCAATTGAGGAAAGGGTAGCAAGCAAGGATGTGTGAGTGAACCCATATTTTTCCGGAGGCTTGGAGAGACGAGTAGAGCATCGAAGCTGAACTGGAGATGAAGCAGTATATGATGTAGTGGGGGCAAGATCAGGTGCCGGCGAGGGATCCAGAGGGGGAGGCAGTAATGCAGTATGTGATGTAGTAAGGGCACGATCGCTGCAATAAAATCCCGTGTTTGCAAATAAGTTTGAAACTGGTGGGACATATATTCCCCTCCGGAGTCGGATCGAAGAATTTTTATGCGAGTAGAAAACTGATTTTCAACATAAGCCATAAATTTTTGGAAAGCATCAAAGACTTCAGATTTGGAATGCAAGAAATATACCCATGTGAATCCACTATGATCATCAATAAAGGTAAGAAAATATTTGAAATGTGTGTGAGAGATTACAGGAGTAATCCCCCAGACATCACTATGAATAATGTCAAAGCATTTTGAAGCCATAGTAGATTTGGAAGAAAATGGAAGAACTTAGCTTTTTCCAAGTTTGCAAATAGAACACTCATCAGAAATGTGACGAAAAGAAATTTTATTTTCATTAATACTACCAGTGTTCAACATCAAAGATAACAACTTTAAATCAGGATGGCCTAATCTATTATGCCAGAGCCTCCAGACATCTTGAGGAGAAAAACAAGAAAAAGCAGAGATTTGTTTATTGTAAGGGGAAGGCATAACAATAGGAAACAAGCGTCCACACTTAGGCCCCTTCGCGATCACCGTCCCCGACACTCGATCCTGCACGACACAACCAGAGCGAGAAAAGGAAACATTACAATTATCATCAATCAGTTGTCCAACAGACAGAAGATTTGTAGTTAGATGAGGAGATAGAAAGACATTTGTGAGAGGTAATGAATGAATGATATCATCAGTAGCTGTAATAGGAAGCTTTTGACCATCAGCAATATGGACTTGCAGATTTCCATTATATGGTTGCATGTTAGAGAGATGAGTGGTGGAGGAGGTCATGTGATTGGAAGCTCCAGAATTAATAAACCATATGGAGGAAGACGATTGGTGATTACCTAAAATGCCAAGTGCAGAGAAGGCATTTATGATCATTTGTTGAATAAGCTCAGGAGTGATCTGAGGAGCAGTATTTGAGGCAGTAGGTGGTGAAGGCATGACCGGTGCTGAAGGACTATCATTGTTGACATGATATGCTTGTGGAGTACGATTTTGTGGCCGCCTTTTGCATTCATTAATAACATCACCATTTGATTTGCAGTAATTACAAAACTTGGTCTAACATTGTGAGGCATAGTGTCCATAACTCTTGCAGCCAAAGCACTGAATTTTGTTGAGATCTTTTACAGGAGGTTGTCCTTTAGTAGCATTAGTATGATGAACGATCCCTCCCGGACCATGAGAAACACCAGGGGTGTAACTCGCAGTGGCAACATATGCGACATCAAGAGAGTTTCCTGAGGATTGTTGCTTGAGAACATGCTGAGTGAGCTGGTTTTGCTCCTCTCGCAAGAGTTCATTAAGACACTCATTCAGGGATGGAGATGGAATCATGCTCATCAGATTGGAACGAATAATCTCATATTCAGATCTCAATTTCATGAGGACCTGGTCTCTGTGAGAAATTACCTGCAATTTTTGAATCTCAGAAAGAGCTGCCTCATTGTTAAACAGGCCCAGGCCCAAGGCCCATGAACATATCATGTCCAGAAATCATATCCCACGTGCATATTGATTGGGTTCTTTTGTAACAGCTGTACATATTCTTTAATTAGAATTTCTCTTGTAAATTAGTTAGTTTCCTTAAGTTAGAAGAGCAATTGATGTAATTAGCTAGTTTCCTAACTTAGAAGCCTTGATTGAGGCATGTAACATTCTATATATTGGGTCTCAATCTCCAAAGGAGAGACAGAGAAATCATACAATCTAAGAACAAGTTTCTTCCAAGTTCTGTGATCATAAATTTGTCATGGTATCAGAGCAGTCTTGATCTTAGACCTCTTCCAAGTCTTTCTCTACAGTAAATAGATCTAGGATCTATTTTTCAAGAAGTTTTCAGTAACGTCTTCTTCCAGCGTCATATTCTTCCTGCGACAGTGCTATCCTCTTGGTGGCCCACCCTTGATCATCAAGATCAACCTCCGAAACCCATAAAGACTTGGTCGCCTGGTATTTCTGAGAATATAGGTGATTTTTTCCAGATTTTTCAGCACATCCAGGTTGGTGTTCTGCTCCTTCTCAAGTATTTTTCAGGAAATTAGATTGTTTTCATCAAGACCGTCCAGAATCTTGGATTTTCAGCAGATTCAGACAAAACTTGTTTCGTTAGAAGACAAAATAGCAGGCCCACTCAGATCAGTCCTCTGATCTTTGCCCAGGATCATCAGTGGGGTCCACGTAGTGAATTTTCAGCCTCTGACAGGGTCGTCTGGGCCCTGTTTTGCACAAATTCTGTGCTGTGTTAAGTTTCTTCCTTCCTGTTTGGTTAGATTGAGTTGTCTACACTCGGTGAAGGCATCCTACATATTTTTTGATAGTTTGTTTCACTGTTCAATCACTCTTTGACCAGTATCACTTTGAGATGGAAAAATCTGAAGTTACCTTGGTCCGTTTTACTGGAAAAAATTACCCTGCTTGGTCGTTTCAGTTCCAGATATACCTTGAGGCTAAGGAATTATGGGGATATATTTCTGGATCTGATCCTAAACCCACTGAAGATGAGAAGAAGATCTCCTCTTGGCTTACTAAAGATGCGAAGATAAAATCATGGATCATCGGCTCTGTCGAGCCACATCTAATCATGAATCTCAAACCTTACCCCACTTCAAAAGACATGTGGGGGTATCTGAAGAAAGTGTACCATCAAGATAATTCAGCACGTCAATTTCATCTTGAATGTGCGATTGCTGAATATACACAGGGAACCTTGTCCATACAAGATTACTATTCGGGATTTCGTACGCTGTGGTCGGAATACGATGGCATAAAGTATGCTGATGTGGCTGCAGATGTTTTGCTCGTTATTCAAGATCTTCAGGCCTCTAGTCAAAGGGATCAGTTTTTGATGAAACTGCGTAGTGAATATGAAAATGTCCGATCTGCCTTGATGAATCGGACGCCATTACCTTCCTTGGATGTATGCTTAAATGAACTCCTACGCTAAGAACAGCGCGTTGCGACCTTGGCTCATCTAGCGCAACAAACGACTGAAACCTATTCAGTTGCGTTCTCATCTAATAAAACTTCTCAGCCTCCGCCGCGCGACTTGAGCAAAACACAATGTTACAGTTGTCAAAAATTTGGCCACATTGCAACTCAATGCAAACAGAATGTCTGCAGTTACTGTCAAAAGTCAGGACATATCATCTCTGAATGTCGCCGCCGCCCACAACATCCATCACCTCAGCCTCAGACTTCCCAGTATCAACCTCCGCATGCGTATGCTGAATCTTCGGTTATGCCTGCTCCTGCATCTGCACCCTCACAGCCTGGGCCCTCCTCCTCTTTCACTCCTGAATTAGTTCAACAGATGATTGTCAATGCCCTCTCTGCTTTTGGTCTCTCAGGTACATCCCCTCCATCTTCTACTTGGTTCCTTGATTCCGGGGCGTCTAATCATATGACGTCTTCGTGCGCATCGCTCTCCAATGTGCAAGGATACACTGGCCCTCTTCAAATACAAACTGCTAACGGGGACCATGTTCCCATTACTGCTGTTGGTGACATCCCTGGTCCCATTCCATTGACCAATGTTTATCTGTGTCCAACTTTAACTTCCAACCTTTTGTCAGTTGGGCAACTTGTTGAAAATAATTGTAACATCTCTTTTTCTTCTTCTGGTTGTGTTGTGCAGGACCAGATGTCCGGGAAGGAGATCGCGAGGGGGCCTAAGTGTGGACGCTTGTTTCCACTGGATTTTTCTAAGCCTTCTCAGAATAATTTTCACAATGATGTGTTTTGTTTTTCCATTAAAGATAACTGCCAATTGTGGCATAAAAGACTTGGACATCTGAATTCAAAAGCTGTCCCTTCTGTTTCATTCTGGTTTATTAAATAAAACTATTGGTTTATCTTCTTGTATGCCTTTTGATTGTGCTACTTGCAAAATGGAAAAGAGCAAAACTCTTCCTTTTCCTATTTCCACTTCACACAGCACTCAGTGTTTTGAATTGGTTCATAGCGATGTATGGGGAATTGCTCCCGCTCTTTCTCATGCTCACTATAAATACTTTGTGACTTTTATTGATGATTTTAGTCGGTTCACATGGGTTTACTTTCTGCATTCAAAATCTGATGTTTTTCATGTTTTTAAAACTTTTTTGGCTTATGTTGAAAATCAATTTTCCACCTGCATTAAAATCCTGCGCTCTGATTCAGGTGGGGAATATATGTCCTCTGATTTTCAACAGTTTTTGCAAAACAAAGGTATTATTTCTCAAAGAACTTGTCCTTATACTCCACAGCAGAATGGGGTCGCTGAAAGGAAAAATAGACATCTCCTTGATGTCGTTCTCTTCTCCTTGAATCATCGGTTCCTACCCGTTTTTGGGTTGAGGCACTGGCTACTGCAGCTCGTCTCATAAATCGTCTGCCTTCTGCATCTCTTCAAAATCAGAGCCCATATTACCGGTTGTACCAGACCTCTCCATCTTATGATGATCTTCATGTTTTCGGCTCCGTTTGCTTTGTGCACTTGCCTCCTTCTGAGCGAACCAAATTAACTGCACAATCAACTAAGTGTGTGTTTTTAGGGTATGCCCCCTTCCAGAAAGGGTACCTTTGCTACGACCCTCACATTCATCGCTTACGGACCTCTAGGAATGTTGTTTTTTTTTAACAACAGTATTTTTTTCAACAGCACCTTGAACCTCCTGACTCCTCTTTAGTGTCTTTACCTGGTTTTTCTGACAACACTTCAGTTGTTCGCTTTAATCCTAACTATGTGTACCACAGACGGAATACAGACGCGCCTCCCAAGGATCCCCCTCCTGATCTTCCTCCAGCATCTGGTCCACCTCCGGCAGTTGGTCCTTCTGGGCTTCCTCCATTGCGTCGCTCCACACGCATTTCGGTACCCCCAGACCGCTATGGGTTTTCCCATACTTCCTTAATGGCCACTTTCTCCTCTTCTTCCATTCCCCAATCCTACTCTCAGGCTGTGCAGGACAAATGTTGGAACCAGGCTATGCAAGATGAGTTGGATGCTTTAGAGAAAAATCATACATGAGATATTGTCCCCTCTCCTTTGGGTGTCAAACCTATTGGCTGCAAGTGGATCTTTTCTCTCAAGTTAAAACCAGATGGCACTCTCGATCGATATAAGGCGCGCCTCGTTGCTCTAGGCAATCGGCAGGAATATGGCATTGATTATGGTGAAACATTTGCTCCCGTCGCTAAGATGACCACGGTACGCATCATCCTTGCTGTTGCTGCATCTCAGTCCTGGCCTCTATCAAATGGATGTCAAAAATGCATTTCTTCATGGTGATCTCAAAGAAGATGTTTATATGCGTCTGCCTCCAGGGTCTTCCTCTGGGACGGGCATGGTTGCGAAGCTTCGTCGCTCTCTTTATGGTCTGAAGCAAGCTCCTCGCGCATGGTTTGAGAAATTTCAAGATGCTCTTCTCTGTTTGGGTTTTCATCCGAGCCAGTATGATCCTTCTATGTTCTTACATCATGCTCCATCTGGAATTACTGTTCTACTGGTCTACATTGATGACATTGTCATTACTGGTCCCAATGCACACATGATTCATGACCTTCAACCTTCTTATCATCAGACATTTCAGATGAAGGATCTCGGCCCCTTGCACTATTTCCTCGGTCTTGAAGTTCATCAATCCCCTACTGGTATAGTTCTCAATCAGCACAAATACACGGTTGACCTCATTGACTTGGCTGGCCTTGCTGATTCCGCTCCGGTCGATACGCCAATTGAACTGAATGTCAAACTCAGTAAAGAGGAGGGTGACCTTCTTCCAGATCCTACCGCATATCGCCAGTTAGTAAGTAGCTTGATCTATCTCACCATCACCCGTCTTGATATCTCCTTTGCAGTCAACCTCATGAGCCAGTTCATGACTGCTCATCGTCATCTTCATATGGCTGCTGTTCGCCGCATCATTCGGTACCTTATTCGCACCCCGACTCGCGGGTTGTTTTTTCCATCCAACAATCCTCTATCTCTCAAAGCTTATTCAGATGCTGATTGGGCTGATTGTCCAGATACTCGCCGATCGACGACCGAATGGTGCATGTTTTTGGGTGATAGTCTGATTTCCTAGAAATGCAAGAAACATGACAAAGTTTCAAAATCTTCTACTGAGGCTGAGTACCGCGCCATGTCTGCTGCATGCTCCGAAATTCTTTGGCTCCGAGGTCTACTATCTGAAATTGGTTTTCCAGCAGAAGGAGCTACCCCCCTCTATGCAGATAATACCAGTGCCATTCGGATTACTGAAAATCCGATTTTTCATGAACGCACTAAACATATCGAGGTTGATTGTCACTTCATTCGCGATGAGCTTAAGCGTGCTGTCATCAGCCTTCCGCATGTCTCCACTGAGCTTCAATTTGTTGATATCCTTACTAAAGGTCTTCCGCGTCCTCGACATCAATTCTTTGTTGGCAAATTAATGCTTGTTGATTCTCCCGCATCAATTTGAGAGGGGGTGTTAAACAGGCCCAGGCCCAAGGCCCATGAACATATCATGTCCAGAAATCATATCCCACGTGCATATTGATTGGGTTCTTTTGTAACAGCTGTACATATTCTTTAATTAGAATTTCTCTTGTAAATTAGTTAGTTTCCTTAAGTTAGAAGAGCAATTGATGTAATTAACTAGTTTCCTAACTTAGAAGCCTTGATTGAGGCATGTAACATTCTATATATTGGGTCTCAATCTCCAAAGGAGAGACAGAGAAATCATACAATCTAAGAACAAGTTTCTTCCAAGTTCTGTGATCATAAATTTGTCACTCATATACATTGAGGTATTTGATTTCATCATATTCTGCCCATAAATTGAGAAAACTCGTATAATAGTCCTGGATGGAAGAAGCGCCTTGGGAATACTGAGCAATCTCCAGCTCAAGTTGGTATTGACGGGCAGAGTTCCCTAGGTGATACACTTGTTTCAGATATTCCCACATCTCCTTGGAGGTCTTGTAAGGCTTGAGGTTCAGGATATATTGTGGTTCAACAGAACCAAGAATCCAGGTTTTTATCTTAGCATCATTTGTATTCCATGAGAAAAAAATTTTTCTCATCTTCCTTAGGGCGTGGATCTAATCCTGAAACAAGTCCCCACATTTCCTTTCCTTCAAGATAGACTTGAAATTGATAGGACCAGGAAGTATAATTCTTTCCATTAAATTTGATCAATGCAATTTCATGCTTTTCCATTTCAATAATCAGGAAATTGTTCAAGCAAATCCAATTGTTCTTAGATCAAACTAATAAGGAATGCTGACCAGCTATGAGAGGACTTCTAATTTTTGCAACTGATCAATCAGAGAAGACAGCACCTTAAAAAATACAATTTTTTTCCAAAAAAATGGACCCAGGCGAGAATGAAATTGAAGATAGAATGGAGTGCAGCAGACAACAGGTGCGATTTATGATTAATCAGAGATCATAGAGTAATGAAGTATAAAAATTCGCACCAAACAAGCCAGATTGCTCACCAAAAAGATCTAAATCCAAAAACTTGGACGGCTGTGATGAAAAGATACTGCAAAAACAGAAATTTCTCTAGCTTGGGTAGAAATCCTACCTTTGTGATGCTAAAATTCCTCAAAAAATGTCCACAAATACCAGAAGAAACAGACGACCAGAGTGGTTGCAATCTCCAGAGTGGTCAATATCTCAGATACCCCCTTGTACTTGTGCTGGTTGCTACATAGCCAGCCAACTATTGACATCCTCTATGGTCAAAAGATGTGCTTCTTCAGCAACCCAATCAGCCAAGATAATTAATATTCTCCTAACTTTTTTTTATAACGGTAAATTTTATTAAAGAAAAGAACCAGGCAAAACAGGAAACAGACTAAAGAAATGAAACAGGAAAAACAAAATAACTAAACATCAAAGGAAATATTTAACCGAAGAACTCCATCCCTTGCTGATATGGTCAAAAGGTAGCATTTCCTGTCCTTTGGAGGATGTCCCTACAATTTACATAAGTTAATATTTCACTATATGACTATTGACAATTTGCCAAAGAATTATATAAAATTGACATTTAATATGGGGCTTGATCATATTAAAATGCACAAAAACTAATTCACTCAACCGCAGATGTTCTACCAATTTCTCATAGGAGAATGAATATGTTCAACAATGCTCCAATTTCTTTCACAACCAGTAGAACCGCAATACCGACTCAAAACTCGGATTGCCAATTTTTCCAACTCAGGGGTACCATTCTCAAATCAAACCCACAATCTATTTGTTAAACATTTAAATGAAATATAGAATTATATTTTATGGATTCCAATCATACAATAATTTAATGAAAAATTGAAAACTTTCATTAATCTGGACAAATTTTATCTTGATTTTGTATTGCTTATGCAGAACTGAAGTCAAAATTATTATCTTTATAGTCATCACATTGTCTCAAAATCATGTCTTGAGTGTCAAAATTAGGTACTAACTAACTTCTCTATAGCATTATTCAGACCCATGATGATTTCTCCATGCTTAAAAAATGTACGGCTACAGAAAAAATGCATGAATCAAGCAGTATGTTGCGGTATGTAGTGCGCAAAGAAGTTGATTGTCCCGCCTGCAACTGATAACCCTCCGGTATGGCACGTAGTCCTTACTCTTTAACCTTTTTCAAACGACCTCCTTTGCTCGATCCATAGCCTCATACACATAATCCATTGCAGGCCTATCTTTAGTATCAACTAGACAAATAACTACCTCCAAAGATTCACTAACTTTCAATATATGTTCAGCATTCCTTCAAAATGTATTATTGAGTATTATGTCAGTGATCTCCATGCCAAATGGGGTATTTGAAAGATTAGACTCAACCCAATCAATACTCGTAAACATTTGCCTAAGTTCTTTTCTGAATTTAAAAAGGCATTGCAAACTAATAAAATTCGTAGCAAATCTTGTGATGGCAGCTCGAGTTAATTCTCTCCCACGTGTGTACTCTGTTCTCATTAAATTCATTAGAAATAAATTTTTCTAAATGAACTTTTGTGACTTTCCATGCCCTCTCAATTGTGCATGCATTGACCGGAAACAAGTCGGGCTTTGCCACGTCCTCTAACATCAAATCTATGCAATTAGTGGCACAAGCTGTCCAATAAAATGTTCCGTATTTTTCAACCGCTCTTTTCCGTACTGCTTTGTAAGCGGCATCAATGTCAGTGATAAACTAGACAATATTGTCAAGCCCAACAAGTAGAACAATTTTATCAAAAATTTTAAATAGAGAATCTGCATTTTTTGTAATTGCACTAATATCAACTGACTTCAAAAACATTACTCCTTAGGGGCAATACACAAGAAAGCTTATTAATGTCGATATCCTTTCATTTGTCCACCCATTGGCCACAACAGAGCACTTGGTTTGACTCCAACATGACATATAATCATTAACTTTTACTACAATTTTCCCTCTAATCTTTTCACGAAGATCATTATATGATGGCTCTTTGCAACCTGGCCCTATTGCGTTGATTGCATCAGCCATAGGTTGAAGTTATTTTTATCTTGCTGCACTAAATGAGATAGTTGCATCAAACAACCAATGGCCAACAACTAAATCAGTTGCATCCTTTTGTTCCTTTGCTGCTAAAGTCGATTTGATGTCTGGCTGAGATCCAGTTGTCATTCGTGGTGCAAATAAATTGGGCATTTGAGGTTGGGGAGTATTTGACACACCCCTTCTTTTGTTTTGAGTAGATGTTTGAGAGGCCTTCTCTTTACCCTTCCTAGTTGTTGTGGGCATCCCATTCCAAGTGGGCTTGGTCCCAAGCATTCTTGATGTGGCCCCCTCTTTGTTGAACATGGTGTTATGTAGATTGGTGCACCCGTTGGTCAATCCATCATGGTCAGTGGCTTAGCACTTAATTTATTTTTATATAGGCCCACATTAAGTTTTAAGATATTTGTACTCAATTTAGGCCTATTTAAATTCATATTTGAGCCATTGTGTTTTATTGGGACCCTGTTTAAGGGGATCAATTAGGTATTGGACCAATCAAATTGGTTCAATTCATGGATCAATCCAACATGAAATCCAAGACATTTAGATCTTCCACACTGTATCAATCCTGGGCCATATTTGGATCTTCCCTGCTTAAATCTGGAAACTTAAATTCCCAAAAATAATTCAGATCCCCAAGATCTTTTATTTCTCCTTCTCTGGATACACTTTTAGAGTTTGCTTCATCAACTGCCAGTGACTTATCATCCACATAGAATACAAGGTCACTCCATCATTGTTCTGTTCACAAACAACATAAGATCTGCTTAACAACTGTATCTTTACAGCAACATCTCTAAGCTAAGTCTGTCAAACCACACACAAGGTGACTGTTTCAGCCTGTAAAAAGCCTAACTGACCAAGCTTACATTCTTGACCTTTTTGTACAAATTCAGGTGGTGGATCCATATATTCTTCTCCGTGCAAGTCAAGGCATTTTTCACATCTAACTAGTACAAAAGCCATGAAAATTAGCTGCAACAGATAAAATATCATAAAATACATGTGATTGGTCGTCCAACCCTAAAGGACACGGCCGAATGCTTCCTTCCAGTTCTTCTTCTCTAATTTCTCTAGCTTTTCCACTGTTGGGTTTTTTGGCCATATGGGGAAAAACTCTAGGTTTCTTTAAATCAAAACTTGTAACATGCATTCAGAGCATCGAAATCATACAAAGGTATTGTATCGATTGGATCGGAGATTGAACAGAGAAGAAAGGATTTCAAGGGCCGTCAACAGAGTATAAAAACGTCGCCCATTGACACTTCTTTCCTGAAACGACCGTTTCTTCCAGATTGAAGATTCAACAACGGAAACTAAAGATCTAAGGTCATCCTCTTCATGATGATTGTTAATGAGTAAAGTGTAGTGCTTCAAGTGTCAGAATTTTGGCCATTATGCAAATCAGTGCAAGCAACGGATCTGCAATTATTGCAAAGCATCTGGACATTCAATCAATGAATGCCGCAAACGCCCTCGGCATAGAAATCCAAGAGTTTACCAGGCGATGACTGCTACTTCTGGCACTATTGATTCATCTTCCATACCTTCTTCTGCCCCTGCTTCTGCTGCTCCAGTTACCCCTGACATGATCCAACAGATGATCCTCCAAGCCTTTTCCACTCTTGGTATCTCTAGTAAAACTCCCTCTCTCTCTCACTGGTAATTTGATTCTGGTGCCTCCAATCATATGACATCATCTAACCACTTCTCCACAATTAAACCATATGATGGATGGATTCAGGTCCATGCTGCTAATGGTACCACAATACCAATTACCTTTGTTGGTGATATTTCTCATTCTCTACCCTTACACGATGTTTTTTGTTCACCATCTCTTTCTACGAATTAATCTCTGTCGGTCAATTGGTTGATGATCACTGCAATGTTTCTTTTTCCTTCTCTGGTTGTGTTGTGCAGGATCAGGAGACGGGGGAGGTGATAGCGAAGGGGCCTAAGTGTGGGCGTTTGTTTCCTCTTCCCATAGTAACACCAAATCCAGATATGTCTTTGTTTGCTTTATCAGTTGTCTCTAAAAATAATGTGCAATTGTGGCACAATAGGTTAGGCCATCCCAATTCAACAGTTTTGTTCTCTTTGTTAAATTCTGGTCATATCAATAAAACGAAGTTTTTATCATCAGATGTTGCTCATGATTGCACCACTTGTAAGCTGGGAAAGAGTAAAACTTTGCCTTTTCCATTACATGTTTCTTCTGCTACCAAATGTTTTGATTTAATACATAGTGATGTTTGGGGTGTTGCACCAATTATTTCTCATTCACAGTATAAGTATTTTGTGACTTTCATTGATGATTATAGCCGTTTTACATGGGTTTATTTTCTACATGCCAAATCTGAAGTCTTTGATGTGTTTAAAAAATTCTTGAATTATGTTCAAAATCAATTTTCAACATGTATTAAGGTTCTTCGTACGGACTCAGGGGGGGAATATGTGTCTACACAATTTCAGGAATTTTTACAAGACAAAGGGATCTTATCCCAAAGGACTTGTCCCTACACTCCCCAACAGAATGGTGTTGCAGAACAGAAAAACCGTCATCTTCTAGACATCGTCAAGTGTTTATTATTAGAATCCTCCATTCCACCTAGATTTTGGCCAGAAGCTTTAACCAATGCTACTCATATCATCAACCGCCTTCCTTCTCCAAATATTCAAAACACATCTCCACATTTCCGTCTTTTCAAAACTAAACCACAATACACACATTTCCACACTTTTGGCTGTGTTTGTTTTGTTCATCTTCCCACACATGAATGTTCCAAATTATCCGCACAATCTGCGAAATGTGCCTTTCTTGGTTATGCTTCCCAACAAAAAGGTTTTATTTGTTATGACCCCACCTCCAAGCGTATTCGGATTTCTAGAAATGTTGTCTTCTTTGAAAACCAGTCCCTATTTCAGTCTTATCCTGATTCATCTCCCGAAATCTCTTTTTTTAAAGTACCATCCTTTGATGATGAATGCCTTCCTTCACCTCTGCGATTTCATCCGGACAAGGTGTATGCTCGTTGACAAGGAACAAATGCCCCTACTTTGCCTCTTCTGCAAGAACCGGCCCCAAATCCTGCTCCAGCATCAGATTCACATCAACTTGATATTCGTCGTACTTCTCGTATCTCTCGCCCACCAGATCGATACGGTTTTTCTCATTCTTCATATTTCGTTACTTTATCCTCGGTTTCCATTCCCACTTCTTATTCACAAGCAGCAAAGCAGGAATGCTGGAGACAGGCTATGGAAGAAGAACTTAATGCCCTACAGCAGAACCAAACCTGGGTTGTTGTTCCATGCCCAGCCAAGGTTAAACCTATTGGGAGTAAATGGATTTACTCTATCAAATTGAAGGCCGATGGTACTTTGGATAGATACAAGGCAAGGCTTGTAGCCCTTGGCAACAGACAGAATATGGCATCGACTAAGAAGAAACGTTTGCACCTGTCGCAAAGATGACCACAGTTCACACCATCCTTGCCATAACTGCATCTCAATCTTGGCCCCTTTTCCAATTTAATGTGAAAAACGCCTTTCTTCATGGTGACCTTAAAGAGGAAGTTTACATGCGACTGCCTCCAGTTTTCCAAACCCATCCGATGGACAAGTTGCTCTTTTGAAACGGTCCTTGTATGGGCTAAAACAAGCATCAAGAGCATGGTTTGACAAATTCAAGGATGCTTTACTCAAGCTACAGTTTCAACAGAGTCCTTCTAATCCATCATTGTTTTTACTTCAGAAATCTACAAGACTCACCATTCTTCTAGTCTATGTAGATGATATCATCATCATTGGCACAGATACAGCCATGATTCAAGATCTTCAAGTTTCTCTGCATCAATCCTTTCAAATGAAGGATCTGGGTCCTCTGCAATACTTTTTGGGATTGGAAGTTCATCACTCTGAGAAGGGGTTGATTTTGCATCAACATAAGTATACTATGGATTTAATTGAATCAGCAGGCCTGTCAAACTCCACACCAGTGGATACCCCTCTGGAACTGAATCTTAAACTCCATAGTGACAGTGGTGATCCCCTTCCTGATCCGACATATTATCGACAGCTTGTCGGTAGTCTTATATATTTGACAACTACTTGGCCTGACATCAGTTATGCAATCAACTTGATGAGTCAATATATGACCAAGCCTCATCATCTACATTTAGCAACTGTTCGACGAATTATTCATTATCTTCTTGGCACTTCTCACAGAGGCTTGTTTTTTCCTGTTGGTTCTCCATTGACATTGACTGCCTATTCTGATGCTGATTGGGCAGGTTGCTCTGATACTCGTAGGTCCACAACGGGCTGGTGCATGTTCTTAGGTGATGCTCTTATTTCATGGAAAGTGAAAAAACAGGACAAAGTTTTTAAATCATCAACTGAGGCAGAATACCGGGCCAGGATAACACCAGTGCCATTCGGATTACTAAAAAAACAATGTTTCATGAGAGAACTAAACACATCGAGGTTGCTTGCCATTTTATCAGGGATGAATATCTACGCGATGTTATTTCTCTTCCGTTCATCTCCTCCAGCCTCCAAGTTGCTGATATTTTTACCAAAGCACTTCCACGACCTCGTCATCAATTCTTAACAAACAAATTGATGCTGGTTGATTCATCGGCATCAATTTGAGGGGGGGTGTTAATGAGGCCCAAACTCACAAGCCCAGTTAGGCCCAGTCACTGTATTATTAGTCGAAGCACACATGTACATACTTAATTTATTAGCTATTCTTCAGGATCTGAGATATGATTAGATACTGTAATTGGATGTAATTAGGGCATTCAGCCCCTATATATATGAGATACAATCGACCATCAAGGGGGGAGCATTCAGCACATTTATTCCGGTTCATCTCTCTAACCGATAATGGTTATCCGGTAAGGTTTTCTAAATTGGTAGTGTGGTCTAGGGCTGCAGTTAGCACATATTTGCTGACATCAGCAACTGGGTAATCAAAGGTATTTCTGGTTCGCTATGTGTTGCTTGCTTTTAATGTAAACCTCTTGTTCAATACCAGTTTCATGACTGGAAAGCAATTTATGAGTAGTTAACTTCAGTTTCTGTTTGAAATATGTGAAGAAAAAGACAGTCCTCATCATCACTTGGGTCTGTTTTGACACCCTATTGTTTGATTTTTTTTTTTTTTTTTTTTTGGATAAGTTGTTGATATAAATTGTTATGTTTTTCACTAACAGCTAGAGCTTTTGTTGTTTCTAGTTATAAACATAGTATCAAAGCCAAAGATCACGAGCGCAAAACCCTTGGGAGGCATGTTACCTCCATCCATCGGTTACGTCTATCTGTTGCGTTTCGAATTCAAACAGCTTCCTGTTCGAGGGTGGGTGTTGATATAAATTGTTATGTTGTTCACTAACAGCTCAAGCTTTTGGTGTTTCTCATTTTTAACGTAAGTACGAATCTAAATCAGATTATAAGTTTGTTGTTCCCTACATAACTTTAAATCCAAAATTCCATTTGATGCATTAACAAACAACCGATTATCAATGGTTAAGAAATAATTTTCCAAAATTTTAGTGACGTCTACATTTTCATTTCGAGTTTTGCATCTTTAATGGGTAACTGTTGCATCTAAATTGCTACCTATTTCTCTAATTTCTTTCAGCTTTAACTGTACTAAATCTGAAAGCGAGAGAAACAAAGAAACACGATATAATATTTAAGTAGAAAACAGAGAAGAATAGTGGAGACTTGCAGGAAAATAAAGAAGGAAACGAAATTATAAAGCTCCATTAGGACTTGGTAACAGATGTAGAGAGAGACTCCAGTCGGTCTAGCCTTTCGGTTCAGTAAGTCTGAACTCATTTACCAAAATTTCCATATCTCGGGTCCAAGGACTGGTTCCAACAAAAACAAGCCCAATCAGTCACTAGTTGACTCCTTACCAGGGATTGTTTTAACATAAACAAATGTAGGCTGGGTTAACTACATCCAATCAATTAGTAGGAACTATCCATATTAGTCCAAGGAGAACATTCACATCCCACAGTAACCAATTTTAGATATCAAGCATATACTAATACAAATATTATTCAGAAACAGGCAATTAAACTTGCTTACAGCTTGCTCAGAAGCACCAATGTATTTGTTCAGTAGCTCAGGTCCTTTTATGGATATAAAACGTAATGAACACGCAGCGGCAGCAGCTCCAACAATGTGTGTTTTGCCACAACCAGGAGGACCATACAAGAGAACATTGGACCTTAACCTCAAAGGTGCATGCGCAAAGATATTAGGAAATTTCGAAGGTAATTCAATCATCTGTCATCATAATGGAAGAACAAAATTACTGAGAAGAAAAATGGATACTGAAACCTTAAAAAACATTTCTGGTAGAGCAATATCACTTCAGGAAATACAAAACAAATGCCAGAAACGTGAATCTATGATACAGATAAAGATTTGAATTTAACACTTTTCAGCCGTTATATCACTGATACGATCTAATATGTTCGTTCAAGTATTATTTTTTACATTATTGCATTTCTACGCAATGCAATTTCCATGCAGAAAGCCATAACCATCTCTATAAGAAAGCAATAACTAAAAGATATGAGTAATGGGTGTATCAACATACTAGGATCCAGGTTGACAACATTCCCTTGTATGATATTATACTGAAGCTTACCAAATTATAATATAGAGGTCCCATGTAAGACAAATAATTACTCAATAAGCTATGATGCCCAAATACGGCATGGATACGGCTAGGAAATTCCATAAACACGACAAGGACACGGATTTTACACATAAAAAGTGAAGTATAGGATATGATACGACACCATACGTTGCCCATTTCGAAGTATCCGTGCATCATAGTCAATAAGTGAAAAATGGATATCCTGATGTAAAGAATGGATATCCATTAGTTTTTTATACGATATATCAGTTGCACTGTAAAAAATGGATGATCTCCTGAAAAATAGAAATTGAAGGGAATAGAAATTGAATAAATAATGAAAGTACTTATTAAAGCAATGAGGCATAAAGCAACTTTTTTTGTGGGGGTGGGGGGAGATTTTGGAAAGTTGGATTCTAGAAATAAGGAGACTGGTGAGTAGTAAGTTCAAACATTTGCATGACGTCGTCACAGATTCCGAAAGGAACCAAGACAGTCTCAACTGTCAATATAATGCTGTAACAGGAAGTTAAGATGACTGCAATGCTTCAGAATGAAGATAAGCAATAGACAATAGGATCGGTTCTCACTAAAAGGGTTAGATTCCACTCAACACACCATTAACAATGGAGGTATAATGGAAAGAAAGCACCTCAGTAAGGAATAGTGGCTGAAAGGTCACTATTTTTATTCAAACATATATGCCGTCTCTTCACTGTCACTCCCAGCCAACTGTTACAGATCATATAAAGCCAGGAAACCCTACAAAAATCCATAAAATCAGTCCTTCCAGGTTATAATATGATTATATTCCAACTATAATTGATAAGGGTTGTCCGGCTTTTACGCATGTGATAGAAAAACGATTCACATGTGCAAATGATGTGCAGGTGATTCATTTCCATATGCAATTGGGTCCCATGGAAAAACATTCCATTGTTTGTCATTTTCACATGTGAATCTCAGTGGATCCAATGGTTCACCCTTTTTCTCAAAATTTATAGTGAATGAAGACATGGCATTTGAGTCTAGCTGATTTTAGCCTTCGAAAGTGGATATACAGGTTGGATTGTGATTCAGGAGCCCATAGAAGTCCAGACAACCAGATTTACTACTCTGGGGTTTTTGCAATTTTTTTAAAATCTATGATGAACAGCTAAAATTTGACCCTCCATCCGCATTTAACCTTTCAAAGAGGATGAACAGTTTGAATCATGAAATAGGGCCCACAAGAATAAAAAATTAAAAAAAAAAAAAGGAATGCCTCAAAACCACGTGAAAAGGGGGCCATTTTCCATGAGTACATTCAACTTTTTACAGTTTTTCTCAAATTTCTCAAAATCCAAGATGAATCAAAACATGAGATTTGAGCCCTGTAACATTTTTGGCCTTACAAATAGGATGAACGGTTCGGATCGTGAAGGCCCCCACAGAAGTCTAATTTAGAAGATTTATTGGTCTGCAGTTTTTTTCCGATTTTCTCAAAATACAATATGAATCAACTGCTCAAATTTGACACCATAGAGGTTTTTGGCCTTTTAAAGACATCCAATAGTTCAGATCTTCATTTAGTGACCCACAAAATTTTTTAAAAAAAAGAATAAAAATGACTGCCCAAAAGGACTCCCAATTCACTGTAGCACCCACCTAGTAATATGCGTAATTGTTTCACGCCACGGGAGATGCAATAACATTGGGCACGCCCATTTTCACATCTTCATTTACGCATCACATGCATAACTGGTGCAACCAAACATGGGAGAAGCAATCATTACGCATGAACCCGCCATTTACATGCGTAAATTAGTGCAGCCAAATAACTCCTAAAATACTCTATTGACAGCTAGAATAGAGGGTAGTAGGTCAACCTTTCTAATTATTTCACAGCACAGAACTCAATATGGTAACTGTCGACTCTGCATGCCACAGCCAACTTGTGCATTTAAAGGCTTTCTCAATCAAGAGATCTCTTCCACCTGCCAATGCAATTTTATTGCAATACTTTTCTAATCTAAGATACCTGAAGGATCTTATGGGGTAGCTAGATTTAAGAAGGTTAGGTATGATATGGCCGATAAAAAATGTTCATCTAATCCATTGCAATTGAGACCCCGTACATGTATTCAGTTTTCTGAAATTTCAACAAACCCCTGCTGCTTACTGTTATGTCAAAACAGTCCCTGATAAGCACTTGAGGGAGGGAGGGAGGTGTGGTTTGTTGATTATCTCTTCATCTAGTTGGGACCTACTTCTGTACAAATATGGGCCCCACCTAATCATCCTAACCCCTTCATCAATGGCCAACTATTTCCACCCCTCAAAATATTGACCCATGAATCCAAAAGGTACAGTTCATTTGGACAGTTGTAAAAAATAAAAAAAAATGAGAGCTGCTAAAGCCACATACCAAGCTTCCCCTTCCACATCCCTTCTCTTTCCAAAATTTCTCTCTGCACACCCCCATTGCCCCCAAAATACCCCTATCTCTTCCTCTCCCTGCCCCGAGTGGCCCGGGGGGGCGGGTGGGGGTGGCGGGCGGGGGGAATGAGGGGAAAAGGAAGGGGTGGGATGGGCGAACGGGCTAAGCATTCGGAGGGAGGGCCGGGCGGAGGCGGGTGGTGAGCAGGGAGAAGGAGAGGGGAAGAGAAAGAGGGAAAGGGAGAGAGACTGGGAGAAGGAAATGGAGAGAGTGGGAGAGTCGAGCGTGGGCGATGAGAAGGGAGAGGAAGAGAGCCAGGGAGAAGGAGATGGAGAAAAGGAGAGGGAGAGGGTTGGGCGTTGGTGGAGGTGGGCGGTGAGTAGGGACAGGGAGAAGGAGAGACAAGGCTCTAACCCCTTTATCTGTAGCCCACAAGCTTTTCATGTTTCTATTAAATAAAAGATTTGACCCTCGATCCAACAGTCTAGTCCATTCGGATTTGTTAAAATTTAATGCATCTAATACATCATCTAGTGTAATTCAAGTGGTCCCACTTAATTCAGGTGGTCCCATGTCTGCGGATGGTTCGGCTGGATTATAAAGTTGGCCCCATTGTGTCCCTCACCCTTTCATGAGGGAATGATGTACATGAATAAGTGTATATATATATAGGTAGAAAACTCCCGGGGATTTTTTTACCACAAAAAAGAAAAAAAGAAAAATAACCCTCCCAATTGGGCCACTATGGTGTATGAAAATCATGGAATGTGGCTGGATGGAATAATATAGATGAGATATACCTATGTGAAAATTTTCAATTCCATTAGAATATCCTAATTTCCTAACCCCTTGATCCATGTCCCCAAATTTTAATGCTTGCAGAGGCATCACTTAACAATCACTAAAGCTGTAAGTAGGAGAAGAGAAAACTAAAACCAATAAGAATATTGAGATGAAATTCTATGGCCTTTCTCAGGATCAAGACCTTATATTGTCTTTCATTGCCTTAATCAAGGCTTACATTAGTATCATTACAGCCACGCTTTCCTAACTAACATAATTATAAAAGATACTACAATAAAAATTTTCTAACTAAAAGAATGTACAGGTGTATTCTTTTGACCAAGTATATACACGTGAGGCTTTTAAGCAACTAGGCTTGGGCCCAGTTTGACAGTTTCTACTGAAATCATCTTGGGCCCAATTTGACAAACCCCCCCACCCCGCGGAAATTGATGCGGGAGAATCAATGAGCATCAGTTTGGTAAGAACTGATGACAAGGTCGTACAAGACCCTTTGTGAAGATATCAGCACCTTGAAATACTGATGACGCATAAGGAAGGCTGATGACATCTCGCTTGAATTCATTACGAATGAAATGGCAATAAACCTTAATGTGTTTAGTCTGCTCATGGAAAACTGGATAGAAAGGAGTAGGGCCCTTGATAGAAAAACCAAGAACGGAGAGCAAACCCTGTAGCCAAGGACTCTAAGAGCAGGCTGCCGACATAGCACAGTATTCTGATTTGGTGGAGGACTTGTGACGCAGGCGATCGGGTTGATAGATCCATCTCCCGAAGGATTGATCGAATCCAAGAGGATTCTAGCCCTAAGGCACAGCACAAACCATACGAGAAAACTCATGATCACTCTAATTGAAATTAATTGAATAAAGCATATCTATGACAACACAAGGCTTCTCTATTTATAATGTATTAAGACTATTAAAACAATAAACTATAATGAAAATAGAAAACTACTAATTCTCATCAACTAACAAAATAAGCAACAACTCCTAATCAACCCTAACCATAAATTTAGAATAATTCCACAGTAGCTTTCTCAGCCAATTTGGGCATGTGGCTGCCCCCAAAGGGCTGGGTTGGATGGCTGGCCCCATCATGTGGGCCCAAGGCCTCTTTTGGACTTCCGTACTACATCAACACTCCCTGGCTTGAAAGAACTCGACTTCGGCGAGTTAATCGCTTGATAGTGCTCATAAAGATCTGGATTCAAACGCTGGAAGTCGGTAGTAGTAAACCAGGTAACATCGGAGATGGGCCAGTTTTGCTAACGAACAAGGAACTTCTGAAATCCTCTGTGACGAGTAGAAACAATTTGATCATCAAGAACATCAATGATTTTATCGGGCAGTGGCAGAGTAGCTAGTAACGTAATGATTTGCTCATCAGAATCGTCTTCATTATCATGCCCACGATAGAGAATGAGATCGGCAACATTGAATGTGGGGCTGATACAAATATCAGATGACAACTCGAGTACATGCATTCGAACTGAGCTTCTTCAACACTTTGAATGGACCTGTATTTCTCGGATGTAACTTCTTATTTGCGCCTGGCGCTAACCTTTCCGGATGAATACAGACCATAACCATGTCTCCTTCACAAAATTCTAGGAAACGACATTGTTTGTCAGCATGAGCCTTGTAATTGTCATTGCTAGCTGCAATGTCGTCGAACTTCATCATGTATTTGTTGCATGTGTTTAATGAAGTTATCGGCTTTAGCATAAGGGCGTGCTTTAAGAGGCAAGGGGACAAGATCAATATGCAAGCACGGTCGAACACATGTAACTGCTTTAAAGGGTGAGATGCCTGTGAACGATTAACTGAATTGTTGGAAGCAAATCCAGCCATAGGTAGAATCCGATCCCATGTTGTGATATGATCACTTACAAGGCATCATAACAATTGTTCAAGGCTTCTATTAACAACTTCAATTTGTCTCTTAGTTTGCGGATGATAAGCAATAGAGAAGTGAAGCTTTTTTTTTGCTGTCATCCGTAAAGTCTTCCAAAAGTAACTCATAAATTTGGTGTCACGATGTGAGACAATTGTTTTAGGGAGACCATGAAGGCAACCAACTTCTTTGAAGAATAGTTGAGCTGCCTTGTAAGCATCTGATGTGTTGTTGCATGGAATGAAATGTGCCATTTTAGAAAAGCGATCAACAACAACAAAGATGGAATCAACTTTTCGTACAGTCTTTAGAAGTCCTAACACAAAATCAATGCTGATATTTTCCCATGGTGCATTAGGAATAGGCAATGGCTGATATAAACCTGTATTCTTCTTGTTACCTTTAGCCAATTGACAAGTGCGACAACTTTCACATATGCTGATAGCATTAACTCTCATGCGTGGCCAATAGAAACGATCATCCACGAGAGCAAGTGTCTTGTCACATCCCAAATGACCACTACAACCTCCTGAATGCAATTCACGAAAAACATGTTCTCAAATTGAAGTATCAGGGAGGCAAAGTTTGTTACTTTGGAATAAGAATCCATCATGTACGCTGTAATGAGGGTACTTGTCCTTGTTGCCATTAAGAAAATTCACATAGATTGTGCCGAAATCCTTGTCATTTGTATACTACCGCTTTATTTGCTCAAAACCTGTTACAGTTATTACCATAGTGTTGAGGAGATGTTTCCGACAACTTAAAGCATCAGCTACCAAATTTTCTTTGCTAGCTTTATGACGGACACTGAATGTGAATTGTTGAAGGTAAGAGCTCCATTTAATTCGACGATCACTGACATGCTGTTGTGACTGTATATGCTTCAATGCCTCGCGATCGGAATTTAAGAGAAAGTTGTTTCCAACCAAGTAGGAGCTCCATTAGTTTGAGGTTTCGACTAGGGGTGTTGGTGCTGGTGGAGATGATGGAACGAAGGTGGATTGATGGATGAGAAGGGGACTCTGGGAAGGATAGACGTCACCCCGGCAATCGCTCTTTGGCTCTGATACCAATTGACATAGCGATCGGGTTGATAGATCAAGCTCCCGAAGGATTGATCAAATCCAAGAGGATTCTAGCCCTAAGGCACAGCACAAACCATACGAGAAAACTCCCGATCACTCTAATTGAAATTAATTGAATAAAGCATATCTATGACAATAGAGGGCTTCTCTATTTGTAATGTATTAAGATTACTAAAACAGTAAACTATAATGAAAATAGAAAACTACAAATGCTCATCAACTAACAAAATAAGCAACAATTCCTAATCAACCCTAACATAAATTTAGAATAATTCCACAGTAGCTTTCTCAGCCAATTTGGGCCTATGGCTGCACCCAAAGGGCTGGGTTGGATGGCTGGGCCCATCATGTGGGCCCAGGTCCTCTTTTGGACTTCCATACTCCATCAACTTGGCACTTGAATTATCGGCATAGAAAGGAGTGGGACACTTGATAGGAAAACCAAGATAAAAGAGTAAACCAAAGCAAGCCGCTAACATAGCACGATATTCAACTTTGGTGGATGATTTGGAGACTTTGTCTTGTTTCTTACATTTTCAGAAAATCAAGTTGTCACCTAGGAACATACACCATCCGGTGGTAGATCACCGCGTATCTTGGCAGGCGCCGCATAATCCCAAAACCAATTGGTGATAGGAAATTGCACAAACAACTACTTAGCACCCCCCCCCCCCCCCCCCCCCCTCTCTCAGGCGGGACAATGCCTGAATCCGAATCACATGCCCACAGAAGATTACAACGCGGCATGGGGCCTTCTTGCCTTGTGCACTTCTGCCCGCATGAGCACACAACGCGGCATAGGGCAGTTTTGCCCTGCGTGGTTTCCAACTCGAGACCTCCATCTCTGATATCATGACAGTCGATGCAACTCTAAGTAGGAGAAGAGAAAACTAAAACCAATAAGAATATTGAGATGAAATTGTGTGTCCTTTCTCAGGATCGACACCTCCTTATATTGTCTTTCACCGCCTTAATCAAGGCTTACATTAGTATCATTATAGCCAAGCTTTCCTAACTTACATAATTATAAAAGATACTATAGTAAAAAATTACTAACTAAAAGAATGTACAGGTGTATTCTTTTGACCAAGTATATACACGTGAGGTTTTTAAGCAACTGGGCTCAACGATTTCTACTGAAATCATCTTGGGCCCAGTTTGACATCACTTTCTTGTGATGTCAATCCAATAGTGATTAAAGGTTGGATGAGTGTCAAATTTGGGATTTATACCAATTCATGGGGGATAGTATGTATGAAATGATTGGATTGGCTCAAGTTGGGCTCCACACGAAAAACATATGGTAGCAAAACGAGGAGTTCTATTTAGATGGGGACTTTTAGAATCCCTCATGATATATATATGGGAGATGCTCATGTGAGAGCATCTCTCACCTTATTATGAGAGATAAGGTGGGTGCCCTCGCATTTAAGTTGTTGGCATTAAATATGGATGCGAGGGCCCCCACCTTATCTCTGATAGTAAGGTGAAGCATCTCTCATAGGAGCATCTCCATATAGGCAGCACTACAAAACAGTCTTGTGTTTTTTAGAAGAAAAACACCCCTCCTAGTAGGACCCACCGGGATCTAGGATGACCACGGAAACCCGTTGGATGGAAAGAACTATATGGGGCCTACCTCATGCAAAATTTGGACTACATATGATCTGTAAGACTCTGTGAGAGTCTGTGATGAGATGAGATGAAGAAGAAGACAGCAATATGGGAGAAAACTCAATGATCAATTGATCATCGACTGTTCCATTATATAATCAAAAGTTACCTTAATCAAGGCACTAATTATGTTAAGATACAATCTTAGAATCAATCAAGGAATGAAAGAATCTCCTAATCTATAAAAGGAAATAGTACATGGAAATAGCAACAGGGAATTTAGCAACTAAATCTAATCTCTTAAACAATGATCCCACACGTGGGATTTTATGTACAGTGGGCTGGGCCTAAGTGGGCCAAAGACCAAACCCATACTATCTTCTACACTCCCCCTCAAATTGATGTGGTAACGTAGAAAACATCAATTTGTGAGTGAGATCATGATGGCGCGGTTTGGGAAGAGCTTTGGTGAAGATATCTGCCAACTGGTCATGAGACGAGACATGTGGCAGAGTGATCTTCTCAGTAACAACATGCTGACGGATGAAGTGGCAATCAATCTCAATATGCTTTGTCCGTTCATGAAAGACCGGATTGTTTGCAATGCGGGTAGCACTGGTGTTATCCCCATGAAGAGTTGTAGAGCTACCAATAGTGACACCGAACTCACAGAGAAGGCGGCGCAACCAGATGATTTCAGCACTCGCAGATGACATGGCTCGATATTCTGCCTCACCAGACGATTTTGAAACTGTGGTTTGCTTCTTGCACTTCCATGAAATCAAAGATTCCCCAAGAAACATACACCAACCAGTGGTAGAGCGCCGAGAATCGGGGCAACCAGCCCAGTCAGCATCCGCATAAGCAAATAAGTGCAGAGAAGCGCCAGAAGAGTAGAAAAGACCATGATTAAGGGTGCCTTTGACATAGCGGAGGATGCGCAGAGCAGCAGCAAGGTGAGGATTGTGAGGATTGCATACAAACTGGCTAACCGTATGAACGGCATGAGAAACATCCGGCCTAGTCATAGTTAAGTAGAGCAAACTACCAACTATCCGCCGGAAAACAGAGGGATCATCCAGGGGAGGGCCATCATCCGCACTGATCTTATTGTTCAACTCCATAGGAGTATCAAAAGTGTGAGCATCATCGAGTCTTGCTGAAGTGATTAAATCTGTAGCATATTTCCGCTGATGAACCCGAATGCTAGATTTGCTACGCACGAACTCCAGCCCCAGAAAGTAGGTGAGAGGACCAAGATCCTTCATTCTGAAGTGGCGAGTGAGATGATGTTTGAGTTCCGTAATGCTAGCACTATCATTGCCACTGATAATCATATCATCAACATATACTAACAGGAAAGTGTAGCCCTTCGATGTCCATCGAAGAAAGAGTGAGCTATCCGAATGACTCCGGCGAAATCCTGCTTGAAGAATTGCCGCCCGAAACTTATCAAACCAAGCCCTGGGAGCCTGCTTAAGGCCATACAAGGATTTCCGCAACTTACAAACATGCTTAGGAGGACAGGCATATCCTGGAGGAGGCTTTAAGTAAACAGTTTCTCGCAAATCCCCATGGAGAAAGGCATTTTTGACATCCATTTGCCACAGAGGCCAGTAGCGGGCTGCAGCGACACAGAGGAGAGTACGGACTGTGGTCATTTTAGCCACTGGTGCAAATGTTTCCTCATAGTCAATTCCATACTCTTGTTTATATCCCTGCGCAACCAATCGGGCTTTGTAGCGATCAAGACTCCCATCGGAGTGAACTTTGATGGAGTAGATCCATTTACTGCCAATCACCGAGGCTCCTTCAGGAGCGGGGACCAAATCCCATGTCTGATTTGCTTCGAGAGCGAGTAATTCCTCATTCATAGCATCCTGCCAGTATGCAATCTTCGAGGCCTGTGAATATGAAGTGGTGATAGGAGTACTATCTAAGGATGAAAAGAGAGCAGGAAAGCCATAGCGGTTAGGGGCAATGGAAGGACGATTAGATCGTCGCAGAGATAGAATATTGTCAGAAGAAGCATGATTACCTGTAGGAGCAGGAGGCTGCACTGAGAGAGGATCAGGAGAGGGAGGCACCATAGGAGGACCCTTGTTACGCCGGACATAGACCTGAACAGCAGGTGAGACAGGAGCAGATTCCTGGAATTGTGGCAAAAAGGACACAGCAGTAGGAATATGATCTAAATGCAAGGAAAAGAAAGGAATTTGTTCCAGGAAGATCACGTTTCGAGAAATTCGCATGCGTTTTTCAAATCGGTCATAACACAAGAACCCTTTGTGTTCGGAACTGTAGCCAAGAAAGATGCATTTGGCAGCCTGTGGAGATAGCTTAGTGCGTTCATTTGGTGGAAGATGAACAAAACATAGACAACCAAACACACGTAAGTGAGAGTATGAAGGAGGATGGTCAAAGAGAACTCCGTAAGGAGTAGTTTTGCCTAGAACAGTACTAGGAAGACGATTGAGCAGATATACTGCAGTCTGGGCAGCATCACACCAAAATTCAGGAGGAACTAAGGATGCCAATAAAAGGGTGCGAACTGTTTCAAGAATATGTCTGTTATTTCTTTCCGCAACTCCATTCTGCTGCGGAGTGTGCGGACAAGATTTTTGATGAAGAATTCCTTTATCAGAGAGGAAAGCAGAGAATTCATGAGACATGTATTCTCCGCCAGAATCGGATCTAAGGATCTTGATAGCTTTCTTAAATTGGGTGTGGACCATGTTATAGAATCTTTTAAAAACAGAGAACACTTCAGATTTTAAACGCATGAAGTAAATCCAAGTATATCGAGAATGATCATCAAAGAATGTCACATAGTACTTGAAACCTGCCCTACTCAAGGTAGGAGGAAACATCAGTGTGAATGATGTCAAAAGATTCTAATGCACGAGAATTATGAACGGAAAATGGCAAAATATGACTCTTACTTAAACAACAAGCTTCACATTTTGATTGAGATAAAGAAGACATCATTTTATTATCAATTTGAGAGTCCAAACAACCGAGTTTAAACAAAGAAATTAAATAGGCATTGTTCACATGACCAAGACGTTTATGCCAAACCGTCCACAAGTTTTTGAAATTATTAGAAGAAGAAGCAAAGAAGGTATGATGTCCAATGTCCAGCAAAAACAGGCGCCCATGTTTACTCCCCGTCGCGATCACCTTCCCAGTTTGTCGCCCCTGTATGACACAACCAGAGGAAGAAAAGTGAACAAGATAGCCATCATCAATAAGTTGTCCTACAGAAAGTAAATTGGCTGATAATTTTGGAACAAAATAGACATTAGAAAGGGTGATGGACTGGCCAGTGACACTAGATAAAGTAATGGTACCAACTCCAGAGATGGGTAGTTGATCACCATTGGCAGTGGTAATTTTTTCTTTTCCAAGGTAAGGGTTGGAATCTGTAAAGCTATGTTCTACAAAGGTCATATGATTGGAGGCTCCTGAATCTAAAAACCAAGTGGAAGAGGTGATAGAAGAGGAAAGAGATGCAGAAGAATGAAAGGCAGGAGATGCTATATGAGAATGAGGTTGATACCGACCACCAGAGAAGCCCATAGACGCATATGCAGAGGTGACTGTGCTCTGAATCAGATCTTGAATTTGAGCAGGAGTCATGGAGATAGCCCCGGAGGAAGTGCTGCCTGTATCTGAGACTGGGGCTTGAGCCTAAAATGCTGATGGAATATTCTGTTTTGGCATATGGGAGGGAAGCTTCTTAGGCTGTGGTTCATTCCGGCGCTGCAGGCTTCGACAGTCATCAATCACATGACCGGTTCGTTTGCAATATCTGCAAACCAATTTCTTGCGACAATTTTTGGCAATATGTCCGAAGCCTTTGCATTCATAACATTGAGGCTGCTTTGGAGTTGCCAGAAGAGCAGAGGAATCAGGAAGAGGTGCAAGGAAGGCTCTGGGTGCTTCGGGTGCTTCTAGAATAGTGCGCTGGGAAGTGAGACGGAGTTCTTCGCGAAGGACTTCTTGGAAGCATGTATCAAGATTAGCAGTATTCTCCCTATTCATTAGCGCAGAGCGAACAGATTCAAATTCCGGTCGTAGGTTCATAAGAAATTGGCTAATATGAGTTTCCTCTTGTAACTGGAGAGCCTCAGACAGAAATCCAGAAGAGACCGTTTGGATCAGCATAGAATCCCTTTCAATCCATAAGGTCAGGAAACCATTAAAGTATTCCTGCACAGTTTTATCCCCTTGACTGTATCTGGCAATTTCACTATCTAGATGAAATTTCCGAGCTTTATTGGTTTGATAGTAGACTTTCTTCAGATGAGCCCACATATCAACTGCTGTGGTGTAAGCTTGAAGAGCCACAGCCAGAGAAGGATCAATAGAGTTAAGGATCCAAGTGATGACTTTCGCATTCTCTTTGGACCAAGTGGCCAGACCTTTGGAGTCTGCAATACTTGTAGTCTGAGGCTTGGTTATCGATCCATCAAGATAACCAAAAAGGCCCTGTCCTTCGACAAAGTTCCGTAAGTGGAAGGACCAAGACATATAATTTTGCCCATTAAACTTAACAGGAATTACATCATACTTGTCCATGATCTTTGACAGAGAGGGATGAAGAGAACGAAACAGTAATAATCAGCAAGAAAGGCTGAATTTATGGTGCAGATGGCCAACTGGAGTAAGAAGATGACCTCCAAACAGGAAACAAACCCAGCAGAACAGTGCAGAAAACCAACCCAAAACAGTAGAGAAAGAGCCAGACGACCACTGATTTGGTCCTGGATTGGTCACGTGGGCCCCACAAAAGGATCAGACCTCTGATCAGAGAGTACAGTCTAATGGAGGAGTCTTTTTACTAACTTCCAGATCAAGTTGCAAGGCAAACGGATGAAAATCCGCAAAATTGGACGGATCTGATGAAAACTATCATGTAAACCTGGGAAAGCACAAGTGGCAGTAGATGGCCTACCTCTGATGTGCTAAAAATCCTGAAAAAATGCCCATAAATCTCAGAGAGGAGGGTCGACCACTGTGGTAGTGGTTGGAGGTGCTATCGTGATGATCTGATGGTGGCCCACCTTGATCTCCTCGCTGCACAGTGACGAATGTCGACAAGGAAGAATGACGACTTCAAGATCCGTGAGAAAAAAAATTGCAACTGAGAGATGGAGATATCCCACAGTGCTCTGATACCATGTAAGACTCTGTGAGAGTCTGTGATGAGATGAGATGAAGAAGAAGACAGCAATATGGGAGAAAACTCAATGATCAATTGATCATCGACTGTTCCATTATATAATCAAAAGTTACCTTAATCAAGGCACTAATTATGTTAAGATACAATCTTAGAATCAATCAAGGAATGAAAGAATCTCCTAATCTATAAAAGGAAATAGTACATGGAAATAGCAACAGGGAATTTAGCAACTAAATCTAATCTCTTAAACAATGATCCCACACGTGGGATTTTATGTACAGTGGGCTGGGCCTAAGTGGGCCAAAGACCAAACCCATACTATCTTCTACATGATCATCCTAACCCTTTGATCCATGGCCCTAAAATTTATTGGTATTAGGGGCATCATTATATGATGATTTCAATCGAATAGTGAGGAAAAGTTGGATGGGTGTCAAATTTGGACTTGTGAATCATTATTTGTGCGTGTGTGAAAAGAATAGACTTAATAAAGGTGGACCCCATGCTCAGAAAAAAGAGGGGCGTTTTTAAAGTGGGGAGTTTTGGAGAATTACCAGATATATATATATATATATATATATATATGTATGTATGTATAAACATGTACAGAAGCAACCATGCAACATACAAATCACTTCCCTGAAAATGACGATTAGGGCAATACAAGCTAAAATTTTTTGCTTCAAGACCTCGAATATTTCTCACAATCTGGGAACATGCTTGCATGACAGTGATGATTTTGAACACTTTCTTCAAGCATAAACTAAGTGCATGTCTCAGAGAAGAATATTAAGAAAAAAAAGGAGAAAAGAAAATAAAACGTTTACATACAAAAGTACGAGCGGAAGGCTGTATTGTGCCCTATCATATGAAAAGAATGTGGATACCTCTTGAATAGCATTTCGGATGTCAACAAGCCCACCAACATCCTCCCAACCAGAGCGGCCACCTTCAGAAGTAGATTTAGTAATACTACGCATAGCAACAGGAAGGAAGCCATGAATTGCTTGTGCAAAATCTTCGCTTACTAACATAGGCTTCTCAGATGCATCAGAAACAGAGTGAAAGAACAAATAGCGGCACACTGCAGCATGGACTGCTCTATCAACCAATATTTCCTGTTTTAAAATAAGTTGGTTAAGTTTGAACAAACGTATGAGAAGCTCATGCTTGGGTTTACACGTGCATAATAGATGTCCACGAGCAAAGAACAAGATAGAAGAAAAAAAAAATTATTTTTTCTCCTTTTCCAATGCAAAAGCGAAAGAAATATTAGTATGCAATTAAAGGACTGGTGGAAATGTCAAAACATCATTTTTCTAGAACAAGCACAAGATGCTTCCATAAAGGAATTTTAGTTTCAAATAAAGTGACAATCATAAAGAGCACTCCTACTGATCCTTTTTCTTGGTTAAAAACATTCATTAAAAAAAGATCTTATGTGTGAGAATGAATCATATGCTAGTGAGAAATATATCTATGCACATGATTAGAAAATACACATTAATATAATGCAGCTTGGGAAGGGGATGAGTAACCAGCAACTACTCTCCAAGCTAAAGCTTGAGATAACAACAGTCTCTATCTTGGTCTCACACCACAGACAAACAAGCAACACACAAGCGAAAATCCAAATATCCAATACTTTATTGCAATGAAAACAGGTCCCTGTAGAAGGGAATACATCTCCTCATAGCAACTAGGGGCATATCTAATTCTGGATACAAATCACATCATGATCTAATCTCCAATCAATTAAGGATCCCTATGACAAAGCTTTATAAATAAACCATATCACTATCCCCAAATTTGAGCTACTGGTTATTCAAAATAAGGAAAAGGGAAAGAGTGATTTGAGAATGTTCTGTCTTGGACGACCATGAGATCTTATGTCTTAGTTGGCTTCAGTGGGCTTGGTCCTTCCGATGTATACTTTTGGGCTTTTGATGGGCCCATGGGCTTTTTGGTCAATGGACCAGTGCATAGCCTACATCACATTATCATCAAAGCCTTCTCTGAACCATGTTGGGGTCGATTTCATGAATTTTGTTTCTTCATTCCAATCTATCTTGAGTCATATTGTCGAATAGGTTGTAATTCTTTAGATCTATTGCTAGTAACTCCATCCATGTCCCCTTCCACTAGCCGGTGGGCCATCAACCTACATAGAAAAACTTTTCCTTGCCAGCGTCATTACTGATCGGCATTGGACATTTCTAAATCATCTCAAACAAGTTTCTCTTAATTTATCACCTACTGATGCTCCCCCCAAAATGCTCTTGAAAATGCTCATTTCTGGCTCCAACTTTCCTAGTTTTATCACACATCCATCTCAACATTCTCATCTCTACTACACTCGTTTTGTGAATGTGTTGCCTCTTGATTGGCCAACATTCTAGTTTGTTGGTCATTGTTGGGCTAATCACTATCCTATATAAATTCTTACCATGATCTTTTTGATATGCACCAATCATAAACCACTCCAGAAGCAAGTCTCCACTTCAACTATTCCACTCTAATCCTATGTTCCACATATTCCTGAATCTCCCCGTCCTTAATAATTATCGAGCCATGGTATCAAAATGAATCTATTTGTGGTAACTCTAGAGCTTTAGTTCTCATAGTAGTTAAAGCTCGTCATATATCTCCACTAAAGCTCGTCGTATATCTCCACTAAAATTGCAATCTATATATTAATTTTTTGTAAGACTTATTTTAAAGCCTTTAAATTCTAAAGCCTCATAGTGTATCTTAGTTTAAAGCCCTTAAATTCTAAAGCCTCTCAATGTATCTCAAGTTTTTGCTTTCACACCATCTCTCGATTCATCTACCAATATTACGTCATTTGCAAAAAATATTTCAAGGTACATCCAATAGAATAAGAGGTAAACTCATCCATAGTCAGAGTAAAGAGATAAGAGTATAAAGTTGACACCTCATGGAAACATGTGGTCACTGGAAACTCTCTTGTCTCTTACACAAATAGTTGTCACACACAGTACCACTCCCCCATACAAGTCTTTAATGATTTCAATAACCCCTTGGGAGACTCTTCTATCTAAAACCCACCAAATTAAATCTCTAGGTACCTTATTGTAGGCTTTCTCTAGATCGATGAACCATATGACGATTTTCCCTCTTTTCTTGATATTTTTCCATTAAATACCAAAGTAAGAAGATAGCTTCCATAATTGACCTTCCTAGCATGAAACCAAATTGATTTTTAGATATCATGTTTCGCTCCATTACTCTCTTCCACAGATAAATAGTATGATAAGTTTAATCTCACGACAATGGGTGCGACTTTGCAGTTCTCCTTTTCCATGCATATAGGTACTACAACACTTCTCCATTCATCCGGCATTTTACGTCAATATCTTACAAGAGCCTCGTAAAACGAATCCACCCAGCTTCTCCTAAGGTCCCTTTGGTAATTTTACTAGCATAGTAGTATGAAGTGACAGGTGTATCAAATCAAGCGGGGGTCAAATTAAAAGGTACTAAATTTCAAAAGAAAATCTTCTTTTTACTAAAAAAAAATGTCAAAAAGTTACTCTCTCGTGCCACTAAATGACAAAAAAGCACCCTTCTTTTTACTGAAAAAGTCAAAAATTTCTCTCTCATGCCTCTAAATGACAAAAGCAAGAACCTTTTGAAATGACCCTAATGCAATACAGACCAAGCCCAAGAAAGCAACTAGGCCAACACATTGACCCAAGGGTGAACATGTCCATTGGGTTTAACCCATAGGCCCAATTGTGACTGACAGCTACTATGGGAAACTAAATTTATCCCAATTTCCATTTAGAGACTATTTCTAATTTTTACTCATTGTTTGATTAGGATCAGAAAGTTTTATATTTTATTTAGAAAGTCTTGTTTGCTAGAAACAATCCTACTCATCTTTATACAGTTGAGTCCCCCATAGTAGTTGCACATGCTAGTATCAATTAATCAAGAATAATGAGCTTTCTCTTCAATTATGGAGTGTTTCATGATTTTTAGTGTCTTAGTGCTGGAATCCATCTTTGCCTTCGATCAATCCCATTTGAGGTTGGCCTGTTTTCTTGATCGAGGATCCAGGGCTGCGCCAAACCCCCTCTTATGTGATTCTCTTTTGATAAGACCCTTCACTTTACTTCACTAATTAAGTAATTTTACCAAACCAGCCCTAAGTAATTCAAAGCCTCTATGGGAATGTCATCTAGCCCCATAGTCAATCCTATCTTCATTATGGAAATGTTTTCTTTATTTCTACTACCTTAATTATGCAATAAAAGGCATGTCCCACTAACACATTATCATCTCTCGTTCTTAAGCCACTTATAGAATCTTATTTAAAAGTTTGATAAAATACTCTCTCCATCTTTCTTTAATATCATTGTCCTTCATTAGAACCATTTGGTCATCGCTTCTCATACATTAGACTTATCTAATGTTCTTGCTTTTCCTTTCCCTCAATTTTGCAAAATTGAAAATATTTATCTTCTTTTCTTAATCCCAACCTATTATATAAGTCATCATATACTTCGAGCTTTGCATCGCTTACAACTTTCTTAACTTTGCCCATTGCCTTCTTATAACCAACGAGTGGTAGCTCAGTTGGTCAAGGCCTCTGCGCCTTATGAAGTAGAGAGGTCTTGGGTTTGACACCTACTATTGTCGGCCACCTCCCATAGTTTTACACGGTGCATGTGGATATTAAGGGTTTGCATGTGCCCCTAGGAATTAATTCTCGGCTATCCAAAATTGAGTGTCCCTCGGGCTCAAGGCCAAAGGCTCCTCAGCAGGAGATACCCTGGGTTATCAAAAATAATGATGATGATGATGATGCTGATAGAACCTAAAACAGCAATCCCAAAGCTAATTATTTTATAAGTCATTATATACTTTAAACTTTACATCACTTACAACTTTCTTAACTTCTTTCATTGCCTTATAATAGAACCTAAAACAACAATCCTAGAACTAATAACAAGCATGCTCTCTCTTTCTCTCTCATGCACATTCACCAATTAATCCACTGCTCATCTCCACCTCTTACATCTAAGTGGAATATCATGGTCACCTCAGACTCACATCTAGAATCTCTTTCCAAAGATAAAGGCTAGTGTCCATGGTGAATCACTTCTATGTCATGCCATGTTATCGTTTCCTATTAATCCTATCCATTTATCAACTGAGAAAAAACCCATGTTCCAGAGAGAATTATCCAAATTTTTAACACCGCAACACTTCAGCTACATCCAATTCCTTCATTACAACTGACCTAGAAAAAGTAAGATGAACCTCCCCTCTTATCATATGTAATAATACCTTCCAATCCTAGTGAAGCCCAATTACCCTAGAGTTGTTTCATCCACGTTGATCTTCCATGATAATTGTACAGGGCCAACATTCCCACCAACTCCTTTATCATCTATAATAGTAGGGGTGGCAAACAGGTTAGGTTCGGTTAATCTAAGTCGTTTGTAGTTTGAAGCTCAACCATATCCAACTCGTTAAGTGAATGGTTAATATGTACCCAAATCATACCCAATGCCGTCAACCAAATCCAACCTACTTAAAAAGTTTAGGGATACTTTCTTTTTCTTTTTTTTTTTCCTTTTTCTTTTTTTCTTTTTTTTCTTTTTTTTCTTTTGCTACTATGCTGGCCCACCTTTACAAATTAAAATTAGTTAGTAGGTCCATGCAAAAACAATGCACATTCATATCATTACCAAAAATGGCCAAAAACCCCATATATATAAAAACCCAAAACTCAAAATAATTAGATTTATGTGATCAATGGCTTATGTGGACTAGGACTCTAGATGTTTCAGCCTGTGTCCTTCCCATTTAACTTTGACCCCAATAATGTGGGTTCGATGGTCAGATACAACTATGACGTGGGTCGAGTCAACAAGTAGTGTCGAGTTTTTCCCATAGTTTGTTGGGTTATTGTCTTGTATATTGGATTAGCTGGATTAGTCAATTTGGGCTAAATCTGGCTATAGCTGGGTTTGGGGTATTTTGGCAATTGTACCAGGGTTTTCTTGGCGGCTAGGAAATACTTCTTGGAGGCCAAGAAAGCGGGGATTATATATATGTAATATGTAGCCCTGAACCTTGTGGAGAACAATAGGGAGAGATGAATAGACGTGACCTTTCTCTGTGGACACAGGTAGTTTTACCAAACCACGTAAATCATTGTGTGTTTATCTTCGCGGATCGATTGCTTGAGTATTGTGTGGATTTGCTTGTGCATGTTTGATCGTTACTCACAGGTTATTCTTTATTCCATTGCGCCACATCCCCAACATAGTTGTCAATTCCATTCTGTCCAGCCAAATAGGCTGGTACATTCCAGAGTTTGCCTAGGGCGTTCCCCACCCCCACCCCAAAAAAAAAAAAAAAAAAACTTCAATTTGTTATACTTGTGAAGTACTTTTAATAAGGTCACATGTTTCACACTTTAAATCATTAGTGAAAAACCAAAAAATAGTGAATCGTAGAGTGTAGTTTAATTTAAATTATGTCAGCGTGTGCATTTTTTAGTATTATTTCAGCAGTCTACTTTTTTTTTATTTTTTGTTCTAGGTATTCTTTTAGATACTGGAAAAAAGTGGTAACAATCTAAAATGTATAAGCATCCAAAGTACCATATATTTTATACCGGACAACATAAACGATTCCATGCAATCAATAAAGGTTTTTTGTTACTTATCTTTTTTTTTTTTTCTAAAGAAAACATGCAATCAATCAAGTTAATTCTTGGGAAAAGAAAAAAAATACCAAATCATAAGCGTCATATCCATCACATTTGGAAGCAATGTCACACAGAATGTCTTCAGAACACTGAAGGGAACGTTTAGAAATTTCATGCTTCAATATAGCTCCACGTTCTAACACAGCAGGAGCAGGCAGTTGCACATGGAAATCAAACCTCCCTGTCAAAAAACGCATTCATCAATTAATCCTAAAAATTGAGAAATAAATATGTAGCAGCTACAGGATGCAGTAAGTTAAAATGTGTTCATTCTCTATACATAAATGATGAACCTGAGGAGGTCAAGGATTTGGGAAGCTTCCCCAGAGACTGCACAGAAGCCATAAGTGCAATGGGGCCAATGCAACAAGAACTTCGCCACTTCTCCTGTTCATTAATTTAAAAAGAATTAATAAAAAAGACATCTGATAGCCCAAATATGAATTCAGAGTACACTAATTAGACTACCACAAAGCTTTCCCATTACATGAAATTTTTTTGAGACATTCAAAGTCAATTAGTTACCCCATACTCGTCCATAATATCTGTGAGAAATTGCACAAGTGCAGTGACGGAAGATGAAAGTTGAGATTCCTCAGATTCAGAAGATGAAACAATGGTATCAAGATCATCCAAGATGAGAAGAGATGGTGAATGATCTAGCGCTTCAGATGCATGGCCAGCAATTGCCTGACGAACTGTCAATGCTTTCTCTATAGCAAGTTTCGAACAGCTTATGAAAACTCTGCCAATGTAAATATTAATCAGAGCAAAATCAACATCAATCAACTTCCATACTATTCACTTGCCACTAAATTACAACTTAATTCTATTATGGTTTTGATTCCGCCAGTCATTTTTCTCAAAAAGATGTAACACAATTAGAGGAACAAACATAATAATGCAACCAGAATGTAAAGCATCAAATTCCTCACATGTGTGCCAAGACATCCTCATGCTCTTCAATATATTTAGCAACAGCCATGACCAATGATGTTTTCCCAGAGCCCTAATAAACAGAATATACCACAGTTAAAACCACAGTAGCCCTAGTTGTGAATAGATGACTGCAAAATCTTTTACATTAAGGAATCAAAAAGAAGGAAATCCAGCCAGTTATATCTACATTTGTACTATTAATGGATCACAAAGGCTTCAGAAAATTATATGCTAACGAAAATATGCACATATTTGAGATGCTCTCGCATAATTTCTATCTATTTCTCATTTAACCTAGCAAAACAATGAGTCTTCATCGAGTTGATGCAGTCCAAAACCAAGGGTCACTCAAAGCTGACCGGAAAAGCAAGTACAAGGCCTCAGACGTTCATTACAATAGGCACATTCATGTCAAGATTAAGAAAATTTCCACAATTCACTTTAGTGTTTGAAATTGGCAGTTTATTTTGTAACTTAAAGTGAAGTTACTAGTAACATGTCAATAAAAGTAGCTTAGATGGTTTTTGTTTCAATCATGCCAGGTATGAATGTAGAGATTCAACAGGTCCACAGGCCCATAACCAGAGGCCCATCATAACAGGCACATAAAGAATATCTCCCGTGTGGATCTTTGTGAGATCTGGTCAACATTCTGTACATAATTGTAGGATTGTAATTTCTCCAATCATATATGGATTTTCCTTATTAGCTTGTAGTCAGTTGTAATGAGATGTAAATTAGAGCCTTTGATTGGGCTTAGGCAACAGTCAATATAAGTATACATGGTCAATCCCCATCTTGGGACACAACAGAATCCATAATTCCTTCTTCCTCTTGTTAATATAAGGATCTGCAGATCCTTTACATGGTATCAGAGCGGGTTTCGATCCCGGTCGTTATTGTGTAGCCCACATGGCAGGTCCGTCCACGAAATCTATTGGGTTTGCACGTGAGGGGGAGTGTTGGGAAGTCCCACATCCCACATCACCCAAGTCCTGAGTTAACAAGGCTTCATATACCTATTTGGGCCTTCCACATATCAGCTTAATCTTTTGGGTTGGTACATGGTATTAGCTTGTAATCAGTTGTACTGAGATGTAAATTAGAGTGTAATTAGAGCCTTCGATTAGGCAACAGTCAATATGAATATACATGGTCGATCCTCATCTCGGGACACGACACAATTCATAATTCCTTCTTCCTCTTGTTAATACAGGGATCGGCAGATCCTTTACATGGTATCAGTGCGGGTTCCAATCCCGTCGTCCTTGTGTAGCCCACGTGGCAGGCACGTCCACGAAATTTGTTGGGGCTACACATGAGGGGGAGTGTTAGGAAATCCCACATCCCACATCGCCCAAGTCCTGAGTTGGACACGGCTTCATATACCTGTTTTGGCCTTCCACCAGTCAGCTTATGCTTTTGCATTGGTACAAGGCATCTTAGATGGTATCAGAGCTAGTTGGGAAACCCCGACACCCAGAATCCGCTTGTTTTGTCATCTAAGGGGTCAACAGAGAACAAGTTCTCTCTTTCTCCCCATTTCACTGAATCAAAGAAAGCAAGAAGTCTGCAACAGCAAATGCTTATGATCAACAAAAAGAGCATCTCAGCCATTCAGAAACACTCACTATGCAAGGAGAAATCTTTGGCAATATTTTGAATCAGTCGACAGCTATCTACCTGCCTGATCAAGCAATAGGCCCCACCTCCACATTGTGGAATCTCAAGAAGACTGCATCACCTGATTCGCCCATTATTCCTTGGAATTATCCACATTTTTCTGGCATTTAATCAGCCCGATAGGTCAGTGCCTTGTTTGGTTCTTTGGTTTGACA
Organism: Umbellularia californica; assembly: GCA_028538565.1. Lineage (NCBI taxonomy): Eukaryota > Viridiplantae > Streptophyta > Magnoliopsida > Laurales > Lauraceae > Umbellularia > Umbellularia californica. The sequence continues at coordinate 28,238,774 of JAPQWN010000012.1, read as the reverse complement.
GTTTTCCGAAAAAGTTTAAGAATTGATGCTTCGAAATCAAATCCCACCATTGGAATACAGTGATTTCTTTTCCAGAAGTTGCGAAAATAGCCCACCAGTTTAACATGGAAGGCTGATCAGAGAAAAATACAATTTTACAACAAGTATTCCTCATTCCTGCTACAAAATTTTGGTCGGCCAGGGGGTTATCTTTTTCTCCCTTTTCTAAGCAATTGTAGTTCTATCCACATTTTCCTGGAAATTAATATATGGGCATCTAATGGACAAAGTTGATATTATTCCTGTAAAATTCAATGGTACAAACTACATGTCCTGGTCATTTCATCTTAAGAACTTCATTGAAGGACAAGGGATGTTGGGTTATCTGGATGGAACAAATACAAAACCAGTTGCAAACCCCACTGGGAAAACAGTTGTGAATGAAAAAACTAACACCACTTGGAACCAACGTAATGCCAAAATTGTAACTTGGATCCTCAACTCTGTTGATCCTTCCTTTTCAATGGCACTTCAAGCTTTCACAAAAGTTTTTGACATGTGGACACACATTTAGAAAATTTATCATCAACAAAATAAAGACCAAAGGTTTCATCTAGAGACGGAATTAGCCAAATACTGCCAAAATGACGAGACCATTCAAGAATACTATAATGGTTTTCTGCCCTTATAGACAGAAAGGGATCAAATGCTCCTCCAATCTATCTCGGCAGAATTCCTTCCCTAGGCCCTTAAGGTTCAAGAAGAACTCCATGTTGATCGGTTTCTGATGAATCTTCGTCTAGAATTTGAGCCACTGTGGGCTGCTCTCATGAATAAGGAAAACTCTCCTGATCTGGATACATGCATCCAGGAGGTCCTTCGAGAGCAAACCCACCTTGTATCTCATCATTCTCTTCCTGAGGAACCAAAAGCACTTCTTACACCACCAGGTCCAACAAAAGCTGATGCGATAGCTTTTTTCACTACCCGTGGTCCGAAACTGGGGCTATCAAGATCATTGAAAATCATGACTTCCATGAACCTACCAAACATATTAAAGTGGACTACCACTTTATTCGGGATGAATTTAAGCGTGATGTCATTTCTTTACCTCATGTCCCTACTCAGCTTCAGTTTACTGATATCTTCACCAAAGGACTTCATCAGCCTCGACATCAGTTTTTGGTTTCCAAATTGCTGCTATATGACTCCCCGCATCAATTTGAGGGGGGGGGGGGGTCAATCAAGCCCATCTGCGCAGGCCCAACTAGGCCCAACAATTGTATTTTAGTTAGCTATCATTAGTCTAGTCATAAAACATGTACGCTTTCTATATTAGGTAGCTATAATTTTGGATCTGGATTGTATAAAGATTCTGTAAATAGGGTAATCAACCCTTATATATATGAGAAGCAATCGACCCTAACGGATACACGACATTCACCATCCATTGTTCCTTTGCTGTGTTTTATCATCCATTGAATGTCAATGACAAGATCTACATCTACATGCAGAGAGAAAATTCTTTTTTTTCTAGGAAATCCTCTTGGAAATTTGTAAACTAAGGGTCCAAATCTAGGAATCTTCAAAATTTTCTATACTAAGTTGGAAAGTTTTGTTCCCAATGGGCTGAATGACCATGTGCTAGATCCAACGTGCAAGCCCACTATTGGCTTGGTCCAATAGGTTGGCCCACTCTGAAATGGGCCCAATACGCTGGCCGTGTGCTTATTGAGGACCAACTTTCTGACCTTCTTTCTGTCAAACTTAAGGCCCATGATACACTTGAACAGCATCAAAAAATCAATCTGCATGAAAAACTAACACAATGAAAAGCAACAAGCTGACATCACTCTGGGACACTCACAATCAGAAGAAATGGTTATTAAAAAACATATCAAAGTTTCAAGCCCAAATACCACATGTAAGACAAAACAATGGACATCAAACAGTAGGTACTGCAAAGAATAAACTCACAGGAGGTCCATAAATGAGAACATGTCCAGGTAGTGGAAGATCATAAGTACTAAATAACTTTCGATGATCAGGACATAACAACACTTTCAGCCCTGCATAAATTGAATAAAGATAGATTAGGCTGTCTAAAATTGATAAATATTTTTTTTATCAGTAACAGTAGAATTTCATTAAAGAAAGAAAACAGTAAAATTGATATAAAAAAAAAATTGTAGTTTACATATTAAAAACAAAGTGCTATGGCTGTACCAAACTACATGCAAAAAATACCTACGATTTATGACATCAGCAGTGGCTGTCTCCATCCAACCCAGAGAAGAAATCTCCAAACTGAAGTTCCTGTGAGAGTTTCTCTCTTTAGCAGAGCTGAGGGACACAGGTTCACCTAAATCCAACTTTCCAAGTGCCAGTTCTAAGCCTCCAAAATTATCAAGGCTCCTATTTTCTGGATGAATAGTAAGCTCATAACTATCATGCTGGATGCCACGAGAGGACTCATCAAAAGTAGTTGTCAATAAATATAAGAGTTCAACCACAGATTCTCCAGTTCTATTTCTCATCTCTGAAGAACCACTAGATGTTACTGTTTCCTTCATGTTTTGTCCAGTCACTTCAAAATGGATCAAGGTTTCACTCCCTAAAATCACTGATCTCACATCCATCCCGCCAGTATACAAGGATATTGCCTCTAGTTGCCCAATAAGCCATGCTTTAATAAGGAATTCTTTCCCCCTTGCAGTGTGAGATTGGGAAGCAACTTCACCTTCATGTTTAGGCAACCCAGAAGAAAGAGCAGCCAGGACCATTTCGTGAAGTGACCAATCTGATATATCCGCAGTTGCAACCAAATGAGTCCCATTCCTATGATTTTTATGAACATCAACCATGTCCCATCCATTGTTCTCATGATGTTTATCCCTCCCATACTTAAAGTGACAAGGGGAAAGTGTCAATGAAGGAATACCCGTCCTGGGAGTAATGTCGTCACTCTTCACAAAAACCCCTGCATCCAAAAGTGACCTATCATTCCAAATCTTCCTTGCAAAAGTGAGATAGAGGAAGGCAGAGATGAAAGCACACAAGCCATCCCGAATTAAAACAAACAAAAACAACGGGTGAACGTCCTTTTCTGTTTGTTACCATATACCAGTATATATCACCAAGTTCATAAATTGAAAGAACCAAACCAGTATAGCACACCATGTTTACTAACCATTAACAACTGCAAGGAAACTCATGAAAGATGCTTGAGAAGGTTTCTTTCTTTCTTTTTTCCCATTTTTTGGGCTCAATTCCAAAAGATTGGACAAATAAATCAAATTTAAAAAATATATCAATGAGAGCTATAGGTCACATGAGAATAGAAGGTGCACATTTCAAATCAACAACAGTAACCTACCGGAGATGCAACATTATCCAAGGTCTCACCCATAAGTTGTTTGAAAAAAAACCAAAGAAATAAAAAGATTTTACCATAGAAATACCCCCAGTTCGTGGTTTGTGGCTTCCAGTTTTGATAATATACTCCTTTTAGATGGTAAACAAGCCCTGAAAGTGAAAGAAGTTGGACCGGCCAATTTTCTCATCCCAAAAGATTTCTTCTAAGATTGGAGTCCACACCATTGTCCCACCCATTCTATCCATATGACCAGAAACTAACGGGCGCAGATATCCTCCTACCTGGGCAATGAAGGAAAAGTTGCCTCCAAAGATACATTAGCACACAATTGATCCTTACAAAACCAAATACGACAATCATCCTACACTTCGTTAAGTGATCTGAGAAAAGAAAAGATCCCAAACTGCAGAATACTTCCCTCCAAATTGATAAAGGCTAGGTAGTAAGTAGGCACTGGCACTATACTACAATTATTACCATTACGATATGCATGGATAAGAATTGATTGCCATAAGCCACGATCCACCACCCCTAAATGTCACAACCCACGGTTGAATATCGTGAATGTGGTCGGCGTCAAAGCCCGTCGCACCATGATTGTTTCTACGCCCTTAAGTGTCACGATTAAGCAAGAAGAGTCTTAGTATAGAACGAGACTTAATGGAATTAGATCCTCCTGTCACGAGGATCCATCACTGTATTTATCATTCAAGATGCCCAATTTGGGCTACAATTACAATCTATCAAATCTCCTAGTATAGTATGTATTGCTATACAAGTTTGACTAGTATCCATCTATCTTTAGTATGTATTGCTGTACAAGTCTATAATAAGATGGGTTGCTGAGCAGATGGGTTGTGGATGGGCCAAACTGATATTATAATGGGCCTTTGTTAACACCCCCCCTCAAATTGATGATGTGAAATCAGTAAGCATCAATTTGCTGGATAGGAATTGATGACGGGGGCGAGGAAGTCCCTTCGTGAAGATGTCCGCAATCTAGAGGCCAGGGGAAATGAACAGTAAAGAAATGACATCCCGTAGATATTCATCACGAATGAAATGACAATCAACTTCGATGTGCTTGGTCCGTTCATGAAAGACTGGATTTTCTGTAATACGAATAGCACTAGTGTTGTCAGCATGGAGAGGTATAAGGGAGCTTTGAGGAAAACCGAGATCGGAGAGTAGCCCACGAAGCCAAAGTATTTCAGAACAGGCAGCAGACATGGCTCGATATTCGGCTTCAGTGGAAGATCTGGAAACCTTATCTTGTTTCTTACATTTCCAGGATATCAACGCATCACCAAGATACATACACCACCCAGTTGTGGAGCGACGGGTGTCAGGACAACCCGCCCAGTCAGCATCGGAAAAAGCAATGAGATTTAGTGGAGAGCCTGCAGGGAAGAATAGACCACGAGTAGTCGTACCAAGAAGGTAACGAATAATTCGTCGTGCAGCCGCCAAATGAAGATGCCTCGGTTGAGTCATAAACTGGCTGACAAGATTAACAGCAAAGGAAATGTCGGGGCGGGTATGAGTCAAGTAGATCAAGCTACCAACCAATTGCCGATAGAGCGTGGCATCGGGAAGAAGATCCCCACTATCCTTGGAAAGCTTCAAGTTCACTTCAAGAGGAGTATCAACTGGAGTTGAATGCTGGAGTCCTGCTAGTTCAATTAGGTCTAGAGCATATTTGTGTTGGTATAAGATGATGCCTTTGTCTGTTTGATGAACTTCAAGACCTAAGAAGTAGGTTAATGGACCCAAGTCTTTCATATGGAATGATTGATGCAATGAGGATTGAAGCTTAGATATCATTGCCGAATCAGTTCCAGTAATAATGATGTCATCAACATAAACAAGAAGGATAGTGATACCGCTTGGAAACTTATGTAAAAACAACGATGGATCATACGGACTTTGCTGGAAGGCCAACAGAAGCAAGGCGTCCCGAAATTTTTCAAACCAAGCGCGAGGAGCCTGTTTAAGGCCATAGAGGGAACGCTTTAGTTTAGCCACAGCTGAACTACTGGAAGGGGAATACCCGTGAGGAAGGCGCATATAAACCTCTTCTTTAAGATCACCATGAAGAAAGGCATTCTTTACATCGAACTGAAGGATGGGCCAAGCTTGAGAAGCTGCAATGGCAATCATCATCCAGACAGTAGTCATCTTTGCAACCGGAGCAAATGTTTCATCATAGTCAATGCCATATTCTTGACGATTACCAAAAGCGACCAGGCGAGCCTTATATCGGTCGAGAGAGCCATCAGACTTCAATTTGACCGAGTAAACCCATTTACACCCAATAGGTCGAACTGTAGGTGGGCAGGTAACCACATCCCATGTATGATTAGTCTGTAGAGCTTCTAATTCCTCGGACATAGCTTTCCGCCAACATTCATGTTTTACAGCTTGAGAGTAGGAAGTGGGAATGTTAACAGAAGCGAGGGTGGCAAGAAAAGCTGAATACCCATATCTATCAGGAGGCCGAGAAACACGCGTGGTGCGTCTAAAAGGTGGCATGATAGCTTGTTCTGATGTAGTGGCTAGGGGAGTTGGATCAAGTGCCGAATCAGGTGGGTCAGGAATGGGCTGTATCATAGCAGTGATTGGTTCCGTGCGTCGCCTATATACAATTCCAGGTTTGAATCTTTCAACAGAAGATGAAGAAGTATCGGATGAAAAAGGTGGTAATATAGCCATGGGAAGTGAAGTGAAAGAATCAGTTGTGTGAGAAAACAAATATAAATTTTCAAAAAACACAACATTTCGAGAAACACGAATTCTTTTGAGAGATGGATCATAACAAACAAATCCTTTTTGATGAGTTGCGTAACCAAGAAAAACGCATCTGGTAGCTTGCGCAGACAATTTTGTCCTTTCAGAAGAAGGAAGATGAACAAAACAAACACATCCAAAAGGACGAAGATGTGTATATGTAGGATGAGAGTTAAAGAGACGGAAATATGGAGTCTGATTTTGAAGTTTGGAAGAGGGAAGCCGATTAATAAGATGAACGGAAGTGGATAGAGCTTCCGGCCAAAATCTAGGGGGAACAGATGATTCAAGTAGCAAGCAACGAACCATATCAAGCAAACGGCGATTCTTCCGTTCTGCAATGCCATTTTGCTGTGGAGTATGAGGACATGTTCGTTGAGAGATAATCCCCTTAGATTGGAGGAATTCTTGAAAACTATGGGACACATATTCTCCTCCTGAATCAGATCTGAGAATCTTTATGCAAGTGGAGAATTGTGTCTCAACATAGGCCAGGAATTTTTTAAAAACCTCAAACACCTCTGATTTTGCCCTTAAAAAATAAACCCAAGTGAATCTGCTATGATCATCGATGAATGTGACAAAGTATTTAAAGTGAGAATGAGAAATAACAGGTGTTACACCCCAAATGTCACTATGAATCAAATCAAAACATTTTTCTGATATAGAGGTATGCACAGAAAATGGAAGGGCTTTACTTTTACCTAATTTGCAAACAGAACAATCAATATTGACATCAGAAGTAGAAAATTGCATTTTATTAATCAAACCAAAATTTTTCAAAGATAACAATATGTTCGAATTAGGATGTCCTAATTTTTTGTGCCACAGATGCACATTATTTTGAAGAACACATGAAAAAACGGAAGTAGATTCATCCCTAGGTTGCATAGGCAGACTAAGCGGAAACAACCGGCCATACTTAGGCCCCTTCGCGATCACCTGTCCCGTCTCCTGATCCTGTACAACACAACCAGAAGAAGAGAATGACACATTACAATGATTATCTACGAGTTGTCCAACAGATAACAAATTTGTAGAGAGGCCAGGTGAAAGAAAAACATGATTTAAAGGCAATTTGTGTGGAATATCTCCTATGGCAGTGATAGGTAAGTGACCCCCATTGGCAGTTTGAACTCGGAGTTTCCCATCATATGATTGAATATTAGTCATGAGTTTGGAAGAGAGAGTCATATGATTTGATGCTCCAGAATCAAAATACCACATGGAAGGAGATGGAAAGATTTTACCTGAGAGGCCCAAGGTGGAGAATGCTTGGAGAATCATTTGTTGAATCATTTCAGGGTTGATAGGGGGACTGGGTGCAAATTGCTGTGAAGACATAGATGAAGACGGAGAAGCAGGTGCCACAGAGTGAGAATCTGAAGAAGCAATAGCAGAATAAGCACGCGAATTGCGATTTTCTGGTCGTTTCCTGCATTCAAAAATGATATGCCCGCTAGCTTTGCAGTAGTTACAACTTTTCTCTTGCACTGAGAAGAATAATGTCCATACTCCTTACAAGTGAAGCATTGAATTTTGCTCAAATCCCGAGTCGAAGTGTCACGTCTGGGAGGTTTCCCTTTTGCCACATAAGCAACTTCAGCCGGACCAGTGGATGATTGGTAGGATAGTTGATGCTGAGTGACTATCTGTTGTTCTTCGCGGAGCACTTCATTGAGACATGTATCCAAAGAGGGAGATGGATGTCGACTCATAAGATTGGATCGAACGTTTTCAAATTCAGGCCGAAGTTTCATTAAGAATTGATCTCACTGAGTAATTTTATGAACTTCCTGAACCCCAGATAGAGTGTCTCCGGTGATAGTAGCATAGGCAATATCCGTGTATTCAATCCAAAGGGCAAAGAAGACGGAGTAATATTCCTGGACAGTCATCTGTCCTTGAGAATATTGAGCAATTTCATGTTCTAATTGGAACCGACGGGCTGAATTCTCTTGGTGATATATGCGTTTTAGATATCCCCACATATCTTGAGCAGTTTTATAGGGGCTTAAGATGTAAAAAAAATTTGAGGTTCCACTGCACCCAACATCCAGCTCATAATTTGTGCTTCTTTGGCTTCCCAATCATCCAATTTTGCAATATCTGTTGGCTTTTCCATAGAACCAGAAATGTGTCCCCATAATTTTTTGCCTTTCAGATATAACTCAAACTGATAGGCCCAAGCAGAATAGTTTTTCCCATTAAATTTGATCAATTGCATTTCATTCTTGTCCATTTCCAACCCACAGATGTCAATAGTAATAGACAGACACCGGTAAAAATCACAAACAAGAATAGTAACCAGACAGCAACCAGAGAAAAGAATAGTAACCAGACAGCAACCAAACAGCCCAGAGAAATTCTAGAGCATGCAGAAAGTGCTGATAAAACAGAAATAGCAATACGAGAGGACCAAGGAACAGCCCAAAAAATTATTCCGAAGCAACAGATCTCAACAGATCTAAAAAAAAACACAATTTTGGTCCAGGCGACCAAAATTTTCTACAGAAAACAGTAGGTGGGGCCCACTGATGATTCAATCTATCAGATCAGAATGATCAGATAGATACTTCACAAAAATATCCAACCAACCCAGCAGAGATTGCAGCAATCGGATATTTGTGCTAAAAGATGGACGGATCTGATGAAATTATATTGCAGAAACAGCAAAAAGCAACGTGTGATCAAAGACCCTACCTCTGATTCTTCAAAAAATCTGAAAAAATAGCCAAGAAATCCTAGAAAGTCAGACGACCAGAGCTATGGTTTCCTTCTGGTCAAATCTGATCTGCAGGTGATGGCCCTCTGTTGATCTTCACACCCTGTCGTCTTGTAACTCCTGTTCAAAGTGTTAAAGTGTAATATTGTATCATAATAGGCCCATGGGCCCAGCCCACTTATATGACATTTAAGCCCAGCCCTCTTGTTAAGATAAGACTTAGTCATAATCTTGTACAGCAAGACTTTCCCTTCTTAGAGATCTAATTGATCTGATTAGCCTGATTAGCTTTAATTCCTTATTTTCGGTCCTTGATTTGTAGCCTAAACTTAGGCATTGTAAATCCTATTTAAAGAGAAGAAATCCATGATGCACAGGATCGGAAAGGAAAGCCATTCACAGACTCTCTCTCTCTCTCTCTCTCTCTCTCTCTCTCTCGTTTGGCATATGTCTATGAATGTCATGGTATCAGAGCTTGGATATTATCAATCCTCTCTTTGAAGTATCATTTTGATCTGATCAAACTATTCTGGCGAGATTCTTCTTCCCTGCTGACGGTTCTGACCACTGATCAACAGTGGGCCACCACTGATCATTTTTGGTCCACCATATTTTCAATCAGGCATGTTCGACAGACATCAAGGATGATTTTAAGCATTTTTCTGGAATTTTTCTTCAACGTTTGAGGTTCGTTCTAGCTTCTTCTTCTCTGTCGATTTTAAGTTGAAAAAATCAGATAGTTTTCATCATCACCGTACAGATTTGTGGCTCTGTACCTGTTTCTCTTCAAACTTGGACTGGAGGTAGTCCAATTGTTGTTCTTCAAGACACTCAGTCTTGATCTGTGGTTCGGCAACTCTGTGGGTCCCACAGCGAGATCTACATCTCCAAAGGAGTTCGTCTGGGCCCGCTATTTTCTGAAAAGTTTGCAATTTCTCTGTCTAATTCCTCAGGCTGCCTCTCCATCTCAGATTAATACTAATTTTTTTTATTAGTACTTCTGATTAGTGCTGTTTGTTCCGGATTTGTGCTTTTGTGGCTGTCTTTTCGAACTCCTAGACTATTTTGCTGGTTGTGGCTGTTTTACTACGCATTGCTATTATGGAGAAAGCTGATATCAAGTTGATCAAATTCAACGGTACAAACTATACCACTTGGGCGTTTCAATTTCAAATTTACCTTAAGGGTAAAGAACTCTGGGGCCATATTGATGATTCCGACCCCAAACCTAATGATGAAAAGCTCCTATCTAAATGGGAGGTTAAAGATTGGCAGATCATGAGCTGGATATTGGGGTCCGTCGATGCTCAGTTTATCCTGAACCTTCGACCCTACAAGACTGCCAAAGAAATGTGGCTTTATTTAAAAAAGATATATTTGCAAGAAAATTCTGCTCGCAGGTTTCATTTAGAACATGAAATCTCGCAGTTTGTTCAAGGGACCTTGTCGATACAGGATTACTACTCTCAGTTTACCAGTCTGTGGACTGATTACGCTGAGCTTATTTATGCTGACCTTCCTACTGTCTCCTTAGCCTCTATTCAAGAGATCCATCAGACGAGTCAGTGGGATCAATTTCTGATGAAGTTACGGCCACAATTTGAAAATGTCCGGTCCAACTTAATGAGCAGGGTTCCATCCCCTTCCCTCGAATCATGTTTGGGCGAACTCCTTAGAGAGGAACAGCGCTTGGTGACTCAGTAGCACTTACACAAAATACTCCTCAGGCTGCTCCTGTCGATGTTGCTTATGTTGCCAGGGGTAAAGCTCAAACCAGGGACATGAGCAGGGTCAAATGTTTTTGCTGCCACAAACTCGGACATGTTTCAACTCAGTGTGACCAGAAGTTTTGTTCCTATTGCAAAACCAAAGGTCATGTTCTTCCGGAATGCCGAACGCGACCTCAGAATCGAGCGAATCGGGCACCGCAACAGAGAGCCTACTCTGCACAAATTCCTGACACTTCTTCACCAGTCATGCCTGCACCACCACAGCAACAGAGCGCCTACTCTGCACATCTTCCTAATACTTCTTCACAAGTCATGCCTGCACCACCTGCTGCCTCTTCTTCTTCTACCCTCACTCCTGAAATGGTCCAGCTAATGATCATAAATGCTTTCTCTGCCCTTGGCCTATCAGGTAATCCAAAATCTCCAGCATCCACCTGGTATATTGATTCAGGGGCCTCCAATCACATGACAAACTCTCCTGCCAATATGACTCATATTAGGGAGTATGATGGAGAACTCTGCATCAATACTGCTGATGGTGGCAGTATTCCCATTTCTGCTGTTGGAAAGGTTCCTCATTCCTTACCCTTGCATAATGTTTTTCTTTCCCCTCGCTTAACCACAAATTTGTTATCCGTTGGTCAACTTGTTGATAGTAATTGCTCCATCTTGTTTTCTCGCTCTGGTTGTGTTGTGCAAGATCAAGCATCGGGGAAGGTGCTAGCGAAGGGCCCTAAGCTGGGCCGACTGTTTCCCCTCCAGATTTCGTCAAATGAAAAGCTCCCTTCGGAGTCTGCTTTGTTTTCCCATTTTAGTCAAAATAACTATCAGTTGTGGCATAATCGTTTAGGACATCCTAATTCCAAAACTTTGATGTTTTTATTAAACTCTAGTTTAATTAATGATAATAAAGTTTCTTTTAAGGATGTTTCTTTTAGTTGTGATAGCTGCAAAATGGGGAAAGGGAAAACCCTTCCTTTTCCCCTTCATGATTCTTTAGCAATGAAATGTTTTGATATTGTTCATAGTGATGTATGGGGCATTGCACCTGTTTTCTCTCATTCTCACTATAAATACTTTGTTACATTCATTGATGATTATAGTCGTTTTACTTGGATTTATTTTTTGCATGCTAAGTCTGATGTTTTCTCGATTTTTAAAATTTTCTTGTCTTATGTTGAGAATCAATTTTCCACTACCATTAAAATTCTTAGGTCTGATTCAGGGGGGGAGTATGTTTCTAAGGAATTTCAAGCATTTTTACAATCCAAAGGCATCATTTCTCAACGATCTTGTCCTTACACCCCCCAACAAAATGGTGTGTCTGAGCGGAAAAACCGACATCTCTTGGATATTGCTCGTTCACTTTTGCTAGCATCTTCAGTTCCAACTAGGTTTTGGCCAGAAGCCCTCTCCACCGCTGTGCATGTCATAAACCGCCTACCTTCATCTAGATTAGACAACCAGACACCGTTTTTTCGACTTTTTCAAAAGAATCCACTCTATAATCATCTTCGTCCTTTTGGGTGTGTTTGTTTTGTTCTACTTCCTCCCACTGAGCGCACTAAGCTAACAGCTCAATCCTCCCTCTGTGCCTTTCTCGGTTATGCTCTTCATCAAAAAGGCTATCTATGTTATGATTCTAATGCCAAAAGAATTCGAGTGTCTCGCAATGTCGTCTTTTTTGAGAATCAATATTTTTTTCCAAGGCATGGTGATTCAAATGACTCTGTCTCGTTCTCTTTTTTACCATCATTTTCAGATACAATGCCTCCACCTGTTACTTGTTTTAAGCCGGATTTTGTGTATAAACGACGGAATGTTACAGGTGATCCTGGCTCTGGGTCTCTCGCTACGCCTGCCCTGACTGCTCCTGATCCTGCACCTGATCCACCTCCGGCGCCTCCTGTTCCTGATCCTGCACCTAATCCACCTTCGGATTCTCTTTCTCTTCGCCGATCCATTCGCCACACAAAGCCCCCTGATCGCTATGGTTTTACTCATGCCTCCTTATTAACCACTTTGTCATCTCTTTCTATACCTAACTCGTACTCTCAGGCAGTGCAGCATGATTGTTGGATACAGGCTATGCAGGAAGAACTAAGTGCTCTTCAAGAAAATCATACATGGGACATTGTTACCTGTCCTTCATCTGTCAAACCAATTGGTTGCAAGTGGGTATACTCGGTGAAATTGAAGTCTGATGGTTCCTTGGATCGCTACAAAGCTCGTCTCGTTACACTTGGAAACAGGCAGGAGTACGGTATCGACTATAAGGAGACTTTTGCTCCAGTCGCCAAAATGACAACTGTGCGTACAGTTCTTGCCATAGCTGCTTCTCAATCCTGGCCCCTCTATCAGATGGATGTGAAAAATGCTTTTCTTCATGGGGATCTTAAAGAAGAAGTCTACATGCGTCTTCCTCATGGAATTCCTTCTTCTTCTAAGACCGATGTTGCTCGGTTACGGCGCTCTTTATATGGCCTCAAACAGGCACCCCGAGCCTGGTTCGACAAGTTCCGGACCACTCTTCTTCAGCTTTCTTTTATACAGAGCGCATACGATCCTTCGATGTTCACCCTTAATTCATCCAGAGGATCCACAATTCTTCTTGTGTATGTCGATGATATCATTATTACTGGCCCTCATAGTGATATGATTCAACAGATACAGGCCTCTCTGCAAGATAAGTTTCATATGAAGGATTTGGGACCGTTGAATTATTTCTTGGGGTTAGAAGTCCTTCAATCCAAAAAAGGCTTGTTTCTTCATCAACACAAATATGCTACTGACCTGGTGGATCTCGCCGATCTCGGTGATTCTCGCACAGTGGACACACCATTGGAAGTATGTCAAGCTTCGTCAACAAGACGGCGATCTCCTTCCGGATCCTACTTTCTATCGTCGTTTGGTTGGTAGCCTTGTCTACCTAACCATTACGCGACCAGATCTCTCTTATGCTGTTAATCTAGTTAGTCAGTTTATGACCGCACCACGACATCATCATTTGGCGGCAGTTAAACGCATTATTCGCTATATCAGTGGTACCTCCACCCGCGGCTTATTTTTTCCAGTTGGCACCCCACTCACTCTCACTGCTTATTCTGATGCGGATTGGGCCGGCTGTCCGGACACACGTCATTCTACCACAGGCTGGTGTGTTTACTTGGGAGACGCCTTGATATCTTGGAAATGTAAAAAGCAAGATAAAGTCTCCAAATCTTCTACGGAATCAGAATATCGAGCCATGTCTTCTGCTTGTTCTGAGATCCTATGGCTACGAGGGTTGCTCTCAGAGCTTGGATTCTCACAGACTCAACCGACTCCTCTTCATGCCGACAACACAAGTGCCATTCGAATTACTGCAAATCCTGTATTTCATGAGCGGACAAAGCATATTGAAGTGGACTGTCACTTCATTCGGGACGAGTATGATCGCAAAGTCATTACTCTTCCTCATATTTCCACTGAGTTCCAGCTTGCTGATATTTTCACCAAAGGCCTTCCCCGGCCGCGGCATGAATTCCTCGTTCGCAAATTGTTGCTGGTTGATTCCCCGCATCAATTTGAGGGGGGGTGTTAAAGTGTAATATTGTATCATAATAGGCCCATGGGCCCAGCCCACTTGTATGACATTTAAGCCCAGCCCTCTTGTTAAGATAAGACTTAGTCATAATCTTGTACAGCAAGACTTTCCCTTCTTAGAGATCTAATTGATCTGATTAGCCTGATTAGCTTTAATTCCTTATTTTCAGTCCTTGATTTGTAGCCTAAACTTAGGCATTGTAAATCCTATTTAAAGAGAAGAAATCCATGATGCACAGGATCGGAAAGGAAAGCCATTCACAGACTCTCTCTCTCTCTCTCTCTCTCTCTCTCTCTCTCTCTCTCTATGATGCACAGGATCGGAAAGGAAAGCCATTCACAGACTCTCTCTCTCTCTCTCTCTCTCTCTCTCTCTCTCGTTTGGCATATGTCTATGAATGTCACAAAGCAATCGACAGAGGAACTCTCCTTGAGATCTTTAATCAAGAGAGATTAGATGACTCTCAATCCCTCTATTGCACCAAGGATGGCTCTGATACCATGTCACGATTAAGCAAGAAGAGTCTTAGTATAGAACGAGACTTAATGGAATTAGATCCTCCTGTCACGAGGATCCATCACTGTATTTATCATTCAAGATGCCCAATTTGGGCTACAATTACAATCTATCAAATCTCCTAGTATAGTATGTATTGCTATACAAGTTTGACTAGTATCCATCTATCTTTAATATGTATTGTTGTACAAGTCTATAATAAGATGGGCTGCTGAGCAGATGGGTTGTGGATGGGCCAAACTGATATTATAATGGGCTTTTGTTAACATTAAGAACCGATCTGTGTGTATGTGTGTGTGTAAATTTATCCCAAAAAATTCAAAAAAATTGGAAAATGGCAGAATGTAATTGTCTTTTCATCATGAGACATTAGAAAGTAATTTACTGGTCAGCAAAGCTATATACATCACGTATCGCAATTTTGTCAAAAACTATTCAACTTGTTTAAATTTAATGATTAAATGAATGCATTTGCTAAAAGTTGTATAAATATCATTAAAACCATTATCATGCAAGTACAGTAAATATCGTTAACCAATAACCACTCAATAAGTATATTGGATTGTTGTTATTGAGTCAGCACAATGCCACTTTGATTCAACACTTAAGAGTTAAAAGTCAAATAAAACATCAAGTTATAATGCTTAATAGAATCCATCGGGGAGTGTGACAGCTTTCCCGGAAGAACGAAGATCAATGCCAAGTAGAACATAACGTAGGTGGCATATAATCATCGCCGTCATCGTTGTCATGACTCATGATGATGGTAGTAGTAGCTTTGCCCATATGATTTCATAAATTAATTTTACAGTAATAATAATATTTCTCTTAAAAATTACTTTTTCCAAAATAAACTAAATAAAAATTGAACAATGAACCCAAAATATGTGGATCTAGACATTCACATGAATAAAATTCTAGATCCATTAATGAGAGAGTCCATTTCATCATATTTTCCTCGAGTAATTTGAGCTAAAATTTTAAAAAAAAAATCCAAATATAGCTTCAATTTGTCTTACAAGAGAATGGGAAATATTAAGAAACCTTAGCTCAAAATCCTAGACCTAAAGCAAAAAAACAATATAGAGTCAAAACTAAGTAGCACTTAACACATGCATGCAAGTATTAGAGGCAATTAAAAAAAAATCCACAATTTAAGGAAAATACAAGAGATTTTCGATAAATAAATAAAGAAATAAATCACTGTATAATGGGTTTGAAATCCCCAAATCGTTCACACATTGGTCAAAAGAACAAAGTACTAGACCATTCTAATCAGTTTCTAAAAGAAAAACCAAGAATAAAAAAAAGTTAAAAGAAGGAACGAAAGAGGGTAGAGAGGTGTAGAAATGCTCCTGAGCCATAAAAGAACAGTTGGCTGATATTTTGAAATTATCAGCCTACCATACATATCTGACAACATCTGCAAAATAACATGATATGATCCGATACTGGTCATGTATACAGATACCATATCTGTAACGATGATACTAGTACATAATAGCCAATATTTTGAGCCACACCACAACCACTTACCTAACATGGCAGCATTCACCCTCCTAAGAGACCTGATGTCAATACCTAAAGTGGTTTGCAACCATATTCGATGAAGAAAAAAGGATAATTTAGATGGGAACTCCCCCACTCGTATCATCCAGAAAACTTCCCCTTCCAAACAGCCAACTTCAATGGTATACTGAGCAAAGAAAACCCATTTTACTCTAGGGCACCCTCATTTAAGATATTAGATGTTTCACTACATATCTTTTTCCCAATACATCTCCCCCCTCGCCTTGTTGCCAAAAAATGGGAGAGGAGAAGAAAAGAAGAGGAGAGAGAGAGAGAGAGAGAAACAGAGAATGTTTATCCATGTTGCATGTGCGCTTCTGTGCGTGCATGCAGGTTGCCTCCTCATCATCAAAGCCTTGTCCCAACTATGCTGGGGTCGGCTACACGAATTTTGTTTCTCCATTCCGATCTATCTTGAGCCAAATCCTCAGATACGTTACACTTCTTCGTAACTATTGTTACTATCTCCATCCATATCCTCTTTGGCCTACCCTTCCCCTTGTGGGCCATCAACCTTCATAGCCAAACTTTTCCTCACCGGTGTCGTCAGTGGCAGACTCAGGATTTTTGTTCAAGGTGGGTAAGTGATGATCAATTAAAGAATTCAAAAATTATTTTGCTATTATGTATTCACATTATTTTGATGTTATTTATTCACATTATCAATGGAAAAAGAGAAAAATGTCTTGCATTAAGATAGATACAAAATATTTAACTCCATCGAGCAACTAACATTCTCTAACAAAAGTCATATCACCATTCAAAAAGAAATTTTTTTACAATCAACAGTTCATGTTTTAAAAGCATTGCATGATTCTCTCATCATCAATGCTAATTAAATATGTCCTCTTCTATATAAAGAAGCAAACAATCATTCATCCACTCATCTTCCATTCAATTGTGCAATCAATTCTCCACAATGCTCAAGAGCTGAAAATGCCATCAACAAAAGCAGTGGCAATTGGTAAGGATAGCGCTAATTTTAGAAGCAAATAAACTAAAGGATACACAATATTCCTTTTTGTTTCAACCATCTTCTGAGCAACACCACTTATTCCTTTCACTTCTAAAAATTTATTGTTGGTCCGCATATCAATAATGTAAGTCACAAGTTGATTACTAAGTTTCACCCGATCTGAATCTGAAAATCAACTAGATAAAATTGCAAGAGGCGAATCAGTTTTTTCTTATCAAAAGCCGAGAATGAATCTTTTGGATCAAGGCATGCCACAAAAAGAAGCAACTCGGTGTTTAGTGTTCACCTCATTGAAGTGATGGTTGAGCTCTTGAATTTTTTTTATCAATAGTAGTGAGAAATATTTCCACGCGAAATTAATGTAGGTTTGTCACTTCAGTTTTGCATCGTGATCTCTTTCAATCAACAAACAAATTATCCATATTGGGAATGATGATTTTATTTTTATTACAAAATGAACAGACTTCAGAAATGAGAGAATACCACCCATCATTTCTCATCATTTGTAGTTGTTGCTTTGATATTCTTATAGTTCCATGGCATTGACAGTATCTTGATCTTTTCACTGCAATGGCTTTGATAATTCATCTGTGATCCCCAATATATCTCTCATCAAATTCATTTTAAATGAAAAATCAAAAGACTCAAGTTGAAGCACTAAGTTACATGCAAAACCCATGTGCTCGCTTGTATGATCTTCGTAAATAATTTCAAGCACATCAATTATAGAATAGAACATGAGGATCAAGTTAAGCAATGTATCAGAATGCGAGACCCAACAAGTATCTCAGACCATTTGAGGCTAGTCTCCTGATTCAAACCTTGTCCACTTTCAAGTTCACCATTATTGAGTGCCTCAACAATTTTAGCAGCTCGTATATGTTTGAGCATGTCATGGCATTTGCTGGAGGCTCCAACGACATTCAGTAAATGAGAAACTCAGTCAAAGAATTTGGCAATTGGTCTGTGATGTTTTGAAAAAGCAATGAGCATCAATTAAAGCTGATGTGCAAAGCAAAGAACATAGAATGTAGGGGGATTCACATTCATCATTAGTGTTTTAAGGCCATTAAGCTCGCCCCGCATATTACTAGTACCATCATAACCTTCCCCACGCAAACATGTTAAACTCAATCCTTGCCTGCAAAATATCGCTTCGATTGCCGCCTTAATTGATAGAGCAGTAGTATCTGTAACATGTTCTATGGCTAGAAAACGCTCAATCACAATTCCATGCATGTCCACATAGTGTATAATAATGGCCATTTGCTCTTTCATAGAGATATCATAGGACTCATCCACCAAAAGGGAAAATGGCGCATCTCGAAGCTTGAAAATGATATCCTATGTGGTTTCTAATGCAGCTACACGCACAATGACTCTTTGAATCTTAGGATAAGTTAATTTCAGTTTTCAGGAGCATTATCCAATACAACTCTTTTAATGGGCTCATTTTGATCGGCAAGTACTTTCAAAACTTCAAGAAAGTAGCATATGTTGGTAGACTTCTCACATTCATCATGACAACGAAAATGCAACCCTTGGTGTATAAGTAAACGGATACAATCAAGTGTTGGCTTCAAACGGATTCGATACTTCATTCGAGCTTTATCCGATTGCTTGATAACAACTTTCTCACTGTGTTGCTTCTGATTTAGTAAATTCGGACACTTCTCATATACTTGATTATGAGCACTATTAGGCCCTCCCACAATGATATGCAATTCTTTCTTTTTCTTCCAATTTCTATATCCTTTAGTTACAAATATTAGGATCTATAGATCCATACATTAACCATGAGAAAGAGAGAGAGAGCAGAAGAAAGAGTTTCAGAATGTCTGTGTACCCCATAAGGGTATCGACGGTCACTTTATATAGATGTTGTGTCCTAATTACAAGCTATCATAATCTCCTAAGAATATGTAATTACAGACTAATCAGTAAACTTTAGATACGATTACAATCAATTACAATCACACATCTGTGCAAGATATTGACCAAGATCCCATATTCGTGGGATATGATACTGGCTGGATTATGTTGACCAAGATCCCATATTCATGGGACATGATACTAGCTGGATTATAGGCCTAGGTCCTAGTATTTCATGATGGGCCTGGATCATGGGGCCTATGTGTGCCTCTACACTCCACCTCAAATTGATGCGGGATTGAACAAAGCATCAATTTGGAAAGAAAATATTCATGTCAATCCCAAGGCAGCCTTTTGTAAACTTATCTGCGATTTGATCATAGGACGAAACATGGGGCAGACAAAGTTGGACAGAGACATAATGTTGACGAATGAAGTGGCAATCAATTTCTATGAACTTAGTACGCTCATGGAAGACAGCATTCTTGGCAATTCGAATGGCACTAGTGTTATCTGCATAAAAAGGAGTGGGGCCTTTGAGAAAAACACCAAATTCTCAAAGGAAACGACGAACCTAGACAATCTTGCTGCTAGCAAAAGACATGGACCGAAATTCTGCTTCAGCGATGGATTTGGAAAGGGTGCTTTGTTTCTTACTCTACCATGAGATAAGTGATGTGCCTAAGAACATGCACCAACCGGTTATGGATCTGAGAGTATCAGGGCACCCTGCCCAATCGGCATCAGCATAGGCTTGAAGTTGTAAAGAAAAAGTAGCCGGATAAAAAAAAAAAATCCTTGATCACAGGTGCCCTTGACATACCGAAAATTCGAAAAACAGCGTTTTCGTGGATTGCTGATGAACTGACTGACAATCTGATCAGCATGTGAGATATCCGGCCATGTCATAGTCAGATACAGTAAGCTACCAACCAACCGTCGAAACAAGGTCAGATCTGTAAGAGGTGGCCCATCATCTTTGCTAAACTTAACATTGAGTTCAGAAATGACTGCAAAATTGTTGCCACTAATGATCGTATCATCAACATAGATCAAGAGAATGGTACACCCGCGCGCGGTTCTTCAAATGAAGAGAGAAGTGTTATTAGGGCTTTGATGAAAATTAGCTTTAATGATGGCATAGCGGAGCTTGTCAAACCATGCACGAGGAGCCTTTTTGAGCCCATAAAAAGACTTTTTCAGTTTACAGACATGTCGTGGCAGACAGGTATATCCCGGTGGGCGATGCATATACACAATCTCCTTGAGGTCGCCATACAAAAAGGCATTTTTGACATCCATTTGCCATAGAGGCCAATTACGAGCGGCTGCGACAGCAAGTAGACATCGCACTGTAGTCATTTTAGCGACTAGGGCAAATGTTTTTTTATAGTCAATGCCATATTCCTGTTTATATCCCTGGGCAACCGGTCGTGCTTTGTAACGATCAACACTACCATCGGATTTAAACTTGATAGAATAAGCCCATTCGTTGCCAATGATAGAAGCATTGGATGGAAGAGGCACCACCTCCCAAGTGTGGTTCATCTCGAGAGCTAACAACTCACCTGTCATAGCATCTTGCCAACATGGAAAATTAGTACCTTGGGAATAAGTAGGAATAAGAATGGGATCAGAAGAAGTAAACAACACTGGAAAACCATACCTATCTGGGGGAACTGAAATCCGATTAGAGCATCGCAAAGGAGGAATACCTTCACTAGAAGCGTCATGTCCTTGAGGAGCCAACATGGGTGGTTGATCGGTAGTGAGTATCTTGAGGGAGAGTATCTAGAGGTTGTTGTTTGGCACGCCGCTGATAAACTTGAGTGATCACTGGAGGGGAGGCAGAAGTTGTGAAGCGAGGAAGGTAAGAAACCTGAATATTAAGTTGAGGAGAGGATGAATAGAACGGAACATGTTACAGGAAAACAACATTCCGTGAGATACGTAATCGGCGTTCGTTGTGATCATAACAAAGGAATCCTTTGTGCTCATCACTATAACCAAGGAACAGGCAGCGAGTGGCTTGTGGGGATAACTTGTTTCGCTCAAGAGATGGAAGATGAACAAGACATAAACAACCGAATACCCTCAAATGCGAGTAAGAGGGTGGGTAGCTGTATGTGCTGCTTCACACCAAAATTTGGGTGGAACTAGGAATTCAACAAGAAGGGTCCTAACAGTCTCTAAAATGTGACGATTCTTTCTTACTGCAATCCCATTCTATTGTGTTGTGTGAGGGTAAGATTTTTGGTGAATGATCCCTTTGTCAGATAAAAAGGAGGTGAATTCATTTGATGTGTATTCTCCCCCTGAATCTGAGCGTATGATCTTAACGGTCTTTTGAAACTGAGTGCTCGCCATATTTTAAAATTTGCAGAATATGGAAAAGACTTCAGATTTAGATTTTAAAAAGTAAATCATGTGTACCTACAATGATCATCAATGAACGTAACATAATACTTATACCCAGTCTACTCAATTGGGAGGCAATACCCCAAACATCTGTGTGAATAATATCAAATGGAGCAGACGCACATGTATGATGAATAGGAAAGGGCAACACATGACTTTTACTCAAACAACAAGTCTCACATTTTGATTGTGCAAAAGAAGAAAACATAATACGAGAGACAGACTTTTCCAAACTACCAAGTTTAAACAATGAGAGCAAATTTGCATTGTTTAAATGACCAAGGCGTTTATGCCAAATGGTCCACACTTTATCCAAAACACCCATAGAATAAGCAAACAGCGAAGATTGTCCCATGTCCAATAGAAAGAGCCTTCCATTCTTACTCCCCTTCCCAATCACCCTCCCAGTTTGCCGGTTCTATATGATGCAACCAAAGGAAGAGAAGTGAACAAGATATCCTCAATCAACAAGTTGACCAATGGGAATTAGATTAGCCGCCAAGTTTGGAACTAAATAAACATCAAATAATGTAAGGGTTCCCATGGACATGGTTCCCAGGCCAGAGATTGGCAGTTGGTGTCCATTAGCTGTGGTGATTGAATCATGGCCCATATATGGTTTAGTGTTGAGTAAATTTTGTGCGACAGAGGTCATGTGGTTGGATGCAACAGAGTCTAGAAAGCATGTTGAAGGTGCAACATGTGTAAATTGGGAAGTAAATGAATGAAATGCAAGAAGAGCTGTACAGGAGGAAGATAAACTACTAATACCCATGGAGGTAAATGCAGAGGCAACAGAAGAGTTTATTAGTACGTGAATATGAGCGGTGGTCAGAGTGACTGAACCTGTATTTGAAGATTGGAAGTCAGATTGGGAACCTTGTTAGGCCTAAAGAGCAGTCGGGCCACACTTTTGAGATTGGTCCGGTTTCTTATCCAGTCTTTGTGAACAATTGGAAATAACATGACCATTGCGCTTGCAATAGTGCAAAACAATTTCTGCCAGCGGTCCTAAGCTACATGGCCATACTTCTCACACTCAAAGCACTGTGGTTTCTGACCACGAGTAGTGAACATAGTTGTCTCATCGGCTGATGATGGAACTGATGGTGTCAAAAGTTCCATAGGTTCCGCATTAAGAGAATGAGTAGATAACATGCAAGTTTCTTCCCAGAGAACCTCTTGGACGCGTGTGTCCAGATCAGGAGTGATCTCTCTATTCATGAGGGCATCCTGTACAGGTTCAAATTCAGATCGAAGATTCATAAGGAACTGACTAACATGTTGTTCTTCCTGTAATTCAAGTGCTTGAGGAAGAAAATCTGTCGAAACATATTGAAAGAGCATTTGATCCCTTTCGGTCCATAGGGCTAGAAAACCATTGTAGTATTCCTAAATGGATTTGTCATTCTGACAATATTTTGCTAACTCTGTATCTAGGTGAAATCTTCGAGCCTTGTTTTGTTGATGATAGATTATCTTCATGTGCATCCACATGTCAGAAGTCTTGGTAAAGGCTTGAAGTCGCATGGAAAAGGAAGGATCTACTGAGTTGAGGATGCATGTTATCACTTTAGCATTGTGTTGGTTCCAGGTAGCAATATTTTTATCATCTGTGCCAGATGTGGCAGATATTTCTGCACTAGATTTAGGAGTTGTCCCATCCAGATATCCTAACATCCCTTGCCCTTCAACATAATTCTTGAGATGGAAGGACCAGGACAGGTAGTTAGTGCCATTAAATTTTACGGGAATGATGTCCAACTTGTCCATTTGGAATGCAGACACTAAGTAGGAAAATTTCACAAAAAATCAGCAAAAAATGGACCTGGGCGTCGAAAAATTCTGAAGTAGAAGGGGATGTTTCTTGCTATAAATATTTTATTTTGTTGATCAGTCTTCCAGGCTATACTGTCACCCTAATTATTAACTTCTGAACCAAGAAAGATTGTTTTCCAATGGTTGGATCGAAAGATCAAGCCTTAACACAAAAACAGTTTCTTAAAACTGTCAACCAGAGCAGCAGGTAAAAACTGACCTGTTTGAGGTGATAAAATTCCAAAAAAAAAAAAAAATGCACAATATTCTTAGATAAAATAGTCAACCAGAATAGAGGTGATTTCTGGCAGAGCTGACGATCTGGAGGTGGGGCCCACTGTGTGATCAAGAAGGCAGATAGCCGCCGATGAAGCCCAAAACACTGCTGTAGTTGTCTTCTTGCACAAGGAGTGATTTTGAAGGCTTCGATGCTCTTTCTGTTGAGAGGAAGTAATGCCTTTTCAGTCTTCTTCCTTCCTTTGATTCAGAAAAATAGAAAAGACAGAGCTGGATCTCTGTATTGGACAACAGAAATGATTTGGTTCAGAATGGGTGTACCCTGTGGCTCTGATACCATATTAGGATCTATAGATCCATACATTAACCATGAGAAAGAGAGAGAGAGAAGAAGAAAGAGTTTGAGAATTTCTGCGTACCCCATAAGGGTATCGACAGTCACTTTATATAGATGTTGTGTCCTAATTTCATGCTATCATAATCTCCTAAGAATATGTAATTACAGACTAATCAGTAAACTTTAGATACGATTACAATCAATTACAATCACACAGCAATCACACATCTATGCAAGATGTTGACCAAGATCCCATATTCGTGGGATATGATACTGGCTGGATTATAGGCCTGGATCCTGGGTATTTCCTGATGGGCCTGGATCAAGGGGCCTATGTGTGTCTCTACAACAAAAGCATCATAAAGTGCCTTGTCTCCAGAAAGGTAACAACAACGGCAAAATGCAGCATCTTTTTTCTATGCTATACTCCAACCAACAACCAAACTCCTTAAACCGAGTAGGATTAAATCATCTCTTCACTTGAAGAAAGATACGGTCACGAGGCTGACAAGGACCCTTTGGAGAAACTCTTTTTGAAGTTGTTCCCATTCCTTAGAATGATAGTTTGCAATTGGATTCCGCAACCCAAGATCAGTGGGAAGATCTGCTAAGTTAACCTCTACACAACTTTTCTTTGAGGGTGATGACACTTGATCATTGTTATCATTTTCTAGTGTCGGAGATGACAGACCAACAGTTGGTTTTCTTTTGAAATAATTTTCCATATCTGATACAAAGATAAAGTTAATTCCATCAAAATCACACAAACAACCAGTAATCTCCACATTTAACATGGTTTAAAGACATGGTTCTTGATATTTTTTTTGGTAGGCTTCCAAATCTGATACAAAGATAAAGTTAATTCCATCGAAATCACACCAACAACCAGTAATCTCCACATTTAACATTGTTTAAAGACATGGTTCTTGATATTTTTTTGGTAAGAAATCCTACAAGTAACACCCAATTCCTACATAAGCTTTTTAACTACAATACCCAATTCTCAAGAGATCAATTTGAGAAACAAATAACACAAATCCTAAAATCTAATGACAAACCCAACTCTGAAAATGACAGATTTATAACATAAATCAAAACCTCATCTTTTCTATCCAATCAAATCAACATTGCATTAGTTGACAAGGAGTTGCTACATTTTTTTATTTTTTTTCAGTTGCTTCATGACTCAAATATATTACAATCTATTATGAAACTGATGAATACATAGTAATCTAATGAGCTCGGTTCAGAAATCACAGACATTGATACAAATAATTAGTTCTTCATAGAACTTCAACCTCACCATTTACATGGTGCTGTTGATCAGGTGGGTGACCAAGTGAATGTGCTGCATTGACCAATAAATGGTTGTGATTGACCTGTAATAACATTATGTACTAGTGACACCATCTAATTCCACCAAATCGATGTCATCCATCCATCTAAAGTCCACTAATCAGACAGAATATAGTCCAATCAACACCACACAACCAATCAACACCACACAACTCCACAAGGATAAGACATTTTCCCGTGTGCTCAAAAGACCATCATTTTACAATTCCTTGAATTAGAGAAAAGTTCAAATCAATACTAGAACATTTCAGGTTGGGCAAAATCCACATGACACAGTCCCTATTTGGCTATCTCCCACCCTGCTCCAAATACAATGTTTTGGATGAACTTTCAATCCACAAAACACGGATGCTCAATAAACATACTTACAAGTTTAGCTTTCCTTATTTCCCTATTTCCTAAGAGGAAAAACAAAGACCACCTCCAAACAAGAAAACCCAGTTCCAAAAATAGAAGAAAATGAGACCCTGTTCTCCTATTTTTCTAAAAGAAAGAACAAAATGCGCAGTGGGAAAAAACCCAACTTCAGATTTCAAAAAAGAACATGTGCACATGCATTTACAGAAAAATGACGAAAGAGAGAGAGACCCCTGAAGATTGTGCTGCACTGCTGCTTGATGTAAGCCCAAATCTGCTTGAGTGCTTGGGTTCTAGGGATCTCGTTCGAGCAAGAGCTTGGAGAGGCATAGGCTATTTGGGTTTGAGGAAGGGGAAGGGTTTCAGAAATAAAAGGGGAGAAGGGGCACACGTATTGCAATAAGGGGGGCATGTGCCAACAGCCCATTAAAAATCTGTGCATTTCCCAAATCCTAATGGGTCCACTGCCCCCAATGGCCTTAATGTTTGGGTCTTTGTTTTCAAGATTTTGTTGGATTTTGAGGTGTTTTCTTGGGGCTTTGTAGATCTATTGATTCAGCTTTAGAGAGGGATTCTTGAGAAGGTCTTTGATTTGCATTTTGGATCAAGGCAAGTGATCTCTTTAGCTTTTCCCGACGCACGTTAAGTGTGGGGGCTATTTGGACTTCAAATGGTTGATTTCATTTCTAGCTTTGCACTTATGCTTTTATCAACATGGTAGGTTACCTTGAAATTCATGTTTCAGCTTACATGCATATGTTTCTAGTATGGATGGAAAATCCTTCATTTAGTCAAGATTGAATTCTGTTTTTGGTTCCAAATTTATTTGTTTTGAAGGGCTTGGTTGATGGTTATTGATGATTGGAGAATGGAGGTGTTTGGATGTGTGATTATTAAAGAAATTGAGCCCTCGGAGAGCATGTAGGCTCAGGAAAATTTCAAGAATAGGCACAGCAAAGAAAAGAAATAAGAAGGGAAGAAGAATGGGCCCCTGGACATCGTTGCCGGCCTACATTGGACATGCCCAAACCATCTCAAATGGCTTTCCCTAATTTTATCCCCAATTGTTGCTACACCCCTAAATGCTCTCAAAAGCGCTCATTTGTAATTTTATCCTTCATAGTTTGAACACACATCTACCTCAACATTCTCATCTCTGCTATATCCATTTTGTGCATATGTTCCTTTGGCCAACATTCTGTTAAATAAGTCATAGTTGGTCTAAGCGTTGTCCTGTAAAATCTTTCCTTCAATCTTGTTGGCATCCGTCCATCACAAAGCACTCCAAAAGCAAGTCACCACTTCATCCTTCCCGTTTTTATCCTGTGTTCGACCTCTTCATCAATCTCCCCATCCTTACTAATTATAGAACCAAGGTGGCTGAAAGAATCACTTTGTGGTATCTCATGGGCTTTAATTCTCACAGTAGTTTCAACTCTTTATATATACCCATTGAAGTTACAATCCATATATTTTGTCACTATTAAATCCCTTTAACTATCCTTCCCTTCTCCAAGACCTAAATCTTCAAACTCCAATGTGGGAGGATAAAGAGTAGAGAAGGTGTTTGCTGGGGACATAGGGAGTGTGGATTATGTTATGAGGACTTAAATATAAATAAAGAAACTACAAGGACTTTCATGTAATTTTGTGAAATAAGTCCATATATTGGAGTGGCCCTCTAACCCTAGAGATCACACGACCTCATCCTTCTTCTCCCTTAGTTCTTTCTCTCCTTTTTCTCATATCCTAGGGTTATTTTTTTTTTTTTTTTTTTTTTTTGGTCTTTCTACTCTCTTGGGAAAAAAACCCTAGATCTCTCTACATCATACAATCCAATTTGGTATCAAAGCAAACTTTTTGGTAGAAGACTTCACAAGGTAGAATTACAGTTGCTTGGATTAGACAAAAGACAGCATATTTGAGTGAGGTTCTTAGCCTCTGCCACAAAACAGATAGGCCGCCTGAAGTGAACTTTGACTGGGTTGCAGCTTTCTATGAAGGATTGAATTTAGATTACATTTTGTGCCAGCAAAAGGATTGTCCCCAGCGCTTAATGTTAGGGTTTTGACTCAGTTCAGTTGTTCTGGGAACCCTAAGGGCTGACGTTAACATTGTGGAAGCAAAAGTCGGTCTGTAGGCGGGGCCAAAAGTGAGGCCAAAAGATTTAGATACATTGATGGGAGTATGGAGGAGGAACCAAAGAAGGATCCGTGAGAACAGTGGTATTATATGCAGGAGCCCAAATACAAGGAGTCAAGAGCCTTGCAGTCTGCAGCAGAAGTGGAAAAAGTCTAGTCATAGACTCATAGCATCAGCGACTAGGACATGCATCTCCTAAGAGCCTTTGGAGTTCTTCTCCTTTAAACATAAGCAAAAAGTTGGGACTGTTAAGAAAGTCAGTATTAATAAGAAGAGTACTAGTGCTTTTGATTTAATACAAAGTGATGTCTCGTATGCCCCTCTTACTTTTGTATATGGACATCATTATTTTGTCCCATTAATTTATGATGCCACCAGGTTTCGCGGTTCAAAAAAATAAAAAATAAAAAAACGGCCATTGCCATTTCATAATGGTCGTTATGAAATGGTAACGGCATAAGCCATTACCTTATTTTCAATAGAACAGCACGGCATCAAAAAAGGTGAAAAAAATCGTCAAAACAGTCACGATGGCCAATATTTTGAAAATAACGGTCACAATATCAGCGGACAATGTAATAAATATATATATCAGCCGACGATGGATTTTTCTTTTTCTTTTCCTCTTTTTTTTTAATTTTTTTTTTTCACTTTCTTTCCCTAACCATCTGTGAAGCTTCCTAAGAATGTGCTAGAGCTTCCCAAGCATCTTTTTTCACCAAAACTCAAGTGATTTGCAAGATTTTGGTGCATTCTCAAATGAAGGCGTCTTCCCTCCTCAACCACAATACCCCTATGTTTATACTCCAATGCTTTCATTAATTAATTCATCTTGATGTAGTAGTCAATGTTACTTACAAGTTGAAGTTCACTCGCAACTTACTTGGTAATTGAGTTAAGTATTGTACTACTACTACTAGTTTATTGACTTTAGGTGTTTAACACTAATATTTACTTCAAAATTACTGTAACAACACATACTGTAAAATTTGCGATATTTCAACTTATTTTAATATATATACATGTAATTCTATTTAAATCATAATATACTTTTCAAGTTTCAAGTAAGACAACAACATAGGATGTTATGACTTATGGGACCAATATTTTTCTTTAAAGTTTTACTAATGGAAAAAAAATTATTTTCTAGCATTTTTATAATATTCTGGAGTTTTGGATATCTTTTCCGATTTTTTTGGGTAAAATAAAAATTTGCACTGTAATGGACCGTGGTGACCATGAACCACAACATGATACCACATCATAACGGCTTTTAGGGTCAACCGCGATGGCGACTACAACTGGGATTTTTAACCATGTTAGGTGTACATCAGTATATCTCATAAAATTAAAGGATAGGGTGATAATGTCTTCAAAACATATCACAAAACAGTTGAAACCAGATTTGAAAAAAAAATCAAGATGTTGCGATCTGATAACGGAAATAACATATCAAAGGAATTCCAATCTACTTTGTCTAACAAAGCAATTTAATCACAAACATCATGCGCTTATACACCACGGCAAAACGGAGTTGCTGAAAGTAAAAATTGGCATTCATTAGAAGAAATGAGAGCTCTTCTAATCGAGATGAATGTTCCGAAATCATAATGGTCAGAAGGGGTGTTGACAGCTTTCATGATACATCGGATGCCATCAAAAATGTTGCGAGAAAAAAGTCAAGTAAAGGTTCTTTGTCTTGGTACTCCATTGTTTCCAGTCCCCACCAAAAGCGTTCGGGAAATCTTAGGGTTTCCTCTAGATGTAATCTGGGAAATAAACTTAAGGAACTTTCATGTAATTTGGGAAATCTCAACTATCTTCCACTTGCTTTTCCCTCCTAATTCCAGTCAACATTGTAATAAAGGTCTACTTAATTAATTTTCCTTCACAATGTACAATATCAAAAGCAGAAAAAGACATACATAGGACAATGTTGTATATTGACAACTTTTTAGAAAAGAAAAATAGATATTTCAAAATTATAGTATGTCTATGCTCACATGAATGTATATCTGCTCTTAAGTAGAGACGAAGAGACTGAGGAAGCATGACATGTCCTCTTGCAACAGAATCTGAAAATAACAGACGAACAATTGAATGCTTGGATGCCTCCCTGCCACTTACTGAAGCTTCAAAATCCCCTACCTTTGCAGATGAATCGTTCCTTTTTCTCAGAGTATTATCTTTTTTGTTCTGCATATTTCCATTCACTGATAATCTTGGGAATATAGTAACAAACTGAAGATTGTCAAAGAAAAGGTTTTGAGCTGTTTCTGGATGAATGAAAGCAACAGAAGTGAGAACTATGCCCAGATCAACACCTTTGACTTCCATCCTGTGAACCAATTTCAAGTTTTGTGCTTGAACGCGAAGTAAACCTTTGACCACAACAGGTTCTCTTACCAAGGTTTGTTTAGGCGAAACTCGATATGGATCTGCATCTTTCTTGCGTCTTTTTGGTGCAACTGCAACTTCAGTTCCTGGCATAAGTTGCACTGAGAAACAATACAGAATTCACTTCGTCAGATGTAAGTCATTAACTAGTCACAGCAGAGCAGCACATTTACTCTAATGTTTCCCCTCCTGTAATCCCAACAAGTACAAAAGATATGGAAACAAATGGAAGTGTCGTGTGAACAAAGTTACCCTTTAGAACGAATGGCCTTTAAAAAAATATAAAAATACAAATGTCTGATGATTGATGACAACAGAAGACCATGAATGGAATTGCACATAGAAAAAGCACAACCCAAAAGGAAAATAAAAAAAAAAACAATAGAGGGACTCATGCCTGATGTAGATCAAGGATGAAAATAGCGGTAGCAGCGGGCATAGCGGCCCGCCGCCAAAACGCTACGAAGCGGGCGCTACGTAGCGTAGCGGCGATACGTAGCGGTGTAGCGGCGTGTTTTGAAAAAAGCATCAAAAAAAATCTGCAAAAATTCTAGAAAATCCATAATATTGGAAAATGATAGAAAATGTATTCTTTTTGCAAAAGCAACTAAGATAAGGGGGCATAGCGGTCCCTTCATTGTATGAGGTCCTGTATCGCTGACACTGAATAAATAAAGTGAACAATAAGAGTTAGGTCAAAGGAATTCAATAGCAAACAATAAGAATGAACTTTGGTGGTAAATGACCCATTCTGTTATTTGGTTAGGGCCATATTTCCTATTAATTAGAGTGAACTTTGGTTGGGCCTATGTCCTATTACTGTAGCCTATGTATAATTAGTATGAAATTTGGCTGCGCTTTATTTTAAATAGGTTTGAAAGTTGGCTATAACACTATTCCCAATTAAAGTGAAATTTGACTAAGGTGTCAATTTCAATTAAGTAAGTAATATTTAGCTACGATATAATTTTTTTTATTTTAAGGTTGATGCTTCATTGTGGAGCCCACTAATGGTTATATCAGGTTCTTCAATTTTTTTTTGTTTTGGATGTCCACATTTAATTTTTTGATTTTTTTTTTAGTGAATGGATTTTACATTCAATTTTTTGAATGTATTATTTTTTGGTGGATGGATTTTAATGGTTTTTGAATGGCCCATGTAATTTTCATTTCATTTGTGCCCTTCATTAGGTGGGCCCATCATGGGCCCATGAATTACCCAACTATTAAAAAGAAGAGGACGATGTGGGCTGGCATATGGGCATTTGTTGCCCTAGCTTCATCTGAAATAGAAACAGGGAAACGAAAGAGAAAGGAGGAGGAGGAGAAGCAGCCGCCGCCGATGCCGCTGCCGTTGCCGTTGCTGCGCTACGACCCTGCTGTTGTCATTGCTGGCTGCTGCTGCCGCGACGCTGCTGGTGGCTGCTGGTTGCTGCTGCTGCGACGACGCTGCTGCTGCCGCCGCCTCCTCAAGCATCAGGTATTTCTTCTTTTTTTTTTTTTTTTTTCCTTTCTTCCTCTGTTTCCTTTTTTTTTTTTTTCTTTCTTCCTTTCTTCCTCTGTTTCCTTTTTTTTTTCTTTTTCAGTCATTTGTTCAATGAGTGATTCAGTGGAGAAAGGGGGGCAGACCGCAATGTAGCGGCCGCTACGGCAATGTATCGGTCGTAGCGGCCGCTACGGCAATGTATCGGCCGCTACAAGCCGATACGATTGCGATACCCGATAATTTCAAAGAAGCGTAGCGGCCAAGATTTATCGCGTATCGGCCGCTTTTTTCATCCTTGATGTAGATGGACCTCAGGCCACATATGTAGGGCCCAAGTAGATTTAGGTTTTCTTTGTTATTAGATTTCTAATTTTATTTAAGAGTTGTAATTAGGATTTAGTTTCCAATTCCATTAGGATTCTTATTTCTTAAGATAGGTTATTAGGTTTCTTAGGCCCTAAGTTATGTTTCTTATTTATAAGATATTGTAGAGAAGAAATTCTCAGAGATATTTGATTAATGAAAATTGGGTTTTCCCTTTGAGGTGCATCCTTCTCTGCAGAGATTTATTGTATCTTAGGACACGTGCTTCAGCACCCATTGTGCTTTGAGCACTTCCCACGCAAGCCCTAACCCCTAGGGCCTGCATCAATGCCATAATGCACAGATGGAACAAAATTCACCATAAAGTTGCAAAAGGGACTTACAGAGTCCCTTTTTTCTTTCCACACTGAAACCTCAAATCTCAATCTCACCCTCTCTTCCTCTCATCTCTCATACAACTTCTTAATATAGACACATAACTACACTAAGGGACCATTTCTTTGCAGCCATTTACATATGTAAATGACTCACATCTGTAATGGTTACGCACATTTATGTTCGGTTGTGCTAATTTACGCAAGTGATCAGTGTTACGAAATTTGGCTCGTTTCAGCCAAGATTTCCATATAATTTCAGTTCGTTCGCTCTACCGAAACGAACAAGACAATGTGATTATTCATCACAGAATTCGTTTCAATTCGTCCGATTCAGTCTGAATTTTATGATTTTGGCCTATTCGTCCAATTTGTCTAAATATTCCTCCCAACATTTAGGTTGCCTTTAAAATGGAAAAAATGAAAACTGAAGGGGCTAAACATAGTTTTTTAACTTAAAAGTAAAAGTAAAATTACCTTTTTGGCCTTTCGGGTTAGAAAATTTATTGGGCTCCAATGTGGAGCCGCCCATATATTAAAATCTAAATAACTATATTGGCCCTATAGCCTTAATCAAATTCTATTCCAATAAAATAAACAATTTATTATAAATAAGCTAGCCAAGTTTCAAATCTAATATGAAATAGCCCATCAAATATAAATCGACATATTGCATTGATTTAGTACAAAAAATTAAATGTATCATACTTTTTTTTTTCTTTTTAATATATATAATATTTTTTTCCGAAATATTTCGCCAAAATCTCTGGAATTGGCCGAAACATTTCATTTGGAGGGCAAACCGAAATGACGGCCGAACCAAATTTCATAACATTGCAAGTGATGCATAGATTAGGTTTGAAAATGGTGTGAAAATAAGTGTGGCCTTGTGCAGTTAACGTTTACATCTCATAAGATGGTAAAAGAAACTGCATGGCACTCTAATAAGGCAGGGATGAACAGTAAATCCGACAAGTTTTGGGCAGTCCCTTTTTTAGTTTTATACATCTGTGGGCCACAAAATGACAATCTGAACCATCCAACCTCTTCTAAAGGTCAATAACGGCTATGGGACAAATTTTCAGCCGTTGATTTATCATAAATTTTAAGGTATTTCAAAAAAAAAAAAAGTTCAGGCCACTAGATGTACCATTTTCTGCTTCTATGGGAGACATTTTCAAGATCCGAACTATTAATCCTCTTCGGAAGGCCCAAAACGGCTATGGGACCAAATTTGATGCTTTAACTCCTCATGGATCTTCAGAAATTTGTGAAAAACGATGGACTGTTGGATGTACAAACTGATTTTACATTTTTCCCATGTGTATTGAACACATTCATTTTTTATGGAACACAGTACATTTTTTTGAGTTTTTTATTCATGTGGGCCCCAAACTCATGATCTGAACCACGTTGATGCTCTTTAAAATGACCAAAACAGCCATTAGAGAAATTTTCAAGTCTAAATCCATCGCGGATTTCTAGATATTTGCAAAAAGGTCCAGAATGGAAAAATCTATAATTTTGAATTCTGTGGGGGCCATTTTCACAAGCCGGACCATCCAAACTCTTTAGAATGCCATTTTTGGCTAGGGGGGTCAAGTCTCATGCCTTTTTTCTTTTTCTTTTTTTTTGCATAAATAGAGATTCGTTAAAAAAAAAAAAATAAAAGGAAACTACATACAATATAGATATATCTGATCAAAAAACAAAAATCTAAAAGACTCCACTTCTGAAAGGCTACCATCAATCTCGGCAGCCTCCAATCTAGCCAAGGCAACCATCAATCTTGGCCACGACCTATATATTCCACCAGGTCCTGATAAAGTTCCGTGTCTACTTGCTTCCAAGATGTAAATTGAAGACCTCTGAATGTCATAGTAAGTTTGGATTTATGAGGCTTCAATTTAAACTTAATGGAGGAAGGTAGAATCTGGGGCACTTTCTTGATGAGGGGAGAAGGGCCAGTAGTAATGTCAGGCTCTGATTTGTGAGGGCATTTGCATATTCCTTTGGGTGTTAACCTGAAGGAACAAGTACATATTACGGATTGGTAACAATAAGTAAATCAGGTTTGGATACTCCCTCTTTCGCTAGACAGTCCGCTTCGGAGTTGGCATATCGCACTAGATTAGATGGAATGAAATGTGTACTTTGTTGGAGTTCTCTACCACCTCTTCTACGATGTCTACCAGGTACCAAGGAGTGGAGGATGGTTGAGATGCCCATTTTATTGCACATGAAGAATCCCCTTCAATCACCAATAGCTGAGGATTGAATCTCAAGGCTTCTCTCAGCCCGATGTTCAGGGCTAATACTTCAGCTTTGGTGATCGAACATAGACCAGCCAGTCCTGAGTATGCCAATAAGGTATTTCCTTCATCATCACGAATAACACCCCCTCTTAGGGGGAACAATGACGTCATCATGCATGAGTACTTCCATCAGCTTGGCCTGCCACGTTGGTGAGCTTCCAGTGATATCAGATATCCTTCCAAATTCATTTTGGTTTGATTGACTCCTCATATAAAGTTCCATGCTTACCCATCAGGGTAGTAGGTGGATGATCTGTGCGCCGTCTAGAAGGTGGAGAGGTCCCGGATTGGGAAAGGCAAGTTAGAGTGGCTCGGAGTGGATGCGAAAGACCCAGGTCCAAATCATTAGAAGTACTGAATGCAGAATGCACGGTTGAGTTAAATGACTCAGGTGCTGAGTCGAGCACACTATAGCGGTTGTGATTGACTTGGGGGGATTAGACAGAGACACCGCTGCTGCGCGTGCTAGTTTCCAGGGACTTTCTTTGGTAGTGCACATGTGGCGGAATAGGGCAGTGAGACGCGACAGTATTCCATTCAAGATCAGATGCCAGATAATGTTGTCCCCATGTATAATGCATCACAGTGTTGGGGATGCCATGTCCTGGTGCTGCTATGGGTGGAAGGGAATCTTGAGGATCCCGGTTATGGCAGAAGAAACATGCTTGCATTCTGAGAAGCAACCTTTGGCATTGAGGACAGGGGTGGCAGATTTTTGTACTTCAGTTGCTGATAGCGTACACCTTCAGGGTGCTGAAATCTTAATGCCCCTTTAGACTGGTTTACTAAGATCTATCTCCACCTGAACCCATGCAAACATAGCTTTACCACAACTCTCACCTTTGGTGAGGGGTAACCTCACCCAAACGGTGTAACTGACCAATGGGCTGAACAATACGTCAGAGATGATTGATTTCCCAATATTCAAAGGGCAAACCCAGTAGAATTACCCAAATTGGGTGAAAGCAATATACGCTTTCTCAGGAACAAAATTCGGAACCCACCTGGTGACTACAAGCTGTTGCCACTGACCACAGGGATCCTTTACAAACACATTCCATATCACTTGGTAGAATAAATGTAAATGGGAATAATTGATATCAAAATAGACATAGCATGCGCATTTTCAGCCGTAGCAGTGGAGGCCGCTATGCCATTTCGAAAATAGCTGTGCTACTGCTATGGTCTAAGACCTAGTAGAGCCAAGCAATTTCAATTCAAAACATTGTTTTTCTTATTTCTTCCCCTCAATATCCTTTCCTAAAGTTATCTCTACCCTTATATGGTTCTAAATCACTTAAAAAACACAAGATTGGCTGCTACACAGGATTCGATTACTTTTTACCACTTAAAAAACTCACACCGCTATTGGAGCAGCGCAGGGAGAATGAGGGTAACCAACGGGTAATTCCTCAAGCCAGAAGGCTTATGGTAGGTTGTCTAGGTCTCACACCAAAGACAGAGAGAATCACACGTTTGAGAAAGTTAAATTTCATTCAAATTTCTATATATCCCAAGAGAAGGGATTACATCCTATATATAATAGAGTCTCAGTCATAATTTTAGTAATCAATCTCTACTAAGAAACTTCTAATTCTAAGAATACTAAGAATCTTGGAAATTAAAAACCACCTAATCAAAGCAATTAAAGAGTTCTACTAAATTTAGGAAAACATCTAAAAAGTCTAAAACTAGAAACTCCCGTTTTGAAGTCACTGCTGGGCCTTGTGGGCCTTGAGCCTTCTGGAATATACTTTCAATCAGGGCCCAGTAGTCTGGCCTGCATCAGCTCTCCCCGGCTTGGAGAAACTCGACTTCGGCGAGTTGTCAACTTGGTACCTCTCATAAAAATCCAGATTGAGTCTCTGAAAGTCTGTAGCAGTTGTCCAAGTAGCTTCAAAGAATGGTTTACCTTTCCACTTGACCAAAAACTTGTGATACCCACCAGTCTTTGTTGACACTAGCAGGTCATCATAGAAATCTTCAATTTCCTCTTGAGGAACTGGAACTATGGGAAGCCGGATATCTTGCTTTTCAAACAATTCCTCTTGATAATGCCCATGATAAATTGTGAGATCTTCGACATTGAATGTAGAACTGATATTCATGTCTGACGGAAGATTAAGCACATAGGCATTGGAGCTGATTTTCTTCAAAATCTTGAACGGACCTGCACTTCTGGGATAGAGCTTTTTGTAAGTGCCTGTGGGAAACCGTTCGGGCTTGATTCGCACCATGACCATCTCTCCTTCATTAAAGTCAACATGGTGCCTGAGAGTGTCCGCGTATTGTTTGTAAGTGTCATTGCTTTTGGCAATCTACTGACAGACCTCATCATAAACGTGCTTCATGTGTTGGGCAAATTGTTCAGCTTCTTGGCTAGGCCTGGCTTCAGCTGGTACAGGACTTAGGTCAATCGGAAGACGTGGTTGAATGCCGGTGACAACTTCAAATGGTGATCTTCCAGTGGATCTGTTTACGGAGTTATTATGGGCAAACTCCGCCATGGGTAAAATAAGATCTCATGAGGCAATGTGTTCTCCACCAAGACATCGAAGAAAATTACCCAAGCTGCGATTGACGACCTCAGTCTAGCCATCAGTCTGAGGATGGTAGGCACTGGAGCACTGTAGCTTTGTCTTCATCATATGCCATAAAGTTTTGCAGAATAAGCTCATGAACTTAGTACCTCTGACGAACACTATAGTTTTAGGGAGGCCATGAAGACGAACAATCTCTTTGAAGAAAAGTGTGGCAACTTTTCTTGCATCTGCTATGGTCGTACAAGGAATAAAGTGTGCCATTTTGGAGAACCTGTCCACCACAACAAAAATAGAAATCTACCCTTCTTGTAGTCTTTGGTAATCCCAAGACAAAATCCATGCTCAAATCTTGCCAAGGCTCATGTGGAATAGGAAGGGGCTAATATAATCCCGTATTCTTCTTTTGGCCCTTGGCGAGCTGGCATACCCAACATAGTTTACAAATTCGGGCAACATCTGTCTTCAGGCGAGGCCAATAGAAGCGGTCTTCCACAAGTGCAAAAGTCTTATCTCGCCCTAGATGTCCAACTACATCCACGTCCATGCAACTCTCGGAGGACAAACTCACGAATGGAAGTAGCTGGCAAATACAACTGATTTCCACGAAACAAATAACCATCAATGATAGAAAACTTGGGATGGTTAGAGAACTCACCATTAAGAAGATCTTTATAAATGCAGCCAAAGTCATGATCATCAGGATATTCTCTGCGAATTTCTTCGAAACTTGGTACTGTGACGGAAATCGTCGTGAGAAGGTGAGAACGACAGCTTAAAGCATATGCGACCTTGTTCTCCGCTCTTGACTTATAACGCAGTACAAATGTGAATTCCTGCAGATAGGAGCTCCATTTGACACGATTAGCGCTCATCTTTTTTTGTGAGTTCAGATGCTGTAATGCTTCATGATCGGAGTACAACACAAATTCTTTTCCGATCAAATAGTGACGCCAATGACGAAGAGCTTGGACAACTGCAAAATATTCCAAGTCATATGGCGAATACTTCTTGCTAGAGTCATTCAATTTCTCGCTAAAGTAAGCAACTAGGTGACCATCTTGACTTAAGACTCCGCTAACACCAACTTGCGAAGCATCACAACTGACTTCAAAGACCTTGTCAAAATCTGGAAGTTCCAAAACTGGTGCCTCTGTCATTTTCTGCTTGATTTGTTCAAAAGCACGAGTGGCTGCCTTAGTCCAAGTGAAGTCACCTTTCTTCATGCAATCAATTATAGGAGTCATAATGGTGCTGAAATTGCGAATGAATCTCCTATAAAAAGTGGCCAATCCATGGAAACTCCGTACTTCATTGATAGTTTTGGGAAGGGGCCAATCAACGATTGCATTGATCTTCTCTAGATCAGCTTCTACTCCTTGGGCCGAGACAACAAATCCCAAGAATAGAACTTTGGGCCTTAAGAATGTACACTTCTTCAAATTAATATAAAACTTATCTTTGCGAAGTGCACGCATCACATACCTAAGGTGATCAAGATGTGTATCCTTGGTCTTGCTGAAGATCAAGATGTCATCTAAATACACAATGACGAATTTACCGAGGAAGGGCCATAGAAGTTGTGTCATAACTCTCATGAAAGTGCTGGGAGCATTGGATAAACCGAACGGCATGACTAACCATTCATATAATCCATCTTTAGTCTTGAAAGCTGTCTTCCATTCATCTCTTGCGCGAACACGGATTTGATGATATCCGCTTTTAAGACCAATTTTGGAGAAGATAGAAGATCCGGCCATCATATCAAGCATATCATCCAGCCGAGGTATCGGAAATCGATACTTAATGGTAATTTTGTTGATTACTCGGTTGTCGACACACATTCTCCAAGAACTATCTTTATTGGGTGTCAAGAGGGCTGGTACCGCACAAGGACTCATACTTTCGCGAATGTAGCCTTTCTGGAGTAGCTCTTCAACTTGCCTTTTCAATTCTGCGTATTCTGTAGGGCTCATGTGATAAGCAAGTAAATTGGGAAGCGATGACCCGGGGACCAGATCAATTGCATGCTGGATGTTTCTCATAGGCGGTAGTTCTTTTGGAAGATCTATTGGAATCAAGTCTTTAAAATCATGCAAGTCTTTAAAATCATGCAACAAGGACTTGATTTCTGGTGATGTAGGAACTGCTTTTTTATCTTCGGCTGCTTTGAATTCATGTGGGATAAGGGCATAAACAACTCCTTGCTCTTGACTTTCTTCTTCAAATTTCCACATTGAAAGGATGCGAGAACTTGGCTATGAAGCAGTTTGTTTTGCCGGAACTAATGGTGATTGCTTTGTCGGGGCAGTAGGAGGCTTAAGTGGAAGGAGAGTAACCTTGCGACCTTTATACTTAAAAGTATGCGTGTTTTTTTCTCCATCACTTTGGACTTTGTTATCAAAAAGCCAAGGCCTTCCCAATAGAATATGAGTAACATTCATAGGGATAATATCCCACCAAATAGAATCTGCAAAACCACCAATTCGGAATGTTACCTGGCACCGCTTGGTTACTGGAATGGTGGAATCATTCACCCACGAGACCTTGTAAGGCTTCGGGTGTTTTTCTGTTGGAAGCTTCAACTTGTCAATTACTTCTTGGGAGATCACATTCATCTCGCTGCCTCCATTTATGACTAGATTGCACATCTATCACGACATTTTGCCATATGGCGAAATATGGTAATTCGCCTCCAATCTTCAGCTTCTTCGGTGGTAATGAAGAGACGACAAATGAACAATGTCCGTCCTTCGGTTTCAGCTTGATAGAAAGAATGATCTTCTTGTTCGGGTGGAGGTTCCTGCTCTTCATATGGTGCTTCAGCTTCTATTTCTTCATCAACAGGCTCTGAATCATAGGCATCTTCTTCATTATGTGCATAGTGAAGATTCTTTGACCCTGGACATTCAGAAGCATAGTGTCCTTTGCCTTTGCATCAAAAGCAATTGATGTCCTTCTTTGAACGTGAAGAATTGACAACATTCTTCCCTTTGTTGGCAAAATCTACAGGTCTTCATTAAGTCTGAGGAGGTGCTCGCTTGTTAGAATTTTGTGTAGGAGGTTGTCAGGTTGAGTGTTGTGCTGGAGCAACCCGCTAAGAAGTTGTATCGGAGGTCCTCCTTTGTAGAGGCTCACCAAAACACCTTGAATATGGATAGCGCAACTATTCGTCGACGCGAAGTGCCAAGCGATGAACTTCTTCAAAAAAGGTGTGAGTAGTCAATTCCCTTTGGATCTCTTGGCGTAGTCCTTTCTTATATCTGGTGATAGCCTGTCGATCAGTATCAGGCACTTTGCATCGCACCATGAGGTCATGAAACCTCTATGTGAAATCATCTACAGTGGAGGACCCTTGTCTACAATTAACAAGTTGATCATAGAGGGAATCAAGATAGCCAACCGGTAGATATTTATCCTCAAGTTTCTGTTTCATCTCCTCCCATGTGCTAATAGGACATCTCTCATAATTAGTATTCATATCATCACTACTCTGCCACCAAACATGTGCTGCACCCTTCATCTTCATCTTGACAAAGGAAACACTTTTGTCTTCGTCCATATTGTACCATTCAAAACAATCTTCAAGGGCTGTAATCCAGTCGGTGAAGACTTTCACATCCATGCGTCCAAAGAAATCAGGAACATCAACACATACCTTCTCGGTGACATCATCTCATCGGCCATGACGGTCTTCATAATCAGTTTCATCCATAATACGCTCCATAAATTGCCAACAAGTTTCTTGCGGTTCACCATTGACAGAATTCTCTACATCTGCCTGTCGGATGCTTCCTCTTGGTACCTTACTGCCATCTTTGTTGGTGGAAGGTCCTGGGTTATCATTGTTCCGATTGCCCGGAGGAGGCGTGTTCCGAAGACGTTCTTCAACCCTATCCATTCTGTCCATTAACTCCATGATGTAGCTATCACGTTGACGGTCCGTGAATTTTTCCCTAAAGGTGGCTCCAGTGCGAGTAGTCAAGATCGAGGTAGACATGCTAACTTGCTGCTGCTGATTTTTTTTTCCCTACTACTTACTACTTGCTGTTGGGTCGGGCTCGACCTGAACTAGGGCCCGAAAGGTGGAAGAGGGCCCGTTGTGATGCCGGCTCACGTGTGGAGTGCCTCGGGACTGGCACGCAGAAGGAGAAAAGGGGTTTTCAACCCTTTCGTTGATGTTCAAAACTGAAGGGGAGATGGAGGTCGAAAGGGCGCAAGCGACTTCGGTGGAGTGGACGGGGCAACGCAAGTGGCCGACAACGAAGACGCAGACGGGTTATGGTGATCGGCGATGGCGCAGGTATGTACCTTTTTTTCTTTTTTTTGTTCGCTGTGCAGTCTTCTTCTCCTCTGTCGCTCTCCTTTTTTTTATATTTCTGGGTTGGGCGATTAGAAGGCAGAAGGAATGGAGAGTGGTAATGTTGGCTGGGTCGTGAGATTTGGGGATGTGGATGGCTGGGTCTAGGGATTTGGGAATTGTAGGTTCGATTGGCAAAGGGGGTTCTGATTTGGGGGTTTTTGTGGATCGGTGATGATTTGGGCTTTAAGGTTCAGGGGTTTTGGACTGAGGTGGGTGGGAAAGAGATAGGATGAATGGATTTGGATTGTTGAGGGCTCGGTGGTTCGGATGGCTATTGATGGCTGCAGGGAAGTAGTATAGGTGGGACGGGATGGGCGTCAGTGGGTCTTAGGGTTGGCAGTGAGGAGTGGAAATTGGGTTCTGTCTGGGATTCGGATGTGTGATGCAGGTGAAGGTTAGCAGGGACGATTGGTGATGAGGAGGGTGATAGAAAGTAAATTAGGAAGGGTGGATATCGGATTACCTCGGATCGGCAATCGAAATAGGCGCTCTGAAACGGATCTCCGCTCTAATACCAAGTGGAGCAGTGCAAGGAGAATGAAGGTAACCAACGGGTTATTCCTCAAGCAAGACGGCTTATGGCAGGTTGTCTAGGTCCCACACCAAAGACAGAGAGAATCACACATTTGAGAAAGCTCAATTTCATTCAAATTTTTGTATATCCCAAGACAAGGGATTACATCATATATATAATAGAGTCTCAATCATAATTTTAGTAATCAATCTCTACTAAGAAACTTCTAATTCTAAGAATACTAAGAATCTTAGAAATTAGAAACTAACTAATCAAAGCAATTAAATAGTTATACTAAATTTGGGAAAACATCTAAAAAGTCTAAAACTAGAAACTCCCGTTTTGAAGTCACTGCTGGGCCTTGTGAGCCTTGGGCCTTCTGGAATATACTTTCAATCGGGGCCCAGTAGTCTAGCATGCATTAGCTATGCTGCAACGTATCGCGCCCACCACTATGTATCGCCCACTACATAGCGTTTTAACCACTGACCACTACATCCACCATAACTACTATTTTGATCCTCATTCTAAAGCTCAAGGTGTCAACCTTTCATAGAGATTCCAGATAGAAAGGAGACGTTGGGAAACAATCTTGAGGCTCAATCTCTGCCCTCCAATTTGGCTGATCGGAAAATTAAGACTGATTGCCAATTGTTCAGAGTTGAGCACTACAGTCGGGATTGTAGCTTCCTTGGCCACTGTTTCATCCAAGTACTTGATGCCTAACCAAGTGAAATCCCAGGTTGTAGTCCCCTCATTCTTGTCGTCGACGATGTCCTGATAAGTTTTCTAGGCAAGATGAGACGAAGTTGAAGCAGTATCCATACTTTCAGCCGAATCGTTAAGGGCAAAGAAAGGCGGAGGTTGGCCATTGGGTGGAAGGGGCTGAGATAATAAGGGAAAAGAAGGAGGTGAACTAAAGGGTGTGGTAGATGGAGTGGTGGAAGGACAACTCACCATTCACCTTATTCTATTCCATTTATTATGGGTAATTTTAACATGGGTTGTCCATCAAGTCTCATCCCTAAAAATATCATATATTTTAAGATAT
The DNA here is from genome assembly GCA_028538565.1 of Umbellularia californica. Classification (NCBI taxonomy): domain Eukaryota; kingdom Viridiplantae; phylum Streptophyta; class Magnoliopsida; order Laurales; family Lauraceae; genus Umbellularia; species Umbellularia californica. Next base: position 28,195,629 of record JAPQWN010000012.1, on the reverse strand, counting down.
TTGTGAAAAATGATGAAAATTTTTTGAAAAATGGTGAACCGTTGTAGCTGCTCAGATTCACAAGTGAAGAGGTGTGAAAATGACAAACAACTGACACGTGACTTAGTTGCATATGAAAATGTTTCATATGTGAATCATTTACACATGTGGACCATTTTCCAGTCCAAACTGAAATCGCCAAATGACCCCTAGACAAACAATAAATGATACTTATAAGAAAATCTCACAAACCAATTTCATGAAATAGAAATAAAGGCCTGATGAACCCATTTGGAGGACCCCACGAAGTTTATGTCCAAGATTGAGCTAACTAACGACTATTTTAGACCACAGTTAAAAAATTGTCAAGTTGATTCTTGACTAAGCTTAATCACCTCATTTTGGACAGGACCAATCAAATCCCGGTGAGACCGGTATTGATGCAGAACGGTTCGGGGCGGTCAAGATAGAGATGGAAGAGATAGGGGATAGGTCAGGCTTCACACCTAAATATTGGCCTCACACCAAAATCCAATCATGGGAGGCGAAGAAAGCTTCCCGTCGCAGGAGAGAAGAAGGGAGTAAACACTTAATTTTGTTTTCATTAATTGTAATCAATCTAGCCAAGGAGGCTTTACAAATGCTATATATAAAAAAGTAAATATCCATAGATCTAATCTCAATTGTAGAAAACACTTTAAGGGTTGAGATTTAAACATCCATGCTTAAAAGCATAAGGCAACAAACTAAACAAATAAGATAACATAAAATTAAACTAAAAATCTCGGACCAAATGATTGGTCGGCCCATAGGGCACCATGGGCGTATCCTACATCATGTATCATATGTATAAAAATAAAAATGTGAAGGTGATTATTTCTTTTTTCTTCTTATTTTTATTTTTTCTTTTTCTTTTTAACATAAAAATTTATCAATTTGGATCAATTATAAGGAATACAATTGAATTAAACCCAACTCCCCCTGTGCCCCTATGGATTAGTCTAGCCCAAAGGACTGGGACACCCCTCATTATCAAAAAAAAAAATTATAAGGAATACAATTGAATTAATATTTATAACTCTATAAACATACTCCCCCAAGTCAAATTTAGTTGGGTGAGCTGAGCCCGAATCACGAGTTTTCAAACTTGTTTTGGATATAAGAAACAAATAAGGTGCTCACAAGCTGCGACCAAAGGCAGTAAAATAGAACACCCACAATATCAGTTCAGTTTTGACTCAAGTTAATGTGATAGTACCTATCTTTTCAAGCATGGATCAAAATATTCATCTTACCTACCAATTTCCTAGGAGAAGTTGAAACCACACAGAACACTATGACAGTGTGGCCATGCAACCACAAAGGAAATTTCAACCCTTCATGAACAATGCCCACCTGCATTTACAGAAGGCTGCGTTTAGTCAAAGGTTATATATTTTTGCATTATTAAATTTATAGAAAAAAATGCACAAACACAATAGCATCAGCATTTTGAATGCTACAAAACAGTGATCCAGATACAAACAAGAAGTCATCAAAGAGCTAAATAGGCAACACCGGATGTTAGCTAGTACTTTGGATCAAGTACATTTTTCATCAATAACTTGGTAGCATATTACTGCCAGAAGCCCAAAACCTAAATCAGACCATTATTTAAATTACCAATAACGATATTAGTGTTTATTGGTGTCGAATAGAAATAAAAATGGGGCGTGGCCAAGTGGTAAGGCAACGGGTTTTGGTCCCGTTGCTCGGAGGTTCGAATCCTTCCGTCCCAGACCAATTCTATCATAACAAAAATTGTTCTTTTTAACAATCTTCTGTTTAAGGGTGTAATGTTGGATAAGATTTATCCCGACGGGAGCAAGAGTAACAATACAGTCTATAATGCTACAGCAGCAGGTATAGTAAGCAGAATAGTACGTAAAGAAAATGGGGATATGAAATAAGCATAGCCGATGCATCGGATGGACACCAAGTGGTTGATATTATACCTCCAGGACCAGAACTTCTTGTTTCAGAGGGTGAATCCATCAAGCTTGATCAGAACAATGTTAAAACAAGCAAAATGACAATTGCCAAAATCCATAGCAAGATTAGTCACCACCAAATAAGTGAAAGATCAAATAAAAGTATTGCCATAGAAGGAAAACAATATGTACCAATTCAGTTCCATTTAAACAAACACCAGGACACATACTTCTTATCAGTAGGAAGTAGAAGCCTTTTGTCTAGCCTTAATTATGGTAGTATTAAGTATCACAGACAAGAAAATGCAAACTCTAAACCTAAAGGTTCTTTCATGCCACAAACAAAGACGACTAACGAGAGCAAGCAATGAAAAACACCATTCACTCTTTTACAAGGACAGCCAAAAACTAGGGTTAAAGGAAGATATGTACTGAAGCAGGATCAAATGAAAGTGTTAAGAGACAATTTTAGGAGGAGGTGGATATTTTAATAAGAGAAATTCCAATTAGTGAAGACAATTCCCAAGGAGGGGACTTGAATGGGCATGTAGGAAGGGATAGTAAAGGGTATGAGATAGTGCATTGAGAACAACGATTTGGAGAAATGAGTGAGTTGAGACACTACTTGAGAATTTGCATTGGTATTTCACCATGTAATAACAAACACCAAGTTCAAAAAAAGAGAGGAGCAATTAATTACATATCATAATGGAACTAATAGCAGCCAAATAAAAAAAATTCTACCCAGAAAACAAGACCGAAAAGCTTGTAGAAACCATAAGGTTATTCCTAGAGGGAGTTTGGCTACACAACATAAGATATTAGTTTGAGATGTTTGCATTAAAAGTACAAAGAGAAGGGTAGTAAATAAAAGGTGCCTAAAACAAGGTAGGGGATTTGAAACGGGAAAAGAAGATAACAACTAAACATAAAGTTATCAGGGGAAAGAATGGGATTTGGAGAGAGTAGCCATGGCAATATGGAATCAAATGGTTGATTGTATTAGAAGAGTTACCAAGAATGTACATGAAGAGTTGAAAGGGAAAAGACGCTTTGACAAAGAAATTGGGTTGTAGAGTGTAAAGATTCAGTAGGTTTTAAATAAAAGGAATGTTGCAAGAGGTTAAATTGAAATTATTAAAGACATGTATAAAGGAGTGATAACGAGTGTGAGAACTACCTACAGAGAGACATGTGAATTCCCAGTGACCATAAGTTTGCATCAGGGTCAGCTCCAAGCCCTTATCTCTTTGCATTAATTATAGGTGAGTTAACTGCTCATATTCAAGAGGAGAAACCTAAGTGTATGTTGTTTGTAGATGATATGGTGTTGGCGGATAAATCAAAAGATGGTTTAAATGCAAAACTTGAGATAAGGCGGGAAGCTTTAGAATCCAAATACTTTAAAAATAAGTCGTACAAAGACGGAGTATATGGATTGCAACTTCATAGGGCATTTACAAAGAGCTGAAACCACTATAAGAATTGAAGCTCCACAAGAAAAGGAAAAGTCGGCCTTAGATCATATCAGATGTAAAAAGAGTGATAACCAAAAGGTTTTAGTTAATGACAACAATATTAAAGAAATGTGGAGAGAATTAACGAACTTTTAAATGAAAATTTTGTAGGAGGTTTAAGAGCAAAAAAAAGAACACTTCATAAGCAGAAATAAAGAAAGCATTTGCAAGAATAAAGAAATTTAAAGAATACACGGCCAGATGACATTCCAATAGAGATTGGGAATGCTTAGGAGAAATTGGATGGGCTTGGTTTATTAGGATCTTCAAAACGATATTAAAGACAAAGAAATCACCGGATAAATAGAGAAGAATTGTTGTAATATCTATGTAAGAAGAAAAGAGATATATAAAAAGTTGCACAAATTATCGTGGTATTAAACTTATGAATCACCCTATAAAGTTATGGGATAGAGTAGTGATTAGTGTAGCAAAAACTTAGATTAAAGATCAAGATATCTGAAAATCAATTCGGTTTCATGCTAGGATAGTCAACTATGGAAGCTATCTTCTCACTTGGAAAATAATGGAAACCATAGAGTGAAGAAGAAAAATGTTCTTATGATCTTCATCGATCTAGAAAAAGATTGCAACAAGGTACCAGGAGATATGAATTGATGGGTTTTAGACAAAAAGAGTGCCCCAAGAGGTCCACTACATAGGCCCAACAGGACATGGGTCGGCCAACCCAACAGGTCCACTACATAGGCCCAACAGGACATCTAGTTATTTAGGAATCTTATTAAGTATTTAAATTTGATTAGGATTAATATCGGTTGGTTTCCTATTCTTTTTATTCTTATTCAGAATTAGAAAGTTTCATCTCTTAAGAATCAAGCCAACTCCTCTATATAAGGAAGTTAGACCTCGTTGTAATGGCAATGTTTACTATCAATAATACTGAGTAATGATAGTTTTCTCTTCAGTTATGGTGTTTGTCCTCATCATAAGTGTGTGATGCAGTCTGATCCCTATCCAAGACAAGGACCTGCAAGCATTAATGGACCCAGTTGATGGGGTCCACATGTGCCTCACGTTTCCTGATTTTCTAGATCAGTTATATTCCTTTGTTTGCTTGTAGGATTAGTAGCTTTCCTTTTTAAAATCAGGAAACATGAGGCACATGTGGACCCCATCAATTGGGTCTATTAATGCTTGCGGGTCCCTGTCTTGGATAGGGATCAGACTACATCAGTGTGCCTTAGTGGCTGAATCCATCCTTGGATTCGATCAATCCCTTAGGAGATTGATCTATTTATCGGGATCCAAGGCTGGATCAATTAGTATTAGAGCCGAAAAGCGATCGCCGTGAGGACAACTGTCCCTTCCGGATTCTATCTCCTGCAAATATCCCATCATCATCATCATTCTTCCATCCATATACCACCATAAAAAACCATCATCATCTAACCACCCCGCACATCCACTCCATCATGTCAACCTAACCTAACCATCCACAATACCCCCACCACTAAGCACCCCAACCCATCCCCAAATCCCTGCAATTCCTCGTCACCGAACCCTGTCAAGCACATAGAAACCAAAATCCCACCCAACCCACTCCGTCCAACTCAACCATAAACCACACCCAAACCAAGAACCATAGACCAATTTTCCTATAAAAAAAAAAAAAACCCAAAACCACCGACTCCTAATCATAGACGAACCCATCTCATTCCCAATCCAATCCTTTAGATACATCACATCATCTCAAACCCACAAATCCAAATATCAAACCCATCCAGAAAATCACCAGTCACCCCTGCGAACAAACCCTTATAACAAAACCCAAATCCCAATCCAAACCTCATAGAAGCCTAGCCTACTACAATGAAACCTATTTACCCTAACTCGTCTCCCACCAACCCCACAAAACCCCATGCCTCGTCATTCTTAAACCTCATAAACACCACCCTCCCCGCCAATACCCTCAATGCTCTTCGAACCCAAGCCTTCAATTCCCCATACTGCCTATCCTCCATCCCAGCCAAACTCATCATAGAGTTCCATTCAAAAAACCCCACCATCCCAAACACGAAGCCTAACCAGTGGGGAAAAAAGTAAGCAGAAGAAGATTGAACAGGAGACTAGGGTTAGACCTCAAAGGCCATGTGCATAGGGCCCAATTTAATTTAGGGTTTTTTTTATTATATGTCATCGATTTTCTAATCTATATTACTAAGGGAATGTATGGTCCCTTACATGAAGACACCTGTCCTCCTTCATGAAGCCACCTGTCTCCCTCCAATAACTTCCACATAACTTCCCCAAGAAAATCTTCTTCAAAAAAATAAGGTCCGATTAGAAGAGAAAGAGAAGAAGAAATAAAGGATATTGTATGGATGCCACATGCACAGGTGGGCCTTTTTCGCCTCTCTTTAGAAGCCGTAGGGGGATCGCCTCGAGATTTTCCATTTATTAGCCTAACTATCGACTGTCATCACGAAGGGCCTCTGTGGACATGCTATTACACGGAATCCGTGAGGCCCAGGATCTCCACTGTGGCCCCTACATAGACTATTCAAATTAAATCTCAATCGTTACTGTGGCCTTTACTGTGTCCGTTTCTGTGCCTCGGTGGACGTGCTATTCAGATTTGTAGAAAAAATCACTAAAAACATAGAGGTAGCAATAGACAAATAGGACTGAAGATCAAAATATCTTGGCAATAATTTGTAGTTGAATAAATCATAAAAATCACAAATTACATTTACGTACCTTGTCCGATCCCATAATTTTCTTATACAAATATCATAAGATTATCAAAATGACACAAGCCTAATTGAATTAAATTTTTGACCCATCAGGCCATCACAATACACCAAAATGTAGGCATTGATTTTGATCAGTCTGGATTTTAGAGCTGGGCCCCACATATCCAGATTCAGTTAGATGACGTGATTTCGACCCATCTGATCCATTGATTTAATGATCCATCAAATCCCATTAGGCATTATTTTCCCAGTAAGATTGATTACATCTAAGGCAAATATATAATGAAGAAAAAACTATTTGATTTAAAATCAGGTGATCAGCATGACCCAGTGAACCGACCATATTCCAATAACAATGCAGATTGAAAATCCAAAGCATTTGACATGTGAAAATCCAAATTGCCTATTTCACCAATCATGTCCTATCAACTGGGATCTAATAGAAGAACCCAATGCAAATCAAACATCTGAATAATATAAAATACTCAAACAACTAGCCTGAAATTTACTATTGTTGCTATAACAATGACTTAAATCATTGAAATTTTCCAGATCTTTTGGCTCATCCTATGAGATAGATAAATCACAAAAAACAGAGAAGTAGCAATAGAAAAATAGGACTGAAGATCAAAATATCTTGGCAATAATTTGTATTTGAATAAATCATTAAAATCAAAAGTTACATTTACATACATTGTCCGATCCCATAATACCCGTTGATAATTTGAGATCATAATACCTGTTGATGTATTATCAGAGGGGAATCAAAATAACTAAGTATCGTGCATTCCTTGAATCCACCTGGGCGTTGATAATACATAGGAATTAAGATCTTACATAGATGAACTAATTTTCTTGCGTTGATACCGGGACCCTGATGGGCCACCCGATGACCCATCTGATCTGTGGATCCGAAGGAGGACTCACGGGCGACCCAGTAGGTGGTGGACCCGTGCGAGGTATATTCATTTTTGGGCCCGAGCTTAGCACGGGCATTTGTTGCTAGTATTATTTAAAGAGTTGTAATTAGGATAGCCTGTTTAGTTTCCTATTTTTATTAATTTTCTTAATCCCTAAGTTTTGTTTTTCCTATTTATATGGCATTGTCGATAAGAAATTCTCATAGAGTTGATGAATAGAATTTGAGTTGAGTTTATCCCTTGGAGATACATCCATGTTATTGTCTATGCAGAGACGTGTTGAGTGTCTTTGGACACGTGCTTCACCACCATATTGTGCTTCAGCACTTTCCCGCAAGCCCTGGCCCAAGGGCTCGCATCAATTTGGAATCAAAGACAAACGATCATCTTTGATCGATCGGCGTGATCAAGTAGACGTCTAGATTACTACAGTATCCAGCCTTGTCATACTCATCCCTGAAAACCACCATCATTCCCTACCATCACCATTGTCGTCCCAACTATCTCGGCGGCACCACCAACGTGCTTTAGCACTTCCACACAAGCCCTAACCCTAGGGCCTGCATCATCCAATCAACAAGATCTATACCGCAGGTAAGTCCATTCTTCAAGGAAAGTAAATTTTGAAATCCTTGCATCCAAGTCACCATGAGATCTTTTGGACATTCAATTGGACGGCAAAGAATTTTATATTAGTAGACATCGAAATTGGTTTTTTGAGAATGAGTTCTATTTTGAATTTTGAGTTCTATTTTGAACAAATTCTTAATTTGAAGCAAGAAAATCTTACGGCTGATGAATATACACGCCAACTTCGAGAGTTACAAATACGTGAACTAGAGGAGAACGAGACACATAATTTGGTTTGTTATGTCGAAGGCATGAGACCAAACATCATGGAGAACATGCGAAACCATTCAAGAGGCATGCTTAATGTTGAGCAATTGCTTAGACAGTCTCACATGCAAAAATCTAAGTTCCAAAAACATCTGGTACCTATTCTCCGAAGTAAATCTTCCAATGGATTACCCATTATTGATACTTACCAGGAAGAGGATGGAGAACTATTAGATATCGACTGTGTTATTTGTGGATCACTATCTGTGGATCATCAACAGAGAGAATAAACGAGGGATAAACAAATGTGGAACCAAAGTTGTGTTTGCACCCATCAAGAATGACATAAATGAGCAAGGTCAAGGCAAAACTAATCTCACGGAAAATCAAGGGAAGTGGAAGACAAGGAGGCCAGATTTTTCTCTATGGACATTATTGATCAAGATAGTGTCAATCAAGAACCACAAAGGGTTGAGGAAGAACAAGGACAAGCAAATATTGAAGACTTTGATTGGGTTAGCAAAAAGAATGAACATCTGGTGTATCTGATTGCAATGCCACTTCCAAAAAATCCAATTGGGTAATCGGAAATCAAATTAATTGTTCCACTGGTTTCATATAAAGATCATGTTACTGATGTTCCTCACATTGACTTTATCTTCAGGGATCAACAATGGATATATGAAGATTATGATCTGTTGGTATGGCAACAATTAAAGTATCTAACGGTCAAATCACACATCTAAGCTCAATGCAAACAACATCAGAAGAAGCGACACCTCCAATCTACTTTTAAATGGAGAAAAATACTGCATGAAGCTTGCAAGACATGCAAAGCAAATCAAGATCAAAAGAAAAGTCTAAAATTTGTGCGATTAATTTTTTTATCCAGGAGGACACTGAAAGAACTCGAGGGCGAGTTCTCCCCAAGATGGGGAGAGACGATGCAGGCCAGACCATGGATTATCCAACCCATTGAACCTAGACCATAGGCCCAATGGGACATCCACTTATTTACGAATCTCATTGAGTATTTTAATTTGATTAGGATTAATATTAGTTAGTTTCCTATTCTTATTCTGACTAGGCTTATTCCGAATTAGAAAGCTTTGTTTCTTAGGAATCCAGTCAACTCCTCTCTATAAGGAAGTTAGGCTCCGTTGTAATAGCAATGCTTATTATCAATAATACTTTGAGTAATGAGAGTTTTCTCTTCAGTTATGGTGTTTCTCCTCATCAGAAGTGTGCCCTAGTGGTTGAATCCATCGTTGGATTTGATCGTTCCCTCGGGAGATTGATCTATCCATCAATCACGGATCCGGGGTTGCATAACTTTACCTACAAGCACCAATTGTAATGGGTTAGATTACGAATAACCACAGCAAGTAAACATACCAAAATATCATATTCCATATAATTTTCAATATAATAAAGGACGGGTAAAATTATAGAATTTTCAAAAATAGGTTGACTGGGCAAAATCATACAGGATGTGTATATAAAGAGAATCAAATGCAAATCTCGCAGGTAAATATAATTATTTTTAGAGCGACCGGGCATCCCACATTGGCTAAACCATGGATGAAAATATTGGCCGTAGCGTGGCGGCGATTTAGCGGCCGTCACACCCGTAGCGGCCGCTACGTCCGCTACGAGGCCGCTATGGGGTGAGAAAAATTCTTGTTTTTCATATTTTTTTTTAAAATGCATAATAAGACTTATTTCTTTTATTCTTCTCTTCAAATAACATTTCTACACAACTTTTCTACCCTTTTACATTTAAAAGAATACCAAAAAACACATGATCATGCCGTCGATATAGAGAGTTCTCCTTCTCTAAGTACATCATATTAGACACCCCCTTTGGTAGATGTATTTTTTTCTCTAGGTACTCTTTAAGTCTTGATATCATGACATAGTTTTTTCTTTTATGAGCTTTTCATTAATTTCTAAATTAGCATAACTAAGCAACATGAACACATGTGAAAAAAAAAGATCATTACTATTATTTTCTATTTATATTATACAGCGATACAGAACCTCATACAATGAGGGGACCGCTACGTGATAAGTGGTTAATTGTTTGTAATTAGAGCCATAATATTTTGATTTATCTTATGCTAGTCATAGTTATTTTATTTGATTTTACATATTCTTTGTTGATTTTTATGCAAAGGTAAAAAGGAGCAAAAAGAGAGGAATTAATGAAGAGAATGATGGGCGTGAATCATAAGGGGGCCCACTGTCATTGCAAAGAGCTTAATTCAGAAATTAAAAAGTCCCACTCAAAAAGAAGGAGCCCAAGAATGGAGAAGAAAAAGAAGAAAAATAAGGAAAGTTTATAGCAAGAATTCAAGTCAAATTAGAAGTCTAAAAGAGGGTCCCACAATCATTGTTCATGCACCATATGGGCCCACTTTTATGTCTAAAGTTTCAGATTTGATTCTTTAATATTAAAACCCAGATTTGTGGGTCCATGTGAGGAATTGTCAAGAAGATATAAGTGGGACCAGATTTAGTTAGTTATTCTAAATAAGAAAGAGAAGACTCCTAATTCAATCTAATTAGGAAACAAAATTGTTAACAAAGTTGGAGATCTAAACATACAAGGAAACTACTTGCTCAAAGGGGCTGTTGCAATAATTATATAAAGAAGCAAGCTGCTGGACGTCCAAGCACACTTCCAGCCATAACCCAACACTATTTGAGCCATCATCCAGCCACAACAAAAGCATAAAAACCAGTTATTATCATCCCATAAACCCTATTTTCCCATACAGCCACCTTTGGAGCACTCTTTGGAGCATCTTGGAGGACTTTTGGAGCGAGGAAAAGGGGAACAAGCTGCTGGCCATCCACTTCATCTTCTTCAATCTTCTAGTTTTCTTCTAAATGACTCTATTCTCTAGTTTATTTTTCATCAAAAATATAAACTTTTTAGGGCTAGGGTGTAATTGAAACCCTAGCCTAGTTCTATGCAGTTTCTTTTGGCGTCTTTTAATTAAGAATTCATTTTTATTGGTTGAGTTTCTAAATCATGTTTTTAATTAATGAGTTGTGTATATGCCATGCCAACCATGCCATGTCCAATTAATTTTAAGAGTAATTAACTTAATTTTGATTGATCTTGATGTTAAGCATCTAGGGTTTAGAACCATGAATAATCTAAGTATATGCTATGCTTAGACTCATGCATTTATCATTCCCATCGTTTTTATGCATTATGTGTGTTTTGACTAGGACATATGCCATGCTTAGTTTTTGCATCATAATGAATAATTCATGTAGTATGCCACTAATGAATTGGGTTTAGGGGAATAATAATCTAGACGCATATGCCATGGTCAAGGTTGATAGATGTTACTAATAAAATCTGATTTTTGATTAAAAGATAATAAGGGACATGCATAGGATTGGTTGGGGAAGTAGATGAAACCATAGTTCATTCATTATCATTGTTTTCAATTCTAATATTAGTTTGTGTGTTTTAGATTAATTTCCATTTAGATTTTGATAGCTTAATTTACTGTTTTTAGTAGTTTAATTCAACCTTTCATCATTCAATTGTTTCTTTTAATATTCTGATTTTTAGTTACTTTTGACATTGTTTTATCACAAGTCTTCGTGGGATCGACCTCGTACTTACAATTCACTACACAACATAGTGATCTTGTGCGCTTGCGAGTTTTAATTGTGTGCATACTTGTAGCTTATTTCTAGGTTGCTTGGTGCATACCAAGTTTTTGGCGCCGTTGTCGGGGACTTGTTTGCATAGAATAGTGTCAAATCTTGAGTTTAGTATAGTGTATTAGTCTAGATTAGTCCTTAGTTCAGTTGCTTGAAAGTGCTGTTATTTATTGATTTATCATAGTATTCTTTTAGTTCAACTATTTTATTTTCAGTTTTCTATCATTTCTTACTTTTAGCACATTGCTTATTTAGTAGGTGTTTTCTTGCAGCCATAAAGCCTGTATATGCAAGGTAGGCAATCTCAGGAATTAGCGATCATTGTCTACGATCCAGAAATCGAACGAACCTTTAGACGACAGCGAAGGCAAGCTCAGAGGGCAAGATCCAATACTCAGCCCTCATCTGACTCCGAACTTGAAGAAATAAGTGTAAACGGAGATCAAGGTCCTGAAAGCAAGATGGCTGACGAAGAAGACGATCAAAAGAGACAAATGAAGGAGTCGTTCATTCCCATGCACACCGAACAGCCGTCCACCATTCTTTATCCACCTAATACGGCTGGCAATTTCACCCTCACTCCACAACAGCTGAACATGGTGCCACACTATCCTGGGTTACCTAATGAAGATCCTTATCTTCATATTAAGGAATTTTTTGAGCTGTGTGAGACACAACAAATACAAGGAGTTACCCCAGAGGGCATCAGGCTACGTCTATTTCCTTTTTCTCTTAAAAATAAAGCTAAAATATGGTTAAACCCGTTGGACGCTGGTTCTATCACCTCATGGCAGCAACTAACTAGTAAGTTCCTAAAGAAATTTTTCCTTGCTCAAAAGACAAGGCAGTTGAGGAGAGAGATCAAAACATTTCAGCAGAAAGATGGGGATCAGTTCTGGGAAGCATGGGAGCATTTTAAAGATTTATTATTGAAGTGCCCGCATCACAACCTTTCCAAAGATGATCAGGTTCAAGCTTTCTATGAAGGACTGAATGAGCTAAATAAGGGAATAGTAGACTCTGCATGTTGAGGAGCCCTGATGGAGAAAAATAGTGAAGAAGCTTATGAACTTTTTTAAACTCTTAGTGAAAACTCACAACAATTCTCTTGTAGGACCAGACAGATGGGTAAGAAGCAAGGAGTATATGAGGTCCCAGTCGTGTAACTGCCCAGATGGCAGCCATGGATAAAAAGATAGACATGATCATCAAAGCAATGGCTTCCAATAACATGTTCGGACAATCATCAAAGCAATGGCTTCACTACTGAATGATGTCCCATGTCATCTTTTACAGATCAGGAGCATGCCAATTATGTTGGTAACACATTCCCTCAGCAAAACAATCCCTACAGCAATACTTACAATCCTGGATGGAGGAATCATCCAAACTTTTCTTAGGGAGGCAATCAAAACAATCAAGGTAATCAGCAGCAGTATCAAGGACAGCAGAAAAGCTACCAACACCCCCAGAATAATTTTTCTCAGAACAGTGCACAAAAGCCACCAGAAGATGAGTTCAAAAGTTTGGTGACTCAGTTTATTCAGTCATCTCAGGCTAATTTCCAGCAGCACAGTCAAGCAATTACAAACACTCAGCACAGTTTGGCAAAGCTGGAAGCACAGGTGGGTCAGATAGCTAATGCCTTGAGCAAGAGGGAGGACGGTAAGTTTCCAAGTCAGACTTAAATAAACCCTAAAAATTATGAGCATTTGAAGGCCATAACTACCCTCACCAAGGAGCCAGAAAAGGTTTACAGGAGAATGAGGCAGCATGGTACAGCCATAGACACCACCATGAATAGGCCGTATGAAAATCCGGAAGCTGTAGAAATGGAGCCACAGGACAGTGCTAGGCAAAATGAGACCGATGTGAACCAGAAGAGTGACAAGAAGAGCATAAACACTGCAGGCACTCCTATTCAAGTCACAACTTCTAAAGAGACAGAGAGAGTGTATAAACCAGTTCCACTTTATCCTCAGAGGCTGAGACAAGAAAAGAAGAGTCATCTCACACAGGACATCTTTGAGACACTGAGAAAAGTAGAAATTAACATCCCACTGATTGATGCTATCAAGCAGATACCCTCTTATGCAAAGTTTATCAAGGAATTATGTACAAACAAGAGGAGATTCAGAGATCATGAAGAGGTTAAGTTAACCGAGGAAGTTAGTGCCGTTCTGTCAAGAAAGCTTCCTCCCAAACTTCAGGATCCTAGGAGCTTTACTATACCTTGCAAGATAGGAGATCATATGTTTGAGAGAGCCTTACTGGATTTAGGTTCTAGTATCAATTTGCTGCCATTTTCAATCTATGAGTATCTGGGTTTGGGAGAGATCAAACCAACTTCAATTACATTGCAATTGGCAGACAGGAGTGTGAAACACCCAAGGGGAATTCAAGAGGGCATTTTAGTGAAAATAGGAGAATTCATATTACCTGCTGACTTTGTGGTACTAGACATGGAGAGTGTATCAATGCCACACCACCTTTCTATTATACTTGGCCGACCTTTCATGGCCACTGCGGGTTCAAAGATAGATGTATAGAAAGGCACATTTGAAATGAAGGTCAATGGGCAACAGATTCAGTTCAAAGTGGTTCAAAGCTATGAAAAAGCCGAGAGATGAAGATTCCTTTCAGATTGAGGTGATTGAGCAGGCTATAGAAGAGGTGTTTCCAAGAGCACATGGGTGCAAGGAGGAGTTGGACACATGCATTCACCAAGCCCTTATCAAATCTGAAATCGTGCAAGATAGCAATGAACTGGAGGCAGCACTTATGGGGATTGTAAATCAACTAGAAGTACTCCCCTCCATCCCAAGCAAATATTCAAATTCTTATGAAATTCTTGGTTCTTCCACAAAACAACCCGTTCCTTCTGTTATAAAAGCACCAGAGTTAGAATTGAAGCCATTACCTGCACATCTCAAGTATGCCTTTTTGGGAGAGCATGAGACCTTGCCATGTATCACAGCCACTTATTTGAGTTCTGAGGAGGAAAGCAAGTTGTTAAAAGTGTTAAAGGGTCACAAGACGGCATTGGGGTGGAGCATTGCAGATATCAAAGGTATAACCCAACCATGTGCATGCACCGAATCTTGTTAGAAGAAGAGGCTAAACCTACAAGGGAAGCACAGAGGAGACTCAACCCTCATATGAAAGAGGTTGTCAAAGCAAAAATTCTTAAGCTACTAGACATTGGGATCATCTACCCAATCTCAGATAGCAAGTGGGTCAGCCCAATGAAAGCTGTTCCCAAGAAGAGTGGTATGATAGTGGTAAAGAACGAACATGATGAGCTGATTCCTACTAGAGTTACCACTGGATGGAGGGTATGTATAGACTACCGGAAGCTTAACAAAGCCACCAGAAAGGATCGCTTCCCACTACCATTCATTGACCAGATGTTAGAGAGGCTAGCTAGGCATTCACATTATTGTTTTCTAGATGGGTACAGTGGGTACAATCAGATTCTTATTACTCCAGAGGACCAAGAGAAAACCACTTTTACTTGTCCATTTGGGACATTTGCCTACAGGAGGATGCCTTTCGGACTATGCAATGCACCAGCAACTTTCCAGAGATGCATAATGAGTATATTCTCCGATATGGTGGAGCGTTTTATTGAGGTATTCATGGACGACTTCTCTGTCTTTGGATCATCATTTGATAATTGTTTGTATCATCTGGAGTTTGTGCTAAAGAGATTTGTGGAGTGTAATTTGGTGTTGAATTGGGAAAAATGTCACTTCATGGTTAAACACGGCATTGTACTTGGACATGTGGTGACAAGCAAGGGAATACAGGTGGATAAAGCTAAGATAGACTTAATCAGCAAGCTTCCCCCACCTACATCAGTGAAAGGAGTACGGAGTTTCCTGGGGTATGCAGGATTTTATCGCAGATTCATTAAGGACTTCTCCAAGATTGCACGCCCACTATGTGCTTTGTTTCAAAAAGATGTGGAATTTGTCTTTGATGAGGATTGCTTACGAGCATTTGAGCTGCTGAAAAAGCTTTTGACATCAGCCCCTATTATCATGGCACCTGATTGGAGTTTGCCATTTGAGCTCATGTGTGATGCCAGTGACTACGCTCTAGGGGTTGTGCTTGGCCAAAGAGTAGGGAAGCTTCCACATGTGATTTACTACGCATCTAGGACTCTAAATGATACACAGCTGAACTATTCTACCACTGAAAAGGAACTTCTTGCTGTAATTTTTGCACTAGAAAAATTCAGATCTTACCTTGTTGGGTCTAAGGTTATCGTTTACACCGATCATGCAGCACTGAAGTATCTCTTAAGCAAGAAGGATGCAAAGCCAAGGCTGATTAGATGGGTATTGTTGCTACAAGAATTTGACCTTGAGATCATAGATAAGAAGGGCAGTGAGAATGTAGTGGCAGACCATTTATCCAGATTGTTGAATAAGGAAGCAAGCAGGGGGGACAAAATTCCACTCAATGAATCTTTTCCGGATGAGCAGTTATTTCATATTACAAAGCTTCCGTGGTTTGCAGACTTGGTGCATACCACTATGCTCCCTTATCTTAGTTACTTTTGAAAAAAAAAATATTTTTTTTTCTCTCATTTTCCAATATTCTAGATTTTCTACAATTTTTTTATATTATTTTGACGATTTTTCCAAACCGCACCGCTACACCGCTACGTAGTGCCCGCTACGTACAGTGGCCCGCCGCTACCTCTATTTTCATCCTTGGGCTAAACTATCACTGCTAGAGCAACCGGGCGTCCCACATTGGCTAAACTATCAATGCTATTGTAGCAGCCCCCCTTTAATGTAACGGAAAAGGGAGTTTTTGCAACGGTATTATATGGCCCCAATTTAATCGTAGCGGGAACAGAGTAAATAACTAATCCGCAGTTAAGAGAATGTAACTCCTACATAGTAGTGCCCCACTATGCTAGATTTAAACAGCCGAGTGGTGTTGCCTTAAATTGAAAAGAATACATATAAAGACCAGCCAATAAATAATCAACAAGAGTCATTCTGTAGGCATAGTAAACCTCCAGAATTAATAAATATCATATACTTGAACTACACAAATCACATGGCATAGGGAAGATTTGTTATCACATCAATATTCATATTAGGTATGCATGGGAACATGAGATCAGTTCGATAAACTTCGTTAAACATTATCATAAATTCACAGATCATGCCAACCTAGGTCTAGGAACGCTTTCCACATGCCAGATCTCTGCAACTCAACCTTATGATATCATGGAATCTCAAACACCATATGCTTGTCCTAAACCCAATTCGAACGATCACAAGGATCCCTAATTAGGTTTAGGCCAATTAAAACTTGGCGCTTTTGAAGGTAATTGATGTTTAGAGAGTCCATGGCATCACACCCTTAGGTTACCATATTCCTATGCGTGCTTTAAGGTGATCCGTAGGGGAATGTCAAGCCATACAAACACCACCCTCCGCTGGTCCGTAGTTATTAATCACTTGACAAATCTTAAAATCATACATTCAAGATCAAATCCCCAAAATTATCTCGCCCTATCAATGTGACGTATAAGGGATATAGAACTTTCCAATTTTCCATGATGTCCTAGGGCCAAGGGGCCCTACCAAACAGGTTTGATCAGCAAGATGCATCCCCAGTGGGGTATTCCATTCTTCATGACAATGACTCTCCATCCCCTTTTACTTCATTACATGCAAATCTTGATAATTTTATTGTCAAATAGTTGCCATCATATTACCCAAGGTTTAACATTGATACTAAACAAACCCTAGCAAAGTTTTATGTGGAAATCCCCAAATCTACGTGAACCATGATATATTAGGGTTTTTATGGCCTTGTTCAAGCCCACATAGAGGCCGGCCAGCATAAATCCACACTTTCTTGGTGGTCCATGGCCAAACCCTAATTTCTCACTTATCTTTAATAATTAGGTCATCACCTCATAGTTCACGAATTTCCAAGCATATCCACATAAAGTACTTCAGATATTGATTGAGAATTCCCCAAAATCCATTACCTAATTATATAAGCAAAATCCAGAATCATAAAATAGCATTTAAGGGAAGACCCGAAACAATTTTAAACCATCAAAGGAATGTGATGTGATTTTCTACAACCTCGAGCTATGGTGCTCAAAAACTTAAGCACTGCTCAAAAGGAAGGAGAAAACGAAAGTAGATGATCTCAAAAGGGAGATCGCACCTGACACAAACGTGTTTTGAAAAGATAATCAATGACGATAATTTATTCCAAACTTCCATTTAAATAGAGGACTGGACTTCAACAAATACGAAAAAGAAAACAACTCAACAATGCATGACTGACACATGACTCCTACAATTACACCAAAAGACTTGCTGCCAATCATACCTACGGTTTCAACAACTTCCCTACATGGGAGAACCTCTTACCCATTCATACTACCAAAGAAATAATATCTACTTCTCATGTGGACCCACCAATAGATCATGACCCACTTTGGCACGTGACCTGCTAAGGAAATACTCGTATCAGAATCAAACCCTAAAGAAACTCCAAACCCACAAATCCGTGGCAATTTTGGTCCAACAACCATGTTTCATGGTTGGACCATATTTGACCCGCCTGTGGGGTCCACTTGAGTCACGAACAAGGGTGATGATCCCCCTTTTTGTATATCTTGTATGATTGCTGGCCATGTCCTTTAGGATTCTAGGGTTTTGAGTCTTTTTCGCACACCCAATCACAAGGTTGTTGTTTAGGCTTAGAAATTTGGATTTCTAAGAGTGAAAGATTATAATCAAACCATCAAGCATGTAAGAACAGGAGTTCAGATCTGTTTACTTTCTTTTTTAGTCGAATCCAGTAAAGAACAAAGCGTATAAGTGAAGCCCTAAGTCGATTTCTCGATTCCTCGCGATTTTCCCCAAGTTCCAAGTGATTTAGGGTTTCTAATTGCAAAACTCTAACTTGAGAGAGCAGTGTTGGCTGTTGAGAGAGAAGGGAAGAGAGAGAAAAAGTTTCCGTGGGAAAGAAAGAGAGAAGTTCTGCCAATAGCTCCTTTGTAGCTTGTCCTGTGATGATTTCTTGAGATACATATATAGTGTTGCGGGATTGTTTATTCCTAAGTCAAGAAGAATTCCTATATATGTGGAAAGTTGACTGTTCTTTCTCTCTTTTAATAACATATGTAAGAAGAATAGTGGGCTACTGGAACGTGGATGTGGGTAGAGTTTTAATTTCTAAGTCTTGTCTCCTAGTGTAATTAAGATTCCAAAACTACCCATGTGATATTTTACAATTGTATGAACTTCCACCAATTAAATTGAATATACTAAGCCTCACTTTCTATTCCTATTTCACAACCATACAGACCACATAGGGCCGACTGCTGCCTTTATGGTAGTTTGGTGAAGAATCATCCTTACAACTCAAAGTTACTATAAGAGTTCTAATACAACTATGGGTCCCCATTATAAAAGGTCTAGTTTCTTTTGTAAATTAGACTGCTAATTCTTATTCTAATAGAACTCTAATGTAATAATGCGAGTGCCCAAACGACTCATGGGCTAGGGGATGACCTGAGGGTGGGTCCCGCATGGACCCCACATGTTTCTTATAAGTTTCCTTTTTTAATAAAATGCCTTTATTTATGTTTATTTGACATCAATAGGGTATCCATGCTTCATTAAAGTTTTATAATTAATTATTCTCCATCAAATGAGGCCCATATTGACTTCGAAAAACCCCTCAGATTTTCTCAAAATTACAAATAGGTCCTATTATTCCAAAATCATGCCCTAATTGTTCAATGTTGGTCGATTTCTCCTAATTAAACCTTGAGTGTTCCCTAATTCAAAGTGGTCATATTCTACCAATTCAATATTTAATTTACAATAATTATCTAAAATAATTTAAAAATAATATCTGGGGAAAGGTCCTTACACCAACAAATGCCAATAACAACATCAGTGAGAAAAAGTTTCACTATGCAAGTTATGGCCTTCAAGGAAAAGGGATAGGCTGAAGAGGACATGGATGGACACATTGTATCCATGGCTTTCGAAGTATTTCAATGTTTATTCGTAGTTGTAGATGTTTCAAAACTCAAGCATCAATTTCATAAACCAACTTCAATCCTTACAATGAAGCATTCAAAAATACACCACAAATTTTCAATTTGCTTCTTGATTTTCCTTTTTCAACTTTTCTTCCTGGTTGAACCCAATTAAGGATGATGAGGATGGAGAAAGAACACCAAGAACAGAGTAGAAGGGTTGAATCAAAAAAAGAAAGAAAGAAAGAAAGAATAGAATAGAAGGATAACATTAATGATAAGTTAACATATAAATATTTAAAAAAAAAAAAAAAAAAAAAAAAAAAAAACTATATCCCTTACAGCAAATCCTCCCCCCAATAACTGTCAATCCAGGCCCAATATCACAAGCCCATTTAAATGTACATGTGTACATGCCTCAAGTGTTAGCTGTAATTATGGATCTGTACCATATTTGTATTATCTTGATAAGAATGATTAGCATGTGATCAGGGATTGATCCCCTATATATACAAGTTACAGTCGACCCTTAAGGGATACGACATTATTCTCCTTCTCTCTCTTATGGCTCTATATCTCATCTCTCGTCAATGACATGGTATCAGAGCCCATTCGATCACCTTTGATCATCCTCTAGTCATCTTTCAAAGTTCTGGAAGCCTTCTGAAATCAGTCTGATCATCTTTGATCATTCCTAATCATTGCAGCTCACCTATGGCCCACCGGAAATCATCATATCCAAAACTAAAGGAATCAGTCACCAAGCTCGCCTATTATTCCTCTTATTTATCACAATTTTTCCAGCAATTTTGTCTCATCAGAGGTAGGCCATCCAGCATATTTTGTGATATTTCAGTTTTCTCAAGAAGTTTTCATCACAGCCATACAAGATTGTGGATTTTGATCCGTTTCGAGTGGGACTTCTTCCAATAGTTACAGAAAATCCTTGCCTTTTCATCCCCAAACCCTGATCAAATCTCTGATCAACCACTGGGGCCCACGTGGACATCTTTCCACTAATGTCCAAGGACGTGTAGTTGTTTTCTGCTTACTGTTGCTGTTTTCATCTACTATTTGCTACTGCCTGTTGCTGAGCTGCTGTGTTGCTGTGTTTCTACTATCTACTATTTGTTGTGTTGCTGTCAAAGCTAGGATTTGCCATCTTCTTGTTGGAAGTAGGTGGGCCTCGTGGACAGATTTTCAAAACTTTTGACCCACTTGACTAGGGGATCAAGTACCCATAAGGCCATAAACCATATCCAGGATGCAATCCCTCCTTCTCATCAATCATATACAGTAATAAAACCTATCTAAAAAAAAAAGAAATCAGCAATACCATGCAACCAAAATAACCTCCAACAAATAGAGAAGTAGATTATACATTTGGAGCCCGGTAGTGCTTTAATGGAGAAGAAGACAAATTATTTGATCAAGAACTCTTCTTGAAGCAAATTAGGATCTCCAAGACCTTATTGTCTTCCACGTTATAACCCGCTATCAGATCTCCTTTCTCAAGAAGATTGGTGGAAACTTCAAGAGAAAACCCAACTAAAAACTCCAAAGAACTAGAAGAAAAGGAGAGGAAAGAGAGAGAGTTGTACAACTATTCCACAAAGGGGCTGGGCGTCTTCTTCTTGTATGGACGTCCAAGGAGGGTCAATTCCCCTTTTTATAACCCTTTAAAACTCCTTTTTTCCTATTTGAAATAGAAGTCCAACTCCCATTACAAATTAGTAACTTTCTCCCTTTCTAATTACTATAGAAGTCTCACTTCCACAATAATTAGTAACTCCACTATTACCACTATTAGAAGTCCTACTTCAAATAGAAATAGTAACTTTCTAATTCCTTCCTTTTGGAGTTCAAGTAGGATAAGTATCTTTCTAACAACTTGGGCTAGCGTGGGGACCGCTAAAGATTCCATAGAAAGCTGGCTCCAACTGGGACACCGCGACCCCACATCTCATGTGCAATCCGGGCCCACAGTTAATTGCAGATAACACCACTATATAAATGCAATTGCACTCCAGTCTTAAAAATAAATTACGAAGAAGGCCATAAACTTCCCAATTACCACAAGTAGGCCCCTCTATCAATATCCATGGATCAATTGTAATAAATCTGTCTCTTTCAATCTTAGTTCCACATCTTATTATCCTTGAGCCCCAATTAATCACAGTGATCATAAGTACCATTCAATTAACTCTTAAACGATATGGGTGCGCACTTACTAATGACAAATCCATTAATTGACACAAGGGGATAATATAGATATATTCCATCTTGACCATTGGATGTTCCCACAGTCCTACTACCACGTACCCAAGACACCAAAGTGTTGACCTACAGTTGGCCTCACTCATTGGTGACTCAAAGCAAATGAATAGATAGAAACTTGAGTTTATCAATGTCTCAGGATTGAGAGCCTATTGCTAGGGAATTATGAGAGCAGACCTTAAAATTGAGACAATATTCCATAAGATGCTTCTCATGGTCTGATAAGTGGTTAATCATTTGTAATTAGAGCCATAATATTTTGATTTATCTTATGCTAGTCATAGTTATTTTATTTGATTTTACATATTCTTTGTGTTTTTTTATGCAAAGGTAAACAGGAGCAAAAAAGAAGAGAATGATGGGTGTGAATCACCAAGTAGGGCCATGGTGGGTCCCATCCGAGTTGTTTCAAATTTCAAAGGCTACTTTCTAATTCTTTGGCAACTTGCAATTCAAATTAGAAGGAAAGAATTGGATAACAAGGAAGCATAATCAAGTAAGGAAGATGAATCAAAGAAGGAAAAGAGGAATTCCAAGCATGTTACACGCCCAAAGGGGGCCCCACAGTCATTGCAAAAAGTTGAAATTCAGAAATTAGAAGTCCTATTCAAGTTCAAGTGGAGCCCAAGAATGGAGAAGAAAAAGGAGAAAAATAAAGAAAGTTTATAGCAAGAATTCAAGTCAAATTAGAAGTCTAAAAGAGGGTCCCACAATCATTGTACACCAACCATATGGGCCCACTTTTATGTCTAAAGTTTCAGATTTAATTCTTTACAATTAAAACCTAGATTTGTGGGTCCATGTGAGAAATTTTCTGGAAGATATAAGTGGGACCAGATTTAGGAAGTTTTTCTAAATAAGAAAAGAAGACTCCAATTTCATTCTAATTAGGAAGCCCAATTGCAAAGCAAGATGGAGATCTAAATCTACAAGGGAACTATTTACTAAAGGGGCTGTTGCAAAAGTATAAAAAGGCATCCAATGAACAGTACACGTTCAGCCACAATTGAGCCATCATCCAGCCACCAAAAAAGCATAAAAATCAGTTATTATCATCCCATAAACACTATTTTCCATATAGCCACCTTTGGAGCATTCTTTGGAGCATCTTGAAGGGCTTTTGGAGCGAGGAAAAGGGGAACAAGCTGCTGGCCATCCACTTCATTATCTTCA
The DNA here is from genome assembly GCA_028538565.1 of Umbellularia californica. Classification (NCBI taxonomy): domain Eukaryota; kingdom Viridiplantae; phylum Streptophyta; class Magnoliopsida; order Laurales; family Lauraceae; genus Umbellularia; species Umbellularia californica. Next base: position 28,172,514 of record JAPQWN010000012.1, on the reverse strand, counting down.
ATCTTCTAGTTTTCTTCTAATGACTCTATCTTCTAGTTTATTTTTCATTAAAGACATGAGTAGCTAAACTTTTTAGGGCTAAGGTGTAATTGAAACCCTAGCCTAGTTCTATGTAGTTTCTTTTGGCGTCTTTTAATTAAGAATTCAGTTTTATTGGTTGAGTTTCTAAACCATGTTTTTAATTGATGTCATGCCATGTTCAATTAAATTTAAGAGTCATTAACTTAATTTTGATTGATCTTGATGTTAAGCATCTAGGGTTTAGAACCATAAATAATCTAAGTATATGCCATGCTTAGACTCATGCATTTATCATTCCCATTGTTTTTATGCATTATGTGTGTTTTGACTATGACATATGCCATGCTTAGTTTTTGCATCATAATGAACAATTCGTATAGTATGCCACTCATGAATTAGGTTTAGGGGAATAATAATCTAGATACATATGCCATGGTCTAGGTTGATAGATGTCACTAATAAAATCTGATTTGTAATTAAAAGATAATAAGGGACATGCATAGGATTGGTTAGGGGAGTAGATGAAACCTTAGTTCATTCACTATCATTGTTTTTAATTCTAATATTAGTTTGTGTGTTTTAGATTAATTTCTACTTAGCTTTTGGTAGTTTAAATTACTGTTTTTAGTAGTTTACTTTTGACATTCTTTTATCACAAGTTTTCGTGGGATCGACCTCGTACTTACAATTCACTACACTACATAGTGATCTTGTGCGCTTGCGAGTTTAATTGTGTGCATACTAGTAGCTTATTTGTAGGTTACTTGGTGCATACCAAGTTTTTGGCACCGTTGTCGGGGACCTGTTTGCATAGAATAGTGTCAAATCTTGAGTTTAGTATAGTGTCATAGTCTAGTTTAGTCCTTAGTTCGGTTGCTTAAAGTTTTAAAGTGCTGTTATTTATTGTTTTATCATAGTATTCTTTTAGTTCAACTATTTTATTTTCAGTTTTCTATCTTTTCTTACTTTTAGCACATTGCTTATTTAGTAGGTGTTTTCTTGCAACCATAAAGCCTGTATAAGCAAGGTAGGCGATCTCAGGACTTAGCAATCATTGTCTACGATCCAGAAATCGAACGAACCTTTAGACGACAGCGAAGGCAAGCTCAGAGAGCAAGATCCAATACTCAGCCCTCATCTGACTCTGAACTTGAAGAAATAAGTGTTAACGGAGATCAAGGTCCTGAAAGCAAGATGCATGACGGAGAAGACGATCAAAAGAGACCAATGAAGGAGTCTATCATTCCCATGCACACCGAACAGCCGCCCACCATTCTTTATCCACCTAATACGGCTAGCAATTTCACCCTCACTGCACAACTGCTGAACATGGTGCCACACTATCATGGGTTACCTAATGAAGATCCTTATCTTCATATTAAGGAATTTTTTGAGCTATGTGCGACACAACAAATACAAGGAGTTACCCCAGAGGGCATCAGCCTACGTCTATTTCCTTTTTCTCTTAAAGATAAAGCTAAAATATAGTTAAACTCTTTGGATGCTGGATCTATCACCTCATGGCAGCAACTAACTAGTAAGTTCCTAAAGAAATTTTTCCCTACTCAAAAGATAAGGCAGTTGAGAAGAGAGATCCAAACATTTCAGCAAAAAGATGGGGATCAGTTCTGGGAAGCATGGGAGAATTTTAAAGATTTATTATTGAAGTGCCCGCATCACAACCTTTCCAAAGATGATCAGGTTCAAGCTTTCTATGAAGGACTGAATGAGCTAAATAAGGGAATAATAGACTCTGCATGTGGAGGAGCCCTGATGGAGAAAAATAGTGAAGAAGCTTATGAACTTTTTGAAACTCTCAGTGAAAACTCACAACAATTCTCTTGTAGGACCAGACAGATGGGTAATAAGCAAGGAGTATATGAGGTCCAGTCTCAAGGAAATGTAACTACCCAGATGGCAGCCATGGATAAAAAGTTAGACATGATCATCAAAGCAATGGCTTCTAATAGCATGTTCGGACAACCATCAAAAGAGGTATGTGCTATATGTTCACACACTAACCATACTACCGAATGCTGTCCCATGTCATCTTTTACAGATCAGGAGCATGCCAATTATGTTGGTAACACATTCCCTCAGCAAAACAATCCCTACAGCAATACTTACAATCCTGGATGGAGGAACCATCCAAACTTTTCTTTGGGAGGGAATCAAAACAATCAAGGTAATCAGCAGCAGTATCAAGGACAGCAGAGAAGCTACCAACACCCCCAGAATAATTTTTCTCAGAACAGTGCACAAAAGCCACCAGAAGATGAGTTCAAAAGTTTGGTGACTCAGTTTATTCAGTCATCTCAGGCTAATTTCCAGCAGCATAGTCAAGCAATTACAAACACTCAGCACAGTTTGGCAAAGCTAGGAGCACAGGTGGGTCAGATAGCTAATGCCTTGAGCAAGAGGGAGGACGGTAAGTTTCCAAGTCAGACTGAAATAAACTCTAGAAATCATGAGCATTTGAAGGCCATAACTACCCTCACCAAGGAGCCAGAAAAAGTTTACAGGAGAATGAGGCAGCATGGTACAGTCATAGATACCAGCGTGAATGGGCCGTATGAAAATCTGGAAGCTGTAGAAATGGAGCCACAGGACAGTGCTAGGCAAAATGAGACCGATGTGAACCAGAAGAGTGACAAAAAGAGCACAGACACTGCAAGCACTCGTATTCAGGTCACAACTTCTAAAGAGCCAGAGAGAGTGTATAAACCAGTTCCACCTTACCCTCAGAGGCTGAGACAAGAAAAGAAGAGTCAATTCACATAGGACATCGTTGAGACACTGAGAAAGGTAGAGATTAACATCCCACTAATTGATGCTATCAAGCAGATACCCTCTTATGCAAAGTTTATCGAGGAACTATGTACAAACAAGAGGAGATTCAGAGATCATGAAGAGGTTAAGTTACATTTTAGTGAAAGTAGGAGAATTCATATTACCTGCTGACTTTGTGATACTAGACATGGAGAGTGTATCAATGCCACACCACCTTTCTATTATACTTGGCCGACCTTTCATGGCCACTGCGGGTTCATAGATAGATGTACAGAAAGGCACAATTGAAATAAAGGTCAATGGGCAGCAGATTCAGTTCAAAGTGTTAGAAGCTATGAAAATGCCGAGAGATGAAGATTGCTTTTAGATTGAGGTGATTAAATAGGCTATCAGAGAGGTGTTTCCAAGAGCACATGGGTGCAAGGAGGAGTTGGACACATGCATTCAGCAAGCCCTTATCAAATATGAAATCGTGCAAAATAGCAATGAACTGGAGGCAGCACTTATGGGGATTGTAAATCAACTAGAAGTACTCCCCTCCATTCCAAGCAAATATTCAAATTCTTACGAAATTCTTAGTTCTTCCACAAAGCAACCCGTTCCTTCTGTCATAAAAGCACCAGAGTTAGAATTGAAGCCATTACCTACACTTCTCAAGTATGTCTTTTTAGGAGAGCATGAGACCTTGCCATGTATCATAGCCAGTGATTTGAGTTCTGATGAGGAAAGCAAGTTGTTGAAGGTGTTAAAGGCTCACAAAACGGCATTGGGGTGGAGCATTGCAGATATCAAAGGTATAAGCCCAACCATGTATATGCACCGAATCTTGTTAGAAGAAAAGGCTAAACCTACAAGGGAAGCACAGAGGAGACTCAACCCTCATATGAAAGAGGTTGTCAAAGCAGAAATTCTTAAGCTACTAGACGTTGGGATCATCTACCCAATCTCAGATAGCAAGTGGATCAGCCCAATGCAAGTTGTTCCCAAGAAGAGTGGTATGACAGTGGTAAAGAACGAACATAATGAGCTGATTCCTACTAGAGTTACCACTGGATGGAGGGTATGTATAGACTACCGGAAGCTTAACATAGCCACTAGAAAGGATCACTTCCCACTACCATTCATTGACCAGATGTTAGAGAGGCTAGTTGGGCATTCACATTATTGTTTTCTAAATGGGTACAGTGGGTACAATCAGATTCCTATTGCTCCAGAGGACCAAGAGAAGACCACTTTTACTTGTCCATTTGGGACATTTGCCTATAGGAAGATGCCTTTCGGACTATGCAATGCACCAGCAACTTTCCAGAGATGCATGATGAGTATATTCTCCGATATGGTGGACTGCTTTATAGAGGTATTCATGGACGACTTCTTTGTCTTTGGATCATCATTTGATAATTGTTTGTATCATCTGGAGTTTGTGCTAAAGAGATGTGTGGAGTGTAATTTGGTGTTGAATTGGGAAAAATGTCACTTCATGGTTAAACACGGCATTGTTCTTGGACATGTGGTGACAAGCAAGGGAATACAGGTGGATAAAGCTAAGACAGACTTAATCAGCAAGCTTCCCCCACCTACATCAGTGAAAGGAGTACGGAGTTTCCTGGGGCATGCAGGATTTTATTGCAGATTCATTAAAGACTTCTCCAAGATTGCACGCCCACTATGTGCTTTGTTACAAAAACATGTGAAATTTGTCTTTGATAAGGATTGCTTACGAGCATTTGAGCTGCTGAAAAAGCTTTTGACATCAGCCCCTATTATCATGGCACCTGATTGGAGTTTGCCATTTGAGCTCATGTATGATGCCAGTGACTATGCTTTAGGGGCTGTGCTTGGCTAAAGAGTAGGGAAGCTTCCACATGTGATTTACTAAGCATCCAGGACTCTAAATGATACAAGCTGAACTATTCTACCACTGAGAAGGAACTTCTTGCTGTAATTTTTGCACTAGAAAAATTCAGATCTTACCTTGTTGGGTCTAAGGTTATCGTTTATACCGATCATGCAGCACTAAAGTATCTCTTACCCAAGGCTAATTAGATGGGTATTGTTGTTACAAGAATTTGACCTTGAGATCAGAGATAAGAAGGGCAGTGAGAATGTAGTGGCAGACCACTTATCCAGATTGCTGAATGAGGAAGCAAGCAGGGGGGACGAAATTCCACTCAATGAATCTTTTCCAGATGAGCAGTTATTTCATATTATAAAGATTCCGTGGTTTGCAGACTTGGTGAATTACAAGGTTTGTGGTGAGTTCCCCATGCATTTTATTAATCAGGGCAAGAAGCGGTTGGTGCACATGGCACGTTTCTATTATTGGGATGACCCATATTTGTTCAAGTACTGCTCAGATCAGATCAAAAGATGTGTACCAGAAGAAGAAGTTCAGAGCATCTTAGCACATTGCCACAGCAAGGCGTGTGGAAGACACTTTGGAGGTAAGAAGACAGCTGCTAAGGTACTTCAATTTGGTTTCTTTTGGCCCTCTATATTTAAAGATGCACATGCTTTTTGTGCCAGTTGTGATAGGTGCCAGAGAATGGGGAACATTTCCTCAAGGAATCAGATGCCACTGAAAGGCATACAAGAGGTGGAGCTATTAGACGTGTGGGGGATTGATTTTATGGGACCTTTCCCATCATCCTATGGTTATCTCTACATTCGGGTAGGAGTCAACTATGTATCCAAGTGGGTGGAGGCTATCCCAAGTAAGACAAATGACCACAAGGTGGTTTTGGAATTTCTGAAGAACATGATATTTGCCAGATTTGGGACACCCAGAGCAATCATCAGTGATGGTGGGAGTCACTTCAGGAACAGATCCTTTGAAGCATTAATGAAGAAATATGGGATAACTCACAAGATATCCCAAACTACTGAAGTTCTATTCCTCTTCATTAGTTTACGGCCACGGGAACTCTGAGGAAATGGGGTGGTAAATCACCTACTTCATCTTGTAATTCAATAAAATTTTCTTCTTCTCCTAAATTAACTAAAGAAGATTCAGTGGGAAATCTTTTAGCCATATTTCAAAAAATAAAATTTATAAATAATAACAGTAATAGGCTCTCATAGCCTTCTTTTGTGATAATTAATATAAGAAAGGGGAGAAAATGAGAGTTAATATAATATAATATAAACTTATATATATGGAATCTCAAATTTAAATAATATAAATACCTCTAAATCTTTGAAGGCCCCTTTAATCTTGTCTCTTGATGACTTGATCTTCGGCCCTCCAAAAATTTCTTAGAGAGAGTAAACGAGTTGAATGCTTTGAGAGAGAGCTAGAGAATGTATAAAGAATGAGAGAGTTGTGTTAATTGGTGAGGAATGAGAATGGGAGGGTTAGGATATTTATAGACTTTGTAAAATAGAAAATGACACAAAACACCCCTTATATGACCGTTTTATAGCTGTTGGGGGGGTAAAATGGACTTTTCTTCAAAAAAAGGGGATATGGACGTTGGGCGGGCCTAGCGGGTGGGGCGGGCTGGCTAGCGGGCCTATCCTAACGGGCCTGGCGGGCTAGAGGCACCAGCCCACGTGCCAGGTGGGCCCGGGCCGAACTGGCCAACGGGCCCAGCCTCCTCGGCACGTGCCGAGCCACGGCCCGTTGACTCGGCCCAACCCATTTGACATCCCTATGTATATACCTCGGTCAATCTCTCATTTCTTGGAAATGCAAGAAACAAGAACGGGTCCCCAAATCTTCCACAGAGGCTGAATATCGGGCCATGATCTCTGCTTGTTCTGAAATTCAATGGCTTCGGGGACTGCTTTCGAAACTTGGATTTGCACAGACCTCTCCTACTTCCTTGAATGCCGATAATACTAGGGCAATCAGAATCACTGAAAATCCTGTTTGTCATGAATGCACAAAACACATAGAAGTTGATTACCACTTTATTCGAGACGAATACAAGCGTGATGTTATTAGTCTACCTCATGTCCCTACCAAGTTTCAGTTTGCAGATATCTTCACAAAGGGACTTCCTCGGCCTCGACATCAATTTCTTGTCTCCAAATTGCTGATTTATGACTCTCCCACATCAATTTGAAGGGGGGTGTCAATCCAAGCCCAATATCACAAGCCCATTTAAATGTACATGTGTACATGCCTTAACTGTCAGCTGTAATTATGGATCTATACCATATTTTTATTATCTTGATACGAATGATTAGCATGTAATCAGGGATTGATCCCCTATATATACAAGTTACAGTCGACCCTTAAGGGATACCACATTATTCTCCTTCTCTCTCTTATGGTTCTATATCTCATCTCTCATCAATGACAATAACCAATAAGCTCCATAAGTATTCAGGGAAAATGAGCTCAATTTCTATCTTACAAGCTTAAATGAGACAAAGAAATCTGAATCCTTCATGAACTCTGACCATAGTCCCTAAAACTTCACAAACCCTTTTAAGATGTACTAAAACCAAGTTAACTACATAAATACCCGTAATTTTCGCGACTATGAACAGGTTACGAGTTCTCAATTTTGTCAAAACTGCCATATTGAGCTCTTTCGAAAGTGATCCATTTATCAGTCCACTATAACCTATTTCGTATTAATTGGATATTGTGCAATACATGAATTACAAGCTTATACATATTTGTGTGCGCGTGCGCGGTTGCATTATCATTATTCCCCATAATCCTTCATAATCTACAGGCCTCTTCCTATGAAGATAGTACTGCATCTATAAATGATCCACAATTCATTAATAGTCACAGCAAGACTGCAAAGCAATCTACCATGCAAGCCTGTCAGTTAAAGCAGAATGCCATTCTGTGACACTTAATCTTGTTCAAGTTATTGGGATTAAGTTCTTTAACTAGACTCCAGGTTCTTGGTTCACTTTGTTACTCAGGATCATTTCAACACAATGACAAACCAAGTTTTACTTCACAAGATTCTATAGTACTTGCTTTCATTTATTTAAGCTTTGATTTAAACGGCAGTTGAATTGTTAATGTTCAAAAGAAGATAAATACTCAGTGCTTGATGCTTCTGCCAAGATCTTACAAGAGACTGCTTTCAACTGCCAAACTAATCAAGGTGGTTCTGCCGCAAGCTTCAGCAACCGGCCTTCGAAGAGTAAGAATAAACAATCTACAAGTCTACTTATATTATTCTTTCACTTTGGTTGGTGTTTGAATTTTATGCACTTAAAATGCATACAGCAACAATATTCACTACTCAACTCATCAGGGTTTTATTCACCAGATGATTATTAAAGCAGGTGCAACTTCTTTTCTTATAAACACGTCAAAAATGATGAAGTAACCACAGCCACAGTCATATGACCCAACTCCAGTCATATGACCCTTCTGTGGGGAACTTCCGACAAAATCTCAGTCTAAAATGAAACATTGCCATTATCTTTCTTGGTCATTGAATTTCAGTTGGGTCGACTTCTAAACTAATATAACAGCATAATAAAGATGAATTGGCAGACCTACCGATCAAGAAAAACATAAATAATTGACACACCTGCTTTAATATAGCCTCCTCAGCAAGCTCAGAGTTAAGTTCCAAAATTTCCCAGTCATCCTCAGTGCTAGGTTCTATCATAACTAATGTAGCTTTAGGCAAATTGGTGGCTGCTTTAACTTGGACTGCAGTACGATCTGGTAATGATATGCATTCTGCCAGTTGTTGAGCGACCTACATTGAAACATGAATTTAGGGCACAATGGATGAAAGGTAAAAAACAAAAAAACAAAAAAAAAAAAACACTAAAGGTACTTAACAATAACACAAAGAATGCATTAAAGGCACGATGTTTGAAAAAGAAAAAATAGCCAGACAACAAAATTTAATCTAAAGAGAATGTAAACAGAGTTAAGGCTTTCATATGGATGTTAAGAATTAACAGTCTCCAAGTGAATGACTAATTGAAACTCCAAAAGAGGCATGCTACATTGATACACGTCATCCATACAATGAGTCCATCCTATGTGACTGTGTGAGGGGTGAGTCAAATATTTGCATATGGCAAATCTTAGGGCATTATGCTCATTATGTCATCTCTCTTTGCCGCATTGGTAGAAAGGTATGGTCAGGCCTAACTGGAACCAGAGAGGCGCTACATGATTTTCGGTCGGGTTGGTTTGAGAAATTTCAGGTTTGGGGGCATGGTTGAGGGCTAGGGCAACCTGATCCGACCTGAACCACCCTTCTATCATATCAAAGCATAAACCCTAACATTTCTATTTGCATCTCTCTCGTTCAAAAAAAAAACCATTGTTACCAAAAGTTAAAGTTCCCAAAAACAGGCAAAAGATGGAAGAAACCAAGGTAGCGTTTGGTTCGCGTGAATGGAGGTCAGAATGGAATGGTCATTCCAATGGAATGACCATTCCAGCATTTGGTTCGCCAAAAAGGGGCGGAATGGCCATTACCTCCGGAATCTCATTCCTTTATGTGAGGGAATCACCATTCTATTGGGGAAGGGAAGGAATCACCATTCCATTCCTTTCTAACTTTTTGTTGAGACCAAAATACCATCGCTTGTAATATCATTATTATATCATAATAATAATAATATAATATCTTTTTCACCCAACCATTGTGGGGCCCACCCAAAATATTCTAATAAAATATAATAATATATTATTATATCATAATAATAATATAATATCTTTTTCACCCAACCATTGTTGGGGCCACCCAAAATATTATATCTATCTATCTATCTACTATTATAAAAGAGGCTATGTTGCATGGTTTTTTCAACCAACCATTGTGGGGCCCACCCCCAAATATTATAATATAATATAAGAATATATTATTTTGAGAAATTGCAAAATTTTTCACTACACCTTTGTGGGGCCCACCCCAAAGTATTATAATGCAAACTTTTTCACTACACATTGTGGGGCCCACCCCCAAATAGTATAATATAACATAATAATATATTATTATGAGAAATTACAAACTTTTTCACTACACCTTTATGGGGCCCACCCCCAAATCATCCACCACAAACAATGCAAATGTGACAGTAGAATCTAACAAGGTTATTTTGGTCAATCTTATGTAAATTTGATTCCATTCCAGGCAGCATTCCAGCGTACCAAACGCAGGAATAGGAATCAGAATTCCATTACTGGGTTGATTCCTCAGCGTACCAAACGCTGGAATAGAATTGACTATTCCTGCCTCATTCCATTCCATTGCCATTCCGGTCTCCATTCCATTCCTGCCTACAACCATTCCAGCGAACCAAACGCTACCCAAAAGAAAAGACCGAGCGTTGTTGTCACTGAAACCCTTCGTCATGCACCTACCGAGGTTTAAGAACAACCTCTCATCTCCTCTTCACTCCATAAAAAACCTACAAGCATTCCATTCAAGAAACCTCACATATTCTATTCTTGGCAAAATATGGTCTTTATTTGATGGGGACATCAACCCTAATTCCCCCAATTCTTTCAAGATCTACAACAGGAGGAAGCGTAGGGTGGCAGATCAAGCTATGATATGGATGGATGACGTGTATCCTGTCTTTGCTCGCAAATCCATTGTTGGATTCCCCTCACGATGACATCCGACAGATGGATCTCACTGGATCTACTCTTTTGAAGGAAAGAACGCCCCATGTGTGCAATCATTTGGAAGGCCCCACTTTGGGAAATGTCACATGGGTTGAAATAAAAGAGTTTTAAAGTTGAGAGGGGCCCAAGTCATTTAAATAAAAGTAGAGTCATAAAAGTAGCCCATGTTTCTTTCAGAAAAGAATAAAAGAAAGTGGGGGCCACAACTAAAAAAAAGGGGGGGTTCGGGGATTCATGCGCATATCCCCTTGTGCATGAATCCCGAGCCCCCCCCCCCCCCCCCCCCCCCCCCCCCCCCTCCTCTTTTCTTATTTCTTCGGTTTTCTTTTGTGATGATGTCATCAGTTTAGAGCTAGGTAATAAAAGATTGTAATGTCTTCTTTTCATGTTATCTTATGTAATTAAACTTTGAAAATGAAAGGAATAGAGTTTTCCTCTTCTTGTTCTTCGTGAGTCTCTTGGATTCCCCCTTGCTCAAAGGACGTAACACTTCTGGATAGGAGTTTGGTGAGAACCCAATCAAAAGCATCCTCTTCTCTTTCCCTATTTCCTCTCCAACGAGCAATCTTCCTTGTTCAAGCCCTACATTCCTTATTATAGATCTATACCATTTTCTTCAAGAGACCCAAGCCCAACCATCAAATCTGCGACCCTTGCCGCTAAACCTCAACCCCCGGTTTTCCCATTAGACCATCTCACCTAGCCCTTGCCCAGATACTCGCAAGAAACACGAGATCTACACAAGTGGACCTTCCCTGAGCATTTTGGGAGTTCTATCTCTATTGGGATCCTACTCCTTCATCTGAGAATGACTTACTGCAGGACTGCAAGCATGCCTTGGATCAATTATTGATTTTCCCATTAAATTCCAATGTTTATCGATATGAATGGTGTGATTCAATTTCATATTAATTTTAATTCTAAATCTGATCTCATCATACCAAATTAGGTTAGATTTCAATTTGTCCTAAATCATTATTTCAGAAGGGGATTTGGGAGGTTTAACTAATAAAATCTGTCTAATTCAAGAACCATTTGTTCCTCACCTGTTTCGGAGAGAATTTATGTACTTTGAAACTAGAAGGAAGAAAATGCAACATTTGAGTTTTCATGGTTCATTTCATGTTTCAAAGCTTTCAATTTGCTTTCCTTATCTCTCCTTTAACTATGTTGTGCAGAATCATTCTTCATGGTTTTTGCTCCTGCAATGATTTAATCTTGTGAAAAAGTCACAATAGCGAGTTCGCAGGTTCAAGACAGCTTATCTTTTCAAAAGAAAAGGCAAACATTGATAACAGAAACTTCATTTTCCGCAGTTTCATTACACTCAAGCATTTTCTAAGATGAAATGAATTTCTCTACAACTTTAGGAATAATTTCTCTACCACTTCCATCCGTACCTGCTTTCGTCCAGAAATTGCAGAAAATGACCCAGCTTTAAAAGGCAGAACAAACAAAACGTCGATGCAGCAAGAAGAAAGATTGCCCCATTTTGGACCTGTTATCTTTCCAAAAGAATGTGTCACACAAACATACCTTCAGGTTTTATGATTCCAGGGTGGATATTTTCTTGAAGTGAAATATTGTTGAAAAGCAGTTCAACTGAGTTGGTTTGGGGTTTCTATGGTTGAATGTTAGGTTGGGTTCGGGTTGAAAGTGAGGTTGGGTAAGGGAGCAAATTGAGAATATAAAAAGTCAGGTCGGATCCAGACAAGGATTAAAAACTCAACAGAGTCCGATTCGGGTCCCTTGGGACTTGACCCATGTGACTCAGGCGAGTTAGTGTGTAACTCGGCCGACTATAAAGCCCGCTTTTCTCATCATACCCTCATTCTTACATGAGGGTTTTGCTTAGAGAAGTGGTTTCGGCTGTGGGGAGGTCAAATGTTGTATTTTTTTTAGATCAAATTTCACTATTTTCAGGGATCCAACCAACTCAAGATTAAAGGCACCGTTCATATGAAAGGTAGCTTTTGGATTTAAGAGGTTTAAGGTATGTTTTCACTTGGAATTTGGAAATAAGGTGGAGAGAGGAAAAAAAAAGGAAGAAGAAGAAATACAAGTAAAGGGAGGCTAGGACAGAGTTCGTTGACGAGGAGGAGGAGGATGATGGTGACAACTAGTGATGTCCTAAAATTGAAAAGAGGATTGAAAGCAAGAAACAAGGCCTATACAAAAGAGAAGACTCATATGGACGAGGCACTAGGTGAAGCTGATTCTTTTGGTGCTTCCCAAACCCACCACACCACATTCACGGGACCCAACTACTCAGGGTCCATTTGTCCTTTCTTACATAAGACCCAAAGTATGAAAAAGTCCAAGGTTTCTCTAATGGTGTCAAGAAGAGCAAGGCAACAATAATGGGTTGGGCTATTTCCAAGTATTTCCAATAAAATTGAATTCCGTCAAATGTGGCAAATTCACTGTATTATTGGGAAATGGTCTATACCATAGCCGAGGTGGGCCCCAAAGTAAAACCTCCTTCTGCATATAGGATAAGCAGGAAGTTCCATGACATGGAAGAGGACTAATAAGAGGAACATGGACACCATTTGCACACATGGCAAGCTAATGGTTGCACCCTTGTGTGTGATGGATGGACGAGCTCAAATCGACATCACATTATAAACTTTTTTTTATCTACGATGTTATGGGTGCAATATTTCTTAAATCCATCAACACCTTCAAGTATCACAAAGATGCACAACTCCTTTTCAACATTATGATAAACATGGTTGAGGCATTTGGAGAAGATTATGTTGTCAAACGGTGATGGACAGCAAGGCTTCATTTTAAGGCAGCAAGAAGGATGCTACATGAGAGGTTACTGCATATCATTATGAGTGCCATGAGCAACACACTATATTGATCGCATGCTAGAGGACGTTATCAACATGAGATAGGACCACGACACAACAGAGAAAGGGAATACGATTACGAGGTTGATCTATAACAACTAGTTCACAACTGACATCACTTCAATGATCAAGGGTTTTGGAAAAAAATTGTCATAGAAAAGATAAATTGGATGGCAGGACTTAAATTTGTTGTTGCCTCTGACAAGGGATTAGGATTCCTCTACAAAATAACAGGGGGGATTTGAAACACAGAAAATTTGTGAAAGAAATCTAACTCATGAGTTGACCAAGTCGACCTGACTTGACCCTTTTTGAAGATTTGGCTTGATTAGGTCAGGACCGTCAGGTTATAAGAATTTTGGTCAGTTGGTTTCAAGCTCAAAGTGAAATTGATTATATTTTGGTCAGTGTCTGGTTTAGCCCAACCCAAACCAAGTTGCACTCTTAGTAGAGAGGTAATCGTGCTGACATCACTTCAATGATCAAGGGGGTCGTGACAGCTAGCCTACCTTGATTGTCCTTTTAATCCACTTATTTGTCTATAATCTAATCTAGTCTCTCACTTCTTCAATGATGTGAGCTTCAAACAACCAACAAGAAAATAATCTCTATATAAAAATATAAAATAACAATTAGTGAGGATTTGAAAACCAATATAGGTAAGACTTTTCAATTTTACAGAGTGACAGCAATACAATACGATATATAAAGACAATTTAAACAACGGTTAGAAACAAGCTTCTGAAAATAGACATGATAAGATGAAACACACCATCATATTCTCTCTTTTCTTTCTCTCTCTTTTTGAACAGTTATATTATACTGCACCATACTCAACATGCTTAAAAATTAGAACAGATCAAAAAACCTCGAAGCAAACAGAATTTTCCCACAAAAGCTTCCTTTTTCAGTTCAGTTGAACCAGGAGGCCATTGTTTGCTCGTTATTGAATTTTTAGGGATTCTAATTTCTAAGCAACATCTTATTATCAAATAGGATAACTTGAAGAAGTAAAGGGTGAATAAATATCCACGAAGGGCCATCAAATAACCTCCCCTTTTCTAGATTGCCCTAGTAAATCAGTCATAGGAAAATGAGTGTCCCAACTAAATCTCCACCTTATATCTTTCACTCTGCAACTCTATAATAGTAATCCTTCTTTATAACCCATTTTACTAGAAGTAGCTAAGAATCCAATAGAAAAGGCACATTTGCATAACTCAAGAGTTCCAAAATAGAGAAAACGACTTTGGTTATCCCTGCAACTCAATTTTCCACAGTTCGGTGCAATGATACTTTGCCAAGAAAAGACAGTCTGGCCTAATTTTTTGCAATAGAGAGGAAAACAAAATCCAATGGAGGGTTGGAGAGTGGGATTCGCCACCAGCAGAGAGTGGAATCCTCATTATACAAATGTGCCTTTTAAGGTGTGCTTGTGCACCTGGAGGATTACGAGACAGGAAAATTGTTCAGATTTTGCCTCCAGCTCACTCTTCCTTAGTTTTGTGCGACACTTCTTCCAAGTGTAAAAGAATAAAAAAAATGAAACCATTTCCTCGATAGAGAGGATTTCAACTTCCTATGGGAAGTGCAGGAACACTAAAAAAAAAAAAATGCAGAATCCTTGCAACTCCACAGATTCCTTTCCCTCAGTACCTGGGAAGTGATTCTCACTTCCCACTCCTTGCCCTTGCCATATAAAATGGTTTTTTTTTTCCACAGAAAGTGCCCCACCAAACAGTGTAAAAAAAAATGACAGCAGAAAAATTGAATGCTTTCCCCTTCCAACCGAGGAATCCTCAGCGTTGCATAAACCTATCATAATCTTTTATTGAATTTCTAGGATTTCCCACGCACCATCTCTCTGTTAAATGACAAAAAAGAAAAAGATCAAAAGCAGAAAAGCTTCAGTAGCTTAAAGGGGGCATCCAAAACAATTCCCCGCATAATTCACCATCCAAATCGACTTTATCATCAAAAAAAAAAAAAAAAAACAAATACATGGCTGAATGAGCATTCAAACGATTTGCAAGTCGTTTTAAATCCAAGCGATTCCTACTCCATGCCATAGGAAATGGTTCTCTGAGCATTCAAACGCTTTGCAAATCATTTTACATCCAAACTGCGCTTAAATCTACCAAAAACAGAAGAAGAGCGATTGGAATTACCTCGATGGCAGGAGATCTCGAAGCAGAGCCCGACCAGGCCAGATGCCAGCATTCTCCAGTTCGGCGAGATCGGATCTCGAGAGCGAGAACGGGAGGAAGAAACCCTAGATGGGTGGATTGAAGGGTTTGGATGAAAGAGAGCGGGAGAGAGACGAAGCAGCTCTCGATTCCTCCAACGACCCTGACCTCCAACTCCATCTTGTTCGACTTCCTCTTTCGATGACGAATCAGTTAGTTGCGTTGCCCTAGAATTTATGACAGAGAAACGTGGGCTTTGATGGGGAAGAACCGAAGCAGAAGCAGCAGCTGGGTATGCAGTCTCCAGGGGATAGATAGCACAGTTTCCCGCACTGAAGTTCTCAGTCTATCGAGGCAATTATATTAAGCAAATGCTCATGCGTGAAATCCTATTAGTTCAATCTATACTTGCTTGGCAATGATGCTAATTTGTAAGGGACTTGCTATTGGAACACAGAAAAATTCTTTTTCCACACAATTTCTCTCCACACACATCATAATATTTTAAAATTTATATTTTTTCTTTCCCCACACACCAAATATCCCCATTTTAGCCCCCTCTCCATCGTCCTCTTTCTTCTTCCCACACACATTTCATTCTATTTCTCCCCACACACAAAATCGATCGAACACTCCCTCCTTCTCCGGCGTCTCTGTTCCTCCGGCGTTCCTCCGGCGTTCCCAGTCATCTACACTATCTCCTCTTCCAAAGGTTAATCTCTATCTCCACCATTTTCATTTCATTTTGCTTCACCATTTATTCTTTACCATTGTATCCATCTTAGATGTGTTTTTTTTTATGCAAACTTGTTATGGGGATAGATTCTCATTCAATGGAGGATTTTAGAAAGAATGGTATACTTTTTTCATGCATTGGGTCGGTTCCCATACAATGTCTGCTTCATTTTGGTGTTCCCAGAAATGACGAGGTGTTCGGACCTAAAGGTCCGAACAAATGTGATTTGTTCGAACCTTCAGGTCCGAACAAATGTGTTTTGTTCGGACCTGAAGGTCCGAACATGATGCTGAGTTTTTGTTTTTTTTTTTTTTTGGTAAAAGTGTGTGGATTAATGTGTGGATTAAGGTCCGAACATGATGCTTGTTTCAAAGACTATTTTTATTTGACTCGTTTCCCCATTTCTTTAATGTGCATTAATGTGATAAACTCATGTGGGAATAAATTTGATTGTAGCTGAACTTACTATGAATTCTCCTACAATGTCTGTATTTTTATTTTAGATATGGACCGACCGAGCTCTTCTAGGGTGCGACCCACAGCTTCAAACAGAAGGCGTCGCCACCGAGTGGACGAGGTTGCAGAAGAACCTCTTCTTAGTGAGGAAGGCCTTGAAGAACAACCTGATATGGATGTGGAACCAGGTCCGGGGCCACAAGACAGGTCCTTATTGACCAGCTTTGATACACATATAGCTGGGTATATTTGGAGTGGACAGGTGTGTTTCGTTTATTTCATATTAAGATTGATTGATTGATTTATTGGGGAATAACTTCAATATTGTATCAATTGTTGAATGCAGGATCGAGGAGCACTGAAATGTCTAAGCCATGGTCAGAAAGTGCCATTGTGGCAATGGCAATTGAATGGGTCTGATAGGTTTAGGCATTGGATGTCCAGATCCAGATTAGCTCCCTTAGTGACTGCATCATACCGCAGTGTGAATAAGATTATTGTATCGGGTTTTGTGGAGAGGTGGCAACCCGAGACTAACACCTTTCACATGCCATTTGGTGAGATGACCATCACTTTAGATGATGTTGCATCCATCTTAGGCATCCCAGTGACGGGACGGACTGTCTCGTATAATGATAGAATGGCATATGAGGAAGCTCAAGCACTCCTTGTTGATGCACTGGGAGTAGAGCCCATAGAGGCACATATGAGCTGATCCAAGTGCGGGGCCAATCTGTTAGATTGGAGTGGTTACGGGAAAGGTTTGGCGGAATGTCTGACGAAGATGGGGAGGAGATGATTGACTGCGCAGTTAGAGCTTACCTTCTGTACTTATTGGGATGTACGTTGTTCGAAGACAAGAGTTGCACACGGGTGCCTATCATATTTCTTACACATCTGGTGGATTTGGACAACGTACATTCATATGCATGGGGTACTGCTGCACTGGCATACTTATACAGGCAGATGGGGCTAGCAACTCGGCATGAAGTTAAACAAGTGGCTGGTTACCTAACTCTATTGGAATCTTGGGTGTACGAGCACTTCGAATGTTTGGCTCCAACTCCAAACATTCACTATCAGCCAGATCATCCCCGAGTCCATCGATGGGTCCCTCGTAGGGAGTCTGCTCCTTTACAAGCACTACGAGAGAGACTTGATTCAATGAGCACTGACTTGGTAATTACGCATACTTTCATACTCATTTTCTATCACTCGAAGTTATTATTCTGTATTATGTATCTTCATATCTTATGCTTTGATTCAATATTTTCAGGTCACTTGGGACCCATATCGTGATGTTAGGCGCTATCACCCTTTCAATGAGGTTTCATACTACTGTGGATGCATCAAGTGCATGGACGTGGTTGAGCCTTATCATCCGGATAGGGTGCTTAGACAGTTTGGGAGAGTACAAACTATTCCTGCACCGCCATTAGCCCCCATTCGAGCTACGCGAGGTCCGACTGCCCGTGACTACCATATCGCATATCAATACATGAATCAAGTTTGGGAGGGATGGCCTAATCACCTACTGTCTGCATTGAACCGTAGTCAACCCGTAAGGCGTCCTGCAGATTGCGTACCCGGTTATATGGATTGGTATAAACGAGTCTCGTGGAGGATATTACAAAACTCAAACTCTCACTCTAATTTTGTTCCCCGTCCCGAAGAAGCAGAGTCTAGCAGTATGGTGGACTATGAGCAGCGTAATTCGGATGCACTGTTCATTCTTGATGAAGTGATGGGAAGGGGTGAGGACCATTGGGTTGAAGATCCCCGGGGACTATATACTCATGTGAATCAAGTTGCCCATGTATTGCGGGGAATGTCAATAGCCGATGCTCAACGAACCATTCGACATCCGCATATGAGTTCACAAAGCTACAGCCGCAGCAGGTCAACACGGGGAAGGAACAATAGAAGAAATTTGAAGAAGTTTGAAGAAATTTGAAAATTTGTATTTCAATCAAGTTGTTGTACTTTCGATGGTTGTACTTAGGAAACTTTTCTATTGAATGAATTACTTCGATTGAATTACTTTGGATTAAGTACTTTGAATGAATTACTTTGATTGAATTACTTTGAATGAATTACTTTGAATGAATCAAGTTTTTCTACTTTTGAAAAAATTTATTACTTTTTATTGGGTTGAAGACCCACGGGAACAAGTGTTGTTTGTTCGGACCTGTATGTCCGAACAAACAGGGTTTGTTCGGACCTGTATGGCCGAACAAGTGTGGTTTGTTCGGACATACAGTTCCGAACAAACCATGTTTGTTTGGACATACAGGTCCGAACATACCCTGTCTGTTCGGACATACAGTCCGAACAAACCCTATTTGTTTCAAATGTGGATGGAGTTGTACGAACATACCGAAAAAACCCTCCAAACATTCATGTAACCTTGTTAAATGTATAATTGTTACATTCAAATGAATTTACATTCAAATTTCGAATATCCAAATCATTCATTAAATGCATTCTTTAAGATTCAACAAAGCATTCATTAAATGCAATTCAAAAAAGTAAAATACATTTCGAAGTCCATCTGGAGTTACGAGCTCTCTGAAGGCTCCCATGTAGTTTCATTTAATCCAAATCAATTGTCTCACATGTTGAGACATCTGGAGTTACGAGCTCTCTGAAGGCTACAATTCGATCCTTGTATGGAGTCTCCCAACCTTTCGCACAAGAATGATGAAATTGTCTCCACTTATTTGCAATAGGCGGAATTGGATGACCAGGTACTAAGAATAACTGAACAAAATGATTTTGATTAACAAAACCTATTGCTCGCTCGTTCCGAGAAGGCGTCGGAACAGGCATAGAGCGCAAAGGGAGGAAAGTCAGACACTGTTCTGTGCTCAAGTGGTATAACACCAAATTATAACGAGATGCTATGAGATGCCCCATGTCAGGCATAGTCATCCAATAGTCCACGGATGGGTTGTCATGAAAGTGTGATAATGTTTCAACCAATTCCTCAACTCTGTTCTCCTCTGCATATAATTGTTTGTAGTGGTCTACATGTGCAAGCAACTCCTGTAATAAATCTCTCCTAACTTGTCTCCATTCATCTTCGACTAGGCCAACCAATCCAGCTATGGCTCTAAAACCACAGTTACCATCAGCTGCGACGTCCTTTACATGTCGAATATAAGGTCTCAACCCCACAGGAAATGAGAGAACATAATTATTGATGCTCTTTGACCTCGTGCGAATTGCACTAATCTTTTCCCTTCTCTTTGGTTTATTTTCCAGCCGTCTTTTATCTTTAACTTCTATCATTGCAGCTGATCTGGGAGAGTAGCTATCCTGTGCAGACGGTACCAATTCAAAAGCGCTTGGATCTCGTCGAGTTGAGGTGTCAACTTTCATACTTGGTCTACCTCTTGTTCTTGAAATTACTTCGGGTTCTATCAAATGAGTACTGTCTGGTTCTGTAAGTTCTCGTATCTTCCTTAAAAGTTGCAGTTTTCTCGTGGAATCATACTCATTGAACCGTTTTTCAAGTAACTCCAAATCTGCCTTACAATCCAAGCCCATAGAAGAACTTTTCGATGGGGCAGTAGGCAACATGTCAAGTTTACACCAATGCGGATGTATACAACTTAGAGGAATAGGCCGCCCTTGACTTATATATTCTGCAATCTCGTGTGCACAAGGTAATCCATGTGTGCGTCGAATAACACAACCACAAACACCGGCATCAATTCCAACTAGGTGAGCTCTCTTTGTTTCTGTTAGGATTTTTTCAAGTGCATTTTTAGAGACATTACCACGAAGCTCTTTGTATTCGGCCGCTTTGAAATTATGTTGCACAATTGTCTTACTTTTTTCAAACGAAGCTTTGATACCGGTATGCTGCAACTCAAGCAAACTATGGATTTTAGTCCATACCGCTTCAAAATTTCCTTGACTTGATCCAAGCTCCCTCTTAAGCTGTGCATGTGAACTCTCAGCCCTGCATAGGATTATTAAGAGGTTAGGCATAGTAATTAATAAGCATAAATCAATTAAATAGTATTCCCAAAAGAGTATCTGTTCGATGTAATATTCCCAAAATGGACACAATTGTCTGTCCATGCCGAAACAAATCTCTCCTTGTAAGGATCCAACAAACTGCCTTTCACATAATTGAATGCATCAGGATACGTACTGAATTCTTGATTTAGCTTATTTAATTGTTCACCAAACTCCTTTTCTGTGGATGAAGACACTAACATATTCCAGCTCATAATAAACCTGTCCCATTTTTTTTTCGTTTCAAACAACTTTTTGCATCTCGCCAATACATTTCTATTAATGTGCCATTTGCATAATAAATGAGTAGCATCCGGGAATACTCTGTTAATGGCGTTCATGAGTGACAATTCTCTGTCTGTCACAATGACATCGGGAAGAATACCATCACCGATAATAGAACGCAATACACCCAATGCCCATGCATAATTTTCTTCACGTTCCGCATAAAGGTATGCAAAGCATACAGAAAAAGTCACGTCTGTGGATGTGACACCAACAACCTCCAATAGAGGCATGCGATAACGGTTGGTCTTGTAAGTACAGTCCATTATCAAAACATTTGGAAATATACGTAATAAATCTAAACTGCTTGGGTGCGCCCAAATCAAGTCAGTTACAGTCTCGCTATCCTCGCAAGTCTTATGCCATTCGATGTAATTATGCTCTGCTAACTTCCCAAGCAGTTGTTGCATCTGACTTCTTCCACCTCGCTCATTAACTTTATATCTGTAGCGCGCATTGTATATTGTCTTCATTGTGGTTACGTTTAATTCACTTCTTTGTTTCAACGTAACCAAAATTTCTTTTGGTCTAACCATGCTCTTGGACATATCAACCAGCAACTGAGTTTCCTCCGTTGATAATCTGCCTGCAAATGAATGCCCCTCTAAATGTTCTGCTGCCGAATGATTATGCACGCCACATACGACCTCCAACATCCAATCATCATTCGAGTCTAGCTTTATGCCCTTTAATGCGAAAGGGCATCCACATTTTTTTGAACCGGTTTGTTTGATCCTTTTTCGCTTTTGGCCCTCTTTATGCTTATATTGTCCACTTCTCTCGCATGCAAGGAGTACTCTAGCTTTGACACCTATCCGAGCAGCATTTGAAACCTTTATCACAATGACAAACCCGTTTTTCCTTCCTACAGCACGAGCCCAATTGATCAATGAATCGCGACTGTGAAATATCTACAATAAACAAATTTAATACGGATTTAGTAACAAATAATTGTAATTTAAATAATAAATTCATAGTTGGACTAACCTCTTGAGTTATAAACTCACTGCTGTAATCCATGACAAAGTCCGATCCAACCTGACTTTCTTGCGTAGAGACCTGCAAAAATAGAAATTGAATATCACTATCCGGTCTTCAACATCCGAAAATATGGTGGATGTTCGGACTTTCAGGTCCGAACATACCTCATATGTTCGGACTTGAACATCCGAACATATGAGATATGTTCGGACCTGTACTTCCGAACATCCACCAGATGTTCGGATGTTCAGTTCCGAACATATCTCATATGTTCGGATGTTCAAGTCCGAACATATGAGGTATGTTCGGACCTGAAAGTCTGAACACATCGCGATTCTGCAACTTATTCCGGGCGAGAAAAAAATTAAAAAATGAGGCATAAATACAAAGAAAACACAAACAAACAAAGGAACTGACCTTTCCACTACTACTTTGATTTAAAGGCACAATTTGATTGTTGTTTTCTTCCATCATTGCACTACAAAATGGAGAAATGTGGGTGAAGATGAGTTGCCCAAGAGAATGAAGGAAGTAGAGAGTGAGAAGTGGAGGGTGAGATAAGTTGCTTAGGAGAAGAAAATGCTGATATGTGAGTGAAGATGAGTTGCCCAAGGAAGATGGAGGAAGTGGAGAGTGAGAAATGGAGAATGAAATGGGTGAGAGAAGAAGAAGAAGGGCTTGTGTGTGAAAAGAGAATGGGTTTTGAGGTTTTGTGGAATTTTGGATATTTTGGTCATTTCATGAAGGGGTAATAGTGTAATAAAAAAAAATAAATTGACTGTGTTTGAAAAGTAAAAATTGGTGTGCCAATAGCAGCACTCATTTGTAATGAGCCATGCAACTTGTCCCGAGGGACTTGTCCGGAGCCTGACCCGACTCCACATGGGAGGGGTATTTTGGACAAGTCCCTCAGTACAAGTAGGCTTTTTGATTTGTAATTTGTACTGTAAAGAGTCTAAAGGGCCCGTTTGGCTATCTTTCATTGTTTTTCTTGGTCCCTTTTGGCCATCTACTAGGTTATTCAAAAGTAATGTAACTCATTTGTTTTTCAAAAAAAGGGTCACATTAAAACTAGGGACATTTACTAAAGAAATTCTCCTAAATAGCATAACCACTGTTGGGACCCCACATTTTTTTATTATCAGGAAAGGACCTCCCGCCCAAACTACATTTTTTTTTCCAATTTTAACCTTTCTTAGTTGATGCCAACGAAACCCTACTTGTAAACAGGGATGAAAGAAGAAACCCAACGAATAAAAGAAGAAACAGAAGAAGAAACGGAAGAGCCTTCTTGTCGCCGTTCGGTCTCCATCTCACGTCCATCTCCGGTCACAGAAGAACTACTCCACGTCACTCTGTCACTCCTTTTTCTCTCTGCATCAAAATGTAAGCCCGAGAGGAAGCCTCTAATCTCAGAACCTTGTTTTCAAGGTAATAAATTTCCACACATTAAACTCTTTCCTTCTCTTGTAAAAATAGAGAGCCCTTTCAGATGATACAAGGACAAAGAACCTGCTATTGATCATATTCATGCCGTCAGAGGAGGGTTTAAGAAATATGGGCATAGGTGCTGAGATGTTATTATTGAAATTTTTAGCTTTTCTTGGTTGTTTGTATATGTCGTCATGTTTTTTTTGTGCAAATATAAAAGATGATTTTCTGATCTGTAACCATTGTTAGTCTGGATTTTTCTTGGACTTGCATGTCGTGTGATTTTCTTGAAATAATAGATGATGTGTAACCATTGTTAGGTGCATTTGGATTGTACAACCCAAACTTAGATTCTTGAGTTTAATTCTCTCTTGAACAAATTTGGTCTGATATTGCTTCATGGTTTTATGGCAGTAGTTTGGCTCATAGAACCACCGAGCCTGTATGAATATATGAAATTGTAATGATCTGTCACTTTTTTATTTTTGGTTGAGGCAGCATTGCAATCAACTATATATGCATAAGAGGTTTGATGTCTGCAAGCACGTGACGTGGTGCCTGTTCTTCCTTCTTGTGACTTTATTTGAATGCTCAGAGTAATCTTTGTAAAAGCGGTTCAGAGAATTGTCCATAAGCGATGTTTAGATGTTCTCGAAATAGTTGCACTTCAGTTTTTCTGCATATATAAACTTGCAACATGTTGTTCTCGAAACCCAACATGTTTCCATGATGGAGACTATATGGCAGTGAAAATATAAGAAGAAACAGTTTGGATATATCAGAATTGCTGAAAATCACCAGCCTCAGTACATTTCTCCCAAGCAAACATACTTGTACATGGGCTTTCCTCACCACCCTCACAAAAACAAGTCCTCTTGACAATTGATTGGATGGTTAATAACATTCTTCAATTTCATGCTTAACCTGGATTTCTATAGATGAGAGATTATGGCATAATTCCTTTACCCTGGGCCAGTAATTCCACATTAACATATGCCCATACACATTTGGGCTGAGTTCTAGGCCCAAAACAATGGATTCCAGAAAGCCCAAGAATTTGGTCAACCAGCTTGACACATGAGTGACCCAAATGGTCCTTATGTTTACTAGACAGAGTCCAGGCCACCTGGCCCTAATTACTGAGCCCTGTATGCTGCAGTACCAAACTATTTAAACCTGGTGCATTTGGAATATGGACAAGCATAAATTGAACCCTGTCAGAGTAAATAAATATGAAAGGGTCAATGGACCAAAACAGTCAGAGAAATAGTTATGGGATCAGCTCATCATGAAACACTTCTGAACATTACCAATAAGCTGTAAACAGACCATATTGTGTCAGACTACATGGGCCTCATTGTAGGACAAATAAGTAAGTGAAGGATTGAATCAAAGTCCAAATTTGACTAGACCCTTTGACTTGAATCCTAACAAGCCCAGTAAGGGCTATAAGATGGCCCATTACATTGATAAGAGGCTCAAGCTTGATAAGGTTCAGACTTCATAGTATGATAAGGGTCAAAGCTAACATCCAATTCCAACTGATGAAAAAGGGTTTTAAGACATAAATTGAGTCTGAGTCCAAACTGTTGAGCCCATCAAACAGTCCACTTCGGGGTTGGTCGGCAGCTTGAGTAGATCAGGGCTATATTGAGAATAAATGCTGTTGGGAAATTTAGAAGTTTATTTATTTGTTTATTTTTAGTTTAGATTAAAGTTAATTCTTAACTTGATTTTTTTTTTTGTGAATGATTGTTAACTTGATGTTTCTTTTTGCTTTTTTCGGGCTAAGTTGGGCTAATATTGGTCAAGGAGTATTAATTGAACTCGAGAACCAAGGATTGGTCAATAGGCATGTGTATGAGACCCAGGTGCCAACATCACTCAACCATGGGTGTGCTGTGGCAAATTTAACTTGATGTTAATTGAACAAATCTTTAGTTGGAGTGATAAGCATAAGTAGATATAAGAATTATTTATTTAGTGCCGATTTGTTTCTTGTAATCGAATTCCTAGAAATTTAGTTTACAAGCGGTTTACAGCCGCTTGACAAAACTACTTCAAAAAGATGCAATTTTGTTTTTTATATTTGTTGCAAGTTTTACTTCAATAGCAACACCCATTAGTTTGTTAACACTTAGCATTGAAGGTCATATGTTTTTGTGTTGTTCATAGTAGGAGAGGAGAAATGATGTACGCCCTATAAAGTTGAAAGGCCCACTTTGATACCAAATTGATATAGGCCTCTAAAAGTTCAAAGGGCTCACTCTACCAAATTGATACAGGGCTTAGAAAGTGGAAAGTAAGTTGAAATTGCTACAATTTGAGGAAAAAAGAATAGAAGGCCTCCAATATAATTTATGGTAGGTTTGTTCTTTTACCTCACTGAAATCTACCAAATGAAACAAAATGTTAGAGAATACCAGTTATTAACTTGACAAGTAGTCAAGAGCAATGATCACTTTTTATACCATTATGTATAGATGGACAGTGATACTTCTTTTACCGGGGAGAAGTTATTATACTATCAAGATGTTCATGTTTCTAAAGCAATTTGGCGAGGAGAGGTACATCCAATTATTTACTTTATATTTAAATGTAACGTTATATTTATTTTTTATCTCTTGAACCACTTCATACTACATGAGTTTGTAATAGTAAATTTATTTTGTAACTAACATCTATAGGAACCACCAAACTTGAGAATAGTTCGAACCACACACGACAAAAATAGTTGGCATCTAACACACCGACAAGAAGACTATGTGCGCATGTGTGGCTTGGAGCACTTGTCAAGCATTGGACAAATGACAATAGATCATGCGTTGATAAAAGCATTGGTAGAAAGATGGAGGCCGGAAACAAATACCTTCCATCTTCCATGTGGGGAGGCCACCGCGACCTTAGAGGATGTGTCATACATATATGGCCTCCCCATAGATGGTCCACCAGTGACAGGAAAAACACTGTATAGTACCGAGCAAACAGCGGAGATATGCATGGATCTTCTAGGCATGGAGCCGGTGCCAAAACGAGATAGCATCGGCACGAGGTTAAACTTTTCTTGGATGAAAAAGAACTTCAAAGGAAACAAAAAGAAGAAAAAATATCATAAAGTTGAAGAGAAGTGCAACACGAGAGCCTATTTATTTTGCCTAGTGGTAGGTCAAATAATTGGCAACTCATGCGGTACTTCCGCGCCAGCTTGGTTGCTTGGTTTATTTAGAGAATTTAAGAGGTATGCATGGGGCCCTGCATGCCTTGTGAACTTGTATAGGATGTTAGGTAAGGTATCAATGCTTTCGAAGTTTGATGAAGAAAGGAAAGATGGAGAGGGGAAAAAAATAAAAAACCAGAAAGCAACGGATCCATCAGATACCTTGACTGGCCCACTGCAATTGTTGCAGGTAACATGCATATTTGTTTACTTGGTTACATTGAATATGAACTATTTTCTATTGACTTGATATTCATATAATGTTTCCTTGGCAGATTTGGGCATATTCCAGAATGGAATTTTTGCGGCCTAGCGATGACTATATAAATGTATTATTGGATTTTGACTTTCCACTATACAAGCCGTGGCAGAAAAGCATAAAAAAGCATAGGTCTCCATTGAACACCAAGGATCGTCGGGAGCAAATTGACAATATGAAAATAGAAGAAGTGAGTGTAATTTTATTTTATTTTTAATATGAATCTTTATGATTGATATCTGATTTGTGAGTATTAAATATGTAATGAAAATCTATGGTGTAGTTTATATGGATGCCGTATGAAGATGTGATTGATAAACTAGCAGAGGTAGTTCCCAAAGAAGATAGACAGTTATTCACATCTAATACAGCTCTAATCTTCTATTGGATCATCGAAAGACACAACTCCGAACGGGTAATGAAGCAGTTCGGCTTTAGACAGTTGCTCCCCGTTATTCTCCGCTTGCCATTTGAAAGAGTTGATAGGGTGAGGAAAGCTATTTATGATTACAGCAGATCGTTGAAAGAACTAATTGCCATTTAGGATGCGAGGCATAAGCTGTTACTAGTGAGTGAAGAACTTGATGATTCATTCACCCATCCATAATGAATTTTATATGAAATGGTATTCGGCGGTGACAAGATTGAGAATCTCAAGGCCTCCAAAGAAAGAAGGTGGTAAAGACCAAATGATGCCTCCAACACAACCAACCTCTAAAAAAGATAATGACTTCATCCATAGAAGACCTGTAAGTGACATGGCAACATAGCTGTAAATTTCAAGTTCTTTAATCATTTTCAATATTTATGACTCATTTGAATTCGTTCATGCAGGTTCGTTTCTTCCTAGATGACCTGATCTCTACTTTGGCCAGCAACAAAAGAACATCAGAGGCAATGAATTCGGAGGATATGATACGTGTGCTGCGTACCAAAGTGGAGCACTTTAATGAAGCATTTGAAAATGATTTTGTGGAATTTGGGTATGGCAAAGTGAGTCCAAGTGAATCTCTTGGTCAAGGCAAAATGAGTGAGAGACAGCAGATAGTTTTGAAGAAGAAGCTAGAGTTTGCCACTAAATCACCCAATTCAAAGTTAAATACTCTACCTGAGTCTTCCAAAAACACAAGTATCAAAAGTCTCAGTCCCATGGCCTCTCCTCGAAGGTCTCCTAGATTGAAAACATTCCCCATTGAATTTGTTCTTGATAGTGCTCCCCCAAACATCCAACAAGAAGCCATTCCCATGGAGTCTCCCACCAAAAAGGTCGCCTCAATGGTTATTCGTATAAAAAATGCGACCAGGGTGAAAAAAGTGCCATCGAAATATGAGGGATTTAGTACCTCCCTAAATTGGCCTACGAATTCTATGTACAAACTGACGAAGGAGGAGACTGAGGCGCTAGACAAGTTCTGGGAGGACTACTACGAAAGGTATGCAGTTTTGAACTTAAGATATTGACATGATATTTTTTACTGGCTTTTCTTTGTTTTGGGAATGGGGCGGTGGTGACTTGTTTTGGGATGAGTGATTGAGGGGACTTTGCAGGAGAGGATGTGGGTGCAACTACTGATCTATGTAGAAGACCTTACAATCTTCCTACTAGTCTTGGAACTGGTTCTTTTAAGCTCAGGCGACATTGAGGTTTGGAAAGAAGATGAGAGAGTAAGCTAAAAAAGATTGGTGGTGGATGTGAGATGCGAGAATCCCCAGTTTGCTACAGCTGAAGGAAAACATTTCTTAATTTTACATTTTTATGTCGTCTAATAATCCAGTTTGCTATGGCTGAAGCAAAAACATTTTTGTTCCTATACTTCTTTTTGGTTTCAAATTAACTAAAAAGGCTATTGACATCAATTTAAACTAATAACAAGGCCACCCAAAGAATGCGTCAACTTGGGCCAAGGGAAGCATAAAAAAAACATTGAAGATTCCAGGTCAGTGTAATTGAAACTAAGGTATTATTGGGTTTGTTTCATGTTTCCTTCCATTAGGCAAGCAAGTCGGCAGAAGAGGAAACAAACAACATGGTGAACTGTTATTTATTTGAAGACTTTCCATCTTGATGTATCTTTTGATTTCCAATTCATTCCCTTCGTGAACAGAGGGTTTTTTCCCCTTTGTACCTATCTAGCCCAAGATAAATAAGAATTATATTATTTCAGTAGAAGAAAATCATAAACAAATAAACAATTCTCA
Organism: Umbellularia californica; assembly: GCA_028538565.1. Taxonomy (NCBI): domain Eukaryota; kingdom Viridiplantae; phylum Streptophyta; class Magnoliopsida; order Laurales; family Lauraceae; genus Umbellularia; species Umbellularia californica. The sequence goes on along the minus strand of JAPQWN010000012.1, from coordinate 28,143,493 downwards.
TATATGAAAGACATTGAAGAGTAGTCACCTGATAGTCATATTTAAGAGCAATTTCAATGATGCTTTTTCGTGTAATTCCAGCCAGAATTGTTCCCTGTGTAGATGGAGTTGATATAACATTATCCTGCAAGCAGTAGAACTAGAACGTGAGAAGTGGCATCCTCTTGGTGATTTCTTAGCCAGAACAATGAACTTATAGTTTATAAACCAACTAGATGGAGTTGCTTTTTTTTTTTTAAAGATATTGATATGATATTCTTGAGATATCAATATGATTTATCTTCTTCCCTCAAGTTTGATTACCTTGCCAAGGTATGCATTAGCCCTAATCCTGTAAGATTGAAGGGACTCCTATCAAGAGAATGGTTAGACATGGGTATAATGCAGAATTGGTTTGATATTTATTTGAAGCACAAGGCACCACATGCATACTTCATTGACGCGAATGCTTCGGTATGACTTTCATCATATACTCCATATACATTCAACATATACTTTGAAAAAAATTAATTGTCCAACTATACTCAATATGAATCTTAACACAAATATTGACACTTTGAGGGTACATTTTGAAGGATATATGGCGAAGAGAAGACAAGCACAATTATATACACATCTTTGGTGAATATGGATGGAGGGTGGGTGAAATGCAGAAACATGAGATCATCATTGTTCAAATGTGTTATTTGGAGCACTTCACAGTCATCGTGGGATATCCAAATGCAAAAAGATGGGACTACTACAATAGTATGCCTGGGGACTCGCGACATTGGGAATGACTGTAGAATTTGTGAGTATTGAGTACTGACATATATACAGATTAATTGTTTCTATTCAGATTAATTGTTAGAACGGATTAATTATTTTGATACACATTATTTCTACAGATTAATTGGTTGAATGAGTCTTTTACTGCTTATAACTGGGAAGAGCCAATGGGATGGAGAAGGCGAATTGTTGAGAACGTCCCTTTACAAGAGAACTCACATGACTGCGGATTTTTTGTAATGGCATCTGTAGAACATGTCCTGCTCAATCTAAAGTTTGATTTCACTCAGCGTGACATGATGTATTATCGATGCAAACTAGTGATTAACCAGTACAACAGACAATTAGAACTGTACAAGAAAAGGGATCAACAATCAACATGACGGGGGATGATGGATATATACTATGTGATCAATCTGAAAAGACTTGTGTTGTAACATCTGAGCTGACTGTTCTCCCATTAGGGTGTTTAAATTTTATAACATTTGTAATCTGAACATTTTTTGTTACTATTGGCCTATGTATTTTGGATGGTTGACATGTTAAAACTCAAGTTGCAACTGTTGTTGGTTTCATTTTGGTCTTGTATGTTGAAAGGCTTCTAATCTAATGTGAATGGTGATGTGTTATTTGTGACTCTGTAGTGGTATAGTTAGTTCATCTTGAAACTTGACAATGACTGCTGGAAATGTTGCCAAAGAGGTTGTCTATAATGAGGAGGATGATATCCAATCTAAATTGGTGTAACAGGTTGTCCATTTGAATTGGTGTTAACCTGATTAACATGGGTTTCATGATGGTTGAACAACCATAGGCAAATATGGGAGAATTTTCACCAACTAGCAGACCCAATGTGATGCATATGTGGATGAAGATGTGATCCAATGTGACGTGATAAGAGTCGTAAAGGATTTGCTAATCAAAGGCGGATCCAAGTGGGCCCATAGAGTTCAGGGGATAAAACTCTCAAAGCAAGTATGCTTTTCACATGGTTTCATTGATATCAACATATTTATTTGTTGATGTCAACATACTTTTAGTTGACATCAACGAATACTGTGTTTTTTTTCTATCATAAATATGTGCTATCAGTACGCTTTCATTGATATCAACATATTTATTTGTTGATGTCAACATACTTTTAGTTGACATCAACGAATACTGTGTTTTTTTTCTAGCACAAATATGTGCTATCAGTACGCTTTTATTGATATCAACATATTTATTTGTTGATGTCAACATATTTTTAGTTGACATCAACGAATATTGTGTTTTATTTCTGAACTATATATTTGCTATCAGTATGTGTTCATGAAAGAACATTATCCAACCATTCTATCCACCCCATTATAAAAAATAAACATTGGTCTGCTATTAAATGAAAGAGGTAGATCCACCAACACCCTTTACAAAAAACTATAGATCCACCAATGATGATATTGATGCCACTTTCATTAGGCAGCTTTGAGATTCATTGTTTCATAATGAGATGATGAATTTTCCCAAGTTATGCATGTTCATAACCTTGTGCAGAGATAAATTTTGGTGGTTCAAGATTTCGCTAGTAACAGGGTCTATTTATGTATTATTTTAGGTCATCCATCATTCATGTGGGTGACACATGATTTAGGCCAATCCATTTGTTCGCATAAACTCTGTTAAACTGAGATATTTTTGTAACAATGAGGTAAAGAGAAAGAACATGCATTTGGTAGTTTTAACTGATATGCTTCTGTTATGCTTGACAGTAACTGTTGACTTGTAGTTGTCTTGTAGAATGATTTACAGTTTCTCTTATTAGCTTCCTAATATTTAAAATGCTTCAGCAAATTCAAGAAAATTTTCAAAGTGTACTATGTGAATCACTGGAAGAGATATGCTTACAAGAGATATGTGAATCACTGGTTCATGCTCTACAATCATATGAGGAAAGTAAGAAGTCAGATGTGGAAACAGACAATCTTTTTTCTCATTACCAGCTGATGGTTTCTTCAGTTCTTCTAACAACCCTTCCCAGGCATTTTCCTGGTGTGTCCTTTTGGACTCCTTATATCTTCTCAAAGCATTATTATACATATCTTGATTAATTTTTTGATGTAGTTTTGTGATGCCAAGCATGTTCAAATTGTCACACTTTTCTTATTTATTGTATTTTTTCCACATCGAGATGAAATTTCTTGTTTCCTTCTTCTGTTCTCTGCCTCTTATATGGGTTATCTCATGACTTTTCTTTGCTGTTGGGTGTTGGACAGTGAGATTCATTGTTAACTGTGATTTTATGCACTTTAGAGTCAATTTTGTCTTTGGAGGCTGTCACTGCTGACATCTACCTTTGAACACCTTCAAGCTGCAAAAATGCTCAACGATCATTCAACTCTTTGATGCAAGCTGAGTTTGGTAGAAACTCTTGGCAGCCCATTTTATGACACTTCACCCATTTAATGATAACAAGGAAATTTCAGCAGTTTTCTTAACTAATTCAGCTCCACTAGGATCAGCCCCTTTCATGTGGAAGGTTTTTTTTTTTTTTTGATCGGTAACGGAAACTTTCATTAACAGGATAGGAGAATACAAATCACAAAGAAAAAAACAGAAAAGGTACAAGAAGTTAATTTCCTATAGTAGCCACATATCTCAATAAGTGTGAGATTTTAAGTAATATACAGTGAGTGCCATTCAGGGAAACAAATGCAGTTAGTAAGATATGTTGAACTTTGTACAGGATTGGTGGAAACAAGAAAGATATGTATCCTATGCTTCATAGATTTGAAGAAAGTGACATTAATTGCTGAACTTTGTAGAGGATTGGTGCTTCTTATTATTTTGGTTTTGGCAACAACTACTAAACAAGCATTTTAGGCTATGAGTATCATGAAAACAAGTCTTCCCAACAAAATGAAGGATGTATTATTTTTTTCAGATTATTTGATTGTATATATCAAAAATGAAATTGTTGAAACATTTAGTACATGTACAAGGATTGACGAGTTCCATTCTATCAAAGAATGTCGATCACAACATTAATAAAATTTTCTTTTATGCAATTGGTGCTTTATAAAATCCAAAAGCTCATTATGATGAAGTCTCTTTTTTGTACTGTATCAAATCCATGAAGTATAGGATATTACTACAACTTCACATTATAATTGGGGCTTGATAAAATTGTTTGCTTCAGCAATCTTCTTATCTAGGTTTGCTATTAGTGTGATGTAAACAAAAGGGTTGGGCCTTGTAATCAACTCAACACTTGGTGAGTTCTTTACGTTTACTGTGACATAAACAAAGGGTTGGGCCCTCTAATTTGCCCAACACTAGGTTAGTCTCTTCTTACTCTTTTTTTTTTTTTTAATATTCTTATTTTAATGTTACTGTTCTAAAATGATAAGGGCAAAAGAAAGTAATATTTATCTTCTTATGATTGATTATTGGATACTGCAGTGTGCATGTTCTGAGGCTCTGTGGTTGTCTTTTGAGAGGGTTCTTTTTGTTTTCCTTTTAGAGACTTAGGCCACAGTGGTTGTTGATGCTTTTGTCTAGCACTTTCTTCAATGCTTTATGTTTATATGTGCCACTTTGTTACATACTGCATTGAACTACATCCTATAGAGGAACATGCATGTGCCATTTTTATCAAGTATGGTTCACTTTGCTGGAGTCCTCTTCCCTCTTTTGAAAGCATTTCTTGCAAGATTGACATTTGCATCAAGTTTGATCGCTAGAACCAAATCCATATTACTTGAATTGGGATGATCCTTTCTCAGAGAACGGGCATGCGTTGAGTCCCCAATGTGCTACTTCTTACATCATGTCTCACCTTGTTTCCTCAGAGATACTCCGCTTATATTTTAAGGAAAGTTTGGAAGAGTTAAGTACGATGATGGCTGAAGAATATGAAGGTGGGAATGAAATTCAAGGTGAAGGCAATTTTGATTTAGATGAAGGAGAGTCATTACATAAAATTGAAGTGGATGTTGATAAAAGGTATTATGAGATGAGTATAGTGAGGAATACGAAATCAGTGAGAAACATTGGTAAGGTTGTTCCCGATCTTAGAAGTCTTGGCTTTACATCTATGACTGAAGATGCCTATGCCTATGCTTCTGCAATCTTTTTTCTTTTGAAGGCAAGTGGTACTCAATGGACATTTCTTTTTTTATTGATTAGCTTTCTGAATATTTCTTTTGTAGATTCTCATTTCCTTAACATTTATAGTTGTTGAGCTCATGTTCTTTCTGAGCAGACCAAAGTGCATGATTTGGCTAGTGATGATTATAGAAGCCCTGTTTTGGAGTCCATTAGAAAGTGGATTCAGGTAACTTTGTGGATGTTTTTATTTCTAGTATTTTATATTACTTTCATTGAAGGAATCACTTGTAAATTAAGGGCATGTTAGGTAAAAGGTGAGGAATCTGCAAACCTGAGGATTTCTCATTGGCCCCGGAATAGGGATTCCTCCCTAAATGGAAGCAGGACAATGATAAAAAAGAAGAAGAAAGAAGCTAAAAAATGGTTTCTTAAACACAAAAATTTACCAGTGGATGTCACCAAAGCAATGATCCTCATCTAATCAACAAGATCTTGGGCCCTGTCACTTAGATTACATAGATGGAACTTTCAGAGATCTCCATGCACAATACAAAAAATTATAGGACATCGATCCTCCTATTACAAATGTAGACACCCAATACAAAAGTGCAGCAAATAGATGGCTAGACCACTTCAAAACACATGGTTCCACCTTTACAAAATAAGATAAAAAAAAAGTGCTACAGCTGCCAAAACCACATGTAGCCACATTTTACATTAAATTACATGGTTCCACCTTTACAAAAAAAAAAAAAAAGGTACTTGCTTAGACCACTTCAAAAGACATGGCTCCATGGTTCCGCCATCATGGATCAACTTCTCTTTGGTGGATTTCGGCATTTTTGTCGATTGTGACCCCTATTTTTACAAATAGAGCATGTTACTTGTCTTCTTTGCCGATTAACTTCTTCTGTGCGAATTCTATTCTTTTTTGGACGTCCAGGCTGCTTGGTAGCAAGTGGAGGTTTGACCACCTCGTTACTAATGTGCTCCCACTGGCGTATATCGTGGGTTGGATGTATTACATGATTATAAGTCCTTCTATATGTATCACATGTGTACCAATCCTCACAAAAATCATATGGATCCAAGCCTCTGGTTTTCATGACTGACAAGGCATGCTCGCACGAAATTCCAATCGTTGCCCACATCTAACACGTACAACTGTTTCTATCTAGGTGAACAACATCAATGAACTCCCAAGACTGTATCTGAAATTCATTGGGACCTGCTTGTCGACAATTCAAACGTCGGGATCCTTCTGTAGATTTGCTTAGAATGGTTTCTGCCCAAGGAGTTAGGCGTGTCTTCAGTTGCATTGACGTAGTCCTCCGAAGATGGAAAAAATCCATTAACTTTCCACGAATCCCATCGACTTGTTTTGATATCGGAAGCTCTCTATTGTGCTTCATTAGACTGTTTAAGCATTCTGCAATGTTTTGAGTTAACATGTCGTACCGCCTACCCTCCACAAAAGCATTGGACCAATGTTGTCTTCTGATTGTATGAATGTAGCTATAAGCATCCAGGTTTACGGCCTTTATATCATTCATATGAGCTTCATATTCACATGGCCTGTAAGATTTTGCAGCAAGCCAAAGTTTCTTAACAATGCCATCATCTTTGAATCTCGAACGTATATTTTCCGCGATATGACGACAGCAATAACAATGTTGAGCATTTGGAAATACTTCTTCCACCGTAGGAACAAGGCCTTTCTGACAATCAGACACAATTGTTAGATATCGAAGCTCACCAAGAGCTATTTGAAGATTTGCAAAAAACCATGACCAGCTATCTCGTCGTTCAGCCTCAACTATGGCAAAGGCAAGTGGGAAAAGTTGATGATTACCATCATAAATAGCAGCTATCAGTATAACACCTGGATACTTACCTCGAAGATGTGCCCCATCTACAGCTATCACAGGCCTTAAGGTAGAACGGAGGGCTTCGATGCATGGTCCAATTGCCCAAAATAATCTTCTAAAGGAGTTATCTTCATGCTTCAGCAACTCGATTCTTGTTCCAGAATTCATCATTTGTAATTACATGCAATATCGAGGAAGGATTTGAAAAGACTCCTCGAATGAACCCCGTATGTCATTCATTGCAATCTCTCTTCCTAGATATGCCTTTCTATAACTTATCGTCACCCCAAACTCCATTTGAAAGTCAAACATAATTTCCTTTGGTGTGTACATATTATTAAATCGAAGCCTATCTTTGACAAAGTCTGCAATCAAGGACGCTTTCGCTTGTTTATGTGCCATCCCCATCATTGGTTTTGAGCATGAATGAATTGGGTTATATGTCCGGACTTGAAATTGTGGACCTGAATCCACAATAGAAGCATGTATACGCCATGGACATGTTGCATCGTCACACCGTGCAGTAACTTTATAACCGTTGGTCTTCAGATGCTTCAACACAAAATTCTTGTACATTGCAAATTTCGCGAGGGTTCTCCTAAATGTATCACGATCTGAAAACACTCTCCCTTTCCACAACTCTTGCGCAGTACTCTCTAGCAACTCATGTTTGAAATCGTCAACTGGCACTAGCGTATCTTCAATGTTAGGATCTTCACCAACGGCTGACGTTTCGGCACGGATTCCCACATCTTCTTGCATTTTATCCCCTATTGCAGGATCATCATTTGCCCGTGGCTGAGAGTCTATTAATATAAAGTGATCAGGTGAAAAGGAGAAGATGGCTTCAATGTCTTCCTCAAGATCAACAGGGGGATAAATGGTATCACAAGAATGGAGACTGTTAACTCCAATATCGGGATTTGCTTCAAAATTATAAATGTCACCTCCAAGTGCTTTTGAAGAGCTTTTGTGAGAATCTCTGCATCCAAATAATAACGATTAGTCCATCTTCATCTTTCAAGGAAGAAATCAAAATTCAATCTAGTGAACAAGATAATAATGTACGGTGTTGTGCAAACTGGATGACCTCTAGGATGTCCAACACCTTTTCCATTCAAATTATTGGTTCTTCGACCGAGAGCATTTTGATTGTCTTCAAACACATTCAGAGCTGTCAACCTTGCATGTATATAAGGAAAAATAAGTTAGAGTTCCATAGATAAATAAATAGTGCACAAAGTGATTAAGACATGGTGCAATACCTTGAATGTCATTCACGTACACCTCTTGAACACTTGGTGTTTTTGCTCACATATAAATAAATCCCATTTACATTATCCCGAGACACTTTCAACATTGCATTTACATCACCATCGTTAGCTACTTTAATCAATGTGAAGGCTTAACGGTTGTTGTGAAGGTACTGAATTTCAATGGCTTCATCGTTTTCTATCCACTTCGTTGCTTGTAATGCACTCTGGAACAATGTAGAGTAGTTTGTGAAATTGCTTAGATACATCACTTTTTGTTCACCTCCAATGTACACCGGATTGGTCGTATTCCAATCAAACTCTCCATTAAAGTGGAATACAACAAACGTCTCATCCTCTGACATCCTAAAGAAACCGAAAATAAATTAACATGAGATAAGAACAAGTGGCATTTAGTGAATAAACCCCACTAGACATGGTAACTAAACCTAGAGACCCCAAATTTTATATGATGTAATTCATTTTATCAAAACCATCAAAATGACAAATAAGAAGTGAACAAAGTGGGCCTGCGCAACAATTTCGTACTTAGAAATTTTCAACATTCATCATATTTTTAGAAACTTGCATAAGTTTCTCAGCATTCATTAGATTTTTAAAAACTTGCATAAGTTCTATAAAAGAGTTGTAAAAGGAAGAAAAAAATCTTTCGTCCCATATTCAAGTTTCATTCAGCTTTCACAAGGATTAAGAAAACAAATGAAATAATAATAACATTGAAGTTTCATTTCCACTTGAAACAACTTTTAGAGATAAAGGAAAAATGGAGAAAACAGAAAATTCACATAAAACTAGATGGTTGATACTTGATACAAAATGAAATGCATAATTCAAATGAACCACATCCACATTGACATTGATATCTTTATCAATTGGGAAGTAAGAAAATGCAGATGCCCCAACATGTCAAGGGTTTAGTCCAAATACCTGTTCTAAAGCCGTCCCCTCTTCGAAAGGTTTACTTAGAAAAAAGAAAGCATAATGACTCAGAGTGCTATTAGGTGGAATGCATGTTTACTTTGAGCATTGCAAGTGCAATGTAACAACATAACTGGATAGATTCCATTCAACCATGACAGTCGGATCTGCTATGGGACATTTTTGGTACTTTGATAGAGAATAGCAGATCCTTTTGGCTATTTATAATCATTCAATCATAAAGAATAGCAGATCCTTGCGCAGTATTCTCCCTGGTCTAAGCTCTGGACATTCTTTGGTTTTTCCCTATCCGGAAAGAACTACGTCCTGACAACTCATAGCCTCCTCATTGGCAATGGGAAAGGCATTAGTTGTATTGTATCATCTAAAAAATCTAATCAACCAACTAGAAAAACAAAAATTCACTGTAAGAAGAAATGCCTTGGATACCTTGGAGAAGATATCTTGGAGAAGAATCTTGGAGAAGAAAGGGCTATCTATTTTTACAAGAGAAGGAAAGAGTTGAGTGTGTAGAAATTTATTACCTTGAATACCAGGTCTTCAAATTTTGAGGACTTCCTCTAGGGCTTGGGTTTTGATGTAGAGGAAAAGAGGAGGGCGAGGAGGAAAGAGAGACGTGGAGTGCTACCGGTGAAAGGGCGTTCTTCTGGGATGGGAGATGGAAGTGAAATGGAGACCGGACATGGAATGGTCTGGTCTTCTCCTTCTTCTCCTTCTTCCGTTTCTTCTTTTATCTTTTTGGGTTTCCGTTTTCGTCCCTTTGTTGGCATCAACTAACAAATGGTAAAATGGGCAAAAATAAGGAAGATTTGGGCTGGAGGTCCTTTCCTAATATTATAATGATTTGGGGGTCTCAACTTTGATTACTCAGTATAAGGGAATTTCTTTAGTAAATGTCCCTTAAAACTATTATGGGACATTTACCACCAAAATCCTCTTAAATAGGGTAACCACAGTTGGAGAACCCTAAATATTTATAATGACGGCCAAGGACCTCCATCCCAAATCATCTCTTTTTTTCCCATTTTGCCCTTTTTTTTAATGTCAACATAACCATATTCCCTATTCTCAAGAACCGATCTCTTCACCCAAATCGACAGGAGATGAGAGACGTTGGAATTAACCTCTCACTCCTCTCTTTCAATTGATTCCCTACGACCCTCATCTCCCAAAGGAAAATATGAAGATGCCCTCGAACTCTTCTCAAAAATTCAAAACCGAGGTGTTGTCTCTTTGGAAAAATTCACTCACAACAAGGCAATTCAGTTGGCCGTGAAGTTTGGTGACTTGGAAATGGTGGTCCGATTAAAGAATTCCATGGAGGGGAACCGGATGAAGTAGGATTCGTTCACCTACAGCGTAATGATGTATGGGTTTTATAAAGAGATCCAATTGGATGACTTCCGGAAGTTGTTTAACGAAATGCATGAGAGACAGGTTGCCGGAATCAGGTTGCTTACAATACGATGATTGATGGGCTTTGTAAGGCTAGGGACTTGGAGGGTGCTTTTAGCGTGAGGGTGCCGACGTGGGAGGCGAGTGTGAAGCTCAATCTTGTGATGTATGATACGGTGATTGGGGGACTTTACCGGTGGGACTTGCAGAAGAGGCAAAGGCTATTTTGGAAGAGATGAAGGAGCAAGGATTGGTTCTTGGTGGTGTATGTGATTTAGATTCTAAGCGTGTGTGATTTAGATTCTTTGATAGAACTATTTTTTCTTAATGTATATGATTTAGAATTCTATATCTAGATTAGAAGTGATTGGATGTTTTGAAGCTATAAATGTGGGTGGTATAATGTTTAAAACCATTTATGAAACTGGGTGTGTATCTCCAAAGCTTGTAATGTGTGTTTGATGTGAATGTGAATGTTTTTGGAACAGAAGAATGGTCAAGTTGAATGGGTATTTTGATGCTACTAAATGTGGGTGAAAACAAGATATTTTATGTTGTAAAGGTTGTAATTGTTGGTGGTGCAAGTTGAAAATTGCCAAATCTGTCGACGTCGACAAACGTCTATGTGGATGTCGACAAATTTTCCGTCGATGTCAATAAATCTTCTGTCCACATCGCCGACTGGGTGTTTTTGTCGACGTCAATAAAAGTTTATGTTGATGTCGACAAATCTTCTATCAACGTCAACAAAGTCTATGTATAAATATTTAACATGTGTTGTGCATAGGGGTTAATTGATTCTGCTAACTGGGCATGTTGGTCAACATCGACAAAAGTTTATGTTGATGTCGACAAATATTTTGTCAACATCAACTAATTCTATGTATAAATGTTTAACCTACACATGGGTACCTGATTGTGTTGACTGGAGGTTTTTATCGATGTCGACAAAAAATTATGTTGATGTCGACAAATGTTTTGTTGATGCTAACAAATATTACTCATGATTAAATAAGAAACGGTTATGTTGACATCAACAGAAAAAAGGGCAAAAAGAGAGAGAGAGAGAGAGAGAGAGAGAGAGAGAGAGAGAGATGATTTGGCCTGGAGGTCATTGGCCGTCATTATAAATATTTAAGGTCTTCCAACTGTGGTTACCTTATTTAAGGGGATTTTGGTGGTAAATGTCCCATAATAGTTTTAATGTGACCCTTTTTTGAAAAACAAATGCTTTACATATCATTTAACCTAGTAGATGGCCAAAAGGGACCAACAAAAACAATGAAAGAAAGCCAAATGGGCCCTTTAGACTATTTACAGTGCAAATTACAAATTAGCATCATTGCCAAGCCAAGTATAAATTGAACTAAGGGGATTTGACATATTGGCCCCTCTGAAATAATGTTCTCCCAAAATCATGAGTGAAGGTAGGATAATGTCACCAGAGTCGTTTGACTCTGGTCCCCTTTTTTTTCTTACGTTTTTACCTAGGATCCCATGCTATCATGGGATCCGAATGTAAAAAGTCAAAAGGAAATCACCTAAAAGAAACCAACCCCGTTTTTTCTCTATTTCACTTTTCAACTCTCCCTATCACCATTCCTTCTTCAGTTGTACCAGGACTTTGGACCCTACTTCTCCAACGAACTGCAAACAGAACCCAAATGGGTCCTTCTTCTTCAGTCAACAGATTTGGCGTCGACGAGAATAGCTGAAGCAGTCGGGTTCGTCTTCCTCATCTCTGACTGGCAGCGACCCCTTAGGGGTTTTTCTTTCCTTCTCTGGCTACAGCAAGAAGCAAAAAGACTCATTTCTCTCATCTATCAGAGAAAGGAGGCATGATTTGTTAATGTAGAATTTCTTTTTATGTAATTTGATTCTTTTTTCTGGAGTTTTTCTCTTTGTGTTGATGTTTGGGAAATGGGTTTTATGTTTATTGATAATGAGAGCTACGGGGATTCGGTTCTTTATCCTTGTCGTTTTATCTTCTGGGTTGGGTGTACAAAAAGTGTCGTCTCATTGTGTTTTGGATGAGAGAGAGATTTTCAGGTATTTGGTTCTTTTTCTTGAGTTGATGTGTGAAATTAGTTTCATGGTCTGGATCATTAGATATGAGAGAGATTTTCATAATGGGTTGTTTATCATTTCCCTATCTCTTTTGGTATTTATGTGGGAAATGGGGTTATATTTTTGTTGAGAGAAACATCTCCAACTGGCCCCATTGCCGTCCTTGACCACCCCACACCCAAATGCACAGCAGAGCAACTTCATTTATAGGACAGATAGATCATCTACTTTTGTGAGTTGTTATATATATTTTTTTTTTAAATCCAAGTTACAGATTTTACAATGACTTTGTTTGTGACTTCTTGCCCAGAATTCAACCCACAAATGGAAAGTGAATGCATACATATTCTCATTATCTTCCAATGATTGTGTTTGTCATATTTGCTCACGGAGCCCATTATATGTTGGGTTTTATTTTATTTTATTTATTTTTATGTTTACATGTTGAATCCAGTGTTGGCATAAATGATAAATGAGAAATGAGAAATTATGATTTTTTTCCTTTTTAAATATTAATGTGTGGCAAAAGGTTTTTTTTTTTGTTCTTTTATTGTGTTGCTTTGAATTAGCATGGCTCACTATGAATATTACTCCTTTATGTTTCATTTTTATCGTGGACAATGTCAACTTCCTTGAAGATGTTAGATGGTGAGCTATTGATAGTGGTCCACTTCGGTGGTCAATTTGAGTGAGATAGAGTTCATCCTAACTACATCAGTGGTGATCAAACTATTATCTATATTAATTGTAACTTAACATACATTTCATTGGTCGAAAGTGTCCTACAAGCAATAAATTGGGTAACGTCTGAAGAGCCTCCTCGTATTCAATACCTGCATCAAAATGACAAAGCATTCACCTTGATTGGTATAAAGAATGACAATGATGTTCGGGTAATGATCAAAGCATGTGGAGAGGTGACAAATTCTATTTACATATATCTAAGCAGAAATATCAATGACGGTGTAGATCATTACCACTCAATTTCTTGGTAAGCCATTTATGTTTAGAATTTAGAACAATGATTTTCCAAGTTATATTCATGTACATATTTAATAAATAGATCTACATGCATAAAAGGAATGAACAAGTTGAAGAGACTGCTGGAATTAGAGATGGATATTGTTGCAATGAAAATCCACGTGGAACTAGGCCAAGAACTCATGCTTCTAAACATAAGAAGTCTAAGGCTATTGATCATGAGGGTCCACCGAGTAGAGGGCTGACCACCAGGTTCGTTTTCGTTCCATATTCAAGATTTTTTTGCATTTGTTGTATTTTTAGATTAATGTAATAATTATGGAGGTTGTCATTTGCAGATTATATTGTCCCGGCAAATCACCTATGAATTTTGATGTGGATGTTTATAGGGCTGAAATGGGTGATATCCGTGAATACACTTATCCAGATGTCAATCTCGCAGAAGATGTAGATGAGCATTTCTCGTACCCAACCAATGAGGTTGCGTTTGAAACGAATGTAAGTCATGAAGAAACTGATGATGATATAAATTACAATGAGGATTTGGATGATGTCCTGAATGATGAAAGTGACAGTGATCGCAATAGTGCAGGCACCTGATCACATGATTCTGTCAGATGTGTCAATGGTCTTAGCTACCAACAAGAAGTCTTAGAATGCAACAGACAACAATCCAATGCTATGGAAAAGTGTAATATTGAGGACACACTAGTGCCAGTGGAAGATGAGGGTGAAGATATTATGACTTAAGAGGATTCTGCACGTAATATGTGGAATGGCAGAACTTTTATTGATCGCAACTCATTCAGGAAAACCTTGAGCAAGTTTGCAATGTACACGAATTTTAGTTTGCGGCATTTGAAGACATCTCGGACACAAGTTACTGCTAAGTGCGAAGTTCAAAGTTGCCCATGGCGTATTCATGCTTCAATAGTGGAATCGGGGCCTCAATTTTGAGTTCGGACCTATAATCCTAATCATACTTGTTCAAGACCAATGATGAGAATGGCTCATCCTCAAGCAACGGCTTATTTAATAGTCGATTTCATCAAGGAAAAAGTACGTCTTCATCCTGAATATAAACCGAAGCAAATTATAAATGATGTTAGGTTGGAGTTTGGTGTTGTTGTGCTCACAGGGCAAAAGAGATTGCGCTGGATGCAATTCGAGGATCATATGAACAATAATTCAAGATATTGTCAAATTATTGCGCCGAGTTGATGTGAACAAACCCTGGATCCCATTATTATCTTGATATGGATCGGGGCTCTTCATTCTCAAAATTCTTCTTTGCCTTTGGATCAAGTATCCAGTCACTCAAGAGTTATATGAGGCCATTGATGGAGCGCACCTCCGTGGCAAATATCCAGGAGTCCTATTTGTTGCTGTGACTCAAGACTCCAACCATGGGTGTTTCCCATCGCATTTGCCATAGCTGAAATAGAACATTATGACACATGGGTGTGGTTCTTATCTTGCTTTAAGATCGCCCTTGGTCCATTACTAAGTTTAACCATTGTTTCGGACAGACAAAAAGGCCTAATAGAAGCTGTTAAAAATGTATATCCAGATGCCAACCATTGTTATTGCTGTCATCATATTGCAGAGAATGTGCTTGAGCGTTTTAAAGACAGAGCAATTGTTTCAAAGTTCTGGTGCGCAGCAAAGTCTTCTAGAAGTTGTGATTATGAAAGGTATATGAATGATTTAAGGAATGTGAACGAAGAGGCATATGTGTACATCGAGAATATTGGCAAAGAGCTCTGGACGAATGCGTTTGTACATGCAGGTCGATATGACATGTTAACTACAAATTCAGCTGAATGTACAAATAGCTTACAGAAGGACATTCGAGAGCTTCCTATACCAAGGCAAGTAGAGGAAATTCGTGTAAAAATAATGGATTTCTTCCAACGCCACCGTGACAGTTCACAGATGATAGAATCGCGTTTGACTTCATATTTTGAAAGATCTTTGAGCAAGGAAAAAGATGGTTCTTGTCGACTACATGCAAGGCAAGATGGTCCTAAAGAATATCAGATTGATTCTGGCTATTTTGTGGATGTTGTACACCTTGATTGACGTTCTTACACTTGTCGACAATGGGATTTAATGGGCATTCCCTGCTCGCATGCTATGTCGGCAATTAGTTACAAAAATCGAGACCCATATGATTTTTGTGAAGAATGGTTTTCTGCTGAAACTTACCGTGCAACCTACAATCAAATCGTGCACGCAACAACAGACATCCAACAATGGGAGCATAGATAGAAACATCCAATACTACCTCCACACGCGAGGCGTCAAGCTGGATGACCAAAGAAAAAGAGGATTAGAACCGAGGATCGAGTACGACAAAAAATGACATGCTCAAACTGTAGAGAAGTTGGACATAACCGTTAGTCTTGCAAAAATCCTCCATTCAAAGAATAAAGTGATTTACATAATAGCTTTTTTTGCTTGTCATATGTGTATATGGTGTGTTGTATATAATTCTGGTGCTCGTTTGTTTTGTTGGAAATGGATAAGCGTCTCTCTGTATTTTTGGATTCTTTTAATCAGCAGCCCAAACCCAAAATGCTTAAACTTCTTTCTGGAGCTTGTCAGTCGTCAGATTGGAAAAATGGCTATTAGGTAATTTTCCAGATAATTCTACCTTTTGCTTTTTTATGAAGGTTCTACGCTCTCTTGCACCCTGCCATCACTTAATAACATGCTATTTTTGGTTGGTATGTTTTGCACTCAATTGCTGTCGGTGTCATATTTTTCATATTCATATATGGTTATTTGCAATTTATATTGTCTGCCAATTGAAGTTAATTGCTACCATACTATTTGTTGGCAGTGACCTTAGTTATTGGGCAAGTTGGAAATCTTTGTTGTAGGAGTTGCTAAATCGATGAAAAGGTTGAATTTAAATGTTCGCTTTCTACTAGCATTAAGTTTGTGTTTTGAGACGTGGAATCTAGAGTGTACTCATGCTGAAGCTACTGTGCTAATGCAGATACAGTCACTGAGAAGGGAGTTGAGTGCAGGCCTTCGTCCTCCCCTTGAAACTAGAGTGCACTCGCATTGGTTTGATTGTTTGGTTCTAAACATTGTGGCACCAATGGCTTAGGATTTATTTTTTGTGTTGATGAAGTGGATGAATGTAGTTAGAATGTTAAATGGCACCAGGTGCTTAGGTTTGATTGTTGTATGTTGTAGAAAAGCTCCATGAGAGCTCCTCTTAATGAGATCAATGGAGCTATTGTTTCTTTTAATTCTATTGGTGGGTCTTTTAGCTCCACTTACTTTTTGACAAATACTATGTAATTAGATTGATGTCTTTCTCATGTCCCAGATGCTCGGATGAGTATGTATTATGACAATGTGCAGGCCAACTGTCCACAGAAAAATGAATGAAAAAATTGCTTAGGAATAGAGAATCCCTGCAGTCTTGCCACATTACTCACTGATCATTAGAATCACCTCACTGACTAGTTGTACTCCCTTTATCTTAAAGTTTGGATTTTTCGTCTTGAAAATTTAGTACAAGCTCTAAATAAATAGAAGTGAATATGGCATTTGTTTTTTAATTAATTGGATGTTGGATGTTGTATCCATGTAAATGAAAATGTGTCATCTGAAGTTTCCACTAGTGAGGGGGAAATACTTGCATCTCAAGGAGAATCCATATAGGTTTGGTTGATGCACCTGTGACACGGGGGATACTTGCATCTCAAGAAGCACTTGGGAGCCGTGGTTGTTCAAGCAGATAATAGTACCCCTATGTTTACCTCAACTATTCTGCACAATGATGCTAGGTCAATGCCAATTGAGATGGTAAACAAGGCCTCATTGATTTAACATATGCCCCTCATTAACCCATGATTTCATGGCTTTTCTGTTTCCATATTACCTATGATCTGAATTTTGTAAGTACATATGTATTTTATTTAGAGATCAATAATGACATAGCGTGTGAAATTGACACAAGACCACAAATGCGAAGGCCACATGAGCATCATATTTAATGTTTTGTCGTTGGACCGACATTTTACCCAAATCTGGTGCAGAAAAACCATGCTAGCATGGGATTATCTCATGATATCATGGCTTTTCAGTTTCTATATTACAGACTGACTGAATTGTGTAAGTAAATATGAATTTTAATGGGAAAATTACAACTATGGCGAGGCATTTAATTGAACATTGATACCATAAGGATGTTGGTAATTTGAAGCAAAGTCTGATTGAGTTCATTAGATAATAGCATACATGATGTTAAACTAAAAGATAAAACTATCATTAGATAATATTCTGACTAAGTTCATTAGCCATACATGATCAATTGCATAGTCATGGATAACGAAGAGAATGTCATTAAAAACAATTTAAAAGAAGGTGCTTCATTGATGACAAAGCTGATTGAACATTTCAGTCAACTGATTATGAATGTTAGAAAAACCTCTTGCCACCCTTTCCTCCAATTGTTTAATCTAAATAGACTGATCAAACACTACATTTTCAATTGCACTAAGCCGATTTTCAATAGAATCTGCCTCTGCACCGTCATCTTGGACTAGGGCTTGCTCCACTTGAGGACGTCGACGCACATGTATATCAGACATTGCAAGGGTTCTGCTATCTATTTTCTGTCTTCGAGCGACGGGCATTTCATGGGTGTAAGCTTCGCAACCGACCTCTATCATCAATTTGTAGATAATTGCACCAAACGGAAGAGTGAGTTTCCGTGGTTCATGGTAAATGTGCAGCATTGATTCAAGTATTGTCAGTGGAATGTCCACATAGGTGCTTGTGCTTAAGGAGTAGAGAAGGAAAGCCTGAGGATAGAGAAGATCAGATGAATGGCTTCTAGGCTCAATGTTATTGCATACAAATGTATTGAGCATCCAGTAATCAGTGGTTAGACCGGATATCTTCAAAATAGGAGTATCCAATTTAGTGGGTTCATTACAGAGAACGGTAGCCACCTCATTCGCCTGCATCACAATATTATCCGGATTAGAGAATGGATAGGATCTGAGAGCAGGTCTCCAAAGATTGAGTAAAGTAGCAATCTTATTTGCATCCACATAAAGTGTCTTTCCCCGAACATAGGTATTGAAACCACTACTTGTAACATCAAATATGTTGCAATAAAACTCCCGTACCCAGTCCTCAAAACATTCATCAATCAAGTTCATTAGAATCATGCAATGGTTAAGATGAAGCCAATGCAAAAGCCTTGTACTAGTGAGGTCAAACCGCACAACTATTCTCTCAAATATGACTGTGCGGTTGATGAAACTTGATTTAAAACGTGCAACACACTTCGCATCCTTAAACCGTTCAGTATTGAAACGAGAGGAAGACCCAGCTAGTCGCTTTCCTTTATAAGTTTTAGGAGGCATGCTACACATATACAAATAAACAAATAAATAAGTTGCAAGATTTCTCCTAGACAATCCAACAAACACTTTCTGTGCAAAAAAATCATACTATCATGGTGCAAGATTTCTCCCAAACAATTCAACAAACACTTTCTGTGCAGGTAATTACAAACAAATAAGGTGCATGATTTCTCCCAGACAATTCAACAAACATACTCTTGGATAAAGATGAGGAGATGATGTGGATATCCAAGGTCAGTGGGCCCCAGGGCTGAATGTCCACTTCCCCTTAGCTCTTTTCATGTGAGAAGTTTTTATCTCCTTTATTTCTTTAACTTGATCCTAATACTTCTTGGTTTCTATGTTCTTCTTGCTTCCTCATCACAAATCTACTTGGATAAAACTTCTTAATTCAAACTCATTAAATATTTCTTCTAGAATACTCATTCCTTTTTTTGAAATTCAAATCTTGATAGGAGAGAAATCTTGGAAACTTAGAGAGAGAGAGGGGGAGAGATTTGTGCACTGGTGGGACCCACCTTGGGCATGCATAGGGGTGTGGTTACCTTTATATTTTTTTTCTCTCTTTTCTCTCTTCTTTTCTCTTCTTTCTTTCTTCAAATTATCTCTTTCATGTGCCCCCCTAGTTGCTTGTGACAATTCCTACACAATAAAATAAATGTATCGCTAGCAATGAATTAATTAAAGATGCAATTCATAGGATGCATGGGCCCTACCTAATGCAAGATGAGTTAATGCAATGGATGCAATGGGGCCACAATGCCTTAGATCTATTTGGTCGGACCTAGGGGTGATGTAATATACTAATTATATCATAAATTCATGCAAAATTAAGGGTTTTTAGCTAATTTTCACTATAAATCCACATTTATGCTCAAATACATGAAATAATGGGATTATGATGCAATTGGTCGTAAATAAGGCTACAAATGCACATGAAATGATGGTTGTTTAACCCAATCTTGTAGACTTATAAGGCATTTATGAGTTTGCCATTGGAAACTTGTAGACGCGATTATTTTGCCCCCCTAGTGTTTTCTAATCATCAAAGTGAGTCATTTTTTTATATGAAAATTCACGAAATAATTTTCTTTTTCTAGCAAATCTAGTGTTGACATACTTTCGAGGCCTAGGTCAAAATTTCAACGTTTTTGAAAATGACAACTATATACTTTAAGGTGCTAAACTAGGTTTAATAGTCATCAAATCAACCCAAACTTTTTTCTAACATACCAAACTAATTACCATGCATCTAAGCTTGCCTAACTAACAACTAAACATAGTTAACTAACACTAATCATAACTAATTAGCATTAAACAATGAAATTAGGGTCGAGGTCTTATAAAATATGCCCATCAAACAAAGGAAATGTGAGTTGATCGAAAATAAAAAAAGAACTAAAGGTCTGTTGCGAGCCTGAAACTCTAGAAATTGAGTCCCTTGGAATTTTAAGGACCTACTTATTTCATTATTTAAATTTCTATAAATTTTATGACTTTGTTTCTTCATTGTTAACCACTTCTAAAAACACAAGTCTTATGGCCTATTTGTTTGCTAGAATTATGATAATTCCAGTTAGAGGGTCTTATGAATTCCCCTAAATGTTGTCCCCCTTGTTTCACAAATCCTCAAGTATATAGTAGAATTTTGGAGACTTGATTCTACACGCCAAACATGACATTCTATAAGATTAATCTTTTGGTATCTCGCTCTTCAAATATGGAGATTCCAAATTCTAGGCAAACATCAGTTGACATTGATGTCTAGAATTCCCAACATATAGAATTCCAGCAAAAACCTCCAAACAAATAGTTCTTATATATAGTTCATTAGAACTCAATTACATGAAATAAATGAGTCTTAGAATTGGCTGAAATTGAAGAAATAAAGGTATTGGTCAATAAAATGCCCATCAAATTATCTCCTCTTTAATGAAAAATGAAAAATGAAAAATGAACGCCTGGTCTTCACCGAAGTGAACCAAATCTTTCCAAAGCCATGGTCACATATACATCTCCAACTTATATCATTCACCTCCTACCTCTAAATAAACCATTTTTAGAACCCATTTTTACCATGAAATATTTTAGATATTTAATTACATGCAAAGATCAACGGACTCTTTTATCTCATTCCACACAAACCAAACTTAGATGGAAAATCAAATGGGTCCAAACAAGTAAACAACAATCCCGGACCAATCTAAATGTGCCTACTGGATGCAAATAAAATATTGTATAACCAGTTTAGTCTTAAATCTTACTCCATTGATCATAAGTCTCACCTGATGAACGTTTCATATCAGGTGCTCCTCCCAAATCATGCATCCAAGCCAAACCTAAGACACAGAGTTATATTTATTGTTACTAGTGCATGTGTACCGAACACACAGTTTTACTAAGAAAATTTAAAAAAAAAATATAGTTCTTAAAAAATTCAGTAGAAGCTTCAATATATTTAAAAATCAAATTTCAACAGAAAATGATGATCATAAATTGCAAGGCCCATGCAATATCCAAATGCAGCTGACACTACTTTTTTCCTATACATTTGAAAAGAATAAAACAATGATATAGTGAGAAAAATTAGATCTCAAAAAACAATCGATATGGAATTTATGTAACTTTTTGAGGATATAAATCACATATTTCTTGATATTTTATCATGAATGTGTACAAAGAAATTTAAATTTACTTTATTTAACCTGTCAGGTCGACTTATTAGTTTCCTGGTAGACTTGACCTGCTAAAGTTGGGATCCAGTCAAAAGCATAGTGTTACATCCTATCCCGAGTTAATCGAGATTAACTCTAATTAATTGAGATTAGTGTGGATTAAGTGTGATTAAGGACATAAATGTGAGTAGTGAACAAAATGGATCAAATTAGTCGTACTTGATTGAATTAAGCATAATGAACAAGTTTGAAAGAGATTGACTTGATAAGATGGATTTAGACACAAACTAGTGAGATTAAGGACTTTTTCGAGAAATTGAATTTATACGTATTTCATCGAATATGGTAAACTTTGATGTCAACATGTGTATTTCGATGAGTACAACAACTTTCATAATACATTCGTTTTCATTTGACTTCAAATGAAGCAAGTGGGTCTTAAATTGACTCAAACTTGTAATAGGCATAATATATGGGGGGTGAGTGTAAAATTCACTTTATAAGGATGGTGAGTCACCCAATTTTAGGCGGTGAAATGTTTCTACAGCTGAAGCATTCTATAACATAGAGAAAGGGAGAGCCTTGAGTCTTTCTTCTTCATTTTGTTCTCTATCAAGTGTGTAGAAAAGGATTATTACAAGTGATTTGTGGAGAGAAATGGTGATTTTCATCTTTTCTTCATCATATTCTCTGTTGACACCAAAAAAGTCAATATGTCTCCTCAACATCAAGAAGCCTCCTGAAGTTGCATCCTGCTAAAAATAGGCAAGGCTACTTCAAGCATTAGATTTTGTCAGAATCAGACAGAACCTGAGAGATCCTTCAAGACAGCTAAAAGAGGGGTACACCTGAGGTTTCGGGCCATTCCGACAGCGTTTGGTCTAACTTCACTGCTCCGACAGCTAAACAAGCGCTCCCGGCGGCGACATCATCAAAAACACCAAAACTTTGATCAGAGCCTATGGATGACTCCAGAATGTCTCCAAGGGCTCCATACCAAATTTCAAGTCAAACCGACAACGTTTGACCCTCCATCAATGCTCGAGCAGCAAAATCAAGCCTCCCGGCGGCGGGAACCACCGAAGCCATCACTCATCAAACAAAATACATGAGTGGCTTCAACATGCTTCCAAAAGGCTGCACGTCAAATTTCAGGTCATTCCGACAACGTTTGACTAGGTTTCGATGCTCCGAGAGAAAATCAAGCCTACTGGTGGCGGAGCAACCCGGGACCATGACATCCAAAACGGAGCCCATGGGACGTCTCAAAATGACTCCAATAGGCTCCTCGTCAAATTTCAGGTCAATCGGACATTGTTTGACCACATATCAAAGCTCAGCATTTTCCCCGCAGCAAAATCAAGTGAAGCATCGATGGGACCCCAAACTGCTTCAAAACTCAAATAAAAGCCCATGGTTGGTCCTATCCACTGCTCAAGAAGCTTCACCTCAATTTTCAGGTCATTCCAACATCGTTTGACCTAGTTTCAACGCTTGACGGAAAATCGGCTACAAAGTCTTCGACTTTCCCGAAAAATAGGAAACTTTGTGCTTCGATTTCGTGAGGGTTCTCGTCAAGATTTCTTCAAGAAAATCAAGTCAATAATTGAGGAAAAATGTAAAGAAAAATACAGAAGAAAAAAGGGACGAAAAAGACGAAAAAATGGCCGAAAACGACGCTCTGCGACCAAACAGGCCGAAGCCCCATGGTCACCAGGCGACCCTGGGTGCATGGTCGCCCGGCGACCCTGGAAATCCGGGTCGCCGGATTTTCCGCCGAATCGTCCGTTTTCCGATTCTTTTCGCGTTTCAGGTGTTCTGGCCTCTGTGATTTTCTGAAAATCCAATGTTTGATGCTTGAAAACGACTGATCTTCGTCGACATCTCGGATCCGCCGTCAAAAGCATGAAATCATCACCGATTGCCTCAAGATCGCCAACCGGCTGACCAAGAAAGTGCACTTTCTGTCCGACCGATCGTGAAATCGACAAGACAGATGTCACCGGCCCGCCAACATCAACCAATGTCTGAAATTGCATCGCAATCCGACATCAAACAATGCGTGGATCCACCCGTGATGATCGCAAGAAGAATCTCAAAAGGCGCAGCACGGCCCGCGACTCTTCACATGCCTTGGCAACCACTTAATGACGTTAATTGACCCATTAAAGCAGTCATTAACTCATTATTTTGGACGACCCAATCAGAACCAAGATTCGGGAGTTACAAATCCAAGCAATCATGGCATTAAACCCATGAAACTCCCATCATCATGAAGCATAAAGGTGATTAAATGCCCACTACATTCATCAGCCAATCACAAGCCTTGAAAAAGGAGTTACAAAATCAACTTGTAACTCCTCATCAATTCTTTCATCATGGCCATCAATGCCAATAAACACCTCATGGCTATCAAAAGCCTATAAAAGGAGGTCCATTCCAAGAAGAAAGCATGATGATGAAAAGAGATCCCAAGTGCAAACTCTGAAAATTCAGAAAATCCAAGAGAGAGACGAAGTCCTGCTACTTTACTCCCGGAAGCACCACAAGGTGATCAACGTCCCTTGGGGGGCCACCCCCCCAAGGTCACCTCCTTCTCCAACATGGCCTAAACGCGGCTTTTCAGCCGGTTTACTTGGTTTTTTATTGGATATAGGACCTTCTATTGGTCCTTGTCCTTTAAAAAACTGAGGTTAGGAGCCAAGCCAAAGAATCAAAGCATCACATGTTCTCATTTGAAGGACGATGGCGAAGCCCATACATGACTTGCGACCGTCGATCTCAACGTGTCCCCACAATCTCCTGAGAAGTTAGATCCCTTTTCTTACTTTTCTATTGTAGTTTGTATTTCTTAAAGAGACAAAAGAAATCACAATTCTTGTCTTTCACATTTGATGAGTTTTGTAAAATCGCCTTTCACAACAAACAAATAAAAACGCCTCTTACGGCATTCTAAAAACTTGTCTCTTTTCTTAATATTTATGCAATTTGAAAAGTTAGAAAAAAGGATTGATTTCCTTTCCACTTGTGAAGGTGAATCTCCGGATTATCACTATTCCAAATTCCAAGTAGAAAGTAAATCTGGCATACCCGTACAAAAATGTTGATGCCCGAGATTTTCCCTCCTCCGCCGAGACCCAGGTCAGCCCCCGGGGTGCGGAAGGAGAGGACGGAAGATTCTTTCGGGTCCATCAAGTTGGCACACCCGATGGGACACGTTGACTTGAGAACGTGATGCTTTGATCCCTTAGCTCCTTTCTAGTTGGTGGCCTATGTTGCATCTTGCATCTAAAAAAAAAACATGAGATGGGATTTCAATTGTTCTTTCTCACTTCAAAAAAAATCTGATCTCTTTTTCTTAAAAACTCAATTTTTAGAAACTTTGATCCTTCCCTCTTCGAACTTGATAGCTCACAGAAATGTTCGCAGCTATCGTTCATATCAGGGATTGGGCCATCTTTTCTCTTTGATGAGTTCAATTGGGATTTCAAAAAAAAAACTTCATTTCAAATTCTTTTAAAAAAAAATGATCTCTCTTTCTCAAGATTCAACTTTGAGAAATTTTGATCCTCTCCTCTTTGAACTTGATAGCTCACAGAAATGTTTGCAGCTATCGTTCATATCGGGGATTGGGCCATCTTTTCTCTTTGATGAGTCCAACTGGGATTTCAAAAAAAAAATTATAATTTCAAAAAAAATTTAGTTCTCTCTCTTTTGAATTCAAAGTTGAGAAACCTTGGTTCATTCCCTTCGAATTTAGCGCTCGCAGAAATGTTGAGCCTTTGTTCGGATTGGAACACCATTCGTTCTCTTTAATGAGTTTATAAAAACCCTTAAAAAAAAAGGGGATTTAAAAAAAAAAAAAAAACAAAAACACTAAGATTCCACCAGTTGCGTTCTTTGACCAAAGTGGATTCAAGAAAAGCCTTGTCCAGAGTGTGGAGACAGCTAGACTGTTCGAGGCAAGGGTCCTCCAAACGGGTTCATTAAGTAATCCTACCCTTACCTGGGGGCTGATCTATCTACTAAGGTTTCATAAGATCGAATTGGAAATCTATGTGCACCTTTCAAAAAAAAAAATTCTAAAAAAAAAAATCCTTAAAAAAAAAAAAAAATTTTGTCACTTTGAATTCAGAGTTGAGAAATCTTGGCTCTTTCCCTTTCGGATTTAGCGCTCGCAGAAATGTTGAGCCTTGTTCGGAATGGAACACCATTTGCTCTCTTCGATGAATTCAATCTTGACCTTTCAAAAAAAAACTTTTGTCACTTTTGAATTCAGAGTTGAGAAATCTTGGTTCTTTCCCTTTCGGATTTAGCGCTCACAGAAATGTTGAGCCTTGTTCGGAATGGAACACCATTTGCTCTCTTCGATGAATTCAATCTTGACCTTTCAAAAAAACTTCTGTCACGTCTGGATTCACATCCGAGAAATTATGGTTCCTTCCCTTCTGAATTTAGCGTTCGTAGAAATGTTGAGCCTTTGTTCGGATTGGAATACCATTTGCTCTCCTTTATGAATCCAAATCTGACCTTTAAAAAAAAATCCCATCTCATGTCCTTCCCAAGGATGCGATTTGCAACATTTGTGCCTAGCGGGGCTAGTACGCCCTTTCGGGTCTACTGTATTCGTGACCGACACATTTGTATCTCCAACCTTATATCATTTTACCTCGAGTGAGCCTTGCTTCTCGGTAATTTGAATTAAGGTCTATAATTGCTTCTAGCAGTCACTGGAACGCTCACTCTGAGCCTACCATACTTGCATTTTAGAACAATTGTATCCTCTATGGCTTTTTGCCTTCTTCATCGTCCTTGGGTTGGGCCATGTCCCTTTAAGTGATTTGAAAAGACAAAACCATAGTTGTTCTCCATTTACGATCACCATATTCTTGTAATTACTAATGGATTTGGTCTTGTTTCAGAAGTTTTCCAAAACTAACAATGGCAGCTTCATTGACCATCACTTTCGATGAGAACAAGTACTAGCTTATGCTTCAAGATAAGCCAAACAAGCACAAGCGCCCTGCCAGTTGCCGAAGTGTCATCTCCCTCGACAACTCTCCAAACACCGGGTCAACTTCAACTGCCCGGACCATCGTCTTCGGATCGCTGGGACCATTCCCACTTCCCGCAGAAGACACTGTACCTGCCAAGAAGCAGAAAACCGCCCCGCAACGTGTCACTAAAATGGCACCAAGGGCGAACACCAAGAAGCTTGAAGCCCGTGGCGTTCCCACGAAGCCTTAACCCACAAGAAACCAGGTTTACACCAAAACTTGGTCCCCGAGATCTTCGCCAAAGCAACGAAGATCCCAACCATCTGCAAAGCCAACATACCTGGCCCCTCTCAAGGAGAATCAGTTCTACCCTCTCTCTTACATGAAAGAGGAGAAACCTACCCTCCACCCAAAAAATAAACAAAATCATCATGAGCCGGCTTGCTCCTACAAGCCCAAAATCAAATCCTGCATCGTTAGGCTTATGCAAAAACATGCCGAAGCCTGCACTCCCGCGAGTCGACCCTTCATCTCAACAGGGGCCGAGCTCGCAAAATTCAAGTCTTCACTGCGACAGACAAAGGACCGCATCCAGATCCTGTCCTTGCCAAGCTTCAAAGAAGACAAACTCGGCTGCTGCGCACGAGGGACTACATCCTTCATCGCCAGAGCCCAGCCAGAGCTGACTGAAGCTCAAATTACTCGTCGTATGAGTCGCCGCACTGCATATCGACAAAAGAGACTCGAGAAACAAAGAACCCAGCGTTCTACTCTCCACGTCTCAAACAAATGGGTCGAAAAAGAAAGACCCGACCAATTCGTTGTTGTTCATATGGTTGGCAAAACCAGAAAACGCCAGAAGTCAACAACCAAAATCAGTGTTAGACGTCCAGTGACTCGCAGCATCTCTCGGACACGAACACATCTGGAGGAATCTTCCACTCCTCCGAGCCAAGGACATCGGAGTAACCACTCCTCAGATTCTTCATCCAGAAGGATGAGCCCCAGCTCAGTCACCAGGACGATTTCTTCGTTCGAATCCCGAGGGATGAACGTCTTGGCTACAAGTTCTGAGCCGCCTCCACAGCATGACGATGTAACCACACGCATCCAGCAGTTGGAGCAAGGACAACAGAGAATTGAGACTCTGATGGAAAATTTGATTCTCACTCTACAGCGTCCACCACCTAACAATGAAACCCCTCTGAATCATGAAGATGACGAGGGCAATGCAGAAAACAATGAGTCTCGCGCCCTTACCAGAAAGGACGTGGACGATATCCTTGCAAAAGCAAAAGCAGAGGATACATTGAAGGAACATGGGATCAAGCCACCCTACCCTCTATGGATGGACTCGGTTCCGTTCCCTGCAAAATTCAAACAACCTACTCTCCAGACATATACTGGGAAAGGTTCAGCCAGACAACATGTCATCCATTTCAAGATCCTGACAGGAGCTATTGCGGATCAAGATGCCCTCAAGATTCGCCTCTTCGCAAGTACCCTAAAAGGTACAGCCTTTGATTGGTACTCCACTCTGCCGGAGAACTCCATCCAGAACTGGGCTATGCTGGAGACACGCTTCCTGACCCACTTCCAAGGTGAGGATCATCCTGTTACTATGGCTCAACTCTGCAGCC
Source organism: Umbellularia californica (assembly GCA_028538565.1). Taxonomy (NCBI): domain Eukaryota; kingdom Viridiplantae; phylum Streptophyta; class Magnoliopsida; order Laurales; family Lauraceae; genus Umbellularia; species Umbellularia californica. The sequence continues at coordinate 28,115,407 of JAPQWN010000012.1, read as the reverse complement.
TAAAACAGGGAGAGAATGAGTCAACATATGACTTCATTCACAAATGGAAGGCAATGGCGTACAAATGCTCAGATGTGCTGCCACAAGCGTCGCTAGTCGACATCTGCCATAACAATATGAGAGCAAAAATTCGCTCCATGATCATCGGCAACAAATCAAAGAACCTGGGGGAACTCCTCGAAGCTTCCATGGAAGCTGAAATGGTGATCAAAGACCTCAACAGTAAGAAATCATCAAAGAAAGAGCTAACTGCTGTTACAACCTCAAAACCAAAGAAAAAGGAGGTTCTCAATGTGCAGACTAAGTCAGCTCCTTAGCAGCCAAAGAATCCTGAAAACAAAACTGCAGGTAAAAGGCCTGAACTCTCTGATGCCTTCAAAGAACGTGTAGAAAAGAAATATCCGTTCGATGAAGACGTTGAAGAAATCTTTGAGGCTCTCCTAGCAAATGGCAAACTCATTTTGCCAGAGCCCAAAAGACCGGGAGATGTTGGCAAAACCAATGATCCCCGATACTGTCCATACCATCAGATGATCTCACATCCTCTCAATCAATACTTCGTTGTGAGAGAGAAGATCAATGAGATGTCGAAAAACGGAGTCATAACCTTTGATAAAAACTATGGCCCCGCCTCTGTCAACATGGTGTCATGTCGGCAAACTTCAAAGTCACCGAAGGAGAAAATCACTACTTCATTCAAGGTGATAAAAATGGCTCAAGCGTCCCAAGAATTGGTTCCCTATCCAACACCAGATGAACAACCTATATGGGTGCATCCCGATCTCCTAGATGATGAAAATTGGGAGATCGTCAAAACAAAGCCGACTGCTCAGCAGCGAAGGCAAGCCAAGAGACAGCTCCGCAAGCTCAAACAGCAGCATAAGTCTCAACCAAAATAAGAAGTCCTTGAAAGAGCAGAAACTTCTTCCACTGCTTCACTAGGGACGACGAAAGAATCTCTTCCCAAAACCTCCAAGGCGGTAAGAAAATTCACTCTTGATGATTTCATGCCACCTCTATACAAAAATGAAACTATGCAGGGGGCATCATACTCTTGCAACTCGGTAGTTGGATTCTCTATGAACGGATACGAGTCCAGTGACACTGCCAGTGATATCGATGAGTGGGAAGAATCCCTTGAAACAGGAGAATACCTCTCCGACGAGGAATGGATTCCCGACTCTCATCTTATGCCAGTAATCTGGTATAACCCATTACAGCCACAAGGATCTTGGTCTGATGATGAAGAAGACCAGGACCCTGTTCAAGAAAATGCTGTCAATCCAGCACCAGCAAATGCTTTAGTGGAACCCAACATGGGCAAACCACAAGGGGCAAATGACGAAGAAGATTTGGCTCCCATGCCTAATCTCGAAGAATATGCAAGAATCTTGCAACATCTTGCCATAGAGCAGGAGCAGGATCGCATCAATCTTCATCATAATCTAGAGCCGGAAGTCCCTGAAAATCAGGGGGAACTTTCTCCCTTAACTCCTGAAAATGGAGAAAACAGTTGGATCGATGATCCTCTCACATCTGAGGATGAGTCCGATTCCCAACAATCTACACTGGGGGCATCTCCTGTCAGGATAACCTGCAATGCAATAGCTCAGGAAGACAGTGCCTCTGAAGCTTCCGAAGACATGTACTCCCTAACCGGTAGCGTATCTTCCGGAGCTACATCCTCTCAGGTGACTTCCACTGAGATAACATCCTCTCAACCCTCGTCTCCTGAAGCTGTGACATCAGAGCTCAAACCTCTCCCAATTGATCATCTAGAAGAAACTTCTGCCAATGAAATCTTCTTCAATGAAAACTCAGTCAATTGGTCCCAGATACCCGATCTCACGGGCGATGTCTGGGCTAATAAAGAAAAGTTGCCGGCTACTGTTCAGGACTTGTTCCCGGAAATTGCTCCGTGCAACACAATCACTGAAGACGCCAATGCTGTTATAGAGACGTCCTCAGCAAAGGATCAACCCCTTGATCCTGAGAATGATCTTCCAAAAGAAGACCCTTCTCTAGAGGCTTTTGAAGTTGGTAGAGGTACCCGTTCTGGCCGGGATTACCACAAAAATTACAACCAACCCTCTTCTTCTTATGTAAATCCTTCGGGAAAGCAAGTTGTAAACGCCCCAAGTGGCAATAATAATGAAAATGCAGGCCCGAAGGAGGCTTTCAAGTACGACTTGATTGAGCACTTCAAAGACATACCTGCACGTCTGCACATCCTTGACTTATTACGAATGTCTCCACAAACTCGTGATAGTCTCATTTCAGAATTACAAAGGCTGAATGCGGATGTCGACAAACATGCCCCACAAGTCCTACAAATTGACATGGACTATAGGGTCAAAAAATCAAATGCTCCCTCAAAGGGAGAAAAGAAGAAAACTGAGGGATCAAGCAATGAATGCCTCTCGGTACAAAAAGCAGCAAGTGCAACAATTGCCTTCGACAAGGATGACCTCCTCTTAGGCGAAACAAAGCACAACCGTCCCTTGTACTTTACGGGGTACGTCAAAGAAATGCCAGTACACAGAGTTCAGATCGATCCAGGTTCTGCACTCAACCTCATCTCTACTTCGGCACTCGAAGAGCTGGGCATCCCACCTAGCAAACTGAGTCACACGTCCATATCCATCTTCGGATATGACGGCAACGCTGAAAGGCCTATCGGCAAAATCAGGTTCAAACTGCAAATCGGTGATCTTATTTCTGAAGTGACTGTGTATGCAATAAGGACACCTTCATGCTACAATATACTCCTTGGACGCCCCTGGATACATGAGAATGGTGTCGTCCCTTCAACTCTACATCAGTGCATCAAGTTCATTGGCGACGATGGCCTGATACATCGAGTATTTGCAGACAAAAAGCCCTTCAAAGGCAGAGATGTCCATTTTGCAGATGCTCAAATGTATAAAGATGGAAAGGAAGAACAGGAGGAAAAAACAATTCGCTTTGCCGACAGTCTCCAGAAAGATAAAGGCAAGGCTCCTCAGCAATCATCGGAGGAAAACATACCCTCCACCAAACTCGAAGTAAGCGGCCAAGCTCCCTTCATCGTCTCCTTCAAGTCTCCAAAGCCTTTGGTAATCATTACCAAAGCAAAGAAGACAAAACAAAAAACTGGGGGCAAGTTCACTATCTCCTTTGTGTCTATTATGCATGGCACGGACTCAGAGTCAGATCCAGAAGATGACACAGCATCGAGCCAAGCTGATACTCAGCGAGATCAGCCTGCTCTCACTCCATTGGAGACACTTGCAGACATAGAAGACCCTGCGTCGCTTCCTTTGTTCACTCCATTGGAGACACTTGCAGACATAGAAGACCCTGCGTCGCTTCCTTTGTTATTCCGGCAACTTCGCCAGAAGAAAAAGTAATTTACTTCCACAGATCAGGAGCATCTCCACTGAACTGTTTGCTTGAACCTTTCCAAAACGAAGGTATGCCTCAGCTATCCCTGTATAGTCCAATGGCACAAGCTATCATGAAGAAAATGGGCTACAATGCTCAAAACCCGACTGGTTTGGGAGGTGGCCGTGGTATTCTTACACCATTGGAACCCACCCAGACCAAAAGTCAACCAGAAGATTGGAAAATCCACCTTAAAAAAGGCAAGTCTTCATATGGGTTGGGGTATGATCCTACCGCTCCTATGAGACAGTTGACACCATGGCTGCAAAGTTGCTTTACCGACCAAGCCTCAACATCTCATGAAGACATTGATATCCCTGGATATCTCTTTGAGGAGTTACTCGTAAAAAATCCTGAAAGCTCCTCCAATTGGTATAATTTCTCTGATAATAAAGAGGAATTGCCCGATGACACAGACGAGCGGTTCTCTATCCCAGAAGAATCATTGTCTCCAAAAGAAATACCCTACTTCAACCCAATTCCAGCAAATGATTGGGACCATCTCATTGCAAGCCTTGAGAAGGATAGCATTGAGAAGGATGCTGATCAAGAAGATTCATGGACAGAAACAGAGCCTCAGTCTGAAAATTTCTCTGGCACTCCAGAAGGTCTTGTTGAGTTAGAAGCCTCCGAAAATACTGTGGAGGAACCACCTTCAAACCTTCCGACAGAAGACCCTGTTCAAAAGATAGACTTGGGAACACCTGATAACCCACGTCCTGTATTCATAAGCAAGAATATAAAGGATGATGAGTTGCCCGAGTATATCTCTTTTCTTCGTGAGTTCGTTGATTGCTTTGCATGGTCTTATGCCGAAATGCCTGGCTTGGATCCCAAAGTAGCAGTCCACAAGCTCAACTTGCAAAAAGAAATCAAGCCTATCAAACAAGGCCAAAGAAGATTCCGTCCCGACGTGATGGACAAAATCGAACAAGAAGTTCAGAAACTCAAAAACGTTGGCTTCATCCGCGAGGAACGGCATCCTGAATGGTTGGCCAACATCATCCCCGTGACAAAGAAAAATGGGCAGATAAGGGTCTGTATCGACTACAGAGACCTGAATAATGCATGTCCTAAAGACGAATTCCCGCTCCCCATACCAGAGGTGATGATTGACAACACCTATGGGTTCGAGCGAATGACATTCATGGATGGATTCTCTGGCTACAACCAGATAAAGATGCATCCTGAAGATGAAAGGCATACATCATTTCGGACACCATTCGGCGTGTATTGCTACACTGTTATGCCGTTTGGCCTGAAAAATGCAGGTGCGACATATCAGAGGGCTATGATGAAAATATTCCAAGATATGCAGCACAAGACGGTCGAATGCTATGTTGACGACCTCGCCATAAAGAGCAGAAGAAAAGAAGACCATCTCAATGATCTTCGAGAAGTCTTCCTCCAACTTCGCAAACACAAATTGTGGATGAATCCACTAAAGTGCTTCTTCGGTGTCTCATCGGGTAAGTTTCTCGGATTCATAGTACGGAAAGCTGGAATAGAACTTGACCCTACCAAAGTCAAGGCTATCTTGGAAATGCCATCTCCCAGTACCCTAAGAGAATTAAAAGGGCTTCAAGGAAGGCTGGCCTACATTCGACGGTTCATCTCCAATCTATCAGGGAAATGCCGTCCATTCTCTCGCCTAATGAAGAAAGGCGTGGACTTTGTCTGGGATGCTGAATGTGAAAGTGCATTTCAAGACATCAAAGCATACCTCATCAAACCTTCAGTGCTGGCTGCCCCCACAACTGGAAAACCATTTATCTTGTACACAAGAACTCTCGATCACTCTTTGGGTGCTCTGCTCGCACAAGAAAACGACGACGGAAAAGAAGCTGCTCTATATTACCTTAGCCGCATGATGATAGGTGCAGAGCATCGCTACTCCCCAGTCGAAAAAGAATGCCTTGCAGTAATGTTCGCCGTACAAAAGCTGCGTCACTATCTGCTGTCGAACACAGTCTACCTGATTTCGAGGATCAACCTCCTAAAGGTCCTCGTCACAAAAGCAGGTTCTCTCAATGCCCGACTGATAAAATGGTCCATCCTTCTATCACAGTTTGATATTAGGTATGTACCACAAAAAGCAATCAAAGGACAAGCTCTGGCAGATTTCCTCGCAGAGCATCCATTGCCTAAAGATTCTCCACTCAGGGATGATCTCCCAGACGAATTTGTCTACAATGTGGAAACTTCCTTATCAAATGCTTCCTGGGACATGTACTTTGACGGTGCAACTAGGACAAATGAAAAAGGAAAGCAAATATCGGGAATCAGCATCCTCTTTGTCAGCCCCGACAAATACATGATTCCACACGCCTTCTCGCTACTGGAACCATGTTCAAACAATGCAGCTGAGTACCAAGCCCTGATTGTTGGATTGGAGCTCGCCCTCGAATCCGGCATCACCACGCTGGAAGCTTTTTGAGACTCTTAACTGGTCGTCAACCAGATGAATAAAAAATATGAAGTCAGGAATCCTGATTTGCTACCTTACTACAATAAGGCGCAGTCGCTTCGACAAAAATTCAACATCTGCCATATCACCCACATCCTCAGAGGTGAAAACATCCGTGCAGATGCCCTGGCCGGACTCGACGCATCCATGGCAATCCAAGAAGGGGAAAACATGCAAGTCACAGTGTGTCAAAGAAGGATTCTCCCTCCTCTCAACACACACCAAGCAGTTGATGAATGCCACCAAGTGGTTGGAAGTCGGATATCCATCCTCAAACCTCCGATGGGCGACTGGAGAGATCCGTTCATTGTTTACATCATGTTCGGAATCCTACTTGAAGATCCAAAAGAACGGGTAAGCATCCAAAGACGAGCCCCAAACTTTCATTTGGATATACCTTCAAAAGCACTTTACAGAAAATCTTTCAACGGTGTACTCCTACGCTGCTTCTCACAACAAGAGGCTGAGGAAACTCTCAAAGAAGTACATACTGGTCTTTGTGGAGCCCATCAGGCTAGCCCTAAGCTCTACAACCAGATAAAAAGGCTAGGTTATTATTGGCCTACCATGGTAGCTGATGCAATACAATTTGCCAAGCACTGCAAAAAATGCCAGATTCACGGAGATTATGTCCACATACCTCCAGAATGGCTACATCCAACAGCAATCTCATGGGCTTTCGAAGCCTGGGGAATGGACATCATAGGTCCTATTTCTCCCCCATCAAGCAAAGGTCATCGCTTCATCTTCGCCGCTACGGATTATTTCTCCAAGTGGTCAGAAGCATTTGCGCTCAGCGAAATGAAGACTTCATCAGTCCTTCAGTTCTTGCGCACCAACATTATTTGTCGCTTCGGCATACCTAAAAGATTCGTCCATGATAACGGACCGTAATTCCGGGATCACAGATTCTATAGGTTCTGCGACAAGTACAAAATCCAAAATTGTCCTTCGACTCCATATAATCCAGCAGCGAACGGACTAGCAGAAGCCTTCAACAAGACACTCTGCAAGAAAATGGTCTCTAGTCACAAAAGCGACTGGGGCGACAAACTACTAGAAGCTTTGTGGGACTATCGAACCACCGTTCGAGGACCAACCCATAGCACACCATTCTCTTTGGTCTATGGATGCGAAGCTGTTGTCCCTTTGGAAGTACAAATTCCTTCCTTAAGGGTATCTTTGCAAAATGACATGACGCAAGAAAGCAATGTCAAATTGAGACTCCAAGAGCTGGATAATCTCGATGAAAGACGACTCGAAGCTTTACAAAGCATTGAGTTGTACCAAGCACGCATGGCAGGATCTTTCGACAAAAAGGTCAGGCAACGCGCCTACAAAAAGGGTGACATGGTTCTTGCAGTAAAAAGACCCATAGTCTTTGCCCACAAATCCAAAGGCAAATTCGAACCAAAATGGGAGGGACCCTTCGTCATCGACAAAGTCTTCTCCAATGGTGCATACGCTCTTCTAAACATGGAAGGAGACAGATGCTACCCATCAACGGTAAGTTCTTGAAGCGGTACTACCCTTGAAGACTTCCTCAAACGGGTCAGAGCAATATCTACATGGCTAAAGCGTATTTCCAAGGTACTTGCTCATCAAACCCACCCCTTTTGAAATTTTCATCTTTATGTTGAAGTTTCCAAAAAAACTATCTCTCAAAACAATGCTTACTTTCATCGTTTCTTTGTTCAAAAGAAAAATCAAATCCAAAAATCCAAGTTTAGGAGCCTCTTCCCATACTTGACTAAAATTTTCGATCCTTGAACCCAAAATTCATGGTTTGAAACAAAAATCGGGACTTAGGAATTTTCACCCTAGACCGCCTCGGCTTTTACAACCAAAATGGTTTTAAGTCAAAATTTATGACCTTCGTGTCTTTAAACAAAAATTTTGAAACCGCGGGGAAGCGACATTCAGTAGATACTCGCAAAACCCAAAAACCGGAAGGATGCGAACCCCATTCGATACTTCCAAAACCCAAAAATTGGAAGGATACGAACCCCATTCGATACTTCCAAAACCCAAAAATCGCAAGGAAACGAACCCCATTCGATACTTGCAATTTTCAAAAATCGTGGAGAAGCAACAGACCAGTTGATATCCACAACCCAAATTTCAAAAATCGTGGAGAAGCAACAAACCAGTTGATATCCACAACCCAAATTTCAAAAATCGTGGAGATGCAACATACCAGTTGCTATCCACAACCCAAATTTCAAATGGTTCGAGAAAACCTCAAATTTCAAAAATCGCGGAGAAACGACATCAAGTCAGTACCTGCAAAACCAAAAGTGTTGGGAAAAGCAGGGAAGCGACGCTTAGTCGATATTTGCACCCCAATTCGCGAGGAAACGACATTCCATCGATACTCGCAAAACCCAGCCCGCGAGGAAGTGACATTCCATCAATACTCGCAAAACCGAATGAGCAAGGAAGCGAAATTCCATCGATACTTGCAAGACCATTCAGCGGGGAGGCGACATTTAGTCGATACCTGCATTTTGAAAACCAAAACTCGACTATAAACGCCAAAATCCGGCTATAAACGCCAAAAATTCGGCTATAAATGCCAAAACAAAAATTTTTCGGCTATAAACGCCAAAATCGGCTTTCATGCCAATAAAACAAAACTTGGTTTTCAAGAAACTCGGCTATAAACGCCAAAATCTGGCTATAAAGGCCAAAACTCGGCTATAAACGCCAAATCCGGCTATAAATGCCAGAATCCGGCTATAAATGCCAAAAACAAAATTTTTCGGATATAAACGCCAAAATCGGCTTTCATGCCATCTCAAAATCGGCTCTCATGCCACAAACAAAATTTTTGGCTTTCACGCCATCTCAAAATTCGGCTATAAACACCAAAATTCAGCTATAAATGCCAAAACAAAACAAAAAAAATCGGCTATAAACGCCAAAATCTGGCTATAAATGCCAAAAATTCGGCTATAAATGCCAAGACAAACAAAACAAAATTCGGCTTCTATGCCATTCTACAATTCGGCTTTCACGCCATCCAAAAATTTTGGCTCCCATGCCGCAAAACAAATTTTGGCTCTTACGCCACAAAATTAGGCTTTCTCGCTATCCAAATTTTGGTTTTCAAACCATCAAAAACAAGGCTTTCCGCCACAAAAATTGGCTTTCATGCCCAAAACAACCCTTTGACAAAAGATTTTCACAAAATGACAACCTTTTGATCAAATCCCTAAACAAACATTCCCATCAAACTTTTGCTCAAAATAGTTTTCATCAAAAAATGATTTAAGTGAAAGAAAGGGGATACAAAATATAGTACCAAAATTGTTTATACATGGAGGTACCAAAAAAAAGAAAAAGGAAAAAGAGTTTGTTACAACTCAGGAGCTCAATCCTACATGGTCTTCAACCAAAGGTTCAACTCCTCAAGCAGACCCTTGGCCTTAACTTCCAAAGTTTTTAGGCCACGCTCCTTCAAAATGTCCCCATAAAATGCGGCCGAATGCCGTGACCCATCTGCAGCATGAGGAAGCTCTTCCCAGAGGACCTGCCACTGGTCATGCTCCTGAGTCTTCCTCCGGACATTACCTTCAGCTTCCTCAACCTGGCGAATGAGAGTCCCCTCTTTGTCACGAGCCTCCACAATGGCGGTCCATTTGGCAGCAACCTCTTCCTCTAAAAGATCAAGACGTTGCCTAGCCTCAACGACCTCCTTATCAAGGCGGTCCAAGTCTTGCTTCAGCCCCATGATGGATAACTCGGTAACGTTCTTCTCCTGAACGATCTGCCTCCGAGTCTTCGTGACCTCAGTCAGCTCAGCTTTGACTTTGCTGGAAGGTTTTATAAACATCTCATCAAAGAAGTCATCATCTGGGAAACTCTTGGTCTCAGTCCATTTGTTCTCTAAGGTGATGATCTCCTCAACAAAATCCTCGGCACTTGCGATGTCTAGACCGACTTCTTTGCTATCAGCGAGGATGTCCTGCACATGCTTGATCATGCCAAAACCAGCTTCCAAATGACATGATGAAAGAGTCTCAACCCATGAGCTCAAGACAGTCTTTAACACCTTCCTAGCATACTGAAGGTGCAGTGCAGATGAGGATTCGCCATGTTCTAGTGCCCGACTGCCCACGTCATGCTCCATTGGAAGAGTAATCAATAAACTCTTTCCAACGGAACAAGCTGACTCATTGAAAGTAGAAGAAGCCCCTACTTCTGCATTAGCCGCAGGTATCCCCTGTTCTGGCTCTGAGGAAGACGGAAGAATCTCTCCTGCTGCTTCACAATCTGTCAAAAGAAAAAAAGAAGAAAAAGACAAAAAGGTATGAATATAATCTTATCAAAAATATATCAAGATTATTATTGCAAATATACCTGCTTCGACGATCGGCGGAGTACTTTCTGCCTCTTTGAGCTCATCCGAAGCATCGTCAAAAGTTGCGTCCATAGATGGCTCGAAATCGTCGGAATCCTCTGGCAAGTCAGTTACATGTTAGCAAAGGACAGCAAAAGAAAAAAAAAAAGAAACAAAAGCCAAAGCAAATCATACCAGGTGACGGTTCTGGAACCACTCCAGAGTCCCTGGGCTCTTCCTCAGATGCCACGATTGGATCCGTCATCGCCTCATCGGCAGGAACCTCAGGTGTCACCAGGTCATCATCCTCTGCTAAAAGAAGAAGCAGCGGATCAAAACAAAATCTTTCACAAAAAAAGGAAGGAAGAAACAAAAGGAAAGAAAGGGGATCATACCAGCTATCTCCTCTTCTCTGCTTCTCTTCTCCGGAGGCTCGTCAGCATCCTCAGACACCTCCTCAGCAATGGTGAGAGGAACTTCAAGATCAGAAGGACTATCGTGCCATCTCATGTTACAGCGTTGTCCTCTCCTCCTCTTGCCTCGGCGGGTCAATCTGCTCGACGATCCTGCCCCACTATCAACATCAGGCCTCTCACAAGAGTCCTCACTGGATGGTCTACTTTTCTCAGTAGACTCCATGGAAGCCTTCGTATGCTCTGCCTGTATCATAGCATCGATCTCGGCCTCCTCCTCCTCCAGATGTCTCAGGACCTCACCAGGAATTCCCTGTGCAGCTCCTGATCTGATGATGTCCTGCCCGTTGAGAAAGCCTATCTTGTGCTTCTCTCCAGAAAGGAAGGCCAAAACTTCCTCCCGACGGACACCATCCGATTTGCCAAGACTCTTCCCAGGAGATTGCTTAATATCGAGCTCTTTCTTGGAAAGTTCCCGGTACACTGAAAAGCTCTCCACGAACCACTTCGTGAAGCCAGCAGTCCGGAAGGTGGGCAGCTCAGGATAAGAAATCATGGCGGTAGTATCCTCGGCGCTATAAAAAGCCCATGCAATTCTCCCATCGTGCAGACCTCCAAAACGCTTCATCATACTCGAAGGCGCTCCAACAACGCCTTGAGAGAAGCCAAGCTGCAACGCAAAACGCGAAGGGACATACGGTTGAATATCGACGAAAAGATGTCTGCGGTACACCATCGTACCAACCCGTATGTTGAAGAGCCACCTCTTCTCTGCGTCCGTCAAAGCATAATGTCTTCTCGACCCTGCCCTGGTCGAATCACGGGAGACACCGAAGTCAAAAGCCTTCTTCCGCAAGCCCGGAGAAAGCTTCACCAAAGACTGCCCAATCTCGACGTCCCTAAATCGTCGGATCCTTAAACGGGCAGATAAAAGTGATTCGTGAACGGCTGTCCCTCTAGCCAAACGAATCATAAAGGGATCTTCGTCCTGTGCAACTCCCAAACGATGGAAGCTAGGACAGTGGTATACATACCACGAATAGAATATGTGGGCAGAAAATACCCTGTTCATGGGAAGCCCAAGCCGAACCAGGAAAGTAGCAGCCTGCAGTTCGGTACATAAATAAGAGTAAAGAGCAGGTACCAAAGCCAGCCACTCTCCAAAAGCTATCTGACAAGCCGGAAAAACACAGTGCGGCCTGATGTGCGTTCCATCTCCTCCAGCAAAAACCGCCTCACCCAGCCAGTAAGTGAGGTAAACAGCGAGATCTCTCCGCAATGCAATGTCAGGACAAATGGTATCTGTGCTTGCGAAGAACTTCTTAAAGTCTTCTCGCATAGCAGCGATCTTCTTCAAACTTGATGCTTTAGCCTTGACATCCTGGGCCATGTCATCAGAAGAATCCCCGCTGTCAAAAAAGTTGAAGCTGCAACTTCTCCAACTACTGGATCTAACTTTTGAGCCCTCCTTCTCCTTAAAAAAATCATAGAAGGCGACGAGCTGAGAGTACACAAGCCTAAACTCCTCAGACTGCTCCTCAAGGACGCTGTCAATAGGCATAAACTCCTCAGAGTTTGCCGAGGATAGGCAATCCGGTGATGGCGCTCAGCTCCTTCAAAGAAAAACCAATCTCACCATTCGTCAAAATGAAGGTGTTGGTTTGTGGAAGGAATGACTCCAGCATAGCCATGAAAGCCTCATCGGAGAAAACGACGGTTTGCCGAAAAGCGCGAACAGCGTCAAAAATCTCGGCCTCCCGAAGAACGGCCTCACCAATCCTCAAGGTGTGATCAGTCCATGACTCCCAGCTCGAGTCAGCACTGAAACGGCCACGAAGTCGAAAAGGCTTCACCCAATTGCTGCCGTCACCCCGAAAAAGCCAAGGCCCACCGGTCTCAAGTCGATTGATGGATGATCAGAACCTTGGTAGCCACTGGCTGGCATCAACATGTCCATACGGACATGTGGCTTCTCTGCAAAACTGGAAGGTCCACCAACAAAATCCCCGGTCTTGATCACACTGGTCCTCTTCACCAAACCCGGAGGATCTTCCCTCTTAGGGCACGTGGGAGAAAGGCTCAGGATCGAGATGGTCCGATCAAAAGACGACCGGGTAGAAATAGTTCTCTCCTCACCATCTGCAGTGTAAGAGAACTGAAAACATCTCCTTTGGTATGTCAAGTCGTCGGGGACTGCATCACGAAGAAGAAGGTAGGCTTGAGCACAACGTTCTGATCGTCCGTAACCCAAGGACGGCTGCTTACCATGATCTTATAGAACTCCTCATCCTTGAGAGCGATCAATCGCTGTCTCATCTCATCATGATTGAGGGAATCACATTCTTCCAAGTTTTTCTACACAAACTGGACCTTTTCCCAAGCCTGCTGAACGGCAGCATTGGAAGATCTAGCAGACCGACGAGGTGCGTCAGTAACAGGACCTTTACCCTTGTTCGTTCTAGAAGAACTACCTGCAAAAGATGGAAGAGAAAAGATCAATCAACATCAAGATGACAGAATTCTGCTACAAAAATCCTAGCAAAATTTTGACATGGTTCTGGGGCAATTTCAAAGAAAAGGAAAGTACTCCGAAAAAGACAGGAAGCTTGAAGATGAGCTCAACGTCGCTGCGAGCTCATAGTCAGTGGAGAATTCTCAAAGAAGGCTCGAACTCAACATCGCTGCCAGAACAAGCCAATCTCATCAAACTTCCGCAAAATCTGGAAAAGAGCTCAACATTGCTGCGAGCTTCAGAATCCAAAAATTGCAAAACTTCCTCAAAATCCAACAAGACCGAGAAAGAGCTCAACATCGCTGCGAGCTCAAAATCCCGATACTTGCAAAAGATTTTTAGGTATGCATCATCATACTTCCAAATCCATTTACAAAAATCATGCATCAAAAAATATCATCATGCATTAGATGCTAGGAAAACCTTGACCAAAGTTTGACCAATTCCAACCCAATTTGGTCAAAACCAATCAAACTTTGTCCAAGTCAAAAATCATGTTGGCTTGACCTAGAGACTCTAGCCTTCTATCTTGATGCATCAAACAAAAAAATGCATACATATTGAAATTGCATAGCCTCATTATCATAGTGAGCAAACAAGGAAAAAGAAAAAGAAAGAGAGAGAGAAAAAAATCTTAGCGCAAAAAAAAAAAAAAAAAAATTTAGCCCGCAGGCCGTGGCCCACTGCCACGTGGCAGTACGGTCAGGTCCGTACGGACCTGTCCGTACAGCCAGAGAAAAAAAAAACAGCAAAAAAAAAAGAAAAAAAAAGAAAAGAAACACGCTGAAAAAAAAAAAAACAAAAAAACAAAAAAAGAGAGAGAGTACACGGTTTAAAAAAAAAAGAAGAGAAAACCGTGAAAAGAAAAAAGAGAAAAAAAAAGAAAGAAAGAAAAAAAGTGAAGCACGAAAAAAAAAAAAGAAAAACGTGCATGAGAAGAAAGAAAAGAAAAGAAAAAGAAAAGAAAAGAAAAAATGAAGAAGCTACTTCTACAATGGAGATTCTTGATGAGGAAGAAAACTTACTTGAAGCCATTGATGGAGAAGAAGAAGAAAAGCTTGGAGATCCTTGAAGAAGAAAAAGCACTTCTTGTCTTGGGGAGCACTCTTGAAGATTTCTTGCAAAAAGAAGGTAATGGAGCAAAAGCACCAACCCTCTTTGCTTTTATAGAAGAGAGCAAGCCAAAAGAGGAAACAAGGAGAAAGAAAGGAGGTAAGCGCTAAAATTTAGCTACTTTCCCAAAAAGAGAGATATTTTGAGAGAATCTTTCCACAAAAAGAAAACTTGAGAAATTCTCTCCAAGTAAAGATATTTTTAGATATTCTCTACACAAAAGAGATATTTTTGGATATTCTTTACAAATATGACACTATATGAGATCTAGGCCATCTCCAAAGCCTAAGGTCCCATGGGTTAGCCCATATGAGCCAGGTTTGACCACCTAGGCACTAAAAGTGGCTTTTAGTCTAAATATTCCTCTTACCAAGAGCAAAAAAAAAAAGAGTCCCATGCCTCTTTTGAGTTGATGGGACCATTCAAAAAAAAAAGAGAAAAGAAAGTCTCATGAGTTTCCAAAAAACCAAACCATCCAACCTCATGAACCAAATTGAGCCAAAATCTTGAAATTGACATTTCACAAAATCAAATTCCGGTCCCCTAGCTCGCCACATACAGCTTGTTAGGTCACAGGACTAAAACCAAAAATCAAAATCCAAACCAAACCAAACCTGACCCCCCAACCTGCCACATACAGCTTGTTGGATCACAAGGTCAAAATCAAAATCAAACCCGACCCCCTAACCTACCACATACAGCTTGTTAGGTCACAAGGTCAAAAACCAAAATCCAAATACCCCATGTCATTTTCAAAACTTTTCCTTGAGATGGTACGTGATCCCTCTCACTACCATAAAATTCCCCCGGAAACTCAGAAGGCTATTAAAAAAAAATGCTCAAGACTCTTGGTCAAGTTGGAATCTCTCCTCCAAGTTTCTCTTCGAGGCACATCGACTCCAAAAAGCTACTCGTCGCTGTACCTCGAGGGGGCATTTGTTGACACCAAAAAAGTCAATATGTCTCCTCAATATCAAGAACCCTCCTGAAGCTGCATCCTGCTAAAAATAAGCAAGGCTACTTCAAGCATCAGATTTTGTCAGAATCAGACAGAACCTGAGAGATCCTTCAAGACAGCTAAAAGAGGGGAACACCTGAGGTTTCGGGCCATTCCGACAGCGTTTGGTCTAACTTCATTGCTCCGACGCTAAACAAGCGCTCCCGGCGGCGACATCATCAAAGACACCAAAACTTTGATCAAAGCCTATGGATGACTCCAGAATGTCTCCAAAGGGCTCCAAACCAAATTTCAAGTCAAACCGACAACGTTTGACCCTCCATCAATGCTCGAGCAGCAAAATCAAGCCTCCCGGCAGTGGGAACCACCGAAGCCATCACTCATCAAACAAAATACATAAGTGGCTTCAACATGCTTCCAAAAGGCTGCACGTCAAATTTCAGGTCATTCCGACAACATTTGACCAGGTTTCGATGCTCCGAGAGAAAATCAAGCCTACCGGCGGCGGAGCAACCCGGGACCATGACATCCAAAACGGATCCCATGGGACGTCTCAAAATGACTCCAATAGGCTCCTCGTCAAATTTCAGGTCAATCGGACATCGTTTGACCACATATCAAAGCTCGGCATTTTCCCCGCAGCAAAATCAAGTGAAGCATCGATGGGACCCCAAACAGCTTCAAAACTCAAATAAAAGCCCATGGTTGGTCCTATCCACTGCTCAAGAAGCTTCACCTCAATTTTCAGGTCATTCCGACATCGTTTGACCTAGTTTCGACGCTTGACGGAAAATCGGCTACAAAGTCTTCGACTTTCCCGAAAAATAGGAAACTTTGTGCTCCGATTTCGCGAGGGTTCTCATCAAGATTTCTTCAAGAAAATCAAGTCAATAATTGAGGAAAAATATCAAGAAAAATACAGAGGAAAAAAGGGATGAAAAAGACGAAAAAACGGCCGAAAACGACGCTCGGCGACCAAACGGGCCGAAGCCCCATGGTCGCCGGCGACCCTGGGTGCATGGTCGCCCGGCGACCCTGGAAATCCGGGTCGCCGGATTTTCCGCCGAATCGTCCGTTCTCCGATTCTTTTCAAGTTTCAGGTGTTCTGGCCTCTGTGATTTTCTGAAAATCCAATGTTTGATGCTTGAAAACGACTGATCTTCGTCGACATCTCGGATCCGCCGTCAAAAGCATGAAATCATCACCGATCGCCTCAAGATCGCCAAACGGCTGACCAAGAAAGTGCACTTTCTGTCCGACCGATCGTGAAATCGACAAGACAGATGTCACCGGCCCGCCAACATCAACCAATGTCTGAAATTGCATCGCAATCCGACATCAAACAATGCGTGGATCCACCCGTGATGATCGCAAGAAGAATCTCAAAAGGCGCAGCACGGCCCGCGACTCTTCACATGCCTTGGCAACCACTTAATGACGTTAATTGACCCATTAAAGCAGTCATTAACTCATTATTTTGGACGGCCCAATCAGAACCAAGCATTCGAGAGTTACAAATCCAAGCAATCATGGCATTAAACCCATGAAACTCCCATCATCATGAAGCATAAAGGTGATTAAATGCCCACTACCTTCATCGGCCAATCACAAGCCTTGAAAAAGGAGTTGCAAAATCAACTTGTAACTCCTCATCAATTCTTTCATCATGGCCATCAATGCCAATAAACACCTCATGGCTATCAAAAGCCTATAAAAGGAGGTCCATTCCAAGAAGAAAGCATGATGATGAAAAGAGATCCCAAGTGCAAGCTTTGAAAATTCAGAAAATCCAAGAGAGAGACGAAGTCCTGCTACTTTGCTCCCGGAAGCACCACAAGGTGATCAACGTCGCCCCCCAAGGTCACCTCCTTCTCCAACATGGCCTAAACGCGGCTTTTCAGCCCGTTTACTTGGTTTTTCATTGGATATAGGACCTTCTATTGGTCCTTGTCCTTTAAAAAACTGAGGTTAGGAGCCAAGCCAAAGAATCAAAGCATCACATGTTCTCATTTGAAGGACGATGGCGAAGCCCATACATGACTTGCGACCGTCGATCTCAACGTGTCCCCACAATCTCCTGAGAAGTTAGATCCATTTTCTTACTTTTCTATTGTAGTTTGTATTTCTTAAAGAGACAAAAGAAATCACAATTCTTGTCTTTCACATTTGATGAGTTTTGTAAAATCGCCTTTCACGGCAAACAAACAAAAACGCCTCTTACGGCATTCTAAAAACTTGTCTCTTTTCTTAATATTTATGCAATTTGAAAAGTTAGAAAAAAGGATTGATTTTCTTTCTACTTGTGAAGGTGAATCTCTGGATTATCACTATTCCAAATTCCAAGTAGAAAGTAAATCTGGCATACCCGTGCAAAAATGTTGATGCCCGAGATTTTCCCTCCTCCGCCGAGACCCAGGTTAGCCCCCGGGGTGCGGAAGGAGAGGACGGAAGATTTCTTTCGGGTCCATCATTCTCAAGTTGGTTGAGTTCTTGGAGTTAGAGTTTGGAAAAGAGCTTCAATTTCCTTTCCACAAGCTGTCAAGTAAGTGTTAGAGCAAATTCTCAGTTGTAAATGAGTTCTTTAAACCTTTTTTCCATCTTGAAAACACATTAAATCCGGATTTGAATGATTTGATGATGTTAGGGTTTGAATTGGGGAATTTGTCCCAACTTGAGCTCAAGAAAGGGGTTTTTGTATCAACTTAACTATAAGGCAAGTATAACCATGATTTGTGTTTATATGCTACTAGAAATGATGTTTCTTGAGTTTTGTTGAGTTTGGTTTCAATTTTAGATTTTGATTGAAATTGTAGAATGATTGAATGGATTGTTGAATGGGTTATGTGATAAATAAAAGTTTGATTTTGATGTATATGGAGGTGGATATTGATGGGGGAACAGGAGGTTCCATGTGTTGTGCAAGTTGAGAATGAATGGGAGTGAAAATGACTTCAAAAAGTAGTATCAGGTTGCTGTTTCGGAGACCAAACAGCAAGAGGTCTCGCTATAGCGAGATCTGGGCTCGCAATAGCGAGCTGGCCCAGTGGGCCCAACAATGGCAACTTTAAAATGCCATAACTTTTGAACCGTAGGTCGAATTTTGGACTTCTATATATCGTTGGAAAGCTCTTGGAACGTAAAATCTAATGGTCTACATATCTTAGTGATTGGAGGACTTAGATTGAGTCTAATGAGTTTCTTGATTCAAATTGAATCAAATGTTTTGTTTATGGTTATGAGTGGTTCATAGAATTAGTCTAATGACTAATTATAACATAAATGAGAGAGTTTAAGTAATTAAACTTTCTCTAAAGTATTAGATCCAAGATTGAATTAGGAGTTAACCACGAGGTTACTTAAAGCGAACTAGTTGCAATTCGATGATAAAGATTAGCTTGTAAAGCTAGTTGATTCAATATTTATAAGTTAACTAAAGCTAATATGATCCCAGAATTTATCCTGAATTAAGGAAAAAAACTTATTGATTAACTCAAGGCTACTAATTGTGTCTTATCTCCATGGGTGTTAACTAAGAGACTTTAATGTACAAATACACATAAATTGTGATGTCCATCGAAAATAACACGTACATTAAATGTCTGTAGGTTACACCTAAATGGTTGATATTGTTTAATTGAATTGTTATTTGAGTCTGGCACTACATAGTGATTTCTATAAGCTCATTAGAGCTGACACTGCTGCAGCAGATTATTTGGGAGTGTTCCGGAACTCCGTGGTGATGTCAGATGTCCCTGGCCCTGGCACTGATAAATCCCACAATATATGATTCCTTTCGTGTGGAAAATGTGATTCCTTCCTTTTTAGGAAAATGTGATTTGAATTGAAATGCTATTGTAGAATTGCCAAATGTTAAAGACTCTTATTGATTTGAATTAAATGGTAACGGTATTAGTCTAACATTGAATTAGATTGATTAAATGTGTATTTAGTATGTTAAATCATGTAACTGCTTATACATTGCTGAATTGTCAAATTCATAGTATTATTGATGGCATTACAGGCACAGTTGCCCATGCCGGTCCTTCTGAGGCCACAGCACCAGCGGAGACGACCAATACGGTTCCTCCAGGAGGACTAGTTGAGTGGAAATAAACAATATCATATGAATGTGATATTGAATCGGAATTTAAAGGAAACATTGTGAAGGGAAGTTGTATAAGAATGTTTCATACTTTTAATCATTGCATTGTAATTAAATATGCAAGTGATTAGTTTGTACATGATGTAAATAAATTTTGGTTTCTATAGAGCAATGTATATATTGTTTATATGTTCCACATAATGTGTTAAATGATATCCCTTATGAATTTTTATGTAATTGAAGTTCATGGGAGTAAGTATGTGATGTGACTCGGGGTTAACTCGAATAAATCTTAATCTCGGGTTCGGGTCGTAATACATAGTCAAATTGATAGCCTACAGTTTTATAAAAAATAAAAATAAAAACTAAGAATCCGATGAGCTTACTGTTCTAACCAATTACCATGAACATTATATGTTCACTACAAAATCATATTCTATTAAAGGAAAAAAATTAATTATATCCTACCTAAGGGCATCAGAATAAAAAAACTGAGATGGTGATTTTAGTCTTAACTTACAAAAAAAAATAGCATCTCACACCGACCGTCAAGAATAATGAAGTTATCCGGTTTGTCTTCAAGCGACAAGGATCAACAATGGTGGAACTATGATATGAACTCTGACGGGTAAGATTTGCAGAGCACCTGTTGATCAATATTAGTATTTAACATGTGCTTTGTTTTATTTTATAAGACGGACCACTATCAGGTAAAAAGAGGCAATACCTCTCCAAGAGTCAGCATCTTCTTTTGCTTGATACAAAGTGCTATATTTTATACCCTGTAAGAAAGGGATAATACAAAGTAATCATAGAAGTTCAGTTAGATGAGAGCTCACAAATAAAAATATCCATAGGGAAAAATACTAAAAAATAAAAACTACATATACAAATTTGCCAAAAGAATTGGACCTTCCTTTTAAGAAATAAATAAGAATGTAATCCGGGTATTCTAGATCAACTCTTCTGCTCTGTTCTGTATAGAGGATGAGAGTGATGATCAAAGTAAGAAAAATTCGAAATGAATAAAGACAAACTGAATTTGTTGCAATTCAGCATCAAATACTTATTTTAGTTGTTTACACTTAAAACGATCACTTCATTTACTAACTCTAAAGTTAGTAGTAACGCTAGCATCACAGGCAATTTCTATGAGATTCTCGTTTTCCCTTTAAAGAAAGGCATGATGCTTCATTGAAATATATGAAAAGAAGAACAACAACAACGAGAAGAAGAAGCTTGCAATGATGAAAGAAATAAATGTGTTAGAAAATGATCAAAGTTTTTCAATTTAAACCTCATGAGTAAGAGCAATAATAAATAAATATATTCATGCCCTTGAAGTGCCCTTTTATAATAAAGTTTTTTACAAAAGTTGTATATTAAGAAACTAAAAATTGTACAGAACAACAACAATTTTACAATAGCAATTTATAAGACCTACAACTAAATTGCATTTATGGAATTATCTTTAGCAATCACTAATATCATAATAGAACCAATATTTAGTAGTAGTTATCACATAATCCAACTTGTGAGTATAAATCAAGATCAATACAACTATTATGTCAGATTGAAAACTCAATTATTATAACTAAATAAAATACAAACCCATGAAGCAAAAGGGAAAAGAATATTTAAAATTTTTTTCATGGTAACTTTCATTAAAAGAGAGAAAAAACAGGGCGGACAAAAAATGAGTTTAAGTTTGTACATTTCACTTTCTTATTTATGATATTTTGTCAGTTGCCGTTTTTTTCTAAAAAAGAAAAAGAAGAAACTAAACATAAAGCAATAATGCAAACGAAGTACGTGTATACATGGGATGTGCTTATAAGTTTTGGAGGTCCCTATACCTTTTTTAAATGCCATAATTAATAATATATAACTGAAGGAATATCAAATTACAAATATTTAATGTTAGTGTACAAAAGATTAAACAGTTAATGTTAAAAAATAATAACAAAGGGTTACATTCGTACAAAGAAAATAATCTCATATCTTCTGGAAACCTACCGGAACCCTTTGATGTTCTTAACTCTCAAATTTCAAATACAAATACCACTCAAGTATCTTTTACTTCCACCAAAAAATAAAAATAAAAATAAATAAATAAATAGAAACCATTTGCACAATTAGCATTGTTTTAGGTAAATAAAAAAAAAGAAGAAGAGAATGCTAATTTGGTATTTGAATTATAGCACAACCACCAATTGGCCACCAGCAACAATAACAAAAGTAGCAAGCTAGTTAATACCTTTTGTTGCGACTTTTAAACTGATTTTTAAGCTGATGGCGAAGTATTTAAAGTGCCCACAAAATTGTAAGTATTGAACACCAAAAGGTAGTAAGTAAAACATACTTGATTCCTTTTCTTTTGATTAATTATAAAATACACTATTCATTTTCTTTTTTATTTTCATCCCGTCAACCATAAGGAAATACGAAACATGCACAATTTTGAAGCCTGCAGTTAAGATTCAAGAAATAAAATAGACATATAATTAAAATTATCAGAGCACGAAGGCTATCAATGGGCCTAACTTTGGCCCAAATAGGAATGAGAAAGAAGAAACCAACTCTTCATCATCATTTTCTTAACTCTGATTGCACCCATTTTTCTTACAATGAATATTTTATTGCAACATTAAAAAAATTGAAGAAGAAGACACAATCAAACGATAATAATTTCAGTAGACAGTGCTTACTTACATGTATGAAAACTCCCTCCATTCCAAAAGAAGTTAAGAGTCAATGAAGAATCTGTTAAAATGCCATGTTTTTCCTTACACAATTACTCACAGACGAAAAATCTCATACCCACAAAATTCCCTACATTGAAAATCTTGTAGTATCTGAATAAAAAGAATGTTAAAAGAAAATTGAAAAAAGAAGAGGGAAAAAAAAAACAACATTTGAGTGTGTAGTCAATTTGGTATTTGAATTTTAACACAACCACCAATTGGTCACCAGCAACAATAACAAAAGCAAGAAGCTAGTTAATACCTTTTGTCGCGACTTTTAAAATGATTTTTAAGCTGATGGCGAAGTATTTAAAGTGCCCACAAAATTGTAAGTATTGAACATTAAAAGGTAGTAAGTAAAACACACTTGATTCCTTTTCCTTTGATCCATTATAAAATACACCATTCATTTTCTTTTTGGTTTTTATCCTGTCTTAGTTCAAGGTTTATTATTGAAAAAGCACATGGCATTTAAGTTTTCAGAATTAAAATGCAATACGTACACCATGGACCACATAATAGAGTAAATAGTGCATAGTTAAAATCTTTTGTTTTTTCCACTGATGGAACGCGCTCCTGCCGAGGGTGCTACCGGGGTCGGCGGACGTGGGAGTCCGTCGGGTCCGGCCCTTTCGCGCCCGGGGGGCTGAAGCGTGCATCAACATTTCTTTGTGTGGGTGTGCCAGATTTTCTATTTTACTTGGAATTGCAAGTGGTAATCCGGAGATCAACCTTCGCAAGTAAAAAGGAAATCAACTTCTTTCAAGTTTTCCATTGCACAAATATTTAAGAAAAGAGACATTTTCTTGGTTTGCCGTGAAAGGCGATTTTGTTTGGCATTTATAGCCGATTTTGGCATTTATAGCCGATTTACAATTCTCATCAATAATGAAAGACAAGAGTTGTGATTTTTGTCTCTTTTAGAAAAATACAAACTACAATGAAAAGCAAGAAAAGGAGGATCTAACTTTTCAGGAGATTGTGGGGGACTCGTTCAGATTGACGGTCGCAAGCCATGTATGGGCTTTGCCATCATCCATGCAGATGAGAACAGAGGATGCTGTTGATTCGCTTGGCTTGGCTATAACCTCAGGTTTTTAGAGGACAAAGACCAAGAGAAGGTCCTATGTCCAATAAAAAGCTAAGTAGACGGGCTAAAAAGCCACGTCTAAGCCATTTGGAAGCCCGTTTTGCGGTCGTTTTGAGGTCTTTTTCCTTCGTTTTTTCTTCTGTATTTTTCTTTGACATTTTTGCTCATTTGTTGGCCTTATTCCCTTGTAGAAAAATTGATGAGAATCCTTGCAATTTGGGTTGCAAAGTTTCCAATTTTCCAGGAAAGCCGAAGACTTTGTCGCGCAGGGTTGCCGATTTTCCGTCAGAAGCTGAAACTGGGTGAAACGATGTCCGAATGACCTGAAATTTGAAGTGGAGCCTCCTGAGCAATAAATAAGACCAACCATAGGCTTTTGTTTGAGTTTTGAAGCCGTATGGGGTCCCGTCGCCAGTAGGCTTGATTCTGCCGCGAGGTAGATGTCGCGCTTTAATGTGCAGTCAACCGATGTCCGATTGACTTGAAATTTGACAGGGAACCTATTGGAGTCATTTTGAGATGATCCACAGGCTCTATCTTGGAAACCATGGTCCCGGGGAGCTCCGCCGCCGAGAGGCCTGATTTGGCTTCCGAGAGTCAAAGTCTGGTCAAATGTTGTCGAAATGACCTGAAACTTGACGTGTAGCCCTTTGTAAGCATTTTGAAGCTGCCCATGTGCTCTGTTTGATGAGTAATGGTTAAGGTGGTTTTCGCCGCCGAGAGGCTTGATCTAGCTGCTTGAGGGTTGATGTAGGGTCAAACGTTGTCGGTTTGACTTGGAACTTGACGTGGAGCCTTTTCGATGCATTTTGAGATCATCCACAGGCTCTGATCGGGAATTTGATGTCTCCGACGCTGTCGCCGCCAAGAGCTCCTGTTTAGCTGTCGGAGAAGTGAAGTTAGGCCAAATGTTGTCGAAATGGCCCGAAACTTCATGTGTACTCTTCTCTTGGCTATCTTGAAGATCTTACAGTTTTTGTTTGATTCTGACAAGATTTGGTTTTTTGGAAGCAGCATTGCCTATTTTGGTAGGCTACGGCTTCATGTGGCTTGAAGAGGCAAAGTGACATTTTTAGTGCCAACAAATGCCCCCTCGAGGTACAACGACGAGTTGCTTAACCTTTGTAGTCGATGTGCCTCGAAGAGAATCTTGAAGGAGAGTCTCTGTCTTGACCAAGAGTCTTTGAGCATTTTTTTTTTTTTTTTTTTTGTAGAGTGGCCTTTTGAGCTTCCGGGGGAATTTTATGGTAGTGAAAGGAATCACACACCATCTCGAGGCAAAGTTTTGAAGATGACATCAGGGATGTGGATTTGGGTTTTTGTTTTTGACCTTGTGACCTAACAAGCTGTATGTGGCAGGTTAGGGGGTCGGGTTTTGGTTTTGACCTTGTGACCCAACAAGCTGTATGTGGCAAGTTGGGGGATCATGATTTGGTTTTTTGTTTTGGTCTTGTGATCTAACAAGCTGTATGTGACAGGTTAGGGGACCAGGATTTGATTTTTAGTTTTGGTCTTGTGACCTAACAAGCTATATGTGGCAGGTTAGGGGACCAGGATTTGATTTTTGGTGAAATGTCAATTTCAAGATTTTTGCTCAATTTGGTATATGAGGCTGGATGGTTTGATTTTTGGAAGCTCATGGGGCTCGCAATTCTTCTTCTTGTTTTTTTTTTTTTTTGCCGTTTTCTTTCTTCTTTTTTTTTTCTTTCTCCCCCTTCTTTTTTTTAGAAAGTTTCTTTTTTTTTTGTTCTTTTCTTTCTCCCCTTTTTTTTTTGAGAAAGTTTCTTTTTTTTTTTTGCTCATCATGATAATGCGTTTTTATGCAAATCTAGATGTTCATGCATGTACTTTTTGTAGATTGAATTTGAGAGCATGATAGCATACCTGAAAATCTTTGCAAATTTGGGAATTTGGAGCTCGCAGCGATGTTGAGCCCTTCTTGATTTTGCGGAGATTTTGAGGTTTCGAAAGTTTGGAGTTTCGGAGCTCGCAGCGATGTTGAGCCCATCTTCAAACTTTCTATTTCTTTCGGGTTATTTCCCTTTTCTTCGGAATTGCCCTGGAACCATGCCAAAATTTCGCCAGATTTTCTTTTAGCGAAATCCTGTCATTTTGATGATGATCTTTTTTTTTTCTTTTCCAACCTTTGCAGGTGGTTCCTCCAGAACGAACAAGGGTAAAGAGCCTGCTACAAGCGTACCTCGTCGATCCGCCAGATCTTCTAATGTGGCCGTTCAGCAGGCCTGGGAGAAGGTCCAGTATGTTGAGAGAAACTTGGAAGAGTGCGACTCTCTCAACAGAGATGAGATAAGGCAACAACTGATCGCTCTCAAGAGTGAGGAATATTATAAGATCATGGTAAGCAACCGTCCTTGGGTTATGGACGATCTGAGGGTTTTGCCCAAGCCTACCTTCTTCTTTGGAGATGCAGTCCCTGACGACGTGACATACCAGAGGAGGTGTTTTCAGTTTTCTTACACAGCTGATGGTGAGAAGAGAACTGTGGTTACCCGGTCAACGTTTGATCGTACTATCTCGATCATGAGCCTTTCTCCCACGTGCTCTAAGAGGGAAGATCCTCCAAGCTGGGTGAAAAGGACCAACGTGATCAAGACCGGGGTTTTTGTTGGCGGTCCCTCCGGATATGCGGAGAAGTCGCCTGCCCAAATGGACATGTTGATGCCAGCCAGCGGCTATCAGGGCTCTGATTATCCATCGGTCGATTTGGGACCGGTGGGCCTTGGCGTTTTTAGCGGTGACGGCGGCAATTGGGTGAAGCCTTTTCGACTTCGTGGCCGTTTCAGTGTTGACTCCGATTGGAAGTCGTGGACTGATCGCGTCCTGCTGATTGGTGGCACCATTTTGAAGGAAACCGGGATATTTGATGCAGTCCACGCTTTTAGGGAGACTGTGACTTTTTCCGATGATGCCTTCATGGCTATGTTGGAGTCTTTCCTCCCTCAGACCAATACCTTCGTTGTCACGAACGGTGAGATTGGTTTTTCTCTGAAGGAGCTGAGCGCCATTACTGGATTGCCCATCCTTGGCAAACTCTATGAGGAGTTCATGCCTATTGACAGCGTCCTTGAGGAGCAGTCAGAGGAGTTCAGGCTTCTGTATTTTCAACTCGTCGCCTTCTATGACCTTTTGAAGGAGAAGGAGGGCTCGAAAGTCAGGTCCAGCAGTTGGAAGAGTTGTGGCTCTTCGTTTCCTAACTTCTTTGACGGTGGAGAACCTTCTGATAGCATGACCGGGAAGACAGGAAGAAGACTTCGGCCATGCAGGAAGAGTTGATGGGTTTCTTCGTGAGCACAGATGCCATTTGTTCTGACATTGCACTGCGGAGAGATCTTGCTGTTTACCTCACTTTTTGGCTAGGTGAGGCTATTTTTGCTGGAGGAGATGGAACACACATCAGGCCGCATTGTATTTTTCTGGCTTGTCAGATGGCGTTTGGAGAGCGGCTTGCTTTGGTGCTTGCTCTTTACTCCTACTTGTGTACCGAACTGCAGGCTGCTGCTTTTTTGGTTCGGCTTGGGCTCCCTATGAATAGGGTATTTTCAGCCCATATCTTTTATTCGTGGTTTGTATACCACTGTCCTGGCTTCCACCAGCTGGGTACTGCACAGGATGATGATCCTCTGATGATTCGATTGGCTAAGGGAAAAGCCGTATCCGAATCACTTTTGTTTGCCCGCATGAGGATCCGACGGTTCAGGGACGTCGAGATGGGGCAGTCTTCAGTTAAGCTTTCTCCGGAGTTGCGGAAGAAGGCTTTTGATTTTGGTGCCTCCCGAGACTCTACCAGAGCAGGGTCGGGAAGGCATTACTCCTTGACCAATGCAGAGAAGGAGTGGCTTTTCAGCATACGAGTCGGCACGATGGTGTACCGTAGACATCTTTTCGTCGACATCCAGCCGTATGTACCTTCTCGCTTTGCAGTTCAGTTGGGCTTCTCTCAAGGCGTTGTTGGAGCGCCTTCGAGTATGGTGAAGCGTTTTCGAGGTTTGCAGGATGGCAGAAATGCATGGGCTTTTTATAGTGCTGAAGACACAACTGCCACGATTTCTTATCCTGAGCTGTCGACTTTCCAAACTGTCGGCTTCACGAAGTGGTTCGCGGAGAGCTTTTTGGCATATCGGGGGCTTTCCAAGAAGGAGCTTGATGTAAAGCTGTCTTCGGGGAAAGGTACTGGAAAGTCGGATGGCGTCCGGCGAGAGGAAGTTGGGGCCTTCCTTTCTGGAGAGAAGCACAAGATAGGCTTTCTCGGTGACCAGGGCGTCATTGGTTCTGAAGCTATTCGGGAAGTACCTGATGAGGCTTTGGAGCAGCTAAAACCGGAGGAAGCTGAGCTCGACGCTTGGATGCAAGTGGCACAGAGGCGAGCTTCCATGGAGTCTACTGGCAAGAGCAGACCATCCAGTGAGGAGTCAAGTGGGAGACCTGACTCTGACAGTGGGGCAGGATCTTCTAGGAAGCGAGCCCACAGAAGTAAGAGGAAGAGGAGTCAGCGTCACACGGGGCGGGACGAAGACTCTCCTGATGTGGAAATCCCTCTCACTGTCAATGAGGAGGTGCCAGGGGAAGCTGACGAACCTCCGGAGAAGAGGATTCGGGAAGAAGAGACCATCGGTGAAGGTATGATTCTTCCTTTTTCTTTTTCTGCTTCTTTCATGGGGCTTTCCATGTTCTGATTTGTTTTCTCACCCTGCTGCTGCTTTTTTTTTAGTAGAGGATGAAGACTTGGCGATGCCTGAGGTTCCGACCGATGAGGCGGTGATGGAGCCGGTTATGGCATCTGAAGAAGAACCGAGGGACTCTGGAATGATTCCAGAATCTCCAATTGGTATAACTTCCTTCGCTTTCTCTTTTTTTTTTTTTTTTGCCTGCGACTTGATTTGCTAACATTTTTCTTGTCAGCTGACTTGCCACAGGATTCCGATGACTTTGAACCATCAATGGACGCAAATGTTGATGATGCTTCCGATGAGTTCATGGAGGAAGAGAGTGTTCAGCCAGTCGTCAAAGAAGGTACTTTGTAGTGATGACCCTGATGATTTTTTTTAACAGGATCATATTCATACCTTTTTGTGTTTCATTTACAGGTTTTGAAGTGACAGAAGAGAGTCCATCGCTTTCTTCAGAACCAGAGCAAGGGATGCCAGAGGTCGATCCGGAGGTAGAGATTCCTACAACCAGTTCTGACGCGATAGAGGAGATACCTCGTGCTGAGATTCCTTCTCCAGTGGCTCCAAGTGGAAAGAGTTCTTTTGTTACTCTTCCAATGGGACATGACATGAGCAGCCGATCAACGGAGAAGGGTGAATCTTCATCCAGTTCGTCTCTTCAATTTGCGAAGAAGGTGCTGGCTCGGGTTTTGAGTTATTGGATCGAGACTCTCTTTTCTGGACACCTGGATGCCAGATTTGGCATGATCCCACATGTACAGGAGATTCTCACTGATACCAAAGAGGTTGGTCTGGATGTCACAGGTGCCAGGGCGATCGTTGATAGGATCATTGCACTGGGTGACAAGTGGTTTGAGACCATGGATTTCCCTGACGACCAATTCTTCAAGGAGATGTTCTTGGACCCTGCTGATAAGGCTAAGTCTGACCTGAATGAGGCTACACAAAGCAAGAAGCAGCTAGTTCGGGAGAAGAACTTGGAAGAGCTAGCCATCATCGGATTGAGGCATGACCTTAACGTCCTTGATAGGGAAGTTAAGGAGGCCAGGAAACGTCTTGAGCATTTGAAGGCGCAAGTCGCTGCCAAGTGGGCTGCTATAACAGAGGCTCGTGACAGGGAGAGTGCTCTGATTCGCAGGGTTGCAAATGCCGGTCAAGTTCTCGAGAGGAGGACTCTAGAAAACGAACAATGGCAAACTGCTGGGGAAAAGCTTCCTGGTGTAAAAGAAGGGTTACGGCATTCGCCAGCATCTCATGGCAAGTTCCTGAAGAAGCGTGCCTTGGAAATTCTGACAGCTGAGGCCAAAAGTTTGCTTGAGGAGCTGAAGCTTTGGCTGGAGACCATTTTTGGCTGAGCTCCTGATTTTTTTTTTTTTTTTTGAAGCAGAAACTACTCTTCTTTCTTTTGGTACCACATGTATATATTTTTTTTTTGGTACTTTTTTTTGCAGTGCTTGTGAACACTTTTTTTTTTTTTTTTTGGTACCACATGTATTTTTGGTACTCTTTGCAAGTACTCATTCTACAAAAGTTACTTTTTTTTTTGTTTTCCCTACGCTCACTTAAATCTTTTTGTGATGAAAGTAATTGCTAAATGGGATTTGATCAAAAGCTTTGTCATTTTGTGAAAATCTTTTGTCAAATGATTGTTTTGGTAGGGGAAACGAATTTGGCATGAAAGCCGGATTTTTGTGGCATTTACAGCCAGTTTGGTGGCATTGATAGCCAATTTGTGGCATTTATAGCCGGTTTGGTGGCATTGATAGCCGGGTTTTTTTAAAGCCAAGTTTTGGTTTGTCGGCGTGAAAGCCAA
This sequence comes from Umbellularia californica, assembly GCA_028538565.1. Lineage (NCBI taxonomy): Eukaryota > Viridiplantae > Streptophyta > Magnoliopsida > Laurales > Lauraceae > Umbellularia > Umbellularia californica. The sequence continues at coordinate 28,085,742 of JAPQWN010000012.1, read as the reverse complement.
TTTTTTGTGGCATTGATAGCCGGTTTGTGGCATTTATAGCTGGTTTATACATGAGAGTCAGGTTTTTTTTTTTGTGGCATTTATAGCCGATTTGGTGGCATTGATAGCCGGTTTTGGCAAAAGAGCCAGGTTTTTGGTTTTCAAAAATGCAAGTATCGACTAAGAGTCGCCTCCCTGCTGAATGGTCTTGCAAGTATCGATGGAATGTCGCATCCTTGCTCATTCGGTTACGAGTATCGATGGAATTTCACCTCCTCGTGGATTTGGGTGCAAGTATCGATGGAATGTCGCATCCTTGCTTTTCAAAAATTTTGTTTTGCACGTACTGACTTGATGTCGTTTTCCCCTTGATTTTTGAAATTTGCGGTTTTCTCGAACCTTTGGGTTGTGGATATCAAAACATTGCATCTCCACGATTTTTAGGTTTTTTCGAACCTTTTTTGAAATTTGGGTTGTGGATATCAACTGATATGTTGCGTCTCCACGGTTTTTGGATTTTGCAAGTATCGACGAAATGTCGCTTCCCTGCGATTTTGGGTGCAAGTATCGATGGAATGTCGCATCCTTGCTTTTTTTCAAAAATTTTGTTTTGCGGGTACTGACTTTGATGTCGTTTCCCCACGATTTTTGAAATTTGCGGTTTTTTCGAACCTTTGGGTTGTGGATATCAACTGATATGTTGCGTCTCCACGGTTTTAGGTTTTTTCGAACCCCTTTTTTTTGAAATTTAGGTTGTGGATATCAACCGATATGTTGCGTCTCCACAGTTTTTTTTTTGTTTGGGTTTGCAAGTATCGACGAAATGTCGCTTCCCTGCGAGTTTGGAAGTGTTGAACGTGGTTCGTATTCTTCCGATGGGTGCGAGTATCGACTAAGCGTTGCTTCCCCGTGGTTTTTTTTTTTTTTTTTTGAAAAACCATTTTTTTTTGTTTAAAGACACAAGGGTCGTAAATTTTGACCTAAAACCATTTGGCGGTAAAAGGAAGGGTGGACTAGGGTGGAAATCCCTGAATCCGGATTTTCATTTCAAACCATGAATTTTGGGTTCAAGGATCGAAAATTTTGGTCAAGTCTTGGAGGGGCTCCTAAACTTGGATTTTTTTTTTTTGAACAATGAAACAATGAAAGTAAGCATTGTTTTTTGAGTTTCTTTAGAAATTTCGACATTTTGATATGAAAATTCTAAAGGTGTGGGTTTAATGAGCAAGTACCTGAAAATAGGCTTTTGTCGTGCAGGCATTGCTCTTACCCAGTTGGGTAAGTCTTCAAGGGTAGTACCGCTTTAAGAACTTGCCATTGTTGGGCAGCATACACCTGTCGCCTTCCATGTTTAGGAGGGCATATGCGCCGTTGGAGAAGACCTTGTCGATGACGTAGGGTCCCTCCCATTTTGGCTCAAACTTGCCTTTGGACTTGTGAGCGAAGACCATTGGTCTTTTTACCGCAAGAACCAAGTCACCCTTTTTGTAGGCGCGTTGACTAACCTTTTTGTCAAAAGATCCTGTCATGCGTGCTTGGTAAAGTTCAATGCTTTGTCGAGCTTCGAGCCGTCTCTCGTCGAGATTGTCCAGCTCATGGAGTCGCAATTTGACATTGCTTTCTTGAGTCATGTCATTTTGTAGAGATACCCTCAGGAATTTGTACCTCTAGGGGCACGACAGCTTCGCATCCATAGACCAAGGAGAATGGTGTGCTATGGGTTGGTCCTCGAACAGTGGTTCGATAGGCCCACAAGGCTTCAGACATCTTGTCGCTCCAGTCTCTTTTGTGACTAGAGACCATTTTCTTGAGGATTTTGCAGAGTGTCTTGTTGAAGGCTTCTGCTAATCCGTTTGCTGCCGGATTGTATGGAGTCGAAGGACTGCTTTGAATTTTGTATTTGTCGCAGAACCTGTAGAATCGATGATCCCGGAATTGTGGTCCGTTATCATGGACGAATCTTTTAGGTATGCCGAAACGACAAATGATGTTGGTGCGTAGGAATTGAATGACTGATGAGGTCTTCATTTCGTTGAACGCAAATGCTTCTGACCACTTGGAAAAATAATCCGTTGCGGCGAAGATGAAGCGATGACCTTTGCTTGAAGGGGGAGAAATAGGACCTATGATGTCCATACCCTAGGCTTCGAAAGGCCATGAGATTGCTGTAGGATGCAGCCATTCTGGAGGCATGTGAATGTAGTCTCCATGAACTTGGCATAGCTGGCAGCGTTTGGCAAATTGCATTGCATCAGCTACCATGGTAGGCCAATAGTAACCTAACCTTTTTATCTGATCATAGAGCTTAGGACCTGCCTGATGGGCTCCACAAAGACCAGCATGAACTTCATTAAGTGTTTCTTCGGCCTCTTGTTGTGACAAGCAGCGTAGAAGTACTCCGTTGAAGGATTTCCTGTAAAGGATTTTTGAAGGAATATCCAAATGAAAGTTTGGGGCTCGCCTTTGGATACTTACCCGTTCTTTTGGATCTTCAGGTAGGATTCCGAACATAGTGTAATCAATGAACGGATCCCTCCTGTCGCCGATTGAAGGTTGAAGGATAGAGATCCGACTTCCAACCACTCGGTGGCATTCAGCAACTGCTTGGTATGTGTTAAGAGGAGGGAGGATCCTTCTCTCGCACACTGTGATTTGTATGTTTTCCCCTTCCTGGATCGCCATTGATGCGGCAAGTCCGGCCAGGGCATCTGCACGGATGTTTTCACCTCTACGAATGTGGGTGATGTGACAGATGTCAAACTTTTGCAGAAGCGATTGTGCCTTGTTGTAATAAGGCAGCAGATCGGGCTTCCTGACTTCATATATCTGATTCATCTGGTTGACGATCAGTTGAGAGTCTCCAAAGACTTCCAGCATAGTGATACCGGATTCGATGGCGAGTTCCAATCCTAGGATCAGAGCTTGGTATTCAGCTGCATTGTTTGTGCATGGTTCCAGTAGCGAGAAAGCATGTGGAATCATGTATTTGTCGGAGCTAACAAAGAGGATGCCAACTCCCAAGATCAGCTTTCTTTTTTCATTTGTCCTGGTTGCACCGTCAAAGTACATGTCCCAGGAGGCATTTGGTGAGGCAGTCTCCACGTTGTAGACAGGTTCGTCTGGGAGATCATCTCTGAGTGGAGAATCTTTAGGCAATGGATGCTCTGCGAGAAAGTCTGCTAGAGCTTGGCCTTTGATTGCTTTTTGTGGTACATACCTAATATCAAATTGTGACAAGAGGATGGACCATTTTGCCAGTCGGGCATTGAGAGAACCTGCCTTTGTGACAAGGACCTTCAAGAGGTTGATCCTCGAGACCAGGTAGACTGTGTTGGAAAGCAGATAGTGACGTAGCTTTTGTACGGCGAACATCATTGCAAGGCATTCCTTTTCGACTGGAGAGTAGCGATGCTCTGCACCTACTAGCATGCGGCTGAGGTAGTATAGAGCAGCTTCTTTTCTTTCATCATTTTCTTGTGCAAGCAGAGCACCCAGAGAGTGATCAAGGGCTCTTGTGTACAAGATGAATGGTTTCCCAGTGGTAGGAGCAGCTAACACTGGCGGTTTGGTTAGGTATGACTTGATATCTTGAAATGCGGCTTCACAGTCAGCATCCCAGACAAAGTTTACACCCTTTTTCATCAATCGAGAGAATGGACGACACTTCCCCGAAAGATTGGAGATGAACCGTCTGATGTAGGCCAATCTCCCTTGAAGCCCTTTTAGTTCCCTTAAGGTTCTTGGAGGGGGCATTTCTAGAATAGCCTTGACTTTGATGGGGTCAAGTTCTATTCCGGCTTTCCGAACTAGGAATCCAAGGAACTTACCCGACGAGACGCCGAAGAAGCATTTCAGAGGATTCATCCGCAGTTTATGTTTGCGAAGTCGGAGGAAGACTTCTCGAAGATCTTTGAGATGGTCTTCTGTTCTTTTGCTTTTGACGGCGAGGTCATCAACGTAACATTCGACCGTCTTGTGTTGCATATCTTGGAATATTTTCATCATAGCCCTCTGATATATGGCACCAGCATTTTTCAGACCAAATGGCATAACAGTATAGCAATATACGCCAAATGGAGTCCGAAATGATATGTGTTTTTCATCCTTGGGATGCATCTTTATCTGATTGTAACCAGAGAAGCCATCCATGAATGTCATTCGCTTAAATCCGCAGGTATTGTCAATCATTACCTCCGGTATGGGGAGCGGGAATTCATCTTTAGGGCAAGCGCCATTCAGGTCTCTATAGTCAATACAGACCCTGATCTGCCCAGTTTTCTTTGTCACGGGGACAATGTTGGCCAACCATTCTGGATGTTGTTCCTTACGGATGAAGCCGACGCTTTTGAGCTTTTGAACTTCTTGTTCAATTTTATCCATCACATCTGGACGGAATCTTCTTTGGCCTTGTTTGACAGGCTTGATTTCTTCTTGAAGATTGAGTTTGTTGACTGCTACTTTGGGGTCTAAACCAGGCATTTCAGCGTAGGACCATGCAAAGCAATCAACGAACTCACGAAGAAAAGTGATATACTAGAGTAACTCATCATCCTTTATATTCTTGCTTATGAATACAGGACGTGGGTTATTTGGTGTTCCCAAGTCTATCTTTTCAACAGGATCTTCTGTTAGAAGGTTCGAAGGTGGTTCCTCCACAATATTTTTGGAGGCTTCCAGCTCAACAAAACCTTCTGGGATTCCAAGGGCATTTGTAGACCGAGGGTTTGTTCCTTTCCACGGGTCTTCTTGATTGGTGATCTTCTCAAGGCTTGCTATGAGATGGTCCCAATCGCCTGTTGAAACTGGGTCGAAGTAAGGTACTTCTTTTGGAGACGAGGGCTCTTCTGGGTCAGAATAGCACAAGTCTGTGTTATCGGACGATTCCTCTTTATCATCAGATAAATCGTACCAATTGGATGAGCTTCCTGGATCTTTGTCAGGTAACTCTTTAAAGAGATATCCAGGGAGATCGATGTCTTCGTGGACTTGAGATATTGAGGCTTGGTCGGTAAAATGACTTTTAAGCTTTTGTGTCAACTGTCTCAGAGGAGTGTCGGGATCATACCCTAACCCATATGAAGACTTTTCTACATGACCGTAGAGTCTCCAATCTTCCAGCTGGCTTTTGGTCAAGGCGGGCCCCAATGGCGTGAGAATACCGCGTCTTTCTCCCAAACCGACTGGGTTTTGAGCGTCATAGCCCATTTTCTTCATAATTGCTTGTGCCACAGGACTATATAGAGATAGCTGAGGCATACCTTCATTTTGGAAAGGTTCCAGCATGGAGTTTAATGAAGAAGCGTCCGATCTATGGAAGAAGATCGGCTTTTTCTTTGGTGATGTTGCCGGAACAACAAAGGAAGCATAAGTAGGATCTTCTATGTTAGCAGGTGTCTTCATCGGAGTGAGAGCAGGCTGAATTTGTTGAGTGTCAGCTTGGCTTGACGAGGTGTCGTCTTCTGGCTCTGAGTCTGAATCCGTGTCTTGCTTGATAGACACGAAAGGGACAACAAATTTGCCCCCAGGCTTTTGCTTTGCCTTCTTCACTCTGGTTGTGATGACCAAAGGTTTTGAAGATTTGAGGGAGATGACGAAGGGAGGTTGACTGCTCTCTTCGGATTTACCGGAGTGTTTGTTTTCTTCCGGTGATTTTTGAGGAGCCTTGCCTTTATCTTTCTGGAGATTTTCAGCAAAGGGTGCTATTTCCTCTTTTTCTTCTTTTTCGCCTTCATACATTTGGGAGTCTGCGAAGTGGACTTCTTTACCTTTGAAGGGTCTTCTGTCTGCAAACACTCGATGTACCATGCCGTCGTCGCCGACGAACTTGATGCATTGATGTGGAGTTGAAGGGACAACACCATTCTCGTGTATCCAGGGGCGTCCGAGAAGGATGTTGTAGCATGAAGGGGTTTTTATTGCATACACAGTGACTTCAGAGATAAGATCACCGATCTGCAATTTGAACCTGATTTTGCCGATAGGCCTTTGAGTACTCCCATCGTATCCAAAGATAGATACAGATGTGTGGCTTAGCTTGCTGGGTGGGATGCCAACTCTTCGAGAGCTGAAGTGGAGATGAGGTTGAGTGCAGAACCTGGGTCGACCTGAACTCTGTGTATATGCATTTCCTTGATGTACCCTGTGAAGTACAGGGGTCGGTTGTGCCTTGCTTCGCCAAGTAGGAGGTCGTCCTTTGTGAAGGCGATGGTTGCACTGGCTGCTTTTTGCACCGAGAGGCATTCAATGCATGATCCCTCAGTTTTCTTTTCTCCCTTTGAGGAAGTTTCAGAGTTTTTGACCCGGTAGTCCATTTCAATTTGGAGGACTTGCGGGGCATGTTTGTCGACATCCTCATTCAGTTTTTGTAATTCTGAGATGAGATTATCACGAGTGCGTGGAGACATTCGTAATAAATCCAGGATGTGCAGTCGTGCAGGTATGTGTTTGAAGTGCTCGATCAAATCATACTTGAAAGCCTCCTTAGGGCCTGCATGTTCATCATTGTTGCCACTGGGGGCACTTACAACATCTTTTCCCGAAGGATTTACATAAGTAAAGGAAGATTGGTTGTAATTTTTGTGGTAGTCCCGGCCCGAGCGGGTGCCTCTACCAACTTCGAGAGCTTCTTGAGAAGGGTCTTCGCTTGGAAGATTGTCCTTAGGATCAAGAGGCTGTCGTTTCTCATTTACTGAGGATGCGTCTGCAGCAGAATTGCCATCCTCAGTGATTGTGTTGCATGGAGCATTTTCCAGGAGCGAGTCCTGAACAGCATCCAGCAGCTTTTCTTCTTCGTTGACCCATCCATCATCCCAAGTTGGGTTTTCTTCATGATGATGAGTCGGGAAGAGCGTGAGTTCTGAAGTCACAGTCTCAGGGGACGAAGCCTGAGAGGGTGTCATCTCTGTGAAAGTCACGCGAGACGAGGTAGCCCCAGAAGATATGGTGCTAGGTGTCGCCGGTGTGTAAGTGATCTCATCAGATGATGCATCGGAAGAGCTATAATCCCGAATTATCACATTACAGGCAGCTCTTAAAGGAGACGTTGTCTGCTCGGAGTCAGACTCATCCTCAGATGTAAGAGGATCGTCTACCCAGCAATTTTCTCCATTTTCAGGAGTTGAGGGAGGAGATACCTGGTGGGCTTCAGGGACTTCCGGCTCTGGATTGTGAGGAATCTCGTTGACGCGGTCTTGCTCTTGTTCTAGAGCGAGATGCTGCAAGATCCTCGCATATTCTTCAAGATCAGGCATGGGAGCCAAATCTTCTTCTTCATCTGCTCTTTGTGGCTCAACATGGTTGATTTCCACTGGAGCAACGACGCGTGCTGGCTCAACAACATTTTCTTGTACAGCCTCTTGGTCTTCCTCATCATCAGACCAGGATCCTTATGGCTGTAAGGGGTTATACCAGATTAATGGCATAAGGTGAGTTTCAGGAACCCATTCTTCGTCGGAGAGATACTCTCCTGTTTCAAGAGATTCCTCCCACTCGCCGGTGTAATTGGGCTCGAATCCATCGTCGGTGTCACTAGACTCGTATCCATCAATGGAGAATCCAACTACCGAGTTGCAAGAGTATGATGCCCCCTGCATAGCTTCTTTTTTGAATCGAGGTGGCATGAAATCACTGAGAGTGAAGTTTCTTACCGCCTTTGAAGTCTCTGGAAGGGACGTTTCTGTTGCCCCGAGTGAAGTGGTAGAGGAGGCCTCTGCCTTTTCATTGACTTCTTGTTTTGGCTGGGTCTTTTCTTGCCGTTTGAGCCTGAGGAGATGTTTCCTAGCCTGCCTTCGCTGTTGAGCTGTCGACTTTGTTTTTACGATCTCCCAGTTTTCATCTTCCAGGAGATCGGGATGTACCCATATGGGTTGTCCGTCTGGTGTCGGGTAAGGAACCAACACTTCGGACGTTTGAATTCTTTTTATCACCTTGAAGGAAGTAGTGATCTTCTCTTCTGGTGATTTTGGTGTTTGTCCACGTGACACCATGTTGACGGAGGCAGACCCATAGTTTTTGTCAAAGGTGATGACTCCATTTTTCCACATCTCGTTTATCTTCTCTCTCACAACAAAGCATTGATTGAGAGGATGCGAGACCATCTGGTGGTATGGACAGTACCGAGGATCGTTGGTTTTGCCAACATCGCCCGGTCTTTTGGGTTCAGGCAAGGTGAGCTTGCCGTTTGCCACGAGAGCCCCGAAGATTTCGTCAACATCTTCATCGAACGGGTATTTCTTTTCTACTCGCTCTTTGAAGGCATCAGAGAGTTCAGGTCTCTTACCTGCACCTCTGTTTTCAGCTTTCTTTGGTTGCTGAGGAGCTGACTTGGTTTGCACATTGAGGACCTCTTTTTTCTTTGGTTTAGAGGTTACAATGGCGGTTGGCTCTTTTCTTAATGACTTCTGACTGTTGAGGTCTTTAATCACCGTTTCAGCTTCCATAGAAGCTTCCAGGAGTTCTCCCAGGTTTTTTGATTTGTTGCCGATGATCATGGAGCGGATTCTAGCTCTCATGTTGTTTCGGCAGATGTCGACTAGCGACGCTTGTGGCAGTACATCTGAGCATTTGTACGTCATTGCTTTCCACTTGTGAATGAAGTCGTATGTTGACTCATTCTCCCCCTGCTTCAGGCTACAAAGCTGAGCCATAGTAGCGGGATGATCCTCACCTTTGAAGTGAGTCAGGAAGCGTGTCTCTAGCATTGTCCAATTTTGGATGGAGTCCTCCGGAAGAGTGGAGTACCAATCGAAGGCCGTACCTTTTAAGGTACTTGCAAAGAGGCGAATCTTGAGTGCATCTTGATCCGCGATAGCTCCCGTCAAAATCTTGAAGTGGATGACGTGTTGTCTGGCTGATCCTTTCCCCGTATATGTTTGGAGAGTAGGATGTTTGAATTTTGTTGGGAATGGGACTGAGTCCATCCATAAGGGATATGGTGGCTTGATCCCATGCTCTTTGAGTATATCCTCTTCTTTAGCTTTAGCGAGGATACTGTCAACGTCCTTTTTGGTAAGGGCGCGTGACTCATTTTCTTCACAATTTTCCTCGTTATTGCGATGATTCGGAGGAGGCTCATTGTTCACCTGATTTTGGACAACAAGGAGAAAGTTTTCCATCAGAGTTTCAATCCTCTGCTGGCCTTATTCCAACTGCTGGATGCGTGTGAGCGCATCATCTTGAGGTGGATTCTGAGGTGGTGGCTCAGAATTTGTAACCAGAACGTTCATTCCTCGGGATTCAAATGAAGAAACCGTCCTGGTGACTGAGCTGGGGCTCATTCTTTTTGATGAAGAGCTTGATAAAGGATTACTCTCCCGTCCTTGGCTTGAAGGGGCAGGAGATTCTTCGGGATGTCTTCGTGTCCTGGTGACGCTACGGGTCACCGGACGTCGGACATGGATTTTTTATGCTGACTTTTGGCGTCTTCTGATTTTTCCAACCATATGGACGGCAGCAACTTGGTCGGGTCTTTCTTTTTCGACCCATTTGTGGGAGACTTGAAGTGTAGGAGGCTGGGTCCGTTGCTTCTCTAGTCTCTTTTGCCGATATGACGCACGGCGGCGTGCTCGACGAGCGATTTGAGCTTCAGTCAGCTCTAGCTGGGCTTTAACAATGAAGGATGTACTCCCTCGGGCGCAGCAGCCGAGCTTGTCTTCTTTGTAATTGGGCAAGGACAGGATGCGGACCCGGTCCTTTGCCTGTTCCAGTGAAGCTTTGAACCTTTCGAGTTCGGCCCCTGTAGAGATGAAGGGTCGAACTGAAGGAGTGTAGGCCTTGGCAGGTGCTTGTAGAGGCCTAGTGATGCATGATCTGATTTTGGGCTTGTGGGAGCAAGCCGGTTCATGCTGGGTTGACTTGGGAGTCAAGTTGGAGATGGGTCTCTCCTCTTTCATGTAGGCAAGAGGGTAGAACTGGTTCTCTTTGAGTGGGGCCAGGTATGCTGGCTTGGTGGAGGTTTGAGACCTTCTTTGTTTTAGGGAAGGTCTTGGAGACCAAGTCTTATGGTAGACCTGGTTGGTTGTTGGTTGAGGTTTCGCGGGGATGCCGCGGGTTTTAGTATTCTTGGGGTTCGCCCTTGGTGTCACAGAAGTGACACGTTGCGAGGCGACCTTCTGCCTTTTGGCAGGAGCAGTTTCTTCTTCGGGAAGTGGGAATGGTCCCAGTGTCCCGAAGACGATGGTCCGGGGAGTCGAGGTCAACCCGGAGTTCAGAGAGTTGCTGAGGGAGTTGGTGCTTCAGCAGCTAGCAGGGCGCTTGTAAGTGCGCTCGGTTTGCTTCTGTTGAAGCATGAGGTGGTGCTTGTTTTCATCGAAGGTGATGATCAGTGAAGCTGCCATTGTTAGTTTCAAAATTTCTGAAACAAGACCACATCCATTAGTAATCACAAGAATATGATGATCATAAATGGGGAATTCTATGATTTTGTCTTTTCAAATCGCTCAAGGGACATGACCCAAGCAATATGAAGAAGGCAAAAAGCCATAGAGGGTACAATTGTTCTGGTTGCAAGCATGGTAGGCTCGAAATGAGCGTTCCAATGACTGCTAGAAGCAATTGTATACCTAAATTCGACTTATCGAGAAGCGGAGCTTGCTCGAGATAAGAAGAATATAAGGTAGGAGTTACAAATGTGCCGGTCACAGATACAGTAGACCCTGAAAGGGCGTACTAGTACCGCTATGCACAAATGTTGGAGATCGCATCCATGAGATGGGATTCTCTGTTTTGAAAGGTCAGAAATGGATTCGTCAAAGAGAGCAGGTGGCATTCCGATTCAAATACGGGCTCAACGATTTCCGCGAACGCCAGTACTCAGAAGGAAAGAGACCACAATTTCTCGAATCTGAATCCAAAAGTGACGAGTTTTTTTTTTTTTTGAAATGTCAAGATTGGTTCCATCAAGGAGAGCAAATGGTATTCCAATCTGAACATGGTCTCGGCGATTTCCGCGAGCGCCAGTGCTCAGAAAAGAAGAAACCAAAATTTCTCAGATCTGAAATCAAAAGTGACGAGTTTTTGAAGATTTTTTTTTTAAGATTTTTTTATTTTTTACATCTTTTTTTTTATTTTTTTTATTTTTATTTTATTTTTATTTTTTTCTTTAAGATTTTTTTTGAAAATCCTTTTTTTTATTTTTTATTATTTTTTTATTTTGATTTTGATTTTTTTTTTGAAAATCTTCTTTTTTTTATTTTTATTTTTTTTATTTTTAATTTTGATTTTTTTTATTTAAGATTTTTTTAATTTTTTAAGATTTAAAGACGAGAGAGTACACATAGGCCTCCTAACCCGGTCTTATGGAACCTCAATTGATAGAATTGCCCCCAGGTAAGGGTAGGATTACTTAATGAACCCGTTTGGAGGACCCTTGTCTAAAACAGTCAAGCTGTCTCCACACTCTGGACAAGGCTTTTCTTGAATCAATCGTGATCAAAGAACGCAATTGGTTTAACCTTAGTGGTCTACGACTTTTTATTTATATATTTAATTTTTTTTTTTAGATCCCTGACAGACTCATCGAAGAGAAACGATGGCCCAATCCCTGATCCGAACATGGGCTCAACGATTTTCGCGAGCACACATGCCCAGAAGAGAAAGGATCAAAGTTTCTCAATTTTGAATCCAAAACGAGAAATTTGATTTTTTTTTTATTTTTATTTTTTTTTAAAAGAGAAAGAGTGGAAATAAATTCGAAGAATTAGAAATTTCCAAAAAATCCCATCTCGTTTTTTTTTAGATGCGAAATCCAACATAGGCCACCAGCTAGAAAGTAGCCAAGGAATCTGGAGAAGAAGTATAAGCATAGAGCAAAAATATGGTATGCAAATATTTCATTTCCAAAGCATCGTGTTCTCAAATGAACGAGTCCCACCGGGTGTGCCAGCTTGATGGAACGCGCTCCTGCCGAGGGTGCTACCGGGATCGGCGGACGTGGGAGTCCGTCGGGTCCGGCCCTTTCGCGCCCGGGGGGCTGAAGCGTGCATCAACATTTCTTTGTGTGGGTGTGCCAGACTTTCTATTTTACTTGGAATTGCAAGTGGTAATCCGGAGATCAACCTTCGCAAGTAAAAAGGAAATCAACTTCTTTCAAGTTTTCCATTGCACAAATATTTAAGAAAAGAGACATTTTCTTGGTTTGCCGTGAAAGGCGATTTTGTTTGGCATTTATAGCCGATTTTGGCGTTTATAGCCGATTTACAATTCTCATCAATAATGAAAGACAAGAGTTGTGATTTTTGTCTCTTTTAGAAAAATATAAACTACAATGAAAAGCAAGAAAAGGAGGATCTAACTTTTCAGGAGATTGTGGGGGACTCGTTCAGATTGACGGTCGCAAGCCATGTATGGGCTTCGCCATCATCCATGCAGATGAGAACAGAGGATGCTCTTGATTCGCTTGGCTTGGCTATAACCTCAGGTTTTTAGAGGACAAAGACCAAGAGAAGGTCCTATGTCCAATAAAAAGCTAAGTAGACGGGCTGAAAAGCCACATCTAAGCCATTGGAGGCAGCGGGAGAAGGCAAGGACCTTGGGGGGGAGTACCCCCCAAGGGACTTTTTGTCACCTTATAGTGGTGCTTGATGTAGAATTTCTGCAGAATTTTCTCTCTTTATCTAGACTCTGTCTGTCTGGAATTCGGGATTCTCTACACCTTTTGATTTTCGATCTTCAGTTTTCCGTTCTTCCTTTTTCGATCCCTTTCTTGGAAAGCCCTCCTATTTATAGGCTCTTGGTAGCCATTAGGAGCGTTTATGGGCTTTAATGGCTTTAATGGGAGGAGTTACAAGATTTATTTCTTGATTTTGCAACTCCTTTTTCCTTGAATCTGATTGGCCGATGGAGATTAAGGGCTTTTAATCACCTTAATTACCATAATGGGAGGAGTTTCATGGCTTGAATGCCATGACTTAATTGATTTGTAACTCCTGGATGCTTGCTTCTGATTAGGCCGTCCAAAGAAATGAATTAATGACTGCAATAAAGCTAGTCAATTAACTGCATTAAATGGTCGCCGAGCAGTTGAAGAGTCGCGGGCCGCGCCGCGTCTTTTGGGATTCTTTTGGAGATGATCACCGATGGATCTACATGCTGATCGACATCGGATGACCGTGTAATTTCAGACATTGATAGCTATTTGAATAACATTTGAATAAGAAGAATGTTAAAATAAAATTGAAAAAAGAAAAGGGAAAAACAACAACAGTTGAGATATTGATTTGAGATAGATTCCAATCTTATCCACATTTTCCTTTTCTTTTCTCCACTACCTTTAAAAAAATAAAGAAATTGAAAAAAAATTACTCGATTTCTTGGAATGTATTAAAATGAAATTTTATTACGTTTAAAATATCAGCATCTACTCAATAGAAGAGATTAAAAAAATTATTAGGATCGTATGTGCCAAGTTTCGTTTAGATCCTGGTTCATTTGGGTATAGTTGGGGGGTAGTTAGTAATTTTTCAGAGAATTTCGGAGGCTTTTTCGTAATTTTAGATTTTTGAGATTATGGTACCGTTGGGTAAATATTTTTAATTCTTAAACTTTAGTCTTTTAGATAATCTTGATCCGTATCCTCAAAACCCCTCTAAATCCAAGCTTGACCCAAGTCTATTTTAGTGAAATTGGGGAATTCCCATTATGTCCGCATCTTTATCCATCCGAGTCACTCTCTCTTATCTCTTTTTTTTCTCTTTCCTTTATCTCATTTTATTTCCTCCCTTACTACATCTTACTCTCTTATAAAATAGGGTATAGATATAAAATATAAAATATAATACTGAGTGGGGCCCACATCTTGCATTTTATTAGGTATATATATATAATATAAAATAAGGGTGGGCCCTACAACTTGACTACATCTTTCTCTCTTTTATAAAGATATATAGATTTATTATATATAATAAGGGTAGGCCCCACAACTTACATTTTATTGGGCATGTATGGAGTGAAAAAGCACAGCATCTTTCTCTCTTTTACAAGGGTAGACAGATATAATATAAAATAAGGGTGGGCCCCACAACTTGACTACATCTTTCTCTTTTATGAGGATATATAGATTTATCATATATAATAAGGTTAGACCCCACAACTTGCATTTTATGGGGCATGTGTGGAATGAAAAGCACAGCATCTTTCTCTCTTTTATAGGGGTGGACAGATTTTATAAGGGTAGACAGATTTAGATAGATATATGTTCATATCTACCCTGAATTCTTTCCCAGTTGAGCTTTTCATCTGTTCACACTCTTCCCACGTGCTTCAACTCACGTGCAATCTCACGTGGAATCTCATGCTCTCTCGCCTCCCTCTCCGCGTGCTTTCCGTGGGCATTGACTCTTCAATGATTCTCTTCTCTTTGTTTTTTCATTGCTCTAAACGTCACCATTTTATATATATATAAACACCACCATCCCCACTAAATGCTAGTGTATACCAGTGCCTCACCGCCACCTACCTCTACCTCCACCATCACCACCACCGTCTTCGCCAGAAATGACCATATCGCCGCCGATGACCCGCCTGTTCACAACCCGCCAAGCGGCTGGCCGCCTCCTCTATAAGCTCTACTTCGCCGTCTTCATCGCCGGAATATTCTCCCTCTTCTACTATAGGGTGACCCACATCCAAGGGGACCATTTCTTCCTGTGGTTCCTAGTCACCCTAGCTGAATTCTGGTTTGGAGCCACTTGGATCTTCCAACAAAGTTTCCGGTGGGCCCCCACATTCCACACCACATACCCCGACCGCCTCCCCGCTGACCTCCCTCCAATCGACGTGATGCTCTGCACTGCCGATCCTGATAGGGAGCCCCCGGCGTTAGTCGCCAACACACTTTTGTCTCTCATGGCGTATGAATATGATGTTAACAACAAGGTTGCTTACTATCTTTCCGATGACGGTGGGTCGGAGCTGACGTTCCATGCAGCTTACCAGGCGTCTGTCTTCGCCAAGGATTGGCTGCCGTTCTGCCGGAAGTATAACGTGGAGCCGCGTGCTCCGCAACAATACTTTTCCTTGGAGAATTCTGTGAGAGGTGGTAGTCAAGGATTCCAGCAGCATTTCCACTTGATCAAGGTGCGAGTTCTAATAAACTTACAAAAAGGGCCGGGGTTCTCTGTATATATAATGAAGATGGTAGCTGAGGCTCCCCAAAATAGGGGGGATTACTCCTTAAATCTGTTTAATTGGATATAATCATATGATTTTCCTTATCATAATTAGAGCATGTCCATGAATTTTTAACCATCCAATAGATGAGACTGCAGAGCATGCATGTTTATTGAGAAGGTTATACATCATTGCAATCTATTTTGTTGTGTATATAAAAATAACCCCCAGTTAGTGCTGTTAAGGGGCTGGGCCTAAGTTCCTTTAGGCCTGATCGTGAGCAAGTTGAGCTGGGGCAGACATGCGAGGCCATTGTTAGGTCTTCAAAGCTCAGGCTTGACAACCTTATCCAGATTGAAAACCAGAATATGTCTTATTCATTTTGAAACAGGGGAGGAGGTATTTGTCTTGAAATTGACGGTATCTTAGACAAGTGTTGCTCGATTCTTTAAAGACAGATATAGTAAAACGCCCCTTCATGATAGGGCACCTATTCATATATTTGGTACAAGCAATCTGGGCGTAATTATTGAAAGAAGTGCTGATCCCAGATGGGTGTTGGAACCGAACTCACCGAGAACCTTGTGCGTTTTGGTGTGAGGTGGACCTGCGAACTCGCTGCGAATACTCTTAGATCTCTGGATGGATCATAAGCAAGGGTTCCCATCTCCCTTAAATAGAGTAATCTCTAGGAGTTTTTTTTTTGCTAACGGAGGGTTCCCAACCCTTTAGGCTGAACTATTCCCTCCGGGCCCAAAGAGAAGCCGAGTAAAACCCCTGTGGCCCCTAGGTGGTAGCACAAGTGGACTCAAGCTTTGGTTCCTGAAGAGGGGGGAACCGGTGGTCGATACCAAGACCTCTAGCTCCGGAAGAGGGAGGAACCGTGGTCTTGACCACTCGGCCAACCCATTGGGGTTTAAGTAATCCCTAAGAGTTACTGCTCTATTAGGATACTACCTCTCCTGGAATCCCACATCTCCTGACCAGCGTAAGAAAGCTGCCAAATCGGGAGTCTGAATTCGATCCAAACTCTACCACCAAGAGTTTGATCCTTATCTGACTCAATCAGATCAAGACTTGTTGGCAGTTCATTCGCGGCACACCGCCAGGCTCGATCTGGCGTGGGCCCAATGGCAGTCGGGCCACACAATTTTCCAACAATCTCCCACTTGGCACGAATGCCATGGTTGACAAACGTGACAATGTACATCAAATGTATTTGAATCCCATACTCATCACATGCCTTGCAAATTCTTCCGCGAGCAACAGTTTGGTGAGAGCATCAGCCATCAGTTCCTTGGAAGGCAAATAAGAAATCTCAATTTCTCCATTCTCAGCATTCTCTCGGATAAACTGATATTTTATCTCAACATGCTTTGATCGGTTGTTAAATTTTGGCTCAGTCACCATTGAGATGGCAGACGTACTATCTACGTTCATCGGGACAGGCTGATTCTCACTGATTAAATCAATACCACTTAAAAAGTTTCTTAACCAGACGGCCTCCTGAACTGCGGTACTACAAGCTATATACTCTGCCTCGGTCGTAGACAGGGCCGTTGAGGTTTGTTTCTTGCTACCCTAAGAAATTACACCTCCCCCCAGAGTATATACATAGCCTGTGGTTGACTTTCTATTGTCTAAGTCACCGGCCCAATCCGCATCGGAATAGCCACGCAATTTCAGGTCATTACCTTGATGACATAGTTATAACTTCAAGGTGCCTTTGATGTACCGTAGAATCCTCTTAACCGCATATCAATGAGGTAATCCAGGGTTACTTAGGAATCTACTCACGAGACCCACGGCGAATGCAACATCCGGTCTCGTACATAACATCGCATACATGATGCTTCCCACAGCCTGAGCATAAGGGGTGCCCCGCATAATTGCCTTATCTTCCTCAGTCGTGGGCCCCTGATTGCTGGACAAATTTTCACTTTTGCTAATGGGAGTATTGACTGGCTTGCACATCATTATATCAAACCATTTTAACACAGTTTCTAAATAGGGTTACTTAGGAATCTACTCACGAGACCCACGGCGAATGCAACATCCGGTCTCGTACATAGCATCGCATACATGATGCTTCCCACAACTTGAGCATAAGGCTTGCCCCGCATAATTGCCTTATCTTCCTCAGTCGTGGGCCCCTGTATGCTGGACAATTTTTCACTTTTGCTAATGGGAGTATCGACTGGCTTGCACATCATCATATCAAACCGTTTTAACACAGTTTCCAAATAGGATTCCTGTGACAAAGTTAATAACCAATTCGACTGGTCACGGGTGTTCTTTATGCCCAGTACATATTTAGCCTCACCCGTGTCTTTCATCTTGAATCTTGACTTCAACCACTGTTTGATTCCATTGATGTCATCCAAATCGTCACCAGCAATCATGATGTCATCCACATACAATGACAAATATAAACAATTACTCCCACTACGTTTAACATAGAAACATATATCAACAATATTAGGGACAAAACCAATTTCACTTATGGCCTAGTGAAATTTGTTATACCACTGCCTCGATGACTGTTTAAGTCCATAGAGTGCCTTTTGTAATTTGTACACCTTGTCCTCATGACCTTGCACAAAAAAACCTTCAGGTTGTTTTATGTAAATCTTTTCATCCATTCGCCATTCAGGAAAGCAATTTTTACATCCATTTGGTGCAATTCCAAGTCATGATAAGCCATAATCGCCATAAGGGTCCTAATGGATTGGAATTTTATGATCGGGGAGAAAGTTTCATCGTAATCAATTCCTTCCACTTGCGTGAAACCCTTGACCACCAACCGTGCTTTGTATTTATCCAAGGAACCATCCGAATTGAATTTCTTCTTAAGAACTCATTTACAACCGATGGCCTTTCGACCTTTGGGTAGATCGACTAATTACCACACCTAATTCTTATGAATTGATTCAATTTCCTCTCTCATAGCATTCATCCAATTTTCAGCATTATGCCCATTGATTGCTTGAGAGTAGGATGTTGGATCCAAATCCTCCACAGTTTCCACTAGACTGCAATAATTATCCAGATATTACGGATGTTGCCTTATCCGAACGGGTCTACTAAGTTCCGGTTGTTCCCCATCAAGTGGGTCCTGGCCATGAGTTATATTTCCAACGACAACCACGTTGGACCCCCCACTCGCTTGAACATCCTTATCCTTCGAGATCTAATAGAAATCCACCATCCGTGGTCTATTTCTAGGATTACCCGTTGGATTCTCAAGGAAATACACATCTCGACATTCCATGATTATTTTATTATCGTGATCATACACACGATACCCTTTTGAATGACTTGGGTAGGCAACAAACGAGCAATTCTTTCTCTTTTTTGCTTGCAGTTTGTGTCTTTCTTGTAGCGGTAACAGGACATGTACGGGGCAGCCCCAAACTTTTATATGTTCCATTTTAGGTTTGGCTCCAGTCCATAACTCATACGAGGTCTTGGGCATAGATTTAGAGGGCACCCTGTTATATATATATTGTACAGTATTAATTACATCTCCAAAAATACAACGGAAGTTCCGCGTGGCTAATCATGGACCTAACTATGTCCAAAAGTATTCGATTTTGACGTTCAACCGCGCCATTTTGTTGTGGGGTATAAGGGATCACATATTCATGTATGATTCCCTCTTTTGCACAATATTCTTTGAACAACTCAGAAGTGTACTCCCCGCTCTATCGGATCGAATCTGTTTAATTTTCTTGCCCTTTTGATTCTGAACTTCAGCAACATATGTTTGAAAAAATTTTAATGCCTCCTGTTTATGTTTTATCAAATAGATATTACCATATTTGCTGAAGTCATCAATGAAGGTAATGAAATACACCTCCCCCGTCCTAGTATGAACATTTAAAGGTCCACATATATCTGTGTGAATCAGGTCTAGCAATTCTGAATTTTTAGTTCCCTTTGGGAATGGTTTCTTGACCATTTTCCCACTTAGACATGGTTTACATGTAGGGTATTCCACTTTTCCAATATCAGGTAAAAGTCCATCCCTAACCATTCTAATTATTCTGTTCTTGTTAATGTGTCCTAATCTGTAGTGCCATAATAATGCTAAATCATTAACACATTCATTCACAACACAGAATAATTGAAACTAGATTTTATTGCAACTTTAGAAGTGTCCAGCAAATATAATTTGTTATGAAGCAAACCAGAAATACAAATTTTTCCATTGAGCCCAATAGTAACCTTATCAGTAGAGAACCTAATTTCAAAACCACTAGATGCAAGCTGGCTGACAGAAAGCACGCTCCTCCTCATGCCGGGAGTGAAGAGGACATTTGACAGATATAGCAATTTTCCAATTGGCAGGGGAATTTTGACTTTCCCCATCCCCAACACATAGCAAAATGTCTCATTCCCCATGTATATATTATGTTCTCCAGCTTTAAGTTCTTGGAATTCAATGAAGCCTGCTTTGGTCCTCGAGATATGTCGAGTAGCACCGGAATCAATCCACTAGTTGCTGTCATTGGTGTCCACCATCATGGATTCCGTGATCATATCAATATAATCTTTATTTCAATGTGGTTCCATGTTCTGTTGCCCATTCTCACCCTTTTTCTTTTTATTTTTATCCAGACAGTCCGTACGAAAGTGCCCAAGCTTCCCACAAATAAAGCAACGCCCCCTTTGTTGCGCCTTTGCTTTTCCTTTGCCCTTTTGATTCCTTTTCCCTATAGTAGCCATCGAACTACTAGCAGAATTGGTTTGGGCAAGCAAAACAGTAGGCACAACACCACGGGCAGCCTGCTTTTGTCTTTCAGCAATTAATTCAGCCTTAATATTTTTAACGGTCAGTGTTTTCTGGAGGCTTAGGGTCTGAGAAACATTCTCCCATGAAGGTGGGAGACTTTGCAACAGATACAATCGCTGCAACTCCTGGTCCATATCCCTTCCCAAAGCAATCAAATTCCTCAATCTTATATTCATCTGGTCAATGTGGTCATTGATCGAGGTTCCTTCAGGCATTTTATAATTAACATAATTTGAGAATGCCTCCATAAGATGGGACACAGTGGATGCATTGTATTTCACAATTATTTGATTATAAATTTCTTTTGCTGAAGCCAGTTGCTCAAATTGCTTGACGAAATCATTGAAAATAAATTCAAGTACCAGATGCCTTGCTGATTCATTATCATATTCCCAAATAGCATAGAGATCATTATCTTCCTTGGAAGCATCATCAGCAGGCTTCTGAGGTGATTTTTCTTTAATAACATAAAAAAGACTCTCAAAGTGCAACAAGGCATCTATCCGACGTTTCCAAATGGGTAAGTTCCTCCCATTGAAAATATCGACCATAGCAAGATCGTGCAGAGCAGATTTAGCAATAGACATATCTGAAAAAAAAAAATAATAAAGTCCAAATACCACTGACCGTGATCGCAGTCCAAAAATTTCTGACCGTTGAAATGCCGATCTGTCACGTCTACCAAATAGTGCTCGTTGCCATGAATCCACAGAACCAAACTGCTCATTGATAGGAGGTCGGATGAAGAAGTTAAGGTCAGTCAAAATCTCTATTGACCAATGAGATGGAGACCCGCCACTGATTCCGCAATATAGCAGTAGTGGCTTTGTATTTATTTCTTTTTATTCAGCATTAAGAGTTGCAAAGTCTCCTTTTCTGGCGCACGTCACGAGGCAAAAAAAAAATCAAGTGAAGATTGGTGGCGCTGGTCCCGAGGCAAAAAAAACAAAAAAAGAGTAATGCTACTTGTTCCGGGACTTATGTCCCGGGACTGGCCCGACTCCATAGGAGGAGGGCATTTTGGTCATTTAAAATGACCAAAATGCCCTCCTCCTATGGAGTCTGGCCAGTCTCTTAAATGACCAAAATGCCCGACTCCAGTCTCGGAATGGCCAAAATGCCCTCCTCCTATGGAGTCGGGCCAGTCCCAAGACAAGTAGACTTTTGGAAAAAAAAATCACCACGTCTTGGACTTGCTGCTCGCGTTCCAATGCTAGGAGCCTAGGACTTCACAGTAACACGTGATGCTGCTGATTTGTTGCACGCGTTCCGAGACTGAGATCTGAAAGAAGATGCCGCTTGGTGTTAGCTAACCGTTCCTTGAGAACGCACGCAGTTCGAGATTCACCCAGTCCTTTTGGCTTTACTTCTTCGGTTTCTGCTTACGCAAAAACAAGATAAGGGTCGTCTTCTTCAAAACTTATGTTGCAGAGAGGCAACCCCAAAAACACGATGAAGAAGGTATTATATCCAGCGATACCAATTGAAAGAAGTGCCGATCCCATAAGGAACCTTGTGAGTTTCGGTGTGAGGTAGATATGTGAACTCACTATGAATACTTTCAGATCTCTAGATGGATCAGAAGTAAGGATTTCCTTCTCCCTTAAATAGAGTAATTATTAGGAGTTACTGCTCTATTAGGATACTACCTTTTCTGAAATCCCACATCTCCTAACCGGTGTGGGAAAGTTGCCAAATCGGGAGTCTGAATTCGATTCAAACTCTACCACCAAGAGTTTGATTCTTATCTGACTCAACCAGATGAAAACTTATTGGGAGTTCATCCGCGGCACACCGCCGGACTTGATCTGGCGTGGGCCTAATGGCAGTCGGGCTACACAATCATCCAATACAAGT
The DNA here is from genome assembly GCA_028538565.1 of Umbellularia californica. Classification (NCBI taxonomy): domain Eukaryota; kingdom Viridiplantae; phylum Streptophyta; class Magnoliopsida; order Laurales; family Lauraceae; genus Umbellularia; species Umbellularia californica. Next base: position 28,064,006 of record JAPQWN010000012.1, on the reverse strand, counting down.
AATACAAGTGATCATTTGACGTTTTAAGTTCGAAAGAAATCGCACCAAGACGGCTGATATGGGGATACACATCGACTAATAATACACTGATACAGCGCCCCTATATCCATTCTTGAACCCATTAGATCCAATGTGTCCAAGTGCAATAATTCTAGATTCAGAGTCTAAAGATATGCCCAATAGGTGAGACTTTGATCCAAGATCTCGTTCAAACCATTGGACTCTTTCAAATCCTTAGGCCCAGTCTGTCGAATTCATATTATAAAAGAAAACGTTAATTTAACTAGATTTGAATTGGATCTACATCCAATTAGACTCAGGCCTTCAATTAGAGGTGGCAAAATATGACCCGACCCGCCAACCCGACCCGACCCGACCCGCGTATTACCCGCTTAACCCGACCCGTTTGATAGGTGGGTCGGTCACGGGTCAAGTATTCATGACCCGCAATTAAGCGGGTCGGGTTAGGGTTGACCCGCATAACCCGCATTAATTCTTGTATTTAAGTCTGTTTAAGATTACCAATACTTAATTTAAGGATGGTGCATTACAGAATTTTTTAATATAACAATGATTTTATATTTCATATTTGTTATAGTAGGACTAAGTAACATTATGCTCACCATGAGTCACACAATTTAGAGTTATTCATCTTACATGCATGGTTTTTTTGTTTTTTTAATAATTTGTGAACTACGATGTGCTTGTCTTGCATGAGCCATGCTTGTATTGTTATTATTTTCTTTCTTCTTGTAAAGAAACTTATCACTCAATTCTAATATATCTTTTTATTTTGATATGATATTTTTCATTTTTATGAAAAAAAAGTTTATTTCTAACATTTTTTTCTTGTAAAGAAACTTATCATTCACTTATTCAAGTATACGGGTCGACCTGATCTGTATAACCCACAATAGTTATGCGGGTTTAAGTGGGTCGGGTCGAGTTGACCCGTGGTGGGTGCGGGTTAGGGGTTTCCGACCCGTTTAATAAACGGGTCGGATGCGGGTTAGGCTTGTCTAACCCGTTTAGCACAACCCGACCCGATTGCCACCGCTACCTTCAACAGCATACCCATAATTCCCATATCACTTGTGTGGTTGACTGAAACTCAGGTTCTAGACCCGAATCAAAGCCCAAACACAGAAACCATGTGGATCGAACTCGAACCCGACCCAGTTGTCAATTGACAATCCATTAATGGCCCAGATCCAGCAGTGTTGAAATGAGAATTTTTCCAGGCATCAATATGGGAATCTGCAGCAGTTTCAATTCCTTAAATCTCATTATCTTCCCCTATATTTTCTTAATGCAGACAAAATTTGAAGAAATGCAAGAAAGGATAGCGAAAGCAGGAAGAGACAGAAAAGTGGCAGAAGAGATCCGTAAGCAACACAAGGGATTCCAAGAGTGGGACTCAACTGTCAATCCTCGTGACCACCAATCAATAATCGAGGTAAGTAATCTTCCCCCTGGACAATCATAGGCGCGACCAGGTGGGCCTTGAGATTGTTGCAGCCAAGCCCATTTATTTTTTAGGCCCAACATTCAGGCTCGCATCCAACCCACTGGCCCTTGAAAAATTTGTCTTTTTTGACCCATTTGGATTGGTTGCCCTACACATAGGTTCGGTGTAATTCGGGTTCCTACTTACCTATAATTCCTACATTTGGGCCCTTAACATACACAGGCCGACTCTAGGCCTATTTTGTTACTGCTTCATAAAGTCGGACTTGTCCTAGTTCACTAGCCACAAAACACAGCTCAAATTCACTATTACTACTAACAAATGATGTTTTGAGAATATCGTGATATTATTATATAAAAAATTCTAAAATACTTACAATTCAAAAATTTCGTGAACAAATAAGATATTATGAGGATAAAATGGTAAATGTATTCATACTAATATAAAATTCTGTTTTGAACTGTAATTTAGATTTAGCTTCTTTTATATATATTTTTATTTTTTTTATCAAATGTCATCTATTGATTTCAAAAATAAAATAAACTAAAATGTCATCTGCCCGTATCCCAGAATAAACACCAAATTTTGAAATATTAACATTTTCTGATGGGATAATATTACCGAAAATGACGTTTCAGAAACTGCCCAAATACAAACATGAATTTGGCTGTCATTGGGCCTGAATCCGTCCTCAGTCCTGGTGCATTTAGGTGTCCTAGATATTACTCTGACTTTGACAGGCCCGACCTGGATCCATGTACACTGTCCATGACCATTCATGGACTGGATCCAAGGTTAGGGTATGAAGCACACAGAATTATTTGGGTCATATTAAACAAAATCATATTAACATACAATTAATATATACCATAAAAACGAATTCTTATCATTTTCTCAAAAATGTTTTTAAGAATTCAGCATTAGTTCTAAAGCTTGGATCCAAGGTGAATGTAGTAATAATGAAATTCGATTGGTCTGCCCATTTCGGGTGAACTTGGATCAGTAACCTAGGGCCTATATGCCGGACCCATCCTTGGACTCTTCAATAGTAAATGAGCTTGGGCCATTGACATCCTAGGCTTGCCCAGCCCATTAATTGTATCTCTATCTATGTCCTATGGCTCAGCTATGAACTATGATTGGGTAGATGCATTTTCTGAATCTGACAAAAACTCATTTATGGGTGCTGATTAGGTGCTTGTACGTGGAGATGGAATTGACTTGGACTCTGAGTGTAAGCCCATGCCAATGCTTGTATATGTTTCCAGGGAGAAAAGACCAGGCCACCCACATCACTACAAGGCTGGTGCCCTCAATGCCCTGGTAATTATCTTCTCTTTCTTTGTCAACACAAACTGATTTTGGAATCAATGTTTATTTGGTTTAAGGGCTGACAATTTCTGAACCAATATCATCCACCAACCTAACCCGGACGTGACCTGGTACTTGGGGGTTCGGGTTTTAGAGTTATTTACTCTTGGATTGGATGTGGATTGAGTCCTCAATTGCTCTTTAACTTGACAATTTCTGAACCGATATGATACCTGGACGTGACCTGGCACTTGGGGGTTTGGGTTTTAGAGTTATTTATATTCTAATAAGAGTGTGGATTGAGACCTCATTTGTTATTAAATCTGACTGAACTCCACCCAACCTGACTGATTGGACTATGACCCACCAACCCAACCCAAACTCAACTTCTTCACTAAGGACTTGGTTTGACTAGTTAATTCTTGGTGGCTTCAGGGTCAAGCGTATAGGTGTTAACCCCATATATCATCTGACCAGAGATATTGTCGCTGCTAGTTAAATATCAATGTCAAGGGGCCTGGTTTAGCCCAAAGTCTAAATACTAGGAAACTTGACTCAACTTGGAAAGTTTCCAAGTCAAGTAACTCAAGCTGACTTAACAACTGAGCTGCACTGACTCAGTCGAGTCAGAATGATTTAAACAGAACTTTTAAATACATGGCTTTGGCCGGATATGGTCAGTGGAGTTTGAGCATACAAAGAAAGACCTAACTCTGAGCCTGAGGTGGATCCAACTAGAGTTCATCAGGCCCAAGTCTCATCCATGGTACACTTTCTAAAACTATATTTAGGCCCAACCCATAGTTTAGAAAACTTAGAAACTTAGGCCCATCCGATTTGTTGCGGGCCAAGATTGAAGGCTCATTAGTCTTGCCCAACCCATTGCTCCCTTGTTATTTAACATCAACATGAAAGCCAGAAACATCAACATCCCAGAGATTCCAAACATAAAAACTTCCACAATAGAGCAACAGAAACCCAAAACTAAAAAACCCCTTTCAAATAAATTTCACTTCAAGCAATTCAAAGGGGAAACAGAAAAATCCAATGAAATGAGAATCAAAACCCTACTTGGAAACGAAAGGGTAGAGAGAACTCACTCCCGGAGACGATCCTGCAGAGCGCGGGCACAGCTACCGGAGATGGGACAGAGAGGCTCCCAACTGCGATTGCTAGGAATGAGAAGAAGATGGAGACGAAAGGGGAAAGAAGAAGGTGAAATCGTGTTTGGGAGTCTCACAGCAACCATTGAAAGGTTTTTGTAGGAGGAATTTTTTTGTGGAAATAAAACAGCATATGAGGATATTTTAGTCTTAAAAAATGTCTCCGCCTCTATATTTTTAAGGGCCAATGCCCCTGTTTTCCAGGTGCACCGATCTGGAGCATTCCAAAAGTAGAGGGTTTGTCTCTAAAAGTCTAAAGTTGGTAGAAGAAAAATTCCTATGCGGAACACCTCTAATTTTTCAATCTTCTACCCGTTTTAGACATTTAGAGGAATAGAGGCATGAAATTGACCCCCCAAACATGGGCTAAGTATAAAAGTCACTTATTATTCGTCATTATGATAGTTTTGCTTTGTTATTTTGCAGAATCGCGTGTCAGGTTTGATGAGCAATGCACCTTTCATTCTCAACGTAGACTGCGACATGCACTCAAATAATTCGCAAGCACTTAGACACGCCATGTGCTTCTTCTTGGACCACAAGGAGGGCCATCGCATTGGATATGTTCAATTCCCACAGAGCTTCGGGGGCTTAACGCCCAATGACTTGTATGGTAATGGCGTCAAGAGGATATATGAGGTAATAAGAAAAACAATTTTTTTCGTATATAATGTTTGTGTACTTGGATGGGAGCAATAAGAATAGATAAGAAGAAGTGCAGCCTGTCTGATAATATGGTTCTGGACAATTGATAAAAACTTGGAATAAAGCTTTGATGATGATGATGAATGTTTGTGCACATAACATGTATTTGGATACGAGAGCCAAAAAAAACATGCATTTGGATGCGGAGGAGGAGAATATGTAAGGTACATTTGGATCGGGAGAAAAGAAAGAAATTATTTTTTCTCCCTGTTTGGATCTACTTTTGAAGGAGAAAAGTGTTTCTTATCTGAAGTAGTTCTTTGCATCAGGTTTCTCAATGGAGTGGAGAAAACACACATTTCTCAACTAAAATTACTTCTTCTAATAATAAAAAAAGTTGCACCATTCCTTTTGGAGAATGGTTTATAGTGGTTTTCTCCTAGGTAGCTTGCTCTAGTAAATTCCAAACATAAGGAAGAATCACTGCAGGTGAGAAATGCTGAATCTCCACAATGACTCTCCACTCTTTCAGATTTGCTGTCATTCCACCAATGGGATCTCCACTTATCATTTTCTCCTTATGTAAATGACCTCTAAAGCCTGTTTTGTGTGCACAATAGGAATAAATTGGGAGCAGAGAAAGCTCACCCATTTTTCATCTTACTCATTGCTTGGTAATTGGTATTCACTTGTTGAAGATAGAAAAGAAATGGGAATGTGAAAGGGGTAGTGAGAGTTCACAATGGTTAGATTGTGGGAAACCAGGCCATTTCCCATCTCTTGACGAGTAGTATTTTGTCTGTCCCAAAGTGAAAAGTTCTTTAAATAACCTTACTCCAACCTACAGCTTCATAGTTGCAAGAATTGGAACCTTCCAACTTTCTTACCTGCTATTGATCCCGTCTGTATTTGTCATGTTTTTTAGGTTGAATTCTTCGGTACAAATGCACACAATGGCCCCATGTATGCTGGCACTGGCTCAGTTCTTCGTCGTGAAGCCCTCAATGGAAGAAAATTTACCCCAGATTTTCGTCCAAGATTTGAAGAGAAACCAGGTACATTTTCTATTGTAACAAATCGATTAAAGGAAAAAAGAGAGAAAAGAAATAAAAGGACATTAATGCACTATATCGCAATGGCAATATATAATAGTGTTGGCTTGATTACCATCTAATCAATACCAGATTGTAATAAAATGTGAGCTCCACATAAGTCACTTAATTGCCCTTCACTCGTTTTAGTTCTTTAAGATGGGGCCTATATTAATGTGTCACAGATTAGAAAAATGAAAAGCAAATACTGAATGGTAGAATTAATCTCTCTTTTATGTGTGTTTAATGAAAACAGCAAGAGAAAATGAGAGTTGGAGTGATTTGGAAGAAAAGGCCAGGGTTCTTGCAAGCTGCACATATGAGAAAGGAAAAACTTGGGGCAAAGAGGTAACATAGACATTTTCAAAATCCTTCTCTCTTTTTCATTTTCCTCTTTCAACTGCCACTTTAGAACACCTATCAACTTTCTAAGTAGAGAGATGTATTACACTAGCCAGATATAATACAGTTATCCAGAGGATTAAAAGTATTGTCTTAAAGAGCATATAAGGAATGGAAACAGTAGAGATGTATAATTTGAGCTGTGGACCTTGTTGTTCTTGAAACCAGATTTACCACGACTCTGAATGTATCAGAGTATAAGCGGGTCCTAGCAAATCTGCCTCCAGAATAAAATGGACCCTATCAATGCTGTTGATCTTTGGTTTACTGAGTGCACATCCAAAAAAAATAAAAATTCTGAAGTTCTACATGGCAGAACTGGAAAGCCAGAATCCAGATTTGAAGTGATTTTTCACAAAAAGGGATTGTGCAGTGACCTGATTTTGCTATGATTTAATACCTTTTGTGCAAAAAAATGACTTGGATCAGTGTCTACCAGAACTTGAACAGGATAACCTAAGTTCAGGTCGGGCTTGGATTGGACTCGGGCCTAATATTCCTCGCCAACCTAATTGGCTCAAAACCATGAGACTCAATTCATTCTGTGATGTAACCCAGTTAAACCAGCCCCTGCATTGGCTGAGAAAAAGTTTGAATCCTCTGATTCCAGAAATCATAAGAAATTTGGTGATGCTTTCAGTGGGACCCACTTATTAAAATCTAAATGTAAAATCAATATCTCCGTCTTGTCTTGGCTTGCACTTCAATAGGAGTAAGACCCACCTTTGTAGTGATCACATATAAAACACATGAACAAACTTTTTTGGAAAATTCGCTTGTTTTACATGTGATCAATCTAATGGAGAGTTCAACTCCTATTGGAGTGGAAATTTGGCAAAAGCAATACTATAGCGGGGACTTCTTTATTTTGAGTGGTTCGGATTTTAATAGGCAGGCCCCACTAAAGATCATCAACAAATTTATAATTGTTCCTAAAATCAGGCGATCCAAATTTGTTAAAAAAATTGCACTTCAGGTGTCCAGGGCTGTTGGTCAGTTGAATGTAGTGAGTGTGTGTGAGAAAGAAAGAAAAAAGGAGGAAGAAGAAGAAACAAGAACTGCAGGTTGCAGAGGTCGTAAATGTATGTGTGAGTTTGAGTTCCTTGTAAAGCAAAATAAAAAAATAAAAAAAAAGAAAAGAAAAAAAATAGAAGAGAGAACAAACAAACAAATAAACAAGCACTTCAGGATGCGCAGGGTTGTGTTAGGTCCACTTCAGGTTGGGTTTGGGTTGGCCCTCCTAAAGTTTGAGTTAGGCTTGGGTTTGCCGAAACCCTGACCCAACTGCGGAGTTTTAGACCTAGTATATGCAGTTATGCACCCCCATCAAAATCAATTAACTGGAAAAAAAAGATGTATCCATTTGAAATGTAAAAATAAAAATAAAAGAATGTACTATGTTGGCTTTGATTAATTTTGTTAATAAAATTTTCTTTTTCAGATGGGATTAAGGTATGGATGTGCTGTAGAAGATGTCTTCACAGGCATGGTTTTACATTCAAGTGGTTGGCAGTCTGTTTTCTTTAGCCCTGAGAGAAAGGCTTACTTGGGTTTCCCTCCTGTAAACACCAATGACACCCTCATTCAACACAAGAGATGGTCCACTGGCTTGCTTGAGATCTTCCTCTCAGATTACTGTCCCTGGACACATGGGGTCGGGAGACTGAAGTTGGGTCAGATCATGTGCTACAGCTTCTACACTCTTTGGGCCCTCTGGTGTCTGCCCATGTCGTGTTATGCACTTCTTCCTCCATTGGCTATGGTCAATGGAGTCCCAATTTTTCCCAAGGTATGTGGCATATTCTCTTCTTGTTCTATGTTGAACGATGTCCATTGGTTATTGATGTAACGCACGTTACACAATGAGATTCCATAGTAAGACAAAGAAGATTGACTGAAGTTGCAAGCCTGCAACTCAACTCAAACTATGGCTTTGTTAAAGCCAGAGGTTAGACATGAGATGAAAGAGTTCTGGATTGAAATCAGAAAGTTTCATTCAATCTGATATAAAAAAAAAAACCCTACTAACTCCATGTACAGAACACACATATCTACATGTTACATAAAGTAACCACCATTAACTGTACAGAACACACATATCTACATGTTACAGAAAGTAACCACCAGAAACTGCAATGAGAACCGTAGGAACCGTGAGGGAATTTTGATTTCCCTCTTTGACCTCCTTTGTGCTATACTTAGTTCTGGATCAAAGTGGCATGGATCCTTGGATGGCCCACCATCAAACTCCCCGGGTTGAGCAAGACTTGACCCCGAGTCAAGATCCTCGTTGTCTGATTCCACGTAATAAGGTTGCAAATCTGCTACATTGAAGGTAGCTGAAACGTCCATATCTCCTAGTAGTTCTATTTGATAAGCATTATCACCAAGACACTTCAACACACGGAATGGTCCATCAGCTCGGTCATGGAGTTTGCCATGTTTGCCTCTTGGAAACCTTTCTTTGCATAAATTGATCCATACTAAGTCTCCTCCTTTGAACTCTGCATGTCTTCGATGTTTGTCAACTGCTGCTTTGTATTTCTTGTTACTTTCATTTAATTTCTTTCCAACTTGCACATGCAAGTCCTTGATGCAATCTGCCATGTCATCTGCATCCCCACTAAATCGGTTAGTAATTTGCAAAGGAGCAAAATCTAGTGGACTGTTAGGAATTTGGCCATAAACTACTTGAAAAGGAGACTTTCCTATTGATCTATTCTTTGAGCAATTGTATGCAAATTCAGCTTGTGATAAAGTGAAGTCCCATTGATGCTTATTTTCTCCTACCAAACTTCTTAATCGATTTCCAAGTGACCGATTGACTACCTCTGTTTGGCCATCCGTTTGGGGGTGATAAGAGCTACTAAATTGTAGACGAGTCCCCATTTTCCACCCTAGTGTTCTCCAAAAATGACTAATGATCTTTGAATCCCGATCAGATGTGATGGTTTTTGGAACCCCATGAAGCTTGACAATTTCTTTGAAGTACCGATCAGCCACATGTGAGCCATCCAAACTTTTGTTACAAGCAAGGAAATGTGCCACTTTGGAAAATCGGTCAACCACAACCAAAATATAGAATCTGCACCCCTCTGTCATGGGAAGACCCAAAACAAAGTCCATAGAAACATCCTCCCAAGGTGCTTCGGGAACTGGTAATGGTGTATAAAGAACCAGTATTTTGTGTTCTACTTTTAGCCAAATGACAAGTTCTGCATCTATCCACATGTTTATTAACGTACTTGTGCATGCTGGGGCAATAGAACTTTTCCTCAACTAAGCTCAAGGTCTTGTCACAGCCAAAGTGTCCACCAAGGCCGCCACCATGTAATTCAGCTACAATTGCTTCAAGTCAAGAACATCTGGGAATGCATAAACGGTTACCATAATATAAGTAACCATCTTGTAAAAGGAAATTAGCATTTGTTCCACTTTGACAATCAAACCAAATCTGTCCAAAATCAAGGTTATTTGCATGTTGCTCCTTCAAGATCTCAAACCCAATCACCCTGCATTGTATTCAACAAGATAGACCTCCTACTCAATGCATTGGCTTCCTTGTTTTGACTCCCAGCCTTGTGTCGAATGACAAAGGAGAACTCCTGTAAGTATGCCACCCACTTCGCATGATGATCAATTAATTTTTGTTGACCATTGATGTACTGTAATGCTGCATGAACGGAGTATAGAATGAACTCTCTTTGAATCAAGTAATGATGCCAATGTCTCAAGGCTTGAACAATGGCATAAAATTCTGCATCATAAGTTCAGTATTTTTTCTCAGTTTCATTTAGCTTTTGACTAAAGAAAGCAATTAGTCCACCTTCTTGACTTAAAACAATTCCTATGCCTTTGTAACAAGCATCACAATCAATTTCAAAGATTTTTTTCGAAGTCAGGAAGAGCCAACAAAGCTGCCTCAGTCATCTTTTCTTTCACTAGCTGAAAACATTTTTTCCGCTTCATCTGTCCATTGAAGCACATCACGCTTCAAGCAATCTGTAATTGGAGCTATAAGAGAACTAAAATTGCGAATGAACCTTCAGTAGAATGATGCTAAACCATGAAAGCTTCTGACATCATGGATATTTTTAGGAATAGGCCAATTTAGAACTGCTTCAACGTCTACTTTGATTTCATCAGCCGATACAACATAACCCAAAATTATCACACTGTTGATCAATAAATCACACCTTTTCAGATTTTCATTAAGCTTTTGTTCACGTAGCACTTGGGAAATGTGTCTAAGTTGATCAATATGCTGATTTTCATTCATGTTGTACACCAAAATTTCATCAAAATATACCACCAAGAATTTGCCAATAATGGTCGAAATACTTGGTTCATCAAACGCTAGGTGCATTTGACAAACCGAATGGCATAACGCGCCACTCATATAATCCATCTCTCTTTTTAAATGCAGTTTTCCACTCGTCCCCTTGTTTAATTCTAATTTCATGATACCCACTTCTTAGGTCAATCTTAGAATATATCTGAGAACCAGCCAAAACATATAACATATCATCCAAACAAGGGATTGGAAAGCGGTATTTCACAGTAATTTTGTTCACTGCCGGACTATCTGACAAACTCACGATGGGAAAGAGTTTTGGAATGCTCTTTAGATTGTATTATTTCAGTGTCCCTTTCTATGGCGATTATCTCTCAATATATAGGTATTACATGCCTTTACTCAAGGTCCTAAGTTAGGAAAGCAACTAATTACATCAATTAGGATTCTAAGTTAAGAAGGAAACTAATTACATCAATTAGGATATCTAAGTTAGGAAAGCAACTAAAGAAAGATATATGTACAACTGTCAAAGATTGACTCAATGTATTCCACGTGAGATGTATGGGCCTTTAGATGAGCAGGGCCTTGGGCCTGTTTAACACTATCCACACACATACACCATGTCCCATCTTTCTTTGGAGTTAAAAGTGCGGGGACTACACATGGGCTCATGCTTTCCCGAATCAACCCTTTGTCAAGCAACTCCATAACTTGTTTTTGCATTTCTTTATGCTCATCAGGACTCATCTTATAGGCAGCCTTGTTTGGTAAACTCAATCCCGGAAGGAAGTCTATTTGATGTTGAATATCTCTCATCGTTGGTAATCCAGCCGATAATTCATCCAGAATTATGTCAACATATTCTTTTATCAAAGGTTTAAGTAAAGATGGAATTGTGCTCCCGGTAATTTGTTGGAAGTAGGTGGGCCTCGTGGATAGGTTTTCAAAACTTTTTAACCTACTTGACTTAGGGATCAAGTACCCATAAGGCCATAAACCACATCCAGGATCCAATCACTCAATCTCATCAACCATGTACAGCAATAAACTCTATCTAGAAGATAGAAACTAGCAACAATCAAGCAACCAAAAATCTACAACATTCAATGAAATAGATTATACCTTTGGAGCCCGGTAGTGCTCTAATGGAGAAGAAGACAACTAGCTTGAATAAGAACTCTTCTTGTAGCAAATTAGGATCTCTAAGACCTTGTTGTGTTCCACACTTCAAGAGAAAACCAACTAGAGTTCTTAAGGAACTAGAAGAAGAAACTAGAAGAGATAGCGAAGCGGGCGTGCAACACACTTGCACAAAAGGGCTGGGCGTGATTCTCCTTGGAATAATCATGGACGTCCAGCCCCTATACACCCCTATATATAGTTTTTCAATCCTCTTCTGTACAAATTAAAATAGAAGTCCCACTTCCATTAAGAATTAGTAACTATCTCCTTTCTAATTATTATAGAAGTCTCACTTCCACAACAAGTAGTAACCTACTATTACCACTATTATAAGTCTCACTTCAAATAGAAATAGTAACTTTCTAATTCCGGGAGTTCAAGTAGGATTAGTCACTATCTAATAACTTGGGCTAGCGTGGGGACCACTAGGAATTCCATAGAAAGCTGGCTCCAACTAGGACACCACGACCCTACATCTCATGTGCAATCCGGGCACACAGTTAATTGCAAATAACACCACTCTATAAACGCAATTGCACTCTAGTCTTAGGAATAAATTACAAAGAAGACCATAAACTTCCCAATTACCGCAAGTAGGCCCCTCTATCAATATCCATGGATCAATTGGATTAAACCTGTCCCTTCCAATCTTAGATCCACATAATATTATCCTTGAGTCCCAATTAATCACAATGATCATCAGTGCCATCCTATTAACTCTTAATCGAGATGGGTGCGCACTTACTAATGATAAATCCATTAATTGGCATAGGGGGATAATATAGATAGACTCCATCTCGACCATTGAATGTTCCCACAGTCCTACTACCACGTATCCAAGACACCGAGGTGTTGACCTACAGTTGGCCTCACTCATTGGTGACTCAAAGCAAATGAATAGATAGAAACTTGAGTTCACTAATTTTTCAGGATTAAGAGCCTATTGCTAGGGAATTATGAGAGCCAACCTTAAATAAAGACAGTGTTCCATAAGGTGCTTCTCATGGTCCTTCAATACATCTAATGTACCTGCACCATGATCCAGAATCTTACATTCTGATGATCGAAACAGATCACATTATCTCATAGTGATCAAAGCGCTGCAACTTTATCAGATGAGATGCCCAGTCTCATCACTGGTTATGAAGATATTTAAGTATGAGATTTGTGGCACATGTTTTCCGTGTGTGGATCTCATCCATACACATATATCACATCTAATATACTAATGGGACTCGGTTCATCTCATGAACCATCATGTCATATGTATTGGTTATGTGCATAAAGTAATAAAACACCTTTATCTCATGAAAGGAAAGCATGATTTTATTGATAAATAAAGAAATTAATCAATTTATTACATCATCTGATGGATTGAGACCATACAAACTAACAATCTCCCACTTGGGCTCAATGCCAGTTAGGGTTGCATCTCATGCCCATCCCATCTACATGTTGCTCAAAGACTTTGGTGGTCAAAGGCTTAGTAAAGAGATCTGCCAGATTGTCTGCAGAGGCTATCTTGGTGATAGCATTATCACCTCTTTACACAATCTCTCTGACCAAATGATACTTCCTCTGTACGTGCTTTTGGCTCTTATGATTCTTGGGTTCCTTGGACCGAGCGACTGCCCCACTGCTGTCACAGTAAACTGTGAGCGGCTGTCGTGCCAAAGGTACCACCCCAAGTTCCAAAAGGAATCTATTAACCTATACTGCTTCACAAGCTGCTACATATTCAGCCTTTGAGGTGGAATCAGCGGTAGATTCCTGTTTAATACTCCTGAAGCTGATAGCTCCGCCGCCAAGCATAAACACATAACTAGAGGTGGGTTTCCTGGAATCCTTATCTGACATGAAGTCAGAATCTGTGTATCCGACTGGAATCAGCTCATCACTGTCGTAAATCAACATGTAATCTCTAGTCATTCTCAAGTATTTGAGAATACACTTTATAGCAGTCCAATATTCAGGTCCTGGATTAGACTGATATCTGCTGACTAGGCCCACTGTGTGACAGATATCCGGTTTAGTACATAGCTAGCATACATAAGGCTACCAACAGCCGAAGCGTATTGAATTGACCTCATCAGCTTCTTTTCCTCCAGTGTCTTTAGACACTAATCCTTGGAAAGGTGCACTTCATGCCTGAAAGGTGTAATACCCTTCTTGGAGTCTTGCATAGCAAACCGTACTAGCACCTTATCTATGTACGCAGCTTGGGATAAGCCAATTATCCTATTTTTCCGGTCTCGATGGAGTTTGATCCCTAGGATGTAGCTAGCTTATCCCAAGTCCTTCATATCAAAAATCTTGATTAACCAAACTTCCACCGTTGACAACATTCCTATGTCTTTCTCGAGGAGAAGGATGTCGTCGACTTATAATACGAGAAAAACTACCCTATCACCTTCACTTTTCATGTACACACATGACTCATCCGGATTCTGAAAAAAAATCAAATGACTTGATTTTCTGGTCAAAACGGATCTTCCAGCTTCGAGATGCTTGCTTCAGTCCATAAATGGACTTCTGCAGCTTGCAAACTTTTTGCTCTTGGTTTTTAGTTACAAAACAGTCTGGCTGCACTATATAGATGTCTTCCTCAAGATGGCCGTTTAGAAACGCGCCTTGACATCCATTTGCCAAATCTCGTAATTGAGATGAGCCGCAATGGATAAGAGTATCCGGATGGACTTGAGCATGACTACCGGCAAGAAGGTTTCCTCATAATCGATACCCTTTTTCTGAGTATACCCTTTCGCAACAAGCTTGGCCTTAAAGGTCTCTACTCTTCCATCTGGTCTTCCTTTTCTCTTGTAGACCCACTTGTGCCCAATAGGTTTAATATTGGCAGGCAAGTCCACGAGTGTCCAGACCTGCTTGGAGTGCATAGACTCCATCTCAGCTTTCATAGCATCATGCCAACGTCCCAAATGTTTGTCTTTGATTGCTTCATCATAGTTACGGGGATCTTGTTTCGGTTTTTCCGGGACTGCGTCGTAAGACTCCCAAGAACGAGAACCTGTCAGGGGGTCTGACAATCCTCCCACTACGACGAGGCATTGGTGTAACTACTAGGTCTGGTAAGGGCGGTTCTTCCTCAAGTTCAGTCATATTTGGATTTGAAATTGATTGCTCTTGAATCTCTTCCAAGATCACATTTTTCTAAAGATTTCCAGTCAATCATATAATCTTCCAAGCCTGTAACTCAACTCAAACTATGGCTTTGTTGAAGCCAGAGGTTAGAGATAAGATGAAAGAGTTTTGGATTGAACTTAGAAAGTCTCATTCAATCTGAAAAAAAAAAAAAAAACATGTACAGAATACACATATATGTAACCGCTAGTAACTATACATAACACACATATTTAGATGTTACAGAAAGTTACCACCAGAAACTGCAATGAAAACTGCTATCAGTTAACCACAATTGTAGGAACCGTGAGGGAATTTTGATTTCCCTCTTTGACCTCCTTTGTGCTATAACTCAGTTCTGGATCCAAGTGGCATGGATCCTTAGATGGCCCACCAGGCCTTCGGTTATGGGACACTTGAGTAGCCTCTGAGATTGACATACATGTCAATAAATCTAGACCGTCCAATTAGTGGGCCAGCTTTAATCTACAATGAATTGTATGTGAGCATCTATGTTGCATGTATGATACTGGTATCAAGACTCTCATTCAGCAAATCTCAAAACATAATAAGGTTCCTAAATTCAGGGTCATACTTAAATAAATGGGATTTTGACTGTACGATTGCCCTTAAACGTGGCATTTGCCCCATACAAGGTTGCAGCATCTTGGTGCAGTCGCACCCATTCAATTTGAAAAACGCCCATGATGGGCTATTGGCTATGGCCCACAGCCCACCTTCAAAATGGATCCCACCCCACCCTTTGAGCCAATGTGATCTCTCTCTAGTTTTGCTTTTGGGTCATCATGGTGCTATTCTTCTGCAACTAACCATCTGGAAGAAGAAAAAGTCGATGAGACTTCTCCCTTTGTACCTTTAAATTGTTTGGTTTCTTTTCTTTTTGTTGGCCTTTGGTCAAACACTCTCTATTTGACCAAAAGACTGAGAATGAAATGTGGAAGGGCAAATCATATGGAGAGAGAAGGTTTGTCATGTTTGTTCTTTTCGTTTTGGTTGAGGTGAATGAGAAGGAAAGGATTAAATTAAAAAAGAAAGCAAGAGTGCGGTCAAGAAGGGGTCTCTGATTAAAGGCCCGAGGCGAGCCTTCTTTTTTTTCCATGAGTTGGGTTGTTTTCACCACTACACAAAGGGAGGCAGCCATAGAAATCCATGGCTTGTCAGCCGAGCAGCCTTACAAGAGGCTTGCATGGGAGAGCTAACGCAAAGAGTATACCAGATGAACCATTGAAATCTTCAATTGACCATCTTCTACAACGAAAGTCTGCCCCACCCAAATGAAAATCCTGGGTCCGCCACTTGCCCTAGAATTGTCGAAGTTTTAATATTTCTCACAGAGATATTTGTACAACAAGCGTGTGATATCAGACTGTCCTAGGATATCGTATAGTGCAATATATGCGATATCGCACAAGCATAGTACGTCGATCTGTGCAATATCGCATGGCCGTAGGATATCACAAGAACAATTCTTTTAGAAATATTTAAACTTTGATCATTCTGGGGCAAATGTTAGGTCTTAGGGCAACTGTATGGCAAAATTCCTAAATAAATTGAAGTAATATTTGATTTTAAGTGTAGATAGTATGAAAAATAATAGTAACTGAAAAAATAGCAGAAAATTTTTACTCTAAAAAATGTAGAGTGATTTCCATGTTTTAGCTTATTTTGAAGAAAAAAATGTCTAGTATTGTTTTGTAATAGACAAGTAAAAGAAAAATTCACAAAGAATCTAACATCATGTGATGTCGGATACCTATCTAAGGGCGGAACACATTGGTTCGTATATTCTTCATTCTTAAGACATATTTCACTAATAACCATAAGCTGTGAAACATCAAACAAATGCAGGATGTAATTTTCAATTAACAAAAGTGAAAGGCCTACTAACCCATACAAATTGAACCATTTTGCTCATACTTCTTCTCTCTGCAGGCCTCAGACCCATGGTTCAAGTTGTTTGCCTTCTTAGGCCTGGCTTCCCATGCATTCAGTCTGCTGGAGCTGCTATTTGCCCAAGGAACAGTCAAGATGTGGTGGAATGAGACCAGGATGTGGATGATGAAAGGCTCTTCTTCCTATCTCGTCTCTGTCATTGTCATCATCCTAAAATCCTTGGGCATTTCAGAGGCAGGATTTGAGATCACCAGCAAAGTCATAGATGATGAAGCTCTCAAGAGGTACAGGCAAGAAGTGATGGAGTTCGCCGTGCCATCACCCATGTTCATCCCCCCAACGACACTAGCTCTACTCAATTTGTACTGCTTTATCAAGGCCGCAACCATGGTCATGATCAAAGGGGGGGCCACCTTTGATCAAATGGCACTTCAGATTATCATTTCAGGATATATAAGCTTGATCAGCATGCCATTGTACGTGGCATTGTGCTTGAGGAAGGACAAGGGGAGGATGCCTACTTGTATCACTGTATACTCTTCTTTGCTTGCCCTTGCTTTGTTGTATGTGTTGTCACCTTTTGTGTGATGGTGATGGTGCCTTCCGTTGTTGTATTTGTAGCTAATAACAGCTTTTAGATGAATTCTGAGCTCCAGTTCAATTGGGGTTTTCTTATTTTGTAAACATGAGAAATCAAAATTGCAATTTGGCATTTTTTGGACATTTGAATGCACAGCTGAAATGATAGTTAAGATATAGTCTGTATTGTGTAACTTCAAGAGTAATGAAAGGTCAATCCAATGGATGAACATTATGACCGAACATTTTCCTCTGTGATCAATTTTGTCAGTCAGATTGCCTGGATCATTAGATGCATTGGAGGTTGGCTGTCAACGGACTAGGTCCAGCCTGTAGAAACCAGGCCCATCCAGAAAGGGCCCAAGATAGTGGAGAATAAGCCCATCAGGCCTATCAAACTATTGCCCAAATAACTCACGCGTGATAGCTGTAGTCAAACTTGTTTATTTTGTACATACTATTTTTGTAGGCATTTAAATCTGTGCACCTCATACTCACACTGTCATTAGATTTGATTGGTTGTAATTTCAGCGCTGATTTGGGCCACTGGTAGCTATAAAATACAAGGTCGAGCCTATCTAAAAGGCACGACCAATATTCCTCACATCTCTTCTTCTTCTCTTGTTTATTCTACTACTTGAGGGTTTACATGTTATCTGAGCTGGGATCAAATCCTGCCTGTCTCTTTGTCTGAAGAAGGAGATTCAAAGTGTTTTGAGAAAGGGAGATAACCGTGTGTCTCCTTGTGTGAAGGAGATTCAAAGTGTTTTGAGAAAGGGAGATAACCATGTAGTCATCTGCACTACAAACAGTACAGAATCATCATCTGTGAAGATCTGCTCATATAGTGGGTCCCATTTCTGGATTGCAACAATGACTGCAACCTCTCCCATCATGGTCGTCCAATATTCCTAGGTTTTATCAGCATTATTCTGGAATTTTTCAACTTCATCAGGTCAGTCGTTCTAAGCCCTCTTTGGTTAGCCAATTTTGTAAAACAGCTTGGTGTGTGTCACATCTACATCTCATCCAACCGTTGATTTTGGTTGGTTCTTCTTCCTGAAGGTTAGGAAATACATCTACTCCCTAACTTGGAAGCCTGATCATCCAACAAAGCTTTCTGTGTAGAGTTCTACTCTATCTTGACACAAAAATTTTGGACGCCCAGCCTCTTATTTTTTTTATTTTTTTTCTGTTGTTTTCATTTGAGTCCCATTTCTCTTCATTTGTTCCTCATTCACTGTTTCAACAATATTCATGGATAAAATTGATGTCATCCCTATTAAATTAGATGGAACCAACTGCATGAGTTGGTCTTTCCACCTAAAAGATTTTGTGGAAGGCGACTCCTTGGATATTTGCATGGCACCAATACAGCCCCTACAGCAGTAACACTAGTTCTGTTGATGATGCCAAACCTCTGGCAACCTAGAATCAAAGCAATGCCAAAGTGGTCACTTGGATCCTAAATTCTGTGGATTCATCTATATCTTTGGCACTTCAAGCCTACACAAAGGCCTCTTAGATGTGGGTTCATCTCAAGAATCTATACCAACAAGCTAACAAGGCAAGAAGATTTCATTTGGACACCGAACTATTGTCAAAATGATAAGACAGTTCATCAATATTATAGTGGGTTCCTTGCCCTATGGACTGAGAGAGACCAAATGCTGCGGCATTCACTCTTCATAGAGTTTTTTCCCCAGGCTCTTAAACTATAAGAAGAACTACATGTCAGTCAATTTCTTATGAATTTATGTCCAGAATTTGAACATGTACGTGCTGCTCTCATGAATCGAGAAACTTTCCCAGAACTGAACACTTGTGTCCAAGAGGTTCTTCAGGAAGAAACCAAGCTTAAATCAACAGAGTCACTAGTTAATGAATCAAAGGTTTTCTTCACAAATCAAGATGTTACACCGGCTGATGAAGCTGCTCTGCTTACTGCTAGAGGATAGAAACTTCATTGTCATGATGCAAGAAATATGGGCATATAGCCCGCAATTGTTGCCAAAAATTATTTTGCAACTACTACAAGCGGAATGGTCATGTCATCTCAGAATGTACGCGGCGACCTCAAAAGAAACCAGAACAGCCTCCAAAGCATGGCCCCACTGCTCGTCAAGCTCTAAACAACAACCAGTACACTGTTCAAACCTCCTACAATGAGCAAGTAACCATGATGAATGCTCAGATTTAAGAACTAATAAATTCTTCGATCGCCTTGGCATTTACTTCTATGGGTATTAATGGTTTGTGTTTCTCTCACAATGCCTTTCCGGCATTTCACTCTTCTTCCACACCTGTAAACTCATCTAGTTGGTTCATACTCTCAAGTGCATCCAACCATATGACATCAGGAGAACAAAGTCTACAAGGCACTCACCCTTATGTTGGGAATGACACTATAACCACATCAAATGGTCACCAATTATAAATTTCCGGCATAGGCTCCTTGGAATTCTCACCATCATATGGAAAATCCCTTGTCCTTAATAATGTTTACTTTGTTCCACACCAACTTGTTGATAGTGGCTACCTTGTTTACTTCTCTCCCACTGGCTGTGTGATTCAGGAACGACAAACAGGGAAAGTGACCGGGACGGGGAGTAAGCATGGCAGGCTGTTTCTTATGGACACCGAACATAGCTCCTTTTTTGCCTCCTTGATTATTGCTTTTAATGATGTGTGGACCATTTGGCATAGACGCCTTGGTCATTTGAATAATGATCGGTTGATTTCTTTGTTTAGACTAGGGTGTTTGGACAAATCCTTTAACAATAAACAATTCGCTGCTTTTGCAAATTCTAAATGTGAATTATGTTGTTTGAGTAAAAGTCATGTGTTGCCTTTTCTAGTTCATTATTCTCATGCTACTAAGCCTTTTGATGTGATTCATACAGATGTTTGGGGAATTGTTCCTCACTTGAGCGGAATGGGTATAAATATTATGTCAACTTTATAAATGATCGCTGTAGGTATACATGGATTTATTTTTTACACTCTAAAGATGATGTATGTTCAACCTTTATCAAATTTTATAATATCGTAACTACCCAATTCCAGATACAAATCATGGCACTTCGTTCTGACTCTGGTGGTGAATACACCTCTTCAACCTTCTCATCATTTTTATCTGATAAAGGCATCGTTCACCAAAAATCTTGTCCACACACACTACAATAAAATGGGATCACTGAATGGAAAAATAGGCATATTCTTGAGATTGTTTGTACTTTACTTGTAGAAGCAATAGTGCCTCCACAATATTGGTGTGAAGCAAATCACATAGCGGTACATATCATAAATCGCTTACCTTCATCTTTCCTACAAAAAATATCCCCTTATGAGTGTTTCTTTGGTAAACCAGCATCCTATGATTACTTAAGAGTTTTTTGTTGCCTTTGTTTTGTTCATCTTCCCTCCATTGAAAGAAACAAGCTTTCCCCTCAAGTTGCGAAATGCATGTTTTTGGGATATAACGATGACCAAAAAGGATTCTTGTGCTATGATCCAAAAGAAAAGCGACTTCGCGTATCTCGTAATGTTTGTTCTTAGAACACATTCCCTTCTACTCACTTCGCTCTGACAAACATCCAATGCAAGTTGTCATACCTTCCGCAATTCCCAGAATCACCACCTCTTCCTCTACCCATTACACATGCCTATGAGCGTCATCCAAAAATTACACAGCTAGCTGCTCTTGCACCCAATCCCCGCACATTGCCGGTTCCTACATCCACATGTACAAACGCTATCTCTTCTCTAAAGTTATGACGTTCTATTCATGCATCTGTGCCACCTGACAGATATGGTTTTCCTGCTCTTCTCACCTCCTTAGATCCTATTCCAGTTCCCACTTCCTATTCACATATATAAAAAATATCATGTTGGTGCGATGTTATGAATGCAAAATAATTAGCTATTGAATCTAATTCCACATGGGATCTTGTTCCAACTCCTCCGGATGCCTCCGTCATTGGCAGTAAATGGGTCTATTCTATCAAGGTTTGTTCTGATGGGAGTCTGGATCAGTACAAAGCATGACTTGTTGCATAGGGCTACAAGCAAGAATATGGAATTGACTATGAGGAGTCCTTCGCACCAGTGACTAAAATGACAACTGTATGTTGTTTGCTAAGTGCTGCCTCTGTCGAAAATTGGCTACCTTCACAGATGAATGTAAAGAATGCCTTCTTACATGGGGATCTTAACGAAACAATCTACATGAGACCACCACCAGGATATGCCTGTCCTCCAAAACATGTCTTTAAACTGAAGAAATCACTATACAGTCTTAACCAGGCTCCTCGTGCATGATTAAAAAACTTTAGGTCCGCCATTCTTCAGGCTCACTTTTACCAGAGTCCCAATGACAGCTCTTTGTTCTATAGAGGTACCTCTCATGGGTGTACTATTTTGTTGCTTTATGTCGATGACATGATTAACAGTGGAAATGATGTGATTGAGATTTCTGAGCTCAAGACCTATCTCATGAAGAACTTTAAAATGATGGACCTTGGATTACTTTATTGGCCTCAAAATTTCTAAATCAAAGGAGGGTATTCGTGTGGGTCAATCAAAATATGCTGCAGATTTAATTAAATCAGCCCGTCTTGAAAATGCTAAATCCTTTGACACACCTCTTGAACTCAATGTCAAAATCAGCAAAGATGATGGAAGCCCTCTTGAAGATTTGACTATCTTTCGTCGTCTAGTAGGCAGTTTACTTTACCTGACCATGCCTAGTCCAGACATCTCCCACGCAGTGCAGACAGTTAGTCAGTTCATCAGTAACCCTCATAAGCCACATCTTCATGTGGTCCATTGCATCCTATAATACATCAAAGGCACCCTCAATCGTGGCCTATTCTGTCCTTCATAAAATTCATTAATATTACAAGCCTATGCTGATGCAGATTGGGCTAGTTGTCTAGACACCCGTCATTGCATGTTTCTTGGAAATTCTCTCTTATCTCATGGAAATGCAAGAAACAACCTACACTTTCTACATCAGCCGCAAAAGCGGAATATCGTTCAATGTCATCAGCCAACGGAGAAATTGTGTGGCTTCGTTGATTACTTCAAGAATTTGGTGTAGTTCCCTTGAGCCCCACTCCACTCTATGCAGACAACACTAGTGCCTTCCGCATTGCAAAGAACATTGTTTACCATGTGAGAACCTTATTTTTATTTTTTTTATGATTAATGGTAATTAATTACTTTTAGTGGCTAATGACGCTTGATTAGAGGTTAATCGAGAGATTCTTAGGATTAGAGCTAAGTTGGAACTAGTTCCAGAGAGTTTCAAGGAGTTTTGTGAGAATTCAACTTTTCCGGGTTAAGTTAGAATTTCAAAGTTTTTCAAGGGTATCTTGGGAATTTCATAAAAATTGCTTCTTGAGCTCAAAAGTTAGGTCTCGACCTACCCAACAACTTTTATGTTCAGCCCGAACTAATCCGAGATCCAGAAAGTCCAATTTGACCTCGGCACATTTTTCGAGGTGTATACCGTAGTTTGAAAAGTACAACTTCTATCACCGGTCTCAGAAATTTCTTATTCTTGGCTTGTTGAAAAGCTCTTCCCTAGACCTACAATTCTTCTTCTTTGACCAAATTAGTCAGGGGTCCCAAAGATCTTCGTTAGTGCGTCCGAAGTTCGGCTAGAATGGTAGCAAACTCACAACCTAAGCTTTACAAAATATCCCAACTACCCCACCTAACTCATTAAATGCACATCTACCTCATTAATGTCCCACCTACCAGCACTCTCTCTCATTTAACTCCCTCATTTCCACCGGCTATGACAAAAGAGAAGACTCTCTCTTTGTCTCCTCTTCTTCTCCTCTCCTCTTCTTCCATGACATCATGAAGAACTTCACAGTGGAGGCTTCTCTTACAAATTTGACCCGACCAAGCAACTCCTCATCACTCTCTTCACAACATCATCTGTTTTGGTGCGGATCCAACTGTGGTAGCACCTTCATCAGTCACCCTTTCCTTTCTCTGACTTCTAAGAGGTAGGCCTCTCTTTTCCTCTTGAATGTCTCTTGATGTTGGAAACCATGCTCTTAATTTTTTTTAGTGTTTTTGGGGTTTGGGTTTTGCCAGTATATGGGTTTTATTTTAGGGCTTGTTTGGATGTATGGTGAATTGAAGTATGGTGAGGTGAACCATCAAATCAAGAGAAAATAAAATATAAGGTGTTATGATGGTGTTTTGTTTTTTGTTGTTTGGTATGAAATCTTTTTGACTTTTTGTATAGAAAAGTGGAGTTTTTTTGTCTTTTAGTGGAGGAAGGATGGTGCTTTTTTGACTTTTTTTGAAAAAGATGGAGGGAATTTTGAAATTGTGTACTTTTGATGTGACCCATTGTCTTTTCTTGTCTGGATAATGGAGGCTTTACCTCACCTCACCTCACTTCACCACATAGCCAAACACGCCCTTAGGGAGATTTTTGGTGGGCTTTGTTTGGAAGAGAAAGCTCTTAGTGGAGCTTGGATTAACCATGAGATTTAGGTTGTGTATAGTTCTTGAGAAGAGGTAAGTTCTCAATTTTTTTAACATAATATGCCTGATAAACTTTGATTTTTATTTTCATGATCAAGATTAACCATGTTTGGTTGGGAAAGGACTCACACTAATTATGTTGCTACTGTTAATGTTTTGCCTTAGATTTTTGGGGCTTTGAATCCCTTAAATGATCATCAATATGTTAGAAACGAGTAGAAACCAGGATCTCTAGATATTGCATACAGATTACTGCGGAAATTATTATGGACGAATATGATTAAATCATACCTGCGAGATCTTCTGATTTGATCTCGAACTTACAGCAACTCAAAAACCTCAAGGTCTTCTACTGTATTCCTATATGCTCGAACTCGCATCAGGGAGTGGGCCTCTTCTGTGAATTCTACTTGCTGTCTCAAAAACGAGATTTCTCTCTTCTTATTCTTGTATATTAACCTAGAGAGCAGTAACGCATGTTTATAGGCTACAATAGGGACTTTAAGAAGGAAATAAGGATAGGTTCCTTATGGAAACAGGAAACCCTAATTCGACCCAAATTAGAATCCAAGTTCCATAAATTACAATTCAATCCACTAAAGAATTGTAATTGCACTCCAGTCCTTATTCTCAAAATTATATTTCGAGCTTCTTGTTTTTAAATTCTTATTAATCTCCCCACGTTAAGATTTCAGATATCTATCGATTAAATAATTACTAACATCCATATTTAATCGATATCTTTATAATTCCTTGATACCTTACACTTAACTTATTTGATATGTCGGACACAAAGTCCACTTGCAGGGTTTAACATAATCAAAACTTATAAGCTTCATCAAGGGGATATCATCAATCCCTGTTACGGGACGTGGATTCCATCAATAAACTAATATCCACCATACACGTAGTGTAGTCATCCAATTCACTAAGATTGTTGACCCATAAAAGATCTCACTCCTTTGTAAATCAAAATGTCAAACGCCAAATGTATGTGTCTATTATTTATATCGGAATTAAAAGTACAAGCACTCATAATAACTATTTGGATGTTCATCATCTTATATAGTCAGTATAAAGACAATAAACCAAAAAACACGGTCCTGTTCAATACACACATAGTGTACTAGCATAATGAGTCGAAACTATACTGTTTCCCGCAACCAAGATAAGCCTGCTGAAACATCATGCTACAATCGTACCGATAGTGTGTCCAAATCCATTAAGATTGTGAACTACAACTTATATTCTATAAGAACTGACAAATAAGTCTTCCGTGTGTAAGTAAAACTCTACACACCAACTTGTTTACTTTATAGAATAAAAGACACTTACAAGCATAATAAATAACATACAACCATTTGCCCTAACAAAATCTCAGTTAGATGAGAAGACAAATATACTACAAATGAATCAATCAAAGACAAATACATAAAGCATGCTTTTAGTATAAATTTTCAACACAATAACCCATCAGAAATCTGCACTAAATGCACTAACTGAGGGCCCCTGATCGACTCATTTCCTTGATGAAACCGGCGGCCAGCAGCCAGTACTTCAGCTCATTACCACCTGGCCCAGTGGCCAGTTTTTTCACACTCACTCACACCCTGCCTGCAAGCCAGCGGCCAGTTCCTTTTTCCCACCTGCCTTTTGTTTTACCCTTCCTTAGAGCATGGCAGCAAGAGATGTTGGCAGCTGCCCAGACACCAGGCCCTCCTAGCGGCCAACATTTCCCCTACTCGCCGGCCACCCTGATGTCCCAGGCTGCCTGCCAGCACAAGTGTGCAGCAGCTGTTGTTCTTGTAAGGCCCTTGGCCTTAATTAGGGAGTTAGCATTATTAATTAAGATTAGTGTTGGTTAATCTAGTTCTGTAGCATAATTAGGTGCATTGAGTAGCTTTCATCATACATGGCATTCATGTGTTAGACCCATCATACTATTGGCCCAAAACCCACCTAGAACCTGGCCATTTAGAAACTCATCTCAAAATGACCCTAAGCCCTTCTAATCTCATAAAACCCACTTAACAAATGGGCTAGGCCCATATTAGTAAAACCCCACAAACTATCTCTACAAATCTAAAATCCTTCACTTCTCTTCCATTTACATTTCATTTCATTTCTTTTTCACTTACATTATATATCATCTCATTTCTCTTTCATTTACCTTTCATTTCATTTCACTTCTCTTTCATTTACATTTACATTTGATTTCATTTCCTTTCCATTTCTCTTCATTTCATTTCATTCACAACACTTCATCTTCTATTCTCTACTCTCACATCTTCTTTCCCATTCTCTCTTCTTCCTCCATCCCCTTCCCACCATTGTGCAAGTTTCCAAGGCCAAGCCAAGGCTCCTTAAGCTTCCCTAGAGCATCATCTTCCTCATCCTCATCACCTCCTTCCCATTTCCACTTTTAGGTAAGCATGCCCATTTTCAATCTCCAAGTATTTGTTTTTATTCATTGTAGAACCTTGCATCCATGTCTTAGGTATGTTTTTCTTCTTATTTGGGCATGTGGGGAAGTGTTTTTAGGCATTGGATTAGAGTGGGTTGTGGTGGAGATCAAGATTTGGAAACCCTAGGCACCAAGAAAGAGGGGTTTTGTGCAATCAAGCCAAGGCAAGTACATAGACATGAATAATAGTGTGTACATGTTACATTTGTTGGTTTTGATGTTTTAAACATGTTTAATATCTCTACTAGATGCTTTAAATGTGTTCAATATCTCTACTACTACTTTTAATAAGTTAAATATCTCTACTAATGCTTGAAATGTGCTAAATACCTCTACTAATGCCTTAAATGTGTTAAATATATCTACTAATGCTATAAATGTGTTAAATATCTCTAAATGTGTTTGATATCTCTAACATGTGGATATATGATAATTTGGTTGGTGGGTATGGATTTAGAATACACTAATGGTGGAGCTATTAATGGGTGTTAAATGGTGTTAAGTTGGGTTGTGTGGATTAGTGGATATGGACTTGAAATACATTAAGGGGTGGAGCTATTAGTGGGTCTTAAAATGGTGTTAAATTGAATGGATTTGGAACCCATTTACCCTTAAAACTTGGACCTTGGCCCCACTTGACCTATGAATATGAATTGGACCTCTAGTAAGGGGGTGTGTAGGCTAACATCTCCTTGTGGGTTGTGAGGTAGTATATGTGAGACCCATATTGGGCTAAGTGGGTGGCGTAGTGGAACCCCGAGGTGCCAACAACTTCAGAAGCGCCAAATGATTATGAGAAGCATTTCAGACCCGCATAACCACCGTGGTAGACAGTATGGACCCTACATGTGGTGAATGACCCGAGCACTAGGTTGGTTAGTGCCCACTCTCCTTGGCCCTTGACTATAGGATTTGTATAGGCTATAGTTAGCTTATGACCTCCCGAATATTACAAGATAGGAGCATATACCCATTCCATTACTCGGTCTAATACCTTCTATTAATATGCTCGCGAGGTGGCCTCCCTTGTGGCTCTATTGACAATGTGATGGGAGCACCCTATGTAGGATTAACCGGACCTCTTGTTTAGGGGAGGGAGAGAGAGAGAGAGAGAGAGAGAGAGAGAGAGAGAGAGAGAGAGAGAGAGGGGGGTGTTGTGTGTGTATGTGTAGGTTTGGGTGTGTGTGTGTGTGTGTGGGTTTGTGTGTGCGTAGGTTTGAGTCTGTCTGCACGTGTAAGTTTGGGTTTGTGTGTGTGTGTGTGTGTGAGTTTGAATATGTGTGTACATGTGGGTTTGTGTGTGTATGTGTATGTTTGGGTTTTTGTGTGTGTGGGTTTGAATATGTGTGTGTACATGTGGGTTTGAGTGTGTGTGTGTGTGCACCCTCGTATGGTTTTATACTTACTGGCTGCATATTGGGAGGTGGACGTACACCACCATACCACCTTGTCTAGGTTTGACCGGGTTCGCCTGTGTTGCTTTTGTTTGACCAGCCTGTCTGGGTACCGGGTTCGCCTGGGTGTGTTCATTCTGATAGCATATGATGGTCTAATTATTTTGTTGGTTAGTTATGTTTCGTTTATCCATTATTTATGTACTTTCTGACATATTGGTTTCGGTTGGCACATATTACACTACTACTCATATCTCTTTACTCGCCAGTATATCTGATACTGCTACATTTGGTGCTTAGATAGTGGGGCCCAAAGTGTAGGTGGTTGTGGCGGTCTTACGAGATTCACTAGTTGAGGGATTACCCCAAGTGAAGTATGGCACACAACAGTGTGGTGTTGTTGGATTGGTACTTGAGAGCCTTACTTTATATTCCGGCTATGAGCATAGGTGCCTCTTGCACAGGTCATCATGGTGTTTTAGACATTCGTTAAAACTCTAATGTATCTTGTAATTGAAATATAATTAAATGCCTTTCTGTTACTTGTATTAGCTTTGATGTTATTGTATGTTACATTGGTGACCATCTGCGCAGATTGTATGAATCGTTGCTTCCGTGTTTGTTTATGGTGACTGATCATCACTCATAACCTCACTATGGACTTCGATCCACCCGGAATTGTGGCCCAGATTTATTTAAGGGAAAGATTTTAATTGGCCCCAATTCTCATGACCTAATTATGCGGTTAGGATCCAATCGAATTTTTGGGGCATAACAGATGGTATCAGAACCGGTCGAGTTTCTAGAAGTTCTAAAAGATGCTAGAAACCTAGGTCCGATGTGAGGTTGGGATTGCATGTTGGGTGACGTTAGGGATTCCTCTAAGGGTTTAGCTTTTGGAATAGGCTCTTTGTCATGTCTAGTCTATGCATTAGTTGGTGTTTAGATTGTAGGTTCTTGCATATTCAACACTTGTATTTTCCTTTTGCAAGACATGTGATTACATATGACGCGACAACTTAGACCAAATTCAAGGAGTAGTATAGCGAGAAGTCTAATACCGAGGATGTCATGACTGGGAAGTTGATTGATTTTGAGCATTGATGCAGGGGGATATGTTGCGATGACTTTGATGAACATCTCCTGACTTATTGCAGCTTTAACCACTCTTTGAAGCGGGAGGACTCAACGTTTTCTCAAGGATCTTCGACCAGAGATATTACTTCAGACAAAAGTGATGGAGATGCATACCTACGATAGTTACTCGAAGAGGGCTTTTTTTTTTATGAAGTCTGTGATAAAGAGGATGACCACCCTGAGTTAGCCGAAGTAGAAGACCACCAAGCCGAGAAAAAGAAAGAGGGCCCCATCATGCAAGAAGGCTTACTCAAGCGAGGAATGCGGTGTGGCACAGAACGTCGTAGGAAGTGGATGAAATGATACCAGCACAAAGTATTGGCGAGTAGAAGTAGGTGTCTACCTATTTTGTTTCAATCATGAAGACTAGTAGGATGATATAGCGTAGTTGTGAATGATATCTTGCATTTATCAAGGAGGATAAACAGGCAAACGCGGTGGAAGAGATACCGGTGGTATGTGAATTTTCAGATGTCTTTATGTTAGAATCCTCAGTTTACCGCCTGTCCATGAGATTGACCTGAAGTCAGTGTATTATCAGTTGATAGTTTGACAGCAAGGCATTTCAAAGATAGCATTTAAGACAGGATATGGTCACCATGAGATTCTTGTGACGTCTTTTGGGTTGACAAATGCACAGCTGCCTTTATGGCTTTGACGGATAGAATACCCGCGCCCTACTTGGATCGATTTGTCGTGGTGTTTATTGATGGCATGTTGGTTTACTCAAAAATGCACGGGGAGCATGGGCAGCATTTAAGGATCTCTCTACAACTTTGAGGGAGCATAGGTCGTATACCAAATTGAGTGAATTTCTTGGTTACATCATTTCTTATGGTGAGTTGTCAGTGAACCCAGTAAGACTAGAGGCCATAACGAATTGGGAGAACCACGGAAAGTGTCAGAAGTTTAGAGCTTCTTAGGGCTTGTTGGATACTATCATAGATTCATTAAGGGTTTTACCTCCGCAGCAGCCCTATTGACTAAGTGGATCTGGAAGTGAGTATTTCAGGGTAATAAAGTAAAGGTTTTGTTATGTTTATTGGTGTTTAAGGAATCATACTTGGATGTGTTCTAATGCAGAACAAGAAGATTGTAGAATATGGGTCTATGCAATTGAGGGAGCACAATCAGAATCATGCCACATACTAATTGGAGTCGTTAGCATTATTCCTTCCTCGAAGATGCAGAGACATCACCTCTTTTGAGTTATATTCGAAGTGGACGCAGACCACCGAAGCTTACAACACCTCTTTTTGCAGAAGGAGACGAATATGAGACTAAGGAGACGAACGAAGTACATCTAAGATTATGATTCTAGATTTAAAGTACGGCCCTAGGAAAGCCAATATCATGGCAAATGCACTGAGCAGAAGGGGGTTTTCAGTAGCAGCATGTTCACAGAGCGACATTGGGTTGAGTGTTTCAAGGATATGGATGTTTACTTCTAGCCATTTGATGAAAGAGTGATATTTTCAACATGTTTTCAAGGGAATCCACGTTAATCTTAAGGATAAAGAAGGGCCATAAGGGTGACCCAGAGCCTATCAGGATCTTGGAGCACGTGGATGTGAGGCTAGATTTCAGCTTGTCGAGGGCATTTTGTATCGCAAAGACAGGTTGCGTGTTTCAATATGCCGGAATGGAAGAATGAGATCTCGATAGAAGCCTCGCCACATCTAATAAGTCATCTATCCAAGCAACATGAAGATGTAACAAAGTTTGAAAAGCCTCTATTGGTGGATCAAGATGAAGAGAGATATTGTAGAATTTGTTTCGAAGTGCCTCGTTTACTAGCAAACCAAGATAAAGCATAGGAACCTTCAAGCCTTTTTCACCGATTGAAGATACCGAAGTGGAATATGAGAGCACATCGCTATGGATTTTATGCCAGGATTGTTTAGTACTAGAAGAAGGATATGATGCTATTTGAGTGGTTACGGTTCAATCGAACAAGTTTGCACACTTTTGATTCTTCAAGATGTCACATCCCGATCCCGAATCACCTTGGATTAGGATAATCCATGAGGTGTGACACGCGTACTTCCGTAATATTATACCTGTCTAGAGTCAAGTAAACATCACGAAGGAGAAAATTTCTCTTTTCCGTTTGTGAGTCTAGCTCACTAACCTGTCAATCACATTTAATAGCGGAAGCATTTCAATTCATAAGCCACTAAGTACCATTTCATTGAACAGTCCTATTTAAAGTCAAGTGTCAAGTTTATAGAAAACATAATTACACATTGAACCAAAGTAGGAGTTTACAAAAATCACCCTACAAACCTATCCAAAAGATATTCCAAAACATCTTGGGAAACCTAAGTGTGACCTACACAAAAAGGGGTTAGTCACACCCTACAATGGAGCTCTCAAAATATTATCATCGCTCATAGGGCCATTACCTGGCCACTCCTCTAATCCTAGAGGAACCTCTTCAGTCTCCTCCTCTTCCTCCTAGGCCTCCTCAGGATCGGGAGCTGCACCTGCGTTTGTGACACCAAAGATAGCATCATGAATACGACGATTCGGTAAGTATATGCATTAATAATAAATCACATGTTGTATCAAATCGAATAAAAGAAAATTGATTAAAAGATGCCAATGTTAATTACACTAGTCAATTGTGCAATATCGAATAATCATGCTTCATGAATCAATTGGAGAATAAAACATACTAATGGGCCACTACATTAAGCTCATCCTCTCAGATAGATAGCGAATCTAGTTGGGATGTCACCAGCGGCCTGGCCAAAGGCTAGCTGCTACCTGGTTCTGGGGTTCCGGTGCTCCAGACGATCTACTATAGTGATCTCGAATAATTAAACCGAACTTAACCCCGTCAGGTATCTTACGATCTAAGCTAAGTAGTGCCGACAATGGGAATCGAATAAATAAACACATGAGTAAGATTTTTCCTATATTTTCCATTGAATCGAATCGAATTATTAAAATCTAGAATATCTCACACATAAACTCACTTGTCTCAAATTTCAATTGAATATAGTATAATGGTACAACAATGGATATAAAACAATTTATGCATATAAATCGATGTTTAGAGTTTGGAAGTCGAATAGAAGATACACCCCAAATATGCACATGCAGTAATTAAGGAGAATCAATGTAATTTATTAGCCAAGACGAACTACTAGACTCTCATCCTTCACATTCTCACACGATGAAGTTTAGGGATTTGGTGTATAGATATCTTGAATTTGGTGACACTTTGTATAAGTGTAGTACACCGGATCTCCGAGCCTCATCCATGACAAGGTGCTAGACGAAAGGCCAAATTCGCATGAGATGATCTTAGCCTCAGTGATCTCTCACGTGGTTAATTATCATTGGTCCATTGATCTCGTCAAAGGTTCCATTTTCTAGGGTCTTGCAAGTCTCTCGGAGTCCAAGATCCTAATTGGTTTAGTAAGTACATAATATAAGGGTATTCGTCAACTTTTAGTGGTAAAAAGGAGCATTTTCATCAAAAATTCTTGGCCCAAACACAAAAACCCAGGCCCCAGATAGAGCCTCATCTCGCTATAGCAAGTTTGAGGCTCGCTATAGTGAGGGACACTTCTGTGTCCGCTCATCTCTTTTCCCATTTGTTTGTTTTTTTATTTATTTTGCAAGCCTCCATCCATTCCATCCAATCACCACCATAAATAAATGCACACGTTTTCAAGCCTCCACCTGTTTTCCATCCATATAGAAATGCACATGTTTTCCATCCAATCACCACCCATTTCAAGCCTAACCTGCACACATGTTTTCAAGCCTCCACCTGTACATATATAAATGCTACTTGCACTTTGTAAGTGCCTAAAAATCACGGACTTGGTTTAGATGATTATGAAGCTCTTGATAGTGCTGTTAAGCTGGTTTGAATGTATCGGAAGCCTTGAAATTGAAAGGGAGAAGAGACAAAGGTCAGGGCCCCGGGCTGCTGTCAGCCGGAGGCACTCCGACGCCTGAGTTAGTGCAGTCACTGAACAAAGGGTGAAGTGAGGGGGAAGAAGGTTCAAGCAATGTAAAATGGGTATTGCGTAATGCGTACCTGTTCATGGTTCTTACCATGCATAGATATAGACGAGTGTGGAAGGTCCCTTAGTGGAGGTAGGTGAGAGAGCTTGTCCCATCAGCCCATACGTAGGATCCTCAGTGGGGGTAGGTGAGGGTACTGTCCCATCGGATCTCTCCTCAATCCCACACATAAATGCAAACGTGATTGCCTGATAGGGACGACCCCTTATCAGTGTTCGGCGGCCACCCTAACTGCCAGTATGTTCTGCAACGTAGCTGTCCCGTCACACAATTAGGATTCGACGTTTAGTGTTCACCTCGGTTATTAGAGCCGAACTGGAGAAGTCACCGAAATCGTGGGCGCGAGCTCGGATACTGCTGCCGAGATGCACGAGGCCGAGCCCAGTGGAGTGTGCTCTGTACTCTTATCGAGGCGGGTTTGGGCTTGGCGACAGCGCGAGACCGGGCCCAAAGCAAGCCCAGTTGGTACTTTTACCTAAGCTGGGAATAATTTCGGGATCACGGAAATACCTCACACAATTGTCCCCTAGCTCCTGACCTTGGGAGTTCTGCAACTCGGGGGTCGGGAGCTAAGAACTAGGGTTTTTCGAGCTTGTAGCCCTAGTGGTTGTTGAAGTCCAATCTTCATCGCGTTGCTCTGCTGGCCCGAAAGCGTTAACGTCGCTTCGCCTACCCGAGGCGATTGATTGCCCTGGCTGCATGGCTGCGAAAGGCGTACCGTTCCATTACGTGTCACCGCCTGATTGGTTGTACGGCTACTCCGAAGCGACACGTGCGGCTCCCGAAGCGACGCCCTGACGGCGCGCCCTAGAAACTCGAACGAGCACCTCTCTGCTTTATAAAAACAGGACGCCCCCTCCACTCTTCTTCTACTTTGGCGTTCTTAGAGAATGGAGGACCCCTGCAGCAAAAGCCTTTTGCAAAAGAGAGACCCTTGCTTGTTCTTGCAGCCCTCCACGCTTTCTCTAATCTTTGTGAGTCTTTCCCCGTCCTTTCTTCTCCGTTACTGTGCTTCTTCGCCCTTGTTAGATCCCGTTAAGGTTTTCTACCTGCCTTCCTTTCTATCCACCTTTTCTCCTCCCTCGACCTCGGAGATGGGAGCATCTAGGCATTGGGTAGACACCCCACTGGCCTTGAAAAACTTTAGGAGCATGTATAGGATACCTGAGGAGGTCCCCATTAGGATAGATGACTCGGAGGACGCCTTTGACGGTAGGATCTGTCGGAATGGCTGGATGCCATTCCCTCTGGTGTCCATCGTAGAAGGTGGTGGACATGGAACACTTCTGAGGGAATGCCTTCGGAAGTGGAAACTCTGCCCATGCCAGCTGATGCCCAATAGCTTTAAAATAATAATGGGCACAGCCGAGCTCAATAGAATACTAGGAATCAACCTCGGTGTCCATGACATTGAGGACGTATATGACCTGTGTAAGGCCGCGGGGGCCAAGGACAGCTATTACCTCCGCGGGAAGCCAAAGACGGAGCTATTTGCCCATGATTTAGAGGACTCAAACCGGCATGTCGAGGACGATCGCTTGTTCGTCTCCGGAAAATGGGAGCTCGCGGCGTTTGACCCTGCGGAGGGTAGATTCTTCAAGATCCCCCGCCGTCTCGGGAAACCCCCAAGTAAATGTCGAGCTTGCTAATCTTTCTTTTTATCATTTCCTATTTTGCCGAACTCATGGATTTTGTGTGCCGAGCAGGTCACAGCGAGAGGAAAAGGGAGGCGCTTAAGGTCGGGTGGAGGCGAAATAACGAGTGGCTCAAAGCCGTGAAGAAGTACCAAGGCCACAGTGGTCGAGCGGCTTGGGATCCTCTCGGATATCAGCCCGTCTACCGTTCATTCATCCCTCGAAGGACCGGCGTCCTTCCACCTATCGAGGAACCCGAAGACATGATGCCGGTGCTCGCCTTGGGAGTTGGGGCTTCCACTTCGGCGCCAGTGCAGGAGCCTGCCGACCCTCAACAGGCGGTGGACGCATTCCCTTCTATCTCTGAAGAAGAGGAGGAAGAGGAGATGCCACTGCAAAGGCGTCGGCCCGCTATCGAGTTCGCGGACTTGGCGTCCCAGGACTCGGGGGGGCAGCTCCTCTGGCATCAATGACCCCGGCCTCCGGTGCCGCAGGGGCTTCTGCTGCGCTCGGCGCTTCTTCAGGTGGCCCTCAAAAGCTCCCTGCCGAGGGCAGCAAGAAAGGGGGCCTAACAGAGAAGAGGGCAGGAGGGGCCGACGGGGAAGGAGTCCGGGAAGGGGGGCAACCCCTTGGAGAAAAAGAGCGCCCCTCCGGAGAAGTGGAGCGCCCCGCCAGAGAAGGGGAGCGTCCCTCCGAAGAAGGGGGGCGTTTCCGAGGACAAGGGCTCCGAGTTCGACCCGACGACTAGGCGCATCTATGCCCTGGCGTTCCTGCCAAACCTGATGTTGGAGCCCAGGAGGCCCCTGACGATCGAGGACAAGCTGTATAGCAACTTCGCTGTCCTCGCCACGATCACCAGAGCTTGCTGCCTCCCACGCGATATGGAGAGGCACGAGAAGTTAGAGGACATGGCTCTGGTGATGTCTGCAATATAAGCGTCGATAGCGGTAAGTCTTGCCTCTTTGAGAATTTTGTAGTTTTTTTATCTCGGTGATCTTCTAACTTTGTTCCCTCTTACTGCAGAATGTACAAAAACTCGAGGTGGTACTGGTGAGGGCCCTTCAGGGTTCCTCCAAGGCCTCTCAACTAGAGGAGGAGAAGAGGAAAATCGCATCCGCCCTCAAGGCGAGGTACAAGAGCTGGAGGAGAAGAACGCGAAGCTCACCGCAGAGATGGACTCGGCATCATCAGGCTGAGGGCAGAGACGTGTGATTTAAAGGGGGCGGCCGAAGTAAAGGCGAAAAGGGCTGCTCAGCTCGAGGTCGAGCTGCTGAAACTACAGACCGAGCTGGCAGCCCTAGCCAAATCTAAAGTCGAAACTGAAGCCCGTCTGCAGGCCGAGAGGGAGACCATGGCGAAGGAGCAGGCCGAACTCGAGGAATCACTACAGGCAGAGGTGGATGCATCATACTAGGATGGAGTGAGGGACGCGACAAGAGCTTACGAGGCCCAACTAGATGGGTTGTGCAAGATGGTATTCGAGCTTGGGTGCAGGGCTGCACTAAAAGAGGCGGGGGATCTCCGAAGATCACCTGGTATTCCGTGACCCTCCCAAGTTCATCCATCGTGCGCTTGAACCTGCGCCTGCTCCAGTTCCTCCCCCAGAGGATCCTTCTAGTTCTAGCGCTCCAATTTCCTCTTCGGACGTTCCTCCTGCTAAGACGCCTGCTGAAGGGACTCGTGATGCCAACGCCGGGGAGGCTCAGAAAAATAGTTGACGATGTGTTTGTTATCTTTTCTTTTATTTCACTGCACTTTGGGGAAGTTGAAACTTGTATTATTCTTTTCTGCTTGTAAACATCTTGAGATAAATGAAATCTCTTTCTTGCCTCGATTTGTCTGCAATGTGTGCTGGATGTCACTAGTCACTTTTTTTTTTTGTTCCACTCTTTGTACTTGGTCTCGCAACCCAATCTAAGTAACAAGAGTAGGATACCGAGCTCGGCTCTGCAGCTAGAGTCAGTAAGATAGGTTCCACAACGAGGAAGTAGTAAGCCAGGTTCTATAACCGGAAGGCAGTAGGCTAGGTTCTATAACCAGAGCTGAGAAGTAACCAAGCTAGGTTCCACAACCAGAGCAAGTTACTGGGTTCGGTTCTTTAACCAGAACTAGAGAGCTAGGTTCCATAACCGTAGCTAAGCTTGGTTCCATAGCCAGAGCTAAAATGGCTGGTCTTGTGACCGGGCCGGTGCACTTGGTTCCATAACCAGAGCCAAGGAAGTGACTGAGCTAGGTTCCGTAACCAGAGCAGGAGTTACCGAGTTCGGTTCCATAACTAGAACTAGAGAGCTAAGTTCCATAACCGTAGCTAAGCTTGGTTCCATAACCAGAGCTAAAATGGTTGATCCCGTGACCGGGCCGATGCAGCTGGTTCCATAACCAGAGCAGGAGTTACCGAGTTCGATTTTTTAACCGAGCTAAGGGTGGCTAGTCCTGTGACTGCGCCAAGGCAGCTGGTTCTTTAACCAAGCTGAGGGTGGCTAGTCCTATGACAGCGCCGAGGCAGCTGGTTCCATAATCGAACTGAGGGTGGCTGGTCCTGTGACCACGCCAAAGCAGCTGGTTCTTTAACCGAACTGAGGGTGGCTGGTCCTGTGACCGTGCCGAGGCAGCTGGTTCCATAACCGAGCTGAGGGTAGATGCCTTGTTCTGTAACTTGGCGAAATTTGAAAGCAACAAAACACATCCTTGCACAAGAATCGATTTTATTAACTTCAAAGATTAAGTACAGTCTAAAAATAGTACTTTTTGAGGTGCGTAGCGTTCCATGGGCATGGTAGCTCTCTACGTTCCATGTCTTCAAGTTTGTACGCTGACTGCCCAGCTGTCGAGATCACTTTGAACGGCGCATGCCAGTTTGGTGCAAGCTTTCCTTTCCTGGGATTTTTAGCTGCTGGAAGTGTCTTCTTTAAGACCAATTCTCCAGTTGAGAACTTCATTTCTTTCACTCTCTGATTGTATCCTCTGGCCAGTTGCTGCTGATAAGAAGCTAGGCTAATGGCCGCAGCATCCCTTCGTTCTTCAGCCAGGTCAAGCTCTTTGGCGAGGTTCACTTCTTTCTGGCCTTGATCAAACAATTCTGACATGAGGGTCGGGAGGCCGACCTCAAGTGGGATCACTGCTTCCATGCCATAGGCCAGGGAGAAAGGCGTTGCCGAAGTCGAGCGTCTTGGGGTAGTTCTGTACGCCCAAAGGACACTCGGGAGCTCTTCTACCCATCTCCCTTTGGCTAGGTCAAGTCTCTTCTTGAGCCCGTCGAGCACCACTTTATTGGAGATTTCGGCCTGACCATTGCTCTTAGGGTAGGCCGGAGTGGAATAGTAGTTCCTGATGCCGAACTCTTGGCAAAAGTTTTTGAAGAAGTTAGAGTCGAACTGGGTCCCGTTGTCCAAGATCAAAGCTCGGGGCACTCCAAATCTTGTGACAATGTTCCTCCACACGAAGTTTTTGGTATCCAGCTCGGTGATGAAACACAACGCTTCAGCCTCTATCCACTTGGTGAAATAGTCAGTGGCTACTATTAGCCACCTCTTATTCCTCGGAGCTCGGTGAAGTGGCCCCACCAGGGTCCAATCCCCATTGGGCGAAAGGCCATGGACTAGAGAGAGGACTTAGGTCGTGTACTGGCTGATGGAGAGAGTGAGAGAATTTCTAGCACTTTTTGCATTTCCTAGCATAGACCTGGGCGTCCTTCTGCATGTAAGGCCACCAGTAGCCCTGGCTGATGGCTCGATACACCAATGACCGACCCCCAATGTGACTGCCACAGATCCCTTCATGGATTTCACAAAGGAATTCTTCGACCTTGCTAGGGTGAACGCACTAGAGGTAGGGGCCATTGTAGGACTTTTTGTAGATCTTGTCGTCCGGAGACAGCTAAAACCGAGCTGCCTTCAGCCTGATTTTATGGGCCTCGCTTTTATCTTTGGGAAGCTGGTCATCCTTGAAGTAGGAGATGTATTGGTCCATCCAGCTCAGGCCGAGGTCAGAGCATAAGACCTATCGGGTGGGTGGAGCTCTGTGTTCGGTCTGTCTAGTGTTTCCACTTCGACAGTCCTTTTCCTTCCAGCCTCGACAGCAGAGGCCAAGTTGGCAAGAGCGTCGGCATGAGAGTTGGAGTCTCTGCTGATCTGCCTGACTTCAACTTTTTCGAACTGAGAGAGGAGTTATTTTGCGTGAGCTAGGTAGGCTGTTATCCTGTAGTCACGGGCTTGGTAGTCTCCATTCAGTTGGCTCGTCACCAGTTGAGAATCGCTGAAGACCACCAGTTGTCGTGCCCCCAGGATTTTAGCTCTGCCAAGCCCTGCGATCAGCGCCTCTTACTCAGCTTCGTTGTTTGATGCCTTGAAGTCAAGTGTCAGGGCTTGCTCGATGATAAGGCCCTCCGGAGATTGGAGGACTATACCTGCGCCAGCCCTTTTGGAGGTTGAGGATCCGTCAACGAAGACCTTCCAGGATGAGTCGAGGAACTGCTTCCAAGATCGTTCATGTTCCATCTCGGTCTCGGTGACCTCTTCAACCTCCTTGCCCCCCAGTTCGGTATCGAGCTGTCTCGGTACCGAATTAGGAGAGGTGAATTCTACGATGAAATCTACCAGGACCTGGGCTTTGATCGCAGTTTTGGGCTGATACTGAATATCATACTGCCCCAGCTCGATGGCCCATTTGAACACCCTTCTAGAGAAGTCTGCCTTTCTGAAAAGAGACTTGAGCGGATATCCTGTGACAACCACTATGGAGTAGGTCTGGAAGTAGTGGGAGAGCTTGCGGGAGGCGCTGATGAGCGCAAGTGCGAGCTTCTCCAATGGCAGGTATCTCGTCTCGGCATCTAGCATGATCTTGCTCGCATAGTAGATAGGCCTTTGCTGCCTATCTTCTTCTCTGATGAGCACCGAGCTCACTGCGTGATCCGAGACTGCAAAATACAAGTACAGGGTCTCTCCCTGCGTCGGGGTGGACAGCAGGGGAGGTGAAGACGGGTAGCCTTTGAGTTCCTGAAGGGCTCTGTCGCACTCCGGGGTCCATTGGAACCTCAAGCTTTTCTTTAAAAGCTGAAAGAAGGGACGACACTTGTTTGAAGCTCTACTGATGAAGCGGTTCAGTGCGGCCGCCATCCCTGTGAGCCTCTGGACTTGCTTTGTCGTGGTTGGACTTTGGATAGCCTGGATCGCCGAGATCTGCTCGGGATTTGCCTCAATTCCATGTCTAGTGACCAGGCTTCCCAGGAACTTGCCGGAGCCGACGCCAAATGCGCATTTGGATGCGTTCAGCTTGAGCTTGAACTCTTTGAGGACGGCAAAGGTCTGACTCAGGTCGGTCAAGTGGTCCTGTGACCTTTTAGACTTGACGACCATATCGTCTATGTACACCTCCATCGTCTTGCCGAGCTGGGCCTGAAACATTTTCATTACCAGCCTCTGGTAAGTTGCCCCGGCGTTTTTTAACCCAGGGCATCACTTTGTAGCAGTAGATGCCTCTAGGTGTTATGAACACGGTTTTTTCTTCGTCAGGCCCATACATCGGGATCTGATGGTAACCTCGGTAGGCGTCGAGGAAACTCATCCTATTGTGTCCGGCCGTGGCGTCGATCAACTGGTCGATCTTTGGGAGCGGGAAGCTGTCTTTTGGGCAGGCCTTGTTGTGGTCGGTGAAGTCTACGCAGACCCTCCAGCTCCCGTTCTTTTTCTTGACCACTACTATGTTGGCCAGCCATTCAGGGTAGCTGACTTCCCTGATCGCATCGACCTTTAACAGTTTTTTGACCTTCTCAATCATGGCCTCTGCCTGCTGGACCCCAGTCCTGCGAGCCTTCTGGACTACAGGTTTGTGTCTGGAATCCACGTTCAGTTTATGGTACATGACCTCGGGATCGACGCCGGGCATCTCATAAGGGGTCCAAGTGAAGACCTCTCTGTTCTGTAACAGGAAGTTAAACAGCTCGGACCTCGCAGTCTCGGCGAGTTGGCTGCCGAGTAGGAAGTACCTTTTCGGATTGTTGGGATCGATCCTGATCTCGGTGAGGTCCTCAACACTCTTTTGCTCCGGCGCCTGGCCAACAGCCTCGAGCTCTGCCTCTAGCTCGGCTATGTGCACTTTCTGTGGTTCTGCTTCGCCAGGAACCATGGCCATCAGGCACTGTTTGGCCATCTGCTGGTCGCCCCGAACCGTGATCACCTCGACTCTGCCATCCCCGTTCTCTAATGGGAACTTGAGTTTCTAGTGATGGGTGGAGGGCACCGCTTCCATGTTGTGCAGCAGGTCCTTCCCATTATTGCATTATATGGGGATGGTGCATCCACCACTAAGAAGTCTGGTGTCATGGAGGCACCCCCTACTTGGACTTGGAGGGAGATCTTCCCCTTAGGGTAGACTGGCTTGGAGCTAAAGCCCACCAGCGGGGTGCGAGCTTCCTGCAGGTCCTCCTCTTTCAGACCCATCTTCTTGGAGCAGTTGTAGTAGAGGATTTATGAGGAGCTCCCGGGGTCCACGAGGATCCTCTGGACTTTGAAGTTCCTTAACCTTAGAGTTAGGAGCAGAGGATCGTTGTGGGGCAGCTGGACCCCGTCCAGGTCTTCATCAGAGAACCAAATCTTTGGTCTCTCTTTCCGCACCTTCTTGGGAGAGGGGCCGAGCTCAATCGTCATCACCTGCTTACCGTACAGGGCCCTCCTGGCCTCAGCACGAGCCTGGTTAATTCCCTTGGGAGCGGGGGCCAGGTGGATGACGTTGATGGTCCCTTCCGGCTTGTCGCTGTCTCGATCCTCATCGGGCTGGCGTTGGTGAGCTCGGTTGACCCTGCCTTCCTCTTTGACGAGGTCTTTGAGGTGCCCGTCCTCTACGAGCTTCTCGAGGTGGGCCTTGAAGGCCATGCGGTCCTCGGTCCTGTGCCCATTCTGCTTGTGATAGGCACAGAACTTGCTCTGATCTCGGGTGGAGGGGTCACCTTTCATGGGCTGGGGCCACTTGAAGAAGGGTTGCGTCTTGATCGTGATAAGGAGTTTGTAGATGGGCTCCTTGAAGATAGTGTTGACGGCCTTGTAAGTGGCACCAGTTGATTTCGGCTTCGTGCCTCCCCCCAAGGTGGGAGCAGAGCGCTTTGCCGAGCTGGCTGGTTCTATGTTCCGGTCTGCCTCCCTCCTGGATAACTTTTTATCCTTCTTGGAGGGTTTGTCCTCTTGCCAGGTCCCGAAGCTCTCCCGAGCTCGTACCTCGTCCTCTTCTTGCTCGACGAATTGGTTCACTCGGACCATCAGTGCTTTCACTGTGACCACGGGGAACCGCACAAGGTCCCTCCGAAGCTCGTTGCCTGGCAACAGAGCCTGTTTAAAGGACCTGATGGCCACTTCGTCATTTGCATCTTCAACCTGGCTATAGATAGATGAACATTAATGGAGATAGCAAATCAACCACATTTGTCATAAAAACTATTTAATGTTCAAAACATCCATTCATCCACTTGCCTCAAGGTCTCTAAACAAGAAATCAAGCCTCTTATCACCTCTTCCAAGCCAAGAACACAATCTAAACAAAAATCCCCAAATACAAACCCTAAAATGGGTCAAACAAGGAATGAAAAAGAATGAACTCTCAATAAGGAAGATGAGGCTTCTCTATAGCTGGGAGAACACAATATCAAAATATTAGGAGGATTACAAACTTGGAAACTCTTCAAATGGGTAAGACTAGCTCAAGGAAGGTCTTAGAATGGAGTTTTCTCTTCAAGAGTTGTATCAATGGAGAACCGAAGTGATGAAGAAGAAGATGATGGCTCCCATCTCTCAATTTGTGCAAGGTTGGTGATGATTTGATGATGGAAAAGCAAGAGGAAAAAGAAGAGAGGAAAGAGCCCTAGCTTTTGATGGGTTTGTGCTGGAAAAGAGAGAATGGAAGAGAAGGGTCTCTTATATACAAGTTGAGTGTGGGCTCCACCATGAGAAACCTCTTTGGGCTGAAATCACTACTCTCGGGACCTCGAATGAAATTGACGAAGAAGGGAAAAGTGATCACCGAAACATCTAGTTTCCAAAAAGTATATTTTTCACGGGTTTTGGGGATATCAAAATTTGGGTACAGATTTAATGTATAAAGACTGTTTTGCCCTCAATGCAAGGAAAGTCGGGTTTCGAGGTTTCGGACGGGGACGAGATCAACATGAAAGTTGTAGGGATCGACAAGATGAGTAAAACGGAATCAAGACAAGAATTATAGGAATTTCGAGTAATCTCCCAAGTAAACGCAAGACTATCAAAAGGAACCCCCAAAGGGTCCCACTAAACACAAGACACTAAAATTCCCCAAAAGCTATAAAAGAACTATTCCAGTCCCAACTTAGTCAAATCTACTAATCACGCTTAGCACTAACACGTGACTTAATTAGCACTAATCGTGGACACAGGAGTCGGGGTCTTACATACTCCACCCCTTAGGGCATTTGGTCCTCCAAATGAAGCATAGAACTCACCTCGGGTAGGAGATGTGGATACTTCTTCTGAACTTGGTCTCGTAATTCCCACGTGGCTTCTTCCGGTCCATGATTCTCCCAAAGCACCTTCACCCACTGAATAGTTCGTGTCCTCAACTCCTGCTTTTTTGTATCAATGATCTGAACCGGCTTCTCCACATATGTAGCATCTTCTCGAATTTCCAACGGTTCATGCCGGAGTACATGCGAAGGGTCAGGGACGTACTTCTTCAACATCGACACATGGAAGACGTTGTGTACACCGGAAAGCTCGGGTGGTAAGGCTAATCTATAAGCCACATCACCAATCTTACCCATGACATCGAACGGTCCAATGTACCTCCACGATAACTTGCCTTTCTGCCCAAATCTCAATGTTCCTCTGGTCAGTGACACCTTCAAGAAGACCTTATCTCCTTCTTCAAACTGTAGATCCCTCCTGTGAGAGTCTGCGTAGCTTTTCTGTCTACGCCGGGCTACTTTCAGACGTTCTTGAATGTGTCTCACTTTGTCACTTGTCTCACTCACTATGGTTGGTCCATGAAAACTGCGAGTGCCAACCTCTTCCCAACAAACAGGTGTCCTACACCTTCTGCCATACAAAGCTTCAAAGGGTGCCATTCCAATGCTTGAGTGGTAGTTGTTGTTGTAAGTGAACTCACACAACGGTAGACTCTCATCCCATTGAGTCTTAAAATCTAACACAAGCACAGAGCATATCCTCAAGGGTCTGAATTGTCCTCTTTGACTGGCCATCTGTCTGAGGGTGAGAAGCCGTGCTGAACTGTAACTTCGTACCCATGAACTCATGTAGGGTCTTCCAAAACCTTGAGACGAATCTGCTGTCTCTGTCGGATGTGATGGAAACTAGCTGTCCATGTCTACTGACGATCTCGTTAACAAACAACTCTGCTAGGGGCAACATGTGCATCTACTTCCCTGTCTTCATGGGGATAAAATGAGCTGACTTGGTGAGTCTGTCCACAATAACCCATATCGCATCATTGCCTTTGCTAGTTCTCGGTAGTCCAGAAATAAAATCCATGGTAATGTGTTCCCATTTCCATTTCGGGATCTCTAATGGCTGTAG
The DNA here is from genome assembly GCA_028538565.1 of Umbellularia californica. NCBI lineage: Eukaryota > Viridiplantae > Streptophyta > Magnoliopsida > Laurales > Lauraceae > Umbellularia > Umbellularia californica. The sequence continues at coordinate 28,020,082 of JAPQWN010000012.1, read as the reverse complement.
CAACCCTGGAGGCTTCTGATGCTCTACCTTTATCAGTTGACAAGTCATACAGCGAGAGACAAATGCTGCAATCTCCCTCTTCATGTTGTTCCACCAAAATCCGTCCTTCAAGTTCTGATACATCTTCGTGCTACCTGGGTGCATGGAATACTTCGTACTGTGAGCTTCTGCCATGATGTCATTCCTCAACTCTTCGATGTTAGGCACACACAAACGGTCACGGTAGTAAAGAACTCTATCAACGATACGAAAATCAGGACGTTCTGCTATATGTTCTGAAATCTTGGCCAACTCTGGATCTTGCAACTGACCATCCTTGATCTTCTGAATAAACGAAGGCTCTGACACTGACATATTGGCAACTATAACACCTTCCCTTAGTGGCTGTCGATCTATCCTCAACTCCTCAAACTGTTCGAAAATACAAGGACCACTTAGGTTTGCCAAGCCTACTGATTTTCTACTCAGTGCATTGGCAACTACATTCGCTTTCCCCGGGTGATACTTGATTGGAAAATCATAGTCTTTAATATACTCCATCCATCTTCTATGCCTTATGTTCAATTCCTTCTGTGAAAACAAGTACTGTAGGCTGCGGTGATCAGAATGAACCTCAAACTTTTCTCCATAGAGATAATGTCTCTACATCTTCAACACGAAGACAACCGCTGCCAACTCAAGATCATGGGTTGCATAATTCTTCTCGTGATCTTTCAACTGCCGGGACCCATATGCAACAACTTTTCCTTCTTGCATGAATACACAACCAAGTCCAACATTCGAAGCATCGGTAAAAATGGTGAAACCGTCGCTTCCGGATGGTAAAGTAAGGACTAGTGCTATAGTCAATCTCTTCTTTAGCTCTTGGAAACTGTCCTCACACTGATTTGTCCACACATAGGGTACATTCTTCCTTGTCAACTTCGTCAACGGTGCTGCAATCGACGAAAATCCTTGTACAAACCTCCGGTAATACCCTACCAATCCAAGAAAACTCCTAATTTCTGACACATTCTTCGGTCTTTCCCACTTCACTACTGCCTTAATCTTGGACGGGTCTACTGACAATCATTCTTTGGAGATAATGTGCCCCAAAAATGCAACTTGTTCGAGCCAGAATTCACACTTGTTGAGCTTCGCATATAGCTGGTTCTCTCTCAGAAGTTGCAATGCTATCCTTAGATGCTTTTCATGCTCATGCTCTTCTTTGGTCTTGGAGTATACCAAAATATCATCAATAAATACTACCACAAATTGATCCAGATACTGCGCAAATATCTTGTTCATCAAAGCCATAAATACTGCCGGTGCATTAGTCAATCCAAATGGCATCATTAGGAACTCATATTGGCCATATCTTGTCCGGAAAGCTGTTTTCAACACATCTGATTCTCTGACTCTCAGCTGATGGTAACCGGGTCTCAAATCAATCTTCGAGAAATACGAAGCACCTTGTAACTGATCAAACAGTTCATCTATCCTTGGCAGTGGATATTTGTTCTTGATGGTCACTTGATTCAACCTTCGGTAGTCAATACACATTCTCATCGAACCATCTTTCTTTTTGACGAACAAAACCGGAGCTCCCCACGGCGAAATACTTGGTCTTACGAAACCCTTATCCAACAATTCTTGCAACTGTATCTTAAGTTCTCCCAATTCTGCCGGAGCCATTCTATATGGTCAATCGAAATCGGAGCGGTCCCGGTGAAATCGATTTCTCTTATGGGTGGTAATCCTGGAATCTCCTCCAGAAACACATCTGGGAACTCCCAAACAATAGGGATCTCCTCCACCCCTCGGGACATTTTATCCTCCGTGATAAACGCCAAATAGGCTTCACATCTACTTCTCAATAGTCTATCAGCTTTTAACGCTGAGACAAACCCTGCATGAGGATTTCTCCTCTTTCCTTGAAACAACACCCTTGCTGGTGTCTCATCCAACTTGAATGTGAGGGGGTCTTATGGAAACAATCCATCGTGGCATGGTACCCTGCCAGTCAATCCATCCCTATGATGACATCAAAATCATTCATCTCCAACAGAATAAGATCTGCGGGTAACACAACTTCTCCTATTCGAATTGTACAACTAGGGTAATAGATAGTACACACAACTTCTCCTCCCGCAAGATGATATCTTGGCGGGGACGCTCTGCGTGAGAGGGACACTGTCGGAGACGTTCAACGACAGGGTCATCACAACGAGGAGGTGTTGTCACCCCTCTCGACGACGAGCCGGACCCAGTGACAGGCTCTCCCACGCTTATTACCCCGGATTTTCCCCCGGTCCTCTTTTGGTGGGGGATGAATGGCAGCTGCCCAGGCACCACCTTCTAGTGCATCACCGGAGGTGGCGGCTAGATGGGCGGAAATGGCTGTGGTGGCAAGGACGTAGATTGTCCAATGCCCTTTCCTTTCTTAGTCTTTGGAGGCATGGTTTTTCAAGATGGAGATTTGATTTTTTTCAAACGTATTTCCCACGGACGGCGCCAATTATAAGTACCTAAAAATTACGGACTTGGTTTAGATGATTATGAAGCTCTTGATAGTGTTGTTAAGCTGGTTTGAATGTATCGGAAGCCTTGAACTTGAAAGGGAGAAGAGACAAAGGTCAGGGCCCCGGACTACTGTCAGCCGGAGGCACTCTGACGCCTGAGTTAGTGCAGTCACTGAACAAAGGGTGAAGTGAGAGAGAAGAAGGTTCAAGCAATGTAAAATGGGTATTGCGTAATGCGTACCTGTTCATGGTTCTTACCATGCATAGATATAGACGAGTGTGGAAGGTCCCTTAGTGGAGGTAGGTGAGAGAGCTTGTCCCATCAGCCCATACCTAAGATCCTCAGTGGGGGTAGGTGAGGATACTGTCCCATTGGATCTCTCCTCAATCCTACACATAAATGCAGACGTGGTTGCCTGATAGGGACGACCCCTTATCAGTGTTCAGTGGCCACCCTAGCTGCCAGTACGTTCTGCAACGTAGCTGTCCCGTCACAGAATTAGGATTCGACGTTCAGTGTTCACCTCGGTTATTAGAGCCGAACTAGAGAAGTCACTGAAGTCGTGGGCGCGAGCTTGGATACTGCTGCCGAGATGCGTGAGGCCGAGCCCAGTGGAGTGTGCTCAGTACTCTTACCGAGGCGGGTTTGGGCTCGGTGCCAGCGTCGAGCGAGACCGGGCCCAAAGCAAGCCCAGTTGGTACTCTTACCTAAGCTGGGAATAATTTCGGGATCACGAAAATACCCCGCACACACTTCTTCACCTATCATTCCATCCAATTTCAGCTTTACCATTTTCCAAGCAAACCCACAAAATCCAAACCATATTCATTCTCAAGTTTTGAACCAAGAGGCTAACCACGGTAAAAGGGACAAAAAAAAAAAAAGAATTTGATACCCAATCAAAAAAAGTAAACATGAGTTTCTTAATTAAAGCTTATATTTGCCTCTAATCAAGCTTTCCAAACCTTTCTCCACTAAACTTAGCTCAAATGACTCAAAAACCCCACATGTCAACCCTAATCACAAATACAAAGAAGATGCTAATGAATATGCATGAATGGTTATCTATGAGTCTCTTAACTCTATTTCAACTCTAAAGCATAGAAAACAACATAGAGCTCTTACCTATGAAGTGATTTCGAATTTGTGAAGGATGAAAGTGATGGGTTCTTGTCACAAAGAGTAGAGGAGGATGGAAAAGATGGAGATGACCCCAAGCCTTACTTCCAATTACACAAGCAACAAGTTCTGTTTTGAAAGTTTGGAGAGAAAGAAGAAGGAAGAGTCTTCTCAGCCCTTTCTAGATACACAGTCGAATGGAATGAAAATGGAGTTGGGCTTTAGATGATAAGGAAGCCCATGTTGCAAGAAAGTTTACTGGTTTTGTGTATTTCTATTTTAAGTCAAATGATGGCCCACTTCTTTAATCGTTGATCAAATAAAATAAAGCTTAATACGAAAATTAACATGCTCAACGAGATACACGCGATGAAGCCAAGATGACATGCAAATGATGTAAAATAAGAAAATCGATAATTACGTAAAATCGATTCTACCCAACCGAGTCAAATCAGTTCCAACCTACCTATTTAAGACTCAAGACTCAACTAACTCACTTATAAAGAACTAATTAACATTAATTACCATAAGTAATAACTAGGTATAATTAATTTAGCTAAATCATACCTAATTAGTATTAAACACGTTTAATTCGGGTCGGGGTGTGACACAAGACGGACATTGGTATAGAGAAGGTGCAGAACCCTGTTATGTTAAGAAGAAGTTGGTGTGTGGAGTTTCAATAGGCCGCCAGTGGTCAGTGATACAAGCGAAAAGATCAGGCCGTTCAAGAGAGGCTGAAGATCGTTAGAAGTCACCAAAGGAACTACGTTGTAGTAGGAGAAAGGATCTACAATTTCCGATCGGTGATCACGTGTTCTGGATGCTCTCCCTAATTTGCGGAACCTTAGGGCCCGTTTGGAAACTCTACTAATTAAGTCAAGTAAAGTAAAGTTGATTTTGAAGAAAGAATAAAATATAAGTAGGTTATGATGGTATTTTGTTTGTAGTTGTTTGTTATAGAATCTTTTTGACTTTTTGTAAGGAAAAGTGGAGTATTTTTTTATTTTAGTGGATAAAGGTAGTTGCTTTTTGACTTTTTGTATGAAAAAGGACGGGGGGAGTTTCGAATAAAGTGCATTTACTGTGAAATCTTGTCTGGAAAATGGAGGCTTTACTTGACTTATATTGTATTAGTAAAGTGTCAAACGGGCCCTTAGGGACCGAGCAAAAATAGAAGTTGGCCAAGGACGTTGGACATTTTCAGGAAAAAAAAAAAGGCAAGATGGGTGATGTGACCAACCGATTGGTCTTGCCACCTGAGTCATTCGGAGCGACAGAAGCCTCCCACGTTTTCATGTTGAATAAAGAGCCACGCTACTTGCCAGCTGCCCCTACACCCGTCTCCCAACGGCCACCCATTTGCAATCCCAGCGGCCAGTATCCAGCACCATGTTCTTCTTGTTTCCAGCGGCTACCATACCCGCGAGGCACTCCACGCGGCCAGCGCATGTTCTTCTTGTTTCCAGCGGCCAATACATCTTTTCCTTGATTTTTCTTTCGGCGGCCCACACCCTCTCCGCCAGCTATGGTTCCCCCTGCTTGCCCCACCTGAGATCACCACTGTGGACCAGCAACCAGGCCCCCATCCATCAGTAGCAGCGGCCAGCTGCTGCGTGTCAGTGGGCGCCCACCCGGGGACCCGCAGAACCCATCCCTTTAAGGCCTTGTTTTATGACCAAATGACTTGAATTTTTCCCCTGGTTTTCCCTTTAATGTATTCCAATTTATAAGGTAAAAATGATGTTCTTCAAACGCCCTTTAAATACAAATTTTGGTGTGCCAAGAACGGGCCATTGGTACCACCCTAAACCTTGGAAGCCAAGGGATCGGGAATCAATGGCATGGGCCTCCTTTCCTTAGGGCCTGTTTGGATGTATGGCTAATTGAAGTGTGGTGAGGTGAAGCATCAAATCAAGAGAAAATAAAATATAAGGTGTTATGATGGTGTTTTGTTTTTAGTTGTTTAGTAAGGAATCTTTTTAACTTTTTATATAGAAAAATGAAGTTTTTTTGTCTTTTAGTGGAGAAAGGAGATTGCTTTTTTTACTTTTTTTGAAAAAGATGGAGGGAATTTTGAAATTGTGTGCTTTTGATATGACCTATTGTCTTTTCTTGTCTGAATAATGGAGGCTTTACCTCACCTCACCTCACTTTACCACACAGCCAAACACGCCCTTAGAGTTTGGTGTACCCCGTACTCTAACCTTGCCCGATGTTAAGTTTTAATTAAAAAATCAAACCTGAATCATTATGAATGCATTTGGAGCACGGTGACTTGTATTTTTATCGGAACTTAGGGGTTGGATATTCCCACCGTCCGAATGCATCAAGTGTACGAAAATACACCAATATCCATCCCTTTGAGCGTATAATTGTGGAAATCACCATACTTACATGTTTATAATTATTTTAATCAAACTTTTGTACTTTTATCTTGCACCTTGTAAACCAGATTTTTAGCATCTTGCCACACGGGACTCCAAAGGACTTAGCGTCCAATTCTTGCCCTGCTTGACCATTGGATGTACTCGGATCAATAAAAGATTTCTCTGTTTGTGTGCGAGCATTTATTGCCTTGCCCCTTCCGAGTTAGCTGGATCACCTTGCTTTTCCGCCACCCGTTTTGGGTCCCCTATTCCTACCCGATATTCTGCCTGTTTTCCAATAGAAATTTCCAAACTTAGAAAATATTGTTTCGAAAATAGTTTTTAATTCAGTTTATTGTTTTAAAAGCCGAATCAACATAGTTTTTTTATTTCAAGCACTCTTATTGTCCAATAACTGTACTTGCAAATATATCTCTTGAGTAACCAGATTACTCATTAATCCCTGGTTTACATACTGAACCCTACATTCTGCATAGATTTTCGAGTCAGCACCACCAAGCTGTTATTCTAGAATGTATTATATATATATATATATATATATATATATATATATCTTGCTCGCTGCGGTTTGAGTCTTGTATGTGACCGGTGTCACTAAAGTACCTGCCATGCCCGGGTTACACCAAGTACCCCGTTGCAGGGCCAAAGATTCTTGACAGCCGTAAACTCTTGGGTGAGTTCCAAGGTACTCTCAGTCAGTTCAGTTGGGGCAAGCGAAAGCTCCCCCTTTCGAGGATTATGCGCAGTGGTTGCCAAGTACCCATTGGTTAGAATATAATTCATGTTTATGATTCTGTTAATCATATTTTCTTGCATCAACCTGCCCAGCTCACTTACACTAATTTCCCAAATAATCACTTGTATTTATATTATGTTTTGTACCAACAAACTATGCTTTTTATATTGAATACTTGCCAAGCTTTTTGTCTAATCTACACTTGATGCCATATGTATGATTTCCCAACCTATACCTTAGTACAGTTTCTAAGGAAATAGTTGCTGAGCCGCAGATGGCGAGTGTTTTGGCGCAGAGGTTGTCACGTAGACTCCATTCCTTGCACATGAGACGTGAAATACCTGGGAGTTTTATTTTTGGGTTTTGTATTTTGTTGTACTGGCCTCTGTTGGCCTTTTATTTTGGGAAATGTAATTAATACATATTTTGTAACTCTCTAACTTGAATTATGGGAATATAATCTCATGTTTACTTGTCTAGCTTTGTTATTTCCTGTTTATATTATATCAGTCTGATGATGTTTAGTACAAGTATGATGCAGCTAGTAAGACATTAGTGATGCAACAAGGAATCTGATGAGCTCCAGGCTTCAGGTTGCACCACAATGCAAGCTTACGCAAAATGTTCCATAACGGTGATGGATTTTGTATTCTCACCCATGTGGATCCCAGGGGGAAAAGAAACATTTTGCTAAAGTAATCCCCTATCACGGCCCCTTAATCCTACCCCCATTTTGGGGTCATGACATACCATGAGTAGACTAAGCACATAGAGATTGACTGTCACTTCATTCGACAACAGCTTATTACTGATGTAATCTCTTTGCCTTTTGTTTCCTCTCATGAGCAATTAGCAGTTGCCTTTACGAAAGCACTTCCTCGAGATCGTCATATCTATCTATGTTCCAAATTGCTGCTCTCCTCCAACACGCATCAATTTTAGGGGGAATGTAGAAATCATGCCTATCCAGAAACGGCCCAAGATAGTGGAGAACAAGCCCGTCGGCCCCATCAAACTATTGCCCAAATAACTCATGTGTAATAGCTGTAGTCAAACTTGTTTATATTGTACATACTATTTTTGTAGGCTATTAAATCTATACACCTCATACTCACATTGTCAATAGATTTGATTGATTGTAATTTTAGCCCTATTTGGGCCATTAGTTGCTATAAAATACAAGGTCAAGCCTGTATAAAAGACACGACCAATATTCCTCACATCTCTTATTCTTCTCTTGTTTATTCTACTACTTGCGGGTTTACACGGCCTGGATACAATGAGCCCAAATCTAACAACGCAGAATGAGGTTCCAATGGATGTGATAAGCTAGACCTAAGGTCCTGTACACTAGTCATCTGAAAATGTCCTACCATTCTCACCCAATAAAGGATAATTCATCATATAGTGAACATCTATCAAAGTTCAGCTCCACCCAAAGTCTCTGTCCCAATCTCACTCTTTTTATGCAGTCTGCAACCTAGATTCAGATTTAGTCTACGGACTAAAGGACAGGAATGGAGTGATCTTAGGAGGTCTTTTTTGTTATACTAGTCCAGTTGGGGTAGGTATTGATTTTGTAGTTTTGATTTATTTCATGTATTAAGGTTCATGAGATGCAAGGTTCTGAATTTTCTTTTCACCGTTTCAAATAGGCATTGATTTTTTTTTTTTTTTTTTTTTTTTTTTTTTTGTAGTTTTTCTCTTTTGGAAACTTTGTTTTTTGTAGAAGGTCATAATCATTTGGGTGCTAGCTTTGAAGAGGTTTTTACGAGAACTTCAATCTTACTACTATGGATACGAGCTTTCTAGAGGTTATGCAAGAAACTTGTGTTAGAATTACTGGGCTTGAATGTGGACCAATGACCAGATGCCCATGTGGCTCCCCCACTTTAGATGACCATTCCACATTAGGACTCCTATATTAGTAAATTGTAAGTCTCCTTTCGCAGGTATCTTTGGTGTTTAGGAAAAGTTGCTAACCCTATAGAGTTTTCTATACTAAGAGGAAAATCCTAATTAAAATTGGACACTATGATGGGAAGGGAGTTGTCTAAGAAAACCTATATATAGGGTTTTGGGGTTCTACCTCCCCTCTACACATCACTACACTGATTGCCCCATTGATATCACATAGTAAGGTCGTAGTGAGGAGTGTAGTAAATCTTCAATCAAGGGTAGCGGTTCAAATTATGTGAACATGATGGAGTTAGGTACGTGTTTAGATTTCAAGATCTATATTGTGTTATTCAAATCTATCCTATTATTGCGAAGATCCAATTTAAGTATGTTAGTCTAAAACTAACACTTTGATCTTGCTACATAGATTTGTGTAACGATCCTAAAATATTTAAATTCCTATTTTTTATGCACTTTCTATATTGTAATTAGATGAGAATTTATCATCTTTTTTTTTAAAGTCCCTCAACTCATTCTTTTAGGATTAGGACACCTTTCTTTCTATCTTTTTCATAACAATATAAAAGAGGTATTAGGGATTGTATTTCGGTTCTCTTAATGATCCAATGGGAAATAGGTTTTTTACGGATGCAGCTTATAAATCTAAAGATGGAAAATCTTCTTTTGGTTATCTAATGATATTGAATAACTCTTTTATTTGTGCAGGCGCTCACTATGGGCAAAACTCCCTTTCTCTAAAGAACAAAAAGGGAAGGCCATTCTTTAGAAGTGAAGGCCATTTTTTATGCACAAATGGAAGAAGCTTCATGCGTGAGGTTCTCTAGCATTGTGCTTTTTTCCAAATGCTAAAGAAGTGATTGAGGCAAGCGGATTGGGCCATCAATCCAATTATTTTGGACATTAAAAGTTAATGTAATTATTTTTTCCTTAGTTTCTTTTTGTCTCAAGAACTTTGAATGGGGTTGTTGATGTTTTGGCCAAGCATTGAGCTAGGCTTGGGAAGAGTTCTTATAGGGATGATGATGTCCCAGAGTGGGTTAGGCCTTGGTTGTCCCATTATAGCAACTCTAGGCTTTATTTTGTTTCATTGGAATTTTTATTTACTAAAATAAAATAAAATAACTCCACCAACTCCTTCCCACCCCGTGGCATAGGAAAGGGTTTCATGGGATATGAAAAGAATAGCTCTAAAATTTTCTCTTTGTGAAAGGAAAGCACTACTTCAACTAGTGAGAAACTTGCACACTAAAAATCAAAGCATCCCACTGCATCGCAAACTCCCCGATATTGCACAAACATGGCCTATCTTTTTTCTTCATATTTTCTCTTCATAGGGAACATCTGGAGACATTTGTTCATGATACAAATTTTAACTAGGGACTGCTTTCTCCAAATCTCTCTGCATCTAAATGAAAAATTATTAGGCAGATAATTGGGCCTTGCTTAAGAAATAACTTGGCCTACGGCTCCTTCCTGGTCTGCCTAAATCAATCCAATGCCTTCCCAGCACCGTGCATCCCCTAACAAAAACCTGACACTCATCTGAACTTTTGTATCTACCTAATTGATCATGCACAATGTGACCCCTATTTGAATTTGTCCGAAGGTTAGAATCTGGTAAATCTTAGGGACTTCAAAATAGAGTCTAATATATTGGACAGTTACCAATTTATTGCCAAGTAAGATAAACCTCTGCATGAACTTGGCATGTGACTTTCACTTGGCCACTATATCAAACCAATTGACCCGCAAATTTTGAAATCTGGCTCACTTTATCTGCAGGCTAGAATTTAGTCAACTTTCAAGCACTTAAAAAAGTACCGACAATTCTCCGTATTTTGCACACAGGTAGGTGTTAAGGAGATCAACCTTTTATCTAAAGGAAAAATGTCATTTATTCGCTCGAAATTCTGGAGTTTTATGTTGCAAACACATTAAAATTCCTTATTTGAATTTTCTTTCCGGTGAATATTTATCTGATTAAAACGGATTTGCAACTAGGAAATTATGTTAGTTTTACTAAAACAATGATGTTGACAAACAAAAATTCATCAGCCCATACATAACATTCCCTAAGGCAAAATACTCAATTTTCATAAAAAGAAAATGATGACATTATTGACCACAGGAGCCTGGCCAGCCACAGCAAAGATATTCTCCAGCAGTTACTGTCTACAAAGGCCATCGGCCGTTGCAATCTTCGGCAAACCAGCCACTCAACACAATGAAGCAGCCACTGGTCTCCAGCCAAGAAATGATCGCTCGACGCCATGTTCATTGGCCGCTGAGCTTCTTCTCTCCCAGCTACCTAACGCCCACAATCTCCCATGTTCTAGCTAGTTACTCCTCCTGGTAGCCGCTGAACCAGCAAAAAGGGGAACGACCACGTTCCCATTGAAGACAGTTTGAAACTACCTCCACTCCTCCATGATCTCCAGCAGTTATGGCTCCTCAAAGGCCATAAAAGGAAGACTTGGGAGAGCAGCAAAGGAGGTCGGATCCAGCGCAAAGAAGCCCAGAAACTCTGTCATTTTCAAAACTCTCTCCTTCATTAGCAAGGTAAAAATCAGGCAGTAGTGAATGCTTCTCCTTGGACCTGGGCGACAGCCTCTGAAAAGCAGCCTTTGTTCCTCTCACCATGGAGGAAGAACAGAGATTGTCTCTGCTATTTTGAAGTGGACTTCTCTGACAAATCCTTCTTCTTAAAATAGTGGTGATGAACTACAAAGACTGACAGAAGAAGCTAAATTGTAGACTTCTCCAATTTCCTCTCCAGCAAACTCTTGAAGACAGCAGACTCCTCTTCTCTCTCTTCAATGTAGATTTCCATTGTTTTGATCTCCTAAGCCTGACGAGGGGGTTGTATAAAAAATTGTAAACAACTTACACTCAGAAGGTGCAGCAACGAAGAACCCATATAAACAAAAGTGGAGATGACTCTTCCCGCGCGAGCAAACATTCGCGCGAGTCGTCTTCACATCTTTCTATAATGTTCAAAGGATGAAATAAAAGAAGTTTCTACACTAGAGCCTTCATTTTCCCCTTTTTCCTATTTTGGGTGAAACAGAATATTAGCGCCGTCTGTGGAGAATCATTACACACTATCAGTAATGCTTCGTTGATCGAAATACTTGGGAAGAGCTTGAAGAGAGTTCTTCAGTTGCTGCTGTTCTAAAAAAAAAGAGAAGAAAGTTGCTGCTCTTCTAAAAAAAAGAGAGAAAAGAACAGATCAGAGGAAAAGTTGACAGAGATGAAATGGAGAAGATGCACAACGCTCAGCGGCCAATGCAGAAAGAACACGGCGGCCATAGAAATTGGTGTCAACCAGTCATTCTTGCTCTACTGCGTGCATTTGTCAGGCGGCCATAAACTATGGAGTTAGCCGTCCATCCACATCCTGCTGGGCATCTAGCGGCTATTATAATGAACGGCTCGTTATGACAGGCCAATGTCTTCAAAGTTATTACATCCCAAAGGGGCTATAGTGATTGACTAAGTCTCACGGCCGGTAGATTGTACACTTAAGACATCAAGCATTATACGGCCACGAGGTACATGTTAGAAAAGGGCAACCGCCATGAACCCTAGATATTTAGTACAGATCATTCTGGAAATAACTATAGACGAATATCAATAAAAACCATAATTACAAGATCTCTCTGATTTGATCTATGTCTTATGGCAATCCAAAAATCTCAAGATCTTCTATTGTATTCCTCTATGTCTGAACTCGCACTAGGGTGTGGGCCTCTTCTGCGAATTCTCTTTACTCTCCAAAACGATATTTCTCTTGTTTCTTCTTTTTTTTTTAACCTAGAGAGGATTAGCGCATATTTATAGACTACAATAGGGACCTTAAGAAGGAAATAAGGATAGGCTTCTTATGGAAACAGGAAACCCTAATTCGACTCAAATTAGAATCATAGTTCCATAAATTACAATTCAGTCCACTAAAGAATTATAATTGCACTCATGTCCTTATTCTCAAAGTAATATTTCGAGCCTCTTGTTTTTAAATACTTATTAATCTCCCCACGTTAAGATTTCAAATATCCATCGATTAAATAATTAATGACATCAATATTTAATCGATATCTTTATAATTCTTTGAGGCCTTACACTTAACTTATTTGATATGTCGGATACAAAGTTCACCAGCAAGGTTTGACATAATCAAAACTTAAAAGCTTCATCAAGGGGATATCATCAATCCAATGAGAGTTGAAAATGGTGACATAAATTAAATATGTCACAAATAGTATCGCCAATGAGAGTCTTCCTTATGACGTTGTCGCAATTTATAAGTCCATAATGTTCAATCTATAAAGTTAGTTTCCTTTGGCCGATAGCGAGCATTTACTGCCATGCTTATGGCCTACGAAACTTGACAAGGTTCTAGTTAATCAGTCAAAAGCCAAATACATCACCATGAATATGGTTAGATCACAAATCGTTTCCTCGCTCTATGTTTATTGTACTGGAGTGCTGCCCATTTATCGGTAGCAAGTACATAAAAACATAGAAGTAGAAAATGAAATAGATTGATATAGGATTGAGCAAATAGATATGCTCTCCTATCACTCATTCATTGTTGGTCTTTCTTACTTATGTTGCAAATCAATCATGAATTCTCTTGTCATCACTTTCGATGAAACCAAGGAACGCTTATATAATGTTTCCATTCAAGAAAGCAAGACTCCCATGGCCCAGAAAAGAGCCCGCACTGAAAATGAACTCCAGTTTGAGTATCTGTCTTCCAACGGATGACTCAGGCTGCTTCTACTATCAAAGCCTCTCCAATATTGGCGAAACCCTCCAAAAAGGCCACTCCACGCAAGCCATGGGTGTCAAAATCCGCCCAGAATCCTTTTCGTATTCATCTCAAAGAACATCAGAATTTGGAAAGGGCTATGTGACGTCCCGGAGTCCCACATCGACTATAGAAAGGAAAGTGAATGGGGTTATATGTAGAACTTACACCCTTAACTAGCATGAGGCCTTTTGATGGGTTGAGGCCCATCAGAAGCAAAACTGTGAGGCCCGTGGGCTAAAGCGGACAATATCATGCATGTGTGAAGGGTGGGGCGTTACAAATGGTATCAGAGCCGACTCTCTACTAATTCGAGTGTGGATCCCCTGCCATGGTCTGGTGCAAGTGGGAGGGTCTCCATGTGGGCGGGCCAAGAGGGCTGGCAGGCTACTGCACAGGGACGTGCAGCCTTAAGGGGGTGGAATGTGACGCCCCGGAGTCCCACATCGACTATAGAGAAGAAAGTGAATGGAGTTATATGTAAAACTTACACCCTTACCTTGCATGAGGCCTTTTGATGGGTTGAGGCCCATCAGAAGCAAAACCGTGAGGCCCGTGGGCTAAAGCGGACAATATCATGCATGTGTGAAGGGTGGGGCGTTACAGGCTACACCAGCCTGCCTCTTCATCACAAAAAAAAAAAAAAAAAAAAAAAAAAGCAAAAGGGGCAAGGAAGGTACAGGATGTGGAGAAAACCCCAGCAAATGGCAAAGTCAAAACCTACAAAGGTAAAGACTTGCGCCAAATACTCGGAAAGAAGAAACTGCAGCAAAAAGAGACAGTTCTAGGCTTCACAATGTGGTCTCCTAAACCATGAAAATTCAAAAAGACAGCTTGCCGGGATACAGCCTTGACGTCACTTGAAGGGAATACCTTATATCCTCTTCTTCAGAAAGAGGGGAGGAGGTACGGAAGGCGACGTCTTGCTTCAGTCATAGTAGGTCTACACTTTGCCCTCCAAAGGTACATACAAAGTGCCCGAAGAAGAAACATCAGCATTTCCCTATCATTAATGTTGCAGAACTTGCACAATTTAAAGACCTTTTGAAAAAGAAGGAGAAAAATGAGGTGAATATCCTCACATTGCCAGTTTATCATCCAAAAGGGGCAAACCCCATCATCAATCGTTCCATACTCATGGTAATAAGGAGGAATGATTAAAAAAAAAAAGAGTCGTGGCCAAAGAAGAATTACTCAGCAATAGGTAATGAAAGAAGACGATCCTGATACTGTTGTGGTCTACATGACTGGGATTAGACGTGGCAGGCGTTCTGCTAAAATCTCTGCTTGTAGTTCAAATCTTGCCAAAGGTGAAGAATCAGATAATACCTTTGAGGGTCATGAAACTCCGGTTATGAACGAGGAAGCACCTCCAATCAATAAAAACACAGGGGGCATGGCTTCCCCCGTACTCCGGGTCATTGAAGATGATGTTTCATTAACCACTTAAGGTCTCGAAGGTAGCTTCTCACCCCTTACTGGACTAGGTAAATACCCTATCTTCATGCCTGGAGAGACTAGTACCCCAGTAAATGCTGAAGAACAAGCTGAAGGTGAAAATCCGGTTGAAAATATACAGGATTTGGTTAAACAGCAAAATGATAGAATAAACCAAATCGCTACTCAGCTACAATTTCTCATGGAACGGGTGACTGGTCCAAACGATCAACCACCGGCAACGCCATCCTCTTCAAATAGAAAGGATCCGCATACATCTGGAGCAAAAATTGATCAAATTGCGGCACAAATGCAATAGCTTTCACAAAGGCTGTCCAAACAAAGTGGTCAACTCTCAGATAGCGGTCACCAAATAGATCTGGAGAAACCCATGACTTACAAAGATGTAGTAGATATGCTAACTAAAACCAGGGATGAGGAGAGACTTAGGAAAAAGGGAATCATTCCAAAATGTCCACCTGAAATGGATTTGGTCCCCTATCCTCCTAAGTATTAACCTCCGACCTTCCAGTCCTCATGGGCAAAAGCTCTGCTTATTAGCACATAGTCCACTTCAAGTCTCACCTTGGGGGCAGGCCTGATATAGATGCCCTAAAAATCAAATCATTCATAGGCACTCTAAGAGGAACTGCTTTTGATTGGTACAAACAATTGCCTGAGAATTCCCTCACCTCATGAACGGTTCTTGAGGAAAAGTTCTTATTGCACTTACAAGAAGAAGATCAGCTAGTCAGCCTAAACTCACTCACTCACTCAATCCAAACAAAGAGAAAATGAGTCTATTCAAGGCTTCATAAATAGGTGAAGAGCATTGGCTTACAAATGCAAAGAGCTCATCTCTCAGAAGTCTGTAATAGATATGTACAAGTCTAATCTCAAGCCCGAGATTAAGCAGATGGTAATCAGTGTTAAGACTAAATCCATGTCTAAACTACTAGAAGCAGCCATCGATGCAGAAGACTGCCATAAGGAAACTGATCAAAAGAACAAGTCCCAAACAAGTCAAGCTTCCACACCTTCTGCATCCAAGGGAAAGAAAAAAGAAGAAGTTTTTAATATTCAAACTTCGAAGACTCCCAGAAAGGCGCAAGATCCTAAGGATGAAGCTACTAGGAAGGAAGACTATCAAAGGAGGAAAAACGTTAAGTACTCCTTTGATAAAAATATTGAAGATATTTTCAAGACTCTACTAGAGCATGGAAAGTTGGAACTCCCTTCTTCCAAAAGACCTAGTCAGGAAGGTAGAACAAATGATCCAAACTACAACCCCTATCATCGAATGATTTCCGATCCTTTGAAAGAATGTTTTATCTTGAAGGAGATAATACAAGATATGTTGGCTAAGGAGTTATACAACTCGATCAGAAATGTGATACAGCGTTGGTCAACATGGTGGCATTTGGATAATTTGACCCTACCAACATCGGGCCTATCATATAAAAAACGGTGGGGTTTCGGCTTATTAATAAAGTTGAGTCTCGAGCAGGTATTGCTGAGTTGAATGCTAGAACAAAAAAACCTCCTCTATAGGTATGTTCGGTAAGGACTGTGATAATTTCTCCACTAGCGTCAGTAAATGAAAAGGCAATGTGTTCAATAGAGCGACATTCCTTACAACCACTACTATCATCAACGGCGTAGTCAGGCTTGTTCAAAGATCCTCGATTCTCGTCACTCCAAACACCGCTAACCAAGATATTGCGGTATAATTGTTCAGTCCTCGAGAAAGTCCTAAATTTTTCCATCTCATTTTGAGCGGTGTTGTCTACATTGCGGGAGATGTGCTCCATCCTAGTACGGCCTTCTAACATCATACTGCGAGGAGAAAGAGGGGCTTGTGCAGCTTCAGCAGTCGGAACCTGTGGGGCCTCAACAATAGGCTGCTTGCCTTTGGTAATGGCAGCATCATTAGCGGTAGAGGAGGAGGAAGCAATATTCTTATCTGTTGAAAAGAAAAGAAAAGAAAAGAAAATGTTAGATAAAAGAATTTTGCAAAATTTTGGCAGCATCTCCCCTCACTTTGAAGGCGGGCAGAAAACCCAGAGGAAAGAAATGTACTTGATTCTCAACCTCGGCAGCACAATAAGTGCGCACTCAAAGATTTTCGAACCAAGGTCTCCGGTTAAGCAGGGCAACAAGTGCGCGCTAAAAACCATACAAAGACATGCATGAAGATGAATGAATGCAGAAAAGAAAATCACGGCAGAAACAGATTACCAACGGCCAAAATTCTGTCAGTTCAAATGCCTAGCGGCTAAGTCAGAAACAGGACTTGGCAGCTAAGGTTTTGTCATCCTAGTGCTCAGCAGCTAAGGTTGTGCCGTTTCAACTCTCAACGGCTAAAGATCAACTACTTCATCAGCGGCTAACAACTAGAATTCAACGGTCAATCTCTGGGCTTCGTAGAATCCCTGACGGCTGCTATCTTGTTGCTTTGATGTTCAGCGGCTAAGGTTTTGCCGTTTTAGCGCAGAACGGCTAAAGTGCAGATATTTCGTCTGTGCTTAAACATTCAAGACTCATCGATCAATCCCCAGATTTCTGCAAAGAAAACCCTAACGGCCGTTATTTTATTGCTTTGATACCTAGTGGCAAACTAAAACTTCCCACAGTTACCAGCCGCTCATCCCTAACATCCAGTGGCTAAGGCCCACTCATCAGCAGTTAGTATCTGCCTTAAAGTCTGCATCGGCCAAAAAGCCCTAATTCCCTAAGGGGTCAACGGCCACATCCCTATCGTTCAACAGCTTGGCGGCCACTAAAATAATCAATGGCCAAAGTCAATCTTCTCTGAAGCCAATGTTTGAAACCTTATAGCCGATGACCACCATGGCCAATACCTGATTGGCCGCTGGTAATGGCTCTTCCACCAAAATTACAAACTCTGACAAACCGAAGGCTTCGGATATACAGAGAAGCAAAAAGACAAAAAGAATATTGAAATTTCCCACAAGCGGCATAAAACAGGTCTTTTCACCAAAGACAACAGCAGTTCTACTCAGGTTATCAGCCTGAAATCATTGGCTGTGGACTGAAACCCCCTGGCTAGGCCGTTGCAACACAAGATTAAACCCTAAAAATGGATTTTGTGCTGGAAACACACAGTAGTAAAAAAAAAAAGACCAAATCTTCGGCCAAAGTGAAAAATCCCCTTCGGATGATCTCCAGTCAGGACTAAGGTCATCACGGCCAACATTGAGCAAAAGAAGAAAACACAGAAGAATGCAAAAATAAAGAGAAGAAAAATATATGCACTTCTGAAAGAAAGCTTACCAGCCATTGTCTCCGGAATGAAGGAGAGGAAATCGCAGCGAAAGCTTGAAGAAGAACGAAGAAAACCGAAGGAAAGCTCTAAGGCGCAAAAGCTCTGAGGAGTTTGGATTTCTGTAAGAACTAAAACGGCGAAGTGAAGAAAAAAGGCGAAGATTCCTCCTTTATAATATTTGACGCCTTGAGTTTCGCAAAGAGCGTCGGCTGCGGAGTTAAGCACTCAGCAGCTACTCCGGAAATGGAAAGACGCCCAACGGCCACTCTGGAAACAAAACAACGCCCAGTGGTCAAGGTCTAAAGCAAGCAGAAACCAAGGACTAGTTGGTCAGTGCGCAGTTCGAGGAGGCGCCATTTGGATTTCCTACTAATTTTTTAAATCCGTGAAGCCGCCAAAATTCAAAAGTGATGTCATCATAACGGTCCATTTGGAAATATCTTCTAATAGACTAATCATATGCTCAATTTGGAGTTAATTTGCCTACAAAACCACCCAAATCCCATCAAAATGCAATCAATGCCGCAAATCCTAAACTTTTTTCATTCATTCCTGACAAAATCAACTTACTTTTCATCTCCAAAAGAGAAAATCTTAAAAAAAAAAAAAAAAAGGAAACGTTGTTCCACACCCCTTGGGATCCTTCCTTGGGCTTTTTCCCATAATCCCCGCACAGATGCAAATAATTGATATTTACGAAAAAGCAAGGCATGATCAGCTTTTAAAACAAATTCTCTACACTTTTCTGGCATAACATTTGTTGACACACAAAAATTCATTTCCATAAAAAAATGATGATGACGTTGATTACCGCTAGAGTCTGGTCAGCTACAGCAAGGGAATTCCCCAACGGCTACTACCTGCAAGGCTCACTAGCCGCTGCGACCTTTAGAACACCAGCCGCTCAACGCGACGAAACACCGCTGACCTCCAAAAGGGGAACAAACACGTTCCCATTGAAGACAGTTTTGAAACTACCACCACTCCTCCATGATCTCCAGCAGTTATGGCTCTTTAAAGGCTATGAAAAGAAGACTTAGAGAGCAGGAAGAAGCTCCAATCCAACGTAAAGAAGCTCAGAAACTCTGCCATTTTCAAAACTCTCTCTTCCTTCATTAGCAAGGTGAGAATGAGGCAGTAGCGAAAGCTTCTCCTTGGACCTGGGTGACAGCCCCTAAAAAGCAGCCTTTGTTCCTCTCACCATGATGGAAGGATAGAGATTGTCTCTGCTATTTTGAAGCGGACTTCTCTGATTAATCCTTTTTCCTAAATAATGGTGATGAACTACAAAGATTGATAGAAGAAACTAAATTGCAGACTTCTCCAATTTCGTCTCCAGCAAACTCTTGAAGACAACAGACTCCTCTTCTCTCTCTTCAATGTAGATTTCCATTATTTTGATCTCCTAAGCCTGACGAGGGGGTTGTATAAAAAAAATTGTAAACAACCTGCACTCAAAAGGTGAAGCAACGAAGAACCCATGTAAACAAAAGTAGAGATGACTCTTCCCGCGCGAGCAAACATTCGCGCGAGCCATCTTCACATCTTTCTGTAACGTTCAAATGATGAAATAAAAGAAATTTCTACACCAGAGCCATCATTTCCCCTTTTTCCTCTTTTGGGCGAAACACATATGACAGGTATTTAAGGCTAACATAGGGGCCAAATGAGGTGTCTACACCTTTTCCCAAGCCTGCTGTACAGCCGCATTAGAAGATCGAGTTGATTGGCGACGTGTGTCTGTGATAGGCACCTTACCCTTTCTTGTTCTGGAAGTACCACCTACAAATGTTGAAAAAAAGAAAGAAAAGGAACGGAACCACCATCAGTAAAAGATAAAAATCTCGCTAAGGCAAAACCCTAACAAAATTTCGGCATGGTTCCGGGGTAATTTCAAAGAAAGGAAAAACACCCCAAAAAGATGGAAAGCTTGAATATGAACTCGACATCACTGTGAGCTCATGATCAATGAAACATTCTTCAAGAAGCTTGAACTCAAACACTACTGCGAGATCAAGTACTCTTTTTAAATCTCTGCAAAATTAGAGGGGAACTCAACATTGCTGTGAGCTCCAAACTCCGAAATCTACAAAACTCTCCACATGCATTATCATGCCATCCTATCCAATTCAATTCACAAATTCATGCATTACAAAAAAACTATCATGCATTAGATGGTAAGAAACCCTTAATCCATGTTTGACATAATCCAACCCAACTTGGTCAAATCTAGTTTAAGTCAAAAATTCATGTTGGCTTGACCTAGATAACCTTTCCCTTTTATTTGATGCATTCAAAAAAAGAAAAGAAAAAAATGCATGAGCATATTGATTTGCATAGCCTCATTATCATGGTGACCAAAAAAAAAAAAAATGAGAAACCACTTTGAAAAAAAGGGAGGGAGGAGTTTTCAAAAACAAAAAAAGAAAAAAAATGGCCCATGGCCGTGGACCACAAGGCCACATGGTCGTACGGCCATGGCCAAGCGACCAAAGAAAGAAAAAGAGAGAAAACGAAAAAGGAAAGAGAAAGAAAGAAAAGGAAAGAAAGAAACGAAAGGAAATAAGAAAAAAGAAGAAAGAAAGAACTTTGAAATTCCTTCATGGAATTTTCTTAAAAAAAAAAAATTACTTGAAGCCATTGATGATGGAGAAGAAGATGAACTTGAAGATCTTTGGAGAAGAAAATCTCTTGAACTTGAAGAAAGATAAGCACTCTTGTGATCTTTACCAAAGAAAGCAATAAGAGCAAGAGAGCCAATCTCTCTTTGCTTTTATAGAAGAGATCAAACCAAAGAAGGAAACAATGAGAAAAAAAATTAGCAAGCTTCCTAAAAGTGAGATATTTTCTACCCAAAGGGGATATTTTGATATATTCTCTACAAAAGTGACCCCACATGAGATCTAACCCATCATTAAAAGCCTAAGGTCCCATGGGTTAGCCCACATGAGTCAGGTTTGACTACTTAGGCACTAAAAAGGGGCTTCCTTTCAATTGAGCCCCACTCAAAATTTTGGAAATCCTTTTCAAACAAAAATTCTCTTACTAAGAGCATACAAAATGGTCACATGCCTCTTTTGAGTTGATTAGACCGTTGAAAAAGCCAAGATTTAAACCCTATAAGCTTCCAAAACTCAAACCATTCCCACCTCATGCATCAAATTGAGCTAAAACCTTGAAATTGACATTCCACAAAAATCCAAACCACTCCAATGGACCAAAAATTATCCTAAAGAGTAACCAAAACCCAAATCCTAACCCCCTAGCTTGACACATACAGCTTATTTGGCCACAAGTTCAAAAACAAAATAAAATTCTCCCAACCCCCTAGCTTGCCATATATAGCTTGTTAGGTAAAAAAAATTTAAAAAAAAATCAAAAAAAAAAACCCTCCTCTTGACCGCCTAATGCGCAACATAAAGCCTTTAGGTTCACATGGTCAAGAAGAATCAGAAGTCAAAATCCAAAACCCCAAAAACCCAAATCCAAACCCTTACGTCATTTTCAAAACTTTTCCTTGAGATGGGATATGATCCCTCTCACTGCTATAAAATTCCCCTGGAGACTCAAAACAAAGCTACTCCATCAAAAAAAAAATATTGTTCAAGACTATTGGTCAAATAAAAAACCTCTCCTTCAAAGCTCAAAAGTTCTCGGCACATAGACTACAAAGTTGTGCAACTCATCAGTGTACCTCGAGTGGGCATCTGTTGACACCAAAAATGTCACTTATGCCTTTTCAACATAAAAAAAGTCACATGAAGCTACATTAGGCCACATAAGTGTGATTTCCAAAGCTTGCACACCATTTTTAGGAGTTTCAATATCATTTCATAGGTAATGATTCTTCTCGCGAAGGAATGGGTGAACTTACTTCAAGCATTGAATCTTTTCAAAACCATCTAAAAACTTCAAAATCCTTCAACACAACCTTAAGGAGTGTATATATGAAGTTTTGGGCCACTTCAACATCATTTGGCCTAACTTTACTCTCCTAGCAACTAAACGAGACCTTCCGGCACAGCAAAGCCGGAGACCCTGTTTCACAAAACAGAGCGTACAATTGGTCTCAAAATACCACTAGAAGGCTCTACATCAAATTTCAAGCCATTCCGACATTGTTTGGCCAGAAATTCAAAAGTCGCATTCTTTTCCCGACAAAGTCAGCCCTTCGGTGACAGCAGCATTGGAGACATCAAATCATCATCATCATCTTCCGGCCAACCAAGAAATCATCATCATCTGGCCGAACCACTATAAATTTCTTGTGTTTATGGTGGATGCTCATAATCTATGTTTATGGATGATGTTTATGGTTATTGATTATATGCTTAATGTTTAGATTATGTACTTCTTAGAGACATCAAATGTATTCACCAAAGCATAAATGATTATAGGAATTTAAATTTGGTCTAGGTTTTGAGCTTACCCTATTCAAAACAAACACATTCCCTTCCTCCCCCCCCCCCCCCCCCCCCCCCCCCCAATATGTTTATGTGCTTCTTAGAGACATCAAATGTATTCACCAAAGCATAAATGATTATAGGAATTTAAAATTGGTCTAGGTTTTGAGCGTACCCTATTCAAAACAAACCCACCCACCCCCCCGGGTTCAGATCCCGAGCCTTCTGTTACACCCCTACCCGATTTAATCTTGATTAATACTACTTAATTATGTCTTAGCCAAGTTAATGGTGTTTGATTGCTAATATTACTTAAGTATGGAATTTAGTGTTTATAAATTCTTATAGACTGAGTTAGTTGAGTTTTGAGCCTTATATAGGTGAATAGAATCCGGGTTGACTCATTGAGTAGAGTCAAGAGCTTTTTTGTAAATATGGACTTTCGCATTTTACGTTGTTCACACATCATTTTAGCATCATCGCATGTATTTTGACGAGTACGTCGATTTTCGTATTTGGCTCCCCTTCATTTGACCAACCGTTAAGTGAGTGGGCCATTGTTTGACTCAAAATGAAAATATGTTCTCTTAATGGACTTCCTTGCAAATGTCACACTTACCCCTTTATATATGTATCCTTATCTCTTTCTTTCCTTTCCCTTTCACTTTCCTTCCCCTCTACTCCTTTTCTCTTCTCCTCTTTCCCTCCAATCTGCTCCTTCATTAATCACTACAAGAGTGAGAGCTTGGGGCCCTGTAAAGTCAAGAAGTGGACTCAACTTCATCATCTCCTTCGTCTTCTCCACTCTTTCTTACTCCATTTTGCCAAGAACCCATCTTCTCCATTCTCTTCTCCTTTCAAACCAGGGTTACTTGTCAAGGTAAGAGTCAGAGACCTTCTTGTTGTGATTTTGAGTAGGAAAAGAGTCAAAGGACTCTAGAGTAATTATGCATGCATACTTAATGCCATTTTCCATATGCATTTGTGATTAGGGTTTGGTGATTTGGGGTTTTTGGGTTTCTTGAGTCAAGTGTGAAGTAAAGCTTTGAGAAGCTCTCATTAGAGGCAAGTATAAGCATTATTATGGATTTACATCTTGTTTATTTTCATTGATTCTATGAAATCTTTACTCAATGTTTTTTTTTTTAGTTCTTAATAAATGGATGGATTTGGTTTATTATAAGATTTATAATGATGGAAATGAATGAAATGAGATTGTATGATGAAAGGGGAGCAAGAAGGCTCCATTTGTGCAGGTAATGAAGTGGGAGGAAGTTAGAAATAAATAGAAAGAGGAACAAATGAGAATCCTGAATCCAGGAATTCTGGACAGTCCGCTCGAGTAAACTGCCTAATTTGGCCGAGCTCATGTTTTGGCCGAGCTCAAGTTCTGGCCGAGCTCAAAGTTCTAGCTGAGTTCATGTTGTGGCCGAGCTCAAGTTCTGGCCAAGCTCATGTTTTGGCCAAGCTCAAGTTCTGGCCGAGCTCAAGTTCTGGCATAGCTCAAGCTGCCTGTTCTGGCCGAGCTCAAGCTGCCTAACCTGGCCGAGCTGCCTAACTTGGCCTAACTGCCTAGCTGCCTAGTTGCCTAATTGGGCCTTTTCCAACCCATTTGTAAGGGTGAATTATCACCCTTAATTTATAACAACCCACCTTAATCAACCCTAATAGATAGTTAAGGTGCTTACCCTTATCCCATAGGAAATTAGGAATTTTTTTTAAAGATCTTATGACCCTAGAATGGACCGTCAACCTTATTAACTAGTCCAATGGGTAACCTTTAGTTTAATACTATGCCATGAAGGTTAGTTGGAAATTCAACGTACTTCTCGTAAAGAGTGACACCTAATGAAGTAGTATTACGTTGATTTTCCTACCTACCTTGTATTGGATGGTGGGAGACTGAAGATAATAATATAACATCGGTTAATAAAAATACCTTAATTCCTTTAAATTACATATTGAAGCATAATTTCATCCTTGACATCAACTCTTACTTCATAGATTGGGAGCATCGTTGTATTTCCTCGAGGATTAATCTTTTATATTCAGTTATAATTTCGTACTGTATATCCGATTGATGATCATTGGAAATGGGGATCGAGTAAGCAATTCGAGTATATGTGATTATGATGCTATTTGATTATAGTTAACTGAATATGAACTTACTCAGATCCGATTTTATTCGAGTATTATTTGATTCTATCGAGTTGGTACTACTTAGCTTCGACCCTGTGATACCCGACGGGGTTACACTTGGTCTAGATATTTGAAGACTACTACAGTAAGTCATTTGAAGTACCGGAACTCCAGACTGGGTAGCCAGCTAGCCTTTGGCTGGGCAGTTGATGACATCCCAACTAGATTTACTCTCTATTGAGAGGATGAGCTTAAGGTAGTAGCCAATTAGTAGGTTTCCCTTATGTTTGATTCACAATGCATAAATTTATTCATTATTGCACAAATTGCCTAGTTGATATCTGTTAATTTATTCGTCTTAAATTCAATGTGATACATTATGTATTTTCCTTATTATTGCATATACTTGCTCAATCGTCGTATTGATGGTACTACTCTCGATGTCACAGTCGCAGGTTCAACCTCCGGTCTTGAGAAGGCCGAAAGAGAAAGGAGGGTACCCAAAAGGTACCTTCAGGGCTAGAGGAATGGCCCGAGCCTGAGACCAAATAGATATGTCATTTCTTCGGAGCGCGAAAGGATATTTTGGAGTTGTTGCAATGTGTGGTCAGCCCCCTTTTGTGTGGGCCACACTAGATGACTAGTAATTCTTTTGTTTATACTTTTGGCATTGCTGTATAGGGTTCTTGATGCACTCTCTTTTGTAAAACCATGTAAACCTCCAGTCCTGAGAAGGCCGAAAAGAGAGGGAGGGTACCCAAAAGGTACCTTCAGGGCTAGAGGAATGGCCCGAGCCTGAGACCAAATAGATATGTCATTTCTTCGGAGCGCGAAAGGATATTTTGGAGTTGTTGCAGTGTGTGGTCAGCCCCCTTTTGTGTTGGCCACACTAGATGAATAGTAATTCTTTTGTTTATACTTTGGTATTGCTGTATAGGGTTCTTGATGCACTCTCTTTTGTAAAACCATGTATATAATTGTATAATTCTTTTGTATCAAAACTTGAAATACTAAATGGACTGAATGGGAATTGATACCCTCACATGAATGAAATACAGCTTCCGCTATGACTACTTACTATTAATGTGTTCTAGTGAGTTCTTACTCAAGTGTATATGGAAAGTTGTTTTCTCTCCTTCATGTGTTGTATTTGGCTCAAGACAGGTACAGTACACGAGAGTACGTGTGCACACATCGGAGATTACCCCAGGCCAGGGTGATTCGGTTCCGGGATGTGACACTTTCAATTATGGTCTCGCTGGTTCAGAGACAGATACTTCAACAATAACTCCATCTCGAACCCAGAAAACTCTAATTATGGGTCATGTATTTCGAAAGCTATCTTATGCCTATCTCATTTTTTCTGGTTGCAAATGGAAAATTGGTGATGCATGGTAGATCAGTGAGCATTTGGTATGACCTCTGGCTCAGTAATAACACAATTGTAGCTCTCTTCCCTCAGCTCTCTTTCTCCCACTTGGATAAGGTTTCATCTCTCATTAATGGCTAAGGTTGGCCGATACTAGAATTCCTTCCTGAAGTCATCAAGCAGTGCTTCCAACCGGTTTGCCATTTGCCTCTTCCTCCCCAACCAGAATCAGATTCTGCTACCTGGTGCACTAATCCCTCAGGCATTCTTTCCATAAAGAAGGCTTGGAATATGGTGAGAACTCGTGCTACCTCTGTGCCTTGGTCGAAACTTGTTTGGAACCAAAATTTTAGGCTGCATGTCTCTACTCTAGTATGGAGATTGATTTTTAGGAAGACCCCAACCCAGGCTTGGGCAAAACCCATTGGGGTTAATCTTGCCTCTAGGTGAACTCTCTATTGTAGTAATGAAGAATCGGATTTGCATCTTATGTTCACCTGCTCAATCTCTTCCTCCATTTGGTCTTGGATTTTACAAAGAATTAGGAAAAATGGTGTCTCAACCACTTCTGCCTCCCTTAAATGATCAGCAGTCTTTGCAGGGAGATCTGAGGATTCCAAACAGTGGGTAGCAATGGTGTTTTCAATGTTATTTTCTGTATTTGGAGTTTAAGGAATGATGCAACCTTTAACAATGCGGTTGTCTCTCCGTTCGCTTAGGAGGCGCTTTCTTCAGTAGATCAAAGATGAAGTCTTATGTGTCCCCATCTCCATTCAAAGGCCAACTCATGATTGCCTTTCCTGGTTTTTGGGAGTTCCCCTTGGAGGGCCATGATTATTCTTGTTGATCAGTAGATATGACATTGCATCTTCTTTGGTATTTTGTTTGAGCCAAGTGGTATCTCTGTGAATATCTCTTTGTTCCTTTCTTAAGAGTGATGTTCAGTGCTGCCTCTTTTCCTCCTCCTTTTGGGTGTGGGCTATTTTTTTTGTCTCTCACATCTTTCTTTTTCTCGGTCGTTTTCTACTCCACTTTTGGTTTTAGAGCGTGTATAGATGTTCTTTGTATCCCTAGGGTCATGCTCCTTGTTCACTCTTTTCACTTTATATATTCTTTTGCCCTTAGAGAAAAAAAAAAGATAGCCACATCAAATATAAAACAATCATGCTACATGGACTAACTTTTTGTCCAGAATTTGGGACAAACTACCATGTGGCACAATCCTAGAGGTGAACAATGCATTCAACTTTTGAGAGAGATAGAAAAAGCACCTCTAGGATTGTGCCACATGGTAGTTTGTCCCAAATTCTGGACAAAAAGTTTGTCCATTTAGACTTTTTGAATATAAAAAGCACCGGTTCACCTAAGAAATCTTTTGCACCAAACATAGATTTTGAACATCGCAAAAATTCTTTTCCACCAGCCATCTTCAATGGATTTTTCTGATGTGGGAATTTCCTTTCTCCGTGATGGGCTTGTACACTGCCTTAGAGTGATGGAGTTCGTGTTATTATACTTCAAAAAACTTATTAATTTGATATAAGTGTTTTTTTAAGTACTTGTTTTTAATTTCATTGTAGTATTTTTTTCCCCTTAACATTGTAGTGCATTTATACAAGATATAGTATATACATTATATGATTACATTATTTTACCACATGCAATATTATTAATGTTAGGACAACCCAAATATATTAATTGACATTCAGTACTTAGAAAAACAATGTGAAAAATATTTATTTTAGAAATCTAAATACAACTTGAAAATTGGATTTATTTAAATTTAAATATGCTTGGTTACCTCAATATAAAGAGTATAAGTTCATACTTAAGCTTGTCCATCAAACCACTTTATGTCTGCCATTTTTTTCTTTCCTGTCTCTTTACTTTGCAAGATGAATCTTGCGAATATGAAAAGAAGAAAGAAAGAAAATGTATGTTAGTCAATAGTAATCTTGTTATATATATATGAAGCATGTGATGTTGTTTTTCCGAGATGATTGGGAGAAAATGGAATGGGCGAGATAGAGAAATAGGTGGGAGAAGAGGAAGAAATAAGAGGAAGAAGAAACAAAGAGAATTCTATGTTTTAAGAAAATTGCACAGAGCGACATGGGTGTTGTTCATGTCAGACACGAGCGAAGTTAGCATCGCTCCCCTCAGCATTTAAAAAAAAAACGGAAGAGGTCCTGATGGACCACACTTGTGCTGCACAATCTGCGGGGACGCTTCACGAGGAATGGTCAAATTTCGGAATTTTTTCTGTAAAATCCTTAGCAAAAAATATGCCGAGAAATTCTTAAGAGAAACAATTAGAATTTTACTTTCTTTCTTATTTATCATTTTCTCAAAAAAAAAGACTAAATATTTTTTCATTTTATATTTTTGAAATGTTTTTTTAAGGTTATTTTTTCATTTTCTTATGTCCAAATCACTTAAAAGAAAAAAAATTAAAGTAATATGCCAATCAATATATAATATAAACCTATTAAAATGCGACATATTTAAAAAAAAGAGGAATATTTACTTACTAAAAATTAAATTGCATAATATATAAATGGGAAACTCCACATTAATTATTAAATAAAAAATAGCTATTTCCAATATTGAATGAAAGTTAAAAACATTACGAACAATATTAATATTTTAAAAAAAGGTAATAATTAAAAGAATAAATAACACGTAAAGGATTGAAAATGCTCAAATCAAAATGTTATAGATTTGAAACATCAGAAAACAAATTAATAGTAGTGATCAAAACCAAAACTAGAGTTATAAAAATAGGTCCATATCGGTCATAACTAAAACTAAGGGCCTGTTTCTTTGCAAGAATTCCCAACAGGAATTTCGGCTGTCTGGGAATTCCAAAATTTCTGTCTGGAATTCGTTGTTCCTTTATTAGAACTCCAGGAATTTCAAAATTCCAACATTTCCAAATGCTTAAAAGGTAGCATTTTCTTATAATAAAAAAAAAAAAAAAGGCAGCATTTCCAAATGCCAGCCCTCCCAAGAGGATTTCAGAAGTCAAGGTACCCAGGAAAGCTCACTAAAACTCCGGCATCATCAGCAATCATTGTTGTTTGTGTTTTTAGGCCAACCAACTAGGAAAAAAGTTTCTTCTTCCTCTGTTCTCCATCTTCTTCTCTCTATTTTCCCTTCCTTTTCTTCTTGATTGGTTTTTTTTTTTCTTTTTGTTGTTGTTGTGGGTTGGGGGGGGGGGGGGGGGGGGGGTCCGATGGAATGAGATCAGGAAGATGAAGGGATTGCAGAAAGAACCTATTTGTTGTTTTTGGATCATTATCCCTTTTGATTGATTACAAAGGCCCATCTATGATTAGTCCATTCCCTTCAAATATGTCATTTTGCTCAAATTCTCTAATATTAATTTGGTCCCCACATATGAAAAATTCACATATGCTTTGATCTAACTTGTATTATCCAAAAGGCATGCCCCATGCTTTAGTTTTTACATAGTTGTAGGTTTTATGAATTATGGTTTTTTCTTATTTTCTTGAATTGTGAATGTGATTAGTTTTTGCATGGTTATGGTTTCCATTGATTATGCTTCTTTTCTTTTCTTTTTTCTTTTTATGGTCCTTGAATTGTGAAAGTGGGCCCTAAGATTGAGTCCTACTTTTTATCATTAATAGGACCCATGTGTGTATTGAGTTATATAAATACATTGGTGGGCACTTTAAACTTAAATTGGTATATAAAAAATGCATACAAGAGTAAAATTCTCGGAAAAAATCCTTATAATTATGAAGAAAATTTAGGAATTCAAGAATTCTCAGGCAGGAATTTAAGTATAAAAGAAACAGGGAAATCATAAATCATGGAATTTAGTAGCATTTCAGAATTCCAGCATTTGAAAATCCCAGACAGCCACCAGACATGAATTCTAGAAATTATAGTAATGAAACGAGCCCTAAGAACCTTTCACATATCACCCCAGACAAAAATAAACCAAGTTTATGGAGTTTCTTATACACAGTTCTTATTCATCTTACTATAAACAATATCATAATAACCTTAAGATCAGTGGCTTACTTTTTCTAAGTAATGGGGAAGAGGACCGAAACATGCCACTGAAAGACTCTACTGAGACAAAGATGGCCTGTCAAGAACGTAGAGGAGGTAGGATGGGCAGTTGGTCAGATCTAGTATGGATCGTACATGAACGCTAGTTGGAGTTGGCGGCTCTCCTAGGGTTCCCTCATCTGGATCCCTAGGGAAGAGGATCAAGTTGGCCCTTGCGAACAGCTTGATGCACTATCTCCCTTCAACCCTTTGAGCGAAATGTGGCAAAAGGAAGGGTTAAAGATAAACAACAACTTATTGAAACCCATGGATGCTACTACCCAATGGATATCCTACCTTACTTATGCTCCATGCTTCCTTTAATCAGAACCTCCCAGATCAAATGGATTATAGGGGTGAATATTATATCTTGGGAGTCATGACTATCTATATTAGTATAGTTGGAAACTGATCAAGAGGATGATGCTAACGTGCATCGGCTAGATTTGGAGTCCATATCCCCTATTTCAATGAAGATATTGTTTCATCCTATCAACATTCAACAGCGGTATAAAATTTCTTCTTTTCTTTTTATCATGCTAACGAAGCAATTGAGAGGGTGCATTAGCTGGCATGAGGTTTTATAGATCGGGCGAATGTTGATGGGATGAAATACTATCCCCCTATTTCAACGGAGCAATGGATATGGACTCCTAAATTTGGTTTCCATATTAGTTTGGATGACATGATTTAAGAAGATAATTAGGACTTGTTTTAGCCATTTAGTTGGTGGGCCCGTTATGGGATACTTTTAATGTTAAATAAAGCTATTTTTTAGCAAAAAAATCTGATACAAAATTTATTCCCATTAATGAGTCTAAAATTTTTTGATTTATTTGATTATGTAAAAGATCAACATTTGTGTGAAATGAATGTACCAAATACAACGCATCCCACAACGTAGGGAGTCTGGAGGCTTTACCCCATGGTGATCCTGAGTGGACCTATGACAATCTGCAATATCATTGTGGGCAGCCAGGTTGGTCCACCTACGGTCACCATGGGTCAATACCCTCATAAGATCCCGATTTCGACCTAGGACTCTCAATGGACACATTGATTAAAAAAAAAAAAGGATAGAATAAAAGGTATAGTACAAAAAAAAATGTTTGCTTTTTAAAAACACCCACACTTAAAATGTTCGTGTGGTTAGGAAGTCCAATTTTAACCTGGAGGTCCTACCTTCGAATCCTTTAAGGCCTTACCCGATACATAGGGCTAGTAGGTGGTTCTATATATCCGTGGGTTTACCAATGATCAACCGAAGGGGGTCGGTGGGTTCCCATGTTATCAAAAAAAAAAAAAAATGTTTGCCTTTTAAAAACACCCTGTTTGTGTGGTGCACATCCAGATGTCCCTTAAACACCTTGGTGGGAAAATGATATGATACTAATACAATTCAGATTAGAGGAAGGACATGTATCAATCCAATATGTCAACCCAGACCTTCCTATTAAGGCCTTGAAGTTTAACACTTTATTATGGGCAAGATTGTTTGCATTATATTATATAGAAATTGAATACATATAATTCATATACAATAATTGGTTATAAATGGAGAGCATCAACTAATCTTTCTTTTTAGAAAATAAAATCAAAATATGGAAAATGAGCTACTTTTGATTCTCCCTGAAAGGAAAGGTCATTTTTTTAAAGAGCTTTTTGTATATCGCTCCGTAAGATTTGTAGGATTTGTAAATAGGCCCATGAGGTTTTAGTAATTGCAAAAAGGCCCCTGCATTTTCATTTTAATACCTTCCGTGCCCCAAAAATCAATAGTTTTCCAACCAACATAGGTTCTTAGAGCGAAATGACACTTTTGTCCATCTCTGTTGATCCTTATATGCATAGTTTCAAAAGCTTGGACTTAATTTTTCATTATAAAGAATGTAACATTAAC
This sequence comes from Umbellularia californica, assembly GCA_028538565.1. Classification (NCBI taxonomy): domain Eukaryota; kingdom Viridiplantae; phylum Streptophyta; class Magnoliopsida; order Laurales; family Lauraceae; genus Umbellularia; species Umbellularia californica. The sequence continues at coordinate 27,987,991 of JAPQWN010000012.1, read as the reverse complement.
AATTGCACTTTGTGGGAGAGAATACCCATACATATATTCTTCTTTTTTTTTATCAATATAGGACTCATTTCATTAAATCCAAATTGATCATGACAACAATCAACACTTGAAATTATAATTGGTTATAGTTTATCCAATCCATACATGACCCACCATTGGATTGATGAAAGTTTCAAATACATTTGATTATGCTTCATGCATGGTTTTTTTTTTTTTTTTTGGAGGGGGGGGGGGGGGGGGGGGGGAGGTCTTGAAAAGAAATATTGGAGGAACATGCAAATGTAGAAAATGCATATTAATTTTTAGAATTTGCAAGGGGTGGGGGGTAAAAGAAATATTGGGGCAAGGCAAGGGCAAATGTAAAAAAAAAAAAATTAACTTCTAGAATTTGCAGGGAGGGGGGAATTTTAAACTTTTCTCAGATATGGGTGGGGGGTCCAGTCCCTGGCCCTTGTACTGGGTCCTCCCCTGGTCATGTGCATGAGAGAGTTATTGAGAGAAATCATTGGGCCTTGAGACAAAAAAATGGTATTTTTGTCAATAATAATCTACTCATTTTTGTTTAATGGATGTAAGGGCAAAGTTGTCATTTATATAAAAATCCAACACGAATCTCGTGGTGGCTGCCTATTCTTGTTATGAATATTAATTTTGGGGACGTAAAAGGAATTAAAAAGAAAAGATAGGGGCCTATTTATAAATCCTACAAACCTTGGGGTGGTATATATAAAAAGCTCTTTTTTGGGTATGACATTTTTAACTAATAGTGATATGAATTGTATGTATTCAAGTCCTATGTATTCCAATGCAAACAAACAAGCTCGAGTGCATTTTTATTGCGATGCAATCATCGTCACCATCACTTTTAAAGCGAATTCAATTGTTGATAAATATCATGTGTCAAATTAGGGTGTGTGCGATTCATCGTGACAGATTTGTGTTTAAGGGGTTAGATTGATAACAGGTGTGCCTTCTTTCAATAAATAAGAAATTTTGATTATTCCCAACATTTTTTTTAGGAAAGCTCTTAAATCAAAACCAACATGACAAAAACAAAGAAGAAAAAGAATGAAACAACAAAAGCAGCTTTCTGAATCAACAACGCAGGAGGAAGAAAGCATTTTACCCACACTTAAAATGTTCGTCTTGTTAGGAAGTCCAATTTTAACCTGGAGGTCCTGCCTTCGAATCCCTTAAAGCTTTACTCAATACATAGGGCTGGTGGGTGGTTCTATGTATTATTGGGTTGACCAATGATCAACCGAAGGGGGGTTGGCGGGTTCCCATGTTATCAAAAAATAAAAAATAAAAAGCAACAGCTGAGAATATCATGTGGAAGGACATATGCAACATAAAAGGAAATGATATGAGTAGGGATGTCAACGGGGCGGATCGGGGACGGAATTGGGGTTCCCCGCCCCCGCCCCGAACTTGCCCCACCCCGCCATTCGGGGTAATTTATATTCCCCATCCCCGTCCCGCCATACCCCGCGGGTATCCCGCCCCGCCCCTCAATTGTAAAAATTTTAAATGTGCAAGACTTGGGATTCGAACTTAGGTGGGAGAGCAACTAGAGGTCTGCCTTACCACTAGACCAAACTTCATTTCTTGTAATGTTTCACCTTATTTAAAATATATTAATATATTCAAGATTGTTACACACTTATACATACTTCACTTACTATATATATTATGACTTATATATTATTAATCATTTATTTAAAAGGAAAATGTTAAATGTAGACAACTAAGGAATCTGATTGGAAACCTTAAAGCTACATTGAGCTCGTTTCCATCTCTTGGATTTTGAAATCTTTTGGTCTTGTGAAATGAATGGAACTTCATTTTAAAAATAATAATTTCGCTGATCAAACATTTTGTTTGGATATCTATTGGACTCATGGCTTGGAAATTCTAGAATTCTTTGAAATTCTGAAATATTTTTTTGGACATCAATTGGGATTGGGCCTAATTATTTCTTCTTGTGTTTCTCAATAAAAGCTCCGAAATCTTTATCACATGAATTAGGGGTGTAATCATAATATGCCCTGCCTGTTTAAGATGAAAACATGATAAGCACCCACCAAAAGGAAAATTACACAATTTGCAATTCAAATTTATAAAATTCTTGAAATGTAGAAAAAATTCTAAAAACATATACCAGTAATTTTGTTTAAAAAAATAGAATTTATATATGAACTTCAAGTATTGTCATATGAATATTAAATCATTATTTATTGTATAGCTCTGAATTCATGAACCTTCTATAGCGGGCCCGGCTATATTGAAAGTACATACTATATTGAAACCCTCATTATCAAAGCCTTGTCACAGGCTCCCAGCTGTGACGGTGTTGGCTGCATGTATTCTTTTTCTCCATTCTAAATGAAGACCCAAATAAGAAAATTTTCTTAACTTCATAATTTTTCTTTTAAGGAAAAATAAATTAAATTTTGGATTGACTACAAAGAAAAAGGTAAATTCATTTATTTTATATGGTAAGAAGCACATGAATGATTCATCTATGTTGTCTCCATGCCTTTAATAATATTAATGGAAAAAAAAACCCTCAACCATGCTGACTCATTTGCCTGAAACTCAGGCCCCTCTCAAAACATCAGTCTTCCTAGGGACCATGACATTTTTCTCAAAATAGAATAAAAAGATCTCCCAGCATAAATATTTTATAAGTGTGGGGCACTATTAGATTGTTTAAAATTTTTTAAATTATCTAATATTAATATTATAAATTTTCCTTTTCCTTAAATTTTACCTATTTAAAGTGAGATTTATTCTTATAAGATTTTCTCTAAACCCTTGAAGACCACTAACATACACTTGAAAATATCATATATGCTTTGAGAAATTTTTTATAAAAAAGACAATATCTCTCTAAAATATCATGAACTCCATCAATACATGGTTTCACTTCATTTCTAGTATTGAACTCCACTCACTAATAAAGAGGTTAATTACACATATAATTAAAATTAGTATAATGTATAGTGTTGTTAGTATGATTAGAATCATATTAAGTTACTAACTATAATTTACCTTGCTATTTCTAATCGTATGAGTATAAGCGTATAGCATGATATATATATCTTGTAATGCTATATCAAATTAGTATAATTTATATTGTTATTAGTATGATTAGAATCATATCAATTATAATTTACCTTGCTATCTCTAATCATATATGTTATTATAAGCTTAAAGCATGATCTATCATTCTATTATATTCGTTTTATTTAATATGATTTATCATGTCGCAATTTAACATTATATATGATTAAAGTCAAATAAGCTTAGATAGATTTTTAACAACTTTAATTTCATTAAATTTGAATTGGAGGGAATGGGATCATATTATATGCTTTTATAATGTCTAGGGTTCAATCAATTACATGTTTAACTTTAAAAAAAGTCTTCAATCAATCTACTTAACCCTTAATAACAACATAAAATCAATATATACATTTACATATAAATATGTTTATTTATTATAAAAGAAATCTAAAAGATATTTTTTTTTAGAGGATTATTAATTTCGGGACGGGTTACGGGGCGGGGCAACGGGGTGGGGCATGGGGCGGGTCAACAGGGCTGGGCATGGGGCAGACCCATCCCCGCCCCGCCCCGCCCCGGCTTCGGAGTATGTTTTTTTTTCCCGTCCCCGCCCCGTCTAAGATTCGGGGTGGGGAAAACCCGTACGGGGCGGGGCGAGCACTCCGGGTTGGGGCGGGGCAAGTTAAAAATGAGCATGGGTGGACCTGCATGTTGTGGGTTTGGGGCTGAAGCACTAGGGTTGTAATCGGGTCACTTTCGGTCTGGGTCCAAATCGGAATCGTTAAGAAAAATGTGGAACTAAACTCGGAATTGGAACCATTTTCTTGGCTCCTGAACCGGAACCAAAGCTATATATTGGACGGGTCCGGATATGGGTCCGGACCTAGGTAGAGAATAATATTAAAAAAAATATGATTTTTGAGATATATTTTCGAAAATTTAGGTAACATGTCAAGACTTGGGTCCCCGGTTTCGAACTAAAGTGGAACCGGATCCGGACCCATTTACTTATTGGGGCCTAAATAAGGACCCAACATAGATTTTAACGGGTCGAAATCTCTGGATATTTGGAGAATCGAAAATCCATTTACATCCCTATGAAGGACCCACGAAAACTGGGAAAAGCACATAAAAGGGCCCTTTGGCCCAGCCCCACTTAAAAATAGCGCAAGTCCCCGCGACCCTTTTCAAGTCTAACCTGATCGCCCAATCCCCATTCTCGTCTCTCTCCCTTCCTCTCTGAAAAATCCCTTCACCGCTCTCCATCTCAGGCGACCGACATTGGGGCACCACCGTCATGACGCCGTCCCTCCCTTCGGCAGGTACTCTACTCATCATGTCTCTGGTCTCTCCATCTCTCTCTATTTCCCCCTCTTTCTCAATCTCTCTCTCTCTCTCTCTCTCTCTCTCGTTTTCCATTTCTCTTTGCATCAGATCTTTGAATACAAATGTTTCTTTTGTTCTTGGTTTTACTTATCGTTTGGATGCGTTTCTGTTTTTGAGTATTTGATTTGTTTGAAGCGTGTAAGATCTAGATCTCTATTATGTTGCGCAGCTTGTGAGTTTTTGTTTTTGAGAAATTTGATTGATACGTGTGGTTCTTAGATTTGATTCAAATCAAAAACATATGACTAGAATAAGAGATAAATGACCTGCAGTGATTTCATATTATTGAGCATTGAGGGAGATTATGGCTCCTAATTTTTTACTAGGTTATGTTCAGATAGTTTTTCCTTTGTTACCTATGAGATTAGAGGTTTTGTTAAATGCATGACTTTTGTGGAATTGATTTCTTTCACTATGATGATGTCATGCTGAATGTTCATCTTATGAATAAAAATGATTGTTTGCGCTGGATATGAACACGACATGTTTCACACGGCTACTAAAAAACGCATGAGAAAGTAAGACAAAAAAAAAACAAAAAATAAAAAAACTATTCAACTAAATTTATTTGATTACCTAAAATTATCGTTGGTTATCGATTTGAGATTACCTATGTTTTGTTTCAGGAAAGCATAAAATTGTAGGAAAGGAGCTAAATGCTTAGGAACCTGTTTGATCTAACTACCAAAATTTGTGAACCGTCTCTCATCTGGTGTGGTATACTAACTTCATGAAATTGTACATCTTGTAAAGAAAAGTAAGAAATGAAATATGTGTGTGTGTGTGTGTGTGTGTGTGTGAGAGAGAGAGAGAGAGAGAGAAATTGCCTTGGATTCATGTTTGTGTTGATTAATCTGATTTCATAATTTATAAGCTTATGCTCATCAGTGTTCTGTTCTAAAAATCTTATGAGGTTTCTGGTTACTGGGCTTCTTGATCATTTGAGTTTGGTGAGGGCCTAATTTAGTATTTTATTTGTTTGAAGTAAAAGATTATTAACCATAACCATTCATAAAAAAGGATATAGGGTATTATTATGATTTTTAGATTTTTGTTGCATTAATTGTCCATCTCTTTTCTTTTCTTTCTTTTTTCTATTTGTTTAATGGAAAAACATACAAGTCAAACAAATTAAATTTGTTAAAACAACTTGATTGTCCTCATTTTATTTCCATTAATTGTCCTCTTATAGTTCAAGAGCCTTCTTTTACAATCATCACATCTAGAAAACATTTTTTTTCCTAATTTTTTTAAAACTAAGGGTACCTTAAATTTTTATTGATGTGTATATTTTTTGTGGCTCTGTCTATGTGTATGATGATTGAAGCAGAATGGTCTTTGTTTAAATGACTCTTAATCACATGTTTCTCAGGTGGGTTATTTCTCTTTTTGCCAAAGTTAAGAAGAACAACAAAACAGTAATCACATTTTCAAATGACTATCATAAGGCCCCCTCAAACAAGAATCCTGGGTCCGCCATATGAGGTGATTTCCTATCGTGCATGCATTTTCTTGTAGGAGAGCGTTTGGACGACATTGAGATGTTCTCCAATCCAAACAAAGGAAGATGAGAGAAAACCCATTTCCAGATAAGTTAACCAATCCTCTCTTTTTACGTGTATTTTTTAAAATGTTGATTCTTAGGCTTTTTTGGGAAAGAGAAAGTCGGATTTCTATTTCAAAATTAGGGCTTGTGTGACCCAAGTTGCGGTTTTTTAAATAGATCTATTTTGTGCCTTTGGAAGTAAGTTGGTTGTATTGAAATTGTGAGAGAGAGGGAGACAGATACGGAAGCCATCCTTTGCTGGGTCTGATGTGGTTGAAAGAAAACTGAGTCCTTTTCACATCCTTGTGTTTGGACTTGTTGAATTCGCAATGGGGAAGCCTTCTGGGAAGAAGAAGAAACAAGCTAGAGCGAAAACTAGTGACACAAATTCAAAAAGGAACAGATCTGTAGAGGTAAAAAGCATGGCCTTTAATGAAGACATGGGCATCTTTATCAACATGGCTCAGGAATTAAAAGAGGAGGGCAACAAGCTCTTCCAAAAGAGAGACCACCAAGGAGCCTTGTTGAATTATGATAAAGCTCTTAAGCTGCTTCCCAAGAACCATGCTGATGTCCCCTACCTCCATACAAACATGGCTACTTGCTTCATGCAGATGGGACCTAGTGAGTACCACAAGGCGATCGCGGAATGCAATCTGGCTCTAGAGGTCTCCCCTAAATACAGCAAAGCTCTCTTGAAAAGGGCTAGATGTTATGAATCTTTGAACAGGTTCGAGTTGGCCTTTCAAGATATTGGTGTGATTTTGAGCGCAGAGCCAAATAATGTCATGGCGCAAGATATTGCAGAGAGGATGAAAAAGGAGCTCGAGGATAATAGTGTCGAGGAGGAAGAGAACCTCATGGATCCAGAATGTGTAGCCTCTCCATATGATTCTCCTCAATTCAAACCCCTCAAATCGAAGATAAAGAAGAAGAAGAATAACAAGAGTGATGCAAAGATATCCGAGGAGAGGACTAATGTGAAGGAGCAACCTATGAAGAATGTGAAGTTGGTGATGGGGGAGGATATAAGGCGGGCCCAAATACCATCTAATTGTAGCATTGTTGAGCTGAGGGAAATTGTGCGGAATCGGTTTCCAAGGTTGGAAGGTGTTCTTATCAAATACAAAGACAGTGAGGGTGACTTGGTAACAATTACCGCCACTGAAGAGCTGAGATGGGCTGAAACATCGGCGGAGCCTCAGGGATCAGTTCGGTTGTATGTTACAGAAGTTAGTCCTCATCAAGAGCCGCTGTTTTTCGAGGCAAAGCAAAATGGCATTTCAGGGAGCAGGGGCATGAGATGGAGAGAGGAGAGTGAGCCTGTTTGTATTGAGGATTGGATTGTACAATTTGCAAGGCTATTCAAGAACCATGTGGGGTTCGAAACCGTTACATGCTTGGATCTTCATAAGCTTGGGATGAAGTTCAACGCGGAAGCGATGGAGGAAACTGTTACAAGTGAAGAAGCACAAGAACTTTTTGAGGTTGCAGCTGAGAAGTTTCAGGAGATGACTGCTCTTGCACTTTTCAACTGGGGAAATGTTCACTTGTCCCGGGCAAGGAAAAGAGTGTTTTTGACAGAAGATGGCTCTCGGGAATCAGTACTTGCACAGGTTAAAACTGCATATGAGTGGGCAGAAAGTGAATATGTTAAAGCAGGAGAGAAATACAAGGAGTCCGTGAAATTCAATCCGCACTTCTATGAAGGACATCTTGCACTTGGGCAGCAGCAGTTTGAGCTAGCAAAACTTTCTTGGTATAATGCAGTTGGAAACAAGGTCAATTTAGAAACTTGGCATTCTGAAGGGCTTCTTGATCTTTTCGACAGTGTTCAGCAGTCTATCACAGAAGGCACCAAGATTTGGATGAAATCAAAGGACAAACACAAAGAGCTCTCTAAACTGGATAAAGAAAAAATGCTATTGCAGAAAATGGGGCTCGATGAGCTTTTTGAAGATATATCACCAGAAGAAGTTGAAGAGATGCATGCTTGCATACACTCTCAGATCAACCTTTTAATGGGCACTGTTCTTTATGAGCGTTCGGCAATTGAATACAAACTAGGGATACAGTTCTGGGATGAAACTTTGAACATGGCCCTTGAAAACTTCCAGGCTGCTGGAGCTTCTAAAATCGATACTGATGTTATGAAAAAGAACCATTGCTCTGAAACTGCTCACAAAGGTAAAATTTGTCAATCCATTGAAGTGTTTGTACCCTTTCTATCTGGAAGAAAAATTAGTTTCCTGAGCCCTGGGAGTTGTATTGTTGCTGAGTTCTGAAGCCAGTGGTTTGGTGACCCAGATTGTTGATTAGATGATCCCATTGTGGATGCATGGTACCCTCAAAGTCTCCAATACTGAAATATCCTAGCCATCAGTTCTTTCACCATTTTACTACACTGTTGTTGTGTTCCATTATTACTGTCTATTTGTGTACCAATGTGTGCTAGTGATCGAAAGGTTTGGATCAGTAATCTGGACATATATCTCATATTTGTAGGGCAATCTGATTAACTATCTGGATCACCGAGCCATGACTGCCAGGCATGTATGGGTTTCAATGTGCATCAGACGTACATTTTGCTTAGGTGAAGGACTTACCATTCTTTTATATAGCAATACCCTAGTGTGTGTTGATTCATGGTGAATTTGCTTTGATTTAGGGTTGGGATATGACATTGATGAGATAGCTCAAGCATGGAGTGAAATGTATGATGTTAAGAGGTGGATGAGTGGTATTCCATCTTTCCGTCTAGAACCATTACTTCGACGCCGGATACCAAAACTTCACCTGATCTTGGAGGATGATTGATTTTTTTAGTTGATTTCATCAGCAAAGAGTACCAGTTTGGACCACGTTGCTAAGAGCAGTTAAATTCTAACTGTCTCATTACTCCATGTGCGGCCCTCATTGGGTTACTGAGGTAAGTTAAATGCCAATAAGTCTTCTCATGTGCAGGGACTATGATGTTTTGCACTTTTTTTTAATGCAAATGCCATAATACAAATATAAGGACCATAGATAAAACTATTGTAATATCTATAGCATGTTTAGGGCGAATGCAAATCTCAAGCAATTTGGATACTACAATATAAAAGATTGTTGTTACCTTTTTTGCATTTGGGGCAGTGCTTATTATGCAGATAGTTGAAAATATCAATTGTATCCATATCGTATTGTATTATATTCAATACTTTTCTGTGTAACCAACATCTGTACCCCTGCCATATCAACGACATATTGATGCCATATATGGGCATCCTACAGCAGTGGAAAATGCATAGTTTTTAACACACTTCTATGGTTGGGTCTTTTTCTGTGCAAATGATTATCAAAACTGTTCATTGTACTCATTTGGGATGGATAAGTAAACAAAATTGTATGAATTGCAGGTATTTCTTCCCTCAAATGCACAAGCAATTGCATAACCAGTTATCTTACAGATGCATGCTAACCAGTTGCATTCTGGGGTACTCATTAAACATGGACTTTTACCGTGCATCATAATTTCATATTGATACATATATGTTACCTCATCGACTTTTTTGTTATTTCTCCGGTGGGCAATGTGTTACATTGCACATTTCAGATGACATCATTGTAATTGTTGGATTGCCAAGAGAATTACCATACAGATCACACAATCAAGATTTAGAAAATACCATTTAAAAAAAGAAAGATATGCTTAGCCCTTTTATGCTTACGGATCAGCGTAGTCAAACTGCAAGATGTCAAGCTGTATTAGAGCCTAAGGTGCTAGGAGCATACAAGGGTAGGATCTTAATTTTGTGCACTTTTAAGGAAAAACCTATAATGCCCAGACGCGCCATGGATATGGACTAGACTTGTGATGATTATAACGAAGACATGGATTTTAACATAAAAGATGAAGTATAACATATGATATGATGCGATGCATTGTCTTCTTTTATGTATCCGGGTATCATCGGGAAGAACATACATATAGCGATTCAACCAGTGTTAGAGGAATATACTTCATATCATTAGTGCCTATCCACCCTAAGCAAGATCAAATGGAGGTGTTTAGAGACAATTTTAGGAGGAGATGGATGGTTTAATACAAGAAATTCCAATTAGTGAAAAGACTTTCCTAAGGGTAGACTTAAATGGGCATTTAGGAAACAATAGTAGAGGGCATGAGAGAGTATGGACAGGGATTTGGAAAAACAAATGAATTGGGATACATTATCTTGGAATTTGCATTGCCATTTGACCACATAATAGCAAATACCTACTTTAAAATGAGAGAATCATTTAATTATCCATAAGAGTGGAACTAATAGAAATAGGATGGACGTTTTCTATTTTAAAAAACACGACCAACGAGCTTGTAAAGACTGCTAGGTTCTTCCTTGACAGAGTTTGACCACACAACAAATGATAGTAGTTTTAGGGAACTTCTCCTACATAAGGTTTGCATGAGAACCGTGCGTAAGGACCTTCAAAGTGGTGGGACCCACATGCAAATTCCCCCCACAATGGTGCATGATGCACGGTTCCCATGCAAACTGTTTGCAGGAAAATATTTTTCCGTAGTTTTAGATGTTTGCATTAGAATTTAGAAGAAAAACTAGAGTGGTGATAAATAAAAGTTTCCCTAAAACAAGGTTGGGGATTTTGAAAGGTAACATGGAAACAACATTAAGCATAAAGAGATCAAGGGGAAAATGGAATTTGGAGGGAGTAATTGTGGCTATGTGGAACCACATGGTTGAGTGTGTTAGAAGGGTTGCAAAGAGGTGCTTGGAGAGTTTAAAGGGAAAGACACTTTGATACTTGGTAGCGGAGCATAGAGGTTCAAGAAGCCGTTTAAGAGAGAAAAAACTGTTGTGAGGTTTGCAGAGGTTTGGGAATATGAAAAAGTATGAAATGTTCAAGAAGGCAAAAGAAAGAAGTTAAAAAAGTCACAAGTGATTGACACAAAGCCTAAAGCATATGATGCCCTAAATAATAAGTTGGGAACAAGATGAGACGAAAAAAAAATTCAAGCTTCAAGAACAAGAGAAAGTAAAGTGGGGACATTGATCATGTTGGATGTATAAAGAGCGACAAACGACCAAAAGGTTTCAGTGATTGACAATGATATAATGAAAGGTGGAGAGAACGTAAACTTTTAATTGAAGAAAAGACTTAGGAACGAGTGAGGATACATCAATAGCTGGACATATTTTCTACCTTGAATTAGTGTAACTGAAGTGAAGAAAACATCGCGAAAACAATTGAGTATAGGAAAGACTACAGGGCCAGATGGCATTTTGATAGAGGCTTGAAAATGCTTAAAAATTGGATGGACTTGTTTAACTGGACTCTTCAATCAGATATTAACGACAAAGAAAATGTCGGGTGAATGGAAAGTATTTAAGTGCCTACATACAAGAACAGTGGAGATGAACAAAGTTGCACCAATTATCATGGAATTAAGCTTATGAATCACACTTTGAAACCATGAGAGAGAGAGAGAGAGAGAGAGAGAGAGAGAGAGAGAGAGAAGGCTTAGGCAAAATACCAAAATATTTGAAAATCAATTTGGTTTCATTCCAAGGAGGTCAACTATGGAATCTATCTTCTCACTCAGAAAATTAATGAAAAAATACCAAGAGAAGAGAAAAGACCCTTCATATGGTCTTCATTGATTAGAGGAATCTTATGGCAGGGAGCCTACAGGTTTGTTTTGGTGGGTTTTAGATAAGAGGAATGTCGTAAGAGGTTATATTGAGTCATTGGCATCATTAGAGACATGTAAAAGCGAGCAGTGACTACTCTCCTGTGGAGAGACAAGTGAATTTCCAATAACCCAAGGTTTGTATAGGGGTTAGCTTTAAGCGCTTTATCTGATTAAGGGCGGGTTAACTGCTTATATTCAATACTAGGTATTGTTTGGATGGATGAATCAAGAGATGGCCTGAAACCGAAACTTGAGAGATGGCGGAAGGCTTTAGGATCTGAGGGCTTTAAATTGAGTCATATAAAGAGAGAATATATGAATTGCAACTTCAATAGAGATGTGCAAAGAGATGTATCTCCTATGAGTCTTGAAGCTCAAGAGATCACATTGTGAGATTCATTCTAATACCTTGGCTTTATTACTAGTAAGGATGGAGGGATTGAGAAGGATGTTGATCAAAGGATTAGAGCTGGATGGTTGAAATGGAGACTTGCTTTTAGAGTGCTTTGTCATCAGTGCATACCAAGAAGATTGAAGGGTCATGACAATGATTAAACTGGTTATGACCTATGGAGCGGAATGTTGGCTAATCAAGAAACAACATATGAAAAAAAAAGTGTAGTAGAGATGAGAAAGTTGAGATGGATGTGTGGTAAAACTAGGAAAAATAGAATCAGAAATGAGTGCATTTGAGAGCATTTAGGATAGAATTAATAGGTAATAGATTATGAGAGACTGATGGTTTTGACATGACTGGTACAGGCAAAAACGATGCTGGTGAGGAAAAGTTTATTTATGTAGATTAATGGCCTTTCAAGAAAAAAAGGTAGGCCAAAGAGGACATAGATGAGTAATAAGGATAGATCGAAAGGAGTGTTTCCTTTAGATCAATTCTTATTGTGAAACAAAATTCATGTAGCTAACCACAACATGGTTAGGACAAGGTATTGATGATGATGATGATATATCTTGTGTATAACAATATATATTAAATAAGGTGCGTGTGTCTTTTATTTGATAGAAATATGGCTTATGATCATAAAAATTGTACTTATTATTATCGTTGTTGTAGTTGTTATTATTATTATGATTATTTGGTTTTGCGTTCCTTTTCTTTGTTCCACACAATTACTGGCAAAGTAATAGCCTCAGTTTCTACAATTACTGGCTAATTAGAAATGGAAATATAGAATGTGACCATAAGAAAAGTGAAAATGATACTCATATTTAATAAATTAATTAAAGGTTTTAAACGAACTATCAATATGAAATTTTAAGAGTTTTAATGAAATCTTATGACTTCATCCACACACAACCCATGAAATGAAATTCAAAATTCCAACAAAGTTCATCAATTAGTAAATCCCCATAATCTAGAATGTAACTACAAACAAATTGTAGCAAATAAAGAAAAACAAATTGATTGATTTCAGAAAGATAGGGAGAGATTTCATCAAAAGAAAAGAAGAGGAAGTGAGAGGTTCAAGCCTGCACCAAACAAAAGGTTGTGATTAATTGAGGTTAATGATTTTTGGGAGACTCTTTGGAGACTTGATTTTTTTTTTTTTTGAAACTGAACTAAGTACAGATCTGGACTTTTGTTAAGCATCCTAGTGTCTTTTCTTCATAAAGATTGACTTGTTGAAGTCCATGAAGTTTTGAGGACTTTTATGATGAAAAATCCCCATATATATTGCCGCCTCACACAATTCTGATGGTTGGTTGACTTACCCCTTCTTCTGAGGTATATGCGCATGTACGACTGTTTGAGAGTATTCATGCTGCTTGAGGGCAGTGCAGGGCCTAGTCTGTTGTATATTTGGTCAACTTGACTGCATATTGACAGTGTGGAAGTGTTGTTTGGAAATGGGGAGTTCCAACTTCCTTTGCAAGAAAGATTGTAGTTTGATATGCTTTGTGACTTAAAATTAGTGGTGTTTCGGAACATAATTGATTGTTGGACTTGTTAAGGAGTCAAATCAAGACTGCCTTATGTTGATCGTGGTTGCTTAACATTATGGATTCTGATAATAAGTTGTCAAGTATAGGGAATTTGAGTGGGAAAACTCCTGTGATGGGAGATAAAAATCCTAGTTATTAGATTATGAAGTATGACTACTTTGATCCTATGGTCAAATTATTTAGTATGGTTATGTTTGACATGTTCATTGGTGGAGTCTTGGGATGAAAACAAGTCCCAAAATACCCGAATACATGAAGACCTGAGTTTGAAAATCCAAGTATGGTTCCAATAGTTGGGACTCATTTGTAATATGGGCCAGGGTATGGGTCCATGTCATTGACCTGAATATGATTCAAGACTGGGTTTGTGTCGACTACCACAACTGTATATCATGAATTATCATGTATGTTAAGTATTTAGGTATATAATAGTATTTCGGAAACCTAAGACAATATTAAAATGAGAAAGAAGAAATTATGAAGAGGTACTATATCCGTTCCTTAGATTGGGCATTGATTTACTGAGCTTTCCATATTTACAATTGATTTGTAGTCAATAAATCTAATCAAAGAGCTAATCTGGGATCTAAAAAGGAATATACAATCAATGTACAATATTATAGCAAATTCTCTTTGACCCATTATATTAGGATCTATTGGCTTGGCTTGACCCAATGAGTTGACCCGTGTCTCCCCCTCTTCTCCCCCTTCCCCCTTCTCTCTCCTGTTCTCTCGCAAGCTTTGGATGTGAGCTTTGAGAGCTTGGAGACCAATTGCAGAAACCTTGGTGATGGATGACTTGTAGTGAAAAAGTCTGGTAGTTGGTTGGTGGAAGGAATGTGCGACAATTTTATAATGCCATTTTTTTATATGATGATGAACAGAGTGATAGTCATACTCAACATGCTTGGTGCGCTCATGAAAGACACTATTGGGGGCAATTTTGATGGCACTATTACTGTCAGACTAGATTGTGCAACCAATGGAGGCAGATGATTTCTGCATTTGTATCAGCTAGAGCTCTATATTCAGCCTCTTGAGAGGATCTAAAAACAAATCTTGTTTCCTTTTTCTCCTAGGAGTTGAGCGAAGAGCAAAGGAAGATAGAAAATGTTGTTGTTGATTTTCCATCATTAACATCTCCAGCCCAATCAGAGTAAAATAAAAAAACTGTAAATCAGAGGTACTTCAGGAGGGCATGCACAATTACTTGCGCCTTACTCTTAGAATCCAATGTATCCACCACTTTTCAGTGTGAAGCCATCCATTCCGCAATCTTATCAATCGTCTTCCCACCCCAAGCCTTGAAAAAAAAAAAAGTCACTCTTTGAATGCCTATTCAGTTGTCTATCTTCATACTCTAATCTTTGAGTCTTAGAATATATATCTGTTTTGTTAACCTTTCCCCTCATGATCGTAACAAGTTTTCTACTCAAGCTGCAAAATGTGCCTTTCTTGGATACAGTGATGAACATAAAGGTTTTCTTTGTTATGGTGTGGATAATCGATGAACAAAAATTGGTTGCCATGTGGTCTTACTAGAAATTGTGTTACTTTAAATGTTTACCGCTTTCTTTTATCTCTAGCATATCTTATCTTCCAAAATATCCAGCACATCCTGATTCCAGTCCTCCAATAAAGTTTTATGTTCGGTGCAGCAAAACTATGTCTCAAAAAATGCCTCCACTGTAGCCTCCTGCTCAGCCTGCTTCCTTACCATCCAACAATTTAGATCCACCAGATTCTCGGCCTCTTTGTTATTCTACTTGATTAAGTAAACATCTTGATTGTGGATTCTATTTTTGCTCCCACCTCCTATAAGCAAGCTCTAAAGGAAGATTGTTGGAAGCAAGCAGTGGTAGAGGATCTTACCGCACTTGAAGCCAATCACACTTGGGAAGTTGCCCCTACGCCATCAAATGGATCCATGATCAGGTGTAAAATAGGTGTATTCTATTAAATTTAAGGCTGACGGATCATTAGAGGGATACAAGGCTTTAAATAAGAATATGGAATTGAATATGAAGAGACATTTGCACTGGTCCCCAAAATGACTACTATATTACAGTGTACACTTCTTCTTGTTGCCTCCAATTACAAATGGCCACTCTACTAGCTTGATGTCAGAAATGCCTTTCTCCATGGGGATTGTCCTCCAAGTATGGTCAGTCATCTGCAAAATGTCTTTATATAGGCTAGAGTTCCTCAAGGTTTGAAATATGGTGCTATTCTGCAGGCTGATTTACTTAAGAGTGCACATGATTAGTCTCTCTTCATTAGGAAAACAACACGAGGCATTAGAATCCGCTTTATTTGAATAATATGGTGATCACTGGTCATGATTCAATGGGATTACAGATTTCATAAACCATCTGGCTAAACATTTCCATATTAATATTTGGGCCATCTCACATATATTCTTGTCCTTGAAATTAAAATTACGGTTGATGGCCCACACATTCATCAAAGAAATGTATGCAGAGGATCTACTTACACTTTCTCGGGTAACCAACTGCTGCATCGCTGATACCCCTCCATGGATATGCTTATGCTTATTGGACCGGATTTCTATACAGCCTACATTCCATGACTCGTTATTGTATGTTTCTTGGGACATCTCTCTTCTCCTAGAAATGCAAGAAACAATCAATTGTTTCCAAGTCATCTGTTGAAGCTAAATTGCGTTATGTCCTCTGCCACTTCTGAGGTCATCTAGCTTCAATGGCTACTTAAAATCTTGGTTTTCACTTCTTGCCTCTACACCCCTCTATGTTGATGTTACCAATTTTGTTTAACTAGAATTCAATCCAATTTTCACAAGCACATGAAGCATATTGAGGTTGATTTTCACTTCATTTGCCAACATGTCCTCTTAGAGAGCATTGCGCTACACTATGTCATCTCCCAGCTCTAATTAGCATATTAGTATATGAAGGCATTGATCACATCTTGCCACAACTTTCTTACAAGCAAATTGAGATGCAAACGCCATAACTTTGTTACAAGAAAATTGAGATGTGAACATCTCCACATCTATTTGAGGCAAGTGTCGATACACATCACCTTAGACCCATCAGCCCCGGACCCAGCAAGAGGAGCAGTCTCAACCAGCCCAATGTAGCTACAATCTCTTGGGTTGCTCGTTCTTATCCCTTATCTTTCCCTCTTCTTTTCTCCTATCTCGTGGCAACAAAACTACCTTCTTAGTGTAAATCTACGGCATATTATAGGATCGTCTGCTGAAACTAAGACAATCCATTATCATTCTTTCCTTTCTTTTATTGTATAACTAGTTACATGGAAGACAATGTTGAATCTAAATTTGAATGGAACTGTGGTCATTTCTTGCAAGAATTGGTCGAAGAGTTTGTTTTACTGAGTTTGTACCTTGTAACCATGTGGTTTTTTTTTTTTTTTTTACAATTCCAATAACACCTACCTTTATTGTTTTTTCTCAAATAGCCATCTTCGTTAACCTGATGATCTCAATCAACCACCTTTACTTGTAGGCAAAGGCCATTCCTGACACTTGACATAATCTGGCCTATTGTCATAAAAAGGATAAAAATGACCTTAGATCAAACTTGGTTTAAACCCAGCGTATTGAATCAGATTTTATGGCATCTTCACGTCAAATGCCTGGTTTTAATCCAAAAATTAATTAGAAATAAAGGAACTGTTATCCGTTTATGAGAAAATTTGTTGGATCTTATCAATGGGTCAAAAACTGTTTGCTGACTGGTGTCCAAGGTGGTCGAACAAGATTTTCAATTTCATACTAATGAAAGTTGTTATGTTATAAAAGTAATGGGCTCATAGTTCATTTTTATTCCCAAAAATAGTTATATATTTCCTTTTTTTTAATGTGATTTTAATGTGATAATCTCTTTTAACAGCTGCATTTATTGTTATGTAATGCAAAGCTCTCAACTTAAAGCTGACTTTTTCAATATTGAAATATTTGACAGAATGCCAGAATCTGCAATAATCTGTTTTCTGCCTAATTGTAACCTTTCATTTCAGTAATGATTTTTCGTCTCTTTGATACAATATTATGCTATTTCTGAATGCTGTCTTTGAGGTATTGTCTGATCTTGTGTATCTTCTGTTTCCTTCAGGTGTGTTATTATGCAGATGTCTTTGCTTCGTCACTGTTCTATTCAGGCTTTATTAAGTCCTCTTACGAAGAAACTGCTGGCTTTCAACTACAGTTTTTGTGTTCACAGTTGGTTATAGAAATTGTTCTTTACATTGAGCCAGGGAATTTGCTGCAACACAAGCAACATGAAAAATCAGAAAAATTCTTTTTATTCGTTTCTACCTGTGCATCCATTTTTTTTTTAATTATGATAACAGTGAAAGATTGGATTTGTTACTTTTATTTAATAATGCTCGCAAGGATATACTTGTTTGTTACTGAAGTTTGTAATATGTTTAGAGTGCTCAACTGGAGCTTAGGAACTTTTTCGTCATGTGATTTTTATTTGTTGAAGTGTACTGCTGGAAACTTATTGAATTCAATTGAAGTCATTGAACTTAACAGTTTCAAGTCTGGTTGGAACAGTAGCCTTCATAGAACACTCTTTTATTGTCTAGGCACAGTTTGGATGTGCCCAAATCTCTAGTCAAATGGATATACAGGAAACAGGAAACTTATGTTTTCTCATCTTTGGGAGTTAGGTAAAAGCTGGCCTATGTGCTTCCAGGCATACCAGAGCATCTACTTTCACTCCAAATCATGAGTAGGTCTCTAAAGAGGTCCTACTCATTCTTTTTCCTAGCTGGAGATCATCATCAATTTCATTGCCTTGTTCCAAGTATGTTACCTTCTCAGAAATCATGTTTGAGTTGTGACAAAAGTTTTTCAGGGGCAGTCAACCTATCTGATGCAATCCACTTTCTTTGTCGGGGCTTGGGACAGGCAGCAAAAACTGGCAAAGCTTAAATTGGCAGTGTTAACTGGAATTCATTCTACTTTCCAAGCTGGAGATGTGAACAAGAATTTTGGGGCATCCTTAAAATGTATTACTGGGAGAGTTAATGGAAATCTTAATGGTAAGCATTAGCTGTAAGGTTTTCATTGGAAGTGAACATGTATGCAGAATGACTTTCTGTTGTGTTTACATTTTCTGAGGTGAGAGTATTTCCCATAAATTTCCAAGCAAGCAGATTCATACATGAGTAGGGAAAGGTTTCTGCAGTCTTACACGAGGAAGAAACATATTTCAATGGACACCAATTCCAAAAATAATGATATGATTGTTTTATTATTATAGGCTCGATGATATTGTTCTCATAGGCAGCTCTAGTTTTTATGGGGTTGAACTAAAAATCTTTCTCATGATCCGTTTCCTTCTAAAGAAAAATATACATCTAATATTTGGAGAGCATACATATGCACACATCCAAGGCTATGATCACACCTATCTCTAACAAGTCCTTATTGTCGATTCACGCCTTTCTCATTCACGATGCAACAGACTTCCATCAATTTTTTGTGGTCTTGACATTGCCTCCACCCTCAATAAGGTGTCTCAGTTTTTTTTCTTTTTTTTGGAAAGCTGAGTGTGTGTGTGTGCGCGCGTATGATGTGCATCGAGTGATTTAACAGGCTTTGACCTTCATGAGTGCATTTAATCGAGCACATAGGGTCCGAACCCATGTGTAGAGTCCCATCTCTCAAAAAAGGAGACCAAAATAGTCCCTAACATGTGAGAATTGAATCAATAGGGGCTATTTAATATAACACAAACTGCAGGGGTGTTTATGAAATTTTAAACAAACTGCAGTTAATAAACTGTGCACAATAGTGACAGCGGGCAGGGCCACCTCTCCATCAGGTGGGCCACGTGGGGTCCATAGGCAAAGTCGACCATGTTGACTGGGACGACCCTGCTTTGAAAAAATCATCAAAGTTTGAATTTTAAACCCAAATAAATGCAGGATTCTCTTCATTCATGCATAACAGGAAGAGATTTAAAGTTTCAGCGGAAGGGTGTTGAATGCTGTAAGTCATAAAAAGGGAGAGATCTGGGTTGTGACAAGGTCGACAGTCAATGACATTACCAATCTTCTTTATTTGCTTTTCCCTAGTATATTATGGATTTAATGTTGGCTGATATCAAGGGTGTAATGAGATCAAGGGGATTTTAGGGTTTCTCTTTAAAAGGAAGGAGTAGGGATGATGGTTTTGGTCATGTTCTGGTGAAGATAAAAGGAAACAAAGTGAAAGCAGAATTTTATGTTTATTCCAATTTTTTTCAATTGTTTGTGTATGGTGTTCTGTAAAAGAATTGCTGGTTTGAGGATTGCTGGCTGTTAATTGAAGGTGTGACAGTCACATTACACTGTCAGGTTGTTCTTTAACCTGATCCCGGTCAGTCTTGGGCTGGATTTATATTTTGTGACTACATCAATGTATTTCCAAAAGAACAAATACAAAGTACAAAGAATTGGCACGGAAAGTTCTAACTCAGTTGCCATTCACCACACATAATTTTGAATGCACATTTCCTCGGGCCCAAGGCATTGTGAATTTCTTGTTCTTTGCTTTTAACTAATTGTACCTAGCTTCCAGTATCATTTTCCGATTTTCCATATAAGGGAAACAACCTGCGATGGACAAACACTCACTCACAAATCCCCAAAATAGTCAAGCAATGAACCCATGAAGATGAATGCACAACGATTCACATGGTTCGGCAAAACCGCCGACGTTCATAGAAAGGCTCCCGTCAATTCATCTTTCTCCCTATAGTGCTTCGCCCCAAGTTTAGTGTTTTACAAATTACGATTACATCATATATATATATATATATATATATATAATTTCCGCTTTCTTGGCCCCCAAGAAAATATTTCTCAGCGCGCGAGAAAACGCTAATACAATTACCAGAATACCCCAAACCCAATTATAACCAGATTAACCCAATTGATTAATACAACTAACCAAGAATATAAGACAATAAACCAACACATGTCACGTATGATCTAAAAAGGATTAAAAGCCCTAGTTATTCTATGGCATACCACATATCGACCATGTTGTTTTCTATTTGCAATTGTAGTTCATATAACTTTTTTCGAATGATAATTTTTTTGTTTAAAAAAAATAATGATGAGAGAGAGAGAGTACACAAAACTAACACTAAGATGGCTCTACATTTTTCTTTAAACCATGGGCAATTACATGCCAAACATTTAAACATTGGTCTTCATTGAGGAATCCAGAGCTGTACCAAACATGAAAAGCAAAATTTTCATCAAAGAAAGAAATTTCACACCAAACCTAAATCTTCACCATCCATGATTTTTTTTCTGCAGGATCTATTTATCATGAATTTTTATAGATGTGGCGACTTCCGCTTTCTATGGAAAAGACCTAAATCTAAGGGCACATTTGTGAGATACTTTTTCTAAGAAAAGCACGAGGAAAAGTGGGATGCATTTTCATAGTGAAAACTCTTCATCATTTGGTGCAACCATTTCTCCAGGATAAAAAAAAATGCAACAATGAACTTGATTTTTTGTAATTCCACATAAAAGCATTTTTTTAGTAGGATTAAGTTTTTTTTTAATTTCTATAGGAAATAATTAAAAATCCGAGGAATCAATTTTCCAGAGTACACACAAAGGTGCCCCAATTGCGAACTAGATCAGAAATGGGTGGCCTCTATTTTGCATGCCAAAATTGGCTCCACCAAAACGTCTTGCTAAATTGGAAGGCTTTTTTTTTTTGAGGATTTAACTGGGAAATACCCAATATTTGTCCGTCGCACGTATGAGTGCCTCGGAACACCTTCACTGCGGCAATATTCCTCATGCCACTTTTCCTTTTTTTTAAATATTTTTTCAGAGTGACGATAGCATCACTTAATTTAAAATTAAGTGACGCTATCATCGTAATTCGTCCTATTTCCTACTGTCAAAACCCACTTTTTCTCATCTATAAGTGTCTGCTTCTTCTTTATACTTGCTTGCACGTTTTCGCTCAACAGACCTTTCATGCACAAAATGCTGAAAATCTCCCTTCTATTGCTCATCTCATTGGTTGTTGGCTTCCATTTAAGAGGTTGGTGCACTTTTTTGTACATTTTTTTTACGCTTTTTAGAGTATTAATAATAGTTTCATGCTGTTCGTCATCCATTTCCTATTTCCCCGCTGTCGAAACCCTCTTTTTCTCATCTATAAGTGTCCGCATCTTATTTATACGCACATGTTTTCGTACAACAGACCTTTCATACACATAATCCTGCAAATCTTCTTTTTATTGCTAATTTAGTGGTTGTTTGCTTCCATTTAAGAGATCGGTGCACTTTTTTTTTTATATTCTTTATGCTATTCAGAGTATTAATAATAGGTTCATACTATTTGTCATCCATTTCCCCTCGCCTTACATAATACCCATCACAGATGGCTTATATCGACGCCAATGATTTTGACCATTTGGAGTAAATGACCTTTGAATCCCAGATAATAATCCGTCAACCCATCTCTTTACTCCATTTTGTACTTGTTGGCAGCCGTCTCATCCTCCAATATGTTTATGTACATGGAAATTGGAATGGTTTTACTGGAATCAAAATAAATGGAGTTTTTTTCAAGAGCAATGAAAGTACCCTTAATGTTTTCTACCATTAATGAAACTACCATTATTGTTTAAGATGTAACATACATGTGTAATTTCCTCTACATTACTGAAATGTTGTGTATAGTCTGCTACTGCAATTCTCTCTAATGGATATATGTTCTTTCAATGATTAGGATGTCGGGAGATGAATTAATAGTCATATTCCACTATGAATGGGATTTTCAGTTTGACATGATTCATCCAGCATATAAAGGTGAAAAGCAAAAGATGAGGTCTATTCTGTGTGGGGATATTCCCCAAGACGACCGACCTCAGGTCCCGGCCTCGGCAAAGGCATGAGTGCCGACCTCAGCCCTCGGCCTCAGTAAAAAGTCCACTTCGGCAAAAGTGCCAATTGATCTCGGCCAGGTTCTCTATCTCGGCCAGGTTCTCCACCTCGGCCAAGTTTTTCATCTCGGCATTGCCAAGAGCTCCCGCCTTGGCACCATGTCTCGACTTCGACCAGATCACCAGGTCGGTCTCCACCACCTCGGTAAAATGCTCCATCTCGGTAATAAGGCTAGATCAAGCTCACAGCCGACCTCGGTAACAGTGCCAGCGCGCCCATGTGAATGTACGACCACGTTGCAGAACGTGCTGACAGATGGGATGGACACCGAATAGAGATAAGGAGTTGTCCTTATCTGAGTGTCACATTCACAACTCTCGAGGCATCAGGGTAAGGTCCGATGGGACAAAGTAGGCTACGATGGGACAGCCTCTCAAGTACTTGCCCCAAAGTCAGCTCTCTCCCTCTATAAATATTCAGAAGCCTTTAACAGGTAAGAGGGGGGGGGCATCCACATGTTGGCACGCCACCTCCTCCCTCCAAACTTCATCTCCTACCTTTGCTTAATCCTGCAACTGCAACTAACTGAGGCATCGGAGAGCCCTGCGCTGCCCAAGCCAAGGTCCTTCACCGTCTTCTTTCTCTTTTCCTTTCTCAGGTTCAAGGCAGGCAGCGGTCTTTCTCATCTATAAGGAGCTCCATCATCCTCAAGACACCACCAAAATCACCCCCCCCCCCCCCCCGGGTCTATGAATTTTTGTGCACTTACATATTCCAAGTGATATAACATTTGAATCGTTAGTTAAAGTTGCTATTGAAGCATCACATTGGGAGGTTAACTGCGAAGACATAAGCATACTTTATCTACATCACAATGGTAAAGTGTTTTCATTGGTTGGCATCGAAGATGATAGCGATATTAAGTGCATGCCGACACTCTCAAGAGTTGAAACAAATGGAATTTGTTTATATATCAACAAAACACCAGTTGGTTCTGGTCTTGGTATTGGAGAACAACAAAGGTACGCCATTTGACATTATTTTCTTAAGCAACACATGCATTTCTATGTAATATAATATTAATTCAATATCATGTACTTTTCTGAAGGTCGCATGGGTTGAATATGCGTATGTTGCGAGACGGTAAATGTGCTGGTACAGCTGGCAATCATGATACAAACGCAGAAGGCTCCATCAGAGAAAGACAGAAGATGTTTTACTGTAAACCTCAGTGAAGATGACGACATGCACTTCTCCTTCGACCGGAACATTGCGACCGATGAATTGGCCCAAGAGAGTGACATCGTCTTTCGCAAGTACCTTGATGCAGTAGAGAGTGATGCTGATGTAGAAGCCATCAACGTAGAAGACGATCACCCCACAAGTAGAACTCCTAGGGGTGCCCTCAAAAGAGCGACCGTGGGTGCGAAATTAAATGTTGCAGAGCCATCAACCCATATGCATGAAGTTATTTTTGAAGATACTGTGGTTCCAGAGGAGTCTCACCCTGGAAGTAGTACTGATGGCGGTGCACTCAATAGAGCGACAGTGAGTACGAAATCAAATGTTGGGGAGCCATCAACCCACAGGCGTGAAGTTAATTTTGAAGATAACATGGTTCCAGAGGAGTTTCCTACAGACTTGTACCATAATACTTCTCGGGAGATGTGGCTAGGGCGCGAATTTCTGAATCGCGAAAATTTCAGGAGGACTATAGCCAAGTTTGCAATATATAATAACTTCACGCTCGAGCATCTAAAGACTAGTCAGTTCAAAGTAACAACAAAATGCAAGGACCAGGATTGTCCATGGAGCATCCACGCGTCTATAATTGCGAGTGGACCATAGTTTAAGGTTCGAACCCACAACCCTGTTTATAAATGTTCAAAGCCAATGATGGGTACAGCACATAGGTAGGCATCATCAAAGTTAATTGCAAAGTACATTTTGGACAAAGTTCGTCTAAATAATAATTTGAGACCGAAAGAGATAATGAATGATTATCAGATGGAGTTTGGGGTTACTATATCGTACAGGAAGGCACATATCACTAGAGAAATAGTACTTCGTATAGTTCGAGGTTCATACGAAGATTCATTCAAACTCCTTCTGTTTTATTATGCTGAGTTGAAGATGATGAACCCAAGGTGTGTGACCAACATCGAGACGTCCGACGATGATAGATTTAAGAGATTTTTTTAGGCTTTTGCTCCATCCATCCATGCTTTTATTGTTGGTAGCCGTAACACTAGATGGAAATCACAAATTCTTTCCAACAGCTTTTGTATTTGTTGAAGCCGAGCGACGTGACAGATGGGAGTGGTTCATCGCAAATGTGAGTATGTCTCTTGGGGAACCAACGAATCTTACCATCGTGTCTGATCGACAAAAGAGACTTATCCCTGAGCTTGCGAACGTCATGCCCACTTCGACCCATTGCTACTGTTGTCACCATCTCGCGGAGAACATCAAGTCAAGATTCAGTGATTCGGCAATTTCATAAAGTTTTGGTGCGATGCAAAGGCTGATAGGGCCTATGAACACGATGCGTTCATGGAAGATATTAAGGCTATTAATGTTGAGGCATACAATTATATATATACATTTGGCAGGCAACATTGGGCAAATGCTTATGTTGAGGGTCGGCGGTATGACATGCTTACAATCAACGCTGCCGAATGCACCAATAGCATGTTAAAGGATACAAGAGTTCTTCCAATTGTGAAATAGGTCGAAAAGATTAGGGTTAAACTCGTGGAGTTCTTCCAAAAACGACATGCAGAATCTTTGGATGTCAACACTCGTTTGACACCATATGCTGAGAAATAGTTGAGCCATGAAACTGAAGAAGCACGGCGTTTTGCCGGGTTAGAAGAGTTTCAAGTTCAATCCGCCAGCTTTGTGGATGTTGTTCACCTCGATCGTCGGACTTGCACTTGCCGCAAATGCAAATTATTGGAATCTCGTGCTCACATGCCATCGCGGGTATGAGGTTAAGGAACAAAAGTCCATATGATTTTTGTGAGGATTGGTATCTTGCAAGTAAGTACCAGTCAACATACCAAGCGGACCTTCATACTACCCATGATAGCAAACAGTGGGAGCACATATCAGATAAAAGGGTCTTGCCTCCCATATCCTCAAAACAACCTGGAAGACCGAAGAAAAATAGAATCCGTACATAAGACCGCTATAGAGAGTGTAGGGTTGTCACTTGCTCTCACTGTCATGAGTGAGGTCACAATCGGGCCTTATGCAGGAATCCGCCTCCTCCGCATAATACATAGATACCTCATACCTCATTTAGATGTCTTCTGTGATGTGTTGACAAAAGAAGTACATACTTTTGATGTTCTCTGTATTGTTTTGAATGTACAAGTCCTTTTGATGTTCAGTTTTTTGCATTTTTTTTTAATATATCATGTTCCATGTACAAAGTTGTATAGTCACAAAGTTGTATAGTCAAACCTTTTTTGGACAAAGTTGTATTGTCACAAAGTTGTAAGGTCACATATTGGTATTTTTTTTGTCTGGTTTGACCGTGTCCAAGTAAGACGTCTAATGGAATCAAATCAAAAGACGCTTTTTTGGACAGCGAGAAGTATCCACTAACCCTATTTTTTTGCCAATTTTGTATCTTTATGTGCACCTTGTAGGCCTTTTAAGATTTGAGTTCACCAAGATTCCATTGGATTCCTTATTGGTAGAAACACACATCTTTATGGATCCTGCCTTCTATTATAGATAAGAAAAAAAAATGGTTCCACAAACCAACAACTACACTCTCTCCCACAACACCTACCCACCCAGCCACCCACCCACCCAGAACTCCTTTACATCTCTTAAGGAACTAAACAATAGATTAACAAAGAACAATTAGAACATGTTGAGCAAAAAGAAAGTCAAGGCACATACTAAGTTTAAAGTCGATAAATGGTTGCATACAATGGCTATCAGAAGTGCTATAATTCAAAAAAATTTACAAAACACAATGACGCTTATCTATAGTAGAAAGCCCTACTAATTCAACCCTATATGAATATGATCTTCCAATCTCCAGTAACAAATACATATCATAAATATAATCTTCCATTCTCCCTTTCATATATTACTAAAGTTTTCCTACAACTGCATGAAAAAAGTTGTGTAAACTTAATTCAGATCACTTCAACCCTCAAACAAAAAACATTCCCCACACATAACCCTTATTTGGGTGGCTGCACATACTACTACCATTAGAATCAAAACCATTGCCAGATTAAAGAATATAGAAAAGAATAGATAACAAACACAAACAAGAACAAATGTACATTAAAATTGCACACCGAAAATGCAAGAAC
The DNA here is from genome assembly GCA_028538565.1 of Umbellularia californica. Classification (NCBI taxonomy): domain Eukaryota; kingdom Viridiplantae; phylum Streptophyta; class Magnoliopsida; order Laurales; family Lauraceae; genus Umbellularia; species Umbellularia californica. The sequence goes on along the minus strand of JAPQWN010000012.1, from coordinate 27,961,077 downwards.
GAAGACGGAGAAATATCAAATATCATACATCAAAGAGTAAAGAGAAGTCAGAGAAAAATACAACATAAAAGAAGGAAATGCACGTTTGGGTAAGGTAAACCCACTTCCGAATTTTAATCAATAACCAAAGAAGCAGCAATGAATCGAATGTGCATGTTCCAAAACAAGTGAACAAAAACCATTGTGGCTGATTCGTTCTTTGAGAAAAAACCCAAACAGACATTGTATTTGAGATACTAATCAAATGTGCAAACGGTGTCAGTGTTCCATACCTTAGAGGCGATGTGCGATATCAAAGCAAGGTTGATCCAAAGTGGGGAGGGAAGAATGCAAAAGGAGTAGCGTTGTCGACGTACTAGGTAGAGGAATGAAAGGGAGAGAAATGAATGGAAATGGAAAGGATTTGGGTTATAAATAAAAAGCCGAAGAACGATGCTAGCGTCACAAAAAAAAAACCCTGAGTGACGCTAGCATCGTTCAATTCAAATTGGAAAAAAAAAAAAAAAACCAAACGGGGTCTGACGGACCCCATTTGTGTGGTACTAGTTCCGAAGCACTAACAAGTGTGACGGATAAATACTGGGTATTTTCCAATAAAATCCTCCCTTTTTTTTTAACCCTGCTTGGGGCTACACAACTTTACTATAAAAAACAGGGAGGAGAGGGCCCACTTTCTTCTAGAGAAGTCATCTAATGGTCTCTCCGCAATGGCCACACCTTCCTCCTCGTACATTCACCACCCCAATACCTCTTTCTTCTCGTCAATGGAATTCCGAGATAGCTTGTCAAGCACCATGAAGCACAATAGCGATGGCAATCTTAGCCGTCCAAACACTCCTCCTCAAATAGATCTTCCTTGATCATGGGCTTCTTCTCTTGCCTTGCCTGCCTCTACATGGGCAGCAGGTCTTGCTCCCTCCACATTCATTCCTTCCTTTTCTATCGTTTCTCCCATTTCTCCTCCTTTTCTCCTAATCTCTTTCCCTTGCCCCTTGTTGACTCTTTTTGCGCTTTTTGTTCCAGATTGTGGCAAGATGCTCAAAATCGTATCCTCTTGTGTCAACTCTTCTTCAGAGAAATTTAGACCAAGTTTCCTTATCCATCCTCCATCTTCTCTCTCTCTCTCTCTCTCTCTCTCTCTCTCTCTTGGGCGCATTTGGCATGCTCTGCCATGCAATAATTTGTGATCACTATAGTTTTGGGATTTCTTTATTGGGTTGTTTCCCTCAAGGATGCCTTGCTAGATGCAAATCAGTGTAACTCTGTCAGAGGGCCATTTGCTGTGGGACCACCACATTAAAGTGGGGTTTGTCTACATGGTATGATCTAAGGTCAAAAAATGAAAAATGATGTATAAAAACATCCTTAATGTGATAAACGAATGGGGCTGGTACTTGTAGAGGTCTAGTCTACAAAACCCTCTTTCTCGATGAAACTGATGGCATGAAAGTCATCGATTTAGGAGCAACGTGATTTTATCAAGCAACGTGATTTTATCTGTGGAATCCCTATTTCTTGTATTGTGATATTTGTAACACTAGATGTGGGTTTTATTTCAACTTGAAACCTTTCTTGAGTTTATTTATTTATTTGTTTTTTCTGATAAATTTATGGTAGCAGCCAAAAATCCTCACTGTTGAAGACAAGTTAATGACCCTTGGATGCAAGTAAGTTGTTCATGCAAGCTGGTTTTTGTAAATGTCTTGGCTTTTTAATATTAACCTTTGATGCTTTTTAACAGTTTCTGCTAAATTTTATTTCATCATTATTCTCAAATTCTTTAAGCCGACCCCAAATCCTTGAATGAGGCTATGTTATTGTTTATGATGATGAATTGTCTTGATTTTGTAAATATAGCTGGTTCCCTCTTTTGATAATTTAATGTTGCAATTTGATGCTGCATTTGAGCAATTCTAGAGATTTGGGAAAGAGAATTGTGGAAGTTGAGATGGAATTAACATTGGCGAAAAGTCCAGGCTACCTCAGGAATCAGTTTCCACAGAATGGGTCTTTGTCTACCCAAAACTTCTTGCTATCATTGGAGTTTATACAGGATTTGGAAGTCGCTTGAAGATGAACACCTTCAGGGGTTCTTGGATGCCAAGAGGTCACTTAGTTGGCAGTTCTAGATTGGTACTTATTTCATGTAAAGTTATGGATTATAACTTTTCTTTTTACTTATTTTTTATTCTATTGGTAATGTTAAATTGAGTGAAACTATTTTATGTGGTTCACTAGGAGGATGCATTCTGAGAATTTATTTCTATTTGTTTTTAAAATCCCCATCTTGATGGCAATCCTATTGACATCATTCAAGTAGATTGAAGCTGCTTGAAGTTTTAGACGTGGGGTTAACAAGCATTTTTGCTTTCTAGAGTGTATTATATTTAGAGGTAATTAGCGAAAGGTCCTTATAAGTCAATGTTTCCGGCCTCCAGTCCAAGGAAAAACTTTTTAAGGCCTATGGTCCACTCAGCTAGACTTTTTCCAGCCCTAGGTCCCTGCATCCGCATGATCTCATTTTTCAAGACTAAATTGCCCTTCCAACCGTTTTAGGCATAAAATTTTGAAATTTCAAATTTCAAATCTTCCCTCCTCCCTCCTTCCTCCTTCCTAAATCCTCTCAATCATCCTCCTCCCTAAATCCTCTCAATCTTCCTCCTCCCTCCTTCCTAAACAAACTGATATCAGAGAAAAATTCTGAGTTTTTTTTTTTCCCACCTCAAAGACAGGCAGCGATTTGGGTTGGTTTTCTTGTTTTCTGATCAGAGTGAGGTTGGATTTTGCTAGGGCCAGGGTTGTGTCACGCCTGATCAATGGTGAAGACTGTCGCGGGTTGCAGAGAAGAGAACAGAAGGTTCTCTATTTGAAATCGGTCTTGGTGCACGTTACAGAGAAAAAGTGATTTCGTGTTTGACTTCTTGGATACAAAACAAAAATTATTTTTTGTTGTCTTCTGTGGGACTTAGTTTTAAAGAACCCATAAGTGGTTTTTCGTTTCGTTCTAGTTCCAAAAGTGCAGAGAACGCAAGGCGGGTTTGGGTTCGTCAGTGACGAGATTCCGCCACCGTTTTCATCGGCCACGCACCAGTCCCATTTTTTTGCAGTAGTCGAACGTAGATTATTGGATCTGCCTTTCGATTGGACGGTGGGCCACACAGATCAGTGATGATGATGATTATTGGATCTGCCGGATTTTATGCGACGCCGAGAAAGAAGAGTCCTGCTGTCGCCGTTTGAAGATTCTGGAGAAGCTCCGTCCGCTTCTACTGCGCCCTGCCTGCCGTGGCTGAAAGAGGAAGCACTGGTTCTGGTTTTGATTCCAGAACCAAAACGTGAAGAAGAAGACCTGGTTTTGGTTCTCTGGGTCTTTTGGTCTAGGTCTAGGTCGGGTCAGGCTGACCCAGCCCACGCAAATTTATCTATTTAGTCAAATTTATTTCAGTTTTTATCAAATTTATCTTAGTTTTTGTCAAATTTATCTGAGTTTTTTTCAAATTTATCTGAGTTGTTGTCAAGTTTATCTGAGTTTTGTTCAAATTTATCTGAGTTTTTTTCAAATTTATCTGAGTGTTGTTCAAATTTATCTGTCTTCTGTCATATTTCTTTGTGTTTTAGGTCAATTTATCTGATTTTTTTAGCAAATTTATTTGCATTTTTTGAAATCTATATGCGTTTTTTAAATTTATTTGCGTCTTTTGAAATTTATTTGTGTCTTTTCAAATTTATTGAGTTTTTTGAAATTATTGTATTTTTTAAAATTTATTTTCATTATTATAAATTTATTTGCATTTTTTAAATTTTATTTGGATCTGTTGAGATTTATTTTAGTCTTTTGAAATTTATTTACATTTTCTGAAATTTATTTGGATATTTTGAAACTTATTTGCATCTTTTTAAATTTATCTGTGTTATTTGATTATATATTGCTTTTTTAAAAAAAATTATTCCGGTTTTTGAAATTATTGCATTTTTTAAAAATTTATTTTCGTTATTTTGAAATTTATTTGTGTGTTTTTAGAATTTATTTGAAAATCTAGGGATTCCATTAATCGTGGGCAATTAAATGTTAGTTGGCCATTATTAATGGGATATCCCACCAATCATGATATAAGATTTAAAGAAAGGGTAAACTAGACATTTCAGGTATGAAAAAAGTGTGAGAGGAACCTTTGGCTTGATAACTTTTTTTTGTGGACTGTTTGCAACAAAGTCATGAGTTGAAGGACCCCCGGCCGAAGCCCCCTTATATTTACTCTAGATTGATATATGGAGTTGGAACGCTCTCAATCTCTCACTTTGCCCCTGAGAATGTTGAAGCCTTAGTAACAACTCGAGATTGGTTGTTTGGATCAGGATGTAAATATTTCTTTTGATAGTTATATTTTTTTAATAAAACATAATTGAACTAATTTTGATTTTTCACCATCCATTGCATTTGATTATCTAGAGCTGAAGACAGAAGATACTGTTGAGGTTATTTTAGGGATTGAAAATGTGGGTTTGACTACATGTTCTTTCGAGAGAGGTCAATGACATTTGTGCACCCTTATTTTAAAAAAAATCCATGATTGAATCTATCACCCTCTTATATTTTTCTAATCAAAGTTAATCCTTTTTATTTTTCAAGTGGTGGCATTATGAGGAAGAGTGATGCAATAATTTGCTCTTCTTATTTTTATTTTGGATGGTTTAATATGTTGATGATTAGAACATAATTTTTTGATAGTTTAAAGTTCGTATTAATACTATTGATTTGTTTAATTTTTTTTTAAATAGTGGATGTTAGAATTTGTTCAATTTTAGAGTTATTTAAAATGTCATATTTTTTGCATTGGGATCATAGTGTTAAATGCATTTTATCATGAATACCATTCTCCTATGATAGATTTGTGCATCCTACATGAATGATTACATTTTTAAATTCATTTTTAATGGTGATCTTCAAATTCAAATGGCTATCAATGGGCTAGATTGAGATTGGCCAAACTAATATTGACTTATATTTTTTTCTTCCATTTGCAAACTCAAAGCTCGATTTCTCAAATTTGTCTTTTCTTAACAATATTATTTTTTTATGAATTATAATAACTTGTTATTTTCTTGTCAATCTTATATAGTATATATTGCTTGGGTTTAGTTTTATTATATAATGATTATGATAAAAGGTTAATGACTATATAGGAAATCATATATTTCCTAAATAGCTTGACTACCCGTGCTTAAAGTACAACTCATAAACATGAAATAATAATATTTATGGGACTCAATATTCTAAAATATATTAATTTTATAAACACATCATGGATAAAATCTAAATGCTTGTTATTGTTCAACGCTGTCCTGTCCTCTTCTATTTAACCTTTTTCTAGATAAAAAATGATTGCAATGGTTAGGTGGGCTAATGGTTGCACTACAAGAAAAACTACATATAGCAACGGATAAAAACCGCCGCTATATATATGAAAACTGCCGCTAATACCTTTTGCGGCGGAAAAATGTCCGCCGCCACTTTTTCGTTAATACTCCTGTCGCTAAATGTATATGCGACGAAAGAGGGGTTGCTGCAAAAAAATTATCAATAGCAACGGTTGTAAACCGCCATTAATTATTGTAACTTGTAACAGCAGACATCACAAACTGCTGCTACAAGTTAGCAAACTTATAGCAGCAGAAATCACAATCTGCTGTTGTAACTTGTAGCAGCAGAAATCACAAACTGCTGCTGTAACTTCAAGCAGCAACCATCACAAACTGCTGCTGTAACTTGTACTGCTGTAACTTGTAGCAGCTGACATCACAAGCGGCTGCTGAAACTTGTAACAGCACACTTCACAAACTAAAAGTTCATTAAGCAGACCGCATGCTCGATAATGCATTCATGCATCTGCTATATACATGTGTATGAGCACACCCACATGACCAAAAGTAAGATGGAAACCATAAGATAAAACAATGACATTGTTCATATACATATGGATCGGTCTTGTTCTATATTGATGTCCTCCTGATTCAATGTCCGAATCTTATTGGAGAATAAAGGGATTTTTTTTCTGCTGACCCACTTTACACTGAGGCTTTATGTAAGTATTTTTACTTAGAAAAGGAACCGATGCCACCCAAGAGGCCATGGTTATTTTAGTGCCATCTGTTGCACATTAATCGGATAAACGACATTATGGGGCCCTGAATATGCCCTCTGAGCAACGAATGCATTTGCAGCTTCAGGTGGATGGAAAGCATCCCAGAAGAGGTACTAACTCCTGTTTGTGCAGGGAACTTGCAGGGGAAGGCATGTTATCTGTCCTTGGTTCCTCCCAATCCCACAGCATGCTGCATCGATGACGTTGAACCCTGCAACATAAGCACCACACCATTTGTCTCCATGTACTGTTATTGATCCAAAGGTCTCATTTCCTTGGAAACTCTACATTTCCAATGTGATTCCCAATTGGGAGTTAACAAATTATAAAGAAGATGCTAATATATACTGTTTGTGCAATCTGCAACTTACCATAAGCGGCTGGGGTATTGAGCATGTCCCCCAAGGCGCCATAAGTGTTACCGTAAACAAAGATTACTTCTGGGTGGTTGCTCTCCAGCTGGTCAACAAGTGATCTGAGCCCTACATTGAATGGACCAACCATTTGATTCACACTGTCAAAGCACCGGCCAGGTGGAGCAATGCCTCTTGCTAATTGGTTGGGGATGCAACCCAACGGGCCCACCCACCCCTGCAAGTAGGAACTTTCTCAGACCAAGGCTGTAAAGTGCCTAGAGAGAGAGAGAGAGAGAGAGAGAGAGAGCATGGTGTCAGTATCCAAACGTACAAATACTTGTAAAGGGTTCTAGGATAGATGGTGTATGCTATATGCTATCTATGTATGTGTGTGCATGCAAAGTAGCAAGAAAACTACCTGGTGGAGAAGGAGGGTTTGCTCAGTTGGTTGGAAAATTCGCACGAACCCATTCATGGGTCTCTCTCCCTCACCACATGTGTGAGCCTCCTCTCCTTGCACGTGCCAGTCTTCCTACCCCTTGTGTGAGGGTGTCCTCTCACCGTCCTGAGTGAGAGCGCCCCCTCCTACGTGTGCATGTCTTATCCTCTCTCTCTATATATATATATATATAGAGAGAGAGAGCAATTGTGGGCCCCATTTGGGGATGGGACCAAGGGGGATGGAAAGATCTATGTGAGACCACCCCATGTATCAAGTTTGACTCCAAACCCATGCCCCTAACCCCTTCATCCGTGGCCCACAAGTTTAATGGCTTCATATTCAAAAATATATTCAACCCTCGATCCAACGTTTCAATCCATTTGGATGTGTGCCAATCTTTGGGATTTGTGACTATCAAGGGGTTTCCTATTGGTTGCTGGTTGGACCTCACAAAAAAGTTCTCACATAAAACGTGAGAACTAGTTCTCACTTGAATATTTTCCATATATATATATATAGGGGGATCTTCATAGGCATCCATCCCTCACCATTTTTGGTGAGGGACGCCCCTTTTGGGGAAGTTTGAGTACAAAAGTGTACTTTATGTGAGGTACAAAGTACACTTTTGTACTTCAAACCTTCCCCAAAAGGGGCGTCCCTCACCAAAAATGGTGAGGGATGGATGCATATGAATATTATCCATATATATATATATATATATATATATAAATAGAGGATAAGATGAAGAAGAAGTGAGGTGTGGGCATAAGCATATTTGATTAGAATGGTGCCCATGCCCCCAATGAGTAGGATGTTAATCAATTGCTCTAACAATGTGGCGCGAGTGACCCATGCCCTTTGGATGGTCAACACATCTAAACCAAATATTTTCTTTAATATGGATTTAAAGGGATCAACATTGATCTTAGCCGTTGAAAAGTATGATATATCATAGAAGAATGATGAAGGAGAGATGTATGAGGACAAACATTGATGTTAGCCGTTGAAAAGTATGATATGTCGAAGTCAACCGAGATTTTAATCGTGCCAGTGGTAGAAGCTATAGCCATGGAACCCACGTTATCAATTAGAGTTGCAATAGCACCTGCTCGCCAATTGCCATCTTTATCCTGAAATTGAATGAAATTCACAAACAGAAAATCAATGGGCACATTGGAGAGTTCGATATTTGGTGGGGTGTGCAGGACATCAAATGGACTATTTCAAAAGAAACAGCGTCTAAAATGCTCTTTAAATCCAAAAAAAGGTAAATAAAACAAAGTCCCAGGTCAATCTTGCTCTATTCATTTCCATCTGTAATAAACCACCCCCTTGATTCCATTGAAATTAAACCAATGATAAGGCCATACACCATTAAAGAATGACGTGACCTTCCAAATGTATGGTGGGCTCCAACAGTGCAGGCTATGAGTAATGTGCACTGTACAAGGATAGTATCGAATGATCCACGTTTGATAGAGCTAACACTAAAAAAAATTCAGATGGAGGACCATCATATGCATTCAAGCAAAAATAGTAAAAATAGAACGCTCCACCGGCAACTCAAGAAAAGTCCTGCCAAGGTCCCATTCAACACAAATTATAGCTAAGCTTTTTAACCACCATGTCCAATAAGATGGTTCCATGATAAACACAAAAGACGCAATCCATACTACCTCCTTTTAAGGAAGCGTCAACATGATACAAAACCCTAGCTACAACAAAATTTGCAATGAAGAGATTCCCTATAAAAACACATCCACCTGTTGGAATAGATACTAACTGAACTCAACATTGCAAACGTGCTGGACCAACATCACTCAATAGTTCGATAAAGTTTGCAGTTTATCAACACCAAAATCAAATACTAAGACTATGAAGGAACACTGATAATATAAGGTACCAAGAAAAAAAGAGTCTTACCTTTATGAATAGATAGTTGCTCATCAGAGGAGATCGGCAACATTCGATGGCAGCTCCTCTATCACCACGTTATGGAACTTCTGAATATCAAAGAGCATCCTCTCGTCATCCACGGTCACAAAGTTAATTGCAACACCTTTCCTTCCAAAACGACCACTTCATCCAATACGATGAAGATAGTTCTCAGGTTGAGTCGGCAGATCATAGTTTATGACAAGTGAGACTTGTTGCACATCAATGCCACGGGCCAGCAGATCGGTGGTAATAAGCACCCGTGAAGACCCAGAGCGGAACTCACGCATAATGATGTCTCTAGTGTTCTGGTCCATATCTCCATGAGTTGCAGCTACAGTGTGATCTCGGCTGCGCATCTTATCAGTTAGCCAGTCAACCTTTCATCGAGTGTTTACAAAGATAACACTCTGTGTGATTGCCAATGTCTCATAGAGGTCACAGAGTGTCTCCAAATTTCCACTCTTCCTTTTCGACGTTAACATAGAACTGCTTGATTCCCTCAAGGGTGAGCTCATCTCTCTCCACCAAAATTCTCACAGGCTTATTCATGAACTTGTGGGTGATCTCCAACGCCTCAGGAGGCATTGTAGCAGAGAAGACGCCAACTTGAATTTTTGAAGGAAGGAGCTGAAATATATCATAAATGTGATGCAAGAAACTGTCAGAAACATCCAGATCCAGACAATCACTTGAAAAAATGTGTCAAAATTAATAAATCAGCTCTACAAAGGGCTAAACATGAAATCAAAACCTGAGCAAGATGGTGGGATTTAATATAACATGCATTGCAGCATAGACACAAGAAATCTATATCGTATGATTCCCAAAACTCAACATATGTTTTAAGTTGAACATACATACATAGAAAGGAAAGTTAAATCATGCAACATGGCCAGATGTGACCATGCTAAAAGGCCAGACAATATGGAATGACCAGAATTGACTGTTTGTATAACCTTCTATGATTTGTGAAAACTCCTTTCTGAACTTTTTTTAAGGATATGCTCTGTGAAAAACTAATTAACGCATTTGTAGATAACAGGGAGTTAAATACACAGAAAGGAAGTTTAAATCATGATACACAGAGTCAGGGTTGTAAAAGGCGCGCCTAGTGGGCTTCAAATACCTCGATGCGAGGCGCATTCAGTGAGGCGCAGTCTTGGAGCCAGGCGCATTTGTAGATGACGGGGCGGTAAATAGTTTGGCTGAATGCATAATCACATCCAATCGTAGCATCATAAAATACATCATATGCAATCATCATAATCATGATAATTTAGCCTAATCTAATTTGTGCATCACAAGGGCATTCATGAAAGCAAATTCATTCTTTCCATCAATAAAAGGAGCAGTTTTAGCTGCAGTAACAGGAAGACTTTTTATTGGTCGAGAGTGATACTTTAAACTTGAATGAGATAGGTTACTGAATTCTAAACGTCAGAAAATGAGAGAGGTTCTCGGATTCTAAACATCAGACACATAACTTTCCAAGATTTGGAAATGCTCTTCACGGAAGGCCATATGCATTAGTGGATATTCAAAAAAAAAAAGACCAATCATCCAATATGACAATAAACTGAGAAACGGATTCACAAGGATTTATACTGCGGTCCTAAATCTTAGAAGATGAAACAGGAGGCGGTACCTTACAGTAAAACTTAGTTATGACAAATTTATCAGGTAATAAAGATGCATGCTGCACTTCACGGAATCCTACTAGATTTAAGTTTAACAGTCAGATGAGATGAATACATGCCAATGATACCTCTACTTCAACAACTGTACATGTAATACTATGGGGCTTGCACTAAGGATCTATCCTAAAGGGAATCAACAAGAAATATGACAACACAAGGCCATAGCATTTAGTCAAGAAGACAGCTGTGTGAAGTAAAAAAAAGGAAAGAGTATCGGGTAAAAAAAAAAGGACCTGATCTTTAAAACCTCGAGAAAGCATTTCATTTGCCTCATCCAAGACGAACATCTTAATGTAGTCAGGCCGAAGGGATTGTCTTCGCAGCATATCAAAAACACGACCAGGAGTGCCAACGATGACATGAACACCACTGGAAAGAATGCGCTGATCCTCACGAACTCTAGTTCCACCAACACATGCGTGAACCTTCACGCCAAGATAATCACCAAGTGCCCTCATAACCTTTTCAATTTGTTGTGCAAGTTCCAGAGTCGGAGCAAGAACCAATGCTTGGCATTCAACGAGGCCATAATCTAGCTGCTGCAGAATTCCAGAGCAGAAAGTTGCTGTCTTACCAGTACCAGATTGCGCCTGCTGAATTACATCAAGTCCCTTACAGAAAGGCACAATTCCCCTCTGCTGAATTGCGGATGGCTTCTCAAAACCTTTAAAGGAACATTCAGAATAAATTCAGCATCTTTTTCTATGAGATACAAGATAGAAGATTTTTCAGGTATTACATAAAACAAGACAAATCTGCACCTACCGTATGCATATATGCCTCTTAGAAGGTTCTCCTCTCATAAACCTCATCGTACGATGTAAAAAAGTCTTGGGCATCTGTTGTAAGCCTAAAACCATCCACACATCAAGACAAACATTAGAATTATATTTAACACCATCATGATGGGATTGACACATCACTTTCATCAGTTTCCAGTTTCTGGTTAAATAAACATATCATGAAACAAATGGCAGTACTAATACATAATAGCTAAAAAACCTTACAATTCATTCATTTTGGCATCAAATTGGCGAGCATCAAATTGCGATCCTTCTGGTGCCACTCCTGCCATGACTGTAAAAATAGAAAACCACCTCACAAGCAGATCCTAGGTCAGGCAAACTTAAACTTACATATTAAGAATGTCGAACGATAGATCCTAGGCCATCAGCTTTGCACCATTCATGTGAGCTCAAGAGAGGAAATTAGCCATGTAATTCCTTTGTATTAAGAAATAAAGCCCATGAGATGTACAAATAGCTTCAGCACCCAAGTAGTGGATTGGACCAGATCATGGAAGACAAAGTGGAGGTCAAAGCACGAACACGGGTATGAATGGCTTGAGTATTGTTGCCTATGATAACACAAATTACAAGGCTGACTTTTGATATGTCAGTATATGATTTAAATTCATGTGATTAATGAATGAATATGATTAATATGCATAATATCATACTAATGTCACAATAATGAAGGAATTAATGTCACAATAATCAAAACTTCCAGTGCTTACTTCCGACTCCCCAAAAACGAGACATGACAGTGAGTAATGACAAACCTGGGATCTCTCCAAATGCTATGGAAATGAAAATTGGGAATTACAAGGGTTGCATTCAGGTAGCCTGCCACAGCCACAGCATTGCAAATCTACAATGAATAGCTTCCTTTCCCAACAGTTTTAATGAAGATTTATGTGATCTTGATCACCACATTAAGAGCAACAAAGCTAACAGTGCAATTCATAGAAAATGAAGAACAGAATTATGAGCCATTGCATTCCAACTAGAATGAATCTTACAAGTCTACAAACCCATATGTCCAAATTGAAGAAAAAACCAAGAACAGTGATGTGAATCTTTGCATTTCCAATGTGAAATGATCCTACAAGTCTACAGTAAACAAACCCGTGTCTCCAAATTCAAGAGAAAATCAAGAACAGTGATATCAGTCCGTACATCCCAACCTGTAAAAATCCTGCAACAAACAAACCCATCTCTCCAATCCAGCAAAATCAAAGCGAAGATCCCATTTCATGGAATTCAATACAACAGACAATCATGCAAGAAAACCAAGCTCGACCCACATCAAGAAACACAACCAAGATCCGAATTTTAAAAGGAATTAAATCCAAATATAACTGATTTTTAAATCTATGGTGTGCTACCCATGGGCACAGACGAAGATGACAACGGGCCACTCCCAGTGAAGCTCTGCATCCATGTCATCAATTGGTTCAATTGAGTTCGCATCTGGGCCACTTCCTCTTGCAAGGCTATCCTTTGAGCTCTCTCCATCTCTGCTATCCTCGCCGATTCAACAGCTGCAGCTCATGCTTCAGCAATTGAAGCTCGTGGGCCATATATATCAGAGGGAGTGACACCTAATCCAAACGTACGAACCCAGCCATGTCTATCTTCTCCCATCACTTGGGTGAAGATGTCATCTCGTGTTGTCCTGCTTTGTGAGCTTTCCGGAAGTTGGCTAAGTCTTTCATTGAGCTGTCTCTGCAATTTAGAATTTTGGGCTTAGTCAGTTTTTAAGTAAAACTCATCAATTCTTGCACACAAATGTATTCAACCAGCAGCTATAGCAATGAACGGTGACAGTTTGATCCATCTGATATGTCGACATGGCACTTATACACATCTGATATGTAGACAGTGAAACCCAAACTCTTATGTGCAGACAAGAGCTGATTGTAGCATATAGAAGGTGACAAGATGAGCTGATTGTAGCATATAGAAGATAACAAGACAAGAGCTGATTGTAGTATATCAAAGGTAACAATTTGAGATTTAACCCATAAATTTGTAATCAGAATAAGGTGTTATAAGAGCAACCAACCGTACAAGTAGTCAAATATCTTCACTTCTTGTAAAGACAACACTAATAACTAAACCATCTATGAACTGGCAACAACAATTAGGTTTGTCTCAAGATTAACTAAAGCATGGAAGAAAAATGAAGCAGGAAAAAGAAATGTTCGATAGAAAACTCAAAGGGAAGTTGTAAATCATGCTAGTATATGTCTGTAGCGCCTTTGAACAACAGAGGAGTTTTGATTGTTACCAAGGAGAAGATGTTGGCCCCAATGAAAACAGCTCAAGCACCATGTTCTGAAAAAAACTGTTGCACAACATTAAGAATTCGCCACCTCATGGGAGGTATTTAGCTACAGGGATAATTTCCCTGTCCATCCATCTGCCAACCCATAATCAATGCTCAGCTCTCTCAACGGCGGAACATTCTCCATGGCGAAGAGCATAAGATGAGGATACGATACATTACAATGAGCATACAACACAAACTGCACTAGCACATTTGGACTTGAACTGTGGCTGAAATAACAAGCAACATTCCTCATTCTTGAAACATCCATTGCAAAATTCAGTTGAGGCAAAGTAGGAAATGCCAGTCTCATATACTGAGGGAAAATACTAGATATGTCCCCCCATTCCACCCACCGACTAGGAAACCGATTCGGATGAATCAAACTGTCACCGTTCATTGCTATAACTGCAGCCTGTTGCTCTGTGAGCACAATCCCACTGTACTCACATATACAAGCATTCGGATGGATCAAACATGAATATAAATTCTAAACAATACTTGGTTTTTCGAATTAAATACAATAATTTGCAAAGCATCAAAGAATATAGAAACTATGGTGGAAGAGGCCAGCAGAACACTAGAATTACCTTTTCTTTTATTTTGGAAAAAAGAGAGAATGCAATTGGTTTTTAAACCCAAATAATGATTTTAGCATGTTCAACAAGGATTAAACATACCATCACGTCCTCTGATGCTTGATCCACGAGCTGCCCATCTCAGCGTGTATGAGTCACTCAGAACACTTCCATCCGGTTCGGCACCTGCCCATTGGGATCTCGTGCCCACTATAATCATTTAAAATAGTTAGATTAAAAACAATGAGATGGATATCCAAAGTATTATATTAACAAAAATGATTTAATTAAAAAAGAAATTACCGCTTCATCGCGTATTCGGGCGAAACTTTTTGTTCCAGCCGTATGACTCATCGTCTGTGCCTCGCGATTTATTGAATTTCTCCAACTTCGCGCCTATTTATAATAATGCAAACATTAGTTTTTCAAAGAAGATAAACAAAAGTAAAAGCAAAATTAAAAAAATTCGTCTTAGAAATCATAAAGTTCTTATTTATTTCATACCACCCCCTCCTGAGACCCCCAAATAACGAGCGACGCCCATTGGTCCGGATTCACTCTAGCAGGACAGCGCTGCAACCGCTCCCGAATGGTATGATATGGTTTATAATATTTCTTCTTTAATGAGGCTTTCCAATTCCTCTAGCTACGGCTTATTGCAAAGAAAACCCATCTCTTCGATTTCTCGTTATTGCCCAAATCAAATTTTGCCTGCAAAACATACATGAAAAACTCGACATTAGTACAAATAAAACACATGCTATCATCATAATTGAATCAATTAATTAATACCTATATAGCCTGCCACATATCCGTTGTCCGCTCTGCAGGCATTCTCCTCCAATCAGAATAATTGAGGGGAGCTTTCTGCCCATCTCTTGCAATGATGCCAATATACGAAGACAAAAGTCTCTCATTCCTTCCAATGGACTGCCCATATTCATTACATTCTACCACGATGCGCTCTCGCTGATTAGTGAGAGCAATGCATCGATTTGGGCCTCTTGTCCTCCTTGCTTGAGTCCATGTTTAAAACACAAATCAATAATTAAAGGGAAATGAAGGTCAATCATTTCAAATGATATCAATAGATTTTTGTACACAATTCAATAATTAAAGGGAAATGAAGGTCAATCATTTCAAATGATATCAATAGATGCTACTTTTCTTTTGTTTTCAAATGGCAGTTATGTTGGTTTGAGTTACCCCCAATCCCCAACACAAAGAAAACGTTTTAAATAAAACGAATGAATGTATACTCATACTTAGATGTAGTGACGGATAAATAAACCGCCGCTATAAACCGTCGCTAATTGACACTTTTCTTGTAATGTTGAGTTGCTTATATTGAAATTAAATGGATCTTGAGTCCGATTCTCCTCAACCAGGACTTTTTTACAACACTTAAAACTTCTTAAAGAGACTAAGCACCGCGGGTCAGGTCGAGCCGGGTCACATGTAGTATGGGTTAGCTCAACCCGGAGCATCTTGGGTGTGGGCTATAAACCTATAACCCGTTTTAAAAGGGGGTCGATCACAGGTTGGGGGTCCATAAAGTTTACCCCAATTGCCTGGCCCGTTTGCCAGCGGATGAGGGATGATAGGTCTTTTATTTGGATTTAATTGGGGAGATTGAGTTGGAAGTGTGTTTTTTTTTTAATAGGTAACAAAAGGAACATAAGATCAGATGAGGATGAGATTGATGGCAAGATTAGCTTAGCATATTTAAAAAATTGAATTTCAAAGGTCTGGGTGAGTTGATGGGCCAAAAGTAGTATGGGGGTTCGGATTTTCAAAATCGCTATAGCATTGGAAAGCTTTTGATGAGAAGATCATGATAGTATATAGATTTGGACCATTTGAAGACAGATGAAAATTTTATATTTTTTGGAGGTCCCATGTGCGCCAATCTTGTAAAATTTGTAACTTAAAACCCGACGGTCAAACTTTTCAAATCCATGTATCATTGAGAAGCTTACTAAAACTAGAGATCATCAAGGAAGTGAGATCTAGATCGAAAAGTGAAACTTGGAGAGATCCATAAAAAATAAAAAAATAAAAAAATGGGGCCTACAATGATGCAACTTTCCTAAATGTGCATGATGATGAATTGACCCGCAGATTTTAATTAATTTATTTTAAATTGTCCAAATGGGGCAAAATCGGGGCATCAACAATATGGGTATTGAAATTTTCCAAAGGGGTGCCAAAAAGGGGTGTCTACACTATGAGGAACGGGATGGGGAAAATGGATTGGTGCCTTTGTCACAGGCCCATACATGAAATTTAGGAGGTCCCACATTATGAAGGGCCCGAATGTATCTCCTACATCTTGTTCCTCATAGGAGTAGATTCTCTCCTATACTAGTGTCGTACATTATACAAAATTTAATGTCTTTTTTTTTCTGGAGAAATTAGCGAAAGGTCCCTAAAATGTGTCGTTTGAAGGATCTGGTCCACGAAAGTTTCGTTTAAGGCCTGTAGTCCATGCAGCTGGACATATTTCATCCAAAGGACCCTAAATACGCCACATCACACATTTCATGACTGATTTGCCCATGTAACTGCCCCAATACGTCACGTATAACTGTCTGAACATATCACGCAAATTAAGCCTTAATTTAAGGTCATAAGCGATCATTTATAACTGATTTGCCCATGTAATTCATTGTAGATCAGGTTTTGATTTTCAAATTGTAATGGCTATCAATAGTCATTCTCTTAGAGAATATACTTTCTAAAAGAAATCATTTCCAATCGCTCTATGCGTGAAGGACAGATTTTGTGAGCTTCTATTTTTCAGATCAAACTTTTGGAAAGCAGATCTACGAGGTAAGCAACGATCTCTGTTCAAAGTAGAGATTTTGCAATCTTTAAGTTTTTTTATTATTTTTTTTCATTTTTTTTATGTGTAAATCTAAATAGTTCTACGATTCATGACCATTTAGATCTGTATGGATTCAGATGATCTAGATTTTTTATCTGTACAGTTATGTGTAGATTTTTTATTGGTTTTTCATTTTTTATATGTAGATGTGTATAGTTCTGTTATTCATGGTCATTTCTATTTGTATGGATTCAGATGATCTAGACTTTGTTCTGTATAGTTATGTGTAGATCTATATTGGTTCAGATTAGTTAGAGGTTGATCTATATCCTACAGTCATCTTTCTTCTCGCTTTTTCAATTCGGATAAACAGTTAGAAGTTTTGTTGAGATTTCTCACAGTTCAACGAAAGAAGAGATTCTTAGAATGCAACATCGTATTGTTTTAGTTTTACGTTCATTATATATTGAGCATTTCTATATGCATTTAGCTGATGAAGAAGTAATGTCATTTGTTATAAATTTATCTGAGTTTATGTGACAAAGTTAGATAAATTCAGTTTTTGCTAACTTAGAAGAATTTATCTGAGCTTGGAACAAATTAATATGAGTTTTGCTTAAATTTTTCTGAGTTGTGGAACATATTTATCTGAGCTCAAACAAACATATCTGAGTTATATAACAAATTTATCTGACTTTTGTAACAAATTTATCTGCCTTTTCTAACAGATTTATCTAAGTTCTAAACAACATTATCTGAGCTTTAGAACAAAATTATGAGTTTGTACAAATTTATCTGATTTTTGTAACAAATTTGTTTGAGTTATGACTGAATTTATCTTAGGTCTTAACAAATTTATCTTATGATTCTTTATGTTCCTTTCATTTTGCAGACATCTAAATGGCACAGACGCTCATGCTTCTCTGCAAATTTGGCATGTTTACTGATGTCATTCATTTGAATGAGAACATGAGATACGATGATTTAGTGCGTCAAGTTTGTAACAAATGGAAGAACTTGTCACTAAACATGGTTTGTTTGGCATTGACTAGCCACCCAAAGTGCTTGCTGGACAATGATTCGGATTTGTTGAGCTTGTCCATGTTGGCATCTTCATTGGGAATGGAAAGATCGAATGTATTTGTATCATAACTAAAAGAATCGAAGGACAAGGATAAAGAGGACGATGGGGATGAGTTGGCTGAAGATACCATGGCATTGGTGGATTATGAGGGTACAAATAAAGAGACAGACCTCCTTTCACAGTTTTGTTCACACAAGGAGAAGATTTTACTATCTTCGGACTAGGCAAATGGTATTAGACATGTGGGGCAAAGGTTTGAGGGTGCTGTTGCTGAATTTAGAAACGTCTTTTGCAGGTTTTGGATTGAGGTTGGCTTTGAATTTGTATATGTGAAGAATGAAAAAGTGAGGGTGACAACTAAATGCTCTTGCAACCATTCGAAAGGTTGAAAATGGCGTGTTCATACATCGATCGAGAAGTCTACTGGTTATTTTTGTATCAGGACATTAGAGAATGAGCATACATGTGGTGCACCAGCTCGAACATTGAAGAACGACCGTTTGAGCTCTGAAACAGTTGCTAAATTGATTATAGATCATATTCGTGATAAGTTGCTGACCAAACGGATTGATATTGTCCATCATTTTAAAGCTAATTATGGGCTTACCATTACATACTATCACGCATGGTGGGGGGTGAAAAGGTCTAGGAATAAGTTGTAAAGGGATATATATATGTCGCTTTCTTTTAACCATTTTCGTTGGTATGTTAAGATGGCATTGGAGACGAATCCAGGAAGCCTTTTTGTGTTAGATTATGATCAATCAACCATGTGCTTCAAGCGCCTCTTTGTGTATGCTTCAATATATGGTTTTAATCATGTTCGTCCTTTGTTGTTTCTGGATGGGACATTTTTTAAAGGCAGATACAAGGGAAATCTTTTGGCAGTAACATGGAAGGATGGCAATCAAGGTAAAGTGTCAATCTGTAGATTCTAGATTCTGATATTCTTGACATTTTTTTTATTAATGTTCACCATTTTTGTGATTTTTCTTATTAACTGAAATATAAAAGTTTTTTTTATTCATGTGTTAGGTTTGTTTCCTCTTACTTTCGCTGTGGTGGACTCATAGATGGAGGATAATTGGACATGATTTTTGCGGAATTTAAGGAAGTTACTGGTTTATGATCACACTATCACTTTTATTTCCGATAGAAATCCTAGTCTCTTAGAGGGTGTTTCACATGTATTTCCTTTTGCTAATCATGCTTTCTGCCTCCAACACTAGAAGGCAAATTTGAGGGACATGTTATCAAGGGGATACACGGATGAATTTAGGGAGAGAATGGTTACGCTGCTTCGGGAATGCGCCTACGCCCCCACCATAGCTACAGGCGTTGAGGCGTGAAGGTGGCTCCAATGTCGATAGATTTTTTTGTGGAATGCCTCATAAAAGGTGGAGCAATGCCTACTTTAAGGGTCAGCAGTACTGTGAGATGTGTTCGACTGTTGCTGAATCTTTCAACTCATGGATTAGAGAAGCACGCCATCGGCCCATTACAAAGATGGTGGACACTATCAGGGTTCAGATAAAGGAACAAATGGCCAATAGGAGGGAAGTAACCAGCAGATGAAAGGGAGTCATTTGCCCGAACATGGATAAGAGGCAGGTGGCTTCAACCAAGCTTGGAAGGCCCTGGACTGTTCGTTGTTCGAGCGACACTGTTTATGATGTTCATTTCTACCCGTCAGTCACTATGGACATTTACAATTGCATATGTTCCAATTATCAATGGCAAATTAATGGCTTCCCGTGCGCCCATGGTTATGCTGCGATTCAAAAGAGTGGGAAGGATCTGAATCTTTTTATGGATAACTATTTTCACACAGAGACATACAACTATACAAGCCTGCATATGAAGAGCATATATTTCCCATTCCAATTATAGGGACGTCGGAGCCAACAATTACTAAAGTTGTGATTCAACCCACTATGGTTAGGCGTCAACCTGGTAGGCCAAAAAAAAGAGGATACTGTCAAAAGGGGAGATCACACAGCAGATAAAATGTGGGCGGATCGGCAGTCACAATAAGAAGTTATGCAAGGCGCTTATTTCTTAAACTCTTTACCATGGATAATTCATTGAATAGATAATATGATATGAATTGTGATTAGTGATTAATAATTCAAATTGTTAGTGGTATTATACATTTTTAATGTGTTCTTACTTTTATAACGAATTCCTTATGAATGTATTTGAATCAGATAAATTCTTTTCAAAACTGAGATTAAAATTACTGTAGAACACAGATAAATTTGACTCAAATCTTAGATAAAGTGATTACAAAACTCAGATAAATTTGAGCAAGAAAACTGAGATAAATCTATTTTAGAACTCAGTTAAATTTGTTTCAGAACTTAGATAAATTTGTACCAGTACTCGGATAAAGTTAATCTAGGGCTCATGAACATATATATGACAAAACATAAACTATCAACAATTACATTTACAAAAAAAAAAAAAATAAATAAAAAACCAAGATATATATATTCACAAAACTTTCCTTAAAAGCCATGAGAACAAAAAAAATACATTTACAATTTTGTTGCACTGCCATGTTTCATATACAGAGATATACATGAAATCATTTCATCACTGTCACATCTAATGTTCTAGACAATCTTGTGTACATGATTGTTGTTAAAGTTTATGTCAGGTTCTTCAATAGACTATCACTGTTCAAACTTAGTTGCAAGTTGTTGCCTAGCACGGAAGTTTTCAATGGCGTGGTAGCTCTGTGGTAATTGTTTGTCCATGAGTAAGTTGCTTCAATAGATAACAAATGACTACCCCGCAACTAACACTGCAAAAGAACATGCCGTTGTTAGTCCATTATAAATAAAGTAGCCTAGTATGAACTGAATAAATGGATTGGTTCAATGATACTTACAACCCCAATGTCTGTTGTGGGACGTCATCCACGCTTATTAATGGAGCTCCATAAGGCTGTCTCTTCAACATTGAGAAAATTATACTGTTCCACAGTCTTTCTGCCAATGCAAAAAAAATGTGGTATTTTTACATTTGCGATGTATATTTACACTTGTGGGGACCATGGTGTAAAAAAGGTTTCAGTTAACGAGGCATACCAGAATTCGTGCATCCTCAAAGTAGTAATCAGTTGTTTCTTGGTCTTAAGGAATTGTAATGGAGCCAATCGCCTTCTTTCTGATCCAGCACTAACAGTGTCCAGTGGAAGGCCTCAACATCCTTCCTTTTTCCGTTTGAGTTCATTGGAAAATGCACGGATATGTGGTCTGCAGTTCTGCTTGGTGAGATCTGAGGGTGCAGAATCTTGCTCTTCATTTCGTTATTTGGTGCAGTGTTTTTTCTGTTCTAGTCCACCCTTTCTTTTGTAAGTTTTTTTTTTTTTTTTGAAGGCTGGAAGATATCATCCAATGTTTTTCAAGCCCATTCCAAACTCCTCTTTGTATATTCAAGTTTAATGTCCCTCAAGAGCTATTGTAGTTGTAAGTTCTTTGATTCCAGATTTACCAATGTTCTCTTCATAATTTTTCACCTCATTTTCTCCCTTTCCATCTCTTGAAGACTACACATCCGAAACACTCACAGTGCGTTTCAGCGGCTTTTTAAGGGAGCTGACCAGCCGAGAGGACTCCTCTAGATTCTGGTTGAAGTTTGCATTCTATGTTTCAAGGAAAACCCTCTCCCGTGTCAACTGCTCGATTAACAATAGTGCATCGTCTCTTTCCTTGAGCAAGCTCGTGATCTTGTTTTCCATTTGAAGCCTTTCTTTTCTTAGGCTATTGTTGATGCCCTTTCAAGTTCAATAACCATCCTCTGGATTTGTGCTTGTAATTCTGTCTTCTCCTTGGTGAGTTAATTGGCTAGTAAACTTGCTCTTCAGTAACATGCTTGAGCTCTTTGTTTTCAGTTACTTGTGACGGGTGACTAGGCCCGGGCAGGTTATCATCAATTGCTGCTTCTGATTCAGACTGGTTTTTAAATGGCATCTCACATATGGCATCACTGGTGCTGCTAATTATGTCAGCCATGGTTGAAAATCTCGGCCGATACCGGTTCGTATCGGCTGATATGAATCAGTATCGGCCTGTACATGTACGATATTTTGATGAGCAACCGGTATCGGTATCGCCCATCAAAATATTGCTAAGATATCGGGATGTATCGGCCGATATTTTTAACATATCGGCCAATACGGTCTCAAAATATCGGGCTCTTCCCCTATTTCAGGGGTATTGGGGGACTCAAGGATAAAAAGAAAAGAGAAAAAAGAAGATGAAGAAAGAGATGGAGAGGGAGGAAAGAGGACAGAACAGGAGAGTACCCGAAATCGTAGTTCATCGGAGCTTCAATCCGGAATCGCAATACGCCTGAGTCGGTGTTGCAGTGCTCCTCCACCGCAGACAAGCCCCCCATCGATCTTCCTCTGGGCCTCACCCTTCTCCTTTCCTTTCTTCTGTTTTTTTCCCCTTTCTGTGTCTCCGTCTCCCAAGCTTGAGTCCGCCCCCGCCCCCCCGCCCCGCCCAAACTTTCTGTGTAGGTGAAAAGGAAAGACCAGGATTAGGGCAGAATGCAAATCGAGAAAAGCCCCTTTTAATGTACTTTCTTTATTTATTTTTGAATCAATTATAAGTTGCAACATGCATGTAACATAAAAAGTATGCTAATCTATGGGTTCCACAGTGAGACCCACTTATAGAAAATCAAAGCCGTTCAGAATAATTGTAATTGTTTCATATGGGTTCTGAACAAGTTTCACTCTAGTAAGAGATCGGCCCACCATCACATTGATTAGCTGATCAATTTTTAAAAAATAATCAATCTTATTGTACCAAATCTCTAATTAAAATGAAAATTTTCCAAACCTCATACAAGAGGAGCAGTTGTTTATGAGCAGTTTAGATTCTGTGTAGTATGAAGCATGGAGCATACAAAATTTTCAACATATCCTTACTTTTTTAATTGTACCTTACTAATAAGGCCAACTTAAAAGAAAATTCTAAACTACATCAAAACAAATGTCACATTTAAAATCTAATTTTACTTTTTTGACTTTGGTAGTTGACTAGATCACAAGGTTATATATATGAATAGGCTAATGATTGATGATTCTAATAATATAATATGACCAATTCTAATGATATAATTTTGATATTCTAACCTATTTTGGTATATACATCTAAATCTATTGAATTATAAGTAAAGTTTATATAATACTAGATAAGACAGCGATACAAGATGTCATGACTTAGGGGGGCCGATATTTTGATTTATTGTTCTTGCTAATGGAAAAAAATATTGTTTTCCAGTATTTTCTAATATTATGGATTTCTTGGATATTTTTGCAGATTTTTTTGGATTAAAGAAAAATTTCACAATGCCACAATCGCGATAGACCGATAACCGCGACCGATACCAATACCTTATCGGTTTTTGGACCCAACCGATACTGCGACCGATACTGCAATTTTAAACCATGATGTCAGCTAAAATGTTTGCAACAACTAGGTCTGTTTGTTGGGCCATCTGTTCATAATTTGCCATCGCCAAAGCAAAGGAGATAGACCAGCTCCCCACCCAAGTGAAATCTATTTCTTCACTATTTTTATCTTCTCTTTGCTTTTCTAACTCGAATATGACCACCATTTTTGTCATGATGTCCATATTCGACTAGGTGGCTTCCTTTATTTTATCTTCTTTTACTTTTTCTTTTGCTTTTACATCTTCTTTTTCCTCTTCTTCTGATTCTTTTTTTTTTCTGCCTCTTCTAGTTCCTCTTCTTCCTCTTCCCTTTCTTTCTTCCTCTTCTCCTTCTCTTTCTACTTCTTTTTCCTCCTCTTCTTCTTCTTCATCTTTTTCTTCTGTTTCATCTCCTTCATTGTCCTCTTCTTCTTCTTCTTCATCTTTTTCTTCTGTTTCATCTCCTTCATTGTCCTCTTCTTTTTCTTCTTCATCTTCTTCTCCTTCTGCTTCCACTCGCTCCCTTTCTTTATCTTCTCCTTCTCTTTCTGCTTTTTCATGACTGCTATTGTTCAACAATGATAAAAGTCATTGATCATTGAGTAGTGTCCTTTCTAATGTGTCGCTAAGGACTTGCATTTGGGAACAATGTCAGTTTGAACAACATGTTCTAGTAAAACTAGATAAATTTAGATATAGAAATTAAGATAAAAAATTCTTATGATCAAATAATATCACCTGATTAGCTTGCAATGTATGTAGGGGATTTTTCTTGAGTACCCTACTAAGGGCCCTAAGATCCCGCTTTAGTATTCTTGGAAAATGTTCTGACTCATTTGGACTGACAAATTTTATGTGTTCGCACAACCAATACTTTTCCAAAAGAAAAAAAAAACTCATATGTAAATTACACATTCTTTCTAATTTGCGAATTTACAGGGGTAAGAAGGTTGTTGTCAATCATAACAGTAATGTGATCCGACAGCCAACGACTCTATCAAAACCATCACTCCTTCTGTGTATTGAATGCATCAGAAACTTTGCAATCTCTTCTGCCCACGCATGATTTTTCATACCCAAGTAGTTCTCAACATAGCCCATGTATGCCTATCCTATTGTGTTGCCGTGGGTTGAAAAAAAATATGATCACAAGAATATACGTGCATTGTAGCCTAGCCACATCAGCCACATCATCCTCTGTTGTGCCATTTAGTGCTATTTGGAGGTGATGCTTTTGATGGACTCACTTTTCGTGCTCGCGGTGCTACCGAGGTCAGCGGACGTGAGAGTCCATCGAGTCCAACCCTTTCCCGACCGGAGGCCGAAGCGAACATCAACATTTTTGAACAGGTATGCTAGACTTTCTACTCTACTTGGAATTGACAAATGGTGGTCCGTAGATCCACCTTCGCAAGTAGAAAAGGAAATCAACTTTTTTCTAGTTTTTCATTGCACATATATTTAAGAAAAGAGATGTTTTGTTTTGAATGCCAATGAAAGGCAATTTCATTTAGTTTGTTGTGAAAGGCGATTTACAATTCTTATCAATAATGAAAGACAATAGTTACGATTTTTTTATGTCTCTTTAAACAATATAAAATACAATGAAAAGGGGACTTAACTTCTCAGGAGATTGTGGGGGCTCGTTCAGATTGACGGTCGCAAGTCATATGTGACTTCACCATCATCCTTCATATGAGAACTATGGATGCTCTTAATTTTCTTAACTCGGCTTAAACCTTATATTTTTAGAGGATAAAGACCAAGAAGAGGTCCTATATCTAATAAAAAGCCAAATAGACGAGCTAAAAAGTCGCATCTAAGCCATGGAGACAGAAGGAGAAGCCCTTGGGGGGGGTGCCTTCCCAACGGACTTTTGGTCACCTTGTAACGGTGGTCGGTGTAGGACTTCTTCAACAAAGGAGAGCTTGTTGTCAGAGCATCGTAGAAACGTTGTAGAGTTTTCTCTTGTGTATGAATTTTCGGTCCAGATTCCGATATTTCCATCCTTGAAAATGGTGGGGATGGCCTCCTTTTATAGGCTTTTGGTAGCCATGAGGGGGATTTATGGGCCTTAAATGTATTAAAGCCACATGAAAGGAGTAGTTACAAGTTTTTAATTCATTATTTTGTAACTCCTTTTTCTTGGCTATTGATTGGCCGATGGAGAATTAAGGGCTTTTAATAGCCTTTAAGCTCCATGATGGAAGGAGTTACATGGTTTAATGCCATGATTATGGCTGACTTGTAACTCCTTTTTCCTTGCTCCTGATTGGGCTTTCCAAAATAATGAATTAATGACCGCATTAATTTGTCATAAAATGGGTCTTTTAACTGCATTAAGTGGTAGCCAAGGTGCTTGAAGAGTCGCGGGCAGTGCCGCATCTTTTGGAATTCTTCTTGCGATGATCGCTGATGGAATTTCATGCTAATTTATGTCTGATGACTATATAACTTCAGACATTGATTGCTACCAGTGGGCTAGTGCTATCTGTCCTATCGATTTCTTAATCGATTAGGCAGAAAGTGTGCTTTCTTGGCCAGTTGGTTGGTGATGTCGAAGCAATCGATGACGATTCCATGATTTCGACGACGGATACGTGATGTTGACAAAGATCGACGAATTATGTGTCTCGAAAGTCAGATTTTTGGAAAACCACGAGAGCTGGACATCTCGAAATGCGAAAAGGGACCAAAAAAATGGTCTTTCAGCGAAAATTCAGCAACCCAGATCTCCAGGGTCGCCCGAGACCATAGGGCATTGTCGCCGGCAACCATGGGGGTTTTTACCCCTTTTGGTCATCGATTTTTTACCCTTTTTCCTATTTTTTCGATTCTACCTTTTTCGGTATTTTTCCTAATATTTTTGTACATATTTTGGCCTGATTTCCCTGCAGAAAATTTAAAACGAGAAGCCTTGCGTATCAGAGCATAAAGTTTCTGATTTTCAGGGAAAATCGAATACTTTGTCGCACAGGGTTGCCAATTTGCAGTTAGAAGCCAAAACTAGGTCAAATGATGTCGGAATGACCTGAAATTTGAGGTGAAGCCTCCTGAGCAATAAATAAGACAAAATATAGGCTTTTGTTTGAGTTTTGAAGCTGTGTGGGGTCCTATCCTAGTAGACTTGATTTTGTTGCAAAGAAGATGTCGTACTTTGACGTTCGGTCAACCGATGTCCGATTGACCTGAAATTTGACAGGGAGCCTATTGGAGTCATTTTGAGACGATCCATTAGCCCCGATTTAGAAATCATGGTCACAGGAAGCTCTGCCACCGAGAGGCCTGATTTGGCTTTCGAGAGTCAAAGTCTAGTCAAATGTTGTCGAAATGACCTGAAACTTGACATGTAGCCCTTTGGAAGCATTTTGAAGTTACCCATGTGCTCTGCTTGATGAGTGATGGCCTTGGTGGTTCTCGTCGCCGCGAGGATTGATTTTGCTGCTCGAGGGTTGATGTAGGGTCAAACGTTGTCGGTTTGACGTGAAACTTGACATGGGCACTTTTGGAGGTACTTTGAGACCATTCATATGCTCTAATCGAAGATTTGATGTCT
Organism: Umbellularia californica; assembly: GCA_028538565.1. NCBI lineage: Eukaryota > Viridiplantae > Streptophyta > Magnoliopsida > Laurales > Lauraceae > Umbellularia > Umbellularia californica. The sequence goes on along the minus strand of JAPQWN010000012.1, from coordinate 27,933,897 downwards.
TATGCACTGTCACCGCCGAGAGATCCTATTCAGCTACTGGAAGAGTAAAGTTAGGCCAAACAATGTTGAAATGGCCCAGAACTTCATGTGTACTCTTCTTTTTGGCTGTTTTAAAGGATCTTGCAGCTTTTGTTTGATTCTGACAAGATTTGATGCTTGAAGTAGCATTGCCTGTTTGTGATAGGATACGGCTTTGTGTATCTTCTTGATTTTGAAGAGGCAAAGTGACTTTTTTTATGTCAACAGCTTTATTTGTGGAGCTGACACCCTAGAGGTGCCTTGGAATCTCCTAAATATGAAATCAAAAGACTTCCTCTTTGCATACTTCAATTCTAGTGGATTTGTGCCATTTGGAAAGCCAAATATGAGCGAGATGTCGTTTGTAGTGAATGGCACGTAACATTTTATGATCGTGAATTGGCTCCTATGGCTGATGTACGTGTCAAGTATTAATATAATGTCCTTGTCATACTTTCTGCACATCTTTTATGTGATCTTTCCTTTCAAAATGCAATCTATAAGATAACAAAATGGTGTCTTCTTGAGTTTAGCTATATGCATGTCAGTTATCAGCTCCTTTATACTGTCAAACAGCTTCAGTATTGACACCAGGTTGGATCTAAATTGGTAATGAGTAATCGCCTTCTTCTTTTTTTTGGATTGGTTTCCTCTTGATTGTTTTATCATCAACCCTCTTTCGTTTGGGTTGTTGTCTTGCTGCACCAATATATATCATAAAAAACTCAAATAAATTTGATATAAAACTAAGATAAATTGTGTATAAAGACAGATAAAATGCATACAAACTCAGATAAATTTGATATAAAACTCCGAAAAATTATATACAAAGACAGATCGAATGCATACAAACTCAGATAAGTTTTATAAAACTGAGACAAATTATTTATAAAGTCAGAAAAATTTAATATAAAACTCATATAAATTCATTACAGACTCAAATAAACTCATATGTCTGTGTTATTAAAACACAAACTCAAAAAAGCTCAAAAAACTCAAGTCAAACTCAAATAAACTCACTTACAAACTAAGATAAATTCATTATCGAGTCAGATAATTTTAATATAAACTCAGATAAATTTGCTTCAGAGTGAGATAATTTAGCTGCAAAGTCTGGCAAATGAGCACCAAACTCAGATACATTCATTCCAACTCATATAAACTCAATCCAAGATGAGATAAGTGCATTCCAAACACATAAATTTCATTAAAATTCAGGAAAATTCATCCCAAACTCAGATAAATTTGCTGCAATCTCTGATAAATTCAATCCAAATTGAATAAATTCATTCCAAACTAAGATAAATTTGTTTAAAAGATTTATAAATCCATTATAGAGTCTTATATATTCATATAGAACTCAATTAAGTTCAATAGAAATTCAGATAAATGCATTACACAACCGGATGGTTTTTTCCTAAACAAAGATAAATTTTTATCAAATTCAGATAAATGAATTCCAAACGTAGATAAATGCATTTCAAACTCATGTAAAATTGTTACAAACTGATATATATTTATTTGGAAATAATTAGAATTCAGTTTAAATGGAGAAAAACCCTTTACATATTGAAAAAACTTCTCTTGAGACTCAAATAAATTAACTTCAAACTCATAACGTAACAAAGAATGTTTGACACTTAGTTAAGCATTACAATCATTTACAAAAGCAAACTACAAACGCCTTCACAGGAAAAAAAAGTAGTTGTTGAGATACCTTTTTCTTCATGCCCTCATTCGTTCGTGCATTGCAATAGAATGGAAGACTTTGTTCATCTTCTACATAGGCATGCGTAATGAGAACAGGAATCAGAGAAAATCATCATAAACGATGATGAACAAATAGATAGGATTCCAAGATGATGAATAGTTGAAGATGACAAAATATTCAACTTACTTGTTGCTTAGTTAGTGAATGCAGTAGTCTAAAATAGGGATTTCTTGACTGCAATCACTTCTCCAATCAAAGAAACAGTCTCTGTAACTAGGGTTTGAAGATTCTGTATCTTCTAGGTTTTGAAATAAAAAAGATCGCTACTGCAATCACCAACTATGCAATGATACAGTTTATTTGAAAAGTTTACCAAATCCTAATGTAATCTCCTTCACTAATCCACTTTCCTTCGTTTGCGTGCAGTTTAAGGGCGAAAACCATGCCTTTCTCACTTTCGTTCCTTCTTTGGGAAGCTTCCATGATTTTTTCCGTATCGTATTTTGAACCTTTTTTAATAAAGCGACAAGTAATGAAAAGGTCGTTTTTTGAGTTTTTTAGGTTTATGAAACTGTGGGAGGGACCTTTGGCTGTATGAGATTAGATCGTTGACCATTTTTAGTAAAATCCTAAATTGAGCGACCTCTGGCCAAATGCCCTTAATTATTATATGACCAGACCATTGTGGATCATTTGCTCTTGCAAAATAGATATGAAAATCGTCCTAACTATAGACCATCTTTAGAAAATACTCTTGCTTTTTATGAAACCAAACAGAACACACCATAAATAGGAATTCTAATGGAAGAATTTCAGACAAAATTTTGTGGGCATCAAGAATTTTAGTGAAAGTTTTCTATCCGAAGAATTTCAAAATTCTTCAAATTCTTGCAATGAAAACCGCTAATACAATTCTTAAATACAAATTTTAAATAGAATTTGAAACTCCAAAATTTGGACCGTTCTATGAACTATTGTAAACTTCTTGTCCTTGCTATAAATTATTCTAAGAGCCTGTTTGGTATCATATCTGTGTTGTTCCCAATTTCGTGCTGAAATCAAGTTGTGCTAAGACCGGGTTGTGCTGAGATTATTCTATATAGAACTTGTTCGTAACATTATGTTAAGTTGTTCCATTGAGAATATGATGTTTGGAACTTGTTTGGTAACATCATATAAGGGTTTTGTTCTAGGAAACAAAATCATTTTTAGTAATATTGTTGAATTTAAATCAATTATAAATATTCATAAATTCATCTTGAAAATTAAAAAAAATATTAGGGGCCCAATCTTATAGGAAAAAAACATAAGCACCTATTAAAGAATTCTAATGTGGGACCACCTGAAGGAATTACAACCAATGTAAGAGTTATTGTATATGGGATCCGCCTTTAGACTTACAACGTTAGACCCTCTTTTAGGAATTAGAAGGTGGGGATCACCATGATAAGGTTTATAATGTGGCCCACCTTTATAGAATTTACAATGTGGGCCCACTTGACTATTCATATTTTTAAGGTAAGGTCAAATCCATTTTATTATATTATTTGTATTTTTTTCTTTGGTCAAGGTGAGATAAAACCCATCATATCAGTATATTCATATATATTTTTGTCAATGTGTTTTCAACTAATTAGTGGACAATAGATGAATTGGCCAATACAAGTTTAGAGTGTGCACTGAGCACCATGCGTGATTGGTCTCTATATGCGGTGAGGGTCAATGGGTAAAGTTACTTAAATGATAAAAAACAGTAACAAAAAAATAAAAAAAATGGTAATAGATAAACCATCAAAGAACTGATAATGCAGAAAGAGATACAAAATGAGAGAAGGGAAAGGGGAGAGAGATGAGTAGAGTGGGTCGGACATGTGGGGAAGAGAGAGGATAGGGAGAAAGAAGACATAAAAAGAAGAGAGAAGTTGATGGCCTGGTGATGGCATCTAGCCTAAGAAAGAATTAAAGAGAGAAACAGGGGTAGTAGAAGATGCCAAACGGGTCGGTCTGAGAGGAATGAGAGAGTGAAAGTCATTGGGCATATATGGCTATGGGTCGTCTTGCCAAGGGCGATAGGGGAAGAGTGTTGCAGGGATGAGTGGGTAGAAATGTGGGGAAGAGATACAACAGAGAGACCGAGATCGATCAATCGAGAGTGTGTGAAAAAAAAAATCGAAGGCGTGATCTTGCCCGGTAGGTGTTCTTAAAAAATACAAAGTTTTATTGTTTTTCTATTTCTTGCGCCAACGGGGTCGCTTTTTATGGATCAATCCACCTAGGCCAATATTTGAAAATGGTAATTAAACCTATCAAATGTGTTTTCCATGGTCTTAGTGAGTGGGAACACAAGAACATCCCATTGGCACAATGCCAAACACGCCCTGAAATTCTCTCTATTAGGCTTTACAAGCATTTCAAATTCTAGAAGCCTTTCAACATAGACCAAAGGCTGACAATTTCCGACTCCACCAATCCAATTAACATCCGACTTGGTAATTTAAGATTTATGCTTTGATATGTTTCACTTTCTGATAGAGATCAAGTTGACACTTTGACTTGACTAAGACCAACCAAGGGATTGTGCTTGGGTTTTCTTTTTTGTAACCTAGCAAGGGGGCTGGGACCTAAGAGATAGCACCCACTGTAACACCCCAATTCCAGATGCCGAGTTTACCGGCAAGGTACCGGAATTTGGCATGCTACTTCCCGAATAAACAGAGAACTTTCAAGATCATAGGTCTGCAGTGATGTCCAATTTAAAACTTTTTACCAACATTTGTGATCAATAGTTAATTGCAGAAGCATATAGAAAATAGCGGTGATGAAGCTAATAGGGTATCAATCTCCATAAAGCAAGTGTAAGGCAGGGCATCAGCCTAAGCTATCTCAAAGTATGAATAATAGTATGTACATATCAATGAATCCCCCTTGCTTACTACAAATGGTCACTCAAACCCAAAATAAAGATGTCAATCAAGCCCCGGGTAAAGGCACTCCATCATCTGACTCGACCTCTGGATCTGCTAGTCCCCATCCATAATCGTTGGCTACTGGCACCTTAAGGAGCGCATCACTCTCGGGCTCGAGGTCGGTAACAATACCTAAGTACCAAATGATGGGACAGATCCAAGGATCGGGCAGGCGCAGTATACAAGTAACATATGATTTATGAATCAAAAGAGAATAAAGACGATAATAAGATCATAAGAGTAACAAAGGTTCAATACTAGGCAATCGTGCAAAGTATGTCAATAAAGATCAACATGAAAGTAAAGCAATCTAACTCACCATCTATCATTATGGCACATTCACACGAGCTAGTCACCGCGGGATATTATGCCGCGACCCTCCCATACTGATAACCAACTGCGACAAGGAAATAGTGTAATGCATGCTATGATAAGCCCCGCCAAAATAAAATAAGACCCTAAGAAGTATATATTCATTATCGGAGTCTATCGGCCGTGAATGTATATATACCCGTAAATGCCATTATCGGAGTTTGTCGGCCACAAATGAAATATATACTACCAGAGTCTACCCACCGTCAAAACATAGCTCATCATGATGGCCACATCCATAATCAATAGCTCCCAATAAGGATGATCAGCTCAAGTCTAAGCTTTTAACAACCGAAAGAATGTTCAATGCCAACTCAAGGAACCAAGTAAGGTCAGTGCCTGTCTAGGCTATCCTCACGTGAGTAGGGCTAACAAACGGGCCAGGTCGGGCCAATTCGGGTCGGGCCATAGCTAGATCTGCTCTTTGGAACCCCAACCCGCGACCGACCCACTTTCTAAATGGGTTGCAGGTTTGCAACCCGTACCCATGATACTTCGGGTCGGGCTAACCAGCAATAAATACGAGTCAGGTTAGGTCAGCCCGGCCTAACCTGACCCGCGCCACTCATCTAGAATTGAACACAAGATCCATTTTGTTTCAAATGACAATTTAACCATTACACAAACCCACTACTCTGTGTACTGTTTAATCTAAAAGCTTATCAATAGAAGAAGAAAGGATGATAGTGGCTACCCATTAAATTTACTTTGAACATTGACAAGCATTTAGACTTTGTGTTGTGTTTATAGAATTAATTATATTTTAGAATACTAAATCCTACAAATATTTTTATTATTATTTTTTCATGCTTATGCCATTATGCGTTGTACTTTAAAAATGGGTAGTGAAGCTATATAGGAAATATATGATTTCCTATATAGTCATTAGTCTTTTATGATAATTATTATATAATAAAACTAAACCTAAATAATATATAATATATGAAATTCATAAAAAAATAACAAGTTATTATAATTTATAAGAAAATAACATTGTTAAGAAAAGACAAACATGAGAAATCGACCTTTGAGTTTGCAAATGGAAGAAAAGAATATAAGTCAATACTAGTTGAGCCAATTCCAATCTAACCCGTTGATAGCCATTCAAATTTGAGGATCACCATTAAAAATAAATTTAAAAAAGTAATTATTCATATAGAATGTGCAATTCTATCATAGGAGAATGGTACTCGTGATAAAATGCATTTAGCACTATGATCCCAATGCAACAATTATGACATTTTAAATAACTCTAAAATGAGCAAATTTTAACATCTACTATTAAATTTTTTTTTATTTATGAATATCTGATTCTCCAAATCAACAAATCAATGTTATAAATACCAAAGCTCTAAACTATAAAAAAAAAAAATCATATTCTAATCATCAACATAATAAACCATCCAAAATGAAAATAAAATAAGCAAATTATTGCATCTCTCCTCCTCGTAATGTCACCACCTGAAAAATAAAAAAGGATTAACTTTGATTAGAAAATATAAGATGGATAATAAATTAAATCATGGAGGGTTTTTTTATTTTTTTATTTTTTATAAATAAGGGTGTACAAAAGTCATTAACCTCTTTCTAAAGATCATGAAGTTGAACCCACATTCTCAATCCCTAAAATATGCTCAACAATATCTTCTTTCTCCAACTCTAGATAATCAACTGCAGTGGACGGTGAAAAACCAAAATTAGTTCAATTATATTTCATTAAAAAATATAACTATGAAGAGAAATAATTACCTCTTGATCCAAACAGCCAATCTCGAGTTGTTACTAGGGCTTCAACGTTCTCAGGGGAAAGGGAACTACGATATTGATCCAGAACTCTACCACCGATGTTAACTGCAGACTCTGAAGCAATAGTTGATATTGGAATTGTTAAGATATCACGAGCCATCATAGAGAGTTCAGGATACTCATGAGATTTCTAGTACTTCAAAATGTCCAAGTCTTGGGTTATTGGAACTTTTGGTCTTGCAAATATAAATCCATTTGTGAAAATTTATTTTCTGTCTCTTGGCTCTCAAAGCTTGCAAACTCCTATATGACATAAATGCAAGGTAGTTAGTTTCAAAATATAAATAAAAAATGACAAGATATGTATTTTTATATAAAAGATAAAATAAGTACTTACTTGTATGTCAATTGTAACGTCGTCACTGATGCCAATCAACTTATTGCTTGATGCATCGCTTTTTGTTGATTCTTTAGAACCAAGGTGTGAGTACTCTTCATATAGTGAGATCAAATTTCCTCTAACCTGGTTCAATTCTACTTTGAAACTTCCTTCATAGAGCTTTTTCTAATAGAACTCATCAAACTGCAGTATATGGTGTGGATCAAAAGCAATTGCCATGGCTAGTACTGGACTATATTTTACCCAATATTTGTCAAACTTTCCCTGCATTTGTAGAGCAATGATACTGATAAACCAGTCTGCACTTTCGACCTCCTTTTTTAAATGCATTTGTATTTTCCAAACTCCAAGGAAATATAAATTGGAAGTTGGATATTTGGTCCCTGAAAATATATTTGTAACATGATAAAAGACCTTAAGAAATTTAGATAATCCTTCAATCTGTTTTCATTCTTCTGAGGTCGGACAATTCTTGTAATTTGTGTCTACCAGCTGTAAATAACAAAATGCTGGACGATATAATAAATAACTTTCAAGCATAAAAAACGTTGAGTTCCATCTAGTAGGGACATCTTGACGTAGACTCTTATTTCTTTGATTTTTCACTTGAACACATACATCATTTGCTGAAGCATTATCTAGTGCGATTGAAAATATTTTATTTTCAATTCAATTCCCCATTCATTTAACAAAATAGACATTTTCTTTGCAATCGCAACACCTTAGTGTGGAGGAGGCATGTAACTAAAGCTTAATATACACTTCTGTAAAATCCACTCCTTGTTAATAAAATTTGTTATAAGGCATATAAATCCATCAGTGGTGATAGAGGTCCACAAGTCTAATGTTAGACATATTCTTCCAGGACTTAATAACAGCTTATGACGGAGATTCTCCTTATGCTTCTTATGCAACTTCAAATCATCGGCTTTTGCAGTATTACGAGATATGGGTTTTCCATTTGGATTTAAGTAGCTGCATAGATCCCTAAATCCCTCATGTTCTAACGAGATTGAAGGGGTAGTCATGCCTAATAATAGCTATTGCTATTTTTTCACGGAAGACATCTTGTTCTATTTTGTTTGAACTGACTTCACCTGATGGAGATAAGAGTAACTGACTCACGTCATGAGTCTCGTTTCTTAGACATTTTTTTACATGACGATTTAGGGTCGATGTGCCAATTGTTTTGCTATCAAAAAGATATTTCGCACCACATTTTTTGCATTGAGCTCTTTTCTTCCCATCTTCTCCAATTATTTTATTGTAAAAGTGTCGTACCGTAGACATGCTCTTCTTTTTACGTTTACTTTTAACTTCTAGAGTTGGTGATTCTATAACATTAATATCATCATCACTCATTTCATCAATGTGGTCAAAATCATTATCCACTCGCGATGACATATTTAACCAAAGTCCAACTGCAAGAAATAAAGTAAATTATAATTGTCATTCACCCACTTAAAAAACAGCTAACTTAAACTAGTAATATCATAAATTCCAGGTTTTGAATTTCTCTCTAATTCGAAGTTTCAAACATTGATCAAATGTTGGATAAAATGGAAAAAAAAAACAGTATGAGGTTAAAGGTGATTAAATTTTAGTTTTGTCCTATTTGCTTTGATAAGATCAGTACCCCAACAAGCACACTCAATATTTAGCTAGACAAAGATCAGTACTGGCCATTTTTTGGGCACATGTAGATTAACTACAATTGATATAATTTGATAATTCTAAGTGGATGGTAATCATGAAGATTCACTAGAAAATACAATAGTTTTTTATGAAATTTTCGGTAAAAATGTTTCTTCTTCTTCTATACAACTATACAAACACTATTGCCATGTCAGAACCCACTTCTTTATCTTCTATACTACCATCACTACTACTCCCTATTTTAGAACTCATAACCCACTTCATCATCTTCTTCTTCTTCCTCCTACCCATGTCACCAATGTCAGAACTTGCACCTACCCATGAACAGCCCACCATACTACTGCTACTACTAGTTCCTACCCATGTGGCCATATCACCCATATGGTATGATAGTTCTTCTTCCCCACCTTAATTTTTTTTCCTCTTCTTCTTCATGTCAAAGCCCACTATGGTCTTTCCTCTTCTTCTTCATCTTACCCACCATGTTCTTTCTTTTTCTTCTTCTTTAATAATTTTTTCATTGTTTTAATCAAAGAAAGAGGACTTTATATATGAATGCTTGCAAGAAGGTTTGTGGAACATTAAAAACAAATGCTCTGGCAATCATGGAATGTGAAAAGTGTGTGGAACGTAAGAAAAATATACAGAAAAGATAGAGAAACTTGAAGAGAAGTTGACTCTTTTCACACTTAAAATATACATACAGAACTTGACACTTTTCACACTTCAAAAAAGCATAAAGAAAAGATGCATAAAAATTTGACACTTAAAAAAATATTGAAACCTGTAGTTGCAGAGAAACTTGAAGACCGTGGGTTGAGTTTGAAGATGTAGAACTGTAACCTCTACAGTAGACTTGTAAAGAAGAATATATTTGTAGCTGGAAGGATTCTTTAGAGATTAAGATTTGCTAAATGCTAATAATGAAAACTGGTAATTACCGAAAAAGTAGGAAACTGGAACGTCAAGATTGCATACCTTTCTCGATTTCTTTTTCACTAAAATCAAGGAAAGTCATTAAGATTTGAAATGGAAAAGCTCCATATATTTCTCAAGTCGGTAAGAGTTACGCTAAACGGGTCAACCGGGTTAGGCGGGCCAACCCTAACCCCCGTTTCTATACGGGTCAGAAAATCCCGACCCGTGGCCGACCCATGTATGTGGCTGATTGGGTTTGGCGGGCCAGAACTAGGTTGGGTTAGGGTCGGGTCATCGGGTCGAGCCACATTTTGCCAACTCTACACGCGAGTAAGGACATATCATATCTTACAAGGTCCTACATCAATGTCCAATCCATATACACCATCCATAACCATATCTGTTAGGGTTTTCATTTGTTGCAATTTGATTGGATGCATTCATTTTAATCAAAGCTTGATCTCTCATGCACCCATACGTTTCAATATTGGGATCTTCATGCATTTTTATTTAAGTTTTCATGTTTGGCATCGTGTAAGTTAAGACTTGATCTTTATGCATGATTTAATCTTTTAAATCTAGTTTCAAAAGTTTTATAAAATGAATTTTTGAAATTCATACATAAACATGTTTTGTATCACATTTTGAAACTCCATTTTAAACTTGGATGCATTAATTTTAAGAAGGAGATTTTCAAATCATCTTAAGCATTTTTAATTCATGTTTTGATTGATTTAAACACAAAAAAATCAAGCATGACTTTCGATGGCCAAAATTCCCACTTAGAAAATCATTTTCAATCCTAAAAAACACGAGGAAATGGTAGTTTTACGTTTATCTCATGGCTGACCGTGTAGTAGCCTAAGACTAACCGTGAGCTAGCCGTAGAGCAAAATATGACTGTTGTAAACTAGCCATTTTATGACCGTTGGAGGTACGGCCAGCCGTGAACTAGCACTTAGAACTGATTTTTCTATATAAAAGAACCATTCATTGGGTCTATATAAAAAGAACCATTCATTGGGATTAAAACCAACCGTTTTGAGTCTTTTGACGGCCAAGGAAGGTGGGAGAGCTAGGCTAGATGAAGGCTAGGAGGACAAATCTATGGATTTCAACCTTTGATTCTTCAAATGGGTTTGCTCCCTTTGTCTCAAAATTAATTCATGCTAGTCTTTAAAACTTTGTTTTCATTTATGGCATGATTTAATATTCACTTAACATGTTCAAATGCTAGTTGTGTAATATGCATTGATTTTAAACATGGTTAGTGATTTCACTTTAACATTTGAATAGATTTACATGTTATCAAATTTATGTTTTGAACAAACATGCTAGAGTTAGATTGAGTTTTCTAAAATTAGTTTATTTATCATTCCAAAATATGTGTGCATCATTTAAATCACTCTACCTCTCATTTATGGTTTCATCTTTGCATCATTTATGAGCATTTAATCTCAAAAAGAGATAAAGGCTTCCAAGGATATCCATCATTTATGAATCTTTGCATTCTTCATGCATATGCATGTCTTAAATTGAGTTTTCACTTTGATATTAGCCTGTGTTAAGAGGCATTAATATGTACTTAATTGCATCTCTTCTTGTGCATCCTTAGGCATAAAAACTGAGATAAAAATATTTTGTTGTAAAGGTTATTGCTAAGCCTTAGAAAAGCATAAGTGGTTGTAAAGGTTAATGTTAAGCCTTTGAAAAGCATATGTGGTTGTAAGGTTAGAGTTGAGTCTAAACCTCAAGTTGAAATAGTGGAAAATCTGGTAAGAAAACCGGGAGTGGATGTAGGCATGATTGGCCGAACCACTATAATTTTTTTTTTTTATAGTTGTTGATCTTGTAATGTGTGGATGATGCTCATATGCTTAATGTTTCTTTATTAATGCCAATATTCGATGATTACATAGTTTCTTTACTTGTTCTTGAATGACTTAGAAACTTCTCTTAGTCAAGTTAATTTATTTTCAAAGCATAATTGGCATTAGAAAATTAAAATTGGACTAGGTTTTTGAGCTCACCCTATTAACCCTCCCTCTAGGGTTCGGCTCTTGGACTTTCAACATTCATAATCAATCCACGACCATGATCCACCATGTCATGGTCTTAGACCATTTCCATCGCATTCCAATCCAGCATCATTCCATTTCATTGCCCATTCATAAATGAGTTTCCGAATCATAATCACAATCCTCTCTAAGGTAATCACATCTATTCGTTCCTTAGGCCATAGGATGGCCCGCCTAACCACAGACATGAGTCAAGCGATCTCCATTCACAATCCGGGTCACCACTAGGGAATCCTAGGTTCAGGTCTTCCCATTTTTGCTTAATTAATAGGTTTAAAACATAGATAGATACAAGAGTGAACAATAAGAGAGAACACCTAACATATCTACATAACCATGCCAATCAATGAGAGAAATAACTAAGGTCCAACCTAGGTTATGGCTCCCCTTTTCAAGTCCACGTCTATGTCAGTCAATTCAATTCCTAAATTAAGTTTCAGATGCCAAGGAATGTGTATTTGGTGTTACTGAAGTTACGGGCATCTTCGATGACATTTAAGAATTGAATTGAAATCCAATTAATACACTAGACCTTACTTTGGTGGCCCCCATGAGTCCAGGTTAAGCCCAACCCTTGACTCATGCTTGTCACATCACTAGAAGCCCACACGAAAGGTCAATGGGCCCCACAATAGACCAAATCCTCAAAAACACAAAATTTGGAATTTCACTACTTGCGGTGTATCCGGTCGACTGGATGCACTGGGAAATACAGAAAATTTGTTTCCCAGGTTGACATCAGGCCTAGTGTATCCAGTCACTATCCTGGGTACCCTGGTTGACTGCATACACAAGGATTCTTATGATAGAAACCTGGCAGGCATGTTTCCAGTCTGGGATTTTGCAGTGTGTCTGGTCAACATCCTCCAAGGGTGGTAGACCGGATGCACTGAGAAAGACAGAAAATCTGTCTCCCAGGTCGACATCAGGCCTAGTGTATCTGGTCAACATCCTGGGTACCTTGGTCGACCACATACACATAGATCCTAAGGATAAAAATCTGGCAAATAAGTTTCCAGTCTGGAATTCTGTAGTGTGTTCAGTCAAGAGCCTCCAAGGGTGGTCGACTAGATGCACTGGAAAAGATAGAATCTGTCTCCATGGACTACATCAGGCCTAGTGTATCCGGTTGACATCTTGGGTACCCTAGTTGATCGCATACACATAAATCTTAAGGACAGAAACCTGGCAGGTAGGTTTCCAGTCTGGAATTCTACAGTGTGTCCGGTTGACAAGGGTGATTAACCGAATACACATGGCAGTCTTGGACCTGGTTTGTCACTCTGTGAAATCTGGACAGTGTACCCGGTCGATGTTTGGCTAGGATGGTCGACCGGCTGCATCAAAATTATGAGACAGAATGACAGACTAGATCTCAACTGATTCCTGAGTTTCTCTATGTATCCGATCGACATCCTCCAAGGTTGGTCGATCGGGTACGCACGAAATTTAATTTTTTAGATTTCTGTAACATTTCCAATTCACTTCAATTTTCATCAAAACCATACAATCCCGTCTCCAATCATCATAAAACCATACATAAACATCAAAACTCCTCCAACCATCACAGATCCATCATTAATTGGGTTATTGATCTTCCAAATGAGAAAACCCATCAATCAATGGAAAAAAAACCATGAAAACAAGGCTTAAAAGATAGATCTAAGCTATCAACCATCCATATGAATTTAAATCACATAATCAAACAAGGAAAACATACATTCTATACTTAGTATATTGTACTTGTATCAAACCCCAACCCATATTAGCTCGATTAGTGTTAATTAAGTGAATGTTTAGTTTTTAAGAGGTCTTAGTGTTCGTTGGATTAGAATGGTTGTGTTAGTCTTGGTATTAGTTTTGGAAATTTTGAGAGCGTTGGTTGGGTTAGACACGCTCAGGGAGGCCTTGAGTGCACGTGTAAGCATGGAAGGATAATCATAGATTTTTGTTTTAATTATAATTTTGATTTATCATGAGTGGTTTTATTATTTCCTATGATTTTTGTATTTAACTCGTCAGTGTACGAAGCCTAGAAATCTGTGTTTTTAGCTAAAAGGGTAGGATTTGTCTTTTCACACCCAAATCTAGACACGACTTTCGAAATCTCGAAACCATGTCAAAAATATACTTTTTGGAAACTAGATTTTTCAAGTATCGTTTTATCCTTTTTCGTCAACTTTGTCCAGGACCCTAAAGACCATGTTTAGCTGTTTGAAGTTCCTGACTTGAAGGGACCCACACCCACACTCAAGCCAAATAAACCCTTTTCCTCCCCTCACTCTCATTCATTCTACAATTTTTGGAGTTCAAAGTGTTGAGCCTTGGGAGAGCCTTTTCTTCCTCTTTTTCTCTCCACCTTCTTTTCCTTGCAACTTGGCCATTTGGACTTGGATTGAAGCTTGGATCTCACCATCTTTTTCCTCTTCTTCCAAGCTTCCCATTAGACCTATTTATTGGGCGTTTTCATCTTGACAAGTTATTCTTCTTCTCCGTTCCTTCTTGTTTGACCATCTCTAGGTAAGAGCTTCAATTCATCTCTTCAATGGAGTTCTTTTCACCTCCTATAGTTCTTGTTTTTCGTGTTTACAAACCCTTTTTGGAAATGGGTTCCTTTGTTTTCAAATGTATGGGTTTTGAAGTTCTTTTGGGTTTTTGTAGATCTTGGTTCCATTCTTGAGTAGAGTCTTTGAAGAAGGTTGGAATCCCTAAGGCAAGTGATCTTTTTAGTTTTCTTAATGAATGGTTGAGTATGGATTTCATTTTTGCCCCAAATGTGATTTCTAGGTTTGTTCTTGTATTTTTAGCAATGTGATGTTTTGTTTTGGAAATCCACTTTTCAACTTGTATATGTATGATTGAGCATGGTTTGAATGCCCTTGTTTATCTCAAGTTTCGTTGTAGTTGGATTTTTGTCGGTTTGGAGAAGACAGTGCCTAAATCTGTAACTGATTTGGCCTTTCCCGAGCTGGCGGTCACCTCGGCGGCTAGCTAAATGGTGATTGAGGCTAACCGACCCAGTTTCGGTTAGAAATAGAGAATGCTAAAAGTTCTAGGTAGCCTTAGTGGCTAACCAAAAATCTGACTTAGGTTAACCGCCAAGGGAATCGCCAGGTTGCCAAAACCTGTGGTTTGAAACACAGAATTCTGTAGCTGATTGGGTGTTGGTGGTCAGCTAGCAGTTAGCTGGGCGGCTAATCGACTTGTATCTCATCGGTTAGCTGACAGGGACCAAGCACATTCGGTTACTTTTCCAGTATGCTACATTTTTCTGTCCAGGACCTAGCGATTAGCTGGCGGCTAGCCAACCTGCACTTCCGCTGCGAGCCGACAGGTGACCGCGAGCCAACCGAAATTCAGTTTTTGGCCTGTTTTGTTAGATGTTCTTGGGGAATGAAAACCATAATATATTTAAGGGCTTTTGGCTTGATATTGTGCATTTGGAACTCGAAATGTCTCCTAGCTTCGGGAGCACCAAATCTGTTTCATTATGACATTTGAGTGTCAAATACATAAGGGTCAAATGAAGGGCCTTAATAGATATGCTTGATAAACTTGCTTAAATTCTTTGTTTTGACAAGAGCAATATCGTTTTGCAGATGTTGTGATTTACAAGCTTCAGTCATGTTGGAACTATTTCAAGAACCAAGAAGGGGATTACCTCTTAAGTTCTATTTTGTTATAGCTTATGCTAATTCCGATTAGTCTTGCCTTGCCCTGTTTTGACAAGTGATTTCCCCTATTTTTCGATCTGTTTTGTATATGTTCGCTCTGTATTGTGCATTCATGATTTATGATGAACATCACTAAGCTTGGACTGCCCTTTCAGTCTGATCCACTGTCTGGGGGTCCTTAAACACTTGGACTTTCTGCAAATTAATCGTATATTATATATATACATCTCGTTCTGTTCCGGTAACGTGGCCGGTACCCGCCTACCTTTTATGATACGGGATTATGTTTTGTTTTATTTTGTTTTGTTCTTCTTACTCTTTTCATCATTGACGATAGAGAAATAATGGGCTCCATGTGGGATTATTTATTCAAGATATTATAAGTATTCATGCTGGTTTTGCTTACTTGAAATGCATCTTAGTCCTGTATTTGTTTAAATTCAGTAAATGGTTTCAGTAATGTTCTTTCTCTTTTTAATTGTTTTAAGTACTTGTCTAAATTGATTTCTTGCCAAATCGTCGTGTTTGATCCTTGTATTTTTGTGCTCAGGTGCAGGCGACTTTGCCTTTAAGGAGGAGTGTCGGGAGGAGGTTGTTGAGCCACCCCAGCTCGTGAGTGGCAACCCGACGACGTCATTTAGACGTCGGGCGGATCCTTGAGACGCACATTATTTTGAGAAGGGATTTACATTTTGATCTTTTGAGAATTGTATTGGCCTTTGCTGGCCTCTTATTGAGTTGTTTCCTAACAATATACTTTTGTTAACTATAAACTTGAATGTAATTAGGAATTGTCCTGTTTATATATCTCTTTCTGAAATACATGTCTCTGTTATTTTAATAATGTAATTGTGGTTTCTATATCACATGTTTTGTCGTGACGTGATTTGCTACACCCTTCTGCAATCATTGTACGTGTGAGTTTGTCCCGTGTCTTCGGGATCCTCACCGCGGGAACCTGTGGGAAATCGTTGTCGTTGGATGGACCCATCACGGGTCCGAGCTCTCGGTCCGGGGTGGCGACAACTTGCCTCAAATCAAATTACAAGGTTATAGGCTTGATCTTTGAGATCCAAGCTCCAAATCCAAATCTAAAGCTCTAATGGCTTCCAAACTCTCAAATAGTCCCCTAATCTCAGATCTATGAAGATCTACCACTCCTAAACCCAAATCCACAACTGAATTGCATATGGGAAATGAATTCTAGAGAGATAATTTCATGGAAATTGGACTAAGGAAAGAGAATTACCTTGTCTTGTAGAGAGAGGAGATCTAGGAGATGAGAGGGATCGTCTAGAGAGATGGCAGTAGCTTTTATGAATTCTTTCTTCTAAGTTGTAGGAAAGCCTATATCTAGGATTCTAGAGAGAGAATTGGAGGGAAAAGGGAGAAATGGGAGGGAAAGGAGAGAAATGGAGGGAAATGAGGGAGAGAAGAGAAAGAGAGAGGAGAGATCGTTTGAGCTGGTGAGAGGCTTCTCTTTTGTAGACTTGGTTTGAAAAGGAAATGACCGAAGTGCCATTTTGGTTTAGTTTCAGTTTAGGATAAGTAAATGGCTATTTAGGGTATTTTAGGTGTAGGTTGTAAATTCTCATGTAGAAACACCTCATATCAGTCATAATTACTTCTAAGGGCCTCTAATCAACTAACAATCTATCTAAAGTCCATCTAAGACCCCATAGGTTCTATAAATCACAAAAAGGGACTTATTCCTATAAAATATGTTAAAATCCTAGGAAAATACCAAACTACCCTCATTAACCCATATTAATTAGTATAATTAGATATTATATAGTATAATTAGAGCAATTCAAATATAAATAAGGGTCCACAGCGGATGGAGCCTTACACCCACACACACATGAATACAGCCCGCACAAGCGGGAATAAGACCCACACAAGTGGGAAAGAGGTGGTGTAACCAGAGCATCTAGGTGAGAATTGTTGGTAAACGGCTGTTCTTAGAATTGGGCTTGAGTTGGAGTCTATTCTTGCTTGTTGACCTGCTCGCCAATAGGCCCAAGTAAACACGGTGAGACCATATGACCCATCTTGACCCAAACCTGAGAAACCATTCGAGTCGTCCCTTCCAACTCTCAAGCTGTATTCATTTTTTTTTTCTTTTAAGTTGTATTCCAGTTGAAAATCTCAATCTAACTAATCCATGGATAGCTTACATAGATTACACATAATGACGGTCTTACCTCACCAAATGTTTACTTTCCTCCTTGAGGGGCCCATCACCCGATTGCCACCCATGCCAAGACCAAAATTACTTCATCAAAAACTTCAACCAAATCATTTTTCCTTCCCTCCTGCCAGCCCGCCCCACCACCGACAAACACGCGCCCAAATTTCCTTTCCCGGTTCTTCATTTGAAAAGAAAGGCAAAAACGATCCGTCGTCCTCTCTCCTCCCTCCCTCCCCAAAACCCTAAACCCTAAAGCCCATTCTCCTCTCAACAACCATCAGATCCATATCCAAAACCCTCAACTCTAAAAACCAGAGACCCATTCTCTTTTTCGACGAGCATCATCTTCTATATCCATGGCGGCGAATTCCAAGACGATGGGGACCTTCGTTCTCACGCCCCACAAGGTCTCGGTCTGCATCCTCATCACCATCTACGCTCCTCCTTCGCAGTCGGCCGTCCCTTTTCCCTTCTCTTCCATCCCTCAGCACAATCGCCTTGGCCTCTTCCTCTTCTCCGTCACCAAGGTAAACATGTTCGCCACCTCCCCTCTCCCCATCTTAGAATTCCGGTGTTTCTGTTTCAGTTTCACCCACTCTACTCAATTTGATTTCTAATGAGCATTGATTTTTGGTTTTGGATCCAGCTTATTCATATTCCATAGCTGACATTCCCTCTATGCTATTGTAGGGTTTTTTTTCTTTTCGCATTTGGTTGTAGAATTGACTTAGATTACAATGATTGAGGAGTGACAATGTGAGATTGATGTGGTTGGATTTACTCAGTTCCAAATGGTGATTGCATTCATTATGGATTGGAGTTGAAGCAAATATGATTGCTAATCATTCACATGCTGCTACTGGTTGTTCTAATCTGGGCACAGTGGGCAGGTTGGTTTTCCTTTGTATTGTGCAGAAATAGGACACATGCCACAACTGAGAGGTGGTCTATTCGTTGTGTGGGACACACTCTATATGGTTTTCTCTGTGAGAATTACATCGTTCTAATTCCTTCCCACTCGGTTGTTGGGTTCTTTCATGCTTAATCCTGATTGTTGCAAACTACCCAAAAATGTTCTTTTTTTTTGTTGCTGTTTTGATGGTCAAGATTTTAAAAAGGCTGGCATTTCTTATGAGGGTTCACTCATGGTGTAACCCACAAGATGAATGGTTTAGGAGTCAAGACACCACAAGTATGCTAAGTGTTTCTTCCTTTTCTTTTATAATATTTTTGCCCCTGTAGGTAGATTTTTCTGGAGATGTACATACTAAATGGGATTTATGGAGTTAATAAGAAAAGATAGGAGTTAGGGATGAGCACATAAGAGGAAATTTACAAGTAGTTTCAATGGAAGGGGTAAAAAAAAAAAACCAAGGAATGTCACTTCAAATGGTTTGGGCATGTACATAGAAGACCAAAAACAAGCCCGCTACCATTTATTGGAGGTTTAGTGTTCAAAGAATGAGGAAAAGGGGAGACCAGTAAAGACCTTAAGGTCATGTTTGTGGCAACATTTTTGCGGGTTATATTGTATCCCCTGTAGTTATATTTTTCCCCTTTCTTTTTTGTAATCTTCTGGGCTAGGGTCTGGCTCCATAACATTTTTTGTTGGGTCTAGGCTTCACGCTTTCTTTTGTTACAGAATACCTCTCCTATACTGTATAGCTTTCTTTTTAATATAGTCACTTCTTTTTTTTAAATGTTTGTGGCAACAGTTTCCTGCAGAAAATCAAAATCAAAGACTTAATTGTTTTCGGTCTCTTGTTTGGCATGGCAAACCATTTTTTGAGGTGACCTCCCATATGAGATCGCACAAAGCATAGAAAAGAAAAAAGTTTTCAACCTCTTGGCTTTGAATTTGCTTTGTGCATAATTTGCTTTCATGTCAGAAAATGGAAAAAATAAATAAATAAATGGAATAAAGGAAAACTAATCTCCTTCGGAAACTATTTTCACTTCTCTAGGAAAATGCTCTAAGTGAACATTCCCTACATGGAGCGAGAAGATATGATGGATTATCAAATTGTTGGAAACGTTAGACTTCTTATTGACAAGATGTTTCTGGCAGTCATTGGTGGCCTCTTTGTTGCAATTTAACTACCATAGTTGGAGGCAGTGGTACACCAACCACATTCTTAGCAGTTAGATGAACTATTTAATGTCAGATTATGCTGATCATAACCATTCTATCATTTGAGTTGTATCTTGACTATCCACTCATTTATAAATGCACAGTAGTGGTTTTGTGACGTATTGAATTAGATGCTGTTGCATTGATAAACTAGAGATTGCTGTGAATGTTCACTGTTCAGACTATTATAAACTATCAATTTCTTGATCCTTGGAACATGTACATTTGCCTGGATTCCTGAGTCTTGTTAACATTGGCCATTGGTTCAATGGTCCAGACCAATTTGGTGTAGAGGTATTCATCTTGGTTGGAGGATTCCCGAAATATATCCACGCGTTGAAAGATCCTACTAAAACAATATTTAAACCTTTTTCAGGATACACACACTTACACCTGTGTTGTCCGCACCTGTTTCTGTTTGCATAATAGTTGGGTGGGTGTCAATTTGGGGAGAGTTCCAATTTATGATGGCGGTGGTTTGGAAAGAATATATTTATGTTTTTTTTTTTTTTTTTGTTGGGCTGTTTTTTGGTAGAGTTTTTATTTTTTATTTTTTTTGTGTGGTGGGGGGGTGGGTGGGTGGGTGTTTGGGGGGGGGTGTGATCCGTGCAAGGGGGGTGGGGTGGGTGGGGGGTAATCAGTGCTTGGGTATTGGATTAGGCACTAGATGGCCTGGAAGGCCCGCATATTTTTTGAATTTTTCTGCATGCTTGTGTGGGCGCTGCTTTAAAATATCTTTTGCATATGTGAATTTGTCCAACCTTAGAGTCTTATGCTATCATCATCATCAAAGCCTTGTCTCAACTATGTTGGGGTTGGCTACATGAATTCTGTTTCTTCATTCGGATCTATCTTGAGCCAAATCCTTAGATAAGTTACACTTCTGCATATCTATTTAGAGTCTTATGGTATCTTGTATTTAAATTTTGACTCATCTTATCAATGGTGTGGTTAACTGATCTGTGAACCTGATATCCGAACTCGGACACCTCAAATACCATATATATCATATCAGATGACTAGGGACCTTGTAATCCCTCCACAAACATTTTCTCTGCATGCTTAAGTTCAGGGGATGTTTGTGCTGCACCAAATCCATGGAAAAGGAGCGGGATATGGATCCATTTTTTTGCGCCTATTTTTTCTTTTTATTTGGTGTAGCTGTACTCTCCATGGAAATCCTACTTTTTTGGTCGCCATTTCTTCCCAAGAGAGAATTTCCAAATCCGACCTCTTACCCTCGAGCTTCCATTTCTGTGGAAGAGGAACCCGTTGACAAACAAGCCCTTAATTTCCAGATACAGTCTAAAGGACTTCTAGAAAGTTGGATTCTTCATCTGTCATGCCTACTTTTATTTGTTTTTTCATCAACCTCAATTTGTTACTTGCATTAAGAATTTGACTTTCTGTTGTGTAGTCATGTGATGATTTTTTGGAGCCACCTCTGGATGAACTTACAAGTCAACTGAAGGCAGTCGATGGTTTACTCCATGATTGGCTGGGTCAGCATTTAACCAGTCGACTTACTTCTTTGTCGTCGCCAGATGATTTGTTTAATTTCTTTAATGGTTTACGAAGTGAGTTGTTAATTTCTTATCAATCTTTTTTCCATTTTCCCCCCACTAACTCTATTGAATCCAATGTGGAGAAGTGATAAAATGAAAATTGATCAGGTGTCCTTGCAAACCCTGAGATGGCCAATGTGGAAGATGACCAGATCTTTTTGGATCCAAATAGTCACTTGGGGATGTTTCTTCGTCGTTGCATATTGGCCTTCAATCTATTATCATTTGAGGTATCATTTTATTTCTCTCTACTTAAAGACAGTTTGCTTTCAATTCCTTGGAGTATGCACGTTGGATATGACATGAAATCAATATAAATATGGGATCAGTCTGCTTAGCTGTACAAAAATATTCTACATTCAAGAAGTAATTTACTATGAACAAAATTGTATATTGCATTATTTACTCAAGGTTCAAAGTACTGATATTGGTTGCTGTATCCTAAAGGAAAAAACTGATGTGAATATACAAGCTATCTATATTGGGATTTGGGAATCTGTCTTCTTCAAAGCAAAATTTCACCCTTTTTTTTTTTTAAATTGTGAAAAATGAGCTAATAACCGAACATTTGGTACTAATGCATTTTTCTCTATGATTTTTTTTAAACTCTTATAAATAATCAAATAAATTTTTTTTTTTCAAGGAGTACGATTTTGTCTGGCTTTGAGCAATTGTGTACTGATTTTGAAAAGTGTGCTTTTAAGAAATTATTACTTTATCTGTTGATTTTCTTTCACATTTGGATTATGTTAGTGTATTTATAGTGCTTTAAGGAACTAAAGGACCCCATTTTTAACCTGCTTTTTACTTTTCAGAGAACGGATATAATTCTCCTCTCTACCAGTGACTCTACATGGCATGACTTAGACATTGGCGATTTAGGGCTTTTTTGGCATCGTCTTATTTTTGAAACAATTCTGCATTCTTGTGAGACTGAAAAACAAAAATGATGTTTGGATTGCATTTTACGCCGTTTCAAAGGCTGTTTTCAGGGAATGTTTCCTGGAACAGCAGCCCACGGGCATGAAAATCGCAAAACGATGAATACTCATTTTTTCTCTTCCGCTTGGTTCCTATGAAAAGTAATCCTGTCATACCTTTTAAAAGTATCCCAGACAAACTCTCATCTCCTTTCCATCGATTGCGGCCTCCCTCACGGCTCCCCTTTCGCCATCTACTCCCATCTCCTCTCCTCTCTCCAATGGCTCTCCACATATTATAGTTCATCTCATCTCCAGAAGGTCTAACTAGCCATCTCTCTCTCTCTCTGTGTGTGTGTTATACTCTGTCTCCCTCCTAACTGGGCAAATCTCTATTTTTCTTGCTCTTTCACTCTTCCCCCTCCCCCTCCTTCACATATCTCTAAATAGACACAGAGCCTGTGTCTGTCCTGTGGGGCTGTTTGTTTTCCCTACTGATTGAGTCTTCCTGAAAATGGCCCTTGCAATGAATTGACAAACAAAAGAAAAAAACCCTGCTCACTAGGCATGGCTGGCTATTCTAGATGCAATCCATCTCTCTACATCTCATCATGTCCATCTCTCTATATCCTGCCATCTCTTTATATATTGTCATGTCATATCTTTCATTATTGATGAGTGGATAAATACAATAATTTCTTGAATTTTCATGGAAATCCATGATAGTCCAAACATCTTAATATTATAACTGTGTCATGTGGTACCTCAGATTTGATTTCAATCACCCTAGGAATTCAAATCCTAGGAATGTCAAGGTCCCATCTCCCTCTCTACCTCTTATCCTTCTCTCCTCACCTTATAAGTTATAACCTTTAGTCTTCACCGCTTTCATAATCCTTCGGTGGAGCTCATTTCACCATGAATTCCCATGTATTCAATTTCTATGTATTACATGCAAACAAACATGCCCTAGGTACACACATATGAAAAACATCATTGTCATATAATAATATATTTTAAATCAGTATATGCCTGAATATTCAATATGTTTAAGATATCAAATTATTGGGAAAAACAAATGACTTGCAGTGTCTTTCTTTTATTTTCTTTAAATAAAAATAAAACCCAAATCATCGGTGTTGTTTTTAAGTTAAAGAAGTGTTTGCGAAGAAAAAATCGAAAAAATAAAAAAAAAGAGTAGCACAAAGACCTTTAGGGCCAGTTTCTTTACTGGAATTCATAGAATTTTTGTTTGAATAATTTGAAATTCTCATACATAGTGGAATTCTTGAATGCTCTCTTGTACTTGAGCATTCAAAAATTCCACCAAAAAGCAAAGGGGCTGGAATTCTTGGAATCTCAAAGGTCATTTGAGACCTTTTAGGTGGTTGGAATTTTGAAATGCTTGTGAAAAACATGGAATTTGCAAATACCAGGGGACAAGATGTCACATCATGTCCAAAAAACCTAACATCCCAAATTCTTGTCAGAAATTTTTGTAAAGAAATATCCCCTTAAGTAAAATTGAACACTCCAGTTGCTTGCCTATTTCTTATTTATCTTAAAAACAACCCCAAAATCCCACAAGTTCTTAAGAGGTTTCTTTAATCACTAGATAACCTTTTAAAATAAGAAATACTTAAAAAAAGAGTAAAAAATTATTCATATTAATTATTAGCCACTTAATTGTGGCTATTCCAACCTAGACGAATTGCTTGAATTGTGAGTTTCAATAAAACAAGTTTCGAACCGTAAGATTCACTTGTAAATGGGATTCATTGCATGGGTATGTATATTTTTCCTTAGGCTTTGATATGAATTGTAGGATATAGATAACAATAGTTATGCTTGTTTTTTTTATTTTAGTCACTGATTTAGATTTTGTTCTATTGTACTAGAACTTATTCTTCCTTTGCACATGGTATACTAATATTTCCTTTTTAAGTCAATTTTTCGTCAGTCAAATTCAAAATTGAAACTTTACATCGAGTTGCTAAATTTTTTTTTTCCCAGGGTGTTTGCCACCTTCTGACCAATATAGGGACATATTGTAGTGAAGTTTCGAATGATCCTCACTATGAGTTGCCTGATGAAGATGAGTTTAATAATGAACCCGAGCTATTGGAGGATGATGACTTGGATCTTGAAAGTAATGCTTCTGAGAGGAACAGGCATGAATTTGAAGCTGGAACTAGTGGAGAAAGTTCTATATTTCATATTCATGCACCCAGGTCACTTTCTGGACTAGTTGAAGGTACAATAATTTGCAAATGTTGGCCCCTAGTGTATGCTTTTTAAAGCTGCTGTATCTTCTAGCATAACTGATTGACCTTCTAGGAAAAATATTGGCCTAAGTAAGATAATATCCCGATTGGTTGGCTTGCATTTATGTAGTACTGGCTATGATGCCCAAATCAGGCAGGGACATGCCGTGGACATGGCAAGGACACTGATGTAACACATAAAAAGTGAAGTATTGGATACGATACGACACTATACGTTGCCCATTTTGAATTTTCTGTGCATCATAGAGTACTTGTTCTTTCTTAAGCCAAAGTGGACTGTTAACTGTGGGATAAACAGAAGCAAAAAGCAGTTCACTATACAAGTACAAATGGAGCCTCAAATATTGCACCTGTTTCTGTCAATGGTCTTTTACATCTTGGCGTCAATCAAAGGGGTTGGATTTCAGTCAATGGACAAATAGCCATACTTTAGATGTACCGATCCAAAAAAAAGAAGAAGCCATACTTTAGATGTAAAACTGTTCTCATTGGGTCAGTAAACACATTCGCCCTTGTGTTCCCCTTTCTGATTCCATTTTAGAATAGTTGGTTGATGAAGGAGACTGAAGGAGAGGCTGTAATTTTGTATATTATTGTATTCTCACACAAACACATGCAGTCTCAGGTCATTCACATGTAATTATTTGTATACAAGAAAAACTGAAAGACTTTATAGTCTTCTAATTTAACCTTTCATAAAACGATTATGAACCTAAACATAAATTTTCCTCATTGGATTTTTCAATACAAATGTACAATTATATACAAAATGAGCAAAAGTTGCACAAAAAACCCTCTTTTGCAATACTGCAATTGTATAATAACACATGGATTAGGATTGACATCTATTTATGTTCTCAGCTATACTACTTAGTGACGCGGTAACTCAATGTAGTAGTGATGTAGCAAGCCAATGTGATAATCCATTAATTTATTGAGGGAGATTCTAAGAATGAAATCAAGTGGGTCAAGGAGGAGGAAGGTGTCTTTGGAGACTGATGTTCAATTTATTGGAAATATGTTATCTTTTTTCTTCAATGACAGTGTCTTTTTCACATGTTTATAGAAATGCAATGACCAGTGGATGCATTGACAAAACTGGGAATAGAAAAGGAGTTGATGGTTATATGATAAGTTCTCCCTATTTGAGGAGTCATGAGTTTTGCGGAAGAGTGATGTAACCCCGGATTTGTGGATGAGAAAATTGTCCAATTCTATGAAGGTGTGGTCGAATCCACGAAGGATTCAATGATAGAGACCAAGCCCGAAAAGAGACTTGGCTGGAACCCTAAGGGCACGTTTCGTAATTTTACCGTAAAATAAAGATGAAGTAAAGCATCAAATCAAGAGAGAATAAAATATAAGTGCGTTATGATGGTATTTTGTTTATAGTTGTTTGGTATGGAATCTTTGTGACTTTTTGTATAGAAATGTGGAGTTTTTTTGTCTTGTAGTGGAGAAAGGGGGTTGCCTTTTGACTTCTTTTTTTTGAAAAAAGGAGGAAATTTTAAAAAAGTGTACTTTTGATGTGACGCCTTGTATGAGAAATAGAGGCTTTACTTGACTTTTACTAAACTTGTAAAGTGCCAAACGGTAAAGGGATTCAACACAGAGTATTCTCAACCCAGAGAAAAACTCACAACCATAGAAAAAACCCATAATAATTCTTTAATTATATAATGAAGGCTATCTCTCCCAATAGAGGGATTACATATATATAAAAAGGGTTTGGACAGCCCCTTTTCTAATTGGACTCTACTTTTTTAAACAATAAAGGAACTAAATCACTAAACTTGCTTAACAATCCAAATTAAATTGAACTCCTAATTTTAAATATTTCTAAATAAATCAACTCTCAAAATAATATTCCTAATTAAATGGATGTCCCGTTGGGCCTATGGACTGCGCCCGATGGGTTGGACAACCCATGGTCTGGCCTGCATCAGTTCTCCCTGGCTTGGAAAAACTCGGCTTTAGTGAGTTAAGAACTTGATGATACGGGAAAGAACTCAACCTCAAGTACGGTAAGTGTTCTCCTGAGTCTAATCAATCACTCAAACTTCTGATTTTTCCTGTGATCTTGTTTCTTTTAAGCATTCAAATTTAAAGAATCAAGAGGAAGATGGGGAGCAAGGCTGTTCAGAAACAAGAGGAAGATGGGGGCTGGGTTCTCTACCGTGGGCGGAAGAGGGCTACTAAAGTAAGGTGGGAAGATCTAGTCTCCGTCTTCGTAGATAACATGCCAGAATCTACATCTGCGGAGTGGCTGAGAGCGGTCTTCTCACCATTCGGTAATGTGATGGATGCTTTTATACCTCTTTCTAGCAGGAGAGGAAAGGGCTGGTGCTTTGGATTTGTGAGATTTAGAGAACATTGTTTGGCATTGAAGACAGTCAAGGCAATGAATGGGTGTAGTTTAGGTGGTTAGAGGTTGACCGTTAAGATTGCTTCCTTCGGATGGTTGAAGAGAAGACCTTCTACAAGGACCTAAAGGACTCAACATTTGTCCGAAGAGAAGACTTTTTGCGCGAATCCTCCTTTGTGCTCAGTTCAAAGTGTTGGTGCCAAGAGCGTGGTACAAGAGCTCTGTTCAAGAGCTCGGTACGCAAATTCTCCCTTAAGCTTAGGTCAAAGGATTGGTGTCAAAGACAATGTGATCCTACCTAAGATCGATACAAGAGGGGGCTAAGTCTTCTGCTGAGGTTATTGGTGGTTTCTTTTTGTCAAGCGAGCATATTTTGGTATCCAGAGATATAGTCCGGAGGAATACTAGATGGTTGGCTAATAGCTTAGTGGGAACAGTAAGGTGGGAAGGAACTATTCCAGGTATTAGGGATTTGTTTCAGAGCCATGGACTAGAATTAAACAACATCGCAAGACTTGGAGGCGACTCGGTGCTGGTTTCTTTAGAAGAGTTGGATTCTGTTTGGAAAGTAATCAATCATTCAGATACGGAGTTCTTGAAGTTTTTCTCTTCTTTGGAATGGTGGAGACTAGGAGCTTGCCAGGCTGGTCGAACTGTTTGTGTTAGGTGTTTCGGAGTCCTATTGCATGGGTGGGAAGAGGAGACTTTCTGTAACATTGGGGAGAGGCTGGGTGAGGTGGTAAGTGTAGCAAAGGAGACAGTGGAGAAATCTTTCCTCGGGTATGGTAGAGTCTGTGTGCAGGTGAAGGGGCCCATATTTATCTATGAAGAATTTTCATTAGTGATTTTTGGTACTACCTTCTTCGTAAAGGTGAGTGAGGACTGAGGAGTGTGTTTCTTTGGCTCCCAGATGTTCTCAAGAGAAGAAAGGTGAGAAGGGGACGAGAGAAGAAGATCTTTTTATCCAAGCTGAGGATGGAGAGTGCCCAGAGGGGGCTACTTCTTGGAATGGCAGAGTGGCAAAGGGGGCTAGGATTGGAGCCCAACACTATTGTTCCAGAAAAGAATTATGTGCCTCTTGGCCAGGTCAGGCAGCCCATCACCGGAGGTGGGATGATGACGTGGAGGACTCTCATGCTTTGGAAGAAGCAATGACAGTGGACAAGGGCAAGGCTGTGTCATCTGTCAAATCTGGCAGGATAGAGTTGCAGGTTCCCTTAGGTAGGGATTTTGAATTCGTTCCGTTAGAGGTAGGAGTTGAGGATTGGCTTGATTGGTAGGTAGAGATATATGGCAGAATAAGGAAGGAGGGGGGTTTGGTCAAATTGCGACAGGAGGATGAGTCCATTATGGTCATTGTCATTTGGAATGTTAGGGGTTTGGGTAGGGCTGAAAAGCGGGCTGTGGTAAGGAAATTGGTCAGATTGCATAAGGTTGATTTGTTGCTCATTCAAGAATAAAAAATCCACAAGGAGATTGAGCATGTGGTTTATAATTTGTGGGGGTCGAGGAGTTGTGGTTGGGAGTGGAGTCCTTCAGAGGGAGCCTCGGGAGGTTTGATCTCTATTTGGAATGAGGAGGTTCTCTCTAAGGTTGAGGTGTTAAAAAACCAGAGGGTCTTGGCTATCAAGTTCATGTCGGTAGCTGACGGTTTCATTTTGGGGGCTGCAAATGTGTATGGGCCAAATGATGATATCTCTAGAGGAGGTTTTTGGGGTTCTTTATCTAACATCTTGAGACAGTGGCCAATTCCATGGTGTGTTGGGGGGGATTTCAATATGATTAGATTTCCTCAAGAAAGAAAAGCGGGTGGTGTAATTTCTAGTAGCATGGAGAAATTCTCTGACTTCATAAGGGATAATGAACTCATAGATTTTCCTTTGGTGGGGAGCAGGTATACATGGAGTAACAATCAAGAAAGGCTGGCAATGAGCAGGATTGATCGTTTCTTAGTGAATAAAGAGTGGGAGGTTCATTTTTCAAGGGTAGTCCAGAGAGCTCTTCCCAGGTTCATGTCTAACCATAGGCCTATTAAGTTGTCTTCTCAAGGAATAGTGGATTGGGGTCCAAAACCTTTTAGGTTTGAGAATTGTTGGCTATTGCATAAGGATTTTTTAAGGAATGTGAGGCTGTGGTGGCATCATATAGTTGGTCAGGGTTATGCCGGTTTTGTTCCTTTCAAGAAGCTTCAAGAGCTGAAAAAAAGAATTAAGGTGTGAAATAAAGAAGTGTGTGGCAAGATAGAGGCATCTAGAAACTCTCTTACTGAGCAAATTGAGGAGTGGCATAAAGAGGAAGAAACTAGAATCTTATCCCATGGAGAGAAGGAGGAGAGGTATAAGGCAGTCAAACAACTATGGAAGTTGCATAGGATGGAGGAGGTGTCGTGGAGGCATAAATCTAGAGCGTTGTGGCTAAAGGAAGGAGATAAGAACACTAAATTCTTTCAGACCATGGCCAACACGAGGAAAAGAATTAATCTCATAACCAAGGTTCGTAAAGGCGAAGGCTTCATAGAGATTCCAAAAGAGGTCAAGGAGGAGATAACTAGACATTTTGAAGAGTTGTATATAGGTGAGAGCTTTCTTAGACCTACTTTGGAGGGTGTGTGCTTTCCCTCTATTTCTTCATTCGAGAAGGGTTGGCTGGAGAGACAGCTTGAGGAGGAGGAAATCAGCCAGGCTTTGGATGCTTGTGTGGGGGATAAAGCTTGAGCCCTGATGGTTTTAATTTTACTTTTCTCAGGGTAGCTTGGGGTGTCTTGAAAAAAGATTCTGTGATATGCTTTCAGAATTTTATGAAAGGGGGAGACTTAATGCAGAGATTAACTCAACATTCTCGGTCCTTATTCCTAAAGTTCTGAATCTGGTGGAGCTTTAGGATTTTCGTGCCATTAGCTTGGTGGGGTGTGTTTACAAATTGCTTTCGAAGATTTTAGCCAGTAGATTGAGAACTGTGTTTCCAGGCATCATTAGCTAGTTTCAAGGAGCTTTTGTGAAGGGTAGGCAAATCTTGGATGGCTTGTTGGTGGCCAATGAGTTGATAGATTCAAGAAAACGGTTTAAGAAAGAAGGAGTCATCTTCAAAATTGATTTGGAAAAGGCTTATGACCATGTTGAACGGAGCTTTGTAGATTACATGCTTCAAAGGTTTGGCTTTGCTGAATGATGGAGGAGTTGGATTAAGGAGTGTATTTCAACCACTTCTTTCTTAGTTTTGGTTAATGGATCTCCCGCCCGTCTTTTCAAAGCTTCTAGGGGTCTGAGGCAAGGTGATCCGTTGTCCCCTTTTCTCTTCACTTTGGTAGTAGAAGCTCTGGGTGGCTTGGTAAACAAGGCAAAAGATTTGAATTTGTTGGAGGGTTTTAGTTTTGGACGAGGTGGGGAGGCGGTCTCACATCTTCAGTTTGCCGATGATACTATCTTTTTTCAGTTCAGCTAGGATGGAGGAGATTAATGTTCTAAGGAGGATTCTAAGATGCTTTGAGTTAGTCTCTGGATTGGAGATTAATCTTTCTAAAAGTGTGCTTATAGGGGTGGGTTGCTCTCAAGAAGAGATTATCCCTTTGGCCAATCGCCTCTTATGTAAGGTTGGCAAACTTCCCATTCAGTACCTGGGTCTACCAATTGGGGCGAACACAAGGTCGAAAGCGATCTGGGATCCGGTTGTGGAAGAATTTGAAAGGAAGCTCTCTTCATGGAAAAGAAGATGTCTCTCTATGGGAGGAAGGATTACTTTAATAAAAGCAACAATGTCCAATTTGCCCGTCTACTTTATGTCCATGTTTAGGATGCCGGCCTCAATCAGGGAGAGATTGGAAAGGATTAGAAGAGACTTTCTGTGGGATGGTAGTGGGGAGAAGAAAAGATTACATTTAGTGGGATGGAAGGAGGTGGTTCGTCCAAAATGGGAAGGGGGGTTGGGGTTGGGAAATTTGGAGTTGAAGAATTGGGCTTTACTAGCTAAATGGTGGTGGAGGTTTGGAGAGGAAAATGATGCTTTATGGAGAAGGGTCATTTTGTCCAAATATGGTGAGGATGAGGGGGGTGGGTTCCTAAAAGGGTTTCGAGATCTCGGGTCTCAGGGGTGTGGGGGGATGTGTTAAAAGTGGGGGAGGAGTCTAATGAAAGAGGGGTAGTGTTTAAAAAAGTTGTGGGTTTCAAGGTGGGGGTGGGTAGTAGAGTTGGATTTTGGGTTGATGGGTGGGTGGGGGTGGCTACATTGTGTGTGTTGTTTCCTATGTTGTTTAATTTAGCGTCTAACAAGTTATCCACGGTGAGTGATTGCTATGTTGAGATAGAGAGTGCGTGTGTGTGGGTGGGGGGTGGGGGGGTTCTTTTAGAAGGTCCCTGCGTCTCTCTGAGGAGTCAGATTATGTCTTTGTTGAATATCTTTCTAATGTATTTTTTATGTAGGGAGGAAGCTCATGAACGCATTTGGACTCCTAATCCTTCTCGAAATTTCTTTACTAAGTCTTTCTACAATATGCTTGAGGGTGGATCCTCTATTAGATTCCCTTGCTCACTTGTATGGTCAGGATTGGCGCCGCCTCAGGTGGAGACTCTTTGTTGGTTGGTGGCTAAAGGAAAGGTGTCTACGGCAGATAATATTAGAAGGAGAGGCTTGTCTTTACAAGAGATATTAGATGTGCGCCCTTTATGCGAGAATGGGTTGGAGACAGTGGATCACCTATTCTTGCACTGTGAAGTTTCATCATCTTTGTGGAGAGAATTTGGTCAGAGATGTGGATTAGCTTGGTGTTTGCCAAGCTCTATGATCAGTATGTTTGAAGTTTGGAGATTTTGCCCTTTTTTTGGATGCGGGACAGTACTGTGGAGACTTATCCCTTTCGCTATAGTGTGGTCCATTTGGAAAGAAAGGAATGATAGAATCTTCAAAGGAGTGAAAATGGTCTACAGAGATCTTTTTTCAGTTATTACTTGGAGAATAACAAAGTGGACTTTGGTGAGGGAGGAGTTTACTTATTTCAAAACTGACGATATTCTTCATAATTGGGAGGCTTGTATGCTTTGTTCAGTGCCTCGAATCATGAAGGTGGAAGTTTGGTGTCCTCCCCTGAGGGGCTTTTTGAAGTTTAATTTGGGTGGGGCGGCTAGAGGAAAGCCAGGGCCAGCGGTTGTTGGGGGTGTACTTAGGGACCACAAAGGGGATGTCTTGCTCATGTTCTCTAAGAAAGCATGTATCAAGGAATCAAATGAGACCGAAGTGTGGGCAATTTTAGAAGCTCTTCGATTGTTCTTTTCTTCTTTTCGCGAAAAATTATTAGTGGAGAGTGACTCATCAAATGCTATCTCTTGGATCTCAAGCAATGAGGGTCCTTAGAGGTTCCACTTCCTATTTGTGGAAATCAAGTCCCTATTTTCTCAAGGTTATGTCGAGTTTAGACATGTTAGAAGGTCGGCAAATGCAATGCCAGACTCTCTAGTGAAACAAAGGGTAGATAGGGTTATTCCCTTGATTGCTTACGCCATGTGATTGTCTTTCTTTGTTCTTTGGGTATAAGGCTCTTATACCTGTTGTTGGTGGTGTATTGTTTTTTTTTTTTTTTTTGTTTGCCTTATTTTTATTATAATGTTTCAATTACCGTTCATAAAAAAAAAAAAAATCTTCTTTCTCTTAACATGACAATGAAGTTCAACTTAATCGTTTCCTCCATCTGAAAGTAGATTGGAAGTATCGCTTTTTCTGGTGTTTGCATTTAGCTTGGATGTGTGATCGGACCATTAGACACGTCACTTGTTGTCTCGGTACCAATGGGTCACGATCTTTAACTATCCATCATTGATCCCCAAAGATGAAGTCAATGTGGGGGACTTCAACGATTAGGTCTTCTTTTGACGCCTCTTGATCAAAGTCTTTAATGTGCACTTGTCTTTGTTCTTTCTCAATCTTTTGTGGCTCTTGAATAACACTGCCGAGATCAATATTGTCTGTAGAGAAAAATATGACATCCTCGTCTTCTAGTTCTTTCGAATTTTCCCTGAAATTTGCTTTGCCTTGACCTTGCTCATCTATTGCATTCTTGATGTCTGCTGACATGACTTGTATTTGATGCATGCCCTAGTGTTAGGGCTTGAGGGGAAGTGCCAAGAATGTTTGCTGACATGACTGTGGTATCTGATGCATGCCCTAGTGTTAGGGCTTGCGGGGAAGTGCCAAAGCACAATAACGCTGTCGAAGCATGTGTCTGCAGAAAAACCAATTCTATTAATCAACTCTTTGAATATTCCATGTCCATATAAATAAGAAAACAAATCTTATAGACTAAGAAACCTAAACAAACTAGGAAACTAAGCAAACTAGAATCCTATCTTAATTACCACTAATTAAAATAAAACTAATAACTAATAACAAGTAATTAAATATAATAGGAAAATCCCTAAACTATATTGGGCCCTGCCGCTACACATGGCCTTTGAGGTCTATCCTGCATCATTCTCCTTGGTTTGGAAAGAACTCGATCTTGAGTTCAGTAAATGTTCGCTTGGGTTGAAGATCAATTGGACGAGCCTCTGATCCGTTGGTTGAATTGTAGCTTCTATGTACAACATGAAATTTGTATGCGATCGTTTCCTCTATTTTGAAATAGGCGTGGCACATTGCTTTTGTTGATGGTCGGATTTTGTGTGGACATGTGATTGAAATTATAACTTCCAAAACTAAAATTGTAAAATCTGCACTATCAAATTGCAATCTCTGACTACCCATCATTCATCTCCAAAGATGAAGTCAATACGAGGAATGACAATGGATAGATTTTCTTGTGAAAGCACTCGACCAGTGTTTTATGTCCACTTTTCCTTCCCATTCCTTTACATCTTCCATCTTTTCATCGATGTTATCTTCTTGTTTAAAGGTGGTTGTATCAAATTTTACCTTGAAATTTTATATTTCTTGACATTCACCTCAATAATTATCCCCATGATGATCATTTTCTAAACTAATAGGTTTGATTGCCATCATTGTAAGAGTTGCTGGGAGTTGATTGACTGCAGTGGACAATTGGGCAACGGCTCCGGTCAATTTCGTAATGGTTGCAGGAAATTTCTCAATGAAAAATATCTCGTGGTGCAATCATGACTGTTATTTCTTCTTTTTCCGCTTTCTTTGGTTTAGTTGAAGGAGTGGATGTAGACGAAGATGAGGTTGTCGATTGCATTGGACAGAGAATAATCTGTTGTCATTTTTACAGGAAGGAAAATGTATTCTCTATCATGGTGTACTTCCCAATTAAAAAGCCATGGTCGTCCAAAAGGAATGAGCGATATTTAAGTGGATCACATCACACCAAATCTTGTCCTCATAATTGGCAATCTTAAAGGATACCAAACATCTGTGAGTCACAGGGATGACGGAACCATTAGACCATGTGACTTGGTAGGATTTAGGTAGCTTCTTAGTTGGCCAATGAAGCTTGTCAATAACCTCTTATGCAACAAAGTTTATCGCTCTACCATTGTTGACGCAATTGATGTAATCTTTATCAATCATAAAATACCGCAAGTGCACGGCTGCCTAGACGAGTCAGTGGCAAGAACGGGTTGAACCCACATGGAGCTAATTAAAAAAAAAAAACTTTAGATTAAGGAAACTAACTAATTATCAATTAAGGAAAGTTTCTAAAAATAAAACCAAGCAACTAATTTAGAAAGATGAAAATTACCAATTAATGAAAGTGATTAGAGCATAGGAATCCAATAAGCATCCACCAATTACTTATCGAGTAATCCTAACTTGTTCCAATTTTAACTTCAAACCAAAGACAAATCAATGTTTTTGACTTGGAAAATCTAATTTAAAAAATCCTTTTTTATTTATAAAATCCAAAATCCAAGACTTTACCTCATAAAAGAGTAAAAGCAATCTAAACACTACCCATCAAAAGTAAGCATAAACCATAAAAAAGATCTAAAGTCCAAGCATAGCCTATCAAACCTAAGCATGGACAGTCAAAAATCAAATTTTATTTTCAGAAATTAAGAATAGAGGTTTGCCTAGGGCACGAAGACAAGTCTATTAATCATTAAGCACATAAACATGGAACTAAGTAAGAATTACTAAACAAATAAAAAGCAATCACTTATCTTCATCTATAGCCCCAATCAAGAACTTAGCCTGCCATTGCAAATAATACTTCTTGATTTGTCATTAAAGATTGCATCGTTACAACTTCTCCTTCAAGTACTTGCTTGGACAAGGCCCAAAGCTACCCAAAATAAAAAAATATGGAGAACTAGAACTAGAAGAGAGAGAGAGAGAGAGAGAGAGAGAGAGAGAGAGAGAGAGAGAGAGAGAGAGAGAGGCTGGGCCACTTTTTGAAGAAGAATAGGCGTGGAGTTCTAGCCCCATTGATGCTCCTTTTATACTTTTTGGCCTCTTGGTTTGCAAGGAGTTATTTCCTTCTATGACTTGATTCGTGACTTAGCTTCCAAGCAAGATCTCCTTCTTTAATTAGCAACAATTTGAATTGGAGAGGATTTGTTACTAAGTGTGGCCTCTTGGGCTCCAAGTCTTACCAAATTGAACTCCTTAAAGATCTCTCATGTTGCCAATTTTGAAGACTTTTTGCAAATACCCGTATAGAATTATAACAGCCAACTTCCCGAGGTCACATCTCCTTCAATATAGCTCCAATTTATGCGATCTTTAGCTCCACGGATATCTACTCGAAAAGAGCTTTCCAATGGTGGGTAGAATGCGCTGATCTGACACTTGGGTTGAAAGTTATGGCCATTTCAATTTTCTGCCCCTGAAAAATCCAAGAATAATTGTACAATTAAAGGAATTTCTTTGTTTGGCATGCAATGGGGTGTGTGGGACCCATGTTGGACGTCCAAAGCATGCTTGGACTCTTTCCTTGCTTGCTTATTTGCTTCTCTTCCTATATTTGGTATGCTTCCTTACTTGCAACTTTGACTAGTCCGCCCCTTGCAAACTTTCTAATTTTCTCTCTTTCTTGATTTTGGTTTCCAAATTTAGCAAGTCAACACCATCTTTCCAATTCTGAGTTTCTTCTTTCTTCTTTGAGAATTTCCAAGCTTTCCAACTCCACCAAGATGTCAAGATATGTGGGCCCACCATGAATGGTGTCCCGCCTTTGATCTCTCTCAAATTTCACCAATGCGGGTCCCACTCTTGATTTCTCTTATACAAATAAAATTAAATGGTCTCAATAATAATCAAGTCTGAGGAATTTGGATATACTATGCATGGACCCTACATGCCTACTTAATGCAGAAAAAATACCTAACTTTCCAAAAAATCACACATGGTGCTGGATATAGCAGGTTTGCATTAGTGAAGCCAAAAAACTGATTTTGGGGGTGATGAATGAGATAAAAACTCTAATTTCACAAAAGTCATGCAATGTAATGAAATTTGACCAAATTTGACCATATTTCCAAAAATAGCCCCAAATGCATGAAATCATGAAATTCTATGAAATTTAATGCAAATTACCCTAATTAAGTTCACAAAGTCACATAAAATGATGAATGAAAGCTACAATTCTGTGGACTCATCACTTATCGGCAACATTGGTAAAGGGAAGAATAACCACTGGGTTGTTCTCCAGGCCAAAGGCTTAGGAATAGGGATCCATAAGGATAGGGTTGTTCTCACACCACAAATACATGATCGAGAGATAAAAACTCAACTGAATAAGGGAGAATTTTTATTAATTACTGAACTTGTCCCTAATGAGGGATTACAATCATTTATGTAGACTCATACCCTAATTCTCTTTTGGAAAAAATTCTAATTAAAATAAACACTAAATCAAATAAGATAAGACTTTCTAATTAATCTCATAACTATCCCTAAAATTTAGCTACTACTAGAAATAGGGAAAGTCTTGCATGATTTGAAGATTCTCTTTATGGACTTTAGTGGGCTTGGGCCCAGTGGCTGGCTGATCATGGATCTGGGCTGCATCAATTGTAAATCACCAAATTAGCTAACCAGTCTTCACATTGTAACTGTGTTTGAGATTTTATAGTCTATCTCCACACTTTTTCATTCTCATTTGTGGTGAGAAGCGGTGTATGGGCTGGTTTGGTTGGAGGGTTTTGGGCTTAACAGGTTCGTGGTGAAGAGATTTGACAGACCGGCAGTGGATTGGGTGTGGCGATCAGGGTTTCAGATGTTTCAGGAATAGTGGGTATGGTTGGGTTTGGTAGGGGCGGAATGGGACGACAGCAATGGGATTAGAGTTTGAAGATGGTTTGGTTGATATGGCTTGGATTGAAGGTGGTTTTTTTTTTTTTTTTTTTTTTTTTAATAATTTATGGGTTGAGGGCACATGGGGTGATGGCTTTGGCAGGATGGATTTTGCTTTTTTTTTTTTTGATCTTGAGTGAGGAAATCAATGGAATGGATGGAAGATGTTGATGATGATGAATAGAATGGAAACATGGATACATGATTACCTGATTGGGATCTTTGTCTTTGATACCAATTGATGCAACCCTGGATCCAAGAATGAGAAAATAGACCAATTCCGTGAAGGTTTGGTTGAATCCATGAAGGATTCAATGATAGAGACCAAGTTCCATAGGAGATTTGGCTGAATCCCGAAGGGATTCAACTCAGAATATTCTCAACCTAGAGAAAAACTCACAACCATAGAAAAAACCCATAATAATTCTTTAATTGAAGAATGAAGGCTATCCGTCCCAGTAAAAGGGATTACATATATATAGTAAGGTTTGGGACATCCCCTTTCCTAATCGGATTCTACTTTCCTAAACAGTTAAGGAACTGAATTACTAAACATGCTTAACAACCCAAATTAAATAAAACTCCTAATTTTACATATTTCTAAATAAATCAACTCTTAAAATAATATTCCTAATTAAATGAATGTCCCGTTGGGCCTATGGACTCGACCCAATGGGTTGCCCGACCCATGGTCTGGTCTGCATCAAAGAGTTATCATTAATGACTCCTTTTTGTTCATGGGGTCATCCATGTATTTTTGTCCATACAAACAGTAGACATCTTTGCATAGGTTTTTCTTTTTCTGTTGTCCATTTTTTCATTTTACATAATCAAATTACTATTACTGATAATCAAATACGTACTGTGATTTTGTGAATCTGCAGATGTCCAGGTTTCTTTTAATTCGAAGAGCAAAAATGGTTATGATGGTGCACTAGGTAGTGATTTTGTGTCATCTTCTAGTGATGCTTTGAGAGCCGACGATCACCATGGAGGTCTGTTTTTACGTACAAACTGGCAAGTGCAAGGGTACCTAAGGGAGCAGGCTGATTTGATTGAGAAGTAAGCGACATGGTGATATCCAACTTAGATATTTCTAAGCTTCTACATGCATCGAAAATATTGTTTTCCATGCTTCCACATG
Organism: Umbellularia californica; assembly: GCA_028538565.1. NCBI lineage: Eukaryota > Viridiplantae > Streptophyta > Magnoliopsida > Laurales > Lauraceae > Umbellularia > Umbellularia californica. The sequence continues at coordinate 27,895,518 of JAPQWN010000012.1, read as the reverse complement.
TGACCAAGGTGGCATATGTGTGCTAAATGGAGCAGTCCATAGGCTAGTTTGGCAACTCTACTAATAGAGTCAAGTGAAGTAAAGTTGATTTTGAAGAAAGAATAAAATATAAGTGGGTTATGATGGTATCTTGTTTTTAGTTTTTTGTTATGGAATCTTTTTGACTTTTTGTAGGGGAAAGTGGAGTTTTTTTTTTGTATTTTAGTGGATAAAGGTGGTTGCCTTTTGACTTTTTTTAAAAAGATGGAGGGAGTTTTGAATTAAAATGCTTTTGATGTGACGTCTTATCTGAAAAATGGAGGCTTTACTTGACTTTTACTATGCTAGTAAAGTGCCAAACTAGCCCAAGGGAGAGACAAAGAGTAACTCCCGATGGAAATATTGCCCAGATTGAATATCTATGTAGAAAATATAGCCAACTGTTTACATTCAACGTGTGCCTCTTGTTGACAGGCCAGCCTGATTTTTTGGCCAAGCGATCTACATGGAGGGCCCACATGATTCATTGTACATGTGGCCGCATGGAAATGGGCAGAAGTGTTATTGTCAGAATCCTGCGATTAGAATCCTGAATCCTTTGATTCATATCGAATCCTAAGGAAAATGATTCGCGTCTATACAATAAATCCTGCTTATAAGTAAATCTTAGGGTTTATGTGTGAATCTTACGATTAGATACTTGTTATATAATAAGAAAAATACAAAATCCTACAATTTGTGATATGATTCATGATACGATTCGATTCATACCATCAAACCATTTGTGTACAATTTTGATATTCATTAACAAAAGGCAGAAGTGTCATACTTGATAGTTGATACTAGTATTCTCTATGGAGCTGATTTTGTATTGTATGAATGATATATTCTTTCTGGCAGGCATGCCATCTCATTTCCTATGATCGCTTTTGAAGCTATCCTAACACAGCTTCATAAGCTAGCTCCAGAACTGCATCGTGTAAGTTATATGCTTTGATATTTTAGTGAAATTATTTATTTACGTCTTTTTTATTTTTGTTCAAAAAGGTCATCAAGATCATAGTTGGTTCCACTATCAAGATGATACTTATTTTTATTCTTTCTATGTTTGTGCTTTGATTTCCTTGTAGGTCCACTACCTGCGATACTTGAATAGTCTTTACCATGAAGATTATTTTGCTGCTTTGGAAAATCTTCATTGCTATTTTGATTTCAGGTAAATATTAAGAGGACTTGAATATTTATTCACTTGGACATTTCTAGTTGTAATTTTAATGTATCGAGAGGCTAGATCCATGGCAGTAAAAGCCTAGGAGACTGCTTGAATCTCCACTATGCCATAGAGGGTTTTTGTTCCTGACTCCTGAGTCCATGGTTAAAAAAAACCGGGCTCGGGACCCGACTAGGCCATGGCCGAGTCAGGTCCAGTCCACTGGAATGCCCAGAAAAAAAAAAAAATAGAGACAGTTGTGTGGTTCAAAAAAAAGAGAAACAAAGGTGGGTTGGATGGGCTAAGGCTGTGAGTGTAGTGAAAAGAAGAAAAGTGTACCAGGCACCTGCAAGAACCATCAGCAAGCAGCCAGCAGCAGCAACAGCACTGCAACAGCAGCCCTCACAAGTCACAGCAACACTGCAACAGCAGCCCTCACAAGTAACAACAACACTGCAAGTCTGCAACACTGCAACAGTAGCAACAGTGATGTTTTATTTTTTCTTTTAATTTTTTTTTGGGGAGAAGACAGCAACAGTGACCTTACAGCAGCAATAGAAGTCCGAAGTACAGAACAAACCCACCCAGTGCTGGCCAGCTGTACAGAATTTTTTTTTCTTTTTTTTTTTTTTAATTTCTGTCCAGTCTTGTCCTTTCCTCTTGTCCCCCCCCTTTTTTTTTTCTTTTTTCTTACCGAGTTGACTCGTGACTCGGGCGAGTCCCACTCATTTGAGTCCGAGTCTGACTTGGACGATTTTTTAAACCATGCCTGAGTCATTTGGGTATTTTTATTTTTTATTTTTTATCAGTGGTAAATGGTAATAGACTGAAAGCTGTTGCTTTTTTTTTTATTTGTTCAGTTTAATTTTCTTTCTCTATGCATGGGGGACCCATGTGTATGAGCTCAAAGGATTCTATTGAGGGTTTAATTTTATTAGTTGCAACTTGGAAGAGGCCTATATGTTGCACACCTCTCTCTCATGTTCCCCCTTTCTCTTTACTCCCTTTCTTTGTTTTCTTGTTTCTATACTCTATTGTGTGCATCTGCTTTTTTAAGTTATGCTAGCTCCCAAAAGTCGTGATTAATCCTTCTGTTTAGGGCTGTAAATGGCTCCAAGAAACCTGAGCAGGCCCAGCCCAATTGTGAACATTTGGGCCCAGAATGGGTCTTGAACAGAAACAGATTGCCCGATTGCAGCTTGCCTGTATAATTTGGGGCCTTAGCTTGATCAAAGCCTGGTCAATTTAACACAATTGGCCATGATCTTGACTTTGGTCCAAAAAAGTGTACCGATAAAATTTAAATTGGCACTGAGAGAACAGCGTATCCTTATAATTACCTTATGCAGCTTTGTTTAACCTGGCACAACTCCTGGATCTCACTCTTAAAATAACACTGAGATAGCAGATATAAGGGAAGTTATTACTTATTCCATCTAGTTTCTTTTGGACGATGTGATAACTGCCCCTCAATACTCCTAAACCTTTCTTGCAACCCCAAACAACAATCCTCATGTGAGTGTCGACATATCTAATCCCATGTTTCCAAATCCACAGAAATTCGATGATGCCCAAATAATAATAACAATAAAAGCTAATAATGATAAAGTGATCAGTTCTCAGACAGCTCAGTTTTCTTTTGTATTTATATTGATTCAAGTCTCACAGTTTACGGCAAATAAAAATGTGATGGCTTCTGCTCTATTAGTTCCTGTTTGTTCGTTGGCCATTCTAAATCTTCTGTCTCAAACAGCATCGTAATTGCCTTATTCATGATTTGGATTTTTTTGTTCATTAACATGTATTCTTCTGATGCAGTACATGGGCCCATCCAAACCTACGCTCACCAAATCATATTCATTTTTGAAGTCAATACAAACCTACACTTAACAAATCATATTCATTTTTGAAGTCACATCTACATCTTCTGACCAAGAGTATTGCTTTTGTTGAATTGTTTCAATATTTTCTGATGTAATATCTTTCTTGTCCAAAATGTTCAGCCTTTGTTTAAAAAAAATCTATATTTCATAAGAACTGAAGGATTTTAATAGAGTACTTCTGTTCTTAAAGTGCAGGGATGGAGGGAACTGACACTGGTTCATCTTCTTCACCCTTCACTCCTGCAGGAAGGTATCAGACTGCTTTGTTGTGCTTGGGCATCATGCATAGTCATTTTGGGCATTTTAAGCAAGCTTTAGAGGTAACTAAGCCTAGAATCTTTTCAAGATGGGTTCTCTGGTTTTCCTTTGTTTTTGGTTTATTAAGTTTTGTCCCTCACCACTCACCACTAATTTTCATTTATGTTGATCAGGCTCTAACTGTAGCAGTTCAGGCTTCTCAACAGGTAATGTTTCTAGTGTTGGTTTGTCTCACTGAAAAATTGACATTCTTGCATGAATGCATGTGCGCTCATAGTTCATTACAATGAAGCTGCATTAAGCTCCTTTGTGTTTGATAGCTGAGCAAGCCTTTCCTGCTTTTCAAGACATTTGGAATCTTGTAAGAGTAGAGTTCTGAAAAACAGCAAACAATTTTCTGCTCTCCTAAAATGATAAGGGACAAAAAGCAAATCTAAACTCTTAGATATACTGTGATGATCTTTCGAATTCAAAAAGTGCTGATTTTGTTTATCCTTTGGGTGCATTGGCATGTACTGAAGTCACAGGTGGTTCAGGTATTTTGATAGAGTATATTTGGGATGGCATGGGAATTGGATATCACATTTAGTGACATTGTATGGCCAGAAATTTTTTTGCTTGCTTCAAACCAATGTTAGCATGTGCAGGTTGGTAACAGTTTATTCATAGAAAAACCAGTTCCACCCAATATGGCTTTCAAGTCCTTTTCCTTCTGGTTATAAATTTTTTTTTTTTTTCCTTTTCCTTCTGAAACTTTTAACAGATATTGACAGAAGAAACTAACTGCCATTACTCAAAAAAACTCAGGCCCCTTGTACTTTGAGGTGGACTGTATAGACTAGTGCCTGACCTTTTAAGTTAGCTAAGGCAAAAACCCTATTAAATGTTTAATCTTTTACAAAACTCTTTATTTCCTTTTTTTTTCTTCTTCTTCTTTTTGGATGGTTTCTTTCTTTATTTTTTATTTCTCTGTAGCATTATTTTTCCTGCTTAAATGGCTTTATGCGAAAATTCTGGACCTTTCCATTTTAGTGGTAGGTTCTGACCTTTGTTTCCAATGTGCAGAATAATGATGATAATTGTCTTGCATACACCTTGGCAGCTATCTGTGACCTCTTGTCTGAAATAGGTGTCCCAAGCAGAAATGGAATGATTGGTTCATCGCATACTGCACCCAGTACTGGCTTAGGAACTTCTTTGTCTACGCAGCAACAATTACTTGTTCTCTTGCAGAGATCTCTGAAGAGAGCAGAAAGTTTGAAGCTAACTCGTCTGGTGGCCTTCAATCATCTTGCATTGGCGAAATTTAGTCTTAAGGTGACTTTTCGTTGTTTGAAACACAATTGCCGACTGTTATATCATATCGATCTGATCATCTTCCTTGGCTTTTCTCTTTTTTATTTTTAGAAAAGTAAAATTAAAAATTTCTGTCTTAATTGCTTTTACGGTGTTTAAGATGTAAGATGAAATCATATGATATGATGGAAATAAACATACTTCTGATGGGGTTTAAGGTTTTAAACCATTACCACCAAGAAAGGGCAATGGTCGTAGTCATGTTTAGAGTAGAACCAAGGTTAATGTGGTTTCTCATTGATGGATTTTAATCTATGATGCCCGGATACGGACACGGGTACGGATACGGGACACGGGAATGAGCGTCCGATACTTCAACTTCAAAATTTTAGGATACGGATACGGGTACGGCATTTTTAGAAATATCTAAATATAAATATTTAATTGGGATTTTAGTTTAAATGAAATATATATATTTTTTGTTGGAGCTGTCAATCTCTTTATTTTGCTGCTGTTTTTTTTTATTTATTATTATTATAGCTGGGCTGAGCTTGACTCAATTTGAAGCCCACAAGATGGGCCCTCACTTGAAATTGGAGTGGGTAATACATGGGCCTTGGCTCACTTTTAAATAAGAGTGGGAGACACAGTTTTACATAGTAATGGAAGACACTTTAAAGACCCATGTGACTCCCACGTGACAGAGAGATGAGATGAGAGGTAAGATGAAAAAAAAAGCAAGTCTCTTTTCTTGTTTCTCTTTTCTCTTTTCTCTCTGCCCTAATGATAAGAGAGACGGCTGATGAGTGGAGAGAGAAGACAGTAGCAGCCGGCAACGACGATGGTGGAGACGGCGACGACGATGATGCTGTGGCGACATCGGTGCAGGTACGCCCCTTTTTTTTTTTTCCCCTGTTCCTTTTCTCCTCTCTGGCTTTTTTTTTTTTTTTTTTCTCCTATTCCTCTTCTCTTCTCTGTTTTTTTTCTCTTCTTCTCTGTGTCTGGGTGGTGGAGGTGAAGGGGAAGGGGTTCGGCAGAAAGGGGGTGGGGTTGTGGGTGATTTTTGTTATTTTCGATTTTTTTTTTATAAAATACAACCAGCCGTATCCCTATTTTTTTTGCACCGTATCCCTACTGTATCTTGCGGTATCCCGTACCCGTATCCGTATCGTAATGTGTCTGCACAGGTACCATGGGTGAGTTGCCGTATCTGGGTATCTTAGATTTTAATGTCTCCCTTAGATTCAGTCCCTAGAGTCTATCACATGTAAGGTTTTTCCTTTCGTTTCACACCACTCTGGATCATCTGCCTACACGCAATGTGGATTGGCTTTGATACCATGTGAATTTCAACTACAAGAATACCTTAGCAGTAGCACAAATGGGAAAAAAAAGACAAATTAAAGATTGAGTTGTGTGCCCTTAACTAAAGGAGACCACCTCTAAATGTATTGAAGAATGAGGAATTGACTCCTTTTGGGGATTGCGATCACACTTATAATCACAATACAATCATAAAGATATCTCAAGTATGGTATAATTATCCGTATTTTACAACATTCCCTATTGCATCTTGAAAACACTAAACGCATTGAAGTTGACTGCCACTCAATCAGAGAAGTTGAATGCAAAACAATGAGTTTCCATGTGTATCTATGTGACGGCCCCCATCCTAGGGCGCTAGATTATGAAATTAATGGGGTTATTATTACATTTCATTTCCCCCAAGATCCGCGTGCGAGAAAGAGAAACTCCCATCACAAACAAGAACAATTTGCCGAAGCTTACGCGGCCTTGCGACCCGAAGCCCGTGGCCCTCGGATTCTGTGTTGCAACCCAATGCCGAACATGAGCATACCCAATGCTTAACATGAGCATACAAAAATATCATGTATTCTCAGACTGGAAATTCATAAACCATAATATGCAGAGCAAGACAAGGAACATGATATTTATTACCCAAATGTTAAGGTTACAATATAAAAAGTGCATTAATTACAACCGATAAATAAAGGCCAACAAAGGCCGGTACAACTGAAGTACGTTGAACATATAAAACAACCCTAATGTTACGGTCACTCGATGCAACACCCGATGCCTAATTGACACCGTCATCACAACTCTCACCTAAGCACTACGGCTCCATAGCTGCCTCCGAGAGCACTTCTTACAAGCCAAGGTAGAACCTACAGCACCAAGGTTAGCGGGGTCAGGTACGACGACCCAAAAGGTGTTAAAAATGGCAAACCACATGTAGCTATACCCTCTCCAACATACAAGGTGAAAGGAGCAAGATAACACGACACACCTCGAGGGCGATGTAAGCACAATCACACACACTAACACACACACACACATATATATATATAAAATATAATATAATATAACTAGATTACTAAGCTCACAAGGAGGTTGCCAAACAAAACACCGGCCATGGTTCTGGGCAAGCCTGCAAAGACCAATCTGCAGATGGTAAATCACAGTTTAAAGGACATCCAAAACGGTTGATCAGGCCGAAGAGGAACTCCAAGCGCTTGGTGGTGCCGACTTGAGAATTCAAGACAAGGGGAAGGGGGTCCCGGTCTGTTCCATATTTTATCACTCAAGCTCAATGCGGAGTTCAAGGTACCATTGAGTGACTGAAAGTGCCTTAAGGGTTCGAGAATTACCTGTATGCTCAATCCATTAAGGGGATTCATCGCCCAATGGACCCTCGAACTCTACAAGGGTTCCAAGTCCATGGTATTTCTCACATACTCAAGTCCCTCCCGGTTTGGCAACTCTACTAATAGAGTCAAGTGAAGTAAAGTTTCTTGTGAAGAAAGAATAAAATATAAGTAGGTTATGATGGTATTTTATTTTTAGTTGTTTGTTATGGAATCTTTTTGACTTTTTGTATGAGAAAGTGAAGTTTTTTTGTATTTTAGTGTATAAAGGTGGTCGCTTTTTGACTTTTTTTGAAAAAGATGGAGGGAGTTTTGAATTAAAGTGCTTTTGATGTAACATCTTGTTTGAAAAATGGAGGCCTTGACTTTTACTACGCTAATAGAGTGCCAAACTAGCCCTCATCAAGGTCTCAACTCTCAAGAACATGCAAGTATAAGCAAGATGAGGGGGCTAGTCCAGAACAAGCGAGAACACACCGAGCATACTTAATAAGATGAGTAGCCCTTACATAATCAACAACTGGGTTAAACCATAGTTGTCAATTCCGTTCTGATCACTGTTCCAGTTTGCCCTTGCAGTGGAACATTCCGGCGTTTCGGTCAGTTCCGATATTCTGTTCTGGATATGGAGCACTTAAAAAATAAAAAATATAAAAAAAGGTAATTAAGAAAAAAAGGAAAAAAATTTGGCATGGAAAGAGGCAGCATTTAAAATTCATTATGTCATTATGTAACATTAGAAAAGTAAAAACGAAATTAAAGGGATTCGGTTGTTGGTAGAGAGAGATAACATCGTTGAAAAATATGAAAAGGTAAACAATGGTGACTTGAAAAGTTGTTAATAACAAAAACATGAAGAAAAGACAAAAAGTAATATAAAAAAAATGTAAATTGATGGAAAGATGGGAGACAACTGCATGTACTGCTTGGTTTATTAAAGGAAAGGAAAAGGTCATCCAGAAAAGAGAGGAGAGACTTGAGAGACGATCATTCAAGGAAAGGAAAATACATAGAATTGAAAGAGCAGAGAGAGAAATGGAGAGGTTAGGGAGAGAAAATGAGAAAGAAGAGGAAGAGAAGGAGAGAGGAGAACGAGGGGTTTCGCAATTTCACTTGGAGGCGTCTAATGAAAAAAAAAACCCCGTACCTGCATTGCTCGCTTGAAGGTCTTACTGTACCTTCACCGCTCGCCTTGAGGTCTTAGTGCTGCTCGACTGGTGGAGGTACTCAACTGTTTTTTTTTTTTTTTTTTTTTGCTTCAATAGCAGCCTGCTTTTCCTCTGTCTCTGTTTTTTTTTTTAGTGTTCTCCTCTTCCTCCTCTCTGTCTCTGTTTTTTTTTTTTTTTCCTCTTGCTGCTGCTGCTCTGCTAGGAGAGTGGATCTGTTCGGAAATAGTCTGTTTTGGCAGATCCAGCCAGAACTGGCCGAAATTTTTACTGGAAAACTAATGGGTGCTGTTCTGTTCCGCCACATGCTAAATCCGGTACGCTTTGGTCGGAATTGGTTGGAATGGAACGGAAGTGACAACTATGGGTTAAACGGACCCCAGGGAAACCAGATGGGCAACGGGCATAAAGATTGAACTTACTGGCAAGACCAACGAAAAAGGCTAATTTGGAGACTGAACAACACCTCGGGTCTCTAGAAAGCCGGGCATCATTCCGACGGGGAATGGCTCTGCCTGAAATGGGTAAGGAAAAGGGGCGGATTTGGGCGTTTGGGAGGGGGTAGGGCAACTAAATGGTCGCATCGCATCCCAAAACGCCACAACTGTGGATCCTATCTCACAGGGGCAAGCAGGGCAGGTCGCTAAAACCCCATGTGCGAGTGACAAGTCCCATGTGTTGAGTGAAGGTCGGGTACAAAAGGTGTACGGAGGAATCATGCAATTTTGAGAAAGCATGTATGCAAAACGATGAGTTATGGGTTAGACAAGATGGATTAGTATATCAGTTAGGATTCCATTACAAAATGCTAAACCTAATGTATGGGCTGCCATTCACATTTCAGAGTAGTGAGATTTGGCATTGCGCACACTAAGGGTCTAGTTGCCTGTTAATTGTTTTCTTAGTGCTGTAGTGTTATGTCCAGCTTCCCAAAACCCTAATTATGTGCATATTCAAGTCTTTAGTACGCCTACATGCCTCCGGACAACCCACCGGGGTGGGACCAAGCTCAAAGAACATCCCCGGAGCCAACAATTCATTTTGGTCATGTATGGTTCATGGGTTCCAAAACTAGCCCCTAATGTTCGTGGTTCCCACCAAGGAACCGGCTTCGTGTGCATAATTCTTAGGTTTAAAGGGGACTAAAATCACCTAAAAATATTTAGAAAAAGACTAGGGGTCATTTGGAGTTGAACCGGGGTCGATACGGACCAAGAAAAGCCAAAACAGGGGATTCTGGGGTGGCCTGTGGGGCACTTCCAGAAGCCCCCTATAACCCACTGCCGCGGTCTCACGGCTAGCTGTGGGTGGCAGTGGGCTACATAGGGGTCGCGCCTTGGGGGATTTTGGGGCAGTCTTTTGGCCATCCAAAAGCCATCAATTTGACATTAATTAACCACCATAAAACACATCTAAACACCAATAAACCACAGGTTAACAAATCATTCAAAAACACCACATATGCATGCATGTCAAAATTCTCAATTTAAACACTTGCCTCAAGTCCAAAGCTCTCCCAAAACACTCTTAAAACCCCTGCCGAAAAACCTAAAACCAAAAATGCTCAAAAATACACTAGAAAATAGCCCAAAATTGGAAAACTAGCATGGAGATGGAATTAGCTTTTGCATGTTGGAATTCATGGCTCATCTATGGTCCAAATCAACATATCAAAAGATGAGAGCAAGATTCTTACTCTAGGTAGCCCTAAAGAGCTCCTTTTGGCTGTTAAAGAGGCTGTTGGTGGAGAGAATGCGTGAAAATGGCGTAGAATGTAAGCTCATGATGCTTAGAATTGAATGGCGGTGATGAATCTTCAATTTGGTGGGGATCTCTCTTGGTTTTTGAGGGAGAAAGCAAGAAGAAGAAGGGAAAAAAGCTCCAGGTTGCAGAGAATTCTGAAATGGAAATGGGGAAGAGAAGTAGCTGATTTGGGGCCCACCACTAGTAGAATTTGATGGGCTTAAAACTCAGCTTTCTGTGCCTCCGATGGACTCGACGAAGAAGAGAGAGATGTTCCAAATTAAATCTAGTTTCTAAAAAGTATAAATTTGACATGGTTTGGGGACATTGAAATTTGGGCTCAAATTTCAAATGAAAAGACTTATTTGCCCTCAATGATGAAATAAGGGTTTTTGGGGATTCGAATGGATACGGAGTGAACATGAAAGTTGTTGGAAATAATATTCTCTATCAAATGGGCTCAAGAACTGAATTTCCCAGAAATTGCGAATAGCCCCCCGCACTTTCCCGAAAATACAAATAGGACCCTAAAGGTCTCAAATTGGGTTCAATGGCTCTCAAAACTTCCCAAAGCTATTGAAAATCTATTCTAACCCTCAAAGAAAGATAATTAGCTTCTAAGCCCACTTATTGAACTAACCACAAACTTAATTAGTACCAATCCCAAGAATTAGGGTTTGGGGTCTTACAATCTCCGATCTACATCATGCAGACATCTTGTGAAGGCAATGACTCATGATCAGTGTAAGTTCTTGATTAGCATATTGGTGTTGTTTGATCCATCAGCATGCATTTGAGGGGAAGTGTGAAATAGTATCATTCGGAGTATGATACATAGAGAAGAGCTAAGCCAAAAAATATACTTCTGTGATTGAACCGGTGTTGAGAAATTTGTTTCGGATGCTGTAATTGTTAGGCCACCAGAGTGAAATATTTCGGTCGATTTGGAATTTCGGCGATACTTTTTGAAATTACATTTTGGAAGAATATAAATGTACATATGTAGACCTGTAAATAAATATTTCATATTTATTTGAATTAAATTTGGCTGGGGCCCATGTAATTATTAGTGGAACATTTAATTTATCTTAATTCAAGGCTGAAATACGGCCGGGGCCATGTAATTACTAGTGGATATTTAATTTATTTCAATTTAGGGCTCAAATATGGGCCCATTTATTTTTTATGTTGATTTTAGAATGGCTTGGATTTTTAAATGAGATGGGCCCCACCGTGATTTCGCTTTGAATGTAACATAAGAGGAATAGTATAAAGGGTGAAAGGGGCATTCAAAGTCTTGAACCTTCTAGCATGCACCCTTTTGCCCCAATTTCTGTACAACAAAGGCTCCGGAGAAGCAATGAAAAAGGTCTTCTTCCGTGGAGTTTGGCGAGCAGCGACAAAGGTCTTCCTTTGTGGAGTTTGAGTAGCGGCGATCACCCCGCCCCCCTTTGCTCCCTTTTTTTTTTTTTTTTAACTTCTTTGACTTCTTCCTCCTTTCATTTCCTTTCAGTCTAAGAGATCTGATTAAACTCTTTTTTCTTTTTAATAAAAATATCTGGCCGAACTAGACCTGATTGGACAAAATCTTATCTTTTGGATTGAAACCAATGATTTCTTCCTAATAGGTCCGAATTTCTAAATGAAATCTTATTTGGGGGCTTGTTTGTTTGTTGTTGGGGGCGGGGTTGAGCAGTTTGGTTCAGTAACTGAATTAATATATTTTGGAAATTTCAGCCGAACCAAAACAAACTTCATTACACTGGATTGAACTGCAGCCGTGGCATGTTTGTGCAGTAGAAATTTTAGTGACTACATCTTGACAAAAGCTTTATGTTCTCATACAGAATAGTCAATGGCTATTTATAGAGTGCATCCAAGATTAATAAACCTAATCATATCATAATAGGAAACCCTGATCACATCATACCACTAAATATAGCCATCATGCTTACCTATGTATTGGAATCTGCACTCTCTTCACAAGACAACACTAAATGTTTCTCAACATGTGCCACTAGCGTTGTTGCTCTTGTTTTTCTGTTTTCCTTATTTCAGTTATGTAGGTCAATTCAAAAAATCCGCTGTAATTTTCATCAGTTTTGTGTATTGATTGACATGGTAAGTTACAAAGCACCTCTGTTTCCAATAGTAAAGAGGTGTTCATTATGGGGAAAAAATTCAATGGTAGAAGTGTTTGTGATTGCTGAGAGGTGAATATGTTGCTTGTTCCTTTATAAAGAGAAAAAAGTGACGAACAAGAGGTTTGCGAGAGACTATATTGGAATATTATCTGAATGTTTTTTTAACGCACTTCCTGACAATTTTTTCATTGGTGATTTGTCTTATTTATTTTGAAGAGATGCACTTCCTGACAATTTTTTCATTGGTGATTTATCTTTTTTATTTTGAAGAGGAAACTTTTCTATGAACTTCGCTGTTACTTGATTATTGCCTATGTTGGTTTTCAGCATGTGAAAAGACCACTGCTGTTCTTTGGTCCAAAAACCCCCGTAAAGCTTAGAACATGTCCAACTAGTGTTTGTAAGGTAACAAGATTACTGTTTAAACATGGTTATTCATTTTTTATTTGTTGTTGATACCCATCTGGTGATACTAGAACTTAGTTCTTTTTTTGCATATGTGATTGCTGCAGGAACTAAGATTGAGTTCTTATTTGCTTAGTGAATTTGGATCAGATGGAGCATTGCTGACAATGGATGGTGCTTTTAGTACTGCATGGCTTAAGAACCTGCAGAAGTCTAGGTCTTCATCAGTGTTGTTGCAGGAGAGTGGATGTGGAAGTGATTATGATTCGTTCTACTTTGGTGGACAGCCGAATCCGATTCCTGAATCTGTTTTGCAATTAGCAGGTGCATCATATTTGCTCAGAGCTACTTCTTGGGAGCTGTATGGAAGGTAAGCAACCCTCTTATTTGTTCATGTCTTGCTTTCACATCTCAACCATGATTCATAGGATGATGGTTTCTCAAATCATTTATATAGAGCTTTGGTTGTCCTAATTTCTTTTTTGTGAAGGCATTACATTTCTGGGTTCTAATTAAATTGGAACTTCTTTTATGGTAAAAACATGACAAAGTATTTTAGCATTCTTTAGCTGGCGAAGCTTGGCTTGTCTTGGCTAGTTTACATGCCAATTTCATGCATCCAGTTTTGTATCCAATTGAATTTGGGCCCAAAACTCCAATTGACTAAGGCTTGTGAATGGATAATCTCTATTGTCAAATACCATCTCTTCCTCTCATAACATAACAACATTGTCGTGTAACGTTGGCGGAAAGGTTGTTTTTTGGACTTCTGTTTTTTCGTAGAATGGTTAAACCTATATCTCCCCTAACCCTCTCACATGAAGAATGGTTTTTTGTGACATTGTGGGAAATCGGTTGCTTTTTGCAACATTACCTCGAGGAAATTGTTCTAGATAAAACTGCGGAAAAAGGGATGAGCACTGGTGCAGCTCCGGATCCGTGATTTAGTAGATTAACTCCTCAGACAGGGTTGATCGAATCCAATGAAGTGATTCCAAACAAGAGAGCCACGACAATCACCATAATAGGGTAGAAAACTCAAGATAATTGAATTAATTGACAATAGCATAACCAATGCAATGGGGACTCCAGTATATATAGAGTAGGATTGTTTCTTAGCAATCAAGACATTCTGAAAATAAGAAAATATTTAATCCTAATCAAAATAGAAATTAGGATGCAAATTTACTAATTTAGAGACTTTGATTAAGGGATATGGATCTATCATCTTGGGAGGATCATTGATCAAGTGGGACCCAACAAGGCCTGCAGCTTGAGAATTGGGCCGGATCTTAGGTCGGGCTGCATCGACTCTCCCCGGCTTGAAAGAACTCTATTCCGGTGAGGTAATTGCTTGATAACGCTCATAAAGATCTAGATTCTGGCGCTGGAAGTCTATAGCGGTGATCCATGTAGCATCGGAGAGAAGAAGATTCCGCCAATGAACTTAGAACTTTTGGAAACCTCCTTTACGAGTAGAAACAATCTGATCATTAAGCACATTAACAATCTCATCGGCATGTGGGAGATTAACACATAGGGCGAATGTATGCTCTTTAGTATCTCCATCAGTGTCATGACCACGGTAGAGTTTAAGATCCTCTACGTTGAAAGTAGTACTGACACCCGAGTCTGAAGGGACATCGAGAGCATGTGCGTTGGAGCCAATCTTCTTCAGAATTTTGTATAGACCTGTATTGCGTGGATGTAACTTTTTGTTAGCTCCTAGAGGCAAACGTTCTGGATGGATACGGACCATGACCATATCTCCTTAAGCAAATTCAACATATCGGCAATGCTTGTTAGCTTGTTGTTTATATATATCATTGCTGGAGGCATGGTTATTAAAATCGTACGATTCACGATACGAATTGTACGATTCATATCGTATCGTACACTAAATGATTCAAATCGCATCTTAGAATCGCAAACCAAAAAAAATCGCACGATTCAGATATGAATCGTGCGATACGATACGTATACTATCGTATCGCACGATTCATATGATTTATTTTTGCAGGAAGTCGAGGAGCCCATAACCCATAAATGCTACATCTATTCCATGACGTGATTTCTTGGGGTAGAAGGCATTGTCTTGAAAAGAAGAAAAAAAAAATCTCAGCAGCCAGAGAAAGAAATCTCAGCAGAGAAACAGAGAGAGCCCTAGAGAAAGAAATCCTAGCAAAGAGAGAAGGAAACTCATCTGAAATCTCAGCAAAGAGAGAACGAGACTCATCTCATGCTTGGCTGTTTGGATTTAGTCTTTATCTCTGCATGCAATCAGATTGCTTAAAACCTTCCTCCATCCTCTCCATCGTGCATATGAGACTTCTTTGAAGCAGAGAAGCCAGTGGGTTGCAGTGTAGTAGCCACCATTCCAGCGAGGAGCAGCGACCATTCCGGCAAGGAGTTGCGATCGGTCCAACAAGGAGAACGAGGAGCAGCGACAGTTGAGGTATGTATGTGGGTTTTTTTTTTTTTCTTTCCTCTTCAACGAAGACTCTCAGAATCTCGTCTCCTTCTTCCTTTTATTTTCTTTTTGATCATTTGGTGGGGCTCATCGAATGGATTCCATCGGTGGGGGCATCATCAAATCATCTGAGAGTGCTTATTGCATCATTGATTTGAGCATCCATCAGTGGGGCCCACCAATGATATTTTAAATATGATGGCTGAAATTCTGGGGGAATCTGGTCCACTGCTGGGATGATCTGGGGCTTTTTTTTTTTAATTTTTCCAAACAGATCATCAAGCTTTCACCCATTCTTCTCATCTGTTAGTGGGGCCCGCCAATGATTTTTTATTCCCCATATATGATGCTAAAATTCTGGTCTGAGCTCTCTTTCTTTTTTTTTTTTTTTTTTTTTTTTCTTTTCAAATAGTTATACTTGGGCATCATCAAGCCATTGCCAATTTTTCACATCAATGGGGCCCACCAGTGATATTATTAATTATTATATTTGATGGCTGAAATTTTGGATAATCTGGTATGGGGCTTTTTTTTTTTTTTTTTTTCAAACAGATCATCAAGCCTTCACCCATTCTTCTCATCTGTTAGTGGGGCCCACCAATATTTTTTATTCCCCATATATGATGCTAAAATTCTGGTCTGAGTTCTCTTTCTTCTTTTTTTTTTTTTTTTTCAAATAGTTATACTTGGGCATCATCAAGCCATTGCCAATTTTTCACATCAGTGGGGCCCACCAATGATATTATTAATTATTATATCTGATGGCTGAAATTCTGGATAATCTGGTCTGGGGCTTTTTTTTTTCCAAACAGCTCATCAAGCCTTCACACCCATTCTTCTCATCTGTTAGTGGGGTCCACCAATGATTTTTTATTCTCCATATATGATGCTAAAATTCTGGTCTGAGTTCTCTTTCTTCTTTTTTTTTTTTTTTTTTTTCAAATAGTTATACTTGGGCAGCATCAAGCCATTGCCAATTTTTCACATCAGTTGGCCTGAGTTCTTTTTTTATAAAGATGACTATTGTCACTGTCCAATTCTAAGTTCCAAATTCCATGTAAACTTTGGAGATGGTTGAACTTGAATGATTTTTTTTTATTTTTTTATTTTCCAGTTATGGGTCGGCCAAAAAAGGGGAGAGGATCAGGCCCAACGGATGATGATCTCGCATGGAGTTATTGTTCCAAGGTTAACCCGGATAATCACTTGAATGTGAGATGCAGCTTTTGTGGGAAGGCGATGTGGGGTGGAGTGTTTCGTATGAAACACCATTTAGCCCGAACAAAACAAAACATAAAGCCATGCCCTCAAGTTGAGGATGATGTAGCAAACCTTTTTAAGAAGTTATTAGAAGATAACAAAGATGAAAAGGAGAAAAAAAAAGATGACATGTATGATATTGGGCGTTCGTCCGATTATTATTTCCAAGACAATGATGAAGTCATTGAAATTCCAAAAGATAAAGGAAAAAGGAAAGGCACAATGGATGGCTTTGTGGTTAAAGGGAAAAATCCAAAACAATCAACACTCAATCACATTTGGAAAAAAGAAGACAGGGAAAGTGTTGTGTTGGCAATATGTAGGTTTTTTTATGCTAATGCATTGCCTTTCAATGTTGTTAAAAGTCCATATTTTGCTCCAATGATGGAGGCAGTGGCCGCATTTGGACCGGGATTGAAACAACCAAGTTATCATGAAGTGAGGCACACTTTTCTTTGTAAGGAAGTGCAACTTATTGAAAAATCATTGGATCAATATAGAAAAGAGTGGAGCCAATGTGGGTGCACATTGGTGACTGATGGGTGGACCGATGGAAAGAATAGAAGCATCACAAATTTTTTGGTTAACAGCCCACGTGGTACAGTTTTTATTAAATTAGTAGATACATCTTCAATTTGCAAAAATGCACAAAAACATGTTTGAGTTGATAGATTCAGTAGTTGAAGAAATTGGAGAAGAGCATGTCGTGCAAGTGGTGACAGATAGTGCTGCAGCTTTAGTTAAGGCGGGTGAATTCTTAATGAAGAAGAGGAAAAAACTATTTTGGTCACCGTGTTCGGCACATCTACTTGATTTGATGCTAGTTGATATAGGAAAATTGCCCACTCATGCCACAACAGTTGCAAAGGCAAAGAAAATTACTGTTTTTATTTATACACATATATGGGTGTTAAATTTAATGAGGAAATTCACAAAGGGAAGAGAGCTTATTAGAGCAGCCGTCACTCGTTTTGCTACAAACTTTTTGACCTTAAAAAGTATTCATGAACAAAGGGTTGCATTGAGGTCAATGTTTGCTTCGAAGGAATGGGAAGAAAGTTCATACTCCAAAAATATTGATGGCATGAGAGTGAGAGATATTATCTTGGCGGATCAAGAATTTTGGGGTTGCATAAAATATTGCATCAAATGTGTAACTCCCTTAGTAAAAGTCCTTCGCTTGGTTGATTCCGATGAAAGACCACCAATTGGATACATCTACGAAGCAATGGACAGGGCCAAAGAGGCTATTGCCAAAAATTTCGACAATGTGAAGAAGCGATATGATCCCATATGGAGAATCATAGATTCAAGATGGAACTTGCAGTTGCACCGCCCCCTTGCATGCAGCCGCATATTTTTTAAATCCCGCGTTCCAATATGATGTGAAATTTCATGCTGATTTTGAAGTTAAAAAGGGATTGTACGACACATTGGAGCGATTTGTTCAAGATAGTAGAACTCGGATTCTTGTTGATGAAAAAATTGACTATTTCAAGAGAAAGATCGGCATGTTCGGAAGAGAAACGGCGCAATTAACAATTAATACAAAACAACCTGGTAATCTATATATATTTTTAATTTTTTATATTCCTTAATACGTATTTTTTTCTTCATCATGTTATTCTTTTACAATCATTGACTTTATTCTTATAAACTAGCTTTATGGTGGGAGAGTTATGGTGAACATTGCCTTGAACTACAAAAGCTAGCCATTCGCATATTAAGTTTAACATGCAGTTCATCGGGGTGTGAAAGAAATTGGAGTACATTTGAACAGGTGCGATTTGTTAAATTTTTTTTCATTAACTAGTAATAATGTAATATAATTTGTATAAATCTAGACATTTAATAATTTAATCTAACTTTTTTATAGATACATTCAAAGAGGAGAAACAGACTAGAGCAACAACGTCTTAATTCTTTAGTCTTCGTTAAATATAATTTAAATCTCCAAGTCCGTCAAAACAAGAGAGAGAGGGATCAAGCTCTTGATCCTATTTGCTTGTCAGATATGGAATCCGATGATGAGTGGATCACTGAAAAAGAAGATCCTGTTTTAGACAATGACATGTCATGGATGGACCTTGGAGAATGCTTTGTCGATACTGCTAATGAAGGGACGAGTAGACAAGATAGACGGAGAGGTATTACCAATTTACTAAATGTCAAAGTCTAAACATTAATATTTATTTTTTTATTATAGTAGACTAAAATTTTGTAATCTTGTTTTATAGGGCCTAGAAAACTTACATTTGGAAGAAAAAATAAAGGAAAGAAGAAAGTATCCGAGCTTGAGGAAGAAGAAGCTCTAGTGTCTTCATCTGACAATGAAGAGGAGGAAGTTCAATGTCTTGATGATCGATCATCTTCATTTGGAGATGATGATATTGGTATTGGAGATGATGATGTTGATGTGGATATGGTCCATGGCCATGATGATGGGGATATCAGCATATGAACCTTTAGTCTTTTGATGTTTAGAAATGAATGTTTTGTATTTACTATTCAGATCATGCATGAGCAGTGAGCTCATGATCATCTTTGGATGATGTTTTTGGGATGTAATCTTTTGTGTTTAGGTTATAAATTAGCTCATGAGGATCGTTTTGTTGATAGAACTTTTTCCTTTTTTGATATATAAATGTTGCTATGTATGGAAAATGGATGAGATATACATATCTATATTTTTTCTTTTTTTTACATATTTTTTGATTTTTTTAAAACTATTTTGGAAAAAAATAGAATGAATCCTACGATTCGCGATTCGATTCGATTCGGCGCCTAAAACGATTCACGATTCGATTTCGATTTTCAAAACCTTGGCTGGAGGATATATATCGGCGGACCTCATTGTGCACTTGTTGCATGTGTTGAAAGAAGCTTTAGGCATCGACACTTATTCTTACATCTATAGGCAAAGGCACAAGATCGATAGGTACTTGCGGGCGAACTCTTGTGACATAGCCAAGATCCGCGATCGAGCAATAGATTAATCTCCCGAAGGATTGATCGAATCCAAGAGTATTCCAGCCACTAGGGCACAAGCATAACCATGGAATAATCTATAAACTCATGTGAGCAACTTAAGCAATTGATTTGATTAATTTGAATAAGCATGAAAAAGAACAATAGGGCTCTTCTGTATATGTAGAGCACAATGTTTGCTAATAAGGAAAGCTACTAATTCTAATTAACAATAAAATTAGAAACAATTCCTAATTAACTAATCCTAGGATAGAAATAGTATCCACAGTAGTTTCTTAGGCAATTTGGGCCTATTGTGGGCTGCACCCAAAGTGCTGGGTTGGATGGCTAGGCCCATCATATAGGCTTAGGGCCTCTTTTGGACTTTCGTATTGCATCAACTCTCTCCGGCTTGAAAGAACTCGACTCCAGCGAGTTAATCGCTTGATAGTGCTCATAAAGATCTGGATTCAGACGCTGAAAGTTGATAAAAGTAATCTAGGTAGCATCGGAGACGGGCTGGTTGTGCCAACGAACAAGGAACTTCTGAAATCCTTCGCGACGAGTAGAAACAATTTGATCATCAAGAACATCAATGATTTTATCAGGCAGTGGCGGAGCAGCTGGCAGCATAATGATTTGCTCATTAGAATCGTCCTCATTATCATGCCACGATAGAGAGTGAGATCGACATCATTGAATGTGGGGCTAATACCAATATCAGATGGCAACTCGAGAATATATGCATTCAAACCGATCTTTTTCAACACTTTGAATGGACCTGTATTTCTTGGATGTAACTTCTTGTTTGCGCCTGGCGGTAACCTTTCCGGATGAATACAGACCATAACCATGTCTCCTTCAGAAAACTCTAGGAAATGACAACGTTTATCAGCATGAGCCTTGTAATTGTCATTGCTAGCTGCAATATTTCGTTGAATTTCATCATGTATTTGTTGCATGTGTTTAATGAAGTTATCGTCTTTAGCACAAGTGCGTGTTTCAAGAGGCAAGGGGACAAGATCAATAGGCATGTGCGGTGGAACACCTGTGACTGCTTCAAAGGGTGAGATGCCTGTGGACCGATTAACCGAATTGTTGTAAGCAAATTCAGCCATAGGTAGAATCTGATCCCATGTTGTGATATGATCGCGGACAAGGCATCGTAATAGTTGTCCAAGGCTTCTATTAACAACTTTAGTTTCTCCATCAGTTTGCGGATGGTAAGCAGTAGAGAAGTGAAGCTTTGTCTTGGCTGTCATCCACAAAGTCTTCCAAAAGTAACTCATAAATTTGGTGTCACGATCTGAAACGATTGTCTTGGGGAGGCCATGAAGACGGACAACTTCTTTGAAGAAAAGCTACCTTGTAAGCATCTGAGTTGGTGTTGCATGGAATGAAATGTGCCATTTTAGAAAAACGATCAACAACAACAAAGATGGAATCAACTTTCCGTGCAGTCTTTGGAAGTCCTAACACAAAATCCAATTGATAGATTCCCATGGTTCATTAGGAATAGGCAATGGCTGATATAAACCTGTATTCTTTTTGTTACCTTTAGCCAATTGACAGGTGCATCATCTTTCACATATGTTGATAACATTACCTCTCATGCACGGCCAATAGAAACGATCATCCACGAGAGCGAGTGTCTTGTCACGTCCCAAATGACCACTATAACCCCCTGAATGTAATTCACAAACAACATGTTCTCACATGGAAGTAGCGGGGAGGCAAAGTTTGTTACCTCGGAATAAGAATCCATCATGTACGTTGTAATGAGGGTGCTTGTCCTTGTCGCCGGTAAGAAAACCGTATAGATTGTGCCGAAATCCTTGTCATTTGTACACTGCTGCTTTATTTGCTCAAAACCTATTACAATGACTACCATAGTAGTGAGGAGATGTTTCCGACGACTTAAAGCATCAGCTACCATATTTTCTTTGCCAGCTTTATGGCGGAAACTGAATGTGAATTGTTGAAGGTAAGAGTTCCATTTAATTCAACGATCACTGACATGTTGTTGGGATTGTATATGCTTCAATGCCTTGTGATTGAAATATAGGACAAGTCGTTTCCAACCAAGTAATGACGCCCATGTCATAACGCTTACACAATGGCGTAGAATTCTAGATCATAAATAGAATATCTGCGTTTGGCATCGGAGAGCTTCTCACTGAAAAATGCAATTGGGTGACCTTCTTGGCTAAGAACTCCTCCAATGCCGATCTGAGAAGCATCACAAGCAACTTCAAAGACTTTGTTAAAATCTGGAAGTCATAGGACAGTGGCTTCCGTGATCTTGCGCTTGATTTCTCCAAATGCTCTAGTTGTTGTAGTTGTCCATTTAAATTCACCTTGTTTCATACAATTAGTGATTGGAGTCATATTACTGCTGAAATCTCGAATGAACCTTTTATAGAAAGTAGTAAGTCTATGAAAACCTATGATACCCGGATACTGCAAATTACTAGTGGTAACCGTACCGATACGGCAAGATACGGCGGGCCAATTTCAGGATACGGCTTGTGTTATTTTTTCACCCAATATTTCGGCAGATTTTCCATTTTGGCCAATTTCTGTCTCTTTCTTAGTTTGATCAAAAGGGAAAACAAAAAAGAAGAAAGAGGAGGAGAGGAGGAGGAGACCCACCTCATTGAAAATTTGAAACAAACAGTGGGCCTTGTAATATTTGAGCTCTAAATTGAGATAAAATAAGCATTCTACCCAAAATAAATCCCTAACCAAGTACTTATATTTATATATTTCTAGGAATGCCGTACCCGTATCCTAAAATTTTGAAGTTGACGTATCGGACGCTCGTTCCCGTGTCTTGTATCCGTACCTGTGTCCGTATCCGGGCATCATAGGTGAAAACTATGAACTTCAGTGAGAGTTTGCGGAATAGGCCAATTGAGTATAGCTTGAATCTTGGATGGGTCCATTGCAATACCCTTAGAAGAGACAACAAAGCCAGGGAAAATCACAGAATTGCTCATTAAAATACACTTCTTCAGATTAGCATAGAAGTGTTGTCGGCGAAGAAGTTAAAATATGCTCTTCAAGTGATCAAGATGCTCCTGTTTGTATTTGCTGTAAATCAAGATATCATTGTAGTAGACAACAACGAACTTCCCAATAAACAGTTTCAGGAATTGATTCATAACATGCATGAATGTGCTAAGAGCATTAGAAAGACCAAAAGGCATAACCAGCCATTCACAAAGACCATCGTTAGTTTTAAAGGCTGTCTTCCATTCATCACCTGGCCTAATTCTGATTTGATGATAACCACTGCGAAAATCAATCTTAGAAAAAACAGAAGCACTAGTCATAAGATCAAGCATATCATCAAGTCTAAGGATAGGGAAGCGATACTTTACAGTGATTTTATTGATGGCACGACTATCCACGCATATACGCCAGCTTCCATCCTTCTTTGATGTGAGGAGAGCAAATACGGCACATGGACCTAGGTTTTCCCGAATATATCCCCGTTGCAACATATCATCAACTTGTTTCTTGAGTTCAGCATGTTCGGAAGGGCTCATCCGATAAGCACGAAGATTAGGGAGAGATGCTTTAGGAGTTAAATCTATTGCATGCTGGACGTCTCGTAGTGGCGGCAATTCATTTGGAAGCTCCTTAGGAATTAAATCAAAAAATTCATTGAGCAATGGTTGTACCTCTTGGGGAGTGGATGGCTGGGAGGCTTCATTTGGTGCAGTCACCTGTTTGGCAACCAAAGCATACATCACACCTTGCTCTGTGCTTTCAACTTCAAATTTACGCATGGTGAGGATGTGAGGAGAGGCAATAGGAGTGGATTGCTTTGCAGAGAATGGAGTTTCCATGGGCTTCAATTGAATTCGGCGTCCATTCCATTTGAAAGTGTAGGTGTTATCCGAATGATCAGTGATGACCTTCAAGCGCTTTAGCCAAGGTTTGCCAAATAAGATGTGGGCAACATTCATCGGAATAACATAACACTTGACATTATCTTCACATGAGCCCATCTTTAACGGAACAATGCACTGGCGGTTGACGGGAATCGGATAATCATAAACCAATGCAACTCTGTAAGGTTTCAGGTGCTTTATAGTTGGCAACTGAAGTTTATCAATTGCTTATTTGGATATGACACTCATAACACTTCTACCATCAATGATGGCATTGCAAGCTCTTCCTTTACAAGAGACTCTTGTTCTGAAAATTGGAGCGTGGTTTTCACCGTCTTCCCTAATACCATTTGCAACCAATAGGCGGCGAAGGAAAAGTAATGGGCTGTCATCATCAGCTGTGAATACCTCAGGTGCGGACTCTGGTTCTATTGGAAGTTATGCATTAGGTTTCTCCATTTCAATTTCCTTATCATACTGTTCATCATCATAAGGTTCACCTTCAAAATGCAGCTTCCCGTGTGGACATTCTCTAGCATAATGACCTCGATTTTCGCAAAAATGACAGACAATGTCGCGCTTAGCGGCTATCCGAGTGCCTTTAGCATTATTCTGATTTGTTTGCCACTTCTGATTGGCTGAGGAGTTTGTTGACCCTGTGGTGGAGCATGTTGTTGCCTTTGGATTTGGTTCTGTGGCTGGCTTGGGGGTGGTCGGAACCCTTGCTGTGGGGCCCGATTGAAAGTTGAATCTCGACCCTTTTTATAGGACTCTTCGGCTTGGTTACCGAAACGTCGCCCAGTGTGCTGACGCAACGTTTGCTCAACGCGTCGCGCCGTGCTAGAGATTGCATCAACAGTGGCGAAGTCAAATACTGCCAATTTCTCTTGTATATCTGGGTGTAATCTTTCCTGATAACGGGTGACCATCAGGTGATCATCTTCATTAGTCTTGCATCGAATACAAAGCTCATGGAACTTATGAGTGTATTCATCAATGGTCATAGAGCCTTGCTGGAGATTGATGAGCTCTCTATTAAATGAATCAATTTAATCAGAAGGCAATAACTTATCTTCCAGTCTCTCTTTCATAACTTCCCAACGGGTGATAGGAGGGTGACCCATTTGCATATTATGGTCATCAATATTTTTCCACCAAATTCGAGCAAGACCCTTTAACTTCATCTTGACAAAAGTGACTCGTTGAGGATCTTCAATGTGGTACAAAGTGAAATAATCCTCGATAGAAGTAAGCCAGTCAAGAAGGCACGAGCATCACCGTGACAAAAAAAATCAGCAACCTCTAATTTGATTTTCCTTGAGAGATCATCTTGGCGCGGGCCGGGTGGTATGTTATCAATAGCCCTTTCTTCAAAGAGATGTTGAAAGAATTCTTGGATTGATTCTCGGTGAATACTATATCAACATCAATTAACGAAAAAAAAAAATAAATTATATAACAGGAGTGTAAATGTACATTATGAGATACATGACATTAAGTGAGTTTATTCCTTTCAAGGAACTTAAGAGGAATTGAGAGGATTTATGAGAGAATTGATCATTCAATATTTAAGAGATTTTATTATATTAAATATGATTTTAAGTATAGGAAGAGAACTCATATGGGAGAATCATTGAATGAAATAGAGGGGAGTTACTATAACCATCTGCACAGGATAGCTACTCTTCTATATCTGTTTCAAAGATAGAATCAAAGGATAAAGAATGGCTGGAGTGCAAACCGAAGACAATAACAAAGGCTAGGGCGGTTCGTACGAGGTCAAAAAACATCAATAATTATGTGCTCTCATTTCCCGTGGAGTTGAGACCTTACATTCGACATGTAAAGGACGTCTCAACTGATGGTAACTGTGGCTTCAGAGCCATCACTGGATTGGTTGGCCTAACCGAGGATGGATGGAGACAAGGAGAGATTTATTATAGGAGCTGCTCGCACATGTAGATCACTGCAAACAATTATATAGGGTGGAGAACAGAGTTGAGGAATTGATTGATACATTATCATACTATGATGACAACCCACCAATGGACTATTGGATGACTATGCTTGACATGGGGCATCTCATATCATCTCGTTACAATTTGGTTTTATACCACTTGAGCATAGAACAGTGTCCGACTTTCCTCCCTTTGCGGTCCGTGCCAGTTCCTATGCCTTCCCGGAATGAGAGAACAATATGTTTTGTTATTCGAAAGCATTTTGTTCAATTGTTCTTAGAACCTGGTCATCCAATTCCGCCTATTGCAAATAAGTGGATACAGTTTCACCATTCTTGTGCGGATGGTTGGGAGTTATCGTACAGTGATCGGATTAAACGATTCAAAGAGCTTGTAACTCCAGACGTCTCAACATGTGAGAATAGATTTGGATTGAATGTAACAAGTTTAAATGTAACAAGTTTTTATTGGATTCTCAAAGTTTGAATGTAACAAGTTTGAATGTAACAATTATGCATGTAACAAGTTTGCATGAAATCAAGAATGTGGTATTGTTGTCATTAAGTTTAAAATCCACGTTATTGGTGTGTTCGTACAGTTCCGTTCACATTTAGTTTGTTCGGACCTGTGTGTCCGAACAAAGGATGAGTGTTCGGAATTCTATGTCCGAACAAAATGCTAGTGTTCGGACCTGTGTATCCGAATACTTGCTTTATGTTCGGAACTCTATGTCCGAACAAAAAGATAGTGTTTGGACCTGTGTATCCGAACACTACATCTGTAACAATTCATTCAAGGGTATCCACAAAATATTTCACCCTGTAATTCTACATCTGTAACAATTCATTCAAGAGTCCAAAGTAATAAAAGATAACATAACCAAAATGCATATTAACTAACTAAAAAAGTACAACCACTTTCCAAAGTAAAAACTACTTAAAAGAGGATCCAAGTCTTATAACAACCATCCAAACTAGAAAAACAAAAAGAAATACAAATTTTCATTTTTGTTAGTCAAACTTATTCAAATTTCATCAGGTGTTCCTTCCCCTTGTTGACCTGCTGTGGGTGTAGCTTTGTGAACTCATGTGGGGATGTCGAATGGTTCTTTGAGCATCAGCGATTGACATTCCCCGCAACACATGGGCAACCTGATTCATATGGGTATATAGTCCCCGTGGGTCTTCAACCCAATGGTCCTCACCCCTTCCCATCACTTCATCAAGAATGAACAGTGCATCCGAATTACGCTGCTCATAGTCCACCATACTGTTAGACTGTGTTTCTTCAGGACGGGACGCAAAATTAGAGTGATGGTTTGGGTTTTGTAATATCCTCCACGAGACTCGTTTATACCAATCCATATACTCGGGTACGCAATCTGCAGGACGCCTTACTGGTTGACTACGGTTCAATGCAGACAGTAGGTGATTAGGCCATCCCTCCCAAACTTGATTCATGTATTGATACACGATATGGTAGTCACTCGGACCTCGCGTAGCGCGAATGGTGGCTAATGGCGGTGCAAGAATAGTTTCTACTCTCCCAAACTATCTGAGCACCCTATCCGGATGATAAGGCTCAACAACATCTATGCACTTGATGCATCCACTGTAGTATGCAACCTCATTGAAAGGGTGATAGCGCCTAACATCACAATATGGGTCCTAAGTGACCTGAAATAGTGAATCCAAGCATAAGATATGAAAATACATAATACAGAATAATAACTTCGTGTGATAGAAAATAAGTATGAAAATATGCGTAATTACCAAGTCAGTGCTCATGGAATCAAGTCTCTCTTGTAGTGCTTATAAAGGAGCAGACTCTCTACGAGGGACCCATCGATGGACCCGGGGATGATCGGGCTAATAGTGAATGTTTGGAGTTGGAGCCAAACATTCGAAGTGCTCGTACACTCAAGCTTTCAATAGAGTTAGGTAACCGGCTATTTGTTTAGCTTCATGCCGGGTTGCTAACCCCAACTGCCTGTATAAGTATGTCAGTGTAGCAATACCCCATGCATATGAACGTACGTTATCCAAATCCACCAGATGTGTAAGAAATATGATAGGCACCCGTGTGCCACTCTTGTCTGTGAACACCATACATCCCAATAAGTACAGAAGGTAAGCTCTGACTGCACAGTCAATCATCTCCTCCCCATCATCGTCAGACATTCCGCCAAACCTTTCCCGTAACCACTCCAATCTAACAGATCGGCCCCACACCTGGATTAGCTCATCATGTGCCTCTATAAGTGCATCTACAAGGGGTGCTTGAGCTTCCTCATATGCCATTTTATCATTATACGAGACAGTCTGCCCCGTCATTGGGATGCCTAAGATGGATGCAACATCATCTAAAGTGATGGTCATCTCACCAAACGGCGTGTGAAAGGTGTTAGTCTCAGGTTGCCACCTCTCCACAAAACCCGATACAATAATCTTATTGACGGAGCGGTATGATGCAATCACTAAGGGAGCCAATCTGGACCTGGACATCCAATGTCTAAACCTATCAGACCCATTCAATTGCCATTGCCACAATGACACTTTCTGACCATGACTTAGACACTTCAATGCTCCTCGATCCTGCATTCAACAATTGATACATTATCGAAGAAATTCACAACTAAATCAATCAATTAATCTTGATATGAAACAAACGAAACACACCTGTCCACTCCAAATATACCTAGCTATATGTGTATCAAAGCTGGTCAATAAGGACCTATCTTTTGGCCCCGGACTTGGTTCCATTTCCATCTCAGGTTGTTCTTCAACGTCCTCCTCACTAAGAAGAGGTTCTTTTACAACCTCTTCCACTCGGTGGCGACGCTTCTGTTTGAAGCGATAGGTCGCACCCTAGAAGAGCTCGGTTGGTCCATATCTGAAATAAAAATACAAACATTGTAGGATAATTCATATGGTTTTTGCAGTAGATTGTTCGGACGTTCAATTCTGAACAAATTGACTTTGTTCGGATGTTAATGTCCGAACAATTTAATTTTTTTTCGGATATTAAGGTCCGAACAGATGGACTATGTTCGGCTTTTAAGGTTCGAACAATTTTATTTTGTTCGGATGTTCAGGTCCGAACAATTGCGATTTCTGGGTGAAAAAAATGGTTGCGATGATGGATGGAAACCAGCCCAAATGCATGAAAAAACTTTACCATTGTTTGTAAAATCTTACATTGAATGAGAATCTATCCCCATAACAAGTTTTCATGAAAGAAAAAAGTAATCTGAGATGGATAAAATGGTAAAGAATAAATGGTGAAGAAAAATGAAATGACAATGGTGGAGATAGAGGTTTACCTTTGGAAGAGGAGATGGTGTAGAGGATTGGGAACGCTGGAGGATCGCTGGAGAGACAGAGATGCCGGAGAAGTAGAGAGAGTTTGGTTGATTTGTGTGTGGAGAGAAAGGGAAGACAATGTGTGGGAAGAAAGAGGGAAATGGAGAGGGGTAAAATGGGGATTTTTGGTGTGTGTGGAAAGAAAAAAATGTAATTTTTAAATTATTGTGATTTGTGTGGAGAGAATTTGTGTGGGAAAAGATATATTTTGTGTGCCAATAGCAAAGCCCAAGGTTTTCTACATTGTGAGATAAATGTAGAAAATATTAAAATTTGTTAAAATTTAAGAATAACATATAAGTTATATACCTTGAATTTATTCCACCAAATCAATAATGCAATATGTTATTTCTAAATGGCCAAGATTTGAGATTTTGTATGATTCTTTTTCAAAACTTACTAAATTTTGTGGGTTTTTTTTACAATTTTCTTGTAAGAAATTTATATTTGATCATTCTAACAGCGGGCCCATTTCCTATTAGAATGAAATTTGGCTAGGGCTGATATATGAGTGGAACATTTACTTTAAACAATTTGTATTTTAATAGGTGGGCCCCACCGTGGAGCCCACAAATTTTGCCTTGAGTCCATACGTTGGGAATGAAATATCATTTTCGCCCCATCCATCTAGAACAAAGGGAAGAGAAGGGGGGAGAGAGGGAGGGAGGGAGGTGGAGGGCCCATACCGCTTGTTGCCGATGTCCTCTCTCTCTCTCTCTATATATCTATCTATCTATCTTAATTTGACAACTATGCAGCCAATGGCTTGATCAACATTAGCAATTCAAGACTTGTTCTATTTATTTTGTTGTTTTCTTCAAGTTCACATATGCAAGAGGGTTGTTTTTACTTCTCAAGATGAAAACTTCTATGAGCATACCCAATGATCTAGATGAGTTTTAGGGCTTTATTTTGTGTTTAGCACTATACAAATGCCACTTTAGTGCTATTACTCGTACTTACCAGCTCCAAACCAAAGTTGATTTTGTTTCTTTTCTATTTGATTATCATTCAGTGCCCCGCTTGTTCGACTAAATGCATTAGTCTATGCAACTTGCTTTGCCGACTCTGGAAGGTGACTACATGTTTGAGGACATGCTGCTTTCCTTCACTAATTATCTTTTGACATGAGCATGACCTTTCCTGGGTTTTACAGTTCAGCAGATGTGTCCCTTGCATATGTCAAACTTATTCAACATCTTGCAGTTTTTAAAGGTTACAAAGGTCAGTTTAAAAGTTCAAATGTTTCAATCTTTTACAAGTGATCCTTGTTGTGCTCATTTTAATTCACTTAATTATGTTGTATTGATTCTAAATTATATTATTTGGGCTAAAACTTCAAGATAATTCCGCATTCATAAAATGAATAAAAAAACCCTTTTGTTTTGAATGGAAATGAATGAAAAAACCTGTCTTCATTCGCTTCCTTTTGTAGCTTCTTAGTAAATTTTAAAAAGTATTTATTCTAAATTATAGTTTTTGGATAAAACTTCAAGATAATTCCCCATTCATAAAATGAAAAAAAAAAACTTTTTTTTTTATGGAAATGAATGAAAAAACCTTTCTTCATTCGCTTCCTTTTGTAGCTTCTTAGTAAATTTTAAAAAATATTTATTCTAAATTATATTATTTGGGCTGAAACTTCAAGATAATTCCCCATTCATAAAATGGAAAAAAACCTTTTTGTTTTGAATGGAAATGAATGAAAAAACCTTTCTTCATTCGCTTGCTTTTGTAGCTTCTTAGTAAATTTAAAAAATCTTAAAGACATTTAACAGCCTCATCACGTTACAGCAGTCTCAGAAATGTCCAGAGAAGTTCTTCAAATCTAGTTAATTGACTGTAGGCACTCAATCCTTCTACTTTCTCACTCCTAAGCTTTCACATGCTAAATTCACTGGTTAAAACTGTTGAGATTCATATGGGAACTGTTCTGTAATATATGAAACTGCGGGGAATGTTTTGTAATTTTTTAGAAGTTCATGGTCTGTTATATAGTTATTTGCTATTTCATTATTGTAAATGTATAGGCTGGTTGCATAGTCAAATACTGAATAGGCTGGTTGCATAGCCAAAGACCGAATACCATCCCTGATTTTCCTCTCTCTCTCTCTCTCTCTCTCTCTCTCTCTCTCTCTCTTTAATTTAAGTGAAAACAGCTTGGTATCAGAGTGTGAATAGTGGGGTGTGATCAATGCATGGACAGTATGTGAATAGTTGTGAACAGGTATGTGATTGTTAGGGTGCTTTTTGGCAGGGGGTTATGAACTAATAACTTGTGTTTGGTTATCGTTATTTTGTTTCATTCAATGATGATTGTACTAGGTGCACTTGGGTTTATATTATGAAATCATCAAGATGAGCTTGCTTACATCTCTGATGTCTTACATTAAATGGTTAAAAAAAAGTTTGATGCAGAGGTGGGAGTTTTACAGTCATGACTCATACTATGGATGTGTCTTTATTGGTTTTTGTCTGATTACACCTTTTGATTAATTAACAGAAAAAAATGCCCTAAATAAGGATTAGAGGCAAATGGAACTGACATATCCATCAAGGAGATGGAATAAGGCTCCAATAATGATGATGATATTCTCACATTGTAGTGCCATATGGTGCTTAATCTGCAGATGCCTTCAATGCACTGAAATTGGCAGAAGAGAAGTTCTTATCTGTGTCAAAATCACGTATTCAACTGCTAAAGCTGCAGATGCTCCATGACCGTGCTTTACATAGGTAAGATTCTCAAGCTTCCCAGTCTTGTTCCATTGATTGCAGGCTGGAAAAGGAAAAAAAAGAAAGAACAGAAACAAAAATGAGTATCTCCATCATTACAATTTCATTTTTTGTTTTGGCTTGTCTGAAGTAGAATTTACCCCCTGATCCAGAGGACATCTGAAACTTGCCCAACAACTATGTGATGAATTTAGTGTGTTGGCCTCCTCTGTAACTGGAGTAGATATGGAGTTGAAAACTGAAGCAAGTCTTCGCCATGCTCTAACACTACTTGCTGCCAACCAGTTCAGCCAGGTTTGCAATTTTCCTGCTACTTCTCAAGTTTTTATCTTTGTTATTTATAGTCAACTTCTATCTACTCACACAACATTATGAAGTTGAACTATAACTTGGATATTTATCTTAGAAATTGGATGAATTAACATCACCGCCGTCATAATGTTGGAAGTCAAATCTGGATCCATTTGTTCCATGTCTGGGTGATATTGCATAGGTTTTTTTTCTTTTTTGTTTTTTTTTTTTGAATGGTACTTGGAAAACAAATTTTGTGGGCATGACATTTATGGAAGGAACTATTTTGTGTAATTAAGCAGAGGCTTGCATTTCTTCTCTGCCGATGCAATAGGTGTAGATCTCTGCATTCCTCATGCAGCCATACCTATCCACACTGATTTGTAAGTTGTTACACTGGTCAGCTGATGTCATATTTGTGCTCCTGCCCCAGCTTCTACAAATATGAACGACTGAGGATGAATGAAAGGAGAAATGAACAAAAAGATGGGGTTGATAGTTGTGAACAATTGAACATGCAATTACTTCTCTTGAAGGCAGTTTTTTGTTCCTGTCAATGGAAATCCATTTTAAACTTCTGAAGCCTTTCCAATTTCTACTTGGTCTTCCAAAAATCAAGAAATTTTCTTGGATCCTAAAACAGCAACAACCCAAATGACTGGGAACATCTTTAAAATTTCTCCTCTAATTAATTGAGCTTTTGCAAGCTAAATGTGGTTTGTGCATGTCTTTGTTGCTGATGTCTGTTTATTTGTTTTACATTTAGCTTCATTGCAATGCAGGCGGCATCAGTGGCACATTCTCTTTTCTGCATGTGTTACAAATTCAACCTGCAGGTGGAGAATGCAACTGTTCTTCTATTGCTTGCAGAGATCCACAAGGTAAGGATTGAAATTTTAGTATTATAATGATCCCTGACCGAGAATGGTCAATAAGTCGTATTAAATTTTTTTTTTTTTTGGATAACAGTATATTTTTATTAAAAAGAGAGAGAAACAAGAGGAAAACAGCGGAAATACAATCCTCCAAAAGAATTAACATCAAAGATGAAAATAGCGGCGGCGGCGGGCACAAAGCGTGCGCCAAGGATGAAAATAGTAGTAGTGGCGGGCCGCTCCGCTACGAAGCGGGCGATACGTAGCGTAGTGGTATGCACCAAGCAACCTAGAAATAAGCTACTTAATATGCACACAACTTAAAACTCGCAAGCGCACAAGATCACTATGTAGTGTAGTGAATTGTAAGTATGAGGTCGATCCTACGAAAACTTGTGATAAAACAATGTCAAAATTAACTAAAAATCAGAATATTAAATGGAATAATTGAATGATGAAAAAAACTGAATTAAACTATTAAAAACAGTAAATTAAACTATCAAAAGATAATTGGAAAGTAACTTAAAACACAAAACTAGTATGAGAATTGAAAAACAGTAATAATGAATGAACTAGGGTTTCATCTACTCCCCTAACCAATCCTATGTATGTCCTTTATTATCTTTTAATCAAATATTAGATTTTATTAGTGACATCTATCAATCTAGATCATGGCATATGCGTCTAAATTATTATTCCCCTAAACCTAATTCATGAGTGGCATACTACATGAATTGTTCATTATGATGCAAAAACTAAGCATGGCATATGTCCTAGTCAAAACAAACATAATGCATAAAACAATGGGAAAGATAAATGCATGAGTCTAAGCATGGCATATACTTAGATTATTCATGGTTCTAAACCCTAGATGCATAACATCAAGATCAATCAAAATTAAGTTAGCTACTCTTATGATTAATTGAACATCATATGGTTGGCATGGCATATACACAACTCATCAATTAATAACATGGTTTAGAATCTCAACCAACAAAACTGAAATCTGAATTAAAAGACGCCAAAAGAGACTACATAGAACTATGCTAGGGTTTCAATTACACCCTAGCCCTAAAAAGTTTAGCTACTCATGTCTTTAATGAAAAATAAACTAGAAAGTAGAGTCATAAGAAGAAAACTAGAAGATGATGAAGATGCAGTGGATGGCCAGCAGCTTTTCCCTTTTATTCCTCTTCCAAAAGCTCTCCAAAATGCTCCAAAGATGGCTCCAAGGATGGCTATACGGCAGCTAGGGTTTATGGGATGAAGATGGCTGATTTTTGTGATGATAGGGTGCTGTTATGGTGGCTGGAATTATTCTGGACGTGGCTGTTATAATGGATGGATAATGGCTGCTTTATGTGCTGGAATTAGGGCTGGAATTATGGAATGAATGGTGCTGGTATCCCTGTTCACGTCCTTCCCTTGTATGCTATTTATAAGTCTTGAAAATAGCCCTCTTAGTAGTTAGTTCCCTTGTAGAAATAGGACTCCAACTTTCTCTAAAATTCTGTTTCCTAATTAGATTGAATTAGGAGCCTTCTTTTCTTGATTAGCAAGCTTTCTAAATCTGGTCCCACTTGTATCTTCTAGAAACTTATTCACATGGACCCACAAATCTGAGATTAATTGCAATGAATTAAATCTGAACTTTTGACATAAAAGTAGGCCCTACATGGTGCGTGAAACATGAGTGTGGGACCCCTCTTTTAGGACTTCTATCTTGACTTGAACAAGACTTACTCCAAACTTTCCTTCTTTTTCTCCTTGTTTTTCTCCAATCTTGGGCTCCACTTCAACTTGAATAGGACTTCTAATTTCTGAAATTCTTCTATTTGCAATAGATGGAGACCCCTCTTGGGCGTGTAACCCTAGATTGGATTTCTTCCTTTTTTTTCTTTCTTTCTTTTGCTTTTTTCTTTGAATTGTAAGTTCCCAAAGAATTAGAAATTAATCTTGAAATCTGGAATAGCTTGGATGGGACCCACCATGGTCCTTCTTTGGGATTCACGCCCATCATGTCTTCTTTAATTACTCTCTTTTTGCTCCTTTTGACCTTATCATAAAAATTAACAAAACCTATGTAAAATCAAATAAAATAACTATACTAGCACAAGATGAATCAAATATTAGGGCTTAGATTATAAACAATGAACCACTTATCAAATTCCCCCAAACTTACCTTTTGCTAGTCCTCAAGCAAAACAATAAAATAGCAAGGTAGAAAATTAAAACACTAAAATATGAAACCTATCCTTCCACCATTTGTCTCAGAGATGTCTGATCAATACATGATTCAAAGAAGCAAGAGCCGCAACCAGTTCACAATCCACATGCTCACAAGGTCGTGTGTAAAACAATACCAACATAACTTTTCAGTTTAGGCTTTCACACAACGAAACAATCATTTTTTTGCAATTCAGTTTAACTTCAATCCTCACCATGCATACACTCACAATAAAACGCTCAATAATTGGCTAAGATTGAACAGACAATGATCTCATGAAAAATACCAAATGCTTGAAGTGAAATCACACACCATAGGCTCCCATTCCATCTCATCTCCACACTGGGACTACACTTCCCCTAGAATCAATTAGGACTTTACAAATAGGTTATCATGGGGCTAGGGTGAAGGGTTAAGAATGAAAGGAAATGGATAACAAGATCTAAGGAATTTTGCGTAGAATCACACTTCAGGTTCCTTTTAAACTTCTGATTTTGGCGGCTAAGGCTTGCATTTTGAATTTCCACCTTCTAGAGTTACACATATACCCTCCTTTATTCTTTTTTTTTTTTCTCTTTTTTTTTTCTTTTCTTTTTCTATTTTCCTCTTTTTTTTTTATTATTTTAGATTAGAAACATTGAAACTATGGAGTGGCAGGGTAACGGCAACCTTTCTTTAATTATTTATTTACTTTTTTTTTTTCAAGCCTTGCACACATTTTGTAGTGAACCTTGAATTCTTCTTTATACTTCCTTAGATAAGGTAAGGCTATATATATGGTAAGGTAACTCCCCCAAACTTAGGGGTTGGTATGGGTGCAAGAAATGGCTTAATTAAGGCTCAACATGGATAACTAGTGATAAACATCAAAAGGAATGGATAGAAAAGCACAAACTAGTCAAACATAACCTAAAATCATCTCCTATGGTTCATGAAGTCGAAATTTGCCTCAATCGGATAAAAATGAGAGTTCTAGCATGTGTATTCCATATAAAATTCAGAACATGTGATCAAAGAATGATAATGAAATCAACTGCATCATATAGATCAAGAAATGAAAGATCATATCACTCAGCATATAACCCTCTCAAGAATAAGCATTTAGGTTCAAATCTCACTAGGTTGCACAAGTTTTCACCAAAAGCATCTAATCATTCAATTATGCACGAGCTTTCAACCTCAGACTCTTTCAGCATTGTAATCCACACAGTGATAGCTCAACATACTTAAACGAGATTTACTGCAATTGAATAATAAAAAGAACTAGCATAATTAAGTTCAATGAACCATGCAAGACAAATCATCATTACTCATCATTGTGGTAGGAAGGAACTATGACTCAAAGAAAAAAAAATATTTTTGTGATTTTCGAATTTTTTTTTAAATTTTTATGTATTTTTGGACTATAATGACTATTAATGACTCTATCTTAACTAAGACTCTTCCCCCAAACTAAAATTAAACATTGTCCCCAATGTTGTAAAAGAAAGTAAGAAGGAAACACTAAAAACATAACAAAAAAGTAAGTAAAAACACAAGGAAAAGGGTAAAAGAACTCAGCTAGATATGGAGTACATTGCCAGCTCTGAATCGCCATCCTCAACTTTTCCTTGCAAAGATCTGGGCCACCTCCCAGTAGTGCTTACTTTATAGTCGTCAGCCAGACTGTGCTTCTCTATCAAGCTAAAGGGGAATCTGTGAATGTAATCACATCCACATCCTTGTCAAAATTCTGCTCCCAATAGGGCTTGAGCCTATGTCCATTGACTTTGAACTTGTTACCATTCTTTGGATTATAGATCTCAATAGCCCCATCCTCAAAAACCTGAGTGACCTCGAAGGGGCCACACCATCTGGACTTCAGCTTCCCTGGAAATAATTTGAGTCTAGAATCGAAGAGTAATACCTTCTGTGTCCCACCGCAAACGTCTTCCTAAATAGCTTTTTATCATGGAATATTTTAGTCTTTTCTTTATACAGCTTGGCATTCTCATATGCTTCATATCGTAGCTCCTCAAGCTCATTTAGCTGTAACTTCCTCTTCTCACCTGCCTCCTTCATATCAAAATTAAATTTCTTGATCGCCCAGAATGCCCTGTGCTCCAATTCCACCGGCATATGACATGCTTTCCCATAGACCAACCGATAGGGAGACATGCCTATAGGAGTCTTGTAAGCTGTCCTATATGCCCAAAGCGCATCATTCAGCCTTAAATACCAATCTTTCCGGTTGGGCTGCACTGTCTACTCTAAAATCTGCTTGATTTCTCTATTACTCACTTCAACTTGGCCACTAGTCTGAGGGTGGTACGGAGTAGCTATCTTGTGAGTTATCCCATATTTCTTCATTAATACTTCAAAGGATCTATTTTTGAAGTGACTGCCACCATCACTAATGATTGCTCTGGCTGTCCCAAATCTGGCAAATATCATGTTCTTCAGAAATTCCAAAACCACCTTGTGGTCATTTGTCTTACTTGGGATAGCTTCCACCCATTTGGACATATAGTCAACTCCTACCAGAATGTAGAGATAACCATAGGATGATGGGAATGGTCACATAAAATCAATCCCCCACACGTCAAAGAGCTCTACCTCTTGTATGCCCTTCAGTGGCATCTGATTCCGTGAGGAAATGTTCCCCATTCTCTGGCACCTATCACAACTTAAACAAAAAACATGTGCATCTTTAAATATAGAAGGCCAAAAGAAACCAGATTGAAGTACCTTAGCGGCTGTTTTCTTCCCTCCAAAATGTCCTCCACACGCTTTGTTGTGACAATGGGTTAAAATGCTATGAACTTCTTCTTCTGGTACACATCGTCTAATGATCTGATCAAAGCAGTACTTGAACAAATATGGGTCATCCCAGTAATAGAAACTTGCCATGTGCACCGTCCTCTTCTTGTCTTGATTAGTAAAATGCATTGGGAACTCACCACAAACCTTGTAATTCACCAAGTCTGCAAACCATGGAAGCTTGGTAATCTAAAATAGCTGCTTATCTGGAAAAGATTCATTGAGTGGAATTTCGTCCCCTTTGAATGCCTCATCATTTAGTAATCTAGATAAATGGTCTGCCACTACGTTCTCACTGCCCTTCTTATCTCTGATCTCAAGGTCAAATTCTTGTAATAACAACACCCATCTGATTAGCCTAGGCTTTGCATCCTTCTTGCTCAGTAGATACTTCAATGCTGCATGATCTGTATAGATTATGACCTTAGACCCAACAAGGTAGGATCTGAATTTTTCTAGTGCAAAAATTACAGCAAGAAGTTCCTTGCTACACCATTTATGTGACTTGGGCAAGACACTTTATTTCAATCAGTTTCTCAAAGGTTTGCGTCCTAGCATATTGAAAAATTTGAACAAAGAATGCAAAGATTTGCATGAGGCATTTTGGGAAGCAATTCGTGTTAAGCGCATGTTTAAACGGCTTCACTTGCGAAAAGCTAAGATGCAAGAAGAAAAGTCTCCGCAGACCACAGAAGTCCATATGATGGAACCAATCATGGAGATTATCAAAGCTGATGTTGACGAACAAAAGGAAGAAACAAATGATTTCCCAACAAATTCAGATGAAGTGATTGACAAAACTCCTCCACCGGATCCTACTTTATGTACATTGGAAGACAAAGAAATTGATGATCAGGAAGTGCAAGCAACGAAGGAAGAAAAGGCAGACTTTGAAGAATCGAATGTAGTCAACCAGGAGCCTGATCAAGTGGTGGATTTCATCCTATGTTCAATTCCTAAAGAGCCAATTAAATCATCAAAAGAACAAGCTATTGTTTTGAAGGTTGCAAAAGAAGATCAAATCGTTGAGGTTCCCCACATTGATTTCATCTTCGGGAATCAACTGTTGATATCAAGAGATTGTGAACAGATGGTACAAAGTCAGAAATCGAAGCATCAATTTGTTCGAGCGCAAGTCCATACGAACTCCCACCATCAAAAGAGGCAATATCTACAATTTTCGTGGAGTAAACACCTAAGTGAAGCTTACACACCATATGAAGATCCACAAGAGAATCAAAAGTTTGTGCGTTTGATCTTCGACCCAAGCCCATAAAAAGATCTTCAAATCATGCAAGAGTTTTATTTTCAGTATTTGCTAGATTTTAGGAATAATTCAGAGATTAATTAGAAAATTTCTCTTATTTGATTTAGTGCATATTTTAATTAGAGTTGTTTCCAAGAATAGGTTAGAGTATGAATTTATATAAAGGATTGTACTCTCTTTAGGGACAATGCATTGATTAATAAAATTTCTTCTCTTGAGAATTTCTCTTGGTTATTTGTTTGTGGTGCGAGACCAAGATGTTTTGGATCCCATGGATCCCTATCCCTAAGCCATTGGCTTGGAGTTTAGCCCGTTGGCCATCCTTCTTCTCCCCTACGTTGCTTCATAACCCCTTCATCCGTGGCCCACAAGTTTGATGGCTTCATATTAAAAAAAAAAAAAAAAAAAAACTCAACCCTCCATCTAAGGGTCCGGTCCATTTGGATGGGTGCCAAACCTTGGGATTAATGACTATCCGGGGGATCCTTGTTTGTGCACGATTTGGGTTGGTTGCTAGGTGGGTCCCACCAATAGTTCTCATGGGAGTATGCCATTATCATGATAACTAGTTCTCACTTGAATATTTCCCTTTCTTATATTTATGAGTATTGTAATAAGAAAATGGGAGTTCTGAAGATCAATACAATTTTTCATTTGTGGCTTATCATTTGTGTTCTCATCGTGAGAAGAAGTGTTTGCGGAAGCCTGCTTATTGTGCTTTGGCACCTTCGATCAAAACCCTAATCCTAGGATTTGCATCGCAATGACAAGCCTAGATACTTCGTTGGAAACTTACTGACTCTTCAAAATCAGCCAAATCCTGAATATTATTGTTCTGCACCCAAATTCCAATTAGCTCACATTTTCCATAGTTAATCTTTAGAGTTAATAATATCAGAAACCATCTCAAAATATTTTTCATAGCCTCAACTTGTTCCAAGAAAGCCTCACAAAAAATTAATTGTATCATCCGCAAATTGTAAATGAGTTCCCTCATGGGCAGCATTACCAATAGAAAAGCCTATGATCATCCTGGATTGTTTTCCTCTCTCCATTAACACACTAAAAGCTTCAGTTCCAATAACAAAAGGCATAGGAGAAAGTGGTGTCACGACCCAGATTCCATGGCCCTTCCAATTCGCGACTTAAAAATGTATCACAATCACCATCATAAATCAAATAAATAATTAAGATTCAAGGGCATACATTAATAAATCTTGATATTAGAAAGAAAACTAATACCGGGAAAGACAACCTTTATTGTTTACAATAATTAAAACATTATGACGTAGTTCTTCTATTTGTCACGCTATCTTTCACAATGTGTACGCCAAATGCCTACATCATCCTAATTATCACAAGCTCATTCTCTACGTTCTAGTTACCTGGGATTGGGGCAAAAATACACAAATCATTAACATTGAGTGAATAGATTTCCAAGTCTACATATATGTGTGCAAGCAATAATATAATATAAGGAAGATTCATCATAGCATGTGACTGTGATGCGGTTTATTTGATAGATCTGTTAAGGTTTCTAATTCTAACCTTGGGACCACCACCTAACCACCGTGTGCACAGGCTTTTAAAATCATACACCTCAAGGGTGCCTCCTGAAATACAAGGGGTGGATTATAATCAGTCGAACAGCTGACCTGTAGCCAATAAAACATGCAATTGACCTAGAAGTCGGAGAAATTACGTGGATGGCCTAAAAGCCATGTAAGAAACCCATATCTTTGCCTCACGTTCTAGTGATCTAGGGGTGTCCAATGGGTAGGTCCTACTAATCCTCAAAATCATAATTCATCATAGAGATACATGATTTTGATTCATCACCAATTGGCAAGTAGTTCTCAATACCAATAATAGGCAACTTGGGATAAGTCCCCTACATAAGTGATGCAGTACGGAAGGGCCCAGGCCCACATGATGGACCCAGCCATCCAACCCAGTCCATTGGGTTCAGGCCAGAGGCCTAATTGGCTGAGAAGCTACTGTGGCATGCTATTTTTATCTTAAGTTTATTTACTTAGGATTGTTTCTTGTTTTATTGTTTTATTAGGATTAGTTACTTCCTATTTTAGAGTTCTTATTGCATTATATATAGAGAAGCCTTCATTGTATTAGGACATGCTTAATTTTCAATCAATAAAGATTTTCTGAGTTGCTCATGTGAGTTTTATGGGTTGTTTCTTGGTTTTGTTTGTGCCCTAGTGGCTGAAATCCTTTTGGATTCGATCAATCCTTCAGGAGATTGATCTATCATCTCGATCATGGATCTTGGCTACGCTAATTTGGTATCGGAGCCGAAGAGCAATCGCCGGGGAGACGTCTGTCATTCCCGGAATTCCCCTCCCATTCATCCATCCACCTAAACCCAATCTTGTTCCCACATTCCCATCACAGAACACCCACCACCGAACACCTTCTCTGTCCACCCAAACCCACCGAAACCTTGCAGAAATCGACACCCCTCTTCATCCAACCCATCCTTCATCTCCCGAAACCCCTCCTCCAAACACGGTCCCACCCACCGACCCCACCCAGCTCTCGGCCTCTCCATCTGACCTCCAAACCCCAGTCCCAACTCCATCCAACCCATCTCCCTTAGCCCTTACAAACCCATCACCATCTTAGACGAACCTGCTATTCAATCAAACTAGCCGAACCCCTCAGACCTAGACCCTAATCCCTATTATCATTGCCGAACACCCAAAACCCCAAATCCTTAAACCCTCTTTCATCTCCCAGCACCACTGACCCAAGGCCCTCATCGACCCCAAATCTGGCCTTACCTAGCCTTATTGAAACCCCATCGAGCAAAAAAAAAAAAAAAGAAGGAAGAAGAAGAACGCAGTAGAAAAAAAGAGAAAAAAAAAAAAAAAACCGAAAGCAGAAGAATGAAAGAAAAAAAGTAGCAGAAGAAGAGAAGACAGAGATAGAGAAGGGCATACTTGGCATCGACTACAAGCACTCTAGTAGTACCATCGACCTTCATACCCACTGCTTATCTCCAGCCATCGCAGCAGCCAATAGAAGCACGCTCGAGTTTCTCCAGCAGCGAAGCCCTAGCCATCGTCCTCCCCACCCTCTCCTTCGTTTTCCTCCAAGCAGTAAGCTTCGAAATCCGAGCCTTTGCTTTTTATTTTTTATTTTTTATTCTCTCTGCTCACAAAGCCCAAGGAAGGGAAGTTTTCTCCTTGACACGTGCAGAATTGAGCCTGGCTTTTGGGGCCTGACTGCAGATCTGAACTGAATCCAAGCCCAACCCACTAACAATCAGCAAAAAAAAAAAAAAAAAAAAAAAAAAAAAAAAAAACAGAGAGAGAGAGAGAGAGAAGATTTTTTTCAGTATGAGTCAGGTGGGCCCAATTCTAATCTGACCCATTAGCAAACAGAAGCCTTCCAGTGGAGTGCATGGTCAACAGATTTGAACTGATCAACGTTTGAATCTTCTTTTCACAATATCAAAGTCATCCATCGTCAAATTTCATCTACACACTTGTGGAGAGTAGATCTACCCATCAGGTCAATTCATTTTGAATATATATATATATATATATATGCCTTATTCCTCTTTTACATCCAATATGAGAAACACTGAAGATCCAATTGAGCAACAAAGAAAACTTCATCAAAAGAGATATGGAGATCGATATTATAAGAAAGCAGTCTACTTTGAGCAGTTCCTCCATTTGAAGCAAGGAGATCTGACAGTTAATGAGTACACGCACCAATATCAAACTCTGGAATTTGATTGTAATTTAAAGGGCATGGATAAAGATGATATAAA
The DNA here is from genome assembly GCA_028538565.1 of Umbellularia californica. Taxonomy (NCBI): domain Eukaryota; kingdom Viridiplantae; phylum Streptophyta; class Magnoliopsida; order Laurales; family Lauraceae; genus Umbellularia; species Umbellularia californica. The sequence continues at coordinate 27,852,861 of JAPQWN010000012.1, read as the reverse complement.
GCGATATATGAGAGGTTTGTGATCAGAAATACGAGATAAGATGTGTTTTTGCATGACCATTCAAGAAGCATATGCTGAAGCACTCCGGGCTAAAAATGAGATTTGGCATTCTCAAGAAGAAAATTTTTAGCACAGATCAAGAGCCTATGTTGAAAAAGAAAATTTTTAGCAAATATCAAGAGCTCATGTTGTGGAGAAACTTTTTCTAGGAAAAGATAATCCCACTCGTCATTTGATGACTCCTTAATACAAATGAAAATGAAGAAGAATAATTGAGACAGGCTAAGAAATTTCACACGCGATTAAGAGTCAAAGACAAGTCTACTAATTTGATAATTGACAATGGTAGTGCAATGAATTTTGTTGCGCAAGGTCATTGATAAACTTCATTGGCCAACGGAGAAGCTTCCTAAACCCTACCAAGTCACATGGTCTAATGGTCATGTCGTCCCCGTGACTCAGAGATGTTTGGTATCATTCAAGATGGGCCATTATGAGGATAAAATTTGGTGTGATGTGATCCATATGAATATTGCTCATATTATTTTTGGCCGTCCATGGCTTTTTTATCGTAAAGTGCACCATGATAAAGAGGTGAACACGTATACTCTTTTGTGGAATGGAAAAGGGCTTCAACTTCTTCCAATGAAATCAACAGCCCCAACTTCGTCTACATCATCACCTTCAAGTGAAGATCCACAGAAAGTGCAACAAGTTGAAAGAGAAGTCCTGGGTGCACCAAAGGTGAAGACAGGAGACATCACGGATGACATTGAAGAGCAAGTTAATGGGAAAGCTGATTTCGTGGGTACACAATAATGATCAAGGCAATGTCAATCAAGAGCCACAAAATGTTGAGGAAGAACAAAGACAAGCACACATTGAAGACTCCCATCAAGTTAAAACAATTGTCCCAGTGGTTTCACATGAAGATAAAATAGTTCAAGTGCTTCACGTTGACTTCATTTTAAGCGATTGACGATGGATAGTCAATGCTCATGATCTATTGGTTCAAAGGAAACAACTGAAGTTTCTAATGGTTTGATCACACATCCGAGCTCAATTCAGACATCAGAAGAAGTGATACTTCCGCTCTACTTCTGAATGGAGAAAACGACTGCATGAAGCTTGCAAGACACGCAAAGAAAGTGAAGATCGAAAGAACATTCAGAAGTTTGTGCGATTGATTTTCGACCCATGCAGACATTTTTAGATTTTGTGGTCGGATTCTCTCTTATTATCAAGCTGTCAACTCGCCAGCGTCGAATTTTTTCAAGCGAGGGAGAATTGATGCAGTATGGAACGGCCATGGGCCCACATGATGGACCCAGCCCTAGACCCAGTCCATTGGGTTTAGCGCACAGGCCCAATTGGGTGAGAAGCTACTGTGGCATGCTATTTTTATCTTAAGTTTATTTAATTAGGATTGTTTCTTGTTTTATTGTTTTATTAGGATTAGTAACTTCCTATTTTAGAGTTCTTATTGCATTATATATAGAGAAGCCTTCATTGTATTAGAACATGCTTAGTTTTCAATCAATAAAGATTTTCTGAGTTGCTCATGTGAGTTTTATGGGTTGTTTCTTGGTTTTGTTTTTGCCCTAGTGGCTCGAATCCTCTTTGATTCAATCAATCCTTCGGGAGATTGATCTATCATCTCGATCGCAGATCTTGGTGCGCCAACAAGTTCTGGGTTTCATGCACCCCGCTTCGATCTATAATCAGTACCCAGCAATGTAAGAGCAATTGCATAGTTACCCTGCTTGCTTTGAGATATTTCCACAAACGACTAGAAGCCAACTTATAACAATAATGTGCGATAGGTAACATGTGAAACAATTACAATTCATTAAACATCTTAGAATCATGTAATGTCACATTCACAAATAGCACAATAAAATCCCATTTAGGAATTTCATAGAAATTACATTACACGCAAATAGAAACGTGTAGAACCAATATGAATGTGTAATTCAACTCTAAAGCTGTTACTGTAGTGTGTAATGAAGGAAACCCTGTAGCAAATTATTGTATTGTGAATAGTGACTGCTGACTAATATTTCTTTAAATAACACTCAAAACACACTAAACCCTAGAATTCCTCCAACAGTAAAACCACTAATTTAGTAGAAAAACAAGTAGATTAAGGTTCTAAATACATCAAATAGAAGGAAAAGCCATATAACATATGTAGATTTAGAAGTCTGCTCACCTAGTATAGAAAATGGTGGCTTTGGCAATGTTTTGGGGCTACCTATCCTCTCTCCTAATTCGAACTCTATTGCGAAAGTCTTCTTTCTAATTTATATTAGGGAGAAAAGGAAGAGGTTGTATGGAAACTTCTCTAAGTGGAGACATGTATTTATAATTTGGGGCTACCTATCTGCTCTCCTAATTCGAACTCTATTGTGAAAGTCTTCTTTCTAATTTATATTAGGGAGAAAAGGAAAAGGTTGTGTGGAGGCTTCTCTAAGTGGAGACATGTATTTATGATTTGGGGCTACCTATCCACTCCTAATTCGAACTCCACTAGGAAAGTATTATTTCTAATTTGTATTAGGAGTCCTTTTAGGCAAAAAGGTTGACTTTCTAATTCTTGTAGAATACATAGGTAGTCCTCCTTCCTATTTTTTGTCAACTACCCCTTTCTAATTCAAATTCTCATAATCCAAATAGGGGTCCCAACCTATGATGCTTAGATATGGATATGGATACGGGGATCGGGGATGCAGCTCCTCACTACTGAAAATTTAGGGCACGAATACGGATACGGGTGTCCTAATCTTTTTTCTTTAGATCACGTTTTAATCATTGAAATTATCATTGTTTTCGTCCCTTCCTAATATTTTTTATGGTGAGAGTTAAAAATATTAAATGAACTATATGAAATAAAGCACTTTATAAGTAGGATATGTTAAACTTGTTCCCTACAAGTATCGGTGCAGTATCAGGTACCACTAAAAGTGTTGTATCGGTTCAAGAAAGATACGTTGGGCTTATACAAGTATCCGGGCATCATCAGTCACACTTGCATATGAAAACTCAATCCTATTAGTTGATGACTATTGGATCCTAACAAGATGAGGAGAAAACTAATCCTACTGGAACATAAAGGTCCCACAAGGTTCCTACTTGGATTTGATAAATATGGGTTGAGCCAGTGGACCCTACCCAAAATCCCTTAAACCTTAACCTAATTAAAACGAGTGTGGGGTCCCTATGGTTTCCTTATTCAAAGCTGTAAAATTATGGGTTAGGCTTCTGTGTCGCAACCCAAGGATGGTACCCGCTGAAAACTAGGGCATGCCCAATTGGGAACCTGACTATTAATAATAATACAATAAATCAAATTAGCAACACACAAATTATCATGCCCAATAAATAAATAAAGAATTATAAAGTAACTATTCCATTTAAGTTTGAGAAATTCAAGTAGTGTAATAAAAGTCCAAGGAAAATAAAATAAAATTTTATAACTAATAATTTAAAATTCCCAAGTTCCGTATAGGGGGTTATGCGGTATTACAAGTGGATTGCTTGCCTTGATCCTCTTGAACTTTCAAACTATTCTTTTGGAGAGCCATTAACCAACATGGAAATACAAGAAAATGAAAAACAGTTTTTTATCCAATGACACCACTTTTGCCAAAACCCAGACGGCCCATGGCATATTGTAAAACCCCCCAATCCACTATATCCTAAGCCTTCTCAAAATCCAACTTACAAACTAAACCAGGATAATGTTGCTTAAACCTTGAATCGACACATTCATGGGCAATAGGCACACAGTCTAAAATCTGGCAACCATCAACAAAAGCTGCTTGGATGTCTAAATTAATCTCCAGAAGCACTTTCCTAAGGCGATTAGCCAAGACTCTTGCCAAAATCTTAAAAAGACTACCGAAGAAACTGATTGGTTGAAAATCCCTTAGCGAGATGACACAGATTGTTCAGGCTTTAATTGTGAAGAAGAGGAGGCAAACAAGATTATTGAAGAAAAACTGCTTGACATAGCTAGAATTTTGGGTATTTCTATGTAGTGTCGAATAGAAGATATGGGGACTTTCATTGGTGAGATGCTAGAACAAGAACAAGGGAAAAGGCAAGCAACAGGGGGCAAATAATAATGGGAAAAAAAATCTATAACACTAAGGGAGTTGGATAAATTGGTTTGTCCATTAATTATGATCGAAGGGCAGGTGAGAAAAATCTAGGTGTGCATTTAATTGGATTATGAAGCTGATTTCTTGGAATGTTTGTGACCTGAACTTTATTTCGGGAAAAGTTAAAGTCCATTGAGGCAACTTGAAGACTTAACTAAGGTGTGCCAAAAACTTGTAAGAGTTGGCTCGGAAGATATAAATATTAAAAAATATAGAAATTAATGATTCATACGCAAATATGGAAAGTGAATGACCTATAACCTTAACTTGATGAGCCAACTTAAAACTCACCCGAGTTTCTGACATTACTTAAAAAGACAAGTTATATAAATGAGTTGAACAAATTGATTCAGCCCAATGAAGCTTCAAATGCTTAAATTTTGAAATATCATTTTCATGAGGGCCTATAAAGTTCCTGTGGACTGATCATTGATTGACTGGACCCCAAAAGTTATCAGGTTTTGAATAGCCATAATACACTTGTTATTCCCCATTTTTCTTTCTTATCACGAGTGTGGATTGTTGTTGTGCTTAGTTTCTCAGCACTTGATTTTTAAACCAGGCTGATGATTGAAGGGCCGGAAGGGTTCCATTATAGAAATATTTGGAAATTGACAATGAACATTTAGGCCCTGTAATTCTAATGGTCTGTGCCAATAGTTATAGACCCTACTTGGCGATTGTGTGGATATTTTAGGCTTAATGTCATAAAATTTAATTTTAAGCTACTGTGGACATCCTAGGCTTGAGCATTGATGTCATTTAATTTGACTTCATCTTAAAAGGTTTAGATGTTCTCCTGTTTTGCAACATTTTGTTTATTCAGAAATCAGGCAATGCAGTTTCTGGTCTCCCGTATGCATTAGCGAGTCTGTCGTTTTGCCAGTCATTTAACTTGGATCTTCTCGAAGCATCGGCCACTTTGACTCTTGCTGAATTGTGGCTGTCTCTTGGATCTAATCATGCTAAACGTGCATTATCCCTTGTACATCGGTCTCTTCCTATAATTCTTGGTCATGGAGGTCTGGAGCTGTGTGCGCGGGCAAATATTGCAGTTGCAAAATGCTGTCTATCAGATCCAAGCTTTTCAGGTAATGTAACATCAGTTTCCTTGTATTCATTTGTTAAGCAGTTAGTTATAAAGAAGTCGATTCTTGCCTGTTTTGCATTCATGGTTTGCCACCATCTTCCATTTACAATTGGTGGATCTGCAAACTCCATCTGGTCTCACTGAATGTGGATGATGGGCCACGAGAACCAAATCTAACACACTGCTAGCTGTATGGCCTTCAAACATGAAGTTAATATGTTATATGTCAATGGTGAGCAAAGGATTTAAGTAAAATATGATGTTAAAGGTGGGCTGTTTTTAGGAAGAGTCAGGCCATCATTAAGTTTGAAATGGCTGACTGTGGGGCCCACCTAGATGCATGCTATGTGTTGTGTTTGGCATTTGTAAGGTCTCCCTGTGGTCTACCAGTGTGCATAAAATGGGAGCCATTTGATTATGGGAGGTACCATTTTGAGGCCTTCAAAGTTGTCTGAATACTTACATAAAGCTGGATGGGTGCTAAAACTTTGCATAATTAATCGAATGGCTTACATTACTCATATATGTACTGAGTTTTAGTAAATTTTGATACATGTGTATGGAGGGAGAGGGATATGTAATGATAGCCATTCCAAGCTTAAGGACTGCCTGCCTGCCCCCGAAAACTTGAGGATCATGACATTTTTTGGGGTATAATCGAGTCTGATTTTCTAAATGAACGGGCCTGAGCTGGAAAATGCTGAAACTTGATTTTGGACTGTTGTGAGATAATCGTGTTGATTACAAGCTTCCTGTATTCTATTATTATAAATGTGTCAATAGCTGCACATATGTCAATATCCAATGAGAGGACCTACATAAGCATGGAAACTCTGAAAATTCTTATGAAGTGGAGATCAGCTGACCGAAAACCATGGGCAGAATTCTTAGTTTTGTCAGTCAGCTAATCAAATGTTCTGGCCCTCTCAGTCATAGGAATTTTAAGCAAAAGAACCGCTATGCTTAGTTTTAAACAAGATATCCATGGTAGAGAAGCAAAAATTAAAAGGAACAATATCTAAATACACAGTGGTGCATGCTTGCTTTTAACGAGAAAAAGAAATAGCTTCTATGTCCAATACATGTCTTATAGCCTTGAACAGAATAATGCTTGAGTAATCACGTCTTTTCATTTATTCAGTGTCAGCCTTTTTGCTACGGTCTGAATACCTGTGATGTACCTACTGTTATGGGATACAGCTGGATATGAATTGCAGCTATAACTTGCTATTGTAAAGATACTTGTATTTTAAGTGGGCTTGTTTGACCTTAAGACTAATTGCAGATAGGAATGAATAGCCTTTGAGGGGGAAGAAAGAATACTACGAAAGCATGTCAAATATTAAATCTGTGGCAAACAGGTACCATAAAAATAAATATTATGTTCTATATCTTTTAAGTCGGAAGATTTCTTACGATAGATTGCCCTAATATGAACTATACGCAGAGCTTAGTGGGGTTTACCTGCACCTACCTATGATCAATCCAACCTTACACACTCAAATTGACTCTCATATGAAGTTTATCACTCGAATCGGCACTCATCTGACATGTTACTGTTGAAATGAAATGCCCTGTATTTCATATGTTTTCACTGTTCAGCTATGGGGCCCTAAAAATTAAAAGCAATAACAGCAATCTGATTGAGTTGATTTTTGTGGCATTCCTAACCATGCATAGAGGTTTCATCCCTCTAACCAGTCAATTGACATGCATCTAGGTGGGCCCATAAGGTGGCCATGTATATGATTATATAGAGTCCACTTCACAGGCTGGAGGTGGACAAGACTTGACTTTGACTCTGCTTGTCCTGCCACACCGTTGGTAAATCAAGCAGAATTTTTGGTCCAGTTGTCCTGATCTTCCAATTCATGGTCTTATCTTCTCTGCCTTAATTCATAAGTCATAAGGGACAACTACTTTAGTTTTGTAAAGAGGAAGAGAAATAAAATGAAAAAAAGTACCGAAAGAATAGTAATGCTAGTACTTGATGAATGACGGTGGCCGATGACACAGGTTTTACTATTTTCACAAGCCACTCTTTCCATTCTCGCTTCCCCTTGGCCGCACTTTTGGAGGTGTATCCTTGTTTTACAATCCCGGTCAACAATGGGTCGACTCGGTGCTGGACGGATCCGGTTCGGGGCGAGCACCAGTAATGGGTTTGTGCTGGAAGGAGATACTCTTTCTATGATTTAGCGTGTTCAAGACGCACTTGGTACGGGCTAGGGCATTTGACTTAGAATGCATGAGATCAAATCCCTTGTTTGTCAAAAGAATCAAGTTATTGTGCTATGACATGAATACAACCATCATTCTCCAAAAAAGTTTCTCACAAAGAGTCCCACTATATTTTCAAACAACCTCTTTTATATTTTTTTTTACTAAAATTTCCTCTTACTGACAATCAAACTATAACAGAAAAAAAAACTTGAACTCTCCAACCTTTCGTTTTACCAATTTAACCCTAATAAAAACTCAAATAAATTATCCACTTAGTTAAAAGATAAAAAGGCAAATTTTCCCCTTTGAGGACAAAATACCAAAAGTTTAGGATATTTGAATGGCTTGATATTACATAAGCACCAAAAACCAAAGGCTATATCATTTAAATGGCTTGATATTACATATTTTCTAATCCACATTCAAGCCTTTCAAGTGCCATTCTTCCTTAGTCTTCATGCATCCAGGTAGGTCCCACTAGAAGTAACTTGAGTAAGTGAAATTTGCTAAGCTTAAAAGGTTATTTATGTCATTTATCCATATAAACTAGCAATCATATTTATATGTTACACTGTCGGCGACTTAATGCTCAATAATGCTAAACATCACTATGCTTGAGTTATGATGCTACTTAAGTAGCTTAACTTTTACATATTTATTTATTTATTTCTATTTTTTAGAATTTTTTTACTCTTTATATGACCTACGCGGCCGTACCAAGCATGGAGTCATCCCGGCCTCGATTGGCACGAGCACTGGAATTTAAAACCGTGGGTGTTATCACAAACACCATATCAAAGCCATGTGAGGCACACCATGTAGATCACGTATCTAATGATAGGGCTATTGTTGGGCGGGCGATGTATGTGCAAGTGCTTATGTGCTTTTCTATTCTGTCAGTTAGGTTTTGTACATATGAAGCTCATTTTATGATTGGATCAGGTTATTTGTGATGGGTCTGCCCAAATACATTTTAAGGTGTGGGTGTGGCAGGCATACCCACATGAGTGAACCGCATGGAAATGGTCATGGAGAGTGGCATTTTTGTGAAATTTCCTTGATACTTGGTTAATGTATCATTTTTTTTTATTATATATTGCCCTATTTTGTTGGATAAATTGAATTTCAGTAATTCCTGAATGAGATGAGTTCTTCCCATTGTTCATTGAACCTCCCATCAGTAGCTGAAGATCCTGAAATCGTGTTGGATCCATTAAGGCAAGCTGCGAGCGAGCTGGAAATTTTAGAGGTGTGGAACTTTCTGATTGATTACATGTATATACGCTAATTTGGCTGTCATTTATTATGATCGATGATAGTAGTGATTACAATTATACGTGCAGTATCATGAACTTGCTGCAGAAGCCTTTTACTTGATGGCTATTGTCTTTGACAAGCTTGGACAACTGGAACAAAGGGAAGAGGCAGCGACTTTTTTCAAGAAGCATGTAATTGCTCTTGAGAATCCACAGGATGAGGAGGATCCACTTACGCATGGAATGTAAGATCAATGCATGGTGTCTAATGCAAAAAAATACCTGAACTACACATGGTCCCTGCGGGTATGTTGTGAAATCTGTAGTCATAAAAATAAAAATAAAAAAATAAAAAAAGAATCTCGCGCACGTGACAATTGGGGCAATCTGTTGTCACCTGTTGAAGAAATCCTTAGCCAGAGAAAAATGTATGGTGAATTGTAGCCTTAACTCTCTACTGCTGGAGCCCATTGTTTGATGATCAATGCTGTTTATTCGATTGGGCCCTTCAATGGATGGACCATGATAATTAGATGAACCCAACAGAGCTTTTTGCTCTTGCTGCACAAGTGGCCTTCGCTGTTACTCTTATAACTTCCTTATTGCAGGCCACAATTTCATGGTGGGGCTCATCAAATTGATAATCTTGCTAGCCGACCCACGTACTTCTGTAGAATCTCTAGGTCCAGTGCCGTAAATCTTATAATTCTTCTTTCCTTGATTCTCCTTTCAGTTTTTACTGTCAAATGGTGGAAAAAGAGGTTGCAAGGACTAAATGCTTTTAACTCACACAGGCTTTTTTCATTTGTTGTGGTCGGATTTGTTGTTTGCTCTGCTGTTTCGTGGATGCCTGCTGGTGATGTTTGTAGCTGAAGAATGATGCATATGCGTCGGCTTTGTGATTGATAGAGGACATTGGTCATCTCTACTGACCATGTATTCATTGTCGGCGTATCATGCAGTGCTGGTATGTACAGAGGTACCATGCTTACATTTTCAGTGTATCATGTCCCACAAGAACTTAGATTCTCAAATGTAACCTTGTCATTTTTATACATACCTTTTTCTTGAAAATGATGAGATGAATCACCATTTTTGTCAAATCCTATGGCATATGCTCTGCTTAGCTGAGGCTAGTTGCAACTTCTTTCTGACTTGTTCAGTATGACCATACTGAATCAAACATTATGCTGATCAATTAAGAACTTACACTTCTCTGAATATTTAAAAGCTTACCATGGATTGTATGGCGATGCCTATGCCTGTGAAGTTACCATCACAGTGATCTTTGGTCTGTGCTTATCACTTAGGTAGCTCAGTGACTGGATATTGTGTTCATTGCTGTCTGCACCAAAGGTGTTATTGTCCATCATACACGTTACTGTATTTTAATTCATGATGGCCCCGATGTGGATATGGGTATAAAGACATGGATACAGGGAACAGGGATATGTTGTGCATTTTCGAAAATTCTGTGCATCGATACCAATGCGACTGTCCCATCCCAACCATTATATGAAATGTCATGTTAAATAATGAACTCGTATGGAAGGATATGATAAACTTGTACCGTAAAGTATGGTGGCTACAGCATTGATTACCAGTATGAGTGTTGTATCGGTCTGACATGAATATGCTAAGCATGTACAAGTATGAGAGTATGATAAATCTTAATAGCGCACTCAAGAAAGATTAGATTGCCTGGATGTTGCAGGAGTGTAAACTGTAAAACTCCTTAAATAACAATGCTTAACCATCTCTGCCTGTGGTGTTGGATGCACCGCACCATCAATCCCTGGTTTGCCATTGGGTGATTTACTTATGGGGCATTTGTTGGTTTTGACCCACTTTTTCTCTGGCTAAGTGGTTTTGAGCCACTTTCATTTTTTTAAAATTATATTTTTCACTTCTCATCCCTTGTATACTTAAAAGGAGTTTATGTGATGTCTATACAAAACAAAAGTGTCATTGTTGACATTTTAAGGTTAGCCATCCATAGCTCTCCCCACCTGATATAGGTTTCCATTATGAGGCTCTTGAGCAATCTGTCACTGGCTTAGTGCGGTCATATTTGTTTTTTCGTCTGGGATTTGGGCTCTCTGATTCCTCGTTGTTTTAAGCTTCGGTTTATGTAGCAAGTTTGCATTTGGCAAGTGATTGTATGTATTGCATGAATAAATTGCTTATGTTTGAATTAAAAAAAAAAACAGCACCATCTTTATTGTGTATGGTATGCTAGGATCTGTTCTACAACCATCAGATTAATCATTACAAAGCAGATTAATCATTATAAAGCACTTCGAAAGTTGTGTTTTTTTTTTAATAATAATCCATTCATGTAATTTGTATGTGAATATCCTGAAGATGGTCTTAACTATCTAGCGAGCAGTAAAAATTTATTGAGTGGTTTAGAATTTATTTTGAGCACGGGAAGCCTTGTAGTTTCCGGACTCATCTGTTTATGAGGGTGGAGTAGGCTGTTTGGCTTTCTCTTCTCCAGTAATGACAAAATGGTCTGTCTCAGATTTGTGGCTTCGAATGTGATTGGCTTGAGTCATATTCCATGTCATCGACGTTGAGATCACCACACAACGCATATGAAACTCATCTGGTTATAGACTCGTACACGCATACAGCAACATTTCATTCTCAGCCCACTTCATTAGAAGTGGGGCCCGCTTACCCTCAAGTTTGAGCCAGTAGTGTGTGGGCCCACGAAATTCTTACGTACAGGCAACCATGAATGTTACTAGTAGATATTTCTATTAAAATTTCTTCGAAATGTTTTATTTCGTTTTAATGATTACACGATTTCTATTGTGGCTGCCTTTCCATAATCTTGGGGATTGGAAGGTCATCCAAGTCGTTAGATCATTTATTTGGGTTTAAAATTAGCCTAAAGGAAGATCTGTTGCCCACCATTTTAGAAATAATGAACAGGTATATTTTGGACCATCAAAAGGGATCTCATCAATTACTAATTTCTCACTGTAACAGCTCACTAATTGCCATCTTCCTACCCTTGCCAGGCCCCAGGTTGTCCATTGCACTTTTGCTCTAGAGAGAACTCCAGGAACATGCTTGTAGAGGATCCAAACTACCGCCAACCCAAGAATTAGTTTTATAGGGTCCTCCCCTTCAGCAACTAAAAGTTTCCTGAGTCAGAAACCAGTACACATGGGACCCAGTTTCCCATGTTTCGATGATCCAATTGGCTCAAAAAATGGAGAGAGTTGGCATGCCAGGTGATATTGGCCTTTGGAAACCATATATTAGAAGTTGGTCACCACTGTGGGTCATGAAACAATGATTATCTCAGTGGAAGGCACATTTGTTTGCGGTGGCCACTAAATCTCGCCAAATAATAAGGGGGTTTTGTGAACCAGTTATTTGCCATGATCACCCACATCAACTGCTAATCAATTAGTTAAAAGACGGAAATAGTAAAGTGAATAGGTTTCTATCTGAAATATCCACCTCTACACGTTTTATCAGATTTCATTGATTGATGATAGCATTATTCTTGAAATCTCTTAACTGCTGCTTAAGGATAGTGGCAACTCTGAAAGCACAAGAGAAACTACCTAGGCTTTTAAGGCAGCAGTTTACTTGACTACCAGCAGCACATATCAAAAGCTAAAAAAGACGCACCAGAACGCCTGTTCAAAACATGCTCAAAATAGAACAAGCTGCAGAGTGTTTTGCCACAATGGGTTTTTATATTTTGTTTACTTTACAAGGGATTCTAACTCGCGCATCAACGCAACAGCTGCTGGATGCCACAGTGGTAATTTACTTTGAATTTTGGCTTCTCCCCATTCTTTCTTTATTAGGAAAGAATTGTTAACTGATCTTTATGGACTTTATCCCTGGCCTTCTTCCATAATGGGAGTGCGCCATGTCACTATAGAACGTGCCGGTCTGGGGAATTTGGGTCCTTTAGATGTGTGATTTGTTACAGAAATTTAGAGACAGGCAATTTAATTGTGCCAGTGAAACTTGGGTTGTTTAGATGTTTGATTTATGAGAGAGCTGTGTGCGTTGCAAAAGATGGATTAGAAGTGTCCAAATCCTACGTTTGGGTAACTACATTGTTGTTTGCAACAACCAAAATGAAAATAACCAGGGTTTATCGTAATCAGTAAGGCGGCTAACCGAGATCCAAATTTCCAAACAGCGCCCAAGGGACTCACAAGGGGTTCGTCCACAATTACATTGTCTTCAAAATGAAAATGTTATGTGGACAAATATAAAAAGGAGAAAAAAAAAAAAAAAGATTCACGATCACATTGTTTTTGAAAATGTAAAAGGGGCAGGAAAAAAAATTGCAGGAGAACAAAAGTATTAATATTTCATATTCACATTCAGTCTTTAGCATACTATAACCCGAAGAAGATCTTATGCAGCCTGCACCACAGTAACTAGAAGCTGTCAACTTCTTTGTAGCATGCAAGGCCATCCCTTCAAAGATTGCCAACTCTTTGAAGATCCAACCCACTCAATTTATATGCCCTTCTATGTATTAGCATTCTCCAGAGTTTCATGATCACTGCAAAGAGGCCCACTTGGTCAGTTTAACGGGTTTCTCACATTTAGTAGGTACCACTCTGATGATTGGGAAAACTTGGCCAGTCAAAATATACAGCCCGGGCTTGCATCATGGACAGGTTGGATGTGAGAATGATAGGCCCTACATGCTATAAATGAAGCCCGCAGCCTGGTATCAACAAAAGATCTTTCCTCAATAACCTAAATACAATGTCCTTTTATTTTGGTATAATAGAGAAGGGAAAACAAGCAAAGAGAACTTTAACTTATACATGAATATAGAAAAGAGAAGAAAAGCAAGCCTTCAAGCAACGAGAGTATCTACTTTGGCTTTGGCTTCCAGAGTCTTCTCATACTCTTCTATGGACTTGAATAGTTCCGAAAAATTTCCCTTCCCAAATCCTCCACAACCACCCTTTTGGTATGTATTCCCTTCCTCATCCTTGACCATACATCCAATCCTTTGTATTATCTCTATAAATATGGTAGGCCTGCAAAACCAATTCCATGTCATGTTAGCTACATTCTTTTGGAAATAACATGGGACTAATCACTCAACCATGAAACAAAATGAACAAAAAACATTCATGACATATTGCTACATTTCTCATGCCTTCAACTAAAATCATCATTGATTTGAGTAGCAAATTCTCTGAATAGGACATTCCCAACATGGATACAACTCAAGTTCTTTAATGGATCATCGGAGTATTCAGTTGTTACAACATGAGTTTAGCCAATAGTGATGATATCTTGTTGGCACTGTTTGATTATAAGCATTTTATTAGTTTTTAACTTGGTATAGATAATTGACATGAATACATTTGAAAAATTAGGTCAATACTGTTATTTTACAATCATTCAGCTATAAAGGACCTCTATGCAATGAGGGGAGTGCTATGACCCTCTGTCTTAGTTACTAATTAAAAAAAAAAATTAAATTCTTACATTTTCCAATTATCTATTTTTTTGGTTACTTTTCAAAATTTTGACCACTTTTTCGATTTACAGTGCTGCGCTGTTACCTATTTCCTGCCATGTAGCATTTTGGGCGTTGGCCACTACAACCACTGTAACAGCTACTTTGATCCTTGTCATGTGTGTCCACATTTAGATTTGAGCTTTATTGTTTATGTCTCAACCTTTGTATTATTGAAACTGACTTTTTCCAAGATCCAAACTGGACCCACAACCTTGTTAAAGCGTCCCAAACACTCTCCAAAAACAAGAACCATAAATATGGAGAGAGAGTCATATGTGCAAATCCACCAATTTTTAAAACCATGGAACAAGCTGTAAAAATGGGTTTCTTAGGCTTGGATTTACAATTGATCAGATAAGGCCTTGGGCCAGGCCAATTGAAAATCAAGATCTTCCCATGCCTTGTCCATTGACAGCCTCTGTATGATGCCAATGTGTTGGGCCCAGAATGGACCAGGGTAAGCCCATGCTGCCATTATCAACAGCCTGAAGTTCAGTCCTGAGATCTATCATAAATAACTTGATTAAATCTAGCACAGGAAAATGACTCAGTTGCGATGTCTGAATATCAAAGTCCGGATAACACCCACAGCTCTAAGCTTCTATCTCCAGTCTCACCTATGCCTCAGCTCATGTATTAAAAGTGAAAAGACAAGATAAAGGAAAAGCAAATAAAAGGGCTCTTTGCCATTTAACCTAATAAAACACTTCTCCAATTGAACTTCTAATGCCATGTTTGGTAACTGAAATAAGATAATGTCACAGGAGAAACCTCTCTAAACAAATCTGGACTCCATTGTTGACTGAAAAACAAACTGCTTTTTTGTCAAAAGGGAAATGTAGCTAAAAAAGGTTTGTGGAGAGATGTTTCTTCAATGACATTTTCTTTTCATTCATTGACTACTTATAAAACAAGGCCATTCTAGTGAGTCTTACCGATCTCCAACAGGCTTAGTAAAGATCTGCAACAACACTCCTTGATCATCCCTATCCACCAAGATGCCCAACTCTTCACATCCTTTTATTTGCTCTTCGGTCAGCACATTTCCAGCCCTATTCTTCAGATTCTTGTAATATGTCGGTGGAGGTGACGGCATGAACTCAAACCCCCCAACCCAACTCCTCTGCCTCATCTCCCTCAGAGTCCTGAATATATCCTCACTAACAAGCGCCAGGTGCTGCAGTCCCGGCCCCTCATTGTGCTCTAGAAATGTCTGTATCTGACTCTTTCTCTTCGTACCTGTTAGAAACAGCTATCAAACTGAATTCCTAAATTCAGAAACAAGACACACCAAATTACCATTATGTTCTACATTGTGTTTCATTAGATGAAAGATGCATAATAATCTTCAAACGTGCAGATTATGTATAAATATTGTAACTCTAGGTGATGTTTCCAAAGTAGCTATACAGCTGAGCAAGAATCCCGACTTGTAGGTGGCTTAAATATCATTTGTAGATTTGAAGTGATCTTCTCCAGATGTAATTGAAGTGATCTTCTCCACATGTTTATATTACTTGTATCCTAATGGTCATGCAGATCAAAATGGCAGTGAAGATCACTACAACCCAAGTGATATTTGTCAAAATGACATTCAAGCCAGAATGGCAAATTTCTCAAGTTTCTAGGAATTTGTAAGAGTGTTTTTTTTTTTTTTTTTGATGGAGAAGGTAAGAGTGAAAAGTCAAGGATGGAGATCTACAATGGAATACCTATGATCAACTTCTTGGGACAAACGAAGGGTGATCATTCCACTGGAGCCATTTGGATATGGGGACAGTTTTGACCGCCCACCCCATTGATTTGCACATAGGCACAATCCGATGATTGTAACCGTGATTAAAAGCCCCAATTTTAACAGCTAATAAACACTAATGAAACCATTACACTTTGGAGCCGTCATACTATGCCCATCTGCTAATCCTTAATCTGACCCACCAACTCCCACCCACCCGAGATGGGCCCCACATCCAAGGTTCACAACTCAATTAACTTGGGCTCAATTTGCGGCAATATTCCTATATACATCCCCACCTCATATCCTTCATTCTTCACATCTCTGGTTCTTGTGCACCCAACTGACTTCGCTGGAAATCCTAGAAATCCAATACCGAGCAAGCAAACTAGCACTCAAAAGTTTCAAATTTACTTGAGATTATTGGTTATGTACAGAAAACAAAAGGCAAATCCCACATTCCATTTACCCATCTCTTTCTCTCTCTCTAATTTATTTGAATAGCGCTCCATCTAACTCTCTTATCAGATGGTCAGCATCAGAAACATAAACATATTGATTACATGAAAAACGTTCAGTCTACTTTTTGCACACAGAAAACGAAAAAAGAAAGCTAATTAGGTGGAAAGCTTCTTTAAAAGTGAAACTTCACAAATTAACATGTCCAGAAAGAAAATGCAATCAATTTAAATTTAAATTTAGTAATCACCTGATTCACCTCAAATTTCACTCCACTCCACTCCAATCATTGATCAGAGTGATATCCTATCCAATCCACCTATGTGATCACAACACAAACTACATTTTCTAGGCATATGATATCAATCAATCCAACCGCCAATATCACTCCATTTCAAATGAAAGATGATCATGTGGGCATTTTTGGTGGTGCTCTCTCTCTTCAGGGCCCAGCCAATAAAAATCCAACCGTTCAAAATAAATACCTGCCTGTCCCACCTTTTTTTTTGGGCCACTGATCTTGTGATACGTATAGAAAATCCTATCAAAAAGAAAAGAAAGTCACGTGTGGTGGAGGCGTTCGTTGCTACTTCTTACCAAAAACAGGCTCGTTCATTGGCAGGAGAACCATCTCGTCATTATTCGCCAGCACGACCGAGTTGAGCCCAGACTCGGCCGTCCCCACGTCGTCCGCCGTGAACTCAGCGAACTCGTGAAACCCCGTAAAACCCTTCACGTACTCGACTGCCTCCGCCAAGCTCGGCACGTTCCCCACGGCATGATCCAGCCGTCGGATCCCGAAATCCAACGGATAAAATTCCTCCACCCTCTCAAACCCAGGCAGAAACCCTAACCCTTTTAATTCTGATTCCTCTTCCTCCCCAAAGCTCACGTACCTCAGCACAACATCCCCATAAAGCCAGACCTCCGACATCCGGCACCCGCGGCCGAGCTCCACCGGCTCCGCCGCCGGGACGGCGCCGTGGGCGACGCTGACGTGGAAGGCGTCTCCGGCGTCGGAGACCTTGACGGCGACGGCGCGGACGGCGAGGCCGTGGGAGGCGACGAAGCTGTGGGCGGCGGGTACGGAGAAGGAGGGGATGGCTGGGGCAGGATCGTGGTTTTGTGGGTAATTGGGGGTTTGGGAGTAGGGGGCGGTGAAAAGGAAGCGAAGGTGGGAGGACTGGAGGAGGTAGGAGGCGTGGAGGGAGTTGCCGGTGGAGAGGTCGGATTTGGCGACAATGGGCATTCCGAGTCCCCAGGAGAAGCGGCGGGAGGCATTGGTGGCGTCGGAGGTCCAGAACTCGATGTGGTGGAAGCGGAGGACGGGGAAGCGATCGGACCCTGGATTGGAGCGGATGAAGTTGGAGTAGCCGACGAGCTTGAAGGCTGATGTTGCATGGGTGCTATCATCATCACCATGAGCTGCTGCTTCTGTATCCTTCGATTGCTTTCCCATCTTTGCTGTTTCTTCTTCTTCCTTCTTTGAAAAATTGAGAATTGAGAGCCAAAAGAAGAGGGATGATAAGAAATGCCATTAAAAGTTTTGGCATTTACTAGAAAC
Source organism: Umbellularia californica (assembly GCA_028538565.1). Classification (NCBI taxonomy): domain Eukaryota; kingdom Viridiplantae; phylum Streptophyta; class Magnoliopsida; order Laurales; family Lauraceae; genus Umbellularia; species Umbellularia californica. The sequence goes on along the minus strand of JAPQWN010000012.1, from coordinate 27,834,841 downwards.
AGTAGTGCGTTACTGCCACGTCTGATAGATCACAGTGCATGGTGTGACATGTGCCCCAATTGTCTGTCCGCTCTCTGCACGAAGCCACGAACGATATCATCAGGATTCAAGGACTTTATTCTGCCACGGAACGTCCACACTCCACACGAATCAAAAAGTCTACTCACCCGGGACCAGTCCCGACTCCACATGGGAGGGGTAGGGGCAAATGATCTTTTTGCCCTTTTCATGTGGAAATCGGGAGCATGGCTGCACACGAATTGCACATCGGACAGGCTGAGTGGCAGGGATGGATAAGGATAAGGGTATTCATGCCCGGATTGGTCCAAGTTTTTGTAACGCCCCTTGCCTTAACTAGGGATTAATTGCTATTTAATATAATTTAGGTTAAATAAGCAGGTTTAATATTTTTGATATCTATAGGCTAGTAGAGGGATTAGAATGGGTGGGATCGGGCTTAGTAGACTAATCGTTTGGATTAGTTAGGATTAGTTGAGCGAGGATGCATTGTTTGGCATGCATGCGTTCATGGCATTGACCCATTATTAGACCCATCTTGACCTAAGAACGACCCGTGAACTCATACCTAGTTAACTAGAGGCTTTGTTATAAACGGGGAGTATTTATTTGAACATGTCCTAATAAAAACTATAACTAGCCTAATTTGAACCCATACATCAATTGATCTACTGAAAAAAGTCTGAAATTAAAATTAATTACGTCCCATGAAAATGTCAATTTCTTAAACTTATCACACCACCAACAACTTTTTGCTAGTCCCTTAGCAAAATACGTGGTCTATAGTAGAAAGCTAACCTAACCTAACTAATGTAAATGAGCAAAACAAACTAAAATAACTAAAATGATGTCAGTTTCGTTGGCACTTTCGACCGCATTTATCTTATGCATCAAGCTCTTAAACCCCTAAGTTCTCGCTAGTAGACGAGTTGTGCCTCATGAGGGTTTGCAGTGAATATACCCACAAAATTTATTTACTCTAGAAACAAAATGAAAAACAAAGGAAAGTTTTTCGAAAGAATACTAAATCAAATTGGATATTTACGAATAATCAAGATTTCAGACTTTTTAAAATCCGGTTCACGTTTCTATTTTCAAAACCTTCTCAAAATCTTACCAAAACTTTGTGCCTAGTGTAATCGTATACATCAAATCAATCTTTCCATAGTAATGTTTTGTAAACAGAATTCTCCATCAAATTCTTTAATGCAGTGTTTGGGAAGGGGGGAGGGGAGGGAAAATTTGAGGGGGAAGGAAAATGAAGGGGAGGAGAGGGAAAATTAATTTTCCATCCTCTTGTTTGGGAAGTGACAAAGTAGGGGAAGGGAACTGAAAATGTATAATTTCGTTTGTTTGTGAGGTAGGGAGACAAAAGACCATTTTACCCTTACTTTTGAAAAAAGTTCAATTGGACAAAAAAGGGCAATTTTGTACTTTCTCGAACTTTCCCCTCTTCCTCCCTCATTTTCCCCCCATTTTTGGGGGGAAAATTTTTGTCACTAAAAGACAAAAATTTTCCCCCCTCTTCCCTCCCCCCCCCCCATTTTCCCCCCATTTTTTTTCCTCTCCCCCATTTTCCACCCTTCCCAAACACACTGTAACTCTCCTAGATTCGGGGAAAAATAAGTATTCTAAGGCTACTATGATGGCTTTCGCACTATTATTTTTTCAAAGGCCGCAAGATGCATCTCTCCCTTTTCTTTTTCTCAAGAAATAGTTTCTTTTGAGGTAATTTTTTTCTTTAACATGCAAGACATGGGGAGCAAACCCACATCATATGTATTTCACCTATTTCAAGTTTCTTTAACTCTCCTTGATCTTTTTTTCTTTTTCACTCACAACGGTCCCCAATAATAGGCAGCCCTTTTTAATTCGCCTGAATTAATTCACTGGTCTTGGTTGTCCTAATCACACCTGTAAGACTTCGACCCGAGTGACCTCAATTAGTACTAATTAAGTCATGAGTTAGCTTTAAGCGTGATTAGTGAATTTTGGTTAAGTTGGGATTAGAATAGCTCTTTTGTAGCTTTGAGAAATTTTAAGTGCTTGTGTTTAGTGGGACCTTTTGGGGGTTCCTTTTTGATAGTCTTGCGTTTACTTGGGGGATTAGTCGAGATTCCTAAAATTCTTGTCTTGATCCTGTTTTATTTGTCTCGTTAATCCCTACAACTTTTATGTTGATCTCGTACTCGTTCGAGACCCAGATCCTAACTTTTCTAACATTGAGGGCAAAACAGTCATTTTACACCAACTATGTACCCAAAAATTTGATATCCCCAAAACTTGCGAAAAATATACTTTTTGGAAACTAGGTATTTCGGTGATCATCTTTCCCTTCTTCGTCGAACTCGTTCGAAGGCTCGAAGATCATGATTTCAGCCCCACAAGAATTCTAGTGGTGGGACCCACTCTTATTTGCTCATAAAAGGAACTCTACTCCTTCCTTTCTCCTTTTCCAGCACAACTTCAACCATATAGGGTTTTTCCCCTTTTTCCTCCTTCCTCTTGCTTTTCCACCTCATTCTCTACCAAGCTTGCACCAATAGCACAAATGGAGGTCATCTTCTTCTTCCTCTCATTTAGAGCTTCTTCTTGATATCATTTGGGAAGGAATCTACTCATCTCAAGTCCCTCTTTGAGCTCTCCTTGTCCATTTGGAGATTTTACGAGTAAGCAATCCCTCTCTTTCTCATGATTATGTGTTTCCTAGCCTTTGAGCAGTCTCCCTTTTCATTTTTGTAAGCTCTTTCTTCTCCATTCCTTGTTTTGACCCATTTAGGGTTTGTTTTGGGGGTTTTTGTGTAGCTTGTGTTCTTGGCCTGGAAGAGGTGAATTGGAGCTTGATTTCTTGATTAAAGACCCATGGCAAGTGGAATGAATAGATACTTTGGGTTTTGAATGGTTTTATGAGAACAGTGATGATTTTACTATGCTTAATATGCTTTTATTGACTTGCATTGAATTTGAAATGAATGCTCATTAATGAATTTGATTAGTTCATTTAATGTCTTGGAAAAGTTGTTTTATAGCCCTTATTTATTTCTTAATTGTAGCACAAATGAATGCTTGTGAATGGGGTTTCTTGTTCTTTCTTTGATGGTTGAATGAATATAGAAAAGAAGAGATTTGGGTGTATATTTATGGGAGTTTGATGATGGTTGGATGGTGTTTGAAGGGAGTATTGAGCCTCCCATTTTGTTGTAGGAAATGAGGCTCAATGAGACTTGTAGGAAGAAGAAAGAAATGAGAGAGCCGAATTGTCACCGGAACCAGTTCTGGAACCGCCCAGAAAAGGCGCTCGTCCCATTCCAGAGAGCTCTTCGCCCGAGCGAACACTAGTCCGCTCGAGCGAACTCTCCCAACAGTCAATCCAGAGAGTGGTCAGCTTGAGCGAATTGATTGCTTGCTCGAGCCAACCCAAACTTGGCAGTCCGCTCGAGCGAACATTGGATCGCTCGAGCGAACCATTCCAATAACCATTCCAGAGACCACTTCGCTCAAGCGAACTGTAACATCCGCTCGAGCGATTGGTACTGTTCACCTGGGGACATGTGTGGAGCAGAGATGAAATGTTTATGTGATTGAGAAGGATTTGTTGGGAACCCTAATGTAATGGGAAATGTACAGATGATATAAGAAGCCCATTTGAGAAAGGAACCACGTCACGAATACTCATTTAAAGTTTTGAAAATCCTAAGGTGTGTAAGGAGCCCGAAATATCTTCAAACTCAAGGAGTACCAGATGTCTACAAAAAATTGACATACGGGACCCCTACTCACCTTGAACTAGTTTTGAATCCCGAAATTTTGAAAGTCCATTAAGATTCCATTATCCTGAATTTTTTTGATATGCACTCCCGAAATACATGATTTATGATTTATCATTTCCGAAGACACTGGAATCATACTTGTAGTATTTTTACTAATCCCGACGTGCATTGCTTGATATTGAAAGGATACTTGTGCCTTTGAGCACCCCCGTCTTGCCCGGCTATATACTTGCACTTGATTTATTTTAGACATGTCTTGATTTTGTTATTTGACCTATGAGTCGGCACCACTAAGTTTGGATAACCTTGCCGGTCTGATCCACCGACTTGGAGATCTCCCACTTGTCCTACCAGCTACAATTTGGATCCCGCTACCCGGTTATTACCATGGTCTTGTCCTGATACCACGGATTGCTACCGCGGTTTCTGATGCTCTGCTTGCTACCGTGGTCATGTCCCGTATTATTATTATATATGTATATGTAAATTTCGTTGTACCTCCTCACTTCGGTGACTGAGGGCAACGCCTTGACATGCTCGTCACTCTGGTGATAGAGGACTTAGTTTTGTGTAGTTGCCACCTTTCTTGTTTCCCGTTTCCTTGGTTACCTGTACATGCTTTTACATTGTGTTCATGATTTGTATAAATGATTTATTCTTCCATGAAACTTATTGTCTAAACAAATTTAAATGCTTTTGAAGGTAAATTCAGTTATTACTATATTGTCGTGTTTGACCTACTCTTTGGTACTCAGGCCCAGTCGTTGGCTTTCCCGAAGAGGAGCACGAGGAGGCGGTTGGTGAACCGCAGCGCCTAGTTGAGTGGCATGCCGATGATGTTGTTTAAATATCCAGTTGTCCGAGATGCGTAACATTTTGAGGGTTGTGATTAACTATTCTTTTGGGTTTATATTTTGTTGTATTAGCCTTTGTTGGCCTCTATTCTTGGGAAGTGTAATTAAATGATCTTTGTATAAACTTTAACTACACTTTTGGGAAACGCTAATGATCATTACTCATTCTGATTCCTTAACTTCATATATGTGTTAATAGTCTTCTTGATGGAAATGAAATTTATGAATTGCATTCTTGATTTACTACATGCTTCCGCACTTAGGAGAAATGTTTATATTGTTGAGGAGATATCCTCACTGCGGACACCTATGAGAAATCACGTGTACGGGTGGTATCTTATTCTTTATAGACCCGTGTACGCATTGTATGTTCTAAGGCACTAACCATATCATTTATCATTTCATCTGTCATCATCCATTAGTCCCGATCCCGGATTGGATCGGTAATCCGGTCCAAGGTCCCGACAACACCGATGAAATATGAGAACTCATAAGGCCAAATTTCATAAAGTCGTCTTATTTTTTTTCTTGAAAAACTATAAAAATGACATTTAAAGATTTTTATTCAAAATTCTTTGAAAAGATGTACACATGATTTCATGAAAAACCAAGTTTGGTAATCTTTTGATAGACTTTATTTTTCAGAAAAAAATGAACATTCATTTTACATCCTTCCAAAAATTCTAAAATTCAAGAATTCTAAGTTTCTTCAAATCATCAAGTTCTTTGAAAACTTTCTTTCCCTAAAAACACGATCCAAACAAAAAAGAAACACCTAAATTGGTCTTTTAACGCTAGATTTTTAAATGGGTTTGCTTACTCGTCTCGGACCAAATTTCTTTGGTCTTACTTAGCGGTTCCCGAACCATTAGTCTTCTTTGTAATCTCCCTTATGATGGAAAAAATAGCCCATTGCATTTTTCTCATTTTCTCTTCTAACTGAATTATAACCCAATCTAGCACAACGGTAGCAACAATAGTCCATTGGATTGCCTCCTAACAAGTGCTAAGTTTAACGTCTTCAGTCGGACCAAAACCGAAGACTAGGAAAACACTTTAATTTTACCTAGCTTTAGGAAAAAACTACATGGAAATGAAAATTTTTGTCTAGAATTGGACAAGACAGCGTCCTTGATATCATGCATGAAATTCAACAGAATAAAATGTAATGGGAGGTAAAGTAAATTGCATGAGATGAAGGGGAAGACGACACCTAGGAGACTTGATCGTGAGCTAAAGTGTAAAGCCGCGATGTAGTAATAAACTGGTGAGACCAGGTCGATCCACAGGGACTAATGTTGATTTAGAAACTTTCCAACTTTTAACCTATCCTAATTGGAAACTAAATCTAACCAAAAAAGAAACTAACCAAATTATATCAACTTTTGTAAAATTATTGAATTTAAAAAGTTTAATTACAATTCTTTCCAAAAATAAAAGACCTATTCTACTAAAGGAAACCTAATCTAAGCACTCATAGAATATCTAAAAACCTGCAAAAGAACACACAAATCAAACAACCACTTTAATGTGAAAAATCAAAATAAAATTTCCTAAATTAGATCATACTTACTAAAATAGATTATAATGAAAATATGAATGATTTATGAGGTCCTACATGCAAACAATGCAATTCTAGATAAATTCCTAAAAATCTAATGCACTCTAAAAATAAAAAAACTCTCAAGTATTAAAAACCTTGTGCGTAGGCCTGTTTTCACTGGACTATAGAACCTACCTAAGATGTTCTAAACAAAAACTTAATGGCTGGAATTCAAACCTTGATAGTTCCTAAACAAAAAAAAAAAAAAAAAAAAAAAAAAAAAAAAAAAAAAAGTGAAAAAGGAGTTCGAATGAAAAAGATATGGGTGCAACAAAATCCCTACTTGAACCTGTTATGCTGCTGAAATTTGATACGACATTGCTGGGTACCCCTGTTTGTGTCTTTGGTTTACACGGTTCTCGAGGTTATTTTTGGCTGCAATTCTGGGGTTTCAAAGTCCTATTACTTTACTTTAATTATGCTAACTTTCAAGGAAAAACAACTTTTTTTTCTTGGTTTGCAAATCACATACTTTTTGAATACGAACAGACCAAAACTGCTGAAATAGTGCAGTTTTTTTTCTCAATGTGCATATTTTCAACTATGTACCAGGTCCGAAATTAGCATTATTAATCAGTAATTAAACATTATGATTTCAGAAACAAAAACCTATTCTAATGCAATTTCTAATTATGATGCTTGAGTTATTATGAAGAAATCACATGATCGATGCTTGAAATTGAGTCACAACAGAAATTGATGCGCACCAATCTAGTTGCATGTTTGGCCAAGGTTATATTTTTTATGCTAAAAATAAATCATCCCCATGCAGAAATCATCCATGATAGATTTAGATCTTTCTTGATTTGTTGTAGAACATTAAACATATAATATAAGAAATTCAAATTCTGAACTCCATTATAACACTGGCTATTAATCAAATTTTAAAATTAGAATTATGATTGAATCTAATGCAAGTTTCAGCAGTGAACAGGTCTAAATAAAATTATGCATAAACTTAAAGTGTAGGGAATAAAAGAATTTGATGGAAAATAAATGTAGTGTTACAATTAAAAGTAAAAGTAGTGAAACTAATAAATTTTAAATGTAGTATTACGAAGAAAAGTAAATGTAGTTGTGAAAATTTTAAATGTAGTTCAAGTAGTGAAATTATCCTCTCAAAAATTCTTTCTTAATATAATTTAGAATCACTTTAAATATGCCCTCATAAACTTGGGTCGTCAATCCAAGCACAAAAATAAGCAACATAAATAAAGCATCAAGCATAAACCATAAGAAGAAGAATATTGAAAAAAATAATGCTTACTAACATGTAGATTCATTTACATAAGATGGAAAATAAAAATAATAGAATAAATACATATTAGGATGGAAAATAAAACCTCTTCTAGATGAGAAATCCCAAGGGAGTTTGCCTCCTGGAGGAACACAATGAGGAGAAGGAGAGTGGAGAGGATGGAGTGAAGAGATGGAAGAGAGGGCTGCTTTCCATCAGAAGTAGGGATGAAAGTGGGTTGGGCCAAGCCGGGCTTTGAGAGGCCCTAGGCTCGGCCCTAGTATTTTTCAGTAGGCCCTAGCTCGGCCCGAGCTCGAGAGGGCCTCAAAAACCTTGGCTCGAGCTCGACTCTTATTAAGTTATGAGGCCCTAGGGCCGGCCCTTTGAGCCCGGCTCGATTGAGGCCCTAGGCTCGGCTCATGAGCCCGGCCCGTTTTATAATGATATAGCACTAGCTGAAAGAAAATATTTTCAGGAAAAAAAATCCTGTCGGAATTCAAAGAAATCTGCATATACAAACTAGAACAAAAAATGGTCAAATACATGCATTCATCCCATATTCCCATTCCCATAATTTGGATTGTAGCAATAAAATTAACTAAAATAAGAAAGACTCCATAAAAGCAAAGGGAGTCCAGTTCCAACACTCCATAATAGTTCAATGTTAATGTAGATGAGCATTATCAAACTCTAACAATAATACAAATCAAATTAAACTCCAATAGCATCATAGAATAAAATAAAGTATTCGGCTAGCATCATAAAATAAAGGTTTAGGGTTTAGGGTTTATGAATTATTTAGTGCTTAGATTTAGGGTTTAGGGTTCATGGATTATTTAGTGCTTAGGGTTTAGGGATTATTTATATTGGATTAAAATTAGGGTTTAAGGTTTAGTGCTTAGGTTTAGGGTTTATGGATTATGTTATATCATATATGTATTATATACTGTATAGTGTACATATATATAATATATATATTAATATATGTAGGCCCTAGGGCTTATGAGCCGGGCTTCATCAAGCCCGAGCTCGGCCCTTTTAAGCAAACGGGCCTCCTACTAGGTCTTAGCTCCGCTCTTTTGTCTTTTGAGTCGAGTTCGGGCTGAGCCTATAACGGGCCGTCCGCGGGCCCACTTTCACCCCTAATCAGAAGGGGGGGAATGTCCCATGTGATGTTTATATAGGGCATGTGATGCCCTATCATTTCTTCTTAGATCCTAGTTTGTAGAATTCAATCCCCTATGTTTGGTGAGTCTATCCTTGGCCAACAAGTGAGGAACTTTGCATGGAAATAATTGGAACGTCCAATACATGGGAGATTTCCTCCACTTTGCAAAAGTCTTCCAACTTTATCTCTTGAACCTTGAATGTTGGAAAGTGTGACTCCACACAAGATACTAGCCGTGCAATATATTAGAAAGCCACATGGAGTTCTTTCCTTGACTTAGTGATTCTGAGAGATTATTTTGGAGCAAAAATCCAGCCCAAATCTTGTCTCATGTGAGCCATCTGTGTGCTTGCTCCTCACTTTCCACTTTCGCATTTTCTCACCATGTGCAAAAGATCTTCTTCCTTGGACCTTCCTTTCTTGCATGTCTTGAGAGTTTCATCAAATTTTCTTGAAATATTCTTTCTCCTTCAATTTCTTTCTTTATCTCATTCCTTGGTTGTGGGACCCATTTCAACCGTTTCCTACGGAAAAAAGTGAATTTTAATTTAAAATAATAATTTTGAATAAAAATCACAAATGCATGATAGTGGGCCCATAAATTAAAATTCACATCATTATGCATGAACTTACTTGATTTAACTAATGATGATAAAGAATTGATTAAGTTCATAGAAAAAAAATATGGTAAAACTTTCCAAAAATAGAGTTCCAAAAAATGGGAGGTTCCATGATTTTATGCAATAATGATGATTTTTAGCAAATTCTGTATGAATGCACTATAATGAACCCAAAATGCATAAAAACATGATTTTTTTCTTAAATGATACTCTCTTGGATTAGTAAGTCCTTAAAATAGTCCAAAATGTGTATGAAAATATGCATTTTTAAGGACTTATCACACCCCCCAACTAGCGTTTTGCTAGTCCCTTGCAAGAACTGTGAACAAAATGTGCGGCTTCCATCATAAGGTAATCTATCCTAAAACTAATGCAATGCAATGAAAATGGAAATGAATGCAACGCCACTTTTGCTGGCACTCTCGACTGCATTTAGCATATGCAATAAGCCCTCAAACCCCTAGGTTCCCCCTAGTGGACGAGTTGTGCCTCGTGAGGGTTTGCAGTGAATCTACCCACAAAATTCTGGTTTTTTTCTTTTTTTGATGAAAAAGAATCATAGTAGAAACCTAACAAAATCAAAGGAACTTTTCCAAAAGAAAATTTATAAACACCAGATGTTCTCGATTCTTGAAATTTCCAAAGCAAAGGCAAATTTGAAATTCGGTTCACAAATCCCATCTTTTGGTATGAAATTCTCGAAATCATGCTAAATTGACCGTGCACGGTGAAATAGTGTGTATACGTAAAAACACATAAGCCTCAAATGATCCGCCAAGGTTCTCTTGAAAACAATTTTCAATCCAAAATTCTGGGCCACTTAACCTTAGCAAAGAAAAATAATATTCCTCTCAAGGCAATCATGACGGCTTTCACACTACTATTTTTTCTATGGCCTTAATAATTTTTTTCAAGGAATTCCTTTTTCTCTTTTCTTTTTTTTTTCTCTTTTTGTTTTTTTTTTTTTTTTTTTTGTCATTTTTTTCTATGGTCCCTAACAATAGGTAGCCCTTTTCATGTGCCCGAATTAATTCGATTGCTCTGTGGCCGACAAAACCAGATAAACCAAGAGACTGTGAAACTAAGGGTCAGTTTTCCATCATATTTTCAATCCAATCGTAAATAAAAAAATGAAAATCATGGATTGGTATTCAAAAACTTTGAAAACATATACAGACTTTGTAAAAGTAAGGAATCAAAATTCAACACTTTTCCAAAAATCCTTTCCATAAATAAAGCAATAAACCATTGTTTTTTTATTTGCCCAACGCACCAAAAATTCCAAAGTTTAAGGTATCTCTTTGTTTTATAAAATCTTCTCGAAATTTCCTTTTTCTCAAGAACCAACAAAATAACAGTTTCAAAACCTAAAAATCAAGAACAAATTGTGTAAAACTTTTATCTAAAGATGGATAAGTGTGCTTCTTCCCACCCCCCAACCTATTGAACATCGTCCTCGATGTGTGAAGGAACGGTATGCAATGAACATATGAAACATGAGGAACATAAAAAGTAATGGAGGGTAAAGTATAGAAAGCACCTGGGATATGTTCGAGCTACTCCCTGTCCAAAGATAGACAAAATGACAAAAATAACGGGATAAAACCTAAAATACTAATTATACATAATATACACAACAATGGGCCACTATCAGATCTAGGGCCGACTAATCCTTGTTGGCAGGATCATTAAGAGGAATTTCTTCCTCATCAGCTGGTGCAATTTCCAAGAATGGCTTCAATCTTTGGCCATTGACTTTGAAAGTCTGGCCATCCTTGGGGTTATAAATCTGAACGGTATCGTATGGAAACACTTCTTTTACAATGAAAGGTCTAGTCCAATGGGAGCTAAGTTTCCCACGAAATAAATGAAGCCTAGAATTATAAAGGAGGACATTCTGCTCAGGGTGAAAGAGTTTTTGCAGAATGTTTTTGTTGTGAAAGATCTTGGTCATCTCTTTATAAATTCTTGAGTTTGCATAGGCTTCCTTGAGCATGAATCATTTATGCTCGAAGGGAGAGGTGTCATGTATGAGTGGCATGGTCCATGGTTAGCTCGTGCCAACAATTCCTTAAAATAATTTTCCCCAGTTATATTATGGTCCTAAATGGCTATAAGACTTAATTTAACGCGTTCCATTAGCCCTAGGGCTTTTGGTGTATTGGTTAGTTACATAACATTTGGTATCAGAGCCAACTTCCACGTCTCGGGTTTAAGTCATGAAAAGGGCTAACTAGAATAGAGTGAGAGTCGTCTAAAAAAATAAAGAAAATGGTTACCTACCGCCAGAGTGAAACCCGCCGCGGAGAGAGCTACCTGGAGAAAAGTGGGAGGCATCGTAAGAGAGGAAAATGGCTATCTACCGCCAGAGTGAGAGCCGCCGAGGACGCCGGCTGCGGAAGTGTGGTGGTATGTTATGGTCTTAAATGGTTATTAGACTTAATTTGACGCATTCCATCAGTTCTAGGACTTTTGGCGTATTGGTTGGGTACATAACATTAGTATCTTTAATCATGGGTGCAAAAGTAATCAACTCTTCAAAGGATTTTTCTATAAGACCATCAATGAAATCCACTCCTTCAAGGTCAACATTATTGTCACGCCCCGAAACCGGACTCCCAAAGCGGTCCAACCTCGGGGAGTGTGATTTGGGATTGAGTAAAAATATATTTTTCTCCTAGGATCCGTGTGTGTGAGGATGTCAAAATTTCAACACACCATGAATATTTTCGCGGAAGATTATGTGACGTTGCGACTCGGAACCCATGGCCATTGGATTTCGCGTCACACTCAACTGTTATCATAAAGCAGACATATCATGATTTATAACCAGGCTGGAACAACCAAAACCACAAGATGCACAGCTGACAGTAACAAGATATTATAATTCCCATATATTCCAGTTACAAGTTATAAAAGTGCATTAATTATAATCCCAAGATAAAAGGGCTAATAAAAGCCATACAAATGAAACAAACTAAGTAAAACACAACCCCCCCAGATATATATGTGACATAACTTCGATGACAAGCACGCCATCTAGATGACATTGTCAGCACAACAACCTACAAAACCAATGGCATCCACAACCAACTGCACACGCTCCAACTCGGAACGAAGTTCCAGCAATCTAGAGCACCAAACGTAGTTTATATATATATTTATCATACACGACGGTCTGGCATGTGACTGAGTTGGATAATAACATACTAGAAATATGTATCAATTTATTACAATGTTGTAAATCATGGCATTTTATTAAAATTAGATGCAAATATCTCAAACAGGTGTAAACGAGAAGTCATGATAAATCGCGGTATAAAAACAAAGAGGTACGAGAAAGCATGACTTGCATGTAAAAAATGATAAATGTACGAAAGTGTGACATGCTATAAATCAGGTAAAAAAAATGAACAATAAAACATGAGCAAAAGGCATGAATGGTAACCTGGCAAAGTGGCAACCACACGAAGTTAAATTCTCCATCACCGAAGTGACGCGAGCATACACGAATAATTATCCTCCGTCACATGAAGTAATAGGAGCACACGAGCATATAATAATAGTAACCTAGTATAGCAAGGCATCACACGAAAGTCCCGCTGTGGTCGGGCAATATAATCACCACACAAAACCTAGTCTGTAAACGACACAATGTATTTAAGGACCTAGGCCGGATGATCAAACTGACAAGGTAGTCCAAGCTTAATGGTGCCAACATGAAAAAGGAGAATCTCGCACCACTCAAACCCAATCCCTAATGGGATCCCAAGCCCTTCTTCAGGGGAGCCACAGGCGTGCCACGACTCAAGGGTTCATGTGAAACTATCACACGGAAACGAAGTGAGGAACTATTGAAACTGGCGAGGACACACATATACATGCACATGGGCATAATGACTAGTCCTGACAAAGTATACACAAGCTCACTGGGGTATGCGAAATAGCAAAACAGGTTACCTAGCCAGTAAAACCATGCGAAAACGACAAAACAGGCAGGCCATGACTCGAAAGAACATGCAAATGAAGTTTAAAATGAATAAAACTAAATAAACTGGGTACATTCGAGCAAATACAGGTTTTAGCTATCAATTTTTAAATACATATTCTGTTAACATTTTGAGACCGCACCATTTGCCCAATTGTGCACTTATAGCCCGAATGTCAAATTTTCACAATGTTTGATGCTCCTGAAATTAGGTGACATCCCAAGCTTCCAAGTGCATAATATCAAATTGTCGGCTCCTAGCACATCCCGGGCAAGTTCCTCTGAAGATTCCATAAATCCAGAGACTTTGATTAACTTTCAGTTAGCCGTCGGTTAACCTGTAGTTGACCGAGAGCCAATCTGTCAGAAATTGGCCTCCGGATATTTTAACCAACAAGAGTTCGGTGACTGTCGGTCAGGAAGATACCAGTCTTCCTGTGTTTTTCCAACATTCTGTTATCTAAACCGAACTCGATTTCGGTGAACCGACAGTTGACCGGACTCCATGAAATTTTAATTTTTGAACTCCAATTCAGGTGGTTTCCTTCCCATTCCATTTAAGAGCATACAATGCTCACAATTTCCACCACCATTCTCCATCAAAATCATCAATTCACTTCCCATGCCAAAATATACATCAATTAAAGGACAAAATCATGCATTGAGGTCAAATAAAAGAACACAAATACCTGAATCATGGGGTAAATCAAAGAACCAAACATGCATCATGTATGTAAATCATGTTTGCAAAACCAAATCAAAATTTGATGAATTAAAAGCATGCAATTAGAGAAAAACATGAAAGCTAAAATATTTGAGATATTTGGCATGCACAAAATCAATCCAAGTCAATCACTTGCCTTAGCTCAAGGTGGTCGCCAAATGCTTTTCCAATACCCTCCAAAAGGCTGAGAATCACCTACTACAAAACCCCCCAACAAACCATCAAAGACAGAATCGGATCATGCATGTTGCAATTAGTGGCTCATTTATGACCTAGATCAACATACTAGAAGATGCGATCAAGAATCATACCCTAAAGTGGCCCTACAACAGCTCTATCGACTATTAGAGAAGTTGTTGACAGTGAAATGATGAGAAAATGGCATGGATAGGAAGCTCTCAGTGTGTAGAATGAGATGGAGGTGATCAATCTTCAAGCTGGTTGTGTTTCCCCTTGATTTGGGGAAGAAAGAAGCTAGAGAAGAGGAGAAAAAAAATCTCAGCTAGAGTTACTGTTGCAAACAGAAAATCAAGAAGAAGGAAAAATACGTGGGGGTGATGGGGTTTTATAAAGAAGGTGGGGTGTGGGCCCCACAACTAAACAAACTTGATGGGCCTAGAAATGGGCTTTTTGGGCTTCAAGTGGACTCGACAAAGAAGAGGGAAATGATCCTCATAAAATCTAGTTTTCAAAAAAATATAAATTTGACATGGTTTAGGAATTTCATAATTTGGGCTCAGATTTCAATGTGAAAGGACTGTTTTACCCCCATCAATGGAAAAGTATACCTATTGAGAAGCAGTTGATTTTAGAATTATTCAGCAAATTTGAAAAATCATGTTTAGCTGGTTATGTGTTGGTTTTGGTTAAAAATGTTTGATACCAACTGGATAATGCTTCCGCGGATTTAATTTAAGATTTATTATGGCTCACCATGGTTTGAAATTTTATGGGTCCAAAATTGGAAGCTTGTGTTGAATAAAACACGGGAAAATTTATATTTATTTTTATTTTTTCACGTTATTCCCTGGTTGTATTTTGGGGGAAGTGTCAGGCCCCGCCCCGAGTTAATCAAGATTAATTCTAACTAATTGGAGTTAATGCAAATTAATCATGTTTAATGAGACTAATGATGGCTAATGACTAAGCTCAATGAGATTAGTCCCAAATGAATTTAATGAATTGATAATGAATGGATTAAATGGATTGAGTGAGGGTTTAAACTCAAACTAAGAGAACAAGACCTTTTTCGTGAATACGAATTTAAACGTATTTTGTGGAATACGGAAACTCTTGATACCAACACGCGTATCTCGTCGAGTTCGTTAACTTTCGTAATAGACTCGAAGTCGTTTGACGAGAATTTGGTCAAACGACCCTCCATTTGACTCAAGATGTAAATAGCATTAATGGGGTGGACTTAAATGCAAAAGGAGGTTTATATAAAAGGAATGAAACCCTTTGAGTTCATTTTTCCTCATTCCATTGAAGAGAGAAACCCTAGGCACCATTCCTCCTTCTTTCTTTCATTCTTCTTCATCAAATAGAGAGATTTGGAGTGTTTCCAAGTGGGTTTGAAGAAGCTTCATCTTCTTCCTCACCTTGTTTCCATTTTTGGGGTGTCAAGCTTGGAAAAGAAGCTCAAGAATCCCTTCTCTTGGAACTACAAGTAAGCACTTAGAGCTTTTAAAGGATTTTCTAGTTATAATGAGTGATTAGATATGGTTTCTAGCACAAATAGCTCATAGGATTGTGTTTTTCTTGTTTTTATGGAGTTAGGGTTTGAATTTGGGGGTTTCTCATCTCAAAGTCAAGCCAAAAAAGGTTTATTACTTATTGACTTCAAAGGCAAGTATAAATGCTTCTTTATAATTAAACATGCTCATTTCTAAGTTTTCTTGAGTTATAAGATATGGGTTCTCAAACCCCTTCCTTATTATAGAAATGGAGGTTAGATTGAATGTGTTTTTATATGGATTCCATGGTATTTGGATGCAATAGAAGTGTTGTAGAATGTTGATGGGGAGGAGACAGAAGGTCCCAAGCTTTTTATGCAGGTTGGGAATGGATTGGAGTGGAGAAGAAGAAGGGCTATTCAGAATCCGGAGTCTAGGTTCTGGATAGTTCGCTCGAGCGAACTGAGTGTTCGCTCGAGTGATCTAGGTTCTGTCTGATGCGAAAAACAATCTGTAAGAGTTCGGTCGATCGAACATTATGTTCGCTCGAGCGATGAAGTTTCTGTCTGACCCGAATTGCAGTTTGTAGATGTCCGCTCGAGCGAACTGGGAGTCTGCTCGAGCGAATCCCTTGTCTGTTGAGTCCGCTTGAGCGCACTTGGATTCGCTCGAGCGAACATGATACTGGCCAAACAGTAACTGTAAGTGAAAATTTGGTCAATCGATCGGACCGGTGAATTTTGGAATTATGGGTGGTAAATTTGGGAACTAAATTGACACCTTAAATATAGTGTGATGTCCATCGAAAATAACACTTGCATTTAGTAACCAATGATTTCACCTAGTAGTTGTCTAGATTTGAGATAGAGACAAGTAAGACCGTAAATGACTAGTGATTCTTCTAACTCAATTGGAACTATAATGACTGAATGCAATGAACCATTGAACAATGACTGAATGCAATGAACCATTGAACAATGAATGGTTACAATGAACCATTGAATAATGAATAGACACAATGAACCATTGACCAATGAATAAATGCAATGAATTAATGAATAATCCTGCTGCAGCAGATGATTGGGGTGTTCCGGAGCTCCGTGGTGATGCCAGTGGTCTCTGATCAAGACACTGGTAGATCCCACACATAGACTGAAAAGTCATCGAAAAGCCATGTATAAACCATGTAATGAAAATACGTATTGAATGTAAAATGATATTGGACTAAAGAATCCCATAAGCCATCTAATAAATACTTAATGAAATGAATGAAATGATAGAAAATGAATGAGATGATATGAAATGAATGGAATGAACTGACTAACTGCTTCCTTTGGGAAGAAACTGAATTAAATGAGAATAATGCTATTGAAATTGTAATTTAGTCATTGCTTATTATTTGACTATACTGTTCTAGATTTAATTATCTAGAGTTGTTTTATGAGGAATGGATAATTTAGTATGGTTTATCATAGAATTGTTATACATTGCTGAACCGTCGCGTTCATAGTGTTATTGATGGCATCACAGGCCCAGTTGCTCGTCCCGGCCTTGCAGAGGCCGCGCCGCCAGCGGAGGAGGCCCATCCAATACCTCCCGGAGGTCTAGCTGAATGGGCATAGTTCGGAGGGCGTTGGTTTTGAATATTTTGGAATTGTTTTGGGAATTATTTTGATAGATGCTTTTTTTTTTTTTGTAAATCATTTTGAGATGTAATTAGATGTCCCCTGCATTGTATTTTGAATATGCAGTGGTGGACTTTATTAGATGGTGATTTTGTATATGTGAACTTTACTTTTAATGTAAAGTCAAATATTGTCAATGTATATATATATTTTTGCAAAAATGTACATTGGACAGGTATGCATGTTAGATCCCTTGTGAGTCTTGTTTTAACTCCGGTTAATTCGAGATTTACGGGAGTAAGTATGATCGCATTCGCGACCCGGGGTTAGGCTCCGATTAGTCCGGTCTCGGGCCCGGGTCGTGACAGGAAGTGACAGTTGGACGTCCAATGGGGTGTTTGGATTCCTTTTTATAGTTTTTGGACTCTCTTTTGTGAGAGACTTGTCTCCTACTTGAACTTTTCTTCTTTGGCTTGATCCCTAAGCAACCTTCCTATCCTTAGCAACAAATTAAATTTGAATTGATCTCTTGCCACGGATAGAGTCTTTTTGTGTAACTCTATGTATGTCTAGGCCCCTTTCCATCTACACAATTGTAATCCCGAGTAGAAATTCCAGCACAAGTTTCCAAAGGTCATATCTCCCTCATCTCAGTTCCGATTGACTCAACCTTGGGATACACAGATATCTACTCGAATAGAGATTTCCAACGGTGGCTAGATTGCGCCAATCCAATACTCGGTTTGAGAGTCATAGCTGTTACAAGTTGTCGCCTCTAAGAAAATCGGGAACAATTATGAACATAGGGAAGCTTTATGTGTGTAAATATCCAAGGCATGTGGGCCCATCTTGGACGTCCAAAAGAACCTTGAATCTCTTTCTTGCTTGATTTCTTTATTTTTGTCTCTTTCTTTGGCTTTATGTCCTAGTTGACTTAGGTCTCATCTTCTCATAATTCAAGTCACTTCAAACTTCTCTTAGATTTTCTTCTCCTAATTGAGCATATCTCTTTCTCAGATTTGAATTTTAAGTTCTTGATGAGAGATATTCTCAAATCTTGGACACCAAAGGAGAGAGAGAGAGAGAGAGAGAGAGAGAGAGAGAGAGAGAGATTTCTCAAAAACTTTGAAATTTTGCTATCGCTTTGTCGGGTTAGCCATAAAATTACCCCATGGTTAGCCAAACGGTTAGTCGTTGTAGAACAGATTGAAAAGCTGCTTTCTACCTTTGTAACCGTAAGACACCTGCATGTTTGGATTTGTGGTGAATTGAAGTAAAGTGAGGTGAATCATCAAATCAAGAAAGAATAAAATATAAGGGTTTATGATGGTCTTTTGTTCTTAGTTATTTGATATGAAATCTTTTTTACTTTTTGTGTAAAAAGAGGATATTTCTTTCACATTTAGTGGAGAAAGGAGGTTGCTTTTCTACCTTTTTTTTTTTTAAAAAAAAATATGAGAATTTCGAATTTGTCTACTTTTAATATGATTACTTGTCTTTTCTTTTGGATAATGGAGGCTTTACTTCACTTTAACTTTACTAGTAAATTGCTAGACACTCCCGGTTAGCCTTCTGGAGTCTTACGGCTAGCCATGGGGACTCCACAGTTAACTATAAAGCTATAGAAATGACCTCTAAACTGGATTCTTTTGATCCAGTGAGAATGTCTCCCAATGAGAAATGGGTCTTTCCAGGTCTTATCCATGAGGCACTAACCAACCTCTCCAACTACATATAACTCATAAATGAAGCCATTAATGGAAAACCCCGATTTATGACATGCACAACTTAATGCGCTTGAAGGTGGCTAGCTAGAGTGTAATAAACATGGGAATGTTACAAAATAGCATGCATATCGCATATCTTTTATACCTATTAAGAGAGAAAATGAAAGAAAACTAAAAGAAGAGACACAATAGCGATTTGCAAAGTCGGGTTTCTTTATAAACATTAGGACAAGGTACATAGCCTAAGAAAATCAACAAATCTAGGTCAACACTAAGACTTTGATCAACTTGACGACTGCCAATACCCTTGGTGCAAACCCATTAGATCGTGGTGTCTCTAGGATCTCAAGTACCCACCAGATCGCGTTGTCTCCGGGATCTCAAGTTCTCAATTACAAGTCCTTGAAGAAACCTCTAACTTACTCTAGAGAGTTTGAACACTGAGGGAAAATTGTCTAAAGGGTTTATATACCAATAGTAAAGTTCACCTAGGGAAAAGCCACATGGACCCAAAACATGTCCAAGGGGACTGGGTAGAGGGGGGTTGTTGTGACCTTGGACTAAGACCTGGGCCCGTGACGCGGTTTCCCATAGGTTCCTGCGGTGAGGATCCCTAAAACGGAGACTAACTCACATGATCATGGTTACGGAAGTGTGTAGCAAATAACATCAAGACAAAGCATAATAATAATCTTAAGATGCATGAGTAAATCATCAAGACATAATTTCAAAGGGAGAACTGTAAACATAGCATTTCCCAAATATTTCAAGTTTCAAAGTTGGCAAAAGTAAGTTGATTAAGTTACAACCCAATAAGAGGCCAACAAAGGCCAATACATCCCAAAATTACAAAATGTGAAACCCTTAGCAATGTGCAATGCATCTCAAGATCCCACCCGAAGTCTAGATGACGTCGTCGGGTTGCCACTCTCGGACTGGGGGTGGCTCAACAGCCTCCTCCGAACGCTCCTCCTTAAAGGCAACGTCGCCTGCACCTGGGTACCAAAACAACAATGATCAAACACGACGGTTTGGCAAGTAATCAATTTAGGAAAGAGCGTAGTTTAATTAAAGTTTGAAAGAAACAATGTTAAAACCATTTACTAGATTTAAAACAATTACATGACTAAGATAAATTTCAAAGAAACGTAACTAGCATGAATACATATAATATCATGATTAGTAAATCCACATTGAGCCCATCCTTACTCTATCATACATGATGTCAAGAGTAAGCAGAACAGAACAGAACTAAATAGAATCCTGTGCCACAAAAGGTAGACGGGGATCGGCCGCGGAACCGGAATAGCACAAAAATGTATATATAAATATACGACTAATCTGCAGATAGTCCAAGTGTTTAAGGACCCCTGGACAATGGATCAGATTGAAGGGATAGTCCAAGTTCAGTGGTATTCATCTAAATTCATAAATGCACAAAATAAGGCGAAGCATATACAAGACAGATCGATAATAGGGAAAAATCACTTATAAAAAAAGAAACTAAGCAAGACTAAATAGAAATAGCATAAGCTATAGCAAATCGAAGCATTGGAAGTGATCCCCCTTTTTATTCTTGAACCATTCAAAACAAAGGTGATACTTACAAACCAAAACGGGTGCAAAACGATGTTCATTGCATCAAAACTAAAGGCTCAAAACAAGCTTATCAAGTATATGTTAAGACCCTTCATTTGACCCTCATGTATTTGAAACCCAAATGTCGGAATTTAAAAGCAAATTAGTGCCCCCGAAGCTAGAAGACATTTCAGATTTCAAGTACACAATATCAAGCTAAAGGCCCCTTAACATATTCTGGTTTTCATTCCTGCAGAAATCTTTCTAAAACAGTTCAACTTGTAAATCCGATCAGCGCTCAGTCACTTGTCGGTTAGCCGAGGTGGGTATGTCGGCTAGCCGACAGCTAACTGACGACTGACCGCTTTGTTCCAAACCATAAATTACAGCATTCTGGAAATGGAATCTAACTGGAGTCGATCACCCTTCAGTTGGCTGTTGGTTACCTGTCAGTGAGCCGATAGCTAACCGTCAAACCTCTTAAAGAAATGCAGGCTTTTGGAATTGGAACTGGCATGGGTTCAATTGGCTGTCGGTCACCTATCGGCGAGCTGAAAGCTGACCAAGAGCTGACCGACCCTATACGGGCAGTTCTGTTCAGGTTCATATTTCGTTCATTCTTCTTCCATTTTCACTTCTTTTCATTTCTTGTCAAATCCCTGCACTTCCAGAGCCTACATGCTCTTCCAAAGGCAACCATTTGCATTATAACTCCTCCATTCATCACCACATTTCCATATATCATCAAAACAAGATCAAGTGTGAGGCCCCACCCCTTGTGGACCCTCAATTTTGAATTTAAGTACTGTATGATAGCCTATAGTATTTAATTATACTAATTAATAGGGATTAGTAAGGGTAGATAAGTAGTTTTTCCTAAGTTTTAGTCTAATTAGACCTTTTGTGTATTTTGTATGCTTCATAGGGTGTCTTTTACAATTTTTGAGTTAGTTAGTTGGTTAGAAGCCTTAACTAATAATTATAGTTTACTATAGGGGGGGTCTCCACTTGAAAAGCTTCTAGAATTCCTACTAAAAGACTGAACTGCCCATGGCCTTATCCCCACTCCTATTCAAACTAAAAGGGTATTCTAGTAACTAGCCAAACCCTAACCTATATAAACTACACCCTCCCCATCCCATACGTATGCTACCTCTCTCAAACCTCATTTCCCTCCAACTCTCAATCATTTTTCCTCCAATTATGTCATCTCCCTCCCCTTTCTCTCTCTAGAACCATAGATCTATAACTTCAAGAAGAAGAAGAAGGATATTATCACCTACAAGTGTAACTACTGCTATCATCTATCATAAGGATCTCTCTCCCTTTCTTATTAGTCTCTTCTCTCTCTTCTAATCAAGATATGTACTTTTTTCTAGTTCGATTTTCCTAGAAATCTCTCTTTCTCTCTCCAGATTTCCTTCCTTATAGCAATTCTCTTGTGGATTTGGGTATAGGTGTTAGAGATCTCTCTATATCTGAGTTTTGAGTTGGTTTGTGTGATTGGAAAGCCATAGGAGCTGGGATTTTCATTTTGAGCTTTGGATCTCTCTTTCTCTCTCTTTTTTCATTGCTATTGGATTGAGGCAAGTGCAATATACCTATTTAGCATAGAATGCATGTTTTCCTTCTCTTGATTATGTGATTTCAATTCAATTGATGTATGTATGCTTAGCTCTATCATTTGAGCTTGTTTTCATAGTCTTTGGACATTGATGGTTGAGTTGATCTCATTTGGAAGATCAATGGCCCATGTGTGGATGGTTTGATGTAAATTGAAGTGTCTTTGATGATTGATGATGTTTCCATGATGAATGAACGAGATTGGATGGGTTTTAATTAGAAATTGGGTTGAAGAAGGAGAATTCCAGAATTTTGGATTTTGTAGCAGGCCAGTGTACTTAGTCGATCGGCTTGCAGTGTGGTGGACCAATACATTGAAATCTGAAAAAGAACAGCTCTCATTAAATCCATGCAGGTTTGACAGACTAGTGTGCGCGGTCGACCGGGCCTTGTGCCAGGTCGACCGGGTACACAGATTCTGCAGGAAAAAGCTGAGAGCTGGACTTTTGCTCAAAACTCAAGAAAACAGTGTGTGCGGTCGACTGGACCCTGTGCCAGGTCAACCGGACCCTTACCAAGTCGACCGACTGGCCACCAGGTCAACCGGGTACACTGGAAATTTCTAGAATATAGGCCAGGTCCCAACCATGATTCTGTGTAGCTGGTCGACCTGCCACACTGCAAGCAAAGACTTCTGAGTTGAGCATTATATTTGATGTTGTAATCAATTGTGGGCCCATTAACTATCTAAATAGACTTCCATTGATGTGCCAAGCCCGAGTCAATGATGTGGCTCAACCTTGACTCGTGGGGGCCACCAAGTAGGGTCTAGGTTGTGGATTTGACAATGATTCGATCCTTAAACGTCGTTGAATATGCCTATAACTTTTAGAGCACCAAACATAGTATCCATTGGCATCTGAGGCTTCATTTAGAGATCAAATTAACTCAGATGGTCCTAGACCTGAATGTAGACCATTACTTCGGATGGACTTTTGATATGTCCATTGATTCTACTTCTTGTGGGTTTATCTCATTTGATGCGTTACTGTCACTCTTATATCTTTATTGCTGCTTATAGCTGTTAATTAAATGGAAAATGGATGACCTGAACCTATGATTACTTAGAGGTGGCTTGGTGGTGTGATTGGTGAACATTGACCTGTGTCTGTGGCTAGGTGGGCTCTTTTATGGCTTAAGTTTGGATGTATGATGCCCTAGGATGGAGAGGTTGGACTGTATTGGACTTGTAACTCATTATGAATGAAAATGGACTGATTATTATTGGAAATGGACTTGTTACTTTATTTGAACTGTTTTAGACTAGGCCATGTATTAGGTGGGCCTTGGTATGGATCCAATGATTGGACTTGGACCTGGACTGTATTCCATGGATTGAACTGGTACTTAGACCTCTTAGGGATTTTGTTAGGACAATGCTCGCGCAAAGCAAAGCCTAGACAGACACAGATTTATATTGTTTTCTTGAGTTGACATTAACATTCACTTAGTTGTTTGAAGCTCGGCATTTTGACTTACCATCACTCGTATGAGCTATTATGAGTGTTGAGTGATGAGTGGGCTATCATGATGAGCTATGTTTTAGACGAACGGTGTGATACTGGGTCCAGTCTTCTAAGTGATAAGTGATCGTGAGTGATAAGTGTTATTTGCTAGGCTCGTCATTCACCAGCACTGGTTACTTTTCCCCACAGCGATTGTGTTCAGTGTGGGAGGGCCTTGGAATAATATCTCGCGGTATCCAGCTTGTGTAAGTGTGCCACTTTGATGTATGTTAGAATAGATTACTTAATTATCTTGATTCTGATTATTATCATGCTCAACTGCCTAGACTATGTACCATTGTTATTCTTATAAACTTTGTAATCGTATCTACTCTTTTGATGCATACATCCTATGTTACTTGGATAATATGCCTTGCCAGATCTTTGGATCTGACCCATTCTTGGTGCTTAGGTTTTGACCCCTACTACGAGGACGATGATCATCGAGGCGCTCGTAGCTGGTGACTACGGTTAGGGATCAGCTGACCAAGAGGTCGAGCTGGAGGATGGAGTGCTGGCATCGGGGGTTTGAGAGTACACCTTTATTTTGGGATTTGAGTAATTTTGTTGTGAGCAGGGAGATAGTCCAATATGTAATAAACATTTGATTTTCACACTTTGAGATATTAGGCTGGATTTCAGCCCTGCTACATTTGCTATATTCCTTATGAGACCTTACAGTTGCTTCCGCTATTGTTATGTTCGCTTCCACTATATTTTATATGTTTCCGCAATTTAACCATTGTTATTGTATTGTTCAAAAAGTTTTAAATTGAAACTCACTGCGGACCTATGATCTTGGAAGTTCTCGGATTTTCCGGAAAGTAACGCGCCAACTTCTGGTACCTTAACAGTTTTCTCGGTATTCGGAATTGGGGCGTTACGTTAAGTATCAAGACAAGTATTGAAATTCAAATTCAAAACAGTAGGCAAGCATTTGGTGACTAATCAAAATGACATACATGTGAACCAAAGACCAAATACAAGGATTAATTTAACTAATAGCATAGTTTGAAAATCCATTAAACATAAACATGCACCTTACAAGAAAAATCTAACAAATATCTCACATGCATCTAGGAACCTAGATTAATCACTTGCCTCGATCCAAATTGCAAATCAAAGACCTTCTCAAGGATCCCTTTCTACAGCTGAACCAAGAGATCTACAAAGCCCCAAGAAAAACACCTCAAAAATCCAACAAAATTTGAAAACAAAGACCCAATTCGAAAATGGGTTTGCATGTTTGAAAAACAGATTCTTTAGGAGTTAAGGAGACTCCATTAAAGAGATGGTCCGAAGCTCTTGCCTAGAGGTGTCCAAACAAGAAGCAAGAAAGAAAATGAAAAGGATGTCCAGCTGAGATTCCCAAACAAATGGTAGCAATGAGATGCTTGAAATGAGAGGAAGAGAATAGTAAGATCAGATTTTCATTTCAAACCTAAAAGTCATGGCATGCAAGAGGAAGAAGATGGAGTGGAAGGTGGGTTCTTCTCCCTGGTTATGAGTTCTAGAACTGAAAATGAAGTTACAGATTTGAAAACGTGAGTGAGGGAGAGGGTGGTTTTGAGTTGAGTGGAATGTGGGTCCCACAATGCCCTATTTGAAATGGCTAAAACATCATCTTGCGGGCCCCAGACGAGATCGATGAAGAAGGATAAAATGATCCTTGAAAAACCTAATTTTCAAAAAGTATAACTTTCACATCGTTTTGAGATTTCAAAATTTGTGTCCAGATTTGAGTGTGAAAAGTCAATTTCACCCTTTTGGGCCAAAACACGGGTTTATGGGCTTCAAACACGGATGGACTGAATACGAAAGTTGTAGATAATAACAAAATAATTCAAAAGCAATGAAAATCACAATTTTTCAAAATCCAGAATCATCCTCCCATGCTTACATGTGCACTCAAGGCATCCCTGAACGTGTCTGACTAAAACAAAAAAGCTCTCAAAATTTCCAAAGCTATGTCCAAGATTAAAACCAAACATATTCTAACCCAACGATTACTAAACCCACTTAAGTCTAAGCACAAACTTAATAAAACACTAATCGGGCTAATCTGGGTCGGGGTCTGAGAGTTGTAGCTCTGAAAATTAAAACCAAGGATCTCTTTAGCCTAAGGCAAGAAGTGCAGTGGATAAGGTAAGTTGTTGCAAAAGGTTGTTATATTAGCAATACAGTTCACCGGAGGGCAAAGGCACACACCCAGAGCACGTCTAAGGGGACTGCGTAGAGGGGGATAGCTCTTAAAATCCAAGGATCTACTTGTTAGATTGTATGTCCTCAATCTAGTGGATGATCCGATTAAATTGATTTATTCCTTAATTGATTTATGAATTCTTGCTTTATTCATGTGATGGGTGGTATCTTATTCATGAGATGAATGGTGTTTTATTTTATTGATTGCACATAACCAATACAAAATGACATAATAGCTTATGAGATGAACTGGAGCCCGTACGTATATTAGATGTGATCCATGTGTGTGGATGGGATTCACATACATGAGACATAGATCACAAATCTTATCTTTGAATTGATTCACAACCAGTGATGAAATTGGGCATCTCATCTGGCAAGGTTGCAGCATTATGATCACTATGAGATAGTGTGATTTGTCTCAATCATTAGAGTTTAAGGCTTTGGATCATTGTGCTGGTACATTGAATGTACTGAAGGATCATGAGATGCATCTTATACAGTCTGTCTTTGATTTAAGGACTGGTCTCATAATTCCCAAACAATAGGCTCTTCTTAATCCTGAGAGATTAATGCACTCAAGTTTCCAGTATACATTTACTTTGAGTCACCAATGAGTGAGGCCAATTGTAGGTCAACCCTCGGTATCTTGGGTACATGGTAGTGGGACTGTGGGAACATATAATTGTCAAAATAGAATCTGTCCTCCACATATCTTATTGTACCAATTAATGGATTTATTATTAGTAAGTGCGCGCCCATCTCAATTAAGAGTTAATTGGATGATACTAATGATCACTATGATTAATTGGGTCAAAAGATAATAAGATATGGATCCCATTTGGACAGATTTAATCCAATAGATCCATGGATATAATTTATAAATGGGCCTACTTGTAGTGATTGAGAAGATTAGGGTCTTCTTATAAATATTCCTAAGACTGGAGTTCAACTGCACTTATATCATGGAGTTATTTGCAATTAACTGTGGTTCCGGAGCTCACATGAGATGTGGCGTCCAGATAGCTCAATTGTAGCCAGCTTCTAAGGAATCCCTAGTGATCCCCACACTTTCCCTAAAAAGAGATTGTTTCTAATCCAATTTGAACTCTTAAAGGAAGGAGGAGTAAGACACATACTTATCATAGAAGTGAGACTTCTAATTATAGACGAAGAGGAGGTTTTCCAAAACCTATATATTGAGGAGAGGGGGTTGGACGTCCACATCATCCACACACACCCAAGCCCCTCTCTCCTTTTATATCCTCTAGTTTCCTTCTTCAGTCTAGGGTTTTATTCTTCTTGGAGATCCCACCATTCTCCTTGAGAAGATCTTTGCAAGAGGGTAGTAGCGTGGAAGATCACGAGGTGTAGGAGACCCTTCTTGTTCTTGGAAAGAGTTTCACAACAAGCCAAGCAATCAACTCCTCGATTAGAGCATAAGCGGGCGTCCAATGTATAGGTCTACTTTGTTTCATCTAGTAGATTCTTTGGATGCATGTTGTAGTTGTGTTCTATCTTCTAGATATTGTTTATTCTGATCTTAATACATGAGAAAGGGTTTTTGGATCTTGGGATTGGGTTTATGGCCTTATGGGTATTTGATCCCTGCTTCAAGTGGGTCAAAAGTTTTAAAAACTTATCCACAACGCCCACCTACTTCCAACACTACTAAGCCCAAGGTAAGAACCAAGTGGATGAAATCAACTTGTCCCAAAGAGTCCCATGACTAGTACATGAGATCTCTCAAGGGAGGAAGACAATACATTGAAACTTTGTGTATGTATGAGCGTTGGCTTGTGGTAAGTGTGAAACTCTGTATCCAGGGTCTCCCCCATGGTCTTGGGCCCGGATGAGGCTGTTCCACGTCTTGAGCAAGCGTGGGAGAGACCCTTGGAGGCTAGGTGTGGGGAGAAAGTCCTTCTTGCCTAAGTTTTTTCCTAAATCTTACATGACAAACAAACTTTAAACGGTCTTTAACTTTCAATCCAACAATCAAGTCAAGGCATTCTACGTACTGTTGGAAAGGTTGTTTTGTCTAGATGTTGTAGAGCCAAAGATTTTCCCTATCGAAGTTGTATCGAGGGAGATATGAAATTTAAAAGTTGATTGCTACATTTCTAGGTGTGGCAAAGTTATGTTGCACGCCTAAAAACCCATTCCAAGGTGTGGAGAAGTGCTTCTCCACGCCTGGGGCTTGGGCATGGGTCAGTGTGCTCCCACGCCTGGGCCTTGGGCATAGGGGGATGTACACCCACACTTGCTTGTCCTTTTCTTCCTTTTGGATAGTTGAAATTTAATACCGTTGAATATTTCAATCCGTCCATCGGATTTTGCCGTTCTACTCATTATTGGAAAGAAAATATCCTTAGCGTCTAAGATTATCCTAATCGAAATTGTATTGAGGGAGATATTGCCTTCCAAAGTTTGCATTTATCATCAATCTACCCGCGCAAGGTTGGTCCTTGGCACTATGGTGCGGGCGACACCTCCCCACTTCCCCAAAATTGTCATGCTAAATGAGGTTTCCACATCTAATCTCATGTGATTTATACCCGTCCATCCAAACCTACAAAAGATCTTATTTTATTTATTTACTTTTTCTATTTTTAAAGGCTTGGACTCCAAGAAACTCTAAGCATGTAATGTTTCTTATGTGGGACTGTCCAATGGATTATTATTAAACTAAAAGGGATCCTTGGTCGTCATTCAATCACAAAACTCTTCGTAACAGTATCCATCAACCTGTCAAACGGGAGACATTGAGGAGGAAGTTACAGCTCAACAAGTAAAAGGGCCAAAAGATCTTAGAGATACATTAATAATATTGGTTTTATATTAATCTCTGATGTTTTGGTGATCCTAAGATAGATCCTTTTATGCATTGATGATGCTAACAAGTAACCTCGAGGGGTAGCTCAATTGGCCTAGGATTACGGTTTGCACTCGGAGGTTGTGGGTTCGAAACTACACTACCACACTGGGGCCACAGAAAAATTTTACCCGGCTTTCTCTCTTGAGTCCGTAGGTATTATTCTGGCCCAAAGGGCCGGAACCTACGTTATCAAAAAAAAAAAAAAAAAAAAGATATTAACAAGTCCGTCTCCATAGACCCTCTTGAAAATGACTCCTCATAATACATATATTCAGGCCATCACAGTCATGAAAAAATCGTAAACCCAACCAAACCACATGGGTCCTACAAAAAATTGTTTAGGTCTATGTAGAGTGATGATCTCTCATGGGTCTTAACTCTTTTACGACGCAATAACGGTTTATACTAATCTCTGATCTTTTGGTGATCCTAAGATAGATCCTTTCATGTATTGATGATGCTAACAAGTCAATCTCCATAGACCTCCTGAAAATCACTCCTCATGTTATATTCAGGCCATAACGGTCATGAAAAATTCATAAACCAACCAAACCACCTGGTCCTATAATAATTTGTTTGGGCATGTAGATTGTAGAGTGATGATCTCTGATGGGTTTTGAAGCCAGATGAATTTCCCATCATATTTTGGAATCACAAGTTTAAAACCCAAATCACGATCAACATTGACGGCATGTGGATCTCGTTGATTCCGAATATGTACTCCGTCAGCCTGATGGTTATCTTCACGCCGATTAGTTTCCAAATTTGTTAATTGGGTTTCAATCCTATCAAGAGTTGCTTGCATTTGAACTTGAATTTGAACCACCGTTGCGGATAGTTGATTAACAGTTACCGATAATTGCGCAACGGATTCCCTCAATTCATCATCATTATGAGAGGAAGACTCTTTGTCAACCTACCTTTTGGGAGGCATCGTTGGTTAATGTAAATTTAAAATTTGTGACTGATCTCATTTGAAGATCTGACGGCCGCGATCACGTTGGTGAAAACGGATCGAAAATCTGACGCTAGATGAGCCCGATATCTTAAGAAGAAATTTCAACTGTTGACCTCAGTCGAATTTGATGTATGATGATGTCAGCAGGATCTGTTGGGCCTTAGGAGGGGTCAGATTGACTAGATTTCAACCCAAATCAATCCAGATATGAAACTTGGCCTAGGCTGTGAGTGGGCTGAATTGATCTCGGCCCAACCCATGAGGTGTGATGTCGTTGGGCTTCGTGTCAAGGGAGAAGAGAAAAGGGTTATTAAAAAGCATTCTCTTTGTGCTTGGATGTTATTTCATGGTTGTCTCAAGACAAAGGATATTCTATTGCAACGTAATGTTGGCTGTGATACTTGTTGTGTCCTTTGTGACTGCACGTGGGAATCATCTACACATCTCATGCTTCAATGTCCATATACTCAAGAGGTCTGGACAGTACTGCTTTCTAAATTGAATTTGCTTCCAGTTCATTGTTCTACTATTCAGGAGCAGTTAGACTCTGTTCTTTCTCGTCTTCCTCTGCATTGTGCTGGTGTAGACACTCTTGGAAAACTACTATTTAATGCTTATGTGTGGCATGTGTGGGCTGAACGTAATGTAAGAATTTTCAGGGCAACATCAACTTCCAGTGGGACATTGGTGCAACTCATTGTTCAGGTTGTAACAATTAGAATTCTGTATCTTGGCATCAGCTTACCAAAAGCTATTCAGTGTCATTGGAATGTACCTGGCTCATGGATGGAGGCTTTCAATAGCCACAATACATCAGGTATTAGTTGGTATTTTATGGCGTGATATTCATCAGCCTTTGAAGGGACAGAGGGTGTCATTGCTGAATTAATATGATGGTGTCTACCAACTTATGCAGCTTGTTCCTGCAGATGCTATTCCCATCACCATCGAGACTGATGCTTCTTTACAACAAATAATTCTTCACCCCGATCAGTCTCAATGGCTTGTGAGATTCCAGGCGGGCTTCATGCTTTGGTTGTTACTAGCTTTGATCAAGTCAGCTTTTCTCGTCTCCATCCTTCTACTATTCGTTTCAGCCAATTTTATCGACAAGTTATCTGGACCTCCAATGCTGCATGTTGATAACATTGATATATTTTGTACAATTCTCTCAATGTAAACTTTCGTTAACAATTACTTGTTAGATTTTGTCCTTTTTTTAGGGAATCATAAGTTTTGTAAAAAAGGGGTATGCCCCCCCTGCCCCTCCCCCCCCCCCCTTTTGGAAGAGGCTATTATTCATCCTGATATTAGCCTTCCATCTTGTACTTATTTTTGAGAAATTGAAGTACTAACTTACTCTTAAAAAAAAAGGAAAAAGGCATTGAAACTTGATATTCAAAATGGTTTCAAACTAGGAAAAGTTTCTTGCTGCAATTTTAAAAATAAATTGTAGGTTAATCTTTCAATTGGGCTCATCTTTGAATTCTTAACTGCAAAAATCACCTTCCACCTTGACCTATATCATAATTAAGAAAGTTTACTCTAACCAGAAGCTACCAACCGTGGTCGGATTGATTTTTAGGCTTTAACTTATTTCCGTTTTGATCTTCAAAATTAACCGCAAAAATCACCTTCCACCTTGACCTATATCATAATTAAGAAAGTTTTTACTCTAACCAGGAGGTACCACCGTGGTCGGATTGATTGTTAGGCTTTAACTTATTTCCATTTTGTTCCTCAAAATTAACCACAAAATTACTTTTTTTTTTTTTTTTAACGGAGTGCCAAATCCTCACTCTTCTTGTTTCACGCTTGATCATGGACTAGAAGAATTAAATAGAAGAAATGGTTTTAAACTAGGAAAAGTTTCTCGCTGCAGTTTTAATAATAATAAATTGTAGGTTAATCTTTCAATGGGGCTCATCTTTGAATTCTAAACTGCAAAAATCACCTTCCACCTTGACCTATATCATAATTAAGAAAGTTTTTACTCTAATCAGAAGTTACCACCATGGTCGGATTGATTGTTAGGCTTTAAACTTATTTCTGTTTTGATCCTTGATCCTCAAAATGAACCGCAAAATCTCTGTTTTTTTTTTTACAGAGTGCCAAATCCTCACTCTTCTTGTTTCACGCGTGTTCATGGACTAGAAGAATTAAATGGAAGAAATGATCATCTTTATTTACTAAGCCGAGTTACAACCAATAATCCAATTGGAGTCCTCTAATCAATCAACAAATCTATAACAAATTAAATACAAAACACACAAGCACAATCACTCTCAAAACATACTCATTTTAACAAAATCCAAGTTACAACCAATAATCCAATTGGAGTCCTCTAATCAATCAACAAATCTATAAACAAATTAAATACAAAACACACAGGCACAATCACTCTCAAAACATACTCATTGTAACAAAACCCAAGGTTTCAATATTACAGAGCTGCATATCTTGAATCCCCAAAGCTCAGACCTCCTCTACCTTTTTCTCCTGCCTTTTCATATATGTTGTTGGAAGAGGGTACGGATTAGAAGCCAAAGGCCCACCAGCCATGGGTGGGGGTGTGGGAACCCCAAAAACCTGTGGATTGATGCGCACATCTTGCCTCCCTTTGGCTCTCCCAAGGAAATAGCACCCAAAACCCAGGATGATTGAGAAGAGAATCAGAGGGAGAGAGATGACCAGAACAAAACCCATTTCAAATCTTGGGCTTCTCTTTCTCTTTCTTCTTTTTGATGAAAACCCACTGCTTGGAATCTGCAGGAGGGATTCCTAACCTTGGATTTGAAATGTGATGGTAATTGGTTTAGGAGCTGCAAATTGAGAATGCCCTTTTGAGAGGAGTCCAAACTCCAAAGAGGAATGAGGAAATTCAAAGCTTTGGAAACTTGGGATGATTTTCCTAATTGCTAACTGAGGGTTATAGGAAGGTATAGGAAGAAATGAATTGGGAGATGGATTTTCAGGGAGAGGATGTGTGCGACCTATGCTGTTTGATTGTGAAAGGAGGAAGTGTAATAAATAAAGGAAGACTAGCAATCATTTCGATCTGTCTCAACGGGCATCTAACGTTCAAATGTAACGGATACTTTTTCTGAGAACAAACGAGTAGTTGGTGGCATTTTCTGTTCAAAAGATCCTGATTGGGCCATGGGATCATCCCAGCCCTTGATTCTAGAGTCTTTTAATTCAAGGGTTTTTGAAAGTAAGATTATCTTGTTTCAATCCATCGGTGAGTTATGGAGAGATCAGTGTTAAATTTGTAGGAGTGCCAATTCAGGCAGGATACCAGGTGACCATGAGGTGGTTTGGATTCATCATACATGGGTCTCATCATATGGAATGAGAGTGAATTGGTTTGATGATATGAGGGCAAAGATTGCTATTTGGATTAATCATAGGTAAGATTGGTGACTGTAGGAGCGGCTTTTCAAGGGCACGATTTCAAGTTTCAATAAGGTGCAAGTGCCCATAATAATAAGGTTGTCAGTGTTTCGAGATCCAGCTTGAAGCCACCCAAGCCCGGGCATAAATTTTGGGGCCCAAAGAGTCCTGGCTTTGACCATTTTGAGCCATAAAAAAACCCTTATCTGTATGTACTCTAACAATACTAAGATAGATACTGTATAAAAGGGTATGCTTTCACTCTCTCTCTCTTTTTTTTTTAATTAACTTAATGACAGTTGTACAGTAACAGGGTATTGGCTTTGACTTCTTTTAATTTTTCTTTGATTATTTTAGTTCCTAATTAGGCCTTTCACGATGGGGCCTTCTATAACAATAATTTGAAGGGCTTAGATCTAGTATCCAGAGTCCTGATCAAGTTTGACACATATTTGGGCCCAGCAATCCTTATTGGTTCTGGACCTGGTCCCATGTTGGCTTGGATGAGTTCGACCTAGGGGTGCAAAACGGGCTGGGCTGCCAAAGCCTAGCATGGCCCAGAACACTGGTCAATGTGTCATGACCCGGCCCAGCACGGGCTCTGCGCAAGGATTTCGAGGCCTAGACCCGGCATGGCACAACCCATGGACCGTAGGCTTGCTTTCTTAGTTTTTTTAGCCCTGCCCATTTGTCTACATTGGGCCAAAAACTTGAGCCATTATGTTCTCCTATTTTAAAGGCCCTTGCATTTATTGTTTGATTGATTTTCAACCCTATATCCACGTGTAGCCTCTCACTTGAATTCCCTAGATGATCCTCATTCCCTAGTTGATCCTCATTCACACTCTTTTCAAGTTTCAATGTTGCTTTTTAATCTAAAAAGAATTTAAAAATGTTTTGGCAAGTGGACTGAGGCCTTGCTAGTTTCATAAGCCATCATGGCATGGTCTAGGGACAGCTGGGCTGGGGTTTAGGTGGGCATCCCTAGTTCTACCTGCTCATAGATCTGGTAAAT
This sequence comes from Umbellularia californica, assembly GCA_028538565.1. Classification (NCBI taxonomy): domain Eukaryota; kingdom Viridiplantae; phylum Streptophyta; class Magnoliopsida; order Laurales; family Lauraceae; genus Umbellularia; species Umbellularia californica. The sequence goes on along the minus strand of JAPQWN010000012.1, from coordinate 27,800,682 downwards.
ACTCATAAATTTCATGCACACTCGCCGATATCCCCCACCATTAGTTGTTTTTATGAAAGGAAGGTGCTTCACTAGCCAGGGAGATTGGGTATCTAGTTATTCAGAGACTTTAGACCGTTTCTTTAGTGCTTGGTCCGATGGCGATTGCGTGCTGGAAGGCAGGATTGATGACTGTCGGGCTGACAGTGATCTTCATTTGATCAACAAACATTGGTTATTCAGTCCAGTAGAAGGCAGGGAGATACGTTCCGCCCGTTTTGTTCTACTCTGACTCAAGGAAAAAGGGGCTGGGAACCGAGTTTTGATCCTAATAAGGAAAAAGATGGATATAGATTCAGAACATATTACATGATCTGCGCTAGATCCAGATCTATCTTTTAATAAATAGTACTGGATCCTGACATAAAACGGTTTCATTGCAGCCCTATTTAAGCCCCATCCCAGATCCTACCAACTTATCAGCTCCAATTCCTAGATCTACCAACTTATCTCGGATCTCCGGTCCACAAAAAGATTCTCATAAAAAAAAAAAAATCAGATCTGTCGAAACCTACTATAGGATCCTTTCTGGATCTAGACCGATCCTTCATCATAATAAATAAATAAATCAACAAAAAGATAGATACGAAATTCAATTACCTGTGCTTGGCTACTACTCAGCTGGTCAGGGACATGAGAATTTGAGTGAGAATGCTTGAGGCCTAGTTCTCACAAAACCCTTGGTGTAGTTGGTATCTAAGGTGATTTTTCCTGTAAAACTCCAAAAAAATAAAAAATAAAAAATTGCAGTTTGTTAGATATTTGTTACATCAATTGTGACAAAGATTTTTGCTGCGAATGGCATTAAGTTAAACCTATGAACCCTTATGTGGGCTCTGCGCGAGGTCTAGAATTATCGTGAAAATTTGAGATTCATTGACTTTATCCAATGGTTCGAATCTGGACAATGATGGTTTGAATTTAGACAACTTTGATGCCTTGAGACTTTGTTTCTCATGAACAGAGGGTTCCCCAATCCCTTTTATTTCAAAGAGGTAGGTGTCTTTTTGATCCCCTATCAACCATTATTGTTATGCTTCTGGGCGTGCCCAACAAGCCGAGCCGTTTCCCGATATACATATATATATATATATATTGTTGGAAGTAGGTGGGCCTCGTGGATAGATGTTTAAAACTTTTGATGTACTTGATGCAGGGATCAATTATCCATAAGGCCAAGAACCCAAGCCCAAGATCTAAAACCCTAATCTCATGCATTAAGATCAAACATCCATAAAGAAGATAGATAAATAAACAACAAACATAAATAGATCTACTAATTATAATATATAATAGATATATGCCTTTGGAGCTCAGTGTGCTCTAATTAAGAACTTGATCTCTATGAAAACTCTTTTTGCAAACTTTGATATGACCCTCTTAGAGAAATTCTAAAGGAAAATGGTGGGATCTCCATGTAAAAGAAATCCTTAGATCTCTAGTAGGAAACTATAGGAGAGAGGAGGAAGAGAGAGAGAGGAACTTGAGAGATTATTGTGTGTCAAGATCTCTAACCTCACCTCTTATTTATAGTTTTTGGCACACCTCCTCTTAGACCAATATTAGAAGTCTCACTTCTATTCTTAGTAAGTATCCTACTCCTCCTTTCCTTAGTTCTAATGAAATTAGTAACATTCTCTTATCAGGGCTAGCATGGGGACCACTAAGGATTCCTTAGAATCTGGCTTCAACTAGGAATCTGGACCCCACATCTCATATGAACTCCGAACTCACAGTTAGTTGCAAATAAGTCTACTAATTAAATGCAATTGCACTTTAGCCGTAGAAATAATTATAAGAAGACCCTAAACTTCCCAATTACTACAAGTAGGCTTCTCCATCGAATATATCCATGGATCTATTGGAATAAATCTATCAAACCAAATCGAATCCATCTCTTATTATCCTCGTGACCCAATTAATTATAGTAATCATCAGTACCATCCAATTAACTCTTAATTGAGATGGGTGCGCACTCACTAATGATAAAATTCATTAATTGGCACAAGGGGATATTTTATGATGATAGATTCCATCTCGAGAATTATATGTTCCCACTGCTCCACTACCACGTACCCAAGACATCGGGGTGTTAACCTACAATTGGCCTCACTTATTGATAACTCAAAGTAAATGTATAGTAGAAACTTGAGTCCATTAATCTCTTAGGATTAAGAGCCTATTGCTAGGGAATTATGAGAGCGGTCATTTTATTAGAAGATAGATTTGTACGATGTGCTACTCATGGTCCTTTAGTACATCCAGTGTACAAACACGATGATCCAAAGTCTCACACTCTGATGATCGAGACATATCACACTATTTAATAGTAGTCATGGTGCTTGAGCATGGCTACCGTTGATGATCCTAGGTGGAATCAATGGTACGTTCCTGTTTTATACTTCTGCAGCTAATTTTTATGCTGTCAAGCATAAACACATACCAAGAGGTGAATTTCCTAGAATCCATATTTGACATGAAGTCATAATCCATAAGGAATCTTTTGAGCCATACTGCTTCCTTAGCTGCTTCACAAGCCGTTACGTATTCAGCCTCCAAGGTGGAATCAACAGTACGTTCATGTTTTATACTTCTCCAGCTGATAGCTCCGCTGTCAAGCATAAACACATATCCAGAGGTGGATTTTCTGGAATCTTTATCTGATATGAAGTCAGAATCTGTGTATCCAACTATAATCAGCTCATCACTATCGTAAATCAACATGTGATCTCTAGTCATTCTCAAGTATTTGAGAATACATTTTACAGTAGTCCAATGGTCAGGACCTAGGTTCGATTGATATATGTTGACTAAGCCTACTGCATGACAGATATCTGGTCTAGTACAAAGCATAGCATACATGAGGCTACCAACGGTCGAGGCGTATGGTATCGCTCTCATTTGCTCCTTTTCCTCAGTTGTCTTGGGACACCGATCCTTGGAAAGGTGCAATCCATGCCTGAAAGGTGTGATACCCTTCTTGGAATCTTGCATTGCAACAATACAAGTACCTTATCTATGTACGCAGCTTGAGATAAGCCAATCATCCTATTTTTCCTGTCTCGATAAAGCTTAATTCCTAGGATGTAGCCGGCTTCTCCCAAGTCCTTTATATCAAATGTTTTTGCCAACCAAACTTTGATAGTTGATAACATCCCCATATCACTCCCAAGGAGAAGAATGTCATTGACATATAATACAAGAAAAACTATCATACCTCCTTCACTTTTCATGTACATGCATGACTCATCCGAATTTTGACAAAAACCAAAAGATTTGATTGCCTGGTCAAAACAAATGTTCCAACTCCGAGACTCCTGCTTTAATCCATAAATGGACTTCTGCAGTTTGCAAACTCTTTGCTCTTGGTTCTTTGCAACGAAACCAACTGGCTACATCATATAGATGTCTTCCTCAAGATGGCCGTTAAGAAACGCCGTCTTGACATTCATTTGCCAAATCTCATAGTTGAGATGAGTCGCAATGGATGAGAGTATCCGGATAGACTTGAGCATGGCTACCAGCAAGAACGTCTCCTCATAATCGATTCTCTTTTTTGAATATACCCATTCGTAGCAAGCCTGGCCTTAAAGGTTTCAACTCTTCCGCCCGGTCCTCTCTTCCTCTTGTAGACCCACTTGCACCCAATAGATTTGATATTGGCAGGCAAGTCCACAAGTTTCCAGACCTTATTAGAGTACAAGGACTCCATCTCAGCTTTCATAGCATCTTGCCAACATCCCGAATCTTGATCACTTATTACTTCATCATAGTTATAGGGATCTTGTTCATGTTCCTCCGGAATTTGCCTCGTAAGATTCTCCCAGTAACGTGAACTTGTTAGGATGCCTAACAATCCTCCCACTACGAGGAGGCTCCGGTGTAACTACTGGTTCAGGTAAGGGCCGGTCTTCCTCAAGTTTGGTTCTTTCTGGATTTGGAACTGATTGGTCTTGAATTTCTTCCAAGATAACCCTTTCTAAAGTATTCCGATCAATCATATAATCTTCTTTTAGAAAAATCGCATTGGTACTAACAAGTACTTTCTGTTCTCTGGAATTATAGAATAACCAACATTTAGTTCCTTTAGGATATCCTACAAAAGTGTATACTTCCGACTTCGATTCCAACTTGTCCGTCTTTACCTTTAGCACACGTGGAGATAACAAAAACAATGGAAATACAAATCAAAATAATAACAATGGAAATAAAAGAATGCAAACTAAAAAAAAACAAGAAACTAAATAACAAAGAAATGTTAATAGAAAAACTCAAGTAAGAACAAACCAAGAACAAGATTAGTAACAAGAATAACAAAGTTAATAACAAAAACAAAATGACAAGGTTAATACAAGAACAATGAAGAAATGCTAGATAGATCAAGTGAATAAGTGTGTGAAAATAAGTGCAAGATCAAGATAAAAAGAAACTAAAAGCATCCATGAAAACTAACTAATAAGGAGAACAAGATAGAAAATGAGTGGATAGACATAAAAAGAAATGTGCTAATAGTGTAAAATCAAAGGTGAAATTGATGGTGTGAATAGATAAATGGAGTGTGAAAATTAACATAAGTGAATAAATGTGTGAGAATGTGAATAGAATCTAACTAAAGTGAGTAAAATAAGCAAGAAACAATACTAATTGATAGATTGAATCATCTAGAATCCACTAAGTAACACTAATCCAATACTAATGCTCTTATCTTTTCCCAAACAAAAACTCAAATCTAATGACAAATCAATGCTTAGATTTGGAAAATATAACTTTAAAACTCAAAGATAGAAATTAACAATCTAATAGCTAAGATTTTCTTCCCTTCATAAAAGAAAAGATTCCTAATGACTATCTATCAAAAGTAAGCATAAACTATCAAAAGATATTAACTCCTAAGCATGATTTATCAAACCTAAGCATAGATAGTAAAAAGAATGCTAAGAAATAAAATAAGCATGGAAGGTAGCACATTGCAATAAAGAAAAATCTATTCTAGCATGTTAAGCACATAAACAAAGGAAATTAAGAGCATAAGCAAAAGGAATAGTATTAACTTAGCTTCATCCAGAAGATCCAATCAAGTGATTAGCCACCCATTGAAGAAGATAAAGCTTTCATTACAAATCTTCAAATTTTACAAGGCTTTCCTCACTTTCTCTCTACAATTTGCTCTCAATTACATGAAAAGCTTAAGTAAAGAGGAGGAGGCTCTCCTTGCTTGTCTCTCTAATGCTTAGAGCTCCCCTCCTTATATAGATACATTTGCCTTGCTCTATTTTGGTTTCTTTCCAATGTGGGACTTCACAAGTATGAAAATATGAACATATGAATGTGATCCCATGTTAGAAAACAGGTCCCAGATTGATGTGCGATTTTGACCCCCGAAACGTCCGAATTGGGAAAAATGTTGTGATATATGATTTGTAGATCTTAGAACAAGCTTTCCAATGCTTCTAAGATCACCTTAATCGGACACCCGAGTAAAAAGATATGGTCAAAATACCAACCCAGGTCTTTCATTTTTCTTCTTATTATTGGCCTAACTTTGTCATTTCTTCATCCAATTGTCTTCCAAACTTATCCTTACTCTCTTTAACTCTTGAATCTCAACTTTAATCTTCAAATTAATCTTCAATTAACACCTACAAAAAGAAGTCAACATAATTGAGAGTATTTTTGAACATATTTTGTATGGAAGCCATTAGAAGTTATATAAATGCATACAAATGACCATCTATAATGGAAAGATATGAGCAAAGCATGATGGGGAAGAAATTTATTGTTTTTCTACTAAAAATAGTGTCTTGAGTTCTTTTATCTTTAAAAATTCATAAATTAATACTATGAAAATGTATTTTTGTGAACTCATAACACCCCCAAACCTACATTTTGCTAGTCCCAAGCAAAATAAAAGAAAACTAACTATATGCAGAAAACGATAAAAAATCCTAACTCACTTTCGCAGGAATCGCGGTTGCACTTAGCTCGTGCAACAAGCCATTTAAACCCCTAAGTTTCCCCTAGTGGACGAGTTTTGTCTCGTGAGGGTTTTCAGCGAATAAATCCCACAAAATTCTTTTTATTTATATCCTCGGGTTTTTAGCAAGCTAATAAAAATGAGAGTAAGTTTAGAATACTATCCAATTGTCAAAAATCTTTCTATGATGCTCAAGTCTCGGAGTGTATTTGAGTGAGTTTAGCCAACACTTGTGCGGTTTTGGGTTTTGAGAAAACATAACTTTGATCACCTGCTAAATCCATTCGTTTTGACTTCAGCCTCACAGTCATACTCTCGGAAATAAAATTGCGAAGATTTTCTGACTTATCACTCTATATGTGAGTATTGGCAAAGCAAAAGGACTCACATATTTTTTGAAAATGTGGAATTTTTGGAGAATTTATCTCATGGAAAGAACAACCATTTAACTGAGGGTGAAAATGCTCACTCAACTTCTCACTTGTTGAACATCCTAACTTTTCCTGAAATCCTATAGGTCTTTTATTGGTTGTAATGGGGTTAGGGGAAAGGGTTTGGTAAAAGATGGAAAATGAGGTTTTAGAGTTTATAAGAATGTAAGGTCTTAAGTTTTCTTTGAGGGATTTTTCTTCGAATCGACTTCACTTTTTTTTTTTTCTTTCTTTTTCTTTTTTTTTTTTTTTCGAGAAGACTTTTTCCTTGGATAGATCATGTGAAGTATCAACAATGCACACTTCCTTCTTTCCTCATCTTTTTCTTACACTTCTCAAAAACAATGGGTTGAAGGCTTTTTATTTGGGTAAAGAAGCTTTGGGAATTTTTAAGGAAAAATGTCTAAAGGATAATGGCTCAAAAAGGGTTACTATGGAAATGTTTTTATGGGTAGGTTTTTAATGGCCATGGGGTTTTAATTTTAGATTGCCTATCATCACTTTACCAGGTCTAGAAAGGTGCTCACAAGCTACAAGTCAAGGTTAGTTCGCAATTTTGGTAATACCCTCAATGGTTGGAAAGAAATAGGCACTAATGAGATAAAAGAAATGTGCCGAAAACTACGAGTTTGAGTAGCTCTTCATTCTACTCGGAATTAGCGCAGAAGAGTCCTTACCATGGAGGAATAGAAAGGCTCTACACTCAATTGGTTAAGTCTCCACTAGTGATTTGTCAGGGTCACTCAGATGTGCCCACTCTTCACTTGGACTACACTCATGTGGCTAAATGTGCAAGAATTTTTCCCAAGACTTGATTTTGTGACACTTTTTTTTTTTTTTTTTTTGAATTTGGATAGTATGGTAAACTAAGATTTCGAAATTTATTAACAAGCTAAAATCCTATGGAATTTTTTTTTCTTTTTTTTTTTTAATTTTTTTTTGTTTTTTTTTAAATTAAAAATAAAGTTTTTTTTTAAAATATTTACAGGCAAATACATGTGTGCAATGTAGTACCACAGCCCCAAACCTAAATCAAACATTGTCCTCAATGATATGCAATGTGAAATGATAAATGGACAAGTAAGAAAGAAAAAAAAATAATAAAAAAAAATAAAAAAAATGGAACGCCTTACCATGGGTTGATGCAAAAAATGAAAATTGGGCTGCCTACCAACCAACGCTAAGTTTCACTTTGTCAGCCCGACATGACCCTGAAAATTACTTATGCAACATACACAGGGTCCTGAACAAGAGTCTCTTCAACATCCTTGTCCTTAAGCTCTAGAAAAGGTTTCAACCTCTGACCATTGACTTTAAAAACATCCCCATTCTTGGGGTTCTCAATCTCAACTACCCCATGAAAATAGACAGTACGCACAATGAAGGGTCCAGTCCAACGTGATCTTAGTTTTCCTGGAAAAAGATGCAGGCGAGAATTATACAGAAGAACTTTCATGCTCGATTCAAAGGATTTCCTCAAGATAGATTGATCGTGGTTTCTCTTCATCCGATCCTTATAAATCTTGGCATTCTCATAGGCGTCATTTCTAAGTTCCTCCAACTCATTGAGATGCAGCTTGCGTAGGTTACCGGCTTTAGCTAAATCAAAATTGAACATTTTGATGGCCCAGTAAGCATTATGCTCCAATTCTACCGGCAGGTGACATGCTTTCCCAAAGACCAATCGATATGGAGACATTCCGATCGGGGTCTTATAAGCAGTCCGATAAGCCCATAAAGCGTCTGTCAATCTTAAAGACCAATCTTTCCGGGTAGGATTGACTGTCTTTTCCAAAATTTGCTTTATTTGCCTATTAGACACTTCCACCTGTCCGCTAGTCTGTGGGTGATATGGAGTAGCAACCTTATGAGTGATAGAATATTTTTTCATCAGATTCTCGAAGGTGCTATTACAAAAATGACTCCCACCATCACTGATAATCGCCCTGGGGGTACCAAATCTAGAAAAGATGTTTTCTTTAATAAATTTAATAACCACGTGACGATCATTTGTTCTGGTTGGAATCGCCTCTATCCATTTGGAGACATAATCTACTGCAAGCAAAATGTATAAGTTGCCGAAGGAACTCGAAAATGGACCCATGAAGTCTATGCCCCAGACATCAAAAATTTCCACAATAAGCATCGGATTTAAGGGCATCATGTTCCTCCGCGTAATTTTGCCTAATTTCTGGCAACGCTCACAGTGCAAACAAAACGTGTGACAATCCTTGAAAAGGGTGGGCCAGTAAAATCCGCACTGCAACACCTTTGCAGCAGTCTTCTTAGAACTAAAATGCCCACCACAAGTGTGGTCATGGCAGAAGGATATCACACTTAAATAGTCCTTTTCCGAAATGCATCTCCTAATGATCTGATCTGGACAGTACTTGAACAGGTATGGGTCATCAAAGAAGAAATGCTTAACCTCAGACAAAAACTTGGACCTATCCTGTTTGGACCAGTGATCGGGCATCTGTCCAGTGACCAGGTAGTTAACGATATCCGCAAACCAAGGGAAATGGGAGACACTCAGCAACTGTTCATCGGGGAAACTTTCACTCAAAGGGATGCTCTCATGCTCGATTTCCGTAGGTAATCGGGAGAGATGGTCAGCTACAACATTTTCAGAACCTTTCTTGTCCCGAATCTCAAGGTCAAACTCTTGTAACAAGAGAATCCACTTAATCAGATGGGCTTTCGCATCTTTTTTCATCAACAGATACCTAAGGGCCGAATGATCAGTGTAAACTATGACCTTAGACCCAATCAGGTAGGGTCTAAACTTCTCCAGGGCAAAGACGACAGCTAACAGCTCTTTCTCTGTGGTTATGTAATTCAGCTGAGCGTCATTCAAGGTCCGACTGGCATAATAAATGACATGGGGCGATTGGTTCACTCTCTGTCCTAGCACAGCCCCAAGAGCATGGTTAGAAGCGTCACACATGAGTTCGAAGGGAATTGTCCAATTAGGTGACTTTATTATCGGGGTAGAGGTCAACTCCTGTTTGAATTGCTCAAATGCTTGTAGGCAAGGTTCATTGAAGACAAAAGACACATCCTTAGATAACAGATTGCTCAAGGGTGCAGCTATCTTGCTAAAATTCTTAATGAACCGTCTATAAAAACCTGCATGGCCCAAGAAAGATCTGATATCCTTCACCGTTTTTGGCGGTGGCAGGTTGGAAATGAGATCAATTTTGGCCTTGTCAACCTCGATACCATTCTCAGAAATAACATGGCCCAGGACAATTCCTCTTTTTACCATGAAATGACACTTTTCCCAATTCAAAACAAGATTCTTCTCTTGACATCTCACTAAAACGAGGTTCAGGTGATGCAAACATTCTTGGAAACTACTCCCATGGACCGAAAAATCGTCCATAAACACCTCTAAGAATCGCTCGACCATGTCCGAAAATATGCTCATCATACACCTTTGAAATGTCGCAGGTGCATTGCACAACCCAAAAGGCATGCGCCGGTAGGCAAATGTACCGAAAGGACATGTAAAAGTTGTCTTGTCCTGGTCCTCGGGTGCTATGGGTATCTGATTATAGCCGGAGTATCCATCAAGGAAACAGTAAAAGGCATGACCAGCTAGTCTCTCAAGCATCTGGTCCATAAATGGGAGGGGAAAATGGTCTTTACGGGTGGCTGAGTTCAACTTTCTATAGTCAATGCACACTCGCCAGCTCGTCTGGGTCCTTATGGGCACTAACTCGTTCCCCTCATTCTTTACAATAGTTATCCCAGACTTTTTTGGCACAACATGGACTGGGCTCACCCATGAGCTATCCGAAATAGGGTAAATGATACCTGAATCCAACAGTTTTAGAACCTCCACTCTTACGACATCCTTCATTGATGGATTAAGACGCCTCTGTGGTTCTCTTGAAGTTTTTGCATTTTCTTCCAAATGGATCCGATGTTGAACCACAGATGGGCTTATTCCTTTTATATCTGCAATCGTCCAACCTATAGCCTTTTTGTGATCCTTCAGGATCTCAATCAATTGTTGTTCCTGGACTTCTTCCAGGTCTGAGGCTATAATGACAGGGAGGGTCTCAGCTGGGCCCAAAAACACATACTTGAGGGTGTCAGGTAGTGGTTTTAGGTCGAGCTTGGGTGGTTCTTTAATTGATGGAACAGGTGGGGCAGCCGATGGAATCAAGATCTCTGGCTTAGGTTACCATTGACTCCTCTCCAAAGCAGGGGCAGAATCCAGTAACGCATTTACTTCTTTAATGCCTTTCTCAACATCAATGTTACCTCCAAAATATGCAAGACAAGCCTCTAGTGGGTCCTCACAAACTAACTGTGATCCTACACTCTCAATAAGCTCTTCTAGGTAACTCACCTCACAAATTTCAGAATCACTCTCATCTCTGGGTTGCTTGCCAACGTTGAAAATGTTTATTTGGACTGTCATATTCCCAAACGATAGGTGCATCACACCATTTCGACAATTAATCAGGGGCATTGGAAGTGGCAAGGAATGGTCTCCCTAAAATTACTGGGATTTTCACGATATTTCCAATTGGTGGTCGGGTATCAAGGACTACAAAGTCCACCGGGAAAACAAACTCACCTACCTTGATCAAAACATCTTCAACAACACCTTTGGGGTACCTAACTGAAGCATCAGCTAGTTGTAAGGTCACCTTTGTCGGTTTCAGATCCCCCAAACCTAACTCCTCGTATATCGAATACGGGAGCAGATTGACACTCGCACCCAAGTCCAACAAAGCTTGTTCTATGTGACGATCCCCTATTTGACAAGAAATTGTAGGACACCCAGGGTCCTTGTATTTGATTGGGGTCGAAGTGGTAATGATGGAACTGCATTGCTGGGCTAAAAAGGCCTTTTTGGGTACATTGGTTGTTCTCTTGAATGTGCATAAATCTTTGAGGACTTTGGCATAAGTCGGGATCTGTTGGATGGCTTCTAACAATGGAATGTTAATTCTCACTTGCTTGAACACTTCAAGGATTTTATCCAACTGGACATTATTTTTCATTTTACCTAGCCTCTGAGGGTATGGGGCCTTGGGAACAAAGGTTTTAGGAGGGGGCTCATTCTCACTCGGTGAGGCAGTTCCTATTGGTTTTTCAGGTTCCTTAGTAGGCTCTGGGTCCTTCTTTGGTTCCTCGGGTTTTTTTTCCAAAACTACATGCTCCCTCCTCACTTGGGTCCGTTCAGATTGCCTAGGGTCCTCTTCTGGTGTGTCAACCTCCCTTGCAGCCATTCTACGTGTGGTAACTGCATGCACTACATTGATTTGCTCATGGACTTTGCCCTTGTCATCATGGACAACAAACTGGCCTGTTGAAGTTTGGCCTTTGGGATTGGCTTCGGGCTGACTTGGAAAGGTACCCTTGTCTCTTTGAGCTATTGACCTGGCCAACTGGCTGACAGTGTATTCCAGCTTGGCAATGGACTGGGTATTAGCTCAAATTCTGAGTAGTGCTTTGCTGGAATTGGAGGGTATTTTGGGCCAACATTTTCATTGTGTCCTCTAGAGAAGTTATCTGCTGATTCTGAGAATTAAGATTCTGATAACCTTGGACCATTGGTGGTCCCTGTGACACTTGGGGTACTTGAGGCTTTTGGTATCCCGGAGGTGGCATATGCTGGGCCATTGGCTGAGAAGGGTTTCCTTGGTGTTGTCCTTTGGTCCATGAAAAATTAGGATTATCCTTCCAACCGGGATTGTATGTATTAGAATATGGATCATACCTCGACCGCTCATATCTAGTATTCTGGTAAAGTGCACTCACCTCCTCCATACTCTCACTTTGACTTTGACCAAACAATGCTCTAGATTGGGATCCAGGATGGGTAAAATCTCCACAATTGGTGCAGGGTGGGGCAGTAGGATCACTAACTGCTTGGCTCATCTTTAATGATTCCAGGGTCTTTGGGGTGGTCTGCTGACAGGTTTGGTTCATTTCAAGGGCTTCTAATCTCCTAGTCAACGTGGCCAACTTGGCTTCGGCCTCGAATTTGGGTTCCACTCTATGCATGCCCCTTCTTTCTGCAACAATGGGTCTTTTGGGATCCTCTCTGATAGGTTCCCATTGGAGAGTGTTCTCAGCTACCTCCTCAAGGTATGTCCAAGCTTGGTCAGCTGTCTTTTGGGTGAATACTCCGTTGCAGAAAGACTCCACCATGGTCTTAGTGGGATAGTCTAGTCCTTCATAAAGGATTTGGACTAGCCGGATCTTTTCGAATCCGTGATGTGGGCATTGCAACAATAAGTCTTTGAACCTTTCCATGTAATCATACATGGTTTCTCCCTCCAGTTGGTGGAAGCTGTTCAGGGTATGTCTAATGAAGGCCGTTTTCTGTTTTGAATAAAACTTTTTATAAAAGGCCTCGACTAGTCCCTCCCATGTGTTTATGGAATTAGCCTGTAAGGCATAAAGCCATGCTTTTGCCTTCTCCTTCAGCGAGAACGGGAACAACCTAAGCTTAAGGGCCTCTTCAGACATATGGTTATACTTCATGGTTCCACAGATTTCCTCAAACTCTCTCACATGCTGATATGGGTTCTCATTTTCCACCCCTCGGAAAATTGGTAACATCTGGATTAAGCCAGATTTCAGCTCAAATGAGGCATTTGTGGTAGGTATGATGATGCATGAGGGCTGGGTAGATCGGGTTGGGTACATGTACTCCTTAAGAGTCATGGGTTGGGTTTGTGGGTTTCCGTCAGCCATTTCCTCAATGGCAATGGGGTCCGTAAAATTCTCCACAGGGATATCAAATAAATCGAAGCTCTCTAAACGACCCTGCACATGTATCCAATTGTGCATAAACTACCTCTCAACTCCAAAAATGATGGTCCGCTCAGATGAAGGAGGATTAATGCTTAAACACAAACAAGCAAAACAAAATGATTTTTTTTAAAAAAAAAAAAAAACCAAACTATGCTTAACTAAGGCTACCTAAGATTAAGCTAGACAGCTCCTAACTGTGAAGAGTACACCTAGGCCTCCAATTCCGGTCCTATGAAACGTAGTCGGCCAGGCAAGCCCCCAGGGGATTGGTGGGATCACGATGCACGTGGCAAAGGTTCCGCTTAAATACCAAACTCCTAGAACAGATGAACTGTCTCCCTTAAGGGACAAGGCTATTCTAGGCACCAATTTCCGTCAAGGAGCGCAAATGGTACAACCTTTGATGGTCTTCTCCTAATGAGCTCGTGTCCTATGGTCACGTTTCTACTCAAATTTTATTAAAGGCTAAGAATTCCTAAGTAGTGAGGAAAATGAGTTCCTATGGGCAAGGAAATGGTGATGAAATCCAATCCTTATTTTGTTGGGGGTATGATTGCCCTTACTAAGTGTGTGCTTTCCAAATTACTTTGTGTATTTTAAAATGATTAAGCACTACAAAGCAAGTAAACAATCAAACAACCAACAAAATTGACCCACTAACGGGGGATGCGTGGGTGCATCAAAATACGTACCTCCCAAACTAAATTGGGGGAAGATCGGTTGAAGTCGACCCAAGCCATCGACACCAATTTCGGTGTACGAACTTGGGGGGCTGCGACGGTATCGTCCAACCGTCCTCCTTCTTAATTATTACAATACTTTGAATACTTAAATGAACTTTAAAAAAAATTATTACAAACTTGAAATGAATCCTAATACAAGAGTTTCTAAGAAAGCAATTTAAATTCCTAAGTTAGAATTCTTTGGTTGCTCTTTTCTTCTTTCCTCGCCCCAATCACGGAATCTCTGAAAATACAAACAAAGAAAATGTATAGAATCCGCAATGAAAACTAAAAGAAAGAATAAAAATGCAACTAAGCTATATGAAAGTTGAAAATCCTTAAAATCAAGTATTTCTATGTACGCCGATCCCCGGCAACGGCGCCAAAAACTTGTTTGTCAATTCCCGTAAGTATACGGTTGTCTCAAGTAATATAGACTATGGAAGTCCGATTATCGTTTCGACGAGGATCGTTACAAAGAAAATAACAATGATCAATGAAAAGGATTATCAATTCAAATATAGCTAACAAATGCAAATGAGATAACAAAAACAATGGAAATACAAATCAAAATAATAACAATGGAAATAAAAGAATGTAAACTAAAAGAAAACAAGAAACTAAATAACAAAGAAATGTTAATAGAAAAACTCAAGTAAGAACAAACCAAGAGCAAGATTAGTAACAAGAATAACAAAGTTAATAACAAAAACAAAATGACAAGGTTAATACAAGAACAATGAAGAAATGCTAGATAGATCAAGTGAATAAGTGTGTGAAAATAAGTGCAAGATCAAGATAAAAAGAAACTAAAAGCATCCATGAAAACTAACTAATAAGGAGAACAAGATAGAAAATGAGTGGATAGACATAAAAAGAAATGTGCTAATAGTGTAAAATCAAAGGTGAAATTGATGGTGTGAATAGATAAATGGAGTGTGAGAATTAACATAAGTGAATAAATGTGTGAAAATGTGAATAGAATCTAACTAAAGTGAGTAAAATAAGCAAGAAACAATACTAATTGATAGATTGAATCATCTAGAATCCACTAAGTAATACTAATCCAATACTAATGCTCTTATCTTTTCCCAAATAAAAACTCAAATCTAATGACAAATCAATGCTTAGATTTGGAAAATATAACTTTAAAACTCAAAGATAGAAATTAACAATCTAATAGCTAAGATTTTCTTCCCTTCATAAAAGAAAAGATTCCTAATGACTATCTATCAAAAGTAAGCATAAACTATCAAAAGATATTAACTCCTAAGCATGATTTATCAAACCTAAGCATAGATAGTAAAAAGAATGCTAAGAAATAAAATAAGCATGGAAGGTAGCACATTGCAATAAAGAAAAATCTATTCTAGCATGTTAAGCACATAAACAAAGGAAATTAAGAGCATAAGCAAAAGGAATAGTATTAACTTAGCTTCATCCAGAAGATCCAATCAAGTGATTAGCCACCCATTGAAGAAGATAAAGCTTTCATTACAAATCTTCAAATTTTACAAGGCTTTCCTCACTTTCTCTCTACAATTTGCTCTCAATTACATGAAAAGCTTAAGTAAAGAGGAGGAGGCTCTCCTTGCTTGTCTCTCTAATGCTTAGAGCTCCCCTCCTTATATAGATACATTTGCCTTGCTCTATTTTGGTTTCTTTCCAATGTGGGACTTCACAAGTATGAAAATATGAACATATGAATGTGATCCCATGTTAGAAAACAGGTCCCAGATTGATGTGCGATTTTGACCCCCAAAACGTCCGAATTGGGAAAAATGTTGTGAAATATGATTTGTAGATCTTAGAACAAGCTTTCCAATGCTTCTAAGATCACCTTAATCAGACACCCGAGTAAAAAGATATGGTCAAAATACCAACCCAGGTCTTTCATTTTTCTTCTTATTATTGGCCTAAC
Organism: Umbellularia californica; assembly: GCA_028538565.1. Classification (NCBI taxonomy): domain Eukaryota; kingdom Viridiplantae; phylum Streptophyta; class Magnoliopsida; order Laurales; family Lauraceae; genus Umbellularia; species Umbellularia californica. The sequence goes on along the minus strand of JAPQWN010000012.1, from coordinate 27,784,812 downwards.
TTTGTCATTTCTTCATCCAATTGTCTTCCAAACTTATCCTTACTCTCTTTAACTCTTGAATCTCAACTTTAATCTTCAAATTAATCTTCAATTAACACCTACAAAAAGAAGTCAACATAATTGAGAGTATTTTTGAACATATTTTGTATGGAAGCCATTAGAAGTTATATAAATGCATACAAATGACCATCTATAGTGGAAAGATATGAGCAAAGCATGATGGGGAAGAAATTTATTGTTTTTCTACTAAAAATAGTGTTTTGAGTTCTTTTATCTTTAAAAATTCATAAAATAATACTATGAAAATGTATTTTTGTGAACTCATCACCGGACAACCCCAAATATGCAAATGTTGCAGACTAGGTTTTCGCCCAGACCACAACTCCCAGGGAGTCTTAGGCACAGAGTTAGATGGTACGAGGTTTAGTATGTATGTCGCAGTATCCAAAGCATACCCCCAAAAGGATATGGGCAATCCTGAGAAACTCATCATAGACCTAACCATATCTAAAAGAGTTCGGTTCCTTCTTTCTGCTACTCGATTCTATTGAGGCATACCAGAAGCAGACAACTGGGATAGAATCTCATTTTTTTTATAAGTATCCTATAAAATTAGCGAAGGGATATTCACTTCCTTGATCTGATCGAAGAGTCTTGATACTTTTACCTAATTGCTTTTTTGCTTCCATTCAAAACTCTTTGAACTTTTCAAAAGCCTCGGACTTGTGGTGCATGAATTATATGTATCAATATCTTGAGTAATCATCTGTGAAAGTGATGAAATACTCATAACCACCTCTTGCTCTTACATTTATGGGCCCACACATATCAGTATGGACTAATTCCAATAAATATTTGGCCCTATTGTCCTTTGAAGAAAAAGGTATTTTAGTCATTTTGCATTCCAGATAGGACTCGTAGACAGGCATTGGTTCTACCACTAATGAAAGCAAGAAACCATCTTTCACTAGCATGTCAATTCTATCTAGGTTAATGTGACCTGGCCTTAGGTGCTAAAGTTTTGTTGGATTAGATGAAGGTGACTTTCTCTTTAATGCTAGTATGTTTGTCCTATTAATTATTTCGGTGTAACAAAATCAACTTTTTATTTGAAAAACATAATGTAACTACTCCTACTGACACCGCCTCTGCCTTAACATCCGATCCCAGGTTGATAATGATCTCGCTGCCACTAAGCCTCCTGGTTTCCCGGAACCCCTGCAATGAATTACATATGTGATTAGTTGCACCGGAGTCAACACACCGGGATTCTGGAGTACTAGTTGCAAAACTAACTTCAGAAACAAGTGACTCAATCATACCTGTGGTCTTTTTCTTTGACAGAAAATCAGGACATTTTCGTTTCCAATGTCCTATCATACCACAATGGAAATACTTTCCCTTTGGCTTAGCCCTTATGCCCTTATTAGCCTTTGCCACACCACCATTAGGACCACTTTCCACCTTTTGGCCTTTGGGGACCGATTTCTTTTTGCCTTTCCAGCCTTTGCCTTTCGACTTGGACCTAGAATATGAATTTTATGTCATATTGACACTTGGCTTCTTGATAATACCCTCTGCTGCCACTAGCTAGCTTGAAAGCTCAGCTAAAGTCCAATTCATATTGTTCATATTGTAGTTGATCTTGAAATTATTAAATGAGTCTGGGAGCGACTCCAGGATAATATCAATCTAAGATTCTGCATCAATCTTAGCACTCTGGACGTCCAACTCGTTCAATGAGTCCATCATTTTTAGAACATGGTCTTGTACCGGAATCTCATCAGCCATCTTAGTGTTCATTACAGTTCTCATGACTGCCATTCTAGCAGGCCTGCCTTGGTCCCAAAACATTTTCTTTAAGTTAGAGATAATATCAGATGCAGACTTAAAGGATTTATATTGGTGTTGAAGAACACTTGACATAGATGCCTGCATGTAGCACTTGGCCATCTCGTCATCTTTCAACCATTTGGTGTAAAGGTCTTTTTGATCCTATGGTGCATCTGGCTCAGGTTCCGAAGGGCAGGGTGTGGTAAGGACATACTTGTATCCCGAAGCAGTCAGGACAATATCCAGATTTTTTTTCCAGTCCACATGGTTGGATCCCACCAACTTATTTTGGTTTAGGATGGTTGCAAGAGGATTGAATGTAGATGAATTCATGCTAAAAGACTGTTGCACACAACTATACAGGCAATTAATAAATTTAAATGACAAAAGAGTTTAGCACTCTACCAAATTTGTGGAATCCTCTAACCATTTAAATTCAGAATGTATCGGAATCCCAATCCCTTGGGACATGCCTCCTTGAGGAGTACGAATGTGATATAATCTTTATCAATCATAAAATACCGCAAGTGAACGGGTGTCTAGATGAGACAGTGGCAAGAACAGGTCGAATCCACAGGGAGCTAATTTAAGAAACTTTTAGATTAAGAAAACTAATTAACTAATAATTAAGGAAAGTTTTGACTGTTTAGAAATAAAAATAAGCAACTAATTTAGGAATTTGAAATCTATCAATTAACGAAAGTGATTAGAGCATAGGAATCCAATAAGCATCCACAAATTATTTATCAAGTAACCCTAATTTATTCCAATTTTTACTTCGAACCAAAGACAAATTTCAATGTTTTTAATTTGGAAAATCTAACTTTTAAAATCCCTTTTTAATCATAAAAATTCAAAACTCAAGACTGACTTCATGTGATAAAAGAATAAAAATAATTTAAGAACTACACATCAAAAGTAAGCATAGCCCATCAAAAGATCTAAATCCTAAGCATGGCCTATCAAACCTAAGCATGAGTAGTCAAAAACTATTTTTTATTTTTAAAAATAAAAATAGAGATTTGCCTAAGGCACGAAGACAAGCCTATTAATCATCAAGCACATAATCATGGAACACAAATTAGAACTACTAAATAAATAAAAATGTGATTTACTTACCTTTATCCATATCTCTAATTAAGAAAATTAGCCTGCCATTGCAAATAATGCTTCTTGATTTGTCATTAAAAATTGCATCTTTACAACTTCTCCTTCACAAAAGTTCTCCTTCAAAATAAATCATTGGACATGGCCCAAGGCTACCAAAAACAAAATTAAACTAATGGAAAAGAAGAAAGGAAGGAAGAAAGAAAGGAATAGGAGAGAGGGCTGGACATGAGATGCTTGGTGGAGAATGGCTTTATAAATGTTGATGCCTCCTTTTTAGCAAAGAATCTCCTCTTTTTGAGGACTTGTTTCCTTATTTGTAAAGATTTCTTACTTAGGCCTCAAGCTAGACTTCACACTTGGAAAGAATTTGAATTGGAGAGGATTTGTTACTAAGTGTGGTCTCTTGGGATCCAGTCTTACCAAATTGAACTCCTCAAACATCTCTCATGTTGCCAATTTTAAAAACTTTTTGCAATGCATAGAATTATAACAGCCAACTTCCGGAGGTTATATCTCCCTCGATATAGCTCTGATTTATGAAATCTAGGGCTCCACGGATATCTACTCGAAAATATCTTTCCAACGGTACATAGATTGAACCAATCCGACACTCGGGTTAAAAGTAATGACCATTTCCATTTGCTGCCCCTTAAAAATCCGAGAATAATTGTGCAACTAAGGGAACTTCTATGTTTGCATGCAATGGGGTGTATGGGATTCATGTTGGACGTCCAAGGTATGTTTGGACTCTTTATTTGCTTTTTTATTTGATTATCTTCCCATATTTGGCACGCTTCCTCACTTGCAACTTTGACTAGTCAACTCCCCTTGCAAAGTTTCCAATTTTCTCCATCTTTCTTGATTTTGGTTTCCAAATTTTGCAAGTCAATACCATCTTTCCAAATCTGATTTTCTTCTTTCCTCTTTGAGAATTTCCAATCTTTCCAACTCCACCAAGATGTCAAGATATGTGGGCCCACCATGAAGGGTGTTTCGCCTTTGATCTCTCTCAAGTTTCACCAATGCAGGTCCCACTCTTGATTTCTCCTTCATAAATAAAATTAAATAATGTCAATAATAATCAAGTGTGAAAAATCTAGATGGACTATGCATAGGACCCTATATGCCTACTTAATGCACCAAAAATACCTAACTTTCCAAAAATAACACATGGTGTCAAAATTAGCAGGTATGCATTAGTGAAGCTAAAAAAAACTAATTTTTGGGTGATGAATGAGATTAAAATCCCTAATTTCATAAAAGTTATGCAATGTAATGAATTTTGACCAAATTTGACTAAGATTCCAACTTTGATACTTAAATGCATGAAATCATGAAATTAAGTGTAATTCTATGCCATTAACCTAATTAAGTCCACAAATGCATATAAAATGATGAATGAAAGCTACAATTTTGTGGACTTATCAGAATGCCCCTTATACTGGTGCAGATCAATATCAGTCTAACATGGATCTAAGACTAATGTTTCATGATCCCCATCACTCATTATCATCTAGGTATCTCATACCAAATAATGTATGACTCCCGATTTAACTTTGGTTTCTAATTAAAATACATTAGGCAAATCTTTGGGGATACTACGTCGTTATTTTAGTTAAGTGTGACCCACCGATTAGCATTGCATAACAACCGTTGCGAGTAATGTCTCTTTGAAGAGTGCACCCCCACCTCGTCTCATCAATGCTATCCTAACGAGATCCATATCTAGTAACCAACAAAACAAATGCCCTCCACGGGGAATGGCCATTCTCTAATGGTGCGAGGCACCTGCTTATCTTACAATGGACCTACAGTGGAAAACCATGAGGATTTCTAAAATAAATGCCCTGCCCCCACTTAATATTTTAGAATTGAGGATTTCCTTTTAGGTCTTAGGGCCCACTTGATATAAACATACATCAAATCATCTCATGATAATAATAATTGGATCCAAGTCAAATTTAGAATTATGGAAAGTCCGGTTAACAATATTAGTATTTCCAGTGGGTCCATCTCATGGGTCTACCAATACTAATTTCTTATTTAGAACCATTTCCAAAATATTAAATTGATATAACCAATTACCATAAATGTTGTGTTTGGATCAGATTTTGGTAAGAAATAAAACAAGCAACCAACCATGCAAGTACAGAAAGTCTAAATAAAGCAAGTATCGATGCAAAATTAGAAATTCTAATTTTAGTAAGTTCTCTCCTCCATGTGGCCCAATGCAGAATGATGTCTTGGACTTCTTGATCTTTCAAACTCTTTAGGATTCCTTAAACTCTTCAAGTAGCTCTAGATTCTTTGGCCATCCCAAACTCTTTTGTTAAGAGTCAATTATCATCATCTATCTTGTCTTGAAAATGACCTAAAATTTAAAACTAAAAATTACATAAATTCCTATACCTCAATGATGAGATTTACATGGTAATCTATTAATGGAAATAAAAGGGGCTTAGGGAAATTCATCACAACTTTCCCTTTCACGGGAAACTATGAAATCATAATGCCCTTTACAAGTTGCCCAAAATAACCAATAATCATGACAAAAACAGAAACTAGTGGAGCCACATGGAGAGGACAACAACTTGCAAAGTAAGTATCACATATACAATAGGGACTAGGGCTAGGAAGCTACCATCCATAATCTCATAATGAACAGACCCGTACTGCCCAAAAAAAAAAAAAAAAAAATTCTACGCGCTGTGCGCTAAGCGAACATGAACCCGCTCGAGCGGCCACTCACAAAACCTGGGTCCGCTCGAGCAGATTGGAGCCCCCTCGAGCGCCCATGTGGCAGTGGCTGCGTTCGCTCGAGCGGGCTCAAGCCCACTTGAGCGCCCGACTTGGGGTTTTTCAGAAAACTCGATTCTGCCCAAACTTGTCCTTTCTCATGCATATAGAAAACATAATACATATATAATAATATCAAAACTAATCCTCACACAACCCTAGATCCATCCATTCCACATCTCATGTAAAAACTAGATCTAGAAGATTGATCTAACGCGATGAGAATATAGGGATCGCTTTGATACCAATTGTTAGAGCTAGGTGGGCATCGTGGATAGGTATTCAAAACTTTTGACCCATTTAATGCAGGGATTAATTATCCATAAAGCCAAGAAGCCAAGCCTAAGATCTAAAACCCTAATCTCATGCATTAAGATCAAACATCCATCAAGAAGATAGATAAATAAATAACAAACATAACTAGAACTATTAATTATAACATATATATAATAGATATATGCCTTTGGAGCTCGGTTGTGCTCTAATCGAGAACTTGATCTCTATGAAAACTCTTTTTGCAAACTTTGATCTCCCTTGCCTTTGTGTTCTTCCACGTTATGACCCTCTTAGATAACTTCTAAAGGAGAATGGTGGGATCTCCAAGCAAAAGAAATCCCTAGATCTCTAGTAGGAAACCAGAGGAGAGAGAGGAACTTAAGAGATTATTGTGTGTCAAGTTCTCTAACCCTCACCTTTTATTTATAGTTTTTGGCACACCTCCTCTTAGACTAAGATTAAAAGTCTCACTTCTATTCTTAGTAAATATCCTACTCCTCATTTCCTTAAGAGTTCTAATGAAATCAGTAACATTCTCTTATTAGGGCTAGCGTGGGGACCACTAGGGATTCCTTAGAATCTGGCTTCAACCAGGACTCTGGACCCCACATCTCATGTGAACTCCGGACCCACAATTAATTGCAAATAAGTCCACTAATTAAATGCAGTTGCACTCCAGTCTTAAAAATAATTACAAGAAGACCCTAAACTTCCCAATTACTATAAGTAGGCCCCTCCATCGAATATTTCCATGGATCTATTGGAATAAATTTGTTCAACCAAATCGAATCCATCTCTTATTTTCCTTGTGACCCAATTAATCACAGTAATCATCAATACCATCCAATTAACTCTTAATTGAGATAGGTGCGAACTCACTAATGATAAAATTCATTAATTGGGACAAGGGCATATTTTATGAGTATAGATTCCATCTCGAGAATTATATGTTCCCACAGCCCTACTACCACGTATCCAAGACATCGAGGTGTTGGCCTACAATTGACCTCACTCATTGATGACTCAAAGTAAATATATAGTAGAAACTTAAGTCTATTATTCTCTCAGGATTAAGAGCCTATTGCTTGGGAATTATGAGAGCATTCATTTTATTAAAAGACATATTTGTACAAGGTGCTGCTCATGGTCATTCAGTACATCTATGTTGACACCAAAAAAGTCAATATGTCTCCTCAACATCAAGAAGCCTCCTGAAGCTGCATCCTGCTAAAAATAGGCAATGTTACTTCAAGCATCAGATTTTGTCAGAATCAGACAGAAACTGAGAGATCCTTCAAGACAGCTAAAAGAGGAGTACACCTGAGGTTTCGGGTCATTCCGACAACGTTTGGCCCAACTTCACCACTCCAACAGCTAAACAGGCGCTCCCGGCGGCAACATCATCAAAGACACCAAAACTTTGATCAAAGCCTACGGATGACTCTAGAATGTCTCCAAAGGGCCCCATGCCAAATTTCAAGTCAAACCGACAACGTTTGACCCTCCATCAATGCTCGAGCAGCAAAATCAAGCCTCCCGGCGGCGGGAACCACCGAAGCCATCACTCATCAAACAAAATACATGAGTGGCTTCAACATACTTCCAAAAGGCTACACGTCAAATTTCAGGTCATTCCGACAACGTTTGACCAGGTTTCGATGCTCCGAGAGAAAATCAAGCCTACCGGCGACGGAGCAACCCGGGACCATGATATCCAAAACGGAGCCCATGGAACGTCTCAAAATGACTCCAATAGGCTCCCCGTCAAATTTCAGGTCAATCGGACATCGTTTGACCACATATCAAAGCTCGGCATTTTCCCCGCAGCAAAATCAAGTGAAGCATCGATGGGACCCCACTTAATGTCTTGACAACCACTTAATGTCGTTAATTGACCCATTAAAGCAGTCATTAACTCATTATTTTGGACGGCCCAATCAGAACCAAGCATTTGGGAGTTACAAATCCAAGCAATCATGGCATTAAACCCATGAAACTCCCATCATCATGAAGCATAAAAGTGATTAAATGCCCACTACCTTCATCGGCCAATCACAAGCCTTGAAAAAGGAGTTACAAAATCAACTTGTAACTCCTCATCAATTCTTTCATCATGGCCATCAATGCCAATAAACACCTCATGGCTACCAAAAGCCTATAAAAGGAGGTCCATTCCAAGAAAGAAAAAAAAATAGATCCCAAGTTCAAGCTCTGAAAATCCAGAAAATCCAAGAGAGAGACGAAGTCCTGCTACTTTGCTCCCGGAAGCACCACAAGGTGATCAACGTCCCTTGGGAGGCCACCCCCCCCCCCCCCCCCCCAAGGTCACCCTCCTTCTCCAACATGGCCTACACACGACTTTTCAGCCCGTTTACTCGATTTTTCATTGGATATAGGACCTTCTCTTGGTCCTTGTCCTTTAAAAAACTGAGGTTAGGAGCCAAGCCAAAGAATCAAAGCATTACATGTTCTCATTTGAAGGACGATGGCGAAGCCCATACATGACTTGCGACCGTCGATCTCACCGTGTCCCCACAATCTCCTGAGAAGTTAGATCCCTTTTCTTCCTTTTCTATTGTAGTTTGTATTTCCTAAAGAGACAAAAAGAAATCACAATTCTTGTCTTTCACATTTGATGAGTTTTGTAAAATCGCCTTTCACGGCAAAATCGCCTTTCACGGCAAACAAACAAAAACGCCTCTTACGGCATTCTAAAAACTTGTCTCTTTTCTTAATATTTATGCAATTTGAAAAGTTAGAAAAAATGATTGATTTCCTTTCCACTTGTGAAGGTGAATCTCCGGATTATCACTATTCCAAATTCCAAGTAGAAAGTAAATCTGGCATACCCGTACAAAAAAATGTTGATGCCCGAGATCTTCCCTCCTCCGCTGAGACCCAGGTCAGCCCCCGGGGTGCGGAGGGAGAGGACGGAAGATTCCCCCTTTTTCGGGTCCATCAAGCTGGCACACCCGGTGGGACCCGTTGACTTGAAAACGTGATGCTTTGATCACTTGGCTTCTTTCTAGTTGGTGGCCTATGTTGCATTTTGCATCTAAAAAAAAAATATGAGATGGGATTTCAATTGTTCTTTCTCACTTCAAAAAAAAAAAAAAAAACAAATCTGATCTCTTTTCTTAGATTCAACTTTGAGAAATTTTGATCCTTCCCTCTTCGAACTTGATAGCTCACAGAAATGTTCGCAGCTATCGTTCATATCGGGGATTGGGCCACCTTTTCTCTTTGATGAGTCCAATTGGGATTTGAAAAAAAAACACCTTCATTTCGAACTCTTAAAAAAAAAATGATCTCTCTTTCTCAAGATTCAACTTTGAGAAATTTTGATCCTCTCCTCCTTGAACTCGATAGCTCACAGAAATGTTCGCAGCTATCGTTCATATCGGGGATTGGGCCATCTTTTCTCTTTGATGAGTCCAATTTTGATTTCAAAAAACAAAACTATAATTTCAAAAAAAGATTAGTTTTCTCTCTTTTGCATTCAAAGTTGAGAAACCTTGGTCCCTTCCTTTTCGGATTTAGCGCTCGCAGAAATGTTGAGCCTTTGTTCGGATTGGAACACCATTCGCTCTCTTTGACGAGTTCATTAAAAAAAAAACCTTTAAAAAAAAAGGATTTCAAAAAAGAACACTAAGATTCCACCAGTTGCGTTCTTTGACCAAAGTGGATTCAAGAAAAGCCTTGTCCAGAGTGTGGAGACAGCTAGACTGTTCGAGGCAAGGGTCTTCCAAACGGGTTCATTAAGTAATCCTACCCTTACCTGGGGGCTGATCTATCTACTAAGGTTTCATAAGATCGAATTGGAAATCTATGTGCACCTTTCAAAAAAAAATTCTAAAAAAAAAATCCTAAAAAAAAAAACTTCTGTCACTTTGAATTCAGAGTTGAGAAATCTTGGTTCTTTCCCTTTCGGATTTAGCGCTCGCAGAAATGTTGAGCCTTTGTTCGAAACGGAACACCATTTTCTCTCTTCGATGAATTCAATCTTGACCTTTCAAAAAAAAAAACTTTTGTCACTTTTGAATTCAGATTTGAGAAATCTTGGTTCTTTCCCTTCTGGATTTAGCGCTCGCAGAAATGTTGAGCCTTGCTCGGAATGGAACACCATTTGCTCTCTTCGATGAATTCAATCTTGACCTTTCAAAAAAAAACTTCCGTCACGTCTGGATTTACATCCGAGAAATTACGGTTCCTTCCCTTCTGAATTTAGCGCTCGCAGAAATGTTGAGCCTTTGTTCGGATTGGAATACTATTTGCTCTCCTTTGTGAATCCAAATTTGACCTTTCAAAAAAATCCCATCTCGTGTCCTTCCCAAGGATGCGATTTGCAACATTTGTGCCTAGCGGTGCTAGTACGCCCTTTCGGGTCTACTGTATTCGCGACCGACACATTTGTATCTCCAACCTTATATCATTTTACCTCGAGTGAGCCTTGCTTCTCGGTAATTTGAATTAAGGTCTACAATTGCTTCTAGCAGTCACTGGAACGCTCACTCTGAGCCTACCATACTTGCATTTTAGAACAATTGTATTCTCTATGGGTTTTTGCCTTCTTCATCATCCTTGGGTTGGGCCATGTCCCCTCAAGTGATTTGAAAAGACAAAACCATAGTTGTTCCCCATTTACGATCACCATATTCTTGTGATTACTAATGGATTTGGTCTTGTTTCAGAAGTTTTCCAAAACTAACAATGGCAGCTTCATTGACCATCACTTTTGATGAGAACAAGTACCAGCTTATGCTTCAAGATAAGCAAAACAAGCATAAGCGCCCTGCCAGTTGCCGAAGCGTCATCTCCCTCGACAACTCTCCAAACACCGGGTCAACTTCAACTCCCAGGACCATAGTCTTCGGATCGCTGGGACCATTCCCACTTCCCGCAGAAGACACTGTACCTGCCAAGAAGCAGAAAACCGCCCCGCAACGTGTCACTAAAATGGCACCAAGGGCGAACACCAAGAAGCCTGAAGCCCGTGGCGTTCCCATGAAGCCTCAACCCACAAGAAACCAGGTTTACACCAAAACTTGGTCCCCGAGATCTTCGCCAAAGCAACGGAGATCCCAAACATCTGCAAAGCCAGCATACCTGGCCCCTCTCAAGGAGAATCAGTTCTACCCTCTCTCTTACATGAAAGAGGAGAGACCTACCCTCCACCCAAAAAACAAACAAAATCATCATGAGCCGGCTTGCTCCTACAAGCCCAAAATCAAATCCTGCATCATTAGGCCTATGCAAAAACATGCTGAAGCCTGCACTCCCGCGAGTCGACCCTTCATCTCAACAGGGGCCGAGCTCGCAAAATTCAAGTCTTCATTGCGACAGACAAAGGACCGCGTCCAGATTCTGTCCTTGCCGAACTTCAAAGAAGACAAACTCGTCTGCTGTGTACGAGGGACTACATCCTTCATCGCCAGAGCCCAGCCAGAGCTGACTGAAGCTCAAATTGCTCGTCGTATGCGTCGCCGCACTGCATATCGACAAAAGAGACTCGAGAAACAAAGAACCCAGCGTTCTACTCTCCACGTCTTAAACAAATGAGTCGAAAAAGAAAGACCAGACCAATTCGTTGCTGTTCATATGGTTGGTAAAACCAGAAAACGCCGGAAGTCAGCAACCAAAATCAGTGTTAGACGTCCAGTGACTCGCAGCGTCTCTCGGACAAGAACACATCTGGAAGAGTCTTCCACTCCTCCAAGCCAAGAACATCGGAGTAACCACTCCTCAGATTCTTCATTCAGAAGAATGAGCCCCAGCTCAGTCACCAGGACGATTTCTTCGTTCGAATCCCGAGGGATGAACATCTTGGCTACAAGTTCTGAGCCGCCTCCACCGCATGATGACGTAACCGCACGCATCCAGCAGTTGGAGCAAGGACAACAGAGAATTGAGACTCTGATGGAAAATTTGATTCTCACTCTACAGCGTCCACCACCTAACAATGAAACCCCTCCGAATCATGAAGATGACGAGGGCAATGCAGAAAACAATGAGTCTCGCGCCCTTACCAGAAAGGACGTGGACGATATCCTCGCAAGAGCAAAAGAAGAGGATACATTGAAGGAACATGGGATCAAGCCACCCTACCCTCTATGGATGGACTCGGTTCCGTTCCCGGCAAAATTCAAACAACCTACTCTCCAAACATATACTGGGAAAGGTTCAGCTAGACAGCATGTCATCCATTTCAAGATCCTGACGGGAGCTATTGCGGATCAAGATGCCCTCAAGATTCGCCTCTTCGCAAGTACCCTAAAAGGTACAGCCTTTGATTGGTACTCCACTCTGCTGGAGAACTCCATCCAGAACTGGGCTATGCTGGAGACACGCTTCCTGACCCACTTCCAAGGTGGGGATCATCCTGTTACTATGGCTCAACTCTGCAGCCTAAAACAGGGAGAGAATGAGTCAACATACGACTTCATTCACAAATGGAAGGCAATGGCATACAAATGCTCAGATGTACTGCCACAAGCGTCGCTGGTGGACATCTGCCGTAACAATATGAGAGCAAAAATCCGCTCCATGATCATCGGCAACAAATCAAAGAACCTGGGGGAACTCCTCGAAGCTTCCATGGAAGCTGAAATGGTGATCAAAGACCTCAACAGTCAGAAATCATCAAAGAAAGAGCCGACTGCTGTTACAACCTCAAAACCAAAGAAAAAGGAGGTTCTCAATGTGCAGACTAAGTCAGCTCCTCAGCAGCCAAAGAAACCTGAAAACAAAACTGCAGGTAAAAGGCCTGAACTCTCTGATGCCTTCAAAGAATGTGTAGAAAAGAAATATCCATTCGATGAAGATGTTGAAGAAATCTTTGAGGCTCTCCTAGCAAATGGCAAACTAATTTTGCCAGAGCCCAAAAGACCGGGAGATGTTGGCAAAACCAATGATCCCCGATACTGTCCATACCATCAGATGATCTCACATCCTCTCAATCAATGCTTCGTTGTGAGAGAGAAGATCAATGAGATGTGGAAAAACAGAGTCATAACCTTTGATAAAAACTATGGCCCCGCCTCTATCAACATTGTGTCATGTCGGCAAACTTCAAAGTCACCGAAGGAGAAAATCACTACTTCATTCAAGGTGATAAAAATGGCTCAAGCGTCCCAAGAATTGGTTCCCTATCCAACACCAGATGGATAACCTATATGGGTGCATCCCGATCTCCTAGATGATGAAAACTGGGAGATCGTCAAAACAAAGCCGACCGCTCAGCAGCGAAGGCAAGCCAGGAGACAGCTTCGCAAGCTCAAACAGCAGCAAAAGTCTCAACCAAAACAAGAAGTCCTTGAAAAAGCAGAAACTTCTTCCACTGCTTCACTAGGGACGACAAAAGAATCTCTTCCCAAAACCTCCAAGGCGGTAAGAAAATTCACTCTTGATGATTTCATGCCACCTCTATACAAAAATGAAAATGTGCTGGGGGCATCATACAATGGATACGAGTAATGTCCCCAGCACTCGTAGTTGGATTCTCCATGAATGGATACGAGTCCAGTGACACTGCCAGTGATATAGATGAGTGGGAAGAATCCTTTGAAATAGGAGAATACCTCTCCGACGAGGAATGGATTCCCGAGTCTCATCTTATGCCAGTAATCTGGTATAACCCATTACAGCCACAAGGATCTTGGTCCGATGATGAAGAAGACCAGGACCCTGTTCAAGAAAATGCTGTCAATCCAGCACCAGCAAATGCTTCAATGGAACCCAACATGGGCGAACCATAAGGAGCAAATGACGAAGAAGATTTGGCTCCCATGCCTGATCTTGAAGAATATGCAAGAATCTTGCAACATCTTGCCATAGATCCTCTCACATCCGAGGATGAGTCCGATTCCCAACAGTCTACACTGGGGGCATCTCCTGTCAGGATAACCTGCAATGCAATAGCTCAGGACGACAGTGCCTCTGAAGCTTCCGAAGACACGTACTCCCCAACCGGTAGCGTATCTTCCGGAGCTACATCATCTCAGGTGACTTCCACTGAGATAACATCCTCTCAACCTTCGTCTCCTGAAGCTGTGACATCAGAACTCAAGCCTCTCCCAATTGATCATCTTGAAGAAACTTCTGCCAATGAAATCTTCTTCAATGAAAACTCAGTCAATTGGTCCCAGATACCCGATCTCACGGGCAATGTCTGGGCTAATAAAGAAAAGTTGCCGGCTGCTGTTCAGGACTTGTTCCCGGAAATTGCTCCGTGCAACACAATCACTGAAGACGCCAATACTGTTACAGAGACGTCCTCAGCAAAGGATCAACCCCTTGATCCTGAGAACGATCTTCCAAAAGAAGACCCTTCTCTAGAGGCTCTTGAAGTTGGTAGAGGTACCCGTTTTGGCCGGGATTACCACAAAAATTACAATCAACCCTCTTCTTCTTATGTAAATCCTTCGGGAAAGCAAGTTGTACAAAGGCTGAATGCGGATGTCGACAAACATGCCCCACAAGTCCTACAAATTGAAATGGACTATAGGGTCAAAAAATCAAATACTCCCTCAAAGGGAGAAAAGAAGAAAACTGAGGGATCAAGCAATGAATGCCTCTCGGTACAAAAAGCAGCAAGTGCAACAATTGCCTTCGACAAGGGTGACCTCCTCCTAGGCGAAGCAAAGCACAACCGTCCCTTGTACTTTACGGGGTACGTCAAAGAAATGCCAGTACAAAGAGTTCAGATCGATCCAGGTTCTGCACTCAACCTCATCTCTACTTCGGCACTCGAAGGGCTGGGCATCCCACCCAGCAAGCTGAGTCACACGTCCGTATCCATCTTCGGATATGACGGTAACGCTCAAAGGCCTATCGTCAAAATCAGGTTCAAATTGCAAATCGGTGATCTTATTTCTGAAGTCACTGTGTATGCAATAAGGACCCCTTCATGCTACAATATACTCCTTGGACGCCCCTGGATACATGCGAATGGTGTCGTCCCTTCAACTCTACATCAGTGCATCAAGTTCGTTGGCGACGATGGCCTGATACATCGAGTATTTGCAGACAAAAAGCCCTTCAAAGGCAGAGATGTCCATTTTGCAGATGCTCAAATGTATAAAGATGGAAAAGAAGAATAGGAGGAAAAAACAATTCGCTTTGCCGACAGTCTCCAGAAAGATAAAGGCAAGGCTCCTCAGCAATCATCGGAGGAAAACAAACCCTCCACCAAACTCGAAGTAAGCAGCCAACTCCCTTCATCGTCTCCTTCAAATCTCCAAAGCCTTTGGTAATCACTACCAAAGCAAAGAAGACAAAACAAAAGGCTGGGGGCAAGTTCACTGTCTCCTTTGTGTCTATTATGCATGACACAGACTCAGAGTCAGAGTCAGAAGATGACACAGCATCGAGACGAGCTGATACTCAGCAAGATCAGCCCGCTCTCACTCCATTGGAGACACCTGCAGACATAGAAGACCCTATGTCTGCTTCCTTTGCTATTCCGGCAACTTCGCCAGAAGAAAAAGTGATTTACTTCCACAGATCGGGGGCATCTCCACTGGACTCTCTGCTTGAACCTTTCCAAAACGAAGGTATGCCTCAGCTATCCCTGTATAGTCTAATGGCACAAGCTATCATGAAGAAAATGGGCTACGACGCTCAAAATCCGACTGGTTTGGGAGGTGGCCGTGGTATTCTCATACCGTTGGAACCCACCCTGACCAAAAGTCAACTAGAAGATTGGAAAATCCACCTTCAAAAAGGCAAGTCTTCATATGGGTTGGGGTATGATCCTACCACTCCTATGAGACCGTTGACACCATGGCTGCAAAGTCACTTTACCGACCAAGCCTCAACATCTCATGAAGACATCGATATCCCTGGATATCTCTTTAAGGAGTTACTCGTCAAAAATCCTGAAAGCTCCTCCAATTGGCATAATTTCTTTGATAATAAAGAGGAATTGCCCGATGACACAGACGAGCGGTTCTCTATCCTAGAAGAATCATCGTCTCCAAAAGAAGTACCCTACTTCAACCCAATTCCAGCAAATGATTGGGACCATCTTATTGCAAGCCTTGAGAAGGATACTGATCAAGAAGATTCATGGACAGAAACAGAGCCTCAGTCTGAAAATGCCTCTGGCACTCCAGAAGGTCTTGTTGAGTTGGAAGCCTCTGGAAACATTGTGGAGGAACCACCTTCAAACCTTCCGACAGAAGACCCTGTTCAAAAGATAGACTTGGGAACACCTGATAACCCACGTCCTGTATTCATAAGCAAGAATATAAAGGATGATGAGTTACCCGAGTATATCTTTTTTCTTCGTGAGTTCGTTAATTGCTTTGCATGGTTTTATGCCGAAATGCCTGGCTTGGATCCCAAAGTAGCAGTCCACAAGCTCAACTTACAAAAAGAAATCAAGCCTATCAAACAAGGCCAAAGAAGATTCCGTCCCGACGTGATGGACAAAATTGAACAAGAAGTTCAGAAACTCAAAAACGTTGGCTTCATCCGCGAGGAATAGCATCCTGAATGGTTGGCCAACATTGTCCCCGTGACAAAGAAAAATGGACAGATAAGAGTCTGTATCGACTACAGAGACCTGAATAATGCATGTCCTAAAGATGAATTCCCGCTCCCCATACCAGAGGTGATGATTGACAACACCTATGGGTTCGAGCGAATGACGTTCATGGATGGATTCTCTGGCTACAACCAGATAAAGATGCATCCTGAAGATGAAAGGCATACATCATTTCGGACACCATTCGGCGTGTATTGCTACTCTGTTATGCCGTTTGGCCTGAAAAATGCAGGTGCGACATATCAGAGGGCTCTGATGAAAATATTCCAAGATATGCAGCATAAGACGGTCGAATGCTATGTTGACGACCTCTCCATAAAAAAGCAGAAGAAAAGAAGACCATCTCGATGATCTTCGAGAAGTCTTCCTCCGACTTCGCAAACACAAATTGCGGATGAATCTACTAAAGTGCTTCTTCGGTGTCTCATCGGGTAAGTTTCTCGGATTCATAGTACGGAAAGCTGGAATAGAACTTGACCCCACCAAAGTCAAGGCTATCCTGAAAATGCCATCTCCCAGAACCCTAAGAGAATTAAAAGGGCTTCAAAGAAGGCTGGCCTACATTCGACGGTTCATCTCCAATCTATCAGGGAAATGCCGTCCATTCTCTCGCCTGATGAAGAAAGGCGTGGACTTTGTCTGGGATGCTGAATGTGAAAGTGCATTTCAAGACATCAAAGCATACCTCATCAAACCTCCAGTGCTGGCTGCCCCCACAACTGGAAAACCCTTTATCTCGTACACAAGTGCTTCGACCACTCTTTGGGTGCTCTGTTCGCACAAGAAAATGACCACGGAAAAGAAGCTGCTCTGTATTACCTAAGCTCTACAACCAGATAAAAAGGTTAGGTTATTATTGGCCTACCATGGTAGCTGATGCAATATAATTTGCCAAGCGCTGCCAAAAATGCCAGATTCACGGAGATTATGTCCACATGCCTCCAGAATGGCTACATCCAACAGCAATCTCATGGCCTTTCGAAGCCTGGGGTATGGACATCATAGGTCCTATTTCTCCCCCATCAAGCAAAGGTTATCGCTTCATCTTCGCCGCTACGGATTATTTC
This sequence comes from Umbellularia californica, assembly GCA_028538565.1. Lineage (NCBI taxonomy): Eukaryota > Viridiplantae > Streptophyta > Magnoliopsida > Laurales > Lauraceae > Umbellularia > Umbellularia californica. The sequence continues at coordinate 27,767,184 of JAPQWN010000012.1, read as the reverse complement.
TCCAAGTGGTCGGAAGCATTTGCGCTCAGCGAAATGAAGACTTCATTAGTCCTTCAGTTCTTGCGCACCAACATTATTTGTCGCTTCGGCATACCTAAAAGATTCGTCCATGATAACAGACCATAATTCCGGGATCACAGATTCTATAGGTTCTGCGACAAGTACAAAATCCAAAGTTGTCCTTCGACTCCATATGATCCAGCAGCGAACGGACTAACAGAAGCCTTTAACAAGACACTCTGCAAAATTCTCAACAAAATGGCCTCTCTCTAGTCACAAAAGAGACTGGGGCGACAAACTACTAGAAGCTTTGTGGGCCTATCGAACCACTGTTCGAGGACCAACCCATAGCACACCATTCTCTTTGGTCTATGGATGCGAAGATGTTGTCCCTTTGGAAGTACAAATTCCTTCCTTAAGGGTATCTTTGCAAAATGACATGACGCAAGAAACCAATGTCAAATTGAGACTCCAAGAGCTGGATAATCTCGATGAAAGACGACTCGAAGCTCTACAAAGCATTGAGTTGTACCAAGCACGCATGGCAGGATCTTTCGACAAAAAGGTTAGGCAACGCGCCTACAAAAAGGGTGACTTGGTTCTTGCAGTAAAAAGACTCATAGTCTTTGCCAACAAATCCAAAGGCAAATTCGAACCAAAATGGGAGGGACCCTTCGTCATCGACAAAGTCTTCTCCAACGGTGCATACTCTCTTCTAAACATGGAAGGAGAGAGATGTATGCTACCTATCAACGGCAAGTTCTTGAAACGGTACTACCCTTGAAGACTTCCTCAAACGGGTCAGAGCAATATCTACACGGCTAAAGCCTATTTCCAAGGTACTTGCTCGTCAAACTCACCTCTTTTGAAATTTTCATCTTTATGTTGAAATTTTCAAAAAAAAAAATTTCGTGACCTCAGTCAGCTCAGCTTTGACTTTGCTGGAAGGTTTTAAGAACATTTCATCAAAGAAGTCACCATCTGGGAAACTCTTGGTCTCAGTCCATTTGTTCCCCAAGGTGATGATCTCCTCAACAAAATCCTCGGCACTTGCAATGTCTAGACCGACTTCTTTGCTATCAGCGAGGATGTCCTGCACATGCTTGATCATGCCAAAACCAGCTTCCAAATGACCTGAAGAAAGAATCTCAACCCATGAGCTCAAGACAGTCTTCAACACCTTCCTTGCATACTGAAGGTGCGGTGCAGATGAGGATTCGCCATGCTCTGGTGCCCGACTGCCCACGTCATGCTCCATTGGAAGAGTAATCAATAAACTCTTTCCAACGGAACAAGCTGACTCATTGAAAGTAGAAGAAGCCCCTACTTCTACATCAGCCGCAGGTATCCCCTGTTGTAGCTCTGAGGAAGACGGAGGAATCTCTCCTGCTGCTTCACAATCTGTCAAAGAAAAAAAGAAGGAAAAGACAAAAAGGTATGAATATAATCTTGTCAAAGATATATCAAGATTATTATTGCAAGTATACCTGTTTCAACGACCGGCGGAGTACTCTCTGCCTCTTTGAGCTCATCCGAAGCATCCTCAAAAGTTGCGTCCATGGATGGCTCGAAATCGTCGGAATCCTCTGGCAAGTCAGCTACATGTTAGCAAATGACAGCAAAAGAAGACAAAAAAGCAAAAGCCAAAGCAAATCATACCAGGTGTAGGTTCTGGAACCACTCCAGAGTCCCTGGGCTCTTCCTTAAATGCCACGATTGGATCCGTCATCGCCTCATCGGCAAGAACCTCAGGCGTCACCAGGTCATCATCCTCTGCTAAATAAAGAAGCAGCGGATCAAAACAAAATCTTTCACAAAAAAAAGGGGAAGGAAGAAACAAAAGGAAAGAAAGGGGATCATACCAGCTATCTCCTCTTCTCTGCTTCTCTTCTCCGGAGGCTCGTCAGCATCCTCAGACACCTCCTCAGCAATGGTGAGAGGAACTTCAAGATCAGAAGGACTATCGTGCCGTCTCATGTTACGGCGTTGTCCTCTCCTCCTCTTGCCTCGGCGGGTCAATCTGCTCGACGATCCTGCCACACTATCAACATCAGGCCTCTCACAAGAGTCCTCACTGGATGGTCTACTTTTCTCAGTAGACTCCATGGAAGCCTTCGTATGCTCTGCCTGTATCATAGCATCGATCTCGGCCTCCTCCTCCTCCAGCTGTCTCAGGACCTCACCAGGAATCCCCTGTGCAGCTCCTGATCTGATGATGTCCTGCCCGTTGAGGAAGCCTATCTTGTGCTTCTCTCCAGAAAGGAAGGCCAAAACTTCCTCCTGACAGACACCATCCGATTTGCCAAGACTCTTCCTAGGAGATTGCTTAATATCGAGCTCTTTCTTGGAAAGCCCCCGGTACACTGAAAAGCTCTCCACGAACCACTTCGTGAAGCCAGCAGTCCGGAAGGTGGGCAGCTTAGGATAAGAAATCATGGCGGTAGTGTCCTCTACGCTATAAAAAGCCCATGCATTTCTCCCATCTTGCAGACCTCCAAAACGCTTCACCATACTTGCAGGCGCTCCAATAACGCCTTGAGAGAAGCCAAGCTGCAATGCAAAACGCGAAGGGACATACGATTGGATGTCGACGAAAAGATGTCTGCGGTACACCATCGTACCAACCCGTATGTTGAAGAGCCACCTTTTCTCCGCGTCTGTCAAAGCATAATGTCTTCCCGACCCTGCCCTGGTCGAATCACGGGAGACACCAAAGTCAAAAGTCTTCTTCCGCAAGCCCGGAGAAAGCTTCACTGAAGACTGCCCAATTTCGACGTCCCTAAATCGTCGAATCCTTAAACGGGCAGATAAAAGTGATTCGTGAACGGCTGTCCCTCTAGCCAAACGAATCATAAAGGGATCTTCGTCTTGTGCAACTCCCAAACGATGGAAGCTAGGACAGTGGTATACATACCACGAATAGAAGATGTGGGCAAAAAATACCCTGTTCATGGGAAGCCCAAGCCGAATCAGGAAAGCAGCAGCCTGCAGTTCGGTACACAAATAGGAGTAAGAGCAGGTACCAAAGCCAGCCGCTCTCCAAATACCATCTGACAAGCTGGAAAAATACAGTGCGGCCTGATGTGCGTCCCATCTCCTCCAGCGAAAACAGCCTCACCCAGCCAATAAGTGAGGTAAACAGCGAGATCTCTCCGCAACGCAATGTCAGGACAAATGGCATCCGTGCTTGCGAAGAACTTCTTCAAATCTTCTCGCATAGCAGCGATCTTCTTCAAACTTGATGCTTTAGCCCTAACATCCTGGGCCATGCCATCAGAAGAATCCCCGCTGTAAAAAAAGTTGGAGCTGCAACTTCTCCAACTGCTGGATCTAACTTTCGAACCCTCCTTCTCCTTAAAAAAATCATAGAAGGCGACGAGCTGAAAGTACACAAGCCTAAACTCCTCAGACTGCTCCTCAAGGACGTTGTCAATAGGCATAAACTCCTCATAGAGTTTGCCGAGGATAGGCAACCCGGTGATGGCGCTCAGCTCCTTCAAAGAAAAACCAATCTCACCATTCGTCACAATGAAGGTGTTGGTTTGTGGAAGGAATGACTCCAGCATGGCCATGAAAGCCTCATCGGAGAAAACGACGGTTTGCCGAAAAGCGCGAACCGCGTCAAAAATCTCGGCCTCCCGAAGAACGGCCTCACCAATCCTCAAGGTGTGATCAGTCCATGACTCCCAGCTCGAGTCAGCACTGAAACGGCCACGAAGTCGAAAAGGCTTCACCTAATTGCTGCCGTCACCCCGAAAAATGCCAAGGCCCACCGGTCTCAAATCAACCGATGGATGATCAGAACCTTGGTAGCCACTGGCTGGCATCAACACGTCCATACGGACAGGTGGCTTCTCTGCAAAACCGGAAGGTCCACCAACAAAAACCCCGGTCTTGATCACACTGGTCCTCTTCACCCAACTCGGAGGATCTTCCCTCTTAGGGCACGTGGGAGAAAGGCTCAGGATCGAGATGGTCCGATCAAAAGACGACCGGGTAGAAATAGTTCTCTCCTCACCATCTGCTGTGTAAGAGAACTGAAAACATCTCCTTTGGTATGTCAAGTCGTCGGAGACTGCATCACCGAAGAAGAAGGTAGGCTTGAGCACAACCCTCTGATCATCCGTAACCTAGGGACGGCTGCTTACCATGATCTTATAGAACTCCTCATCCTTGAGAGCGATCAATCGCTGTCTCATCTCATCACGATTGAGGGAATCGTATTCTTCCAAGTTTTTCTCCACAAACTGGATCTTCTCCCAAGCCTGCTGAATGGCAGCATTGGAAGATCTAGCAGACCGACGAGGTGCGTCAGTAACATGACCTTTACCTTTGTTCGTTCTAGAAGAACTACCTGCAAAAGATGGAAGAGAAAAGATCAATCAACATCAAAATGACAGAATTCTGCTACAAAAAATTCTAGCAAAATTTTGACATGGTTCCGGGGCAATTCCAAAGAAAAGGAACATACTCTGAAAAAGACAGGAAGCCTGAAGATGAGCTCAACATCGCTGCGAGCTCGTAGTCAGTGGAGAATTCTTAAAGAAGGCTTGAACTCAACATCGCTGCGAGAACAAGCCAATCTCATCAAACTTCTGCAAAATCTGGAAAAGAGCTGAACATTGCTGCGAGCTTCAGAATCCAAAAATTGCAAAACTTCCTCAAAATCCAGCAAGACCGAGAAAGAGCTCAACATCGCTGCGAGCTCAAAATTCCGATACTTGCAAAAGATTTTCAGGTATGCATCATCATACTTCCAAATCTATTTACCAAAACTCATGCATCACAAATATATCATCATGCATTAGATGCTAGGAAAACCTTGACCAAAGTTTGACCAATTCCAACCCAATTTGGTCAAAACCAATCAAACTTTGTCCAAGTCAAAAATCATGTTGGCTAGACCTAGAGACTCTAGCCTTCTATCTTGATGCATCAAACAAAAAAAATGCATACATATTGAAATTGCATAGCCTCATTATCATAGTGAGCAAACAAGGAAAAAGAAAAAGAAAGAGAAAAAAAAAACATCTCAGCAAAAAAAAAAACAAAAATTTTGGCCCACTGCCACGTGGCAGTACGGTCAGGTCCGTACGGACTTGTCCGTACAGCCAGAAGAAATAAAAAAATAGCAAAAAAAAAAAAAGAAAAGAAAGACGCTGAAAAAAAAAAAAAAAGAAATCAGCGTGGGGAAAAAAAACAGAAAAAAAGATAGTACACGGTTTTTTTTTTAAGAAAAAAGAGAAAACCGTGAAAAGAAAAAAAAAAGAGAAGCACGAAAAAAAAAGAAGGGAAAACGTGCATAAAAAAAAGGAGGAAAGAAAAGAAGAAAAAGAGAAAAGAAAAGAAGAAAAAGAAAAGAAAAGAAAAAGAAGAAGAAGAAAAAAAAATGAAGAAGCTATTTTCTACAATGGATATTCTTGACGAGGAAAAAAACTTACTTGAAGCCATTGATGGAGAAGAAGAAGAAAAGCTTGGAGATCCTTGAAGAAGAGAAAGCACTCTTGAAGATTTCTTGCAAAAAGAAAGCAATAGAGCAAAAGCATCAACCCTCTTGCTTTTATAGAAGAAAGCAAGCCAAAAGAGGAAACAAGGAGAAAAGAAAGGAGGTAAGTGCTAAAATTTAGCTACTTTCCCAAAAAGAAAGATATTTTGAGAAATTCTCTCCAAGTAAAGATATTTTTAGATATTCTCTACACAAAAGAGATATTTTTAGATATTATTTACAAATATGACACCATATGAGATCTAGGCCATCTCCAAAGCCTAAGGTCCCATGGGTTAGCCCATATGAGCCAGGTTTGACCACCTAGGCACTAAAAGTGGCTTTTAGTCAAAATATTCCTCTTTCCAAGAGCAAAAAAAAGAGAAAAGAGCAAAAAAAGTCCCATGCCTCTTTTGAGTTGATGGGACCATTCAAAAAAAAAAAAAGAGAAAAAAAGGAAAGTCTCTTGAGTTTCCAAAAACCAAACCATCCAACCTAATGAACCAAATTGAGCCAAAATCTTGAAATTAACATTTCACAAAACCAAATTCCGGTCCCGTAGCTCGCCACATACAGCTTGTTAGGTCACAAGACCAAAACCAAAATCAAAATTCAAACCAAACCTGACCCCCCAACCTGCCACATATAGCTTGTTGGGTCACAATGTCAAAATCAAAATCAAACCCCGACCCCCTAACCTGCCACATACAGCTTGTTAGGTCACAAGGTCAAAAAACCAAAATCCAAAACCCAAAATCCAAATACCCCATGTCATTTTCAAAACTCTGCCTTGAGATGGTACGTGATCCCTATCACTACCATAAAATTCCCCCGGAAACTCAGAAGGCTATTTAAAAAAAAAAAAAAATTGCTCAAGACTCTTGGTCAAGTTGGAATCTTTCCTCCAAGTTTCTCTTCGAGGCACATCACTCCAAAAAGCTACTCGTCGCTGTACCTCGAGGGGGCATTTGTTGACACCAAAAAAGTCAATATGTCCCCTCAACATCAAGAAGCCTCATGAAGCTGCATCCTGCTAAAAATAGGCAAGGCTACTTCAAGCATTAGATTTTTTCAGAATCAGACAGAAACTGAGAGATCAAGACAGCTAAAAGAGGAGTACACCTGAGGTTTCGGGTCATTCCGACAACGTTTGGCCCAACTTCACCGCTCCAACAGCTAAACAGGCGCTCCCGGCGGCAACATCATCAAAGACACCAAAACTTTGATCAAAGCCTACGGATGACTCCAGAATGTCTCCAAAGGGCCCCATGCCAAATTTCAAGTCAAACCGACAACGTTTGACCCTCCATCAATGCTCGAGCAACAAAATCAAGCCTCCCGGCGGCGGGAACCACCGAAGCCATCACTCATCAAACAAAATACATGAGTGGCTTCAACATACTTCCAAAAGGCTTCACGTCAAATTTCAGGTCATTCCGACAACGTTTGACCAGGTTTCGATGCTCCGAGAGAAAATCAAGCTTACCGGCGACGGAGCAACCTGGGACCATGATATCCAAAACGGAGCCCATGGAACGTCTCAAAATGACTCCAATAGGCTCCCCGTCAAATTTCAGGTCAATCGGACATCGTTTGACCCCATATCAAAGCTCGGCATTTTCCCCGCAGCAAAATCAAGTGAAGCATCGATGGGACCCCAAACGGCTTCAAAAATCAAATAAAAGCCCATGGTTGGTCCTATCCACTGCTCAAGAAGCTTCACCTCAATTTTCAGGTCATTCCGACATCGTTTGATCTAGTTTCGACACTTGACGGAAAATCGGCTACAAAGTCTTCGGCTTTCCCGAAAAATAGGAAACTTTGTGCTCCGATTTCACGAGGGTTCTCGTCAAGATTTCTTCAAGAAAATCAAGTCAATAATTGAGGAAAAATGTCAAGAAAAATACAGAAGAAAAAAGGGACGAAAAAGACGAAAAAACGGCCGAAACGACGCTCGGCGACCAAACGGGCCGAAGCCCCATGGTCAAGGTCGCCGGCGACCCTGGAAATCCGGGTCGCTGGATTTTGCGCCGAAGTGTCCGTTTTCGATTCTTTTCGCGTTTCGGGTGTTCTGGCCTCTGTGATTTTCTGAAAATCCAATGTTTGGTGCTTCAAAACTACTGATCTTCGTCGACATCTCGGATCCGCCGTCAAAAGCATGAAATCATCACCGATCGCCTCAAGATCGCCAACCGGCTGACCAAGAAAGTGCACTTTCTGTCCGACCGATCGTGAAATCGACAAGACAGATGTCACCGGCCCGCCAACATCAATCAATGTCTGAAATTGCATCGCAATCCGACATCAAATAATGCGTGGATCCACCCGTGATGATCGCAAGAAGAATCTCAAAAGGCGTAGCGCGGCCCGCGACTCTTCACATGCCTTGACAACCACTTAATGTCGTTAATTGACCCATTAAAGCAGTCATTAACTCATTATTTTGGACGGCCCAATCAGAACCAAGCATTTGGGAGTTACAAATCCAAGCAATCATGGCATTAAACCCATGAAACTCCCATCATCATGAAGCATAAAAGTGATTAAATGCCCACTACCTTCATCGGCCAATCACAAGCCTTGAAAAAGGAGTTACAAAATCAACTTGTAACTCCTCATCAATTCTTTCATCATGGCCATCAATGCCAATAAACACCTCATGGCTACCAAAAGCCTATAAAAGGAGGTCCATTCCAAGAAAGAAAAAAAAAAATAGATCCCAAGTGCAAGCTCTGAAAATCCAGAAAATCCAAGAGAGAGACGAAGTCCTGCTACTTTGCTCCCGGAAGCACCACAAGGTGATCAACGTCCCTTGGGGGGCCACCCCGCCCCCCCCCCCAAGGTCACCTCCTTCTCCAACATGGCCTACACGTGGCTTTTCAGCCCGTTTACTCGATTTTTCATTGGATATAGGACCTTCTCTTGGTCCTTGTCCTTTAAAAAACTGAGGTTAGGAGCCAAGCCAAAGAATCAAACCATCACATGTTCTCATTTGAAGGACGATGGCAAAGCCCATACATGACTTGCGACCGTCGATCTCAACGTGTCCCCACAATCTCCTGAGAAGTTAGATCCCTTTTCTTCCTTTTCTATTGTAGTTTGTATTTCCTAAAGAGACAAAAAGAAATCACAATTCTTGTCTTTCACATTTGATGAGTTTTGTAAAATCGCCTTTCACGGCAAAATCGCCTTTCACGGCAAACAAACAAAAACGCCTCTTACGGCATTCTAAAAACTTGTCTCTTTTCTTAATATTTATGCAATTTGAAAAGTTAGAAAAAAGGATTGATTTCCTTTCCACTCGTGAAGGTGAATCTCCGGATTATCACTATTCCAAATTCCAAGTAGAAAGTAAATCTGGCATACCCGTACAAAAAAATGTTGATGCCCGAGATCTTCCCTCCTCCGCCGAGACCCAGGTCAGCCCCCGGGGTGCGGAGGGAGAGGACGGAAGATTCCCCTTTTTTCGGGTCCATCAATCCAATGTACCAGCATGATGATCCAGAGTCTCACACTCTGATGATTGAGACATATCAGACTATTTAATAGTGATCATAGTGCTGCAACGTTATTAGATGAGATGCCCAATCTCTTCATTGGCTATCAATCAATTTAAGTATAAGATTTGTGATCTATGTCTCTTGTGTGTGGATCTCATCCAAATACATGGAGCACATCTAATATACTTGTGGGCTTTAGTCTATCTCATGAACCATCATGTCATTTTGTATTGGTCATGTGCAAACATAGAATAAAATACCATTCATCTCATGAATAAAAGCATGAAAATATAAATAAATTAATGAAATAAATCAATTTATCTGTATTATCCACTGGATTGAGGTCATATAATCTAACATATATATATTCATAATCAAGAATTTATGATAAATAAATCAAGAACCAATCCTATCAAAGATACTCATGATCTTAATCATAATCTTTAATACCCAATCCAAGCTTTCTTAGAAAACTCCAACATCCTAACACGATGCAAGTCCAGTTGCCATTTGTCTTATTCACGGTTACAAAATAAATGAAACCCATTAGCCTACCCTTCTAGGCCAAGATAACAAATAAACTAAACCAATGATAGATAGACATTATCACAAAGACACCTTTACAAGAAATGAATGAAAAATTAGTAATAATAAAAGGAGAGCAAATAAAGAAATGAAAAAATACATGAAAAAATGTAATGAACCATGTACCATTCATCTTAGTTCATTCTAATCCTACACTAGTAAGACCATACACAGAAAAAATGGAGTTCAGTCTCAGCCTCCACTCCTGTTAGTGCTCGTCTCACTCTATCAAGCATTCATAACATTTCCTAGCTTGTTGTTGGTTGGATTTGGACATTGGGGAGGAGTAAGATAAATAAAATAAGGATTCATTAGGCTAGGATGAGGCCCACTAGGAGGTGGGACATCAATTGCATGCATGCTAGGTGGTGCAACTCCATTGGATGGCACATCAAGGGTCCACATCTGAGCTTCCATCATCCCTTCCTTTTGACCTTTCTCCCTTCCCATCAAGCAGCATCCAAAGCTCAGGAGGATGAAGAAAACAACAAGAGGAAGAGAGAAAATGACAACATATGCCATCTATCTCTCTCTCTCTCTCTCCGAAATGCAGTGTTCTTTTATAGAGATGAATGAGAAAGAGGGCTTTCACGAGATGGCATAGCAGATTGAGATTATATTAAAGGAAGGGGAACTAACTCTTCATTAAACTAAAGAGAAAAATAAACAGTTCTCTTCATTTAGTCTTCTCTTGATTTTTATTTTTTTTCTTAAAATTGACTTTTACTATTTCAAAGAGATTTTGCATTAGTTTATTTTGGGTTTGTCAAAGTTCCAAGTTTAGTACAAGTGCCATGTCCCCCAAAATACAACCATAGAATAAGGTGAAATAAAAAGATTTTCCGTGTTTAACGCAACAGGAGCTCCCAAATATGGACCCACAAGATTTTAAAATATGGTGAGTCATAATAAATCATAAATTAAATCTGCGGAAGCATTGTCCAATTGGTATCAAATATCCATGACCAAAACCAACATATAACCCGTCTAAACATTAATGTTCAAGTTTGCTAAATAATTCTAAAATCAACTAAATAAGATATATTTGAAATTTAAATAACTAAAAAGTCTGTGATGTTGATCTCTCCTGTGCAGACTCAGACAGCTTCGAAGCCATCTCCGGCACTCCACTCGGGTTCATCAACTGGCTCAAACGCTTTGAAACGTTTGCCCTCCTCCGTCTCCTCGGTAGAGTAGGAATCGGTATCTATGAACCAATAAAAAAAAGTAAAAAACAAGTACGAAAGCATAATTTGTAAATGAAATACTGAAACAATAATGAATAAAGAAAGATAAGATCATAAGAATATGACAATATATCAATGATAGGAAATAACATGTAGCATAAGTCTAACTCTAAGCAAATGAGCAATACAATAGTCAACATAGAAGCACTGTCGCTGGTTTGGGCGGTCAACCCTAACTATCCTAGAAAGCTCGTCAACCATGTTGGTAGTCATAAACCGATCGATAATCTGGAATACCGGTCAAACAATCAATAAGGATATAAGTGTCTGTGTACATCGGTGATCAGTTGTACGATTACAAACTGCAGTTGCTTAATTATAACCCAATCGATATACATACATATATATATATTATAGTAGAATAGACCTATTGACTAGTAATACTCTAATACAGAAACCTAAGTCAAAGTGAAGGGATGCTTGTACAACAATCCACAATCATACAATAAAACCTCAGACCATTATCCGAACAATCCTCCACATAATCTCAATCAACCGCCCAAGCCACATCACGGTCCACATCTGTCACGTCCCCCGAACCCGATTAGAGGAATAACCGGATCCGGGGAGTGAAATTTAGGACTAATTAAAAATTTTGTCCTTTGGGCCCAAGGATCGTAGGTTCGCTGTGAGGATATAATATTTCAAGCCTTAAGCATAATTAAATTTGAAGAATTTATAAAATCTTAGGCATATGGAAGATGAACAATGGAATAGTGAATCTCATTTAAATTTAAAGTTGTTAGAAGGAATAAATAAAACTACACAAAGTATTAAATTATTACAATGGCCAACCCGAAAATCAAGGCCATTGAAAACAATAGAAAGTAGTCAATAATGTGAAGGTCCAACGAGAATTAATAAAGAATGAATAAAAATCTAAGTAAAGACCCAATGAATCTCTCTCTCGTGCCGGAATCGATGACACTACTCTACGTCATCGGCATGCCACCCCCGTTCCTCCTCAACTGGTTGGAGATCCTCTGGGATCTCCTCACCTGCCTGCTCCTCATAGTAGTCACCTGGGGTGTCTGCACACCAAGGAACAGAGTCAACGACATGTTGAGCAATAGATAAGCAAAGTATAATCTGACATGGCATGCATCAAGTATAGAATAATGACAAGGGTAATATCATGTGAATACAAGGAAAATAGAGCTAGGCATAAAGCATGAATAATAATTGTATGAGTCAATGATAGAAAACCTAACATCATCTAGCAATAACCACTATCCAAACAATGCAATGCAAGAAACAAGAGGGAGACTCCGAGGATGTCCAAGCCACCTCCCGGGGTATCAGTAACAATCTAGATCAGACTACTGATACCAAAGTCCTGCTCCCGTGGGATCCTAGCACCCGGTCCTGGGAATAGCAGCACGATCCTATCCCGCTCCCAGCTATTCAACGCCATGGACGCCGTCCAAAGCCGACTGCCCACCTCGATGTCCGAGTAACCGACCCATCAATAAACCCCAATCTGCAGATGGCCATGATATGCAATAAAACAAAGTGGTGTTGACACGAGAATAGATCAAGACAAGCAAGTCTGGCTAGCTCAATGCACACGATATGATCATAGGGATTATCTCATTCAAAGACAATAAAAGACAAGTCAAACACCTGATAATCCTTTCCATACTAGCCAGTCCTGTTTATCAATACATGACACTAGGTTCCTACAATACACTCTAAGTCAGGTCCATATCCTAGTTCTACAAGAATTTATGTTTCATACTTAGTTAGGTGTTTTATGCCAAGAGAGTATACAAGGAATAATAACAACGAATAGAATTTACAAGTCAAGGAGGAATTACAATCCAGACCTAGGCAAGTGGTGTCATCCCTGTATCCTACATGTTCTAGCGGAGTACGTGTGGAAATTGGATCAACGATGCTTCTAGGGAAGTTCCTTGGTGTACAATCATGTTAAGCATCTATTGGAACAATTCCATACGCATTCGGTTAAACCATATGTAATACACGAATACCTAGACAACCGATCGAAGCACACCAAGCTACGTGCTACGATTTTAACCATATTAGTGGTCAAGTGAGAGTAGGTTCATGGTTTCCAACATCTAAGGCCCAAACCTAAGTTATTAGTCTCATTTCTAATAAAACATGAGCTGAAAAAATAATCTGAGTATTTACATCACTTCCTAACCTCTGATCGTGATGAAACTAGAATCATTGGATTCTACATCTCAAGAGCTTTCCAACGGTATATTATATGTAGAAATCCAACGGGTGAATTAAAAGTTACGAGCCTCCGAAATTTCCCTGTGCTGTTAGAAAAATGCCATTCGATCGATTGGACAAAAAGGTCCGATCGATCGGACTATAATCAGTCACAGTTAGCAACAGTACCGATCGATTGGTCTGCAGGTCCGATTGATCGGCACTGCAACCTGAACCCTGAAAATGGGCGAAAAATGGGTTTTCTTGCCCTTTTTCCTCCTGCTAATCCATGGCTAACCTGCATAAAATGAGCCACCATGCTCCCCAATCATCACATTCATCATTTTCATCATCTCCAACAATTTAAAAGACAACCTACAATTACCAATTACAATCTTTTATTTAACCTAAAACCCCCAAAAACCCAATCTAGCCTATAATCCCAATCAATAACAAAAGGCTTGGAATTAAGGTAACCTAACAAGAGAACATAGCCAATCAATAAGGAAAATACACACATGATTCATTATACAATGCAAATCTACTTGCCTCAACTAAGAAGAAGATTGGGAATTGGGAAAACTTGAGGAGAAACCTTCTACCGCGGAAACCACCGATCTAACCCGCTAAAAAACAATCTAACACACAAAGAAGAAGGAAGGGAAGGAAAAGATCATGAACAACCTAAATCTAACGAAAAGAGAAGGTGATTGAAAATATGAGGTTAAGAGAAACCTTACCAAATAAGAGTAATGGAAAGAGGAGGTCGAGAGGATGAAAGTGAACGGCTCGGATATTTGAGATAATCTCTTCCTGAGGGAGTTCTGGGCTTGAGGAGATGAAGAGGAAGAAGAAGGGTTTCTGTATCTTGTTCGTTGCAGAGATGAATAAAGAACTAGGGTTAATCCCTGCTTAAGAAGGGAGGGAGGGGGAAAAGACTGATTTGCCCTTAAGTGGGTCCGGTGAAGAAATGGACCACTTGAAGGGTTTGCAATCGTTGGATTGCGATCAGCCAAGAGACAAAAATGATCAGTGCGATGAGACCTTTCCAACGAACCCAAAAGCATGGCGATTGAAATTTTCGAAAAAACACTCAATTTTCCCTAAATTGCAAACTACCCCCTTGCTAGGGTCAAACGCACTCAGAATCGCACGAAACTTCACAGAAACTAGTCTAACATTAAAAGAAACTCGTTCATGATCTAAACCCACTTAAGTATCCAAAATACAACTAATTATAATAATAGCTAAATAAATGGGTCAATGGGCCTACTATTGGGCCCAACCGACCCAATAAGGTCGCAGACCTTACAATATCCAACCATCATAGGGTATGTAACTAACAAACCAACATCAATCTCAATCATGTATGCAAACCCAAAGGCCAAAGAATAACTACAAACGAATCCTAAGGTCAAACATATGGTCTCAAACCCAACAACACCATAAGAATCTCTAGTGGATAAAAGTCAATGCATCTCTTTATAATTTATGGTGCATAGACCCAATTAAGGGTTTTTCATTAAAGATAAGTTAAACTCTAATTCACTAGAATTCATTGAAGGTACTGAACCCTACGTTAGAAAGATACCGCATGCCCAAACGGTATTTTAATAAGTTCAAACAACAATCTAATCTCAAATTGGGGATCCCAAACACTCCATAATAACCCCCTAAATTCGGTAAAAGCATTAGAGAGGAACTTGCTATTAAACATACCCAAAATCCAATTTTTCTCGAGAGCCTGAAACACGTCTGATTGATCGGACAGAGCACTCGATTGATTGGACCTCGTCGGGTTTCTGGCCTTTACGCCACATCCGATCGATTGGATCTCGGACAGAAAGCCCGATTTGGTTTGATCAATGGTGAATTCTTCCCATTCCATCACTAATTGCAGCACAACATCTTCCTCACCACAAAAGCACTTTCCCGCGCAAGGGGACAACCATCCATCAACATTCAAACATCTAAAAACCCCAAACAAAAGAGAGAAACCCTATTCTAACATTCCAACATCGGAGATCCGACGACTGGATTCTAGGTTGCAAAGTTGCAAAAGCTAAAGGAGTTGAGAGAGTTATGTGGGAGAAGAAAAGAGTATGGGGGTGTTGTATATATAGATTGAGAATAGGAGTTGGAATCTAACTTAAATTCTAAGAAGAAAAGAGTTTGGGTTCTAAAGAAATAAGAGTTTGGGTTAGAAAAGAACTACACCCACTAAACTGGGCCTGGGCCTGGGTTAACTATGGGTCGAGTCACCCATCCAACAAGCCCAACTCACTAAACCTAAGCCTAATGTGGTCCCCACTTAAACTAACCACCTATTTAACTAAAATACAATCAATTATAATTATATCTAAATAATTCGTTTATTTAAACTATATCTATACACCCTTATAAAAGGGAAGAAGTGTCATGCTTCTTCCATTTCTGTACACACCTAAGTAGGTCCCACTTGCATGATCCTCTAGCCGGGGCTCATCTGGTAAGGGACACGTGAACGACCACTAAATACTTAATCCAAAATACAGAGAAACTGAGAAGTAAAAAGAAGCCTCTAACAAACAGTCGAAAAATAAGATCCTTTTACCGTCTCTCCATCTCCCCTAGGAACCGATGCTCAAAGGTAAAATTCTTCTATAAAAATCCCTTCTTTTCTTCATTTCTCTGTCTTGATCTGCTTCTTATGTCATTTTCTTAATTCTTTTGGTTAGGGTTTGGCTCTCTTTCAAGGGTTTTTTTTGTCCTCTTCTAAAGAGGATGAATACCCTGTATCTTTGGATCTTCTCCAAAGTCACCCCAACCCCAACCCCAACTTGCAACACAAGTTTTCCTTTCTTCTCACATCGGAATAGTGATTTCATTTTTTCTTTTTATTTTCTTATACTCTGTGATGGAATCGGTAGATTGGATTTTTCTTATTCTTTTTTCCATTTTTCCTATATTCTATGCAATGGGAAAGAAAAGGATTTTAACTGATCCTTTGATAATATGATTAAAATATTACATAAATGATGGAAAAACCCAAATCTGATTGCAATTGATTTTCTTTTATGGAATGGCTTCTGTGAGGATCAGTGAATTCATTGTCATTCTCTGTTATCATTGTAATATGGATCAAATGCTCAAGGTTGAACGAAGCACCTCCAAAGCCTGATTTCTTTGCAATTCAACTTCGTTGGCCGTTAGGAAGAGCCATAATAATTTATATTATACAAGATATAAACAAATAAACCATCCAATGGCTCAAACAATATACTTGCAAAGAAGCCTTTTTAAAAGGTTGGAGGTGGATGCGTGCAGTAGTCGTTAGGAAACATAAAATATATTATGGAGAAAGAGTAGACAATAGGCAAGCTGACATACTATTTTGGTAGGCATTGACTTCTTTGGATTTATGAAGCAGTCACAAAAATTCTCGAATTAATTGCACATTTTTTGGCAAAATATCTCAGTCAAGCTTTATGCAATGCAGCTGTTCACCCTTTTATCCTCTAATGATCTATGATTATGTTCATTTTGTTAGATTATATGGTCTCAATCCAGTGGATGATGTAATAAATTGATTTGTTTCTTTATTTATCAATATAATCATATTTTCCTTTCATGAGATGAATGGTGTTTTATTACTTACTTGCACATAACCATTACGACTGACATGATGGTTCATGAGATGAACCGGAGTCCACAAATATACTAGATGTAATACATGTGTATAAATGAGATCCACATACGGGAGACATGTGTCGCAAATCTTATACTTAAATATCTTCACAACTAGTGATAAGATTTGGCATCTCATCTGACAAGGTTGTAGCATTATGATCAGTGTGAGATAGTATGATTTGTCTCAATTATCAGAGTATAAAACTCTGGATCATCATGCTGGTACATTGGATGTATTGAAGGACCATGAGAAGCACCTTATAAAACACTATCTTTACTTTGAGGCCTGTTCTCATAATTCCCTAGTACTAGGCTCATAATCTTGAGACATTAATGGACTCAAATTTCTGTTTATACATTTGCTTTGAGTCACTAATCAGTGAGGCCAATTGTAAGTCAACACCTTGGTGCTTGGGGTACGTAGTAGTAGGACTGTGGGAATATTCAATGGTTAAGATGGAATCTATCCTCATTATCCCCTTGTGCCAATTAATTGATTAATCATTGGTAAGTGCGCACCCATCCCAATTAAGAGTTAATTGGATAGGTACTGATGATCATTATAATTGATTGGGTCTCAAGAATAATAAGATATGGATCTAAATTGGTGGACATGTCTAATTGATCCATGGATATAGATGGAGGGGCCTGCCTGTGGTCATAGGGAAGTTTAGGGTATTCTTATAATTTATTCCTAAGACTGAAGTTCAGTTGCATTTATATAGTAGAATTATTTGCAATTAATTGTGGGCCCGGATTGTACATGAGTTGTGAGGTTGGGGTGTCCCAATTGAATCCAGTTTTCTATGAAATTCCTAGTGGTCTCCACTCTAACCCAAGTTATTAGATAGTTACTAATTTTACTTGAGCTCTAAAAGGAAATGAAATAGAAAGTTACTAACCCTATTCGAAGTGAGATTCTAATAGTGGTAATAGTAAGTTACTAATTGTTATGGAAGTGAGACTTCTAATAATAATTAGAAAGTAGAAAGTTACTAATTACTTTGAAAGTAGGACTTTTAAGAATTAGTAAGTAAGAGGAGGTGCTTGTGCTATAAATAGGGGAAGTGGTTTGGATGTCCAACATGCTCAATAATCCCCTTGGGATTCACGCCCAACACTTGTACAAGAGTTGCACACACCCCTAACTCCTCTCTCTTCTTCTAATTTCTTTTCTGGTGTGCCTTTAAGGTTCTAGTTGGTTTCTTTTGGAGATCACACCCATATCTTTGAAAGTAGAGATCTGATATGGGTAATAGCATGGAAGACAATTTAGTCTTGGAGATCCTAATTTATTAGAAAGAAAGAATTCTTCATCCAATAAGTTGTTAACTTATTCATTAGAGCACAACCGAGCTCCAAATGTATAATCTACTTCCTTGTATGTTGCAGATTAGTGGTTGCTTGTTAGGTGCTGCTTCTATCTTCTAGATAGAGTTTATTACAGTTCATGGCTGAAGAGTTTGAGGACTTGAAATCTGGATTGGGTTTTGTAGTCTTAAGGATAGTTGATCCCTGCGTCAAGTGGGTCAAAAGTTTTTGAAACCCATCCACGAGGCCCACCTACTTCCAACAAATTTTATGCTAATCAAGTTTTTACTCATCCGTGAGTCCTATGTCAAAAATAATAATCTATAGTTAAAAGATGGTTAAACTTTGAGGATGGTAATCAGGGGAAAGGATAGTGGCTGATTTTTTGAATTATTAAATGAGAGAAAGTAGTCCCGTGGTTGGTAACCATGGTAAAGTGAATATAAACCTCAATTCTCATGACACTCTATTTTCAATTTTTGTGGTTGTTTTCTCAGTTGCTAACGATGGTAAAGTGAATAAAAAGTGCAATTCCCATGGCACTCTAATTTTTATTTTTGTGGTTTTTCTCTCAGTTTTAAAAGTTTAAATTCAACTTTTACTTGAAAAAAAGAGTCATTAAAAAAAGAAATAATAAAAAGTACCAAAGGTGGGGAAATGTGGTGTTGTTCTTCCCTTTTTCTGTGAAAAGAAAAGCTTTCATTGGATATTTATGTAGTATTGCAACCATTGTTAAGTTAAAATGCACCCCTGATTTTCTTTTATTAAAACTTAGAGTCTAAGAGAGGTGGGTCACAATGTGTCAAATCAACTAAAAGTATTTAAGGCAATAATGACAATGGTGATTGCAGGCAACACGTGTGAACTGACTTAATGAACCGGTACTCTTTTTTTGAACATGGTAAGATGCTAAATAGGTGAACATCCTTTCTTTCTTGGGTTTTGTTTTCATTACATTGAGATGTGATTTCTTTTCTCTACATAGAAAGATGCCAAACAGGTGAACATCCTTTCTTTCCTAGGTTATGTTTTCATTACAATGAAATGTATGTTCAATATAATTCTCAGCCTTTAGATGATTGACAACATGACTCACAACTTGAATGGTTGGATCACTCAAAAATGGCCAAAGAGCATGAAATATTAGTTTATATCTTGTATTCCAAGTTAATCGGACTAGTTCAATTGTGGATTACTTAACATCTAGGTTTAGAACTCAAATGTATTTTGGTAATTTGTACTAAAGTATTTTAGAGTTGTTTTTTTTTTTTTTTTTTCACCCAACCAAGGGACCGAGACCCTGAGATAGCCCACGTGGAAAGAGAGCTTGCACACATGTTGAATGGTTGGCAACATCTGAATCATTTAGAGTCAGCAACAAACACAATGACAACAATAACTTCCAGTTTATCCTACAACAAAGAAATCTGAAAATGTGGTTGAAAATATAATGTGGATTGAGATTGGAGAATGAATGAAATTTGGAAGGGGTATAAGCGTCAAAGGCACGTGCCGGGATTCACTAGTATATATAAATATATTCCAAAACTACACAACAAGTGTATAAACTTGATTGTATCGCCCTAGTTTGCATGCATCCATTTTCAAATCACTGATCACTAAACAGATACCTTCAACGTGCGGTATTTGCCATGCTTAATCTAGGGTTAGAATTTGAAAAGGGCCAAGCTGGGCTGGATTCAAGCTACTCCAAACCCAACCCATTTAGTTAGTGGGTCTAAATATCCCAGCCCAGCCAAGCCCATTTGTGTAGTTTTTGGGCTGATCAGGGAAAACTAGCTAGTTGGTCCTTTAGCTAGACATTGGCCCAAGCATAAACCCACTTAATTAACTACATATCAGGCCTGATCCTGGTATGTAGTCTGCACATGTACAGTCCATGCCGGGCAATGCCGGTGCTATTACTTTATGTGGTCCCAATCTTGGTTGGCGCATCTTATGTCAAACCTTTGGACCAATGGGATGGGGCATATTAGCCCCAAAAAGTAGGTAGCTGACCAGCTGCAGGAATTATATTTATCTCAACGTTCATCACCTAGCAATTCTTCAAAAGTCAAGATCCCTAATCCCAATGCTCAAATCAGCTGAATAGATCCTGTGAGTCTTTTTTTTTTTTTTTTTTTTTTTTTTTCAGGAGAGCCCACATGTAAAAGGGAAAGCAGCCCACTTAAGTAGGAATGGAAACCCTCACTTAAGTGGAAATGAAAACCACCCCCGCACGGAAGGAAAACACACATAAATGGAAAAGAAGTCTGCAAAAGTGAAAAAAAATGACGTATCCCGAGCAGTTAGTTAAGAACGGACCTTCTTTACCATTCGGGTAAAAAGTTATTCTTCCCGTGATTCTCATGTTGACACCCAACCAGTGGCTATTCTTATTACTTTAATCAGTCAAAAGAGTAGATTCCCACAATTACAAGTGCAAGGACTATGGGATGAGCCCCTCTTTAATGATTCTTCAAAGCCATCACCACAATTACAAGTGCAAGGACTATGGGATGAGCCCCTCTTTAATGATTCTTCAAAGCCATCACAATTTTCTTCAATCAAAAGAATAATGATAAGCATTGTGAGGTAAGAATGGAGCTCTACCATTTTGTTTGACTATTGGAGTAGTTGACCTGTTGGTACGTACGGAAACTCAACTGCTTTGCTTCACTTTGTAGAGTTGTTTTCAGGCAGAGGCATTGGCGAAATAAAAAATTAAGAGAAACTCATGGGATACTTGCTTTACTTTATGTGTGGAAGTCGTGTAGTATGGAGAGCTGCAGGCTAATTATCTTATGGGACGTTTTGGATTGTAATTAGCATGAATAGGATTTATCAGGCTCGTGTTGTTTGCATAGTTTGGAATATATAGAAATTCATCATCAAATGTGCTCTAATGAAGGATTATTAAAAAGGTGAGAGGTGAAGAATATGAGGTAGAGATGTAGATGGATCTTTAACTTTCCTGAGATTTGAATTACTTGGGTGATTGATCATAAGCTTTCAATTCCCATCTCCCCTTGATTCAATTTATATTAAATGCACATGCTTGTTTCTTCATTTTAAATCACTTTTACAATTACAAGTTTTACTATTTTTAGGAATTCAATTACAAGAAACATCTTTTTGGATATTTACCTTCGTTTTTTCATATATATTACCACTTCAAAAAATAAAAAATCTTAAATTCCTAGGAATTCAATTACATGAAATAACGGGGCAATAAAAAGCATCTCTTAAGGAAGTTGAGTTTTTGAAGAGGGAAGTCAGCCACAATATTTGTGGTGCAGCTGTGCAAAGATCCTCTCTCCATCTTGGAATTTAATCTTTTTGTCACAGTCAAATATGTTGTTGAGCACAAAAAACTTAGAGAAATTTATCAAATGTTTCTGAGAGAATTGGAGAGCACCATATATATAACTCACTATTAGGTTGTATGGCTCAATAGAAGTAATGAATCTGGTAAATCAGGCCCCTGGATTGCCCATGTTCTACTGTGATTAGATGTAGGTCTATTATAGTAAGTCTACTGTGATTAAGAGGTAGTGTTTGAGTGTAACAGGGTTTTGAGGCTGATATTATAAATAGAGACTAAGAGTTTTTAGGTGTATAACCTCTTTTGATTGTATAGTGATTTCTCCCGTCTTCCCGTGGATGTAGGCCAAAAGCCGAACCACGTAAATCTCTGTGTTCTATTGTACGTGATTGATCTATTCTCATAGGCCCTAGATCACAACACTCATATATATATGCATCTTGCGTCACAAATCTCTTTATTCTTAGTTCTTGAACCGGGCCTAGAGAAGATCAGTTACTTTTTTCTTTACTTGGAAGGCCTTTGCAAGGACATCAGCAGATATGGACTCAATTGATGCAAAATGGCATTAGCCATTGTCACGACTCCGTGAAAAGGCTGTAGAGTGCTGACATACTAACCACATTGCCATCTTCATTGCGCTGGAAGTAAGGAAGTCCGCACACATGGAAATAGGTTGCATATCCAAGATTTGAACCAGAGGCACCTAGGTGAGAACTACCACTCCTTACCAGTAGGGTAAAGAGCCGTTTTCAACCCAATGTGGGCTTTCTTCCCGTGTGTGTAGGCTCCTTTCCCACATGAGTGAGTTGTCTTCCTCATGTGTGTGGACTATCTCTTGGGTCCCAGCAAAACGAAAAAGAAATTGCACTGGAAGTGAATCAGGCTCACTGGAAGACGAACACCTCACCCTTTTGAAGTACCCTATTAGGGATGGAGGTCAAGCTTAACCCAAACTTCACCAGATCCACTCCTGTCCTGCTCTTACATGGTCCGATCCATAAATGGGTTTCATGATTGGTAATACTGGACCCTTCTCATGCCCCGTACAAGTTGGGTCCGGTTGAATACCATGTTATATTCTAATAAAACATTAAAAAGCATACCCCGTTAGGGATGGAGGTCGAGCTCAACCCAAACTTCTCCAGATTCACTCCTGTCCTGCCCTTAACATGGTCTGATCCATAACGGGTCTCATGATTTGTGATACTAGACCCTTCCCATGAATGGTACAAGTTGGGTCCTGTTTAATACCATTTCACATTCTAAAATATTAAAAAGAATTAAGAATAATTATACAACCCAGCACTGCTACTATTTTAAATGTCTACTGCCAACTGCATTACACAGGCTATTTATTAAAATTTATCAAGTAATATGTGAATTATCCATGAATGGCCTGTAGGTTGGGGTAGCCAATCAGGTTAAAATCTTTAAATCAATACCCATCTGATTCCGACAAAACCACTAAACAGAGGTGAATCTTATTAGGGGCGCATCGTACTAGAAAGAGCGCTATGAAATAGATGATTTTATCCTTAAACCTTGCGATATCCTAGAACTATACCGTGCAATATTCAAGGGCTGTAGGATATCGCACAAAACCCACATTTTTTCACCTTCCTTTGTACAAAAAGATAGAAGATTGGCCTATTGCTTTCCACCAAAGAGGAAAAAAAATGCAGTCAAAACCATTTCAATGAGTTCGAGGTAAATATTGTAAGAGCAAAAATAAGCTCTAAATTTGGGGTGAGAATGTGTTTTTTTTAGAATGGGCAGAAAGGAGAAATTTTATGATATCCTATGGTTGCGCGATATCCTACAACCCTAGGATATCACAAAGTACGATATCTTATGGCCCTAGGATATTGCATGACTTAAGGGTAAAACTATCACTTTTATAGCGTCATTTTCTTTACGAATAGCTCTATTGGAATTATCTAGATTTGTATTGTTTTAGAGCAATAGTCATGTTTAAGGGCAGCTGTACGGTCAATATCCCTAAATTCTATAAGCCTTTTTTCCCAATAAAATTCTATAAACCAATTGAGGTCTCTAATTTTGTTCGCTACCTGTCACATCTCTGGTGATGAAATAGATCGTCAAAAGTCCCCAAGCTTTAGCTCAGTTGAACGTGAGTGTGTGAGTTAGAATGCTTGATCAAGGAACTACCCTAAATTAGGTGATCATAGCATTCTAATAGACATGGGTTATCTTTATTATCATAAAAAAAAGATACAAAAATTATTGAAAAGTATATATATTACCTATACTAATGCCTTCGCAATTTCAATAGCAATGCCCGAGCCAACCAATCACAAACTCGAATTCAGTGAGTAACGACTCGACCCTGAAAGCTCGAGTCCAAGGATTTTTCCTAAATTGAAGGATCCATGTAGGCGAGGACCCTGCTCTATATAAAAGAGGGCTACATTGTAATATGAGATAGTGAAACTCATTTAACTTCCACCTTGGCCCAGCAATGGGCTCAACCCGATATTTCTGCTAGCTCTACATTGTGGACACCACCTTTTCCATCGCTTTGATATCGTCCTTGTGCCACGCCCACGATGGCATATGTCCCCATTTAAGAATGTCAAAGGCAATTAATATGATGGGCCCATAACTTTTTATGGCCCTAAATTTAAGGGGATCCATCAGGAAGCCTTTGAGTTGTGGCAACTTCATCTTTCCATGGCAATTTCAACTTCAGTCCTAATCTTGTAAGATGTCTGCCTATACATTCTAGGGATATTGACCTTACTGCTGTCCTTATATCCAACGATTTCCTTAGAAATGTCAAATCTTAGATAATTTCGAGAGAGCCGTTCGTAGAAGGAAGGATGCTCTAAAATTGAAGATTTTACCCTTAAATTGTGATATCCATTGTGCAATATCCTGGGATTGTAGGATATCACACAAAATCCACGTATTTTCACCCTCTTCCTTTCTATCCAAAGATAGAAGATTCGCCTATTGCTTTCCACGAAAGAGAAAAAGAAACGCAATCAAAACCATTTCATTGAGGTCGAGGTGAGTATTGTAAGAGCTCCAATTCAGGACCTCGCAGCGAGCATAAATGGTGAAGAGAAAAACGAGTTCTAAATTTGGGTCAAGAATGTGCATTTTGGGATTCGGTGGAAAGGAGAAATCTTGCGATATCCTATGGTTGTGTGATATTGCATGGTGCGATATCCTACAACCCCGGGATATCACACGGCGCAATATCCTACAGCCGTAGGATGTTGCATGGTTTAAGGGTAAAATTGTCATTTTTAGAGTGTCTTTTTTAATATGAATAGCTATGCGGGGAATTATTTAAATATCGACCATTATAGAGCAATTATCATGTTTAAGGGTAGCTATACGGGCAATATCCCTAAATTCTATAAACATTTTTTTTTCTTTTTTTTTTTCTCTTCCATAACATCATATAAACCATTTGAGCTCTCTAATTTTGTTCGCTACCTGTCACATTTATGGCGATGAAATAGATTGTCAAAAGTCTCCAAACTTTATTTTAGTTCGAATAATAAAGAACGTGATTGTGCGAGTTAGAATGCTTGATCTAAGAACTATCCCAAATTAGGTGATCATAGCATTTTAATAGGCACGGGTTATCTTTATCATCATGAAAGAAAATAAAAGAATTACTAAAAAGCATTTATGTTATCTATGCTAATGTCTTGATGTTTTGATAAGCAATGGCCGAGCCAACAGATAACGGATTCGAATTCTTAAAAGATTTAATTAAATTATTTATATTACCGATGCTAATGCTTTGAAGTTTTGGTTGCAATGGCCAAAGCAACCGATTATCGGTTCGAATTATGTGAGAAACGATGGACTCGACCCTGAAATCTCGAGTCCAAGGTTTTTCCTTAAATCGAAGGATCCATGTAGACCTATGTAAACGAGGGATGCATGTAACATGAGATGGTGAAAACTCGTTTAACTTCCACCTTGGCACAGCAATGGACTCAACCTGATATTTGTGCCAACTCATCTACATTGTGGACCCCACCTTTTCCATGGCTTTGATATGGTTCATGTGCCACGCCCAAGATGGCACATGGCCCATTTAAGAATATATCAAAGACAATTAATATAATGGGCCCATAGCTTTTTATGGGCCTAGATTTAAGGGGATCAATCACGAAGCCTTGGACTTATGACAAAACAGGTCCTAAATAGCATACACCCACTCTGCCTTTGATTTTGACCTGCTCATTTGAACTGAAGGTATTTATGGGCCTAGATTTAAGGGGATCAATCACGAAGCCTTGGACTTATGACAAAACAGGTCCTAAATAGCATACACTCACTCTGCCTTTGATTTTGAGCTGCTCATTTGAACTGAAGGTATGGGCAGTCACTTCTTCCTCCCAAAACCCTCCAACCTATCCTTCTACAATGCCCTTTTGCAGGAATGTCTTGAATCTTCTGATCTGCAAACAGGAAAGATGCTTCACACCAACATCCTAAAATCCGGTTTCCTCTCCCAAATCTTCCTCGCCAACCGCTTAATTCAACTATACTTCAAACGGGAAGATTCCCATGATGCTAGAAAGTTGTTCGACGAAATGCCCCAAAGAGATTCTTTCACTTGGAACATCCTGATTGCTGAGTATGTTAGATCAAAAGATATCATAGAAGCAAGGAAGATTTTCGATGGGTATGTTTGGAGAAATGACATCTCTTGGAATACCATAATCAGGGGGTATGTGCAAGAAGGCAAAGGATCTATAGCACTCAATTTGTTCAATCAGATGATAATTCAAGGACTGAAACCGACCCACTTTGCGGTTTCGAGTGTTCTTCGTGCGTGTGCTGGTTTGTCATGGTTGAAGACTGGGAAGCTGTTACATGGGCTAATTTATCGGTTTGGATTGGAAGGAAATGTTGTCGTGTGCACTTCATTGATTGACATGTATTGCAAATGCAGGGAAGTTACAAATGCTTGTCACATTTTCAATAGAATGCCAGAGAGAAACATAGTTTCATGGAATGCGATTCTTACTGGGTATTCACAAAACTCATTGGGGGAGGATTGTTTTAGAATGTTTATAGAAATGCTGGAGTTTGGGTTGAAACCTGATCACATCACCTTTGCAGTGTTACTCAGCTCAACTGCGGCTTTAGCGAATTTGGTGCAAGGGAAGCAACTTCATGGGTTTATTGTGAAGTCACAATTTGGATCTGATGTCTATGTTGAGACTGCGTTGATTGATGTTTATGCAAAGTGTGGGAGTGTTGATAATGCTCGTCAAGTTTTCAATTCAATGACCAAACATAATACTGTTTCTTGGAGTTCTATGGTTATTGCATATGCCCAAAATGGATATGGGAAGGAGGCGATTTCTCTGTTTGAGGAGATGTTGAATTCAGGATTTAAGCCTGATGCAATTACCTTTGTGGGTGTTCTCATGGCATGTAGCCATTCGGGTCTTGTTGGTGAGGGTTGTAGATATTTTGACATCATGCAAAGAGTTCATGGAATCGAACCAGACAAAACTCATTACGCATCTTTGGTTGATCTTTTTGGGCGTGCTGGTTATTTGAAAGAAGCAGTGGAATTAATTAATAGCATGCCGGTGAAACCAGATGCTGCAATATGGGGAGCATTGCTCGGTGCTTGTAGGGTTCATCGGGATCCAGAGTTGGGACAACTAGCGGCCTCAAAGGTGTTTGAATTAGAGCCACAAAATGCTTCTGCTCATATGTTGTTGTGCCACATCTATTGTGAATGTGGAAATTGGGATGACGCAGCAAAGTTGAGAGCGAAAATGAAGAACTTAGGAATTAAGAAAGATCCAGGATACAGCTGGATTGAAGTAGATAATGTAGTTCATAGGTTTGTAGCGGATGATGATTCTCATCCACGGATTGATGAAATTAATATTGCATTAAAGAAGTTAATTGAGCAAATTGAACATATAGGCTATGTATTTTATCCATCTTCCCCATTTAATCACAAAATAGAAGAGGGTAGAGAATCATATCATAGTGAGAAGTTGGCCATTGCCTTTGGACTTATTAGCACTCCTGCAGAGATGACGATTCGAATTATGAAGAATTTACGAGTTTGTGGGGATTGTCACAACACCATAAAGTTCATTTCTCAACTTTCAGGGCGTGAGATTATTGTTAGGGATGTCTGCCGTTTCCATCATTTTAGAAGTGGGAAGTGTTCTTGTGGAGATTATTGGTAAGAGAGAAACATGTAGTGTTTATTGATTTTGACGGGGTTCAAGTATCATTTTCACTTGGAAGTTCATGCAAGAGTAAGTTTACCAAAATTTTGTGATACGATTCTTTACCGTCTTTTTGATGAGAAGTGGGACTCAATACATAACCTCATCTTTAATTTGTTCAATTAGCTTCATTAAATGCAATATCGGTTTTGTTTGTCCGGAAATTTGAATCATCATCTGCTAGAAATATGACTTACATTTTTTACTTCAATCTCAGTTCATTTTGGATCTCTTAACTTTTAACAACTTCAACTTAATTTCCACTTTTCATGTAAATGCAACCTATCATGTGTGTAGCAGTCTTCTGCACCTCCTATTTAAACATCTTAAAGCTCTTGATGAACCTTGGAACTTGAAGCACTGCTCCCATATTGTAGCTTTTGGTTTCATTGGCATTCTTTTAATTTCGTTGTTATTATTTTTTTTTTCAAATAGCTAGTGCCTCCAAGAAGATTGACTAGTAGTTGCAGCTAGCTCTCTCACATGCACATTTTGGAAATGTGATCGCCATCACAATCATCAAACCCTTGTCCCAACTCTGTTGGGGTTAACTTCATGAACCTTGTTTCGCCATTCCAACTATCCCGGGCCAAATCCTTAATAGGTTGCACTTCTTCAGATTCTACTTCCACCAATGTCCGCTTTGGCCTACCATTTTTCTTTGAGGGGCCATCAACCTACATAGAAAGAAATTTCCTTCTGTTGGCCTACATTGAAC
This sequence comes from Umbellularia californica, assembly GCA_028538565.1. Classification (NCBI taxonomy): domain Eukaryota; kingdom Viridiplantae; phylum Streptophyta; class Magnoliopsida; order Laurales; family Lauraceae; genus Umbellularia; species Umbellularia californica. Next base: position 27,738,909 of record JAPQWN010000012.1, on the reverse strand, counting down.
ATATCTAAATTATCTCAAATGAATCTCTCTTTATTTATCATATATCGATGCTACTCTTGAATGAGCGCGCATTTCTGATTCTATCTTTCCTAGTTTTACCACTCATCCATTTCAATATTCCCATCTCTACTAAAGTCATGTTTTGAATGTGTTGTAATCTACTTGGCCAACATATTGCTCTTGGTTATAGCTGGTCTAATCATTCTCTTGTAAAATTTTCCCTTCAATCTTTGTTGATATGCACTGATCACAAAGGCTTCACTTCAGTCATCCAGCTCTTGTCTTATATTCAACATCCTCCCCAACTCCCTATCCTTACTATAATAATCTATGAAATAGTCTTACGTTTGACCACTGAATAAAAAACCTCTGCTCATCATCTACATTACCATACTTTGCAATTGGCATAAACATAAATCAGTTGCATCTTTAATTTATACGGAATGATGCACTGTCACTTGGTGAATTTTGACATTTGGGTGGGAATTTCATTGGCAAAGCCTTCTACCGAAAGGAAGTTAAAGCTATCTAGGACAAATGGTTCTTCTAAAGCATCTGCTATATTGGCTATTAATTTGATCTTAGGAAAAGTTACACTGGAGCTGTGATGCACGGATATTTCAAAATGGGTAACATATCGTGTCATAGTGTATCTGATACTTTATTTTTTATGTGTAAAATCCATCTCCCTGCCATGTTTATGGCTTGTCCTTGCTGTATCCTTGCCGTATCTGAGCATCATAGCACCAGAGGCTTCCTGTTCTCAGGAAGAACTTGCAACACATTCAGGTAATCTTCTTGTTTGTTGTAGTCATATTCTGTTGTATTTCGTTGAAGCATTAATCTTGTTGGTCTCTGCTAGAGAGAGTTTCTACTGGATGCAGAAACAGATTTGCATTAGATAGGATTGTTATTATTTTTTGATTTCTACATATTTAAATTGAACCAATTAACTCCCTAGTTCGACATCTTTTGATTCGGTTTGGAGATTTTGTGTATCAGTGCTGATTAGTATTTCTCTGAAAATTGTTGGTTTCAAGGTGGCCATGACATTGTTTTGCCAATGCCATCATGTTGCTTATTAGGGATAAAGATCACAGTATGATCCTGTCTCCTCTTCCAAAGCTCAAGTGCACCTATAAACAAAGTTGAGACCGATTTTAAATGTCTCTGAATTACATGGATCTTCCACTACAAGCAAGTTCGAATGTGAGCAAGGTTTTTCTTCAAGTTTAGAGATTTCTTTTTTTTTTTCTTTTTTTTTTTTTTTAAATTTTAAGTGGTGTTATTTAGCACAACAAATTTAAATTTTTAGCCTTTTGGTTGAACTACCTACTTCTCAGCAAGCTTGATTGACAATATGAAGATAGACAAGTCACAATGATCTGATTTGACAGGCCCTTTAGCTGTGAAACTAATAAAATGGATCTATTTGGTGATTTTTGACCAATAACCTCGTGGATGCACTTATCTCAACAGAAAGAACTACTTCCAGTAGTGCTCAGATGAAACGTTCATATCAGCAACCCCATGTAGAAGCACAATTTGGTTTGTTATACTCAGGTAAGTCTCAGGTTACCTTCGTTGGCAAGTTATAAATTGAGCAGTTGGGTTTACTAAAGATCCTTACCTGCTATAACCTTTTCTGGGCAGGTCGCATGCAACTTTCATAAAAGGATGGCCTTAAAATTTAGTTTAGTGAGTTTTTTATGGGCTTGGGATTGCCTGTCCAACGGCAACCCTTCTTTTTCTGGACTTGAGACCAGCACATGCCAAAGCATGACATATGGCAAAGAATTATTAACGGCCTAATATTTTGGCAAAGGCAGTGGGTGAGTAGGTATAGTGTTTATCCCGGAAATAATTAGTTTTCCTGTTATTTTTTGCTCTTTCTATATTCTCCTTGTAGCTACTCCTCACCATCTTGTTAGTCTTGTTAATAAACTTTTGTTTGTTACAGATTGAAAGGGAAGCTAATGGCTTAACAGAAATTCTGCAAAACAAGGGGTGAGTTGGCATACTTTACATGCGGGCAAAGATTTATCTTCTTCTGTTTCTTTTAAGCTCTCTACATAAATACATACATACATAAATACGTGCATACATTAAAAAGTATTTTTATATTATTCAGAAATGGAACTCAAGTTCATAGTTACTGCTGGTAACATTTAGCATTCATATACTCTATGTATGTAATAGACATATGTGATTATGTAAATAACATGGAAACAATTTGTTCTGCAAAACCAAGACCACCAAAATTCGGAAAACTAGTCACTAAAACATTAATCTGATAGTCTTTTTTTCCAATGAATTTTCTTTTTCCTATTTCCTAATCGAGTTAGAGGTGCTCATTGTCACCAACCATGTTGTTCCAGGCTAGTCATGTTACATGGACAATGTTCTCCTACAAGAAATGAGCAATATGCAGTCCAGCTAGTGGGTGACAAGAAAGAAGAAATGGGCCATCATACAAATGAAGTGGGCCGGCACATGTCATGCAATCCAAGTGGTCAAAACCAGCGAATCCAGCATTCATGTCAGCAAGAATCTCAAATCTATCAAACACAGCAACATATGTCTTGAAATTATCCTTCAAGAGGATAGTCAATGGAGCCAACTCATACAAAATCTGTCAAGCTGAGGACCAGCCACATAAGGATCGACCAATTTAGCAAAGGATCATTGACTACTCAAAGATATGCTATGAGAGAAAATTGATGATCCTGCTTCCTTATTATAGATAATATGTGGATGATATTGCATCTAATCACATCTAAAAATATTATTCCAAAATCTTCCAAGGAAGTCCTATAAAATAAATATAGGTCTCGTGTCATGACATGTAGGAACAAATCATCCTTTTTTTCTCAAAATCTTTGTTTTGCACAGGGTATCAGAACTCTACCACTAAACTCTCAGCATATCTACCCATCTCTCAAACAGAACCTTTGACATAATAATATCATGTCGATTGAAGCATCTTCATATTCTCTCTCTCTCTCTCTCTCTCTCCCCCCCCCCCCCCCCCCCCCCCCACAAAAAAAAAAAAAAAACCTCCACCAGCTTAAACACTTCAAACTATCTAGTTTGGAGAACTCAGATCCTACCACTAATTGAAAGGCTCATGGTTGGAGATTTACTGCAACAAAATCCGCCGGCCTAGTTATCAAAAGTTGTCAGATCCTACCATGAATTGAAAGTCTCATGATTGGATATTTACTGTGACAAAATCCGCCGGCCGAGTTATCAAAAGTTGACAAAGGTGAGGTTGTTGTCAATCCATCATTTAATCGATGGAAAGAGCAAGATTTGTTGCTCAGACTCTTCAAAAGTTTATGGTTTGTTGCATAATTGGGAGGCTTCCTTATATTGTGGGATAAAGAAGGTGGAAAAGGTGGTGTATTGGGTTCCACCCAATGTAAGGGTGTCGAAGTTTAATGTGGATGGGGCAGCTAAAGGAAAGCCTGGACCAGGGGTATTGGTGGGGTGATTTGTGATAGTGGTGGGCTTGTGTTGATAGCTAATGTTTTCAAGACATGTTTTGGGGCTATGGAGTCGAATGAGGCGGAGGTGTTGGCTATCCTAGAAGTTGTTCCGATTTTTGCCTCTTCCTCATTTCATTCAAGGTTAAAGGTGGAAAGCGATTCTCACAATGCTATTTCGTGGGTGTCCTCTTTGGTTGTCATTCCTTGGAGATTTCAATTTTACCTTAATGAGATTAGAGCTTTAGTGTCCTAGATTCAAGTGAAGTTTCAACATGTTGGGAGGTTGGCAAATGGTTTTGTTGATTCGTTAGCTAAGCAAGGGGTGGATAGGTCTACTAATTTGGTGGCTTTCACTATGTGATGTTTCTATGTGACCTTTTTTTTTTTTTCTTTCCTTTTTTTTTTTCCTCATCGTGGTATAATTCTTTTATACCATCGTGCCTGGTTTTGTTTCCTTGGTGGGCTTCTTGTATTTGGCTTTCTCTTTTAATATAATATATAGTCACTGATAAAAATAAAAATAAAAAGATTTGTTGCTCAGAGGTTGGATTACTGGCACTCTATCAGAAGAGGCCTTTTATCTTTTTGTTGGTTGTAGCTCAACCAAAGACGTATGGACTTGTTTAGAAGAGAATTTCCTTCGAGCAACCAAAGATCGTGAAATGCAACTCAAAAGGCATATCCAAAATACAAAGAAATGGACTCGGACATAGGAGGAATATCTCAAAGCTTTCAAAAAGATTTTTGATGGACTTGTTGCAATCCGAAGGCCTATTGTTGATGATGATAAAGTCATATATTTGTCTCAAGGGCTAGGATCAAGGTATGAATTTTTTTGTCACAAGTATGTTATCAAAACCAACATTTCCAACTTATGCACAATTTGTTACTGCTTTGCAAAGCTATGATCTACATCTTCAAAACACATCTATGGAACACAAATCTATAGATCAAAGTATGACCTTTTATTCTCAAAAATCAAAGTTTGGAAGAGGCCAAGGAAATGGAAGAGGCCGTGGTGGACATGGTTTTAATAACCAGTTTAAATCAAAGGGGCATGGCTTTGTTCCTGTGGGACAGCCAAATAACAATTTCTGTCCTCACAATAATAATCCTCGCCCTCCTGGTCAAGGCCCAATTGGTGGACAAAATTATCAAAGTGCAGCCCCAAGTTTTGGTGGTCAAAATTATCAAGTTGCGGCCCCAAATTTTCAAAATATTCAAATCGCGCCTTTGGACCAAATCAGATGTTTAAACCAAATTGGCCAGAATGTCAGATATGTGGAAAGACTGGGCACACTGCCATACGGTGCTGGTACATATGTGATTTCTCTTATCAGGCATTAGAGGATCTCCCTCAAGCTCTTACTGCTATACCCTTGACAGATCCTCAAGATCCAAATATCTATGCAGACACAGGTGCAAATGCACATATTCTGAATAACCCAGGTATAGTCTCCAATCTTGTTCCTTATCATGGTTCTGACAAAGTTATGGTTGGTGATGGGAATAAACTTGATCTCTCATATTGGCAATACTTCTCTAAAATCTTCATATGGTGTTGTTCCCCTTCGAAATGTATTAGTTGTTCCCGATATTTACAAAATCTAGTTTCTGTGAGTCAACTTACAAAAGATCAAGCTTGTAGTTTTTAATTTTCTGACACTGGATTATTGATTAAGGATCGACAGACGGGGAGCATACTGGCAACAGGGAGTAGAAATGGGAACCTCTATGCTCTTGATGGGAATATGGCTGCAGCTCTAGTCGCAATAAAATCAGGACAAGACCTAGAAGATATATGGCACGAAAGACTTGGTCACCCGCATGCTTGACTTTTGAAAGTTTCAAGTTCAAATAATGGTATTGATGTTAGTTCTTGGTCTAAACCTTCTACTATATGTAGCAGTTTTCAAATAGGAAACAGCTGCAAACTCCCTTTTCAATTAAATTATAAACTTGAAGTTGAACCATTTGAATAGATCCATAGAACTTACGTTGGACAATGAATCAGCACCCACTTCATTGGTCCGTTGTTCCTACCACATGATAGTCCACAATCCTCATGAAATAACTCGGTGAAAGCTGATGTCGGCCAACGCACGGATTCCACATTAACTTGAAATGGGTCTGGAATACAGACGGATTACCTGGGTCCATTACAATTGATCTCCCCATCATTGAAGAAGAATTGAATAGCCAGGGTCAAGATGCAGGAAATATTACCTCACATGAAATGGAGAGGTCTTGTGGTCGACACCTATCTTCGTTGGCCATCTCCTGTAGTTTTACCCGGTGCATGTAAATAGGAGGGTTTGCATGTGCCCCTACAGATTAGTTCTCGGCCATCCAGAATCGAGTGTCCCTCGCACTCAAGGCTAAAGGCTCCTGAACTGGACTGTGTGGGAGATACCCTTTGTTATAAAGATAAAATAAAATATATATTTCCTCACATGTGGACTCTATTGGAAAGAAACATTATTCAATTATTCAGCACATGTCAGACAGATGAATGTTTTGGGCCTGGTACATGTCATCATAAAATTTCTACTTCTCCAGCAGCACACGACGGCAACATATCTCAACAGCTGGACTCACATCATCCAGCCACTATGCAACCTCTTGATCCAAAGAAGACAATGCATGATGCACACGGTGCACCCGGCCCACCTAATCCAGCCAATCAGCAGCCACTTGGTCAAGTGGAGTTCAAACGTCATGCACACGGTCCACCTGATCCAGCCATATCAAGTGGGTGAATGTCATGCACACGGCCCACCTGGTTCATTTCAGTTGCAGCAGCCACTTGGTGCAAAAGGGCAAATACATGCAAGTCATGGTCCACTGGTTCATAGCGAATCCGGCTTTCGATAATAATTAGCGACACTTCTTATGTCAATTAGAAATTCTGATGTCAAGGAGCCCAACTGAAGTGGCTGCTGCGTTGAAGCAGCCGAAGTGGGTAGAAGCTACGAAAGAATAGCTAAATGCTCTCCATCAAAATGACACAGAGACCCTAGTTCCTCAGAATCCCTCCATCATGAATATCATTGGGTCAAGATGGGTTTTCAAAACAAAGCTCAAACCAGATGAAAGAGTAGAAAGGTGCTTGTTTCTTTACTAAAATTCTTGAAATTCATGTCTAGAAGCTGCCTGGAAATTCCAAATGTTAGAATTCCAAAATGCTACTGAATTCTATCATTTAAAAATTCTTCATTTCGTTCCTATATGAATTCTTGCCTGAGAATTTTTAAATTTCTAAATTCCATAAACTCCTTGTTTCATCGCTAGATAAATTCTTGATTGGAAGTACACATTTTATGCATTGTAGTACATGGGACCCACCTTTGTTGTTGTGAATTTGGAACCAAACGGTAAGAATTACAATGTGGTCCAACCTCAGCTATATGGTGCATGGACCCATTTTTTAGAAACTAAATCATGGAACTCAAGTTTAAAAATCTGAATATGGGCCCATCTTGACAAGAATTGCATGGGCCCAATTCTTGCAATTCTAAATATGGGGCGCACTTTTTGGTACGCAAGATCGGTGTCCTCTGTTGGGTACCGGAATCCCAACCAAACTTATCGGAGTTCCAGAATTCTGAAATGTTCGTGGAGGGGTTAGCATTTTTGGAATTCCACCTTTTTGGCATTTGAAAATTCTGGCTGCCCTTGAATTTCTGATAAGAATTCTTGAATCCACAAACATTATGAATTCCTGTCAGAAATGCTGGTAAAGAAATAGGCTCTAAGGCTCAACTTGTTGCAAAGGGATACAATCATAAATCAACTCGAAGGTGTAGAATTAGATCAAAATTTTGGCTGTCATTAAGCCCACAGCCATTCATCTCATATTAGCACTTGCGATTGTTCAAAAATGGCATATGAGACAATTAGATGTCAAAAAATGCCTTTTTGTATGGTTTCCTTAAATAGACAGTCTATATGGAACAACCCCTGGGTTCATTAATCCTACATATCCAAATCATTCTTGTCATCTTAAAAAGGCCCTATAAGGTCTAAAACAAGCTCCATAAGCCTGGTTCGACCGATTTAATCTCTTTCTCATCCATATTGGCCTCTTTTGCAACAATGCCAACTCCTCATTGTTTGTCTTACATTGTTCATAGTGGAACAATTACTCTTCTCATGTACGTTGATGATATAATTGTGACCAGCATCAATTATTCACTTCTCACCCATCTTATCTCTTAATTGAGCTCCGAGTTTTCAATAAAAGATCTTGGGCCTTTACATTATTTCCTCGGAGTTGAAGTTTCTCATTTTCATAGAGGGTTGTTCCTTTCTCAAACCAAATATGCCTCGGACATTCTAAGGCAAATATGGTTGAAAACAAACATGTTAGTACCCCTTTGGCTCAACAACATGACCTTCGTTCCTCTACTGAGCCTTTAATCAATGGTACATCTTATCGGCAAATAGTTGGTGCCCTTCAATGTAAAACTTTGACAAGGCCAAGTTTGACATATGTAATCAATCTGTTGTGTCAATTCATGCATGAACCAACTGCAGTTCATTATCAAGCAGTCAAGCTTCACTATCTAAAGAGCACAATGGATTATAGAATCAGAATATTCTCCCAATTTCGCTTACTCTTTATGTCTTTTCATATGCAGTTTGTGCAGGATGTCCCACTATGAGAAAATCAACTACGGGATATTGTGTTTACTTGGGGTCCAATTGAATATCTTGGGCAGCCTGATTATCATGCTAGGGCCTCCACTACTACATAACCTACATTTTACATGATGTTGGATTTCCATTAGACAAATCGCGAGTCCTCTTCTATAATAATTTAAGTGCCCTGTATATGATTGGCAATCTAGATTCTCATGCAAGAACCAATTACATAGAGAGATACTACCATTTAATTTGTTCGTAAAAAGTGGCTTTGGGAGTTTTGATCACTAAGTTTTTCACTTTAGGTAATCAGAATGTTGACATTCTTTTTACCAAACCTTTTTGCAAAAGAGGCTCACCGACTTCTAAGGCCCAAGTTGGGTGTGTTGCCAGTGCCCCACTCCAGCTTGGAGGGGAATGACATGAAAGAAGAAATGGGCCATCATACAAATGAAGCAGGCCAACATATGTCGTGCACATCAAGTGGTCAAAACCAACAAATCCGGCATCCATGTCAGTAAGAATCTCAAATCTATCAAACACAACAGCATATGTCTTGAAATTATCCTTCAAAAGGATAGTCAATGGAGCCAACTCATACAAAATATGTCAAGATGAGAACCAGCCACATGAGGATCGACCAATTCAGAAAAAGATCATTGACTACTCAAAGATATGCTATATGAAGAAAGTGGTGATTATGCTTCCTTATTATAGACAACACGTGGATGCAATTGCATCTAATCATATCTAAATAGATTATTCCAAAATCTTGTAAGAGTCCGGATCCTCGGTTTTGTGGAAAAGGGAGATACTGGTTCATCTAACCCGCATTCGCCAATTGTGTAAAATCTTATGCCAGCTAATGCACCCTCTCAATTGTTTCTTGGAATGAAAAAATCAAGGAAGAGATTTTACACGGTTTGAGAAATGTGGATTGGATGAAACAATATCTCCCTTTTCCTATGAAACAAGGGATCCAGACTCTAAGGAAGTCCTATAAAATGAATATAGGTCTAGTGTCATGACATGTAGACACAAGTAATCCTTTTTTCTCAAAATCTTTATTTTGCACAATGGGGCCCACTTAAGATGCCCTCTTATTAGTGGGGGAGGATACATGGAAAGCTCTCCTTACAGATGAGGGCCCAAAAAAAAAAAAAAAAAAATCCTTAAGCTTGTAAGATAATCCTAGCCCTTCATTTGAAAGCGATAAGATTTAGTGGCCATTCAACCATAGATTTCTTTGAGATTCAATCTAATGGTTGATAAAGGTTTGATGATAGTGAACTTGGGCCTGGTACTAGATCATGAGGGGATGAGCTTGTGAAAGGCCCGCACTAATCCAAGGTGGGCCCTACACAGTTGGACTGCATATGCAGTATCTCATAGGAGACCACTCCTCCATGTTACCTATAGAAAAGAAAAGAAAAGAACTCCATTTGGTCGAACTGGTGAAAAAAGTATAGAAAGAAAAGCAGCAAAGTATTGAGCGAGCTACATAGATTGTTCTTGCAGTTGTGAGTGACAAAGAAGGGAAACCTACATGTACCTTTTCATCCTCTTAGATGGTGGAGACAAAAGGAAAAAACCACCTTTCGAGAGAGGATTTCTTAGATAATTTCATTTGAAAGAAAATTCATTTGTAATAATTTATGGCCTATTTTAAAGTTGTTTCCCTTGGCATATTTTTGGTTCTTTTAGCTATTATCTTTTGATTGTTTAATGGGGTATGCCCCTTTAGAGGATCTTTATCAGACGATCCTGCTTTGCCGTATATTTGCCTCTTTTTAAATGAATACTGTCTTATAAGATATGGATCTTAGGTGGATGCTTACTTGAGATGAGTTAGGGTTAGAATTAGGGTTCCTCTCTTGTGGGGTTACTTTGCCTATAAATAGGCCTCTCTACCTTTGTCTTTGATACACATAATGAGATAATAGCAAAGCTCTCCCTTTTCCCTATAATCTTCCCTCTCTGTCTCTTTCCTTATTACAATACAATACGTTATCAGCACTAAACAAAGCCTTTCAAACTTTTCTCCATGCGTTCCATAAGGAGTCTGCGTGCGTTTTTTTTTTTAAAGGTTTGCACCATGAAGATTTTGTGCTTTTGAAAAGTTTGCTACCTCGGTCTGCGTGCATTTGAAAAAAAAACCCAAAGTCTTTTATTTTTGGTTTTCATGCATGTTTGAAAAGAAAAGAAAACCAAAGGAAATAGAAGCTTTGACAAACAAAAGCGTTTTTGAAAAACAAAGAAAACCATAACGTCGGTTTGCGTGCATGTGTGCAAGTGTGCAACAAACTTCAGTTTGTCTATATGGACAAACTCATGGACAGAATTTGGGACAAACTATCCATGTGGCGCAACGTGATTGGGACAATGCATTTCAACTTTTGAGAGAGCCCAATCACGTTGCGCCACATGGACAGTTTGTCCCAAATTCTGTCCATAGAGTTTGTCCAAATAGACTTTTTGAACAAACTTTTGGCAAACAGAAGGCCCTTTCATCTCATCATATAAGGTGAAAAGGATTAAAAAAAAAAAAAAAAAAAAACCCAACAGAACTACACATCCTTGTCTGCCTCTGGGTGCGTACGTCGTTGAAGAATTTTTTTCTGGAAGAAGTGCAGCTGATCTTACGACATCGTGTGCTTTCTGTTTTTCTTCCTCTTCTCAGGGTGCATGCCAGAAAAGAAAGTAAATCATCTCTCGTATTAGTATTTTAACAGTCAGAAATTTTTTTCCTAGATGGCGATCAGGTAAGTAGTATCCAAACCATAGTACAAATTCAATTTATTAGAATGCATAAAATTGATTCATAATTCTTTTATATAGTATTTATAGTATTTTGTTTACTGTTAATCCTCTTGCATATTTTATTCTATTTTAAATTTAAATTTATGAATTTATAAATAGAACCAGAAATTTTAAATTTGAACCTGAAGTTCACTAATATATGGACCAGAAATCCTAAAAGTTGGAATAATGATATGAACCTAAAGATTCATATCCATAAAAATTATATAGCCATGAAATTAAACCTGCAGTTTTGACAGAACCAGAAGTTTTGATCAATTGTTAATTAGAATCAAAAGTTCTACTTCAAACCTGAAGTTTTAACAGAACCAGAAGTTCTGATCATTTGTTAGAACAAGAAGTTCAACCTGAAGATTTAACAGAACCTGCAGTTCTAACCTCATGTGTCATTAACCTGAAGGTCTAAATCAAGCCTGCAGTCTTGACAGAACCAGCAGTTCTGATTCTCAAAGTTGTGAACCTGATGTTCTAACTTTTCTTTGGCCAATTTCTTTTAAATTCGTTCTTTAATTACTTCTGATGTTAATATTTCATTTTTTTCTTTCTTTTTCTTTTACTTTATTGATTATCTACACACGTTTAACTTAATATATATTTCTTATTACAGTTCTTGCATAATGTCAAATCTGGCTAAATTTGACTTTAAAGCACTTAATATAAATGAGGGCAATTACTTATCTTGGCAACTGGATGCTAAAATCCACTTGCAATCCAAGAAATTGGGAGAGACCATAAAGGAAGGCAACAAGATGTCCCCAGAGGAAAAGGCGTTAGCCCTCATCTTCCTGCGCCACCACATATATGACGAACTCAAACATGAATACCTTACTGAGGAAGACCCAGCAGGCCTATGAAAATCCCTGAAGGATAGGTATGATCACCAGAAGATGGTCATACTGCCAGCTGCCCGGAATGAATGGTTGAACTTGAGGTTATAGGATTATAAAATAGTATCTGAATACAACTCTGCTCTATTCAACATTGTTTCCAGATTAAGCTTATGTGGTGAAAAGGTTTCGGAGGAGCAGATGTTGGAGAAACTGTTATCCACTTTTCATGCCTCGAATGTGCTCCTACAACAACAGTATCGAGAGCGACATTTCTCCAAATATTCAGAACTTATCTCATGCCTCCTAGTCGCTGAATAAAATTCCATAGTATTGATGAAAAATCATAACTCCAGACCAACTGGATCTTTGGCAGTTCTGGAAGAAAATACCAGTCTTAGCTCAAACAGAGGAAAAGGTAGGGGAAATGGCAGACATAAATCCTCCAGTAGAGATGGAAGATATAACTCCTCCAGGCGAGGTGGTTTTAAAGGTCATCTACCAAAATTCAAAAATCACTAGAAGTGGTCTCTCCCTCAGCATAAGAACAACCAAAATCCACCAGCAAATCCTTCCCACCGTCCCGATGACGCATGCTACAGATGTGGAAGAAGTGGGCATTGGTCACGCACTTGCTGTGCACCAAAGGAAGTAGTGGAACAATACAAAGCATACGAGACCTCTATTCATTCAGCGGAGGCAAATGATCTAGAAGGTTGGAATTGGGATATAATAACATCAGAGAGGCCTCCAATTGACATTACAAACTTGGAGACTCATGACTTCTTTGAGGATGAAGATAACCAACATCTGTAAAATGAGGCATTTAATAATCTTTTGGGGGCACTCCCTAGCATGGTCTAGAAGACCCATGATTCTTTGAACATCAAAAACTTAAATTTCTTTTAGTTCATTTGAGATGCATGTTTCTTAGATTTTTTTGTTTTGATAGAAAACTTCATTAATGTCCTAATTTATGGTGAATTTTTTTAATTATTTTAATCATGTGATTGCATAGTTATGATGTTTTTATTATTTTTGTTTAAGGTATGGATCATGGAACTGAGGACAATCTTTGTTTGCCAGATAGTGCCACAACACACCATTCTGAAAAATCAGAATTTTTTTTCAGAATTGATGTTCATTCCACGAAAGATATCCACCATAGTTGGACCTGTGCAGATAATTGAAGGCTCCGGAAGAGCCCATATGATGTTATCTAATGGTACCCATCTATTCATTAGAGATGCTTTGTTCTCAAAAAGTTCCCGAAGAAACTTGATTAGTTTCAAAGACATCAGAATGAATGGGTACCACATTGAGACTGTAAGTGAAGGTAACAAAGAATACTTATGCATCGTTACTAGTATTGGAAGCCAGAAGCAAATACTAGAAAAAATAAGTGCACTCTCTTCAGGGTTATATTACACGACAATCTCCAATGTTGAATCACATTCTGTTATGAACAAAACAACAAAGTTGAGCTCGAAGCTTAGTGATCCTAAGACTTTATAGCTTTGGCATGATAGGTTAGGTCACCCTGGGGCTACTATGTTGAGAAAAATCATAGATAACTCTTTTGGGCTTTCCTTAGAGAACCATCAATTGACCATACCTAGTGGGTACTTATGTATCCCATGTTCACAAGGAAAATTGATCACCCTATCATCTCTTACTAAAGTTGCATACGAATCCCCATCCTTTCTACAAATGATACAAGGCGATATTTGTGGACCCATCAATCCCTCTAGTGGACCTTTTAAGTATTTTATGGTTTTGATCGATGCCTCCATCCGTTGGTCGGATATTTGCCTACTTTCAACTAGGAACGAAGCATTTGCCCGCCTATTAACTCAAATAATGAAACCGCGGGCTCACTTCCTTGATTATTCCATTTAAGTCTATAAGACTTGATAATGCAGGCAAATTTATATCACATATTTTTGATGATTTTTGTTCGTCTTTAGGAATTATAGTTGAACATCCTGTCCCCCATGTCCACACCCAGAATGGCTTAGCTGAATCCATGATCAAGCGCATCCAACTTATTTCTAGGACTCTACTGATGCAGTGCAAATGACCAGTTAGTGCTTGGGGACATGCTGTGTTGCATACGGCAATGTTAATTCGACTTCGGCCCACAACCTATCATCAATATTCTCCTGCACAACTTACATCAGGACCTCAACCCAATATTTTTCACTTGCGCAAGTTTGGTTATGTAGTTCAAGTCCTAATACCACCTCCTTAGCGTACTAAGATGGGACCACAACGTAGATTGAGAATATATATAGGTTATGAATCTCCTTCAATTATTCGATATCTAGAACCAAGGACAGGAGATGTCTTCACTGCTCGTTTTCCCGATTGTCAATTCGATGAGAAAATCTTCCCGCTGTTAGGTGGATATAAGATAGTTCCTGAAGAACGTATTGTTCATGTAGAACAACCCGTTTCTGAAGAACGACGAGAATTAACATGGAATACTTCCACTCTGTCTCATCTGGATCCACGAACTTCGCAATGTGAGAATGAAGTATGGAGAATTGTGCACTTGCAAGAAATTGCAAACAAATTACTTAATGCATTTAACAATGCAGCAAAAGTGACGAAGTCATATGCGCTAGCTATGAACGCACCTGCCATGATTAATGTCCCTGTAGGACAGAGTCAAAATACGGTAGCAAAAGAATCTGCGATACACCAGAAACGTGACAGACCTATAGGTTCAAAGGACTTAGCTTCGTGGAAAAGGAGAATGAGCAATCATCATTATATCCTCTCGAAGAGGCATGTAACGCTCCTCAAGATGTTCCTCCTGAAGAGGCACATAATGCTCCTAAAGAGTAACAAGTCCGTTGTCTTTAGAATAATGGAAGTCCCTGGTGAGACTTTGGAAGCCCTTGAAGAGGCACCGGTACCGGAAAATAAAGAGATCTCTATACTTTACAATTATTCAAGAGAGATATGGAAAAGAAATGAAATTATTATCGATGACGCATTTACATATGCGGTAGCTATAAACAAATATCAAAGGAAAATGATGATGATGATTGGGACACAGAACCACATTCTATAAATGAATGTCGGCAAAGAAAGGACTGGCCACAATAGGAAAGTTCCATCAAAACAGAGTTAAAGTCTCTCCACAAACGTGGTGTGTTCAGACATATAGTACAAACCCCAAAAGATGTTAACCCTGTAGGTTACAAGTGGGTGTTTATAAGAAAGAGGAATGAGCTGAATGAAATTACTAGATAAAAGGCACAATTAGTGGCACAAGGTTTCCTGCAAAAACCTGGGATTGATTATGAGGAAATGTACTCCCCTATTATGGATATAACGACATTCAAATATTTGATAAGTTTAGCAGTTTCTCAAAATCTAGAAATGAGACTTATGGATGTTGTAACTACTTACTTATATGGGGACTTAGACATAGAAATTCACATGAAAATCTAGGAAGGATTTCCTTTGTCTGAAGCAAAGCCGAGGAGTACGTACTCAATCCAATTAAGGCGATCGTTGTACGGCCTAAAGCAATCCGGAAGAATGTGGTACAATTGTCCTAGTGAATACTTGTCTAATAAAGGGTATCAAAACGATTCCATTTGCCCGTGTCTATTTATAAAAAAATTCTTGAAGGAATTTACAATAATAGCAATTTATGTGAATGATATAAATTTGATAGGGATTCTAAAAGAACTCGAAGAAACCGCTGATTATTTAAAAAAAAAATTTGAAATGAAAGACCTTGGAAAAACGAGATTCTGTCTCGGATTGTAAATCGAGAGAAATTCTAATGGGATGTTGGTCCATCAATCTAATTATACCGAGAAGGTTTTAAAACGATTTGGTATGGACAAGGCACATCCATTAAGCACCCCTATGGTTGTCCGGTCTCTTGATATAAAGAAAGATCCATACCGTCCCATTAAGGAAAATAAAAAGGTATTGGGTCCCGAAGTATCATACTTAAGTGCTATTGGAGCCTTGATGTACTTAGCATAATGCACTAGACCAGATATTGCATATTTTGTGAATCTACTTGCCAGGTATAGCTCCGCACCAACTCAAAGGCACTGGATTGGTATTAAATACATCCAACGATATCTGCGTAGAACAACTGATTTGAGAATATTTTATGCTTACAATCATAAAGATTCCAGTTTAGTAAGATATGCAGATTCAGGTTATCTCTTTGACCCTTACAAGGGTCGATCATAGACAGGTTATGTATTTCTAAATTGTAATGCCGTCATTTCTTAGCGTTCTACTAAACAGATTTTGGTAGCTACTTCCTCCAACCATGCTGAGATTTTGGCTCTTTATGAAGCCAGTAGCGAATGTGTCTGGCTAAAATCTTTGATTCAGCATGTTCGTAGTTCTTGTCAATTACCTTCTATTGCAGGTATCCCAAATATTATTGTTGACACCAAAAATGTCACTTTGCCTCTTCAACATCAAGAAAGCTGCATGAAGTCGCAACCTGCCATAAATAGGCAATGCAACTTCTCCAAAAAAATCAAATCTTGTCAGAATCAAACAAAAACTGCAAGATCCTTCAAGATAGCCAAGAGAAGAGTACACATGAAGTTTCTGCCCATTTCAGAATCATTTGGCCTAACTTCGCTTCTCCGACAGCTAAAATGGCGCTCCCGGCGGCGACATCATCGGAGACGTCAAAACTTCGATCAGAGCCTACAGATGACTCCAGCATGTCTCAAAAGGGCTCCATGCCAAATTTCAAGTCAAACCGACAACGTTTGACCCTCCATCAATGCTCGAGCAGCAAAATCAAGCCTCCCGGCGGCGGGAACCACCGGAGCCTTCGCTCATCAAACCAAGTGCATGAGTGGCTTCAACATGCTTCCAAAAGGCTGCACGTCAAATTTCAGGTCATTCCGAAAACGTTTGACCAGGTTTCGATGCTCCGAGAGAAAATCAAGCCTACCGGCGGCGGAGCAACCCGGGACCATGACATCCAAAACGGAGCCCATGGAACGTCTCAAAATGACTCCAATAGGCTCCCCGTCAAATTTCAGGTCAATCGGACATCGTTTGGCCACATATCAAAGCTCGGCATTTTCCCCGCAGCAAAATCAAGTGAAGCATCGACGGGACCCCAAACGGCTTCAAAACTCAAACAAAAGCCTATGGTTGGTCTTATTTATTGCTCAGGAGGCTTCACCTCAAATTTCAGGTCATTCCGACATCGTTTGACCAAGTTTCAGCTTCTGGCGGAAAATCAGCAGCTCTACGCGACAAAGTCTTCGGCTTTCCCGGAAAATTGGAAACTTTGCACTCTAAAAATGCAAGGATTCTCATCAAGTTTTCTACAGGGAAATCAAGCCAATAAATGAGAAGAAATGTCAAGAAAAATACAGAAGAAAACGGCGACGAAAAAGACCTCAAAACGACCGCAAAACGGGCTCCGAAGGGGAAAAATCCCCCAGGGTCGCAGGCCCCTGCGACCATGGCCCATGGTCGCCGGTCCATGGTCGCCGGCGACCATGGGCCCATGGTCGCCGGCAACCATGGAGGTCCGGGTCACCGGATTTTCCGCCGGTGACCCGTTTTTCCGTCTTTTTTCGCGTTTCGCGCACTTTGGCCCCTGTGGTTTCCTGAAAATGTGATTTTTAGTGCTTGAAATTGACTCATATCCTCCGACATCTGTCAAAATCACGGGTCAACCTCCAAAAGCATAAAATCATCATTGATCGCTCCAAGATCGCCAACCGGTCGACCAAGAAAGTGCACTTTCTGTCCGACCGATCGTGAAATCGACAAGACAGATGTCACCGGCCCGCTCTTAGCTATCAATGTCTGAAGTTACATGTTCATCCAATGTCGATCAGCATGTAGATCCATCGATGATCGTCGCCAGAAGAATTCCAGAAGACACGGCATGGCCCGCGACTCTTCGACTGCTCGGCGACCAATTAATGTGGTTAATTGACTAGCTTTATTGCAGTCATTAATTCATTTCTTTGGACGGCCCAATCAGAAGCAAGCATTTGGGAGTTACAAGTCAATTGATTCATGGCATTTAACCCATGAAACTCCTCCCATTATGGTAATTAAGGTGATTAAAAGCCCTTAATCTCCATCGGCCAATCAGATTCAAGGAAAAAGGAGTTACAAAATCAAGAAATAAATCTTGTAACTCCTCCCATTAAAGCCATTAAAGCCCATAAACTCTCCTAAATGGCTACCAAAAGCCTATAAATAGGAGAGCATTCCATTGAAATCCGGATCGATCAATCGGAGATCACTTCCAAAGCGCCACAGATCCAGAAATCTGAGAGAAGGAAAAAGAGAGAAAAACTCTGCTGAAGTTCTGCACCAACCACCACTACAAGGTGACAAAAGTCCCTTGGGGGGCACCCCCCCCAAGGTCCTTGCCTTCTCCCGCTACCTCCAATGGCTTAGACGTGGCTTTTCAGCCCGTCTACTTAGCTTTTTATTGGACATAGGACCTTCTCTTGGTCTTTGTCCTCTAAAAACCTGAGGTTATAGGCAAGCCAAGCGAATCAAGAGCATCTTCTGTTCTCATCTGCATGGATGATGGCGAAGCCCATACATGGCTTGCGACCGTCAATCTGAACGAGTCCCCCACAATCTCCTGAAAAGTTAGATCTTCCTTTTCTTGCTTTTCATTGTAGTTTGTATTTTTCTAAAAGAGACAAAAATCACAACTCTTGTCTTTCATTATTGATGAGAATTGTAAATCGGCTATAAACGCCAAAATCGGCTATAAATGCCAAACAAAATCGCCTTTCACGGCAAACCAAGAAAATGTCTCTTTTCTTAAATATTTGTGCAATGGAAAACTTGAAAGAAGTTGATTTCCTTTTTACTTGCGAAGGTTGATCTCCGGATTACCACTTGCAATTCCAAGTAAAATAGAAAATCTGGCACACCCACACAAAAGAAATGTTGATGCACGCTTCAGGGCCCGCCAGGGCGCGAAAGGGCCGGACCGGACGGACTCCCACGTTCCGCCGACCCCGGTAGCCGCCCCAACGGCGCCTCGGAGCGCGTTCCATCAAGCTGGCACACCCGGTGGGACTCGTTCATTTGAGAACACGGTGCTTGGAAATGAAATATTTGCATATCATACTTTTTGCTCTATGCTTATACTTCTTCTCCAGATTCCTTGGCTACCTTCTAGCTGGTGGCCTATGTTGGATTTTGCATCCTAAAAAAAAAAATGAGATGGGATTTTTTGGAAATTTCTATTCCTTTGAGTTTGTTTCCATTCTTTCTCTTTTCAAAAAAAAAAAAAATCAGTTTTCTTAGTTTGAATTCAAAATTGAGAAACTTTGATCCTATCCTATCGTTCTTTGGTGCTTGCAGAAATGTTGAGCCCGTTCGACTAAGGTTTTTGACCATCGTTTCTCTTCGATGAGTTCATTAGAGATTTCAAAAAAAAAATTAAAAAAAAAAATCAGTTTTCTTAGTTTGAATTCAAAATTGAGAAACTTTGATCCTATCCTATCGTTCTTTGGTGCTTGCAGAAATGTTGAGCCCGTTCGACTAAGGTTTTGGACCATCATTTCTCTTCGATGAGTTCATTAGAGATTTCAAAAAATAAATAAATAAATAAAAAATCAGTTTTCTTAGTTTGAATTCAAAATTGAGAAACTTTGATCCTATCCTATCGTTCTTTGGTGCTTGCAGAAATGTTGAGCCCGTTCGACTAAGGTTTTGGACCATCATTTCTCTTCGATGAGTTCATTAGAGATTTCAAAAAATAAATAAATAAATAAAAAATCAACTTTCTTAGTTTGGATTCAAAATTGAGAAACTTTGATCCTATCCTATCGTTCTTTGGTGCTTGCAGAAATGTTGAGCCCGTTCGACTAAGGTTTTGGGCCATCGTTTCTCTTCGATGAGTCTATTTGGGATTTTTTTTTTATAAAAAAAGACATAGACCACTAAGGTTAAACCAATTGCGTTCTTTGATCACGATTGATTCAAGAAAAGCCTTGTCCAGAGTGTGGAGACAGCTTGACTGTTCTAGGTAAGGGTCCTCCAAACGGGTTCATTAAGTAATCCTACCCTTACCTGGGGGCAATTCTATCAATTGAGGTTTCATAAGACCGGGTTAGGAGGCCTATGTGTACTCTCTCGTCTTTAAATCTTAAAAAATTAAAATCAAAATAAAAAAAAAATAAAAAAAAAGATTTTCAAAAAAAAAAAGTCTTAAAAAAAAAATAATAAAAAAATCAAAATAAAAAAAAAATATAAAAAAATAAAAAAAAAAGATTTTTTTTAAAAAAAAAAAAATGAAAATCTTAAAATAAAAAAAAAAAAAAAAAAACTCTCGTCATTTTAGTTCAGATCCGAGAAATTGTGGTTCTTTCCCTTCTAGGTACTGGTGCTCGCGGAAATCGTTGAGCCCGTATTCGGATCGGAATACCATCTGCTCTCTTTGATGAATCCAATCTTGACATTTAAAAAAAAAGAGAATCCCATCTCATGGATGCGATCTCCAACATTTGTGCATAGCGGTACTAGTACGCCCTTTCAGGGTCTACTGTATCTGTGACCGGCACATTTGTAACTCCTACCTTTTATTCTTCTTATCTCGAGCAAGCTCCGCTTCTCGATAAGTCGAATTTAGGTATACAATTGCTTCTAGCAGTCACTGGAACGCTCATTCTGGGCTCACCATACTTGCTGTCAGAACAATTGTACCCTCTATGGCTTTTTGCCTTCTTCATATTGCTTGGGACATGTCCCTTGAGCGATTTGAAAAGACAAAATCATAGAATTCCCCATTTATGATCATTATATTCTTGTGATTACTAATGGATGTGGTCTTGTTTCAGAACTTTTTTCGAAACTAACAATGGCAGCCTTAACCATTATCTTCGATGAGAACAAGCACCAACTCATGCTTCAACAGAAGCAAAGCACGCGCACTCATAAGCGCCCTGTCAGCTGCCGAAGCGTCAACTCCCTCGGCAACTCTCTGAACTCCGGGTCGACCTCGACTCCCCGGACCATCGTCTTCGGGACACTGGGACCATTCCCACTTCCCGAAGAACAAGCTGCGCCTGCTAAAAAGCAGAAGATCGCCTCTCAACGTGTCACTCCCGTGACACCAAAGGCGAGCGCCCAAAAGCCCGAAGCCCGCGGCACCCCCGCGAAGCCTCAACCAACAACCAACCAGGTCTACCTTAAGACTTGGTCTCCAAGACCTTCCCCAAAACAAAGAAGGTCTCAAACCTCCACCAAGCCAGCATACCTGGCCCCACTCAAGGAGAACCAGTTCTACCCTCTTGCCTATATGAAAGAGGAGAGACCCATCTCCAACTTGACTCCCAAGTCGACCCAGCATGAACCGGCTTGCTCCCACAAGCCTAGAATCAGATCACGCATCACCAGGCCTCTACAAGCACCTGCTAAGGCCTACACTCCTTCGGTTCGACCCTTTATCTCTACAGGGGCCGAACTTGAAAAATTCAAAGCTTCGCTGCAACAGGCAAAGGACCGGGTCCGGATCCTGTCCTTGCCTAGCTACAAAGAAGACAGGCTCGGCTGCTGCGCCCGAGGGAGCACATCCTTCATCGTCAGAGCCCAGCCAGAGCTGACTGAAGCTCAAATCGCTCGTCGAGCACGCCGCCGTGCTTCATATCGACAAAAGAGACTAGAGAAGCAACGGACCCAGCCTCCTACACTTCAAGTCTCCCACAAATGGGTCGAAAAAGAAAGACCCGACCAAGTTGCTGCCGTCCATATGGTTGGAAAAACCAGAAGACGCCAAAGGTCAGCATCAAAAATCCATGTCCGACGTCCGGTGACCCGTAGCGTTACCAGGACACAAGGACATCCCGAAGAATCTCCTGCCCCTTCAAGCCAAGGACGGGAGAGTAACCCTTCATCGAGCTCTTCATCAAAAAGAATGAGCCCCAGCTCGGTCACCAGGACGATTTCTTCGTTCGAATCCCGAGGGATGAACGTCTTGGCGACAAGTTCTGAGCCGCCACCTCAGAATCTACCTCGAGATGATGCGCTCACACGCATCCAGCAGTTGGAACAAGGCCAGCAGAGGATTGAAACTCTGATGGAAAACATTCTCCTTGCCGTCCAAAATCAGGCGAACAATGAGCCTCTTCCGAATCATGACAATAACGAGGAGAATTGTGAAGAAAATGAGTCACGCGCCCTTACCAAAAAGGACGTAGACAGTATCCTCGCCAAAGCTAAAGAAGAGGATATACTCAAAGAGCATGGGATCAAGCCACCATATCCTTTATGGATGGACTCGGTCCCGTTCCCTACAAAATTCAAACATCCTACTCTCCAAACATATACGGGGAAAGGATCGGCCAGACAGCACGTCATCCACTTCAAGATCTTGACGGGAGCTATCGCGGATCAAGATGCACTCAAGATTCGCCTCTTTGCAAGTACCCTAAAAGGTACGGCCTTCGATTGGTACTCCACTCTGCCGGAGAACTCCATTCAGAACTGGGCTATGCTGGAGACACGCTTCCTGACCCACTTCCAAGGTGAGGATCATCCTGTTACTATGGCTCAGCTCTGCAGCCTAAAACAGGGAGAGAATGAGTCAACTTATGACTTCATTCACAAGTGGAAAGCAATGGCGTACAAATGCTCAAATGTACTGCCACAAGCGTCGCTAGTCGACATCTGCCGAAACAACATGAGAGCTAAAATCCGCTCCATGATCATCGGCAACAAATCAAAAAACCTGGGAGAACTCCTGGAAGCTTCTATGGAAGCTGAAATGGTGATCAAAGACCTCAACAGTCAGAAGTCATCAAGAAAAGAGCCAACCGCCATTGCAACCTCTAAACCAAAGAAGAAAGAGGTCCTTAATGTGCAAACCAAGTCAGCTCCTCAGCAACCAAAGAAACCTGAAAATAGAGCTGCAGGTAAGAGACCTGAACTCTCTGATGCCTTCAAAGAGCGAGTAGAAAAGAAATATCCGTTCGATGAAGACGTCGAAGAAATCTTTGAGGCTCTCCTAGCAAATGGCAAACTCATTTTGCCAGAGCCCAAAAGACCTGGAGACGTTGGCAAAACCAATGATCCTCGGTACTGTCCATACCACCAGATGGTCTCGCATCCTCTCAATCAATGCTTTGTTGTGAGAGAGAAGATAAACGAGATGTGGAAAAACGGAGTCATCACCTTTGACAAAAACTATGGGACTGCCTCCGTCAACATGGTGTCATGTGGACAAACACCAAAATCACCGAAGAAGAAGATCACTACTTCCTTCAAGGTGATAAAAAGAATTCAAACGTCCGAAGTGTTGGTTCCTTACCCGACACCAGACGGACAACCCATATGGGTACATCCCGATCTCTTGGAAGATGAAAATTGGGAGATCGTAAAAACAAAGCCGATAGCTCAACAGCGAAGGCAGGCTAGGAAACATCTCCTCAGGCTCAAACGGCAAGAGAAGACCCAGCCAAAACAAGAAGTCCATGAAAAGGCAGAGGCCTCTCTACCACTTCACTCGGGGCAACAGAAACGTCCCTTCCAGAGACTTCAAGGGCGGTAAGAAACTTCACTCTCAGTGATTTCATGCCACCTCAATTCAAAAAAGAAGCCATGCAGGGGGCATCATACTCTTGCAACTCGGTAGTTGGATTCTCCATTGATGGATACGAGTCCAGCGACACCGACGATGGATTCGAGCCCAACTACACCGATGAGTGGGAGGAATCTCTTGAAACAGGAGAATATCTCTCCGATGAAGAATGGGTTCCTGAAACTCACCTTATGCCAGTAATCTGGTATAACCCCTTGTAACCACAAGGATCCTGGTCTGATGATGAAGAAGACCAAGAGGCTGCACAAGAAGATGCTGTTAACCCAGCACCTGTCATTGCTCCAGTGGAAATCAACTATGTTGAGCCACACGGAGAAGACGAAGAAGAGGATCTGGCTCCCATGCCTGATCTTGAAGAATATGCAAGGATCTTGCAGCGTCTCGCTCTAGAACAAGAGCAAGATCGTGTTAACGAGCCTCCTCGCAACCCAGAGCCTGAAGTCCCTGAAGATAATCAGGTACATCCACCCTTAACTCCTGAAAATGGAGAACATTGCTGGATTGACGATCCTCTTACATCCGAGGATGAGTCTGACTCCGAGCAGGTAACATCTCCTATCAGAGCTTCCTGTAATGTAATATATCAGGACTATAGCTCTTCTGAAGCGTCGTCTGATGAGATTACCTATACTCCGACGACGCCTAGCAATGTATCCTCTGGAGCTACCTCGTCTCACGTGACTTTCACAGAGATGACACCCTCTCAGGTTTCTTCTCCTGAGACTGTGACTTCAGGATACACATTCTTCCCGACTCATCATCATGAAGAAAACCCAACTTGGGGTGATGGATGGGTCAACGAAGAAGAAAAGCTGCTGGATGCTGTTCAGGACTTGCTCCCGGAAAATGCTCCGTGCAACACAATCACTGAGGATGGCAACTCTGCTGCAGATACATCCCCAGTAGATGAAAAACGACAGCCTCTTGATCCTGAAGACAATCTTCCAAACGAAGATCCTTCTCAAGAAGCTCTCGAAGTTGGTAGAGGCACCCGCTCGGGCCGGGACTACCACAAAAATTACAACCAATCTTCCTTTACTTATGTAAATCCTTCGGGAAAAGATGTTGTAAGCGCCCCCAGTGGCAACAATGATGAACATGCAGGCCCTAAGGAGGCTTTCAAGTATGATTTGATCGAGCACTTCAAGCACATACCTGCACGACTTCACATCCTAGACTTATTGCGAATGTCTCCACGCACTCGTGATAATCTCATCTCAGAATTACAAAAACTGAATGAGGATGTCGACAAACATGCCCCGCAAGTCCTCCAAATTGAAATGGACTACCGGGTCAAAAACTCAGAAACCTCCTCAAAGGGAGAAAAGAAAACTGAGGGATCATGCATTGAATGCCTCTCGGTGCAAAAAGCAGCCAGTGCAACCATCGCCTTCACAAAGGACGACCTCCTACTCGGCGAAGCAAGGCACAACCAACCCCTGTACTTCACAGGGTACATCAAGGAAATGCCTATACACAGAGTTCAGGTCGACCCAGGTTCTGCACTCAACCTCATCTCCACTTCGGCTCTCGAAGAGTTGGGCATCCCACCCAGCAAGCTAAGCCACACATCTGTATCTATCTTTGGATACGATGGGAGTACTCAAAGGCCTATCGGCAAAATCAGGTTCAAATTGCAGATCGGTGATCTTATCTCTGAAGTCACTGTGTATGCAATAAAAACCCCTTCATGCTACAACATCCTTCTCGGACGCCCCTGGATACACGAGAACGATGTTGTCCCTTCAACTCTACTTCAATGCATCAAGTTTGTCGGCGACGACGGCATGGTACATCGAGTCTTTGCGGACAGAAAACCCTTCAAAGGTAAAGAAGTCCACTTCGCAGACTCCCAAATGTATGAAGGCGAAAAAGAAGAAAAAAAGGAAATAGCACCCCCTGCTGAAAATCTCCAGAAAGATAAAGGCAAGGCTCCTCAAAAATCACCGGAAGAAAACAACCCCTCCGGCAAATTAGAAGAGAGTAGTCAATCTCCCTTCGTCATCTCCCTCAAATCTTCAAAACCTTTGGTCATCACGACTAAAGTGAAGAAGGCGAAACAAAAGTCTGGGGGCAAATTTGTTGTTTCTCTCGTGTCTATCATGCAAGACACAGACTCGGACTCAGAGCCAAAAGACGATGCATTGTCAAGCCAAGCTGACACTCAGCAAGTTCAGCCTGCTCGCACTCCGATGGAGACACCTGCTGACGTAGAAGATCCTACGTCTGCTACCTTTGTTGTTCCGACAACATCACCAAAGCAAAGACCGATCTTCTTCCATAGATCGGATGCTTCTTCATCGAACTCCATGCTGGAACCTTTCCAAAATGAAGGTATGCCTCAACTATCTCTATATAGTCCTGTGGCACAAGCAATTATGAAGAAAATGGGCTATGACGCTCAAAACCCAGTCGGTTTGGGAGAAAGACGCGGTATTCTCACGCCATTGGAGCCCGCCTTGACCAAAAGCCAGCTGGAAGATTGGAGACTCTACGGTCATGTAGAAAAGTCTTCATATGGGTTAGGGTATGATCCCGACACTCCTCTGAGACAGTTGACACAAAGGCTTAAAAGTCGTTTTACCGACCAAGCCTCAACATCTAAAGTCCACGAAGACATCGATCTCCCTGGAAATCTCTTTAAAGAGTTACCTGACAAAGATCCAGGAAGCTCATCCAACTTGTACGATTTCTCTGATGATAAAGAGGAATCGTCCGATAATGCAGACTTGTGCTATTCTGACCCAGAAGAACCCTCGTCTCCAAAAGAAATACCAGACTCAACAGGCGATTGGGACTATCTCATAGCAAGCCTTGAGGAGATCACCGATCAAGAAAATCCATGGAAAGAAACAGAGCCTTGGTCTGGTAATGCAGTTGAAACTCCAGAAGGTTTCGTTGAGTTGGAAGCCTCCGAAAATATTGTGGAGGAACCACTTTCGAACCTTCCGACAGAAGATCCTGTTGAAAAGATAAACTTGGGAACACCTGATAACCCACGTCCTGTATTCATAAGAAAGAATATAAAGGATGATGAGTTACCCGAGTATATCGCTTTTCTTCGTGAGTTCGTTGATTGCTTTGCATGGTCCTATGCTGAAATGCCTGGTTTAGACCCCAAAGTAGCAGTCCACAAACTCAATCTTCAAGAAGAAGTCAAGCCTGTCAAACAAGGCCAAAGAAGATTCCGTCCAGATGTGATGGATAAAATTGAACAAGAAGTTCAAAAACTCAAAAGCGTTGGCTTCATCCGTGAGGAACAACATCCAGAGTGGTTGGCCAATATTGTCCCCGTGACAAAGAAAACTGGGCAGATCAGAGTCTGTATTGATTATAGAGACTTGAATGGCGCTTGCCCTAAAGATGAATTCCCGCTCCCCATACCGGAGGTAATGATTGACAATACCTGCGGATTCGAGCGAATGACATTCATGGATGGCTTCTCTGGTTACAATCAGATAAAGATGCATCCCGAGGATGAAAAACACACTTCATTTCGGACTCCATTTGGCGTGTATTGCTACACTGTCATGCCATTTGGTCTGAAAAATGCTGGTGCCACATATCAGAGGGCTATGATGAAAATATTCCAAGATATGCAGCACAAGACGGTCGAATGTTACGTTGATGACCTCGCCGTCAAAAGCAGAAGAAAAGAAGACCATCTCAAAGATCTTCGGGAAGTCTTCCTCCGACTCCGCAAACACAAACTGCGGATGAATCCTCTAAAATGCTTCTTCGGCGTCTCGTCGGGTAAGTTTCTCGGATTCCTTGTTCGGAAAGCTGGAATAGAATTTGACCCCATAAAAGTCAAGGCTATTCTAGAAATGCCCTCTCCAAGAACCCTAAGGGAACTAAAAGGGCTTCAAGGGAGATTGGCCTACATCAGACGGTTCATCTCCAATCTTTCGGGGAAATGCCGTCCATTCTCTCGATTGATGAAAAAGGGTGTAGACTTTGTCTGGGATGCCGACTGTGAAGCCGCATTTCAAGATATCAAGTCATACCTGACCAAACCTCCAGTGTTAGCTGCCCCTGCCACTGGAAAACCATTCATCTTGTACACAAGAGCTCTTGATCATTCTGTAGGCGCTCTGCTTGCACAAGAGAATGGTGAGGGAAAAGAAGCTGCTCTATACTACCTCAGCCGCATGCTAGTAGGTGCAGAGCATCGCTACTCCCCAGTCGAAAAGGAATGCCTTGCAGTGATATTCGCCGTACAAAAGCTACGTCACTACTTGCTTTCCAACACAGTCTACCTGGTCTCAAGGATCAATCTCTTGAAGGTTCTTGTCACAAAGGCAGGTTCTCTCAATGCTCGACTGGCAAAATGGTCCATCCTCTTGTCACAATTTGATATTAGGTATGTGCCACAAAAAGCAATCAAAGGCCAAGCTCTAGCAGATTTCCTCGCAGAGCATCCATTGCCTAAAGATTCACCACTCAGAGATGATCTCCCAGACGAACCCGTCTACAACGTGGAGACTTTCTCGCCAAATGCCTCCTGGGACATGTACTTTGACGGTGCAACCAGGACAAATGAAAACAGAAAGTTGATCTCGGGAGTTGGCATCCTCTTTGTTAGCCCCGACAAATGCATGATTCCACATGCTTTCTCGCTACTGGAACCATGCACAAACAATGCAGCTGAATACCAAGCTCTGATCCTAGGATTGGAACTCGCCATCGAATCTGGTATCACCATGCTGGAAGTCTTTGGAGACTCTCAACTGATCGTCAACCAGATAAATCAGAATTATGAAGTCAGGAAGCCCGATCTGCTGCCTTATTACAACAAGGCACAATCGCTTCTGCAAAAGTTTGACATCTGCAACATCACCCATATTCGTAGAGGTGAAAACATCCGTGCAGATGCCCTGGCCGGACTTGCCGCATCAATGGCGATCCAGGAAGGGGAAAACATGCAAATTACAGTGTGCGAGAGAAGGATCCTCCCTCCTCTTAACACACACCAAGCAGTTGCTGAATGCCACCGAGTGGTTGGAAGTCGGATCTCTATCCTTCAAACTTCAATCGGCGACTGGAGGGATCCGTTCATTGATTACACTATGTTCGGAATCCTACCTGAAGATCCAAAAGAACGGGTAAGCATACAAAGGCGAGCCCCAAACTTTCATTTGGATATCCCTTCAAAAATCCTTTATAGGAAATCCTTCAATGGAGTACTCCTACGCTGCTTGTCACAACAAGAGGCCGAAGAAACACTTAAAGAAGTTCATGCTGGTCTTTGTGGAGCCCATCAGGCAGGTCCTAAGCTCTATGATCAGATAAAAAGGTTGGGTTACTACTGGCCTACCATGGTACCCGACGCAATGCAATTTGCTAAGCGCTGCCAACAATGCCAAGTTCACGGAGATTACATTCACATGCCTCCGGAATGGCTGCATCCTACAGCAATCTCGTGGCCCTTTGAAGCATGGGGCATGGACATCATAGGTCCTATCTCTCCCCCTTCAAGCAAAGGTCATCGCTTCATCTTCGCCGCTACGGATTATTTCTCCAAGTGGTCAGAAGCATTTGCGTTCAACGAAATGAAGACCTCATCAGTTCTTCAATTCCTACGCACCAACATCATTTGTCGTTTCGGCATACCCAAGAGATTCGTCCATGATAACGGACCACAATTCCGGGATCATCGATTCTACAGGTTTTGCGACAAATACAAAATCCAAAGCTGTCCTTCGACTCCATACAATCCGGCAGCAAACGGATTAGCAGAAGCCTTCAACAAGACACTCTGCAAAATCCTCAAGAAAATGGTCTCTAGTCACAAAAGAGACTGGAGCGACAAACTGTCTGAAGCTTTGTGGGCCTATCGAACCACCGTTCGAGGACCAACCCATAGCACACCATTCTCCTTGGTCTATAGATGCGAAGCTGTCGTGCCTCTAGAGGTACAAATTCCTTCTCTGAGGGTATCTCTACAAAATGACATGACTCAAGAAAGCAATGCGAAATTACGACTTCATGAGCTGGACAATCTCGATGAGAGGCGGCTCGAAGCTCGACAAAGCATTGAACTTTACCAAGCACGCATGGCAGGATCTTTTGACAAAAAGGTCAGGCAACGCGCCTACAAAAAGGGTGACTTGGTTCTTGCGGTAAAAAGACCAATGGTCTTCGCACACAAATCCAAAGGCAAATTTGAACCAAAATGGGAGGGACCCTACGTCATCGACAAGGTCTTCTCCAACGGCGCATATGCCCTCCTAAACATGGAAGGCGACAGATGTATGCTGCCTATCAACGGCAAGTTCTTGAAGCGGTACTACCCTTGAAGACTTACCCAACTGGGTAAGAGCAATGCCTGTATGGCCAAAACCTGTTCTCAGGTACTCGCTCGTCAAACCCACTCTCTTTAGAATTTTCATAACAAATGTCAAAATTTCTAGAGATTCAAAAACAATGCTTACTTTCATCGTTTCATTGTTCAAAAAAAAAAAAAATCCAAGTTTAGGAGCCTCTCCCTGACTTGACCAAAACTTTCGATCCTTGAACCAAAATTCATGGTTTGAAACAAAAATCCGGATTCAGGGATTTCCACCCTAGTCCACCTTACCTTTTACCGCCAAATGGTTCTAGGTCAAAATTTACGACCCTCGTGTCTTTAAACAAAAAAAAAAAAAAATGGTTTTTCAAAAACCGCGGGGAAGTGACACTTAGTCGATACTCGCAAAACTCAAAAAATCGGAAGGATGCGAACCCCATTCGATACTTCCAAAACCTCTAAAATCGTGGAGACGCAACATTTCAGTTGATATCCACAACCCAAATTTCAAAGGTTCGAGAAAACCTCAAATTTCAAAAATCACGGGGAAACGACATCAAGTCAGTACCCGCAAAATCAAAAGTTTTGGGAAAAGCAGGGAAGCGACGCTTAGTCGATATTTGCACCCCAATTCGCGAGGAAGCGACATTCCATCGATACTTGCAAAACCTAACCCGCGAGGAAGTGACATTCCATCAATACTCGCAAAACCGAATGAGCAAGGAAGCGACATTCCATCGATACTTGCAAGACCATTCAGCGGGGAGGCGACATTTAGTCGATACCTACATTTTGAAAGCCAAAAAATCTGGCTATAAACGCCAAAACCTGGCTCTTTTGCCAAAAACCGGCTATCAATGCCACCAAATCGGCTATAAATGCCACACAAAAAAAACCTGACTCTCATGTCAAAACCGGCTATAAATGCCACAAACCGGCTATCAATGCCACGAAAAATTGGCTTTCACGCCGACAAACCAAAACTTGGCTTTAAAAAAAAAAAAAAACCCCCGGCTATCAATGCCACCAAACCGGCTATAAATGCCGCAAATTGGCTATCAATGCCACCAAACTGGCTATAGATGCCAACAAAACAAACACCGGCTTCCATGCCAACCCAAATTTTGGCTTTTACGCAATAAAATTTCAGCTTCCATGCCATCTCAAAATTGGCTCCCATGCCACGAACAAAATTTTTGGCTCTTATGCCATCTCAAAAATCGGCTATAAATGCCACACAAAAAAAAAACCTGACTCTCATGTCAAAACTGGCTGTAAATGCCACAAAATTTCGGCTTCCATGCCAACCCAAATTTTGGCTTTTACGCCATAAAATTTCGGCTTCCATGCCATCTCAAAATCGGCTTTCACGCCACAACCAAAATCAGGCTCCCATGCCAAAACAATTATTTGACAAAAGATTTTCATAAAATGACAAAGCTTTTGATCAAATCCCATTTAGCAATCGCTTTCATCACAAAAAGATTTGAGTGAGCGTAGGCAAAAAAAAAAAAAAAAAAAAGAGTACCAAAAAATACATGTGGTACCAAAAAAAAAGGAAAGTGTTCACAAGCACTAAAAAAAAAAAAAAAAAAAGTACCAAAAAAAATACATGTGGTACCAAAAAAAAAGTGTTCATAAGCACTACAAAAAAAAAGTACAAAAAAAAAATACATGTGGTACCAAAAAAAAAAGTGTTCACAAGCACTGCAAAAAAAAAAAAAAAAAAAGAAGTACCAAAAAAAAATACATGTGGTACCAAAAAAAAAGAAGAATGGTTTCTGCTATAAAAAATCAGGAGCTCAGCCAAAAATGCTCTCCAGCCAAAGCTTCAGCTCCTCAAGCAAACTTTTGGCCTCAGCCGTCAGAGTTTCCAAGGCACGCTTCTTCAGGAACTTGCCATGAGATGCTGGCGAATGCCGTAACCCTTCTTTTACACCGGGAAGCTCTTCCCCAGCAGTTTACCATCGTTCGTTTTCTAGAGTCCTCCTCTCGAGAACTTGACCGGCATCTGCAACCCTGCAAATCAGAGTACTCTCCCTGTCACGAGCCTCTGTTATAGCAGCCCACTTAGCATCGACTTGTGCCTTCAAATGCTCAAGACGTTTCCTGGCCTCCTCAACTTCCCTATCAAGGACGTTAAGGTCATGCCTCAATCCGATGATGGCTAGCTCTTCCTTGTTCTTCTCCCGAACTAGCTGCTTCTTGCTTTGTGTAGCCTCATTCAGGTCAGACTTAGCCTTATCAGCAGGGTCCAAGAACATCTCCTTGAAGAATTGGTCGTCAGGGAAATTCATGGTCTCAAACCACTTGTCACCCAGTGCAATGATCCTATCAACGATCGCCCTGGCACCTGTGACATCCAGACCAACCTCTTCGGTGTCAGTCAGAATCTCCTGTACATGTGGGATCATGCCAAATCCTGCCTCCAAGTGTCCAGAAAGGAGAGTCTTGACCCAAGAACTCAAAACCCGAGCCAGCACCTTCTTCGCAAATTGAAGAGACGAACTGGATGAAGATTCACCCTTCTCCGCTGATCGGCTGCTCATGTCATGTCCCATTGGAAGAGTAACAAAAGAACTCTTTTCACTTGGAGCCGCTGGAGAGGGAATCTCAACACGAGGCATCTCCTCAATCATGTCTGAACTGGTCTCTACCTCCGGATCGACCTCTGGCATCCCTTGCTCTGGTTCTGAAGAAAGCGATGGACTCTCTTCTGTCACTTCAAAACCTGCAAATGAAACACAAAAAGGTATGAATATGATCCTGTTCAAAAAAAAAATCATCAGGGTAATCACTACAAAGTACCTTCTTCGACGACTGGCGGAACACTCTCTTCCTCCATGAACTCATCAGAAGCATCATCAACATTTGCGTCCATTGATGGTTCAAAGTCATCAGAATCCTGTGGCAAGTCAGCTGACAAGAAAAAAATGTTAGCAAATCAAGTCGCAGGCAAAAAAAAAAAAGAGAAAGCGAAAGAAGTTATACCAATTGGAGATTCTGGAATCATTCCAGAGTCCCTCGGTTCTTCTTCAGATGCCATAACCGGCTCCATCACCGCCTCATCGGTCGGAACCTCAGGCATCGCCAAATCTTCATCCTCTGCTAAAAAAAAAAAAAAAAAAAAAAAAAAAAAAAAAAAAAACAGCAGCAGGGTGAGAAAACAAATCAGAACATGGAAAGCCCCATGAAAGAAGCAGAAAAAGGAAAAGGAAGAATCATACCTTCACCGATGGTCTCTTCTTCCCGAATCCTCTTCTCCGGAGGTTCGTCAGCTTCCCCTGGCACCTCCTCATTGACAGTGAGAGGGACTTCCACATTAGGAGAGTCTTCGTCCCGCCCCGTGTGACGCTGACTCCTCCTCCTCTTCCTACCTCTACGGGTTCGCTTCCTAGAAGAACCCGCCCCACTATCAGAGTCAGGTTTCTCACTTGACTCCTCACTGGATGGTCTGCTCTTGCCAGTAGACTCCACGGAAGCTCGTCTCTGTGCCGCTTGCATCCAAGCGTCGAGTTCAGCTTCCTCCTGTTCTAGCTGCTCCAAAGCCTCATCAGGTACTTCCCGAACAGCTTCAGAACCAATGACGCCCTGGTCACCGAGAAAGCCTATCTTGTGCTTCTCTCCAGAAAGGAAGGCCCAAACTTCCTCTCGCCGGACGCCATCCGACTTTCCAGTACCTTTCCCCGAAGACAGCTTTACATCAAGCTCCTTCTTGGAAAGCCCCCGGTATGCCAAAAAGCTCTTCGCGAACCACTTCGTGAAGCCGGCAGTTCGGAAAGTCGACAGCTCAGGATAAGAAATCGTGGCAGTAGTGTCTTCAGCACTATAGAAAGCCCATGCATTTCTGCCATCATGTAAACCCCCAAAACGCTTCACCATACTCGAAGGCGCTCCAACAACGCCTTGAGAGAAGCCCAACTGAAGCGCAAAGCGAGAAGGTACATACGGCTGGATGTCGACGAAAAGATGTCTGCGGTACACCATCGTGCCGACCCGTATGCTGAAAAGCCACTCCTTCTCTGCATTTGTCAATGCATAATGTCTCCCCGACCCTGCTCTGGTAGAGTCTCGGGAGGCACCAAAATCAAAAGCCTTCTTCCGCAACTCCGGAGAAAGCTAAACTGAAGACTGCCCCATCTCGACGTCCCTGAATCGTCGGATCCTCATGCGGGCACCAAAGCAAGCCGCTCTCCAAACGCCATCTGACAAGCCGGAAATATACAATGCGGCCTGATGTGCGTCCCATCTCCACCAGCAAAAATAGCCTCACCTAGCCAAAAAGTGAGGTAAACAGCAAGATCTCTCCGCAGTGTAATGTCAGAACAAATGGCATCTGTGCTCGCGAAGAAACCCTTCAACTCTTCCTGCATGGCCGAAGTCTTCTTCCTGTCTTCCCGGGTCATGCTATCAGAAGATTCTCCACCGTCAAAGGAGTTGAAGAATGAAGAGCCATAACTCTTCCAACTACTGGATCTCACTTTCGAGCCCTCCTTCAAAAAATCATAGAAGGCGACGAGCTGAAAGTATAGGAGCCTGAACTCCTCTGACTGCTCCTCAAGGACGCTGTCAATCGGCATGAACTCCTCATAGAGTTTGCCAAGGATGGGCAATCCAGTAATAGCACTCAACTCCTTCAGAGAAAAACCAATCTCACCGTTCGTGACAACGAAGGTATTGGTCTGAGGGAGGAAAGACTCCAACATAGCCATGAAGGCATCATCGGAAAAAGTCACGGTCTCCCTAAAAGCGCGGACCGCGTCAAAAATCCCGGCTTCCTTCAAAACGGCGCCCCCAATCAGCAAGGTGTGGTCAGTCCATGACTTCCAATCGGAGTCAGCATTGAAACGGCCACGAAGTCGAAAAGGCTTCACCCAAGTACTGCCGTCACCGCTGAAAACGCCAAGGCCCACCGGTCTCAAATCGACCGACGGATAATCAGAGCCCTGGTAGCCGCTGGCTGGCATCAACATGTCCATACGGACAGGTGGCTTCTCTGCAAAACCGGAAGGTCCACCAACAAAAACCCCGGTCTTGATCACACTGGTCCTCTTCACCCAGCTCGGAGGATCTTCCCTCTTAGGGCACGTGGGAGAAAGGCTCAGGATCGAGATGGTCCGGTCAAAAGACGACCGGGTAGAAATAGTTCTCTCTTCACCATCAGCTGTGTAAGAGAACTGAAAACATCTCCTTTGGTATGTCAAGTCGTCAGGGACTGCATCTCCAAAGAAGAAGGTAGGCTTGGGCAAAACCCTCAGATCGTCCATAACCCAAGGACGGTTGCTTGCCATGACCTTATAGAACTCCTCATCCTTGAGAGCGATCAATCGCTGTCTCATCTCATCACGATTGAGGGAATCGCATTCTTCCAAGTTCTTCTCAATAAACTGGACCTTCTCCCAGGCCTGCTGAACGGCCACATTAGAAGATCTAGCGGATCGACGAGGTACGCTTGTAGCAGGCTCTTTACCCTTGTTCGCTCTGGAGGAACCACCTGCAAAGGTCGGAAAAGAAAAAGATCGTCATCAAAATGACAGGATTTCGCTAAAAAAGAAAAAAGGGTCACTTTGTCCCACTAAAAATCTGGCGAAATTTTGGCATGACCCCGGGGCAATTCCAAAGAAAAAGGAAATACCCCGACGGAAATAGAAAGTTTGAAGACGGGCTCAACATCGCTGCAAGCTCCGAGACTCCAAACTTTCGAAACCTCAAAATCTCCGCAAAATCAAGAAGGGCTCAACATCGCTGCGAGCTCCAAATTCCCAAATTTGCAAAGATTTTCAGGTATGCTATCATGCTCAATCTACAAATAGTACATGCATGAACATCTAGATTTGCATAAAAAACGCATTATCATGATGAGCAAAAAAAAAAAAAAAAAAAAAAAAAAAGAAGAAACTTTCTCGAAAAAAAAGGGGAGAAAGAAAAGGAAAAAGAAAAAAAAAAAGAGAGAAACTTTCTCAAAGAAAAAAAAAAGAGAAGAAAGAAAACAGCAAAAAAAAAAAAAAAAAAAAAGAGGCCACGTGGCCGTACGGACCAGATCCGTACGGATCTGTCCGTACGGCCCACAAAAAAAAAGAGAAAAAAAAAAAACGTGAAAAAAAAAAAGAAATCACATGGAAAAGAAAAGAAAAAAAAAAGAGAAGAAGAATAGAAAGAAAAGAAAAAGAAAAGAAAAAAAAAAGAAGGAAAAAAAAAAGAGAAACTTTCTTTTTTTTACCATCCTATTCTCTACATGGAGTTTTCTTGAAAGAAAAAGAGAGAAAACTTACTTGAAGCCATTGATGGAGAAGAAGAAGGAAAAAGCTTGAAGATCCTTGAAGAAGAAGAACTCTTGGTCTTGGAGCTCTCTTGAGATTGTTGCAAAAGAAAGCAATAAGAGCAAGAGATCCTACCTTCCTTTGCTTTTATAGGAGAGAGCAAATCAAAGAAGGAAACAAAAAAGAAAGGTAAGTGCTACTAATTAGTAACCTTACCAAAAGAGAGGGAATTAGAAAGATTCTTTCCCAAAAAGAAAGATGTATTTGAGAGATTTCCTCCCAAAATCAATCAAATGAGAGATTCTCTCCAACAAAAAAGGATATTGGAGATTTCTTCCCAAAAAGAAAGATACCTTGAGATATTCTCTCCCAAATTAAGGGAATATGAGAGATTCTCTCCCATAAAGATATTTTTAGATATTCTCTATCCAAATGAGATATCTTTAGACATTCTTTACAAAAATGGCCCCACATGAGATCTAAGCCATCCTAAAAAGCTTAAGGTCCCATGGGTTAGCCCATATGAGCCAGGTTTGACCACCTAGGCACTAAAAAAAAAAAAAAAAAAAAAATGGGCTTTTAGTCAGAAAAAAAATCCCTCTTACCAAGAGCATACAATAATGGTTCCACGCCTCTTTTGAGTTGATTGAACCATACAAAAAAATCCCAAGCCCCATGAGCTTCCAAAAATCAAACCATCCAGCCTCATATACCAAATTGAGCCAAAATCTTGAAATTGACATTCCACAAAAATCCAAACCACTCCAATGGACCCACACAGTCCCAAAGAGTGACCAAAAACCAAATCCTGGTCCCCTAACTTGCCACATACAGCTTGTTGGGTTACAAGACCAAAACCAAAAACCAAATCCTGATCCCCCAACTTGCCACATACAGCTTGTTGGGTCACAAAGTCAAAACCAAAACCCGACCCCCTAACCTGCCACATACAGCTTGTTAGGTCACAAGGTCAAAAACAAAAGCCCAAATCCACATCCCTGATGTCATCTTCAAAACTTTGCCTCGAGATGGTATTTGATTCCCCTCACTACCATAAAATTCCCCTGGAAGCTCAAAGGCTACTCTACCAAAGGAAAGATTGCTCAAAGACTCTTGGTCAAGACACAAGCTCTCCTTCAAAAATCTCTTCGAGGCACATCGACTACAAAAGTCAAGCAACTCGTCGCTGTACCTCGAGGGGGCATTTGTTGACACCAAAAATGTCACTTTGCCTCTTCAACATCAAGAAAGCTGCATGAAGTCGCAACCTGCCATAAATAGGCAATGCAACTTCTCCAAAAAAATTAAATCTTGTCAGAATCAAACAAAAACTGCAAGATCCTTCAAGATAGCCAAGAAAAGAGTACACATAAAGTTTCTGGCCATTTCAGAATCATTTGGCCTAACTTCGCTTCTCCGACAGCTAAAATGGCGCTCCCGGCGGCGACATCATCGGAGACGTCAAAACTTCGATCAGAGCCTACAGATGACTCCAGCATGTCTCAAAAGGGCTCCATGCCAAATTTCAAGTCAAACCGACAACGTTTGACCCTCCATCAATGCTCGAGCAGCAAAATCAAGCCTCCCGGCGGCGGGAACCACCGGAGCCTTCGCTCATCAAACCAAGTGCATGAGTGGCTTCAACATGCTTCCAAAAGGCTGCACGTCAAATTTCAGGTCATTCCGAAAACGTTTAACCAGGTTTCGATGCTCCGAGAGAAAATCAAGCCTACCGGCGGCGGAGCAACCCGGGACCATGACATCCAAAACGGAGCCCATGGAACGTCTCAAAATGACTCCAATAGGCTCCCCGTCAAATTTCAGGTCAATCGGACATCGTTTGGCCACATATCAAAGCTCGGCATTTTCCCCGCAGCAAAATCAAGTGAAGCATCGACGGGACCCCAAACGGCTTCAAAACTCAAACAAAAGCCTATGGTTGGTCTTATTTATTGCTCAGGAGGCTTCACCTCAAATTTCAGGTCATTCCGACATCGTTTGACCAAGTTTCAGCTTCTGGCGGAAAATCAGCAGCTCTACGCGACAAAGTCTTCGGCTTTCCCGGAAAATTGGAGACTTTGCACTCTAAAAATGTAAGGATTCTCATCAAGTTTTCTACAGGGAAATCAAACCAATAAATGAGAAGAAATGTCAAGAAAAATACAGAAGAAAACGGCGACGAAAAAGACCTCAAAACGACCGCAAAACGGGCTCCGAAGGGGAAAAATCCCCCAGGGTCGCAGACCGCTGCGACCATGGCCCATGGTCGCAGGCCCCTGCGACCATGGCCCATGGTCGCCGGTCCATGGTCGCCGGCGACCATGGCCCATGGTCGCCGGCGACCATGGAGGTCCGGGTCACCGGATTTTCCGCCGGTGACCCGTTTTTTCCGTCTTTTTTCGCGTTTCGCGCACTTTGGCCCCTGTGGTTTCCTGAAAATGTGATTTTTAGTGCTTGAAATTGACTCATATCCTCCGACATCCGTCAAAATCACGGGTCAACCTCCAAAAGCATAAAATCATCATTGATCGCTCCAAGATCGCCAACCGGTCGACCAAGAAAGTGCACTTTCTGTCCGACCGATCGTGAAATCGACAAGACAGATGTCACCGGCCCGCTCTTAGCTATCAATGTCTGAAGTTACATGTTCATCCAATGTCGATCAGCATGTAGATCCATCGATGATCGTCGCCAGAAGAATTCCAGAAGACACGGCATGGCCCGCGACTCTTCGACTGCTCGGCGACCAATTAATGTGGTTAATTGACTAGCTTTATTGCAGTCATTAATTCATTTCTTTGGACGGCCCAATCAGAAGCAAGCATTTGGGAGTTACAAGTCAATTGATTCATGGCATTTAACCCATGAAACTCCTCCCATTATGGTAATTAAGGTGATTAAAAGCCCTTAATCTCCATCGGCCAATCAGATTCAAGGAAAAAGGAGTTACAAAATCAAGAAATAAATCTTGTAACTCCTCCCATTAAAGCCATTAAAGCCCATAAACTCTCCTAAATGGCTACCAAAAGCCTATAAATAGGAGAGCATTCCATTGAAATCCGGATCGATCAATCGGAGATCACTTCCAAAGCGCCACAGATCCAGAAATCTGAGAGAAAGAAAAAGAGAGAAAAACTCTGCTGAAGTTCTGCACCAACCACCACTACAAGGTGACAAAAGTCCCTTGGGGGGCACCCCCCCCAAGGTCCTTGCCTTCTCCCGCTACCTCCAATGGCTTAGACGTGGCTTTTCAGCCCGTCTACTTAGCTTTTTATTGGACATAGGACCTTCTCTTGGTCTTTGTCCTCTAAAAACCTGAGGTTATAGGCAAGCCAAGCGAATCAAGAGCATCTTCTGTTCTCATCTGCATGGATGATGGCGAAGCCCATACATGGCTTGCGACCGTCAATCTGAACGAGTCCCCCACAATCTCCTGAAAAGTTAGATCTTCCTTTTCTTGCTTTTCATTGTAGTTTGTATTTTTCTAAAAGAGACAAAAATCACAACTCTTGTCTTTCATTATTGATGAGAATTGTAAATCGGCTATAAACGCCAAAATCGGCTATAAATGCCAAACAAAATCGCCTTTCACGGCAAACCAAGAAAATGTCTCTTTTCTTAAATATTTGTGCAATGGAAAACTTGAAAGAAGTTGATTTCCTTTTTACTTGCGAAGGTTGATCTCCGGATTACCACTTGCAATTCCAAGTAAAATAGAAAATCTGGCACACCCACACAAAAGAAATGTTGATGCACGCTTAAGGGCCCGCCATGGCGCGAAAGGGCCGGACCCGACGGACTCCCACGTTCCGCCGACCCCGGTAGCCGCCCCAACGGCGCCTCGGAGCGCGTTCCATCAATTATCTATGAAGATAATAAAGCATGCATAAGACAGATTCGAGAAGGTTTCATTAAAGGAGACAAGACTAAACATATAGTACCGAAGTTCTTCTTCACTCATGAACTTCAAAAGAACAATGAAATTGAAGTCAAGTAAGTTCGTTCGAGTATCAATCTGGCTGACCTATTCACCAAATCTTTGCCAAAATCAGTATTCCAGAAGTTTGTATATGAGATTTGCATGCGTAGAGTTCATCATCAAACCATGTGAATGGTTGCTATCATCAGAGGGAGTGGTTTATCAGAGAGCATCCAGAAGTATGCTACCTATGGACATTTGTGCGTTGTACTTTTTTTCCTTATCTAAGTTTTATCCTATTGGGTTTTCCTAGTTATGGTTTTAACGAGGTA
Source organism: Umbellularia californica (assembly GCA_028538565.1). Lineage (NCBI taxonomy): Eukaryota > Viridiplantae > Streptophyta > Magnoliopsida > Laurales > Lauraceae > Umbellularia > Umbellularia californica. The sequence goes on along the minus strand of JAPQWN010000012.1, from coordinate 27,698,734 downwards.
GCATTATGCACGTCCAACACCAGTTCAATGATCTTGAAGAATGTTGTACTCTTTTTCCCTTCGCTTTGGTTTTTTCCCGGTGGGTTTTTCCTTAGCAAGGTTTTTAATGAGGCAACTGTCATTGAATGATGGTCATCCAAGAGGAAGTGTTATAAGATATGGATCTTGGGTGGATGCCCGCTTGAGATGAGTTAGGGTTAAAATTAGGATTCCTCTCTTGTGGGGTTACTTTGCCTATAAGTAGGTCTCTCTACCTTTGTATTTGATACACATAATGAGATAATAACAAAGCTCTCCCTTTTTCTTATAATCTTCCCTCTCTCAGTCTCTCTCCTTATTACAACATACTGCTTACCATTCAAAAAAATAAAAAAATAAAAAAATTACAGCAAAATATGGGATTGAGGCGTGTGCGCCTCACCTGCCTCTTTTTGAATGAATACTACTTACTATTAAAAAAAAAAAATAAAAGCAACAAATTTACAGCAATATGGGATTGAGGTGTGTGCCCCCCTCAAACCACTAGACTTGTGGGCCATACCTAACGGGGTTAGGCTGATATAATGGGTTGCTCTTTTGCACACCACTAGATCTCATTGAGATATTTTCCCATGCCCCACGGTCTTATGTGCCGACGGCTTTCACTAGAATAGATATGTCTCAAATGGAAGCTTTTTACACACAGACCAGAGTAAGTTGTAGTGTGACTATTATGACTTTTGCTGTAAAGAAAAGACAGGACCCTTTATTGTACTACAAACTTGAAAGCACTCGATACATAAATGTATACCTCCAATAAAATTTTAACAATCTAGACGACACATGACTTGTGTTAATGCATACAAACAAATAATAACACTACCACGGTTATGAAAAAACTGGGTTTCTTCCATTCATGCGCTCAAATCTCTCATCTCTTTGTAACTCTAGAACTGTGCCTGGAGAGAATCAACAACTGCCTTTTCTACTTGGAAGGCCTTGGCGAGAAGGTCATCAGATATGGGCTCTTTCGATCCAAAGACAGAATTAGCTATGGTTACAATACCGGGATTTTGGCTGCTGAGTGCTGAAATACTAACAACGTAGCCATTCCCAAGATTCTGCTGGTAGTGAATGAGACCCTTTGGGAAGGAAGACAAACACATCACCCTTCTGAAGAACCTTGCTGATCAAACGGTTCTCTGAGTTGGAGGTGACAAAGCCGACATAGAGGCTGCCTTCCAGGACCGTCAGGATCTCTGTGGCTCTAGGATGCAAGTGAGGAGGAATGAGGCCCCCTGCTGCCTAGTCTTTACGGACCATGGAGATACCAAAAGTGTTAAGTCCAGGCAATTGGGCTACCGTGACAGGGGTCACTGCAGAACCAAGTTTGTTCGATGTGTTGCCAATGTTGTGGAGACCCGCGAAGGAGAAATCATTGGCTTGAACAAGTTTTGGATCCTTGCAGACCACCCCGTTCACCAGCACTGCCAAAAAATTACCAAACATATCAGTAAAAATGAATTCGAGGTGTTTGATGAATCATAATGTTCACCAGTACAAGTAGACAACTATTACTTCAATTCATTGAGAGGGACGGAGAGAGAGATCTCTTTTGTACAAATGATGAAACAATTGATGCATTGATTTCAGGGGCCATCTCATGGGTGGGCTAGCCAATCAGTCAAATTGATTAACTGGATGTTTATCATCCATCACGAATGCTTATCAAGCAGGCTATGGCCCACCCTTGGAATGGCTAGCCTAGTTAATGGCTCTCGTGATCGGCCCAAGTGCAAATGGTTACATCTATATAGTGGGTGGTGCAGTTTTGGTGACGGACAATAAACAACATTGGAACAGGTGGTACGTTGGTCATTGGAGTTGGCCACACAGAAGTCCTGCAAAGGACTGGGATGGGAGGCAAGAGCAAGGGAGCAAGTGAGAGCAAAAAGCCCAAACATGAGAAACTGCATTTCCATAGTGAAGAAATACTAAAATTTCTACTGGTAAAGATGAAGATGCAGAGGCCAAAGAGAGAAATCTAAGTATTTTGGTTATGTAACTTGCATGGTTTGAGATTCATATATATAGAGAGATGTGGATGGATGACTCAAATTCGTTAGTATGTTGCTTTCCATTGAATGGATCATCTTTCTCCAATCCAATTTCAAAGTCACCATCAACGCTACTAAAATCTAGTGTTACAGACAGACAGATGTTGTTTTACTTGAAAAGGACTTCTTTGTTCTTAATAAATAGTTGACTGATTGGGTCAATTTGTTGGATACTTTAGGCTAATTTAATGATGTTACCATCAGTTTGTACATATCCTGATGATAGCCATATAATGCAAGACGGCCCAACACTTACTCTTCTGAAGAGCTACATTGCATGCTAAATGGCTGTGATTTTAGCAAACATTAGTTGGACAAGTTTTAGCCTAAGCGATTCTGTATTTCTCATTTTACATAGGAAATCTTGTGGGAAATAATTAAGACAAAACTTTCTTACACCAATTTTAAAAAGGAGGGTTGAGCAATCATAAAAAGGTCACTTTCTTAGTCTCTTTAATGTTGAACTAGATGGAAGTTAGCTTTTTACAAAAGAAAAAAATGGAAGTATTACTTTTCACTTTTCTAGAGGGAATTAGGAATATATTAATAACCTTAAAAATTCCACCAGCCATAACTTCATTTATGAGGTTCGTTTTTTAACCTTTCATATACTGCAACTTTGTCTCTTTGTTTAAAAAAAAAAAAAAACCCAACATTTTGAGAAATCAATGACAAACACCCCCTTTTGGTGGTGTCGAAGTGTCCAAAACCTCCCCTTGACCATTGGCCAATTTTTTTATGGGATTTATACAAATTTTTCTTTTTTTTTTAAAGGACTAAATTTCACCTTTTTTCAATTATTTTTTTAAGAATTTTGAACAACTAATTCAAAAGAAAATGTATAAAAATAGACGGAGCCTGCATAGTTGATCAAAGTTGTAATAGGGTCCTTTGCCCTAGTGATTTGAATTTGGCAGGGCTACCCAGATGATCCAAGCATAGTGTGGCTCACCAAAATAGCGCTATCCCACATTAAAGTTGGTTTACGACTTATGATCCCATCCGTCGAACTTTATACGACAGCAACACAGCTGTGTCGCAGTGTCTGGAGGAATGAATGGTGAGGAAAGTTTTTGGGTCACTAAATTGGAATTATCTTGATAATTTTGGTGGGCCTCATCCATCATTATACATAAATGGTTTTAGAATAGGAAATTTTTTTAGGGGAAATCTCAAAACAAAGCTCAAGTATTACCTAATTTTCAAATCAGGATAAAAAAAAAAGTTGAGTTTTTAAAAGAGGGCTCAAGTTTTCTACTTTCATTTCAAATAAGGAAATCGGGCGAGATTTCAAAATTTTTGGCGAGATTTGATCTAACTCCCTTCCTCTTTTCCATTCTTCTTCTTTTGTCCTCTTTCGTTTTTTTCCCTCCTTTCAAATAAGAAAGTGTGGTGCAATGATTGTGAATCCGGAACCAAACAAAACTCTACCCTCGTGATCACAAACAACCAACTTACCTTCGATTACGTTATTTGTGGCCTCAGCTTTGTCATGCGCAATCGCCTACACGCGCTTCCTCACGTGCCTCTGTTGGACAACCCTCTACTGACCGGGCCTTTGTTGTTGTTGTTGATGCGGTTTCTGCGCTGCAGGCAAGGCCTTCCTAATGGGCTATACCTGGATAGGTGGATGAGCATGCTGCTGCTGCGGGTGATGAACCCTTCCCACATCACCTCGATTTGCGGACAGTCCTTGACCGCGTGATCCACACCAAGAAACTCTACAAAGAGTGTCCTCTGGATTTTGGCTATTGCTAGAAGCATCTCGAGGATTGGGAATCCTACATGGACGCATTTTTTGTAAAATAATTTCGGATTACTACACAAGAAAATAAACAGTCCTAGAAAATCCAAGAGTAAATCACATTCCCAACGTTCTAACTGTTGGAAGTAGGTGGGCCTCGTGGATAGGTTTTCAAAACTTTTGACCCACTTGACTTGGGGATCAAGTACCCATACGGCCATAAACCACATGCAGGATCCAATCACTCAATCTCATCAACTATGTACAGCAGTAAACTCTATCTAGAAGATAGAAACCAACAACAATCAAGCAACCAAAAATCTACAACATTCAATGAAATAGATTATACCTTTGGAGCTTGGTAGTGCTTTAATGGAGATGAAGACAATTAGCTGGAATAAGAACTTTTCTTATAGCAAATTAGGATCTCTAAGAGCTTGTTGTCTTCCACGCTATGACCCGCTATCAAATCTCTTTTCTCAAGAAGAATGGGGGAATCTTTAAGAAAAAATCAACTAGAAGCTCTTAAGGAACTAAAAAAGAACTAGAATAGGAAGAGAATAGAAACCGTGCAACACTTGCACAAAGGGGAGCTTGGGCGTGAATCCCTATGTGGATTATAGCATGGGACGTCCAGCTCTCATCTCCTCTATTTATAGCCTTGCAACTTCTTTCTTTACTAATTAAAATAGAAGTCACACTTCCATTAAGAATTAGTAATTTTCTCCTTTCTAGTTATTATAGAAGTCTCACTTCCACTACAATTAGTAACCTAATATTACCACTATTATAAGTCTCACTTCAAATATAAATAGTAACTTTCTAATTCCTTTCTTTTAGAGTTCAAGTAGGATTAGTAACTTTCTAATAACTTGGGCTAGCATGGGGACCACTAGGGATTCCAAAGAAAACTGGCTCCAATTGGGACACTACGACCCCACATCTCATGTGCATTATGGGCACACAGTTAATTATAAATAACACCACTATATAAATGCAATTGCACTCCAATCTCAAGAATATATTACAAAGAAGACCCTAAACTTCCCTCTGACCACAACTAGGCCCCTCTATCAATATCCATGGATCAATTGGATTAAACATGTCCCTTCCAATCTTTGATCCACATCTTATTATCCTAGAGACCCAATTAATCACAGTAATCATCAGTGCCATCTAATTAACTTTTAATCTAGATGGGTGCGTACTTACTAATAACAAATCAATTAATTGGCACAGGGAATTAATATAGATGGATTCCATCTTGACCATTGAATGTTCCCATAGTCCTACTACTACGTACCCAAGACACTGAGGTATTGACCTACAGCTGGCCTCACTTATTGGAGACTCAAAGTAGATGAATAGACAGAAACTTGAGTTCATTAATATGTCAGGATTGAGAGCCTATTGCTAGGGAATTATGAGAGCAGACCTTAAGGTGAAGACAATGTTTTATAATGTGCTTCTCATGGTCCTTCAATATATCCAATGTACCAACATCATGATCTAAAATCTTACATTCTGATGATCGAGACAAGTCACAGTATCTCATAGTGATCAAAGTGCTGCAACCTTATCAGATAAGATTCACAGTCTCATTACTAATTATGAAGATATTTAAGTATAAGATTTGTGACACATATCTCCCATATGTGGATCTCATCCATACACATATATCACATCTAATATACTAATGGGACCCGTTTCATCTCATGAACCATCATGTCATATGTATTAGTTATGTGCATAAAGTAATAAAAAACCATTAATCTCATAAAAGGAAATCATGATTATATTGATAAATAAAGAAATTAATCAATTTATTATGTTATCTGATAGATTGAATCCATACAATCTAACACTAACGTGTCCTCACAATGTGCCCTAGAGTTCTAAGTCTTTTAAACTCTTAGACAAATTCATGCATTGATACCAACTTATGTATGTCACTCCTCGAGCTCGAGACTACACTCATCTCGGGGCGCGATGTATGCTCGTTGGGGGATTCGAGTCAAACTCTCTGACCTTTTCTCTCCATGAATGGGTTTTCTCCCACAGGATATCACGTTTGAGGTTAGATTTTCATTCACTCGTGTAATTCACCAGTATAATTTGACAAAAGATATCCATCCATGTTCATCATCAATAACACATTCATCATGATATAAGAGCATGACTAGTTCATGAGCATAGATTAAAAGTACAAGTTTCAAAGTTAGAGAAGAGAGGAAAAAGTAGCGAAAAAAGTATTAATTAAGGTTCACATTCCAAATAAAACAACCTAAACAAATTCAAAATAAGTGGAAATCAAGCCACAGTCAAGGGTCAATTACGTCGATCAACTCATCGAAGCAGATGTCTAGAAGGCATCATCAGAGGTCCACTCAGCTAATTGTTGAGGAGTTTCCTCCTCCTCTTCGACCTCCTAGATGGTGTCGTCGAGGTTCTCACTTGTAACACCAAGGGTAGCACCACCATTAGACAATGCTAAGCAAGATAAACAAATGTAAAATGTAAAGTAGATACCAAATGAGTAAAAATGACAAGAAAAACCAAGTCACAGAAAGTAGTATAGGCATACTTAGTGCATGAATAGGCATAATAGATGGGGTCAAAGGTGACAAGTGCATAAGCATAACATATCAAGGTGGAACAGAGATATAAGCCATAATCTCCACATAAGCATGTACACATGAGATCAAATAAGAACATGAGCATACATAACATGACATAATGTACCACTAGGAGGCATAGGGCCTGGAAACTCCATCATGGACCTGGGGTACCGATTAAACTCCCCATAAAATTTCATTTGCAGAGGGTCGACGAACATTTCTAAACCCACACCTAGCTGGGTCTGACTATGTTTGGGTTGAAGCTAAGTGATGCCGACTAAAGGAATGGAATACATGTGTAAAATAACATAATGAAAGTACATAATAAGACACAGACATGAACATAAACACGAACACAGGTCACACATGACATAACTAGAATATTTAAGCATAGAGGGGCATAAAACATCATACATGGCAAAGTCTACAAGCAATACAAGACAAATATTGAAGCATGAAACACGTCATGCAAGAGTACGTGAAAACGAAAATGCAAATGCGTGCATAAAGGTCGTATGGCAAGTCAAGGATGAATATTCGAACCAATCCTAAGGTTTCGAAAATGCTCGTGGCTACCCCGTCCAACAACGTGTAGTCTTAGGGTCCTAGCGTCATTTGGGCTATAAGAAAACTCCTGGCGTTACTTGAATTTTGGCCACCAAACACTCTAGGAGAATACCATTGGCTTAGGTGAAAAGTCCAAAGAGCGAGCTTACATGAGAGTATACGTGAGCTCAAACGACACTCTCTAATGCTAATCAATCCGTTAGAGCATGCCATTAGAGTGCATAGGATCCATACTAGGGTTAACTAGGGCCCCCAAAACCAAATCCCTAAATTTCTACAAGTCTGGGTAGGTGTACTTGAGCGGGCCTGCTGTAGGCTCGCCAAAACGTGGGTAGAAGTTGCCGTTGGGGCCACGCCCGGGATCTCCTAGGGAAGTTAAAATAAAGAAAGGAGGCCCGTAGCGAGGGACATTATTAAGCATGTCCTCGCCAAGTGGATCTTGCCTCTGCCGATTAACAAAGGCAGAGGAACGAAGGCAGGAAGAGCAAAGAAGGAAAAATACAAACCTGACCCTAGGGAGTTTCACCGCCGCTTGGGACAAAGAAAAAGGAAATGAAGGCAAGGAGAATAAAAGAGAAGTACGCCCTTGCCTTGTAAGGATTGGCCTTCGTTTATCGACAAAGGCAGAAGAAGAGAAGGTGAGGACGACACATGCAAAGAAGGCTATAAAAGGAGAATGATGTTCCCAAGGAAAGGGGGAAAGGAAGCAAGGAATGGGATATAGAATATTCTCCTTCTAGGGGAAAGGGAAGATGAGGGCAAGTCCTCTATTATCTTCCCTTCCCCCTAAGTGGGAAAGCCCATCCTTTATGATCTCTCTGTAAAAAGGGATACTGGCAATTCGAGAATCGGACAGACCAGAAGCTTAGTGTAAAGCCCAAGGTCTCTGGTTGTTAAAATAGAATTGCCATACGCACAGACCTATCTTCTAGTTCTATTTTCTTTTGAGTTACATTTTATTTTTTTTTTTACATATTTTGGTGACTCCGCTGGGGACCCGGGGCTATGCGGGCGCTGGCATGTGCACAAGACGCATTCATCATTGCGCGAACCGCAATGCATGCAATCGAGCGAACAAAAATATAAAAATGATCGGGAGTCACAAAAGGCTGACCTGAGTTGTGAAGAAAGCATCGACAAAGAGCCTGATAGCCCCGGTCGTAATTGGAAAAAGGTTCCTAGGGTTCAACCCGGCAAGAACCCTGCCCAACTCGAGGCTGATCGGTTCACCTGACGCCGACAGGATGTGCAGGGTCCGAATGGACCCCTTACCACAAGAGGGTCCAAAAGAATTACCAGTGACAGAAAAGACAAAAGTGTCGAGGACCATTTCGCACAAAGGGCCAAGTTGCCTGGGTTGACACTAACCTAGAAATGAAACCACCGACGTCGAAGAAACAAATGGCAGGACCAAACTGTCTTGGGGTGGGAGGGCGTTTTAGAGGAGCCACAGCCCCAAAATAGGATGATGAATGAGAGAACGCTAGAAAGGGGACTCCGTACAGGAGGCCTAGATGAAGTTCCTACCATCTCAAGTGAGATGATGTCCTTCAATGTCTACATGGCCGAAATAGAAGGGGAAGACAGTCGCGAAGCAGCTTGGGGGGGTACCAACCAGAGGAACCTCTCCAGTATCGCCTACAAAAGCAGGACGATCAAATTGGAAACCTGATGGGAATGCTTATGGAACTAAAAGTGAAATTGGAAAACGCTATGGAGAAAAAGAATTTAGAAAAGGAGCCCATCGGGTCTCACGAGGGCCTTGCAAAAGAAGTGGTCCCAAAACAGAAAATGGAACCCTTTTGTACCCGACAGTCTGACCGACACGCCGGAGGATCACAAAATTTGGAGAGGAAAGCTGTAGCATCAAAGGCAAAAGTCCAGGCGGAGGTACATAAGATTATGGCAGAGGTTAGTGGGTACCACTTGTTGACATACAAAAAATTCATCTTGCCATACATAACATTCCCTAAGGCAAAATACTTGTTTTCCATAAAAAAAAATGATGACATTATTGACCGCTGGAGTTTGGCTAGCCACACCAAAGGTTTTCTCCATCAGCTACTGTCTATATGGCACATCAGCCGTTGCAATCCTCAACACACTAGCCTCTGAAAGTCAGCATTTGTTCCTCTCACCATGAAGGAAGGATAGAGATTGTCTCTGCTATTTTGAACCATACTTCTCTGATTAATCTTTCTTCCTAAATAGTGGTGATGAACTACAAAGACTGACAGAAGATGCTAAGTTGCAAACTTCTCCAATTTCATCTCCAGCAAACTCTTGAAGATAGCAGACTTCTCTTCTCTCCCTTCAATTTAGATTTCCATTTTTTTGAAATCCTAAGCCTAACGAGGGGGTTGTAAAAAAAAAATTTGTAAACAACCTGCACTCAGAAGGTGAAGCAACGAAAAACCCATGTAAACAAAAGTGGAGATGACTCTTCCTGAATGAGTAAACATTCACGCGAATCATATCCACATCTTTCTGTAATGTTCAAAGGATAAAATAAAAGAAGTTTCTTCACCATAGCTTTCATTTTTCTTTCTTTTTCTCTTTTGGGCGGAATAGACGATTGGCACCATTTGTGAGAAGTCATTACACATTATCAGTAATGCTTCGTTGATCAAAGTACTTGGGAAGAGCATGAAGAGAGCTCCTCAATTGCTGTTGTTCTAAAAAAAAAAGTTAGAGAAGAAATTTTTTGCTATTCTAAAAAAAAATGAGAAGAATATATGAGAGGAAATGGCTAGTAGAGAAGAGATGGGGACTCGGTTCATTCTCCTGCTCAGATTCACAACAACATGAGTAGTAGAAGTCATATACAAGTGGTTGTTAACCACAACCAGTTTCTGAATCAAGGAGTAGATGAAGAGGAGATGGAAATAGATGTCGACTCTAATGAAGTGCTCAAAGTCAATGACCATAGGATTTTACAACCTCGTAAAGATGTTGGGGTTGATCACCATGAGATAGTGATATAAAATATAAATATGGAAGATCAGGGGTTGGTCGAGTTTCTTATACTGGAGAACCAGAAAATACATGCCCATGCAAAGGAAAAATAGTACTACTCCTCTCTACTATCTGTTGACACCAAAAAAGTCAATATGTCTCCTCCACATCAAGAAGCCTCCTGAAGCTACATCCTGCTACAAAACAGGCAAGGCTACTTCAAGCATCAGATCTTTTCAGAATCAGACAGAACCTGAGAGATCCTTCAAGACAGCTAAAAGAGGGGTACACCTGAGGTTTCGGGCCATTCCGACAGCGTTTGGCCTAACTTCACTGCTCCGACAGCTAAACAAGCGCTCCCGGCGGCGACATCATCAAAGACACCAAAACTTTGATCAGAGCCTACGGATGATTCCAGAATGTCTCCAAAGGGCTCCATACCAAATTTCAAGTCAAACCGACAATGTTTGACCCTCCATCAATGCTCGAGCAGCAAAATCAAGCCTCCCGGCGGCGGGAACCACCGAAGCCATCACTCATCAAACAAAATACATGAGTGGCTTCAACATGCTTCCAAAAGGCTGCACGTCAAATTTCAGGTCATTCCGACAACGTTTGACCAGGTTTCGATGCTCCGAGAGAAAATCAAGCCTACCGGCGGCGGAGCAACCCGGGACCATGACATCCAAATCGGAGCCCATGGAACGTCTCAAAATGACTCCAATAGGCTCCCCGTCAAATTTCAGGTCAATCGGACATCGTTTGACCACATATTAAAGCTCGACATTTTCCCCACAGCAAAATCAAGTGAAGCATCGATGGGACCCCAAACGGCTTCAAAACTCAAATAAAAGCCCATGGTTAGTCCTATCCACTGCTCAAGAAGCTTCACCTCAATTTTCAGGTCATTCTGACATCGTTTGACCTAGTTTCGACGCTTGACGGAAAATTGGCTACAAAGTCTTCGACTTTCCCGAAAAATAGGAAACTTTGTGCTCCGATTTCGCGAGGGTTCTCGTCAAGATTTCTCCAAGAAAATCAAGTCAATAATTGAGGAAAAATGTCAAGAAAAATACAGAAGAAAAAAGGAACGAAAAAGACAAAAAAACGGCCGAAAACGACGCTCGGCGACCAAACGGGCCGAAGCCCTATGGTAGCCGACGACCTTGGCCCAAGGTCGCCGGCGACCCTGGCCCAGGGTCGCCGGATTTTGCGCCAAATCGTCCGTTTTCCGATTCTTTTCGCGTTTCGGGTGTTCTGGCCTCTGTGATTTTCTGAAAATCCAATGTTTGGTGCTTCAAAACGACTGATCTTCGTCGACATCTCGGATCCGCCGTCAAAAGCATGAAATCATCACCGATCGCCTCAAGATCGCCAACCGGCTGACCAAGAAAGTGCACTTTCTGTCCGACCGATCGTGAAATCGACAAGACAGACGTCACCGGCCCGTCAACATCAATCAATGTCTGAAATTGCATCGCAATCCGACATCAAATAATGCGTGGATCCACCCGTGATGATCGCAAGAAGAATCTCAAAAGGCGCAGCACGGCCCGCGACTCTTCACATGCCTTGGCAACCACTTAATGTCGTTAATTGACCCATTAAAGCAGTCATTAACTCATTATTTTGGACGGCCCAATCAGAACCAAGCATTTGGGAGTTACAAATCCAAGCAATCATGGCATTAAACCCATGAAACTCCCATCATCATGAAGCATAAAGGTGATTAAATGCCCACTACCTTCATCGGCCAATCACAAGCCTTGAAAAAGGAGTTACAAAATCGATTTGTAACTCCTCATCAATTCTTTCATCATGGCCATCAATGCCAATAAACACCTCATGGCTACCAAAAGCCTATAAAAGGAGGTCCATTCCAAGAAGAAAGCATGATGAAAATAGATCCCAAGTGCAAGCTCTGAAAATTCAGAAAATCCAAGAGAGAGACGAAGTTCTGCTACTTTGCTCCTGAAAGCACCACAAGGTGATCAACGTCCCTTGGGGGGCCACCCCCCAAGGTCACCTCCTTCTCCAACATGGCCTAAACGCGGCTTTTCAGCCCGTTTACTTGGTTTTTCATTGGATATAGGACCTTCTCTTGGTCCTTGTCCTTTAAAAAACTGAGGTTAGGAGCCAAGCCAAAGAATCAAAGCATCACATGTTCTCATTTGAAGGACGATGGCGAAGCCCATACATGACTTGCGACCGTCGATCTCAACGTGTCTCCACAATCTCCTGAGAAGTTAGATCCCTTTTCTTCCTTTTCTATTGTAGTTTGTATTTCTTAAAGAGACAAAAAGAAATCACAATTCTTGTCTTTCATATTTGATGAGTTTTGTTAAAACGCCTTTCACGGCAAAATCGCCTTTCACGGCAAACAAACAAAAACGCCTCTTACGGCATTCTAAAAACTTGTCTCTTTTCTTAATATTTATGCAATTTGAAAAGTTAGAAAAAAGGATTGATTTCCTTTCCACTTGCGAAGGTGAATCTCCGGATTATCACCATTCCAAATTCCAAGTAGAAAGTAAATCTGGCATACCCGTACAAAAATGTTGATGCCCGAGATTTTCCCTCCTCCGCCGAGACCCAGGTCATCCCCCGGGGTGCGGAAGGAGAGGACGGAAGATTTCTTTCGGGTCCATCACTATCAATGGAAGCAGATGGAAGGCATTGTGGAGACAAATGCAGAATACATGCGTGGCATACCCAGGGACCATGAACAACTACGCCGATGGGAATGCTAGAAGTGGTCTCATAATAGCCGACTCAGATCAGGTAAGTTCCCCCTTTGTTTCCTCTTCTAAACAATTGAATCCTACCTGTTGTGCCATGGGCGGTAGTACTAGTTCCCTGCCTAAAAGGAAAAACAAGGTGCAAAAAAGGTGGTCACTATTTGGGAACTCAAACAGCTATGGAAGGATTTCTCCCCAATTTTATTTTCCTATTGGAATCTAAATCAAATGATAGTGAGATAAGAGATTTAGCAAAATTAATCAATTTTCCAAATATGAAAATAGGTCCAGCCCATGGATCAGCAAGTGGATTACCCTTTTGTGGCAAGACGTATTTAAATTAGAAATTTTTGTTAAAAATATAGATGGTTCTTTCACTGTGTCATTAAGGATGACAAAATAAATTGGTATATTACCTTCATACAAGGACCCCCCTTACTACTATGAAAAACCAAAATTCTGGGATGATCTGAAGACCTTAGGAAATAGATTTATAGGGCCATGGATGATCATGGGTGATTTTAATGAGATTTTTGGTATAGATGAGAAATGAGGAGGTAGAGAATTCAATTAAAAAATGGCAAAATATGGTTTGAATTCTATGGAGACCATGATAATGCTTGATCTTGGATCAGTGGGACAATGAAAGGATTGGCTCATTTGAAAGAAAGGCTTGATAAAGCCATGGGAAACATTGAATGATGACTCCAATTTCTGGATGCGGGCATTCCATGTGCTATCTACTAGAGGCTTTGGTCATTCTCCATTATTCTTCATAGGAAATCTAAGAACTGAGAAACTTCCTCGTCCCTTTAGGTTCCATAATATGGTTTAGAGACAAAGGGTGTGAGGAAGTCATCATCAAAAGATGGCACAATTAAATAAGAATTAACAAGAATAATATTACTGGTACTCTAGTAGGTCCCGATAATTTATGGGTCAGGTCCATTTGAAGACCTAGAAAAGATTTGGGTTTTTGGGGAGACCACATATGTTTTATTTTTTTAAAATTCATAACTCTTGATCCACCTGTCAGATTTTTTAAATCCATATATCATCAGGAAGCTTACTAAAAGTAGATAGTCATGGAAGTGAGATCTGACTTGAAGCATAAGAGTTGGTGAGATCCTTAAAAAAAAAGCCTATGATGATGCAACCTTCCTAAATGTACATGATAATGGAGATTGTAATTTATTTATTCAAAATTGTCCAAATGAGGCAAAATTGGGGCATCAATAATACGTGTACTAAAATTGTCCATAGAGGTGCCAAAATGAGGTGTCTACAATCATGTGTGTAGAAGTCTTTTGCGCCTCCTATCATGTAAATGCAACCTGATGAACCTTGGGACTTGAAGCAATACTCCCATATTGTAGCTTTTGGTTTCGTTGGTAATCTTTTAGTTCCCTTTTTTTTCTTTTTTCCAAATAGTTAGCACCTCCAAGTTGGACTAGTAGTTGCATCTAGCTCTCTCACATGCCCATTTTGGAAATGTGATCATCATCACAATCATCAAAGCCTTGTCCCAACTCTATTGGGTCAAGTTCATGAACCATGTTTTCCCATTCAAACTATCCTTGGCTAAATCCTTAATAGGTTACACTTCTTCATATCTATTCTTACTACTTCCACCCATATCCTCTTCGACCTGCCCTTTTTTTTAAGGGGCCATCAACCTACATAGAAAACTTTTTCCTTATCAGTGTCATTATTGGTCTATATACGTTGAACAAATATAAATTATCTCAAACAAGTCTCTCTTAATTTATCGTATATTGATTCTATTCTTGAACGGATGCACATTTCTGATTCAATCTTTCCTATTTTTACTAGACATCCATTTCAACATTCCCATCTCTACTAAACTCACTTTTTGCGTGTGTTGTAATCTAGTTGGCCAACATTCTACTGCATGGGTTATAGCTGGTCTAATCATTGTATTGTGAAAATTTCCCTTCAATCTTTATTAATATGCACTGATATCACAAAGGCTCCGTTACAATCATCAAGATCTTATCTTACATTCAACATCCTTCCCAACTCCCTATCCCTACTATAGTAATCTATGAAATAGTCTTCTCTTTTACCACTAAATAAAAAATCCGTGCTCATCATCTACATTACCATACTTTGCAATTGGCATAAACATAAATCAGCTGCATCTTTAATTTATAGGGAATGATGCATTGTCACTTGGTGTATTTTTATATTTAGGTCGGAATTTCATTGGCGAAGGCTTTCTACCGAAAGGTAGTTGAAGCTATCTAGGACAAATGGTTCTTCTAAAATATCTATTATATTGGCTATTCATTTGATCTTAGGAGAAGTTACACCAGAGTTATTTATGATGTATGGATACTTCAAAATGGGCAACATATCGTGTCATATCATATCTGATACATTACTTTTTATGTGTAAAACCCATCACCATGCCGTGTCCCTGTGGTATCCGTGCTGGATCTGAGCATCATAGCACCAGAGGTTTCTTGTTCTTGAGAAGAGCTTGCAACACATTCAGGTAATCTTCATGTTTTTTGTAGTCATTGTTAGGTTTTATGAGTGAGTTGGCTAATTCATTGGGTTACGGACAAAACCGGGACTAAATTTTTTAATGTATTTGTTAGAAGGACTGTTGTTCTAACAAGCTTGACAGAATCTGCATCCGCTCGAGCGCATCTTAATTCACTCAAGCACATCATGATAGAGGCTTCGTGCGCTCGAGCGCGCCAAGGAAAAATTTGCCCTGCCCAATACAGAAGCTTCATGCCCTCGAGCGGACAGGCAAGCGCTCGAGCGCCTGGGATGAGAAAATTTCGAATCTGACAATTTTTTTTCTCTCCTTTTTGTGTGATGACCTAAATATATATATAGAGCACGAATTCTTATGGTGGGTATCACTTTTGCAACTCTCTGGTTTTCTAGCCCTAACATCATTAAACGAGAGATCTGGTTTTTCTCCAAAGCTTCTTTTCTGCTGATCTGAAGTTCTAAGCATTGGAGTTCTTCTTCTCCTATGAAGTTGAATCATCTTGAAGACACATTCGAGATGATCAGTTCAAGCATGGCGAAAGTGTACGGCGAGTGGTCGGCAAGTGAGCACAGTCCTTAGGTTGAGTCACCAACTAGGTAAGGGTGTGAGATCTTACTTGTAACTTTCATTTGATTTAGTACTTGGTTGTCTGTTGGTCTAGACGATAAGGCCCGCGGTTTTTTCCCGTCTAGGGTTTTTCCACATATAACTCGTGTGTTCTGTTTTCTCTGTGTGATTGCCTAATTTTATCTGTGTTTTGGTTTAGATTTTCATAGTATTTCTTCTTTATTGAAATCCAATAGAGTTTGAGTGGTGGGGACTTGAGTCTGTGTTAAGGCTGAGACTTTTTCAATTGGTATCAGAGCGGGTTACACTAATTTGTTGTGTGATCTGTTTAGAAAATCCCTCTAATGGATTTCAACAGAGAAGGAACGTCAACTACTAAGCCCCCGCTTTTAGATGGAACCAATTATTCTTACTGGAAGGTAAGGATGATTGCTTTTCTCAGGGCAATAGACGATCAAGTCTGGGATATTGTTGTGGATGGATATTCTGATCCCACTGTCGTTGTTGATGGGCAAATTGTAAAGAAACCCAAAGCCCAATGGTCTGAACTTGAAAAGACTAAATCAAATTGCAACAATAAAGCAATTAATGCAATCTATAATGGCATCACCCCAGTAGAATTCCACAGAATTTCTGCATGTCCTAATGCCAAGGCGGCTTGGGATTTGCTTCAAACTGTGTATGAGGGAACGGATACAATGAAACAAATTAAACTTCAGAATCTAACAACTGCCTTTGAGACAATTAAGATGAAGGACTCAGAATCTTTTGATGAGTTTAATACCAAATTGAGTAAAATTGTGAACTCATGTTTTAATCTGGGAGAACCTATTCCTCAACCAAAAATTATTAAGAAAATCCTGAGGTCTCTTATCTGAATTCCCTCACTGTTGAAGAACTGGTTGGTAATCTTCAGACCTATGAGGCTAACCATTGTCAAATCAAAAAGGGAAAAGACTCAGCTGAAGATGTATCTGAACCAGATTCGCCTTCCAGTGAGTCTGGCAAATTTATTGCTTTTATTGCAATTTCTAACACCTCTTCTGTGCAGGAATCTAAGTCAGAAGAAGATTTGGAAATTAACGAATTTTCTGATGAAGAACAGGATGCAGATGAGGATTATCAAAGACTGTTTCTTGAATCTATTAGAATGTCAAAAATAAGTGAGAAACGAGCCTTGAAACCGAAAGCAATGGAAGAAAAGAATGCCTCTCTTCAAGCAGCTTTAATAACTTCTCAGTCTAAGGTAAGTATGTTAGAAAATCAAAGCACCATCGTATCTAACAAGTTGGTTGATGCAGATCAAGAAAATGAACATCTGAAGCTACAATTGCTGAAGGTTGAGTCTGATTCGGTGAAATTGCAAAACGAGCTGACTTCATGTAAATCACAAAAAGAGGATTTTGCTGGAAAATTGAGGGTGACTCTTGCAGAATTGAACTTAGCTAAAGCCTCTATCACTCAAATGAACACCGGATCGATGAAGCTGAATGAAATATTGGGTTGTCAAAAGTCAGCTTTCTCAAAGACAGGCATTGGTTATGTTCCTGGAGCTTCCACTTCAGAGAACAAAGGTAAGTCTGTTTTTGTGCAAGGACCCGCCATGTCAGAAATTTCTTCACCTCATTCAAATGACACACACTCAAACTATACTTACAAGAGATATGTGGCTAGTTTAAATTTTGTTCCCATATGTCATTTATGTGGGATCAAAGGGCACATACGACCGTACTGTCATAAACTTAGAAATTTTCAGAGAAATCAACGGAGGAAGAAATTCATTTCTCCTAAACAAATCAGTACCAAGACCATCTGGGTGGTCCGCAAATCTGATCTTCGCTGCAATGTAGTCCTCACTGCAGTCAGTGCAAAAGATTCGAATGTGTGGTATTTGGATAGTGGATGTTCCAAACATATGACAGGAAACAGAGCCCTTTTTACTTCCTTGGATGACTATGATGGTGGTAGTGTCCGCTTTGGAGATGGAGGTTGTCACGTCCCCAAACCCGGGGTCCGTGAATTGAGAGTTATGTTTCTCCTAAGATCCGCGTGAGTGAGGATTACAAATTCCAACACCTCTGAATATTTAGCGGAAGCTTTCGTGGTGTTGCGACTCGGAGTCCGTGGCCATTGGATTCCGCACCGCACTCAACCCAAGCATAATTTATCTTTTCAATGATCCATTTCAGACTGGAATAAACTATCACAATAAAAGTACAGAGCTGACAGTAACAGGGTATTACATTCCCATATATGTTCAAGTTACAATTAACAATGTGTATTAATTACAAATCCCAAGAAAAGGCTAATAGAAGCCATGCAAGAAAACAAGCTAATGATCACTACCCATATGTGACGTAATACCGATGTCAAGCTCAATGTCTACATGACATAGCCGACAAACAACCTGAAAACTCATAGCTCCACAGCCAACACGTGCACTCGTCTCGGGTGAAGAAGTCTGGACCTGAGTACCAAAGTAGTGGGTCAGACACGACGGTCTGGCAAGTGGGTGAAAATATATAACAATATACTGAACAATAATACATGTAATAAATCATGCTGTCTGATCAAGATTGTACATAATGAAAATGTATCGAAAATCATAATTACCTGACAAAAACCTGTATTCAGATAAAACGGGTATGAAACATAAATATTTGACAAAACATGTATTCATTTAAAGCATGTATAAAAACATGAACATTTATTAAGAAAAGACGTGATCAATGTAAAGCAGTACGGGTATCAAGGATCAGGAACTATCAAGATGGCAACTACACAAAGCTAAATCCTCTATCACCGAAGTGACTAGAGTATCGGGCGTTGACCTCGGTCACCGAAGTGAGGAGGTGCAACAAAATTTACATATACATATACAATAATACGGGACGGGACCACGGTGGCAAACCGGGTATCGGGAATCACGGTAGCGAACCGGATAACGGGAACCACGGGAGCGAGCCGGGTATCGGGGCGGGACCACGATTAATAAACCGGGTATCGGGATCCATGCTGCAGCTGGCGGGACAAGTGGGGAATCTCCAAGTCAGTGGATCAGACTGACAAGGTCATCCAAGCTTAGTGGTGCCGACTCATAGGTTATATGCAAGTAAACCAAATAAATACATATATGCATGTTCTCTTTTGGCTCATGGGCTCGCACTACAAAGCTCTGGCCCCATATTGCCTCAAGATTTTAGTCTCAAAATAATAGTCCTTTTGGTTCATGGGCTCGCACTACAAAGCTCTGGCCCCATCTTACCTCAAGGTTTTGGCTCATGGGTCATATACAAGAAATCAAATCAAATAAATACATATGACGGGACGGGGTGCTCATAAGCAGAAAAGCATATCTGTATCGGTCGGGCATGTATGGGCTAGCAACAATGCTAAAAACATGAATTTCGGTACTGTCGGGCAAGTCTAGTCATAAAACACAAGATTTAAAGTGTACGAGAGAAACTCGAGTCGAAATAAGGCATGAATGGATTTCTATACTTTTCCGACCCAAACGCCGAGGGTCCTGGATTTAATCGATGTGAATAGGGTCCCGTATGTCTAGTTTGACATATACTTGGTACTCCATGAGAATTAAGGACATCTCGGATCCCTATGCACATTGACAAGTCTAAGGATCCTCGACGAATCTTCATAATGGGGTTTCTCTTCATCCGGACTCCATACATCACTTTATGGTTCTCCTGACACAACAGGACTCCCAACGAACCTCCCACAATCATATAAATGTTTTACTTCAGCTCCAAGCATGTCCCCAATGAAACAGCACCCATCGCTCGAGCAGACATCACAGTTCGCTCGAGCGGAGGAGTCTCTGGAATGGTTACTGGGAGGGTTCGCTCGAGCGTACACAGGGTTCGCACGAGCGGACAGCTCTCTGGAATCACACGATCCCTCTTCTGGGCAGTTCGCTCGAGCGAAGTATCAGGTTCGCTCGAGCGAACTGTCCAGAACTGGGTTCGGGACAGCTCTGTTCTTCCTTTCTTCTCTTCTCATTTCAACTCCCTTGAGCCCCATTTCTTCACATCAATGGGAGATTCAAATTTCTACCCAACCTACAACAATTTCCATCAAAACTCCTCACAACCTCCACAAGTAATTCATCCATTCATCTCCATTCGCTTCCCCACATTCACTCACAAAAGAAGAGACAATGACCACAACCACTTGGATTCATTAAAGCCTTAGACAAGAGATAAAAACAAAGCTATAAATCACATTTTTAAGGCAATACATGGGCTAATCAGCCCTTTTCATGAGCATCTAATCATATTAAAAACAAGTAAGCAAAACATTGATGGAATGACAAAACCAATCATGTTCGTCTTGAAAATCATTCAAAACTTCCAAGAAGTCCTTTCACAAAATGAACTCAACCTCTTCATCCCATCCACATTCAACCATAAGAAATCCGTAATGTGAAATCGATTAGGACTTATACAGTCAAGATGTCATTTTCAATCGTGGCGAACCACTCAAGTACATTTCAAATCGACTTACAAAAGAGCATATAACTTCTCTAACATGGAATGGAATAGTGTATGTGATTCAATGGCCTACCAAGGGGAGTCTCAATGCATACTTGATATCTAAAGGTTGATTTATAATAATGAGTTTGGCACCAATGAAAATCCACAACACTTAAGATTATAAAGTATGCTTTAAGACTCATAAGAATTCTTGGGTAAAATCTCATGTCAAAACTTTCTTTCATGTTTCCATTCAATTGGTACAAATATTCACTTTCATTACCAATCCTTGATCACTAAGATAAGTATACCATTGGATTCCTCGCTTCAAGAGCTTTCCAACGGTATATAGAACGTCCAATTCCGACATGGGGATAAAAAGTTATGGGCGTTTCAAAGTGGCCCAAAAATCAGCCCAGAAATCAGCCCAGGTCTGCTCGAGCGGACCCAGGCCCGCTCGTGCGGTCAAGCTGCTGCCTGGCCCGTTTCAAGTGCAGAAATGTGCACTTTTTGTGCATTTTTTATTCTCTTCTCTCCCAATCCCTTCCATTTGCATTCTTATACAATTTGGGCTTTCTCCTAGCCTTAACAAACTCCATTAAAACATCATACACTAAATCATTCCATTATTTCCATGGATTTTTAACAATGACAAAACATTAACATTCACCAAAATCACTAAAATTCTGAAATACATATAACCAATCCAAAGACAACTCATTGCTAAATAAAATCCATATGGTTGAAACATCAACTTAGAGAAACAATAGACATAAATCATCTCTTGAACATTTCAATAAAAGAAATCAAGAATAAAAGCTAATCATTTGCGGCATAAAAACATGATTAAGGAAAATAAATCATTTCATCCACTTGCCTTGGGTCTCTAATCATGCAAATCAAGCTCTAAACACTCTTCCAAGCCAAGGCTCCAAGCTACACAAAATCCCCCAAAAAGCAACCCATCTTAGAACCCTAAAATGGTAACTCATCAAGGAGAAGGAATGGGCTCAAACAAGCTAAGAAATAGGACCTAGGGGAAAGCCATTGCTCAACAATAGAAGATGGAAAGAGATCCTTACCTCTAGGGCCATTAATCAACAAGAAGGAGCTTGAAATAGGGGTTGCCCAGCTGAGATTTGTACAAGGATGATGTCCATGGAGAGCTAGAAGGATGGAGGAGAAGAAGTTGAGCCCAAGTCTCCATTGTAGCAAGGTTTGGAGGTGGATTTTGTGAGAGGGAGCAAGAAGAAGAAGAGAAAAGGGCAAAAAGCCCTAAGGAGCTGGAGCTCTCTCTCCTAAGAGGGCTGGAATGAATGGGGAAGAAGGGAGGGGGGTGGTCCTTTTATAAAAGGGTGGGTGTGGGCCCCACTATCACTTAAACTTGTCGGGATTAAAACATCAATTTCTGGGCTCAGGATACGATCGACGAAGAAGAGAAAAATGTTCCTCATAAAATCTAGTTTTCAAAAAGTATAATTTTGGCATGGTTCTGAAATCTCGAAATTTGGGTCCAGATTTTGTGAAAAAGACCGATTTTGCCCCCATGGCTGGAAAAACTGATTTTAGTAGCTTCGGATAGGCACAGAGTGAACGCGAAAGTTGTAGGGAATGGCGAGATTAGTCAAACGAAGCTGAAATGGAAATTTTTGGGAATCACCAAGAATCTCCCCACGCTGACCACGCAAAACAAATGGGACCCTACGGTCACTGTCTAGGTTTACTGGCTCTCAAAACTTTCCAAAGCTAATGAAAAGATCATTCTAACTCAGAACTCAACTAAACAACCACTAAACCCAAAGAGAAAACCAAATCACGATTAAAACCACACTAAACCAAGAAATTAGGGGTCGGGTTCTCACATCCTCCCCCCCTTAGAACATTTGGTCCTCCAAATGAACTAAACAAAACCAAAACAAGTTGGGACATCAATCCGCACTTCGAAAACAAAACCACAAATCAAAACTCCAAAACGGTCCTCTCGAAAACATCTGAACTCGCTGGGTCATCTTTGTTGTAGAACTCCTTGGTCAACTGTCAACGGTCGTCAAACATTCTTCCACTGGCTCAAATCCGTCACTGTCCTGTCAATCTGACTGCTCAAGGAATTCGCCAACTCTGACTCCTTCTAAGTTCAACCAAGTCTCTTGTTTCTAAACACCTTGATACTGAAAATTCTTGGAACCATTTTGTCGACTTCATCGCAACTATCGAAGCTAGTGTCTCACATCCACTGCACAATCTTCAAGGTTAACTCTTGCTAGCTTTAATTCTTTCTGCTCGTTGCTCTTGATCCTCAGTACAATATTCGGTCTTTGACACTAACATGCTTGTCCCTTCACTATTCTTTAGTATTTGGAGCTCCGTGCTCACTCTTGCAACTGCTCTGCCAAGTCTACCTTTCCTAATAAAATCCAAAATAACTGATTTCCTGCTCCGTATATCTGTACATTGAAATCCGATGCTCCTCGTGTCGCTAAAATCTGCAAAGATCTTCATTGTTGGGCGATCAAGTAGAGACTCTTCCTGTAGTCAACTCCTTCATTAGTTGCTGAAATCCAACTCTAAAAGCTTCTAACCACACAATGACACATCCTGCTGGGTCTACTCCTCCACATGGCTGCACTTGTTGAAAATCCTAAAATATTTCTCTGACAAACCTCATCAAGTTCTAGGAATCTCTAATTCTGGACATCTCCTTAGAGCCCTACTAATTGAAAACTTGTCTCTAAACATCTGCACTGTTCCTGCACAACTGCCAATTCTCCTGTTGTCTCTGTACTCTGCCCAAACGGATATTCCAAAAGTCCGTAAAGTTTGCAAGATCTCCTCTATCATAAAATCAGGTAACAATCCATTCTGTACACAGCTCTCTACACCACAGCTGAAAGTTTTCTTCCTATCATTTAACCACACACCGATGCATTCTACTGAGTCAACTTCACCATCATTCTTGAATTATTAAAATCTTCGAGCACTTCTCCGCCAAGAGTTCATCAAATTCGAGAAATTTCTTGCTTTTGGTATCCACTTGAATCTTTATCAACTGAAAATTACCTCAAACTTCCTGAAATCCACCATTTGTCTAGTTTCTGTAGTCTTTTGGTTTAGAAAATTATTCCAGATTTATCCAAAATCCACACTTACTCGCCTGACGCACCATCTGACGGTACACGATTAACTGGAATTGGGTCTCAATATGCTGGTCACATTCCTTGCTGACTAACAACTGCTCGCAAACTCCTTCGCTAGCTCCATCTGTGACATCGAAAAGCTGAAAATTCTGCCAAAGTCCTCCGAGATCCACATGCTAAAACCACAAAACTCTAACTCTCTGGTGCGAAAACAAGAAAAAGGCACTGAATGTGGGTGCGGAGGCATTAAATCCTCCCCCACTAGAAAAGAATTTGGTCCCCCAAATTCCCCAGCAAGAACAAAAAGGGAAGAGACAAGAAGAGTCTCCCCCACTAGAAAGAAAACAAAACCGAACCAAAACAGAATGGCATCTAGCCAAAACAAGACGACAATTCTAACGGTTTCCTCACCACACGTCTTAAAGTTCCTAAACTTCAAAAGGCACAAAACATTGTGTGTGGTCCTTGTCAGATAGGGAAACAAATTCAAACCTCTCATTCGAAGACTGGTACTATCCACACCAAGAGACCATTAGAATTACTTCATATGGATTTTATGGGACCTACAAAGATTGAAAGCATTGGCGGTAAAAAATATATTTTTCTTACTGTTGATGACTTTTCAAGGTTGACATGGGTTCGTTTTCTGCGTGACAATTCCAAAACTTTTGTAGTGTTTACTAACTTATGGTCGTTGATTATCACAGATAAGGGGCAAGTCTTTGGAGGAGTCTCACGTATACCCTCAGATCATGGGGCTGAGTTTGATAATTCTGACTTTTCTTCTTTCTGCTCTAAACATGGAATTAAACACGAGTTTTCAGCACCAAAAAGGCCACAACAGAATGGAGTGGTAAGCATAGAAATCGTGTTGTTCAAGAGATGGCATGAGTGATGCTTCATAGCAAAAATATATCTCAACGCTTTTGGGCTGAAGCTGTAAACACAGCTGCTCATGTCATTAATCGAGTTTACCTTCGGCCTGGAACTAAAACCACTCCATATGAAATATGGACAGGAATCAAACCAACTGTTAAATATTTTCATACATTTTGTAGCAAATGTTACATCCTAAGGGATAGAGAACATTTGACCAAGTTTGACTCCAGAAGTGATGAAGGAATCTTCCTTGGTTACTCCTTGGTAAGTAAAGCCTACAGGTTTTTTTTTTTTTTTTTTATCAAAAACTCTGTAGTCATGGAGTCCAATAATGTGGTCATCGACGATGCTGGAATCTCCAATAACTTTTCCGATGAAGAAAATTAAATGACTTTTTCTCCTTTCCCTAAACAGGACATGCACACCACCTTCGATGGTAAAGAAGAAAATGGTTCAAAAAGTGATGCAAAGGAGTCAGAGTCAAATGTAGAATCTACAACTTCTACAAAATCTGCTTCTGAACTCTTTGTCCCAGATATCATCAAACGCTTTGAAAAGAAAAATGCATCAAAAGCTTTTAGACAGGGTCCAGAGACCAGTCAAAAGCCTCGAACTAAAGATGATCCAATTTATATTCACCCAAGATCTCAACACGGCCAAGTCTTAAAGGATCATTCTATGAGCAATGTCATTGGAGAGGTCATTGCACCTTTGAAAACTCAAAATCAGGTACAAAACGAGGTAAGTCATTTGTGCTATATTTCTTTTCTTGAACCCAAAAATGTAAAAGAGGCCTTGGTAGATGACTGCTGGATCAATGCAATGCATGAGGAGCTCGAGCAATTCGAACGTAATTGTGTATGGAAACTTATTCCCAGACCATCTCATTCAAATGTCATCGGAACTAAATGGATTTTAAAAATAAAACTGATGAACTGGGACAAGTAATTCGAAACAAAGCTCGTTTGGTAGCATAGGGATATATTCAAATTGAGGGTATTGACTTTGATGAAACCTTTGCTCCTGTTGCAAAACTTGAGTCGATTCGAGTACTGCTTGCCATTGCATGCCTGTTGAGAATTCATTTGTTCCAAATGGACGTAAAGAGTGCATTTCTAAATGGGTTTCTAAATGAGGAAGTGTATGTCGAACAACCCAAAGGATTTGAAGATCCACATTTTCCTGACCATGTGTTCAAGTTGAAAAAAACTCTTTATGGCTTAAAACAAGCTCCTAGAGCTTGGTATGACCGGCTAACAGTCTTTTTACATGATAAAGGTTTTCATCGGGGAAGTGTTGATAAAACATTGTTCATTAAGCAAGATAATGATGATATTATCATGGCATAGGTATATGTGGATGATATTGTATTTGGTTCAACTTCGAATACAATGTCTGATGCCTTTGCTAAAATCATGGCAACTGAGTTTGAGATGTGTATGGTTGATGAATTATCATTCTTTCTGGGGTTACAAATTAAGCAATCTGAGTCTGGCATTTTCCTCTCACAATCAAAGTACGCTCTTGTGTTATTGAAAAAATTTGGAATGGAGTCTTCAAAACCATCTACCACACCGATGAGCACAACTTTGAAATTGAGCTTAGATGCAGAAGGAAATACTATCAATGAGACTTTGTATCGAAGCATGATAGACAGCCTACTTTATCTAACTGCCAATCGTTCAGACATAGCATTTACCGTGGGAGTGTGTATAGCATTTAGCGTGGGAGTGTGTGCCGGATATCAATCGAAACTAAAGGAATCTTATATCCAAGAAGTCAAAAGGATTCTCAAATATGTAAATGGCACCACCGAATTTGAAATATGGTACATTTCAGATACAAACACCAACATAGTTGGTTTCTCGGATGCTGATTGGGCTGGATGTGTAGATGATAGAAAAAGTACACCTGGAGGGTGTTTCTTTGTTGGTAATAATTTGGTATCGTGGCATAGTAAGCAGCAAACCTCTACCTCTCTATCCACTACAGAAGCTGAGTACATTGTAGCAGGGAGTTGTTGCACACAACTCTTATGGATGAAACAAATGCTGTTAGATTATGGATTTTTGCAAAACTCGATGATTGTTTTCTGCGATAACAAGAGTGCAATCGATATCTCAAAAAACCCCGTTCAACACTCACGAATTAAGCACATTAACATCCGACATCATTTTATTCGTGATCTGGTAGAAGAAAAAGTACTCTCTTTGGAACACATTTCCACAGAAAATCAATTGGCTAATATCTTTACCAAACCTCTAGATCCTATTCACTTTCATTCCCTTAGCAAATCCTTAGGCATTGGACCACATCCTTGATCGGTGTTTTTCTCTAAGCTCTATTAAACATTTTTATTTGCTTGAATTTATTGCAGCTGTACTGTCTTGAAATTGTTTCTCTTAAGAATTATGTGATTGAAACACACATCCTTTTCACCTCTTGAGTGCTCTCTCTAAATTTTATCCTTGACGAGAGTTATTTTTTTAAACTAGAGGTCAGGACTACCTATGATTATGTGTGAAAGCTTCCAGATTGAAAGAAAAGTTTCTCTGGCGAAGGCTACCATATTCAATAGTGTGAAAGCCGCCAATGAAGGTTTAATTAAAAAAAAAGGCAGCTGAGATATTAAAAAAAAAAAAAGGGGTGTGATGCTGTAATTTAGGGGGAGAAACTCAAATGAATTTCACATACATTTATCACATTCAATCATTTTGCTCTTCTAGTAATTTCAAATTAAGATATTTTTTACAGCAGTGTTTTAATACATATTTACAAATATATGTGTTTATGTCTGAGCTTGGTTAAAAATACTATTTTTGGTGAGGTACTCTTTTTGGTTAAATATGTTTGTGTCGATGCCTCTCTTTTTCTTTCCTTCCCACATTTATGCATGGTTAAAAAAAAAAGGGCGCTCTAGCGCGCGCACATGCGCTCGAGCGCGCGTTCATTCTGTACTCCCCATTTAAATGCCATGTCCGTTTCAGTCTCTTTCCATTTCTTATCTTTTCCTTCTCCACACTTGGTCTTTCATCTTAGGGCTACCCACTTCTTCAGAACAAAGAGGTACTCTCTTCTCATCTTTCTCTACTTGTGATCGCAATCATGTTGTGTATGTCCATGTGATTAGTTTTTGAGATGTTCTGATTGGAATTTCTTTATTTTTAGGTGTTATTTGTGGGATTTCGTTTTACACTATATTTGCACAATCATTGTTGTTAGACTATCTATTGCTCTACTGTGCTTGTTCTATCGGTCTTTGTCCTTTGGTGGATGATTTGAATTAGTCGGAATGGCTTTTTTTTTGAAGAAGTTTGGAGGTTGGAAAGGGTTGTATATAGATCGGTAACTCTGTATGTTCTGTTGCTTTAAGGAAGTTTTTCCACTTTGCTAACATGTAAAATGTCTAATGCAAATGTGCAAAAGTTTTTGCATCATTTACATATATCTTGACCCTGTGTTCCTTAACTACTATCTGCTGTTCCTTAGGCGTTTGTGAAATTTCCTCAAACGTGTTTGTTTTGAAATGACCCCTAAGAAACGAAAATCTGTTGTTGGCTCTTCCTCTTCATCAAGATTTTATGCAACTTTGTTTCCTTCCTTAGCCAAATCAAAAGCTTTTGCGGAATTGTTTGCTCATCGGGCAGTTGGTTTTGAGAGACAGATTGATGACTCATTTACATCAACTGATGAGTATGGCTCTATCATGGCACGTCGTTGGAATTTTCTTTATACTTTTGACATCAATGAAATTAATGTCAGCTGGATTCGAGAATTCTACTGTAACATGACAATTAGAGATAATGACTTCACTACCTTTGTGCGTGGCAAGAATCTAGTTATTTCCCCATCAGTGATTGAATCTTTTATTGGCATTGAACAGCCTGAGCAATGGGATTATCCCCTTCCACCAGATCAGCCTCTTCCTACAAATTTGTTTCATGTTTTTGGCACAGAATTGGTTGGTGCTAGGCATCCGTGGGCTACTGGGACCATCTCACATGGACTCTTAACTCTAAAATATAGGTTCCTCAACTGGTTTTACTCTGCTAATTTAGAATCTCGTGGCCACACAGCGACTGTAAATCATCAGCATGGCATGGCTTTGTACCATATTGGGATTGGGAATCCTGTGAATGTTCCTCTCATGATTTACAATGCTATGGTCAAAATTCCAAGTGCCGCTAGAAATGCTACTTTACCTTTCGGGGTGTTGCTTACTAGATTTCTGCTCTCTAAGGAAGTTGACTAGCGTCAACTTGATGAGGTTCGAAAAATTAGAGGAGCTATCAATCGCCGCTCTCTGCAACAATCAGAAGCTCACATTACAGAAGCGGACGATGAAGAGGATATCGATGAAGCTACTGAAGGGGAGCAGACAGTGTGTCTGACTGCCTCACCCAACTGGAAAATGAAGTACATGCTCTGAATGCAACTATCAATGCTCGATTTTCTTCTGTAGATGAATCCCTAGCTACCATTCTGGCTCGTTTAGCACATCAGTGATTTCTAAGTTGTTGTTTTGGTCTAAACAGTACTTTTTACAGTCTCTTTTGCAAACTATTTACATTCTCTTTCCTCTTTGTTATTCATGAACAAAAAGGGGGAGATCATTTTGGATGCAATATGCTCTTTTGTTTATCATTTATATCTATATATTATTGTTTTGACCATATGATATCTTTCACTTGATCTTGAGTTGTGAATGAGTATACTTGCAGGTGTTATCTTCGAAGCTTTATTTCCAAGATCTATCTTTGTCTGTGGATATTTTCTTGGGTAGAGTTTTCTTGTAATTAGGGTTTTTTGTCCATGAATTGCCAAAGGGGGAGATTGTTAGATTTTATGAGTGAGTTGGCTAATTCATTGGGTTGCGGACAAAACCGGGACTAAATTTTTTAATGTATTTGTTAGAAGGACTATTGTTCTTACAAGCTTGACAGAATCTACATCCGCTTGAGCGCATCTTAATTCACTCAAGCGCGTCAGGACAAAGGTTTCATGCGCTCGAGCGCGCCTGCTTGTGCTTGAGCGCGCCAAGGAAAAATTTGCCCGCCCAATACAGAAGCTTCACACGCTCGAGCACTTGCGATGAGAAAATTTCAGATCTGACGATTTGTTTTCTCTCCTTTTTGTGTGATGACCTAAATATATATATAGAGCACGAATTCTTGTGGTGGGTATCACTTTTGCAACTCTCTGGTTTTCTAGCCCTAACATCATTAAACGAGAGATCTGGTTCTTCTCCAAAGCTTCTTCTCTGCTGATCTAAAGTTCTAAGCATTGGAGTTCTTCTTCTCCTATGAAGTTGAATCATCTTGAAAACACATTCGAGATGATCAGTTCAAGCATGGTGAAAGTGTACGGCGATGGTCGGCAAGTGAGCACAGTCCTTAGGTTGAGTCACTAACTTAGTAAGGGTGTGAGATCTTACTTGTAACTTTCATTTGATTTAGTGCTTGGTTGTCTGTTGGCCTAGACGATAAGGCCCGTGATTTTTTTCCATCCAAGGTTTTTCCCGTATAACTCGTGTGTTCTGTTTTCTCTGTGTGATTGCCTGATTTTATCTGTGTTTTGGTTTAGATTTGTATAGTATTTCTTCTTTATTGAAATCCAATAGAGTTTGAGTGGTTGGGACTTGAGTCAGTATTAGGGCTGAGACTTTTTCAGTCATATTCTGTTGTATTTTGTTAAAGCACTAATCTTGTTGGTCTCTGCTAGAGAGAGTTTCTACTGGATGTAGAAAAATATTTATATTAGACAGGGTATGTTTTTATTTTTGGATATGTACTTATTTAAATTGTACCAATTAATTCCCTAGTTCGACATGTTATTAATTTGGTTTAGAGATTTTCTGTATCAGTGCTTATTAGTATTTCTCTGAAAATTGTTGGTTTCAAGGTGGCCACAACATTGTTTTGCCAATGCGTTCATGTTGCTTATTAGGGATAAAGATCACAGTATGATCTTGTCCCCTCATCCAAAGCTCATGTGCACCTATAAACAATGTTGAGACCCATTTTTTTATGTCTTTGAATTACATGGATCTTCCACTACAAGTAAGTTCCAATGTGAGCAAGATTTTATATCAAGTTTGGAGATTTTTTTTAATTTTTTAATTTTATTCTTAAGTGGTATTATTTGGTATAATAAATTTAAATTTTTAGCTTTGTGGTTTAACTACCTACTTCTTAGCAAGCTTGATTGAAAATATGAAGATAGCCAAGTCACAATGATCTGATTTGACAGGCTCTGGAGGTATGAAACTGATAAAATGGATCTATTTGGTGAAATTTTGATCAATAACCTCGAGGATGCACTTAGCTCAACAGAAAGAACTACTTCCAGTAGTGCCTCAGATGAAACATCCAAATTAGCAACCGCGCATGTAGAAGCACAATTTGGTTTGTTATACTCAGGTCAATCTCAGGTTACCTTCATTAGCAAGTTATAAATTGAGCAGTTGGGTTTACTAAAGATCCTTATCTACTATAACCTTTTTCAGGCAAGTCGCATGCAACTTTCACAAAAGGATGGTCTCAAAATTTAGTTTGGTGAGTTTTTTATGGGCTTGGGATTGCATGTCCAACTCCAACTCTCCTTTTTCTGGACTTGGGACTTGCACATGCCCAAGTATGACATGTGGCAAAGAATTATTAACGGTTTAGTATTTTGGCAAAGATAGTGGGTGAGTAGGTATAGTTTTTATCCAAGAAATTATTAGTTTTTCTATTATTTTTGCTTTTTCTATGTTGTCCTTGTAGCTACTCTTCACCATCTTGTTAGTCTTGTTAATACAACTTTGTTTGTTACAGATTGAAAGGGAAGCTAATGGCTTAGTAGATATTTGCTAAACAAGGGGTGAGTTGGCATACTTTACACGTGGGCAAAGATTTATCTTCTTCTAGTTTTTTTTTTTTTTTTTTTTTTTTTTTTTTTTTTTTTGCTAGTTGGCCTAGTGGCCACGAAGAGGGGAAATAAACTTCCCACCCATGGATTGATCCCTGGGTGTCAATTCCTGGGTGGTGCTATGAGAGCAAGTGTGAGTACCACAGCAACACTCTGTAATTCCCAGAGATTTATCTTCTTCTGTTTCTTTTTAGCTCTCTACATGAATATATACATAGAGACATAAATGAGTGCATACATTAAAAGTAATTTCATGATATTATTCAAAAACGGCACTCAGGTTACTAGTTACTACAGGTAACATTTAGCTTTCATTTTTTTGTTTTTGTTTTTTGATCGGTAACATATTAGCATTCATATACTCTATGTATGAAAATAGACGTGTGTTTATGTAAAAACATGAAAATAATTTGTTCCGCAATACCAAGACCACCAAAATTTGGAAAACAAGTCACTAAAACATTTATTTGATCGTGGTTTTTTCTAATGATTCTTCTTTAGTTCCTATTTCTTAAAAGAGTTGAAAGGAGCTCATTGTCACCAACCATGTTGTTCTAGGCTGAAGTCGTGTTACCTGGGCAATGTTCTCCTACAAGAATATGAGCAATATGGAGTCCAGCTCGTGGGGCCCACTTAAGATGCCCTCTTATTAGTGGGGGAGGATATATGGAAAAGTCTCCTTGCACATGAGGGCCAATAAAAAAAATCAGCCTTGTAAGATGATCCTAGCCCTTAATTTGGAAGCGATAAGATTTAGTACTGGTCTTTCCAACCATAGTTTTCTTTGATATTCAATCTAATGGTGGGTATGTTAGATTATATGGTCTCAATCCAGTGGATGATGTAATAAATTGATTTATTTATCAATATAATCATACTTATTCATGAGATGAATGGTGTTTTATTTCTTCTTGCACATAAACAATACTTATGACATGATGGTTCATGAGATGAACCAGAACCCACAAATATATTAGATGTAATACATGTGTGTGGATGAGAACCATATACAAGAGCCATGTGTCACAAATCTTATACTTAAAATTGATTCACAACTGGTAATGTGATGAGATTGGGCATCTCATCTGATAAGGTTGCAGCATTATGATCACTATGAGATGGTGTGATTTGTCTAGATCATCAGAGCGTAAGACTTTAGATCATTGTGCCGGTACATTGGATGTATGGAAGGACCATGAGAAGCACCTTATGAAACATTGTCTTTACTTTAAGGTATGCTCTCATAATTCCCTAGCAATAGGCTCTCAATCTTGAGACATTAATAAACTCAAGTTTCTATCTATTCATTTGCTTTGAATCAACAATGAGTGATGCCAACTATAAGTCAACGCCATAGTGTCTTGGGTACGTAATAGTAGGACTGTGGGAACATTTAATGGTCAAGATAGAATCTATCTTAATTATCCCCTTGTGCCAATTAATGGATTTATCATTGGTAAGTGTGCACATATCTCAATTAAGAGTTAATTGAATGTTACTAATTATCACTGTGATTAATTGGGTCTCAAGGATAATAAGATGTTGATCTAAATTGGTGGGACATGTTTTTTCCAATTGATTTATGGATATGGATAGAGGGGCCTACTTGTGGTGATAGGGAAGTTTAGGGTATTTATGTAATTTATTCCTAAGACTGGAGTTCAATTGCATATATGTAGTAGAGTCATTTGTAATTAACTGTGGGCTCGGATTACACATGAGATGCGGGGTCGCGATGTCCCAGTTGGAGCCATCTTTCTATGGATTCTCTAGTGGTCCCCATGCTAGCCCAATAATTAGATCATTACTAATTCTACTTGAACTCAAAAAGGAAAGGAAATAGAAAGTTACTATTTCTATTGGAAGTGAGACTTCTAATAGTGGTAATATTAAGAAGAGAATGTTACTAATTATTGTGGAAGTAGGACTTCTAAATAATATTAGTAACAGGAGGTTGCACTAAGCTATAAATAAGGGAGCCCCCCTTTGGACGTCCCTTATGCTTCACATGCCTAAAGTGCAAGAGTTGCACGCCCCTTTTCTCTCCACTCTCTTCTAGTTCTATTCTAGTTTTTCCTTAGAGATTCTAGTTTTTTTCCTTGGAGATCCCACCATTCTCCTTGAGAAAAGAGATCTGAAGCGGAACATAGTGTGAAAGACAATTAGGTCTTGGAGATCCAAATTTTCTACAAAGAAGAGTTCTTTATCAAGCAAGCCGTTTTCTTCCCCATTAGAGCACAACTGAGCTCCCAAGGTATAATCTACTTTCTTGTATATTGTAGATTTTTGTGGTTGCTTGTTGGCTGCTATTTATCTATCTTGGAGATAGTGTTTTATTAATCTTGATCATGAGTTTGAGGTTCTTGGATCCTGGATGTGATTTATGGCCTTTAGGGTACTTGATCCCTAAGTCAAGTGGGTCAAAAAGTTTTGAAAACCTATCCTTGAGGCTCACCTACTTCTACGAGGATAAAGGTTTGATGATAGTGAACTGGGGCCTTATATGAGATCATGAGGGGTTCAGAGTGTGAGAGGGCTTGCATTGAACCAAGGTGGGCCCCACAAAGATGGACTGCATATGCAGTAGCTCGTAGGAGACCACTTCTCCATATTACCTATAGGAAAGAAAAGAAGAAAATCTCCACTTGTCGAACTGGTGAAAAGAGTATAAAAAGAAAATTAGCAAGTTCTTAAACATCTAATGTCGTGCAAGTGTTATAGCAATATGGGATTGAAGTGTGCGCACACATGCATGTATCACTGTAGCATAAATAAGCAAAAAAATATTCAGATAGGAACTGTCCACCATGGTTGAAAATCTTGGCCGATACCGGTTCGTACCAGTACGATATCTTGATAGGAACCGATATCGGTATCGCCCATCAAGATATCGCCAAAATATCGGTCCGTATCTGCCAATTCTTTAAAATATCAGTCAATACCGATATATCGGTTCGATATCGGTTGTAACGGTCCCTGTCAACTGCTAAAATCTGAGAAAAATGGAAAAAAAAAAAAAAAAAAAAAGAGGTAGAAGAGGAGACACGGAAGAGGGACAAATCACATATCTAAATGATATATCTATGCAATATGCATATGCGATTATACTTGCAGTGGAGAAAACGAAAGGAATATGAGTTCTGGGTCAGAAAACGGAGATTCAGAAAAAAAAAAAAAAAAAAAAAAAGAATTCATGCAACAACACAGCAACAGACTTTCAGATTTCAGAAAAGAAAAATGAAACTAAGAGGGGAGAGGGAAGCAGATGGGCATACCTGGCTGGGGGCTTAGGCTGCCTGCTCCATCGCCATCATTGCTATCATCGTCCGGACGGTCACAGCTCTCAAATCAAATCGAATCTGCTGCTCCTCCTCTTTCTCTCCTTCTTCCTCCTCTTCTCTTTCCTCTATCTCTCCTTCTTCCACCTTTTCCCCTCCTCTTTCCTCTTCATCTGGTTACCCTTTTTTGTTTCCCCCTCCCCTTCCCTTTCCCCTTCGCTTTCCCTTTTCCTCTTTTTTCTTTCTTTTCTAGCCTCGGTCTCTCCCCAGTCCCAGTCGCCACTTTCAAATAACCAAATCATAAAAAAAGTGCAAAAGCCCTCCTTTTTTTTTCTGTTTTATTTTACCACATACCATGTGCATGTTTCTTAAGAACAATGCCAATCTGTGGGTCCCACAGTGGGGCCCACATATAGAAAATCTGAGCCATTTAAAATAACTATCTCTTTTTTATATGGGCCCTAAACAAGTTTAACCCCCTGATTGGGTTTTTTCCCACTGTGAGATTGGTTAGTTGATTAATTTTAAAACATCAATCGATTTTGATAGTACATCTCCAATTTGAATAAAATCTGACCATAATGGCACAACCCATACAAGATGAGAGCAATTTCTTTGAGTAGTTTAAATCATTTTTTTAAGGTGGGCTCCACTATAAAGCCTACAAAGTTTTCAAAAAAACGTTACTTTTTTCAATTGCGTCTTACTAACAAGGCCTATTTAAGAAAATCTAAACTACTGTAGTGTGCCTCAGCCTATATTGGAGTGAAAACTTTTACAAAGCTAAATAAGAGGTGATAGTTAAATTGAATTATAAGAATTTTTTATATGGGCTACATTAATGAATTTATAAATTATAAGAAATGATACAAAGATTAAACATTATAATTTTACATATTTAACAATGACAGGTTTGTTAGAAACGAGTAGAAACCAGGATCTCTAAATATTGCGTACAGATCACTGCGGAAATAACTATGGAAGAATATGATTAAAATCATACATGCGAGATCTCTCTGATTTGATTTTGGTCTCACAGCAACCGGAAAATCTCAAGATCTTCTACTGTATTCCTATATGCTCGAACTCACACTAGGGAGCCTCTTCTGTGAATTCTCCTTTGCTCTCCCAAAACAAGATTTCTCTTGTTTTTCTTGTGTGTTAACCTAGAGAGCAATAGCGCATATTTATAGGCTACAATAGGGACCTTAAGAAGGAAATAAGGATATCTTCTTATGGAAACAGGATATCCTAATTTAACCCAAATTAGAATCCTAGTTCCATAAATTATAATTCAGTCTACTTAAGAATTGTAATTGTACTTCTGTCCTTATTCTCAAAATAATATTTCAAGCTTCTTGTTATTAAATGCTTATTAATCTCCCCACATTAAGATTTCAGATATCCATCGATTAAATAATTACTGACATCTATATTTAATTGATATCTTTATAATTCCTTGAGACCTTACACTTAACTTATTTGATATGTTGGACACAAAGTCCACCTGCAGGGTTTGACATAATCAAAAATTAAAAGCTTCATCAAGGGGATATCATCAATCCCTATTACTGGAAGTGGATTATGTCAATAAACTAATATCCACCATACAAGTAGTGTAGTCATCCAATTTACTGAGATTGTTTACCCATAAAAGATCTCTCTTTCGTAAATCAAAATACCAAACACTAAATGTATGTGTCTATTATTTATGTCGGGATTAAGAGTACAAGCACTCATAATAACCATTTGGATATTCATCATCTTATATAGTCAGTATAAAGACAATAAACCCAAAAACACGGTCTTGTTCAATACACACAAAGTGTACTAGCATAATGAGTTGAAACTATATTGTTTCCTACAGCCAAGACAAGCCTGCCGAAACATCATGCTACAATCATGCTAATGGTGTGTCCAAATCCATCTAGATTGTGAACAACAACTTATATTCTATAAGAACTGACAAATAAGTCTTCTGTGTGTAAGTAGAACTCTATACACAAACTTGTCTACTTTATAGAATAAAAGACACGCACATGCATAATAATTAACAATGCAACCATTTGCACATACAAAATCTCAGTTAGATGAGAAGACAAAATATACTAAAAAAATAGTCAAAGACAAATACATAAAAGTATGTTTTTAGTATAAATTCCCAAAAACACCCACCTATACTTAAAACCATGCTGATATGTATTTTAACCTCATGCCTTCCACATGACCATCAAAACTCTTTGCTAGTAAGCTCTTTGTAAAAGGATCTACCAAGTTGTCCGCCGATGCAATCCTGGTGACAATTATGTCACCCCTCTGTACGATTTCTCGTATGAGATAATATTTACGTTGGAGGTGCTTACTCTTCTTATGCATCATGGGTTCCTTTGCATTAGCAACCACACCGGTATTATCTCAATAAAGTATTATTGGTGATTTTACCAAATGTACCACTTCTAGATCCATCAAGAAGTTTTTGAGCCAAACTGCCTCCTTGGCCGCATCAGAAGCTGCCACATATTCGGCCTCCATGGTAGAGTCAGCTGTACATGACTGCTTGACACTCCTCCAACTTATAGCTCCACCTCCCAAGGTAAATACAAATCCTGATGTCAACTTTCTGGCATCATTATCTGACTAGAAGTCCGAGTCTGTATACCCAATAGGTATCAAATTCTCGGCCTGGTAAATCAGCATATAATTTATAGTCATCTTAAGATACTTAATTATATGCTTTACTGCAGTCCAATGTTCTCTCCCTGGATTAGATTGGTATCTGCTAACCATGCCAACGGAAAAACAAATATCAGGTCTAGTACATAGCATTGCATACATGAGGCTTCCCACCGCCGAAGCATAAGGTACTTCCTTTATTTTTTCTATCTCATCAGGTGTCTTAGGACACTGATCCTTGGATAAAGTAATTCCATTCCTGAAAGGAAGAAATCATTTTTTGGAATCTAGCATGCTAAAACGGGCAAGAATCGTATCAATATAAATCGCTTGAGATAAGCCCAACATTCTTTGTTTCCGATCTCACAAGAGATGAATCCCTAGAATGTGGCTAGCTTCTCATAAGTCCTTTATATCGAATTGACTGCTCAACCATACTTTGACTGAAGACAACACCCCGACATCGTTTTCCAATGAGTAGGATGTCATCTACATAAAGTACTAAAAAAATCACCACATTTCCACTGCATCTCTTATACACACAGGGTTTATCAGGGTTTTGCTCGAAACCATAAGATTTAATAGCTTGATCAAAACGAATGTTTCAAGATCTAGATGCTTTCTTTAGTCCATAAATGGACTTCTTAAGCTTACACAACATGTGCTCACGACCTTCAGCTACGAATCCATCTGGTTGTACCATATAGATACATTCATCAAGATTTCCATTAAGGAAAGCTGTCTTGACATCCATTTGCCAAATTTCGTAATCAAAATAAGCCGCAATGGATAAAATGATCCGAATGGATTTCAGCATGTCTATTGGCAAGAAAGTCTTCTCATAATCGATACATTCTTTCTGAGTAAACCCTTTCACAACAAGCCTAGCTTTGAACGTTTCAACCTTTCTATCAACCCCTCTTTCGTTTTTGTAGACCCACTTACAACCGATATGTTTTATCCCCTCTAGTGGTTCTACAAGATCCCAGACTTGATTATGGTACATAGACTCCATTTCCGATTTCATAGCTTCTTGCCATAGTTTTGCATACTTGTCTTGAAGTGCTTCATTATAGTTACAGGGTTCGGTATCTAGCTCATCAGGGACTCTGTCGTATGACTTCCCAAGAACATATACCGTTCAGGTTGACGAATAACCCTCCCACTACGATGAGGCACACCCTGTGTCTGTGTATAAGTAGTGTCACGCTGTGCTAAACTAATGCTGGTGTGCCACCATCGACATGTTGATCCGGCTTGTCATCCATCATGTTGGTGGTTTCACCTGGAGTATCATTAGCTTGAGGTGTTTCCTCATGTGCTATTGGTGATGGAAAAGTTTGGGTAGGTCTTTCTTCTCTCAATTCCTCTAGAACAATTCTGCTATTGGGTTTGTGGTTCATTACATAGTCCTCTTCTAAGAATGGAGCATTGGTGCTAGCAATGACCTTTCAATCTTTAGGATTATAGAATAAACCACCTCTCGTTCCTCTGGAATATCCAACAAAAATGCAAACTTTCGTTCTTGGTTTCAACTTATCTGCGTTCCCTTTCAGCACATGTGCTGGACTTCCCCAAATCCGAACATGCTTTAAACTGGGTTTGCACCTAGTCCATAGTTTTGTGGGTGTAGTAGGTACTGACTTAGATGAAACTAAGTTTAGAATATATGTAGCCATTTCTAGAGCATGCCCCCAGAAAGAATTAGGTAAATCAGAATAACTCATCATTGACCTTACCATATCCATAGGAGTCATATTCCTTCTTTCTGCTACACCATTTTATTGAGGTGTACCTGGTGCAGACAGCTGGGATGTAATCCTCTCTTGTGCCAAGTAGTCCTTAAATTCTCTAAAGATGTACTCTCCACCACAATCAGATCGTAGTGTTATGATACTCTTACTTAAACGCTTCTCCGTTTCTGCCCTATACTCCTTGAATTTTTCAAAGAATTCAGACTTACGACGCATTAAGTAAATGTACCTATACCTTGAGTAGTCATCAATAAAAATAATGAAACACTCAAAACCACATCTAGCCTGGACATTCATGGGACCACACAGGTCAGAGTGAACCAATTCCAACGGTTCTTTGGCCCTATACATTTTTGCCGAAAAAGGACGCTTGGTAATTTTCCCCTCTAAACAAGATTCTCAGACTGGAAGGGCCTCCACTTCCAATGAATATGATGGTCCATTTGCAACCAGTCTTGAAATCCGGTGTAGATTAATATGTCCAAGGCATAAATGCCAAAGATACGTTTGGTTCAATTTTGAAAGTTCCTTTCTCTTACATGGTAGTGTAGTTGTGTTATTTGATTCAGTTAGTTATAGTTTAGGAGAGATAGGATTAACAATATAAAGATCATCCACTAATGATCCAGAACAGATAAAACCCTTATTTGTGGGTATCCTTGACATAGCCGGTCCCAAGCCCGGACAAAGGAGGAGGGTTGTGCGTTAGGTAGCCGACAGCCAGCACAATACTCAGTCGGATTTCTTTATGGATTTGAGACCTAATGATATTTCGTTGGGGCGTCCCCTACTTAGCGACGCGCTGTATAGTCCGAGTACAGTGATAAGTGAGCAAGGACCGCTGCATCGGCGCCCGGGTGCAGTGCTAAATAGGCAAGGGTCTCCACACTTTATTGGACGAGTGCGGGGGGTAAGGAAGCTAGCCCAAAATAGAAGGCTGAGATTAGGTACTTGGAACATTGGGAGCCTAACTGGGAAACTTATGGAAGTGGTGGATACAATGGAAAGGAGACGAATCGCAATTGCCTGCTTGCAAGAGACAAGGTGGGTGGGACAGAAAACTAAAGAGATCGAGAGGACTGGGTATAAGTTATGGTATACGGGACTTAATAGAGCGAGGAATGGGGTTGGCATAGTAGTGAGCAAGGACTTAAAGGAAGATATAGTTAATGTAAAGCGCTGTGGAGATAGGATTATTGCAATTAAGTTAGTGTTAGGAGAAGAGATAGTGAACGTAATTAGTGCTTATGCCCCCCAGGTGGGCTTAGGAGATGGACATAAGGAGAAGTTTTGGGAAGACTTGGAAGGAGTGCTACTAGAGATACCCCAAGGCGAGATGATCTTCATAGGAGGAGATTTGAATGGCCATGTAGGGCGCGACGTAGATGGATATATAGGAGTACATGGGGGACTTGGATACGGTAATAGAAATGAAGAAGGGAAGGATATTTTGGACTTTTCAGTGGCTTATGATCTCATGGTGACTAATACCTTTTTTAGGAAGAGAGAGGAGCATTTGGTGACTTATAAGAGTGGCTCCTCAAGGACACAGATTGACTTCTTCTTAATTAGGAAAAGAGACCGCTTAGCTTGTAAAGATTGCAAGGTGATACCGGGGGAGAGCTTGACTTCCCAACATAGGTTGTTGATCATAGATGTGCAGCTACAAAGGTGGACTACAAAAAAGAAGTTGTATAGATGCTCAAAGACTAAATGGTGGAACTTGAAAGGTGATAAGCAACTAACATTTAGGGATAGAGTACTAGAGGAAGACGTTTGGGCGATAAATGAGAGTGCAAATAATATGTGGGATAAGGTAGCAGAGTGTATTAGGAGGATAGGGAAAGAAGTCTTAGGAGAATCCAAAGGGGGTGCTCCGGCACAGAAGGAGGCATGGTGGTGGAGCAAGGCCGTTCAAGACAAGATAAGAGTTAAAAGAGAGAGTTTTAAAACTTGGCAAAATGATCGAAATGCAGCAAACTTGGAAAAGTATAAAGAAGCAAAAAGAGAAACCAAAAAGGCAGTTAGTGAGGCCAAGGCAAAGGCATTTGAGGAGCTATATAGGCGACTTGACACTAAGGAAGGCGAAAGAGAGATATTCAAGCTTGCTAAAGCCAGAGATAGGCGGACCAAGGACTTAAACCAAGTTAAATGCATTAAGGATGAGGATGAAAAGGTATTAGTAAAGGACGATGAGATAAAGGAGCGTTGGAAGAGCTACTTCTACAAGTTATTTAACGAAAGCAGTAGTAGTGACATACAATTGGGACAGCTTACCATTTCTAGGGAAGAATCGAATCATATGTTCTATAGGAGAATCAGTAGGGAAGAAGTTAAAGAAGTATTGAAAATGATGAAGAATGGGAAAGCGGTTGGGCCAGATGGTATCCCTATTGAGGTCTGGAGGTGCTTGGGGGAGAATGGCATAAATTGGTTGACAAAACTTTTTAATGTAGTGCTAAAGAGCAAGAAGATGCCTGATGCATGGAGGAAAAGTATTCTTATACCCATATACAAGAACAAAGGAGATATTCAGAACTGTGCGAACTACCGCGGGATTAAATTGATGAGCCATACGATGAAATTATGGGAGAGAGTTATTGAGAGAAGACTAAGAAGAACAACAAACATTTCAGATAATCAATTTGGTTTCATGCCTGGGAGATCAACCATGGAGGCTATCTTTCTCCTGAGGAGGTTAATGGAACAGTATAGAGAAGGCCAGAGAGATTTACATATGGTGTTCATTGACTTGGAGAAGGCCTATGACCGGGTTCCTAGGGAGATTCTATGGGGAGTACTGGAAAAGAAAAGAGTGTGTGTCGCATATATTGAGGCGATAAAGGATATGTATGATAGAGCCGTGACATCTATAAGGACGACTGGTGGAGAGACTAAGGAGTTTCCTATCACGATTGGTCTACACCAAGGCTCAGCGTTAAGCCCGTACTTGTTTGCCCTAGTTATTGATGAGATTACAAGACATATTCAGGATGAGGTGCCGTGGTGTATGCTATTTGCAGATGACATTGTTTTAGTAGATGAGACGAGAGAAGGAGTGAATGCTAAGCTAGAAGTATGGCGGAAAACGTTAGAGACAAAAGGGTTTAGGCTAAGTCGATGCAAGACGGAATATATGGAGTGCAAGT
Source organism: Umbellularia californica (assembly GCA_028538565.1). NCBI lineage: Eukaryota > Viridiplantae > Streptophyta > Magnoliopsida > Laurales > Lauraceae > Umbellularia > Umbellularia californica. Next base: position 27,656,653 of record JAPQWN010000012.1, on the reverse strand, counting down.
TTAGCCAAAGTAGGACACTTAGTAACATAGAAGTAAGTTTAGGCACACAAAAGATTGTAGAGAAAGAAAACTTTAGGTACCTTGGATCGATGGTGCAACAGGATGGAGGGATTGATACTGATGTAAGTCACAGGATTCAGGCCGGGTGGACCAAATGGAGGAGTGCTTCGGGGGTCTTGTGTGATCGGAAAGTCCCCCTCAGGGTTAAAGGAAAGTATTATAAGGTGGCGGTAAGACCAGCATTGTTATATGGATCAGAGTGTTGGGCAGTAAAGCATAATCATGTTAAGAAGATGGAAGTTGCGGAGATGAGAATGCTAAGATGGATGTGCGGGATCACAAGGAGAGATAGGATTAGGAATGAGGAGATTAGGGGCAAAGTAGGAATAGCACCGATTGGAGATAAAATGAGAGAAAATCGACTAAGATGGTTTGGCCATGTTAGAAGGCGTCCAATGGAAGCACCTGTTAAAAGGTGTGAAGGCATAGAGATTGCCAGGAGTAGGAGAGGGAGAGGGAGACCCAAGAGAAGTTGGAAAGAAACTATTAAACATGACCTTGCTTACATGGATCTAACGGAGGACATGGCCCTAAACAGATTTGATTGGCGTCGTCAAATCCATATAGCCGACCCCACCTAGTGGGAAAAGGCTTGGTTTGGTTTGGTTTGGTTTGGTTTGTACTTAATAACCACAAAGTTATTAAAATAAATGAAATATTTGTCTTTAACCAACTTGGAAACAGAAATTAAATTCCTCCTTATGGAGAGAATATAAAGACAATCTTTTAAAATTAAAGTCTTATCTCTACTAAAACTTAGACATCACCCATAAGCAAATAAATCTCCCCATCACTTATGGCTCCTACTGCAACTGTTGTCACTCTCGTAGTATCACCCATAAGCAAATAAATCTCCCCATCACTTAGCTGCCTGGTTTCCTGGAACCTCTGTAATGAAATGCAAACATGATTAGTGGCTCCCGTATCTACACACCAGGTACCAGTAGAGACAACCGCCAAACATGATTCAACAACTAGTGAATGAAATTTACCTTTATTGTTCACTTTGTTGAGAAAAGTTGGACATTGCTTTTTTTAGTGCCCTGCTTGCTTGCAATGAAAACACTTGCCCTGAGGCTTTTTCACTCCACCTTGTGGTCCGTTGCCCCCTTGAGGAACTTCCTTGCGATTCTAACCCTTTTTCTGTTTCTCCTTGCCTTTCGGCTTAGAAACAGAACCTTTTTCAGCAACCAGAACACTAAGTGGCTTTTTCAGAAGGCCTTCAACAGCTTGAAGTTCCTTGAGTATTTCCGCCAGAGAAAAATTGAGCTTGTTCATGTTATAATTTAAGCGAAAACTCTCAAATGAATCAGTCAAGGACTGGAGAATGATATCGATCTGGGTCTCCCCATCAATTTCATCTCCAAGGACTTGTAGTTCATTGAGGTGTCCCATCATTTTCAGAACATGATCCCTCATAGAGGTACCTTTAGCCATCTTAGTGTGAAACAATTCTTTCATAGCAACCTGTCTAACTTCCCGATCCTGATCACCAAACATCTCCTTGAGACTATACATGATGTCATAGGCAGTAGGATAGGACTGATGCTGATGCTATAAAACATTTGACATGGATGCCAACATGTAACACCGCGCCATCTCATAAGCCTTGATCCATTTTTTTTCTTTGCCTTGATGGCTACCTCATCGGTACATCCATCTTCAGGTTTCTCTGGGCACACCTTAGTGAGCACATATTTGTACTCTTCAATAGTTAGCACAATATCCAGATTTCTTTTCCAGTCAATGTAATTAGGTCCAATGAGTTTGTGTTCTTTGAGAATTACAGCAAGTGGATTGAAAGCACCCATCTTAAAACCTGAGATTTACATAATTAGCAAATTATGATGGGCAAAAAATAAATCTTTGGATTCAAATAAAAGGAAAATGGCTCCTTCCGCCAATTAATAAATGAATCCGATAGTAATCTAAAACACCAATGCATAGTATGTCTCGATGTGAGGACAAGTACCATACTTATTTTGTTCAGATAGGACATAACTTTTTAGTTCTATTGTCAAGGCAACAAACCATGCCAAGTAAAACCAAATAGCTGCCGTAACTTTGGTCCGATAAATAATAGAAGTGGCTTAGATGGAGAGTATACTGTTATCTATATCTGAGTGTATATCATCATTTAATTCAAGGTCCATTATTCCGTATTCGGTCCCACCAGATGGAGAAGAGACCTATACTAATAATTACCCTAAATCACCCATATGGGAGTTTGGACTGGAGATTCCATAATTAACTCATCTGATTAGGAGGAAGACTCAAAGGTCAACACATAAATCAATTACATTGCCTACAAACCAATGATGGAGACAGTGTGAACTTAAGAAGTTCCCTCTCCCTCTTAGTTATTTAACAATGAGGGTTCTTATAAAACAGTTTAATTAAGACCAATTTAAAATCAAGTAGTAATAGGCAACCATGTCTTTACTACTACACCATTCTAAACATAATTAAACAGGATTAATATCATATTTAGCAAGTAATGATAATAATAGACATCCAAGCACAAAAAGGAATGACAACTAGTATAACAGGCTTAACTATTATGGTCAAGTAGAATCCTTTTGTCTTCATGATTGCCACTTCTTTAAACATGCGCTTCGCAGAGGAGGTCCGGGGGTGTCCCCCCGGCAGGGGTCAAAACAAAAGTTTTTTTTATATAGTTCTTTATTCGAAATTGAATTTCTGCCTTTAGAACCTGTGCCCCTTCTTAAGAAATTACATTGAGTCCTAAGCCTCATTACGAACGGAGTTTACATGCTATCTCAATATAATTATATCTCCAAGAAAAATTACATTAAGTCCTAAGCCTCCCGACGAACGGAGTTCACATACTATCTCAATATAATTTCATCACCATCAAAATTACATTGAATCCTAAACCTCCTGGCGAGTTCGCATGCTATCTCAATATAGTTACATCACCATAAAAATTGTAAAATATGTAAAACAGTAACCACAAATTTGATTCATGAGATCCATTCACATAACATACACACATGGTGACCATGATAGACAAATCAATTACTCAGTTGCTGCAAAACGAAGGTTAGATATTTCATTAAAAAACAAGGGTTACTTACAGCAAACGCAAACCATGTTTTCTTACAGCAACCCATAATCTTACTATGTTTTCTTCAATCCATACGCAGTATCAATATTGGCTCTAATACCAATTGTTAGAAACGAGTAGAAACCAGGATATCTAAATATTGCGTACAGATCATTGCGGAAATAACTATGGAAGAATATGATTAAAATCATACCTGCGAGATCTCTCTGATTTGATCTCGGTCTCACAGCAACCCGAAAATCTCAAGATCTTCTATTGTATTCCTATATGCTCGAACTCGCACTAAGGAGTGGGCCTCTTCTACGAATTCTCATTTGCTCTCCCAAAACAAGATTTCTCTTGTGTGTTAAACTAGAGAGCAGTAGCGCATATTTATAGGCTACAATAGGGACCTTAGGAAGGAAATAATGATAGGCTTCTTATGGAAACATGATACCCTAATTCGACCCAAATTAGAATTCTAGTTCCATACATTACAATTCACTCTACTAAAGAATTGTAATTGCACCCTTGTCCTTCTTTTCAAAATAATATTTCGAGCTTCTTGTTATTAATTGCTTATTAATTTCCCCATGTTAAAACTTTAGATATCCATCGATTAAATAATTACTGACATCTATATTTAATCGATATCTTTATAATTCCTTAAGACTTTACACTTAAACTTATTTGATATGTCGAACACAAAGTCCACCTGCAAGGTTTGACATAATCAAAACTTAAAAGGTTCATCAATGGGGCATCATCAATCCCTATTACAGGACGTGGATTCCGTCAATAAACTAATATCCATCATACACGCAGTGTAGTCATCCAATTTACTGAGATTGTTGACCCATAAAAGATCTCACTCCTTCATGAATAAAAATGCCAAACACTAAATGTATGTGTCTATTATTTATATTGGGATTAAGAGTACAAGCACTCATAATAACCATTTGGATGTTCATCATCTTAGTGTGTCCACTAAGAGTACAAGTACTCATAATAGTCAATATAAAGACAATAAACTCAAAACACGGTCCTATTCAATACACACAAAGTGTACTGCATAATGAGTCGAAACTATACTGTTTCCTGCAGCCAAGACAAGCCTACTAAAACATCATACTACAATCATACCGATAGTGTGTTCAAATCCATATAGATTGTGAACAACAACTTATATTCTATAAGAACCGACAAATAAGTCTTCTGTGTGTAAGTAGAACTCTATACACCAACTTGTCTATTTTATAGAATAAAAGACACTCACATGCATAATAATTAACAATGCAACCATTTGCCCATACAAAATCTCAGTTAGATGAGAAGACAAAATATACAAAAAAAAAAATAGTCAAAGACAAATATATAAAAGTATATTTTTAGTATAAATTCCCAACAAGGTTAAACAGCGACACAGGATATCATGACTTAGGGGGACCAATATTTTGATTTATTATTGTTACTAATGGGAAAAAAAAAAAACGTTGTTTTTCAATATTTTCTAATATTTTTTATTTTTTGGATATTTTTGCAAATTTTTTTGGAATAAAAATAAAATTTACACCGTGATGACTGCGACGACTGATAACCGTGACCGATACCGATACCGTATCGGTTTTTTGGCCCGACCGATACCGTGATTTTGAACCATGCTATCCACACTTTTTGTCTGGCTCATTTTTTGGGCCTTCGCCAAACCCCCTGCCATAAATTGCCACAAACCAAAATTTGACATGCTTCAGGCCGTAACACGTTGTTGGATTCATACCCAAACAAATAATTGATGCCTTTTAAAACCGCTAGACTTATGGGCCATATGACAAAGGGTTAGAATGATATAATGAGTTGATATTTTGCACACCACTAGGTCTCACCTAGATCTTTCCCCATCCCCCCCAGTCTTATATGCCGACGGTTTTCACTAGAATAGATCTGTGTCTCAAATGGAGAACATTTTATGGCCACCAATATACACACACAGACCAGAAGAAGTTGCAGTGTGACTATTAAGACTTCTGCTGTAAAGAAAAGGCACAAGACCCTTACTGTACTACGTACTTTTTTGTTGGTAAAATTATTGTACTACATACTTGAAAGCACTCAAAACAATACATAAATGTAAACTTCCAATATAATTTTAACAATCAAAGCAACACAATGGCTAATGTTAATGCAAACAATCAAATAATAACACTGCCACCATTAAGAAAAAGCTGGGTTTCTTCCATTCATGCACTCAAATCCCACAGCTCTTCGTAACTCTAGAACTGTGCCTGGAGAGAATCAACAACTGTCTTTTCTACTTGGAACGCCTTGGCAAGAATGTCATCAGATATGGGCTCTTTCGATCCAAAGACAGTGTTAGCTATGGTTACAATACCAGGATTTTGGCTGCTAAGTGCCGAAATACTAACAACGTTGCCATTCCCAAGATTCTGCTGGAAGTGAATGAGGCCCATTGGGAAGACAAACACATCGCCCTTCTGAAGAACCTTGGAGATCATACGGTTCTCCGGGTTGGAGGTGACAAAGCCGACATAGAGAGTGCCTTCCAGGACAGTCAAGATCTCTGTAGCTCTAGGATGCAAGTGAGGAGGAATGAGGCCCCATCCTGCATAGTCTATGCGGACCATGGAGATACCAAATGTGTTAAGTCCAGGCAATTGGGCCACCGTGACAGGGGTCACTGCAGAACCAAGTTTGTTGGATGTGTTGCCAAAGTTGTGGAGACCCGCGAAGGAGAAATCATTGGCTTGAACAAGTTTTGGATCCTTGCAGACCAACCCGTTCACCAGCACTGCCAAAAAAATTACCAGTCATGTCAGTAAAAATGAATTCATGGTGTTTGATGAATCATAATGTTCACCAGTACAAGTAGACAACTATTACTTCAATTCATTGAGAGGGACTGAGAGAGAGAGAGAGAGAGATCTTTTGTACAAATGATGAAACAATTGATGTATTGATGTCAGGGGCCATCTATTGCTCATGGATGGGCTAGCCTATCAATCAAATCGACTAATTGATTGTTTATCATAGACCACGTTTGCCTATCAAGCAGGCTATGGCCCACCCTTGAAATGGCTAGCCTAGTTAATGGCTCTCATGATCAGCCCATGTGCAAGTGGTTACATCTATATCTTGGGGGGTGCACTTTTGGTGACGGGCATTAAACAGCATTGTAAGTAGTGGTACCTTGGCCGGCATTGGTGTTGGCCACACAGAAGTCCTGCAAAGGACTGGGATGGGAGGCAAGAGCAAGAGAGCAAGTGAGAGCAAAAAGCCCAAACATGAGAAACTGCTTTGCCATAGTGAAGAAATACTAAAATTTCTACTAGTAAAGAGGAAGATCCTAAGAGCAAAGAGAGACTTCTAAGTACTTTGGTTATGTAACTTGCATGGTTTGAGACTCATATATATAGAGAGATGTGGATGGATGATTCAAGTACATTAGTATGTTGCCGTCCATTGAATGGGTCATCTTTCTTCAATCCAATTCCAAAGTCACCATTAAAGCTACTAAAATCCAGTATTATAGACAGACAGATGTTGTTGTTTTACTTGAAAAGGAGTTCTTTGTTCTTAATAAATAGTAGACCGATTGGGTCAATTTGTTGGATCCTTTAGGCTAATTTAATGATGTTACTATCTGTTTGTACATATCCTGCTGATAGCCACGTGATGCAAGACGGCCCAACACTTACTCTTCTGAAGAGCTACATCGCATGCCAAATGGCTGTGATTTTAGCAAACATTAGTTGGTCAAGTTTTAGCCTAAGCGATTCTGTATTTCTCATTTTACATAGGAAACCATGTGGGATATAATTAAGAAAAAACTTTCTTACACCAATTTTAAAAAGGAGGGTTGAGCAATCATAAAAAGGTCACTTTCTTAGTCTCTTTAATGTGGAACTAAATGGAAGTTCGCTTTTTACCAAAAAAAAAAAAAAAAAGGCTAGTTTTTTAACTTTTTGGAGGGAATTAGGAACATATTAATAACTTAGAAAATGCCACCAGTCGTAGCTTCATTTATGAGGTTCTGTTTTTACTTTTTCATATACTTCAACTTTTTAAAAAAAAAAAAATTTCTCTTTGTGAAGAAATCTTTGAGAGATCAACGACAAACACCCTCCCTTTTGTTGGCGTTGAAGTGTTCAAAGACTCAAATTTTCTTATGGGATTTATACAAATTTCGCCTGTTATTTAAAGGACTAAATTACACCTTTTTGTTCTCTTTTAAGAATTTTTACGACTAATTCAGAAGAAAACGTATCAAAATGGATGGATCCTGCACAGTTGATCAAAATTGAAATAGGGTCATTCGCCCTTGTGATGGGAATTTGGCAGGGCTACCCAGATGATCCAAGCATAGTGGAGCTCACCAAAATAGTCAAAGCTAATCCATATTGGTGTTGTTTCACAACTTATGATCCCATCCGTCCAACTTTATACAGCAGCTACACGGCTGTTTCTCCGTGTCTGGAGGAACGAATGGTGAGGAAAGGTTTCGGGGTCACTAAGTTGGAATGATCTTGATCATTTTGGTGGGCCTCATCCATCATTATACATGAATGGTTTTAGAGTGGGAAATTTCTTTCTAAGGAAGATTTCAAAACAAACATCAAGTTTTATCCAGATTTCAAATCAGGACAATAAAATTGAGTGTCCAAAACAAAACTCAAGTTTTATAGTTTCATTTCAAATGAGGAAATCCAACGAAATTTCAGATTTTTTTGATTAAATTTGAGCTTCCTCCCTTCCTCCTTTTTGTCACGACTCCAAAATTGAGATAATTAAGGGGTCGTGATTGAGGGGATTATTGCAGCATAAACTTTCTTTTTCTCCAGGATCTGCACGGGTGGGGATGCCAAGGTCCATCACCGTCATAGAAAATTTAGCAGAAGCTTACATGGTGGTGCAACCCAAAGTCCGGAGCTCATAGGATTGCGTGTTGCATCACTAATGCCTTACTAAGCATGTCTTACTGTACATCATATCATCATACTGGTATAACATGAATAATAGATAAATATAGCTAGACAAGTCAACTGAACGTTTCATTCCCGTGATTCAAGTTAAATTTTATATATATAAAAAAAAGTGCATTAATTACAATCCCAAAATAAAAGGCCAATAGAGGCCAGTATAATAGAAGTACAAAACCCAAAATAAAGACTCCCAAGTGATAACGTCTCATGTGCAAGGAGTGGAGTCTATATGACAACCTCAACACATCAATTACTCACCTCTTGCGGCTCAGCAACCGCCTCCTCTGGATACCACTACAGAGCAAGGGTCAGGGTAATCCTACGTACCTACAACACCAAGTGTAGAGTCAAACACGAATGTCTGGCTAGCATTCAATATAAATGTCATAGTATGCAACATTAATGCAGAAATAAATACAATTAATTAACTAAAAATGAGTATAGTCTACTTAGACAAGTTATATTGATGTAGTATGGTAAACAGTCAAGAGGACGGTATAATGTCATGTGTAAAACGTACCAATAAGAATATTACATGACACTATAGAATAGTACAGTATCATGATCTTTTAGTGCATGTGTCCAAGTGGGTGGGTGTCGCTGGGATTTTCCCCTGGCCATTACCTTAAGTCGGGGGTGCGGTGACGGAATAGGATTGTCGGTATGGGTGCATACCCATGTCCCATATCAACCAGAACAGAATCATCGGTACGGTGCATCCGCTGGTCCCATAGCATTTGGAACATTGAGTTTCACAGCTCTCCTTAAGTATACCACGGGTGCATCTGCTTCAACCGGGGTGGTACTGGACTAAAATGCGATGCGATGATCATGATGATGTAAATCAATGAAGGTAACAATGCAAGCACACTAATCACAAAGGTTGTAGAAATGATGATGATGATGATGATGATGATAATAATAATAATAATAATGTGGTTGCGGTTCCTAGCCCTAATTCAAAGGGTCAGGGTCCATTCTATTTTTATCCTCTGGCATACTCTAGAATTCAAAGCTCCCATTGGGTATCCGAAGTGCCCCACGGGTTGAAGGCTAAATTGTGACCTCGATCCTATTAAGGGGACTTCATCGCCCAACTGGACTCGCGACTTCATTTCGGACATCAAGTCCATGGTTATCTCAATCTCTCGTCTCTTTCAAGGTTACAGTCTTTGACATAATCAACGAAAATAGAAAAGATTGCAGATCAAATGGATCAGACGGACGTAAATTGGTTTTCCCAAACTGGGTACGATCAGTGAGCCTCAGCAGACAGAGTCGAGTCAATACTAAGTCGGGTTAACGGTCGAGCCGGTTAACAGATCGAATCGATTCAATCGGAATCGGGACAGTCAGGATCATAAAGAGGATTAACCTAGAAATTCTAACGAGAAGCGGGCGGCATTTCGTCGAGAAATGGTTGCCCCGAACGAGTGGTAAAAGAATTAGATGTTCCGGGTAACTCAGAAGGGGCAAGGCAACTTAATGCTCAAACACCACCCGAAGATGGCTGAATTAGAAGGTCTTATGAATATCCCGGTCGTGTAATTGAAGAAAGTAATGAAAGTTCTTATGAATATCCCGGTCGCGTAATTGAAGAAAGATTCTGACAAGTTCTTATAGTCTCCAACATCGAGCCAAAGCAGATCAAAGTGTGGTTTCAGAACCAAAGGTATGAAGCGAACAAGTTCATTGAAAACAAGAACTTCTGTTTTATCCACAGTATCTGATTTCTGTTATATGTATATAGAATCTGGTTTAAGTCACCTGATTAACATCATGCGTGTCTACTCATTACTGTTGTTAATTTTTCAGATGCAGAGAGAAGCAGCGGAAGACGCCTCCAAGCTGTAAATAGGAAGCTGAGAGCAATGAAAAAGCCTTTGATGGAGGAGAATGACCATTTGTAGAAGCAGTTGTCTCAGCTGGTGTCCGAGAATGGCTAATTTTTTTCGGAGACTCTTCTCCAATGTAATTGTTGTATAGTTTTCTCCAATGTAATTAATATTTTAAATGTGTTAATGTTCCACATTTTTATAAAGATTTTAAGTGATTCTAATAAATTTTCAGGTTTTAAAAATGTGTTAGTGTCAAAAGAGCGTTGTATTTTGAATACGATGGTCTTTTGACAGTCGTATATTTTTAACGACCGACCGAAGACCGTCGTTTTTAACGCACTTACAGGACGGCCTTGGGCTTTCGTTTTTCCCCATTTTTTGCATGGCGAATGCATAATCATCATTCAAAAGAAGTTACGTGGATGGAATACGAATCAATCCATGTGCTTTGTCTTGAAATTTGTTGAGATGAAATCATTGAAGAACTAGAACATACCATTCTGGTGGCTTTCAAGCGCGATCTGCTTTGATGCCCACAATTGTTGCAATAAGACTAAACTAAGAAGAAAAGAACGCATGGATTATTTCCTGGTCTCGTGCTCGTATAATGAAACTAGGTTTGCAATTGCAATCTCTTAGGAGCCTCCTCCATGTGTGACTACCTACAGAAGGCCAAATCAATAGTTGATAATCGTGCCTTCATGTCTCCCCCCATATTTGATGAGGATCTTATCCTTTATATCTTGCGAGGACTGGGTCCTGAATACGAGTTGTTTGTAACTTCTATCTCGACCTAACCAGAACAAACTCATATGGAAGAGTTGCATGGTCTTTTTTTTAATCAAGAAACTCTCCCATATTTGTTTTGCATGTTGAGTGTGCATTTTATAAACTCAATAAGAAACAACACTTACTAGAAATTCAAATTTACAAATTTAAAGGCAAGACAACGTTGTGAATGGATGAGGTTTGACTAAGTAAAATTCAGATGCGTTGTTTTGTTGCACAGCCAATTGAGTCCTGTCCGAAGTACATCTATCATTTAATAGCCCCCTATGTCCTAATCATGTTTTCTATATTCGAATGTCTCTTTATGGCCTTAAAGAGGCCTCGCTTGCATGTGGTACCTGCTGTAGAAGCACAGATCGGAATGAGTTGGCCACTACAAATGCAATAAGAATTGCGTAAGCTTGAATCAGACACCGGGTGTGAAGATCTGTGATTGTCTACGAGAGATCATGTGTGATAAGTCCTTAAAAATACATAATTTCATCATCATTTTAGAATAATTAAGGACTTAATCATCAAATCATGCACCATTTTAGTAAAAAAATAATGATTTTATGGTTTTGGGCATCAAGTTTTGAATTCGAGTCAAAATTCATAAAAAAAAAATCGTATTTTCACATAAAATCATGAATCTTTTTATTCTTGGCATTGGAAGTCACAAATTTCTCATAACTTTTTGTTCACAGATAAAATGATGTACTTTCTCTGCACCATTGATTTAATTAAAGAAAATCTGATAAAATGGTGACATTTTATGCATCTATTTAGTGTGAATTAGGCCCACATCTTGCAATGTTCTTTCCCTACATAAATAAATAATTATTTGATCATTGATTATATTATTTGTACTTTCGTAGGGAAAATCAATTTCTTGAGGCCCGCAGAAGATAATTGATGAAGCAAATGCACCATGGCACCCACCTTCATTGGGCGTGGATTCTAAAGTATGCGTGGCCATGGTTTAGTCCACTCTCATATGCAAAAACTCAGATTTAATCTCTTGAAGTTTTAGATTTGTGGGCCATGTGATGAGGTGTCCTATTTACTCTCCAACAAATATTGCTTACATGTCATGATGGATGGCTAAGATTCAAAACAAGCCAAACAAAAAAGAAAAAAATGCAAAAAAAAAAAAAAAAAAAAATCTAGCCAAGGTGGAGGAAGATCAAGACATGGGAATACAAGCGGGGCCATCATATGGTCCAATTGCAAATACAAATATGAGTTTCAAATTTGAAATTATTTTAGCCAAGGTGGAGCCCACATTATTGCAGAATTTCCTTGGAAATTCAAAAGGTTAAAAAGAAGGCAAGAGGATTAAGGAGTCCTAGTAGCTATGGGAGCAAATAATTCAAAAGAGGAAAGGAAGATAAAGCAAAGAAGCAAGAATAAAAAGAAGAGATATTGCATGAGAAGGTGGAGGACGTCCAAGCATCCCTAATCCATGTATCACACGCGCAATTGGTCCCACCATCCTAGCAAAATCTGAATTTTAAAGCTTTGTTGCAAACAAGTTAGGACCCATCTAAGGAGATTTTTCCAGCCATGAAGAGTTCTAAAAAAATGGAAGATCAAATTCAAAGAGTCCAAGATTTTAGCACCAAGTTGTTAAATTTAGCTCCAAAAAGATAGGCTTCAAGATTTGAAGTTTGCAACCCAAGATTTATCCAAAGCATCACACGTTCAAGCCTCTACATCCCAAGTTTCATACGTCCAGCACCCCTATCCAAAGCATTCACACGTCCAAGATGGATGGGGGCCACATACCTCCAAGATTTGTTTCAAATCTGAAATTTCATATTTGAATGGTTTCTTAGCCAAGTAAGTGGGACCCTTTTCAAGAGAAGCAAGTTACAAACGGAAGTTTAAATTGAGAAGGACTTTTGGTGGCAAGCCAATCAACAAGAAAGATCCTAAGATTGTTCAATCTCAGCCCTCCAAATCTCATTCCAACTTGGACCCCACGCTTCAAATCCTTCCAAATCCAAATCCATTGCAACAAACTTTATCAAAAATACATAAAGGAGCCACAAAGGGCTGAACGTGATATCCCATATTCCTTTATTCCCTTGGACAACCAGCAACAAAAGCTCCCCCTTTTTCATTAATTTTTCTTCATCTCTCCTCCTCCTATCACTACTTCATCCAAGGCCTTCCCTAAAACACACCACCACTTAGATTTCTATGCCACTATCGCACCACCGCCGTTGTTACCGTCACTCCACCATTGGACCAGCCATTCATCATCTTCCCTTGCTTGGATTTCGGATTGCGAAACGAAAGCCGATTGGATCGCCGTTCGAGACTGCGAGTCTTTCTCCTCCGTTTAGTGTTTCATGTATCTGCATTAGTTTATTTTCTAAACTAGTCCACTAGGGGGAACCTAAGGGTTTAAGGCTTACTGTATACGCTAAATGCAGTCGAGAGTGCTAGCGAAAGTGGTGTTTTTCATTTCTGTTTTCTGCATTAGTTTATTTTCTTTAGGATTAGTTTAGTGAGTTTTATTCCTTGTCGCTTATTTTACTAAGGGACTAGCAAAAAGCTGTTTGAGGGGTGTGATAAGTATAAAAAATTAGGTCATTAGGTCATCATTTCATGAGCATTTATGAACTTAATTAGGTTTAATTGTATAGATTACACTCAATTTCATGATTTCAAACATTTGGGGTTATTTTTTGAAACATAGTCAAAATTGGTCGAAATTCATTGAATTGCATGACTTTTATGAAATTAAGGTTTTTCATCTCATTTATCACCCCAAAATCCTTTTTTTTTTTTTTTGCTTCATCAATATATACCTACTATTTTTGGCACCATTTGTTATTTTTATAAAGTTTGTCATTTGGATGCATCATTAGGCATGTAGGGTCCCATACATGATTCATGTTTATTTTCTTGCATGTAATTTAGGTTAAATTTATTTATTTCTGTTAGGAAAATTGTGTGGCCCGACTGCCATTGGGCCCACGCCAGATCGAGCCCTGCGGTGTGTCGTGGATGAACTCCTAACAAGTCTTGATCTGGTTGAATCAGATAAGGATCAAACTCTTGGTGGTAGAGTTTGGATCAGGTTCAGACTCCCGATTTGGCAGACTTCCCACGCTGATCAGGAGATATGTGATTCCAGGAGAGGTAGTATCCTAATAAAGCAGTAACTCCTAGGGATTACTCTATTTAAGGGAGATGGGAACCCTTGCTTCGATCATCCAGAAATCTGAGAGTATTCGCAGCGAGTTCGCAGGTCTACCTCACACCGGAACGCACAAGGTTCTCAACTAGTTCAGTTCCGACACCCATCTGGGATCAACACTTCTTTCACTTTCAATTTGTAGGAGAAATCAATATGGGACCTACATTGATGAAATTCGAGAAGAGACGGGTCAAAGGAAAGTGAAATAAGCAAGCAAGGAAAGAATCCAAGTATGCCTTGGATGTCCAACATGGATCCCACACACCCCATTGCATGCCAACATAGAAGCTTCCATTTGTGCATAAATATTCCCGGGTTTTTCAGGGGCAGCAACTTAAAATGGCCTTAAAATGGCCATAATTCTCAAACAGAGTATTGAATCGGTGCAATCTAGCCACCGTTGGAAAGATCTTTTCGAGTAGATATCTGTGGATCCCAAGATTATGTAAATCAGAGCTATATTGAGGGAGATATGACGTCAGGAAGTTGTCTACTACAGTTTTAGGCGGGAATTGTAAGAAATCTCAATATTTGGAAAGTTTATTCCCTCTACATCATCATGCAATTTTTAGAGATATTCTTAGAATTATACAAGGAAGGTGTGTGCATCAAGAAACTTAATAAGGCAATGAGATCTCTCAAATTTAAATGTTTTTCCAAAGAGAGAAGAGTAGCTTGGAGATAAAGAAAAGAATCAAGGCAAAAGAGGAAACAAAAGCCCTATGAAGGAGAGGAATTCTTAGCAACAAGGAGCATTAAAATATATAAAAAGAGACCAGCCAATGGGGCTGGACGTCCAAGACTTTTGGTAGCAACTTTGGAGGCGCTCTCTCTCCATTCCATTCCACTCCACTCCTTTCTCTCTCCAAGTCGCTTTCTTCTTTTTCTTTCTTCTAATTCTTTTAGACATAGGTTGAGAGACCATGTTGAGCGAATGAAAAGGAGAGAAGAACATTAATTCTTGTACTCAAAGATCAAGGAATAAAGACGCTACTTGAATTGATTATGCGTGTTCTTTATGTAAGTGATTTAATTTTCTATTTCTAGTTCTTTTATGTGTTTTCATTAGAGACAATATTTCACATAATTAGATCTAGGTTTTTAAAAATAAAATAAATGAATTAAAACTCGAGAGACATCAAGTAATCACTTGCATTATTTTTTTCGTACTCTGAGAAGAAAGCACTTCATTATCGCATTTTCAAGACTTGCATGATCGTCTAATTTCTAGATCTTTGATACATCTTTTCCGCTTTTCATTTTTTCCACCCCTTTTGTTTATATTTTAAGTTAACATTCTGAATATTTTTTTACTTGCAAATTCTTGATTTAGAAACCCCAACTTGCATCTTTCCATGTTTAGTAGAAACTTTCTATTTTTATTACTTGCATAATCTATGGTTGGAAAGTGTTTTTGTACATGCATCATATTTAGAAATTACATTAGAATAGGCTTTTGCTGTGAAATCACAATCTTTGATGACTGATTAGAAAGATTAAATTTGGACCTGGTATGTGAATAGTTAAAAATTTTGCACAGTTTCAGCAAAATTGACCCAATTGTATTACAAAAGTGCGCGATTTAAAAACCAGGTAAACATGGATGTTTTGTTCTGAAAAATAGCAGATTTAAAGTACAGTAATAGGACTTTGAAACCCCAGAATTTCAGCCAAAAAGAACCTCGGAAACCATGTCAACTAGAGGGACAAAAAGGGGTACCCAGCAAAGCTTGTACCAGATTTCAGCAGCATAACTGGTTCAACTAGGCATCTTTAGGTGATCATATCTTTTTCGTTTTGAGTCCTTTTTCCATTCTTCTTTTCTTGTTGTGTTCATGCATCATCAAAGTATTGATTCGAGCCATTATATTTAGGTTCATATCATCTTAGGCTAGTCGTACAGTCCAGCGAAATTGGGCTTGTGCAAGAGTTTCCATACCCAGAAATTTTTTTACAGCATGCATCAGATTTTTAGAAACTTGCATAAAATTGCATTGTTAGTATTTAGGGCATTATAGATCATTTATATTTGCATAAAAAGTGATTTTGGTAATTAGGATCTAATTTAGGAAATTTTGTTTTGATTTATTTTGTATTAAATTGGTTGTTTGATTTGTGTATTCTTTTGCAGGTTTTTGTTTTAGCTTAATTAGTAATATCTAAATTAGGTTCCTTTATTTTGGATTAGTGTTTTTATTTTTTTTTTGGAAAGTTGATGTAATTTAATTAGTTTCCATTTAGGCAGATTTAGTGTTTATTTAGGACAGGTTAAAGTTGGAAAGTTTCTTAAAAAGCATTGCTCCCTGTGGATCGACCTTGACTCACCAGATTATTACTGCATTCACACCCTACACTTGGGGTCCGATCAAGTTTTTGGCTCCGTTGCCGGGTAGCACCAGTAAAGGTAACTTTCTGACTTTCCTATTTAAATTGCGCATTAGTTTTGGCATCTTGCTAGAAATAGGGGGTGCATGCATGGAATGTTGAAACTGCCCTAATTTAGATTAGGAAAGTGCATGGAATGTTAGCAATTCACATCATTGATTTTTAGAAAACTCCAAGAAGTTACCAAAATTTTCCAATTTTCTATAGGATTTTTTTTTTTTTTTTTTTGTTATTAACTCCTTAAGGAAGGAAAGTGAAACTAAGGCCTAAAGCTGCGTTCTTTGGTTAAACTCGATGCCTAAGAAAAGCCTTGTCCCAAAAAGGAGAGATAGTCAAGCTATTCAAGGCAAGTGATTTTTAAGCGGGACCGTTGTGACCTCACCACTTACCTGGGGCCTAACCTGGTCGAGCTAACTTCATAAGTTCAAGTTAAGGGCTGAGGTGAACTTTTTAACCTTAGTGAGGTTAGTTGCTATTCTAAGTTAGTTTCTTTATTTCCACCAGTTTTTAAAAATAAAATTTTCAAGATTCCCAAAAAGAAGGATAGGCCCCCGCCAATTTGGCAAAGAGATTCAGGGCACAGATTAAGAAGGAAGGAGTTTTCGATTAAGAGAAATATTGAGAACTTTGAATTAAATCCATTAAGTTCTTTGAGACCATCTCCAATGGCAAGTGGATCCGGTAGTGGCAACAACAAAAATGATCAAAATGGCCGGAATGACAATGATAATAATGGGAAGGTTAACCAAAGGGCTAGGAGTTTACGAGAATACCTTCAACCCACACGGACAACCACACCTTCTTCCATGGTCGTCCCACCCAATGTGGGAAATTTTGAAATAAAGTCGGGGTGTGATACAATTACTCCCTAAGTTCCATGGCCTTGATTCAGAAAGTGCATACTCGCACTTAAGGGAATTTGAAGAAGTATGTGCCACTTTACACGTCAATAATATTGGGGAGGACATAGTCAAATTCAGATTATTCCCTTTTTCACTAAAGGAGAAGGCAAAAATATGGTTGCACTCCCTTAGGACCAATTCGATTACCACTTGAAATGTTATGGTGCAAGAATTCTTAAAAAAGTTTTTCCCGCTTCACAAAACCAACACTTTGAGAAGACACATGAAGAATTTCAAACAAAAAGAAAAGGAGTCTTTCTTCAAGTGTTGGGAACGCTTCAAAGAACTCTTGCAAGCCTGCCCACATCATAGATTTGAATCATGGCGTGTAATTGGTATGTTTTATGTTGGGTTAACTTCTGACAAGCGCCAATGCGTTGAAACGATGTGTAATGGTGATTTTTTGAAGCATGGAACTACTTAGATTCTTTGGCAGAAAGTGCCCAAAATTGGGACACTTCAGATGGAATTGATAATCCAAGGCAATCGAATAATCCTGAGGGAGGGAGAATATATTGACTTTAGGAAGATGAAATGCAACTCAATGCAAAAGTAGCCTCCTAACCAGAAAATATGAAGCCATGGAAATGGGGAGGAGTAAATAGCCCGTCACCGTGTGTGGTATTTGTGACTATGACACCCACTCTTCAGAGGATTGTCTAACAATCCAAGCTTTCAAAGAGGTGTTATAGGAACAGACCAATGCAACCACTGCTTATCAGAGGCCTTTCAACAATTAACTCGGTAACTCGTACAACCCCACCTGAAGGAACCACCCCAACTTCAGTTGGAGGAATGGGCCCAATGCTAATCAGGAGCAGGTCCCCCAAAGACCTACACATCAAGGTGGTGACTTTAGGCCCTCAACACAAGGAGCCCAATACCCACCACCCCTTCCACAGTCTCAAAATAGATCTTTGGAGGATCTGCTGACAAATTTAATTCAAATTCAGAATTTCATCATTCAAAACAATCAACAATCCTTTCTAGGCTTTCAAAAAGAGGTGAGAACCTCAATTGGCCAACTGAGCAATGCCCTTCAAATTAGGGAGAAGGGGGCTTTCCCAGCCCAACCACACCCGAGCCATAAGGGGCAATACGAAGTGGCCAATGCAGGTCCCTCTACCTCAAAGGAGGAAGTGCAAGCTATTACCACTTTGCGGAGTGATAAAGAAATTTTGAAAGATGATCCGAAAAAAGGAAAATCACCGGCATCCTCGGATCAAAAAGTTTTTTCAAATAAGTCTGAATCTAAAGAGGTCTTAGAAAAGATTGCTAATGACAAAGGAAGGTATCCAAAATTTCTGAGTACAAGCATGTGGCCCCATTCCCCCAACGACTGGGATCGCCAAAGTAGATGGTCCCCAAATGAGGAGATTCTGGATATCTTCAAAGAAGTCAAGATCAATATCCCGCCTTTGGATGCCATCAAATAGATTCCATCTTACGCTAAGTTCCTCAGATTTATGCACACTCAAGCATAAGATGCATGTTTCTAAGAAAGCTTTCTTGGCCAAGCAAGCAAGCTCGATTCTAAGATAAGATGATTCCCCCAAATATAAACATCTGGGATGCCCCACAATGTCATGCATCATTGGAAATTTCCGGATCGAACAAGCTTTACTCGACTTGGGGGCTAGTGTCAATCTACTTCCTTACTCGGTTTATCAACGATTGGGACTAGGCAAGTTGAAACCTACCCAAGTTACTCTTCAGCTCGCTGATAGGTCAATAAAGAAACCGATGGGGATGGTAGAGGATGTCTTAGTACAAATAGAGAAGTTCTACTTTCCAGTGGATTTCATCGTCTTGGATACCCAACCCGTGACAAAGCCTAATGCTCAAATTCCGGTAATATTGGGTAGACCCTTCCTAGCCACTTCAAATGCACTGATCAATTGCCAGAACGAGGTAATGAAGCTTTCTTTTGGAAACATGACCATTGAGCTCAATGTGTGCAAACAAATGCGGGATGATGGTCTTGATTTTGAAGAGATTGACATGATTGAGGCCTTTGTTCAAGAATCTCTTAAGGAGTCCACTGACCCCAATTCCTTGTGCCCCTTTGAATCTGATTTGCCTCATTCTCTTGACATTGAAGATGATACTGTTCAGATGGCTAGTAGTAGGTGGAACCCGAAAGCTGAGGAGCTAGTACCATCGGGGTCTAAGTCTCTTCCCTCTCAGGTAAGGCCACCCAAACCTGAGTTGAAACCCCGGCCAGTTGAGCTCAAATATGCATACCTAGGGGAGAACCAAACGTTCCTAGTTGTAATTTCTCCGCATTTAGACAATGACCAAGAGGTGCAATTAATGGAAATACTTAAGCAGCACAAGGGTGCAATAGCATGGACTGTGGCTGATATTAAAGGCATTGACCCTGACGTGTGTACGCACCATATTTGCCTGGAAAAAATGCAAGACCTTCCAGACAAATGCAACGCCGGCTCAACCCCACCATGCAAGAGGTGGTTAGGGCTGAGGTCTTAAAACTTCTGGACGTGGGTATCATCTATCCGATCTCGGATAGTCATTGGGTCAGCCCTACCCAGGTCATACCAAAGAAAGTCGGCGTCACTATCATAGTTGTTAATATCGTTTCGGACCTCATTTCGCTCTGGCCTACAAAATGAAAAGTTTCGGCCGATTCGGGATTTCGGCGAAACTTTTCAGAATTACATTTCGGGGAAAAAATAACAAAATATATATACTTATATAAGTAAAAAAAATAGAAAAAGTAATAAATATAGACTTAATCCATATAGTAATTTTTTTGGAATTATATTTTGTGAAAATATAAGAAATACAAAAAATATATGTGTAAAAAAAGTTAAAAAAATTAATTATATAAAATTCCATTTCGGCCGAAATCGGCCGAAATCCCGAATTTCGGCCGATATTGACCGATATTCAAAACGAAAAGTTTTGAATGTCATTTCGTTTCGGCCACTTGACCGAAACGAATTTTTTCGGCAATTTCAGCCGAAACGGCACGAAATTGATAACTATGGTCACTATAATCAAGAATGCTAAGAATGAACTCATCCCTACCCTGATA
This sequence comes from Umbellularia californica, assembly GCA_028538565.1. Taxonomy (NCBI): domain Eukaryota; kingdom Viridiplantae; phylum Streptophyta; class Magnoliopsida; order Laurales; family Lauraceae; genus Umbellularia; species Umbellularia californica. The sequence goes on along the minus strand of JAPQWN010000012.1, from coordinate 27,636,367 downwards.
CCCACGGGTTGGAGGGTATGTATTGACTACAGAAACCTCATTGCGGTCACACGTAAGGACCATTTTCCGCTACCCTTTTTGGACCAAATTTTGGAAAGAGTAGTAGGTCACCCATACTATTACTTCTTAGATGGATACTCAAGATACAACCAGATAGAAATCGCCCCTGAAGACCAAGAGAAAACCACATTCACATGTCCCTTCGAAACTTTTGCCTACCGACGAATGCCTTTTGGACTGTGCAATGCTCCCGCAACTTTCCAAGGCTACATGCTGAGCATATACAGCGACATGGTGGAGCGTTTCCTCGAGGTCTTCATGGATGATTTCTCCATTTTCGGTAGTTCTTTCGAAGACTGCTTAAGTAATTTGGAAAAGGTCCTTGTTAGATGCAAAAAGAAGACCCTCGTGCTAAATTGGGAGAAATGTCACTTCATGGTTCGCCAGGGAATAGTCCTTGGCCATATTGTTTCATCCAAGGGAATTGAAGTTGACAAGTCAAAAATAGATCTGATTTCAAATCTACCCGTCCCAAAAACTGTTAGAGACATTAGATCATTCTTAGGGCATGCAGGCTTTTACAGACGATTTATAAAAGATTTCAGCGCTATCTCCAGACCACTGTACAACCTTCTGTTAAAAGATACCCAATTTGAGTGGACTGAGGCATGCCACGAAGCTTTCACCAAGCTAAAGGGCATGCTGACTTCTGCTCCGATTATGCAATCGCCTGACTGGAGCTCGCCCATTGAACTCATGTGTGACGCAAGTGATTATGCGGTTGGGGCTGTGTTGGGACAACGTAAGGAAAAAAACCCTTACGGATTTATTATGCAAGTCGAACTTTGAACAGCGCACTGATCAATTATTCCACTACAGAGAAAGAATTATTAGCTATGGTCTTTGCGCTAGACAAATTCCGTTCATACTTGCTAGGATCCAAGATCATTGTGTTCACCGATCATTCAGCGCTAAAATACCTTCTTTCTAAGAAGGTTGCAAAACCGCACCTCATTCGTTGGATCCTTCTACTCCTGGAATTTGATATTGAAATCCGTTATAAAAAGGGAGTAGAAAATGTAGTTGCAGATCATCTATCAGGACTTGTCATTTCCAAATCTTTGGAATCCACACCCATCCAGGACAACTTCCTTGACGAACAATTGTTCGCAGTATCCCAACTTCCTTGGTATACAGACGTTGCCAATTATCTTGCTACAAGCACAGTCCTAGAACATTGGAAAAAGCAAGATATGGATAAATTCTTTTCTAAGTTCCGGAATTTTTTCTGGGATGACCCGTATTTGTTTAAATACTGCCCAAACCAAATCATTAGGAAGTGTGTGCCAGATGATGAGCAAAATAGTGTCATCTCCTTTTGTCATTCATAGGCTTGTGGAGGCCATTTCTCTTCAAAAAAGACAACCTTTAAGATCCTGCAATGCGGTTTTTACTAGCCCACCCTTTTTAGAGATGTTCATGAATATTGCAAGCCTTGTGAAAACTGTCAAAATTAGGTTCCATCTCAAAAAGGAACATGATGCCCTTGAACCCAATTTTGATCATTGAGTTGCTGATGTATGGGGAATAGATTTCATTGGACCGTTTCCCCCGAGTTTTGGTTATCTCTACAGTTTAGTAGCTGTTGATTATGTGTCCAAGTGGATTGAAGCTATCCCATGTCGGACAAATGATGCTAATGTTGTCAAGAAATTTCTGAAGGAGCACATACTTTCTCGATTCGAGACCCCACGAGCCATCCTTAGTGATGGTGGTACCCACTACTGTAATCGTGTAATCGAGGCTTTGTTTAAAACATATGGAATTACACACAAAGTGGCTACACCCTATCACCCACAGACCAGTTGAGGTCTCAAATCGGGAAATCAAACGTATATTGGAGACCACGGTAAACGCTACTCGCAAAGATTGGTCTCTCCGACTAACCGGCGCATTATGGGCTTACCGCACTGCATCTAAAACTCCAATAGGAATGTCTCCATACCGACTGATTTATAGGAAAACTTGCCACCTTTCGATGGAATTGGAACATAAAGTATATTGGGCACTAAAACAGCTAAACTTTGATATGGAGAAAGTTGGAATTAAGAGGAAATTCCAAATGAATGAATTGGATGAGATTCGCAACGAGGCTTATCAAAGTTCTTGTATTTACAAAGAAAGGACCAAGGTTTTCCATGATAAAAACATTCTTAAAACCTTTAACCCTTCACAAAAAAGTCATTCTTTACAATTCTCGTTTGCATCTCTTTCCTGGGAATTTGAGATCTCGATGGAGTGGCCCCTTTATTGTTAAGCATGTTTTTCCACACGGGGCGGTTGAGTTGGAGAATCCCAAGGATGGTTCAGTTTTCAAATCAATGGGCAACGTCTAAAACCATTCTTGTAGCCATTTGATTAAGAGGACATTATTTTACCTCTAAATAGTCCTGACTATCAGGACTGACGAGCGTTGGATCTGACAGCATTCAGCTCTGTGCACATATGTAAATAGATCTTGCTGCTTTGTTTTTGTGTATTTTGCCTCATTTTGGACAGATTCACGAGAGATGTGCAGTATCCCAGGAGCTTTCTACACTTTACCCTATGTTATTTTTATGCTCCTCATGTTTCGTATTTTCAATGTATATCATTCATTTACACATCGAGGACGATGTTCATGCTAGGTTGGGGATTAGGGACAAGCACACCTGTCCATCTATAGCCAAAATTTTTACACTCTTTTTTATTTAAAAAAATTCTTTTTTTCATTTTTTTTAGGGTTTTGAAAAAGAAAAGGGAAATTTTGAAAGGATTTTAACAAAACAAAGATACCTTGAATTTCGGAATTTTCGATACTTTAGGCAAAAGAGAACAAATGGTTCACTATTTTGTTTGAGGAAATAGTTTTTGGAAAAGTGCTAGATTTTGGTCCCTCACTTTTACACAATCTGTATACGTTTTCAAGAATGTGAAGTCATGATTTCTGTTTTCTTTGACGATTGGATTGAAAATATGATGGAAAACCGACCCTTAGTTTCACAGTTTCCTGATTCATATGGGTGATCTGATCAGCCACAAACCGTTAAATTAATTCGGGCACATGGAAAGGGCTGCCTATTGTTGGAGACCGTAAAAAAAAAAACAAAAAAGTGTTTAGTTATAATCTTGAAAAGAATAAAAAGTTGTGTGACTAGTTTGGGTTCGTAGCCTTTTTAACCCGAGCCAGTAAGCCCGTAGGGGTATTTACATACCTAGTGCCCTAAAGACATCTATTTTGGGAGTCATTGGCCTAATGCTCACTACATGGGTTAATTATAAAGCTTAAGAGACCTAGGCATCACACAGTCACATGTGTGTGTTAAAAAAAATGCGGCCTTTGATAAAAACATTAGTGCGAAAGCCGTCATGGTCGCCTTGAGAGGAAGGCTTTTTTTTTTTTTTTTTTTGCCAAGGTTAGGTGGCCCAAAATTTTGGATAAAAAATTATTTTCATGGAAATTTTTTGTGGATCATTTGATACCTATGTTTTTTCGTATACGCATTTATCACCATGCATAACCAATTCAGCATGATTTCGAGAATTTCTGACCAAAAGATGAGATTTGTGAACCTAATTTAAGACTTGCCTTTGAAAAATTCCAAGAATCGAGAATATCCGATGTTTGTAAATTTTCTTTTGGAAAAGTTCCCATTGTTTTGTTAGGTTTCTACTCGGATTGAAAAAAGAAACGAGAATTTTGTGGGTACATTCACTGCAAACCCTCACGAGGCACAACTAGTCCACTAGGGGGAACCTAGGGGTTCAAGGGCTTACTGCATACTCTAAATGCAGTCGAGAGTGCCAACGAAAGTGGTGGCTTTTATTTCTATTTTCTGCATTAGTTTATTTTCTTTAGGATTAGTATAGTGAGTTATATTCCTTGTCGCTTATTTTGCTAAGGGACTAGCAAACAGCTAGTAGAGGGGTGTGATAAGTCCACAAAATTAGGTCATTAGGTCATCATTTCATGAGCATTTGTGGACTTAATTAATTATGTTTAATTGCATAGATTACACTCAATTTCATGATTTCATGCATTTTGGGTTATTTTTGGAAACATGGTCAGAATTGGTCAAAATTCATTGAATTGCATGACTTTTGTGAAATTAAGGTTTTTCATCTCATTTATCACCCCAAAATCTTTTCTTTTTTTTTTTTTTGCTTCATCAATATATGCCTACTATTTTCGGCACCATGTGCTATTTTTGGAAAGTTTGTCATTTGGGTGCATCATTAGGCATGTAGGGTCCCAAGCATGATTCATGTTTATTTTCTTGCACATAACTTATGTAAAATTTATTTCTTTCAACTTGCAGGAGAAATCAACATGGGACCTACATTGATGAAATTCGAGAAAAGAGGTCAAAGGAAAGTGAAAAAAGCAAGTAAGGAAAGAGTCCAAGTGTTGACACCAAAAATGTCACTTTGCCTCTTCAACATCAAGAAAGCTGCATGAAGTCGCAACCTGCCATAAATAGGCAATGCAATTTCTCCAAAAAATCAAATCTTGTCAGAATCAAACAAAAACTGCAAGATCCTTCAAGATAGCCAAGAGAAGAGTACACATGAAGTTTCGGGCCATTTCGACAACATTTGGCCTAACTTCACTTCTCCGACAGCTAAAATGGCGCTCCCGGCGGCGACATCATCGGAGACGTCAAAACTTCGATCAGAGCCTACGGATGACTCCAGCATGTCTCAAAAGGGCTCCATGCCAAATTTCAAGTCAAACCGACAACGTTTGACCCTCCATCAGTGCTCGAGCAGCAAAATCAAGCCTCCCGGCGGCGGGAACCGCCGAAGCCTTCGCTCATCAAACCAAGTGCATGAGTGGCTTCAACATGCTTCCAAAAGGCTGCACGTCGAATTTCAGGTCATTCCGACAACGTTTGACCAGGTTTCGATGCTCCGAGAGAAAATCAAGCCTACCGGCGGCGGAGCAACCCGGGACCATGACATCCAAAACGGAGCCCATGGAACGTCTCAAAATGACTCCAATAGGCTCCCCGTCAAATTTCAGGTCAATCGGACATCGTTTGACCACATATCAAAGCTCGGCATTTTCCCCGCAGCAAAATCAAGTGAAGCATCGACGGGACCCCAAACGGCTTCAAAACTCAAACAAAAGCCTATGGTTGGTCTTATTTATTGCTCAGGAGGCTTCACCTCAAATTTCAGGTCATTCCGACATCGTTTGACCAAGTTTCGACTTCTGGTGGAAAATCAGCAGCTCTACGCGACAAAGTCTTCGGCTTTCCCGGAAAATTAGAAACTTTGCACTCTAAAAATGCAAGGATTCTCATCAAGTTTTCTACAGGGAAATCAAGCCAATAAATGAGAAGAAATGTCAAGAAAAATACAGAAGAAAACGGCGACGAAAAAGACCTCAAAACGACCGCAAAACGGGCTCCGAAGGGGAAAAAATCCCCCAGGGTCGCAGACCCCTGCGACCATGGCCCATGGTCGCCGGCGACCATGGAGGTCCGGGTCACCGGATTTTCCGCCGGTGACCCGTTTTTCCGTCTTTTTTCGCGTTTCGCGCACTTTGGCCCCTGTGGTTTCCTGAAAATGTGATTTTTAGTGCTTGAAATTGACTCATATCCGACGACATCCGTCAAAATCACGGGTCAACCTCCAAAAGCATAAAATCATCAGTGATCGCTCCAAGATCGCCAACCGGCTGACCAAGAAAGTGCACTTTCTGTCCGACCGATCGTGAAATCGACAAGACAGATGTCACCGGCCCGCTCTTAGCTATCAATGTCTGAAGTTACATGTTCATCCGATGTCGATCAGCATGTAGATCCATCGATGATCGTCGCCAGAAGAATTCCAGAAGACACGGCATGGCCCGCGACTCTTCAACTGCTCGGCGACCAATTAATGTGGTTAATTGACTAGCTTTATTGCAGTCATTAATTCATTTCTTTGGACGGCCCAATCAGAAGCAAGCATTTGGGAGTTACAAGTCAATTGATTCATGGCATTTAAACCATGAAACTCCTCCCATTATGGTAATTAAGGTGATTAAAAGCCCTTAATCTCCATCGGCCAATCAGATTCAAGGAAAAAGGAGTTACAAAATCAAGAAATAAATCTTGTAACTCCTCCCATTAAAGCCATTAAGGCTCATAAACCCTCCTAAATGGCTACCAAAAGCCTATAAATAGGAGAGCATTCCATTGAAATGGAGATCGGAAGAGATCGAAAAAAGATCGGGAAAAAAGATCAGAAAAAAGAGGAGAAAATCAGAGGATCAGAAAAACAAAGGTCAGAAAGAGATCTGAGAGAAAGAAAAAAAGAGAGAAAACTCTGCTGAAGTTCTGCACCGGCCACCACTACAAGGTGACAAAAGTCCCTTGGGGGGCACCCCCCCCCCAAGGTCCTTGCCTTCTCCTGCTGCCTCCAATGGCTTAGACGTGGCTTTTCAGCCCGTCTACTTAGCTTTTTATTGGACATAGGACCTTCTCTTGGTCTTTGTCCTCTAAAAATCTGAGGTTATAGCCAAGCCAAGCGAATCAAGAGCATCTTCTGTTCTCATCTGCATGGATGATGGCGAAGCCCATACATGGCTTGCGACCGTCAATCTGAACGAGTCCCCCACAATCTCCTGAAAAGTTAGATCTTCCTTTTCTTGCTTTTCATTGTAGTTTGTATTTTTCCAAAAGAGACAAAAATCACAACTCTTGTCTTTCATTATTGATGAGAATTGTAAATCGGCTATAAACGCCAAAATCGGCTATAAATGCCAAACAAAATCGCCTTTCACGGCAAACCAAGAAAATGTCTCTTTTCTTAAATATTTGTGCAATGGAAAACTTGAAAGAAGTTGATTTCCTTTTTACTTGCGAAGGTTGATCTTCGGATTACCACTTGCAATTCCAAGTAAAATAGAAAATCTGGCACACCCACCCACACAAAAGAAATGTTGATGCACGCTTCAGGGCCCGCCAGGGCGCGAAAGGGCCGGACCCGACGGGCTCCCACGTTCCGCCGACCCCGGTAGCCGCCCCAGCGGGCGCCTCGGAGCGCGTTCCATCAAGCTGGCACACCCGGTGGGACTCGTTCATTTGAGAACACGGTGCTTGGAAATGAAATATTTGCATATCATACTTTTTGCTCTATGCTTATACTTCTTTTCCGGATTCCTTGGCTACTTTCTAGCTGGTAGCCTATGTTGGATTTTGCATCCTAAAAAAAAATGAGATGGGATTTTTTGGAAATTTCTATTTCTTTGAGTTTGTTTCCATTCTTTCTCTTTTCAAAAAAAAAAAATCAGTTTTCTTAGTTTGAATTCAAAATTGAGAAACTTTGATCCTATCCTATCGTTCTTTGGCGCTTGCAGAAATGTTGAGCCCGTTCGACTAAGGTTTTGGGCCATCGTTTCTCTTCGATGAGTTCATTAGAGATTTCAAAGAAAAAAAAATCAAAAAATCAGTTTTCTTAGTTTGAATTCAAAATTGAGAAACTTTGATCCTATCCTATCGTTCTTTGGCGCTTGCAGAAATGTTGAGCCCGTTCGACTAAGGTTTTGGGCCATCGTTTCTCTTCGATGAGTTCATTAGAGATTTCAAAAAAAAATAAAAATAAAAAAAAATTAGTTTTCTTAGTTTGGATTCAAAATTGAGAAACTTTGATCCTATCCTATCGTTCTTTGGCGCTTGCAGAAATGTTGAGCCCGTTCGACTAAGGTTTTGGGCCATCGTTTCTCTTCGATGAGTTCATTAGAGATTTCAAAAAAAAATAAAAATAAAAAAAAATTAGTTTTCTTAGTTTGGATTCAAAATTGAGAAACTTTGATCCTATCCTATCGTTCTTTGGCGCTTGCAGAAATGTTGAGCCCGTTCGACTAAGGTTTTGGGCCATCGTTTCTCTTCGATGAGTTCATTAGAGATTTCAAAAAAAAATATTAAAAAAAAAAATATAAAAATAAAAAAAATTAGTTTTCTTAGTTTGGATTCAAAATTGAGAAACTTTGTTCCTATCCTATCGTTCTTTGGTGCTTGCAGAAATGTTGAGCCCGTTCGACTAAGGTTTTGGGCCATCGTTTCTCTTCGATGAGTCTATTTGGGATTTTTTATAAAAAAAAAAGGGACATAGACCACTAAGGTTAAACCAATTGCGTTCTTTGATCACGATTGATTCAAGAAAAGCTTTGTCCAGAGTGTGGAGACAGCTTGACTGTTCTAGGCAAGGGTCCTCCAAACGGGTTCATTAAGTAATCCTACCCTTACCTGGGGGCAATTCTATCAATTGAGGTTTCATAAGACCGGGTTAGGAGGCCTATGTGTACTCTCTCGTCTTTAAATCTTAAAAATAAAAAAAAATCAAAAATAAAAAAAAAAAGATTTTCAAAAAAAAAAATCTTAAAAAAAAAAAATAAATAAATAAAAAATCAAAAATAAAAAAAAAAGATCTTCAAAAAAAAAAATCTTAAACAAAAAAAAAAGATTTTTTTTTAAAAAAAAAAAAATGAAAATCTAAAAAAAAAATCTTCAAAAAAAAAAAACTCTCGTCATTTTAGATTCAGATCCGAGAAATTGTGGTTCCTTCCCTTCTGGGTACTGGCGCTCGCGGAAATCGTTGAGCCCGTATTCGGATCGGAATATCATCTGCTCTCTTTGATGAATCCAATCTTGACATTTCAAAAAACAAAGAATCCCATCTCATGGATGCGATCTCCAACATTTGTGCATAGCAATACTGGTACGCCCTTTCAGGGTCTACTGTATCTGTGACCGGCACATTTGTAACTCCTACCTTATATTCTTCTTATCTCGAGCAAGCTCCGCTTCTCGATAAGTCGAATTTAGGTATACAATTGCTTCTAGCAGTCATTGGAACGCTCATTTCGAGCCTACCATATTCGCTGTCAGAACAATTGTACCATCTATGGCTTTTTGCCTTCTTCATGTCGCTTGGGTCATATCCCTTGAGCGATTTGAAAAGACAACCATAGAAATTCCCATTTATGATCATCATATTCTTGTGATTACTAATGGATGTGGTCTTGTTTCAGAAATTTTGAAACTAACAATGGCAGCCTTAACCATTATCTTCGACGAGAACAAGCACCAACTCATGCTTCAACAGAAGCAAAGCACGCGCACCCATAAGCGCCCTGCCAGCTGCCGAAGCGTCAACTCCCTCGGCAACTCTCTGAACTCCGGGTCGACCTCGACTCCCCGGACCATCGTCTTCGGGACACTGGGACCATTCCCACTTCCCGAAGAACAAACTGCGCCTGCCAAAAGGCAGAAAATCGCCTCTCAACGTGTCACTCCCGTGACACCAAAGGCGAGCGCCCAAAAGCCCGAAGCCCGCGGTACCCCCGCGAAGCCTCGACCAACAACCAACCAGGTCTACCCTAAGACTTGGTCTCCAAGACCTTCCCCAAAACAAAGAAGGTCTCAAACATCCACCAAGCCAGCATACCTGGCCCCACTCAAAGAGAACCAGTTCTACCCTCTTGCCTACATGAAAGAGGAGAGACCCATCTCCAACTTGACTCCCAAGTCGACCCAGCATGAATCGGCTTGCTCCCACAAGCCCAAAATTAGATCATGCATCACCAGGCCTCTACAAGCACCTGCTAAGGCCTACACTCCTTCAGTTCGACCCTTCATCTCTACAGGGGCCGAACTCGAAAGGTTCAAAGCTTCGCTGCAACAGGCAAAGGACCGGGTCCGGATCCTGTCCTTGCCTAGCTACAAAGAAGACAGGCTCGGCTGCTGCGCCCGAGGGAGCACATCCTTCATCGTCAGAGCCCAGCCAGAGCTGACTGAAGCTCAAATCGCTCGTCGAGCACGCCGCCGTGCGTCATATCGACAAAAGAGACTAGAGAAGCAACGGACCCAGCCTCCTACACTTCAAGTCTCCCACAAATGGGTCGAAAAAGAAAGACCCGACCAAGTTGCTGCCGTCCATATGGTTGGAAAAACCAGAAGACGCCAAAAGTCAGCATCAAAAATCCATGTCCGACGTCCGGTGACCCGTAGCGTCACCGGGACACGAAGACATCCCGAAGAATCTCCTGCCCCTTCAAGCCAAGGACGGGAGAGTAATCCTTCATCAAGCTCTTCATCAAAAAGAATGAGCCCCAGCTCGGTCACCAGGACGATTTCTTCGTTAGAATCCCGAGGGATGAACGTCTTGGCTACAAGTTCTGAGCCACCACCTCAGAATCCACCTCGAGATGATGCTCTCACACGCATCCAGCAGTTGGAACAAGGCCAGCAGAGGATTGAAACTCTGATGGAAAACATTCTCCTCGTTGTCCAAAATCAGGTGAACAATGAGCCTCCTCCGAATCATGGCAATAACGAGGAAAATGGAGAAGAAAATGAGTCACGCGCCCTTACCAAAAAGGACGTAGACAGTATCCTCGCCAAAGCTAAAGAAGAGGATATACTCAAAGAGCATGGGATCAAGCCACCATATCCTTTATGGATGGACTCGGTCCCGTTCCCCACAAAATTCAAACATCCTACTCTCCAAACATATACGGGGAAAGGATCGGCCAGACAGCACGTCATCCACTTCAAGATCTTGACGGGAGCTATCGCGGATCAAGATGCACTCAAGATTCGCCTCTTTGCAAGTACCCTAAAAGGTACGGCCTTCGATTGGTACTCCACTCTTCCGGAGAACTCCATTCAGAACTGGGCTATGCTGGAGACACGCTTCCTGACCCACTTCCAAGGTGAGGATCATCCTGTTACTATGGCTCAGCTCTGCAGCCTAAAACAGGGAGAGAATGAGTCAACTTATGACTTCATTCACAAGTGGAAAGCAATGGCGTACAAATGCTCAGATGTACTGCCACAAGCGTCGCTAGTCGACATCTGCCGAAACAACATGAGAGCTAAAATCCGCTCCATGATCATCGGCAATAAATCAAAGAACCTGGGGGAACTTCTCGAAGCTTCCATGGAAGCTGAAATGGTGATCAAAGACCTCAACAGTCAGAAGTCATCAAGAAAAGAGCCAACCGCCATTGCAACCTCTAAACCAAAGAAGAAAGAGGTCCTTAATGTGCAAACCAAGTCAGCTCCTCAGCAACCAAAGAAAGCTGAAAACAGAGCTGCAGGTAAGAGACCTGAACTCTCTGATGCCTTCAAAGAGCGAGTAGAAAAGAAATATCCGTTCGATGAAGACGTCGAAGAAATCTTTGAGGCTCTCCTAGCAAATGGCAAACTCATTTTGCCAGAGCCCAAAAGACCGGGAGACGTTGGCAAAACCAACGATCCTCGGTACTGTCCATACCACCAGATGGTCTCGCATCCTCTCAATCAATGCTTCGTTGTGCGAGAGAAGATAAATGAGATGTGGAGGAACGGAGTCATAACCTTTGATAAAAACTATGGCCCCGCCTCCGTCAACATGGTGTCACGTGGACAAACACCAAAATCACCGAAGAAGAAGATCACTACTTCCTTCAAGGTGATAAAAAGAATTCAAACGTCCGAAGTGTTGGTTCCTTTCCCGACACCAGACGGACAACCTATATGGGTACATCCCGATCTCCTGGAAGATGAAAATTGGGAGATCGTCAAAACAAAGCCAACCGCTCAACAGCGAAGGCAGGCTAGGAAACATCTCCTCAGGCTCAAACGGCAAGAGAAGACCCAGCCAAAACAAGAAGTTCATGAAAAGGCAGAGGTCTCCTCTACCACTTCACTCGGGGCAACAGAAACGTCCCTTCCAGAGACTTCAAAGGCGGTAAGAAACTTCACTCTCAGTGATTTCATGCCACCTCAATTCAAAAAAGAAGCCATGCAGGGGGCATCATACTCTTGCAACTCGGTAGTTGGATTCTCCATTGATGGATACGAGTCCAGCGACACCGACGATGGATTCGAGCCCAACTACACCGATGAGTGGGAGGAATCTCTTGAAACAGGAGAATATCTCTCCGATGAAGAATGGGTTCCTGAAACTCACCTTATGCCAGTAATCTGGTATAACCCCTTACAGCCACAAGGATCCTGGTCTGATGATGAAGAAGACCAAGAGGCTGCACAAGAAGATGCTGTTAACCCAGCACCTGTCACTGCTCCAGTGGAAATCAACTATGTTGAGCCACACGGAGAAGACGAAGAAGAGGATCTGGCTCCCATGCCTGATCTTGAAGAATATGCAAGGATCTTGCAGCGTCTCGCTCTAGAACAAGAGCAAGACCGCGTCAACGAGATTCCTCACAATCCAGAGCCGGAAGTCCCTGAAGCCCATCAGGTACCTCCTCCCTCAACTCCTGAAAATGGAGAACATTGCTGGATAGACGATCCTCTTACATCCGAGGATGAGTCTGACTCCGAGCAGGCAACATCTCCTATCAGAGCTTCCTGTAATGTAATATATCAGGATTATAGCTCTTCTGAAGCGTCGTCTGATGAGATTACCTACACTCCGACGACGCCTAGCAATGTATCCTCTGGAGCTACCTCGTCTCACGTGACTTTCACAGAGATGACACCCTCTCAGGTTTCTTCTCCTGAAACTGTGACTTCAGGATACACATTCTTCCCGACTCATCATCATGAAGAAAACCCAACTTGGGGTGATGGATGGGTCAACGAAGAAGAAAAGCTGCTGGATGCTGTTCAGGACTTGCTCCCGGAAAATGCTCCGTGCAACACAATCACTGAGGATGGCAACTCTGCTGCAGATACATCCCCAGTAGATGAAAAACGACAGCCTCTTGATCCTGAAGACAATCTTCCAAACGAAGATCCTTCTCAAGAAGCTCTCGAAGTTGGTAGAGGCACCCGTTCGGGCCGGGACTACCACAAAAATTACAACCAATCTTCCTTTACTTATGTAAATCCTTCGGGAAAAGATGTTGTAAGCACCCCCAGTGGCAACAATGATGAACATGCAGGCCCTAAGGAGGCTTTCAAGTATGATTTGGTTGAGCACTTCAAACACATACCTGCACGTCTTCACATCATGGATTTATTACGAATGTCTCCACGCACTCGTGATAATCTCATCTCAGAACTACAAAAACTGAATGAGGATGTCGACAAACATGCCCCGCAAGTCCTCCAAATTGAAATGGACTACCGGGTCAAAAACTCTGAAACTTCCTCAAAGGGAGAAAAGAAAACTGAGGGATCATGCATCCAATGCCTCTCGGTTCAAAAGGCAGCCAATGCAACCATCGCCTTCACTAAGGAAGACCTCCTACTTGGCGAAGCAAGGCACAACCGACCCCTGTACTTCACAGGGTACATCAAAGAAATGCCAATACATAGAATTCAGATCGACCCAGGTTCTGCACTCAACCTTATCTCCACTTCGGCTCTTGAAGAGTTGGGCATCCCACCCAGCAAGCTAAGCCACACATCTGTATCTATCTTTGGATACGATGGGAGCGCTCAAAGGCCTATCGGCAAAATCAGGTTCAAATTGCAAATCGGTGATCTTATCTCTGAGGTCACTGTGTATGCAATAAAAACCCCCTCATGCTACAACATTCTTCTCGGACGTCCTTGGATACACGAGAACGGTGTTGTCCCTTCAACTCTACATCAATGCATCAAGTTCGTCGGCGACGACGGCATGGTACATCGCGTCTTTGCGGACAGAAAACCCTTCAAAGGTAAAGAAGTCCACTTCGCAGACTCCCAGATGTATGAAGGAGAAAAAGAAGAAGAGGAAACAGCACCCCCTGCTGAAAATCTCCAGAAAGATAAAGGCAAGGCTCCTCAAAAATCACCGGAAGAAAACAAACCCTCCGGCAAATTAGAAGAGAGTAGTCAATCTCCCTTCCTCATCTCCCTCAAATCTTCAAAACCTTTGGTCATCACGACTAAAGTGAAGAAGGCGAAACAAAAGCCTGGGGGCAAATTTGTTGTCTCTCTCGTGTCTATCATGCAAGACACAGACTCGGACTCAGAGCCAGAAGACGATGCATCGTCAAGCCAAGCTGACACTCAGCAAGTTCAGCCTGCTCTCACTCCGATGGAGACACCTGCTGATGTAGAAGATCCTACGTCTGCTACCTTTGTTGTTCCGGCAACATCACCAAAGCAAAGACCGATCTTCTTTCATAGATCGGATGCTTCTTCATCAAGTTCTCTGCTTGAACCTTTTCAAAATGAAGGTATGCCTCAGCTATCTCTATATAGTCCTGTGGCACAAGCAATTATGAAGAAAATGGGCTTTGACGCTCAAAACCCAGTCGGTTTGGGAGAAAGACGCGGTATTCTCACGCCATTGGAGCCCGCCTTGACCAAAAGCCAGCTGGAAGATTGGAGACTCTACGGTCATGTAGAAAAGTCTTCATATGGGTTAGGGTATGATCCTGATACTCCTCTGAGACAGTTGACACAAAGGCTTAAAAGTCGTTTTACCGACCAAGCCTCAACATCTCAAGTCCATGAAGACATCGATCTCCCTGGATATCTCTTTAAAGAGTTACCTGACAAAAATCCAGGAAGCTCATTCAATTGGTATGATTTCTCTGATGATAAAGAGGAATCGTCCGATAATACAGACTTGTGGCATCCTGACCCAGAAGAACCCTCGTCTCCAAAAGAAATACCAGACTCAACAGGCGATTGGGACTATCTCATAGCAAGCCTTGAGGAGATCACCAATCAAGAAAATCCATGGAAAGGAACAGAGCCTTGGTCTGGTAATGCAGTTGAAACTCCAGAAGGTTTCGTTGAGTTGGAAGCCTCCGAAAATATTGTGGAGGAACCACCTTCGAACCTTCCGACAGAAGATCCTGTTCAAAAGATAAACTTGGGAACACCTGATAACCCACGTCCTGTATTCATAAGCAAGAATATAAAGGATGATGAGTTACCCGAGTATATCGCTTTTCTTCGTGAGTTCGTTGATTGCTTTGCATGGTCCTATGCTGAAATGCCTGGTTTAGACCCCAAAGTAGCAGTCCACAAACTCAATCTTCAAGAAGACATCAAGCCTGTCAAACAAGGCCAAAGAAGATTCCGTCCAGATGTGATGGATAAAATTGAACAAGAAGTTCAAAAGCTCAAAAGCGTCGGCTTCATCCGTGAGGAACAACATCCAAAATGGTTGGCCAACATTGTCCCCGTGACAAAGAAAACTGGGCAGATCAGAGTCTGTATTGACTATAGAGACTTGAATGGCGCTTGCCCTAAAGATGAATTCCCGCTCCCCATACCGGAGGTGATGATTGACAATACCTGCGGATTCGAGCGAATGACATTCATGGATGGCTTCTCTGGTTACAATCAGATAAAGATGCATCCCGAGGATGAAAAACACACTTCATTTCGGACTCCATTTGGCGTGTATTGCTACACTGTCATGCCATTTGGTCTGAAAAATGCTGGTGCCACATATCAGAGGGCTATGATGAAAATATTCCAAGATATGCAGCACAAGACGGTCGAATGTTACGTTGATGACCTCGCCGTCAAAAGCAGAAGAAAAGAAGACCATCTCAAAGATCTTCGGGAAGTCTTCCTCCGACTCCGCAAGCACAAACTGCGGATGAATCCTCTAAAATGCTTCTTCGGCGTCTCGTCGGGTAAGTTTCTCGGATTCCTTGTTCGGAAAGCTGGAATAGAACTTGACCCCATAAAAGTCAAGGCTATTCTAGAAATGCCCTCTCCAAGAACCTTGAGAGAACTAAAAGGGCTCCAAGGGAGATTGGCCTACATCAGACGGTTCATCTCCAATCTTTCGGGGAAATGCCGTCCGTTCTCTCGATTGATGAAAAAAGGTGTAGACTTTGTCTGGGATGCCAACTGTGAAGCCGCATTTCAAGATATCAAGTCATACCTGACCAAACCTCCAGTGTTAGCTGCCCCTGCCACTGGAAAACCATTCATCTTGTACACAAGAGCTCTTGATCATTCTGTAGGCGCTCTGCTTGCACAAGAGAATGGTGAGGGAAAAGAAGCTGCTCTATACTACCTCAGCCGCATGCTAGTAGGTGCAGAGCATCGCTACTCTCCAGTCGAAAAGGAATGCCTTGCAGTGATGTTCGCCGTACAAAAGCTACGTCACTACTTGCTTTCCAACACAGTCTACCTGGTCTCGAGGATCAACCTCTTGAAGGTCCTTGTCACAAAGGCAGGTTCTCTCAATGCCCGACTGGCAAAATGGTCCATCCTTCTATCACAATTTGATATTAGGTATGTGCCACAAAAAGCAATCAAAGGCCAAGCTCTAGCAGATTTCCTCGCAGAGCATCCATTGCCTAAAGATTCACCACTCAGAGATGATCTCCCAGACGAACCTGTCTACAACGTGGAGACTTCCTCACCAAATGCCTCCTGGGACATGTACTTTGACGGTGCAACCAGGACAAATGAAAACAGAAAGCTGATCTCGGGAGTTGGCATCCTCTTTGTTAGCCCTGACAAATACATGATTCCACACGCTTTCTCGCTACTGGAACCATGCACAAACAATGCAGCTGAATACCAAGCTCTGATCCTAGGATTGGAACTCGCCATCGAATCCGGTATCACTATGCTGGAAGTCTTTGGAGACTCTCAACTGATCGTCAACCAGATGAATCAGAAATATGAAGTCAGGAAGCCCGATCTGCTGCCTTATTACAACAAGGCACAATCGCTTCTGCAAAAGTTTGACATCTGCAACATCACCCACATTCGTAGAGGTGAAAACATCCGTGCAGATGCCCTGGCCGGACTTGCCGCATCAATGGCGACCCAGGAAGGGGAAAACATGCAAATTACAGTGAGTGAGAGAAGGATCCTCCCTCCTCTTAACACACACCAAGCAGTTGCTGAATGCCACCGAGTGGTTGGAAGTCGGATCTCTATCCTTCAAACTTCAATCGGCGACTGGAGGGACCCGTTCATTGATTACACTATGTTCGGAATCCTACCTGAAGATCCAAAAGAACGGGTAAGCATCCAAAGGCGAGCCCCAAACTTTCATTTGGATATCCCTTCGAAAATCCTTTACAGGAAATCCTTCAATGGAGTACTCCTACGCTGCTTGTCACAACTAGAAGCTGAAGAAACACTCAAAGAAGTTCACGCTGGTCTTTGTGGAGCTCATCAGGCTGGTCCCAAGCTCTACGACCAAATCAAAAGGTTAGGTTACTACTGGCCTACCATGGTTGCTGATGCAATGCAATTTGCTAAGCGCTGCCAACAATGCCAGGTTCATGGAGACTACATTCACATGCCTCCGGAATGGCTACATCCTACAGCAATCTCATGGCCTTTCGAAGCATGGGGGATGGACATCATAGGTCCTATCTCTCCCCCTTCAAGCAAAGGTCATCGCTTCATCTTCGCCGCAACGGATTATTTCTCCAAGTGGTCAGAAGCATTTGCGTTCAACGAAATGAAGACCTCATCAGTTCTTCAGTTCCTACGCACCAATATCATTTGTCGTTTTGGCATACCCAAAAGATTCGTCCATGATAACGGACCACAATTCCGGGATCATCGATTCTACAGGTTCTGCGACAAATACAAAATTCAAAGCTGTCCTTCGACTCCATACAATCCGGCAGCAAACGGATTAGCAGAAGCCTTCAACAAGACACTCTGCAAAATCCTCAAGAAAATGGTCTCTAGTCACAAAAGAGACTGGAGCGATAAACTGTCTGAAGCTTTGTGGGCCTATCGAACCACCGTTCGAGGACCAACCCATAGCACACCATTCTCCTTGGTCTATGGATGCGAAGCTGTCGTGCCCCTAGAGGTACAAATTCCTTCTCTGAGGGTATCTCTACAAAATGACATGACTCAAGAAAGCAATGTCAAATTGCGACTCCATGAGCTGGACAATCTCGACGAGAGACGGCTCGAAGCTCGACAAAGCATTGAACTTTACCAAGCACGCATGGCAGGATCTTTTGACAAAAAGGTCAGGCAACGCGCCTACAAAAAGGGTGACTTGGTTCTTGCGGTAAAAAGACCAATGGTCTTCGCTCACAAGTCCAAAGGCAAGTTTGAACCAAAATGGGAGGGACCCTACGTCATCGACAAGGTCTTCTCCAACGGCGCATATGCCCTCCTAAACATGGAAGGCGACAGATGTATGCTGCCTATCAACGGCAAGTTCTTGAAGCGGTACTACCCTTGAAGACTTACCCAACTGGGTAAGAGCAATGCCTGTATGGCCAAAACCTGTTCTCAGGTACTCGCTCGTCAAACCCACTCTCTTTAGAATTTTCATATCAAATGTCAAAATTTCTAGAGATTCAAAAACAATGCTTACTTTCATCGTTTCATTGTTCAAAAACAAAAAAAATCCAAGTTTAGGAGCCTCTCCCTGACTTGACCAAAGCTTTCGATCCTTGAACCAAAATTCATGGTTTGAAACAAAAATTCGGATCCAGGGATTTCCACCCTAGTCCACCTTACCTTTTACCGCCAAATGGTTTTAGGTCAAAATTTACGACCCTCGTGTCTTTAAACAAAAAAATGGTTTTTCAAAAACCGCGGGGAAGTGACACTTAGTCGATACTCGCAAAACTCAAAAAATCGGAAGGATGCGAACCCCATTCGATACTTCCAAAACCCCAAAAATCGTGGAGACGCAACATATCAGTTGATATCCACAACCCAAATTTCAAAGGTTCGAGAAAACCTAAAATCGTGGAGAAGCAACAAACCAGTTGATATCCACAACCCAATTTCAAAAATCGTGGAGATGTAACATATCAGTTGCTATCCACAACCCAAAATTACAAATGGTTCGAGAAAACCTCAAATTTCAAAAATTGCGGAGAAACGACATCAAGTCAGTACCCGCAAAACCAAAAAGTCTTGGGAAAAGCAGGGAAGCGACGCTTAGTCGATATTTGCACCCCAATTCGCAAGGAAGCGACATTCCATCGATACTTGCAAAACCCAACCCGCGAGGAAGTGACATTCCGTCAATACTCGCAAAACCGAATGAGCAAGGAAGCGACATTCCATCGATACTTGCAAGACCATTCAGCGGGGAGGCGACATTTAGTCGATACCTGCATTTTGAAAGCCAAAAAATCTGGCTATAAATGCCAAAACCTGGCTCTTTTGCCAAAAAACCGGCTATAAATGCCACAAACCGGCTATCAATGCCACAAAAATTGGCTTTCACGCCGACAAACCAAAACTTGGCTTTCAAAAAATGGCTATCAATGCCATCAAACCGGCTATAAATGCCACAAATTGGCTATCAATGCCACCAAACCGGCTATAAATGCCACAAATTGGCTATCAAATGCCACATTATTTTACCTCTAAATAGTCCTGACTATCAGGACTGACGAGCGTTGGATCTGACAGCATTCAGCTCTGTGCACATATGTAAATAGATCTTGCTGCTTTGTTTTTGTGTATTTTGCCTCATTTTGGACAGATTCACGAGAGATGTGCAGTATCCCAGGAGCTTTCTACACTTTACCCTATGTTATTTTTATGCTCCTCATGTTTCGTATTTTCAATGTATATCATTCATTTACACATCGAGGACGATGTTCATGCTAGGTTGGGGATTAGGGACAAGCACACCTGTCCATCTATAGCCAAAATTTTTACACTCTTTTTTATTTAAAAAAATTCTTTTTTTCGTTTTTTTTAGGGTTTTGAAAAAGAAAAGGGAAATTTTGAAAGGATTTTAACAAAACAAAGATACCTTGAATTTCGGAATTTTCGATACTTTAGGCAAAAGAGAACAAATGGTTCACTATTTTGTTTGAGGAAATAGTTTTTGGAAAAGTGCTAGATTTTGGTCCCTCACTTTTACACAATCTGTATACGTTTTCAAGAATGTGAAGTCATGATTTCTGTTTTCTTTGACGATTGGATTGAAAATATGATGGAAAACCGACCCTTAGTTTCACAGTTTCCTGATTCATATGGGTGATCTGATCAGCCACAAACCGTTAAATTAATTCGGGCACATGGAAAGGGCTGCCTATTGTTGGAGACCGTAAAAAAAAAAACAAAAAAGTGTTTAGTTATAATCTTGAAAAGAATAAAAAGTTGTGTGACTAGTTTGGGTTCGTAGCCTTTTTAACCCGAGCCAGTAAGCCCGTAGGGGTATTTACATACCTAGTGCCCTAAAGACATCTATTTTGGGAGTCATTGGCCTAATGCTCACTACATGGGTTAATTATAAAGCTTAAGAGACCTAGGCATCACACAGTCACATGTGTGTGTTAAAAAAAATGCGGCCTTTGATAAAAACATTAGTGCGAAAGCCGTCATGGTCGCCTTGAGAGGAAGGCTTTTTTTTTTTTTTTTTTTGCCAAGGTTAGGTGGCCCAAAATTTTGGATAAAAAATTATTTTCATGGAAATTTTTTGTGGATCATTTGATACCTATGTTTTTTCGTATACGCATTTATCACCATGCATAACCAATTCAGCATGATTTCGAGAATTTCTGACCAAAAGATGAGATTTGTGAACCTAATTTAAGACTTGCCTTTGAAAAATTCCAAGAATCGAGAATATCCGATGTTTGTAAATTTTCTTTTGGAAAAGTTCCCATTGTTTTGTTAGGTTTCTACTCGGATTGAAAAAAGAAACGAGAATTTTGTGGGTACATTCACTGCAAACCCTCACGAGGCACAACTAGTCCACTAGGGGGAACCTAGGGGTTCAAGGGCTTACTGCATACTCTAAATGCAGTCGAGAGTGCCAACGAAAGTGGTGGCTTTTATTTCTATTTTCTGCATTAGTTTATTTTCTTTAGGATTAGTATAGTGAGTTATATTCCTTGTCGCTTATTTTGCTAAGGGACTAGCAAACAGCTAGTAGAGGGGTGTGATAAGTCCACAAAATTAGGTCATTAGGTCATCATTTCATGAGCATTTGTGGACTTAATTAATTATGTTTAATTGCATAGATTACACTCAATTTCATGATTTCATGCATTTTGGGTTATTTTTGGAAACATGGTCAGAATTGGTCAAAATTCATTGAATTGCATGACTTTTGTGAAATTAAGGTTTTTCATCTCATTTATCACCCCAAAATCTTTTCTTTTTTTTTTTTTTGCTTCATCAATATATGCCTACTATTTTCGGCACCATGTGCTATTTTTGGAAAGTTTGTCATTTGGGTGCATCATTAGGCATGTAGGGTCCCAAGCATGATTCATGTTTATTTTCTTGCACATAACTTATGTAAAATTTATTTCTTTCAACTTGCAGGAGAAATCAACATGGGACCTACATTGATGAAATTCGAGAAAAGAGGTCAAAGGAAAGTGAAAAAAGCAAGTAAGGAAAGAGTCCAAGTGTTGACACCAAAAATGTCACTTTGCCTCTTCAACATCAAGAAAGCTGCATGAAGTCGCAACCTGCCATAAATAGGCAATGCAATTTCTCCAAAAAATCAAATCTTGTCAGAATCAAACAAAAACTGCAAGATCCTTCAAGATAGCCAAGAGAAGAGTACACATGAAGTTTCGGGCCATTTCGACAACATTTGGCCTAACTTCACTTCTCCGACAGCTAAAATGGCGCTCCCGGCGGCGACATCATCGGAGACGTCAAAACTTCGATCAGAGCCTACGGATGACTCCAGCATGTCTCAAAAGGGCTCCATGCCAAATTTCAAGTCAAACCGACAACGTTTGACCCTCCATCAGTGCTCGAGCAGCAAAATCAAGCCTCCCGGCGGCGGGAACCGCCGAAGCCTTCGCTCATCAAACCAAGTGCATGAGTGGCTTCAACATGCTTCCAAAAGGCTGCACGTCGAATTTCAGGTCATTCCGACAACGTTTGACCAGGTTTCGATGCTCCGAGAGAAAATCAAGCCTACCGGCGGCGGAGCAACCCGGGACCATGACATCCAAAACGGAGCCCATGGAACGTCTCAAAATGACTCCAATAGGCTCCCCGTCAAATTTCAGGTCAATCGGACATCGTTTGACCACATATCAAAGCTCGGCATTTTCCCCGCAGCAAAATCAAGTGAAGCATCGACGGGACCCCAAACGGCTTCAAAACTCAAACAAAAGCCTATGGTTGGTCTTATTTATTGCTCAGGAGGCTTCACCTCAAATTTCAGGTCATTCCGACATCGTTTGACCAAGTTTCGACTTCTGGTGGAAAATCAGCAGCTCTACGCGACAAAGTCTTCGGCTTTCCCGGAAAATTAGAAACTTTGCACTCTAAAAATGCAAGGATTCTCATCAAGTTTTCTACAGGGAAATCAAGCCAATAAATGAGAAGAAATGTCAAGAAAAATACAGAAGAAAACGGCGACGAAAAAGACCTCAAAACGACCGCAAAACGGGCTCCGAAGGGGAAAAAATCCCCCAGGGTCGCAGACCCCTGCGACCATGGCCCATGGTCGCCGGCGACCATGGAGGTCCGGGTCACCGGATTTTCCGCCGGTGACCCGTTTTTTCCGTCTTTTTTCGCGTTTCGCGCACTTTGGCCCCTGTGGTTTCCTGAAAATGTGATTTTTAGTGCTTGAAATTGACTCATATCCGACGACATCCGTCAAAATCACGGGTCAACCTCCAAAAGCATAAAATCATCAGTGATCGCTCCAAGATCGCCAACCGGCTGACCAAGAAAGTGCACTTTCTGTCCGACCGATCGTGAAATCGACAAGACAGATGTCACCGGCCCGCTCTTAGCTATCAATGTCTGAAGTTACATGTTCATCCGATGTCGATCAGCATGTAGATCCATCGATGATCGTCGCCAGAAGAATTCCAGAAGACACGGCATGGCCCGCGACTCTTCAACTGCTCGGCGACCAATTAATGTGGTTAATTGACTAGCTTTATTGCAGTCATTAATTCATTTCTTTGGACGGCCCAATCAGAAGCAAGCATTTGGGAGTTACAAGTCAATTGATTCATGGCATTTAAACCATGAAACTCCTCCCATTATGGTAATTAAGGTGATTAAAAGCCCTTAATCTCCATCGGCCAATCAGATTCAAGGAAAAAGGAGTTACAAAATCAAGAAATAAATCTTGTAACTCCTCCCATTAAAGCCATTAAGGCTCATAAACCCTCCTAAATGGCTACCAAAAGCCTATAAATAGGAGAGCATTCCATTGAAATGGAGATCGGAAGAGATCGAAAAAAGATCGGGAAAAAAGATCAGAAAAAAGAGGAGAAAATCAGAGGATCAGAAAAACAAAGATCAGAAAGAGATCTGAGAGAAAGAAAAAAAGAGAGAAAACTCTGCTGAAGTTCTGCACCGGCCACCACTACAAGGTGACAAAAGTCCCTTGGGGGGCACCCCCCCCCAAGGTCCTTGCCTTCTCCTGCTGCCTCCAATGGCTTAGACGTGGCTTTTCAGCCCGTCTACTTAGCTTTTTATTGGACATAGGACCTTCTCTTGGTCTTTGTCCTCTAAAAATCTGAGGTTATAGCCAAGCCAAGCGAATCAAGAGCATCTTCTGTTCTCATCTGCATGGATGATGGCGAAGCCCATACATGGCTTGCGACCGTCAATCTGAACGAGTCCCCCACAATCTCCTGAAAAGTTAGATCTTCCTTTTCTTGCTTTTCATTGTAGTTTGTATTTTTCCAAAAGAGACAAAAATCACAACTCTTGTCTTTCATTATTGATGAGAATTGTAAATCGGCTATAAACGCCAAAATCGGCTATAAATGCCAAACAAAATCGCCTTTCACGGCAAACCAAGAAAATGTCTCTTTTCTTAAATATTTGTGCAATGGAAAACTTGAAAGAAGTTGATTTCCTTTTTACTTGCGAAGGTTGATCTTCGGATTACCACTTGCAATTCCAAGTAAAATAGAAAATCTGGCACACCCACCCACACAAAAGAAATGTTGATGCACGCTTCAGGGCCCGCCAGGGCGCGAAAGGGCCGGACCCGACGGGCTCCCACGTTCCGCCGACCCCGGTAGCCGCCCCAGCGGGCGCCTCGGAGCGCGTTCCATCAAGCTGGCACACCCGGTGGGACTCGTTCATTTGAGAACACGGTGCTTGGAAATGAAATATTTGCATATCATACTTTTTGCTCTATGCTTATACTTCTTTTCCGGATTCCTTGGCTACTTTCTAGCTGGTAGCCTATGTTGGATTTTGCATCCTAAAAAAAAATGAGATGGGATTTTTTGGAAATTTCTATTTCTTTGAGTTTGTTTCCATTCTTTCTCTTTTCAAAAAAAAAAAATCAGTTTTCTTAGTTTGAATTCAAAATTGAGAAACTTTGATCCTATCCTATCGTTCTTTGGCGCTTGCAGAAATGTTGAGCCCGTTCGACTAAGGTTTTGGGCCATCGTTTCTCTTCGATGAGTTCATTAGAGATTTCAAAGAAAAAAAAATCAAAAAATCAGTTTTCTTAGTTTGAATTCAAAATTGAGAAACTTTGATCCTATCCTATCGTTCTTTGGCGCTTGCAGAAATGTTGAGCCCGTTCGACTAAGGTTTTGGGCCATCGTTTCTCTTCGATGAGTTCATTAGAGATTTCAAAAAAAAATAAAAATAAAAAAAAATTAGTTTTCTTAGTTTGGATTCAAAATTGAGAAACTTTGATCCTATCCTATCGTTCTTTGGCGCTTGCAGAAATGTTGAGCCCGTTCGACTAAGGTTTTGGGCCATCGTTTCTCTTCGATGAGTTCATTAGAGATTTCAAAAAAAAATATTAAAAAAAAAAATATAAAAATAAAAAAAATTAGTTTTCTTAGTTTGGATTCAAAATTGAGAAACTTTGTTCCTATCCTATCGTTCTTTGGTGCTTGCAGAAATGTTGAGCCCGTTCGACTAAGGTTTTGGGCCATCGTTTCTCTTCGATGAGTCTATTTGGGATTTTTTATAAAAAAAAAAGGGACATAGACCACTAAGGTTAAACCAATTGCGTTCTTTGATCACGATTGATTCAAGAAAAGCTTTGTCCAGAGTGTGGAGACAGCTTGACTGTTCTAGGCAAGGGTCCTCCAAACGGGTTCATTAAGTAATCCTACCCTTACCTGGGGGCAATTCTATCAATTGAGGTTTCATAAGACCGGGTTAGGAGGCCTATGTGTACTCTCTCGTCTTTAAATCTTAAAAATAAAAAAAAATCAAAAATAAAAAAAAAAAGATTTTCAAAAAAAAAAATCTTAAAAAAAAAAAATAAATAAATAAAAAATCAAAAATAAAAAAAAAAGATCTTCAAAAAAAAAAATCTTAAACAAAAAAAAAAGATTTTTTTTTAAAAAAAAAAAAATGAAAATCTAAAAAAAAAATCTTCAAAAAAAAAAAACTCTCGTCATTTTAGATTCAGATCCGAGAAATTGTGGTTCCTTCCCTTCTGGGTACTGGCGCTCGCGGAAATCGTTGAGCCCGTATTCGGATCGGAATATCATCTGCTCTCTTTGATGAATCCAATCTTGACATTTCAAAAAACAAAGAATCCCATCTCATGGATGCGATCTCCAACATTTGTGCATAGCAATACTGGTACGCCCTTTCAGGGTCTACTGTATCTGTGACCGGCACATTTGTAACTCCTACCTTATATTCTTCTTATCTCGAGCAAGCTCCGCTTCTCGATAAGTCGAATTTAGGTATACAATTGCTTCTAGCAGTCATTGGAACGCTCATTTCGAGCCTACCATATTCGCTGTCAGAACAATTGTACCATCTATGGCTTTTTGCCTTCTTCATGTCGCTTGGGTCATATCCCTTGAGCGATTTGAAAAGACAACCATAGAAATTCCCATTTATGATCATCATATTCTTGTGATTACTAATGGATGTGGTCTTGTTTCAGAAATTTTGAAACTAACAATGGCAGCCTTAACCATTATCTTCGACGAGAACAAGCACCAACTCATGCTTCAACAGAAGCAAAGCACGCGCACCCATAAGCGCCCTGCCAGCTGCCGAAGCGTCAACTCCCTCGGCAACTCTCTGAACTCCGGGTCGACCTCGACTCCCCGGACCATCGTCTTCGGGACACTGGGACCATTCCCACTTCCCGAAGAACAAACTGCGCCTGCCAAAAGGCAGAAAATCGCCTCTCAACGTGTCACTCCCGTGACACCAAAGGCGAGCGCCCAAAAGCCCGAAGCCCGCGGTACCCCCGCGAAGCCTCGACCAACAACCAACCAGGTCTACCCTAAGACTTGGTCTCCAAGACCTTCCCCAAAACAAAGAAGGTCTCAAACATCCACCAAGCCAGCATACCTGGCCCCACTCAAAGAGAACCAGTTCTACCCTCTTGCCTACATGAAAGAGGAGAGACCCATCTCCAACTTGACTCCCAAGTCGACCCAGCATGAATCGGCTTGCTCCCACAAGCCCAAAATTAGATCATGCATCACCAGGCCTCTACAAGCACCTGCTAAGGCCTACACTCCTTCAGTTCGACCCTTCATCTCTACAGGGGCCGAACTCGAAAGGTTCAAAGCTTCGCTGCAACAGGCAAAGGACCGGGTCCGGATCCTGTCCTTGCCTAGCTACAAAGAAGACAGGCTCGGCTGCTGCGCCCGAGGGAGCACATCCTTCATCGTCAGAGCCCAGCCAGAGCTGACTGAAGCTCAAATCGCTCGTCGAGCACGCCGCCGTGCGTCATATCGACAAAAGAGACTAGAGAAGCAACGGACCCAGCCTCCTACACTTCAAGTCTCCCACAAATGGGTCGAAAAAGAAAGACCCGACCAAGTTGCTGCCGTCCATATGGTTGGAAAAACCAGAAGACGCCAAAAGTCAGCATCAAAAATCCATGTCCGACGTCCGGTGACCCGTAGCGTCACCGGGACACGAAGACATCCCGAAGAATCTCCTGCCCCTTCAAGCCAAGGACGGGAGAGTAATCCTTCATCAAGCTCTTCATCAAAAAGAATGAGCCCCAGCTCGGTCACCAGGACGATTTCTTCGTTAGAATCCCGAGGGATGAACGTCTTGGCTACAAGTTCTGAGCCACCACCTCAGAATCCACCTCGAGATGATGCTCTCACACGCATCCAGCAGTTGGAACAAGGCCAGCAGAGGATTGAAACTCTGATGGAAAACATTCTCCTCGTTGTCCAAAATCAGGTGAACAATGAGCCTCCTCCGAATCATGGCAATAACGAGGAAAATGGAGAAGAAAATGAGTCACGCGCCCTTACCAAAAAGGACGTAGACAGTATCCTCGCCAAAGCTAAAGAAGAGGATATACTCAAAGAGCATGGGATCAAGCCACCATATCCTTTATGGATGGACTCGGTCCCGTTCCCCACAAAATTCAAACATCCTACTCTCCAAACATATACGGGGAAAGGATCGGCCAGACAGCACGTCATCCACTTCAAGATCTTGACGGGAGCTATCGCGGATCAAGATGCACTCAAGATTCGCCTCTTTGCAAGTACCCTAAAAGGTACGGCCTTCGATTGGTACTCCACTCTTCCGGAGAACTCCATTCAGAACTGGGCTATGCTGGAGACACGCTTCCTGACCCACTTCCAAGGTGAGGATCATCCCGTTACTATGGCTCAGCTCTGCAGCCTAAAACAGGGAGAGAATGAGTCAACTTATGACTTCATTCACAAGTGGAAAGCAATGGCGTACAAATGCTCAGATGTACTGCCACAAGCGTCGCTAGTCGACATCTGCCGAAACAACATGAGAGCTAAAATCCGCTCCATGATCATCGGCAATAAATCAAAGAACCTGGGGGAACTTCTCGAAGCTTCCATGGAAGCTGAAATGGTGATCAAAGACCTCAACAGTCAGAAGTCATCAAGAAAAGAGCCAACCGCCATTGCAACCTCTAAACCAAAGAAGAAAGAGGTCCTTAATGTGCAAACCAAGTCAGCTCCTCAGCAACCAAAGAAAGCTGAAAACAGAGCTGCAGGTAAGAGACCTGAACTCTCTGATGCCTTCAAAGAGCGAGTAGAAAAGAAATATCCGTTCGATGAAGACGTCGAAGAAATCTTTGAGGCTCTCCTAGCAAATGGCAAACTCATTTTGCCAGAGCCCAAAAGACCGGGAGACGTTGGCAAAACCAACGATCCTCGGTACTGTCCATACCACCAGATGGTCTCGCATCCTCTCAATCAATGCTTCGTTGTGCGAGAGAAGATAAATGAGATGTGGAGGAACGGAGTCATAACCTTTGATAAAAACTATGGCCCCGCCTCCGTCAACATGGTGTCACGTGGACAAACACCAAAATCACCGAAGAAGAAGATCACTACTTCCTTCAAGGTGATAAAAAGAATTCAAACGTCCGAAGTGTTGGTTCCTTTCCCGACACCAGACGGACAACCTATATGGGTACATCCCGATCTCCTGGAAGATGAAAATTGGGAGATCGTCAAAACAAAGCCAACCGCTCAACAGCGAAGGCAGGCTAGGAAACATCTCCTCAGGCTCAAACGGCAAGAGAAGACCCAGCCAAAACAAGAAGTTCATGAAAAGGCAGAGGTCTCCTCTACCACTTCACTCGGGGCAACAGAAACGTCCCTTCCAGAGACTTCAAAGGCGGTAAGAAACTTCACTCTCAGTGATTTCATGCCACCTCAATTCAAAAAAGAAGCCATGCAGGGGGCATCATACTCTTGCAACTCGGTAGTTGGATTCTCCATTGATGGATACGAGTCCAGCGACACCGACGATGGATTCGAGCCCAACTACACCGATGAGTGGGAGGAATCTCTTGAAACAGGAGAATATCTCTCCGATGAAGAATGGGTTCCTGAAACTCACCTTATGCCAGTAATCTGGTATAACCCCTTACAGCCACAAGGATCCTGGTCTGATGATGAAGAAGACCAAGAGGCTGCACAAGAAGATGCTGTTAACCCAGCACCTGTCACTGCTCCAGTGGAAATCAACTATGTTGAGCCACACGGAGAAGACGAAGAAGAGGATCTGGCTCCCATGCCTGATCTTGAAGAATATGCAAGGATCTTGCAGCGTCTCGCTCTAGAACAAGAGCAAGACCGCGTCAACGAGATTCCTCACAATCCAGAGCCGGAAGTCCCTGAAGCCCATCAGGTACCTCCTCCCTCAACTCCTGAAAATGGAGAACATTGCTGGATAGACGATCCTCTTACATCCGAGGATGAGTCTGACTCCGAGCAGGCAACATCTCCTATCAGAGCTTCCTGTAATGTAATATATCAGGATTATAGCTCTTCTGAAGCGTCGTCTGATGAGATTACCTACACTCCGACGACGCCTAGCAATGTATCCTCTGGAGCTACCTCGTCTCACGTGACTTTCACAGAGATGACACCCTCTCAGGTTTCTTCTCCTGAAACTGTGACTTCAGGATACACATTCTTCCCGACTCATCATCATGAAGAAAACCCAACTTGGGGTGATGGATGGGTCAACGAAGAAGAAAAGCTGCTGGATGCTGTTCAGGACTTGCTCCCGGAAAATGCTCCGTGCAACACAATCACTGAGGATGGCAACTCTGCTGCAGATACATCCCCAGTAGATGAAAAACGACAGCCTCTTGATCCTGAAGACAATCTTCCAAACGAAGATCCTTCTCAAGAAGCTCTCGAAGTTGGTAGAGGCACCCGTTCGGGCCGGGACTACCACAAAAATTACAACCAATCTTCCTTTACTTATGTAAATCCTTCGGGAAAAGATGTTGTAAGCACCCCCAGTGGCAACAATGATGAACATGCAGGCCCTAAGGAGGCTTTCAAGTATGATTTGGTTGAGCACTTCAAACACATACCTGCACGTCTTCACATCATGGATTTATTACGAATGTCTCCACGCACTCGTGATAATCTCATCTCAGAACTACAAAAACTGAATGAGGATGTCGACAAACATGCCCCGCAAGTCCTCCAAATTGAAATGGACTACCGGGTCAAAAACTCTGAAACTTCCTCAAAGGGAGAAAAGAAAACTGAGGGATCATGCATCCAATGCCTCTCGGTTCAAAAGGCAGCCAATGCAACCATCGCCTTCACTAAGGAAGACCTCCTACTTGGCGAAGCAAGGCACAACCGACCCCTGTACTTCACAGGGTACATCAAAGAAATGCCAATACATAGAATTCAGATCGACCCAGGTTCTGCACTCAACCTTATCTCCACTTCGGCTCTTGAAGAGTTGGGCATCCCACCCAGCAAGCTAAGCCACACATCTGTATCTATCTTTGGATACGATGGGAGCGCTCAAAGGCCTATCGGCAAAATCAGGTTCAAATTGCAAATCGGTGATCTTATCTCTGAGGTCACTGTGTATGCAATAAAAACCCCCTCATGCTACAACATTCTTCTCGGACGTCCTTGGATACACGAGAACGGTGTTGTCCCTTCAACTCTACATCAATGCATCAAGTTCGTCGGCGACGACGGCATGGTACATCGCGTCTTTGCGGACAGAAAACCCTTCAAAGGTAAAGAAGTCCACTTCGCAGACTCCCAGATGTATGAAGGAGAAAAAGAAGAAGAGGAAACAGCACCCCCTGCTGAAAATCTCCAGAAAGATAAAGGCAAGGCTCCTCAAAAATCACCGGAAGAAAACAAACCCTCCGGCAAATTAGAAGAGAGTAGTCAATCTCCCTTCCTCATCTCCCTCAAATCTTCAAAACCTTTGGTCATCACGACTAAAGTGAAGAAGGCGAAACAAAAGCCTGGGGGCAAATTTGTTGTCTCTCTCGTGTCTATCATGCAAGACACAGACTCGGACTCAGAGCCAGAAGACGATGCATCGTCAAGCCAAGCTGACACTCAGCAAGTTCAGCCTGCTCTCACTCCGATGGAGACACCTGCTGATGTAGAAGATCCTACGTCTGCTACCTTTGTTGTTCCGGCAACATCACCAAAGCAAAGACCGATCTTCTTTCATAGATCGGATGCTTCTTCATCAAGTTCTCTGCTTGAACCTTTTCAAAATGAAGGTATGCCTCAGCTATCTCTATATAGTCCTGTGGCACAAGCAATTATGAAGAAAATGGGCTTTGACGCTCAAAACCCAGTCGGTTTGGGAGAAAGACGCGGTATTCTCACGCCATTGGAGCCCGCCTTGACCAAAAGCCAGCTGGAAGATTGGAGACTCTACGGTCATGTAGAAAAGTATTCATATGGGTTAGGGTATGATCCTGATACTCCTCTGAGACAGTTGACACAAAGGCTTAAAAGTCGTTTTACCGACCAAGCCTCAACATCTCAAGTCCATGAAGACATCGATCTCCCTGGATATCTCTTTAAAGAGTTACCTGACAAAAATCCAGGAAGCTCATTCAATTGGTATGATTTCTCTGATGATAAAGAGGAATCGTCCGATAATACAGACTTGTGGCATCCTGACCCAGAAGAACCCTCGTCTCCAAAAGAAATACCAGACTCAACAGGCGATTGGGACTATCTCATAGCAAGCCTTGAGGAGATCACCAATCAAGAAAATCCATGGAAAGGAACAGAGCCTTGGTCTGGTAATGCAGTTGAAACTCCAGAAGGTTTCGTTGAGTTGGAAGCCTCCGAAAATATTGTGGAGGAACCACCTTCGAACCTTCCGACAGAAGATCCTGTTCAAAAGATAAACTTGGGAACACCTGATAACCCACGTCCTGTATTCATAAGCAAGAATATAAAGGATGATGAGTTACCCGAGTATATCGCTTTTCTTCGTGAGTTCGTTGATTGCTTTGCATGGTCCTATGCTGAAATGCCTGGTTTAGACCCCAAAGTAGCAGTCCACAAACTCAATCTTCAAGAAGACATCAAGCCTGTCAAACAAGGCCAAAGAAGATTCCGTCCAGATGTGATGGATAAAATTGAACAAGAAGTTCAAAAGCTCAAAAGCGTCGGCTTCATCCGTGAGGAACAACATCCAAAATGGTTGGCCAACATTGTCCCCGTGACAAAGAAAACTGGGCAGATCAGAGTCTGTATTGACTATAGAGACTTGAATGGCGCTTGCCCTAAAGATGAATTCCCGCTCCCCATACCGGAGGTGATGATTGACAATACCTGCGGATTCGAGCGAATGACATTCATGGATGGCTTCTCTGGTTACAATCAGATAAAGATGCATCCCGAGGATGAAAAACACACTTCATTTCGGACTCCATTTGGCGTGTATTGCTACACTGTCATGCCATTTGGTCTGAAAAATGCTGGTGCCACATATCAGAGGGCTATGATGAAAATATTCCAAGATATGCAGCACAAGACGGTCGAATGTTACGTTGATGACCTCGCCGTCAAAAGCAGAAGAAAAGAAGACCATCTCAAAGATCTTCGGGAAGTCTTCCTCCGACTCCGCAAGCACAAACTGCGGATGAATCCTCTAAAATGCTTCTTCGGCGTCTCGTCGGGTAAGTTTCTCGGATTCCTTGTTCGGAAAGCTGGAATAGAACTTGACCCCATAAAAGTCAAGGCTATTCTAGAAATGCCCTCTCCAAGAACCTTGAGAGAACTAAAAGGGCTCCAAGGGAGATTGGCCTACATCAGACGGTTCATCTCCAATCTTTCGGGGAAATGCCGTCCGTTCTCTCGATTGATGAAAAAAGGTGTAGACTTTGTCTGGGATGCCAACTGTGAAGCCGCATTTCAAGATATCAAGTCATACCTGACCAAACCTCCAGTGTTAGCTGCCCCTGCCACTGGAAAACCATTCATCTTGTACACAAGAGCTCTTGATCATTCTGTAGGCGCTCTGCTTGCACAAGAGAATGGTGAGGGAAAAGAAGCTGCTCTATACTACCTCAGCCGCATGCTAGTAGGTGCAGAGCATCGCTACTCTCCAGTCGAAAAGGAATGCCTTGCAGTGATGTTCGCCGTACAAAAGCTACGTCACTACTTGCTTTCCAACACAGTCTACCTGGTCTCGAGGATCAACCTCTTGAAGGTCCTTGTCACAAAGGCAGGTTCTCTCAATGCCCGACTGGCAAAATGGTCCATCCTTCTATCACAATTTGATATTAGGTATGTGCCACAAAAAGCAATCAAAGGCCAAGCTCTAGCAGATTTCCTCGCAGAGCATCCATTGCCTAAAGATTCACCACTCAGAGATGATCTCCCAGACGAACCTGTCTACAACGTGGAGACTTCCTCACCAAATGCCTCCTGGGACATGTACTTTGACGGTGCAACCAGGACAAATGAAAACAGAAAGCTGATCTCGGGAGTTGGCATCCTCTTTGTTAGCCCTGACAAATACATGATTCCACACGCTTTCTCGCTACTGGAACCATGCACAAACAATGCAGCTGAATACCAAGCTCTGATCCTAGGATTGGAACTCGCCATCGAATCCGGTATCACTATGCTGGAAGTCTTTGGAGACTCTCAACTGATCGTCAACCAGATGAATCAGAAATATGAAGTCAGGAAGCCCGATCTGCTGCCTTATTACAACAAGGCACAATCGCTTCTGCAAAAGTTTGACATCTGCAACATCACCCACATTCGTAGAGGTGAAAACATCCGTGCAGATGCCCTGGCCGGACTTGCCGCATCAATGGCGACCCAGGAAGGGGAAAACATGCAAATTACAGTGAGTGAGAGAAGGATCCTCCCTCCTCTTAACACACACCAAGCAGTTGCTGAATGCCACCGAGTGGTTGGAAGTCGGATCTCTATCCTTCAAACTTCAATCGGCGACTGGAGGGACCCGTTCATTGATTACACTATGTTCGGAATCCTACCTGAAGATCCAAAAGAACGGGTAAGCATCCAAAGGCGAGCCCCAAACTTTCATTTGGATATCCCTTCGAAAATCCTTTACAGGAAATCCTTCAATGGAGTACTCCTACGCTGCTTGTCACAACTAGAAGCTGAAGAAACACTCAAAGAAGTTCACGCTGGTCTTTGTGGAGCTCATCAGGCTGGTCCCAAGCTCTACGACCAAATCAAAAGGTTAGGTTACTACTGGCCTACCATGGTTGCTGATGCAATGCAATTTGCTAAGCGCTGCCAACAATGCCAGGTTCATGGAGACTACATTCACATGCCTCCGGAATGGCTACATCCTACAGCAATCTCATGGCCTTTCGAAGCATGGGGGATGGACATCATAGGTCCTATCTCTCCCCCTTCAAGCAAAGGTCATCGCTTCATCTTCGCCGCAACGGATTATTTCTCCAAGTGGTCAGAAGCATTTGCGTTCAACGAAATGAAGACCTCATCAGTTCTTCAGTTCCTACGCACCAATATCATTTGTCGTTTTGGCATACCCAAAAGATTCGTCCATGATAACGGACCACAATTCCGGGATCATCGATTCTACAGGTTCTGCGACAAATACAAAATTCAAAGCTGTCCTTCGACTCCATACAATCCGGCAGCAAACGGATTAGCAGAAGCCTTCAACAAGACACTCTGCAAAATCCTCAAGAAAATGGTCTCTAGTCACAAAAGAGACTGGAGCGATAAACTGTCTGAAGCTTTGTGGGCCTATCGAACCACCGTTCGAGGACCAACCCATAGCACACCATTCTCCTTGGTCTATGGATGCGAAGCTGTCGTGCCCCTAGAGGTACAAATTCCTTCTCTGAGGGTATCTCTACAAAATGACATGACTCAAGAAAGCAATGTCAAATTGCGACTCCATGAGCTGGACAATCTCGACGAGAGACGGCTCGAAGCTCGACAAAGCATTGAACTTTACCAAGCACGCATGGCAGGATCTTTTGACAAAAAGGTCAGGCAACGCGCCTACAAAAAGGGTGACTTGGTTCTTGCGGTAAAAAGACCAATGGTCTTCGCTCACAAGTCCAAAGGCAAGTTTGAACCAAAATGGGAGGGACCCTACGTCATCGACAAGGTCTTCTCCAACGGCGCATATGCCCTCCTAAACATGGAAGGCGACAGATGTATGCTGCCTATCAACGGCAAGTTCTTGAAGCGGTACTACCCTTGAAGACTTACCCAACTGGGTAAGAGCAATGCCTGTATGGCCAAAACCTGTTCTCAGGTACTCGCTCGTCAAACCCACTCTCTTTAGAATTTTCATATCAAATGTCAAAATTTCTAGAGATTCAAAAACAATGCTTACTTTCATCGTTTCATTGTTCAAAAACAAAAAAAATCCAAGTTTAGGAGCCTCTCCCTGACTTGACCAAAGCTTTCGATCCTTGAACCAAAATTCATGGTTTGAAACAAAAATTCGGATCCAGGGATTTCCACCCTAGTCCACCTTACCTTTTACCGCCAAATGGTTTTAGGTCAAAATTTACGACCCTCGTGTCTTTAAACAAAAAAATGGTTTTTCAAAAACCGCGGGGAAGTGACACTTAGTCGATACTCGCAAAACTCAAAAAATCGGAAGGATGCGAACCCCATTCGATACTTCCAAAACCCCAAAAATCGTGGAGACGCAACATATCAGTTGATATCCACAACCCAAATTTCAAAGGTTCGAGAAAACCTAAAATCGTGGAGAAGCAACAAACCAGTTGATATCCACAACCCAATTTCAAAAATCGTGGAGATGTAACATATCAGTTGCTATCCACAACCCAAAATTACAAATGGTTCGAGAAAACCTCAAATTTCAAAAATTGCGGAGAAACGACATCAAGTCAGTACCCGCAAAACCAAAAAGTCTTGGGAAAAGCAGGGAAGCGACGCTTAGTCGATATTTGCACCCCAATTCGCAAGGAAGCGACATTCCATCGATACTTGCAAAACCCAACCCGCGAGGAAGTGACATTCCGTCAATACTCGCAAAACCGAATGAGCAAGGAAGCGACATTCCATCGATACTTGCAAGACCATTCAGCGGGGAGGCGACATTTAGTCGATACCTGCATTTTGAAAGCCAAAAAATCTGGCTATAAATGCCAAAACCTGGCTCTTTTGCCAAAAAACCGGCTATAAATGCCACAAACCGGCTATCAATGCCACAAAAATTGGCTTTCACGCCGACAAACCAAAACTTGGCTTTCAAAAAATGGCTATCAATGCCACCAAACCGGCTATAAATGCCACAAATTGGCTATCAATGCCACCAAACCGGCTATAAATGCCACAAATTGGCTATCAAATGCCACATTATTTTACCTCTAAATAGTCCTGACTATCAGGACTGACGAGCGTTGGATCTGACAGCATTCAGCTCTGTGCACATATGTAAATAGATCTTGCTGCTTTGTTTTTGTGTATTTTGCCTCATTTTGGACAGATTCACGAGAGATGTGCAGTATCCCAGGAGCTTTCTACACTTTACCCTATGTTATTTTTATGCTCCTCATGTTTCGTATTTTCAATGTATATCATTCATTTACACATCGAGGACGATGTTCATGCTAGGTTGGGGATTAGGGACAAGCACACCTGTCCATCTATAGCCAAAATTTTTACACTCTTTTTTATTTAAAAAAATTCTTTTTTTCGTTTTTTTTAGGGTTTTGAAAAAGAAAAAGGAAATTTTGAAAGGATTTTAACAAAACAAAGATACCTTGAATTTCGGAATTTTCGATACTTTAGGCAAAAGAGAACAAATGGTTCACTATTTTGTTTGAGGAAATAGTTTTTGGAAAAGTGCTAGATTTTGGTCCCTCACTTTTACACAATCTGTATATGTTTTCAAGAATGTGAAGTCATGATTTCTGTTTTCTTTGACGATTGGATTGAAAATATGATGGAAAACCGACCCTTAGTTTCACAGTTTCCTGATTCATATGGGTGATCTGATCAGCCACAAACCGTTAAATTAATTCGGGCACATGGAAAGGGCTGCCTATTGTTGGAGACCGTAAAAAAAAAAACAAAAAAGTGTTTAGTTATAATCTTGAAAAGAATAAAAAGTTGTGTGACTAGTTTGGGTTCGTAGCCTTTTTAACCCGAGCCAGTAAGCCCGTAGGGGTATTTACATACCTAGTGCCCTAAAGACATCTATTTTGGGAGTCATTGGCCTAATGCTCACTACATGGGTTAATTATAAAGCTTAAGAGACCTAGGCATCACACAGTCACATGTGTGTGTTAAAAAAAATGCGGCCTTTGATAAAAACATTAGTGCGAAAGCCGTCATGGTCGCCTTGAGAGGAAGGCTTTTTTTTTTTTTTTTTTTGCCAAGGTTAGGTGGCCCAAAATTTTGGATAAAAAATTATTTTCATGGAAATTTTTTGTGGATCATTTGATACCTATGTTTTTTCGTATACGCACTTATCACCATGCATAACCAATTCAGCATGATTTCGAGAATTTCTGACCAAAAGATGAGATTTGTGAACCTAATTTAAGACTTGCCTTTGAAAAATTCCAAGAATCGAGAATATCCGATGTTTGTAAATTTTCTTTTGGAAAAGTTCCCATTGTTTTGTTAGGTTTCTACTCGGATTGAAAAAAGAAACGAGAATTTTGTGGGTACATTCACTGCAAACCCTCACGAGGCACAACTAGTCCACTAGGGGGAACCTAGGGGTTCAAGGGCTTACTGCATACTCTAAATGCAGTCGAGAGTGCCAACGAAAGTGGTGGCTTTTATTTCTATTTTCTGCATTAGTTTATTTTCTTTAGGATTAGTATAGTGAGTTATATTCCTTGTCGCTTATTTTGCTAAGGGACTAGCAAACAGCTAGTAGAGGGGTGTGATAAGTCCACAAAATTAGGTCATTAGGTCATCATTTCATGAGCATTTGTGGACTTAATTAATTATGTTTAATTGCATAGATTACACTCAATTTCATGATTTCATGCATTTTGGGTTATTTTTGGAAACATGGTCAGAATTGGTCAAAATTCATTGAATTGCATGACTTTTGTGAAATTAAGGTTTTTCATCTCATTTATCACCCCAAAATCTTTTCTTTTTTTTTTTTTTGCTTCATCAATATATGCCTACTATTTTCGGCACCATGTGCTATTTTTGGAAAGTTTGTCATTTGGGTGCATCATTAGGCATGTAGGGTCCCAAGCATGATTCATGTTTATTTTCTTGCACATAACTTATGTAAAATTTATTTCTTTCAACTTGCAGGAGAAATCAACATGGGACCTACATTGATGAAATTCGAGAAAAGAGGTCAAAGGAAAGTGAAAAAAGCAAGTAAGGAAAGAGTCCAAGTGTTGACACCAAAAATGTCACTTTGCCTCTTCAACATCAAGAAAGCTGCATGAAGTCGCAACCTGCCATAAATAGGCAATGCAATTTCTCCAAAAAATCAAATCTTGTCAGAATCAAACAAAAACTGCAAGATCCTTCAAGATAGCCAAGAGAAGAGTACACATGAAGTTTCGGGCCATTTCGACAACATTTGGCCTAACTTCACTTCTCCGACAGCTAAAATGGCGCTCCCGGCGGCGACATCATCGGAGACGTCAAAACTTCGATCAGAGCCTACGGATGACTCCAGCATGTCTCAAAAGGGCTCCATGCCAAATTTCAAGTCAAACCGACAACGTTTGACCCTCCATCAGTGCTCGAGCAGCAAAATCAAGCCTCCCGGCGGCGGGAACCGCCGAAGCCTTCGCTCATCAAACCAAGTGCATGAGTGGCTTCAACATGCTTCCAAAAGGCTGCACGTCGAATTTCAGGTCATTCCGACAACGTTTGACCAGGTTTCGATGCTCCGAGAGAAAATCAAGCCTACCGGCGGCGGAGCAACCCGGGACCATGACATCCAAAACGGAGCCCATGGAACGTCTCAAAATGACTCCAATAGGCTCCCCGTCAAATTTCAGGTCAATCGGACATCGTTTGACCACATATCAAAGCTCGGCATTTTCCCCGCAGCAAAATCAAGTGAAGCATCGACGGGACCCCAAACGGCTTCAAAACTCAAACAAAAGCCTATGGTTGGTCTTATTTATTGCTCAGGAGGCTTCACCTCAAATTTCAGGTCATTCCGACATCGTTTGACCAAGTTTCGACTTCTGGTGGAAAATCAGCAGCTCTACGCGACAAAGTCTTCGGCTTTCCCGGAAAATTAGAAACTTTGCACTCTAAAAATGCAAGGATTCTCATCAAGTTTTCTACAGGGAAATCAAGCCAATAAATGAGAAGAAATGTCAAGAAAAATACAGAAGAAAACGGCGACGAAAAAGACCTCAAAACGACCGCAAAACGGGCTCCGAAGGGGAAAAAATCCCCCAGGGTCGCAGACCCCTGCGACCATGGCCCATGGTCGCCGGCGACCATGGAGGTCCGGGTCACCGGATTTTCCGCCGGTGACCCGTTTTTTCCGTCTTTTTTCGCGTTTCGCGCACTTTGGCCCCTGTGGTTTCCTGAAAATGTGATTTTTAGTGCTTGAAATTGACTCATATCCGACGACATCCGTCAAAATCACGGGTCAACCTCCAAAAGCATAAAATCATCAGTGATCGCTCCAAGATCGCCAACCGGCTGACCAAGAAAGTGCACTTTCTGTCCGACCGATCGTGAAATCGACAAGACAGATGTCACTGGCCCGCTCTTAGCTATCAATGTCTGAAGTTACATGTTCATCCGATGTCGATCAGCATGTAGATCCATCGATGATCGTCGCCAGAAGAATTCCAGAAGACACGGCATGGCCCGCGACTCTTCAACTGCTCGGCGACCAATTAATGTGGTTAATTGACTAGCTTTATTGCAGTCATTAATTCATTTCTTTGGACGGCCCAATCAGAAGCAAGCATTTGGGAGTTACAAGTCAATTGATTCATGGCATTTAAACCATGAAACTCCTCCCATTATGGTAATTAAGGTGATTAAAAGCCCTTAATCTCCATCGGCCAATCAGATTCAAGGAAAAAGGAGTTACAAAATCAAGAAATAAATCTTGTAACTCCTCCCATTAAAGCCATTAAGGCTCATAAACCCTCCTAAATGGCTACCAAAAGCCTATAAATAGGAGAGCATTCCATTGAAATGGAGATCGGAAGAGATCGAAAAAAGATCGGGAAAAAAGATCAGAAAAAAGAGGAGAAAATCAGAGGATCAGAAAAACAAAGATCAGAAAGAGATCTGAGAGAAAGAAAAAAAGAGAGAAAACTCTGCTGAAGTTCTGCACCGGCCACCACTACAAGGTGACAAAAGTCCCTTGGGGGGCACCCCCCCCCAAGGTCCTTGCCTTCTCCTGCTGCCTCCAATGGCTTAGACGTGGCTTTTCAGCCCGTCTACTTAGCTTTTTATTGGACATAGGACCTTCTCTTGGTCTTTGTCCTCTAAAAATCTGAGGTTATAGCCAAGCCAAGCGAATCAAGAGCATCTTCTGTTCTCATCTGCATGGATGATGGCGAAGCCCATACATGGCTTGCGACCGTCAATCTGAACGAGTCCCCCACAATCTCCTGAAAAGTTAGATCTTCCTTTTCTTGCTTTTCATTGTAGTTTGTATTTTTCCAAAAGAGACAAAAATCACAACTCTTGTCTTTCATTATTGATGAGAATTGTAAATCGGCTATAAACGCCAAAATCGGCTATAAATGCCAAACAAAATCGCCTTTCACGCCAAACCAAGAAAATGTCTCTTTTCTTAAATATTTGTGCAATGGAAAACTTGAAAGAAGTTGATTTCCTTTTTACTTGCGAAGGTTGATCTTCGGATTACCACTTGCAATTCCAAGTAAAATAGAAAATCTGGCACACCCACCTACACAAAAGAAATGTTGATGCACGCTTCAGGGCCCGCCAGGGCGCGAAAGGGCCGGACCCGACGGGCTCCCACGTTCCGCCGACCCCGGTAGCCGCCCCAGCGGGCGCCTCGGAGCGCGTTCCATCACCAAGCATGACTTGGACGTCCAACATGGATACCACACACCCCATTGCATGCGAACATAGAAGCTTTCATTTGTGTACAATTATTCCCAGATTTTTTAGAGGCAGTAACTTAAAATGGCCATAATTCTCAAACCGAGTGTCCGATTGGCGCAATCTAGCCTCCGTTGGAAAAGGTTTTTCGAGTAAATATCCGTGGATCCCAAGATTGCGTAAATCAGAGCTATATTGAGGGAGATATGACCTCAGGAAGTTGTCTACTACAGTTTTAGGCGGGAATTGTGAGAAATCTCAATATTTGGAAAGTTTCTTTCCTCTACATCATCATACAATTTTTAGAGATATTTTAGGAATTATACAAGGAAAGTGTGTGCATCAAGAAACCTAATAAGGCAAGG
Organism: Umbellularia californica; assembly: GCA_028538565.1. NCBI lineage: Eukaryota > Viridiplantae > Streptophyta > Magnoliopsida > Laurales > Lauraceae > Umbellularia > Umbellularia californica. The sequence continues at coordinate 27,595,417 of JAPQWN010000012.1, read as the reverse complement.
AGATCTCTCAAATTTAAAAGTTTTTTCAAAGAGAGAAGAGTAGCTTGGAGATGTAGAAAATAATCAAGGCAAAAGCGGAAACAATAGCCCTACGAAGGAGGGGAATTCTTGGCAACAAGGAGCATCAAAATATATAAAAAGAGACCAGCCACTGGGGCTGGACGTCCAAGACTTTTGATAGCAACTTTGGAGGCTCTCTCTCTCCATTCCATTCCACTCCACTCCTTTCTCTCTCTAAGTCCCTTTCTTCTTCTTCTTTTTTCTAATTCTTTTAGACATAGGTTGAGAGACCATGTTGAGCGAATGAAAAGGAGAGAAGAACATTAATTTTTTGTACTCAAAGATCAAGGAATAAAGACGCTACTTGAATTGATTATGTGTGTTCTTTATGTAAGTGATTTAATTTTCTATTCTAGTTCTTTTATGTGTTTTCATTAGAGATAATATTTCACATAATTAGATCTAGGTTTTTAAAAATAAAATAAATGGATTAAAAGTCGAGAGACATCAAGTAATCACTTGCATTATTTTTTTTGTACTCTGAGAAGAGAGTACTTCATTATCGCATTTTCAAGACTCGCATGATCGTCTAATTTCTAGATTTTTTATACATCTTTTCCGCTTTTCATTTTTTCCACCCCTTTTGTTTATATTTTAATTTAATATTCTGACTATTTTTTTACTTGCAAATTCTTGATTTAAAAACCCCAACTTGCATCTTTCCATGTTTAGTAGAAACTTTCTATTTTTATTACTTGCATAATCTATGGTTGGAAAGTGTTTTTGTACATGCATCATATTTAGAAATTGCATTGGAATAGGCTTTTGTTGTGAAATCACAATCTTTGATGACTGATTAGAAAGATTAAATTCGGACTTGGTATGTGAATAGTGAAAAATTCTGCACAGTTTCAGCAAAATTGACCCAACTGTGTTACGAAAGTGCGTGATTTAAAAACCAGGTAAACATGAATGTTTTGTTCTGAAAAATAGAGATTTAGAGTACAGCAACACGACTTTGAAACCGCAGAATTTCAGCCAAAAAGAACCTCGGGAACCGTGTCAACCAGAGGCACAAACAGGGGTACCCAGCAAAGCTTGTACCAGATTTCAGCAACATAACTGGTTCAACTAGGCATCTTTATGTTATCATATTTTTTCGTTTTAAGTCATTTTTCCATTCTTCTTTTTTGGTTGTGTTCATACATCATCAGAGTATTGATTCCAGCCATTAGAATTAGGTTCATATCATCTTAGACTAATCGTACAGTCCAACGAAATTGGGTCTATGCAAGAGTTTCCATACTTAGAATTTTTTTTCAGTATGCATCAGATTTTTAGATTCTTGCATAAAATTGCATTGTTAGTATTTAGGGTATTATAGATCATTCATATTTGCATAAAAAGTGATTTTGGTAATTAGGATCTAAGTTAGGAAATTTTGTTTTGATTTATTTTATATTAAATTGATTGTTTGATTTGTGTATTCTTTTGCAGGTTTTTGTTTTAGCTTAATTAATAATATCTAAATTAGGTTTCTTTATAGTTCAAAAAAAAAAAATTTAGGTTTCCTTATTGAGATTAGTGTTTTTTTTTTTTTTGGGAAAGTTGATGTAATTTAATTAGTTTCCATTTAGGAAGATTTAGTGTTTATTTAGGACAGGTTAAAGTTGGAAAGTTTATTAAAAAGCATTACTTCCTGTGGATCGACCTGGACTCACCAGATTATTACTGCATTCGCACCCTACACTTGGGGTCCAATCACAATATTTTAGAATTAAAATCTATTCTTTTATTCTCTAATTTTATTTTATTTATTTTGATTTTTATGCATCTTAATAATTATTGCAATTGGTTGGACTGACAAATTATGGTGAATGCAGTAGTTAGATTAGGTTTCTAGATTAGGATTTTTCTTTTTCTTTCGTTGTAATTAATTTTTCAAACTTGTAATTAATTTTTAATTAAAGTAGGACATTTGATTTGTATAGTTTTTTTTTAGGCTAGAACTAGTTTTTTAATAGGACATGTTTTGCGCGATTAATTACTCTCTGTGAATCAACCTCAAACTTCACCGAGTTATTACTACATCGCGGCCTTGCACTTGGGTCTGTCAATTAATGTGGAAATGATAAGGATACGTTGAGATAATCAGCAACTATTATCTCCCATATCTATATATATATAAAACCTTTTGGCTTACTGGGTGATAAGCTTTCAATTCAAATTCGAATGGAGAAATGATAAGGATAGAAAACTAGATCAAATTCTCTCAATTTGAATTTGAATGGAGAGGTGATAAAGATGGAGAGATGGATTAAACTCAAAACAAATATTATCCCTCTCACCATCAACTCCTCAGAGGGGCATCCTTTTGTAATTGGTGTCCACCCACAAGTAAACACAAGTGGGCCCCATCACATATGCCAACAGTATCAACAATTTAGCTTGTATTTGTCTAAGCTTGGCTTTGTTGGCTCTACTTCAGATCCTTCGTTATTTATTCGATGCCAGCATAATCCTCTTTTTTTTCTTTTAACTTTTGTTGACAATATATTCATAATGGGCAATGACTCTAAGGCAATTTATGCACTCCTTATCTCTGAAAGGAATTTCCTACGAAGGATTTGGACCCTTTGCAGTATTTTTTTAGGCATTGAAGGCCTCTCCTACATCTGATGGGTTTTTTCTAACCCAGTCCAAATATGCACTAGATCTATTACACTAAACTCACATCGATGGTGCCAAACCAATCAAGACGCCTATAATTTCTGGTTCACAAATTTCTGCTGGCGATGGAGAGCTGCTTCAGGACCGACGTGAGTATCGTAGTGTGATCGGTGCCTTATAATATCTCACCATACATTTTTGTTTACAGTGAACCAAGTACGCCAATTTATGCATCGACCAACTAATGTACACTGGAGAGCCGTCAAATGCATATTGCGCTATATCAAGCACACTATAAATTATGGACTTCATCTGCAACACTCTTCATCAAAAACATCTTATAGCATTTTTCTTACGTGGATTGGGTCAACAATCTAGATGATCGCAGATCCACAGGGAGTTACTACATATTCTTTCGCCCTAATCTTGTTTCACGGAGTTCTAAGAAACAACAGTGGCACCCTCCAACACTGAGTCAGAGCATCGTAGCCTTGCCAACACTGCTGCATAACTTTCTCGGTTCAAATCACTCATATGTGAATTAGGGGTCTATCTCTCGGATGCATCGATTTTATTTATTTTTTTTTTTTGGAAAGGGGAATTTTATTGAAGAAGAAGGGACTTGCTTACAGAAGAAACAGGCATTAGACAGTATGGCCTAACTAGGCAGATAGCCTAAGAACTTGTTACAAGAAGAGATAAATCCAAAATGAACATAAAAAAATAGTATTTTCCAGTCATTCTTCTTGCTGCTCCAGACCTTCTTGCTCCTGAGAGTGATAGCTACCGATCTCCTGCTCCTGCATGGCTACTGCAGAGAAAGGTCATTGTGGTAAATAGCTGATATGTGAACTAGAAGAGAGGAGGTAAATAGCATTTCCACTGGAGAGGCAGGCTTAGATAGGATATCAGCCATCTTATTAGCCGATCTGCGGACAACTTCTGCTCTCCATTTAGGGATTTCCACCAAGGTGTTCAGAGTTCGTTTTTAACGTCGGTGAGGTCGTTTTAACACAGAGATGAGGAATGAATCACCTTCCACTATAACGTCGGTGAGGTCATTTTTAACACATAATTGGATACTTTTGAGAAGGGCTTTCATTTCAGCTTCAATGGCTGACTTTGCCGTAGTTGTACAAGCAAAAGCCTGGAGGAGTGTCACGACCCGGGCCCGAGGCCGGGCTAATCGGGGCCCCGCCCGGATCGCGGTGCCATCATACTTACTCCCGTAAATCTCGAATTAACCGAAGTTAAGACGAAGACTCACAAGGGATCTAACACACATACCTGTCAAATGTACAATTTTTGCGGAAACATATACGTACATTGACAATAACTGGCTTTACATTACAAGTAAAGTTTTCATTTACAAAAATATAATCCAATGAAGTCCACAACTGCACATTCACAATACAATGCAGGGGACATTTAATTACATCTCAAAATGATATACAAAAGTATCTATCAATGAATTCCCAAGATAATCTCAAAACGTTCAAAAGCTACGCCCTCCGACTAAGCCCACTCGGCTAAACCTCCTGGAGGTATCGGATGGGCCTCCTCCGCTCGCGGCGCGGCCTCTGCAAGGCCGGGATGGGCAACTGGGCCTGTAATGCCATCAATAACACTATGAACACGACGGTTCAACAATGTATAAACACATTTAGGGTAACACATGCTAAACTTGTCCATTATCAATATAACAACTCTAGACAATTACATCTAGGTTAATGCAATATCACGTACAGTGTAGCCCATTGATACTCAATGGCTAAATTTACAATTACAATAGTATTACTATCATTTAGTTCAAGGTCTTCCCAAAGGAAGCATTATTCAATTCATTCATTTACTTCATGTCATTTCGTTTCATTTCGTATCTCCCCAACGGAAGAAACTTAAGCACAAGCGGAAGGGCAAACCATTCATGGCCTGGCTTTGTTTCACTTTCGTTTAATCAAGTTAATTAAGCACCAGGCGGAAGGGCGAACCATTCATGGCCGAGGCTTCAATATTATTTCAGTTTTCCTTACATGGCTTATCAATTCATTGACTTTTCAGTCTATATGTGTGGGATCTACCAGTGTCTTGATCAGAGATCACTGGCATCACCACGGAGCTCCGGAACACCCCAATCATCTGCTGCAGCAGGCTTAATCATTATTCATTGCATTTATTCATTGTTCAGTGGTTCAGTGCATTCATTCATTGTTCGGTGGCTCATTGTATTTATTCACTGTTCGGTGGTTCATTGTATGCAGTCATTATAGACTCAATGGGATTAGATGAATCTTTAATCATTCACGGTCCTACTTGTCTCTATCCCAAATTTAGACAATCTATAGGTGTAATTATTAGTTACTAAATGCACGTGTTATTTTCGATGGACATCACATTCTTATTTAATATGTGCATTTAGTCCCCAAAAATTTTCCACCCTCAATATCAAAATCCACTGGACTCAAACTGAGTCCCCCGATCGATCGGACCGTTAGGTCCGATCGATTGGACAAATTTTTACTCACAATTAATTTTAAGTCAATACTACAGTCATGGAGCCCAAAAAGCCCAAACAAAGAGGGTCGGGTCTGTCTACCGGTAGAACTTCCGGTAGACATCTCTACCGGTAGAACTACCGGTAGAGACAGCTCTACCGGTACAACTTCCGGTAGAAGCAAGTGGATTTTCCTTTTCTGGCTCTCTGCCAGATTTTTAACTATTTGTACCGGTAGAAATTCCGGTTCAAGTGGATCTACCGGTAGAACTTCCGGTTGACTAAGGGTTCTCAATTCTTCATCTCTCTGTAAAATTTCGAGCCACTTCTACCGGTAGAAATTCCGGTAGAACGTACGAAAACCCAACATTATTAAGAGAAAAGAAAAATGCTTGAATCGAATGGAAATGCACAAAGTGTAAACCCAAATTAAGCTTATACTTGCCTCTTAAAGCCTATTAACAAGAAACCCCTTGATAGCTTGATTTTGAGGTGAGAAATCCCCAAATCCAAACCCTATTTCCATAAAACATCAAAAACACAAATCCTATGAGCTAATTGGCTAGAAACCATGCCTAACCACTCATTATAACTTGGAAATCCATTGAAAGTCCTAAGTACTTACTTGTGATGTGAGTAGGGAGCTCTTGAGCTTCTCTTTCAAGTTCCAAGCACTCCAAAGAAGAAGACTACTTGAAGAAGAAGATGAGGAAGAAGAAACCTCCTTCCAACCACTTGACAAGCCTTCAATCTCTACTCTAGATGGGAAGGAATGGGAGGAGAATGAAGAGGAAGAAGGGAAGTTGCCTAGGGTTTCTTGAGTGAAATGCAGTGGAATGAACCCAAGGCTCATTTCAATGTTTATAAGGCCAATTTGCAACTAGACCCTCTCTCTCTTTCTTATTTTCAATTCAAGTCAAATGGAGGCTCACTTGAGTCAATACTCGTCGGATGACTTCGAGCCTATTATGAAAGTTAACGTACTCGTCGAGATACGCGTGTTGGCATCAAGAGTTTCCGTATTCGATAAAATACGTATAAATCCGTATTTACGGAAAAAGGCCTTGTTCTCTTAGTTTGAGTCTAAAATCTCATTAAATCCATTTAATACCCTTCATTATCATTCCTTAAGCTTAATTCAATCATTTGAGACTAATCTCATGGAGCTTAGTCATTAGCCATCATTAGCTTCATTAAACGGGATTAATTAGCATTAACTTCAATTAATTAGAGTTAATCTTGATTAACTCGGGGTGGGGTCTTACATCTCTCCCAACTTTTAGAACCATTCGGTCCTCCGAATGCAATACAATTCAATATAACTCCATTAAGTAATTCAAAATGTAAAATTACCTGAACAAATAGTTCGGGATACTTCTGGGCCACTTGCTCTTCAAGTTCCCAGGTAGCTTCATTTGGTCCATGATGATCCCAAAGGACCTTGACCCATTTGATTGTCCTAGTGCGCAGAACTGCCTCCTTTGTATCTATGATCCGAATTGGCTTCTCAACATAAGTGGTGTTAGGCAACACTTCGATCTCTTCATGATGAATGACATGTGAAGGATCATGCACATATTTACGAAGCATAGAAACATGAAATACATCGTGAATACCAGAGAGTTCTGCTGGGAGATCGAGACGATAAGCCACATCTCCAATTCGGCTCGTGACCTTGAAAGGTCCAATGAATCTCGGGGATAGCTTCCCTTTCTGCCCAAATCGAATAGTGCCCTTCATTGGGGAGGTCTTCAAAAAGACCAAATCATCGACTGCGAACTCTAGATCACGCCGACGATTGTCAGCATAGCTTTTCTGCCTTGATCTAACAACCTTCAGTCTGTCTTGTATCTTTTGGACTTTTTCTGCTGTTTCAGCAATGATAGTGGGACCGTGGAAACTTCGGGTTCCAACTTCTTCCCAACTAACTGGAGTTCGACATCTCCGACCATACAGTGCTTCAAACGGTGCCATCTCAATGCTGGAGTGATAGCTGTTATTGTACGCAAATTCGCACAATGCTAAATGGTCATCCCAATCACTCCCAAAATCAATCACACTAGCACGAAGCAAGTCTTCTAGAGTCTGTATAGTCCTTTCTGACTGTCCATCTGTCTGTGGATGATAGGCCGTACTAAACTGAAGTCTAGTGCCAAAGGAGTTCTGGAATGACTTCCAGAAGGTGGACACGAACCTACTATCTCGATCGGAGACAATCGAGACCGGTGTTCCATGCAATCGAGTCACTTCCTTGACAAACAGCTTGGACATTTCACTGAATCCTATATCCTTTCTGATTGGAATGAAATGTGCGGACTTTGTAAGCCGGTCAACGATCACCCATATGGCATCGTGTTGCTTTCTCGTCCTCGGTAGACCAGATACGAAGTCCATTGTAATGTGCTCCCACTTCCATTTAGGGATTTTCAGTGGATGAAGCAATCCCGGTGGCTTCCGGTGCTCAACTTTTACACGCTGGCAAGTCAAGCAGGAAGATACATAACCTGCTATCTCTCGCTTCATGTTGTTCCACCAGAACCTATCCTTCAGATTTCTGTACATTTTTGTACTTCCAGGATGCATAGAATATCTGGTGTGATGAGCTTCAAACATTATAGCTTGTTTTAGATCTTCTTGAGCTGGGACACATAGTCTGTCTCTGAAATATAGGACTCCTTCTACGAGCACAAAATCCGGTTTAGTGGCAAGGTTGTCCTTAATTTTCTCCAACTCAAGGTCTTGAAACTGCCTATCTTTAATTTCCCTGATAAGCATTGGCTCAAAGACGGACATTGCTGCAATCATCACCTTACTGTCCACCATTTCAAAAGCCACATCTAAATCTTTGAATTCTTCAATTAAATTCCATTCACCCACCAATGATGCCAAATTAGCGGATTTCCGACTCAAGGCATCAGCCACGACGTTACCTTTTCCAGGTACGTACTTGAACGGAAAGTCATAATCCTTGATCAGCTCTAACCAACGGCGTTGCCTCGAATTAATATCTCTTTGAGTGAACAGGTACTGAAGGCTTCTGTGATCGCAATGGACTTCAAAAGTCTCCCCGTACAGATAATGCCTCCATTGCTTCAATGCAAACACAACCGCCGCGAGCTCTAAGTCATGAGTGGCATAGTTCTTCTCATGTTCCTTCAACTGCCGTGAACCATATGCAATGACTCTACCATTTTGCATCAATACACATCCCAACCCAATACCCGAGGCATCTGAGTAAATTTCAAATCCTCCTCTTCCTTCGGGTAAAGACAAGATTGGGGCTGAAATTAACTTCTGCTTCAGGGTTTGAAAACTAGACTCACATACATCATTCCATTCAAAAGGAGTGTTCTTCCGAGTCAGTTTCGTTAATGGCGACGCTATCTTTGCGAAGTCCTTGACGAACCTCCTGTAGTAGCCTACCAATCCCAAGAAGCTTCTAACTTCGGGCACATTCTTCGGACTCTGCCAATTAGTAATTGCCTCAATCTTAGCTGGATCAACTGCTAATCCATCTCCTGAGATGATATGGCCCAGAAATGCAACCCGCTGCAACCAGAAGTCGCACTTTTCGAGTTTTGCATACAACTGATTCTCTCTCAGTGTCTGCAAGGCTGTTCTCAGATGACGTGAATGCTCCACCTCTGACTTTGAATAGACCAGGATGTCATCGATAAAGATTACAACAAACTGGTCCAGGAAAGGAGCAAACACCCTGTTCATTAAAGCCATAAACACTGCAGGTGCATTCGTTAGACCAGAAGGCATCACTAAAAATTCATAGTGACCATAACGAGTCCTGAATGCTGTCTTCTGCACATCTTGATCCTTAACCCGAATCTGATGATACCCAGATCGGAGATCAATCTTGGAGAAATATGATGCACCCTCGAGTTGATCAAACAACTCATCAATCCTAGGCAGAGGGTACTTGTTCTTGATTGTCACTTGGTTTATCTGCCTATAATCGATGCACATTCGTAGGGTGCCATCCTTCTTCTTCACAAACAATACAGGCGCTCCCCACGGTGAGACACTGGGCTTAATAAAACCCTTGTCGAGCAAATCCTGTATTTGCTTCTTCAACTCGTATAATTCTGATGGTGCCATTCGATATGGTGCCTTTGATATCGGTGCAGTACCGGGCACAAGTTCAATGGTAAAATCTACTTCCCTTGCTGGAGGTAGACCTGGCACTTCATCCGGAAACACATCTGGGAATTCACAGACTACAGGAATATTCCTTAGCTCCTGCACAGGCTTCTCTTCAGAGATGAACGCGATGTAGCCTTCACAACCATTGAGCATCATTCGTTCAGCCTTGAGTGCCGAAACTAGTCTGGTATCGTACTTCTTCTGAACTCCCTCAAAGAGTACACTGGCACTGGCCTCATCCACCCTAAAGGTGATGACTTTACGGAAACAGTCTAAACAAGCCCTGTACTTCGCAAGCCAGTCCATACCAAAAATTACATCGAAATCATTCATTTCTAACATGACCAGATCAGCTGGCATTGACACTTCCCCTATTTTAACACTACACTGGGGAACATACAATTCACAAACTACTTTTGTCCCTACAGGAGTAGCTAAAGTAAAATCATATGGTAATTGCATTATTCGATCACGCATATCATATGCAAATGGGGGTGCTACAAAAGAGTGTGTAGACCCGGGATCAAATAGTGCAATTGCAGATCTATTATCTACAAGTATTGTACCTTCAACCACGTTTGCTGCAACATCAGCTTGCTCTCTGTTAGCTGCATAGACCAATCCAGCTCTTTGTTGTCTATTGGGTTGCTGTTGCTGCTGTTGCCTTGGCTGCTGTCTCTGCCATTGGCGTTGCTGTCCTTGGGGTTGAGGTTGCTGCTGTTGTTGTCTAGGAGGAGGAGCTGGCAAGGCTAGACGTGGAGGAGGAGCAGGTAATGCTACTTGCCCTTGAGCAGGCTGCTGATACGGAGCTCTATCTTCTCTCCTTGCCCTTGGACATTGTGCCATCTTGTGCTCCATTGAGCCACAGACTAAACAAGCTCCAGAAGTCCTCCAACATAACTCAGTCCTGTGACTTTTACCACAAGTCCCACAGACTGGTTTATTCTCTCTCCTCTCATATCCAGGATGAAATCTCTGTTTCTGCCTCTTGTTCCTCGGTTGTCCCCCTTTTCTAAACCATGAGTCACCACTTCGCTTGGGGTGCCCAGACTCTGCTTCTTTCTCTCTCTCCTTTTCTCTTTGAATTCCCTCCGCCGTGTATGCCCTATCAACGGCATCATCAAAGGTCGTAGGCTTTTGTCCTGCAAATACAATTGACTTGTATTCTGGGTTTAGTCCTTGGAGGAACCTCTTGACCTTCTTCTCTTCAGTGTCCACCAAGTCGGGAGCATATTTGGACAATTGCAAGAAGGTATGAACATATGCGGCCACGGTCAACTGACCTTGCTTCAAATTTAGGAACTCTGATTCCTTCTGTTGCTGCACGTGTTCAGGGACAAACTTCCTCTGAAATTGTTTCTTGAAAACTTCCCAAACGTCGGGGGTGTTCATGGCCTTGAACACATCCTTGACACTCTTCCACCATATATTTGCTCCCCCTCTAAACATTGTAGAGGTGAGCAATACTCTTTGTTTCTGGGTGCAAACAACTGTATCAAACACATCCTCGATGTGTTCCAGCCACTCATCCGCCTTCTCCACATCCTCATTGCCGTAGAACTCAGTGGCTCCTCTTTTTCGGAATCTCTCGTAAATGGCATGAGGATCCGCATCCTTGTGTTGTAGTACCACCTGAGTCCCAACATGAGGTGGTTGGACCGGTGCTACAGGTGGAGCTTGCAATTGGGCTTGCAACTGAGCTTGTGTTTCTAACAATGTGGTAATTTGGGCTTGCATGCCCATTTGAGCCTCATGGCTCTTTGCCATCTGCTCTCGGTGCTGGGCCTGCATGGCCACTTGCGCTTCATGATTCTTTGCCATTTGCTCTCTATGTTGAGCTTGCATGGCTACTTGCGTTTCATGACTCTTCACTAGTTGCTCTAGTATTGCAGTCATTCTCGCATCCGTATTCGATGCTGGAGGAGGGGGTGTGGTACTATCACTGACAGGAATTTCGACAAAGCCATCATTCCCCGATCCAGATGCCATGCTGCAGACAATACGGAAGGTAAGATACCTATCTCAACACTTCCATCACATATATATCACATATAGTGAAGTCAATAACCAAAAATCCAAAGTTGGATTTGCCTTAATCGTAACGTTCCTCACTTCGTTCTTAGTATTTCTAACATTCTAAAGTTGTCTTAACCTAGCTTCTTAACTAGGCTCTGATACCATACAATAAGTATGTCACGACCCGGGCCCGAGGCCGGGCTAATCGGGGCCCCGCCCGGATCGCGGTGCCATCATACTTACTCCCGTAAATCTCGAATTAACCGAAGTTAAGACGAAGACTCACAAGGGATCTAACACACATACCTGTCAAATGTACAATTTTTGCGGAAACATATACGTACATTGACAATAACTGGCTTTACATTACAAGTAAAGTTTTCATTTACAAAAATATAATCCAATGAAGTCCACAACTGCACATTCACAATACAATGCAGGGGACATTTAATTACATCTCAAAATGATATACAAAAGTATCTATCAATGAATTCCCAAGATAATCTCAAAACGTTCAAAAGCTACGCCCTCCGACTAAGCCCACTCGGCTAAACCTCCTGGAGGTATCGGATGGGCCTCCTCCGCTCGCGGCGCGGCCTCTGCAAGGCCGGGATGGGCAACTGGGCCTGTAATGCCATCAATAACACTATGAACACGACGGTTCAACAATGTATAAACACATTTAGGGTAACACATGCTAAACTTGTCCATTATCAATATAACAACTCTAGACAATTACATCTAGGTTAATGCAATATCACGTACAGTGTAGCCCATTGATACTCAATGGCTAAATTTACAATTACAATAGTATTACTATCATTTAGTTCAAGGTCTTCCCAAAGGAAGCATTATTCAATTCATTCATTTACTTCATGTCATTTCGTTTCATTTCGTATCTCCCCAACGGAAGAAACTTAAGCACAAGCGGAAGGGCAAACCATTCATGGCCTGGCTTTGTTTCACTTTCGTTTAATCAAGTTAATTAAGCACCAGGCGGAAGGGCGAACCATTCATGGCCGAGGCTTCAATATTATTTCAGTTTTCCTTACATGGCTTATCAATTCATTGACTTTTCAGTCTATATGTGTGGGATCTACCAGTGTCTTGATCAGAGATCACTGGCATCACCACGGAGCTCCGGAACACCCCAATCATCTGCTGCAGCAGGCTTAATCATTATTCATTGCATTTATTCATTGTTCAGTGGTTCAGTGCATTCATTCATTGTTCGGTGGCTCATTGTATTTATTCACTGTTCGGTGGTTCATTGTATGCAGTCATTATAGACTCAATGGGATTAGATGAATCTTTAATCATTCACGGTCCTACTTGTCTCTATCCCAAATTTAGACAATCTATAGGTGTAATTATTAGTTACTAAATGCACGTGTTATTTTCGATGGACATCACATTCTTATTTAATATGTGCATTTAGTCCCCAAAAATTTTCCACCCTCAATATCAAAATCCACTGGACTCAAACTGAGTCCCCCGATCGATCGGACCGTTAGGTCCGATCGATTGGACAAATTTTTACTCACAATTAATTTTAAGTCAATACTACAGTCATGGAGCCCAAAAAGCCCAAACAAAGAGGGTCGGGTCTGTCTACCGGTAGAACTTCCGGTAGACATCTCTACCGGTAGAACTACCGGTAGAGACAGCTCTACCGGTACAACTTCCGGTAGAAGCAAGTGGATTTTCCTTTTCTGGCTCTCTGCCAGATTTTTAACTATTTGTACCGGTAGAAATTCCGGTTCAAGTGGATCTACCGGTAGAACTTCCGGTTGACTAAGGGTTCTCAATTCTTCATCTCTCTGTAAAATTTCGAGCCACTTCTACCGGTAGAAATTCCGGTAGAACGTACGAAAACCCAACATTATTAAGAGAAAAGAAAAATGCTTGAATCGAATGGAAATGCACAAAGTGTAAACCCAAATTAAGCTTATACTTGCCTCTTAAAGCCTATTAACAAGAAACCCCTTGATAGCTTGATTTTGAGGTGAGAAATCCCCAAATCCAAACCCTATTTCCATAAAACATCAAAAACACAAATCCTATGAGCTAATTGGCTAGAAACCATGCCTAACCACTCATTATAACTTGGAAATCCATTGAAAGTCCTAAGTACTTACTTGTGATGTGAGTAGGGAGCTCTTGAGCTTCTCTTTCAAGTTCCAAGCACTCCAAAGAAGAAGACTACTTGAAGAAGAAGATGAGGAAGAAGAAACCTCCTTCCAACCACTTGACAAGCCTTCAATCTCTACTCTAGATGGGAAGGAATGGGAGGAGAATGAAGAGGAAGAAGGGAAGTTGCCTAGGGTTTCTTGAGTGAAATGCAGTGGAATGAACCCAAGGCTCATTTCAATGTTTATAAGGCCAATTTGCAACTAGACCCTCTCTCTCTTTCTTATTTTCAATTCAAGTCAAATGGAGGCTCACTTGAGTCAATACTCGTCGGATGACTTCGAGCCTATTATGAAAGTTAACGTACTCGTCGAGATACGCGTGTTGGCATCAAGAGTTTCCGTATTCGATAAAATACGTATAAATCCGTATTTACGGAAAAAGGCCTTGTTCTCTTAGTTTGAGTCTAAAATCTCATTAAATCCATTTAATACCCTTCATTATCATTCCTTAAGCTTAATTCAATCATTTGAGACTAATCTCATGGAGCTTAGTCATTAGCCATCATTAGCTTCATTAAACGGGATTAATTAGCATTAACTTCAATTAATTAGAGTTAATCTTGATTAACTCGGGGTGGGGTCTTACATCTCTCCCAACTTTTAGAACCATTCGGTCCTCCGAATGCAATACAATTCAATATAACTCCATTAAGTAATTCAAAATGTAAAATTACCTGAACAAATAGTTCGGGATACTTCTGGGCCACTTGCTCTTCAAGTTCCCAGGTAGCTTCATTTGGTCCATGATGATCCCAAAGGACCTTGACCCATTTGATTGTCCTAGTGCGCAGAACTGCCTCCTTTGTATCTATGATCCGAATTGGCTTCTCAACATAAGTGGTGTTAGGCAACACTTCGATCTCTTCATGATGAATGACATGTGAAGGATCATGCACATATTTACGAAGCATAGAAACATGAAATACATCGTGAATACCAGAGAGTTCTGCTGGGAGATCGAGACGATAAGCCACATCTCCAATTCGGCTCGTGACCTTGAAAGGTCCAATGAATCTCGGGGATAGCTTCCCTTTCTGCCCAAATCGAATAGTGCCCTTCATTGGGGAGGTCTTCAAAAAGACCAAATCATCGACTGCGAACTCTAGATCACGCCGACGATTGTCAGCATAGCTTTTCTGCCTTGATCTAACAACCTTCAGTCTGTCTTGTATCTTTTGGACTTTTTCTGCTGTTTCAGCAATGATAGTGGGACCGTGGAAACTTCGGGTTCCAACTTCTTCCCAACTAACTGGAGTTCGACATCTCCGACCATACAGTGCTTCAAACGGTGCCATCTCAATGCTGGAGTGATAGCTGTTATTGTACGCAAATTCGCACAATGCTAAATGGTCATCCCAATCACTCCCAAAATCAATCACACTAGCACGAAGCAAGTCTTCTAGAGTCTGTATAGTCCTTTCTGACTGTCCATCTGTCTGTGGATGATAGGCCGTACTAAACTGAAGTCTAGTGCCAAAGGAGTTCTGGAATGACTTCCAGAAGGTGGACACGAACCTACTATCTCGATCGGAGACAATCGAGACCGGTGTTCCATGCAATCGAGTCACTTCCTTGACAAACAGCTTGGACATTTCACTGAATCCTATATCCTTTCTGATTGGAATGAAATGTGCGGACTTTGTAAGCCGGTCAACGATCACCCATATGGCATCGTGTTGCTTTCTCGTCCTCGGTAGACCAGATACGAAGTCCATTGTAATGTGCTCCCACTTCCATTTAGGGATTTTCAGTGGATGAAGCAATCCCGGTGGCTTCCGGTGCTCAACTTTTACACGCTGGCAAGTCAAGCAGGAAGATACATAACCTGCTATCTCTCGCTTCATGTTGTTCCACCAGAACCTATCCTTCAGATTTCTGTACATTTTTGTACTTCCAGGATGCATAGAATATCTGGTGTGATGAGCTTCAAACATTATAGCTTGTTTTAGATCTTCTTGAGCTGGGACACATAGTCTGTCTCTGAAATATAGGACTCCTTCTACGAGCACAAAATCCGGTTTAGTGGCAAGGTTGTCCTTAATTTTCTCCAACTCAAGGTCTTGAAACTGCCTATCTTTAATTTCCCTGATAAGCATTGGCTCAAAGACGGACATTGCTGCAATCATCACCTTACTGTCCACCATTTCAAAAGCCACATCTAAATCTTTGAATTCTTCAATTAAATTCCATTCACCCACCAATGATGCCAAATTAGCGGATTTCCGACTCAAGGCATCAGCCACGACGTTACCTTTTCCAGGTACGTACTTGAACGGAAAGTCATAATCCTTGATCAGCTCTAACCAACGGCGTTGCCTCGAATTAATATCTCTTTGAGTGAACAGGTACTGAAGGCTTCTGTGATCGCAATGGACTTCAAAAGTCTCCCCGTACAGATAATGCCTCCATTGCTTCAATGCAAACACAACCGCCGCGAGCTCTAAGTCATGAGTGGCATAGTTCTTCTCATGTTCCTTCAACTGCCGTGAACCATATGCAATGACTCTACCATTTTGCATCAATACACATCCCAACCCAATACCCGAGGCATCTGAGTAAATTTCAAATCCTCCTCTTCCTTCGGGTAAAGACAAGATTGGGGCTGAAATTAACTTCTGCTTCAGGGTTTGAAAACTAGACTCACATACATCATTCCATTCAAAAGGAGTGTTCTTCCGAGTCAGTTTCGTTAATGGCGACGCTATCTTTGCGAAGTCCTTGACGAACCTCCTGTAGTAGCCTACCAATCCCAAGAAGCTTCTAACTTCGGGCACATTCTTCGGACTCTGCCAATTAGTAATTGCCTCAATCTTAGCTGGATCAACTGCTAATCCATCTCCTGAGATGATATGGCCCAGAAATGCAACCCGCTGCAACCAGAAGTCGCACTTTTCGAGTTTTGCATACAACTGATTCTCTCTCAGTGTCTGCAAGGCTGTTCTCAGATGACGTGAATGCTCCACCTCTGACTTTGAATAGACCAGGATGTCATCGATAAAGATTACAACAAACTGGTCCAGGAAAGGAGCAAACACCCTGTTCATTAAAGCCATAAACACTGCAGGTGCATTCGTTAGACCAGAAGGCATCACTAAAAATTCATAGTGACCATAACGAGTCCTGAATGCTGTCTTCTGCACATCTTGATCCTTAACCCGAATCTGATGATACCCAGATCGGAGATCAATCTTGGAGAAATATGATGCACCCTCGAGTTGATCAAACAACTCATCAATCCTAGGCAGAGGGTACTTGTTCTTGATTGTCACTTGGTTTATCTGCCTATAATCGATGCACATTCGTAGGGTGCCATCCTTCTTCTTCACAAACAATACAGGCGCTCCCCACGGTGAGACACTGGGCTTAATAAAACCCTTGTCGAGCAAATCCTGTATTTGCTTCTTCAACTCGTATAATTCTGATGGTGCCATTCGATATGGTGCCTTTGATATCGGTGCAGTACCGGGCACAAGTTCAATGGTAAAATCTACTTCCCTTGCTGGAGGTAGACCTGGCACTTCATCCGGAAACACATCTGGGAATTCACAGACTACAGGAATATTCCTTAGCTCCTGCACAGGCTTCTCTTCAGAGATGAACGCGATGTAGCCTTCACAACCATTGAGCATCATTCGTTCAGCCTTGAGTGCCGAAACTAGTCTGGTATCGTACTTCTTCTGAACTCCCTCAAAGAGTACACTGGCACTGGCCTCATCCACCCTAAAGGTGATGACTTTACGGAAACAGTCTAAACAAGCCCTGTACTTCGCAAGCCAGTCCATACCAAAAATTACATCGAAATCATTCATTTCTAACATGACCAGATCAGCTGGCATTGACACTTCCCCTATTTTAACACTACACTGGGGAACATACAATTCACAAACTACTTTTGTCCCTACAGGAGTAGCTAAAGTAAAATCATATGGTAATTGCATTATTCGATCACGCATATCATATGCAAATGGGGGTGCTACAAAAGAGTGTGTAGACCCGGGATCAAATAGTGCAATTGCAGATCTATTATCTACAAGTATTGTACCTTCAACCACGTTTGCTGCAACATCAGCTTGCTCTCTGTTAGCTGCATAGACCAATCCAGCTCTTTGTTGTCTATTGGGTTGCTGTTGCTGCTGTTGCCTTGGCTGCTGTCTCTGCCATTGGCGTTGCTGTCCTTGGGGTTGAGGTTGCTGCTGTTGTTGTCTAGGAGGAGGAGCTGGCAAGGCTAGACGTGGAGGAGGAGCAGGTAATGCTACTTGCCCTTGAGCAGGCTGCTGATACGGAGCTCTATCTTCTCTCCTTGCCCTTGGACATTGTGCCATCTTGTGCTCCATTGAGCCACAGACTAAACAAGCTCCAGAAGTCCTCCAACATAACTCAGTCCTGTGACTTTTACCACAAGTCCCACAGACTGGTTTATTCTCTCTCCTCTCATATCCAGGATGAAATCTCTGTTTCTGCCTCTTGTTCCTCGGTTGTCCCCCTTTTCTAAACCATGAGTCACCACTTCGCTTGGGGTGCCCAGACTCTGCTTCTTTCTCTCTCTCCTTTTCTCTTTGAATTCCCTCCGCCGTGTATGCCCTATCAACGGCATCATCAAAGGTCGTAGGCTTTTGTCCTGCAAATACAATTGACTTGTATTCTGGGTTTAGTCCTTGGAGGAACCTCTTGACCTTCTTCTCTTCAGTGTCCACCAAGTCGGGAGCATATTTGGACAATTGCAAGAAGGTATGAACATATGCGGCCACGGTCAACTGACCTTGCTTCAAATTTAGGAACTCTGATTCCTTCTGTTGCTGCACGTGTTCAGGGACAAACTTCCTCTGAAATTGTTTCTTGAAAACTTCCCAAACGTCGGGGGTGTTCATGGCCTTGAACACATCCTTGACACTCTTCCACCAT
Organism: Umbellularia californica; assembly: GCA_028538565.1. Taxonomy (NCBI): domain Eukaryota; kingdom Viridiplantae; phylum Streptophyta; class Magnoliopsida; order Laurales; family Lauraceae; genus Umbellularia; species Umbellularia californica. The sequence continues at coordinate 27,576,988 of JAPQWN010000012.1, read as the reverse complement.
ATATTTGCTCCCCCTCTAAACATTGTAGAGGTGAGCAATACTCTTTGTTTCTGGGTGCAAACAACTGTATCAAACACATCCTCGATGTGTTCCAGCCACTCATCCGCCTTCTCCACATCCTCATTGCCGTAGAACTCAGTGGCTCCTCTTTTTCGGAATCTCTCGTAAATGGCATGAGGATCCGCATCCTTGTGTTGTAGTACCACCTGAGTCCCAACATGAGGTGGTTGGACCGGTGCTACAGGTGGAGCTTGCAATTGGGCTTGCAACTGAGCTTGTGTTTCTAACAATGTGGTAATTTGGGCTTGCATGCCCATTTGAGCCTCATGGCTCTTTGCCATCTGCTCTCGGTGCTGGGCCTGCATGGCCACTTGCGCTTCATGATTCTTTGCCATTTGCTCTCTATGTTGAGCTTGCATGGCTACTTGCGTTTCATGACTCTTCACTAGTTGCTCTAGTATTGCAGTCATTCTCGCATCCGTATTCGATGCTGGAGGAGGGGGTGTGGTACTATCACTGACAGGAATTTCGACAAAGCCATCATTCCCCGATCCAGATGCCATGCTGCAGACAATACGGAAGGTAAGATACCTATCTCAACACTTCCATCACATATATATCACATATAGTGAAGTCAATAACCAAAAATCCAAAGTTGGATTTGCCTTAATCGTAACGTTCCTCACTTCGTTCTTAGTATTTCTAACATTCTAAAGTTGTCTTAACCTAGCTTCTTAACTAGGCTCTGATACCATACAATAAGTATGTCACGACCCGGGCCCGAGGCCGGGCTAATCGGGGCCCCGCCCGGATCGCGGTGCCATCATACTTACTCCCGTAAATCTCGAATTAACCGAAGTTAAGACGAAGACTCACAAGGGATCTAACACACATACCTGTCAAATGTACAATTTTTGCGGAAACATATACGTACATTGACAATAACTGGCTTTACATTACAAGTAAAGTTTTCATTTACAAAAATATAATCCAATGAAGTCCACAACTGCACATTCACAATACAATGCAGGGGACATTTAATTACATCTCAAAATGATATACAAAAGTATCTATCAATGAATTCCCAAGATAATCTCAAAACGTTCAAAAGCTACGCCCTCCGACTAAGCCCACTCGGCTAAACCTCCTGGAGGTATCGGATGGGCCTCCTCCGCTCGCGGCGCGGCCTCTGCAAGGCCGGGATGGGCAACTGGGCCTGTAATGCCATCAATAACACTATGAACACGACGGTTCAACAATGTATAAACACATTTAGGGTAACACATGCTAAACTTGTCCATTATCAATATAACAACTCTAGACAATTACATCTAGGTTAATGCAATATCACGTACAGTGTAGCCCATTGATACTCAATGGCTAAATTTACAATTACAATAGTATTACTATCATTTAGTTCAAGGTCTTCCCAAAGGAAGCATTATTCAATTCATTCATTTACTTCATGTCATTTCGTTTCATTTCGTATCTCCCCAACGGAAGAAACTTAAGCACAAGCGGAAGGGCAAACCATTCATGGCCTGGCTTTGTTTCACTTTCGTTTAATCAAGTTAATTAAGCACCAGGCGGAAGGGCGAACCATTCATGGCCGAGGCTTCAATATTATTTCAGTTTTCCTTACATGGCTTATCAATTCATTGACTTTTCAGTCTATATGTGTGGGATCTACCAGTGTCTTGATCAGAGATCACTGGCATCACCACGGAGCTCCGGAACACCCCAATCATCTGCTGCAGCAGGCTTAATCATTATTCATTGCATTTATTCATTGTTCAGTGGTTCAGTGCATTCATTCATTGTTCGGTGGCTCATTGTATTTATTCACTGTTCGGTGGTTCATTGTATGCAGTCATTATAGACTCAATGGGATTAGATGAATCTTTAATCATTCACGGTCCTACTTGTCTCTATCCCAAATTTAGACAATCTATAGGTGTAATTATTAGTTACTAAATGCACGTGTTATTTTCGATGGACATCACATTCTTATTTAATATGTGCATTTAGTCCCCAAAAATTTTCCACCCTCAATATCAAAATCCACTGGACTCAAACTGAGTCCCCCGATCGATCGGACCGTTAGGTCCGATCGATTGGACAAATTTTTACTCACAATTAATTTTAAGTCAATACTACAGTCATGGAGCCCAAAAAGCCCAAACAAAGAGGGTCGGGTCTGTCTACCGGTAGAACTTCCGGTAGACATCTCTACCGGTAGAACTACCGGTAGAGACAGCTCTACCGGTACAACTTCCGGTAGAAGCAAGTGGATTTTCCTTTTCTGGCTCTCTGCCAGATTTTTAACTATTTGTACCGGTAGAAATTCCGGTTCAAGTGGATCTACCGGTAGAACTTCCGGTTGACTAAGGGTTCTCAATTCTTCATCTCTCTGTAAAATTTCGAGCCACTTCTACCGGTAGAAATTCCGGTAGAACGTACGAAAACCCAACATTATTAAGAGAAAAGAAAAATGCTTGAATCGAATGGAAATGCACAAAGTGTAAACCCAAATTAAGCTTATACTTGCCTCTTAAAGCCTATTAACAAGAAACCCCTTGATAGCTTGATTTTGAGGTGAGAAATCCCCAAATCCAAACCCTATTTCCATAAAACATCAAAAACACAAATCCTATGAGCTAATTGGCTAGAAACCATGCCTAACCACTCATTATAACTTGGAAATCCATTGAAAGTCCTAAGTACTTACTTGTGATGTGAGTAGGGAGCTCTTGAGCTTCTCTTTCAAGTTCCAAGCACTCCAAAGAAGAAGACTACTTGAAGAAGAAGATGAGGAAGAAGAAACCTCCTTCCAACCACTTGACAAGCCTTCAATCTCTACTCTAGATGGGAAGGAATGGGAGGAGAATGAAGAGGAAGAAGGGAAGTTGCCTAGGGTTTCTTGAGTGAAATGCAGTGGAATGAACCCAAGGCTCATTTCAATGTTTATAAGGCCAATTTGCAACTAGACCCTCTCTCTCTTTCTTATTTTCAATTCAAGTCAAATGGAGGCTCACTTGAGTCAATACTCGTCGGATGACTTCGAGCCTATTATGAAAGTTAACGTACTCGTCGAGATACGCGTGTTGGCATCAAGAGTTTCCGTATTCGATAAAATACGTATAAATCCGTATTTACGGAAAAAGGCCTTGTTCTCTTAGTTTGAGTCTAAAATCTCATTAAATCCATTTAATACCCTTCATTATCATTCCTTAAGCTTAATTCAATCATTTGAGACTAATCTCATGGAGCTTAGTCATTAGCCATCATTAGCTTCATTAAACGGGATTAATTAGCATTAACTTCAATTAATTAGAGTTAATCTTGATTAACTCGGGGTGGGGTCTTACATCTCTCCCAACTTTTAGAACCATTCGGTCCTCCGAATGCAATACAATTCAATATAACTCCATTAAGTAATTCAAAATGTAAAATTACCTGAACAAATAGTTCGGGATACTTCTGGGCCACTTGCTCTTCAAGTTCCCAGGTAGCTTCATTTGGTCCATGATGATCCCAAAGGACCTTGACCCATTTGATTGTCCTAGTGCGCAGAACTGCCTCCTTTGTATCTATGATCCGAATTGGCTTCTCAACATAAGTGGTGTTAGGCAACACTTCGATCTCTTCATGATGAATGACATGTGAAGGATCATGCACATATTTACGAAGCATAGAAACATGAAATACATCGTGAATACCAGAGAGTTCTGCTGGGAGATCGAGACGATAAGCCACATCTCCAATTCGGCTCGTGACCTTGAAAGGTCCAATGAATCTCGGGGATAGCTTCCCTTTCTGCCCAAATCGAATAGTGCCCTTCATTGGGGAGGTCTTCAAAAAGACCAAATCATCGACTGCGAACTCTAGATCACGCCGACGATTGTCAGCATAGCTTTTCTGCCTTGATCTAACAACCTTCAGTCTGTCTTGTATCTTTTGGACTTTTTCTGCTGTTTCAGCAATGATAGTGGGACCGTGGAAACTTCGGGTTCCAACTTCTTCCCAACTAACTGGAGTTCGACATCTCCGACCATACAGTGCTTCAAACGGTGCCATCTCAATGCTGGAGTGATAGCTGTTATTGTACGCAAATTCGCACAATGCTAAATGGTCATCCCAATCACTCCCAAAATCAATCACACTAGCACGAAGCAAGTCTTCTAGAGTCTGTATAGTCCTTTCTGACTGTCCATCTGTCTGTGGATGATAGGCCGTACTAAACTGAAGTCTAGTGCCAAAGGAGTTCTGGAATGACTTCCAGAAGGTGGACACGAACCTACTATCTCGATCGGAGACAATCGAGACCGGTGTTCCATGCAATCGAGTCACTTCCTTGACAAACAGCTTGGACATTTCACTGAATCCTATATCCTTTCTGATTGGAATGAAATGTGCGGACTTTGTAAGCCGGTCAACGATCACCCATATGGCATCGTGTTGCTTTCTCGTCCTCGGTAGACCAGATACGAAGTCCATTGTAATGTGCTCCCACTTCCATTTAGGGATTTTCAGTGGATGAAGCAATCCCGGTGGCTTCCGGTGCTCAACTTTTACACGCTGGCAAGTCAAGCAGGAAGATACATAACCTGCTATCTCTCGCTTCATGTTGTTCCACCAGAACCTATCCTTCAGATTTCTGTACATTTTTGTACTTCCAGGATGCATAGAATATCTGGTGTGATGAGCTTCAAACATTATAGCTTGTTTTAGATCTTCTTGAGCTGGGACACATAGTCTGTCTCTGAAATATAGGACTCCTTCTACGAGCACAAAATCCGGTTTAGTGGCAAGGTTGTCCTTAATTTTCTCCAACTCAAGGTCTTGAAACTGCCTATCTTTAATTTCCCTGATAAGCATTGGCTCAAAGACGGACATTGCTGCAATCATCACCTTACTGTCCACCATTTCAAAAGCCACATCTAAATCTTTGAATTCTTCAATTAAATTCCATTCACCCACCAATGATGCCAAATTAGCGGATTTCCGACTCAAGGCATCAGCCACGACGTTACCTTTTCCAGGTACGTACTTGAACGGAAAGTCATAATCCTTGATCAGCTCTAACCAACGGCGTTGCCTCGAATTAATATCTCTTTGAGTGAACAGGTACTGAAGGCTTCTGTGATCGCAATGGACTTCAAAAGTCTCCCCGTACAGATAATGCCTCCATTGCTTCAATGCAAACACAACCGCCGCGAGCTCTAAGTCATGAGTGGCATAGTTCTTCTCATGTTCCTTCAACTGCCGTGAACCATATGCAATGACTCTACCATTTTGCATCAATACACATCCCAACCCAATACCCGAGGCATCTGAGTAAATTTCAAATCCTCCTCTTCCTTCGGGTAAAGACAAGATTGGGGCTGAAATTAACTTCTGCTTCAGGGTTTGAAAACTAGACTCACATACATCATTCCATTCAAAAGGAGTGTTCTTCCGAGTCAGTTTCGTTAATGGCGACGCTATCTTTGCGAAGTCCTTGACGAACCTCCTGTAGTAGCCTACCAATCCCAAGAAGCTTCTAACTTCGGGCACATTCTTCGGACTCTGCCAATTAGTAATTGCCTCAATCTTAGCTGGATCAACTGCTAATCCATCTCCTGAGATGATATGGCCCAGAAATGCAACCCGCTGCAACCAGAAGTCGCACTTTTCGAGTTTTGCATACAACTGATTCTCTCTCAGTGTCTGCAAGGCTGTTCTCAGATGACGTGAATGCTCCACCTCTGACTTTGAATAGACCAGGATGTCATCGATAAAGATTACAACAAACTGGTCCAGGAAAGGAGCAAACACCCTGTTCATTAAAGCCATAAACACTGCAGGTGCATTCGTTAGACCAGAAGGCATCACTAAAAATTCATAGTGACCATAACGAGTCCTGAATGCTGTCTTCTGCACATCTTGATCCTTAACCCGAATCTGATGATACCCAGATCGGAGATCAATCTTGGAGAAATATGATGCACCCTCGAGTTGATCAAACAACTCATCAATCCTAGGCAGAGGGTACTTGTTCTTGATTGTCACTTGGTTTATCTGCCTATAATCGATGCACATTCGTAGGGTGCCATCCTTCTTCTTCACAAACAATACAGGCGCTCCCCACGGTGAGACACTGGGCTTAATAAAACCCTTGTCGAGCAAATCCTGTATTTGCTTCTTCAACTCGTATAATTCTGATGGTGCCATTCGATATGGTGCCTTTGATATCGGTGCAGTACCGGGCACAAGTTCAATGGTAAAATCTACTTCCCTTGCTGGAGGTAGACCTGGCACTTCATCCGGAAACACATCTGGGAATTCACAGACTACAGGAATATTCCTTAGCTCCTGCACAGGCTTCTCTTCAGAGATGAACGCGATGTAGCCTTCACAACCATTGAGCATCATTCGTTCAGCCTTGAGTGCCGAAACTAGTCTGGTATCGTACTTCTTCTGAACTCCCTCAAAGAGTACACTGGCACTGGCCTCATCCACCCTAAAGGTGATGACTTTACGGAAACAGTCTAAACAAGCCCTGTACTTCGCAAGCCAGTCCATACCAAAAATTACATCGAAATCATTCATTTCTAACATGACCAGATCAGCTGGCATTGACACTTCCCCTATTTTAACACTACACTGGGGAACATACAATTCACAAACTACTTTTGTCCCTACAGGAGTAGCTAAAGTAAAATCATATGGTAATTGCATTATTCGATCACGCATATCATATGCAAATGGGGGTGCTACAAAAGAGTGTGTAGACCCGGGATCAAATAGTGCAATTGCAGATCTATTATCTACAAGTATTGTACCTTCAACCACGTTTGCTGCAACATCAGCTTGCTCTCTGTTAGCTGCATAGACCAATCCAGCTCTTTGTTGTCTATTGGGTTGCTGTTGCTGCTGTTGCCTTGGCTGCTGTCTCTGCCATTGGCGTTGCTGTCCTTGGGGTTGAGGTTGCTGCTGTTGTTGTCTAGGAGGAGGAGCTGGCAAGGCTAGACGTGGAGGAGGAGCAGGTAATGCTACTTGCCCTTGAGCAGGCTGCTGATACGGAGCTCTATCTTCTCTCCTTGCCCTTGGACATTGTGCCATCTTGTGCTCCATTGAGCCACAGACTAAACAAGCTCCAGAAGTCCTCCAACATAACTCAGTCCTGTGACTTTTACCACAAGTCCCACAGACTGGTTTATTCTCTCTCCTCTCATATCCAGGATGAAATCTCTGTTTCTGCCTCTTGTTCCTCGGTTGTCCCCCTTTTCTAAACCATGAGTCACCACTTCGCTTGGGGTGCCCAGACTCTGCTTCTTTCTCTCTCTCCTTTTCTCTTTGAATTCCCTCCGCCGTGTATGCCCTATCAACGGCATCATCAAAGGTCGTAGGCTTTTGTCCTGCAAATACAATTGACTTGTATTCTGGGTTTAGTCCTTGGAGGAACCTCTTGACCTTCTTCTCTTCAGTGTCCACCAAGTCGGGAGCATATTTGGACAATTGCAAGAAGGTATGAACATATGCGGCCACGGTCAACTGACCTTGCTTCAAATTTAGGAACTCTGATTCCTTCTGTTGCTGCACGTGTTCAGGGACAAACTTCCTCTGAAATTGTTTCTTGAAAACTTCCCAAACGTCGGGGGTGTTCATGGCCTTGAACACATCCTTGACACTCTTCCACCATATATTTGCTCCCCCTCTAAACATTGTAGAGGTGAGCAATACTCTTTGTTTCTGGGTGCAAACAACTGTATCAAACACATCCTCGATGTGTTCCAGCCACTCATCCGCCTTCTCCACATCCTCATTGCCGTAGAACTCAGTGGCTCCTCTTTTTCGGAATCTCTCGTAAATGGCATGAGGATCCGCATCCTTGTGTTGTAGTACCACCTGAGTCCCAACATGAGGTGGTTGGACCGGTGCTACAGGTGGAGCTTGCAATTGGGCTTGCAACTGAGCTTGTGTTTCTAACAATGTGGTAATTTGGGCTTGCATGCCCATTTGAGCCTCATGGCTCTTTGCCATCTGCTCTCGGTGCTGGGCCTGCATGGCCACTTGCGCTTCATGATTCTTTGCCATTTGCTCTCTATGTTGAGCTTGCATGGCTACTTGCGTTTCATGACTCTTCACTAGTTGCTCTAGTATTGCAGTCATTCTCGCATCCGTATTCGATGCTGGAGGAGGGGGTGTGGTACTATCACTGACAGGAATTTCGACAAAGCCATCATTCCCCGATCCAGATGCCATGCTGCAGACAATACGGAAGGTAAGATACCTATCTCAACACTTCCATCACATATATATCACATATAGTGAAGTCAATAACCAAAAATCCAAAGTTGGATTTGCCTTAATCGTAACGTTCCTCACTTCGTTCTTAGTATTTCTAACATTCTAAAGTTGTCTTAACCTAGCTTCTTAACTAGGCTCTGATACCATACAATAAGTATGTCACGACCCGGGCCCGAGGCCGGGCTAATCGGGGCCCCGCCCGGATCGCGGTGCCATCATACTTACTCCCGTAAATCTCGAATTAACCGAAGTTAAGACGAAGACTCACAAGGGATCTAACACACATACCTGTCAAATGTACAATTTTTGCGGAAACATATACGTACATTGACAATAACTGGCTTTACATTACAAGTAAAGTTTTCATTTACAAAAATATAATCCAATGAAGTCCACAACTGCACATTCACAATACAATGCAGGGGACATTTAATTACATCTCAAAATGATATACAAAAGTATCTATCAATGAATTCCCAAGATAATCTCAAAACGTTCAAAAGCTACGCCCTCCGACTAAGCCCACTCGGCTAAACCTCCTGGAGGTATCGGATGGGCCTCCTCCGCTCGCGGCGCGGCCTCTGCAAGGCCGGGATGGGCAACTGGGCCTGTAATGCCATCAATAACACTATGAACACGACGGTTCAACAATGTATAAACACATTTAGGGTAACACATGCTAAACTTGTCCATTATCAATATAACAACTCTAGACAATTACATCTAGGTTAATGCAATATCACGTACAGTGTAGCCCATTGATACTCAATGGCTAAATTTACAATTACAATAGTATTACTATCATTTAGTTCAAGGTCTTCCCAAAGGAAGCATTATTCAATTCATTCATTTACTTCATGTCATTTCGTTTCATTTCGTATCTCCCCAACGGAAGAAACTTAAGCACAAGCGGAAGGGCAAACCATTCATGGCCTGGCTTTGTTTCACTTTCGTTTAATCAAGTTAATTAAGCACCAGGCGGAAGGGCGAACCATTCATGGCCGAGGCTTCAATATTATTTCAGTTTTCCTTACATGGCTTATCAATTCATTGACTTTTCAGTCTATATGTGTGGGATCTACCAGTGTCTTGATCAGAGATCACTGGCATCACCACGGAGCTCCGGAACACCCCAATCATCTGCTGCAGCAGGCTTAATCATTATTCATTGCATTTATTCATTGTTCAGTGGTTCAGTGCATTCATTCATTGTTCGGTGGCTCATTGTATTTATTCACTGTTCGGTGGTTCATTGTATGCAGTCATTATAGACTCAATGGGATTAGATGAATCTTTAATCATTCACGGTCCTACTTGTCTCTATCCCAAATTTAGACAATCTATAGGTGTAATTATTAGTTACTAAATGCACGTGTTATTTTCGATGGACATCACATTCTTATTTAATATGTGCATTTAGTCCCCAAAAATTTTCCACCCTCAATATCAAAATCCACTGGACTCAAACTGAGTCCCCCGATCGATCGGACCGTTAGGTCCGATCGATTGGACAAATTTTTACTCACAATTAATTTTAAGTCAATACTACAGTCATGGAGCCCAAAAAGCCCAAACAAAGAGGGTCGGGTCTGTCTACCGGTAGAACTTCCGGTAGACATCTCTACCGGTAGAACTACCGGTAGAGACAGCTCTACCGGTACAACTTCCGGTAGAAGCAAGTGGATTTTCCTTTTCTGGCTCTCTGCCAGATTTTTAACTATTTGTACCGGTAGAAATTCCGGTTCAAGTGGATCTACCGGTAGAACTTCCGGTTGACTAAGGGTTCTCAATTCTTCATCTCTCTGTAAAATTTCGAGCCACTTCTACCGGTAGAAATTCCGGTAGAACGTACGAAAACCCAACATTATTAAGAGAAAAGAAAAATGCTTGAATCGAATGGAAATGCACAAAGTGTAAACCCAAATTAAGCTTATACTTGCCTCTTAAAGCCTATTAACAAGAAACCCCTTGATAGCTTGATTTTGAGGTGAGAAATCCCCAAATCCAAACCCTATTTCCATAAAACATCAAAAACACAAATCCTATGAGCTAATTGGCTAGAAACCATGCCTAACCACTCATTATAACTTGGAAATCCATTGAAAGTCCTAAGTACTTACTTGTGATGTGAGTAGGGAGCTCTTGAGCTTCTCTTTCAAGTTCCAAGCACTCCAAAGAAGAAGACTACTTGAAGAAGAAGATGAGGAAGAAGAAACCTCCTTCCAACCACTTGACAAGCCTTCAATCTCTACTCTAGATGGGAAGGAATGGGAGGAGAATGAAGAGGAAGAAGGGAAGTTGCCTAGGGTTTCTTGAGTGAAATGCAGTGGAATGAACCCAAGGCTCATTTCAATGTTTATAAGGCCAATTTGCAACTAGACCCTCTCTCTCTTTCTTATTTTCAATTCAAGTCAAATGGAGGCTCACTTGAGTCAATACTCGTCGGATGACTTCGAGCCTATTATGAAAGTTAACGTACTCGTCGAGATACGCGTGTTGGCATCAAGAGTTTCCGTATTCGATAAAATACGTATAAATCCGTATTTACGGAAAAAGGCCTTGTTCTCTTAGTTTGAGTCTAAAATCTCATTAAATCCATTTAATACCCTTCATTATCATTCCTTAAGCTTAATTCAATCATTTGAGACTAATCTCATGGAGCTTAGTCATTAGCCATCATTAGCTTCATTAAACGGGATTAATTAGCATTAACTTCAATTAATTAGAGTTAATCTTGATTAACTCGGGGTGGGGTCTTACATCTCTCCCAACTTTTAGAACCATTCGGTCCTCCGAATGCAATACAATTCAATATAACTCCATTAAGTAATTCAAAATGTAAAATTACCTGAACAAATAGTTCGGGATACTTCTGGGCCACTTGCTCTTCAAGTTCCCAGGTAGCTTCATTTGGTCCATGATGATCCCAAAGGACCTTGACCCATTTGATTGTCCTAGTGCGCAGAACTGCCTCCTTTGTATCTATGATCCGAATTGGCTTCTCAACATAAGTGGTGTTAGGCAACACTTCGATCTCTTCATGATGAATGACATGTGAAGGATCATGCACATATTTACGAAGCATAGAAACATGAAATACATCGTGAATACCAGAGAGTTCTGCTGGGAGATCGAGACGATAAGCCACATCTCCAATTCGGCTCGTGACCTTGAAAGGTCCAATGAATCTCGGGGATAGCTTCCCTTTCTGCCCAAATCGAATAGTGCCCTTCATTGGGGAGGTCTTCAAAAAGACCAAATCATCGACTGCGAACTCTAGATCACGCCGACGATTGTCAGCATAGCTTTTCTGCCTTGATCTAACAACCTTCAGTCTGTCTTGTATCTTTTGGACTTTTTCTGCTGTTTCAGCAATGATAGTGGGACCGTGGAAACTTCGGGTTCCAACTTCTTCCCAACTAACTGGAGTTCGACATCTCCGACCATACAGTGCTTCAAACGGTGCCATCTCAATGCTGGAGTGATAGCTGTTATTGTACGCAAATTCGCACAATGCTAAATGGTCATCCCAATCACTCCCAAAATCAATCACACTAGCACGAAGCAAGTCTTCTAGAGTCTGTATAGTCCTTTCTGACTGTCCATCTGTCTGTGGATGATAGGCCGTACTAAACTGAAGTCTAGTGCCAAAGGAGTTCTGGAATGACTTCCAGAAGGTGGACACGAACCTACTATCTCGATCGGAGACAATCGAGACCGGTGTTCCATGCAATCGAGTCACTTCCTTGACAAACAGCTTGGACATTTCACTGAATCCTATATCCTTTCTGATTGGAATGAAATGTGCGGACTTTGTAAGCCGGTCAACGATCACCCATATGGCATCGTGTTGCTTTCTCGTCCTCGGTAGACCAGATACGAAGTCCATTGTAATGTGCTCCCACTTCCATTTAGGGATTTTCAGTGGATGAAGCAATCCCGGTGGCTTCCGGTGCTCAACTTTTACACGCTGGCAAGTCAAGCAGGAAGATACATAACCTGCTATCTCTCGCTTCATGTTGTTCCACCAGAACCTATCCTTCAGATTTCTGTACATTTTTGTACTTCCAGGATGCATAGAATATCTGGTGTGATGAGCTTCAAACATTATAGCTTGTTTTAGATCTTCTTGAGCTGGGACACATAGTCTGTCTCTGAAATATAGGACTCCTTCTACGAGCACAAAATCCGGTTTAGTGGCAAGGTTGTCCTTAATTTTCTCCAACTCAAGGTCTTGAAACTGCCTATCTTTAATTTCCCTGATAAGCATTGGCTCAAAGACGGACATTGCTGCAATCATCACCTTACTGTCCACCATTTCAAAAGCCACATCTAAATCTTTGAATTCTTCAATTAAATTCCATTCACCCACCAATGATGCCAAATTAGCGGATTTCCGACTCAAGGCATCAGCCACGACGTTACCTTTTCCAGGTACGTACTTGAACGGAAAGTCATAATCCTTGATCAGCTCTAACCAACGGCGTTGCCTCGAATTAATATCTCTTTGAGTGAACAGGTACTGAAGGCTTCTGTGATCGCAATGGACTTCAAAAGTCTCCCCGTACAGATAATGCCTCCATTGCTTCAATGCAAACACAACCGCCGCGAGCTCTAAGTCATGAGTGGCATAGTTCTTCTCATGTTCCTTCAACTGCCGTGAACCATATGCAATGACTCTACCATTTTGCATCAATACACATCCCAACCCAATACCCGAGGCATCTGAGTAAATTTCAAATCCTCCTCTTCCTTCGGGTAAAGACAAGATTGGGGCTGAAATTAACTTCTGCTTCAGGGTTTGAAAACTAGACTCACATACATCATTCCATTCAAAAGGAGTGTTCTTCCGAGTCAGTTTCGTTAATGGCGACGCTATCTTTGCGAAGTCCTTGACGAACCTCCTGTAGTAGCCTACCAATCCCAAGAAGCTTCTAACTTCGGGCACATTCTTCGGACTCTGCCAATTAGTAATTGCCTCAATCTTAGCTGGATCAACTGCTAATCCATCTCCTGAGATGATATGGCCCAGAAATGCAACCCGCTGCAACCAGAAGTCGCACTTTTCGAGTTTTGCATACAACTGATTCTCTCTCAGTGTCTGCAAGGCTGTTCTCAGATGACGTGAATGCTCCACCTCTGACTTTGAATAGACCAGGATGTCATCGATAAAGATTACAACAAACTGGTCCAGGAAAGGAGCAAACACCCTGTTCATTAAAGCCATAAACACTGCAGGTGCATTCGTTAGACCAGAAGGCATCACTAAAAATTCATAGTGACCATAACGAGTCCTGAATGCTGTCTTCTGCACATCTTGATCCTTAACCCGAATCTGATGATACCCAGATCGGAGATCAATCTTGGAGAAATATGATGCACCCTCGAGTTGATCAAACAACTCATCAATCCTAGGCAGAGGGTACTTGTTCTTGATTGTCACTTGGTTTATCTGCCTATAATCGATGCACATTCGTAGGGTGCCATCCTTCTTCTTCACAAACAATACAGGCGCTCCCCACGGTGAGACACTGGGCTTAATAAAACCCTTGTCGAGCAAATCCTGTATTTGCTTCTTCAACTCGTATAATTCTGATGGTGCCATTCGATATGGTGCCTTTGATATCGGTGCAGTACCGGGCACAAGTTCAATGGTAAAATCTACTTCCCTTGCTGGAGGTAGACCTGGCACTTCATCCGGAAACACATCTGGGAATTCACAGACTACAGGAATATTCCTTAGCTCCTGCACAGGCTTCTCTTCAGAGATGAACGCGATGTAGCCTTCACAACCATTGAGCATCATTCGTTCAGCCTTGAGTGCCGAAACTAGTCTGGTATCGTACTTCTTCTGAACTCCCTCAAAGAGTACACTGGCACTGGCCTCATCCACCCTAAAGGTGATGACTTTACGGAAACAGTCTAAACAAGCCCTGTACTTCGCAAGCCAGTCCATACCAAAAATTACATCGAAATCATTCATTTCTAACATGACCAGATCAGCTGGCATTGACACTTCCCCTATTTTAACACTACACTGGGGAACATACAATTCACAAACTACTTTTGTCCCTACAGGAGTAGCTAAAGTAAAATCATATGGTAATTGCATTATTCGATCACGCATATCATATGCAAATGGGGGTGCTACAAAAGAGTGTGTAGACCCGGGATCAAATAGTGCAATTGCAGATCTATTATCTACAAGTATTGTACCTTCAACCACGTTTGCTGCAACATCAGCTTGCTCTCTGTTAGCTGCATAGACCAATCCAGCTCTTTGTTGTCTATTGGGTTGCTGTTGCTGCTGTTGCCTTGGCTGCTGTCTCTGCCATTGGCGTTGCTGTCCTTGGGGTTGAGGTTGCTGCTGTTGTTGTCTAGGAGGAGGAGCTGGCAAGGCTAGACGTGGAGGAGGAGCAGGTAATGCTACTTGCCCTTGAGCAGGCTGCTGATACGGAGCTCTATCTTCTCTCCTTGCCCTTGGACATTGTGCCATCTTGTGCTCCATTGAGCCACAGACTAAACAAGCTCCAGAAGTCCTCCAACATAACTCAGTCCTGTGACTTTTACCACAAGTCCCACAGACTGGTTTATTCTCTCTCCTCTCATATCCAGGATGAAATCTCTGTTTCTGCCTCTTGTTCCTCGGTTGTCCCCCTTTTCTAAACCATGAGTCACCACTTCGCTTGGGGTGCCCAGACTCTGCTTCTTTCTCTCTCTCCTTTTCTCTTTGAATTCCCTCCGCCGTGTATGCCCTATCAACGGCATCATCAAAGGTCGTAGGCTTTTGTCCTGCAAATACAATTGACTTGTATTCTGGGTTTAGTCCTTGGAGGAACCTCTTGACCTTCTTCTCTTCAGTGTCCACCAAGTCGGGAGCATATTTGGACAATTGCAAGAAGGTATGAACATATGCGGCCACGGTCAACTGACCTTGCTTCAAATTTAGGAACTCTGATTCCTTCTGTTGCTGCACGTGTTCAGGGACAAACTTCCTCTGAAATTGTTTCTTGAAAACTTCCCAAACGTCGGGGGTGTTCATGGCCTTGAACACATCCTTGACACTCTTCCACCATATATTTGCTCCCCCTCTAAACATTGTAGAGGTGAGCAATACTCTTTGTTTCTGGGTGCAAACAACTGTATCAAACACATCCTCGATGTGTTCCAGCCACTCATCCGCCTTCTCCACATCCTCATTGCCGTAGAACTCAGTGGCTCCTCTTTTTCGGAATCTCTCGTAAATGGCATGAGGATCCGCATCCTTGTGTTGTAGTACCACCTGAGTCCCAACATGAGGTGGTTGGACCGGTGCTACAGGTGGAGCTTGCAATTGGGCTTGCAACTGAGCTTGTGTTTCTAACAATGTGGTAATTTGGGCTTGCATGCCCATTTGAGCCTCATGGCTCTTTGCCATCTGCTCTCGGTGCTGGGCCTGCATGGCCACTTGCGCTTCATGATTCTTTGCCATTTGCTCTCTATGTTGAGCTTGCATGGCTACTTGCGTTTCATGACTCTTCACTAGTTGCTCTAGTATTGCAGTCATTCTCGCATCCGTATTCGATGCTGGAGGAGGGGGTGTGGTACTATCACTGACAGGAATTTCGACAAAGCCATCATTCCCCGATCCAGATGCCATGCTGCAGACAATACGGAAGGTAAGATACCTATCTCAACACTTCCATCACATATATATCACATATAGTGAAGTCAATAACCAAAAATCCAAAGTTGGATTTGCCTTAATCGTAACGTTCCTCACTTCGTTCTTAGTATTTCTAACATTCTAAAGTTGTCTTAACCTAGCTTCTTAACTAGGCTCTGATACCATACAATAAGTATGTCACGACCCGGGCCCGAGGCCGGGCTAATCGGGGCCCCGCCCGGATCGCGGTGCCATCATACTTACTCCCGTAAATCTCGAATTAACCGAAGTTAAGACGAAGACTCACAAGGGATCTAACACACATACCTGTCAAATGTACAATTTTTGCGGAAACATATACGTACATTGACAATAACTGGCTTTACATTACAAGTAAAGTTTTCATTTACAAAAATATAATCCAATGAAGTCCACAACTGCACATTCACAATACAATGCAGGGGACATTTAATTACATCTCAAAATGATATACAAAAGTATCTATCAATGAATTCCCAAGATAATCTCAAAACGTTCAAAAGCTACGCCCTCCGACTAAGCCCACTCGGCTAAACCTCCTGGAGGTATCGGATGGGCCTCCTCCGCTCGCGGCGCGGCCTCTGCAAGGCCGGGATGGGCAACTGGGCCTGTAATGCCATCAATAACACTATGAACACGACGGTTCAACAATGTATAAACACATTTAGGGTAACACATGCTAAACTTGTCCATTATCAATATAACAACTCTAGACAATTACATCTAGGTTAATGCAATATCACGTACAGTGTAGCCCATTGATACTCAATGGCTAAATTTACAATTACAATAGTATTACTATCATTTAGTTCAAGGTCTTCCCAAAGGAAGCATTATTCAATTCATTCATTTACTTCATGTCATTTCGTTTCATTTCGTATCTCCCCAACGGAAGAAACTTAAGCACAAGCGGAAGGGCAAACCATTCATGGCCTGGCTTTGTTTCACTTTCGTTTAATCAAGTTAATTAAGCACCAGGCGGAAGGGCGAACCATTCATGGCCGAGGCTTCAATATTATTTCAGTTTTCCTTACATGGCTTATCAATTCATTGACTTTTCAGTCTATATGTGTGGGATCTACCAGTGTCTTGATCAGAGATCACTGGCATCACCACGGAGCTCCGGAACACCCCAATCATCTGCTGCAGCAGGCTTAATCATTATTCATTGCATTTATTCATTGTTCAGTGGTTCAGTGCATTCATTCATTGTTCGGTGGCTCATTGTATTTATTCACTGTTCGGTGGTTCATTGTATGCAGTCATTATAGACTCAATGGGATTAGATGAATCTTTAATCATTCACGGTCCTACTTGTCTCTATCCCAAATTTAGACAATCTATAGGTGTAATTATTAGTTACTAAATGCACGTGTTATTTTCGATGGACATCACATTCTTATTTAATATGTGCATTTAGTCCCCAAAAATTTTCCACCCTCAATATCAAAATCCACTGGACTCAAACTGAGTCCCCCGATCGATCGGACCGTTAGGTCCGATCGATTGGACAAATTTTTACTCACAATTAATTTTAAGTCAATACTACAGTCATGGAGCCCAAAAAGCCCAAACAAAGAGGGTCGGGTCTGTCTACCGGTAGAACTTCCGGTAGACATCTCTACCGGTAGAACTACCGGTAGAGACAGCTCTACCGGTACAACTTCCGGTAGAAGCAAGTGGATTTTCCTTTTCTGGCTCTCTGCCAGATTTTTAACTATTTGTACCGGTAGAAATTCCGGTTCAAGTGGATCTACCGGTAGAACTTCCGGTTGACTAAGGGTTCTCAATTCTTCATCTCTCTGTAAAATTTCGAGCCACTTCTACCGGTAGAAATTCCGGTAGAACGTACGAAAACCCAACATTATTAAGAGAAAAGAAAAATGCTTGAATCGAATGGAAATGCACAAAGTGTAAACCCAAATTAAGCTTATACTTGCCTCTTAAAGCCTATTAACAAGAAACCCCTTGATAGCTTGATTTTGAGGTGAGAAATCCCCAAATCCAAACCCTATTTCCATAAAACATCAAAAACACAAATCCTATGAGCTAATTGGCTAGAAACCATGCCTAACCACTCATTATAACTTGGAAATCCATTGAAAGTCCTAAGTACTTACTTGTGATGTGAGTAGGGAGCTCTTGAGCTTCTCTTTCAAGTTCCAAGCACTCCAAAGAAGAAGACTACTTGAAGAAGAAGATGAGGAAGAAGAAACCTCCTTCCAACCACTTGACAAGCCTTCAATCTCTACTCTAGATGGGAAGGAATGGGAGGAGAATGAAGAGGAAGAAGGGAAGTTGCCTAGGGTTTCTTGAGTGAAATGCAGTGGAATGAACCCAAGGCTCATTTCAATGTTTATAAGGCCAATTTGCAACTAGACCCTCTCTCTCTTTCTTATTTTCAATTCAAGTCAAATGGAGGCTCACTTGAGTCAATACTCGTCGGATGACTTCGAGCCTATTATGAAAGTTAACGTACTCGTCGAGATACGCGTGTTGGCATCAAGAGTTTCCGTATTCGATAAAATACGTATAAATCCGTATTTACGGAAAAAGGCCTTGTTCTCTTAGTTTGAGTCTAAAATCTCATTAAATCCATTTAATACCCTTCATTATCATTCCTTAAGCTTAATTCAATCATTTGAGACTAATCTCATGGAGCTTAGTCATTAGCCATCATTAGCTTCATTAAACGGGATTAATTAGCATTAACTTCAATTAATTAGAGTTAATCTTGATTAACTCGGGGTGGGGTCTTACATCTCTCCCAACTTTTAGAACCATTCGGTCCTCCGAATGCAATACAATTCAATATAACTCCATTAAGTAATTCAAAATGTAAAATTACCTGAACAAATAGTTCGGGATACTTCTGGGCCACTTGCTCTTCAAGTTCCCAGGTAGCTTCATTTGGTCCATGATGATCCCAAAGGACCTTGACCCATTTGATTGTCCTAGTGCGCAGAACTGCCTCCTTTGTATCTATGATCCGAATTGGCTTCTCAACATAAGTGGTGTTAGGCAACACTTCGATCTCTTCATGATGAATGACATGTGAAGGATCATGCACATATTTACGAAGCATAGAAACATGAAATACATCGTGAATACCAGAGAGTTCTGCTGGGAGATCGAGACGATAAGCCACATCTCCAATTCGGCTCGTGACCTTGAAAGGTCCAATGAATCTCGGGGATAGCTTCCCTTTCTGCCCAAATCGAATAGTGCCCTTCATTGGGGAGGTCTTCAAAAAGACCAAATCATCGACTGCGAACTCTAGATCACGCCGACGATTGTCAGCATAGCTTTTCTGCCTTGATCTAACAACCTTCAGTCTGTCTTGTATCTTTTGGACTTTTTCTGCTGTTTCAGCAATGATAGTGGGACCGTGGAAACTTCGGGTTCCAACTTCTTCCCAACTAACTGGAGTTCGACATCTCCGACCATACAGTGCTTCAAACGGTGCCATCTCAATGCTGGAGTGATAGCTGTTATTGTACGCAAATTCGCACAATGCTAAATGGTCATCCCAATCACTCCCAAAATCAATCACACTAGCACGAAGCAAGTCTTCTAGAGTCTGTATAGTCCTTTCTGACTGTCCATCTGTCTGTGGATGATAGGCCGTACTAAACTGAAGTCTAGTGCCAAAGGAGTTCTGGAATGACTTCCAGAAGGTGGACACGAACCTACTATCTCGATCGGAGACAATCGAGACCGGTGTTCCATGCAATCGAGTCACTTCCTTGACAAACAGCTTGGACATTTCACTGAATCCTATATCCTTTCTGATTGGAATGAAATGTGCGGACTTTGTAAGCCGGTCAACGATCACCCATATGGCATCGTGTTGCTTTCTCGTCCTCGGTAGACCAGATACGAAGTCCATTGTAATGTGCTCCCACTTCCATTTAGGGATTTTCAGTGGATGAAGCAATCCCGGTGGCTTCCGGTGCTCAACTTTTACACGCTGGCAAGTCAAGCAGGAAGATACATAACCTGCTATCTCTCGCTTCATGTTGTTCCACCAGAACCTATCCTTCAGATTTCTGTACATTTTTGTACTTCCAGGATGCATAGAATATCTGGTGTGATGAGCTTCAAACATTATAGCTTGTTTTAGATCTTCTTGAGCTGGGACACATAGTCTGTCTCTGAAATATAGGACTCCTTCTACGAGCACAAAATCCGGTTTAGTGGCAAGGTTGTCCTTAATTTTCTCCAACTCAAGGTCTTGAAACTGCCTATCTTTAATTTCCCTGATAAGCATTGGCTCAAAGACGGACATTGCTGCAATCATCACCTTACTGTCCACCATTTCAAAAGCCACATCTAAATCTTTGAATTCTTCAATTAAATTCCATTCACCCACCAATGATGCCAAATTAGCGGATTTCCGACTCAAGGCATCAGCCACGACGTTACCTTTTCCAGGTACGTACTTGAACGGAAAGTCATAATCCTTGATCAGCTCTAACCAACGGCGTTGCCTCGAATTAATATCTCTTTGAGTGAACAGGTACTGAAGGCTTCTGTGATCGCAATGGACTTCAAAAGTCTCCCCGTACAGATAATGCCTCCATTGCTTCAATGCAAACACAACCGCCGCGAGCTCTAAGTCATGAGTGGCATAGTTCTTCTCATGTTCCTTCAACTGCCGTGAACCATATGCAATGACTCTACCATTTTGCATCAATACACATCCCAACCCAATACCCGAGGCATCTGAGTAAATTTCAAATCCTCCTCTTCCTTCGGGTAAAGACAAGATTGGGGCTGAAATTAACTTCTGCTTCAGGGTTTGAAAACTAGACTCACATACATCATTCCATTCAAAAGGAGTGTTCTTCCGAGTCAGTTTCGTTAATGGCGACGCTATCTTTGCGAAGTCCTTGACGAACCTCCTGTAGTAGCCTACCAATCCCAAGAAGCTTCTAACTTCGGGCACATTCTTCGGACTCTGCCAATTAGTAATTGCCTCAATCTTAGCTGGATCAACTGCTAATCCATCTCCTGAGATGATATGGCCCAGAAATGCAACCCGCTGCAACCAGAAGTCGCACTTTTCGAGTTTTGCATACAACTGATTCTCTCTCAGTGTCTGCAAGGCTGTTCTCAGATGACGTGAATGCTCCACCTCTGACTTTGAATAGACCAGGATGTCATCGATAAAGATTACAACAAACTGGTCCAGGAAAGGAGCAAACACCCTGTTCATTAAAGCCATAAACACTGCAGGTGCATTCGTTAGACCAGAAGGCATCACTAAAAATTCATAGTGACCATAACGAGTCCTGAATGCTGTCTTCTGCACATCTTGATCCTTAACCCGAATCTGATGATACCCAGATCGGAGATCAATCTTGGAGAAATATGATGCACCCTCGAGTTGATCAAACAACTCATCAATCCTAGGCAGAGGGTACTTGTTCTTGATTGTCACTTGGTTTATCTGCCTATAATCGATGCACATTCGTAGGGTGCCATCCTTCTTCTTCACAAACAATACAGGCGCTCCCCACGGTGAGACACTGGGCTTAATAAAACCCTTGTCGAGCAAATCCTGTATTTGCTTCTTCAACTCGTATAATTCTGATGGTGCCATTCGATATGGTGCCTTTGATATCGGTGCAGTACCGGGCACAAGTTCAATGGTAAAATCTACTTCCCTTGCTGGAGGTAGACCTGGCACTTCATCCGGAAACACATCTGGGAATTCACAGACTACAGGAATATTCCTTAGCTCCTGCACAGGCTTCTCTTCAGAGATGAACGCGATGTAGCCTTCACAACCATTGAGCATCATTCGTTCAGCCTTGAGTGCCGAAACTAGTCTGGTATCGTACTTCTTCTGAACTCCCTCAAAGAGTACACTGGCACTGGCCTCATCCACCCTAAAGGTGATGACTTTACGGAAACAGTCTAAACAAGCCCTGTACTTCGCAAGCCAGTCCATACCAAAAATTACATCGAAATCATTCATTTCTAACATGACCAGATCAGCTGGCATTGACACTTCCCCTATTTTAACACTACACTGGGGAACATACAATTCACAAACTACTTTTGTCCCTACAGGAGTAGCTACAGTAAAATCATATGGTAATTGCATTATTCGATCACGCATATCATATGCAAATGGGGGTGCTACAAAAGAGTGTGTAGACCCGGGATCAAATAGTGCAATTGCAGATCTATTATCTACAAGTATTGTACCTTCAACCACGTTTGCTGCAACATCAGCTTGCTCTCTGTTAGCTGCATAGACCAATCCAGCTCTTTGTTGTCTATTGGGTTGCTGTTGCTGCTGTTGCCTTGGCTGCTGTCTCTGCCATTGGCGTTGCTGTCCTTGGGGTTGAGGTTGCTGCTGTTGTTGTCTAGGAGGAGGAGCTGGCAAGGCTAGACGTGGAGGAGGAGCAGGTAATGCTACTTGCCCTTGAGCAGGCTGCTGATACGGAGCTCTATCTTCTCTCCTTGCCCTTGGACATTGTGCCATCTTGTGCTCCATTGAGCCACAGACTAAACAAGCTCCAGAAGTCCTCCAACATAACTCAGTCCTGTGACTTTTACCACAAGTCCCACAGACTGGTTTATTCTCTCTCCTCTCATATCCAGGATGAAATCTCTGTTTCTGCCTCTTGTTCCTCGGTTGTCCCCCTTTTCTAAACCATGAGTCACCACTTCGCTTGGGGTGCCCAGACTCTGCTTCTTTCTCTCTCTCCTTTTCTCTTTGAATTCCCTCCGCCGTGTATGCCCTATCAACGGCATCATCAAAGGTCGTAGGCTTTTGTCCTGCAAATACAATTGACTTGTATTCTGGGTTTAGTCCTTGGAGGAACCTCTTGACCTTCTTCTCTTCAGTGTCCACCAAGTCGGGAGCATATTTGGACAATTGCAAGAAGGTATGAACATATGCGGCCACGGTCAACTGACCTTGCTTCAAATTTAGGAACTCTGATTCCTTCTGTTGCTGCACGTGTTCAGGGACAAACTTCCTCTGAAATTGTTTCTTGAAAACTTCCCAAACGTCGGGGGTGTTCATGGCCTTGAACACATCCTTGACACTCTTCCACCATATATTTGCTCCCCCTCTAAACATTGTAGAGGTGAGCAATACTCTTTGTTTCTGGGTGCAAACAACTGTATCAAACACATCCTCGATGTGTTCCAGCCACTCATCCGCCTTCTCCACATCCTCATTGCCGTAGAACTCAGTGGCTCCTCTTTTTCGGAATCTCTCGTAAATGGCATGAGGATCCGCATCCTTGTGTTGTAGTACCACCTGAGTCCCAACATGAGGTGGTTGGACCGGTGCTACAGGTGGAGCTTGCAATTGGGCTTGCAACTGAGCTTGTGTTTCTAACAATGTGGTAATTTGGGCTTGCATGCCCATTTGAGCCTCATGGCTCTTTGCCATCTGCTCTCGGTGCTGGGCCTGCATGGCCACTTGCGCTTCATGATTCTTTGCCATTTGCTCTCTATGTTGAGCTTGCATGGCTACTTGCGTTTCATGACTCTTCACTAGTTGCTCTAGTATTGCAGTCATTCTCGCATCCGTATTCGATGCTGGAGGAGGGGGTGTGGTACTATCACTGACAGGAATTTCGACAAAGCCATCATTCCCCGATCCAGATGCCATGCTGCAGACAATACGGAAGGTAAGATACCTATCTCAACACTTCCATCACATATATATCACATATAGTGAAGTCAATAACCAAAAATCCAAAGTTGGATTTGCCTTAATCGTAACGTTCCTCACTTCGTTCTTAGTATTTCTAACATTCTAAAGTTGTCTTAACCTAGCTTCTTAACTAGGCTCTGATACCATACAATAAGTATGTCACGACCCGGGCCCGAGGCCGGGCTAATCGGGGCCCCGCCCGGATCGCGGTGCCATCATACTTACTCCCGTAAATCTCGAATTAACCGAAGTTAAGACGAAGACTCACAAGGGATCTAACACACATACCTGTCAAATGTACAATTTTTGCGGAAACATATACGTACATTGACAATAACTGGCTTTACATTACAAGTAAAGTTTTCATTTACAAAAATATAATCCAATGAAGTCCACAACTGCACATTCACAATACAATGCAGGGGACATTTAATTACATCTCAAAATGATATACAAAAGTATCTATCAATGAATTCCCAAGATAATCTCAAAACGTTCAAAAGCTACGCCCTCCGACTAAGCCCACTCGGCTAAACCTCCTGGAGGTATCGGATGGGCCTCCTCCGCTCGCGGCGCGGCCTCTGCAAGGCCGGGATGGGCAACTGGGCCTGTAATGCCATCAATAACACTATGAACACGACGGTTCAACAATGTATAAACACATTTAGGGTAACACATGCTAAACTTGTCCATTATCAATATAACAACTCTAGACAATTACATCTAGGTTAATGCAATATCACGTACAGTGTAGCCCATTGATACTCAATGGCTAAATTTACAATTACAATAGTATTACTATCATTTAGTTCAAGGTCTTCCCAAAGGAAGCATTATTCAATTCATTCATTTACTTCATGTCATTTCGTTTCATTTCGTATCTCCCCAACGGAAGAAACTTAAGCACAAGCGGAAGGGCAAACCATTCATGGCCTGGCTTTGTTTCACTTTCGTTTAATCAAGTTAATTAAGCACCAGGCGGAAGGGCGAACCATTCATGGCCGAGGCTTCAATATTATTTCAGTTTTCCTTACATGGCTTATCAATTCATTGACTTTTCAGTCTATATGTGTGGGATCTACCAGTGTCTTGATCAGAGATCACTGGCATCACCACGGAGCTCCGGAACACCCCAATCATCTGCTGCAGCAGGCTTAATCATTATTCATTGCATTTATTCATTGTTCAGTGGTTCAGTGCATTCATTCATTGTTCGGTGGCTCATTGTATTTATTCACTGTTCGGTGGTTCATTGTATGCAGTCATTATAGACTCAATGGGATTAGATGAATCTTTAATCATTCACGGTCCTACTTGTCTCTATCCCAAATTTAGACAATCTATAGGTGTAATTATTAGTTACTAAATGCACGTGTTATTTTCGATGGACATCACATTCTTATTTAATATGTGCATTTAGTCCCCAAAAATTTTCCACCCTCAATATCAAAATCCACTGGACTCAAACTGAGTCCCCCGATCGATCGGACCGTTAGGTCCGATCGATTGGACAAATTTTTACTCACAATTAATTTTAAGTCAATACTACAGTCATGGAGCCCAAAAAGCCCAAACAAAGAGGGTCGGGTCTGTCTACCGGTAGAACTTCCGGTAGACATCTCTACCGGTAGAACTACCGGTAGAGACAGCTCTACCGGTACAACTTCCGGTAGAAGCAAGTGGATTTTCCTTTTCTGGCTCTCTGCCAGATTTTTAACTATTTGTACCGGTAGAAATTCCGGTTCAAGTGGATCTACCGGTAGAACTTCCGGTTGACTAAGGGTTCTCAATTCTTCATCTCTCTGTAAAATTTCGAGCCACTTCTACCGGTAGAAATTCCGGTAGAACGTACGAAAACCCAACATTATTAAGAGAAAAGAAAAATGCTTGAATCGAATGGAAATGCACAAAGTGTAAACCCAAATTAAGCTTATACTTGCCTCTTAAAGCCTATTAACAAGAAACCCCTTGATAGCTTGATTTTGAGGTGAGAAATCCCCAAATCCAAACCCTATTTCCATAAAACATCAAAAACACAAATCCTATGAGCTAATTGGCTAGAAACCATGCCTAACCACTCATTATAACTTGGAAATCCATTGAAAGTCCTAAGTACTTACTTGTGATGTGAGTAGGGAGCTCTTGAGCTTCTCTTTCAAGTTCCAAGCACTCCAAAGAAGAAGACTACTTGAAGAAGAAGATGAGGAAGAAGAAACCTCCTTCCAACCACTTGACAAGCCTTCAATCTCTACTCTAGATGGGAAGGAATGGGAGGAGAATGAAGAGGAAGAAGGGAAGTTGCCTAGGGTTTCTTGAGTGAAATGCAGTGGAATGAACCCAAGGCTCATTTCAATGTTTATAAGGCCAATTTGCAACTAGACCCTCTCTCTCTTTCTTATTTTCAATTCAAGTCAAATGGAGGCTCACTTGAGTCAATACTCGTCGGATGACTTCGAGCCTATTATGAAAGTTAACGTACTCGTCGAGATACGCGTGTTGGCATCAAGAGTTTCCGTATTCGATAAAATACGTATAAATCCGTATTTACGGAAAAAGGCCTTGTTCTCTTAGTTTGAGTCTAAAATCTCATTAAATCCATTTAATACCCTTCATTATCATTCCTTAAGCTTAATTCAATCATTTGAGACTAATCTCATGGAGCTTAGTCATTAGCCATCATTAGCTTCATTAAACGGGATTAATTAGCATTAACTTCAATTAATTAGAGTTAATCTTGATTAACTCGGGGTGGGGTCTTACAAGGAGTCGCCCCCTGCAATTACGGATGATTCCCCCAATTCCTGCAGTACCATTAGCAATATGGAAGGATCCATCGACATTCAGTTTGTGGGTTCCGAGAGGAGCAGTCCAATTCTCTGGGGGTATGGGATGACGGTTTTTTGTAGTGAGGAGAGTGGAAACCATCTTCCATTCATGCATGGCGTAGCATATTTTCCCCACAATAGAGGAGTGGAAGGGTTGAGATAGAAAGAGAATGGCATTGCGAGCCTTCCAAAAGTACCACCAAGTCTAGGTAACTTTCACCAGCTCCTCCTTCGATTGGTGGCAAAACCAGTTAACAATGGGTTGTCTGGGGTTTAAGATTTGAATCCGGTGTTGCAGGGCATGCCAAATCCTTTGGGTGGAAGGGCAAGTAGCAAATAGGTGGTCTTCTGTTTGAAGGTGGCATAACACACAGGTTGGAGGGATTCCTGCACAAAATCTGTGGACGCGATCCCTTGTTGGTAACCGATTATGAAAGCATTTCCAAAGAAACAGTTTTTGTTCGGTGTTACACCCCGACCTGATTTGACCCTAATTAGTACTAATTAATTATGATTTAAGCTAAATTAAATATGTTTACTTATTGGTTATGGTAATTAGCGTCTGTTAGTCTTTATAGACTGAGTTAGATGAGTCTTACACCTTATATAGGTGAGTTATAGTGGGATTGACTCAATTGAGTAGAGTCAAGGGTTTTTTCGTAAATATTGATTTTCGCATTTTTCATCATTTAACCATCATTTTGACATCATCGCATGTATTTTGATGAGTATATTAATTTTCATATCAGACTCTTCTTCATTTGACCAACCGTTGTGGAATTGGACCCTTATTTGACTCGAATTGGAAATATACTAGTTGAGTGGGCTTTCCTGCAATTTAGCAACTTTACCTTTATATATATATATATATATATCTTAGCCTTCCTTTTCATTCATTTCATCTCCTTCATTCTCTACACCCTTTCTCTTCTTCTCTTTCTTTCCAAACCCTCTTCTCCTCCTGCCACTTTAAGAGGTAGGATTTGGACCATAAAAAGCTAGAAGTAGACTCAACTCTATTATCTTCATCCTTTTCTCTCTTGGAGTCAAGAAATCATCTCCACCATCCCTTCATTCTCTTCACATTTAGACTCCTTGTTAAGGTTAGAGCTAAACCCTCTTTAAATATGAGTATTTGGAGTTGCATTAGAGTCAAGGATCTCTTGGGTAATCCTGCATGCACATTCATTTCCATTTTTCCATGATTCTTGTGGTTAGGGTTTGCTCATTTTGGGCTTTTGGGATTTTCTTAAAACAAGGGTGTGAGGAGCTTTTGAAATCTCCATTGAGGCAAGTATAAGCTTTAATAATTAATGCATGTGATGTTATTCTTTGATTTGGATATTAAATGTTATTATTTTTCCTTTTTACTATGATTAGCCTCTTTGATTTTAATTAGGGAATGATTAAGGCATGAATTTGATTTTAGGGTATTAATGGTCTTCATTTGGAAAGATTAAGAGGAAATTGGATTATTGATTGAAGTGGGTGTGGAAATATGCAATGCATATGCTAGGATAGAAATGGGTGTGAAAAGATATATATTAATGCAATGCATGTGCTGGAATTGGAAATGGGTGAGGAACTTTTGTATATTTTAATGCACTGAATGATGAAATGGTGGCTTATTTTATGACTTTTATTACTTTATGTTGGTTGGAAGTATATGGGAGGAAACCATCTGAGAATTGTTGAATGGGTTGTACGTATAGATGATGGAAATTCAATGGACACAATCCTCTGTGACTGACACAAAATGTGTCCTCGCTATAGCGAGGATGGACCTCGCTATAGCGAGGCCAGGTTTTGTTTGGGGTCCGGGAATTCTGACCAAATTATTTTTTTTCACACCCTGTAGATGATGAACACTAATTAATGAGTATTTATGAAACCCATTAGGATTTTTGACTCCGAGGGAATTATATGACCCTAGAAAATGGTACCATTGACGAGATTAACGGACCAATAGTAATTAACCACGTGAGAAATCATTGAGGCTAAGATTATTTTATGTGAAATTTATTCTTTTCATCTAATACCTTGTCATGGATGAGGCTCGGAGAAACCGGTACACTTCACTTATATAAAGTGGCACCAAATTAAAAATAGCTATGCACCGGATTTCCAAACCTCGTCGTGTGAGAAGGTGGAAGATGAAAGCCTAGTAAATCATCCTTGATTCTTTTAATCAATGCATGTGCATATTGAGATTTATTTTCCTTTTCACCTTCCAAATTTTAAAGAATGATTTATATGCATAAATTGTTTTGTTTTTTTTCGTTATATTTGTACGGTTATACAATGGTCAATTGAAATTCGAGATAAATAAGTTTATATGTGAAAAAGTCGGGATATTAATGATTTGATTTGATTCAAGTAAAAATAGTCTTACTCATATTTGTATTTATTTAATCCGATTGGTCTGGCACTACTAAGCTTCGACCTCGTGATACCCGACGGGGTTAAACATGGTTTAGTTATTTGAGATCACTGCAGTAGATCATATGGAGCACCGAAACTCCAGAACCGGGTAGCCAGCTAGCCTTTGGCAGGGCCGCTGGTGACATCCCAACTAGATTTGCTCTCTATTTGAGAGGATGAGCTTAATGTAGTAGCCAATTAGTGTGTTATATCATCCATTGATTCGTAAAACATAAATTATTCGATTTTGGCACGATTGCCTAGTTGTTACCTGATATTTACATCTTTTAATTAATTGTCTATAAATTTTATTTGATACAACATGAAATTTATTATTAATGCCTATACTTGCCGAATCGTTGTATTCATGATGTTATTCTTGGTGTCACAGTCGCAGATTCAGCCTCCGATCATTTTGAGGCCGAGGGGAGAGCGAAGGTTACCCAAGAGGTACCTTCAGGGTTAGTAGAGTGGCCCGAGCCTGAGGCCAAGTGAATTGTCTTCCTCGGAGAGCGAAATCACTTTTTGGAGAATTCTGTTGTTGTGTGGCTAGCCCCTTTTTGTGTGGGCCACACTTAGGTGATAAAAGCTCTTTTGTTTATACTTTTGGCAATGTTGTTTAGTTTTTCTATACCCTTCTTTTGTAAATCAATGTAAATACTTGTATAATTCTTTTGTATTTAAACTTGAACTGTTAAATAGACTGGATGGAATTTGATACCTCACACTAATGAATTACAGCTTCCGCTACACTTAATTGCTTTTGATGTGTTTAGTGAGTTCTCTCTCACGTGAATGGAAAGTCGTTTTTCTCTCCTTCGTGTGTTGTATTTGGCTCGAGACAGGTACAGCACGCGGGAGTACGTGTGGCACAGCTCGGAGATTACCCTAGGCCAGGGTGATTCGGGACCGGGATGTGACATTTGGAAAGAAGGGAAACAAACCAGATGAGCTGACAGGGCAGATGAGGCGCCATAACCAGCGTTTTGAAGTGGAGGTATAGAGCAAAGGCTGTGTATTTCCCCAGCCTTTTCCTCCGTCCAGCAAGGGGTATCCGTCCCTCCTATTGGAATTGATCAAATGTCGTCCACAGTGTCAGTCGTCCACCATTGTTGGAGAAGCAACGTGTTCCAGCTTGGTTGAGCCTACCCAGTGATGATAATATCCTTGACAAGGATTGCACTAAAAGGGACTGGCGGATTGGTTCTCCCAGCGTCTCCCGAAATCCACCGGTCAGAGAGAGCATTGATTCTCTCTCCGTTGCCAATTGAACAATGTAAGTGGTCCAGAATGTGGGGCCGTAACTGGAGCATCCTTCGCCAAAGAGGGGAGTCCTTTGGGGAAGGGTTACAATTCTGGAAGCTACAGGAGCGAAGGTATTTTTGGCATAGGGTGGAGGCCCAGTAAGAATTAGGATTCGTGACAAAGCGCCACAGCAGGTTAGTGATTTAAGCTTTTGACTGAGTTTGGATGTCTCGAATTGCCAGGCCCCCTTCGACAATTGGCCTGGTAACCATATCCTATGCAACAGGAGGAATTCCATGTCTAGACAATGTACCAGACAATAGGAAGGCCGAAGTGGATCGATCAATGCCTTTGCTCACCTTGGCCGGAATAGTGTCGTGACCCAGCCAATAGAGAGGTATGGCAGTGGTGACTGATTGAATGAGAATCCTCCTGCCTGCCGGGGATAGGAGGGTTCCTCTCCAAGAGGCAATCCTATCCTGAATTCTTCTGATGGTATTTTTCCAAGTTCGGTGTTAGCATCTATCCATAGCAAGAGGAGTGCCCAAGTAGTCAAACAAGGTAACTGCCCTGGAGATTTGTAGAGTGTCTTTGGTAAGACGAATCAGAGCAAGAGAGGTGTTCTTAGAGAAAATGAGTTGGTTTTTAGTTTTATTAATGCGTTGACCGGCATCCTCTTCAAATAGCTGAATAATTTTCCCTACCTGAACCAAAGTACGCGTATTGAGTTGAAGGAAAAAGAGCAAGTCATCGTCAAATTGAAGAAGTCCCACCCTACGGCCAAAAGGAGCTATCTTAGGCAAGAGCATCTTGTTTGTGGTACTGAAGTGGTTTATATATCTCGACAGAGCTTCTGCATAGATTATGTAAAGATAAGGAGATAGAGGGTCTCCTTCACTCCCTAAGATACGGGCGCCTCGAATCTCAGGACACTACGAGAAAGTACCCAAGAGATGTGAAAAATCCAATAATATAATCAAGTGTGGATCTCATTTGAGCAAGTAAATAGACAAAGCCCTATAATTTTATTTCACTTTAAGGGATTACAAGGTACTTTTCATAATTAAGCTAACTACATGAAAAGGAAAGAATGGAGATCTATGTGATAGATGCCTCTAGATGCACCAACTACACCACTCTCCGAACCTTGTGGTAACAAATCAACCACTAAGCAATTTCTACCAATCAAGGAAAGTGTAAGAGAAGATACCTGAAAGCACTAAGGATTGGGTTAGGCTTGATGAGCCAGGCAAATAGGTATGTTTGGATAGCAATACGTTATATTAATAGATAAGGAAGAAGACCATACCTTATCCCAGTTGTACCTGCATGATACTAGAGTGTATGGTCTAGAGTGTAGTGCGTGAACGATATCGAGATATTTATATAACAGATGTTTGATATAGCATATCAAGTAGGTAAGAGAAGCCATCATCATCAAGACATCATATAAATCATACAAGCACATCAGAGTCACCTGTTAACGGAAGTAACCTGCGGAACTGTTAGTTTGTATGGTCTCAATCCATCCGATGATGTAATAAATTGATTAATTTCCTTACTTATCAATAAAATAATGCTTTCATTTCATGAGATGAATGGTGTTATATTACTTTATGCACACAACCAATACATATGACATATGGTTCATGGGATGAACCGGGTTCTATTAGTATATTAGATGTGATGTATGTGTATGGATGAGATCCACATATGGGAGGCATGTGTTACAAATCTTATACTTAAATATCTTCACAACCAGTGATGAGATTGAGCATCGCATTTGATAAGGTTATAGTACTTTGATCACTATGAGATAGTGTGATTTGTCTCCATCATCAGAATGTAAGATAGTGTGATTTGTCTCCATCATCAGAATGTAAGATTCTGAGTGATGGTGCTGGTACATTGGATGTATTGAAAGACCATGAGAAGCGCCTTATGGAATACTGTCTTTATTTTAATCTCTGCTCTCATAATTCTTTCGCAATAGGCTCTCAATCCTGAAACACTGATGAACTCAAGTTTCTGTCTATTAATTTTCTTTGATTTACCATTGAGTGGGGCCAACTGTAGGTCAACACCTCGGTGTTTTAGATATGTGGTAATAGAACTGTGAGAACATTCAATGGTCGAGATAGAATCTATCTATATTATCCCCTTATGTCAATTAATGGATTTGTCATTAGTAAGTGCACACCCATCTCGATTAAGAGTCAATAGATGGTACTGATGATCATTGTGATTAATTAGGTCTCAAGGATAATAAGATGTAAATATATGATTTGAAGGGACAAGTTTAATCCAATTGATCCATGGATATTGATAGAGGGGCCTACTAGTGGTCATAGGGAAGTTTAGGGTCTTCTTTGTGATATATTCCTAAGACTGGAGTGCAATTGCATTTATTAGTGGTGTTATTTGCAATTAACTGTGGGCCCGGATTGCACATGAGATGTGAGGTCGCGGTGTCCCAGTTGGAGCCAGCTTTCTATGGAATCCCTAGTGGTCTCCACGCTAGCCCAAGTTATTAGAAAGTTACTAATCCTACTTGAACTCTAAAAGGAAGGAATTAGAAAGTTACTACTATTTGAAGTGAGACTTCTAATAGTGGTAATAGTAGGTTACTAATTGTTATGGAAGTGAGATTTCTATAATAATTAGAAAGGAGAAAGTTACTAATTCTTAATGGAAGTGGAACTTCTATTTTAGTTAGTAAAGAAAGAGGTTGCAAGGCTATAAATGGAGGAGATGAGAGCTGGACGTCCCATGATATAATCCACATAGGGATCCACATCCAAGCTCCCCTTTGTGCAAGTGTTCCATGGTTTCTCTTCTCTTCCTCTTCAAGTTCTCTTCGAGTTGATTTTCTCTTGAATATCCCACCATTCTTTTTGAGAAAAGAGATCTGATAGTGGGTCATAGCGTGGAAGACAACAAAGTCTTAGAGATCCTAATTTGCTACAAGAAGAGTTCTTGTTTGAGCTATTTGTCTTCTTCTCCATTAGAGCTAGCACTACCAGACTCCAAAGGTATATAATCTATTTCATTGAATGTTGTAGAATTTTGGTCGCTTGACTGTTATTGGTTTATATCTTCTAGATAGAGTTTATTGCTGTATTTGGTTGATACGATTAAGGGATTGCATCTTGGATGTGGTTTATGGCCTTATGGGTACTTGATCCCCAAGTCAAATGGGTCAAAAGTTTTGAAAACCTATCCACGAGGCTCACCTACTTCCAACAGGAAATAACCTTACCATACCCGTAACCATCGTACCAAGATCCAACCATATCAACGTCGGCAATTAAAGATACTAAGCAACAACATCCATAACATATATAATAATCATACATCCAATATACATCCATAGTATCACACAAAGGTACGTCCACAGTTGCAGTACGAGGGACGTGGGGGGTCAAAGCCAGCCCGTCGTCGTCGTCCCAACAACTGTCGATGGACATAAACCATGGGGGTCATAGCCACCGATCATACCGTCTCATCGAGTAGGAGCATACAAGAGTCCATCAATGTCCATAACCACAGTCAAGTCCCAGTAATTGGTCTTATGTGCTAGATCAACTAACAATATCCATAGCCACGGCCAAGTCTCAGCCATTGGTCTTACGTGCTAGATCAACATCAATCCCATCCATACGTACCCGATTCGAATGCCGACAGTCTCGGTACCCCATCACCCATCAGTACTCACTATACTCAACCACATCTCAATCTCTCAATATCAATATCCATGCTGGCATCATATCCCTCAGCTAGGACTGTAAACGGGTCGGTTCCGGCCCAGGTCTATGGTGGACTTGGAACTAGAACCGTTAACGAGAAGGTGGAACCGGATCCGGACCCGAAACCGTTTCGAAACTGATTCCTTGGCTCTGGAACCGGAACCGGAACTATATATGGGACGGGTCTAGATCCAAGTCCGAGTTTAGGTAAAGGATGATATTAAAAAAATATGAGTTTTAGGAGAGATTTTCGAAAATTGAGGTAATATGCCGGGTCTCGAGTTCACAGGTCCGATCCAAGGTGGAACTGGATCGACCCGGACCCATTTAATTATCGGGGCCTAAGTAAGGACCCATACCTGATTTTTAATGGGTCGAAACCTCCGGGTAATCAGAGATCAGGTATCCATTTACATCCCTACCCTCGGCAGACCACTTGTACATCCACAAATCCTACAAATCACTAGGTGGGGGTACTCCGAACTGGATCGCCTTATCATCCTAATATGAGACAATATTAGTCAAGGGTATGAGGCATGGAGCTCAGGTATAAGTAATCCATCCTTACAATTCTCAACAGTTAATAATGTATACCCTTGTAATTGCGCTTCTCGATACGCTTAATTAATATTATCTCATCATACAGTCCGTCCATCAATATCTACCGTTAAGTTCCCAATATTACAGGTCAGGATTTCAAGTGCAATGTCCTGACATATCATCCAGTACGGACCGTGATCATGGATTAGAGCCTAAGTGCAATGCCCTGATTTATAATATACCTCGAAGCCTACATCCAAGGTTCGGACCTGTCAGCCAGCCTCAGTGTCCGTTCTCATCAACGTAAGTACCACATATCACAAATACATTGTTGATCGCTACCCCTCTCTTCAGGTCTAGGGTCCCACTTCACCTAAGACAATGATCACGGAGTTCCAGATGCTTATTAAGTATCCTTTGTGCTTCTGTATGTATTTAGCATCATAAGACATCCATTACCATTGAATAGGGTTCTGTTTACTACCCAAGACCCTACTTAGACGACTACACGGGCCAAGGTTAAGCCCAGCCCTTAACACGTGTCTAGCGTATCCCAAACAATCCAAATGGAATGTCAACAAGGCCCACACATGATGGAATTATAAAAGGATACAAATCTAGGAAATATACTGTTTACAGTGCACCGGGTCGACATCATGGGTCCACAGCTTGACCTGGCGTTCTTTGAGAGTGGACAGTTAACTGGGAGTCAGAAAACAGTCCACAGTGTCCTAGGTCGACCTAGAGGGTCCCTTGGTCGACCGGGTACACTGCGGACGTTATAACAGAAACCTGGCAGGTGGGGGAAAATGCAGTGTGGCCGGTGAATCGGGCCTCTTGGCCGGTCAACTGGGTACACTGGGATCTGTACCCTGAGTGTATTTTCTACTCTCAGTTGTGGGTCAGTCCACTGTGTGCCTGGTCGACATCCTGGCTGACGAGGTTGACCTGGTACACACGAAACCCTGATTTTCAAGATTCTACTCTCTTCCATTTTCCATCAAAACTTCATCAAATACATCCCATATCTTCACCAATCACTTCCAAACAACAACCACACCTCCCACATCTTGATCTTATCACGAATAGACCATTGATCTTCCAAATGGGGGATTCCCATCCATCAATGGCCAAAACACATACAAAGAGGTTAGAAAAAGAAGGATCTATACAACATAGCATCCATACAATCATCCAAATACAGAAATCATGCCAAATAACCATAAAAGATAGTAACAATCTAAGCATGTTAATTAACTAAATTAGGAAATCTATGCATGTCTACTTGCCTAATTAGGAAGGAAACTCCTCAATTAGCCTAGGCTTCACTCTAATAGCTCTAGGATCACCCCAATAGCTGGATCTACAATCTTTACACTCATTCCCAAAGAGAGAAATGCATAAAGAAGAGAAATCTAAGAGAAATGACTATTTTACAAGAAATTGAAAGGGAGATGAAGATTACCTTGGAGAGGGAAGAGAAATCTAGGAGATGAGATGAGCTCCTTAGCTTGTAGATGGGGCTCTAGCTTCTTGCAATTGGAGGGCTAAGATCTAGAGAGAAAAACTGTAATCTCTAACTTAGAGAGAGAGATGGGAGGAAATTGTAGTGAAATGAGAGGGAGAGATGAGAAGGGTTTCTTTTATAGGAGTTGGTTGGGTTATAGTCTAAAATGCCCTCTCTTGCTAGTGTAAGTTTAGGATAAGGATGAGGGTATTTAGGGAAGGTTAAAATGGAATGACCAAAGGGTCCTTGGTTGCTAAAAAAATAAAGGATAAAGACTAGGGTAGTTTAGGTATTCACATTTAATGACTAAAGTATCATCAAATGAGTGGTTGTGAATAAAAGAGCCTAAGGGCAATAAAGGTAGGCTATTTATTATGATAAAAGTGCCCATGTTTACTTGATAGAGAATAAAGGAGGCCAATGTCATTTAAGGTATTAGGATTTCCAAAAAGGAGGGAAAAGGTGTGTTAGGAAAGACTAGAGTGCCCATATATATTTAATGGGTTAGGCCATGGGTAGTTGGGTCACTCTAAGGTTAATTGCACAACTCTCTAAGGAAAACCCATCTATAATTAGAATTACAACTAAGGCCTCTAATTGGCTAATTAATTCGAGGAAAACCACTATTAATCTTACAAGGGTCTTAACCCTATAAACTAGACTTAATTAATGGGAATTACTAATTACTCATGCTAATCACCTATTAAATAGGATAACCTAGGGTTGATTTGGTCAAATTGGGTCCCACTAGGTATTTCTAGGAACAGGTCCTTACATCGACTGGGTGTGAATAAAGCTATATGCCTATTGTTAATGCGAACTTTGTAGCGAACTGATGTTACGCATACCATAAGCTTCGTAACAAAGTCAGAGTGTAGGCCCAGCTGGATGAGGCATGCTTGAAGAAATTCCCAGCTTATTGTATCATAGGCTTTTTCCACATCTGACTTAATTGCCACCATGGACTTGTTGCCTTTTAATCTGGCCATCCCATAGACCATCTCTTTAGCCACCACAATCTGGTCCAGGGCTCTTCTTCCCTGGACAAAGTCCCCCTCAGTCGGGCCGATAATTTTGTTGAGAATCAGTTAGAGTCTTCGGACCAAGATTTTGGAGATAATTTTATAGGCAACATTACAGAGGCTAATGGGACGGTAATCCTTGATTGTTATAGGGCCAGCCTTTTTGGGAACAAGGATAATGGTAGTTTCATTTAGACATTGATCTAGAGTGCCGTTAGAGAAGAATGCAGAGACCATATTCTGGATATCAGGTTTCAGAATATTCCAAAATGATTGATAGAACTTGGCATTGACCTCATCTGGCCTAGGGACTTTATTTGGATTAATGGAGAAAATAGCCTGGCGAATCTCCAATGCCGAAGGGATATTGGAGAGGGCAGTGGTTTCAGCAAGAGAAAGACAACCATTCAGATAATTAGGGAGATTGAAAGAGTTGGAATTGGTGGGAATGGTTCGACTCGAGAACCAAGTCTTGAAGAAGGTGAGGCAATGTGCTTCAAGGTCTGGTTTATCAATAAGAATGTCGCCATGTTCAGTGTGAAGAGTATGAATGATATTCTTCCTATGGAAGACCTTGGCCACCAAATGGAAGAAACGGGTGTTCAAGTCCCCTTGGTTGAACCAGGTAATATAGGATCTTTGGAACCAGAACTGATCAATGTCATGGAGTTTTATTATATATTGAGATTGAAGATCCATTTCCAAGGTGTGGAGAAATTGGGAGGTAGGATAGGCAGCAGACCTCTGAATGCCTCGGATCCTTCTTTGGAGACGATCAAGTTCCCCAATGCATCAATTCTGTTATGTAATAATATCACTGTAATTTATCTCACAGCTAGTCTCGTGTTTCATGCCAAAACCAAGTTAACATTCTAAACTTGTTAATTATTAAATCGTATGATCTAAGGTGGGGTCCATATAATTTATAAAGTGTCCTAAGGTCCAAAATAACACTTAACAGTACCATAATGTGGATTTAATTATAACATACCAGCCACTAAATCACACTTAGACCCACCAACCCATTAGCCAATTACACTTAGTCTAGGTTTGATGGCTATGGCCCCTTTAAATATTTATTTGGGCCTCTTAATATTCACTAATAAAGGGATTTAACCTACTGACCAGTGGCTTAATTAAAGTATATAACTACTGGTGTGGCCCCATTTAATTCATAAAACCCATTTTAGCCACCACAACACGGACCTAGCATAACCAACTAGACTAATCAACTAGTCTAGGCAAAATGGCTTTAAACTTAGCCAAAGGTGTGGCCACACTTCCTAATTCATTTAAACAACTATTAATAATTTAATTTAGTCCTTTAATTAAATTTAATATATAAATATCAGAAAATAATAACATTACAATTTGTCCATATGTGATCAATTGATGCACTAGGGTTAGGTTTTGGGATTTGCCCATTAAACCAAGACTCTTTTAAATTTAAATCCACCACTCCAGCATGTTAAAACCATTAAAACAGAACCTTATGGTTGCTGGGATTTAATTATATTTATACCAAAATTAATATCTAACTCAAAATCAACAATCGGTGCACCAATGGGTCATATAGAGTCAAATTGGTTAACCCATAAGGGTCGCAATGACCCAACACCTAAAACCATGATCAAAACAAAAACTAAAGTTTTAGTGTAAACCCTTTGTTTCTAATTATTTCAAAGATCCAAGCTATAGAAAACTTTTCACATATCAATGGGAATAACCATAATACTTCTGGGTTCGATCTGACCGTTGGTTTGCCAAAACCAAAGGTTCAAAAATATTTTTCCTTTATCAAGAATATTTAGGATATCAAATAATCCTTTCATTTCCTCTCCTTTTTATTCCAATGATATGGATCTTTAAAATTAATCAGATTACATTGGGATGGCTAAACACATGTCAACTTTTACAATAAAAATACATTTTAAAAACAAAGATGAAATACAATAATTATTACACCCCTAAGATCTTTAAAACCAAAAAAATCTAACTCTAATGATTTCTTCAAAAAAAGGAACAAAATAAATACATTGTTAAAAACTTAATCCAAAAAATATACCAAAACCATAAATTATGTTTTCACCATTTTCCTATCCAAACATGGTGATCCAAGCATAATTCATAACACAAACTTGGATCCCCTCTTCCCTTGGCTAATCTCATGATATATATATATATATATATATATATGTATATATAAAGTTCATTGCTCCATGATGCTGCTAAAAAAAAAACACCATTAATGGCCACCATGGTTATGGAAGAGGGAAGATATTAGAGATGGAGATGGTGAAAGAATAAAGAAGGAAATACACTAAGAAAATGGAGAAGACTTGCCTAAAAGAAATCCACCTCCAAGCCAAGCCTCCTCTCTCTCTCTCTCTCTCTCTCTCTCTCTCTCTAAAACATACACACACACACGATGGAGGAGTATTCCTAACTAAATAATAGGGTCTAAATACTCCTCCCTTTATGGAACTAATTCCAATCACATCCGTTGATTAGATATGTAGACTATCATACCCCTCCATTTAAATTCTCTAAAAATCCTATCCCTATATTAGTCTTCATAGATCCCCAATCATCTCTATTTGCAAGCAATCAAAGGGTGTCCAATTTGGAGAGAAATCCCCATTCTCTCAATTACAGTTAGGTCAAGCCAATTTGGGATGATTTAGTGCCCCTAATTCCTTAATTAGATTAATGATTCACAATTAATTAATAGTTTCCAATTAATTTTGAAATTTTGGAATAAAATGGAAAGTAAAGAGGAGGGAAACAAGGTGCCACATCACCCTCCACTTGGCACAAGTCAAAGTGGGGCCCAAACACACACCATTTACATGGACTTTCCAAAATTAGCATTAATATTTAAAAATAATAATAATAATTAGTGAGGGTCCACTAAATTAAATTAAAACATAAATTGTAAAATTCTCTAATCCAATTATAATGGCTCTTTAACAAGTAATATATGAATGAATAATAATTCATGAAAATGAAGAAAATGGATAATTAAATAAAATGCATGAAGTCATAATTAAATGCATGCAAACAATGGATTAAATACATGTAATAATAATTGTAGGTGCACGAAAATTCACGAACCCGGAGGTGGTGAACTCTGGACCCACTAGAAGAGGATGTGATGCCTTCAATGGAACCTGAAAGGAGGAAGACGAAGAGAACAGTCAAAGACCCTGGCTGTGGGCAACGCAAGGCTCTCCGATGCCTAAGTCAGTGTAAGAACGTGACAGTAAGGTAAAGATTTTGCAATAACAGAGTAACGGCTCTGTAAGTAATGGGTTCAATATTGCGTACCTTTGGAGGAGACTAAGTCCTCTAATTTATACCGTTGTGAGGTTCCAATATCGTGGATAAGCATCAGGGCATAACTGATGCGATTCCCTCAATCAGGGCAACCGTTTCAGTCAATCCCGCTCCTTTAATTCAGATAACTGCTCAGTCAATGCCTATCCCTTAATTACAGCTGTAACGTCGCCCATTCTCCTTGGTGTTCGCTGCATCATAAACCATTCCACCATATTCTTCGGCCGTTACGCCATGTCTCTATCGGGGATGATGGGTGATGCACTTTGTCCGAAATAAGTGGTCGAGACCGAGGCGAGGATGTCCGAGGTTTGATACATCCGAACTGGAGTATGACCGAGCTGAAGGGGGATGCGGGCAAGTCTACCGAGCTGCATGGCAAGGACGAGCCTTCTGCCGAACTATAACAAATCAAGCCCGGTTCCGAAGTGGCACCTCCACCCCTGGCGGAGTGGGCCCAATCTCGGTGTTTCAAGGAACGACCCCACACAATTGCCCCCTAGCTCTCGTCCTTCGGGAGTTAAAAAACTCTCCGAGGTCGGGACACTACACCAAAATAGGATATTAGTAACGCCCAAGGTTTTTGTTAAGTAACAGTTTTTAAGTGTAACTAGTTTCCTAACGTTTTATGTACATTAACATTGGTTTTAAGGTGTTACATTAATTTTATTTAATTTAATAATTATTTTGTTAGGGTATCCTCATTTTTTGCTTCCACCAGTAAGTGTTACTAAACCGTTATTCACTACTATAGTTTTAACTTTTAAGCATTGGCGCAAGAAAAGCGTTAGTGGTCGCTCGTTTTCTTTCCCACCTTTTTTTTTTGGCCCTCCCGCGCTCTGCCGTCCCTCAGTTCCCTCTTATCCCTCACTCATTTCTTTCTTTCCCTTCTCTCCTCTCCTCTCCTCTCATCTCCATCGTCGTCCTCTCATCTCCAGAACCCATCTCCTCTCATTCTTTTCTATCTCTCCCTCCCTCTCCAGACCTCTCCCAGGCGCACGACCCTCTCATATTCAGCACTGCCAAGCGCGCGAAGGAGCCCCCGGATGCCAGCAGAGTCTTCATCTTCCTCCTCGCGCCGCCGGACGCCTCCCCTGCACCAGGTACACTCCTTTCTTTCTTCTCTATTCTCTCTCTTTCCCTCGTTCCCCATCTCTCTGTCTGCTCTCCTCCCACCCTTCCTCTCTTCTTCTTCCTCCCCTGTCTCCCCTCGCCTGCGCACCTGCACACCACTCCCTCTCTCCATTGGTTCTCTTTCTCTCTCTCCCTCTCTTCTCTTCATCCTCCCCTGTTCCTCTCCCTCTCCCCTGCTTCCTCCTCTGTTCCGCCCTGCACCCACCTGCACACCACTCCCTCTCTCACTTGGTTCTCTCTCTCTCTTCCTCTCTTCTCTTCTTCCTCCCCTGTCCCTCTCCTCTCCTCTGCCCTGCGCAGCCGCCTTTTCCTCCTCCCCCTCTTCTTTCTTTCTTCCTTATCCTTCTCCCTTATCTCCCTTTCCCCTTTCTCATTCCACGCTCTCAGCAGCCCCCTCTCTCATTTCCCTCTCCCTTCTCTACTGATTCATTTCTCTCTTTCACTACTAGAGAAATGGCTATTCGCGGAACAAGAAAGCGGGCGACCGCAACTCTCCCCGCTTCTTCTTTCCCACTCTCTTTTCCCCCTTTTCCCCTCCCGCGCCCCTGCTCCCGCGTTCTGCACCAGCGACGAATACCTTTCCCTCCTGCGGTTCTCTCTCTCCCTCTCCCTCTCTATTTCTCTCTCTCTCCCTCTCGCTCTGCACTCTTCTCTCTCTGTACCTCTCTCTCTCTCGCCATGGAAGCTCTGATCGAGCTCTGCGATGT
Source organism: Umbellularia californica (assembly GCA_028538565.1). NCBI lineage: Eukaryota > Viridiplantae > Streptophyta > Magnoliopsida > Laurales > Lauraceae > Umbellularia > Umbellularia californica. The sequence goes on along the minus strand of JAPQWN010000012.1, from coordinate 27,534,845 downwards.
CGTCGCCCAAAACCCCTCCATCTTCTCCGAAAAACTCGCTTGGATCTGCAGCCGCTGCCCTCCCTCCACGCCTTCCTTTCGCCTCACCCGATCCCACCTCAATGCCATCCTCGCCACCGTCAGGTTCTCGTAGAAATGCCCCTACCAAAAAGACAAAGAAAGCAACACCACCAACGCCAACACCCCTCGCGATCCCAAATCCGCCATCCTCGACTTCCTTCGATCGATTCCATCCTCCTTCAACGCCTCTTTCTGGCCTCTCTCCTTCTCACTCGACGCCATCTCCTCCTTCTCAGATCTCCTCCCAAATCTCACTCGCCTTAGTCGTCATCTTTGACGGCCCAATCCTGACGGAGAAATTCCCCTTCTCCTTCCTTCCTTCCTTCCTTCCTTCTTCTTCTTCTTCTTCTACTTCTTCTTTCATAACATTTTATAGAGGAAACGAGCTAGGAAAGGAAATACAAGAGAAATACAAGGGCAGATTTGGAATAGATGTTCTTAAAAAACTCAAGAATCATGAGGAGCAGAAGCACCGAGAAGAAGGTTTCTCCGAAATGGATTCTCATTCTCTGCTTCTCCAGCTTCCTTCTCGGAATGCTTTTCCCAAACAGGTCGGCATTTTTTATTCTCTCTCTCTGTTTCTTTTTCTTTGAATTTCGCTTGCTTGCTTTCTCGTGTTTGGCTATGAATCGTGGATTTTAAAGTTTCTATCTTTTCTTTCTTACCGACTCGAAATGTTACACATCCGGAAATTGGGGTTAGGGTTTGGACAGAATCTTTCCTCTTTTTTCAAAATCCAAATTCAGAGATAGTTTGGGAAATAAGATTGCTTGGATCCGATCTTCTCCAATGGCTAATCTTGCAGAGTTGTATTCATTATCCATTGAATTGCAGGATATGGGCTCCAGGATATGGGCTCCGTCCGAATCAAACCATCAGATCATCTCCCGGCAGAGGCATGAACAAGAGTTGCAAGTAGTATCAGAGGATTGCACCACGAAACGGGTTTGTGATTTTTTTCTTTTTCTTCTAATGGGAATTGAGTTTTGCAATGTTAATTTAACTGTTATTATTGCAAGATTTGCTAAACACCCCAAAAGAAGCTACTTTGAGCTGAATCTCTCGATATATTTGAAACAGACAATTGGGTTTTAGCTTATTCGAATTTTGTTCTTTATGTATCCGAAGATTGCAAGATTTGCTAAACACCCCAAAAGAAGCTACTTAGAGCTGAATCTCTCAATATATGTGAAACAGACATTTGGGTTTTAGCTTATTTGATTATTGTGTTTTTATGTAACAGAAGCTTGGGCAGGCTAAGGATATTATGGGGGAGGTTTATAAGACACATGAAGCAATTTAGTGAGTGGGAAATTTCCTTTTTCTTGGGTTTTTTTTTTTAAATTTATTATTTATATGTATGCTAATGTGTTGTTAACATGGATTGGAATTGGGAATTGGGTGTTAGATCTTTGGACAAGACGATTTCGACACTTCAGATCGAGCTGGCTGCTACTCGGAGTGTGCAAGAGATGTCAGGCCTTGACACTACTCCCCATCTGCAGCAAGTGTCGTCTGAAACGAAGAAGGCATTTGTTGTGATTGGGATAAATACTGCGTTTAGTAGCAGGAAGAGGAGGGACTCTGTAAGAGAGACATGGATGCCTCAAGGTCATTCTCCTAACCTTCTTACTACTGTAATTATCTATTTGGTTGATCATGATTGAAATGTTTACACTGGACTTCTTGCTACGAGAATTTTGGAAAATCTTCTAGTATGTGACCTTTGTTTGGGCTACACTTTAACTTGAAGATAACGTTTGAGCCATCCCATTTTTGGTTATGATACAAATTCGTAATTGACAATAATTTGGCTAGCTTTGACATCATTTTTATTCTGTCTTTCACAAAAGATGTAGAGCGACATTTGTCATGAGTATCTTGTGTTCTTATTCCATTCCTCCCCTGGGCACAACGACCATGTCTCAGATAAAGTGACGGAAGAGAAACCCTTCTAATTAAATTGTCTCTAGGACATCTTCTTGCTACAGCCTGCCAATGTAAGCGTCACCTTTCAAGAGTTGTGCCCAAATACTAATTATCACATTCATACTTGAAAATAAACGCCTCTATTTGTATCCTCAAGAGCAACTGATACTTAAATCACCTCCAACTTTGTACAACTTGTCTTAAAGATGAACCTCCCTGCCAACCCGCCCACACACTTTGAAATGCTTTTTGTTAACCACTATCTAATACAGCCCTAGGGTTTTGACTTTCTGAGACACCTCCCCACCCAAACATCTTCCCTAAAGAGGACAATATCTGCCACTCCCAACTTCTAAACCCACCCCTTTTATCCCAAAAAAAACCAAAAAAAAAAAACCCTAAATGTAGAATTTGGGCTTCATATCCCAACCTTCTATCTCCTTTCTCTTGTCTTATTACCCAGCCCTGTTCTGTTACACTGTAATTGCAACCAATTGCCTTTCTCCATGGAATATCCCTCTCTTCTATTTACCTCCACCCACATTTGTTCTGCAACACTCAAACTCTATTGCACAACATGTTGAGTGCCAAACCTCCACTGGTTTTTGGTTTCACCACCTCCCATGTAGTGAGACAAAGCTTCTGTGTCTCTCCAATCCCTTCCCATGGGATCCTTCTTTACCTTCCATGACAATTTCTTGGTTATTTACATAATTCATTAAAGATTTATTTCATAGATCAGAAGATATAACCTGAATGGTGACAAGTGCTGAGACCAAATACCCTTACACCTATCACACTGGTTATTTTGAAACATGGATAGATATAGCAAGAATAAAAGTTTCTGGCTTCATTTTAAATTTTTTAGGAGCCTTGACTTCATTCTATGTAGCCTTTAAATTTTAAAGTTTCTGACTTTTTTTTTTTGTTTAATTAGGCGAAAAGCTTCAACAATTAGAGAAAGAAAAAGGAATTGTCATCCGCTTCATGATTGGACACAGGTATCACTTCATCATTAAGGATTGACCATGCAATCTCAAGTCCTTTTATTTCTGATTTTCTTGCCTTCTTTCTGTGCTTCTATGTTTTTTTTTCTGCAATACAGGAAGTTATTAATTTCTTTCTGTTGTTACCTGTTGCAAATACTTCATATCTGTTTGCTTTCCTGCAATATGCTGCTTGTGTCCCTCCTACATGCTGGGAACTGCATTGTACTTTGATTTGGCAACTTATGATGGAATCAACTTATGTGTAAGTTTTTTTAATACTGTATCATAGAGATTTGCCGTCTGATGTAGTTTGAAACTAACAATGAATTGCACTTGATCAGTATCAAATTCTGGAGTGTATCTCTGATTGTGTGAGTTCTTATTCTTTTTTAATTTCATGCATGATATTATGTGTTTGATACATGGTGTGAAACTTCTGGTTATGTTTCACAAGTTGAAAACCATCTTACCATTAAAAAAAAAAGTTGAAAACCATCTCCAGTTTATGAATTTTGATTATTTCATACTTTTGGTTTAATGATTTAAATCGAGTTTTATGAGAAACATTTTTTAAAAAAAATGTTGGTACATGGTAGAATGTTAGCATGGATTTTTATTTTGCAATGGTAATGGTAAAGTGATTTTAATGTTGTAAGAATATTTGAATATTTAAATTTTCATTGGCATTTGAATTTTGGTATATAGTAGAATGTTAGCAGAGAAGTTCCCACATTTTTTGGAGAGGCAGAATTCATATGTTTCAAAGTCTATCCTTGGATCAATCTATGATATGTTTATAAAGCATTTTTTTTTTCAACCCAACAGATGGAAAAGTTCTAGCCTTTTACATTCAAAGAATCTTCAATCGCCTCCTTCTTCTTCTTCTTCTTCTTGTTCTTCTTCTTCTTCTAGGGTTACTATTTTCTTCATCTGATTTCTCTTTTTTCATTTATTCACACTATCACTAGGTGATTATTCACAATTGAAATCAACTTGGGTGTTAGTTGCTCCAGTTATAACGAAAGGTACAGTTTTTTTCTATTGTGTTCAATGAAAATTCGATCTTTGTTGTCTGATTGAGTTATTTATGTGAAATTAATGTTACTGTTAAAATCCATGTTTTAGTTATGTTCTGATTTCTATTTTTTTGGGTTTATCGATTTTTTCGTGGCTTTCAAATGAATGGATTGAAGTTTCTTGAGTCCAATTTTTGTGTGCAAGACCTAAGAATTTTTGTTTTTTGTTTTGTTTTTTTGTTGGTAGAATATATACATCTGGGTTTTATTTACATTATGACCAGGGAATGTTATATCAGTAGATTTATTTTTTCCGGTGTCAATAAGATGCAATGTTGGTTATAAATGTTATTATCAATGCTGAGGTTCAGAGGTTGTATTGTAAATTCCATCGAGTATTTAAGATGTCAGGGACTTGGGGTTAGTATGTAACCTCATTTGCAAAAGACAGAAATTAGTTAGTTTCATTGTTTCACAGTTCACACAGTGAAAATAATTTCATTGAACTATTTTCAGTAGAGGTGATAATCTCAGTATTTAAGAGATTTACTTGTTTGTGTTTACTTGATGTGTTACCTACAGAATGTCTCAGCCGATTCTAAAAGAATGGATGAATGAAACAGATAGACTTGGGAGTGTGTACAGGCAGGGGGTTTCGGATTTTATTCTATTTGCTAGTGGCAAAGACCAAACATCGACCACGTGTCCTTGCCCTTGTAAAAAATGCCGAAATGGAAAAAGGTTTGCGTATGATATAGTTAGAAAACATTTGATTCTTTACGGTATAAAATTGTCATTTACGGTATAGAAAACATTAAAAATATCCGATAGATATGTATTGTCATTTACTTTTCAGTTAATCAAATGATGTTCCATGCGTGTATGCTCTGGCATATTATTCATGGAATCATGGACACAAAAAAACTAGATCTTCCCATTTACAACCTCGTTGCTTCTGGCCCTCTTGCGATGCTAGTGAATCCATTCTCATTCTGTCTCCTGCATCTTGAGGAAACTGATCAACCAAGATCTTTTCTATTGACCCTTTTGTAATGATTTTTAAAATGGAGAGATGCATGACAAAAAATCCTTGAATTGCTTTACCTATGAATCTTCTTCTAACAAATAAAGAAAGATCAAATATATTAGCTTAGCAAGCCTTGATGAACCTGGTCTTCAAATTTCTATTTGTTCTTGATTACTGAATCTGATCCATTGTTTTAGTTTATTAATTTTTTACTTGTTCCTATTGGCCTTTGTGAATAAATATGATGCCTTTCTGTTTTAATGTTTTGGTTGTTTCATGTAGGATGTAATACCGCCGGCATATTTGGACGAGCTTTCACTGTTGCAGGATCAGATATCACCTTTCTTGAATGAAATCGCTTTCAATACAATAGAGCAAGAGCTTGGATTACCAATAGATATGCTTTTCTCAGAGATCACTTCAGAACCTATTGCTGCAGCATCTCTTGGGCAGGTTGTAATGGCTATCCTGCTTATGAGTTAGGTCTTGTTTTTGTCATGGGCGCTTGATCCAAATTGAATTTTTAATTTGAATTTGAAAGGAACTGGAATCTACACTTTGCAATTGTTAGGTATATCAAGCCAGGCTTATTTAAAGTGGACAGCTTGTTGCTGTCAAAGTGCAGAGGCCTGGAGTTCAAGCTGCAATTTCTTTGGATATATTTATTCTGCGTTACCTTGCAGGATTCATTAAAAGAGTTGCCAAGTTAAACACTGACCTTCAGGTAACTGTAGTGAACTAAAGTGAAATCTCTCTGTTTTAATGTAGCAGGCTTACAAGAATATGATAGTGTGCTTTATCAATGTTCATCTAATAATCTATCTACTTTGATTAAAGATGATTTTATTGAATAATAGAGGAACTTCATTTGCAGGTAGTGGTGGATGAATGGGCATCAAGCCTTTTTCGGGTATGTATGGACCTCCTTAGCATTTACTTTGACAGTACTTTATTCAGTATGTATGGACCTCCTTAGCATTTACTTTGACAGTACTTTATTCATTCTTTGTTTAAGAAGCCTAGTGTTTTTCTTTTACGTATGACATAGAGGCTCATGTAGAAACAAGATAAGAAACTGTGTAATTTTTTTGATCTGAAGTAGAAAGAACACCCATATAATACTTACACAATGGTGATGCAATTATGGAGCCTTAGTGAAATATTTGTGGAAAATCTGAGTCATATTTAATTAAATGCCTTGTCATCTTGCAAAGAGCATGACAGTGGAAAGCTACTTGAATCCACCCCATGAATCTGTTTCCCAGTCGCTCAAGGTCCTTTCATAGCTTCTTAGTATCTTCATTTCTTTGTCAAAATCAGGGACGACCATTTTGAACATTGTTTCCCTGTTCATTACTCTTGCAACCCTCACCTTATTACCCATCTATGCTTTGCTATGTTTGAGCTGCTACTTAACACCAATGTTTTATAATGTTGAGGCATGACTACATGAGTCAAGGTGTTCCAAATTTCCAATAACCAAGCACGGGGCATAAGCCTCGTGAGCATGCCTTTTAAATAAATAAATAAATAAAGAATGACGTTCGATAAAGATATATTAATAAAAATAGAAAACAGTTAAACTAAGGGTTGCATTAAGTTAAATCTAGTTACAACAGTTTTAAATTGAAAAGGAGAAAATTCATAAGTTCCTATAATGACAAAATGCCCTTCTCATTTTCCTAAAATAAAGATGTGTTAATGCGGCATACAATGCCCAATATGGACTGTGACTAAAGTGCATGATTTGTCTGGGATGTGCACCTCAAAAAGGCTTCATACGGTGAGACATATGCCCTAAATGCAAGCATGCCTCATACTTTAGGCCCAGGGATTATTTGGAAAGCCCTTCCATTAGGTGAGCCTTGGGTGTGAGCCCCAAATGCTTCTAAAACCACTGCTTGACACATGACACTTCTTGTGTTCTTTTTAATCACATTGCCTTCTCTGCCTTTGGATGAATAGTTTCTGTTTCTTTTTAATATGTTCACATACACATGCATGTGCCATCTAATGAAAGATGTGAATATGAGTAGCTTCACGTTTAAATGTGATGGATTCTGTTTGTGCTGCCTTATGATGAGTGGCTTCTAGTTCTTTAGAGATCTGCTATTGTTACTAGGTGTTAAGCAGGACCAATAGGTGAGGTGTAGGCTATGGTTGTTCCAGCATTGATATTCAATGCTCAATTTAGAACTTGCCAGCAGGTACCACAATGCTTGCTGGGAACTGAAGCTGATCCCATTCACATTTTCATAAAGTTTAGTCAATTTTGTTTAATCTTTGGCGTCTTGGTTGAATTCCCAATCAGATGCAATGTATCTTGCATTTGCAGCAAAGACATCCTGAAAAAAGGTTATTTGGAGTGGGAATTATACATTTGGATTTTGGGATGTGTTGCCATTATGTTCTGTACTGGTGGCAATCTTCCCTTGTCACCTTTGCTTGTCCATGGCATTCTTGTCAACAACCCCATGCACAGTTTGCCATTGGTGTTTTGGTTCTAAAGTAGAAGTTGAATCATTTGATGCTATCATCATAAGATTATGTTGCCAAATTTTTGAGTCATATTCTTAGGACTTCACATTGAATACAGGTAAATCACATTGAATGCAGGAGATGGATTACAGGATAGAAGCAAAGAATGCCATGTGTGTAATAGCTTGTAATCTTTGTATGATCTCTAAGAGGAGAAGGATTCCTAAAATCCAGGGATTTCTTTGTTGCTTATTTTTACAAAGGAAACTCAAAAGCTATAAAAGAGGGGTTGATCACCTAGATGGGGCCCCAATTTTCTAGCAATTACATCTTTGTTCAATTGATAAATATCAATACAGCAGTCCATCATACCTAAAATTTCACAAATGAGACATCTAGTCAGATTCCATGGACAGATGGAAACCTTTAGCAAATCTTTGGAATAGAACTGAAAAGTTCATTTACAGTCAAAAGAAGTTGCAGAAATAAATGCAACTTAGTTGATAGCAGTACTAGCCTCGTCACTAAAAATGGCCGTTGGCATCAGAATATATAGAAATAGGTTGCAATCAAAGGCCTCAAGGACTCAATCAGGCCAGATCCTAGATTTGAGCAATATAAACACATGCAAAAAGAAGAAGGTACTTTAGTCTGTGAGTGTATGCTGTTGCTTCTGGTTTTTCTCTACAACTTGTCATGGCAAAAAATATTATGTTTTATAGTTTATCTTCGTAATTGATCTAATAAGAGTTTTTTGTTTTTCGTTGACCTAACACACAGAACTTTATGGAGGATTGCAAGACGTTTTCGTGCCAAAAATGTTTCAAGAGCAAAGTAGTCGCCGAGTTCTTATTATGGAATGGATAGACGTACTTTGCAGTGCACTTTTTTTTTTTCCTGTACTATGTCATTACAGTAAAATTCTGTACCATTTTAAGGTTTTTTAGTTCAGGTTGCATTCTTTGTGTGCATGTGTGTAGGGGCAAAAGTTAACTGAAGTGAAGGATCTTTACTTGATTGAGGTTAAATCATCAAAGCGAATACAGGCTCTTCCCGTCCTTGAAGCATATAGATTAAGTTTTTCATTTATTCATATTGTTATCATTATTGATTGTGTTTGTTATTATTTTTGCTTATAGCTGGCTTGTGAATTTTGTCTCTTGGCAGGTGGGAGTTTATTGTTCACTAACTCAGCTTCTAGAATATGGGTTCTATCATGCAGATCCTCACCCTGGAAATCTTCTACGAACAAATGATGGGAAGCTAGCATACTTGGGTATTACTTTCAAATTGATGTTTTATATTTGTACCAAATACATTTTAGTGAATGTTACTATAATATCTTCTTTTTTTCCCCACGACTTGTACAGTTGTAGCTATGAAGTAAATATATTTTTTACTAGGAAATAAGAACACTTTCTTTTTTCCATTTAAGTACACTGATGAAGCACGAAAAAGAGTTCATTTGATATGGAAACAATGTGATTCAGCTAAGAAATTTATTTAATCTCTTATTGCATGTAGAAAGGAAAAGCAACTTTTCTCCATGCGATCCAGACTCACCCCAAACTTCATATTCTTTCATTTCAGACTCAATGATGAAGTGGGTTTGATTGTTGGTCACACCTAACATGCTTTAAGTTCTTTCAAACTTATCTCATCTGGTGGTTGAAGTTTCATATCCTAAATGAGCATTTCATAATTTGCCATCTTGAGTTACTACCATCATTCTGTTTTGTTGCCTAGAAAGGAATTAAAGGTTTTTTTTTTAAATAAATTTGTCATCGTATTTCACCAGTCAGTTGATTGTTTGGTCTAGTTTTGGTAGTCGTGAAATATTCATGTTGTGTTGTCGTGATCATTCCTTTCGAGGCTGGGTCCATTATTCTCACAAGGATAAAAAAAACTTATATCATCCCACTTCTATAGTCACCTGTGTGCTCCGCATCAATGAGACTCAAGTTGTCTATCACATTAACCTAACTTGCTTTGGTTGCATGGTTGTAGAACCCAACCAATTGACTTCTCGTGCAATGTTGTGAACCATTACCAATATCTGCCCAATGACATTTTCTCTTAAAGTATTTGCCTGGAGTCCCTTCAGATGCCTCCCTCACTTCTATTATTGATTTTTTTATACTATTTTCTAATGTAATTGTTGTATAGTTTTCTCCAATGTAATTAAGATTTTAAATGTATTAGTGTTTCACCTTAAAGATTTTAAGTGATTCTAATGAATTTTCAGGCTTTTAAAAAATATATATATTGAAAAACCTGGGCATGCCCTGGTTTTTCAATATATTTTTTTTAAATTCGAAAAAATAAAAACGACGGCTTTGGGGCGTCGTTTTTAAAGCTATTAAACAACTGCCCAAGGGGTGGTTTTTGGATAATTTTTTTTACACATGAAAAAGTTTTGTAACGGTTATAAACCGTTACTAATTTGTGCGAATAGCAACACTTAAAAACGTTACAAAAGATTTCACAACCGTTAGGAATGTTATGAATCAGTAACACAAATTTGGCACGAAAAAAACGTTACAGAGTTTACAAAACCGTTACAAATATTTAAGTGTAAAATACCGTTACAAAACTTGCGAAACTGTTACTGTTTTATTAAAAATTATTAACACAAATGAGTATTAAAACCGTTAGGAACTAATTTCTGTAACGGAAATAAAGCGTTACAATTAATATGTTTGTAACGGTTTATAACCGTTACGGATGTTTATAACAGATTAGAAACGCCCAAACTGTGACCCAAAAAAACCGTTACAATTTTTTTTAGTAACGGTTTTGGACCGTTAGGTATGTCCTGAAATGGTGTAGTGCACTGTATCAAACTTCATGTAATGAAAACGAATTAATAAAAATCAAATTTTCTCTGTCTTCTATTCTCTTTCTCCATGTGCTTCCTTTGAATGTATGATGTGGAAGGTACTTTTAGAATTAACCTTGACAAAGACTGGGATCTTGCCGAACAGGAATCTTGCCGAACTGTACATCTGCCGAACTGTCAAGCCGAGCTGTGACTCCAGCCGAGCTGTAGCTTTCACCGAACTTGAGACCTCTTTTTGGGAATTGCAGTGTAAGATTTAACCCAAACTGTGAAATTACTTGGATTCAAAGTTTTTGAATCAGACTCCGGATCAGATCGTTGTCCCTTCATGTTCATCCGATGTCTCTTCGCTATCCACGATACTAAATGCCTCGCCTTGATTGCGCGTGGGAAATAGGCTGACGGTACCACGTGTCGTTTTCCCACGGGATGCGTAGTCTTTTCGAAACGGCGAGTAAGGCGGCTAATCAATCACAAACACGGTCTTTTTTGAAATTCAAAACGACGCTGTGCTTTTCGAGAGGATGCCATGATGGGTTGCCTTTATTGCATGTACCTTCTTCTTACTATAAATAGGGGAACGCCTCTTATCGTTTCTTCTTCTTCCTTACTCTGCGTTCTGCTGTGAAAGAAAATGATTTCTTGCAAAGTGTTTTTTCATGGGAAAGACTGTCGATATACAAAGAGTGCTGTAGGAATCGCGTCTCATCCTTGCCCTCTGTCTTTGTAAGTCTTCTTTTCCCTGTCTTGCTTTTTTCTGCAACTAGGGTTCCATTCCCTCCTCTGTTCTTCGCCTCTGCCCCCTCTTTTTCTAGAAAAAATGGGCATCTATAGTTACTGGTTAGAATCGGAGGGTGCGTTAAGAGACCTTAGGATTAGGTATCAGATTTCTGACGACGTCCTCCTCAAGGTTCCCGACCCCAAATCCTATATTGACGGTAGTTTCTACGATGGCTGGATGCCATTCCCCTTAATAGCCATCATAGAGGGCGAGGTCCGGTTTCCCCTTCACCCCTTGCTCAGGGAATGCCTCCGAGCTTGGCACCTCTGTCCGTGTCAGTTGATGCCAAACGGCTTCAAAATCATAATGGGCACTGCCGCGCTCAATAACATCTTGAAGATAAATCTAGGCGTTCACGATATTGAGGACGCCTATGAGCTGTGTAAATCGAGAGGTAGCTTCTACCTCCGAGTTAAGTCGCATCGAACGGGATTCGTTCGTGGCTTAGAAGATTCGAACAAATACGCCGGGGACGATCGCCTGCTCGTCTCAGGTAACTGGGAGTTCGGTGATGATGAGCCGATGTTGCAGAGGTTCAACCGGATCCCTCGCCGTCTCGGCACACCACCAAGTAAATATAGCCGTTTTTGAATTCGGTTTTGATTTCTTGTAGCATCTTGTTCTCTGTATAGCCGAACTGATGTCCTTCTATTTTGCAGGTGCTCGTGAAAGGAGAAAGGAGGCCAGACGAGTCGGTTGGGTGAAGAATGAAGCCTGGTTTCGGTCTGTCCAGAGTTACCACGGCCACGAGGATAGGGCGGCTTTTGCCCTTTTAGATTACGTGCCGAAGTACCGCTCCTACAAGAAGAGCCTCACCCATCGTCAAGCTGTTGTAACTGAGGTTGAGGAGCCTGAAATCGAGGAAGAACAAGAGCAGGCTGCAGCCGATACTGAGGGCCGAGCTGCTACTGGGGCTGAGGCATCACATCCGGTTCAGATCCTGAGGAGAGTTCTCCAGCTAGCAGCTCGGAGAGGAAAAGCCGATCGAAAACATGAACCACCCAAAACCCCCTTTGAAGAATCTCCGGTCTGCGGCCTTCGGGAACGTGACTCAAGGCGCTGCTGCTTCTTCTTCCAGGCCCCTTTCCGGCACGCCTGGCACTATTGCCTCTTCTTCCAGGCCTTCTTCTGGCACGCCCGGCATTGTTTCTCCTCCATCTTCTTCAGCCCATGCTTCCACGGCTAGTACCGACGAGTCTGCACTGGAAAAGGTTCGCCGAGAGAAGAGGGCCAGAACTGAGGGTCAGTCAGCCCCACCATCAGTGCAGAGGGGAGTTGACCAAAGAGTAACGGTCCAACGGTCTGCAGCGGCGCTGTGGAAGCCGAGTTTTCTGCTTCAGCCGGGATGGCCAATGACCGTAGAAGATCGCCTTGGCGGGAGTCCATTAGTGGCGGCTACGCTAGGTGATGCCTGCGTTTTGCCCCGGGACATGGAGAAGCATGATAAGCTCGACGACGTCATGCTTTTAGTATCACAGATGGAGTCCGCCCTCAGCGTAAGTTTAATCTTTTTTTTTTTTTTTTTTTACACTTCTGTGCCTGATTTCGGTAGCTGTGATATGCATTTTATTTTCTTTGCAGATTGTGCAAAAATGCCACATCTCCGTGCGAAGGATCCAGCAAGCCAAGAAAAACCAGGCTGCCGCTGAGGCCAAGGCCGAAGAGTATAAGAAGTCTTTGGAAGCTAACAGAGAGAGAATAAAGGAATATGAGGAGACGTCTCGTGCCATTCTCTCTGAGTATGATAAGGCAAAGGTCGAGATTGAAGCAGGGAAGCTCAGGGAGGCCGAGCTTCAAAAGAAAATCGCCGAGCTTGAGAAGGAAAAGGCCGAGACCGAATCCAGAATCCGGACTGACACCAACAATCCATACCTTGAAGGATTCCAAGAAGCTGGAACCGAGTATGCGGCCCAAGTGGCCGGCATCAGGGATGACTCTTGGGAGATGGGCTGGAAGGCCGCCCTGTTGAAGGCTGGTATCCCTGACGACCATCCGGCCTTTCTAAATCCTGACAAGTTTCCAAGCTCGGCACCCTCGCTCGATTTGCCCCCTTTTCCCGAGGTGCCATCCGTCGCAACTGAAGAAACAGTTGACGAGCAGCCTCAGTCTGAGACCAAGGTCGTCCAGATCGAAGGCGATGGATCTGATGCCCCTGCTTCCTGACTGTCTTTATGTCTTTCTTCGTAGTTTCTTCTTTTGTTTTGCGAGCCATGCTCGCTCGATGTACTGAACACCAATTTGAGGAGTAATGAAAACCATCTTTTGCAATCAGGATGTCTCTAATTCATTCTTAAACCATCTTTTGCCGAAATAGAAATGTTTATTAAATATGCCCATGTAGTTGCTTTAGCTAATGAACCAAAAACCCAAGAGAGCAAATTCGGTAAAGAATCTTGTCCGAACTCCGTGCTGCTTTTGCTAGTCTCAGCACGAGTTCCAACTTAGTTAGAACATGACTAGCCGGTTCTTACCGGTAGTGTAGTTTGTATATGTCAGTGATCTAATATGAATACCGAGATCGTCTGTGGCCAGATTTTTACTGATATAACCAACTGGTTCTTCACCAATGGTGTAATCATCACCTTGCCAGTGATCTGGTATATGTACCGAGATCTTCTGTGGTTGAGGTATGGAATCCTGCCTGTGATCTGGTAGGCGTACCAAGATCTTCTGTGGCAGAATCGTGGCGCATCCAGTTGGTGTATAAACCGAAACTAGGATTTGGCACTTTTGCCGAATTGTAAGAGGATTTTGCCGAGCTCCATGACTTGTGAAAAATCGAAATGTCAAGAACCCAAAAGAATAGCTTTATCGATGCTTGAGAAGTCAATTACAAGTCAGAAATAGAACTTTTTGAGGTGAGTGGCATTCCATGGCCGTGGCAACTGGTTACTATCCATGTCCTCCAGTCTATATGCTGATTAACCCGCAGAGGAGACCACTTTGAAAGGTCCGAGCCAGGTCGGTGTAAGTTTGCCCTCGTTCGGATCTTTGTCTGCTGGCAGTGCCTTTTTCAAGACTAATTCCCCAATGGAGAACTTTCTTTCCCGGACCTTTTGATTATAGCCTTTTGCCAACTGCTGCTGGTAGGCTGCTAGGCGAACGGCTGCAGCTTCTCTACGCTCTTCAGCCAAATCGAGTTCTCGTCCAAGATTGATCTCATTTCGGCCTTGGTCGAAGAGTTCCGACCTCATTGTCGGAAGTCCTACTTCAAGAGGTATCACTGCTTCGGTCCCATAGGCCAAGGAGAAAGGAGTCACTGAAGTGGAACGCCTTGGAGTCGTCCGATATGCCCATAGGACACTCAGAAGTTCTTCCACCCATCTCCCTTTAGCTCGGTCGAGTCTTTTCTTTAGGCCATCAAGGATCACCTTGTTAGAAATTTCAGCTTGACCATTGCTCTGAGGGTAGGCTGGAGTGGAGTAATGATTTCTGATGCCGAGCTCCTCGCAGAAGTCCTTGAAGAGTTTGGAGTTGAACTGTATCCCGTTGTCCGAGATCAAAATTCGAGGAATGCCGAACCTGGTGATGATGTTCTTCCATACGAATTTTTTGGTATCTCGTTCAGTGATCGAGGAGAGCGGTTCTGCTTCTATCCACTTTGTAAAATAATCAGTAGCTACAATTAGCCACTTCTTATTTCCCGGAGCTCGGTGTAGAGGTCCCACGATGTTCAAACCCCATTGGGCGAAGGGCCAAGGGCTGGAGAGCGGGCTTAAATCCTGTGCTGGTTGATGAAGGAAATGTGAAAATTTCTGACACTTCTCGCACTTCCTTGCATACACCTGAGCATCTTTCTGTACGTACGGCCACCAGTATCCTTGGCTGATAACCCAGTATGCCAGTGACCGACCTCCAATGTGGCTACCGCAAATCCCTTCGTGGATTTCGTAGAGAAAGTCCTTGACTTTGCTTGGGTGTACGCATTGAAGGTAGGGGCCTGTGAAAGACTTCCGGTAAAGTTTGCCTTCTGGAGATAGCCAAAACCTAGCAGATTTCAGCCTCATTTTGTGAGCTGCAATTTTATCTTCCGGAAGCTGATTGTCCTTGAGGTACGAGATGATTGGATCCATCCAACTCGAGCCGAGGTCAACACAGAGTATATGCCGAGGTGGATGAAGCTGAATGCTGGGTTTTTCTAAAGATTCTACCTCGATGGTTCTTTTTCTTCCGGCTTCGACAACGGATGCCAGATTGGCCAAGGCGTCAGCATGAGAATTCAGTTCTCTGCCGACCTGCTTGACTTCTACTCTTTCAAACTGAGAGAGGTGTTGTTTTGTAAGAGTAAGGTAGGCCGCCACCCTCTCGTCACGGGCTTGATATTCTCCTCTCAACTGGCTCGTCACCAGCTGTGAGTCACAGAAGATGATCAGATGCCGTGCCCCCAGAGTCTTAGCGCTACAAAGTCCTGCAATCAACGCCTCGTACTCTGCTTCATTGTTGGTAGCCTTGAAGTTAAGAGTGAGGGCCTGCTCGATGACTAATCCTTCTGGAGACTGGAGGACCAGGCCAGCGCCGGCCCTTTTAAAGGTTGAAGATCCATCAACGAAAACCTTCCATGCCGAATCGAGGAACTACTTCCAAGATTGTTGTTTTTCAAAGTCGGTTTCGGTGATCTCCTCGGCACTCTTGCTGATCTCTTCGGTACTGCCCCCTAGTTCGGTTTCGAGCTGGCTCGGCGCCGAACTAGGAGAGATGAACTCCACAATGAAGTCAGCTAGTACTTGGGCTTTGATCGCCGTTCTGGGTTGATATTGGATATCGTACTGACCCAGTTCGACAGCCCACTTGGACACCCTTCCAGAGAAGTCCGATTTGTTGAGAAGTTGCCGGAGAAGATATTCTATCACGACCGTAATCGTATGAGCCTGGAAGTAGTGGGAGAGTTTGCGGGAAGTACTGACAAGAGCTAACGCAAGCTTCTCCATTTGCAGGTACCTGGTCTCGGCATCAAGAAGGATTTTGCTGGTATAGTAAATGGGCTTTTGCTATGAGCTCTCTTCTCTAACCAACACTGAACTGACCGCGTGATCCGAGACCGCAAGGTATAGGTAAAGCATTTCTCCCTGTTTCGCAGTTGAAAGCAGGGGTGGTGAGGAGAGGTAGACTTTGAGCTCCTGCAGAGCTCGGTCGCATTCCTCAGTCCATTGGAATGAGGCCTTCTTCTTGAGGAGCTGAAAGAACGGCCTGCATTTGTCTGAAGATCGGCTTATGAAGCGGTTGAGGGCGGCTGCCATGCCCGTTAGCCTTTGGACTTGCTTCGCTGTGGTAGGACTTTGAACTGCCTGGACAGCCTTAATCTGGTCTGGATTAGCTTCAATGCCTCGCCTGGTGACGAGACTCCCTAGAAACTTGCCGGACCCGACCCCAAACGCGCATTTGGCTGCGTTCAGCTTTAGCCGATAATGTTTCAGAATATCAAATACCTGACGTAGGTCGGCCAGGTGATCCTGAGACTGTTTGGATTTGACGACCATATCGTCGATGTAGACTTCAACAGTCTTGCCGAGAAGAGCTTGAAACATCATGGTGACTAGCCTCTGGTAAGTTGCTCCCGCCTTCTTTAACCCAAAAGGCATAACTTTATAGCAGTAGATTCCTCTTGGGGTTATAAACGCGGTCTTTTCTTCATCGGGGCCAAACATCGAGATCTAGTGGTATCCTCGATGAGCATCGAGGAAACTCATCCTGTCGTGACCCACAGTGGCGTCTATCATCTGATCTATCTTTGGTAGCGGGAAGCAGTCCTTCGGACAGGCCTTATTGAGGTCGGTGAAGTCTACACAGACCCGCCAGCTGCCATTTTTCTTCTTAACCACCACGGTGTTAGCAGCCCACTTCGGATAGTGGACAGCCCTGATCGCCTTGACTTTTAGCAGTTTGTCAACCTCTTCGCCCACAGCTTCTGTCTGTGGTATCCCCGTCCTTCGAGCTTCTGCACGACTGGCTTCTAATTGGGGTCCACGTTCAAATGGTGGCACACGACTTTGGGGTCGATGCCAGGCATTTCGTTCGGGGTCCAAGCAAAAACTTCTTTGTTTTCAATCAAGAAGTTCAAGAGCTCGGTCTTCTCAAGTTCAACAAGTTGACTACCGAGCAAGAAATACCTCTCGGGATCGCTTGGATCGATGTTGACCGAGATCAGATCTTCAACGCTTTTCTGCCGGGGAGCTCGGCCGACCTTTTCCAGCTCTTCTTCAAATTCAGCCATGTTAACTTGCTGTGGCTCGACTTCTCCTGGGACCACGGCCAGCAAACACTGCTTGGCCATTTGCTAGTCGCCTCTGACCATCACCACTTCGATTTTGCCATCCTTATTTTCTAAGGGAAACTTTATCTTTTGGTGGTACGTAGAGGGTACAGCCTCCATCTGATGCAGCCATGTCCTCCCTACGATGGCATTGTAAGGAGACGGTGCATCTACCACAATGAAGTCCGCCATGACGGTGGCTCCTTCAATCTGGATTTTCAAGGGGATCTTCCCCTTAGGATATACTGGTTTTGCGCTGAAACCCACTAGGGGAATTCACACTTCCAGTAGGTCTTCTTCTTTGAGACCCATTCTCTTGAAGCAGTCATAGTAGAGGATCTCGGATGAATTGCCTGGGTCGACGAGGATCCTCTGTACTCTGCAATTCTTCAACTTCAAGGTCACAATGAGTGGGTCATTGTGAGGGAGTTGGACATCTTCCAAGTCCTTTTCTCCGAACCAGATCTTCGGCCTGTCCCTCCGAGCCTTTTTTGTAGCTGGCTCAAGCTCGGCTGACAGAACCTGCTTGCCATGGGAAGCCTTCCTCACCTCAGCGCGAGTTCGGTCATTTCTTTTCAGAGCGCTCCCCTTCTGTGTAGACGCCAAATGAATGACGTTGATTATTCTTTCCGACTCATCGCTGTCCTGACCATCATTTCGATGAGGAGCACACTCTTCGCGCTGAGTCCGGTTAACTCCATGATCACCTTTAACGTACTCTTGAAGGTGACCGTCTTTTACGAGCCTCTCCAGATGTGACTTGAGGCTCAAACAATCCTCCGTCATGTGACCGTTCTACTTATGATAGGAGCAGAACTTGTTTTGATCTCGGGTGGACGGGTCACCCCTCCTTGGTTGTGGCCACTAGAAGTATGGTCGCGTTTTAATTTTACCAAGGATCCTATAGATTGGTTCCTTGAAAATTGTTTTGACAGCAGTGAATGCCGTGATGGGCTGCTGTCCCTCTTTGGCTCGTGAAGCCTTCTTGAATTTCTTGCTACTCCCGGTGGGTGTATACGAAGGTGTCGCCGAACTGGATGGTTTTTGGCTACCGAGCCAACATCCCCCTTCCGAGGCGATTTCTCCCTCTTGGAGAGTTTTGCTTCTCGGGTGAAGCCAAAGCTTTCCCGAGCTCAGGCATCGTCTTCTTCTTGTTCTATGAAGCGATTTACCTTGGCCATGAGAGCTTTCATGGAAGTTACAGGGTTCCAGATCAGGTACTTACGGAGCTCATTGCCGAGAAGTAGAGATTGTTGGAACGATTTGATAGCCACCTCTTCAGTGGCGTTTTCGACGTGGCTGTAGATCGTCCAGAATCTCTTGGCAAATTGAGTAAGAGACTCGTTCTGCCTCATCCGGAGCGCCATGATGTCAGCGTCGGTCTTGGGGATGATTTTGTGCGCTTGGAATTTTTTCAAGAAAGAGCCTTGGAGCTGTCGCCAGCTTGTGATCGACTCTTCTAGGAGTGCACAGAACCATCTTAAGGGGAGGTCCCCAAGACTGGAAGAAAAGACTCTGTAGTTAAGGTAACCGAGGTCACCCCAGAGTGACATTCTCTGAGTGAAATGCCGAAGATGTGCTCCTGGATCCGAGGTTCCGTCATACAAGACGAACCGTGGGACGACGAACTTCTCTGGGAGAGCAAATTCTCTTATCTCCTGAGAGAAAAGAGATGTACCAATGTTCTCTGCGTCGCCGACATCCAACTGTTCGCGGGCGAATTCGGCCGCCTCCATGTTACGCCGGACCGTCTGCTTGACCACTCGGGCCAGCCATTCCCTCATGTCATTCTTGTCGTCGAAAGTGGATTCTTGCTTTCTTTGGGAACAGCTATCGCCCGAGCCTTCGACGTGATCTCGGGAGCGCCTTTTGCGGTTCAGATGTTGCCGCAGATCATCGTGGACGATTGGACGTACGACGTTATTCGTGGAAGCCTTCTCCACTTCCTGGAGCTGCTGCTGGAGCTAATAAATCAGCTTATCCTTTTCTTGGATGATCAGGTTCTAGGTCCTGATATCTGCGAGTGAGGGGGAATCGTCATTATGGGCCTGGTGCTCCACCAAGCTTTTGCCCTTCCGAAGCTGCCGTGGTGAAGGGTTTTTCACTGGAGGAGGCCTTGTCTCCTCCATTAGAGGTGAGACAGAGCTGGTATGGTAACTCTCTACCACTGCCTGACGTTCGCCAATATTCTCTTGACGAGACACTGCCCGGGATGGCCTAGGGTGTTCCCTCACTTCTGCAGATTTTGTCTTGCCACCTCTCTTGCTCCTTGGAGGCATGGTGTAAGGAAAGATCTCTGAGTAATGTAAAGATTACTGTATCGCTTCCCACAGATGGCGCCAATTGTAGGTGCACGAAAATTCACGGACCCGGAGGTGGTGAACTCTGGACCCACTAGAAGAGGATGTGATGCCTTCAATGGAACCTGAAAGGAGGAAGACGAAGAGAGCAGTCAAAGACCCTGGCTATGGGCAGCGCAAGGCTCTCCGATGCCTAAGTCAGTGTAAGAACGTGATAGTAGGGTAGAGATTTTGCAATGACAGAGTAACGGCAGTGTAAGTAATGGGTTCAATATTGCGTACCTTTGGAGGAGACTAAGTCCTCTAATTTATATCGTTGTGAGGTTCCAATATCGTGGATAAGCATCAAGGCGTAACTGATGCGATTCCCTCAATCAGGGCAACTGTTTCAGTCAATCCCGCTCCTTTAATTCAGATAACTGCTCAGTCAATGCCTATCCCTTAATTACAGCTGTAACGTCGCCCATTTTCCTTGGTGTTCGCTGCATCATAAACCATTCCACCATGTTCATCGGCCGTTACGCCATGTCTCTATCGGGGATGATGGGCGATGCACTTTGTCCGAAATAAGTGGTCGAGACCGAGGCGAGGATGTCCGAGGTTTGATACATCCGAACTGGAGTATGACCGAGCTGAAGGGGGATGCGGGCAAGTCTACCGAGCTGCATGGCAAGGAGGAGCCTTCTGCCGAATTGTAACAAATCAAGCCCGGTTCCGAAGTGGCACCTCCACCCCTGGCGGAGTGGGCCTAATCTCGGTGTTCAAGGAACGACCACACACAATAATAATAGTCATTAAATTTCTAATAAAATAACTACCATGAAATAAATTGAAAAACACCCTAGTCATAGTCTCTAGTGGGTCTAGGTTGGGCCC
This sequence comes from Umbellularia californica, assembly GCA_028538565.1. Classification (NCBI taxonomy): domain Eukaryota; kingdom Viridiplantae; phylum Streptophyta; class Magnoliopsida; order Laurales; family Lauraceae; genus Umbellularia; species Umbellularia californica. Next base: position 27,514,300 of record JAPQWN010000012.1, on the reverse strand, counting down.
AAAGGTGAATCCAAGTCAGGGTCATTACATCCATCCCCCCTTAGGAAATTTGGTCTTTCAAATTTAAGAACATACCTCATTCAAAAAGGTGGGGATATTGTTGCTTCATGTCCTCCTCGGACTCCAATGTCGCTTTCTCCACATAATGGTTCCTCCAAAGGACCTCCACCAAATTAATCCTCTTGTTCCTCAGCACCTTCTTCTGCCAATCCAAGATCTACACTGGTACCACTCCTCATAGGTCAAATTTTTCTCAAGAGTTAGTTCCTCAAAGCTAGGGATGTGGGATGGGTTGGGTTCATATTTCCTCAGCATTGAAACGTGAAAAAAGTCATGGACACTAGCAAGCTGAGGTGGTAGTGCTAAGCGGTAGGCCAGAACTCTACTCCGCTCTAAGATCTCAAGCGGACCAATGAAACGCTGGCTAAGCTTCCCCTTCCTACCAAACCACACCACCCCTTTGCACCATTGACAGTCACTTTGATCATGAATTTGTCCCAAGAAAGGAACTGCGAGATAAGTTAACTGTCACTAATCGAACACTCAACTCGTGGGGGACTATTAAATGATAGATGTGCTTATAGATTGGACCGAACAAGCTATGTAACAAAACAGGCCATGAACTTTGCAACCAATCCATCTGAATTTTATTCCGTCAAATCTCATCCATTCACATAAGTGTTTCTATAACCATCCTATTGACTCTATAAAATGCACGCTCGACATCAAGACCGGCATGCTGGAATTTCTTTCCTTTACTGTTATTTTACGTATTCCACTCAAAATTAGGTTCTTGAGTTGGCAATTACTGTACAAAAGACTTTGTTAGGAATTTTATTGTGATTGGCTAATTCAGTTGAACAAAACTGTCGTAAGAACAGAAGCAAAGATTGAACCGAAACTGACAAGTTCTAGTTCTGGAGCGTCAAGCCATTTTCCAGAACATGGGTTCGCTATAGCGAACATGCACTTCACTATAGCGAAGGTTCATCTGGGCCAACGGCTAGAGACAGGGCTCGCTATAGCAAGCGAGGCAGACATCGCCCAGTTGGATTCGGACTCTATAAAAGAGATTGAAAAGACTTCCTATTCTAATCATATTTTTACTAAGAGTCTTATGCACGAATTTGGAGCTAGATATTGGGTGATGATTCTTTCAACATCCCAAAGGTATCAATCAGCTTTCTCATAATTTTGAGCAAGAGAGATCTTAGAGAGAGAATTATCCTCTAGAGCCATTGAGAGATTGTTTTAAAAGGCTGCTCTAGAAGGTTTGAAGCTTGACTTCTTTGTAAAAGATTGTGCATCTTGGTCTCAAGGTGTTGAAGGAGGATTAAGCACACGAAGCGGTGTGCGGTGAGTAGTCATGGCAGCGAGGAGTTGTGTAAGAACAATTACAGTCCTTAGGTTAACATACTGACTGGGATAAAAGAGCTGTGAGTATATCTTGTAACTGTTCAATAGTGATTGGTTTTTCTAATTGTGGTTTTTCTCCTAAAAAGGATTTCTACTTTAAATTTGTATCTGTCTTTTTGTGGTGATTGCTTGGTAGATATATTTGCTAGTTCTATCTTATTTGGTTGATTGTTTCCACCGTGCATTTGTTATTAGATTAGCACCCATTCTAGTGAGGTTTGAGGAACTTTCAAACTTAACACCTAAGCTTGCATCTATAACATTTTCCCATCAATGCCGTAAGACTGTGTTTGTTGTAGGAGATCACCAGAAACCATAGACCAACTTTTCGTACAGTATCTATATGCCTGCCTTATAAAAAGGGAAGAAATGTTGTGCTTTTGCACTTTCTCTACACACCCATTATGGCCCCATTTGCATGGATGTTGATATGTGGCTCAAATGGTTAAGGGACATGTGGAGGGATGAGGGACATGTGGGGGGTTTCTAAAGTAAAATCCGGGAACATTCCAAGATGGAAAGGCCAAAAACGGAAAATGAAAACCAACTTTGTTTCTGGACTCTCTGTCTCCCTTGAAAACTGTGTTTCTTCAAGTCTCTCTATAGATTTATCTTCAAACCCCTTCCAAATAAGAAGAAATTGTTGCGGATCGACAAAGCTGATACGTGAGGGCTTCTTAGAATCTGCTGAGTTCTATATTCGGTTAGTTGAGGAATTATCCTTCTTCGCTCATTTTTCGTGAAAATGGTTATGTTTAAAGAATTTTTACATTTGTTGAAAGAGTTGAAAATTTCAATAGCTTTTAAGATTCTTTTTCTCCTCCCAATTCTCACCTGATCTCTCCCAATTTTTTCTTCTGATCTTATTTCCTCGGTGCTCGACAAAGAAAAAAGGGGTGGGGGGTGGAATGAAAGCTTTTCGAGACTAAAAACTAGGGTTTTTCTTGTTGTTTCTCGTGTATACACATACAAAACCAGAAAGCCCCAAAGCGATTGTGACATGCAAAAGCCAGACAAGTTTCTGCAGCAGAGGAAACATACATCAGAGAGACATCGAGTAGAAGAAGAAGGAGAAACCCTAGTGATTTTTTAAATACAATTTGACAAGATCTTCCTCCTTATTTGGCTAACCCCACTATTTTTGAAAATATTGGGCCTTGGTTTTGGCACTCCTCAAAAACCTCTTCCTCTTTTGGACTTACCATTCTTAGGTATACTTGGAAGTCTTGAAATGAATGCCTTTTTTTAGTATTCACCCTCGCACCGTACATCTATTTATACCAAGAGAATTTCCCCGCTCCACTAGTCGCATATTCTAACTACACTAGCGTGTTCCACCTGCCGGAAATAATCCTACATGGGTTCCACCATCGATGGATTGTTTCCAATTAAATTATGATGGATCAATTAATGTGTCTGCTAATTATGTAGGCCAATTAGAAAATGATAATCCATTGCGGGCATAGATACATAGGATATTGAACTTATTATTAGAAAATAACTTCAAATGGGATCTTGCACTGTGATGGTATTTGTGATGCTCCCCTACTACATAGAGGTAGGGCTTTCAAAGGGCCGGGCCGGGCCTAGGGTTGTCCTAGCCCTAGCCACAATATATGTAGGGCCAGGCCTGAGCTGGCCAAAGCCCTCGGAGGGCATGCACTATCTTGACCCTTACCCTACCCTGAGGGACTAGGGCCGGGCAGGGGCAGGGCTCAGGGCCTCAAAACAAATAAAATAACATTGTCACCAAAATATGAGTGTGATCAAGCGCTATCTTGTCTAACCTCAATTGTAAAGGAGCATTAAGAAACCATCGTTATCTTGTTTGACCTCAGTTGCAAAGGAACCATTAAGAAAATATCAGGAGAATATAAGTTGTCTTCAAAAACTTTCTTTTATCGAATAAAGTCATATATGCTTTGGTGACTTGGGTTCTAGACATATGATTTTATCTATTTTGTCAAAGTAGGAAAATGGTTAAATAGTATAATCTATTTCACACCTTTCATATGACTTTCATATGAATTTCCATGTATGAAATCATTCCAGCAGTGTCTTATCTTTAAAAGTTTTAAACCATTTACACTCACATACCTTTTTATTAATTGACATTTTTTTTAATTTAACACTGATCTGACTATTACGCATTTTTGGATTTCGGTCACAAAAATAAATACAATTAAAAATAACTATTAGTTTAGACTTTTAAGAATTGAGAATTATAATTATCTAATTAAAAGAATATTTGGTTCACCCCATATCCTTAAAGCTCCATGCACATACAAACTACCTCTATGATTTGGTTGAATCCCAAGCAACTCTATACATGAAAAAGTGTATCATTATTAATAGAAAGAAGTACACCCCCTTTTGCACTAACAAGTATTTATATAAATAATTTAAAAGGCCTAAATAAGAAGCAATAAAACTAAAAGAAAGGGATTAGAAGCAACCGTGCAACACTTATTGCTCATGAATTAACTATAATACATAACTTAAATAATTTAATATAGATGAAATGAACCAACTATATATGTGTGTGTGGATTTTTAGGACATTTTGTAATGGGTAGGTGGCATGAAATTGTCTCCATATCCCCTGTTACTACTAAGTGACTATGATAAGGGCATTTTAGTGTATATTTACACACACACATATAATATATATATATATATATATTATAAAATAAATAAAAGTAGGAGGGACAAGGCCAGAGCCAGTCCGGGTTAGTACCCTAGGGCTTTTCGCTAGAAACAAAAGCCCTCGTTTTAAGGGCTTTTGATGGCTGGGCCGGGCCGGGCCCCCTTGTTTCAGGGCCAAATTGAGGCGCCTACATAGGGGTCTTTAGGGAAAATCACTTTTTCATAGAACCTTAGGCAAATTATCATCTTGATTAAAGGCATAAATCAATGATCCTCCGGCTACTGTATAACGACTGCAAAATAGAGTCGCAATTTTAAACAACCTTGCCACCTGATTTTTATTCTTTACGTTTGAAGGAGAAGTTGATTGAAAGGTTGGATCTTGTCGAAGAGACCCTCAGCTAGAGCAAGACTTGCATAGACAATTACTTTGGTATCAAAATACAATTAAGAGTGTAATTTTAGAAACTTATATCTTTTGTAGTTTGGTTTTACCATTATATTTTGGTTTTCTTTATTTAAAGGATTCACTCTCGGAAAAAAAAAAGTGTTTAGGGCCTATTGCCAAATGAATGGGAGACAATAGTATCAAATGGACTGCAGTAATAAAAGGTAGGCCCATATTGGCAGCGGATCTAGATTTTATTACACGTTCCTGAGTAACAAGTCTCCCAAACTCTACTGCAGTGCCCACATAAAAATAATCCAAACTATTCAAGAACAAATGTCATCCCCTCAAATTCCACTTCAATGGAAGTGGGCATCACAGTTAGATTGAGCACGTACGTAATAAGAGTATTAAAGTATCTGATTAGTAATACATAAAATTTACTGAGCACCTCTTCAGTAATGTGCTTAATTGGATAGTGGGATTTGCTTCAATTGAATTGAAATTTGAGGATATCTCAATGTCAAAGAGGACCTTTGTACACGCAAGCCTACAATTGTTGCGACGAACAACCCGCACTCATAGTGCTCTTGCAGGAGAACATGAGTCGGCGCAGCTGTTACAGGGAAGTGTGTAAGAATATATTGTGGGCCCGCCCATATATAGTTTGGGTTTTTGCTGGTTAGGGTTTATTACTCAGAGAAGCTCACTGGAAACCTAAACCCTAAAACACTAGCCATAAAAGGTTTTTTTTTATTTCTTTTTGCCAGTAAGTTTCATGTCTGAATCCAAAACCCTCTCTTTCCTACATTTTTCCTCACAATATTATTTAAATTTTATTTTTCCTATTTATGAAAATTGTAGATAGGAAAATCATACTAGCCTTGAATCCGACAAACTCACTACAAAACCCACCTCTAATAGGAAAATACTGTATTTTTATTCTCTTATATTTTTTACCTCAATAAAATTTAAACAGAAAATAACATATTTTAATTTTCTTCATAAATTTTTAACTCTTGTATAATTTTTGAAATATGAATTATATTAGCATGTACATGTTTTAGCAAAAAATAATATGGTGAAAATATAAAAGGCTTATTTTAGAAATATAAAATGAATGTATATTTTTATACTTTTTGTACGTTAGCAATGCAAATATTTTGAAAGACTGATTTTACTTGCCGGAGTGGCAGGTAGTGGTATGGGTTGTCATATAGATGGGATTCTTTGTTGTAGTTACCCATACTCATGGCTACATGTTTTAGTTGTATATTAGTGTGAGAGGCTCATGCTGAAAAAATATATATTCTTTCCAATATACGAGCAATATTAGTGCATATCGAAGAAAACATAAAAATAATTAAAATCTAAATAAATAAATTTGTAGAGGAAGCAAGATGATGGAAGGAGTAAGGGAAAGATAAAGATTTGGACTAATTAGGTGGGCCCAAAATGATACAGTGCTCTAACCCAAGGTATAATAATAATAATAATTGCTCTAACCCATAGTATAATAATAATTGTACTCACTAAATAATTGGGTATGGTCAATGGTCAAATGTGTGGTGTTTATTATGCTTTTTAATTCCTTTTAACCGCCTAACCTTAATTATGCTTGATTAAGGGTTAATCATGTATGATCGAGGGTTGACTGCATAGTATAGTGCCACCCATTTTCATATTACCTATCATAATTATTAATTAACTCACATGATTTACTAATTAAGTTTACTATTACAATAACTCAGATTTGTATGAAGTATAATTTGTAGTTATGCATGGAATTGTTTTAAGCCTCTATTAGTATCACTTACCTTTATTTGGACCCATTATTCAAATTGATCATTTGGCACTGACCAATCCATATAGATTTCATGCCCTTAATAATCATATGTTGCAATTAGAGAGAAGTTAGAGAGGATTTTAATTGAGAGATTTTACGGACGATTAGAAGGATAATTTTGGAATGTAGCGTTGCAAAAAGTTTTAGGATGCGCCATGTGTCGCTCCCTCGCAAAAAGGGCCGCTGCTTTAATATATATAACTAGCGCTTTAAGGCCCGCGCCCAACGCGAGCCTTTAATTCATCGAAGGAAAACCCAATTTCAATTTAACTCATTGATGAAACACGTGGTTCTTTGTCATTGACTCTATCTTGTAATGCCGAACTCTCTTCACTTCCTATATGACAATTTATAGCACTTGACACAGTTGAAGAATCTCGGCGATTTGAGATATTTGTTTCTTAGTATCATATAATAAACACCTATACCTTGTATATGGAAACAAAACTCATGCAAAAAAAAGAGATTAATATGTGATCGTTACAAATTTAAAATGGGAGAATAAAGGAAGATAGAAAAAGAAAAATAACAAGTTTGATCCCATCCAATATCATCCCAATTCCACTTCCTGTTCATAAATATCGAATCTCCTTCATGTTTAGTCGAGTCGTCAAGAAGTTCCAACTCTTAAAGGGAAAACATCCATGTATTTTCTTGAATTGAATTGACACAATTGAAGACTATTTTAAGTGGCATAGGACGGTTTTTAGGGGGTGAAAAGATGCATGTTTTTTCTTGAATTGAATCAACTCAATTGAAGGCTACTGTCGGTGGCACAGGATGACAGGTAATTGCCATTTATAAATCCTGTGGTATGGCATAAGAAGATTACTTGTGACAACTCTTGCAATTGATTGTATCAACACTATAGGAAATGAAGTTGATACTAATCAACAATAATTCATTTGATAAGGACCCATTCTTCATGCCTCCAAAAGTTGTAGAGTCCCATCAGTGGGTAAAAGTCAAGGTAAAGGTCAAAGAACAGGAAGCACCATCTCCACGTTCTCGGTCGAATAAGCCATTCAGAAAAGCTGATTGGCTACTATCTATGGCCTCCTACTTTTTGCTAAAGACGCGGGTTTTTTTATCACAGCCCTCGCCCTTATACTTATGACGCAACACAACTGAGCGACTTAATGTTTCATGGGCTATGCGCTCATCACATCAAGTTAAATGACCATAGAGGGCACCGTAACTACTAGGCAACCATTGGCATCTGCCCATAAAACTTTGGCTGCTTGAGAGAAATACATGTATTGTTTAAGAAAGAGAAAAATGGGTGTGGTTGATAGAATTAAACCGTAGAATTCGGGAGAGATTTTACGAAAGGCAGTAGCAAATATTGGAAGATATAAGGAACCTCTAGTGCAAATTAATTCATTGCGATATTTGTTGGAAAAGATTTCAGTATGATTAGAAATTTTAGATGAGAAATGTGAAGAGATTTTAATTAGGGGGTTTTGGGAATGCAACACGTGTCGTACTCTCTACAAGAGGGCTCAAATTTCAAAATCGGAGAGTTGGCTTTTGGAGATTCTCAAGATCCTATTTTGTAGGAAAATTAGAGAATAGTGATTTGTTGAAATTAGATGAGAATGGTAATTCCGGGATGTGGCATTACAAAAAGTCTAAGGGTGCGCCACATGTCGCTCCCCCACGAATTCACCAGCTGCTTTACTATGTATAATATGTTTTAGTTATATGTGATTGGAAAAAATTAAATTTTTTAATATTTTATTATATATTGTTTTCATTGCCTTTGCATTGTTTTGTGCATTTTAATTATGTGTCAGACTCAGACTCTAAATAGACTAGGCCATCCTATTGGTGTCCAAAGCCCATGTGGGTGCAGCTTGTTAGCAACCATTTAATTGGATATCATTTAATAGTTTAAAAGATTTCCTAACTTGTAATTGATTAAGGCTATCAATGGACTAAGGTAATTGGCCCTAATGTTGGAAGTAGATGGGCCTCATGGATGGGTTTTCAAAACTTTTTGACCCACTTTTACTTAGGGATCAATTACCCACAAGGCCATAAAACACATTTAGGATGCAATCCCTCAATCTCATCAACCATGTACAACAATAAAATCTATTTAGAAGATAGAAATCAGCAACAATCAAGCAACAAAAAATCTACAGCATACAAGGAAGTAGATTATACCTTTGGAGCCTGGTAGTGCTCTAATGGAGAAGAAGACTTGCTAGATGAAGAAACTCTTTCTTTGTAGTAAACTTAGGATCTCCAAGACCTCTTAGCCTTCCACGCTATAACCCGTATGAGATCTCTTCTCTAAAGGAGATGGGTGGGATCTCCTAAAGAAGACAACTAGAAAATCTAAGCAATTTGGAAGAGAACTAGAAGAAGGACAAGGGGCTGGGCGTACAACACTTGCACAAGGCTAGGGCTGGGTGTGCACTCTAATGGGGTAGTTCTAGTGTAGGACGTCCAGCCCCTAAGACCTCTATTTATTACTTCAAGCAAATCCTCTTACTAATTAAAATAGAATTCCTATTTTCATTAAGAATTAGTAACTTTCTTCTTTCCAATTATTATAAAAGTCTCACTTCCACAATAATTAGTAACCTACTATTACCACTATTAGAAGTCTCACTTTAAATAGAAATAATAACTTTCTAATTCTTTCATTTTAAAGTTCAAGTAGGATTAGTAACTTTTTAATAACTTGGGCTAGCGTGGGGGCCACTAGGAATTCCATAAAAAGCTGACTTCAATTGGGACACCGCGACCCCACATCTCATGTGCTATCCGGGCCCACACATAATTGCAAATAACTTCACTATATAAATGCAATTGCACTCCAGTCTTAGGAATAAATTACAAAGAAAACTCTAAACTTCCATATTACCACAGGAAGGCCCCTCCATCAATATCCATGGTTCAATTGGTCATGTTCACCAAATTGGATCAACATCTTATTAACCTTGAGACCCAATTAAATCTAATAATCATCAATACCATCTAATTAACTCTTAATTGAGATGGGTGCGGACTTACTAATGATAAATCCATTAATTGGCACAAATGGATAATATAGATAGATTCCATCTTGACTATTGAATGTTCTCACAGTCCTACTACCACGTATCCAAGACACCGAGGTGTTGACCTATAGTTGGCCTCACTCATTAGTGACTCAAAGCAAATGAATAAAAAAAAAATTTGAGTTCATCAATGTCTCAGGATTGAGAGCCTATTACTAAGGAATTATGAAAGTAGACCTTAAGATGAAGACAATATTTCATAAGGTACTTCTCATGGTCTTTTAATACATCCAATGTACCAGCTCCATAATCTACAATCTTACATTCTGATGATCGAGACAGATTACACTATCTCATAGTAATCAAAGTGATGTAACCTTATTAGATGAGATGCCCAGTCTCATCATCGGTTGTGAATATATTTAAGTATAAGATTTGTGACACATGTATGTGGATCTCATCCATACACATATATCACATCAAATATACTAATGGGACCCTACTCATCTCATGATCCAGCATGTCATATGTATTGGTTACGTGCATAAAGTAATAAAACACCATTCATCTCATGAAAGGAAAGCATTATTATATTGATAAATAAGGAAATTAATCAATTTAATACATCATCTGATGGATTGAGACCACACAAACTAAGACCTAATGCATTGGATCTTGAGATTGATAATTTTGGACTAGTGGACGAGCATTATTGGTTAGACTTTGGTCTGAATTTAGTGACACAAACCTTAAGTAGGTGGGGCATAAGTTAGGTCTTTTAGACTTTATCTATTGTAAAAGCTAAAGATATTTATAAGGATTTAATATATATATATATATATTTTAGATACCAACCCTGCTTCATTCTAGGATGATGATGATGATGATGATGAATGCCATATTGGAATTTGTTTGTTTTTCCTTTTTTCTTTATGCTTTGAGGTCTCACTCATTGAACAAAAGGGTTCTACTTTGGGTCAATTTTTTTAATTATAATAAATTTGTTTTATATTTTTTACATCGAGAGATTAAAATTTTTATTGTTGTTATGAGCATAATGTTTAGTTGTTTTCTTATTTTAGACCCTATTAATATATACTCAAGGTCATTTCTAATAAATACGCTTATAATATATAAGGATTTCAATTGATTCAATATTTTAATTTATTATAGATATTTCATAATGGATTAATTTTTATTCTGTTTACAATTAAAAAAGAATACTTATGTGGTGGATAAAAATCGAACCCCATGATAATATATATATGGGGGATCTTCATGTGCATCTATCCCTCACAAAAAATGGTGAGAGATAGATGCATATGAATATTTCCCTATATATATATATATTGCCTATATCACCTATGTTACTATAATTTTACATTAAAATGTTTGCTAAAAACATATAAGTTAACAAGTCAATTGTGTGGGGCCGACCAACGTATTATCAAATATGACCTTAGATAGTAAAACATATTATTTTAAAATTCTTATATATTTTAAAATTTTATATTTTTTAATATTATGAAATATATTAGCACAGGAATGTTTGGAGTCCCGTCATGGTTTCTTATAGATAAATATTTCAAATTTAAGAATTTGAGGAAAACACTAACTGTAGATTTGAATTCCCTAATCCAAGTTTTAGACATCCATAATTCCATAAATTCCTAACCCCAAATTGAAATTCCTAATCATAATTGAAAAATCTCTATTTCCAATTTAAGAAATTAGTAACCCTAGATTTGAATTTTGTAACCCCAAAATAAAAATACTTTCAATTCTAAAATTCCCTAACGCCAATTTGAAATCCCTAATTAGAAATCCAGAAATTTCTAATCCCAAATTTGAAATGCCTATTTAGAAATCTTTTAAATTTTAGAAATCTTTAAAAAAAAAAAAAGAGCATATCCCAATACAAACAAAAATCCCATTTTTAGAAAAGAATAAGTGAAAGAAATATAAAAATTCAAATAATATAATAATAAAATAAATTGTAAAATGGAGGCTTACTAAACTAAATTAAACAATGAAAAGAAACATATATAAAAAGATGCCAAATACCTAATGGATTTGAAGGCTCATTGCTAAAATGATGTGAAAGATTATGTTGAATTTCAGAATAGAAAAATGTGAAGTAAAACAACATTATATATAATAGGAAGAAAAAAAACTATTATACATGGAAACTCTAGATTATGGGAGATTTTGGTACGTAAAATTTAAGTATATTTGCATTGAGACTAAGGCTATTGGAGATTATAGTAGATTATGTAGGTGCCATGATAGATTTCCGAAGATCACACATATTAATGGGATCCTCTCCAATTGAATTGAAATTTGAAGATATGTCAATAGAGGGGATGACAATTTGATATTCATCTTGAACGGTCTGAATGATCATCACGTGGGCCCCGTGATGGAGCTATTCTACACGAAAGCTTGCAATGTTGCCACGGTTGACCCAACGCAGGAGAACATTCTTTTTCTTTACAGCTGAATTTTGGATGGCAAAAATAAATAAATTATGACTTGAGGAGAAGCTACATCAACTTTCTTTGGCCCATTTGTGAATGTATCTCAAAAGGCACTTAAGACTTAAAAGTGTCTTTTCATTATATTTTAAATTTTATGTCTTTTCAAAAATACATTTGTGCCTTTTCATTTGTGTCTTTTCAATAAAATATGTCTTTCGTGCTCATTTGTGTGGATGTGACCTAATTTTAAGGGATGCCTTCCAACTCTATAAATTAAGGTGATTTTTAGGTTCTTAATATAGCATTAAAAAATAAGCAAAAATGCAGCATTTTCATAAGCACATTCTCTAAGAGAGTTTTATTCTCATTTATTTTTACTTTGGTCTTAAGGGTAATTTCATATTTCTGAATTCCTTTTAAAGTGTTGTAAAAGATAAAAGAATCTGGTTAGGCTTTTTCATATGGTTTTTGGTTGATTTCATGTATATGATCTTATAAATCAATTTATGCAGGACTTAACCGTACATCGCGCAAAGCCTTTTCTCTTTTATTGAATATTAATTGAATGATTTGTGTTCCTTTTTTTCTGAATTAATAATTAATTTACTATTTCATTTGGAGTATATTTAACCGTGCATTGAGGGACTTTTATGCCTGAGTCGTTAATAGGGGAACCGTGCATTAGGGCCGCCTAGAGGTGAAAATTTGGGCCGGCGGCCCAGGCCCAGCATGGGCCCGGCACGAAAAAACCGTGCTTGGGCAGACGGCCCGGCCCGAAAGCCCCACTGGGCCGTACTGGGCTCAGGTCCCCTAGGCTGGGCCAATGCCTAGAGCCCGCAAGCGGCCCGGCCCGGCACGAGGCACGGCCAGGCCCACGGGCGGCCCGGCCCGGGCACGGCCCGCAGAGAGGCCCAACGGCTATTTTTTTTAAAAAATCCCCCCCATTTCCCAAAAAAGGGTCTTTTTACATTTTTTAACCCCCTCCAACAGCTATGAACGGTCATATGGTAGGGTGTTAGTGTCTTTTGATCATTTTTTACCATTATACCCCCCCAACTGCTATAAAACGGTCATATAAGGGGGTATTTTATGTCATTTTATCACTTAGAAATTCTATAAATAGCCCTTATTCCTCTCATTTCTCTACACTCATCTACTCTCTCATTTCTCTACACTCATCTACTCTCTCATTTCTCACACTCCCTCTAAAGTTCTAAGGCTCTAAGCTCACTTAAGTCTCATTCTAAAGTCTAAGCTCTCTATACAAAGTTTTCTAAGAAGTGAAGAGTGAGGGCGACTTCTTTAAAGTGAGGGATTCAACTAAGAAGAACTTCTCCATTAGCTCTCCCTCTTAGCCTCTCTCATAAAGGTATTTATTTTCTTTAATTTTGAGTTTTACTTAGTAATAATATACATAGTAATATTATATATTAAGTCTCATATTCTTCTCTTTCTTATATAAATTATCACAAAAAACACATTATACATAATTATTTATTCAAAAAAATTTATCTTTTATTTAGAAAAATGGCTGGACCATCACAACCTTTCAACCTTGACTTTTCTCTAAATGAGGAAGATCCTGGATTTATTCATTTAAATCAAAATCAGGACATAGAAGTAGATAGCAATAATCCCCAAAATCCTGCATCTTCAGTTGCTACAACTAAAAAGAAGAGAAAATCAAGATTGACTTCTCCTGTATGGACTTATTTTAGTAAAGTTACTGTCCCATGTCCCACGAGAGGAACAGAGGAAAATGCACAATGTAAAATTTGCAAAGATCTCCTCAGTGGCAAATCATCAAGTGGCACTGGCCACCTTAATAGACACATGAAATCGTGTATACTCAAACAAGAGAAGAACGCTAACGATGGGGGAAAATGTGGGGGCCGTGGGATGGTTCAAACACAACTTTCTCAAACAAATTCATCTGGCGGTTTAGGAATTTTCAATTATGACCCTACTAATGCTAGATACCAACTTATTAAGTATATAATTTCTGCCCAATATCCATTTGTACTTTCCGAAGACCGACTTTTTGAAAATTTTTTGAGGTCTGCCTTTGTTCATTCATGACAAAGAATATCTAGAGTTACTGCTAGAAATGATGCAATAAAAACTTTTTTGAAAGAAAAAGAGAATTTAAAAAATATTTTTGAAAATATACCTGGAAAAATAGCTTTAACTTCAGATTTATGGACCTCTAAACAAAATTTGGGGTACATTGCAATCACATCAAATTTTATTGATAGTGATTGGGTGATGCAGAAAAGAATAATTTCGTTTTCTATGCTAGAATTTCCACACAGTACTGGTGCTAGGATAGGGTCCACCATCCTTGAAAAACTTAGAGAATATAGAATTGAAAATAAAATAATTTCTATAACTTTAGATAATGCAAGCACTAACAATGTCGCAGTAGAGTTAATAAAACAATCAATTCAACTTGATTTAAATGGAGATCTATTTCACAATAGATGTGCATGCCACATCATAAATCTTATTGTACAAGTAGGGGTGAAATTAACTAGAGATGATTTAGAGACTATTAAATGGATTGTAGGATACATTGTTTGTTCTCCCTCGCGAAAATAATGGTGGAGGGACATATGTGTAAATTTGAATCTAAGACAAAAAAAAATATCATATGATGTAAAGCATAGATGGAATTTTACCTATAAAATGTTAAAAGAAGCATGTGCCTATAAAATGGCACTAAATCAATATTGTAAACTTTATTTGGAGCATGAAAATATTTTTATAAGTGATGATAAATGGACCCTTCTTGAGATAATAAGAGATTTTTTAGAAGTTTTTCATGATGTAACGTTGTTTTTTTCTGGGGTATATTATCCTACATTAAATCAAGCTTTAGCCCATTTTTTTGAAATAAGTATTACTTTTAAAAAGTATAGAGATTTTCCAATTTTTCAACTCATATGTATACAAATGGAGGCAAAGTTTTCATCATATTGGAGAATAGCTCATTCAACATTTTGTATAGCTGCTATATTAGACCCTAGATTGAAATTACAAGGTGTAGAAACCATTCTTGATGAAATAAACTCTAATATGAATACAACTAATATAAATGACATGACAACAATTAAGACACAATTAGAAACACTTTATTTGGATTATGCTACCCGATTAGGTAGATCCATAGCACCCATGGTCCCAACAGGCCTCCCCCAAGTACATAAAGGAAAAATGAAGGCTATTTGGAGTATTTTGAAGAAATCTCATGGAAGTAACTCCTCTTCTTCCGGAGGATCTTACAACCTTAATGAATTAACAATGTACTTGGGGAGCGATCCTATTGTAGTCGAGGATGAAGATAAAGATGATTTTGAACTTTTGGCATGGTGGAAATCATTCGAAACTAAGTTTCTCGTACTTTCCGCCATAGCCCGTGATATACTAACAATACCAGCGTCTACAGTTGCATCAGAGCAAGCATTTAGTGCAAGTGGGCGCCTTATTGACCCCAGGAGGACTATGCTTTCAGAAGAAACCGTTGAGACCTGCATGTGCTTACGGGATTGGTATCAAGCACATGATAGGGAACAACACCTCGATGATGATGAGATCGAGATAGAAGACGAGCTAGCAGCGTTACATATATCATAGTATAATTTTTTTTAGAATGTATAATAGGCTTTCAACTTGTAATTTATTTTTTAGAATGTATCATAAGTTTGTAAAGTTGTAATTTATTTTTTAGAATGTATCATAAGTTTCTAAAGTTGTAATTTATTTTTTAGAATGTATCATAGGTTTCTAAAGTTGTAATTTATTTTTTAGAATGTATCATAAGTTTTTAAAATTGTAATTCTTTTTCATTTATTAGAAGGTTTGAATTTCATTATGTATATTGATCTAAGTTCAAACTTGTACTTTTTTTGAACTTTTGTAACTTAAATTTCAAGGAAATACAATTTATTTGATGTATTTTTTCAAAACATCATTAGTGTTATTCTACTTGTTATTTCTCTTAATTTCTTTATTTTAGTGAAATTGGTCCAAGACATATTTTTTAAAGAACCTAAAAAAAAGACATAAAGAACCTAAAAGAAAAAAAAAATTGTGGGCCGCCCACGGGCTGCACGGCCAAGCCCGACTAGGGCCCGGCCCAGCACAGCACGACCAGAGTCGTGCTGGCCCGCGTAATTACATGGGCCGTGCCGGCCCAGCCTGGGCCCGGGCCGGGCCCTTCTTCAGTGGCCGGAACGGCCCAGATTTTCACCTCTAGGGCCGCCCCTATATGGTTGGTTGGGTTTTTGCTTGGAAGGGTTTATTACTCGTATAAGCTGGAACCCTAACCCCTAAAACACTAGCCCTACAAGGTTTTTTTTCCCGTGAGTTTCCAATCTATCTGCTTGCAATCTCCTGTCTCTTCCTTCCGTTTGCATGTCTGAATCCAAAACCCTCTTCTTTTCTACATTTTCCCTCACTTTTCTACATCAATGTCTCTCCTTTCTTTTCTTGTCTTTGAGAATTACCTGATTGCTATTTGATCTGCAGAGATGGGGAAGAAGAAGCAGAAGATTCCTATCCCTCCGCAGCTCCCTCCGGAGATCGCCGATGATGAGGTTGAAGTCTCTGACGAAGATTTTGAGTTCGTCGAATCGAATCAAGATTATGCTGGGTTTCTCAGAAAACTCGACACCAAATCAATAACAAGGTTCTGACTACTTCTCTTCTTCATCCCTTTGTAGCTTTAATTTGTGTACAGTTTGATGTGATCCAAATTGCTACTGTTTTTGTGTTGTTTCTAACCAAAGTATTAATCTTTAGTCATGTAAATCAGAAACCACAATTGATAAACTTTTTGTAATGCATGCCTGCTGCTTTTATGCAATTTGGGGTCGTGGTTTTCTCCGTGGAAAGAGGAAAAAACTGAATTTTTTTTCATTGTCGGTGTAAAGCCATTTCCTATTGGCTATGGGGTATGGTCGAAACTGTTTTTCCATGGAATTGCAGAAATGGATATCTGTGGAATGCAGAATTGCTGCTGTATGCAAACATGCCTTTGGTGTGGCCGTAGGGATGGCAATGTGTTTTACTACTATATATATATATATATATAGCCATTTGGACTTGTCCATATTGGGGCACATGGTTTGTAGCAGTATTAATGGTTTCGCGGTGTGCACAGGTTCCACGATGCCAGCCTTGAGTTGGGTTAGGAATAATGGTGGTTGGTGTTTGGGGGGGGGGGGGGGGGTGTTGGTTGGGATGGGGGTGGTGTGGGGGGGGTTTCATTATTCAAGTTTTGGCTGTGCCAACCTGTTTACACTTTTATTAATGAAAACGCCACTTAATAGAGTGTTAAAAAGGGATGTTTGGCTGCAGGCCCCTCAACATTACATTTTATGGCAAAAGGTCCACGGTCTTTTGCCGTAGAGGCAGAGGTCTCTTTTCAAGTTCTTAATGGTTAAAAAGTCTAAAATGCCCCTCCTAGATATCCTCTCCGCGATATTAAAAAATGCTGAAAATCAGCCCGTAAATTTCGTAAAGACAAAACGTCTCGACAAATATTACCGATTTCGGAGAAAGGGTAAAAGTGATTCAACAAAGCATATATCATCATATTGCACTTCTTCTTCTTATTCTTATTCTTATTCTTCTTCTTCTTTATCGTCTGATTCATCTTCTTTTTTGTCCAAGTCATCTTCTTCTTCCTCTAATTCATTTTCTCTTAATTCAAACAAGAAGTATGTTGAATATTACAACATTTGCAAATAGTGAGCCATTAAAAAAAAAAAAAAACATTTGCTAATAGTGATCATCTTCAAATCTTAGCAATCTGTATATCATAGGAAACATAGATAACTACATATCAAACTCAGATAAAATCATGTCTAGGTTGGTCAAAGTCATTTAAATTTATCTGAGTTTGTTTCAAAACTCAGATAAATTTACTTCAAAATCAAATAAATTTCGCAAAAACTCAGATAAATTAAAAAAAAAACTCAGATAAAATCATCTCTAGGTCGAACAAAGTCATAAATTTATCTGAGTTTGTTTCAAAACTCATATAAATTTACTTCAAACTTAAATAAATTTCGCAAAAACTTAGATAAATTAAAAAAAAACTCAGATACATTTCGCAGTAACTCAGATAAGCAGCGGTCTCCGGGCAGAGACTGCCCTCTTTCTCCGGCAATGGTCCGAAACCAGAAATTTTCTCAGATCTTCACTGCCTTTGCCCCCACTCTTATTTTCTCTGCAACTTCCAGTCATCTTCTCCGCAAACTCAGATTTGCGTCTTCCTTGTCGAAGACCGTGCACTATAGCAGAGCCCCAAACCTCTAATCTGGTTTTGCAGCAGTAACCAAGAGACGACAGTGTGTTGTCTTTCTCATTACCGATAAGAGAAATGAGAGAGAGCCTTACCCTAAAATTGAGGGAGAATGGAAGACTTGAAAATTTAAAATTTATGCCTAATCGGTTGAATGGGCAAATTAGTCATGAAAATATATGATATGGCATGCTAAGGGACCTTTACCTGTAATAATCCCATGCGCAAGGGACTCTAGGCCTTAAATGATAGTACCGTGTACTAGAGACTTTATAACCCAATACTCAGGGATCTCTCCCTAATTTACCCTATTAAAAATCTACTATTCTCACCAATAAAAATAATTCTATTATTTCTCTTAAGACGTTTTAAGGTCTTTCTCTCATCAGTTGGAGTAAGGACAAGA
This sequence comes from Umbellularia californica, assembly GCA_028538565.1. Classification (NCBI taxonomy): domain Eukaryota; kingdom Viridiplantae; phylum Streptophyta; class Magnoliopsida; order Laurales; family Lauraceae; genus Umbellularia; species Umbellularia californica. The sequence goes on along the minus strand of JAPQWN010000012.1, from coordinate 27,495,804 downwards.
GAACATATCACAACTGCATTGCAACCGCAAGGTTTTGGGCTCTTGTCATGTTACCATTCAGACAACCTGAATTACATGTCATAGACCAGTCAAAGGCAAGGATGGGTTTGGAAATGGGGGGCATCAGTATCATCAAGTATGCGTTTACCTCCACCTGTTGTCATCTTCAATTTGGCAGGATACTTTCTTCCCTTTTCTCCCCAAGTTGTCATTTTAGTGGAAGTAGTGAACACACTATCCAACCTTGTGATTCTTAATTTGGGGTTCACCCATATCACATCACATGCAAAGCAGAACTCACAGTAAGCCATTCTGTTGATATGGTAAAATAATTTCTGGCTTTGGCTATATACAATTTTACATTAGAGTAAAAATTGATGATTGCAAGTCATAAATATCAGCATTTGTGAAAATCAACCATGGAAATGACCATCACACAATGGGATGACCTCTGTTTCTCTTTCCTTGAGTGACACGATATATAATATTTTGGCATTGATTCAGATTATAGAACTGCCATTTTCGAGGGATCATACCTGATACAAACGTGTAGGTAAAACTGGGAAAAATATAAGTGTGGTGCAATAGTACAGTATCGTTCTGTTTGTTGTTTGCTTGCACACTTATTTGCTGTGCTTTTATGGCCCTTTCTCAACACACATCAAGAGACTCTTAAATGCTTCTTCAAATGTCTCATTTACTTGTGGGAGAGCTACAAATGGCCTTATGAATGATATTGAAAGCTAAAAGAGCGAGGGGAAAGAAGAAACTGTTAGAGCAATCGTTTACAACATAAGAAGACAAGAATGTTGATAGCTATGTAATGCATGTAGTTTATTCTGTATTATACTTGTATTCTTCAAAATTTAACCTACAGAAAAGTTATAGATCTGAATCTTATAATAAAAGTTATGTTGTCACTGATTAAAGAAATATGTTGAAAGTCATTCTCGTTTGATATTGATTCAAATTTCTTCATTCTATTTTACGTTTGGTGATAAAGCAACGTTATTCTTGTTCGACCCTGCTACTGTACAGATGGGTTAGTTACATCTTTAAAAAATAAGCCATTTTCGAGTGGGCCATATTATTTCATGGTCCACATTTAACAAACACAATTGGGTGGGACACTCGGTGCATGAACAATTTGAGTTAGTCTCATTGGCTCAATGGTGACTGAATTGATGGTCGGTACTGTATGTTTGTTTTATAAGCTATATCATATAACCTCAGAAAGATTTTTTTTTTTTTTGGTGATTCTAGCAACTCTTTCTTTCTGTTTATATTATTTTTATTTTTTTCCTTTGCGGAAGAGAGAGGAAAAGGGGTGTTGGGTTTTTCTTTATTTTTTTGGGGGGGGTGGTGGTGGGGGGGGGGGGGGGGGGGGGGGGTGGCTGTCACTTACATCGATCCCAGAACCTCTCATGGAGTGGGAGGGTGCCTTTTAGCAATGGTTTGCTCATAAAACTCATGGCTAAGGGTTGTCACAGCTGAATCTAGAACTTTTTGTGATCGGGTTTTTAATTATAAAAATGTGGACTGCTTCTCGTAGAGTTAAGACTTAATGTGGAAGCTTGCTTTATACCTGTCATTTTGGGACTTGGTCATCTGGAAGGAGAGGAATGATGATACTTTGATGGGTTATCTTCTATCTTGCTTTGTGCCTTCCATCTTCGACTTGAATATGCAACTCTAACTTACATTGAACTTATAGAGTGAGAGGGTGCCTTTTGGCTATGGTTGCTCATAAATTTCATGGCTTTATGTTTGCCACAGCTGAAATCAGAACTTTTTTGTGAATCGAGTTTTTAATTATAACAATGTGGACCACTTCTTAACTGTGGAGGAGCTAAATGTTTTTGGAAGTCGATTTTTTGTGGTTCGATACAATTAATTAATTTTTTTTTTCTTTTTTTGTGGTTTGACCATGTGTGGTTTTACACAACACCTTTACTCATTTTTTGAGGCTTGGGCATATGTCATTGGGCTCTTGTAAAGTCAAGACTTATGTGGAAGGCTTGCTTTATACCTGTTGTTTGGGTCATCTGGAAGGAGATGAATAGGTGATACTTTGATGGGCAATCTTCTATCTTGGAGTCGTCGAGGGACAAGGCCAAATTCCTTGTTGCTACATGGATGTTTGTCCTTCCCCAATTTCAGGATATTTCTGTTGCAACAGTTGGAATGAGGTGGCTTTCTCCTGCCATTCTGCAAATGCATGTCGCTTGTGTTGGTACTCTCCCCCTCCAAGCATTCATAAGCTTAACTTTGATGGGGCTGCTTGCGGAAAACGTGGAGTAGCAGGTTTGGGAGGGGTTATCGGAAACAGTGAAGCCGCAGTCATTTTATCCTTCTAGGGGCCTGCTGGTGTTTGCTCTGTTACTGTGGCAGAGATGTTGGCTTTAAGAACCAGCCTCATGGAAGTCAATCACATTGACCTTCATCAGATCACAGTGGAGGGTGATGCCTTTTGTGCAATTTATTGGGCCTCTGACTCAGCCGGATTGGTGGTAGGATCAGCCCAAACACAGGCACCTTTAAGCCAACATAATTGCCAATCTGACACAACTGGATTCGTGGTAGGATCCGCCCAAATGTATGTTCCTTTCAGCCAACAAAATTCCCAATTTGACACAGCCGGATTGTTGGATCAATCTGCCAAAACTTAGGTACTTTCAAGCAATCAAAATTACCGAAGGGTTCTCTTTCCAAAGAAGATGAATTCTAAATATTATTGAAGTTGATTTTCAGAATATATGGAAGGTCCTTAAATATGTCTCTTGGGAATCCAATAAAATTAATTTCCTTATATTGTACATGGATTTCCTTTCCTTGAAACAAAGCATTCATTGCTTCAAAAATTCTAATAAAATAGGAAAACTAAATTAAAGGGAGATACTTAAGGAGATTATTATCTTAATCAAGATGTCCAAGGACAAATGATATGTTGCTCTATTGGGCCTTGTTGATTTTAGCATAAAACTGGGCTTGGATTGGGCTTAATGGACCTGACCTGGCCCTGGCCCATGGATCTTGTTCTGGATCTGGTCCATTATCACCCATTGTGAGGTAGCACCTTTTGGGCTGCATCAGCCTCCGGTTCTTCCAAGGAGCCATGGCATATGGCAGATTTTGTGGAAGAAATTCTGGACATATCCCACTCCTTTGTTGCCTCCTTTCAGCATATTAATCAGCGCTCGAACTTGTTGGCAAATGGTTTAGCCAAGAAAGGTGTTGGACACGAAAGTAATCTCATTATGAATGAAGATGGCTCCTTGCTTGTCTTTCATTAGGTAGCTGTCTTAGAGGAAGTTGTTCTCCTTTACTATTTTAACTTGGTGTTCTTGTTTTTCTTTGCATTGTTTGGGTTTCTCAATAGTAGATCTCTTATACTGAATCTTGCTTTTATTAATAAAGTTACCATTCAATAAAAAATGTTGCCTTTCAAAAAAAAAAAAAGTTCTAATGTCATGGTTAAAAGATCATATATTATGACTCATCTAGAGTTAATATGATGTAAGAAAAAAATCTTTTCTCTTTCATTTTTAATTATATTTGGGAAATGGGTTTTTTCTTTTTTAATTGGAAACTTTAGCAGGCTACTAACAAAATTGACAACCTGAACTAGAGTTGCTTTCTTAATTATCATTTTCCAATGTGGTTTTTATGGAAATATATTTGCGATGAAAGGAGGTAATGTTCTTTTTATACTATTTTAATTTGATTGTATTTTTCACATGTATTGTTAAGGCATGTGGTTCGTGTTGCGGGCCAGAAAGAAGATGCATTAGAAACTTTGTATGAGCAACGAAATAAAAAGATGTCTTCACAAAAGCTGGAGGAGGAAGATGGCCTTAAGGCAGTTGATCCAGTTGATGTTCTACCTTTTAAAACCTTGGATGGGAAACTGTATTACAGAGCAGGTGATAACAGAATCTCATGTAAATACTTTTAATTTGCAGTTTTCTAAGTAAAGGTTGGTAATGGCTTAGTTTAATTGAAAATCTGGTATTATGGTTGTTATTTAAATGTTGCAATGGTTTATTGACTAAGACTTAGTTAAATGTTTTTGTTTTTCTTTTGAATATTGAAATGTATGGTTACTGCATTTATTATTTGCACCACTGAAATTTCATAATTCTTGAATCCTTTGTTCTTTCTTGGTTATTGCAAATAGTTGAACCCTCTTTTTTTTTTTTTTTTTGCTCTTATGCAATTGAAACACCCAGTCACACACTTCACCCAAGTCCCTAACCATCAGCACTACACTGGGGCTGTTTCTGGCTGGAAACCCTGGTGACTTTTTTCTTTTTTGGATCAAATAGTTGACTTTGTCATAATGATGAAACCATCTTAAGCTCAGTGGTTCTAAGGGGCTTGATCCATTTGTGCTTTTCTGTTTTGTTTGAGTTTCAGAATCGTCGATCCATTTGTGCTTTTCTGTTTTGTTTGATTTTCAGAATCGTCAATGCAACTCCTGTAATAGTATCAGGGACGGATTTGGGACAATTATATCTTATTGAACTTAAGTAGAGTCTGTGAATTCCTTCATTGTGGTTATGGCTGTTTCTATATTGTTACCCATTCTGTTGGAAGTCTCAGCCATACTCAGTTACTCTGATGCATTCAGATGATACTGTATTTGATACTTACCAGTTCTGCTTTAAAAAATTAGCTTTTACAAGCTTTTGAAACTTTCCTCTTCTTCTTCTTCTTCTTCTTGTATTATTATTATCTGCTGATATGATTGCAGCATCTGACGATTCTAGAAGATCTGAAAATATGCTCAAAGAAGGTGACGCAGGAAGTGAGGATAAAGATGATGGCAAGGATAAAGATATAGTAAAACCAACCAAGGCAGAGCGGAGGCGAAAACTGAAAAAAGTTAAAAGAGAGGCAAAGAAACAAGCAAAAGATTTAGACGAGATTGATTCATTGCAAGAAGACACTGTGCCTGAAAATTTGCAATCGGAAGTTCTGGTATGTCGGTGCCGTAGTGCAACTGTTTCCCTATCTCTAGATTCACATTGGTTTTGCCGCATTTCTTTTTTATGTTTTTGCTTATTGTATCACTATTACTATGTGGATTGGAAATAATCTGCTTGTGGTTAAAATTTGTTGCTATAGGTATTTTGGTGTGAGTTGGGAATACCTGTCCTTAAATTCTCTCTTTTCAATTTCCAACCAGGATTATATTGATATCTAAAAATGATTGATCTTATGTAAGGCTCATGACTGTTTTAAAAATGATTAATCATACAATATTTGTCAATCCCATTCGAGTTACATTTGAGCTATATAAGGTCCACCAAAGAAGGTCTAATCAGGTTGTTAGCACAAGAAGTATGCTTCAGTCATCATTGACAGAGGTCTTGCTGTAGACCAAGGATTGACCCAAAATGGTACACCTTAGTTTAACCTAACTGTTGATTTTTAAGGCCTCAAACTTCGAAAATCTCAACCCTAGGTAGGCAAAACCTTTTTTTAGCCGACTCAATCTAATGATGAGTGGTAGTTGAATGAGTCTCAATCTGGACCAGCTAATGCTGGTAAAGTGAACAGTGAGTAAGTGTCTTAAAAGGGGACAGAGTTTTTTTTTTGGGTGGTTGTGGATTTTGGATTGAACCTAGCAAGAGGTAGACCTGATGGGCCAAAGTTATTCTAGCTTGAAAGAGTTAAAGTTGAATTTGTTGTTTCAATGCTTAATGAGAACTAGCCCATATAACTTCATGATTGCACGGAATTACGAGGAGGGGTGGACCGACTTGGAATGAAGTAGTCAAAAATGAAATTTTAGATTGTGAAGATGTAGTGACCTTGGTCATAAATTGTGATTAATGGAAAAGTGAGATGAAATTCGTAAGTTGACTCCAAATAGATGGGATGAGGTTGGCAGCTTCATTGTTCAAATTGGGTGCGGGTAGTACTCATATGACTATTACTCGATCCTTTACTCTAGTTTTTTCCCTCTTTATTTGGGGGGATGTCTTGTGGAGATTTCATTGACACAGTATGTAACACCCCGAATCCCGGAGCTCATCAGGACCCGGGGCCTTACTATAAGGAAATTAAAATCACCATATAAATCAAGTTATGCCAAGGAACTGAGCAATGCATCTAATTTCAATTTATTTAAAAAGATCAATTAAATAGAAGAGAAGTAATTACGAGTTCACTAATAAACATGTTCAACATCATTAAAGAAGCAATCAGTCACTAAAATCCTAAGTGTTATTCTTCCATCACAACTATAACGCTCTCCCATCAGCCATGCATATTGAAGTCCAATGGCTGATTTCCATTGTTGTCAAGCTCCCCCAAACATTGCGCACCTGAAGTGGGGCAAACCACTCATCAGATAACTGGTGAATAATATTCCAAATACACAGGTCATTAATAACATGATTCATTAACAGAAATGCAGAAGAGTCCATGAGATGATAACAGAGACCTATAAAAATTCTCTTATCATTTACTGAGGTGTCATATTCAGTCCTTAACTTTGGTAAGTTCAATAATCCCAATTATGTGTTCTTATAATATAATGGAACTCTATCATAAGAGTTTCAGAGTTTCAGTCCCTTCCAAAAGGAAGTCCTTTCAATAAGTTATTCCAAACTCCCTCCATAGGAGATTGGTTCAGTAATCATTGATTCAATCCCAGTTCACCTTATTACTCCATATCCACAGGGGGTTCATTGATCAATCAATATTCAGAGTAACTATCAGGACTGATGTTCTAAACACGGTGTCACTGTCTTAAACCATTGATGCAACCTAGGGTTAGGATGCAAGTGCCGGGGCACAATTAGGGTTCCGAAGAACAATCACTCGAAGAAGAAACAGTCTCCACCGAAAAATCCACATAGGGAATTCTATTAATCAATTCTAATCTCTGAGATCATTGATATCTACAATGCTATATTTATAATAAAATAAACTTAAGCCCTAAGAAAGTATTCCTAATCAAACTAGGAAACCAAATATCAAACTAGGAAACCAAATAATAATCCTACCCAAAGTAGAAACCTAATTCTAATTACACTCTTTACTAAAAATAAAACTAATAATAATTAAAAATCAGGATTTCATGGGTCCCACATGTGGCCCACGATTCTTGTTGCAATAAAGTAGAATTGCTGCTGCATCATTCTCCCCGGGTTGGAAAAGAGTTCGACCTCGAACTCGGCTCTTTTGCTGGATGTTACGTCTGTAGATAGTGTGCACGTGAAGTGCTTCCTTGGTGAGATGAGAACGGGATCCTTTCTTTGGTGGCGTCGGCTTCAGAGGACGGAGTGTGACTTGCTTTGCACCATGCATGAAAGTGTAGGTGTTGTCGCGCATGCCATTAGTTCCATTCTTGTCATACATCCATGGACGACCCAATAAGATATCACAACTATCCATGGGAATCACATTACACCAAACTGTATCCGTATAATCTGCACCAATGGAAAAGGTAACTGGACATGCATATCGGACTTGTACTTCATCACCCGTCATTAACCATCTAGCAAAATAAGGACTATGATGCTTTCGAACTTTTAGCTGTAAGCGATCCACAAAAGCTTGGGATATGATATTCTGACAACTGCCTCCATCGATGACGACTGTGCATTCTTTATCATTGACTGTTCCTTTGGAGCGGAAAATATTTTCTCGCAACCATTTCTTCTCAGTAGTCGATGTAGTTTCTTGGATGACCATGAGAGACTCAAGACCCTCCTCGGGCGGAGTATCCACAATTTCCCCTGTTTTATTCTCTTGAGGATCATCTAAACATCTTGCACATCACTTTCATTCTCAATGAGATGGATACGTTTTGGACATTTTGCTGCGCGATGCCCTTATTGTTTACAATTAAAGCATGTGAGTCTATTTTGACCTGCGGGCTTGTTGAAAATTGTCTCCGATGATGTACTCGGTTTAGAACCTACAATGGAGGAATTCTTCTGCATAATCCATTTAGCTGCATTAAGTTTCTGGGCTTGATGATGTGCAATTCCCTCGGCTTTGATAGCATGCTGAATAATCTCATCAACATTATCAAAATGCTTGACCGCCAGGATATCTTGAATATCAAGTGTAAGCCCATTAAAGTATCTGTCAACTAAGACCTCGTCATCTTCATTCAAACCACAACGGGCTTGCATTGTCAGAAACTCCTCAGAATATTCAACAACTGTCTTAGATCCTTGTTTCAAGTATTGAAAACGTGAACGCAAATCTCTGGAGTAATTGACAGGCAGGAATTTTTGCTTCAATAGATTTTTCATCTCAGCCTACGTGTCAACAAGGTCAATTTGCTGGTATCTCCTCTTCTTTTGAAAATCAGCCCACCATACTGCAGCATAATTGCGAAATCGAGTTGCCACCAGTGTAATTTTATGACCATCAGCCATTGGTTTATGTGCAAAAATATTTTCAACACACACTAACCAATCCAAAAATTCACCTGGCTTCAATTTCCCATCATATTCTGGAATCACAAGTTTAATACCCAATCTCGATCAACATTGACGGCATGTGGATCTCGTTAATTCCGAATATGTCCTCTATCATCCCGATGGTTATCTTCATGTCGAAGAGTTTCCAAATTTGTTAATCGGGTTTCAATCCTATCAAGAGTCGCTTGCATTTGAATTTGCATTTGAGCCACCGTTGTGGATAATTGATTAACAGTGACCGATAATTGCGCAACGGATTCCCTCAATTCATCATCGTTGTGAGAGGAAGACTCCATGTCAACCTGCCTTTTGGGTGGCATATTTGGTTAATGCAAATTTAAAATTTATGACTAACCTGATCTGTAGATCTGACTTCCACGAGCACGTTGGTGAAAACGGATCGAAAATCTAACGCTAGAAGAGCCCGATATCGTAAGAAGAAATCTCACCCCTCGATCATGCTAAATCTATCTTTGATCGGATGCTGCTGACGTCAGAGGAAGTTTGTTTCCGGGCTTTTGCTGTAAATGGGTCAGATCCACAGTGGGCCCGAACCAGAACTCAGGCCCAACACTTAAGTCCTTGTGGCTCGTGTCGATGAGGAAGAAAAAGAGCTGGAGCCCTATTATTTCGATGGACGACAGAGTGCTTCAAGGAGAAGAGGGGCGCGATGGCGGTAGTGGGTTCTCCGGAGGTGGAATGGCCGATGATGAAAACTCCGGCTTTGAGGAGGCCTTGATGCGACGACAGGCGAGTGCTGGCGAATATGCCTCAGTAGTCACGTCCGAGAAGAAAGAAAAGGATCGGAACCCCTTTTGTTGCTTGTGCCTCAACGAAACGAAGGGGAAGAAGACAACCAACGGCGCAGTTGGCGATGCCGAAGGCGAAGGCGTGGGAGCGGCGCTGTTGGTGGCGTTCGGAAACGAGATGAGGCACGGCGCTGTTGCTGCAGGGCGAAGGTGGTGCACTGTGGAAAGGGGCGGCGGAGTTCCAGCGAGACAGGCGTTGGTGCACGGTACGCCTATCCTTCCCTCCTCTGCTTCGTCGTCTTTTTGTTTTTTTTGGCTGGGAAGGGTTTTCGGTGGGTGGAAGGCAAGCAGTGGAGAAGATGTGGAGTGGGGCAGGCTGAGAGGGTTCTGGCGATGATGGATTTGGGGATTGGGGACGATTGGTGATTTAGGGGTTGGCAGTGGGTCGTGGGCAATGATGGATTGTGGCTCTGATTTCGGTAGCGGAAGGTGGGTGATGTCCAATGAGGGTGGTAGGGGTGAAGGTTCGGCAGGGAGGGGTGAGTTGGGGAGGGTTGTCGCAGGGGACTGATGAAGGGGCTGGGATGACGAATGGAAGGAGGATAGGGGTAGTCACGCCGACGATAGGAGATCGTTCGTCTCTGATACCAATTGATGCAACCTAGGGTTAGGATGCAAGTGCCGGGGCATAATTAGGGTTCCGAAGAATAATCACTCGAAGAAGAAACAGTCTCCAACGAAAAATCCACATAGGGAATTCTATTAATCAATTCTAATCTCTGAGATCATTGATCTCTACAATGTTATATTTATAATAAAATAAACTTAAGCCCTAAGAAAGTATTCCTAATCAAACTAGGAAACCAAATATCAAACTAGGAAACCAATTAATAATCCTACCCAAAGTAGAAACCTAATTCTAATTACACTCTTTACTAAAAATAAAACTAATAACAATTAAAAATCAGGATTTCATGGGTCCCACAATTGGCCCACGATTCTTGTTGCAATAAGTAGAATTGCTGCTGCATCAACCATGTTTATAATAACATGTACTAATCACATTAGGATATAGTCATAATTCTTTTATGCTTATCATGCATATAGAAGTACTATTATAAATTCATATTAATTATTTTGATGTAGGGCTAGTTCCACATAATTGGGTTCATGTTTATGTATGCCCCACTCCAAATTCAGACATTTGGGCCCGATTATGTGGCACTGCCATTATACCTTAGTACTAAGTTTTCATTACAATTCTAACCATTCATAAGAATTTCAGAAGTTAAAGAATAATTCTGGTACTTAATTGTTTGTTTCAAAATCATGATCCATGGTTTAGGTTCCATAAACATGTATCCATATGAGATAATAAGTTATACCATTAATCAGGCTTATACTAAAGTTTCCAGAACCATAAACAGAACTATAAAAAAACAAAGTTACAATCTGTTATAATTTCTGGGATAATAAAGGGTTGAAATGAAAATTTATGCACATGATAAATATAAAAGGAATCTTTGAAAAGTCAAGGAATAACCTGGGCCCATGTCAAAACATTCAACACAGCAACTTAAAAAGGGATTGGAATGATGATACAGTGCTATGCATAGCATTGTCATTCTCAGAAAATTAATCTCACGCCCCATACTTTGAGGTCCGATCCGCGTGGGTCCCTAGTGGTCAGATCCGCGTGGGTCCATACCATCTTGGTCGCCCAACAAGGACCAAGATGATGGCTGGTTCTGATCCTTGATCAGGTGGGCCAGTGGGCCCCGCAATCCAACCCACGAAAAACCCAAAAAATTCACAAAGTGACGATGCAGGTTGTTCTAATTACAGACGAGGGGCCGGATGGGACCCATTTCCAAATGGGTCCGCCTACACTGGGGTCGCCCAGGGGTCTGCTATCAGATCCCTGGGTCAGATGTTTGATCAAGTGGCCCACCTGGTCCCACTACCCAATCTACCAAAAACCCAAACTTTTCCAAATTGCCGATGCAGTAACGATTTGGATTTAGATGAGGCCTGATGGGGCCTAGTTTCAAAAAGGGTCCAACTACACCCTGGTCGCCCAAGGGTTGGCTCTCGGATCCCTGGGCCAGATCTTGGATCAAGTGGGCCCCATGGCCCTGGTATCCAAATCGACAGATCGTGTGTCTGTCGAGTTGGTTTGAAACCAGGTTGCTGACTGTGGGATCATCTGATTCCCTCATTCTTGATTGAGATATTATAAAAAAAAATATCCAATTATCACATCCAGCAGATAAAGCAATCATAGAGATCACAGATCTTGGTCAAACCCCCGGATCTTCATACGGGGAATGAAAATTTCCAGATCTGTCAGTAACCAGATCTTCATTCTTTGATCCCCCTTTTGAGTTATTATAATGATCAACGGAAAACACAGAAACCCAAAACACCCATAGTTTTCTGTATACTTGAAAATATCACTCACCTCCTAGTGTAGCAGATTGTGGCACGGTTGATGTGGGATCTCGAGTACTGCATCCACTAGGCCTTCCGGCTTCTTCTATCTTCCCACGAGTCCTGCAGGTCTCTGTTGATCTTCAAGGGAAATTCCTCTCCACTCTGGTTCTCTCCTCTTCTTTAACCAATGAAAGCATCGGAAGTTAACAGAAAAACTAATAAGAGGAAGTAAAAGAGATTTGGGGATAACCCCAGATTCCAGTCGTTGGAGTCACCCCCCCAGGTTATACGAAGGAAATCCCCCCTTCAAGGGGGTATCGTTCCAACCACTTCACAATAACAAAAGGCTTTAATGGGTTGGAAACAGGTTAAGAAATCCAATGAGTACAACCCAACCCAGGCTAGTATCTTATGGGCCAGACGAATATGGGCCTAATATGGCCCAGGTATCTAATACCTTTTGGGCCAGACGAATTTGGGCCTAATCTGGCCAGGTTATTACACAGTATATAGGTCTTGTGTTGCATATTTTCATCTGCATCACTTTCCTTCTTTACATCTCAACAAGCTTCTAGTAATCTTTTCCTTGTTGCGGATTAAAATGGAGGTAAAAAAGGATGTTTGACAAGGCATCTTAAAAAAGGCCAATCCACTGATGGCTCAATGGTGAGGCATCTCCCTTCCTACAAAAACAACTAGGAATCGATCCCTGATGCATCTCTGTTGGCTTGGGTAGCGCGTGTGGGTGTGTTAGTATTTACTGTTACCAAAAACAAAAAAAAAGAACAGAAAAATAAGAAGAAAAAGAAAAAGGAAAAAAGGGTGTCTAAAATGATGTTTACAGTGGTGATTGTAACACCCCACCCCATACCCATGCATGATATTGTCCGCTTTGGCCCACAGGCCTCACGGTTTTGTTTCTGATGGGCCTCAACCCTTCAAAAGGCCTTATGTAAGGTAAGGGTGTAAGTTCTACATATAACCCCATTTATTTTCCTCTCTATAGTCGTTGTGGGACTCTGGGGTGTCATAATCCACCCTCCTTAAGGCTGCACGTCCCATGTAGTAGTCTGCCAGTCTCTGTAGCTTGCCAGCCCTCTTGGCCCGCCCACATGGAGACCCGCCCACTTGCACCAGACCACGGCAAGGGACCTACACTCGAACTAGTCGAGAGTCGGCTCTGATACCATTTGTAACGCCCTACCCCATACCCATGCATGATATTGTCCGCTTTGGCCTACGGGCCTCATGGTTTTGTTTCTGATGGGCCTCAACCCATCAAAAGGCCTCATGCAAGGTAAGGGTGTAAGCTCTACATATAGCCCTATTCACTTTCCTCTCTATAGTCGATGTGGGAATCCAAGGCGTCACAGTGATGATGATGGCTTTGTGGGAGGCCTATCACTGTTTTTGTTTTCTCTGCAACTACCCTGATTTGCCAACCATGGTTCAAAATAGCGGCTGCTATGCAGCGTAGTGGCCTTATTATTGGCCGTAGCGGTTGAGGCTGCTATGCTATTTTGCAAATAGCGATACTACAATCTAAAATCTAGTAGAGCCAAGTATTTTTAACTTGAAACATTGTTTTTCCTATTTCTTCTCCTAAATAGCCTTTCCTATAGTTGTCCTACACATTATGGTTCCAAATCATTAAAAAAACACAAGATTGGCAGCTACACAAGATTCAAATTTTTTTGACAACTTCAAAAACTCACATCACTGTGCCACTATGTATCGGCCGCTACGTAGTGTTTTGGCCATTGTCCGCTGCTTCCACTACAACCACTATTTTGATCCTTGTTCCCAACAAGTGGTCCTTGTCATTGCAGAAAATGAGATCTATTTGATGATTAATATTAATTTGAAGGATGGAATGACTGAGTTTCATGACCTGATTTGGTGAAGAGTTTCTTATTTGTATTTTTGTTCCCTATTTTTGTTTCTGCAGTTGTAATTAAGATGTAGGCATGTAGCTTTAAATTTTGGTAATCAGCAAGCAATGTTTTATGTATTTGTTAAAGATTTTTATTGCAAAATCCCAATGTGCAGTTCTACTTCCTGCCTACTGATAGAAATTGTTTCCGGCACCCAACTATTATATCGCTGTAGTACTGGTTAATTCTGATTTGGTTGAGTTAATTTGGCTGGATTACATATTTTCTCTCAAGTTTGAGCTGGTCAATCCCCACCCTTGTTGCGAAGTTTTCGTGACCTAAGGTATTGAATCAATCTGCATACTACTGAAGGCTCCCTATTGGGTTCTTTGATCTCACAGGAAGTTCAATGTATCATACGATGATAGTATTCTTTCATAAGTCTTTAGATTCTCGTTTCTCTTTTTCTTCAGTATCTCGACAAAATCTCTGTTCTTTCAAGAGCTTCTGGGAGATGGATTATGATTTTCAAACTCAATATTATAATGTCCCATTAAGTCTAATCCTATATTTTTCTGATATTTCAATAATACTTTACCAGATACTTGCACTATTTTGACCGATCCTTTATGTTTAGGCGGAGGTGAAGGAAGAACTTTCAGCAGAAGAAGTGTTCGTAAAAAAGAAGTGTAACCTGGCAGAGATCGGAATGGCCCTGTTGGCAGATCCAGAATCAAACATTAAATCCCTAAAGGATCTGTTGCAGATATGTAAAGATGGAGATCGTAATATAGTTAAACTTGGACTTCTGTCTTTGTTGGCTATTTTCAAAGATATTATTCCTGGGTATTCTCTTGTTTTATACTGTATGCTGTCCTGTTGTATAATGCTGTTTTGAATTTAATTGTGCACTTCTGTAGTGTGTTTATAAGCTATGACTTATCTTTTATATTTTTTGCACCTTATTCTTGTTTTTGTGAAACAGCTATCGGATTAGGCTACCCACTGAAAAAGAGTTGGAGATGACAGTTTCGAAGGCAGTAAAAAAGATGCGATACTATGAATCCACACTTCTGCACTCATACAAGGTTTTCTTTTGACTTGATTCTTCTTCTTCTTGAAATGCTTGTGAACAATGTGAAATTATGTTAAGTCATTTCTTCATTTCAATAATTATAGGTGCCTCTAGTAAATGGCACACTTATGCTAAATAACTATTGCATCTTGAGTTCTTGACCCACATTTCTTGACCAAAATTCTTTCTCTTTAAAGCTGAATGTTGGTTGCAAAAAACCCTAAAAAAAATCCTCAATTCTGGCCTTAGAAGAAGCCACATCAGCTTCTTGGGGCCCATTTGTGGATGTGTCCTTTCAAAAACACATAATATGTGCCTTTTCAATAAAATGTCTCTTAAGCCCATTTGTGTGGATGTAACCCAATTCAAGGGGATGCCTTCCAACTTTATACATTAAGGTTAGTTTCAAAGTTTTTATATAGTATTCAAAATGAGCATAAATGCATACGAATCCTTTGTTTGTTTTTAAGATGAAACGTGTATGCTGACGAGGATTAAGCAAAGAAAGGTTTGGTTTTCATAATTTTTTGGTTGATTTAATTTTTTAATTAGTTTATTATACATATATTTATATTGAACTCTTCGATAACAAAAAAAAAAAAAAAAAATAGTTTTAATATATTATTGAGGACTTAACCTGTGTGATGCACAGGGGCTTCATGCTAGTCACAATGAAACAAAACTGTGACCAGTCCATCTTGACTACTTTGTTGTTTTATCATACAAGAATTTGAAAGCTAAATCTGTGTCTGAATGGTAAGGTACTAACCTTCTTGCTAGATTGTCTTAAGTTATTTCCTTCCTTTCTGTTGCTGCTGAACAGAGAGCCTCCACTATAGATGAATTGAGTCCTGTCTCCATTAGGGACTCAGTGGTGAGAAACCTTACTTGGATTGCCCTTTAGGTTATTACTTTCAGGGCTGTCCCTTCAAATCTATACTGATGCAGCCCCGGATCCTCAATCAGAAAATGGACCAATCTCTCAAGGGATTGATCAAATTCAGACATGGATTCAGGGAATAGGGCACACTCACGATAATGTCAAACACCATAACTGAAGGAAAAAAAAAAAATACCTCAGATTTTATTGATAACCAGCAACAACACCCCGTGCTTAGCCTGGGACAAAAAGTAAGATATTACATTTTGAATTTCTAAGGTATCAAAATCAATTATAAACATATAAGCATATATTCATGCATATTTATATAAAAACAAACGCCCGTGTCCAAAATAAAGATATAGTAAATTATTATAATAATTAAAACTATAAAAGAAGAATCCACTATTATTATTTTTAAGAATTTTTAGAAGAAAATAAAGTGGAAAAAGATCTTAAGATTTTATGGTAAAAGGAAGAAATTATCGTGAAAAATAATAATGAAAATCTTGTAATATCGCACCTATAGAATCTTTGTAAATTGAAAAAATGCATGGGTTGAAAGTCCCTACTAAAAAAGAGAAAACTCTTGATGGAAGCAAAAAGAAAAAATGATACCATTCAAAAAAGGAAAAAAAAATGAGAAAAGAAAAAACAAATGCGTCCATTTTCCTATCAATACGCGGCAGGGGCTCAGTCTGTTAGGTATATCGTGTGGAGTGAGTGTGGCTAAGATGATCCCGCACCAATGCCCCAAAACACTACCCACTCGTTTTGAGCCTACTTATCATTAGAACACACCTGCTTGAACCTACAAATCAAATCCACATCCAACCAAACACTTACGAGAGAGAGACGTGTAGAATCATTTTTTTCTACATTATTGTCCCATATTTTTAAACATGACCTTGCCTACATGGATCTAACGGAGGACATGGCCCTAAACAGATTTGATTGGCGTCGTCAAATCCATATAGCCGACCCCACCTAGTGGGAAAAGGCTTGGTTTGGTTTGGTTTGGTTTGGTTTATTGTCCCATATTTATTTAATATATATATAAAATAGATCCAAGGAAAAAAGGTCCCTCGCATGGGATCTATATCTGGTGTAAGATAACGATAGAGAGAGCAATTTAATTGCTTTCATCAATGTTGAGGATCTGGATTTTACATGAATGTTGAAGCATCAAAACTAACCTCATTGCAAGCATGTGCAATAAGTTTTATAATTTAGAAGTCCATTAAATTAACGGCCTGTTGTAGGAATTTCAATGGGCCGGTTTTCGAACTGGCCCATTTCTACTATCAATAGGATTGAACGGCCTGAGTTCAGGTGTATATCAGGTCCTAGATACTAAGTTCGAGCCTGCTTGCTCAAAAAATATGGGTGGGTTGAGACTGCCCCTTAAAGGCTGGGGTCACATTAAGTTTTGAGTCCGGGTGCATATAGGATCATCCTAGCTCAAACCACACGATAAAAAAGTACTGGAAATATATGACAACTCTTTCAAGGCCTCAGTTCAACAAATGCTCAAGTCCATTTAACATTTGAGTCAGGTTGATAAGTTCTATGAGGTTGTCCCACTAAGATGGTGCATGGGTTAGATTTATTAAATTCCCTAAACTTTTGTGGGTTAACACATAAGTGAAAGAGATTGATATTTTTGGATCATAAGATCTACATAGTGGGCCCCTTAGAAGGGTCTTTTGTGTTATTTTTGCAAGATTAACCTTAATTTTAGGGGATATTGATTGAGAAACTTTAGGAGATAGAAGATATGGATAGATACTTTTGGAGAAAAAATAGCGGAATGTGATGACATGGCTCCTTAAGTCACTC
Source organism: Umbellularia californica (assembly GCA_028538565.1). Lineage (NCBI taxonomy): Eukaryota > Viridiplantae > Streptophyta > Magnoliopsida > Laurales > Lauraceae > Umbellularia > Umbellularia californica. Next base: position 27,478,507 of record JAPQWN010000012.1, on the reverse strand, counting down.
TAAGTTTTTTTATGTATATTTATTTAAAAGGAGAACTCCTTCAATGCTGACGTGGCACCCCTCACAGCCCACCTCCCCCTTTGTTTTAATATATATAATAAGTATTCCATAATCCATTACAACTGAGCCATAATTATCCTTATATAGAGTAGGATAACCTAGACACCAAGACTTTCCCAAGCAATAAAAGAGACTAAACCACTAAACTTGCTTAACAATCCAACTAAAATAAAACTCCTAATTTATAGACTTTTAAATAAATAAAAAATACTTAATTAAGACTCCTAAACAACTTAAACTTTAATTAAACAGATGTCATGTTGGGCCTATGGATTGGGCCCAATGGGCTAACCGACCTATGGTCTGTCCTGCATTAGGTCTTTCCGTCTTGGAGAGAACTCGCCCTCGATTTCTTTCAGTGTCCTAGATAAAAAATCAGTCGCACAAACTTCTGATTTTTCTTTCGATCTTCACCTCCTTTGCATGAGTTAGAAAGTTGATGCAATCTTTTCGTCCATGTAGAAGTGGGTTGGAGGTGTCACGTCTTCTCATGTCTGCATTTATCTTGGTTGTGCAAGCTGACCATTAGATGCTTTCATTGTCCCCATACCAATAGATCACAATTTTCAAATATCCATTGTTGATCCTCAAAGGATGAAGTCCTCAAAGGATGAAGTCAATGTGGGGGACTTCAACAACTTGATCTTCTTGTGAAACCACAGGAATAACTGATTTGATTTCCGATGACCCGATTGGAATTTTTTGAAGTGGCATTGCAATCAGATCTACCGAATGTACAATCCTTTTGTTAACCCTACCAAAGTCTTCAATGTTTGCTTTTCCTTGTTCTCCCTCAACCCTTTGCAGTTCTTGATTGACATTGCCTTGATCAATATTGCTTGTACCGACAAAATCAACTTTGCCATGAAATTGCTTTTCGATGTCATCCTTGATGTCTTTTGTCATCGCTTTTGGTGCAATCATGAATTGTCTTTCAACTTTTTGCTCTTTTTTTGTGGTTCTTCGGTTGAAGGTGATGATGTAGACGAAGACGGGTCTGTTGATTTTATTGGAAGGAGTCTCATCGTTTTTCCATTCCACAAAAAGGTATATGCGTTCATCTTTTTATCATTGTGCACTTTCTGATTAAAAAGACATGGACGTCCAAAAAGAATATGAGCAGTATTCATATGGATCACATCATACTAAATTTTGTCCTCATAATGACCAATCTTGAATGATGCCAAACATCTATGAGTCACAGGAATGCTTGAATCATTAGACCATGTGACCTGGTAAGGCTTGGGAAGCTTTTTAGTTGGCCAATGAAGTTTGTCAATAACCTCTTGTGCGACAAAATTTATTGCACTACCATTGTCATTAATCAAATTAGCGGACTTGTTTTCGATGGTTACTTGCGTTTGGAATTTCTTAGCCGGTCTCCATTTTTCTTCTTTCTTCTCATTTGTATTGAGGAGTCGGCGAATAACGATAGTGGGATTATCTTCTCCGGTTCTTTGTTGAGACTTTCTTTCTTCAGGCTTACATTGTCGCATGCGAGACCGTCTAAGCATACACTCTACATGGAATGCTTCTAAGTATGCCTCTTGACTGGTTTTGCTTAAACTCATATTCTCCAAGATGTCTGGTCTCAAGCCTCTGATGTAACGAACCAAATCATATATCTCATCCTTCTCTAGTTCACATATATCTTGTAACTCTCGAAATTGGCAGCATGGTTGAAAATCTCGGCCAATACCGGTTCGTATCGGCCTATACCGTTACAATATTTTGATGGGAAACCGGTATCGGTACCGCCCATCAAAATATCGCCAATATATCGGCCGATATATTCAAAATATCGGCTGAGGAATGTATCATCTCGTGTTCTTCTCTTCCCAAAGACATTGCAAGCTTAAATGGAAAAAAAAAAAAAAAAAAACAGACCCTCTAGTTGCAGTAAGCAGGAAGAGAGAGATTGAAGAGGAGGATGAGGAGAAATTAGCTAGGGCTCCGCCGCGGGTACTGGCCGTCCGCACCGTTGCCGCACCGTCCCATCGTTACCACTGCAACACGCCCACCTTCTTCTTGGGTTCTTCCCTTCCTCCTCCCCTCTCTTTCCTCTCCTTTTCTTTTCCTCCCTTCTCATTTTTACCCTTTTGTTTTCCCTTTGTTTTTCCGTCTTCTATTTCTGCGTTGGGGGCTAGGGGTTGTGGCAACTCAACAAGTGCAGTGATAGATGGGAGGGGGCCAAAGTCAGACGATGAGAAAAACGCCCTTTTTAGGGTTCTGGCCCTTTTCAAGAGTTACATACATTCATGTATGTAACTTTGACAAATTGCCACATTATGAATCCCACAATGGCACCCACCTACGTAAAAATCTAAACCGTTCAAAATAATTTTCCCTTCTTTATATTATATCCTGAAAAAGTTTCACTCTAATTGGTAATTATCCTTCTATCAGATTAATCAATCAATCATTTAAAGAATAAATCAATCTAATACCAACACATCTCCTAATAAAATGAAATTCGGATGAGGCCCAATGTAAGAGAAGAGCAACTATTTTGAGCGAATTTGATTTTTATAGGTGGGTCCACCATGAAGACTACAAGGCTTCCAAATTATCCTCACCATTTTTTAATTACACCTTATTACAAGGGCTCAATTATTTTAAATCTAAACCACTCAAAGATAAATGCCCCATTTTGTGTGGGCATGTGAGATTTTTAACTCAAATAGGAGTTGGGCCCACTGAATTAGTCACTTATAAAACATCTAGAATAATGATTCAAATCATGTAGCATGACCAGTTCAATATTTGAGGCACAACTATGATTCGAGTAAAATTTTAACAAAGCTATTACAAGAGGTGAGTTATTTTTAATAGTTGAAAATTTTAATCCTAGATATGGCTACATTAATGGATTTATAAATTATAAGAATGGGCATATAGACTATACATCAAAATTTGACATGTAATCAATAATTAATGATTAGACAGCGACACAGGATGTCATAACTTAGAGGGACCGATATTTTGATTTGTTGTTGTTACTAATGGAAAAAACCATTGTTTTCCAACATTTTCTAATTTTCTGGATATTTTGGATATTTTTTGAGATTTTTTTGGATTAAAAAAAAAAAAAATTCACATCGCGACGACCGCGATGGACCGATAACCGCGAACGATACCGATATCATATCGGTTTTTTATCCCGACCGATACCGCGCCCCGATACTGCTATTTTGAACCATGATTGGCAGGCATATTCATCCAGCGCTGTTATCAAAAAAATATTCATCAGCCGCTCTTTAAAAAAAAAACCCATCAACTGTCATATTTTCTTGCTTCAAATTAAGAAAATTTTCAAAATAAAAATCGTTCTCAAAATACCAACTTGCATATGTGCATTGATATAAAATTCTTTGCTGTTTATTGGCTGAATGTCCAAAATATCTCATGGTGACTTGGATGCAAGGATATCAAAATTTAACTCTTTTGAAGAATAAGCTGTCCTGTTGTGTGGATCTTGATGAGTGGAACTTGCTGGCGAGAATGGATCGTTTATAAGGTGATAAATGGCCCAAATATCACCGTTCTGGAAGTCAATGTTGGTGTAGAATGGGTTGGGCTTTGGAAGTTCCGTAGAGGATTGGGCTTGCCCGGTCTGCAAGGTTTTGCTTGACCCCTTTTTTTTGTTTGGGTTCAGGTCAGACTTTGACCTTAGGCCCAATAGGCAGCTGATGGGCTCAACACGTGTAAGATGTTAGCACCTAATACCTATGCGGATTTTTTTCTCGCTCTGTGTGCCTGAGATGAGAAAGAAAAGACGGTTGAAGTGTTGAACTGCTGAAGTCCTTTTCTTCTTTCGTTCCTTGCTGTTTCATGAGAGAAGGGAGAGGGTGATGGTGGAATGATGTCGATGGTGATGCAATAGTGATGGTGGGACGATGGCGGTCTCAATGAAAGCAGATGAGGCTGTGGCAATGCTGATTGCTGAGCGCTGCTGTGGCGTGATGATACTGATGACAATGGACGATGGAGGTGTGTTCTGCATGGGAACAACGACGGTTCCAGGTGTGCTGTCAACTTCGATCTCCTTCCTTTGATACCAATTGACGCACCCCAAATCCTTGATCGGAAAATAGACCAATCTCCCGGGGAATTGATTGAATCCAGACATGGATTCAGCCACCAGGGCACACTCACTATAATGGTAAATGCCATAACTGAAGAAAAAACTCAGATTTTATTGATAATAAGCATTCCTTTACAACTGAGCCATAATCATTCTTATATATAGTATGATAACTTGGACACCATTATCTTCCCAAGCAATGAAGGAAACTAAACCACTAAACTAGCTTAACAATCCAACTAAAATAAAGCTCCTAATTTAAAGACTTCTTAATAAATAAAAAATACTTAATTGAGACTCTTAAACAACATAAACTTGAATTAAACAAATATCATGTTGGGCCTATGGATTGGGCCCAAAAGGTTGGCCTGCATCATAAACATCATTAAATATCTAAGAGATGCACATACTCTTCTGACTCACATTTATAAAGGCATCTTGTAGATACCATACACCAAATCGCTCTGCCTCTACTAACTGGAAATGTTAACTGACCAAGGATTCATAGTTGTAAATAACCTGAACAAGCAAGGATTTCAAAACTTAATAAATCCCACCCAAATGTCCTGCTAGCAGTCGCCTCTTCCACCTGCTTCAACAAGGAAACAAATTCCTATTTGGAATGGAGGCCCAGCTACTCATGAGACTTCTTCCTTTGCTTTTGAAAGTGACAACCAAACCTTAAAAACTCTATTCCATTCACAATACCTAGCTCCTACTTTCCTTCCCTGATCCCACCTTTTAAAATATTCAAATTCCTCTGTAAGGACTCACCTTCTCCATTTTTTTTTTATTGAGACGACCATCTTCTGCAAACTGTCACCACCATTTGCTCAAAAGTGCCTATTTTTAGTTTTTGATCTCTCCCTATCCCCCATCCTCCCCCTTCCGGTTTGGCCACCTCTTCCCACTTAATGTGGTGACTTCTCTTTTTATTCCCCACCTTCCTACAAAAAATCTCTGTAGATCTTTTTTTTTTAAATATTTTTTTCTTGATCAGTTCTTTAGATCTTTTCTAATATTGCATGGGAGTCCTGAGCATGGAAAGGTAGTATATGAAAAGATTCAGCGTAATCATTCGCCCCAAGGGCATATTTCTTCATCTTTGAAGCTACCCAACCTTCGGGCCATTCCATGAATGGATCTTGCATAGATTTGGCTTCCTGATTAACTCCCAAAACTAGATGCACCCCATTAGATTCCCTAGCTTCTAAAGTCCTTAATGTTAGATGTCTACCCCCATTATCTCCTTGTGAGATTACCTTTATCCCAGTAAAGAGCCATAGAATATGATGTTTTAGGAGTAATCTTTGTGTTCTGCATTGCAAAGAGTAAGGGATCATATTCTCTTTTTGAAAGCTTTGCAAAAGAGCGGCAAAATTAAAGATTGATTTTGGATTGGATTCATTTAGCTCGTTTCTTATTACTGTAAGATTGGATTCATTTATCTTGTTTCTTATTACTGTAATAACAATATAATTTGTGAATTCTATATATAGCTTTATAATTAATTTTGTTTCTTTAAAATGCCATTACTTATGGAAGTTTTCCTAGGATCCTGCATATTTCTCTTTTAGAAAGTACATCTGTTTCGTTCCTAGTTAATTAGTTCATTTATTTGTAATGATGGTTGTGCCATCTGTCTTGCTTCTCCCCCCCTCTGAATCTATCAGGCATACCTCCAGAAGCTAATATCACTAGAAAAGCAGCCATTTTTCCAACATGTTGCTGTTCGCTGCATGTGTAATTTGCTAGAGGCAGTTCCCCATTTCAACTTTCGTGAGAGCTTGTTGGCTAATGTTATCAAGAACATAAGCACACCAGATGATGTCATGAGGTTCTATTATATCTTGTGCTGTCTCCTATACATTTGAACAATTATTTGGCCTTGAATAGTTGAATTGCATTGTGCTTTGTGGGAGCCAATAGCATGCCTTAGGTGCCTAGAACTTTCAATTCCATTTCTAAGTATATTGTACAAATTGGTATTGCACTTTGTATGCACTTTATTTCTTGGACTGTAAACCTTTTCATCCAAAGTAGATTATTACTGCTAGTACTACTGCTGCTGCAATTACTACTACTACTAATATTATTATCATCATTATTTTTTCTTTTGCGCCATTGTGTTTAGTGAGTTTAATTGTTGGCTCTCTTCTGTATTACATATGTATTGATTGGATAATAATAGTTGGGACACAATTTATGTCGCTACCCCAACACCCCAACACAGCACTCTTCTTTGAAGAGGAGATCTATATCCAAAGCCTCTAAGATACGAACTAGAATCCCATTGTTTATGACAATAGAAAGAGTATGATGTGAGTGATGTTGCTGTAAATCAATCTCCTGAGCAAATTGTGGTCTGTGGGAAGTGCAGGCAATCACCTGCTTAATGCTACGACTGTTGAGTGGGGAGGATGTAAAATGGAGAAAGCATCAAGTGAGGTAGTCAATTTGCCTTGTTGGAGAGCTATGAAAGAACGATCTCTCAGGGGTTCTCATTAGGATCATCCCTACCTATACCTTAATTTAAGTTGGTTTTTGCATGTGTGCATGTGTACCATATTAGGTTAGATGTGTTTACCACCTTTGCATGCTTCCAGATTTATGATATGTGATTGCTCATGTCATATATCTTGAAGTCATGTGGAAACCTTGTAATTGTATATTTTATTACTTGAGTATAGAAGCCTTGTAATTGTATATTTCGGTACCTGAGTATAGATTTTAGTATTGTACTATGCTAGAGTTTTGAATGGTAGGTTCTTTAATTCTGAATTGTCAAAGACATGGCTGAGGAAAGGATGATTACAGCTTCGAAGTGTGGTGGTGTCAAAGTTTTCCCTTGCAACAAGACAATTTAGACTAGAGCTGAATTGTCATGATTATGTCTTTGTTGTAAACACTTGGAGTGTGGAATTTATAACTCAGTTTTGGAAAGGATGATCCTTCATCCTCACCTAAGTATCTGTGATGCAAGAGAGACTACTGGGCCCCACTTGAAAGTTTATTCCGGAAGGCCCAAAAGGCCACAAGGCCTAGTAGTGACAGAATCCTCAAACAACAACTTCTAGTTTTAGACCTTCTAGATGATGTTCGAAATTTATTAGATTTATTATAATTGATATGATTTAGCAGAATTAGGGGAGTTTATAAAATTTTTTATGGCTTGATTACTAAATTTGTGCTGAGACTCTATTATATAAAGGATGTAATCCCTTCTCTTTGGGATAGATTAATGAAATTTGAATGAAAGTTGAGTTCTCTCAATCGTGTGTTTCTCTGTTGTCTTTGGTGTGAGACCTAGGCATCCTACCTTAAGCCTTTTGGCTTGGAGTTTAGTGGCTCGTTGGCTATCCTCCCTCTTCCTTGCGTTGCTTCAATTGGTATCAGTGGAGATCCGTCTTCGATCGCCGATCTGAGGTAATCCGATACCCTATCTCTCTACTTACTTTTAAGCCATTATCACCATCCTTCTTATCCTCCCCAGCACAATTGACACTCACTGTCACTCCATCGTCCATTGTCATCATCATCCCCACCATCCATCATCACAACCCATCCCTCGAAACCCATACCGCCCTACCTACCTTTCCCTGCATCACACGACTCATCGCATGCCACCCCGTAACGGATGACCCTCCAAGCTCCATTTGCAATCCACAAAAACCCCACGCTCCTCCCTCTGCCAAGAGCCATCCCATGCCTATCCCAGCCCTCCACACAAGCCCTTCCAGCCTCCACCGAACCCTAGATCCATCCCTAATCCACTCTCAAAACCCTAAGGCCCCAAATACCCAAAATCCTAAAACCCATCCGAACCCGACCAAGCCCTCTCTAATTCAAACCCATCCATTCTGTCTTTTTCCCACCCACCTCGACCAACTACCTTCATCGCGGCATCACCTCAGTCCAAACCCTACCTCGAAAACTCCCCGTCGGAATACCCAACGTCACCGAACCCAAACATCACCCAAACCCAGATAAAAAAAACTAAATAAATTTACATACCCGTGCCATCGCCGCTCTAGCATCGTCGCTATGCCGCGCCCTTGTCTCCACTCTCGTCATCACAGCCTCGCCCTCGCCGAAGGCCTCTCGCTATTTCTTCCTTCTAAAATCAACAAAAAACAGAAAAAAGGGCCACTCACAGAACCCTTTTCTTATTTTGCGCGCGCCAGTCCCGAGGCATCACACGTGGACCAAATGAACTTAACAACAGGTCACGTGGATCTTAGCTCATGTCCAGCTTCTGGGTTGTAGTTTGGGTCGAGCCCGTCCCAACATCAAGTAGCAACCAAAGAGAAAAAAAGGAGTTTTGCAAAGAGTCATGTCTACCTGCATCGGAGCTATCTTTAGAGGCAAGTTCACAGTTCGTCAGCGTGATACCTACATTATGGAATTAATGGACAGAATGGACAGGGTTGAATAGCATCTTCGGGGCACGCCTCCTTCGGGCAACCGGAAAATGGCAACCTAGGACCTTCAAACAACAATGATAGCAACAATGCACAATGGGGAAACAACATCTATGTAGATGTGGAAAATTGTCAATGGTAAACCGCAAGAAACTTGTCGGCAAATTATGGAGCGCATGATGGAAGAAACTGATTATGAAGACCATCATGGCCGACGAGATGACATCACCAAGAAGGTACGTGTTGATGTTCCTGATTTCTTTGGGCTCTTGGGTGTGAAAGTCTTCACCGACTGGATTACATCCCGTAAAGATTATTTTGAGTGGTACAATATGGAGGAAGACAAACATGTTCCCTTTGTCAAGATGAAAATGAAGGGTGCATCACGTGTTTGGTGGCAGAGTATTCATGACAGGAATGCCAATTACGGGAGACGTCCTGTCAACACATGGGAGGAGATGAAACAAAAACTTGAGGACAAGTATCTACTGGTTGACTATATTGATTCCCTCTATGATCAACTAGTTGATTATAGATAGGGTACCTCCACTGTAGATGATTTCATAGAAAGATTCCATGATCTCATGGTGTGATGCAAAGTGTATGAAACTGATCGACAGGCTATCACCAGCTACAAGAAAGGACTGCGTCAGAGATCCAGAGGGAATTGACTACTCACACATTTTAAAACATGAAAGAAGTTCATCGTTTGGCACTCCGTGTTGAAGATCAATTGCGACATCCATATTTGAGTTGTTTCGGAGAGCCTCTTCAAAGGAGGAATTCCGATACGACTTATCAACGGGTCGCTTCAGCACGAAACACAACCCGACAACCTCCTCCACAAAATCCCAACAGGCAAGCACCTCCTTAGAATTAAGCAAGACCTTCTACAAATTTTGCAAACAAAGGGAAGAATGTTGTCAATTCTTCACGACAAAAGCAGGACATCGATTGCTTTCGATGCAAAGGCAAAGGACACTATGCTTCTGAGTGCCCAGGTTCAAAGAATCTTCATTACGCACATAATGAAGAAGATGCCTATGACTTGGAGCCTGTTGATGAAGAAATTGAAATTGAAACACCATATGAAGAGCAGGCTCCTCTGCCTGAGCAAGACGACCATTCCTTCTATCAAGTTGAAACAGAAGGATGAACATTGTTCATTCATCGTCTCTTCATTACTACTGGAGAGGAAGTTGAAGTTTGGAGGCGGACCACCATATTTTGCTCTATGGAAAAATGTCGGACAGATTGTGCAATCTCGTTATAGATGGAGGAAGCGAGATGAATGTGGTATCTCAATAAGTAATTGACAAATTGAAGCTTCCAACGGAAAAACACCCGAAGCTTACAAGGTCTCTTGGGTGAATGATTTAGCAATTCCAGTAACTAAATGGTGCCAGGTAACATTTCGAATTGATGGTTATTGGTATGCACCAAGAAATCTAGAAATAAGCTACTAGTATACACACAATTAAAGCAACTAAAAACCAGAATATTAAATGTAAGTACGGGGTTGATCCCACGAAGACTTCAATTACTGTTTTTAGTAGTTTAAAAATAAAGTCATAAGAAGAACTTTGAAGATTGAAGAAGAAGAAGAATTTGGCCAGTAGCTTGCTTCAATTTTCCTTGCTCCAAAAAGCTCTCCAAAGTGCTTCCAATATGGCTCCAAAGTTGCTCCAAATATGGCTTGTATGTCTGCTCTATATATGGAATGATGGTGGCTGGTTTGTGTGTAAAATAAGGTGCTGGACTTCCACTCCCGTTTATGCCTTTATATGCTTTTTGCAAAAGCATCTCTTTTGTGAAGAATCTCCTCCTTTTTAGGCTTGTCTCCTTGTATGATTAGATCTCCATCTTGCTTTATAATTAGGCTTCCTAATTAGAATGAAATAGAAGTCTTCTTTCTTGATTAGCAAGACTTTCTAAATCTGGTCCCACTTGTATCTTTTAGAAAATTCTTCACATGGACCCACAAATCTGAGATTTAATTGCAAGAGATTAAATATGAAACTTTTAACATAAAAGTGGGCCCATATGGTGCGTGCAACAATGATTGTGGGACCCCCTTCTTAGACTTCTAACTTGGCTTGGATTCTTGCTTAAAACTTTCCTTCTTTTTCTCCTTTTTCTTCTCTATTCTTGGGCTCCACTTTGACTTGAATAAGACTTTCCAAATTCTGAAATTTAGCTCTTTGCAATGGCCGTGGGCCCCCCTTTGGGCGTGTAACCTTTGGTTGGGTTTCTTCTTTCTTTCTTCTTTCTTCCACTTTCCTTCTTTGATTATGCTTTCATTCTCCAATTCTTTCCTTCTAGTTTGAACTGTAAGTTGTCCAAAGAATTATAAAGTAGTCTTTGAAATCTAAAACAACTTGGATGGGACCCACCATGGCCCTACTTGGTGATTCACGCCCATCATTCTCTTCATCAATTCTTCTCTTTTTGCTCCTTTTGACCTTTGCATAAAAATTAACAAAAACTATGTAAATTCAAATAAAACAACTATGACTAGCACAAGATAAACCAAATATTAGGGCTAAAACTGTAAACAATTAAGCACCTATCAGTTATGAAGATTCTATTTGGTGTGTTTTTTTTCCCATGAATGTTACTCATATTCTGTTGGGAAGACCTTTGGCTCTTTAATAACAAAGTCCAAAGTGATGGAGAAGCAAACACCCATACTTTTAAGTATAAGGGTCGCAAGGTTACTCTTCTTCCACTTAAGTCTCCTACTGCCCCGACAAAGCAATCACCATTAGTTCTGGCAAAACAAACTATATCACAGCCAAGTTCCCGCATCCTTTCAATGCGGAAATTTGAAGAAAGTAAAGAGCAAGGAGTTATTTATGCCTTTATCCCTCGAGAATTTAAAGAGGCAGAAGATGCAGAAGCAGTTTCTACACCACCAGAAATCAAGTCCTTGTTCCATGATTTTAAAGAATTGATTCTAATTTCTAGCAGATCTTCCAAAAGAGCTACTGCCTATGAGGAACATCCAGCATGCTATTGATCTGGTCCCTAGATCATTACTTCCAAATTCACCTGCTTATCGCATGAGCCCTACATAACACACATAATTGAGAAAGCAAGTTGAAGAGCTCCTCTAGAAGGGTTACATTTGCGAAAGCATGAGTCCTTGTGCGGTAGCAGCTCTTTTGACACCCAAGAAAAATGGTTATTGGAGAATGTGTGCCAACAACCGATCAATCAACAAGATTACCATTAAGTACAAGTTTCCGATACCTCGGCTGGATGACAGGCTTGATATGATGGCCGGATCTTCTGTCTTCTACAAAATTGATCTTAGAAGTGGATATCATGAAATTTGTATTCGCCCAGGAAATGAATGGAAGACAACTTTCAAGACTAAAGATGGATTGTATGAATGGTTAGTCAATGTTTTCGGATTATCCAATGCTCCTAGCATTTTCATAGTTATGACACAACTTCTACGGCCTTTCCTCACCAAATTTGTTGTTTTGTATTTTGACGATATATTGATCTTCAGCAAGTCCAAGGATGCACATCTTGATCACCTCAGGTATGTGACGTGTGCACTTCGCAAAGAGAAGTTTTACATTAATTTGAAGAAGTGTACATTCTTGAGTTCCAAAGTTATATTCTTGGGATTGTTGTATCGGCCCAAGGAGTAGAAGCTGATCCAGAGAAGATCAAAGCAATCATAGATTGGCCCACTCCCAAAACTATCAATGAAGTACGGAGTTTCCATGGATTGGCCACCTTTTATAGGAGATTTATTTGCAACTTCAGCACCATTATGAGTCCTATAACTGATTACATGAAGAAAGGTGACTTCAATTGGACCAAGGCAGCCACTCATGCATTTGAACAGATCAAGCAAAAAATGACAGAGGCGCCTTTTTTGAAACTTCCAGACTTTGACAAGGTCTTTGAAGTCAATGTGATGCTTTGCAAGTTGGCGTTGGCAGATTCTTAAGTCAAGATGGCCACTCAGTTGCTTACTTCAGCGAAAAATTGAATGACTCGTAAAAAGTATTCGCCGTATGACTTGGAATATTATGCAGTTGTACAAGCTCTTCGTCATTGGTGATTTGGCGTCATTATTTGGTCGGGAAAGAATTGATCATGAAGCCTTGTAGCATCTGAACTCACAAAAGAAAATGAGCGCCAACCGTGTCAAATGGAGCGCATATTTGTAGGAATTCACATTTGTGTTGCGTCATAAGTTAGGCACGGAAAATAAGGTCGCTAATGCCTTAAGTCGTCGTTCTCACCCGGTCACGACAATTTCCGTCATAGTTCCATGCTTTTAAGAAATTCGCAGAGAGTATTATGATGATCATGACTTTGGACGCATCTACAAAGACCTTCTTAATGGTGTGTTTTCTGAACATCCCAAATTTTCTTTACATGATGGCTATTTGCTTCGTGGAAATTAATTGTGTTTGCCAGCTACTTTTATCCGTGAGTATGTCCTCCGAGAGTTGCATGGGGGTGGATGCAGTGGACATCTAGGGCGAGATAAGACTTTGGCACTTGTGGAAGACTGTTTCTTTTGGCCCCGCCTGAAGACAGATGTTGCCCGAATTTGTGAGTTATGCAGAGTATGTGTCAGCTTGCAATGGGACAAAAGAACACTGGATTGTATCAGCCCCTTCCAATGCCACATGAACCTTGGCAAGATCTAAGCATGGATTTTGTCTTGGGCTTACCAAAGACTGCAAGAAGGGCAGATTCTATTTTTGTTGTGATGGACAGGTTTTCTAAAATGGCACACTTTATACCATGTGCTGACACAATAGATACAAAGAAGGTTGCCACTCTTTTCTTCAAAGAGATTGTTCGTTTTCATGGCCTACCCAAGACTATATTGTCAGGCAGAGATATCAAGTAAATGAGCTTCTTTTGGAAAACGTTATGGCATATTATGAAGACAAAGCTCTAGTATTCCAGTGCATACCATCCTCAAACTGATGGACAAACTGAGGTTGTCAATCGAAGCTTGGGAAATCTTCTTCGCTGTCTCGTCGGAGAACACATTGCTTCATGGGATCTTATTTTGCCCATGGCGGAGTTTTCCTATAATAACTCTCTAAAAAAGATCAACTGGATAATCATCATTTGAAGTTGTCACAGGAGTTAAGTTGCGTCTTCTGATTGACCTGAGTCCTTTCCCACTTGAAGCCAGGCCTAGCCAAGAAGCTGAACAATTTGCTAGGCACATGAAGGATGTTCATGATGAGGTCCGTTAATAGATTGCCAAAAGTTTACAAACATCACGCGGACTCTCGAAGGCGCCTTGTCAAATAATTTATTGAAGGAGACATGGTCATGGTGCGAATAAAGCAAGAACGGTTCCTCACATGCACTTAGAAGAAGCTCTATCCTAGAAGTGTGGGTCCATTCAAGATTCTGAAGAAAATCAGCTCAAATGCCTATGCTCGATCTTCCGCCAAACATGAATATCAGCTCTACATTCAATATCGAAGATCTCACAATTTATCACAGGCATTATCAAGATGAATCGTTTGAAGAGCAAGCTATCCGGCTACCCATGTTTCCAGGTCGTTGAGAAGAAATTGAAGATGTCTATGATGACCAAATGGTCTCAACAAAGACTGCGGATATCACAAGTTTTTGGTCAAGTGGAAAGGTAAACCATTCTCTGAAGTTACTTGGATCACTGCCAGATACTCAATCCGGTTTTGTACGAGAAGTACCAAGCCGACAACTCGCCGGAGTTGAGTTTCTCCAAGCCGGGGAGAGCTGATGATGCAGGCCAGACTACTGGGCCCCGCTTGAAAGCTTATTCCAAAAGGCCCAAAGCCCATGAGGCCTAGCAGTGGCAGAATCCTCAAACGACAACTTCTAGTTTTAGACCTTCTAGATGATGTTCCAAATTTAGTAGATTTATTAGATTTATTATAATTGATATGATTTAGCAGAACTAGGGAGTTTCTAAAATTTTTTATGGCTTGATTACTAAATTTGTGCTGAGACTCTATTATATAAATGATGTAATCTCATCTCTTTAGGATAGATTACATAAATTTGAATGAAGGTTGAGTTCTCTCAATCGTGTGTTTCTCTCTTGTCTTTGGTGTGAGACGTAGACGTCTTACCTTAAGCCTTTTGGCTTGGAGTTGAGCCCTTTGGCTATCCTCCCTCGTCCCTGTGCAGCTTCAATCTAACATAGCACCAGGTTATGAGTTGTTGATTTAGCTTTTGGAAAGGATGACCCCTCCTTCGTCCTTATCTGAATATCTAGTAGTGGCAAATCATGGGGCAAGTTGGACCAGCATGAATCGGCACGGACTAGTGAAGATTTATAGGAGGGGGTCTTTGTATCTGAAAGTGGAGATGCTACATAAATTTGTCAGCACTTTGATATCATATGAGAGATTTCTTATATGCCCATCTGTGTATACTCCCAACAAATGTTGTTTGGATGAATTGATTAAAAACCCGAAGGTGGTATATGTTGATCGATTAATAGAAGGGGATCATCTATACATTTAGCGAATGTTTCAGTGGAAGGTGTTCCCTAGTAGATGCTAGAATACTTTGGGGTTGAAGTTGAGGAGAAAAAGTTGATTGTTGTTCGTATGTTGGTGGTTAATGCAACTTTTGACGATTTCCTGGTGATTTCTTAGGGGGGAATTCATTTGTGGACGGCCCACTTCAGTATCTAGATAAATGGACCAAAACTGTTGGGTCTATCTCTGAAACCGACATGGTCAATTAATCAAGATCCTACCATTAAAAAAAAATTGAGGTTCTCCGTCATGCTTGGACTTATTGAAGACATTTATGCCATCTTGGGGCATCTTTAGAGTAGGTTGCTTAATTTGATGAATGTCTTTAGTGACAATGTGAGAGATGAACAGACAATTGTGCTGAATGACATGCCCTTTTAGGGACGGATTGTATTTCATATATATAGGGGCTGAATGCCCTAATTACAGCAATTAGTAGTATCTAATCAAATCCCTAATTACAGCAATTAGCAATAACTTAATCAAATCAAGATCCTAAAGATTAGCAACTAAATATGTACAGATCTTTGACAAAATTACAGAGACTGGGCCTAATGGGCCTGCAAGCTTGGGCTAACATTAACACCCCCCCTCAAATTGATGCCGAGGAATCAACAAGCATCAATTTGTCAGTCAGGAATTGATGACGCGGTCGAGGAAGAGCTTTGGTAAAAATATCAGCAGTCTGGAGGCTTGAGGAGATGAACGGAAGGGAAATAACATCGCGTAGATATTCATCCCTGATAAAATGACAAGCCACTTCAATGTGTTTAGTTCTCTCATGAAAAACTGGATTCTCAGTAATCCGAATGGCACTGGTGTTATCCGCATGTAATGGTGTGGGAGATTTCTGGGAGAAGCCAAGTTCCTAAAGAAGACCACGAAGCCATATAATTTCGGAGCAGGCGGCAGACATAGCCCGGTATTCTGCCTCAGTGGATGATTTTGAAACTCTGTCCTGTTTCTTCACTTTCCATGAAATAAGAGCATCACCTAGGAACATGCACCAGCCCGTAGTGGACCGGCGAGTATCAGGACAACCTGCCCAATCAGCATCAGAATAGGCAGACAAATGCATCTGCGAGCCAACAGGGAAAAACAAGCCTCTGTGAGAAGTGCCAAGAAGATAACGAATAATACGTCGAACAGTGGCTAAATGAAGATGATGAGGCTTGGTCATATACTGACTCATCAAGTTGACTGCATAACTGATGTCAGGCCGAGTAGTAGTCAGATATATAAGACTACCAACGAGTTGACGATAATATGTTGGATCAGAAAGGAGATCACCACTGTCACTATGAAGTTTAAGATTCAGTTCAAGAGGAGTATCCACTGGTGTGGATTTAGACAAACCCGCCGATTCAATTAAATCCATAGTATACTTATGTTGATGTAAAATCAACCCCTTCTCAGAGTGATGAACTTCCAATCCCAAAAAATATTGCAGAGGGCCCAGATCCTTCAGATGAAAAGATTGATGCAGAGAAAATTGAAGATCTTGAATCGTGGCTGTATCTGTGCCAGTGATGATGATATCGTCTACATAGACGAGAAGAATGGTAATTCCTTTTGATGTGTGGTGCAAAAACAAAGATGGATCATAAGGACTCTGCTGAAACTGTAGCTTGAGTAAAGCATCTTTGAATTTGTCGAACCATGCACGAGGTGCTTGTTTTAGCCCATATAATGATCGTTTCAGAAGAGCAACTTGATCTGCCGATGGTTTCGGGAAACCTTGAGGTAATCGCATGTAAACTTCCTCTTTAAGATCACCATGAAGAAAGGCATTTTTCACATCAAATTGAAAAAGAGGCCAGGATTGAGATGCAGCGATGGCAAGGATAGTGCGAACAGTGGTCATCTTTGCAACATGCGCAAAAGTTTCTTCGTAGTCAATGCCATATTCCTGTCGGTTGCCAAGGGCCACAAGCCTAGCCTTGTATCGATCCAAAGTACCATCTGCCTTTAATTTGATAGAGTAAACCCATTTACTCCCAATAGGTTTAACCGAAGCTGGGCAAGGAACAGTAACCCAGGTTTGGTTCTGCTGTTGAGCACTAAGTTCTTCTTCCATAGCCTGTCTCCAGCACTCATGTTTTGCTGCTTGTGAATAAGAAGTAGGAATGGATACAGAGGATAAAGTAGCAAAATATGAAGAATGAGAGAAACCGTATCTATCCGGTGGACGAGATATATGAGCAGAACGACGAATAGCAAGTTGAGGGAAAGTTGATGCTGGAGCAGGAGTCGGGACCGGTTCTTGCAAAAGAGGCAAAGTAGTGGCATTTGTTCCTTGTCGACGAATATACACCTTGTCCGGATGAAATCGCAAAGGTGAAGAAAGACATTCATCATCAAAGGATGGTACTTTAGAAAAGGAGATTTCTGGAGAAGAATCAGAATAAGACTGAAAAAGGTACTGATGTTCAAAAAAAACAACATTCCGAGAAATGCGAATACGCTTGGAGGTGGGGTCATAACAAACAAAACCTTTTTGGTGGGAAGCATAACCAAGGAAGGCACATTTTACAAATTGTGCGGATAACTTGGAACGTTCAAGTGTGGGAAGATGAACAAAACAAACACAACCGAAAGTGTGGAAATTTGTGTATTGTGGGTCAGTTTTGAAAAGACGAAAATGTGGAGATGTGTTTTGAAGTTTTGGAGAAGGAAGACGGTTGATGATATGAGTAGCAGTGGTTAAAGCTTCTGGCCAAAATCTAGGTGGAACGGAAGATTCTAATAATAGACACCTGACCATGTCTAGAAGATGACGATTTTTCCGTTCTGCAACACCATTCTGTTGGGGAGTATAGGGACAAGTCCGTTGGGATATAATCCCTTTGTTTTGTAAAAATTCCTGAAATTGTTTGGACACATATTCCCCCCCTGAGTCGGTTCGAAGAACCTTAATACATGTGGAAAATTGATTTTGAACATAATTCAAAATTTTTTGAAACACATCAAAGACTTCAGATTTGGCATGTAGAAAATAAATCCATGTAAAACGGCTATAGTCATCAATGAAAGTTACGAAATACTTATACTGTGAATGAGAAATAATTGGTGCAACACCCCACACATCACTATGTATTAAATCAAAACTTTTGGTAGCAGAAGAAATATGTAACGGAAAAGGCAAAGTTTTACTCTTTCCCAGCTTACAAGTGGTGCAATCAAGAGCAACATCAGATGATAAAAACTTCATTTTATTGATATGACCAGAATTTAACAAGGATAACAAAATAGTTGAATTGGGATGACCTAATCTATTGTGCCACAGCTGCACATTATTCCTAGAGACAACTGATAAAGCAAACAAAGACATATCTGGATTTGGTGTTACTATCTGAAGAGGAAACAAACGCCCCCACTTAGGCCCCTTCACTATTACCTTCCCCGTCTCCTGATCCTGCACCACACAACCAGAGGAGGAAAAAGAAACATTGCAGTTATTATCAACCAATTGACCAACAGAGATTAAATTGGTAGAAAGATTGTTGGAACAAAAAACATCATGTAAAGGTAGAGAATGAGCAATATCACCAACAGAGGTAATTGGAATTGTGGTACCATTAGCAGCATGGACCTGAATCTGTCCATCATATGGTTTAAGTTTGGAGAAATGTTTGGAGGATGATGTCATATGATTGGAGGCACCAGAATCAAAATACCATTGAGAGGGAGAGTGAATTTTACCAGATATACCAAGAGTGGAAAAAGCCTGGAGAATCATCTGATGGATCAGTTCAGGGGAGACTGGAGGAGCAGAAGCAGGTGCCGAAGAAGATGTGGAAGAAGAATCAATAGTGCCAGTAGCAGTAATCGCCTGGTACACTTTCGGATTTCTGTTTTGAGGACGCTTGCGGCATTCATTGATTGAATGTCCAGATGCTTTGCAATAATTGCAGATCCGCTGCTTGCACTGATTTGCAAAATGGCCGAAAGTGTGACACTGGAAACACTGCACTTTACTCATATCTCTGGTTGGTTGCTTCCCCTTGGAAGAATAAGCAACATTTGCTGACGAGTTCGGTGATTGAAAGGCAGTGGGTATACTATAGGCAACATCCATAGCACCCGAACTAGCTTGGTGGATCATACCAGATTGCGTCAATTGTCTCTGTTCCTCTCGCAATAATTCATTGAGACAGACATCCAGTGAAGGAGAAGGGACCCTACTCATGAGATTAGATCTGACAGATTCATACTGAGGCCTTAATTTCATAAGAAATTGATCCCGATGACTAGATGCTAAAATTACTTGCACTTCGGGAAGAGCTTGTGCAGAAATATTGGCATATTTGATGTCATTTAATTCTGTCCACAAAGTCTGAAAACCAGAATAATAGTCCTGAATGGATGACGTCCCTTGCATATAATTGGCAATTTCAAATTCTAACTGATACTGTCGAGCAGAGTTGCCCTGATGATACACTGTTTTAAGATATTCCCACATCTCTTTGGCAGATTTGTAAGGTCTCAAATTCATGAAGAATTGTGGTTCCATGGAACCGAGAATCCAAGTTTTGACCTTAGCATCTTTTGTGTTCCATGACAGAATTTTTTTCTCATCTTCTGTTGGTTTTGGGTCAGTGCCAGAGATATGGCCCCATAACTCTTTACCCTCTAGATAAAGTTCAAATTGAAAAGCCCAGGAGGGATAATTTTTTCCATTAAACTTTATTAAGGTGATTTCAGATTTCTCCATTTGTAACAATGATGCAGAGGAACCAGCAAAATGATGATCCAGACAGTAACAGAATCACAGCTAAACAGAACAGTAGCCAAAGAAACTTAGCAGAGATCCACAATGAACAGGAACAGGTAACAGAAGAACCAGAAGAAGAAACAATGACCACTTGGGGCCCACAGAGATTGGCAGAGAAGAACCAAGCAGAAAAGAACCACAGCAGCACAAACCAAACACAGCACAGTAAGAAGCACCAAAAAAAAAAAAACTGGTCGTTAGTGGTCTGGATGACCACGTGGACCCCAGATGATGATCAGATATTTGATCAGAGGGGGAGGATGAAAGCACAATGAAAAGTCGCCACTGGTGGAAGAAGACCCACTCCAAATGGATCAAGATCCACAATTTTGGACGGCCGTGATGAAATCTTCTTGATAAAACAGAAATATCACAAAAAATTATAGATGGCCTACCTCTGATGAGCCATAAATCTTGAAAAAATCATCATAAAATAGTAGAGCACCAGACGACCAAGATGGGTGATTCCCCTGATATGGTGATTATGATCACAGGTGGGCCACGTCTAAATCTGAGTTGATCAGGACCACGTCTGGATGATCAGAATGAAATAACAAACTCTGAAAGACTTCCAGATCCCGGAAGATGACTAGCAGAAGCAGCTGATGATGATCACTTGTGGGCCACTTCTGATCTGAGATGATCAGGGATGCAATGGCTTCCAAAGCTTGGAAGATGACTAGGAGATGATCACAGATGATTGACCATGCTGATCAAAGAAAATCAATGGCTTCCAAAGGTTGGAAGATGACTAGGAGATGATCACAGATGATTGACCATGCTCTGATACCATGACAATGTGAGAGATGAACAGACAATTGTGCTGAATGACGTGCCCTTTTAGGGACGGATTGTATTTCATATATATAGGGGCTGAATGCCCTAATTACAGCAATTAGTAGTATCTAATCAAATCCCTAATTACAACAATTAGCAATAACTTAATCAAATCAAGATCCTAAAGATTAGCAACTAAATATGTACAGATCTTTGACAAAATTACAGAGACTGGGCCTAATGGGCCTGCAAGCTTGGGCCAACATTAACATTTAGGGGGGAGCAAGAGGGTCCCAATATCATCATCAACCGAACCTTATCCCATCTATTTAGAGTTGGCTTGTAGAGTCTACCATTATGTGAGGTGTTCAAAATATTTTGTGATTCACCAAATAAATGCAAAACCTTGCCATTTAAGGTGGAAGGTGTGTCATTTACTAGGAAGGTGGGTGTTAGGGATTTGAACCTTTGGGTGTCTCATTGGGATTGATGATGATAGCCCATCTTTCTGTAAACTGAACATGAGGTGAGCTGGAAAATTATGTGCCAATCCACTGACACAGATGGTCTTTTAATTTGGTTGAAGGTGTGGTGAAGAATGTCTTAGCAAGTATATCGATCAAGTGTCCGCTGGATATGGTGCACAGTGGCCTTTGGACTGGATTAGACACCTCTGAGTTGGACCTGGTTCAACCTAAACTTGTGAGGTGAATTGTCCTGACCAATGTAGGAGAGTTTTTATAGAAGCACAGTTGAATATTTTCATCTGTAATAATTACAGCTCATAACACTGTTAAACAGTTAGATTCTTTTGCCCTTTTTAACGCAATTGTGCAGTTTACAATTCTAATAACATCTAATAACATCTCAGAAGGTTTTTACAATATCTTATAATCAGTAGTTAGTATATCTTATGTACATATGAAAAAGCTGTAATTATCCTTAACTCTGTTTGGTAATACGTATGACCATCATTTTACACCATGGATTAAAAAACCAACTCGGGCTCGGCCCTAAATGAGTCGGGTCCTATGAGACTTGGGCTCGAATTATGAGACTCGGCGGAGTCTGCGCGCCCAATGACGGACTTGGCCAACTATATTATATTTTAGTCAAATGTTTTTTTTAGATCTCTTTAAAGGTAGTTTCTATGCTTTTTATTAATGGCCAATCCTTTCCTAAGCATTGAACAATATAAACTAAATAGACCCTCCAACCCTTTTACAATTTTAACTAAACTCTTGTTTTATTTCAGTGTTATTGCTTTAATCCATGCATACCATGTCTATAATTCTATATTATAGCTATACTTGGCCATGGTGAACCCATAAAATTTGATATTTGGCTGTAGTGGTCCCAAAATAAAATTTTATCTCGGTGTGCATATAATTGTAGAGAGTTTTATAGTTAGGCATAGGGATGTCAATCAATGGACCTATTATTCAGTGGACCCACAGTTTTGAAATCTACCATTCAGAAAATAAAACCAAATTAGAAATTTGACTGTAGTTCCTTTTTTTTTTTATTTAAACTTTTTTGTTATTTTTAAAAAACTTTCTATGCATAAAATTGGGACTTGGCCTGAGACTTTTGACTGAATTGGTCCCGAGTCTGAGGTTTTTAACCTTGTTTTACACTAATGCTGTGTCTTTTTGATGCTAAGGGGTGATTGTAGAGAGTTTAATTCTCTCCTTCAATGACATCCCAATACACTTGTGGCAAGGTAAGTGGCATATTCAGCTGGTATTGTAATAAGATTGATGTATTTGCGCCTCAAGAGAAGCATATCCTTCAGGAAAAAAAGATCTTACCTTTGTTTACTTACTCGTTGGAATTCATGTAGATTCAACCATTGGTGTTTTGGGTGAGGTGGTTCCTCTAGATGGACTTGATAGAAATAGAAGTGTTTTCGTGTACCAGAGGTCCATTTCAAATGAAAGACGGAGCCTTCTTGGCGTTGGTGAGGGATTTGGTCTCCTTTTCATCTCCTCTTCTGGAAATCCTTCATTCTTGCATAGATTGGTGACATTCTCGTTATAATTATGTTGGGATGGTCGTGGAAAGATATGACTCTGACATAATGCTTGTGGGGAAGATCAACGTTCCCAATTGTTCTTTGGAAAATAAAAAAAATGGTCGCTTTACAAAAGGGCTATCCTATTGAAGTGAAATTGCTAAAGCGTATTGTGCGGTTATGTTTCTGTGTTCTCATCATGTGGTGTCAAGGATCATTGAGTATGGTAAGTCTGAAAAGAAGGTTTAGTAGAGTTGGAACATTTCACTCTAATGTTCAAAATCCTAAGAGTGAAGAATGGAATTTGATTGAAGGATCCCCATCAATGCTTGTAGTATTACTGACTTTATGGTGATTGGGACAAACGTTGGTAGACATCCATCTTTTTTTTTTTTTTTTTCAATTGGTAACATGACTTCTACCTACAACCTCAAGGTTGCAATAGTGAACACCTTCCACTATGCCACGGGCCCTTCTCCTTGGTACATATAAATCTTGAAAACATTTCAGCCACATGTACCTTTATCTTGTTTGGCGCAGCCCTGATCAACAATCTATGCGTTAGATCAATCTCCCGAGGGATTGATCGTATCCAAGATGGATTCCAGCCACTAGGGCACAAACAAAATCATGAAACCAATAATGGAACTCACGATGAACTCAGAAATCTATTATTGATTGATATTAAGCATGTCCTAATACAGTGAAGGCTTCTCTATATATAATGCAATAAGAACCCTGAAATAGAAATCTGCTAAACCTGATTAATCCATAAATTAGAAATAAACCCTAATTAAATAAACTTGAGATAAAAATAGCATGCCACAATAGCTTCTCAGCGAATTGGGCCTGTGGGCTGAACCCAAAGGACTGGGTTGGATGGCTAGGTCCATCATGCGGGTCTAGGCATCTTTAGCTTCCGTATTGCATCAACTCTCCTCGGCTTAAAAGAACTTGACTCCAGCGAGTTAATGGCTTGATAATGTTCATAAAGATCCGAATGCACGCGCTGGAAGTCAGTAGCAACTATCCATGTAGCATCGCAGATGGGTCGGTTTTGCCCACGGGCAAAAAATTTATGAAATCTTCCTCGACGAGTAGAAATGAGTTGATCATCAAGAACATCAATGATGTTATCTTCCGATGGCGGAGTAGCTGGTAAGGAAATGATTTGTTCTTCGAAATCTTCCTCATTATCATGCCCACGATAGAGAGTGAGATCTACAACATTGTAGGACTGATACCAAGATCTGATGGTAACTCGTGAGGATATGCATTGGAACTAAGCTTCTTCAAAACTTTGAATGGACCTGTATTTCTTGAAAGCAACTTCTTGTTGGCTCCTGGTGGTAACCTTTCCGGATGAATACGGACCATAACCATATCTCCTTCAAAAAACTCTTGGAAACGACAACGCTTGTTTGCATGAGCCTTGTAACTGTCATTGCTAGCGGCAATATGTCAACCTTCATCATGTATTTGTTGCATATGTTTGATGAAGCTATTTGCTTTAGCACAAGGGCGCGCTTCAAGAGGCAATGGGACAAGATCAATAGGAATGCGCGGTCGAACACCTGTGACTACTTTAAAGGGTGAGATGCTCGTGGAGCGATTGACTGAATTGTTGTAAGTAAATTCAGCATTGGGTAGAAGTTGATCCCATGTAGTGATATGATCATGTACAAGGCATCGTAACAGTTGTCCAAGGCTTCTATTAACAACTTCAGTTTCTCCATCAGTCTGCGGATGATAAGCCGTAGAGAAGTGAAGCTTTGTCTTTGTTGTCATCCACAAAGTCTTCCAGAAGTAACTCATAAATTTGGTGTCATAATCTGAAACAATTGTTTTTCTAAGGCCATGAGGACGGACAACTTCCTTGAAGAATAATTGAGTTACCTTGTAAGCATCCGTTGTATTGTGGCATGGAATAAAATGTGCCATTTCAAAAAACGATCAACAACAAAAAAGATGGAATCAACTTTTCGTGCATTCTTTGGAACTCCAAACACAAAATCCATGCTGATATTTTCCCACGGTGCATTAGGAATAGGCAATGGCTGATATAACCCAGTTTTCTTCTTTTTTACCTTTAGCCAACTAACAGGTGCGACATCGTTCACAAATGTTGATAACATTAACTCTCATGCGCGGCCAATAAAAACGATCATCCACGACAGCAAATGTCTTGTCACATCCCAAGTGGCCACTACAACCTCTTGAATGTATTTCACGAACAACATGTTCTCGAATCGAAGTAGCAGGGAGGCAAAGCTTGTTACCTCTGAATAAGAATCCATCATGTATGCTGTAATGAGGGTGTTTGTCCTGGTCACCGTTAAGAAGATCCGCATAGATTGTGCCAAAATCCTTGTCATTTGTACACTCCTGCTTTATCTTCGCAAAACCTGTTACAGTGACTGCCATAGTAGTGAGGAGATGTTTCCAATGGTTTAATGCATCAACTATCACATTTTCTTTTCCGGCTTTATGACAGACTGAATGGGAATGCCTGAAGGTAAGAGCTCCATTTAATTCGACGATCACTTACATGTTGTTGAGATTGAAGATGTTTCAATGCCTCGTGATTGGAATATAAGACAGTCTTTCCTAATCAAGTGATGATGCCAATGTCGCAATGCTTGCACAACAACGTAGAATTCGAGGTCATATGTATGATATTTGCGCTTGGCATCGGGTAGCTTCTCACTGAAAAATGCATCGGGGTGACCTTTTTGGCTAAGAACTCCAATGCCGACATAAGAAGCATCACAAGCAACTTAAAAGACTTTGTCAAAATCTAGAAGACGTAATCTGGGGGCTTATGTGATCTTGCGCTTGATTTCTGCAAAAGCTCTAATTGCTACACTTGTCCATTTAAATTCTCCCTTTTTCATACAATCAATGATGGGAGCCATATTACTGCTGAATGAACCTTTTATAGAAAGTAGCAAGTCAATGAAAACTACTAACTTTAGTGAGAGTTGTCGGAATAGGCCAATCGAGGATAGCTTGAACCTTGGATGGATTCATTTCAATACCCTTAGAAGAGACAACAAAGCCAAGGAAAAACACATAATTGCTCATAAAAGTACACTTTTTCAGATTAAGATAGAAGATTTCCCGGCAAAGAAGCTGAAATATGCTCTTCAAGTGGTCAAGATGCTCCCTTTTTGATTTGCTGTAAATCAAGATATCATCAAAAATAGACAACAACGAACTTTCCAATAAACGGTTTCAACAATTGATTCATAACATGCATGAATGTGCTAGGAGCATTAGAGAGACCAAAAGGCATAAAGACCGTCTTTAGTTTTAAAGGTTGTCTTCCATTCATCACTTGGTCTAATTTTGATTTGATGATATCCACTGTGAAGATCAATCTTAGAAAAGACAAAGGCACTATTCATAAGATGAAGCATATCATCAAGTCTAGGGATAGGGAAGTGATACTTTACAATGTTTTTGTTGATGGCACGACTACCCAACGCACATACGACAGCTTTGATCCTTCTTTGGTGTGAGGAGAGCTGGTACAGCACATGGACTTAGGCTTTCCCGAATATATCCCCGGTGCAAGAGATCATCAACATGTTTCTTTAGTTCAGCATGTTCAGATGGGCTTATCTGATAAGCACAAAGATTAGGGAGAGATGCTCCAGGAGTTAGTTCTATTGCATGCTGTATGTCTCGCATTGGCGGCAATTCATTTGGAAGCTCATCAAGAATTAAATGAGAAATTCATTGAGCAATGGTTGTACACTTGTACCTCTTGGGGAATTGATGGCTTTGAGTCTTCATTTGAGTCGGTCAACTGTTGGTCACCGAAGCATACGTCACACCTTGCTCTTTACTTTAAATTTAAATTTGCTCATGGTGAGGATGTGAGGAGATGCAGTAGGATTACCTTGCTTTGCAGAGAATGGAGTCTCCATGGGCTTCAATTGAATTCGGCGTCCATTCCATTTGAAAGTGTAGGTGTTATCTGCATGATCAGTGATGACCTTTAAACGTTTCAGCCAAGGCCTACCAAATAAGATGTGGGCAACCTTCATGAGAATAACATCACACGTGACATTATCTTCATATGAGCCCATCTTTAAGGGAACAATGCACTGTTGGTTGACGGGAATCGAATAATCATCTACCCTTGCAACTTTGTAAGGCCTTAGCTGCTTAATAGTTGGCAACTGAAGTTTATCAACTGCTTCTTTAGATATGACACTCATAGTACTTCCGCCATCAATGATGGAATTGCAACCTCTTGCTTTACAAGTGACTTTTTTTATGAAAATTGGAGTTTGATTTGAATCGTCTTCCTCGGTACCATCTGCAGCTAGCATACACCTGTGAGGGAAAAGCAATGGGTTGTTCTCATCGGCTGTGAATACCTCAAGTGGTGATTCTGGCTCTGGTGGAGATTGTGCATTAGGTTGATCGATCTTGATTTCCTCATCATACTGTTAATCATCATAAGGTTCACCTTCACACTGCAAATTTTTGTGGGGACATTCTTTAGCATAGTGACCTTGCTGTTTGCAAGAATGACATACAATATCTCGCTTAGCTGCTATTCCAGTTCCTTTAGCATTATTCTGATTTGTTTGCCATGTTTGATTGTGCTGAGGATTCTGTTGACCCTGTGATGGAGCTTGTTGCTGCCTTTGGATTTGGTTCTGTGGTTGGCCTGGAAATGGTTGGAACCCTTGTGGTAGGCCTGATTGAAAATAGAATTTGGACCCTTTTTATAGGACTCACTAGCTTGGATACCGAAGCGTCGCCCAGTTTGTTGACGCAACGCTTGCTTAACGCGTCGCACCTTGCTAGGGCTTTCAGCAATGGTGGTCAAGTCAAATAATGCCAACTTATCCTGTATTTTCGAGCGCAATCTTTCTCGATAGCGGGTGACCATCTTGCGATCATCTTTATTAGTTTTGCATCGAATACAAAGCTCATGGAACTTATGAGTGTATATGGACATGGAGCTTTGCTGAAGATTGATACTCTCTCTTTGGAATGAGTCAAATTAGTTAGATGGCAAAAATTTGTCTTCCAATCTTTCTTTCATAACTTCCCAACGGATGATGGGAGGACATATGAACATTGTGGTCATCAATATCTTTTCACCAAATTCTAGCAGGACCTTTTAGTTTAATCTTGAAAAAAGTTACTTGTCGAGGATCTTCGATGTGGTACCAAGTGAAATAATCCTCAATTGAAGTAAGCCAGTAAAGAAAGGCACGAGCATCGCCTTGCCTAGAAAATTAACAACCTCTAATTTAATTTTCTAAGAGAGTCATTTTGGCGTGGGCCCTGTGGTATGTCTTCAGCGTCCCTCGTATCAAATAGACATTGGAAGAATTCTTGGACCGATTCATGTGGAATATTCTCCAACTGTCGTTGTTGAGGTTATGGTACATAAGTGCTGGAAGATTCACCATTAGGGTTGGAAGTGGCCATGTTGAGTTCATATACTGTGTTTTGTAAGGCTTCGACCCATGTATATAAGTCTCTTATGCATTTGTCACGCTGAATATCGGTGAGTCTTCCGTGCAAAACTTGTCCGGTGTGGGAGGCCATGGATGAAGATGGTTTTTTTTTTTTTGCCTGCTAGTGGGCTGGGTCGGGATTGGACTCATATTTGGCCCGAACCCAGGTCAGGCCCAAACTGCCTAAGGCCAGGCACGCGTTACCCAGGTGGGAGGAAGGCCTTGTTTGCTGTCTTGGAAATTGTGTAGAAAGCAAATAAAAGAAGAGATTGGGCCTCTTCCTTGCTTCGTCTTGAGAAAACGAAGAACAATGGTGCGATGGAGATGGTCCAGAGTTGTTGAGATGCTGTGCGGCGAGGCGAGCAGGGGTTGACGCCGGAGTAGGCTGGAGTAGGTGACTTCGGTGCCACGTGTGCTCACTCAAACTCAGATCTCCTAATGTCTTATTATGCTCTCTCTCTCTCTCTTTTGGTCTGGGTTTGGGGTCGGTTGAAGTTGTTTTGGGGTCTTGGGTGGTTCCGACGAAGGAGTTGGGTGGAGGGGTTTCGTCAGGGGCTGGGTCCTCTATTTTGATGGGTTTGGTAAAGAGGGAGAAAGGGATTGGGGCTGGAGGCTTAGGGTTGGGTGATGAGAATGGGTCTTTGGTAGGTTTGGTTTGGGGATTAAAGGTTGGTTTGGGCTGGATTTTGGATGGAGGGGGTTCTGTGGGTCGATGAGGATTAGGGGTTTGGATTATCGGTGGTGCTTCCTGATGGTGGTTGGGTTTCGGTGAGTGGGGAGGAGGTGGGTGGGTTTTGGTGAAAAGGGTTTTAGGGGACTGAGGTGGAGAGGGGTGTCACTAGGATGGATGGACGGATGACGATGATGATGGAATGGCCAGGAGATAGAATCCAGAAGGGATGGTTGTCCTCCCGGCGATCGCTCTTCGGCTTTGATACCAAATTGGCACAACCTGAATTTGCGATTGATGCATTAGATCGATCACCCGAGGGATTGATCGAATCCAAGATGGATTCCAGCCAATAGGGCACAAACAAAACCATGAAACCATGCATGGAACTCACGATGAACTCAGATATCTGTTATTGATTGAAATTAAGCATGTCCTAATAAAATGAAGTCTTCTTTATATATAATGCAATAAGAACCCTAATGCAATGAAGGCTTCTTTATATATAATGCAATAAGAACCCTAAAATAGAAAGCTGCTAATCCTGATTAACCCATAAATTAGAAATAATCCCTAATTAAATAAACTTGAGATAAAAATAGCTTGCCATAGTAGCTTCTTAGCCAATTGGGCCTATGGACTGAACCCAAACGACTGGGTTGGATGGCTAGGTCCATCATGCGGGCGGGTCCATGGACCTTCTTGTGCTTCCGTACTGCATCAATGTTGTTTCATCATTGCCCAAAATTTACTTATTACAACACTACAGGTCTAAGTATCTGTCTCGCAGAACCCTTTGATTGATGTAGCACTTGGGGAGCACTCAGTGCTACTCTCTTCTATGACTACCATATATTGATCCTATCTGAGATATCCAACTTAAACCCTCTGTTTTTTTTTCCCCCCTATATTTTTGCTCAAATATTGTAACTGTGGCACTGCCTTGTCAGTTATTATCAGCTCATTTCCCTTCTCTCAAATCCACTACAGCTCGCACTCCACATGTTTTTCTTTTTTCGACTAACATATGAACTTTGAACCCTTTGTATGTGCATGTGTAAATGCATAGATGTATACATAGATTGGGGTCCTGAACTTTTTATTGAGTGAGACATTTGTTTGTTGCCATCAACATGTTTTCTACTCTTTCTATAGAAAACTCTGTTGTGCGGCTTTGAAGTCACTTTTTACCAATGAGGGAAAGCATGGTGGTGAAGTAACTGTAGAGGCTGTGAAATTAATTTCTGATCATGTCAAGGTTTATGATTGTCAGCTGCATCCTGATTGTATCGAGGTATGCAAGTTCTATTTTTATTTTTCTTCCTAATTTGAATTCACAATTTTTTACTTTAATCTCTGTTACTGTTCCTGCTACTACTGCTATTACTGCTGCTGCTAACTACTATTGATACTTTTACTGCTACTGCTTCTACCATTGCTACTACCGCCACTACTACAGAGTGCAGACTAAAGCTGCTGCTGCTGCTACCAACTGTTACCTACTGCTGTTGCTATTACTACTGTTAATTCTCCAGCTACTACTTAATAGTACTACTAGGCTGCTGCTACTGCTATAACTGTTTATACTGGTTTGGGGAGAAATTTTTGTTGGAAAGTGAACTACCCTTTTTTGTGGAAATTATAGATAATCACTGGTCCCTTTTTTTAAAATTATTAGTAAACACTTCTATTGATATCCAAATCTTTTGGTCATCCACCTTGATCATCAGTCAATAGCTGGTTTTCAGTTGATTGATGAAGTTCACTGTATTTTGTTTTAGAAGGATGAAACTTACCTTACTTTAAAACCATTATTTGAATCAAATTGAGGTGATAATGCGGAAAGAATTTAATTAGGATTAATGCTCTTATTTTAATCTGGACAGGTCAGATCAAGAAACTTTGCTTCTTTATTTTTTTTTCATGAAAACACAGATCAACAGGTCAAAATCTGGACTTTGATTGCGAGTCTGGTTGGTCATAACCACTTGTCCTTTTTTTTTTTTTTTTTTTTTTAATTATTAGTAAACACCTCTATTGATATACAAATCTTTTGGTCATCCACCTTGATGCTCAGTCAATGGCTGGTTTTCAGTTGATTGACGAAGTCCACTGTATTTTATTTTTAAAGGATGAAACTTCTCTTTCAGGCCATTTGAATCAAATTGAGGTGATAATGTGGAAATAATTTAATTAGGATTAATGCTCTTGTTTTAATCTGAACCAGGTCAGATTAAGAAACTTTGCTTCCTTTTTTTTTTTTTTTTCTTTCATGAAAACACATAGATCAACAGGTCAAAATCTGGACTTTGATTGCGAGTTAGGTTGGTCATAACTACTTGTCCTTTTTTTAAAAAAAATTATTGGTAAACACCTTTATTGATATACAAATCTTTTGGTCATCCACCTTGATGATCAGTCAATGGCTGGTTTTCAGTTGATTGACGAAGTACACTGTATTTTATTTTAAAAGGATGAAACTTCTCTTACTTTAAGGCCATTTGAGTCAAATTGTGTTGATAATGTGAAAGAATTTAATTAGGATTAATGCTCTTATATTAATCCGGACAAGGTCAGATTAAAAAGCTTAACTTTTGTTTTTTTTCATGAAAACACAGATCAACGGGTCAAAATCTGGACTTTGATTGTGAGTCACGTCAATTAGATTTTTAGATCAATAGAGTTGCGGTTATTTGTAGAAATTAAAAGGAGTGGTGGTTGTAATTTTGAGAAGATACAGGTAACCGTGTGTGAATGCCCCACTTATTTCTTTTAATGAAATGGTCCAATACCAACATCCTGATTGGTACTGATTTTTTATGCTACCTGTCCAAAAGGTTTGTCATCATCATCATTGTCATTATCACTGTCATTGAAGCATTGCCCATCTATCTGGAATCGTATCAATCCAAAACTGTAAGGTCTGTTATACTGTTATTTTCTCCTATGCTGCATTACATTTTATGCACTGGACTTTAATCTAAGGGTTTTCAATTTATTAATTCTTAAAACGTTTTTAAAGAATGCTATGTTTTTTAAGAAAAGAGGTGAAAGGGACTGATATATGGGCCAATAGCTTTCTGATTCAGACCTGACTGATACTGGTTACAAGTCTAAGATGCCTTTGTATGCATGGTCGCACTGTGGATACAGTGTTGACATGGATTTTCATACAGATTTTAATTGTAAGATATGATTGGATATGGGTACATTGACAATTTGGAGCTTCCATGTATTGTACTTGGAACCATTTATAACATTCTTTCTGAAGCAACAGTTTACTAACTACAATATAAATAAAGTGCAGGTCATAAACATTTTTTATATGTAATTTTGTTTTGTTGAACTTGGGATTTGGGAAGTTTGATAATGGTTTTCATATTTGCAATTGTGAATCCCGATTCCTCCCTTACATTACTGCCTTTGTTGGCTTGATGGAAACAAAATATCGTCACTTACAACCATGTACTTCTAGGTCAGACAATGTGACTTGTGTGTTTTGACTTCTATAGATGCAAGGAAATGTTGAACTATTTTCTCCAATGGGTGCTTCTTTGGCTTGTGTCATTGACTCTTTCACCTTTGCCACTTTGTGTTTAGAGTAGTAGTAGCAGATCTCTCTAGTTCTGGACTCCTATTTCCTTCCATGGAAGTGAATTCCAATATTCCATATGCCATCCAGGAAGTTTTTTGGATTTAAGGGTTGTATAATCTTGTTATCAAAAAAAAAAAAAGGGTTTGATAATCTTAAGAGAAAATTGTGGAACACCACTCAGAAAATAGTTAGTGGCACACTTTGAATCATCTCTTAGCCTGAGCAACTCTTTTGGTATCTGCTTTTGAGTTCAAGAGATGCTAATGCAGTAGCAGTAAAATCTTGTTAGTTCTGCTGCACTCGGTCCTTTTGTAATTGCCCACAGTTTTTGTCCATTCCTTCTCTTTTGTTTATAAATTTTTTGTTTCCTGCATCTATTGGTGTTACCTAAATTTTCTGTGTTTGGGTTCTCTTTTTGTGTTCTTCATTTTGTTTTCTTATGACTATTCGTTTTCAGGTTTTGTTGTCATTGTCATTTGATGAGGATCTCGGGAGGGCATCATCGTTGAAGGAGGAAAAACTTACACACAAGAAGAAAAAGAGAAGGCAAAATGACAGGGAGATTAATCAATTGAAATATAATGACAAGAAGAAGGGCAAGCAGGAATTGCTGAAGAAAACAAGAGAGGAGGTATCACTTCTAAACTTTACCACTTTCTAATCTATGATGCCTAGATACGGACACGAGTACGGATACGGGACACAGGAACGAGCGTCCGATACGTCAACTTCAAAATTTTAGGACACGGATACGGGTACGGCGTTTTTAAAAATATATAAATATAAATATTTTATTAGGAGTTTATTTTAAATGGAATATTTTTTTTTAAATTTTTTTGATGGAGCTGTCAAATTGGAGAAAAGATCTTTAAAGAGTAAAGGTTTTCTGATTTTGCTGCTGTTTATTTTTAATATAGCTGGGCCGAGCTGGACTTGATCTCAAGCCCACAAGATGGGCCTTGCCTCACTTGAAATTGGAGTGGGGACACATGGGCCTTGCGTCACTATGAAATAAGAGTGGGAATTTGGAGTGGGGAACATACCCACGTGACAGAGATGATGTGAAGAAAAGATAAAAGAAAAAGATTGGAGTGGGAGACACGTGACAGAGAAAAGATAAAAAAACATTCTCTGCCCTTGATAAGAAGAGAAACATGAGAGGGAGAAGAGGGCGGCGATGATGGCGGAGGCGAGGAGATCTTCGCGCCTGATGGTGGCGGGCAATGGAGATCGGAGTCGGCTGTGGTGACGTCGGTGCAGGTACGCTGCAAATTTTTCTTTTATCCTCTTCTCTCTGTTTTTTTTTTTTTCCTTCTCCTTTGGTCTGGGGGATGGAGGTTTAGGGGAAGGGGTTTGGCAAAGAGCAGGGGCTGAGGTTGTGGGTGGTCGGGGAAGCTGGATTTCCTCTATTTTTTATTTTATTTTTATATAAAATACGAGACAGCTGTATCCCCTTTTTTTTTTTTTTTTTGCACCGTATCCTACCGTATCTTGCTGTATCCCGTACCCGTACCCGTATTGTACCGTGTCTGCACCGGTTCCATGAGTAAGTTGCCGTATCTGGGTATCATAGTTTCTAATGCTGCTTGTTTTCCTAAATGTCTTCAATAAATGTGTTCACACAGGTGAATGCAGATTTGAAGGCTACTTCTTTTGCTCCAGATTTAGAGGAGCGAAGAACAATGCAATCACAGACACTCTCTGCTCTGTTTCAGACATACTTCCGTATTGTGAAACATGCCATGGACCCAGCTATCACCAGGTATACTTCTATGCTGTAAAATGTCAGTGTTCTTTCTTTATACTTGAATATGATTATTACCTGCATTATTGGCTTGTTAAATATAATGACTGCTGAACATTTTTGTTACTTGGGACTTTTTGTCTGCTTGCTTTAAAAATAGTTGACTCAGTTTAAGAGCTGGTTAATTGAACAGAAAACTTTAAGTGCACACATGCCACACAAACATAATGTACGTCTTGATGACCCCTATTGATTATTGGCCTCTCTTTTTCTTTATATATATATATATATTAAAAGTGTTATGGGTCTGCCATTTAGTCTTAAGTATTTAGAATTCAATTGATGTTTCATTCATTCTGGTGGGTGATTTTATTATGCACTTAAAAAGGTTTTTTTTTTTTTAATAAAATCTTTTTTTTTTTTGTATTTATGTAATGTCATCTGCAATCAATATATTAAAAAAAAAAAAAAGTCTCTACAATCATTGGCCAGAGTATTTGTTTAATCAGAACCTCTTGAATGCTTACTTATTTCTATGTATAGTAGATGGATCATGGATGGATTTTTGCTCTCTTTTCTTTGCCATACTGATAGTTGATGGATGCCTCTGCAATCACATGTTTGAATATTTCTTATATTTAATATTTGTCTTCTTCTATGTGATCGGAGCATTTTGGAATGTATGCTACATTTGTTAGGATACTGTTTTGCTACCTTTCTCTGGCCCAAAGCATTATTGAGGACAATTGCCATTATAGTTTACAGCAGGAAAGTCGAAACCAACGAATTCTTGATGAAAATTTCTATTATAATTTAAAGCAGGGAAGTCGAAAGAGTGAAAAAATCTGTAACTCATCTATTTTGGTTTCAATTTTTTTGCACATTTCTACTAATAAAATAAATAGTTAACTATGTATTCTGCTAAAATACTAAAAACAAGTTTTACTTTTTGTCACATCCAAATTCACCTTTAGTTTTTAGATAGTCGAAATGGCTCTTTTGGAAGTATGAGACTTTACTGTCTTCTGTTCTCAGAATTACTGCTTGCCTTTAACCTAAGAATTGTTGATTATGCTTATTACTTTGTTTCTTTCAGGCCTAAAGTCAATACGAAATCTGTATCTGGCGGATTTGGCAGACATCCATTACTTTCTCCATGTCTGAAGGGACTGGGGCAATTTTCGCATCTGATCGATTTAGATTTCATGAGTGATATTATGAGCGTCCTCAAAAAACTTGCTGCTAGCAATGGGGATGCTCTCTCTTCTGAAAGTTCGTTGACTGTTTCTGAACGCCTCCAATGCTGTATAGTTGCATTCAAAGTGATGAGAAATAATCTTGATGCCTTGAATGTTGATCTTCATGAGTTCTTTATTCAGCTTTACAATCTTCTACTTGAGTGGAGGCCTGACAGGTTTGCAATTAATACTATTGAAATGTCTTATGTTGTAGAGTAAGCCATTGTTTAGCAGGCATGTGTTAGATGCAATTTCCATTTCTTATAAGCAATAAGAATGTGTCCTTTTTCTTGCACTCGGTAGCTTTCTATGGATTTGTAGAACTTCAACTTATAATTACTCTTGTAAATATTAGACGGAGGGGAAACTGTTCTTGATACCTAGGAGAGTGACATCCCGAATCTCAGTCATGCCTTCTGTTTCCTGTCTCCATGATTTTGATTTTGGAGATTTTGCTTTGTTGAAAAAGCTTGTAAACCTAGTTGATAATTTTAACCCTAAAGATAGAAATGTCTGTCAAAGGGCCGGGGTTGTCCTACCCCTACCCTCAATATATGCAGGGCCGGACTTGAGCAAGCCAAAGCCCTCGGAGGGCCTGCACTATATACGCCCTTACCCTACCCTCGAGGGCTAGGGCTGGGGCAGGGCTCAGGGCCTCAAAACAAGAAAACTATTTTTTTTTTAAACATTGTTACCAAAATCTGAGTGTGATCGAGCGTTATCTTGTCTAACCTCAATTGCAAAGGAACCCTTAAGAAAACAACAGTCATCTTGTCTAACCTCAATTGCAAATGAACCATAAGAAAACATCAGAAGAATATTAGTTAATTTGGATGAAAATAGCGGCTGTTATTTCGGGTGTAGCGGTTTAAATGGAATTTATTGCCATTGACATCCGTAGCGGCCCCATAGTGAGACAGATTCCTACTTTCCAAATTTTTTTAAAATGCTTAATAAGACTTATTTATTTTCTTCTTCTCTCCAAATAACATTTCAACGCTAAAAGAACACCAAAAAGCACATGATCTCACCGAATTACAGTCGATACAGAGAGTTCTTCTCAAGGATTCTTCTTTAAGTACATCCTATTAGACACCCCCTTTGGTAGAAGTATTCTTTTTTCTAGGTACTATTAACTCTTAAGTCTTGACATCATGACATAGTGGTTTTTATTTTTTTATTTTTTATTTTTTATTTTTAACGAGTCTTTCATTATGATCATTACTATTATCTTCTATTTATACAGTGATAAATGATGAAAAAAGTGGCCGATACGCTATAAATCGGGCCGCTACGCTTTTTGAACTTATCGCAATCGGCTCGTAGCGGCCAATACATTCCTGTAGTGGCCGCTATAACTCGGTTGCGGTTTTAGGCAGAGAGATGTAATGAAATGTAAAAAAAAAAAAAGGAAAACTTGGTAGTGAAAAAAAAAAAGACTGAAGATGAAGAAAGGTACCTGGAACTGGAAGTAGCAGTAGGCACCAGCGGGGCAGAAGCAGCACCGCATCACCACACCAGCTACCACCGCAGCACCATGCCTCCGTCTCCTCCTCTCTTCTTCTTCTTTTATTTCTTCTCTTTTCTCGATCCTTCTGTTTGGGGAGAAGAAATAGGGCAACAAAAGCCCTCTTTCGTTCCCCTCCTCTATTTAGCTAGTAGGGTAAATAAAAATGGGCCCATGTTGGGCTCACCTTATAAAAGGTATAACTAAAGATTAAATGGGCCCATGGTGGCTCACCTTATGCAAGTTATAAATTAAAATCAATTGGCCCCTCAGAGAAAATAAAGCTGATGCACCCAATGTTATTACCATTGGTGGGCTCCACAATGGTTCCCAAATATTTAAAAAAAAAAATCATGGCTTAGCTAAATAAATAAAAATTAGGGGCTTAGCCAAATCTTACTCTAATTAGAAATAGAGACCAATCAAATTTCACTCTATCTGGAAATAGGGTCATGGCCAACTTTCACACTAATTGAAAATAAAGTCTAATCAAATTTCACACTAATCGAAGATAGGTTCTAGGAAAATTTTCTCTAATAGGAAATAGGGCTCAACTAAATTTCATTTTAATAGGAAATAGGACTCTAACCAAATTAGACTCTAATAAGAAATAGTGGCCTAACCTAAATTTACTCTGATAGGAAATAGGGCCCTGATCAAATTTTTCTTTAACAGAAAATTTTAAACTATATATATACATTTCAAAATATAACTTAGAAATGTGATATTCTAAGCAATGATGGTGATAGTATTTTGATGACACTGTTTGATTACAAACATGAATTCATGTGAAAAAAATGATTATTCCTACTATTTTCTATTCATACAGCGATACAGGACCTCGTACAATGTGGGGACCGCTACACCCCCTTATCTTACTTTTTGCAAACAAATTACATTTTCTATCATTTTCCAATATTATGGATTTTTTGTAATTTTTTCAGAAATTTTTATTTTTATTTTTTTTTATCAAAACGCACCGCTACGTTACATAGTGCCCGCCGCTACTGCTAGTACTGTCGAAGCACATCCCTCATATCTCAGGGCCTGCAAAAAAATGTCCAAGCTTGACCCTAGGGCTTTTCGTTAGAAACAAAAGCCCTCATTTTAAGGGCTTTTTGAGGGTGGGCACCCTGGTCTCAGGGCCAAATTGACAGGCCTACGTAAGGCGGAGTGAGAAAGCTCATCTTTGTCAGGTTCTGGTTGAAAAGGAAGCCTGATGAAATGTTAGGTAGCTTGATGGTAGGTGGTTCAGGGAAATAAATGGTTTGGGTTGAAATAAATGGTTTGGGTTTGAGATGCTGTGTGAATGTGATATAGAAAATATCTGGCTGGTAAAGCTATGATGCTTATATATGGATATGGATACAAACATTGATATAGGGATCAGGCATGCGACTCCTCACTTTTGAAAAAATAGGACATGGATATGGATATGGGTGTCCTAATTTTTTCTTTACATCTCTTTTGAATCAATGAAATTATCATTGTTTTTGTCCCTTTCTAGCCATTTTTTAAGGTGATAAGTACAAATATTAAAAGAACTATGTGAAGTAATGGACATTATAAGTAGGATATGGTAAACTTGTTTCCTGGAAGTATTGGATCAAGATCAGATACCAATGCAAGCGTCATATCGGTCCACTACGGATAGGTTGGGATTGTACAAGTATCCGGGTA
Organism: Umbellularia californica; assembly: GCA_028538565.1. Lineage (NCBI taxonomy): Eukaryota > Viridiplantae > Streptophyta > Magnoliopsida > Laurales > Lauraceae > Umbellularia > Umbellularia californica. The sequence continues at coordinate 27,439,930 of JAPQWN010000012.1, read as the reverse complement.
TCCTGTCCCTGTGGCACTATACCCCTCTGGGTTTTAGCGAAAGGGCGCTGGTTGGGCTGCTGTTTGGTTGGGGGATGATAACCTTGTGGCTTGGTTTTTTTAGAATTTTGGAGTTGGACGATAACCTGGTGGTGGAGAATGATTATTTTGGAAATTAGGAACTCTACGAGTCACAGACTCTCCGTTTTGAGTATCAACGCGTCTTATATTGGGTGATCGTAATTCCAATTCAACTCCTTTTGCCTTAGAGATTTCATCTATGGTTTTGACCCTATTCATCTCTGGCACTGGTGTCGAAATGGTGGAAAGAAGAAGAGTTTGCATGTGACACGTGTGAGCCTGAATCTAGAAACTAAATTAGTTTGAGTTCATTCCGGGTTTAGCCTGATCCATTAAAACGAGAGCCCAAATTGAGTGCAGATTCAAGTTGGATACAATTGGCGTCATCGTTGACCTCATCACTGCATCATCAAAGAGCAATCAAACAACAAATTTTACCATATCAAGGGCCACAACTTATTTTTGCGATATCAAAGCCATTCAGTGCCGGATTTCAAATTAGTTTTTGCTTACACGTTCGGGGAATGCAAATTTATAGAAAAGGTCAGTCTAGTCTTACATCCAACTCAGTATGAAATTTTCATATCAGTAGGTTCTACAATGATCTTGAAAGAGCCAAATATACACTTAAATATTGAAAATGGTATTTTGAGAATGAAGAGTATTTTCAGCAATTTCTTGATTGCAAGCAGAGTTTTCCGTCGTTGAATACTTTGACCAATTTTTTAAGGCTGCAAGATGCATGTGGATTAGATAATGATGAGGAGCATAATTTAACTAGTTTTCTCAGAGGTTTGAGATCAGATATTCTGGAGAGAATGAATGATTGCAACATAACTCATGAGGCATATTGGGAACCAATTCCTGTTGAACTTGGGCTTAAATGGTCTCATATGTGAAAATTGACACAAATAACAAACTAACATGTAGCAGAACCGATGGTAGCGGATATCCAGATTGACATTGCGATGCCAAAACCAAAGAATGAGCACAAAGATAAAAAGGCCCCTGAATTTCCTTCCGATTCTTGATGTTCAAGAGGTGCAAGCAACAATGGAAGACAAACAAGTTGTTGCAATCTCCCAGATTAATTCTTACATTGATTTTTTCTTCGGGAATCAACAATGGAAACTTGGAGATAAACAACGGCTAGTCAGAGACTGTGATTCGATGGTGCAGATTCCACACATGAAGTTATGAAGTTCCTGAGGGTTCGATTTCACATCCACATAATATCCGGCCATCAAAAGAAGTCATATATGACGCTGTACACAGATGCTGCAAATCAACCAATGAATCTGAAGTTGGTTAGATTGATCTTCGACCCAGGTGAACTTTTACCGAACTCGAGGTCGACTTCTTTCCAAGCCCTCGAGGTCGACTTCTTTCCAAGCCAGGGAGAATGATGCAGGCAGACCTCAGGCCACATGTGTAGTGCCCAAGTAGATTTATGATATTTATTCACTAATTTATAGTCATTAGTTTCTAATTTTATTTAAAGACATTTATTTTAGATCCATCTTGACCTTCCATTTAAATTTTAGGCGTTTTCTATTATTGGGGCCCATGGTAAGGTGGATCGAGACCCCATTTGATTGATCAAAATTGACCTATAGATATTTTAGGGCCTGCTCTAATGCCAGATCCTCTGAAATCTGGCACTCTGCACCTGCATCAAATGTTTGACCTTGTGTAGTTTGATTGTTGTGCGTTATGAGGTATAAATAGGGATGCAAATTGGCAAAAGGATATGATTGATGAAACTTTCTTCCTAGATCTCGGTTCACTACAACCATGCAAGAGGAAAAATCATGTGGAGTAACTATCATGTGCAGTAACTAAGTAGAGTTTGAGTTGGGACTGTGGTCATTTTATTGTGAATTGACTACGAGGAAATATTAGAGAAAGTGGAAGGGAAGGCATGAAGTGGCATTTCAGGTAAATTGGTCTATATCCAGGAAGCTCAACAAAAAGGTAAACATAAAGAAAGGACAACAGCAGGGGGGTCTACTTGGGCTGGCAGGATGGGTATTGACCTAGACCAAGACCAACTGCATTGAATTAGGTTACGCCTATGCCTGGGTTGAACTTGAACCAGAACCATAATCATAATGCCCTAGCTTGAGCCCTAATCACGAAGCGCGCGTGAAAAAGGGAGAGATGCCCCCAATTTTGCTGTTGTTTGTGGTACCTTTATAAGAGAATGAAATTTCAGGGGAAGAGGGGTTTCCATACACAATAGTGAATATTGTATGCCCCCATGTTGGAAAGAGATTTGGATAAACCTTCTTTCCCAAATAATTTAAATTAATAATGCAGTGAGTAGTTGTCAATAGTGATGCTTGCAACATAGCATATACTTTTATAAGGATCTTTACTCAGTAGTGAATATCATATGCCCCCATTTTGGAAAGAGAGCGATTGAGAGGTATGGGAGCGATTGAGAGGTTTGGATAAACCCATAGTGGCTAGTTTTGAATAGTTGCACTTCCACCATATTATATGCTTGTACGAGGATATTTACGCGTTATTGATCAAATGCCCCCTTTTCGGGGAAAAAGAAGGTTGGGACTTATGCTCCTGTAACAGAAGACTTACATAGGGCCTACCTTCTTGAATCCAATCCTCTTAAAATCACTGCTTCCCTTGTATTGTAATCACTCCCAAATTACACGCTGATCAGAATTATCGTCACTGTTGGATTTTACGCATTATGAAAATGTGCACAGGATTTTTAACTGTGTTCTTCCCAGGTGTCTAATCCATTGGTAAGCATTGATTGCAATAATTTAAGCCATTACAAACCCAAGTTGACATTGATGAAAAGAAGTTATAGCGTCAACTGTAGTCACATGTGGAATAAATTGGGTGCATGCCCTTCTAGCATCTCTTTCATACGAAATCATGCCTGGTGCCTACACTATAATGTACAGAGTGATTTTCTCTTGCGGCATCCATAGAAAGCTCCATGAGTGAATTACTGTGAAATCCACTGTGCCTTCAATGCAGGGTGGGGCTCTCTGCATTGATGGCCAAGATCATTTTCACGAGTGGCTTCTCCTGCAGACACCTGCAGGAGAAAAGTCTGCTTCCTGGATACAGTTAACTCTGTGTGATATAATTTGTTAAATTAAGTGGGGTTGTTATATCACTTTTTCCCAGCTGTTCAATCCAACTGTTAATATCACTGCAATCAGGTTCATAGCTTGGGCCATGAAAGGTTGTTTGCTTTGATAAACTGTTGAAATTGATGAAAGGAAGTTAATAATGGACTGTAATTGTGGAAAGAAGTGGGTGCATACCAAACCAAACCAAACCAAACCAAGCCTTTTCCCACTAGGTGGGGTCGGCTATATGGATTTGACGACGCCAATCACATCTGTTTAGGGCCATGTCCTCCGTTAGATCCATGTAAGCAAGGTCATAGTCATGTTCTCATAAAATTACTTTATTGGGGAATTGTGCATGGTGCATATACTTTATTGGACATAGTCAACTCAGTGTATCTTATATTTGTTCTTTGCAGAGAAGATCAAGGTGAGGTGCTGGCTGAAGCTCTTAAGATTATGTTGTGTGAAGGACGACAACATGATATGCAAAGGGCAGCAGCTTTTATAAAACGCCTGGCTTCCTTTTCTTTATGCTATGGATCTGCAGAGGCTCTGGCAGGCATGTTATTTATGCCTTTCTCTCTCTCTCTCTCTCTATATATATATATATATATATATCTGTGTGTATAACACATCATACTTTGTACACCTGATGGTCCATTTGAATGGATCACACACTGGACCCCCCTAAATTACTCCGACCCCTTGTTTTTACACCCATCTGAATGGACTGCACTGCTGGATTGACGGGTCAATTTTATAAGTGCTGAAACTTGTTGGCCGGGGTGTTTGTGTTATGAAAACAAATTTTCTTATCAATTTTTCGTAATGGTAGTCTGCTTCTCAAGTTGTTTAATGATGCCAAAAAGGTTTGCATTCTTTGTTGAGCTTTTGGTTTGCAAGTTCTCCTTACAGTTTGTTTATGTTTCAACTTGTTCTATGATGGCATTGTGGTGTTAAAAAAATGCCAGCTGTCTAATGTTTTGGTGCTAGGTTAAGTGAGAAAAAAATAGACTTTTAATTGAATGAAACTTTACAAATCAGTGTTAAACCCCATTTGTTCCAAGGTGAGGTTTATGGGACTTCCAAGATAGTGATGCTCGTTGTCTGGGCCAGCCTGCGAAAGACCTGATCCTGGCCTGCTATTTGGTGGATTTGAGTTGTGTTTTTAGCCCCATGGAATAGGCGTGAAACTGATTTTCTGGCCTTTTATCAAATGAGTCGGGTTGGGCTGATGTGTTAAGAGGCATGGTCCATAGAGTTGAACAAAGTAAAATAAGAAATTGAAAGATTTTGTTGAAATTGTTCGTTTTGAAATTTCCCGTAAAGTTAATCATAAGTTCTTCTCTCCATCAGAACAATAGGGCCGTTTTGCTCATTACTAAACTTGTTGAGGAGATGAAATATAACCAACGTATATCTTTTTTATTGGAGGTTGAATCAATCAGCAGAAGAATTTGGCCAAAAATGAGGATACATTCTGGGAAAATGAATCTTCCAAGGAAGAGAAGCAAATGAAACGCTTTCATAAAAACTGTCATAGAATCGAGAATGAAGTTTTCGTTCTCTGTACATGCCAGATCCTGAATTAGTAACTGCATGGATATCTCCGAAAAAGCCCTGATCCTAGCCTGCTTGGTGATGGATTTAAATTGTGATTTTAGGCACATGGAATAGTTATGAAACTGATTTTCTGACCTTTTATCAAATGAGTTGGGTTTGGGCTGATGTGTTAGGAGGCATAGTCCAGCCTAACATATTGTGCACCGATCATATTTATATATTACAAAGAAATTGATCCCATGCCCAACTTATTGTCACATGGACTGAATCTGGGCTTGATTGTTGGGCTCATTTACTAAACGTGCTGTGCTTGGAAGCCTTGGCCTGACCTGGCCCATGGACATCCTTACCACCCAATCCATTACAATCCTCGCAAAAGAAACACCTGAAATTATAGGATAAACCTGGCCTGAAAATGGAGTAGAGCATAACTCTTAATTATTCTTGTGTCAGCATCCGAAGGAAATGAAAACCTCTTGTATTCCCGAAAATGAATGATTGAATTATGTATCATGTCTTTAAACCTGTTAAGATCATAATTTATAGGAAATCCTTTATGTTTACTTTTTACCCTTGCACAAGTCTAAACTATCCATCTACTGACATTACGGACTGATATGTTTGAAGCTCAGGCATAACAGGCCTTCTATAAGGAAAAAAAAAAAAAAAAAGGAAAGAAAAGAAAACTCATAATAACTTCATGATGCATAATATAAAGCCAAAGTGAAAAAATAAAGAGATTCACAAATAGGAGGGATGCCCCCACTGTTTTGGATGTGTGGTATACATGATTTAAAATTGCTGTCGCGGTCACCATCATGGTCGACTCTGAAATCCGTTATGACACAGCATCATGTTGCGGTTCGCGGTCATCGTGGTCCATCACAGCGCGGGTTTTTATTTTACCCCAAAAAATCCAAAAAAATCCAGAATATTATAGCATACTGGAGAAGAAATTTTTTTTTTGTTAGTAAACACTTTTAAAGAAAAATATCAATCTCCCTAAGTCATAACATCCTGTATCGCGGTCTTATCTGAAACTTGTAAAATCTGTTTTGAATTAAATAGATTTACATGTAGATATTAAAATAAGTTGAAATATCATAAATTTTACAGTATGCATTGCAATTACTGAATCACCAATTAAGTTGAGAGTGAATTTCAACTTTCAAGTAACATTTACTACTACATCAAGAGGAATTAATTAATTAAAGACATAGGGATATTGTGGTTGAGGAGGGAAGAATCCTTCATATGAGAATCCACCAAAACCTTGCAAATCACTTGGATTTTGGTGAAAAAAGAAGCTCGAGATGCTCTAGCACAATCTCAGGAAGCTCCACAAATAGTTTGGGAAAGAAGGATGTGAAAAAAAGAAGGGGAAAGAAAATTTTGAAAACCATCATTGTTGGCCGTTATTTTCAAAATAACAGACGCTATGACCATTATTTTCAAAATAATGGCCATTATGATCGTTATGGACCGTTATTTTCATTATTTCTTTTATACTGTGACCATTATGACCGTTATATTGAAAATAACGCAATGGCAACGGCCGTTACCGTTTCATAACGTAATGGTATATGGTCTTATGTTGGCACATGTGGCATGGTCAAGATGTTCACCAGTGGCTTTCATGTAGTTTGTAGGGTGGGTCAGTCCTTGCCCTCCTTTAGACTTAAAGATCTTCAAGTGCGTTGTCTTTAAAGTGAGTTTCGCATGCATTTGGTTGTCCCTCCTTACAAAGACAGTTGTAAATGTTTGAATAGCTTGGAGCACGCAAGAAAATATCAGCTGCTAGGCTAGGATACATGACCTTTATGCTCAATTGAAAATGTCACCGCTACAGTATAAAACCTAGCCAAGCCAAGAAAGTTTCATTTAGAACACTATCTTCCCTATTTATTCTCTCAAAGAGCCTTTCCTAAAGTTGTCTCTACCTTTACATGATTCCAAATCAGGAAAAAAAAAAAAAGATAGGCTGATGCACAATATTCAAATTTTTTTAGTACTTTATAAATTCACACTGACCCTGCTATTACCTATAGCCACAGCCACTACGTATTGCCAGCTACGTAGAATTTTGGCCTCCGTCCACAACCGCTATTTTGATCAATGGCTAGGAGCTATATAATCACCGTCATTATTGTCAAAGTCTTCTCCCAACTATGTTGTGATCGGCTACATCAATGATGATCTCCATTTTTAGTATTTTCCTAGAATTCATGTTGGAGTCGTGACAAAAGTTTTACACCAGTTGTTAACCTACTTGATGTAACCCTCCTCCATCTGGGCTTGGGACTCGTAGTTACAACTGACAGAGTTAGCTGGGAGTTATATATACATGGTAAATCAGATGCATTCTGCCGGTGTGACTTTTAAGGAGCATGACTTTCAGAACTTGCCTTTTGTCTATATGGTTCTGAATTGCTACTATTTTGACATGTTTTGGTTGGTGCCATCATGTTGTGTCTCCACCCAAATGAGGAGATAACAATTAATGCCTTTATACTGAGACTGATAAAAATGATGAATTTAGAGATACAAGAGGCGTTTTGGACATGCTGCCTATTTTGAATGGATGTGTATCATTTTTGTACCTTTTCCTTCTGTTTTTATTCATTTTAATATATTGTACTTTTCATACATGAATTAAATTTGTTACATAAATGAGTACTAGCAGAATCTGTGAAGAAACCAAATGTATCTGTTATGTGGCTTACACCAGTGCTTTGCTCAATTCCAAGAATTCATGCAACATAGATTTTAATTTGCTCCCCTGTTTTTTCCCAAAAAAATAGTGATTACAAAGATTCGACTTTAATTTGTTTCCCTTTGCGGTTAGAACTTAGAATAGCTCTCTGAGGAGATATTCTTTGGTTTGATTACTGCAGGGCATTCGAAAGGATGTAACACTGTTTTCTTGCCATTTGTTGTATGTCTTCTCCCGCCCGTTCATGCTTCCACTCACATAATAGCACCTTATATTTAAAGCATTTTTTTGTGGGTTACTGTACATTTGGATAATTTTTGTCTGCTTGCCAGTATTTTTTTTTTAATGCCTGATTGTGTTTCATAAACAATCTTTGATACTGTGAGAATAGATTTTTTTTTCTTGTTATCTTATATATAATTAAAATTTTTGTTCCTGTCTCAAACAATACGAAAAAAAAATCCTTCCAGTGTACGGGTAGGAAATGTAGACATTTCCAATTTATGTGATGTTCATCAGTAGGAAGTACCTTCTATTCTTACAAAACCTTAGAAACAGAACAAAGGATAAAAAAGTGGGAAATCACATTCTTGGATTACTGACTAACCGCTTTCTTTCTATTTGTTTAGTACAACCTTGTCTACAGCTTAAGTACTATTCTGTAAACTACCATTCCCTTTTCTATAAAAAGAAATGTTCATTTATCTGCACATCTTTCGTCTTGAAACACTGATTAGTAATATAGTGTTTCCGAATAGCTCTTCCACTGTAATTTTGAAACATGCAGGCGAATTCAGGATTGTCGTTATCATGCTGTCTGATATCCTTTTCTTGATCTAACCTGAGAGTAGTGTGCTTTGGCTCTTTTCCTAGAATGGGAGACATGATAGGTTTAATAGGTGTAATTATCTAGCCTTTTCTTCTAAAAGGGGATCATGCTTGTCAATGTCTTCTTTTAAATTTGTTTCGTACAACCTTGTCTACAGCTTCAGGACAATTTTGTAAACTACCATTCCCTTCTCTATAAAAAGAAATGTTCATTTATCTGCACATCGTTCGCGTTGAAACATTGATTGATTAGTAGTAGTGTGTTTCTGAATAGCTCTTCCACTGTAATTTTGAAACAGGCAGGCGAATTCAGGATTGTAGTTATCATGCTGTTCGATATCCTTTTCTTGATCTAACCTGAGAGTAGTGTGCTTTGGCACTCTTCCTAGAATGGGAAACTTGATAGGTTTAATAGGTGTAATTATCTAGCCTTTTCTTTTGAATGGGATCATGCTTGTCAATGTCTTCTTTTAAATTAAAACATGCTTGTCAATGTCTTTTTTTCTCTCCTTTTAAAATTTCCCCCAAAATGTACCATTCTTAAATTCCACTTAGCGGTTATTAGTTAGATTGTTGCAGATTTTGTAGACTCATTTGCATATTGTTGAATATGTTGCAGCACTGGTCACATTGAAGCATCTACTCCAAAAGAATGTCAAATGCCGTAATCTGTTGGAAAATGATGCTGGTGGTGGATCACTTTCTGGTTCTATCGCTGTATGCCCTCCTTTTCTTAATTTTAAGTTGCAATGAAACATCATGGACATATTGTTATGTAGAAACAACCCTGAACACAGATGTCAAGTGTAGGAACTGTTTATCTTTATTTGGTGTGCATCGAGTATCATCCACCCCCATTCTAGAGTATTTCTGAAGGTATTCTGTGGATGATCCATCATAGACCATTATGGCATATTTTAGTTAGTATAGGGCTGTCAATTCCCTATATGTAGAATGATAGAGTGATGTTATAGACAACAATCCTAATTTGAGCATGAAGGCCCTCATATCCTGCCATCCAGATCCGGGTTAGTATAGGGCTGTTAAGTCCCTTTATGCAGAATGATAGAGTGATGTTATAAAGACAACAATCCTAATTTGATTATGAAGGCACTCATATCCTGCCATCCAGATTGGGTTCGCCTCATATCTTTGACAATAGCTGGCACCAGTCTCTCTCTCTCTCTCTCTCTCTCTCTCTCTCTCTCTCTCTCTCCAAAACAGTCCATTGGAAATATGTCTAGGTTTTTATTCATTCGTCATTTCTTTTGCAGAAGTATCAGCCGGATTCATCAGACCCAAATCTTAGTGGTGCACTTGCCTCAGTTCTCTGGGAACTGAGCCTACTATTTAAACATTATCATCCAGCAGTCTCATCAATTGCTTCAAGCATTTCGAATATGAGCACAGCGCATAATCAGGTTTATCTAGCTACCATGTCTCCCCAACAAGCTTTCAAAGACTTATCAATACAGCAAGAATCATTCAATCCTACAAGTAACTTTGCTACAGCCAACCGTAAAAGAAAAAAGACAACTGGTTCATTAATCTCAAGTTCAGTTGTATTGGAAGATAAAGGTGTGATAAATGAAGATCAGATTAGAAAGAAGTTTTCAGATCATTTCATGTTGCTTAGAGGTATAACTAAGAATGAGAAATTGAGAGCAGAATTGAATCATACAATGTCTTCCATTAGCATGTACAAAGAATACAAGAAACAAAAGAAGAAAAGGGAAGGTTCCAAGATAAGAAAAAACGTTTGAAAGTCAGAATAGATTTCTTTTTCCAGGTCTGGTGCGGTTTGGAACGATGTTTTATGCGATTCATATGAGAGTCATACATATTCTTTTGTTGCAAGTGTATGTCCAAATGCTGACTAATTTTGAGCTATCTTTTCTGAAATGCAAATGAATTTCACTTAAATGATCGCTGCAAGCTTTCCTTTGTATATAATGATTGCAGATTTGATAAAACACAGGTTGGGTGCTATCCACTCACTCTGTGATGTCCATTTTGAATTTACTGCCATCAGGGTTCTTAAATGATAATCATACTAATTAAATGACATGTTTGTTGTGGTTAGTGTCACAATTATCTGTTATCCTTTGAAAATGCCGCAATAATATTTCCATTTTTACCTTAGCTTGGTATTTACCACTACTGTTGCGATATTAAAGCATGACGCCCAAAAAATGAAAATATTGTGAAGATTTACGATTCTAAGAATAGTTGTAGGCAGTAATTTATGTTTCTCTGTTATTTTTAATTATTTCAATATTGGTTATCTTATTTTCAAAAAGTTTTTTCTAAGAAAATCACCAAATTTGAAAATTTCCCGATCGGATACTACAGAATCCTGTTTTACTTATCTTAGTTTGTTCTAATTTTTATTTTATTTTATGTTATATATATTTTTCGTCTCCGAAGTTAGTATTGGATAATGCATAATTTTGTTTATTTTTTATGCTATTGGATACTACACACTCAACCGGGTCGGAACCTGACTTACGTTTCCTACTGGCCTTTTAACGGGCTCTTTCTTACCAACCAGCTGGCTGTCCGAGTAGCTTGGTTTAAAAGGTTAAGATTTGTTTCCATGTTAAAAATGACCATGGCAATTGACTTTTTCAGATGGCGGTTTAAAAAGAAGGTCGAGCCATGTTGAAATTTTGACTATGACAAGGACTGTTTGGAAAGGTTCCTGTGTTTTCTCTGGTTTGTCTGGTTTTGAGTACTTTCTACCAATGAGAGCCAAAAGAAACATTCTCTCTAAAGTCCTAGTCGCCCCATTTCCGCAGATGGTTTGTTAGGGTCCTCGTGCGGGATCCATGTCTTTTGAAGCTTTTGTAATCTTTAGTATCTTAGTCTTTTATCTATGTGATTTATCTTTTATTCGTCTGTCTGTAATCAGAAGTAGAGAGAGAGAGAGGATGGTTTTAGGACGGCTCTCACCGAAGTGGTAAGGAGACTTCGGTGAGGAGAGTCAGTTCTTATGTGGTTGTTTGGGGTTCAAACTCCGGGTACGCAACCTCTTTTCACTTGTGTGGGCTTTTTTCCCACTTGTATGAGTTTTCTTCTCGCTTGTGCGAGTTTCTTTTCCACTTGAGTAACCTACTGACGAGACTGTTCAAGTTGGGTTTTTTTTATTTATTATTATTATTACCGTAATTTGCCAAAAATTAAGTAACAAGGATTTTTGATAAACCAATTAAGTAACGAGTTGATTCCACTATTGGGCTTGCCAAAATAGCCCAACTTCGAGTAACCAGCTATGCTTTAGTCATTTGCAAAAAGATCAGGTCTTAGGGCCTATTTGTTTGCATTAGAATAGATAGGAATTGGATAGTTAAAAATAACGGTTAAAGGTGGATTTTAAAAAACGAATATCAAATTATACTTTCTTCAAGGAAATAGAATAAAAAAAGTTATTTGGTTCGGTTTTGGAAATTCGCTTTAATCTTTATTTGTAAACAAACAGGATTTTAATTCCTATGTAAACAAACTCTATGTATTCAATTCCTATATATTTTAATGTAAACAAACATGATTTTAATGTTATCAGATTCCTAACGTAAGATTATGAAATGGATGATTGCATTTAACATCATGACTTTAAAATAGGCAGCTGGCTTGGTTCCTCCTTTGTTTTCTTTAAAAAAAAAAAAAAAAAAAAAAAAAAAAAACAGAGAGAGAGAGAGATCAGAGGTCCCAGTAACCTCTAGTTTTTCTATTAAGAGAGAGATATCAGTGGTCCCAGAAACCTCTAGTTTTTCTATTAAGACCATGTCTATTTTGAAAAGGAAATCAATTCCCTCTAGAATTTTCTTGTGAAATCATCTAATGGTCCAGATCTATTATTAGACCCATGTAATGATTGAACCATCCTGATATTGGCCCTTGAACAGAAAATATTGAAGGTGGGCCCCACCTGACACTTCATCGGGATGCCCCACTCAAGTGCCTTGGCCAGACAGGAGTATGGAGGTTCATATAATAAGAAATGCATGGTTACCTCCCATTGTACTTATATTAAAGTGGAGGGTTATGTCCTTAATTTTGACTGTCGGATGGGATTATCTCAGTAAGTTATTCCTTTTTTAAATCTTCTCTCCCCTGCTCCTTACTTCACGCAACTTCCTACTTTTATCTCATTATGAAAACCACTCGTAACCACACCTGACTTTTTAGAGTCTCACTTTCTTTTTCTACAAAACTCTATATTTATAAACTCAACCATTTCCTTTCTACCCTAATTCTCCTCTTTGCTTTCTACGCCACTGGGTATTATATTGGATTACATAAACAAGTACTGTTATAACCTTTTTCAATTCTGTTCCTTTTCTTTCTAAAATCTATGGATTTTTTAATGCATGAGTATTTTTAAATTGCAATGTTGGCTGTATGCATGCTCATTATGCTAGTTATTCCATATTAAAGAGAAGGGGTTTGGACTTGATTTTGATTGTCGGTTATAAGTTAAACTTCTTCTTCTTTTTTGTGTTTTTTTTTTTTTTAATCTCTTTATCAAAACCCGGCAAAGACTGCATTTCTATCCAAACTCTACAATTTCTAATTCTCCTCATTCCTTTCTATACCACTAGTTACTGGATTGCATAAACAGGTACTCAACCTTTTTTTTTTTTTTTTTTTTTCTGTCTAAAAATCAGGGATTTTGTAATACATGAATATTTAAATTGCAGTGTTGGCCATATCCATGATAAGCACGGGTTATTATGCTTAGTGTTCCATTAACTACAACAATTATAAGCGTACTGGGAAAGGGATTAGAATTTAGATGAGTAAATCAACATTTATGACTTACTAAGTTCTCAGGTCAATGTCAAACCCAGGAAAGAACGAGAAAATCCAAAAAAAAAAGAAGAATTTTCAATCGAGTCCTAGACACATATCTAATACAACGCATGGGAACAAGAGATATAGAATGAATCTGAAAAAAAAAAAAAAAAAGAAAATCCAGGTCCTTTAAGCTGACACGGCAGAGGATCATGTTGGGTCCCCCAAAGGGTATGTTCCTGTGCTTGTAGGATCGGAGGGGAAGATTGATAAGCCAAGATCTCAACGTGTGCCTATCAAGAATCCAAAGTTCATGGAGCTGTTGAGGATTTGATGGAGTTGAATTAGTCCACTGTGGGTGGTGTCTTGCACATGCAAGTAGAGGAATGAGTCAAGTCCTGTTAGCTAGTGTTTTGTTATTTGAATAACTGCCAGCTATTTAGTTGGAATCAGTTGTTAGAGTCCTGATTTCATGTATTGTGCTGTTAATTTTAGGAAGAGTCCGTTATTTCCTTATGTATTTAAACTCTAGTATTATGCAGTAATAAGACAAGTTTATTCATTAACAAATTGCTATGGTTTATTCTAACCCTAAGTAGAATCCTATTTACATAACAACTATAACGGCTTTGACTGGGACCTAACATTGGTATCAGAGCTGAGTCACAATGACAATCAATAAGGAACGAATTGAAAATCTTGAAGTGGGGATAGGAGGACTTTAGGACAGTATGAGTCAGATGTAACTTGGCATTGCTGACAAGTTTCACCAAATGGAAGACACCATCAACAAGCTAATGGAGGCTTTGCTGTCAAACAAAGAGGGGTCCAGCAGCAACACCAATGACCGTAATGGCCGATTTCGCCACAATAGGGAAGAATTCATGGAGAAAACAGAAGGGGGAAGACAAATATTCTCATCCAAATTGGCGAAACTCGAGTTTCCAAAATATTCGGGAGATGACCCTACTGAATGATTCCAACAGAGTGGATCAATTCTTTGAGTATCAAGGCACTACCGAAGCTCAAAAGGTGTCATTGGCATCTTTCCATCTCGAAGGCGAAGCGAACCAATGGTGGAAATAGTTACGACGTGCTTACAAAGAAGAAGGAAGGGAAGTGACGTGGGCAATTTTTGAGGAAGAACTATGGGCTCGATTTGGGCCGATGGAGTGTGAAGATTTTGATGAAGCTTTATTATGGGTGAAACAGGTGGGCTCATTGCGAGACTATAAAAAAGAATTTGAAAAGCTAGGGAACCGGGTGCAAGGATGGACACAAAAGGCGTTAGTAGGGACATTTATGTGAGGCCTTAAACCGGAAATTGCAAAAGGAATCTGGATGTTCAAACCCCATTGAAGGAAGCAATAAGCCTAGCATGAATGCCGGATGATCAACTAACTCACCAACGGAAAATCACAAAGCCATTACAATTCAATCACAACCAACTCGACCTTGCTTCTCCAACAAAGGCGACAACCGCCATGCCCATGAAACGCCTTACTTGGGATGAAATGCAAAAAAAGCAAGCTCAAGTCCTCTGCTTTAATTGCGATGACAAATTCACTCCAGGTCACAAGTGTCGAAGACCCCAACTCTTGTTATTGGAAGGAGATTGTGGTTCATGCAATGTAGATGACGACGACCCAGTAGCCAATGGACCTGAAATATCACTACATGCTCTAACCGAGTGGTCAACTTTGAGGACCATGAGAATCACGGCCAAAATTGGGAATCATGAATTGATTGTCCTTATTGACAGCAGATCCACTCGCAATTTTATTAGCGAACGAATTGCTAACCGGTTGCAACTTCCAGTGGTACCAACCGAGCCATTCAATGTGAAGGTGGCAAATGGGAATCCATTAAAAATGCCAAGGAAGATTTGAAAACATCCATGTCTTGCTTCAAGGTATTCCATTCTCCCTTACTCTTTATGCTTTGCAACTGATCGGGTTGGATTTGGTTTTAGGAGTTCAATGGTTAGAGCAATTGGGGACAATGACTTGTGATTGGAAATAAATGACCATGGAGTTCCGATGGAATAATCGAGCTCATAAGTTGCAAGGGATAGATGCTCAGCCCATTCAATCCGCATCCATGAAGGCTGTTTCAAAGGAATTACGTCAAGGCAATTCCATGTTTGCTATTTGTTTACAAACCGAAGCTGAGTTGCCACAAAATGGAGTTGAGTCAGATATGCAGCAGTTGTTGAAAGCTTTTGAAGATTTTTCAAGAGCCAAAACAAATACCTCCAGTACTAGAGATTGACCACCACATCACTCTTAAAAAAGGAACCGAGCCTATCAATGTGAGACCCTACAAGTATGCTTATTTTCAAAAAGCTGAAATTGAAAAACAAGTTCATGACATGTAAAAATTGGGGCCTATAAGATCAAGTACTAGTCCTTTTTCATCTCCTGTCTTATTGGTTAAAAAGAAAGACGGCACATGGCACTTTTGCACGAACTATAGAGCCCTTAATGCTGTAACCATCAAAGACCGATTCCCAATCCCTACCGTAGATGCCATGTCAGACAAACTTCATGGGGCAGCCTTCTTCACTAAATTAGATTTGACCACCGGTTACCATCAGGTTCGGGTACATCCATTAGATATTCATAAAAATGCATTTCGTACCCATAATGGTCATTATGAATATTTAGTCATGCCCTTTGGTCTTTGTAATGCTCCCTCCACTTTTCAAGCCATTATGAATTCCATATTTCGCCCTTATCTTCGCAAATTTGTGTTAGTTTTTTTTTTACGACATCTTGATTTATAGTCCCAATTGGACCATGCATCTTGAACATGTTCGAAAGGCTTCTGAGATTTTATGGCAATACAAATTTTTTGTCAAACTCAAGACCTGTTATAGTTGTTATGTAAATAGGATTCTACTTAGGGTGAGAATAAACCACAGCAATTTGTTAATGAATGAACTTGTCTTCCCCCTTCCTTTTTCTCCACGAATTCTTCCCTATTGTGGCGAAATCGACCATTACGGTCATTGGTGTTTCTGCTGGACCCCTCATTGTTTGACAGCAAAGCCTCCGTTAGCTTGTTGATGGTGTCTTCCATTTGGTGAAACTTGTCAGCAATGCCAAGTTCCATCCGACTCATACTGTCTTGAAGTCCTCCAAGCCCCACTTCAAGATTTTCAATTCGTTCCTTATTGGTTGTCATTGTGACTCAGCTTTGACATTTCCTGGCCATTGTTGTAGCTGTCCAAACTTGAAGACCATACTTGATGGGCTGAAAATTCTTTATCCAAACAGACCAGCAGAGTCTTGAATATCTATTGGAGCAGCGCATCACTACTCCTGAACTACAAAAATGGGTGTCAAAGCTATTTGGGTAATGAATATGAGATAATTTACAAGCCTGGCGAGGAGAATTCAACTACGGATGCACTTTCATGCATGGCAAGTAGCCCATGTCTTTATGCTTTATTTGTCTCACAAGCTCAGGTCTGGGATAATATCAAAGAAGAGGTTGTTAGTCATCCTTACATGCAGAAAATTGGCAAGTTGGCAACTGAGAATCTGGGCAGCCCATATACATGGCGGAATGGACTGGTTTGTTACAAGAACCGAGTGGTGATACCTCCTAAATCCAACATCATTCAGCAGCTATTGCGAGAATTCCATGACTCGCACCTTGGTGGCCATTCAGGGGTGTTACAAACTTACAAACGGTTTGCCCAACAGTTCTATTGGCCATCAATGCATTGGATGGTGCACGTATATGTCTCTTCCTGTGATGTATGCCAACGAGCTAAATCAGAGACACTCTCTCCAGCCGGACTCTTGCAGTCGTTGCCCATCCCATGTCAAGTATGGGACAACATCACAATAGACTTCATTGAGGGTCTTCCACAATCCAGCGGGAAGAACACCATTCTAATTGTAGTTGATCACCTTAGTAAGTCAGCACATTTCTTGGCATTGGCTCATCCCTACACTGCAAAAATGGTGGCTGAGAAGTTTGTTGAAGGTTTGTTGAAACTCCATGGTATGCACAGATCTATCATTAGTGATCGGGACCCAATATTTATCAGTCATTTTTGGCGTGAGTTTTTCAAAATGTCAGGCACACAACTGAAAATGAGTTCCGCATATCATCCGCAAATGGATGGCCAATCAGAAGTTGTCAACAAATGTGTCGAACAATATCAATGCTTTGTCCATCAGCAGCCCCGAAAATGGAGTTCCCTTCTTCCATGGGCTGAGTTCTGGTATAACACGGCCTGTCACTCATCCACGGGAATGACACCCTTTCAGGCTCTATATGGGCGCTTACCACCACCAATTCCATACTACCTAGTGGGTATGTCTCCAGTAAACGAAGTAGATCAACAGCTCGCTACACGAGATGAAATATTGCGTCAGCTCCAGGCAAATTTGCATGTAGCTAATAACCGTATGCAATAACCGCATGTAGCAAGTTGCTAATTCAAAAAGGCATGATCTTGAATTTCAAGAAGGAGATTGGGTTTTCCTTAAACTTCATCCCTACCGCCAACAAATAGTCTTTAAACGAGCATTCTAGAAATTGGCAAGCCGCTTTTATGGTCTCTATCAGATTGACCAAAAGATTGGTAAGGTGGTGTATAAGCTCAAGCTTCCTGAAGGATCCAGTATTCATCCCGTCTTCCACGTTTCATTGCTTAAAAGGAAACTGGGAGACTCCAACCTCACTACTGTTGAGTTACCACCTACTGCTGATGATGGAGAAATTCTCATACAACCCGAAGCCATCTTGGACACAAGTTGGATCAAAAAAGGGTCCAGGTTTGTTGAGGAAAGTCTTGTTAAATGGAAACAGCTTCCAAATGATGATGCCACTTGGGAAAACACTCAAGAGCCGTGGGAGAGGTTTATCAACTTGAACCTTGAGGACAAGGTTCCTATAAATGGTGGGAGTATTGATAAGCCAAGAAGATCTCAACGTGTGCCTATCAAGAATTCAAAGTTCATGGAGCTGTTAAGGATTTGATGGAGTTGAATTAGTCCACTGTGGGTGGTGTCCTGCACATACAAGTAGAAGAATGAGTCAAGTCCTGTTAGCTAACGTTTTGTTATTTGAATAAGTTCCAGCTATTTAATTGGAACCGGTTGTTAGAGTCCCGATTTCATGTAGCTGTGCTATTAATTTTAGGAAGTCTGTTATTTCCTTATGTATTTAAACTCTAGTATTATCCAGTAATAAGACAAGTTCACTCATTAACAAATTGCTGTGGTTTATTCTCACCCTAAGTAGAATCCTATTTGCATAACAACTATAACAGCTTTGACTAGGACCTATCAAAGATGGATTGATTTAATGATGCATACAAAGTTTTTCAAGCATTCGTCCATCTTAGTGGCACTTAAGATGGCTGAGGAGGATTTTTGATATGAACAACCAGGGATATTGAAAGTACCATGTGATGTGGAGTACTTCCAGAGACTCATCTTCGTTAACATCACAGATCCGCCGTCAAAATCATGGGATCATCATCGGACGTTTCGAAATCGCCAACTGGCCGACCAAGAAAACACACTTTCCGCTCAACCGATAAAGAAATCGACAGGACAGATGGTATTGGCCCACTGGTAGCAATTAATGTCTGAAATTACATGATCATCTGACATCAATCGGCATGAAGATCCATCATCGATCAAGCCTCTTACATTGCACGAAGAATTTCAAAAGACGTGGCGCGGCCCGCTACTCTTTAAATGCTTTGGCGGCCACTTAATGCAGTTAATGACCCATTTTATGATAAATTAATGTGGTCATTTACTCATTGTTTTGGACGGCCCAATCAGAAGCCGAGGAACGAGAGTTACAAGTCAAGTGCAATCATGGCATTAAACCGTGTAACTCCTCCCATGATGGAGCTTAAAGGCAATTAAACGCCCATTATTCTCCATCGGCCAATCAAAAGCTAAGAAATAGGAGTTACAAAATACAAAATTTAAAACTTGTTACTCCTCCCATCATGGAGCATTAATGCAATTAATGCATTCAAAGCTCATAAACCCAACTCATGACCACCAAAAAGCCTATAAGAGGAGGCCATTTCCACCATTCCAAGAGACGATGCACACGACATAAAAATCCAAGTGAAAGCTCTGCAAAAGTTGCTACAACGATCTCTCCTTCGTTGAAGAAGTTCTACGGCAGCCACCACTATAAGGTGACCAAAGTCCCTTGGGGGGCCACACCCCCCCAAGGCCCTCTCCTTTTGTCTCCATGGCTTAGACGTGGCTTTTCATCCCGTCTACTCAGTTTTTCATTTGATATAGGATCTCCCCTTGGTCTTTATCCTCTAAATATCTGAGGTTCAAGCCGAGTCAAGTGAATCAAAAGCGTCATTTGTTCTCATCTGAAGGATGATGACGTAGTCCACACATGACTTGCGACCGTCAATCTAAACGAGTCCCCACAATCTCCTAAGAAGGTAGATTTCCTTTTCTTACTTTTCATTGTCATTTGTATTTTTTTAAAGAGACAAAAAATCACGACTCTTGTCTTTACTTTTTTATAAGAATTGTAAATCGTCTTTTACGGCAAAAATCACCTTTCACAGCAAAAACATTGCCTTTCATGGCATTCAAAACAAACCATGTCTATTTTCTTAAATATATGTGCAATGAAAACTAGAAAAAGTTGATTTCCTTTTCTACTTGCGAAGGTGGATCTACGGACCACCACTTCTTAATTCCAAGTAGAGTAGAAAGTCTGGCATATACCCGTACACAAAATATTGATGTTCGGTTTTTCTCCGGTCACGAAAGGGTTGGGCCCGTGGATTCTCACGTTCGCTGACCTCGGTAGTGCAGCGAGCTCAAAAGTGAGACCATCACAAATTTCCTGAGTGGGGGGGAATTTAATTTCTCTGTACCCACTTTGTAGTGTTTCTGCTCTTTTCACTGTCAGAGATCGAAGTTTTCCCGGAGAAGGTGCTTAATTCTCGAAGGACTTCAGAAGATTTGTGGCTTCCCAACGTATTGGTTGGTGCTGTTAGATTATGTGATCTCAATCCATTAGATGAGGTAATAAATTGATGTATTCCTTTATTTATCAATATAATCATGCTTTCCTTTCATGAGATGAACGGTGTTTAATTACTTACTTGCACATAACCAATACAAATGACATGATTGTTCATGAGATGAACCGGAGTCCGCAAGTATATTAGATGCAATACATGTGTATAGATGAGATCCACATACGAGAGACATGTGCCCAAATCTTATACTTAATTGGCTTCACAACTAGTGGTGATATTGGGCATCTCATCTGACAAGATTGCAGCATTATGATCACTATGAGATAGTGTGATTTATCTCAATCATCAGAGTGTAAGACTCTGGATCATCATGCTAGTACATTGAATGTATTGAAGGACCATGAGAAGCACCTTATGAAACACTGTCTATACTTTAAGATTTACTCTCATAATTCCCTAGCAGTAGGCTCTCAATCCTGAGAAATTAATGAACTCAATTTTTTATCTTTTCATTTGCTTTGAGTCACCAATGAGTGTGGCCAACTGTAGGTCAACACCTCGATGTCTTGGGTACGTGGCAGTTGGACTGTGGGAACATTCAACGGTCAAGATGGAATCTATCTTCATTATTCCCTTATGCCAATTAATGGATTTGTCATTAGTAAGTGCACACCTATCTTAATTAAGAGTTGGTTGGATGGTATTGATGATCACTGTGATGAATTGGGTCTCAAGGATAATAAGATGTGGATTTAAGATTGGAAGGGACAGATTTTATCCAATTGATTAATGGATATTGATAGAGGGGACTACTTGTGATGAAATGGAAGTTTAGGGTCTTCTTGTAATTTATTCCTAAAACTGGAGTGCAATTGCATTTATATAGTGGAGTTATTTGCAATTAACTGTAGGCCCGGATTGCACATGAGATGTGGGGTCGCGATGTTCCAGTTGGAGCCATTTTTCTATGGAATCCCTAGTGGTCCCCATGCTATCCCAAGATTAGATCATTACTAATTCTACTTGAACTCAAAAGGAAAGGAAATAAAAAGTTACTATTTCTATTAGAAGTGAGACTTCTAACAGTGGTAATAGTAAGAAGAGAAGGTTACTAATTCTTATGGAAGTGACACTTCTAATAATTATTAGTAAGAAGAGGCTGCTTGAGGCTATAAATATAAGAATGATGGACATGGACGTCCACCTTTGGAATCCACGCCCAGTGCAAGTGTTGCACGCCCTTGTCTCTTCCTCTTTTTCTTCCAATTTCTTTTTCAGGTATTCCTTAGAGCTTCTAGTTGGTTTTCTCTAGGAGATCCCACCTAAGGGTGTAACGGTTCGGTTAACCGGTCAATTTAAGAAAATCGTTAACCGAACTGTAACCGTGGTTTTCTCTATTTTAAAATTGTAACCATAACTGTATCCACAAAAACATTGGAAAACCGTAACCGCGGTTAACCGTATTAACGGTTTGGTTACGGTTAATAACCGTGGAATGCCTTCCTCACATAAGGGGATAAATGTGAATGATTGAATGTAAAATGACTCATAAGGAGCAATTGAATAAGGCAAGAAATATTTCATTTAGCCCACTTATTTTTTCTTTTATTTGTAAACGGTACAGTTGACTGCATACGGTTAACCAAACCGTATTATACGGTTCGGTTCGGTTAATAACTGTGAATTATTATGGAAAACCGTAACCGAACCGAACCATGCGGTTTTTGGATTTCATTAACCGTAACTGAACCATGAAATACAGTTATTAACCCCGGTTTGGTTCGGTTTGGTTCGGTTTTGATGGTTTTCCGATTTTTTTTTTTTTTACACCCCTAATCCCACCATTTTCCTTGAGAAAAGAGATCTGAAGCGGGTCATAGCGTGGAAGACAACAAGGTATTGGAGATCCTAATTTGCTACAAAGAAAAGTTCTTCATCTAGCAAGTTGTCAACTTCTCCATTAGAGCACAACCGAGCTCCCAATGTATTATCTACTTCCTTGTATGTTGCTACTATTTTCTATCTTGGAGATATTGTTCTGCTGATTATGATTGATGAGATTGAGGACTTTGATCCTAGATTGGGTTTTGTAGCCTTACGGATAGTTGATCCCTGCATCAAGTGGGTCAGAAGTTTTTTAAACCTATCCTCGTGGCCCACCTACTTCCAACAGGTGCTACTGCCAGAAGATATGTTGTTTTGTTGCTCCATGAAGAGACTGAAGAACTTTTAAAGACTCTTTGCAACTACTTGAGGATCGTTATGCAGTACCCTAAGGCGAACAAGTGCATTGCTTTGGATGACTCGAGCAGGTTTCCTAAGTCATAACAGTTTTGGAAGTCAGATTTTGGTTGATTTTGCAAAGACCGAGGCAAGGATTGATCCGAAAAGTTTGTAGAAGTGCCAGAAGTCTGGAGTTTCTCGAGATTTACGAGCTACCATTAGGAATTTCTAGAGGATTTTCAATTATTACAGTTCTGTTAGCGAGGTTGATCCAGAAGGAATTGTTATTGGTGTGCTAATTGTGTGGATAAGATGAACGCAAAGCTAGTTTCAACAGTCGATTGAGTGGTCAACTACAGATTCAATCCCTGCCTTACCATTGGATAATGAAAATTTGGTGATTGGCACAGCTCCTCTATTACAAGAGATTGTCTTTAGAGTTGGATGATTGTTGGATTTTGTGAAAACATAAGATCTGATAAGCTGGAAAAGCCGTGAGGCATGCAAGAAGTTAGGAATTTTGTAAAGTGAAGTCCAAGGTTTTGTGGAGTTTTCGAGTAATTCTCTTTGTGTTGTTTGGAGTTCTCTGGTAATTCTCAAGATGCTGTTACAAGATGGCCTCGTAGTACTGCTAATTGGATGAAGTTGACGCAGATTTTATGCTATCGGAATGATTAGAAGTAGTCAGGAATTGGATTCAATGTCTGAGAGTTCGTTTACAACCGAGCCTCCCTATGACAAATATGAGACTCAGTGCTAGAAGTGGCAGACTATAGAGATTTTTGTTTTAGTCCGAGGCTTAAGGAAAGTTGGAATCGGAAGTCTTCATAAGCATGATTGGTGATCAGTTGCTCGAGTGTCAAGATGTTTAAAGTGGTTTTTAAGATGATTTTGTTCCAGAACACTTAGAGGCAGAAAAGACTAAGATGTGATCGGTTATTTGAAGTTGAGCAGTTAAGGCAGTCAGAGACTCAACAGAGACTATGTTCCGTTTGGTGCAAGGACAGATGATTCATTTCAGAAACCAATGGATGATAAGACATTGGCGATAGCTATACTTCTTGGATTGAGTGCAACTTTTTCGACAATATTGACAGAAGATGGGAGTTGGATGGGACAAACGACAGAAGGAAGTCCAGGTTGTGAGTAACGTGCACGAGATATTTTCAGTATAGAGGATGTCGTACACCAATAGCTAGAGGCAGAAATTAAGAGCCTTGATTTTGAGGTAAGGAGCTTTGCCAGCTGCAACATTAGAGAGACCTGGCGGATTACGAGTCGGAGTTGGTTTTGAACAACTTGTTAGAGTTGTACCCCTTCTTTTCACTTAGTTGTGTGTAGTTGCATTTGGAGGACCAAATGTATTTAAGTGGGGGAGATGTAAGAACCCGACTTCTTAACCCTAGGGTTAGCACTACTTAATTCTGTCGTTAGGATTTCTAAGTGGGGATTAGAGGCTAATCAAGGTGTTTTCAGTGTTAGAATGGTTTTCAAACAACTTAGAATGGTTTTCGAACAACTTTGGGAGGTTTTGACAGCCTTTGAGTCTAGTTTGACCCCGTTTTGAAGCCTGTCTGTAAATTCGAGTTAGAATGGGGAGTGATTCATAAATTCTGACAAACTATTATTCTAAGCTCATTAGATCAAGATTATCATTTCAGACAACTTTTGTATTCAACTCGAATCAATTTGAGGCCCTGAAACCCTTCAATTAACCAATTCTGTCATAAATTGATAGACTTTGACCGAACAGCTGACTTTCCCTCGAAGCCTTTAAACTTGTCATTCTTGGGTTCAAAAATTAGATTTTGACCTGCATAACACTTTTCATGTTCAGCCCGAACTTGTCTGAGGCTCAGAAAGTCCAATTTGACCCCTGACACACTTTTCGAGGTGTATACCGCAGCTTGGAAAATTACAACTACTGCCAGTGACCTCTGAAAATTCTGATTCTGGGTTTGTTAGAAACCCCTTTGCCTAAGTCACAGTCCTTCTTTGACCAAATCTGTCCGGCGTCCCGAAGACCCCCGTCATCACACTTCAAGTTCAGTTATAATGTGGTGAACTCACGAACTACCTATTTGCAAAATATCTCACCAACCCTTATCTACATCATTGATGGATCTCACCTACCACCACTATCTCCTATTTTATGAAGGAGGTCGAGAGATGGAGGGCTCAGGGAGGGAGAGACGATGAGAGAGAGAGAGAGATGGAGGGTTGCTTCCTGCGCAGGGGAGGAAGAGTGAGAGAGTGAGATAGATATGGGCGAGAGAATGAGAGAACGAGAGGGATATATTAGTGTGAGAGTTGGGAAACTTTTACCGTAAGGGCTACTTATGGCCGCCACTACAAATAATTTTTAGCGGCGGCCAACACTTCACTGACGCTATAAAGACATTTTACCCTCGAATACATTTGCCGCCGCTATAGATTCGACAGTAAAAATAAAAAAATTCCCGCGAAACTTTGGTGCCATCGGACAAATGTTTTTACCGACGGGCACAAAGAAGGCCGCCGGTACAAGTAACTTAAAAATTGAGTTACAGCTGGGGTCAGATATGGCCGCCGGTAAAAGTGTCATATAGCGTCACTTTTGGACGGCCGCCGCTATAAGTCTGCCACTAAAAATGTATTTTTTTTGTAGTGTCCTATATGGGTATGGGTCTAGGTGTTTAAATAGGCTGTTGGATTGTGTGATATGATTGATATACAAGCTTCATGACTGGTTTTATGTAGCATCTAGGCATTATATGGGGCATATATGGGTTGCATGAAAGATCTAATGATAACATTTGGGCTTGCACTAGGAGGTTTTTAGAGAGTTATAGCATATCCTTATGATACCCTCAACTTCAGGCCTATTTGGTAAAGTTATTTATATATAGTAGTAGGAACATATATATCACCACCAAAATCATAATAGTTTTTAATCTAGAAACATATTGTTAGCTCTTTCCTCATGTCTATCTACTCTTATAAAAGAGAAGAAGTTGCTCAATTTTTTCACTACACCACTATGGGGCCCACTTGAAGAAATGTCTTGTTTTACCCTCCTTATAAAAGAGAATCTACCCTTATCTATCTACTTCTATCTATCTACTATTATAAAAGATGAGATATTGCATACTTTTTCACTACACCATTGTGGGGCCCACCCCTAAAATATTATAATATAATATAATAATTTATTATTTTGAGAAATTGCGAACTTTTTCACTACACCTTTGTGGGGCCCACCCCCAAAATATTATAATGCAAACTTTTTCACTACACCATTGTGGGGCCCACCCCCAAATATCTACTACTTATATAGTTATTTTTAAATGTATTGAAGCTTCTACTGAATTTTTTAAGAACTTTATTTTTTTAAAGATTTTCTTAGTAAAATTGTGTGTTTGGTGCACGTGCATTGCACGAGCAGGGCTCCACTAGTGGTTATAAAATACGAACAACAAACTTTTGAAAAAAAAAAAAAAAAACGATAGTACACAAGTACTTTATTATTGACCTTCTTTTCTAAATCTTGACACACATTGCTATTTTTTGCATTTATTGTAATTAGTCCATTAAAACTATCTAACCTAATTTGATGATAATTTTTACTTTTAAGTAGTCAGTCTTATTTTCACATTAACTTTTCCTTGCAGGAAAGCATCACTTACTTCATTTGTGACCTTTACTAGCTTTGCTATTACACACAATATGTACAATATTCATATAAAAATAATTTATTTTCATTTTGATATTCACATTTTTAAATATTATATTCTTTTCACTTTATGTCAATATATATGGTTAATTAACTGTTTCCTCTTTCATGCAGCATAGAACGACTTGCTTCGTGTGAGGCATTCACAGTCTTCAGTGCTACATCGAATAAATACAATACTGGTATGAACATAATTTACTTTTATTTCCATCTAAATTTTCATATTTTTTAAATGTTATATTGTTTTCATCTTCTGTCAATAAATACGATTAATCAACTATGTGGTAATTCTGAATTATGGGATTTTAACTTCTTGTACACTTCCTTTCTCCCTTTCCCTCAATCGGCTTTTCTTCCTCAATTATTAAAGGGAGCTTTTGAGATTCTTCATCTCCTCCCAATTCTCTGTCACTTTATCCCAATTTCAAACTAACCAGAAGACAATTTCGCTGATCCCAATATAAAACTATACAAGCAAATTAGATTGAAGCAATAAACTTAGAAAGTCATCCATATTTGGATTTCACCTATCTATCTTTTATCAGTGCATTTTTTTGTAGTACAGTGCCTTACATGGTTAGATCCTAAACAAATCTATAAAAAAGATAGACCATTTAAAAATATATAAAATTAATTTTTCTTTTCAAAGGATAGAAGATTTAAAAAGATGTGTATACTTCACATATTCTATAGTGCACATAAAGTATTATAGATAAGCTAGATCCCTAGGTCAAATCAAAACTCAAACGCCCTAAGATTCCATGTGGGTTTCAAGATCCAGGCTTGAGGCCAATCCAAAACTCAACATGCCGAACACATATTTAACTTATTTCATGTTGGTTAGGTTGGGCAATGTGGGATTCGACCAGAATCAGTCTTTCTCGAAAATGCTAGATAATCTAGAAGTACCAATGGAAAGCCTCAGTCTGGATACTCCATTCTTCTTTGTCAATGCATCCATCACAAAGTCAATAAGTAATGAATGGTTCATGATATCACTTCTGTTCCCAGGATGATATTTTTGAATTTGTAACTTGTGCTAACAAAGAGAGATACTCATCAATTCTGCTTTGCATTTGGACTATAAAGTAATCAGAACACAATTTCTTTTATATTACTTATGAACATTTACCACTTCCATACTTTATTAATGCCTTCTAATAATTTCTGTACACAAAAACTCAATAAGACAGTAAACCTGATTGATTGATTATGTATAAAGCATATGGTTAAAGTAATTATAACCTGGGATCCAATCATCAATAAAAGGTACACATAAATAAATTAATTAATTAATAACTTTCTTAAATAACATTTTAGGATATCCATTGATCTTGTCAGTATATTAAAAATTTGTAATTTATGGGTTCATCCAAAGCCATCTGTAATCACTA
Organism: Umbellularia californica; assembly: GCA_028538565.1. NCBI lineage: Eukaryota > Viridiplantae > Streptophyta > Magnoliopsida > Laurales > Lauraceae > Umbellularia > Umbellularia californica. The sequence continues at coordinate 27,412,533 of JAPQWN010000012.1, read as the reverse complement.
ATCTGGGAAATTTCTTTTTTATGATTGAAAATTTTCTCATTCCTGCCTATTTAACTAGAACCAATTTCATGATGATTCTACAAATAAAAGTCTGACAAATGTGGAAGACACATAGTAGTAGGAACTTAAATGTCAGCACCAATATCATAATGCTTTTAAATTTATAAATCTATTATCATTTCTTTCCTCATGGTTATAAAATACAAACAACAAACTATATAAAATATGTCTGAACAAACAAGAGTACATAGTTATTTTATTATTGACCTTATTCTTTTCAAAAAATATTATAAGGACTTGAGTGATAATAAGAAGGAAGAAGTACTAAGAAATAAAAGAAAGGCAAGCAGAAAGAACAAATTAATAAATGTTCTTGATGAATGGATTCCTATTCGTAACAAATTTGATAATTTTTACAATAATTTTAAACTTTCACATAAGACAGAAAATTATGTTGTATCAGGATTTTTAATTATTGTTTTCAAGTCTTATTTGAGTTTCACAAAATTAATTTTAGTTAGAAAGCTGTTTTAATTAAATTATTTAGAATGCTAAAGATATAAAACTTTTAGTTCTAAATTAAAGTAGAAACACATTAGATGAGAATTTTCGCTTTTAGCAAGCCAGTCTTATTTTCATGTTCACTTTTCCTGCCGAAAAAAATTACTTACTTCATCTGAGACCTTTACTTGCTTTGAACACATAATATATACAATCTCATATGAAAATAATTTATTTTACTTTAATATTTACATTTTCTAACATTATATTCTTCTCATCTTATATCAATAGATATAATTAATTAACTATTTGCTCTTTCTATGCAGTAAAGAACCACATGCATCATGTGAGGCTTTCATTGTCTTTAGTTTTACAAAGAATATATACAATATAGGTATGAAAATAATTTATGTTCATTTCCATCTAAATTTTCATATATTTTAAATGTTATATTTTTTTACTCTTATGACAATAAATATGATTAATCAGCTGTATGGTCGTTGCCTAATGTTTATAGATTTTTTATTTATATGGCTGTAATTCTGTAAATAAAATACTTAATTAATCAGATTTTCATTGGTCGTTAATTTTTTTTATACTTTTTATTGTCTCTTATTCATTATATCCTACCTTTATATCCTGTAAAATGTTGATAACAAATTGCATAAATAAAATTGCATAATTGATTCATTATTGATCTTACTCTTTTTCCCTCATATGTAAAAATGACCGAAAAAAAAAAAGGTAGAAGAGAATATTTCAAAAATTATTACAAAAGCTTGAGTGATGGCAAGAAGGAAGAACTACGGAGAAAAAAAAAGAGAAGCGTACAAAATGAAGAAATTAAAATTTCCCTTGATTCACAATTATCATCATCTCGTAAGACTATTTTTAAACCAGGTATAATGATAACAAAACTAAAATATATTCTATTATCTTAATTCCAAACTTCTGTATTAATTACTAAAAAAATCTCATAAATGACTAACAATTATTTGGTTTTCAATTTACTGGCTATCTTAGTGGATGAGGTCAGTCATGTTCTATCAAGAACATCAAATGAGGGAAACAACAAATTGAATTCTACAATAGTTATGAAGTTGGTAAGAATTGAAACATTTAATTATTAAACACTTAAAGTGAATACATCTAGTAATATATGAAAATCCTTTGATAGGATCAACGTCGAAAGAAGGCCATCGTTCTGCTTCATCAAAAACACATAATGACGCTGTTGGAGGTGATAAAACATTCATATATACTTCATTTTTTCTTGGAAGAAGTAACAAAGTTTTATTCATAATAAAACTATGCTCTTTCTTCCAATCTTGCAAGAAGCTCAATTCAACAGTTGATTAATTCTCATTAGAATTCTATGATAACATTCATTCAATCACAGAATGCACAATGACAAAAAGTATTCAGGCATTTATGTCAAAAATGCCTAAGAGGAGAAGGACAGGTATAACTATATGTATTCCCTTTTATTTACCCTTTCACAATAATTAAACAATACTTCATTTCTACTTTTCTTCTTATCGTAGATAAAATCCTTTCTACCTCCATGTGCATCGATGCATTTCTTCAAAATATACCTCAAGAACCATCTATTTTACCACCTTCTCCGACATGGGAATATTGCAATGTAAAGAGATTTTATCATGAGCCTACAGGATTATGTTGCTCTTCTGGTCAATTATCATTGGTTTTGAAGGACGCTCCTGAAGAACTCCGGTTGCTATTCAAGTCAAAATCGAAAAATGCTTTTGAATTTAGAAAATATGTTCGTACATACAATAACACTCTCGTATTTACATCATTCAGAGACGATACAGAACTTTGCAAAAGAGACAAAGGTATATATACATCCAAGGTACGAGGTCAGGTATACTACTACATTAATGACTTGGTACTGATCGATGGACATCCTTCTTGCTTGCAAATTTATTTTTATGATACGGACCATGAAGTGGAGAATAGGCATCATCAAAAATTAATTTAGATATCATTCAAAAGCTTCTCAATATCTTATCAATTAATCTATAATGCTCATTTTTCTGAAGCCTTCAACATGTACCAACTTTGGAAAGCCATTGCATTATGATCAAGTGTGATGTCGGGTTAGATCAAAGAGTCTATAATGCTCCATCAGAATCACAAGTAGCAGCAATATGGATAGAGAATAATGACTCTGGTGCGCCTGATGAACGCGATATAGCTGTCCAAAGTCATTCAAGCCATAGTCACAAAGTGTAATATCATTTTGGGTGTTATGATCCATTGCAATACCCATTGTTATTTCCGTATGGTGATACTGGATGGCAGAAAGGCATAGAAAGATTGAACAAAAAATACTCCACTGTATATTGTCAAGGACAGACAACTATTAATCCTTCCCAAATATCATCAATAGAAAATATCCTTAAAAAAGAGAAACAAGGTATTGACAATATATTGCTTATTGAAATTATACAATTAATACTAAACATATAATAATAATATGTTCTTATTTTCTCTAGTGATGCAAAAGAAAGCTAATGAGAGAAACAGTGTATCCTGTCGTGAGTATTATTGTTACAAATTGCGAATAAGGAGAAATACAACTTCACTACTATTGCACTTAGGTCGTCTGTTGCAGCAATATGTTGTAGACATGTACATCAAGCTGGAGAGCTCTCGGTTAGACTACTTTCGTTGTCGACAAGATGAAATCCAAGATGATTTATATCAAGGACTTGTTGATAGCGTCGCAATTGGAGAAACTCATGGTTTTAAAGTCAAACATAGAATTGTCTTGCCAGCATCATTTATAGGGGGGCCAAGAGACATGAGACATCGTTATATAGACGCAATGGCATTGGTTGAACGTTTCAGAAAGCCTGATCAATTTTTAACAATGACATTCAATCCTTCTTAGTCTGAAATCAAGAAAGAGTTAAAATCATATGAAAAAGCATAGAATGGGCGCCTGATTTGATTGCAAGGGGATTTAGAGGAAAACCGGAAGAGTTAAAAGATGACTTGTTCAAGAAACAAATATTTGGACAAATTGCAGCTTATGTATATGTTATTTAATTTCAAAAGAGAGGACTTCCAAATGCTCATTTCTTACTTATCTTGAAGCCAGGCTATAAAATCATTATGCCAGATGAATATGACAGATTTGTTTGCGCTGAATTACCTGAGAAAGCTATAAATTCACACTTATATGCAACAGTTGTGAAACAAATGATGCATGGACCTTTTGGGAATTTAAATCCGCAAAATGTATTCATGAAAAAAATGGCAATTGCAAAAACCATTACCCCAAAGAGTTTTGTTCTTCGACAACTCAAGGAAAGAACTCATATCCAATATATAAGTGGCGTAACACTATTGAACTAGTCAAAGTACAGGGTGCATATTTAGATAACCGATGGGTCATACCATATAATTCATACTTGCTTGCAAAGTTTGAGTGTCATATAAATGTTGAGATCTACTCAACAATTAAAGCAATCAAATACTTGTACAAGTATATCTATAAGCGTCATGACCGTGTTGCTTTTCACATTGTTGGTGATGAGGATATTTCTGATATTGACGAGATAGAACAATGCCAAACAACAAGATGGATCTCACCCCTAAAAGCCGCATGGAGAATCTGTAAGTTCTTATTTAATGAAATTTATCCATCCATCAGAAGTTACAGTTGCAATAATCTGTTGGAACAAAGTAGACATTGGAAAAGGTGATGGACTGGCCAATGACACTAGATAAAGTAATGATACCAACTCCAAAAATGGGTAGTTGATCACCATTGGCAGTGGTAATTTTTTCTTTTCCAAGGTAAGGGTTGGAATCTATAAAGCTATGTTCTACAGATGTCATATGATTTGAGGCTCCTAAATCTAAAAACCATGTGGAAGAGGTGATAGAAGAATAAAGAGATGCAGAAGAATGAAAGGCAGGAGATGTTATATGAGAATGAGGTTGATACCGACCACCAAAGAAGCCTATAGACGCATATGCAGAGGTGACAATGCTCTGGATCAGTTCTTGAATTTGAACAGGAGTCATGGAGATAGCCCCGGAGGAAGTGCTGCCTGTATCTGATACGGGTGCTTGACCCTGAAATGCGGATGGAACATTCTGTTTTGGCATATTGGAGGGAGGCTTCTTAGACTGTGTCTCATTCCGTCGCTGCAGGCTTCGATAGTCATCAATCACATGACCGGTCCGTTTGCAATATCTACAAACCAATTTCTTGCGACAATTTTTGGCAATATGTCCGAAGCCTGTGCATTCATAACATCGAGGCTGCGTTGGAGTTGCCAAAAGAGCCGAGGAATCAGGAAGAGGCGCAACGAAGGCTTCGGGTGCTTCCAGAATAGTGCGCTGTGAAGTGAGACGAAGTTCTTCGCGAAGGACTTCTTGGAAGCAAGTATCAAGATTAGCAATATTCTCCCTATTCATAAGCGCAAACCGAACAAATTCAAATTCTGGTCGTAGATTCATAACAAACTGGCTAACGTGAGTTTCTTCTTGTAACTGGAGAGCCTCAGACAGAAATCCAGAAGAGACCGTTTGGATCAGCATGAAATCCCTTTCAGTCCATAAGGTAAGGAAACCATTAAAGTATTCCTGCACAGTTTTATCCCCTTGACTATATCTGGCAATTTCACTATCTAGATGCAATTTTCGGGCTTTATTGGTTTAATAGTAGACTTTCTTCAGATGAGGCCACATATCAACTGTTGTGGTGTAGGCTTGAAGAGGCACAGCAAGAGAAGGATCAATAGAGTTAAGGATCCAAGTGATGACTTTCGCATTTTCTTTGGACTAAGTGGCTAGGCCTTTTGCGTCAGCAGTACTTGTAATCTGAGGCTTGGTTATCGATCCATCAAGATAACCAAAAAGGCTCTATCCTTCGACAAAGTTCAGTAAGTGGAAGGACTAGGATATATAATTTTGCCCATTAAACTTAACAGGAATAACATCATACTTTTCCATGTTCTCAAAAGGCAGTAGAATGTATCACAGAGAAGATGTCCAACCAAAAACCCTTTGACAGAGAGGGATGAAGAGGACTAGATAGCAATAATCAGCAAGAGAGGCTGAATGACTGATGGAACGCGCTCCAAATGCCGTGGGTGCTACCGGGATCGGCGGACGTGGGAGTCCGTTGGGTACGACCCTTTCGCGCCCGGGGGGCACGAAGCGTGCATCAACATTTCTTTGTGTGGGTGTGCCAGATTTTCTATTTTACTTGGAATTGCAAGTGGTAATCCGGAGATCAACCTTCGCAAGTAAAAAGGAAATCAACTTCTTTCAAGTTTTCCATTGCACAAATATTTAAGAAAAGAGACATTTTCTTGGTTTGCCGTGAAAGGCGATTTTGTTTGGCATTTATAGCCGATTTTGGCGTTTATAGCCGATTTACAATTCTCATCAATAATGAAAGACAAGAGTTGTGATTTTTGTCTCTTTTAGAAAAATACAAACTACAATGAAAAGCAAGAAAAGGAGGATCTAACTTCTCAGGAGATTGTGGGGGACTCGTTCAGATTGACGGTCGCAAGCCATGTGTGGGCTTCGCCATCATCCATGCAGATGAGAACAGAGGATGCTCTTGATTCGCTTGGCTTGGCTATAACCTCAGATTTTTAGAGGACAAAGACCAAGAGGAGGTCCTATGTCCAATAAAAAGCTAAGTAGACGGGCTGAAAAGCCACGTCTAAGCCATTGGAGGCAGCGGGAGAAGGCAAGGACCTTGGGGGGGGGTGCCCCCCAAGGGACTTTTGTCACCTTGTAGTGGTGGCCGGTGCAGAACTTCAGCAGAGTTTTTCTTTCTTTTTCTTTCTCTGGATTCTTTCCGCTCTCTTCCGATCCGATCTCTTTTTTTCTGATCCCGATTTCAATGGAATGCTCTCCTATTTATAGGCTTTTTGGTAGCCATTTAGGAGAGTTTATGAGCTTTAATTGCTTTAATGAGAGGAGTTACAAGATTTATTTCTTGATTTTGTAACTCCTTTTTCCTTGAATCTGATTGGCCGATGGAGATTAAGGGCTTTTAATCCACTTAATTACCATAATGGGAGGAGTTTCATGGCTTGAATACCATGAATCTCTTGATTTGTAACTCCCGAATGCTTGCTTCTGATTGGGCCGTCCAATAGAATGAGTTAATGACTGCCATAAAGCTAGTCAATTAACCACATTAATTGGTCGCCGAGCAGTCGAAGAGTCGCGGGCCGTGCCGTGTCTTCTGGAATTCTTCTGGCGATAATCATCGATGGATCTTCATGCTGATCGACATCGGATGAACATGTAACTTCAGACATTGATAGCTAAGAGCGGGCCGGTGACATCTGTCTTGTCGATTTCTCGATCGGTCGGATAGAAAGAGCACTTTTTTGGTCGACCGGTTGGCGATCTTGGAGCGATCAATGATGATTTTATGCTTTTGACGGCGGATCCGAGATGTCGTCGGATATGAGTCAATTTAAAGCACTAAAAATCACAATTTCAGGGAACCACAGGGGCCAAAACGCGTAAAACGCGAAAAGGGACGGAAAAACGGGTCACCGGTGAAAAATCCGGTGACCCGGACTTCCATGGTCGCCGGCGACCCTGGGCCGGCGACCATGGGCGACCCTGGGGGTTTTTCTCCCCTTTTTGGTCCGTTTTGCGGTCTTTTTCGCCGCCGTTTTCTTCTGTATTTTTCCTGACATTTCCTCTCATTTATTGGCTTGATTTCCCTGTAGAAAACCTGATGAGAATCCTTGCATTTTTAGAGTGAAAAGTTTCCAATTTTCCGGGAAAGCCGAAGACTTTGTCGCATAGAGCTGCTGATTTTCCGCCAGAAGCTGAAACTTGGTAAAAACGATGTCGGAATGACCTGAAATTTGAGGTGGAGCCTCCTGAGCAATAAATAAGACCAACCATAGGCTTTTGTTTGAGTTTTGAAGCCGTTTGGGGTCCCGTCGATGCTTCACTTGATTTTGCTGCGGGGAAAATGCCGAGCTTTGATATGTGGCCAAACGATGTCCGATTGACCTGAAATTTGATGGGGAGCCTATTGGAGTCATTTTGAGACGTTCCATGGGCTCCGTTTTGGATGTCATGGTCCCGGATTGCTCCGCCGCCGGTAGGCTTGATTTTCTCTCGGAGATCGAAACCTGGTCAAACGTTGTCAGAATGACCTGAAATTTGACGTGCAGCCTTTTGGAAGCATGTTGAAGCCACTCATGCACTTGGTTTGATAAGCGAAGGCTTCGGTGGTTCCCGCCGCCGGGAGGCTTGATTTTGCTGCTCGAGCATTGATGGAGGGTCAAACGTTGTCGGTTTGACTTGAAATTTGGCATGGAGCCCTTTTGAGACATGCTGGAGTCATCCGTAGGCTCTGATCGAAGTTTTGACGTCTCCGATGATGTCGACCCCGGGAGCGCCATTTTAGCTGTCGGAGAAGCGAAGTTAGGCCAAATGATTCTGAAATGGCCCGAAACTTCATGTGTACTCTTCTCTTGGCTATCTTGAAGGATATTGCAGTTTTTGTTTGATTCTGACAAGATTTGATTTTTTGGAGAAATTGCATTGCCTATTTATGGCAGGTTGCGACTTCATGCAACTTTCTTGATGTTGAAGAGGCAAAGTGACATTTTTGGTGTCAACAAATGCCCCCTCGAGGTACAGCGACGAGTTTCTTGACTTTTGTAGTCGATGTGCCTCGAAGAGATTTTTGAAGGAGAGCTTGTGTCTTGACCAAGAGTCTTTGAGCAATCTTTCCTTTGGTAGAGTAGCCTTTGAGCTTCCAGGGGAATTTTATGGTAAATGAAAGGAATCAAGTACCATCTCGAGGCAAAGTTTTGAAGATGACATCAGGGATGTGGATTTGGGCTTTTGTTCTTGACCTTGTGACCTAACAAGCTGTATGTGGCAGGTTAGGGGGTCGGGTTTTGGTTTTGATCTTGTAGACCTAACAGGCTGTATGTGGCAAGTTAGGGGATCATGATTTGGTTTTTTGGTTTTGGTCTTGTGACCTAACAAGCTGTATGTGGCAAGTTAGGGGATTAGGATTTGGTTTTTTGGTCACTCTTTGGGACTGTGTGGGTCCATTGGAGTGGTTTGGATTTTTGTGAAATGTCAATTTCAAGATTTTGGCTCAATTTGGTATATGAGGCTGGATGGTTTGATTCTTTGGAAGCTCATGGGGCTTGGAAATTTTTTGTATGGTTCAATCAACTCAAAAGAGGCATGGAACCATTTTTGTATGCTCTTGGTAAGAGGGATTTTTTTTCTGACTAAAAGCCCATTTTTTTTTTTAGTGCCTAGGTGGTCAAACCTGGCTCATATGGGCTAGCCCATGGGACTTTAAGCTTTTTAGGATGGCTTAGATCTCATGTGGGGCCATTTTTGTAAAGAATATCTAAAGATATCTCATTTGGATAGAGAATATCTAAAAATATCTTTATGGGAGAGAATCTCTCATCTTCCCTTAATTTGGGAGAGAATATCTCAAGGTATCTTTCTTTTTGGGAAAGAATCTCCAATCTCCTATTTTGTTGGAGAGAATCTCTCATTGATTGATTTTGGGAGAAAATCTCTCAAAGACATCTTTCTTTTTGGGAAAGAATCTTTCTAATTCCTTCTCTTTTGGTAAGGTTACTAATTAGTAGCACTTACCTTTCTTTTTTGTTTCCTTCTTTGATTTGCTCTCTTCTATAAAAGCAAGGAGGAGGCTAGATCTCTTGCTTTCTTTTGCAACAATCTTAAGAGAGCTCCAAGACCAAGAGTTCTTCTTCTTCAAGGATCTTTAAGCTTTTTCCTTCTTCTTCTCCATCAATGGCTTCAAGTAAGTTTTCTTTCTTTTTTTTTTCAAGAAAACTCCATGTAGAGAATAGGATGGAAAAAAAAGTTTCTCTTTTTTTTTTCTTTCTTCTTTTTTTTTTCTTTTTTCTTTTCTTTCTATTCTTCTTCTCTTTTTTTTTTTTTTTTCGTGCTTCTTTCTTTCTCTTTTTTCTTTTTGCACGTTTTCTTTCCTTTTTTTTTCTTCTTTTTTTTAGAAAGTTTCTCTTTTTTTTTTTTTTTTTTTTGAATAATGTGTTTTTATGCAAATCTGCATGTACTTTTTGTAGATTTGAATTTGAGAGCATGATAGCATACCTGAAAATCTTTGCAAATTTGGGAATTTGGAGCTCGCAGCGATGTTGAGCCCTTCTTGATTTTGCGGAGATTTTGAGGTTTCGAAGGTTTGGAGTTTCGGAGCTCGCAGCGATGTTGAGCCCATCTTCAAAACTTTCCATTTCTTTCGGGGTATTTCCCTTTTCTTCGGAATTGCCCCGGAACCATGCCAAAATTTCGCCAGATTTGCTTTTAGTAAAATTCTGTCATTTTGATGATGATCTTTTTTTTTTTTTTCTTTTCCAACCTTTGCAGGTGGTTCCTCCAGAACGAACAAGGGTAAAGAGCCTGCTACAAGCGTACCTCGTCAATCCACCAGATCTTCTAATGTGGCCGTTCAGCAGGCCTGGGAGAAGGTCCAGTTTGTTGAGAAGAACTTGGAAGAGTGCGATTCCCTCAATCGCGATGAGATGAGACAGCGATTGATCGCTCTCAAGGATGGGGAGTTCTATAAGATCATGGTAAGCAACCGTCCTTGGGTTATGGACGATCTGAGGGTTTTACCCAAGCCTACCTTCTTCTTTGGAGATGCAGTCCCTGATGACTTGACATACCAAAGGAGATGTTTTCAGTTCTCTTACACAGCAGATGGTGAGGAGAGAACTATTTCTACCCGGTCGTCTTTTGATCGGACCATCTCGATCCTAAGCCTTTCTCCCACGTGCCTTAAGAGGGAAGATCCTCCGAGCTGGGTGAAGAGGACCAGTGTGATCAAGACCGGGGTTTTTGTTGGCGGTCCCTCCGGATATGCGGAGAAGTCGCCTGCCCAACTGGACATGTTGATGCCAGCCAGCGGCTATCAAGGCTCTGATTATCCGTCGGTCGATTTGAGACCGGTGGGCCTTGGCGTTTTCAGCGGTGACGGCAGTAATTGGGTGAAGCCTTTTCGACTTCGTGGCCGTTTCAGTATTGACTCCGATTGGAAGTCGTGGACTGATCGTGTCCTGCTGATTGGTGGCACCATTTTGAAGGAAGCTAGGATTTTTGACGCAGTCCGTGCTTTTAGGGAGACCGTGGCTTTTTCCGACGAGGCCTTCATGGCCATGTTGGAATCATTTCTCCTACAAACCAATACCTTCGTTGTAACGAATGGTGAGATTGGTTTTTCCTTGAAGGAGTTGAGCACCATTACTGGATTGCCCATCCTTGGCAAACTCTACGAGGAGTTCATGCCGATTGACAGCGTCCTTGAGGAGCAGTCAGAGGAGTTCAGGCTCCTATACTTTCAGCTCGTCACCTTCTATGATTTTTTGAAGGAGGGTTCGAAAGTCAGGTCCAGCAATTGGAAGAGTTATGGCTCTTCATTCTTCAACTTCTTTGACAACAAAGAGTCTTCTGATAGCATGACCCGGGAAGACATGAAGAAGACTTCGGCCATGCAGGAAGAGTTGAAGGGTTTCTTCGCGAGGACAGATGCCATTTGTTCTGACATTGCACTGCGGAGAGATCTTGCTTTTTACCTCACTTATTGGCTAGGTGAGGCTGTGTTTGCTGGTGGAGATGGGACGCACATCAGGCCGCATTGTATTTTTCCGGCTTGTCAGATGGCGTTTGGAGAGCGGCTTGCTTTGGTGCCTGCTCTTTACTCCTACTTGTGTACCGAACTGCAGGCTGCTGCTTTTTTGGTTTGGCTTGGGCTCCCTATGAATAGGGTATTTTCAGCCCATATCTTTTATTCGTGGTTTGTATACCACTGTCCTGGCTTCCACCAGCTGGGTGCTGCACAGGATGATGATCCTCTAATGATTCGATTGGCTAAGGGAAAAGTCGTATCCGAATCACTTTTGTTTGCCCGCATGAGGATCCGACGGTTCAGGGACGTCGAGATGGGGCAGTCTTCAGTGAAGCTTTCTCCGGAGTTGCGGAAGAAGGCTTTTGATTTTGGTGCCTCCCGAGACTCTACCAGAGCAGGGTCGGGAAGGCATTACCCTTTGACCAATGCAGAGAAGGAGTGGCTTTTCAGCATACGAGTCGGCACGATGGTGTACCGCAGACATCTTTTCGTCGACATCCAGCCATATGTACCTTCTCGCTTTGCGCTTCAGTTTGGCTTCTCTCAAGGCGTTGTTGGAGCGCCTTCGAGTATGGTGAAGCGTTTTGGAGGTTTGCAGGATGGCAGAAATGCATGGGCTTTTTGTAGTGCTGAAGACACTACTGCCACGATTTCTTATCCTGAGCTGTCAACTTTCCGAACTGCCGGCTTCACGAAGTGGTTCGCGGAGAGCTTTTTGGCATATCGGGGGCTTTCCAAGAAGGAGCTTGATGTAAAGCTGTCTTCGGGGAAAGGTACTAGAAAGTCGGATGGCGTCCGGCGAGAGGAAGTTTGGGCCTTCCTTTCTGGAGAGAAGCACAAGATAGGCTTTCTCGGTGACCAGGGCGTCATTGGTTCTGAAGCTGTTCAGGAAGTACCTGATGAGGCTTTGGAGCAGCTAGAACAGGAGGAAGCTGAGCTCGACGCTTGGATGCAAGTGGCACAGAGGCGAGCTTCCATGGAGTCTACTGGCAAGAGCAGACCATCCAGTGAGGAGCCAAGTGGGAGACCTGACTCTGACAGTGGGGCAGGATCTTCTAGGAAGCGAGCCCATAGAAGTAAGAGGAAGAGGAGTCAGCGTCACACGGGGCGGGACGAAGACTCTCCTGATGTGGAAGTCCCTCTCACTATCAATGAGGAGGTGCCAGGGGAAGCTGACGAACCTCCGGAGAAGAGGATTCGGGAAGAAGAGACCATCGGTGAAGGTATGATTCTTCCTTTTTCTTTTTCTGCTTCTTTCATGGGGCTTTCCATGTTCTGATTTGTTTTCTCACCCTGCTGCTGCTTTTTTTTTTAGCAGAGGATGAAGACTTGGCGATGCCTGAGGTTCCGACCGATGAGGCGGTGATGGAGCCGGTTATGGCGTCTGAAGAAGAACCGAGGGACTCTGGAAGGATTCCAGAATCTCCAATTGGTATAACTTCTTTCGCTTTCTCTTTTTTTTTTTTTGCATGCGACTTGATTTGCTAACACTTTTCTTGTCAGCTGACTTGCCACAGGATTCCGATGACTTTGAACCATCAATGGACGTAAATGTTGATGATGCTTCCGATGAGTTCATGGAGGAAGAGAGTGTTCCGCCAGTCGTCGAAGAGGGTACTTTGTAGTGATGACCCTGATGATTTTTTTTTAACAGGATCATATTCATACCTTTTTGTGTTTCATTTGCAGGTTTTGAAGTGACAGAAGAGAGTCCATCGCTTCCTTCAGAACCAGAGCAAGGGATGCCAGAGGTCGATCCGGAGGTAGAGACTCCTACAACCAGTTCTGACGCGATAGAGGAGATACCTCATGCTGAGATTCCTTCTCCAGTGGCTCCAAGTGGAAAGAGTTCCTTTGTTACTCTTCCAGTGGGACATGACATGAGCAGCCGATCAGCGGAGAAGGGTGAATCTTCATCCAGTTCGTCTCTTCAATTTGCGAAGAAGGTGTTGGCTCGGGTTTTGAGTTCTTGAATCAAGACTCTCCTTTCTGGACACTTGGAGGCAGGATTTGGCATGATCCCGCATGTACAGGAGATTCTCACTGATACCGAAGAGGTTGGTCTGGATGTCACAGGTGCCAGGGCGATCGTTGATAGGATCATTGCACTGGGTGACAAGTGGTTTGAGACCATGGATTTCCCTGACGACCAGTTCTTCAAGGAGATGTTCTTGGACCCTGCTGATAAGGCTAAGTCCGACCTGAATGAGGCTACACAGAGCAGGAAGCAGGTAGTCCGAGAGAAGAATAAGGAAGAGCTAGTCATCCTTGGATTAAAGCGCGACCTTGACATCCTTGATGGAGAGGTCGAAATGGCCAGGAAGCATCTCGAGCATTTGAAGGCACAAGTTGATGCTAAGTGGACTGCTATAACAGAGGCTCGTGACAGGGAGAGTACTCTGATTCGCAGGGTTGCAGATGCCGGTCAAGTTCTCGAGAGGAGGACTCTAGAAAACGAAAAATGGCAAACTGCTGGGGAAGAGCTTCCCGGTGTTAAAGAAGGGTTACGGCATTCGCCAGCATCTCATGGCAAGTTCCTGAAGAAGCGTGCCTTGGAAACTCTGACGGCTGATGCCAAAAGTTTGCTTGAGGAGCTGAAGCTTTGGCTGGAGACCATTTTTGGCTGAGCTCTTGATTTTTTGTAGCAGAAACTATTCTTCTTTTTTATTTTTTTTTTGGTACCACATGTATTTTTTTGGTACTTCTTTTTTTGTAGTGCTTGTGAACACTTTCTTTTTTTTTTTTGGTACCACATGTATTTTTTTGGTACTTTTCTTTTTTTTTTTTGTTTTCCCTACGCTCACTCAAATCTTTTTGTGATGAAAGCAATTGCTAAATGGGATTTGATCAAAAGCTTTGTCATTTTGTGAAAATCTTTTGTCAAATAATTGTTTTGGCATGGGAGCCTGATTTTGGTTGTGGCGTGAAAGCCGATTTTGAGATGGCATGGAAGCCGAAATTTTATGGCGTAAAAGCCAAAATTTGGGTTGGCATGGAAGCCGAAATTTTATGGCGTAAAAGCCAAAATTTGGGTTGGCATGGAAGCCGGATTTTTGTGGCATTTACAGCCAGTTTGGTGGCATTGATAGCCAATTTGTGGCATTGATAGCTGGTTTGGTGGCATTGATAGCCGGCTTTTTTTTAAAGCCAAGTTTTGGTTTGTCGGCGTGAAAGCCAATTTTTTGTGGCATTGATAGCCGGTTTGTGGCATTTATAGCCGAGTTTTGGCGTTTATAGCCGAGTTTTGGAGTTTATAGCCAGATTTTGGCGTTTATAGCCGAGTTTTGGCGTTTATAGCCAGATTTTGGCGTTTATAGCCGAGTTTTGGTTTTCAAAATGCAGGTATCAACCAAATGTCGCCTCCCCGCTGAATGGTCTTGCAAGTATCGATGGAATGTCGCTTCCTTGCTCATTCGGTTTTGCGAGTATTGATGGAATGTCACTTCCTCGCGAATTGGGGTGCAAATATCGACTAAGCGTCGCTTCCCTGCTTTTCCCAAAACTTTTGGTTTTGCGGGTACTGACTTGATGTCGTTTCTCCGCGATTTTTTAAATTTGAGGTTTTCTCGAACCATTTGAAATTTGGGTTGTGGATAGCAACTGGTATGTTACATCTCCAAGATTTTTGAAATTGGGTTGTGGATGTCAACTGGTTTGTTGCTTCTCCACGATTTTAGAGGTTTTGGAAGTATCGAATGGGGTTCGCATCCTTCCGATTTTTTTGAGTTTTGCGAGTATCGACTAAGTGTCACTTCCCCGCGGTTTTTGAAAAACCAAATTTTTTTTTTTTTTTGTTTAAAGACACGAGGGTCGTAAATTTTGACGTAAAACCATTTGGGGGTAAAAGGTAAGGTAGACTAGGGTGGAAATCCCTGAATCCGGATTTTTGTTTCAAACCATGAATTTTGGTTCAAGGATCGAAAGTTTTGGTCAAGTCAAGGAGAGGCTCCTAAACTTGGATTTTTTTTTTTGAACAATGAAACGATAAAAGTAAGCATTGTTTTTGAATCTCTAGAAATTTTGACATTTGATATGAAAATTCTAAAGAGAGTGGGTTTGACGAGCGAATACCTAAGAACAGGTTTTGGCCATACATGCATTGCTCTTACCCAGTTGGGTAAATCTTCAAGGGTAGTACCGCTTCAAGAACTTGCCATTGATAGGCAGCATACATCTGTCGCCTTCCATGTTTAGGAGGGCATATGCGCCGTTGGAGAAGACCTTGTTGATGACGTAGGGTCCCTCCCATTTTGGTTCAAACTTGCCTTTGGACTTGTGAGCGAAGACCATTGGTCTTTTTACCGCAAGAACCAAGTCACCCTTTTTGTAAGCGCGTTGCCTGACCTTTTTATCAAAAGATCCTGCCATGCGTGCTTGGTAAAGTTCAATGCTTTGTCGAGCTTCGAGCCGTCTCTCGTCGAGATTGTCCAGCTCATGGAGTCGCAATTTGACATTGCTTTCTTGAGTCATGTCATTTTGTAGAAATACCCTCAGAGAAGGAATTTGTACCTCTAGGGGCACGACAGCTTCGCATCCATAGACCAAGGAGAATGGTGTGCTATGGGTTGGTCCTCGAACGGTGGTTCGATAGGCCCACAAAGCTTCAGACAGTTTATCGCTCCAGTCTTTTTTGTGACTAGAGACCATTTTCTTGAGGAGTTTGCAGAGTGTCTTGTTGAAGGCTTCTGCTAATCCGTTTGCTGCCGGATTGTATGGAGTCGAAGGACAGCTTTGAATTTTGTATTTGTCGCAGAACCTGTAGAATCGATGATCCCGGAATTGTGGTCTGTTATCATGGACGAATCTTTTAGGTATGCCGAAATGACAAATGATGTTGGTGCGTAGGAATTGAAGGACTGATGATGTCTTCATTTCGTTGAACGCAAATGCTTCTGACCACTTGGAAAAATAATCCGTTGCGGCGAAGATGAAACGATGACCTTTGCTTGAAGGGGGAGAGATAGGACCTATGATGTCCATGCCCCATGCTTCAAAAGGCCACGAGATTGCTGTAGGGTGTAGCCATTCCGGAGGCATGTGAATGTAATCTCCGTGAACTTGGCATAGCTGGCAGCGTTTGGCAAATTGTATTGCATCAGCTACCATGGTAGGCCAATAGTAACCTAACCTTTTTATCTGATCATAGAGCTTAGGACCTGCCTGATGGGCTCCACAAAGACCAGCATGAACTTCTTTAAGTGTTTCTTCGGCCTCTTGTTGTGACAAGCAGCGTAGAAGTACTCCGTTGAAGGATTTCCTGTAGAGGATTTTTGAAGGAATATCCAAATGAAAGTTTTGGGCTCGCCTTTGTATGCTTACCCGTTCTTTTGGATCTTCAGGTAGGATCCCGAACATAGTGTAATCAATGAACAGATCCCTCCAGTCGCCGATTGAAGGTTGAAGGATAGAGATCCGACTTCCAACCACTCGGTGGCATTCAGCAACTGCTTGGTGTGTGTTAAGAGGAGGGAGGATCCTTCTCTCGCACACTGTAATTTGTATGTTTTCCCCTTCCTGGATCGCCATTGATGCGGCAAGTCCGGCCAGGGCATCTGCACGGATGTTTTCACCTCTACGAATGTGGGTGATGTGACAGATGTCAAACTTTTGCAGAAGCGATTGTGCCTTGTTGTAGTAAGGCAGCAGATCGGGCTTCCTGACTTCATATATCTGATTCATCTGGTTGACGATCAGTTGAGAGTCTCCAAAGACTTCCAGCATAGTGATACCGGATTCAATGGCGAGTTCCAATCCTAGGATCAGAGCTTGGTATTCAGCTGCATTGTTTGTGCATGGTTCCAATAGGGAGAAAGCATGTGGAATCATGTATCTGTTAGGGCTAACAAAGAGGATGCCAACTCCCGAGATCAGCTTTCTTTTTTCATTTGTCCTGGTTGCACCGTCAAAGTACATGTCCCAGGAGGCATTTGGCGAGAAGGTCTCCACGTTGTAGACGGGTTCGTCTGAGAGATCATCTCTGAGTGGTGAATCTTTAGGCAATGGATGCTCTGCGAGAAAGTCTGCTAGAGCTTGGCCTTTGATTGCTTTTTGTGGTACATACCTAATATCAAATTGTGACAAGAGGATGGACCATTTTGCCAGTCGGGCATTGAGAGAACCTGCCTTTGTGACAAGGACCTTCAAGAGGTTGATCCTCGAGACCAGATAGACTGTGTTGGAAAGCAGATAGTGACTAGCTTTTGTACGGCGAACATCACTGCAAGGCATTCCTTTTCGACTGGAGAGTAGCGATGCTCTGTACCTACTAGCATGCGGCTGAGGTAGTATAGAGCAGCTTCTTTTCTTTCATCATTTTCTTGTACAAGCAGAGCACCCAGAGAGTGATCAAGGGCTCTTGTGTACAAGATGAATGGTTTCCTAGTGGTAGGGCCAGCTAACACTGGAGGTTTGGTCAGGTATGACTTGATATCTTGAAATGCGGCTTCACAGTCGGCATCCCAGACAAAGTCTACACCCTTTTTCATCAATCGAGAGAATGGACGGCATTTTCCCGAAAGATTGGAGATGAACCGTCTGATGTAGGCCAATCTCCCTTGGAGCCCTTTTAATTCTCTCAAGGTTCTTGGAGAGGGCATTTCTAGAATAGCCTTGACTTTTATGGGGTCAAGTTCTATTCCAGCTTTCCGAACAATGAATCCGAGAAACTTACCCGACGAGACGCCGAAGAAGCATTTTAGAGGATTCATCCGCAGTTTGTGTTTGCGGAGTCGGAGGAAGACTTCCCGAAGATCTTTGAGATGGTCTTCTTTTCTTCTGCTTTTGACGGCGAGGTCATCAACGTAACATTCGACCGTCTTGTGCTGCATATCTTGGAATATTTTCATCATAGCC
Organism: Umbellularia californica; assembly: GCA_028538565.1. Classification (NCBI taxonomy): domain Eukaryota; kingdom Viridiplantae; phylum Streptophyta; class Magnoliopsida; order Laurales; family Lauraceae; genus Umbellularia; species Umbellularia californica. Next base: position 27,394,505 of record JAPQWN010000012.1, on the reverse strand, counting down.
CTTTGATATGTGGCACCAGCATTTTTCAGACCAAATGGCATGACAGTGTAGCAATACACGCCAAATGGAGTCCGAAATGAAGTGTGTTTTTCATCCTCGGGATGCATCTTTATCTGATTATAACCAGAGAAGCCATCCATGAATGTCATTCGCTCGAATCCGCAGGTATTGTCAATCATCACCTCCGGTATGGGGAGCGGGAATTCATCTTTAGGGCAAGCGCCATTCAAGTCTCTATAGTCAATACAGACTCTGATCTGCCCATTTTTCTTTGTCACGGGGACAATGTTGGCCAACCATTCTGGATGTTGTTCCTCACGGATGAAGCCGACGCTTTTGAGCTTTTGAACTTCTCGTTCAATTTTATCCATCACATCTGGAGGGAATCTTCTTTGGCCTTGTTTGACAGGCTTGATTTCTTCTTGAAGATTGAGTTTGTGGACTGCTACTTTGGGGTCTAAACCAGGCATTTCAGCGTAGGACCATGCAAAGCAATCAACGAACTCACGAAGAAAAGCGATATACTCGGGTAACTCATCATCCTTTATATTATTTCTTATGAATACAGGACGTGGGTTATCTGGTGTTCCCAAGTCTATCTTTTCAACAGGATCTTCTATTAGAAGGTTCGAAGGTGGTTCCTCCACAATATTTTCGGAGGCTTCCAGCTCAACAAAACCTTCTGGGATTCCAAGGGCATTACCAGACCAAGGCTCTGTTCATTTCCATGGATTTTCTTGATTGGTGATCTCCTCAAGGCTTGCTATGAGATAGTCCCAATCGCCTGTTGAAACTGGGTCGAAGTAAGGTACTTCTTTTGGAGACGAGGGCTCTTCTGGGTCAGAGTAGCACAAGTCTGTATTATCGGACGATTCCTCTTTATCATCAGAGAAATCGTATCAATTGGATGAGCTTCCTGGATCTTTGTCAGGTAACTCTTTAAAGAGATATCCAGGGAGATCGATGTCTTCATGGACTTGAGATGTTGAGGCTTGGTCGGTAAAACGACTTTTAAGCTTTTGTGTCAACTGTCTCAGGGGAGTGTCGGGATCATACCCTAACCCATATGAAGACTTTTCTACATGACCGTAGAGTCTCCAATCTTCCAGCTGACTTTTGGTCAAGGCGGGCCCCAATGGCGTGAGAATACCGCGTCTTTCTCCCAAACCGACTGGGTTTTGAGCGTCATAGCCCATTTTCTTCATAATTGCTTGTGCCACAGGACTATATAGAGATAGCTGAGGCATACCTTCATTTTGGAAAGGTTCCAGCATGGAGTTTGATGAAGAAGCGTCCGATCTATGGAAGAAGATCGGCCTTTTCTTTGGTGATGTTGCCGGAACAACAAAGGAAGCATACGTAGGATCTTCTACATCAGCAGGTGTCTCCATCGGAGTGAGAGCAGGCTGAACTTGTTGAGTGTCAGCTTGGCTTGACGAGGTGTCGTCTTCTGGCTCTGAGTCCGAATCCGTGTCTTGCTTGATAGACACGAAAGAGACAACAAATTTGCCCCTAGGCTTTTGCTTTGCCTTCTTCACTCTGGTTGTGATGACCAAAGGTTTTGAAGATTTGAGGGAGATGACGAAGGGAGGTTGACTGCTCTCTTCGGATTTACCGGAGTGTTTGTTTTCTTCCGGTGATTTTTGAGGAGCCTTGCCTTTATCTTTCTGGAGATTTTCAGCAGGGGATGCTATTTCCTCTTTTTCTTCTTTTTCGCCTTCATACATTTGGGAGTCTGCGAAGTGGACTTCTTTACCTTTGAAGGGTCTTCTGTCCGCAAACACTCGATGTACCATGCCGTCGTCGCCGACGAACTTGATGCATTGATGTAGAGTTGAAGGGACAACACCATTCTCGTGTATCCAGGGGCGTCCGAGAAGGATGTTGTAGCATGAAGGGGTTTTTATTGCATACACAGTGACTTCAGAGATAAGATCACCGATCTACAATTTGAACCTGATTTTGCCGATAGGCCTTTGAGTACTCCCATCGTATCCAAAGATAGATACAGATGTGTGGCTTAGCTTGCTGGGTGGGATGCCCAACTCTTCGAGAGCCGAAGTGGAGATGAGGTTGAGTGCAGAACCTGGGTCGACCTGAACTCTGTGTATAGGCATTTCCTTGATGTACCCTGTGAAGTACAGGGGTCGGTTGTGCCTTGCTTCGCCAAGTAGGAGGTCGTCCTTTGTGAAGGCGATGGTTGCACTGGCTGCTTTTTGCACCGAGAGGCATTCAATGCATGATCCCTCAGTTTTCTTTTCTCCCTTTGAGGAAGTTTCAGAGTTTTTGACCCGGTAGTCCATTTCAAATTGGAGGACTTGTGGGGCATGTTTGTCGACATCCTCATTCAGTTTTTATAATTCTGAGATGAGATTATCACGAGTGCGTGGAGACATTCGTAATAAATCCAGGATGTGCAGTCGTGCAGGTATGTGTTTGAAGTGCTCAACCAAGTCATACTTGAAAGCCTCCTTAGGGCCTGCATGTTCATCATTGTTGCCACTGGGGGCGCTTACAACATCTTTTCCCGAAGGATTTACATAAGTAAAGGAAGATTGGTTGTAATTTTTGTGGTAGTCCCGGCCCGAGCGGGTGCCTCTACCAACTTCGAGAGCTTCTTGAGAAGGGTCTTCGCTTGGAAGATTGTCCTCAGGATCAAGAGGCTGTCGTTTCTCATTTACTGAGGATGCGTCTGCAGCAGAATTGCCATCCTCAGTGATTGTGTTGCATGGAGCATTTTTCGGGAGCGAGTCCTAAACAGCATCCAGCAGCTTTTCTTCTTCGTTGACCCATCCATCATCCCAAGTTGGGTTTTCTTCATGATGATGAGTCGAGAAAAGCGTGAGTTCTGAAGTCACAGTCTCAGGGGACGAAGCCTGAGAGGGTGTCATCTCTGTGAAAGTCACGCGAGACGAGGTAGCCTCAGAAGATATGGTGCTAGGTGTCGCCGGTGTGTAAGTGATCTCATCAAATGATGCATCGGAAGAGCTATAATCCCGATATATTACATTACAGGAAGCTCTGATAGGAGATGTTGCCTGCTCGGAGTCAGACTCATCCTCAGATGTAAGAGGATCGTCTACCCAGCAATTTTCTCCATTTTCAGGAGTTGAGGGAGGAGGTACCTGGTAGGCTTCAGGGACTTCCGGCTCTGGATTGTGAGGAATCTCGTTGACGCGGTCTTGCTCTTGTTCTAGAGCGAGATGCTGCAAGATCTTTGCATATTCTTCAAGATCAGGTATGGGAGCCAGATCCTCTTCTTCGTCTTCTCCGTGTGGCTCAACATAGTTGATTTCCACTGGAGCAACGACAGGTGCTGGGTTAACAGCATCTTCTTGTGCAGCCTCTTGGTCTTCTTCATCATTAGACCAGGATCCTTGTGGTTGCAAGGGGTTATACCAGATTACTGGCATAAGGTGAGTTTCAGGAACCCATTCTTCGTCGGAGAGATACTCTCCTGTTTCAAGAGATTCCTCCCACTCGCCGGTGTAGTTGGACTCGAATCCATCATCGGTGTCGCTGGACTCGTATCCATCAATGGAGAATCCAACTACCGAGTTGCAAGAGTATGATGCCCCCTGCATAGCTTCTTCTCTGAATTGAGGTGGCATGAAATCACTGAGAGTGAAGTTTCTTACCGCCTTTGAAGTTTCTGGAAGGGACGTTTCTGTTGCCCCTAGTGAAGTGGTAGAGGAGGCCTCTGCCTTTTCATGGACTTCTTGTTTTGGCTGGGTCTTCTCTCGCCGTTTGAGCCTGAGGAGATGTTTCCTAGCCTGCCTTCGCTGTTGAGCTGTCGGCTTTGTTTTTACGATCTCCCAGTTTTCATCTTCCAGGAGATCGGGATGTACCCATATAGGTTGTCCATCTGGTGTTGGATAGGGAACCAGTTCCTCGGACGCTTGAATTTTGTTTATCACCATGAAGGAAGTAGTGATCTTCTTCTTCGGTGATTTTGGTGTTTGTCCACATGACACCATGTTGACGGAGGCAGTCCCATAGTTTTTGTCAAAGGTGATGCTCCGTTTTTCCACATCTCGTTTATCTTCTCTCTCACAACAAAGCATTGATTGAGAGGATGCGAGACCATCTGGTGGTATGGACAATACCGAGGATCGTTGGTTTTGCCAACGTCTCCCGGCCTTTTGGGCTCTGGCAAAATGAGTTTGCAATTTGCTAGGAGAGCTTCAAAGATTTCGTCAACATCTTCATCGAACGGGTATTTCTTTTCTACTCGCTCTTTGAAGGCATCAGAGAGTTCAGGTCTCTTACCCGCAGCTCTGTTTTCAGCTTTCTTTGGTTGCTGAGGAGCTGACTTGGTTTGCACATTGAGGACCTCTTTCTTCTTTGGTTTAGAGGTTACAACTGCGGTTGGCTCTTTTCTTGATGACTTCTGACTGTTAAGGTCTTTAATCACCGTTTCAGCTTCCATAGAAGCTTCCAGGAGCTCTCCCAGGTTTTTTGATTTGTTGCCGATGATCATGGAGCGGATTCTAGCTCTCATGTTGTTTCGGCAGATGTCGACTAGCGACGCCTGTGGCGATACATCTGAACATTTGTATGCCATTGCTTTCCACTTGTGAATGAAGTCATAAGTTGACTCATTCTCTCCCTGCTTTAGGCTGCAGAGCTGAGCCATAGTAACAGGATGATCCTCACCTTGGAAGTGGGTCAGGAAGCGTGTCTCTAGCATAGCCCAGTTCTGAATGGAGTTCTCCGGAAGAGTGGAGTACCAATCGAAGGCCGTACCTTTTAGGGTACTTGTAAAGAGGCGGATCTTGAGTGCATCTTGATCCGCGATAGCTCCCGTCAAAATCTTGAAGTGGATGACGTGCTGTCTGGCTGATCCTTTCCCCGTATATGTTTGGAGAGTGGGATGTTTGAATTTTGTGGGGAACGGGACCGAGTCCATCCATAAAGGATATGGTGGCTTGATCCCATGCTCCTTGAGTATATCCTCTTCTTTTGCTTTGGCGAGGATACTGTCTACGTCCTTTTTGGTAAGGGCGCGTGACTCATTTTCTTCTCCATTTCCCTCGTTATTGCTATGATTCGGAGGAGGCTCATTGTTCACCTGATTTTGGACAACAAGGAGAAGGTTTTCCATCAGAGTTTCAATCCTCTGCTGGCCTTGTTCCAACTGCTGGATGCGTGTGAGCGCATCATCTTGAGGTGGATTCTGAGGTGGTGGCTCAGAACTTGTAGCCAAGACGTTCATCCCTCGGGATTCGAACGAAGAAACCGTCCTGGTGACTGAGCTGATGCTCATTCTTTTTGATGAAGAGCTTGATGAAGGATTACTCTCTCGTCCTTAGCTGGAAGGGGCAGGAGATTCTTCGGGATGTCTTTGTGTCCTGGTGACGCTACGGGTCACCGGACGTCGGACATGGATTTTTTATGCTGACTTTTGGCGTCTTCTGGTTTTTCCAACCATATGGACGGCAGCAACTTGGTCGGGTCTTTCTTTTTCGACCCATTTGTGGGAGATTTGAAGTGTAGGAGGCTGGGTCCGTTGCTTCTCTAGTCTCTTTTGTCGATATGACGTACGGCGACGTGCTCGACGAGCAGCTTGAGCTTCGGTCAGCTCTGGCTGGGCTCTGACGATGAAGGATGTGCTCCCTCGGGCGCAGCAGCCGAGCCTGTCTTCTTTGTAGCTAGGCAAGGACAGGATCCGGACCCGGTCCTTTGCCTGTTGCAGCGAAGCTTTGAATTTTTCAAGTTCGGCCCCTGTAGAGATAAAGGGTCGAACCGAAGGAGTGTAGGCCTTAGCAGGTGCTTGTAGAGGCCTGGTGATGCATGATCTGATTCTGGGCTTGTGGGAGCAAGCCGGTTCATGCTGGGTTGACTTGGGAGTCAAGTTGGAGATGGGTCTTTCCTCTTTCATGTAGGCAAGAGGGTAGAACTGGTTCTCCTTGAGTGGGGCCAGGTATGCTGGCTTGGTGGAGGTTTGAGACCTTCTTTGTTTTGGGGAAGGTCTTGGAGATCAAGTCTTGGGATAGACCTGGTTGTTTGTGGGTCGAGGCTTCGCGGGGGTGCAGCGGGCTTCGGGCTTTTGGGCGCTCGCCTTTGGTGTCACGGGAGTGACACGTTGAGAGGCGATCTTCTGCTTTTTAGCAGGCGCAGCTTGTTCTTCGGGAAGTGGGAATGGCCCCAGCGTCCCAAAGAAGATAGTCCGAGGAGTCGAGGTCGACCCGGAGTTCGGAGAGTTGCCGAGGGAGTTGACGCTTCGGCAGCTGACAAGGCGCTTATGAGTGCGCGCGCTTTGCTTCTGTTGAAGCATGAGCTGGTGCTTGTTTTCATCAAAGATAATGGTTAAGGCTGCCATTGTTAGTTTCGAAAAAGTTCTGAAACAAGACCACATCCATTAGTAATCACAAGAATATAATGATCATAAATGGGAATTTCTATGGTTGTCTTTTCAAATCGCTCAAGGGATATGACCCAAGCGACATGAAGAAGGCAAAAAGCCATAGATGGTACAATTGTTCTGACAGCAAGTATGGTAGACTCAAAATGGGCGTTCCAATGACTGCTAGAAGCAATTGTAAACCTAAATTCGACTTATAGAGAAGCAGGGCTTGCTCGAGGTAAGACAAATATAAGGTTGGAGTTACAAATGTACCGGTCACAGATACAGTAGACCCTGAAAGGGCGTACCAGTACTGCTATGCACAAATGTTGGAGATCGCATCCATGAGATGGGATTCTTTGTTTTGAAAGGTCAGAAATGGATTCGTCAAAGAGAGCAGGTGGCATTCCGATTCAAATACGGGCTCAACGATTTCCGCGAGCGCCAGTACTCAGAAGGAAAGAGACCACAATTTCTCGAATCTGAATCCAAAAGTGACGAGTTTTTTTTTTTTTTTTTTTGAAATGTCAAGATTGGTTCCATCAAGGAGAGCAAATGGTATTCTAATCTAAACATGGTCTCGGCGATTTCCGCGAGCGCCAGTGCTCAGAAAAGAAGAAACCAAAATTTCTCAGATTTGAAATCAAAAGTGACGAGTTTTTGAAGATTTTTTTTTTTTAAGATTTTTTTTTTTGAAAATCTTTTTTTTTTTTTTATTTTTATTTTTTATTTTTATTTTTGATTTTTTTTTTGTTTAAGATTTTTTTTGAAAATCTTTTTTTTTATTTTGATTTTTTTTTAATTTTTTAAGATTTAAAGACGAGAGAGTACACATAGGCCTCCTAACCCGATCTTATGAAACCTCAATTGATAGAATTGCCCCCAGGTAAGGGTAGGATTACTTAATGAACCCGTTTGGAGGACCCTTGCCTAGAACAGTCAAGCTGTCTCCACACTCTGGACAAGGCTTTTCTTGAATCAATCGTGATCAAAGAACGCAATTGGTTTAACCTTAGTGGTCTATGTCCCTTTTTTTTTTTTAAAAAAATCCCAAATAGACTCATCGAAGAGAAACGATGGCCCAAACCTTAGTCGAACGGGCTCAACATTTCTGCAAGCACCAAAGAACGATAGGATAGGATCAAAGTTTCTCAATTTTGAATCCAAACTAAGAAAACTGATTTTTTTTTATTTTTTTTATTTTTTTTATTTTTGAAATCTCTAATGAACTCATCGAAGAGAAACGATGGTCCAAAACCTTAGTCGAACGGGCTCAACATTTCTGCAAGCACCAAAGAACGATAGGATAGGATCAAAGTTTCTCAATTTTGAATCCAAACTAAGAAAACTGATTTTTTTTTATTTTTTTTTTTTTTTTGAAAAGAGAGAGTGGAAACAAACTCAAAGAAATAGAAATTTCCAAAAAATCCCATCTCATATTTTTTAGGATGCAAAATCCAACATAAGCTACCAGCTAGAAAGTAGCCAAGGAATCCGGAAAAGAAGTATAAGCATAGAGCAAAAAGTATGATATGCAAATATTTCATTTCCGAGCACCGTGTTCTCAAATGAACGAGTCCCACCGGGTGTGCCAGCTTGATGGAACGCGCTCCAAATGCCGTGGGTGCTACCGGGGTCAGCGGACGTGGGAGTCCGTTGGGTACGACCCTTTCGCGCCCGGGGGGCATGAAGCGTGCATCAACATTTCTTTGTGTGGGTGTGCCAGATTTTCTATTTTACTTGGAATTGCAAGTGGTAATCCGGAGATCAACCTTCGCAAGTAAAAAGGAAATCAACTTCTTTCAAGTTTTCCCTTGCACAAATATTTAAGAAAAGAGACATTTTCTTGGTTTGCCGTGAAAGGCGATTTTGTTTGGCATTTATAGCCGATTTTGGCATTTATAACCGATTTACAATTCTCATCAATAATGAAAGACAAGAGTTGTGATTTTTGTCTCTTTTAGAAAAATACAAACTACAATGAAAAGCAAGAAAAGGAGGATCTAACTTCTCAGGAGATTGTGGGGGATTCGTTCAGATTGACGGTCGCAAGCCATGTGTGGGCTTCGCCATCATCCATGCAGATGAGAACAGAGGATGCTCTTGATTCGCTTGGCTTGGCTATAACCTCAGATTTTTAGAGGACAAAGACCAAGAGGAGGTCCTATGTCCAATAAAAAGCTAAGTAGACGGGCTGAAAAGCCACGTCTAAGCCATTGGAGGCAGCGGGAGAAGGCAAGGACCTTGGGGGGGGTGCCCCCCAAGGGACTTTTGTCACCTTGTAGTGGTGGCCGGTGCAGAACTTCAGCAGAGTTTTTCTCTCTTTTTCTTTCTCTGGATTCTTTCCGCTCTCTTCCGATCCGATCTCTTTTTTTCTGATCCCGATTTCAATGGAATGCTCTCCTATTTATAGGCTTTTTGGTAGCCATTTAGGAGAGTTTATGAGCTTTAATTGCTTTAATGAGAGGAGTTACAAGATTTATTTCTTGATTTTGTAACTCCTTTTTCCTTGAATCTGATTGGCCGATGGAGATTAAGGGCTTTTAATCACCTTAATTACCATAATGGGAGGAGTTTAATGGCTTGAATGACATGAATCTCTTGATTTGTAACTCCCGAATGCTTGCTTCTGATTGGGCCGTCCAATAGAATGAGTTAATGACTGCCATAAAGCTAGTCAATTAACCACATTAATTGGTCGCCGAGCAGTCGAAGAGTCGCGGGCCGTGCCGTGTCTTCTGGAATTCTTCTGGCGATGATCATCGATGGATCTTCATGCTGATCGACATCGGATGAACATGTAACTTCAGACATTGATAGCTAAGAGCGGGCCGGTGACATCTGTCTTATCGATTTCTCGATCGGTCGGACAGAAAGAGCACTTTTTTGGTCGACCGGTTGGCGATCTTGGAGCGATCAATGATGATTTTATGCTTTTGACGGCGGATCCGAGATGTCGTCGGATATGAGTCAATTTAAAGCACTAAAAATCACAATTTCAGGGAACCACATGGGCCAAAACGCGTAAAACGCGAAAAGGGACGGAAAAACGGGTCACCGGTGAAAAATCCGGTGACCCGGACTTCCATGGTCGCCGGTGACCATGGGCCGGCGACCCTGGGCCGGCGACCATGGGCCTGCGACCCTGGGCTAGGGTCGCGGGCTGCGACCCTGGGGTTTTTCTCCCCTTTTTGGTCCGTTTTGCGGTCTTTTTCGCCGCCGTTTTCTTCTGTATTTTTCCTGACATTTCCTCTCATTTATTGGCTTGATTTCCCTGTAGAAAACCTGATGAGAATCCTTGCATTTTTAGAGTGCAAAGTTTCCAATTTTCCGGGAAAGCCGAAGACTTTGTCGCATAGAGCTGCTGATTTTCCGCCAGAAGCTGAAACTTGGTCAAACGATGTCGGAATGACCTGAAATTTGAGGTGGAGCCTCCTGAGCAATAAATAAGACCAACCATAGGCTTTTGTTTGAGTTTTGAAGCCGTTTGAGGTCCCGTCGATGCTTCACTTGATTTTGCTGCGGGGAAAATGCCGAGCTTTGATATATGGCCAAACGATGTCCGATTGACCTGAAATTTGACGGGGAGCCTATTGGAGTCATTTTGAGACGTTCCATGGGCTCCGTTTTGGATGTCATGGTCCCGGGTTGCTCCGCCGCCGGTAGGCTTGATTTTCTCTCGGAGCATCGAAACCTGGTCAAACGTTGTCAGAATGACCTGAAATTTGACGTGCAGCCTTGTGGAAGCATGTTGAAGCCACTCATGCACTTGGTTTGATGAGCGAAGGCTTCGGTGTTTCCCGCCGCCGGGAGGCTTGATTTTGCTGCTCGAGCATTGATGGAGGGTCAAACGTTGTCGGTTTGACTTGAAATTTGGCATGGAGCCCTTTTGAGACATGCTGGAGTCATCCGTAGGCTCTGATCGAAGTTTTGACGTCTCCGATGATGTCGCCCCCGGAAGCGCCATTTTAGCTGTCGGAGAAGCGAAGTTAGGCCAAATGATTCTGAAATGGCCCGAAACTTCATGTGTACTCTTCTCTTGGCTATCTTGAAGGATCTTGCAGTTTTTGTTTGATTCTGACAAGATTTGATTTTTTGGAAAAATTGCATTGCCTATTTATGGCAGGTTGCGATTTCATGCAGCTTTCTTGATGTTGAAGAGGCAAAGTGACATTTTTGGTGTCAACAATGACTGGTTCAGATGGCCGATTGGAGCAAAAGGATGAACTCCAAACAAGAAAATAACCCAACAGTGCCAAAATTAGTGCTAGACGACCACTATTTTGGTCCTGGAGTGGTCACGTGGGGCCCACAATGGGATCAGACCTCTGATCAAAGAATACGGTCTTCTGTAGGAGACTTTTTACTAACTTCCAGATCATGTTGCAAGGCAAACTGATGAAAATCCGCAAAATTGAACGGATCTGATGAAAACTATCTTGTAAAACTGTGAAAACACAAGTGGCAGTAGATGGCCTACCTCTGATGTGCTAAAAATCCTGAAAAAAATGCCCATAAATCTTAGAGAAGAGGGGCGACCACTGTGGTGGTGATTGGTTTTGATTTCTGGATGATCGAAAGATGGCCCATCTTGGATGGTCACTTTGCAAAAATGACGACATAGATGCTGAGAGAGAAAGAGTCCTCAGATGCGTGAGAAGAGATGGTGCTGATATGGAGAGATCCCACAGCTCTCTGATACCATGTAATAATCTGTAATGAGAGGAGGAAGGAGACAATAATATTAGAGAGGAAACGATTGCCTCAATGGGAGGATCATCCATCATTTTGTAATCTCATTATACCCTTAAATCAAGGGCTTTACATGTTAACAATATAAATCAAATCACACCTAGGCTATACAAAGAAGTATTATGAGACAAATTAGCATAATCAAAATAACTAGATTTGATCCCACGTATGGGACTATATGCAGGCTGTATGGCCTTAATGGGCTGGGCCTAATCCTTTACAGGGCCCATTATCTTCTACAACAGTTGCATCTAGAGGACAGAGATGTAGTATCATTCAAGAATCAAGATAATCTTCTTCATGTAATTTCCAATGACTGTGCATCAAGGACAATGTTGACTCGGTTTTTTTAAATGAATAAAATTAACACAGAGGCATGAAAATGGCTATACACAGATTTTCTAAAACATTTTGTATGGCATGACGACCAAAGATACTAGAGCGAGAGGAAGAAAGAAACTGCAATTGAAAGAATCATCACTGCAAATCCGATTGAAGGTGAAAGATACTATGTACGCTTATTGTTGAATCATGTCAGAGGACCGATGTCGTTTCATGATTTGCAATGCTTTAATGGGATTGAAACATCATCATTTCGTGAGGCTGCATTATTACGGGGCTTACTAGAATCAGATAATAATTTTGAAGAGTGCTTGCAAGAGGCATCTTAGTGTCAAATGCCACAAAGTTTGCTTCGATATTCACTACCATTTTAGTCTACTGCAACCCAAGCAATCCTAAAATCTTGTCGGAAAATTTTGAAGATGCCATGTCTGAAGATTATAAGCACCTTGAACTTTCATCTAACAGAAGGCAGGTGAAAGTACTGGCAAACATAAACTCTGTTTTACAGTCAATGGGAAAAAACATTCCTGACTATGCTTTTGTTGATATAGATATTGAAATTGATAAGCAAATATCATATTTAAAAGAAGTTGAAGAAGAGCTGAGTATTTCAGTCTTTGAACAAGATTTACTTGCAATACATATACTGAATGAAGAACAAAAGCAAGCATACAATAATGTATTGCAAAGAATATTTAGTCACAAATTTGGAGCGTTTTTTATTGATGGTCCTGGTGGAACTGGAAAAACATATCTCTACCGCGCTCTTTTATGTACAGTGAGATCAAGAGGCTTTATTGCTCTTGCAACTGCAACTTCCGGAGTATCTACATCTATATTGCGAGGTGGTAGAACGGCATACTCCAACAAGATATGATAGATTCACAACTGTAATTTGGAGGTAAAGTAGTTGTATTTTGAGGAGATTTCAGCCAAGTCCTTCCTGTTTGTCAAAAGAACAAATAGACATGAAGCACTCAAAGCAAGTTTAGTTACATCACAATTGTAGCCCACATTACAACAAAAAATCAAATTGACTAAGGATATGAGAGCAAAATTTGATCCATTATTTAGCCAGTTTTTGCTGCAGGTTGGAAATGGGACAAAAAATGCTATAAACAATGATAAAATAAGGATTTAAAATGCCATGGTTATTCCTTTCAAAGATGAGATGACATCGATGGCTGATTTGATAGAGGCTACATTCCCAAATCTAGAAGAAAATGCCAATAATTCACATTTCATGGCAACTCGTGCAAAAAAATGATTTTGTTAATGAGATCAATGATTTACTCATAAACCACTTCCCCAGTTCCCCTCTCAAATATTACAGTTTTATTCAGCAATAGATAATAAAGAGCAACTTCCGCAAGAAGAATTCCTAAACAGCCTAACACCAAATGAACTACCTCCTCATGAATTGATATTAAAGGTAAACTGTCCAATAATGTTGCTACAGAATATCGATCCACCCACGGGATTATGCAATGGCGTACGGTTAGTCTATCGAGCATTTACAAAGAATCTTATTAATGCAGAAATAATTGCTATTCACTATCATGGAAAATGAGTTTTCATACCAAGAATTCCACTTCAACCAACCGAAAATGACAACTATCCATTCATGTTCAAAAGGAAACAGTTTCCAATTCACTTAAGTTTTGCAATGACAATCAATAAAGCATAGGGTTAAACATTGGAACATGTCGGTATATATCTTCTAGAGCCTGTCTTCTCACATGGTCAACTATATGTTGCCCTATCTAGAGCAAAAACAGCTGCTTATGTAAAAGTTCTTATTAAAATATATAAGAAAATACAAGCACTTCAAATGTTGTATACCAAGAAGTACTTGCACTTGCCAATTCCATTTAGCATCTATCGTTATAGGTAATTTGAATAACAATATTTCATATCAACATACTTTATTTGCTACTATATATATTCTGTTTTGGCACTCATGCAAAAAAAAAAAAAAAAAAATTTACTGGTGCAATCCTAACCAATGAATTATTTAGTAGTTCTTTTTACAGTTGAACAATATGCTTAAAGATTGTCAGAAAGTCCACGATATAACAAAACACACATCAAATTGGACCGCCAAAATAAAGGTTAATGAGAAAAGCATTCCTCGTCGGTCACAAGCTGGAACCAAAACATATCAGAGTTAAATATTTAGTGACTCTGAGGTATCTAATCATGAAATATATATATATTCTCTTATTGCATAATTTATTTGTAAAAAATAATCTATAATTCAATGTAATTATCATTTTGTCATATTAAGACCTTCTTTGGCTAAGCATACTACATTTTAAAGAATTTTGTCAATATTTCGACAAGTTTTATGTTTTAAAAGTTTGTAAAATATTAGTCATTTAAAGGTACATACATTTAAAATATATGCAGGGAAAGAAAGTTCGAGCCACTATGTTCGACAGCGATATTGATTTATTGAAAAGACGTTCAATGTATTAAAGAGCTACTATGTGTCAAATATATCTATCCGTCCAACTCATCCAAGATATCAATTTGGAGATACAAAATATCAGTGGATCATAAATAGTCAATGTCTCATAGAAGAAGTCATGAAAGAGGAAGAGGATATCAACATCAACATTTAAAGTTTTGTTCCATTATCTAATATTAACAACTATGATTCAGGGGTAAAAATAGGTTAAAAAAAAAATTGTACTCAAATAATATTTCTCTACTATCATCATCCTTACAATATAAATAAACATGTATCAATTTATTCATTAGATACTTTCTCAATCAAAAAAATATAAAAAATCTCTTATTCTGTATTATATAATATTACAGACATAATTATTGTGGCTCTCGACGTACTGCCCCCAAAGATGGTCAAATCAGAAAGCCTTCCACTTCAACAAATAGTGCTAACAGATTTAACGTATGTTACCTGCCTTTTTTAATAACTTATACACTTAAATAACTTTCTATGTTATAAATTATCAATTTCTACTACTAATCCCTTATTTTTATAATTCTTAGTTTGACAATGATGAATCTATCTATATGGAACAACTTTATGGCAATAGAAATTGATGCTCTAGCAAAAGCGTTGGATACAAAGCCAACCATTATTGTCATGCGAACAAAGAAATCACATTATAATGGTATAAAAATAACAAACGAATTTACTGTAGTTTTTATAAATAAATACATTAACATAATTATGCTTCTCTTTTCTCAGGTGTAACTGGCCTAACAACAAGATCTGCATCAACAATCATCATCAACCCTGAAATGCCATCTGCTAATTCATCACGCATTTGGTAATTATAAATCATTTTACATATCATTTTTTCCTCTTTTATAATAATAGCTAGATATAAAAATATAATATGAATAATTATTGCCTTGATTTATTTCTTACCAGGTATTCTAATCACAAGGCCGAGCTTATTGAACTACGAAAAAATATAGCTCAAACATCCACTAGAACTACATCAACAGCAACAACTATAAACATTGAAGACATTCTAAATTCAAAAACATCGGCGCTTTATTTAACAAGCTTAAATTCCTTTCAAATGAACATCATTTCCCCATCTATAATTTTATTTCAACTATTACCTGATAACATAAATTCTTCCTTAAGAATGTTGCGTATCACATAAGAGCGTCAATTGCAATTGACAATCTACAACAGAAATTCTGGTATATGGGTTGCAGTGGTTGTAAAAAGAGAAAAATATAACATTCCAATCTCATGCTCATGCACCTACAAATAAGTCACTGCACAACCATGGTATCACAGTTTTAAAATAAATATATTATTATTTCTAATTGACTACTATTGCTAAATCTTACAAAAAATTACTGATGCTGACTATTATTATAAATTTTCAGCATTAGACTTGCAACAACTCTGCATAACTCTATTGGAACCATTTCAGCAATGTTATTTGGAAATGAAATGAAGAAATTGTCTTCATGCACACTGGTTGAAAAGATGCAGTTTTCTGAACAAGTATAAAACTATCAAGCTCATCTTCTATAACTAGCCATAGATACATATAAAATATTAAATTAATTGTTTTATTTTAATATTAGGGACAAACTGGTGAAATCAAAAACATCATCAACAAATTATATATGTTTTAGTTGAAGTCGTATGAATACAACTCAAGAGTAAACTTCACTATTCTATTGAGTGATAATGTTCCTAAAGAAAGTCAAACATAGAGAATGTGTCACAAATTTTGTTCTTAAAATATTACTTACAAATGGTAACTTCTACTGTGGTTACTACTTGGGCTATGTGAACAAATCAAATAAAAAGAACAGTTATTTTTCATTTTTAAGGTCTGTAAATATTACTAGTAAATAGTAACTTCTACTGTGGGTCCTACTTGGGCTATGTAAACAAATCAAATAAGAGCATTTATTTTCCATTAATAAGGTTAATGGATTCTCACTACACATTTTCTCATTCTATAAATATATACTAACCATTGTAAGTGACTCAAATTGCTACTCAATTTCCACATGATGGTGGCTTACAAACTTAAGGATATGCTTAACTGTGGATTACATCAGACTTTACACTTATGAGGTACTTCAATCTACTACTTCAAATTCTCTCATTTTCTCCTATTACTTTTATAATTTTAATTGAAACTATAACATATCATAACATATAAGTTTCATTGTTCTTCTATCCATCGTTTTTTCTAAGTTGTTTTGACTAATGAGATAATTTTGTCAATCTCATTAAGAATTATGTCATTTTTTTTGTGAATGGCACATTTCCGGTAAGCATTAAATTGTGGATCTTCATTTTACTGCCTGTAACTTTTAAATGGATATATTTCAATTGAATTTAGGAATTGATTGATTTTGCTGCTTGTGTTTTTGAAATGGATTTCAATTGGATTTACTGGTTGCATCATTTATCAGTAAGGATATTGGGATTATCTAATGCTGTAATTAATGTTGCCAAAAAAGTTTTGTGGAGTCTATTTTCAGTAAAACAATCAAGTATGATGTTGCCAAACAAGTTCTTACAACTCATTTTCAACACAACAATGTAAGTTAAAGTTGTGCTGTAAATTATTTGCTCATGCAACATTTAAATAAAATAGCATTGTCTATAAAAATTCTACCTGAACCTATATATGTCCTCATTATCCAATTCTATAATACTCATTCTTTCTTCTTTGTTAGCTCTTTTAATATGTAAAATGAAGGTATTAATTCTTTGTAAATTCTAAGCTAAGTATCAACATGACTTGTAAATTCTAAGCTAAATGTCAACATTGAATTGGCTTATCATATCTTCTATACCAATTTCATTTTATTTTGAATATTCCACGAATTGACATTTAATCCGTCCCTTTCATCATTACTGGGAGAAAACATCTACAACTTTGCTTGACTGTTAGCCCACCAAATTGTAAGATGATAGTTACTTAAGAACAGTCTACGTTTTAGCTTTTTTTCCATTGAAGAGTATTCTTTTACCTTGATGAATTTATTGTTCGTCATTTTGTCATTTGCGAACACCTTTTTGTCAACTTGAATTTGAAAATTTTCATGTATCTAAACAAGTCAGCTCTATCGTTTTCTTTTTTATTACGTTTTAACTATTATCTAAGCTTCAAGCTTGTGATCATCGATAATTATGGAGCAGTATATTATCTACTTCTTTCTTTCCCTTTTCTGTAATTTTAGGTCTATCTAGTCTTCTGCTGTCTTTTAATTTATGCTACTTAGCCATTATCGTGTTTGAATCGGAAACACACACACGATCTATGAGACAATCACACAATCAATCCACGAGATACGAATTTACGTGGTTCGGCAAGATTGCCTACATCCACGTGAGATTCATGCCGTTCACTATTATTGGAGATTTTCACAAGAGTACAAGCACTCACTGTATCTCTTGTTCTCCCTCAATTTCAACATAATTACAATGCTCTCACCTCCCAGTATAAATATATGAAGCCCTAAACCTTTAGACACCCACAACCGTCGGATCTGGCCTTATAACAGATGGTCCAGATTAAACCGACATATTACAGATTAGCTCCTATAATAGAATAAAGTCTAGATCAGGCTTCACCAACCCATTAATCTCCCACTTGAAGACTGAACATACTGGATGGCTTTGACAATAACATAACACAGTTAAGAATCTCGATACCTCATCTTCATGCATGAAGACTAACTGAAGCTGAGCACATCTTCAATTTCTTTGTTGTCACCACCTTCGTGAACATATCTGCAGGATTCTCACTTGATAAAATCTTCTCCAGGTTCAACACTTCGTCCAAAAGCCACCGCATGAAGTGAAATCTGATCCGAATGTGTTTGGTTTTTGGATGAAAGGCTAAATTCTTTGCAAGATGAATGGCACTCTTGTTGTCACTGTAAAGCTTGTTAAACTCTTACTTCTTGCCCAACTCTTCCATTAACTCATGTAACCAAATCATTTCCTTACTAGCTTTTGTAGCGGCAATATACTCTGCTTCTGTAATTGAAAGTGTAACAACGTCATATAGTTGTGATTTCCAACTGATTGTTGCACTACCCAATGTGAAGACATATCCTGTAGTGCTTCTGCTTCTATCAAGATTTCTTGCTAAATCCGAAGCAACATAGCCATGCAATTTGTGCTCTGATCCTCCAAAACACAATGATGCATTAGTGGTGCCTCTCAGATATCTGAGAATCCACTTAACTACCTCCCAATGCTCTTTTTTCGGGATTACACATAAATCTGCTTACAACTCCTACTGCATGAGCAATGTCTGGTTTAGTGCAAACCATAGCATACATCAAGCTACCAACACAGAAGCATATAGGATACTTGGACATGCTCTCCTTCTTTTGTTCTATCTTAAGAGACAACTCTTTCGAGAGTTTGAAGTGGCTCGCTAGTGGAGTGCTGACTGGCTTAGCACTCTGCATGTTGAACTTGTTTATAACATTTTCAACATATTCTGCCTGAGACACCTTCAATGTGCGATTTTTCCTGTCTCTGCTAATTCTCATGCTGAGAATTTGATTCGCAGCACCCAAATCCTTCATTTCAAATCCCTGTGACAACTATTTTTTTCAAATTGCTTATTTCATTCATATTTAAACCTACAACAAGCATATTATCTACGTACAAGAGTAAAATAACGTAACAATCATCAAAACTTTTGAAATAACAACAATCATCTGCATGACACTGTTTATAACCCGTGTTGCACATAACCATTCAAATTTAAGATACCATTGTCTTGTGGCTTGCTTCAAACCGTATAAACTCTTTTTGAGCTTACACACCATTTCCTCCTTTCCTGGTACAGCATATTCTTGTGGCTGATGCATATAGATGTCTTCTTCCAAGTCGCCATAAAGAGATGCAGTTTTCACATCTAACTACTCAAGATGTAAATCTTCTACCGCCATAATGCTCAAAACACTTCCGATTGTGTTCAATTTAACCACAAGAGAAACTAACTCAGAATAATCAATACCTGCCTTTTGCTGGAAGCCTTTTGCAACTAATATGACTTTGTATCATTTGCTACCATCATGTTGTTCCTTCAGTTTGTATACCCACTTGTGCAATGCTTTCTTTTCCTCAAGCAACTGAACTAAGCCCCATGTCTGGTTTGATGATAAAGACTTCATCTCATCTTTCGTGGCTTGTTCCCACCTAGCCCGAGTTTCAACCTGCAATGCTTCTTTATAACATTCTGGCTCACCACCATCAATTAACAAGAAGGAAAATAAAGAATGTGAATAGCGCTGTGTAGGCTTAGGAGTCCTAGATGACCTTCTTACTGTGGCAGGTGTTTGAGGGTCCACCTGCGGGTTTTCATTTTCATGTACTTTAGATACATTATTTTCAAAAGTATCATCTAGTTCTAAATATTCATTGTTGTTTTCATGCACCTTGTCCTTGTTTTTATACATCACTATCTCATTGAATATAACATTTCTACTTCTAATGATTTTTCTATTTCCATCATCCCAGGAGCAGTAACCAAACTCATCAAACTATATCCAATGAAAGTGCATTTCCTAGATTTAGAATCTACTTTTTTTTTTTTTCAGCATCAACATGAATATAAGAGATACGACCAAATACTATTTAGTGTAAAAAGTTTACCTCTTTTCCAGTCCAAGCTTCCTCTGGTAGTCCATCATTCAAAGGTACTGAAGGCCCCCGATTGATCAACTATGCAGCAGTATTCACTGCTTCCGCCCAAAACTGCTTGGGCAATCCAGCATGTATCCCCATATAATGGGCTTGCTTGTCTTAAGTAATTGAACTCCTAACAATTCTAACAATTTACATTTTTTTTTTTTATAACCCAGGGTATCTCCTGCCCAGCTCATTCCAACCTAGGAGCCTTTGGCCATGAGCCCAAGGAACACTCGATTTTGGAGTGCCAAGAACTAATCCCTATAGGCATATGCAAACCCTCCTATCCACATGTGCCAGGTAAAACTATGAGAAGTGGCCAACGAGAGTAAGTGTTGAACACAAGACCTCTCCACTTCCTAATGTAGAAAATCCTTGGCCAACTAAGCCACCACTCGGTTACTTTACATTTCTATTAGTTGTGACAAAATGAAGATTCAAAGGTGAATATCCAATATGTATCATTAAATTAAATCAAGGGAAGATGGTAAATGAATACCAAGCCATCACCTCCAGTAATTCAAATCCTAAGAAAGCCGAGGTCACATTTGAGACTTTTAGGTGGTTTAAATTTAGAAATGATTCTTAAGAAACATGCCATTTGCAAATGATAGGAGATAAGGTGTCACGTGTAAAAAAAAAAAAAAACTCACCCAAATTCTTGTATGAAATGCAAACCAAAGAAACAGGCATGGACAATATCCTTATTTTGACAAAATGTATAAATAACATAGAGAAAATCTAAGCCTCATTTTCTAATTAATTTGTGTGGCCGGTGGCTAGGGTTGCAAACAGGTATCCATTACTCCAATTATCCGAAAGTTTCAACCCGCCAAAAACTAGATCTTGAACCTATTTTATGTTCCGATTCATAAACGGATTCAAATATAAACCCAAATTTAGTTCAAATTAATAAACGGGTCCAATTCTGGGTCTATATAGGTTCCAACCCATAGAGCGGGGACCCGACATATGAGTCTTTGATGTTACAAATTGTAACTCTAAATCATCTCTCTTTTTTTTAATATAATTTTATGTATAATCTTTGAGGTAATATACTTGATGCACTATTGTAAGTTGAATGATATGCTTATTTTAAGAAAAAATTAGATCTCATTTTGGAGCTAGATTCTGGTCCTCTAGGAGGACCCAATTCTAAAACCGAATCAGGGTTTTCCTATCAGAACAGGGTTTGAGACCAACAAAACAAGTTCCGAATCAAAACCAGATCCAAAACTGGTATTTAGAAATGGATCCAAATCCGGTATGGTTCCAACGCGGAATCATCCCGTTTGCAACCCTACCGGGGGGCCCTCTATTCATCATCCAAACTATCAAATATGATAAACAACAAGCCTGAAATTTATTAGTATAATAAGATCCACTGGAATTTCAGAAATATGTGAAAAATAGAAACATATTTTATTAGTTAATCCCACTACTTTTTATCAGCTTTGGTCGGCTCCCAGCTCATGATCAAACCGTTCACCGCCTTTGAGACCCACTATTTCCATTGCCCACTGCATAAAACTGATAGAACCTTTCTTGCCCTCTCTTTCCACCCACATATCATTCATTGATGACCTTTTTTTAAAAAAAGTTATTCCAAGCAAACAAAATTATGCTTTATTTCTATAAATAAGAAAACTTTACATATGCAAATGCTGTCCTGCATCTTTACGATGGGACCCATTGATCTGATGAAAAGGTATACGACCCTCGGATTAGAAAGATATAATCAGCCCCAAGAAGCTTGCTGTTGTCTAGAAATAGGCACGACAAGGATGATTTAATTTCCTGTTGATGGAATCATACCTGAATGATAATCACACGATGTGGAGAACCTCCAACAGCATCAACATCCCCAATCACCCAAGAGTCCACGACAAGTTAATATGTACAGTAGCTATATGTTGATTCGTGCTGCCATGAACAGCAACACTGAAATTAAAGGTTTAATTTAACAAAACACCACAAGTCCTACCTATAACAATACTCTTTAGTTTTTACACATAAAAAAACGCATCCAACTATTAAAATCAAAAGAGCATCACAGAAAAACAAACTTTATGGTGATTTTACTTCATAAACATTTGATTGTTCAGAGCTTTACAAAATATCCATAGTAGTTAAGACAGCAAATCACGAAGCATTCGACAACAAACAATGCTGAATTGCATCTGGAGTGGCTCAAAACCCTCAACTCTATGTAGTCAGTACCAAAATCAGTCAAGGCAAGTATGGACAAAATGCTGATCAACGACTCCAAACAGATGTCAGAGGAAGGTAGCTAGTAACAAAAAACACTATGGAAGACTGAACACAGAACCCCTAAACTCCAAAACATAGCAAGGCTCTGCAGATATGAAATTTTAGCTGAAAGTATGACGCTATCAGCATTCATATACAACCAAAATAAAGTGTTAATTTGAAGAAAATAGAATTCAAAAGAGAAGCACTTGCATCAGTCCCAACCACTGGCAACAATAGACTCGAGACCATATCCATAAGAAGGGGCTTGCACATTAGAGGATGGGTATGGGTTGCTTGTGAAGCTGCTGCTGCCGCTCCCACCGCAAGTGTCTGAATTATAATAGCTATTACCTGTACCGGAAAAGCCATCTCTTCTGTAGTCATAACCACCAAATCGACCACTGCCACCAGACCTCCGACTCCTCCCTCCACCATAAGAGGACCTCTCAGCATACTGGCTAAGCCAGGAAGGGACCTCTTGATTCGCTTCCTGCATGAGCACGGCAAGTGCCTTTGCCAGAGGCTGATTACCCTCGCTGAAGAAAGCTGTTGCCAAGCCAGTCTTGCCGGCTCGGCCAGTCCGTCCAATTCGATGAACATAATCATCAATATCTTTTGGTAAGTCGAAATTGACAACATGCGCGACATGTGGGATATCAAGACCTCGAGAAGCAACATCTGTAGCTACCATAATTGGAGTCACTCCATTCTTGAAGGACCTTAGTGCTTGCTCCCTCTCCTACAAACCAAACCAAGTATATAAGATCCTGGATACAAAAATTAAAAAGAAAAAGGAGTTGTACTCCATCTTTAGTGGTCAACCAAGTAAAACTGTGGCAAATCATCCATTGATTATGTTACATTTTCCAACAAATCCACAACATCCAGGGCCACATCAAGGATAAAACACTTCCAAACATCAAATAATAGAAGGATCCTAGCAATTACATTTTGCTGAGTACTCAAACCACAATCATTCTTTTTAACTACTAATGACATCATCATTTACTTCATAAAATACAACTTGCACTGTGTACCACATGTTTGATCTTTGGAATGGATCTGTACAATAAATAAGAACTCCCAGAGAACCGCAAATCAGAAGAACTCACAACAATGGCCAAAAAAACTCAGGGACCAAAAAAAAAAAAGCGCCATATGACTCAGATCAAAACATCAAATGAAGGTGAACCAATAGCTATGAGTTAAAGTCATAGCACCATAATGCCCAACATGTAAGTAGTCAAAATATTGCAAACATTAGCACAGAGTAACCAGAAGATATGCACCCAAAGTGACACACATTCAATAAAAATAAATAATAATAAAAAAAAAACTATTTATAGACATAGGGAGGGATGGACAATTTTCATTTCTACAATAAAACGCATACATAATTTTATATATCTTCAAGCGAGAATTTAAACAAGCACTATTATCTCTTAAAGATCACCTCTGACTTTCCAAAATAAAATAATAGTTCTACTCAGCCATTACAATAGAAAATAAAATAATTTCACGACTGACTTAGGAAACAACAGGAAAAGAAACCAAATAATTGGAAGGTAGAGCTAAAAAGAGATTCTAGTGATGGATAACAGAAAAATAGTCACAATTGTAGCCAGACAAACAGCAGATAGCGCTGCCCACATGATGGCCAATCCAAGATCGGATTGGGCAGAAGTGAATGCGTTTTAAGGCCAGTGGACCAGACACAGGACTGATTTACAAGAGTGAACCTGAGTCTATGCCAACTAAGAGAAATAATTATTGGAACAGACTGGCCCAATAAGTTCAACAGAAAAGAACATGATATTTTGCTAATGAACTTGGCCTATGCCTAATTTTAAGGTCTGAAAGCTGTATACAGGTCTAAATACATGATAAATGAGCTGTGCTTGGAACAGCAAGGGCATCTCCATCAACAACCCTAAAGCACACAAAAGCATAAATAACAGAGATTAAATGGGTTTAGCAAATAAGTCCTCCAAGTTAGAATGTGATTTGTAATAATGAATGTATCTATACACTTTTTGCCTGTTTCAGTAAAACACTCAACTTCTTGTCAAATGACTCCTTAGAGTGACTAAATAAATACAACAGAAAGAGAATTAGTACACCTCCACCTATCAAAGAAACCAAGCAACAAGTTTTTTTTTTTTTTTTTTTTTTTTTTTTAGTTTTTGATTTATTTCAGAGATGTCTAACAGATGCACAACAGCAGTCAAAGTGTTAACTTCTTAACCACAATTTAATGGCAATACCAACAATAAGCTAAAAGAAAGCAACAAAGAAAGCAAAACTCATGGAGACACTTAATGCAGTTAGCATCAAAAAATTTTAAAAAGTATTTTCAAAAAAACATCCAAGAACAAATAATCCAACCCACAAAATAGCCCACAGCAGGTACCACTGCACCGCCCAGGAATTGGGAAGGATGGCCAATAAATTGCAGATCCAAATTCAGAAATATATGCAAATATAAATATAAAATACAAGAAACAACATAAAACAGTGATAGATTAGTAGTGACCGGCTGAGTTCTGTCTCCATGAATAGCTGTTGCAGAGAACCCATTCATGCATAACCAGTTCTCCAACGAATCTGCACCTCTCTTCGTTTCCACAAAAACTAGAGTCAAAACTTGCTGCAACAACAGGTAACAGTATCATTTCAAACCCTAGTATCAATAAATGATTGAAAGAAGATGTCAAGGAGGGATTATCAACAAACACACAGGGGACAGTAGCCACAAGTACCTTTCCATTTGTTCCATTCGTTCTTTCGGTATAAAGCAGATCCATGAGATGCTTTCTTTTATCCATCTCTTGAACAAATTCAACTCTCTGAGCAATTAGGTCAGTGCTCGAACCAACCCTTCCAACGGTCAGAAATATATAATTTGAAAGAAAATCAGAAGCTAATCTCTGCACCGACCATAAACACAAATGATAAGCATTCACATGAAGATCACAGATAGGATATTCTCCTTAGTATCTATGTGAATTGTAACCCATACAGAAGCTGGAATAACAACATTGACAGAAAACAAAACAAGAGGAAGAGAAAGGAGTGTGTGTGTATCCAGCCATGTGAGTAGATGTACCTAAGTAAAACATTCTTAAGCAGGAAAATCATGAAACTGAAGCATAGTTATCAATGTATGAAACAAACCTGTATCTCATTAGGAAATGTGGCACTGAAAAGCATCGTCTGTCTGATGCCAGGCTGAGGCATGTCCATCTGTTCAACAATCTTCCGAATCTGAGGCTCAAATCCCATATCCAACATCCGGTCAGCCTCATCCAAAGCCAAATACTTTATCATTTGTAGGGAGGCCTTAGATCTCTCAGCCAAATCCACTAATCTCCCAGGAGTAGCAACTAAGATGTCTACCCCCCTTTCTAAATCTCGCATCTGTTGGACACAATTTACTAAACATTAGAAGGGAATGATGAGACTTAAGAATTAAGATACTAAAAACTAACGATCCTCATAATCTACAACATATGCAACAAACCATAGCAAATTTCTGAAAATCAAATCAAACAATTTGTTAGGGAGAAAAAAAACTTTAAGTTAAATCAAACAATTTGTTAGGCAGAAAAAATAATATAAGTTTCCAAAAATACAAACAATCCTTCAGGACATTAAACTACATGAGAAGTTAATTTCCAAAGCAAATCAGATGTTAACCAACATCATCCATTGGGTGAGCAATATTAACTCATCCATTGGATGAGCAATATCAAGCATCCAACTAAAGAAATCATGATCACAGGAAAAAGGACAGTAGAAGTTTGTACTTATTGGTCATTCAAATGCATCAATCCATTAATCAATTATAAGTAAAATCTTACATTTATAATATAATTTTTTTTATGCATGGTTATTGCTTACAAGCAGGGATTCTTGATTGGACATTGCTAAACTTCATGTTTTAGTTTTTATTTGCAAAATTTGGGGGGCCCAAAAGGGATGGAGTCCTACAACTAATTGTCAATAGGTCATGTTTGTTAACTGGATGACATGAGCACCTTTTAAATGCAGAGTGTAGCATTTTCGAGTTACATTAATGACAGAAAGATAATGATTTCTAAGCGTGTACAAAAAAGAGAAAAAATTCTGACCATCAAGTTTTGGATAGAGGTATCCTGAATGTGACTTCTTGGTAGTTTAGAATGCAATGGCTTCTTGGTAAGATTTAGGCTTCTATGCGAAGTCAAGTCATTCAATAGAAACTTATCATCAAATTAGAAAACCATTTCTTTGATAGCATTCAAACAAGTGTTATGGTCTCTAGCTCAAATCATTAGAACTGGCTGAAACACAAGGAATAATAAGCTCATGAGTATCATGACAGCAAATAGATTGTTGTAGAGCTGCATTGGTTAATAAATGGCGAATGCATTCGAAAAAAAAAAATGGTGATTATATATCGACCAGATAAGCATATTTTAACAGTGAGAACGGAATGAATACTCCAATCAAAATTCCAGTAAATAAATAACAAAAACTGTTCAGAGATGCATAAAAAAAACATCCACATTCCATAGACAATTGGCTTTTACAATTAAAAAAAAGAAAAAAAAAACATTCAATAAGCATAATACAAAACATCAAACCTGTCGCTGAATTGGTGCTCCTCCGTAAGCCACAGCCACCTTCACCCCCGTTTGATAAGAGAATTTCTTAGCTTCCTCATATATCTGTGCATCTCCAAAACAAACAATATATTAGAGTTCTCAACAATTTAAAAAAAAAAAAATCAAATCAAAACCCACAAAATCAAGTACCCCAATTCAAAAAGTCCAGCAATTCACCTGGCACGACAGCTCCCTCGTCGGTGACAAGATCAGCGCCACCGGATAGGCAATCCTGCCACCACGCTGAGGCCACTGCACCCCCAACCGGCTCTTCATGATCCCAGCAATGATCGGGAAGCAGAATGCCGCTGTCTTCCCTGACCCAGTCTGCGCGCACGCCATCAGATCCCTCCCTGCAATTGATATGGGAATTGCATAGCGCTGGACTGGCGTTGGCTTGACATACTTGCATCTCCTAATGTTCTGGTTTAGGGCATCCCCTAAATCTATCTCCTGAAACGAATTCACAGCTGGTGGAACATCTGATCCACTAACCTCAACAGGAATGTCCTCGTAAGCATCGAAATTGATACCCCCATCATCACAATTTTCCTCAGAGACCCCCATTTCGGAGAACTGGTCCGAAACATCAAACGGGTTCGGCGGCTCGCGTGGAGCACGACGGCAGTCTCCAGCGCCCACCTCACGACCCCGCCGCCCGAACTCCCGACTTCCAGAGCGTTTCAAAGGAAACCCACCAAGGGAATTCGGAGTAGAGCCCTCATTGGAGCTCGGAACGAGATAATTCTCCGTTTCAGGAGCAGTTCTGTTTCGGAGGTGTGGGGGAACGTACGAAGGTCGTGTCGGACGAGAATGCAGTTGGGTTTGCGACGCAGTTCCCGTAACGGTATCGGGCCAATCGGCCCAAGACCCCGGCATCTTAGCGAAACGAATGCAATCTACTGAGAGAGGTTTTGGATTGAAAACCCTAGGGTACGAGTTCTAAACGAAGATTTGATTGAAACCGCGTAAATGTAGCAAACGCCATTGACCTGAAAATCAGAGAATCCCTAGAAAATGGAAACCCAAACAAGTAAAAACCCTAGAAAGTATCGTCCAAATGAAACCCTGCAGTGTTTTTCACTTGTTCGGCAAAAAAAGGCCCTACACTGCCTACAATGCAAAATGAAATTCAAACCACTGCGGCAGATATGCAATCATGGATGCTCGGAAACCCTAGAAATTAGCGCCAAACACTAGAAACATTCTCTTTCTGTCACAATAACCGTAAAAACCCTACCATGCAAAAGGAAATCCCAAATAGGAAAATTAAATTCACAGTTTCTAGAAATCCTTGAAGAGTGCAATCGAACAACTTCAAAATCACTGAAATCTTTCTCATTTCACCCCAATTCGAAACCCTGGAAATTTTCTAAGTGCTGATGAAAAAAACATGACTTGAGAAAAGTTGAAGAGAGAGAGGCTCGGTTCTTTGCTGGAGGTGGTGAGGGAAAAACGAGAAAATGAGGCAGGTGTCATTGGAAAATCGCAGGGTTTTGGTTCAGAAAGTCTACTTGTCCCGGATTTCATGTCCCGGGACAAGCACGACTCCATAGGGAGGGGTATTTTGGTTATTTTTGAAAATGACCAAGATGCCCCTCCCTATGGAGTCGTGCTTGTCCCGGGACATGAAATCCGGGACAAGTAGCATGGCTCGTTTTGGTTTTCACCTCCGGCTTTTGAAATTTGAATTATTTCCACCCTATCGGTTTCCGAAGAGCGCCGTAAAAAGTAAAAAGTAAAAAGTAAAAAGTAAAAAGTAAAAAGTCTTTTCTGATTACAATGATGAAGCTTGGATTACCGAGAATAACCTCGAAGGAAGGAGTTTTACTGTCCATCGCCTGTCATCCCACTGCTACAGTGGTGCATGAGGTGGGGTCGTGGAGCCCACCATTGTACTATGAGGAGGGATTGGCCAATGACCATGCCTGCTCTTTTTTTATTTTTTTTTTGTTTTTTTAACCTTCTCTTCTCGAGGCGAGGCAAGAGTTGTTGAATCACAATGGGTAAAATACCTGTGACGGTACATTTCCATGTGATTCGTTGGGATGATTAAAATAAAACCCTGATTTTCAGAAGCTGATGATATGAGTGTTGTAGTGGACTGATATGTGATGGGATGGCCTTTTCTCAAAGTGGGGTTTTATTGGCACCACAGTTTCAACTCTCCGCACCCTAACACTGTAGTTGGGAAGGGTGAAAAATGAGGGGGGAGGAAAATGAAGGGGAGGGGGAGGAAAATGAAGGGGAATGGAAGGAAAATTAATTTTTCCTCCTCTTATTTGGGAAGTGAAAAAGTAGAGGAAGGGAAGTGAAAAAGTATAATTTTGTTTGTTTGTGAGGTAGGGACTAAAAGACCATTTTATCCTTACATTTGAAAAAAGTTCAATTGGAGTACAAAGGGCAATTTTGTACTTTATCAAATTTTCCCCTCTTCCCCCTCACTTTCCCCCCATTTTTGGGGGGAAAATTTTTGTCACTAAAAGAAAAAAATTTTCCCCTTTCCCCCCTCTTCCCCTCCCCCCATTTTCCTCCCCCCCTTCCCAAACACACTCCCCTCTTCCCTCCCCCCCATTTTCCCCCCATTTTTTTCCTTCCCCCCACTTTCCATCCTTCCCAAACACACTGTAACACTGTGGTTGGGAAGGGTGGAAAATGAGGGGGGAGGAAAAAAAAGGAGAGAAAATAGAGGAAAAAAATTTTTGAAGGATGTTTGGGAAAGCGGGGGAGGGAAAATGGGGGAAAAAGTGTGTAAAAATTTTCCCTCCAAAACAGGGGGAAATGAGGGAGGGAGAGGGAAAAGTGTGGGAAAGGACCAAAATGCCATTTTTATTCTTTTTTGTACTTTTGAAACTTTTACAAAAGCAAAGACAAAATGGTAATTTTTCCTCTACCTCACAAACAAACAAAACCCTACTTTTTCACTTTTCTTCCCCCTACTTTTTTACTTTCCAAACAAGATGAGGTAAAATTAATTTTCCCTCCCCTCCCCTCTCCCCTTCCCAAAAATAGCGTAAGATTTTTTTTTCCTTCCTAAACTACCCCTACAATGGAACGTGTTGAAATGGGTAGAAAGCCCGGCCCGGCTCGTCCCAAGCCCAAAAATACTGGGCTTTTAAAAAAATTGAGCCCAGTGGGCTGGGCTTGGACAATACATTTTGAAGCCCGACCAAAATGGGACTGGAACTGGGCAGAAACAACCCAACCCGTTCAGGCCCGGCCCGTTGCAAAGTCATTTAAGAATAATTATTTATATATTACTGAAACTGCCCCTCACTAACAATAAAAAACGGCTAATTAGATTTGAACCGATCCTACATTACTTTAACTTGACTGATATAAGATACTCATTCTCATTCATTTCTATTAATTTTCTAATTTTCTACTATCACCGGCAAAAAAAAAAAAAAAGTTTTAACCGTTTCTTCTTACATTACTTGACCCATATAGCCTATATGATATTTATTCATTTCTATTGATTTTCTACTGTCACTGACCAAAAAAAAAAGTTTTTTAACACCGCCATTTTGCTTGTTGCATTGCATTGCCAGTCCCAAGTACGGAAAAAAAGGAGGGTTTAAAGTCCGGTTCACACCGGGTGTCTTGTGACAAAAGGAATAATTAGATAATGTTTTGCTTATGTCCAGGATCAGGCAAAGCCCAAGCCCGGCCCTATCCCAACTCGGGCCTGAACGGGACGGGATTTGATATAAGCCTATTCAATTTAGGGCTGGGATTAGACAATACTCGGACAGCCCGTCCTATTTTCGGGACGAGATTGGACAACCCAAACCCCGGCCCGGTCCATTGACAGGCCTACCCCTTCTCTCTCTCCCTCCACAGTCCACCCTCTTCCCACCTTACCCTTCCAGGTCTTCGGAGCGGAGGGATCCCCAACTGGCTGGCCGGCCCCCTCCCCCTCTCTCTCCCTTTTTCTTCCTCCCTCCCCCCTTCTCTATTTTCTCTCCCTCTCCCTTCCTCTCCCTCTCTCCCTTCCTCTTCTTCTCTCCTTCCCTCCCTTCCCCTCCCCGCTCTTCCTCTCCCTCCCTCCCCCTCCTAGCTGCTGACGGGGAGGGAGATTGGACGGAAAGGCTGCAGCAGGGTTCACCCGTTGTAGCCCTGCTGCCCGATCTCCCTCCCCACCGGCGGCTGGGAGGGGGAGGGGAGGGAAGGAGAGAGAAGAAGAGGAAGGGAGAGAGGGAGAGAAAATAGAGGAGGGGGAAGGGAGGAATTAAGAGAGAGGGTGAGGGGGCCGACCGGGGCTACCGGCCAGGGATCCCTCTCCGCCAGAGACCTGGAGGGTAGGGTGGGGTGGGG
Source organism: Umbellularia californica (assembly GCA_028538565.1). Lineage (NCBI taxonomy): Eukaryota > Viridiplantae > Streptophyta > Magnoliopsida > Laurales > Lauraceae > Umbellularia > Umbellularia californica. The sequence goes on along the minus strand of JAPQWN010000012.1, from coordinate 27,363,673 downwards.
TGGAGGGAGGGGATGAGGGTGGAGGGAGAGGGTGGACTGTGGAGGGAGAGAGAGGGGGGAGAGAGGGATGAGGGGGTAGTTTAGGAAGAAAAAAAATTCATGCGATGTGGAGAGATGAAACTGTTGTGCCAATAGAAACCCCCCCCCCCCCCCCCCCCCCCCCCCCCCTTTCTCAAATCTTCAGTAAAAAGTTTATAAAATTCCGTCCGGCAAAAACAAAATAAAAAGAAGGAAAAATTTTGTAGTCACTGGAAGAACCATTATGAATAGAAAAATTAGATATGGTTTTTTAGTATATCAAAATAATTGCTGCAAAATTTGAATGCCAATTGCCAATTATTGTCTCTAATTACTAAGTTTATTTTCTTCTTTTTTACTCAGGAAAGAAAGTCAGACCCAAATAGCCCACACAAGTGGAAAAGATTGCTCACTGAGTGAGAAGAGAAACTCACACAAGTGAAAAGAAGAGTTCACAAAGAGGGAAGATAAAACCCACAGTGGTAACAGTGGCATACCTAGGGAGGGATTGATCCCTTGGGTAACCACTTTGACAAAAGGGTGATTGTTAACACCAAAAAAGTCACTTTGCCTCCTCAACATCAAGAAGTCACATGAAGCCGCATCCTACTACAAATAGGCAATGCTACTTCAAGCATCAGATCTTGTCAAAATTAAACAAAAACTGCAAGATCCTTCAAATTAGCCAAAAGAGGGGTGCACATGAAGTTTCAAGCCATTCCGACATCATTTAGCCTAACTTCACTCCTCCGACAGCTAAACAAGCGCTCCATGCGGCGACAGTGTCGAAGACATCAAAACTTCGATCAGAGCCTACGAATGGTTCCAAAATACCTCCAAAAGGCTCTTTGTCAAATTTCAAGTCAAACCGACAATGTTTGACCCTCCATCAACCCTCGAGCAGTAAAATCAAATCTCTCGGCGGCGAAAACCATCGAGGCCATCACTCATCAAACAGAGCACATTGGTAGCTTCAACATGCTCTCAAAGGGTTACACGTCGAATTTCAGGTCATTCCGACAACGTTTGACCAGACTTCGATGCTCCGAAACAAAATCAAGCTTACTGGCGGCGGAGTACCCCGGGACCATTACATCCATATCGGAGCTAATGGATCGTCTCAAAATGACTCCAATAGGCTCCCTGTCAAATTTCAGGACAATTGGACATCGGTTGACCGCATATCAAAACGCGACATTTTCCTCACGACAAAATCAAGTCCAGCAACGACGGGACCCCAAACGGATTAAAAACTCAAATAAAGCCCATGGTTGGTCATATCTACTGCTCAGGAGGCTTAACCTCAAATTTCGGGTCATTCCGACATCGTTTGACCTAGTTTCAACTCTTGACGAAAAATCAGCTACAAAGTCTTTGGCTTTTCCAAAAAATGGGAAACTTTGTGCTCCGGTTTGCGCGGATTCTCGTCAAGTCTTCTCCAGGAAAATCAAGTCAATAATTGAGGAAAAATGTCAAGAAAAATAAAGGAGAAAAAATGAACGAAAAAGACCAAGAAACGATCGAAAATCGGCAACCAAAAAGGGACAAATCCCCATGGTCGCCGGTGACCCTGGAAATCCGGGTAGTCGGATTTCAGCCGGGTGGCCCGTTTTCCGATCCTCTTCGCGTTTCAGGGAGTTCCCGCCCTTGTGATTTTCCGAAAATCCAATTCTTGATGCTTGGAAATGACTAATCTTCATCAACATCTCGGATCCGCCGTCAAAAGCATGAAATCATCATTGATCGCTCCAAGACCGCCAACCGGCTGACAAAGAAAGTACACTTTCTGTCCGACCGATCGAGAAATCGACAAGATAGATGTCACCGACCCACTGGCATCAATCAATGTCTGAAATTACATCGCCATCCGACATCAAACATGTGGATCCATCGGCGATCGTCACAAGAAGAACTCCAAAAGACGCGGCACGGCCCGCTACTCTTCAAATACCCAGGCGACCACTTAATGCTGTTAATTGACCCATTTTATGACAACTTAATGCGGTCATTAACCCATTATTTTGGACGGCCCAATCAGAAGCAAGCAAATGAGAGTTACTAAAGCTGTGAAAACTCCCCTTATCATGGAGATTAAAGGCGATTAAATGCTCATCATTCTCCATCGACCAATTACAAGCCAAGAAAAGGGAGTTACAAAATCAAGAATTAAAAACTTGTAACTCCTCCCATCATGGAGCATCAATGCCATCAAACCTCTCATCATAGCCATCAATGCTTATAAACCATCCCATGGCTACCAAAAGTCTATAAAAGGGGGTCATTCCAAAGGAAATGGAGAGAGACACCTAGATACACATACACACATCCACAACAAGAAGACCGGAGTCCAGAAAATCCGAGAGAAATTCTGAAGAAGTCCTGCTACTCTACTGCAAGAAACACCACAAGGTGATCGAAGTCCCTTGGGGGGCCACCCCCTCAAGGCAAAACTCTTCCTCTCCTTCTATCCAACATGGCCTAAACGCAGCTTTTCAGCCCGTTTACTCAGTTTTTTATTGGATATAAGAACTCTCCTTGGTCTTTGTCCTCTAAAAATCTAAGGTTAGAGCCAAGCCAAAAGAATCAAAGCATCATGCGTTCTCATCTGAATGACAATGGCGAAGTCCATACATGACTTGAGACCGTCGATCTGAATGAATCCTCACATCTCCTGAGAAGTTAGATCCCTTTTCTTTCTTTTCTATTGTATTCTGTATTTTTTTTAAAGAGACAAAAAAATCACAATTCTTGTCTTTCATTATTGATGAGATTTGTAAATCACCTTTCACCGCAAAAATCGCCTTTTATGGCAAAACCGCCTTTCACGGCACCAAATCGCCTTTCATGGCAAACAAACAAAAAATCGCCTCCTACGGCATTAAAAAAAAAACTTGTCTCTTTTCTTAAATATTTATGCAATTTGAAAAGTTAGAAAAAAGGATTGATTTCCTTTCTACTTGTGAAGGTGAATATCCGGATTACCACTTCAAATTCCAAGTTGAATAGAAAATCTGTTATACCCGTATAAAAAAATGTTGATACCCGCTTTTCTCCTCCGCGGGACCCCGGCAGCCCCGGGGCGGAAGGAGAGGACGAAAGCCGGGTCCATCAGTGATAAAACCCTAGTTGTTTATGGGGTATTTAATTCATGAAGATTTATTGCAATGCATTCCATTGAGGACCTAAAATTGATGGATTAAGATATATGTTTTTTCAATTCCATCAAACAGTTTTCTCTTGGATAGTAAATGATTTCCTAACTATCATCAGCAAACTAAGTCAAATTTGTTAGAAAAAGAGAAACTTAGAGAGAAGATTAGAGGAAAAATAGAGAGCGTTTCTATTATCTCAATATGTGTATACAAGTACAAGAGATGATGTTTATTTATAGGAAAGCAACCTCTTAAGTTAGGAACCCTAATCACAATAGGATTCTAACCCTAACTCATCTCATGTGGGCATCCACCTATGATCTATTGGAAGCAGGTGGGCCTCGTGGATAGGTTTTCAAAACTTTTAACCCACTTGACTCAGGGATCAAGTACCCATAAGGCCATAAACCACATCCAGGATGCAATCCCTCAAACTCATCAATCATATACAGCAGTAAACTCTATCTAAAAGATAAAAATCAGCAACACTATGAACCAAACAATCCACAACAAATAAAGAAGTAGATTATACCTTTGGAGCCCGTTAGTGCTCTAATGGAGAAGAAGACAATTAGCTTGTGCAAGAACTCTTCTTGAAGCAAGTTAGGACCTCCAAGACCTTGTTGTCTTCCACGCTATGACTCGCTATCAGATCTCTTTACTCAAGAAGATTGGTAGAAACTTCAAGAGAAAACCCAACTAGAAACTCCAAAAAACTAAAAGAGAAAGAGAGGAGAGAGAGATGTGCAACTATTGCACAAATGAGGGCTGGGCGTGTTCTCCTTATGGTGGACGTCCAATGGGTTGCTTCTCCCTTTTTTTTTATAGCCCTTCAATCCTCCTCTTTTCATAATTGAAATAGAAGTCCCACTTCCAAAACAATTAGCAACTTTCTCATTTCTAATTACTATAGAAGTCTCATTTCCACAACAATTAGTAACTTACTATTACCACTATTATAAGTCCTATTTCAAATAGAAATAGTAACTTTCTATTTCCTTCCTCTTAGAGTTCAAGTAGGATTAGTATCTTTCTAATAACTTGGGCTGGCGTGGGGACCACTAAGGATTCCATAGAAACTTGGCTCCAACTGGGATACTGCGACCCCACATCTCATGTGCAATTCGGGCCCACAGTTAATTGCAAATAATACCACTATATAAATGCAATTGCACTCCAGTCTTATAAATAAATTACAAAGAAGACCCTAAACTTCCCAATTACCACAAGTAGGCCCCTCTATCAATATCCATGGATCACTTGGAATAAATCTATCTCTTCCAATCATAGATCCACATCTTATTAGCCTTGAGCCCCAATTAATCACAGTGATCATCAATACCATCCAATTAACTCTTAATCGATATGGGTGCGCAATTACTAATGACAAATCCATTAATTGGCATGAGGGGATAATATAGATAGATTTCATCTTGACCATTCAATGTTCCTACAATCCTATTACCACGTACCCAAGACACCGAAGTGTTGACCTACAGTCGGCCTCACTCATTGGTGACTCAGGGCAGATGAATATATGGAAACTTGAGTTCATCAATGTCTCAGGATTGAGAGCCTATTGCTAGGGAATTATGAGAGCAAACCTTAAAATCGAGACAGCATTCCATAAGGTGCTTCTCAAGGTCTTTTAATACATCCAAGATACCAGCACCGTGATCCAAAATCTTACATTCTGATAATCGAGACAAATCACACTATCTCATAGTGATCAAAGTGCTACAACTTTATCAGATGAGATGCCCAGTCTCATCACTGGTTGTGAAGATATTTAAGTATAAGATTTGTGACACATGTCTCCCGTATATGGATCTCATCCATACACACATATCACATCTAATATACTAATGGGACCTGGTTCAACTCATGAACCATCATGTCATATGTATTGGTCATGTGCATAAAGTAATAAAAATTCTATTTATCTCATGAAAAGAAAGCATGATTTTATTGAAAATAAAGAAATTAATCAATTTATTACATCATCTAATGGATTGAGTCCATACAATCTAACATGATCCATATCTTATAATACTCCCCTTTGGATGACCACCACTCAATGACAATTGCCTCATTAAAACCCTTGCTAAGGAAAAACCTAATGAGAAAAAACCAAAGCGAAAGGACAATGAGTACAACATTCTTCAAGATCATTAAACTGGTATTGGACGTGCATAATACTACCTCGTTGAAACCTTAACTAGGAAAATCTAATAGGATAAAATCTAGAAAAGGAAAAAGAGTACAACACACAGATGTCCTGGATAGCATACTTCAGCATGCCCCCTGATTAACTATTCCCCCTGATGATAGTAACCATTCACATAGTTTGATGATGAACTCTACGCATGCCAGTCTCATATACAAACTTCTGAAATACTGATTTGGGCAAATATTTGGGAAACAGATCCGCCAGGTTGTTACCCAAACAAACTTCACTGACTTCAATTTCATTATTTTTCTGAAGTTCATGAGTGACGAAGAACTTTGGTGCTATTGTTGAAAGTAGGTGGGCCTCGTGGATAATTTTCAAAAAACTTTTGACCCACTTGACGCATGGATCAACTATCCATAAGGCTACAAAACCCAATCCAGGATCCAAAACCTCAAACTCATCAACCATGAACAGTAATAAACTCTATCTAGAAGATAGAAACAACACCTAACAAGCAACCACAAAATCTACAACATAAAAAAAGTAGATTGTACGTTTGGAGCTTGGTAGAGCTCTAATGGAGAATTTGATATCTTTATTTGATGAAGAACTCTTTGATAAATCAAATCAGAATCTCCAAGACCTAATTGTCTTCCACGCTATATCCCGTATTAGATCTATTTTCTCAAGGAGATGGGTGGGATCTCCAAAAGAAAACAACTAAAAGCTCTAAGGAAATCGGAAGAGAAACTAGAAGAGGGAGAGGAGAGAGGGGCGTGTGCAACTCTTGTACAAGTATTGGGCGTGAATCCCAAGGTGGATTATTGCATATGGACATCCAAGGGGTGCTCTCCTATTTATAGCACAAAGCCACCTCCTCTTACTTATTAATTAAAATAGAAGTCTCACTTCCATTAAGAATTAGCAACTTTCTTCGTTCCTTTCCTTTTAGAGTTCAAGTAGAATTAGTAACTATCTAATAAATGGGCTAGCGTGGGGACCACTAAGAATTCCATAGAAAGCTAGATCCAATTGGGACACCGCTGTCGGATGTGAATTTCGACCCCCCTGCGCCCCCATGGCTTGGGAAATCTCCATTCATCTATATATGCTATTTAAATTTTACATAAAAAATGAGGATTCCAACTACCCTCAAAGTCGATGGATCACGATCGCCAGCTACGGTAACGGTCGTAACACCGTTCTTCTACGAAAGACGAAGAAAAATGGGAGAAAATAAATGGGGGGTTCTTCCTCTCGTCTAATGTGATGCCGGCAACACACGACGGTTGTCTTGTCACATTGATTTGGGTCTCCTTAGGTCTCTTTAATATAGGGTCAATTCAGGGTTACGAGTTAAAGTCCAAATAAGGTTAATCCTCACATAGCAAAATCATAGTATATCCAAGTAAAATAAAATAATTAAAATAAAGGAAATAAAAAGGGGGGAGGTGCCAAATATTTAATAAGGGGATCGGCCCCGTTCCCGGGTACCCCCTTCAATTCCCTTGGCAAAATAGGGTTTAAAGGCTGACTTTGCAAATCAAAATGATGATGCAAATGAGACTATGACTTATGATTTCTGTGTTTTTTGTGTGCGATACACGAGTGATAAAAGTTTAAGGCCGATCGGCCGAAATTGATTGGAGGTGGCCGATGGGCCAGTGTTTGTTTTAGGGTGGCCAATGGGCCGTGATTGTTTTAAAAGTGTGTGCGAAATCACTAATTTAATCTCATCATTCTCATTTATTCAATTTTAGAAATTAGTTCTTCATTCCCTTTTGTCATTAAGTTCAATTAAATATCTAGCACCTGAGGTGGAGGAAGAAATAAAAGGAAAATATTTTTAGGTTTATTTTGTCGATTTTATAGTTTTTATGGATTTTTTATATAAGGCTAGAAGGGCCTAACTAAGAGATTTTACTTGGATTTACGTGACTAATGCCTTATTACTGATCATCGGATTAACCTAACCTAAGGTCCTAGACCACCCACATCAGTTCTCCCGGTCCCCTAACGGAATAGGAAAAGTGATAGAACGAAGCCTAATGCTCTAATCTATCTAATGGGGAAATCCGATCTAATGATAGGGTGTAAATTGTCTAAGTTTGATAGCTCCTATCCCTAAGTAGCTTATTAATTTTGATTTGGTTTGTTTTAAATTGTGGTTTGATTGAGAGTTATTTGGGGATGAGTTATGAGTATTTTAAGATTCTATTTTAGTTGTTGAATGTTCTGGAGTTTTGGATTTCACTTCAAATGATGACAAGATGTCGAAACTATTAGAAAAAGGATGGAGGAGGACTTGGGTGCACCTGTGGTGGCGCTTAGGTCACTCTGGTGACTTGGGCGCCACCACAGGTGGCTGCTCTATTTGGTTCGATTGATTGTGATGGTATCGGCTTTGATTTTGGAGTTTCGTGGGGTTTTGATTAATGTAAGTTTTTGTTCTAATGTTGTCTTATGTTTTAGGCTGATTTTATTTTAATAGTCTTAAGTCCAGAACTCGAAACATAACTAGAGTTCACAATTTAAGCCAAACAGGGGACTTGTGCGCACCTATGTGGGCGCCCAAGTGATTCTGTATACTTAGGTTGTTGTTGGTTCGGTAAGGGTTCTAAGATGTTAATTTTAGTCGAGATTTGAAGTGAATTGGGATTTGATGGTCCCGGGACTAGGATGGAACTTGGGCACACCTGTGGTGGTGCCTAAGTGTTCGGTTCGCGTGTTTTTTTTTTTATTTTTTTTGTTTTTTTTTTTTTTTTAGGTTAAACCTTTAAGGTTTGATGTTCTTTAAATTAGGTGTATTTTACTGCGTTGTATCCATTAGAATTAAGTTAAGTTTCAATTAATTAGGCTTCTTAGTGATTGGGGGAGGCTGGGCGCCAATAGGTTAGTGCCTAGGCGGATGTTTTCGTAATTTGAGTCGTTTCAATATTTTAAGTTAATTTAGGCTTCCAGTTTCAGTTGTTTCAAATCATAAGGGCGTTCTGGTGTGTTGATTTGGGTCAAAGTTTGAAATTAACAGGGATTCGGTGATTCCCGAGCTAGATGTGACTTGGGCGCATCCGTGGTGGCGCATAAGTCCCTCTGGTGCACTTGGGCGCGCCTGTGGTTGCTCCCAAGTATTCGATTCGTATGTTTCATTTATTCCCTGGATTCGTCCACTTGAATTTGGAGTTTGAGGTGATATATGTTAATAAGTTCCGAATCTGGAACTAGCTTGAGTCTCTAGACCTTAAATACAACTGGGGTTTGAGCTTGGGAGTTGAGACGTAACCGAAATGCGTTCCGGAACTGGACTAGGGAGATGGGCGCACCTATGGGGGCGCCCATGTGTGTTCTATAACTTGGGTGCACCTGTGGTTGCTCCCAAGTGTCAGTCTACCGGTTTGTCGTCTTCTAGGATGTTTCTTGATCAGTCTTGGGTATTTGATTCTGGTTTCTGTTGGGAGATGTTTTTATTTTCGGGATTTGATTGGTATATCGTGTTAATGAGGGTTTAAGTTAGGAGTTGGTGATCAATGTTTGATTAAGGTTTGGTTAAGGTTTGAATTTGGCGCTGTTAATCGAATTTCATTGATTAGGGTTTTAATAAATTAAATCTTGTTATTAGGTTTGATAATCAGGGTTTTAATTGGGACTTGTTGATTAAGGTTTTTTCAATTAGGAGCTTTATTAGAAGTTGTTGATCAGTTTTTGGGATTTAATTATTTAATTAGGTCTATGGATTTTAATTGAATGTTTTAATTAGGTGTCTCGAATTAATTAAGTGTTTTAAATTAGGGTTAGTCAAGTTTATTAATTTACTTAGGCACGAGTGGAATAACCTAGGATTACCTACTTAATGTCTACTTCTATAATTCTACTACTTCTTTTAATTACCTTTTTTTTATGTTTGTTCTCTTCTCTAATTACTAGAGAGCAAGACGAGAGAAGAGGTGTTTTATGATTTTTTTATTTTTCTTGTTTTTTTGGTATTTTTATGGAAAAGCAATACAGTCTAACCTAAAAAATAACCTAGGGTCCTCTACTTAATGTCTACTCTTTTCCTTTTTATGAACTTTTCTATTTCTTTTATTTATTTTTATTCTCTTCTCTAATTACTAAAGAGCAAGATGAGAAGGGAAGAGTTTTATGATTTTATAATTTTTTGGTGTTTTATGCAATATAACCTAGCCTAAAGTGTTGATAATTTGATAATTTGAGGTCTAGAAGTTCAGCAGTCAATTGAAATCATCACAAGCGTGGAACAACAAATTAAACGAGGCACAAAATGTAGCAAACATGGGCCGGAGATCAATCCAGGGACTTGGGTGCACTGTCTCTGCAGGACTTGGGCACACACACAGTGGCGCCCAAGTGTTCCCTTTGTGGGTTATGATGTATTTCAGATTTCTAGTGATATCCCGGTGTGATTTCTAACAATTTGCGACTAAATGCAGGTCCTACTATGAATTATTAATATCAAAACTTTCGGATTTGAAGAGTAATAATGCGAGGACCAAGATTCGGGGGATGAATCCCTTTGCAGGGACTTGGGCGCCACCGTAGTACCTCAATTTTCTTTCCTCTCTTTTCCTTCTTTTCTGGCAATAATATTTACTCCCCTTTTGTTTCTTTTAATGTTCTTTACAGATCCGAAGGCTTTGGTATCAACTTGTATGGGGATTGGCTTGAACCCAAGAAGCAAAATGCACATGAAACGGAAAATTGGGACCAAAAGCCTAATTCAAAGACTTGGCTCACCCACAGTGGCGCCCAAGTGCTTTTATGCACTTTTCTCTTCCTTTCAGCAATATGCTTGGTCCCTTTTGGGTTCTTTCAATACTTTTAACAAATCCGAATGCCTTGATATCAATTTATACGACGATGGACTCGGATTTCTGAAGCAAAATGCACGCGAAATGGAAAGTTGGAGTCAAATCCCCAATTTTGGACTACAGGGGCGCCTAAGTACCTTCTTGCGCTTTCTTCCTCTTTTGTTTCTTTTTTTCAATGCTTTTCTTTTAATACTTTTCGCGTGATTTTCAACACAAAGTCACAAACCCGTGGTCCTGATATCAACCAATTTGAGAATGAATTCGGATATGAGAAACGAAGTGCAGGAGAAAACGAAAGTCAGTGCTGAAACCTTGCCTCTAGACTTGGGCGCACCCACTGTGGAGCCCAAGTGCTCTTTTGCACTTTTCTTTCTCAAATTTGAATTTTTCCCAATAAAAACAATATAGATGCAAGATCTATTACAATCACGAGTTCAAGATGGCAAAAAAGATGCAAATCTACAAACTAAGCATGATCCTAAGCATGTTACTAATGAATGAATATTAGTTATCGGATCTACTAGAAAAATATCACTACCAATGCAGATCTACAATGTGTGCATGATCCTAAGCATATTTTTAACTACTAATGGTATTGATAGTTAACTAAAAAGAAAACTAAATCTAGAAATACCAGTCTGGATTCGTGCTCTTCAAGTACTAAATCGGAACTCTTGCGCAAATCCATAGCTTCGAGAGGCTTTCTCCATTGCTAATCTTGAAAAACAAGATGGTCTCTCTTATTCTTCTAGATCTAAAGATCTCCTTTGTGACCTCTCTCTTTCTTTCCCTCTCTTTTCTTCTACTTTTTCTCTCCTTTTTTTGGTAGCCTCCTTTTCGGTAGGCTTTCTTTTTTTGCAAAAGTAGTATAAGAGGTCTATTTATAGGGATTTTGGCATGGAGGAGGGGCTAGGTTGCTGCTTGCAGGAGTTTCTAGAGTTTTCACGCAAACCAAGGTGAGATGGAACTTTTGGGGACTTGGGCGCACATGGAGGGGTGCCCAAGTGGGACCCATGAGTTGGGCGCCACCATGTCCAATTTTGAAGCTAAATGGGTCTAAGGTCCAATTTCGGATTGTTTTTGGGTTTAAACCGAGTCGGAACTGCGAAGAGTAGAGTGAAACATACCTAAGTATACATCGAAATACTATTTTGACCTGACTGGGGACCTGGCGCACCTGGGGTGGCGCCCAAGTTGGTTCTAGGACTTGGGCGCACACACAGGTGCGCCCATGTCATGTCTTGGGTCAAATGTATTTAGGGTTCGGTTCCGGTTCGTTTTTAGGTTGAGATCGGGTCGGAACCATGAAAAGTAGAGTGTAACCCACTTAAGTATTCACTTAGGTGCTTTCCTAGTGTAACCGGGGACCTGGGCACACCTGTGTGTGCACCCAAGTGCATCCCTGGGACATGGGTGCACCTACAGGGGCGCCCAGGTGTGTGCCTGGTGGGGATTCGCAGGGTAATCTTCCGACGGCAATATCTTTTGACCCGTTCGTAGGATTTGGACGTTCTATATATCGTTTGAAAGCTCCCGGAACGTAGAATCTTTCTGTCTATACATCATAGTGATTAGAGTTCAGGAAATAGTAGTGATATCTGGGTCAATGACTCTAGTCCTTTAAATCATGCTAATCACATCGCTCTTAGGCAAACTAAGTGTAATCTCTTTGGGATCAACCTAGGTATGTTCTATGTGGTCTGGAAGGGAGTTGGATAGTGTTGTAGCCTATTCTTTGTATGAGTAGTGGGTTGGACTCGAGATCTCGACGCAATTTGGCCTTTCCTCTCACGAATTTCTATGAATCGTCGAACTATGTCGGAAATTATCAACAAGCATCTTCATCGTCATTAATTAATCTGAATTATGCCATTAACCATTCAATTATGGGTGAAATGGGGGCACCGTTATATATGACAGGTGTTTACGGATATCATATGGGGCCAAATGAGGTTCTACAACCGCGACCCCACATCTCATGTGCAATCCGGGCCCACAGTTAATTGTAAATAACTCCACTATATAAATGTAATTAAACTCTAGTCTAAGGAATAAATTACAAGAAGACCCAAAACTTCCCTATGACCACAAGTAGGCCCCTCCATCCATATCCATGAATTAATTAAACCTGTCCACAAAATTATATTCATCTCTTATTATCCTTGAGACCCAATTAATTATAGTGATTATTAGTACCTATCCAATTAACTTTTAATTAGAATGGGTGCGCACTTATTAATGATAAATCCATTAATTGGCACAAAGTGATAATGAGGATAGATTTCATCTTGACCATTGAATGTTCCCACGATCCTACTACCACGTACATAAGACACCGAGGTGTTGACCTACAATTGGCCTCACTTATTGGCGACTCAAAGTAAGTGAATAGACAGAAACTTGAGTTCATTAATGTCTCAGGATTATAAGCATATTGCTAAGGAATTATAAGAGCAGACATTAAAGTAAAGACACTATTTTATAAAGTGTTTCTCATGGTCCTTCAATACATCCAATGTACAAGCATGATAATCCAGAGTCATACACTTCGATGACCGAGACAGATCACACTATCTCATAGTGATCATGATATTGCAATCTTGTTAAATGAGATGCCCAATCTTATCACTGATTGTGAAGCTATTTAAGTATAAGATTCGCAACACATGTCTCCCGTATGTGGATCTCATCCATACACATGCATTACATCTAACATACTTGTAGACTCCAGTTCATCTCATGAACCATCATGTCATTTGTATTGGTTATGTGCAAGTAAGTAATAAAATAACATTCATCTCATGAAATGAAACCATGATTATATTGATAAATAAAGAAATAAATCAATTTGTTACATCATCTAATTGATTGAGACCATATAATCTAACAATCTCCTACTTAGGCTCAATGCTAGTCATGATTGCATCTCTTGCCCATCCCGTCTACATGTTGCTTAAAGACTTTGGTTGTCAAAGGCTTAGTAAAGGGATCTACCAGATTGTCTGCAGAGGCTATCCTGGTGATTGCAATATCACCTCTCCGCACAATCTCTTTGATCAAGTGATACTTTTATTCTGTACGTGCTTTTGGCTCTTATGGCTCCTGGGTTCCTTGGACTGAGCGATTGCCTCGTTACTGTCATAGTAGACTGTGAGCGGTTGTCGCACCAAAGGAACCACTCTATGTTCCAAAAGGAATCTTTTGAGCCATATTGCTTCCTTAGCTGCTTCACAAGCCGCTACATATTCAGCCTCCGAGATGGAATCAGCGGTACATTCATGTTTAATACTCTTCTAACTGATAGCTCCACCACCAAGCATAAATACATAACTAGAAGTTGGTTTTCTAGAATCCTTATTTGACATGAAGTCAGAATCTGTGTATCCGACTGGAATCAGCTCATCACTGTCGTAAATCAACATGTAATCTCTAGTCTTTCTCAAGTATTTGAAAATACATTTTACAGCAGTCCAATGGTCATGACCTAGGTTAGACTGATATCTGCTGACTAGGTGTCACGTCCCCCGAACCCGATTAGAGAATAAACCGGATCCGGGGAGTGAAATTTTGGGCCAATTAAAAATTTTGCCCTTTTTGGCCCGAGGATCGTAAGTCCGCTGTGAGGATAATGTATTTGAACTTCAAATCATAAAACAATAGCGGAATTCATACATTGATATTAACGATGGATAATAAATCTCAATTAAATTTAAAGTTGCAAGATGAATAATTAAACCTAACAGAAGTTAAATTAATTACAACGAACATCTCAGAAACTAAGATCATTAAATCCAATGAAGTCAATGAAAGAAAGTTCCAACGATGAATAACAATGAATTAATAAAATCTAATGAAGTGCCCCTGTGAGTCTCTCAAGTGCCTGATAATGATGACGCTACTCTACGTCATCGGCACTCCACTCACGTGTCTCCTCTGCTGGTTGGAGATCCTCTGGGATCTTTTCACCGGCTTCCTTTTCGTAGTAGTACTCACCTGAGGAGTCTGCACACCAAGGAACAGAGTCAATGATATGTTGAGCAATAGATAAGCAAGATATAATTAAAACATAACATGCATCAAGTGAAAGAGTAATAACAGGACATAATCAAGTGAATACAAGGAATAGAACTAGGCATAAAGCATGAGTAAATAACCATCAGAATCATAAACATGAATCTTAGCAATACTAACAATCACCACTATCAATGTAATGCAATGCATAAGAGGGAGACTTTGTAGATGTCCAAGCCACCTCACGGGGTACCAGTAACAATCCTATCCGGACTACTGATACTAAAGTCCGGCTCCAGGGGGATCCAAGCTCCCGGTCCTGGGAATAGTAGCACGGTCCAAGCCCGCTCCCAACTATTCAACGCCATGGACGCCGTCCAAAGCCGACTGCCCACCCCGATGTCCGAGTAACCGGCCCATCAATAAAACCCTAAACTGCAACTGGCCATGATATGCAAATAATAATAAAGTGGTGTTGACACGTGGGGAAAACCAAGACAAGCAAGTCTGGCTAGCTCAACAGACGAAACATGTTCCTAGGGATTATCTCATTCAAAACAATACAAAGCAAACCAACCACACGATAATCCCTTACATGCAAGCCAGTCATGTTTATCAATGCACGATACCCGGTTCCTAAGGTACACTCTAAGTCACGTCCTTATCCTAAATCTACAAGAATTTATGTTTCATACTTAATTAAGTGTTTTATGCCAAGAGAGTATACAAGGAATAATATCAACGGATAGAATTCACAAGTCAAGGGGGAATTACAATCCAATCTAGGCAAGTGGTGTTATCCCTGTATTCCACATGTTTTAGCGAAGTACGTGTAGAAATTGAATCAACGATGCTTCTAGGAAAATTTCTTAGTGTACAATCATGTTAAGCATCTAATGGAACAATTCCATACGCATTCGGTTAAACCATGTGTAATACATGAATACGTAGACAACCCATCGAAGCACACCAAGCCACGTACTATGATTTTAACCCATTAATGGTCAAATGAGAGTGGGTGCATGGTTTCCAACATCTAAGGCCCAAATCTAAGTTATTAGTCTCATTTACAATAAAACATGAGATGAATCAATAATCTGAGTATTTGTATCACTTCCTGACCTCCGATCGTGATGAAACTAGAACCATTGGATTCTACATCTCGAGATCTTTCCAACGGTATATTATATGTAGAATTCCAACGGACGAATTAAAAGATATGGCCCTTAGAAATCTGCCCTTTATATATATAAATATAAATATATACTTTTTTATTATAATACTGTACCTGCACCTTACCGGACGTTTAGAACGTTCTGAACGTTCAAACAGTGAATTTTTTTTTTATGATATACCTGTGCCGGTTCTGGATGTCCAGAACTTCTGAACGTTCAGAACGTTTGAACGTTCTGAAGTTCTGCTGTGCCTATTTTTTATTTTATTTTATTTATTTATTTCCTTTTTACCTAAAACCTTTTCTCATCTACTCCAAATCCTTCCAAAAGTTTACCTGCACAAAACTGAGCCACCGTGCTCCCCCAATAATCCATTTCATCCATCACGATTTCCACAAACATCAAATTAAAGAATTAATTACAATTAAATCAGAGGATCACCCAAAATCTATTCTAGCATATTAATCCCAAATTAATAACAGGAACATGCTTGGAATTAGGGAAATCTAACAAGAAAACACATCCAATCAATGGAAAACATACACACATACTTAATTATAAAGTGTAGATCTACTTGCCTCAACCAAGAAGAAGATTGGAATCGGGGAATTCGAGGAGAAGCTCTCTATCACAAAACCCACAAATCTAACCCGACCAAACGCAACCTAACACGCAAAGGAAAAGAAAAGAAATGAAAAGATTAGGATCAAGCCTGAATCTAAACCAAAGAGAATTGATTGAAAAGATAAAAGTGAGTAAAACTTACCCAAACCAGGATCAAGAGAGAGAGAGAAGATCGAGAGGAAGAAGATGAGCGGCTTGGATCGCGAAAGTGATCTCTCAGGGAAAGAGTTCTGGAGCCTTCGAAAATGAGGAAGAAGAAGAATTTCTGTGGCAGTTCTCGTTTGTTGCAGAGAATGAAAAGAGATTAGGTTAATCTCTTGATTAAGAAGAAAGGAGGGGAAAAGACAAGTTTGTCCTTTAAGTGGGTCTGGTGAAAGAATGAATTACTAGAAGGGTTTCTAGTCGTCGGATCGCAATGAGCCAGAAGACAAAAATGATCAGCGCGACGAGACCTTTCCAACAAACTCAAAATCACGGCGATAGGAATTTTTCGGAAAAACACTCAATTTTCCCTAAATTGCAAACTACGCCCTACTAGGGTCAAACGAACTCAGAATCGCACGGAACTCCGCAGGCACTATTCCAACGCTAAAAGAAACTCGTTCACCATCTAAACCCACTTAAGTATCTAACAAAACAATAATAATAATAATATCAAAATAAATGGGTCAACGAGCCAGCTATTGGGCCCAAACTGACCCAGTAAGGTCGTGGACCTTACACTAGGCCTACTGCATGACAAATATCCGGTATAGTACAAAGCATAGCATACATGAGGCTACCAACAGCCTAAGCGTATGAAATCGCCCTCATCTGCTCCTTTTCTTCAGGTGTCTTAGGACACTGATCCTTGGAAATGTGCACTCCATGCTCAAAAGGTGTGATACCCTTTTTAGAGTTTTGCATACCAAACCGTACCGGTACTTTATCTATGTAAGCAGCTTGGGATAAGCCTATCATCCTATTCTTCCGATCTCGATGGAGTTTGATCCCTAGGATGTAGTTGTCTTCTCCCAACTCCTTCATATCAAAAGTCTTAGCCGACCAAACTTTTACCGCTGATAACAATTCTATGTCACTCCCAAGGAGAAGGATGTCGTTGACATATAATATCAGAAAAACTACCCTGCCTCCTTCACTTTTCATATACACACATGACTCATCCGGATTCTGAAAAAAACCAAATAACTTGATTGCCTGGTCAAAATGGATGTTCCAGCTTCGGGAAGCCTGCTTCAGTCCATAAATGGATTTTTGCAGCTTGCAAACTCTTTGCTCTTGGTTATTAGCTACAAAACCGTCTAACCGCGTCATATAGATGTCTTCCTCAAGATGGCCATTGAGAAACACCGTCTTGACATCCATTTGCCAAATCTCGTAATCGAGATGAGTCGCAATGGATAAGAGTATCCGAATAGACTTGAACATGGCTACCGGCGAGAATGTTTCCTCATAATTGATACCCTCTTTCTGAGTATACCCTTTCGCACTAAGCCTGACTTTAAAAGTCTCCTCTCTTCCATCTGGTCCTTTTTTTCTCTTGTAGACCCACTTGCACCCAATAAGTTTAATATTGGCAGGCAAGTTCACAAGTGTCCAGACCTTATTGGAGTACATGGACTCCATCTCAGCTTTCATAGCATCTTACCAACGTCCCGAATCTATGTCATTAATTGCTTCATCATAGCTATAGGGATCTTGTTCCGGTTCTTCCGGGATTGCCTCGTAAGACTCTCTAAAAAATGAGAACCTGTCAGGGGGCCTGACAATTCTCTCACTACGACGAGGCACTGGGGTAACTAATGGGTCAGGTATGGGCGGATTTTCTTCAAGTTCAGTTATATTTTGATTTGGAATTGATTAATCTTGAATCTCTTCCAAGATCACCTTTTTTAAAGATTTTTAGTCAATCATATAATCTTCCTCCAAAAAAACTGCATTGGTGCTGACAAGCACTTTCTACTCTCTGGGATTATAGAATAACCGACCTTTAGTTCCTTTAGGATATCCTACAAAAGTATATACTTCCGACTTCGATTACAACTTATCTGTCTTAACCTTCAGCACGTGTGCCGGACAACCCCAAATATATAAATATTGTAGACTAGGCTTTCGCTCGGACCGCAACTCCCGGGAGTCTTAAGTACACGCTTAGATCGTACGAGGTTTAGTATGTTCATTGCAGTATCCAAGGCATATCCCCAAAAGAATATAGGTAATTATGAAAAACTCAGCATAGACTTGATCATATCAAAAAGAGTCTGGTTCCTCCTTTCTGGTACTCTATTCTGTTGAGGCGTACCAGGAGTAGACAATTGGGATAGAATCTCATTCTCTGATAAGTATCCCATAAATTCAACTGAGAGGTATTCCCCTCCTTGATTTGATTGAAGAGTCTTCATACTTTTACCTAATTGCTTTTCCACTTCCGCTTGAAACTCTTTGAACTTTTCAAAAGCCTCAAACTTGTGGTGCATAAGGTATATGTATCCATATCTTAAGCAATCATCTGTGAAAGTAATGAAGTGCTCATATCCTCCTCTGGCTTTGACATTTATGGGTTCACACACATCAGTATGCACTAATTTTAATAAATCTTTGGCCCTATTGCCTTTAGAAGAAAAGGGTCTTTTGGTCATTTTGCCTTCAAGAAACGACTCGCAGATAAGCATTGATTCTATCACTAATGAAGGCAAGATACCATCTTTCATTAGGCTGTTAATCCTATTTAGGTTTATATATGACTTAGCCTCAGGTGACAAAATTTTGTTGGATTAGATGAAGGTGACTTCCTCTTTAATGATGATTTATTAATTATTTCAGTATCATGTATCTCATACATTATGGGAGTTAACAAATAAAGGCTTTTGATCACCTTGCCAGAACATTTAAAAGTAACGTTCCTCTTTATGACAACTTCAGTACCAAAAGAAATAGAATAACTTTTATTCACCAGACTTGAAACTGAAATTAAATTCCCTAGTGGACTTCGCATCTGATTTTTTACTTTTTCCTTCATTTTAATTTGTAAATATATAAGTTTTTCATTCTTTTTTTATTTTTATTTTCTAAAAAGATTGTAAGGTTTTGAAGGTAATCCTATTTAAAAACCTTCAAGAAGTTAAGATCCAAATGTTCTCTCCTCTCAGTGGAGTAGGTCGAGTTTGACCGAACCACTTAAATATCTTTGTCATTCTCTATGCTTGTGTTTTTTATTTTTAATACTGATTAAAAAAAGGAAAAAATTTGAAAGAGGCAAGCCTGGCCCGTTGGCCTGCTAGCTAGGGCGGGCCATGCCTACCCGGCCCATGGCACGAGCGGGCCGAGGCTGGAGGCGGTCCGGCCCATTTGACATCCCTACATTAACTTGCCTTCAATGAAGAGCTTAAGAATACCAAGATAAACTAGGAGAAAATCTCTCTTTTGAGCTCAAAATGGGGGAAACCACTCTAAATCCCAAAACCTCTCTACAAAATGAATGCAAAGGGTTGACGTGAGTCTTCCTAGTCCATTTCTAACCAAAAGGAAGAGGAAAAGTTAAACCTAAAAGTTTAAGGAGCTTACCTTTAAGTGGGTTGTGAAAGGGAGGCTTAGAAAATGGAATGGTTGTGATCCTAGGAGCTTGAGGAAGATGAAATGGAGCTTAACCGGCGGAAGTGGACCTGATCGTTGTCGGCAGGAGGCAGTGAAGGGGAGAGGGCTTGGAGGTAGCGTAGTGAAAGAAGAGTGAATGAAGAGATGAGAAATGAATAGGAACGGATGAGGCTTTATTTAGGTTAGGATAAATGAGAAATTTGGGTTTAGTCCTTAGTTTGTTAAATATGGTCATTTGGGCCTATTTGACGCGTCGAATCGAAACGTGACTGAAGACCAAAGTTTGTAAAATGTCGAGACCTACACGATGTACCCAAACTCACAAAACCTCATAATCTCATATAAACCCCTGAAAACTTCCCGAAATTGCAAACCAACCCCCTACTCTACCCAAACGCACTCCAAATCGCGCGAGACTTCGCACGCGAGATCCACATGTCTAACCTGACTTGCTAAGACTCTAAACACACTTACTAATTAATCACGCAATTAATTATAATTAATATAGGTTAAGGGTCGGGATGTTACATTATATAAGCCTGAGGTGTCCCCTCCAGCTTATAGAAGTTACTAGAAGTATGCCAAATGCAACAATAAGTAATATGCAAAAAAGATGTTGTTGAAGTCCCAAAAAACTTGTCCACTTGCCAGCATGTTTAGATACTGCTATTAGTTGGAAGATACATCATCATTAGGAAGGAAGATCCCATTAACGTCTTGAGGACTGCTTGCTATAGATGAATTGATAGTTTCCCCTTCATTGGTAGATGTCCCAGTTTCCAAATTGTGATTGAAGAAGGAGTTGGTATACTGTGCAACTCTCTTTTTATCCTCATTCAAAGCATCCCTTATGTGAGTGGGTAAAGAAGCTCGGCCCTCTAAAACATTAGGAATATCAAATTTTGCTAACAGATTTGCCACCGAGTTTGCTGACCTCTTGCAGTAGTGGATGGACCAAGTGCTGAGAGATGACAGCATGGTCATTGCTTCCTTCCATAGAGGCATACGATCCCAGGCTAAGTTCTTTGAGTTTTGAATTGTGGAGATGATAGCGAGGTAATCTCCCTCGATCTTAATATTTGAGACATCCAGCTCCATCACATGAGCTAATCCTCGTTGTAGTGCCAAGAGTTCAGACTCCAGTGGAGGCTTAGCATGGACTTCTACAGAAAACACCATGAGCATATTACCATAGGGATCTCGGATTAGACCGCCTATACGTGCTTACCAGTAGCATGGTTGAATGATCCATCGAAATTTAGCTTGACCCAACCTGGTGGACGAGGCATCCACAAGTCTGGAGATGGCACCAGATTGCTGCCCGGACTTGAATAAATTTTTGACAAATAACGTTCAAGAAGAGAATTAGTAGATTTGTGGGTGACAAATAATGGGTTCACTGGGATATATTCGAAAATATAGTTGTTCCTATTTTTCCAAAGGTACCAACATATTGAAGTCCCCACCATACGATCGGATTCCAAAGCTAGGTTCCAAAACCAGAACGAAATGGAAAAGGATGGAGGAGGCTTCTTGAGAGAGTTAGGGAGCAAGTCCCAAACCAATTTGGAAATGGAGTAAGCTGCGAAGAGGTGGTCTACTGTTTCATTGGACTTGTTGTAGATCAGGCAAACTAACTTTATATCAGAGTTCCACTGGGACAGACGACCTCTAGTGAGTAGTCTATCCAAGAGTAAGCGCTAGCAGAAGATCTGTAGTTTGTGGGGGAGGTTTAGATTCCACATTGTGCACCCAAAAAGGCCTTTCTAGCACATCAATGCAGTTCTATCATTACCACTTCAACCCCAATCAAATAAAAGGATCCTGGGTGTCCAACAATTTCTTGTCAAATAAAGGATCATCACATAAAACAGGTTTTGCTGGACTTGGGTGCTAGTGTCAATCTGCTCCCGTATTCGATATACGAGGAGTTAGGTTTGGGGAGCTGAAACAGACAAAGGTGACCTTATAACTAGCTGATGCTTTAGTTAGGTACCCCAAAGGTGTTGTTGAGGATGTTTTGATCAAGGTAGGTGAGTTTGTTTTCCCGGTGGACTTTGTAGTCTTTGATACCCGACCACTAATCGGAAATGTCGTGAAGATTCCGGTAATTTTAGGGAGACCATTCATTACCACTTCCAATGCCTTGATTAATTGTCAAAATGGTGTGATGCACCTATCGTTTGGGAATTTGACAGTCTAGATAAACATTTTCAACGTTGGCAAGCAACCCAGAGATGAGAGTGATTATGAAATTTGAGAGTTGAGTTACCTAAAGGAGCTTATTGAGAGTGTAGGATCACAGTTAGTTTGTGAGGACCCATTAGAGGCTTATCTTGCACATTTTGGAGGTAACATTGATGTTGATAATAGCATTAAAAAAGTAAATGCATTATTGGATTTTGCCCCTACTTTTGAGAGGAGTCAATGGAAACCCAAGCCGGAGATCTTGACTCCATCAACTGCCCCACCTGTTCCATCAATTGAGGAACCACCCAAGCTCGACCTAAAACCACTACATGACACCCTCAAGTACGTGTTTCTGGGCCCAGTTGAGACCCTTCTCGTCATTATAGCCTCGGCCCAGCTGGTATGTTATGCTGACGCAGGCGGGGCGACTGGTGACATCAGCACTTTGCTGACACAGGTAAGGAGATTTTAGACCATCAAAACTTCGCACTTTGATATCTAGAGCATCCGGACTCCGATCGACAAACGATTTGGTTCCACAGAATCCTTGCAAGCATATCTACGCAGTAGCAGCAAAAGGAAGACGATAGGGGTGATTTTTCTCCTTTAACAGTCAGTGGTATCTTAACCTCATTTTGAATTCAGTAGTAATTATGTCTTCTAAATCAGCATTGCATGATCTTGCTAAGGCTGATATGTTTAACGACAAGAACTTAGCCGTATGCAAGCGTCGGATGGACGCATTACTGCACTTTGACAGATTGACATATGTGATTGAATCCGATCCGATCTCCAAATCCGCTGATGATGCCCTAAGGAAGATCATGATGTGTATGAACAATGGGTATTTGATAATAAATCAGCGAGGCATCTTCTGGTCGGATTCATATCCAGCAATTTGATAAAGCAGTTTGAACACTTTAACACTGTTAAAAAAAATCTATGACTATGCTATTGACAAATATGATGAAACATCCAAATCTCACTTGATGGAGGCATTCAGCGCATATGTTAACTATAAGATGCTAGAGGTATCGCTTATAAGGGATCACATTGATCAAATGGCGGTCCGATATAGTAACCTTGCAGCCTTGAAAAAGGAAATGGATGAAGATTTTCAAATCATGTACTTGCTGATGAGTCTTCCACCTTCATGGGAGAATGTGTCTCAGACCCTTAGCCTCCAAAAGGGTGTAACCCTCAGTGAGGTTGAAGATAGATTGCTTGCTGAAGGACAAAGGCAGGGCACTAGCGGTGTAACACCTACAAACTCTGTCATGATTACTAAAATTAAAAATAATAACAATGCGTTAACCTTCAATATGAAAAATAAAAGGAAATTCAAAGGCAATAAAAAACGGAAAGGGCTTAAGAATGTTGTTTGCTTTAACTGTAGGAAGCCTGGACACTTTAATTCTCATTGCAGAAAGAAAAGGGAGGAGAGTAAGTGAAATAGGATTTGTCCCCAATAATGCAGACACATGTTTCTATATTAAACGCAGTGGGAGTAGTTACTTATATTTGTCATTATATGTGGATGACATTTTGATCACTTGTGATCAATTAGAGGCCGTAAATGAAATTAAATGATAGTTAAAGTCAAGATTCGAGATGAAAGACATGGATAAGGCAGAGTATGTCCTTGGCATTGAAATAACTCGTGATCGTCTGAATAGCCTATTGACTTTATCATAAAGATCTTATTTGGAAACTGTATTGAAACGGTTTGATATGGCTATGTATAAACCAATTAACACTCCCATCTGCAAGAGCATAAAATTGTCCAGCGATCAGAGACCCACAAACGAGTAGGATAAGGAAGTGATGAGAATGAAACCTTGTGCTCAATCTTGCAGTCATCGTGGGTCTCGTAAGCAGATTCCTAAGTAACCCAGGATTATAGCATTGGTATGTGGTTAAGAGAATTATGCGATACATCAAAGGAACATTGAATCTTCACCTGTGTTATCAAGGTGAAGTCCTTGAACCGTTCAACAATCGAATATGTGTTTACCCTTGGAAGAGGTGCAGTTTCTTGGGATAGCAAGAAATTGACCTCTACGTTTATGTCAACAGCCGAAGCAGAGTATATAGCCTGCGGTACAACAGTCCAGGAGGCTCTTTGGTTAAAATATTTCCTAACTGATTTGGAAATAATTAGAGAAAAAGAGCCAATCCCAATGAACGTAGATAGCACATCTGTAATATCCATGGTGAATGAGCAAAAGTTTAGCAGTCGATCAAAACATGTTGAGATAAAGTATCACTTCATCAGAGAGAATGCTAAAAAGAATGATATAGAAATTTTTTATATGCCTTCAGAGGAATTGATGGCTGATGCTCTCACCAAGGCTTTTGCCTGCACAAGTTTTTGCAAGGTATATGATGCGTATGGGACTAAGATATATTTGATGTACATGGCATTTGTGCCACGTGGGAGATTGTAGGAACTCGTGTGGCCCACATGCAACGGGTCCCACGTCAGATCAAGTAAGGCTGATGCCAATAGAGAATACAATCTCACTTAATATAAGACTTGATCTGGTCCCACTAATAAGACTCCCAATAGGATTAGTGGATGTGGGTTTCTTGGCGAAGAAGTGTCTAGTAAGTGTAACTCTTGGGACTTTTCTATATAAGATAAGGGAGCCCTAGGGTTGGTATTATTCCATTACATAGGAAAGACAAGAGACAAAGAGATTCGCGGAGCTTCCTAAATCGCCGAAACACATATAGATCTCCGGCTGCGTGTCGGAATCTCCACATCAAAATCCATCAATTAAAATATTAGGAGTAGAAAATTGTATGGCCCGCATATGACATTTACCAATAGAAAAATAGAGAATTATTCAAAAAGAATCATGTATGGTCGTGCAAGCTATCTCGGGTATTCCTGAGAATTCATAGAATTTATTAGAAGCATGTATATGGAAATAGTGTTTGAAAAAGGATGTTTCAAAATTATACCTGACGTGGAAAGTATCTATTGCCGGAAGATCCATGTTACACCAACTCCCCCTCTTGTTTTACATATCCTATATTCCTATGTATCTCAGGATGGTACTTTGCTCTCAATTCAAAGTCCAAATAATATATATATATATATATATATATATATTTATTTATTTCTTGGCTTGCATTCCCATGGTATGCAAGTACCATGCGAAAAATGAGCAGCCGTCCACATTAAATCACACGTGCGAAAATGACTTTCCGTGTTGCCCTGGGGCCACCATGGGTCAACGCCTGCCCTTAATTTCAACGTATGTCAACGCCCACCAACACGCGTCTAGGCATGAAAACTGTCCGTGTCGGCATGAGCAGGCCCAACCATGCCGCACCATGCTGTGCCACTGCCACCCCGTGAAATATCATGACCGTGTTGGCCTGAGCGGGCCAAACCATGCCTGATCATGCCGTGCCACCCTGTGAACTTTTAAGGGCCGTGTCGTGTCGTGCCGTGCCCCAGCAGATGGGGCTTGGCCCAGCACGGCCCAAGGCATAGAGTAATCCTATCATACTGGGCTGTTCCGTCCATGGGCCAGCCCACATGCCTCTTTTAAATTTTTTAAAATCTTTTCAAAAACTTTTTATGTAAATTAGAGACTTCATGGGCTTTTAGGGGTTCTTAACTCGAAATGAAGTCAAAACTATTAAAATAAATGCACAAATATTGAGCAAATTTACAAATGAATAATAAATATTTAATTGTTTTAATTTTTAAATCTTATTTATATAAATAAATTTAAAATTTATATATATGGGACGTGCCATGCCGTGCCGAGGCCCAGTCTCCTTGGCCAAGCACGACATGGACCTTTTTGTGCCGTGCTGAAGCCCAGGGACCATGGCTTAGCACGGCCTGGATGAGAAAACCAAGCTATGTCGTGCCGGTCCGTTGACCAAGTCAACGGCCTAGGCACCTTTTTTTTCTGTACTGGGCCAAGTTGAGCCTGGGTGGCCCACCCAAATTTTTATCTATACTCACATCTATTCATTTTCACTTTGGACACAAGAAAGACTGATGTTGAAACAAGGAATTATAAAAAAAAATTGAGCACTAAATTCCAAAGATGAGACTTTTACTTGATCAAAATTCTCTAGATCTATGATGAATCAAGATATGACATTTGACCCCGTACAATTTTAAACCTTTCGAAAGAAAATGAACGATTTAGATCATGATTCCACGGCCCACAGAATTAAAAAAAAAAAAGATTTACTTGTCTGAATTTTTTATTTTTCAATTATCTCAAAATACATGATGAATCAATGCCTTAAATTTGACCACCCATCTATTTTTTGCATTTTAAACGGGATAAATAGTTTGGATGATAAAATAGGGGCACAATGGTAAAGAAATGAAAAAATGGGATTGCCTCAAAACCATGTGAAAAGGGGCCATATTTAACGAGTAAATCAAAAGGTTAATTTTATTTTTTCTCAAATCTCCCAACACCCATGATGAATCAAAACTGGGAATTTGAACTCCGAGTGATTTTTGGCCTTCCTTGTATGAGCCTTTATAGGTTTTTTTGCAACTTTCTCAAACAAAATATATGATGAGTTATCAGCTGAGATTATACATTCTAGTCATTTTTTTTTTTTTTTTTTTGCCTTTAAAGGCATTCACAGATTCGGATCTTTATTTTGGGGCCCATAGAATTAAAAAATAAAAAAGGGATTGCCCAAATGTGCACTTGCTCACTGCCCATAAGCAACGTGTGTAATTTAGTGTAAACTTTTCACACCATGGAAAATGAGAATATTTTGAGCACAAGATCACTCATTTTCACATTCTCATTTACACATTATATATATGTGTGATATTTGATGCAACCAAACATGAGATGCTTAATCCCTACACATGAACCCACACGCACAACCATCACAAAGTTAGTTGTCTGTATCTTGCAAATGGGCTCGCCCCAGCGTGACCCACCCCATGAACACCTGTGCTTGGGTCTCAATCCAATTCATCTAGACCTGCTTCGTTGCCAGAGAGCATTGTGGCCATCATCTTTCACCTTCATATGAGATGGCCCCATCAAACATTACGTGAACTTGCATGTGCTGCTTCCAACGTTCAACAGAATTAAATAACATTAAGAACTTATCTTTTAAATATGTTTGTGCCACTTAACCAATCTAGAGAAAAAAAAAAAAAAAAACTATATGTTGAATTGTCCTGGCTGACCGTAGTAGACCTTTCTGATACATTAGGTTGAAGTCCAAGTTGTCATATTTTTGCCTTGTGGGACCTGTTTCAGAGGGCCATAGTTGTTGTGCCTCCTATTGAGCCCCGAGCCTCACAGGTAGGGGTGAAAGTGGGCCGAGCCGTCCGCGGGCCACCCACGGGCGGCCCGTTATAGGCTCGGCCCGTGCTCGGCTCTAAAGACAAAAGAGCCAAACTAGGGCCTAATGGGAGGCCCGTTTGCTTAAAAGGGCCGAGCTCGGGCTTGATGAAGCCCGGCTCGTAAGCCCTAGGGCCGACATATTACTACATATTATATATATGTACACTACATAGTATATAATACATATATGATATATCATAATCCATAAATCCTAAACCTTAGTTTTAATCCAATATAAATAATCTCTAAACCCTAAACACTAAACCCTAAGCACTAAATAATCCATAAACCCTAAACCTAAGCACAAAACCTTAAACCCTAATTTTAATCCAATATAAATAATCCCTAAACCCTAAGCACTAAATAATCCATGAACCCTAAACCCTAAATTTAAGCACTAAATAATCCATAAACCCTAAACCTTTATTTTATGATGCTAGCTGAATACTTTATTTTATTCTATGATGAGTTTAATTTGATTTGTATTATTGTTGGAGTTTGATAGTGCCCATTTACATTAACATTGAACTATTATGGAGTGTTGGAACTTGGCTCCCTTTGCTGTTATGGAGTCTTTCTTATTTTAGTTAATTTTATTACTGCAATCCAAATTATAGGAATGGGACTATGGGATGAATGCATGCATTTGACCATTTTTTGTTCTGGTTTGCATATGCAGATTTCTTTGAATTCTGACAGGATTTTTTTTCCTGAAAATATTTTCTTTCAGCTAGTGCTATATCATTATAAAACGGGTTAGGCTCACGAGCCGTGCCTAGGGCCTCAATCGAGCCGGGCTCAAAGCGCCGACCCTAGGGCCTCATAACTTAATAAGAGTCAAGCCTGAGCCATGGTTTTTGAGGCCCTCTCGAGCTCGAGCCGAGCTAGGGCCTACTGAAAAATACTAGGGCTGAGCCTAGGGCCTCTCAAAGCCCGGCTTGGCCCGGCCCACTTTCATCCCTACTCACAGGATATTCACAAGGCTCCAAATTAAGTGGGGTGCAAATGCTAGAAATTTAAATAGAGAAAAATAAATGCCTTCCCTCTTGCATGGTCTTTTTGGAAAATTCAGATCGCCATCTTCAAATTGATCTAGAGCACACATGAATTTTTATATTATTTTATACATTTATCATGTACATGATTAATCGTACACATGGTTCAAAATCGTAGTATCAGCTGGGGCAAAAAATTGATATCATATCGGTATCGGTTGCGGTTATCGGTCCGTCACGGTCATCGCGGTTTGAATTTTTTTTTTAATCTAACAAAATTCGCAAAAACATCAAGAAAATCCAAAATACTAGAAAATGCTGGAAAACAATGTTTTTTTCCTCAACAATAAATCAAAATATCAGTCACTATAAGTCATGAGACTTGTCTGTGTCGTTGACTTGCTGTCTTCTCTAGTATTTTATACAATTCAACTATTATTTAATTTGGCCCATTATCAATTTATTACTGTAAAATATAAGAAAATAAAGATAACATATCATTTTTCATTTAATACTAACTCAATCATCAAATAAGTTGTGAAATTCAAGACCATGAAGATAACATATTAAAATCTGAAACATGATAGTGAGATAAATAAATCAAAAAGCTGTTGGACATCAAAAGGTTTATGATTTACCTAAAATTTGGGGGGACTAGAGAAAGAGAGATCGATGAGCATGACAGCCTAATTCCGAGTGGAGTGTCGCCCAGTCTCAATATCGTCATCATCATCATCATCATTTATTCGGTATGGATTGTTAAAAAATGCGTAATAGTTAAAATAGGGGAGTTATGTTGATTTTCTTATCAAAATAAAATGACTTCTTCAAGATTTAGTGTTGGAAATATGCAAGAGAATGAGCTATGAAGGAGGGTTGCTCTAAGGAGATGAGGGGAGAGGAAGGTGGGGGAAGAATGAGGGAATAAGTGAAAATTCTAGGGTTTTTGACTATTATTCCATCTCGGCCGATATTTTGACCGATATTTTCAAAATATAGCCGATATATTGGTTAAACCGATATTTTCAAAATATCGGCCAAGATGGACCGATATTTTAAGGATATTTTGGTATGCGACAACGAGATCAATTTCGCACAAAAATATTGGACCGGTATCGATCAATACCAGTCATATCGGCCGATATGAATCGGTATCAGCCGATATTTTAAACTATGATCATACAAAAAGCCCATAATAACCGATATGAACCGGTATCGGCCGATATTTTAAACTATAATCATAAAAAGAGCCCATAATAAATTGTTGAAAATCTTGGCTAGATCACATACAAAAAGGGAGGTGAATTTCTCACCACCGAGAGTCAGTAAGGACTCAATCTCCATAACACCCAGTGAAAATCTCTCAAGAGGGAAGCATCTATTTTGTGCGGTTCTAGCTTTTAATAGGCGAGCTAGGCTCCACTGTAGAGCCTCGAGAATTACTCGTAAGTGTAGCCCGCCAAGGCCCAACAAAGGGTATAGACTTATCTCCAACATTTATGTTTATGTTCGGTTAGGCTTCCAAATAAATCTTTATGCCCCGGCCCGTTGTTTGACCTTGGGTGCATACATGTTGATTTTGTGGTATATTAAATTATTTTTAAAATTCCATTCAAGTTTTCTTTTAAATTAATAAAATAAATCAATAAATAGTCCATTAAAAGTCAATTTAAGAGTAAGTTATGTTTATTTTTAATGTTTTAATATCTTTAATTATTTACTTGTTAATTTGTTATAAAAAAAATCCCCCATAATATTTTGAGGAAAACCGAAAATTCAAAATTATTTTGATATTCTACTTGTCCGATAATTTACTCATAATAATATTTGCAACAAGAACATTCTCAGTCGTCATCTTGGTTTGCCTGGATACATGGGCCCAAATGGAGATAATTGGGTTTAGGCATAGGAAGGATTTTTTCTGCAGAGATGAGGGGCCTAGGGAGACTTTTTTATCCCCCTAGATCCCCGTCCCAGGTGGGGCCCCATGTGGACCCTACATCAAGGTGCTTACAATCATCCAGTGCATTATATATATGTGTGTGCACGCGCGTATATGAAATTTCCTCAACTAACCATTACTATCACAGCCACAAGGCTTTAGCAGATGCAGTAAATGCTTTTTAACTCATACCCTCGGGTGGAGCACATTTCTCAACAATATAAAGGGCATGAGCTATTGTAATCTTAATATATATTATTACACCGTTCTCTATTAGCTTAAGCTTTTAGAGTAAGTGGTTGTGAATATGGTTCTCCCATAGAGGGTGTACCTAGTTTGAGGCTAGAATAATTATATATATATTTTTGTAAAATATTAATAAAATATATTATTAATATAGTTTTTTTTTTTTTGGTAAAGATTATCTATAGACATAGGTATGTTGGATATAGAAAATTTTGATGGATCTGCCAAATACCTTCTATGCATGAAAGAAATGGGCTAATCTTTTTTGTGGTTATATGATTAGTTTGCTATCTTCCTTTTGTTCTTTGTTTGTGATTCATCGCTTGGCTTGTTTTGGTGTTCTGTTGTTGTCTTTTGGATCTTATTCTTCTAAAAAAAAAAGTACTCAATACCTGTCACGACCCTAGACCGAGTTAGTGCCAAATGACACACGTAATCTGGGATCAGGCCATGTTGTTTATTTTATGCTCACACGGAACGAGGCGGAACACAATGCCCGCGTACGTGATTTCCCATTAGTTTCCGCGGTGAGCATGTCACACTCCCAAGCAAACCATAATCGAAGTGCGGAATTATGTAGCAAGCCTAATCCATAATTTCATCCCATAATGATAAGAATGATGAACACAATTATATAACATGATGTCAAAGTGAGCAATGCCCATATAGCATCCCTAAACACAAGGGTTAGACATTTATACAAAAGATGAGTTTAATTATAACATTCCCAAAAAATAAAGGCGAACAAAAGCCAGTACATCCAAAACTCAAAATGTGACTATCACCCTCCTAAAAGATGTTTCGAAGCTCATAGCTTGGCCCAATGTCTAAAGGACATCGTCAGCTTGTCATTCTCCAACATGTTGCAGCTCTCCGGCCGCCTCCTCTGGCTCCTCCTCAGGGGCAATGGGGTCTGGACCTGAGTACCAAAAATAGAGGGTCAGACACAACGGTTTGACAAGTGGGTGAAGAGATATAAACATAATAATAAATGTAAATTTACTTGGAGACGTTTAAAACACTAAGTTTATGAAATGTGATGCGTACTTTACCCAAAAACAGATGATAATTAAGTTCAAAATATAAGTAAGTACAAGGAACAAGTGACTGGCAAGATGGCAACAACACAAAGCTAGATTCTCTGACGCTAAAGTGACGAGAGCTCACGATGATAACAAACTAGATACACATAAATTGCCAATAAACTTGGCTATCACACTCAGTACCTCTCGCAGAACTGAATAATATACACATTAGACAAACGCAGACTTCAGTTGGCTAAGAATCATTACATTACGGACCCTAAGTCGGTGGATCAAGCCGACAAAGTTCCCCAAGCTTAGTGGTGCTGACACATATGTTACGTGATGAAAACAAAACATATTTAGGTGCACAACACCCAAACAGGCTAAGTCACGACCACACACACATATATAACTCACTAATATCATATCATTGGTACACAAGGCCAACTGGATATTTGTAAGACCCCGACCCGAGTGACCTCGATTAGTGTTAATTTAGTCGTGTATTAGTTCTAAGCGTAATTAGTGGATTTTGGTTAAGTTGGGAATAGAATAGTTTTTGATATAACTTTGGAAATTTTGAGTGCCTTTGCCAATAGTGGGACCCTTTGGGGGTTCCTCTTTGTGACTTTGCATGTAATTGGGGGATTATTCAAAATTCCAATATTCATATTCCAATCCCATTTTACTCACCTCATTAATCTCTACAATTCCCGTGTTGATCCCGTGCCCCTCCGGAACCCCGAAACCCGACTTTCCTAGCATTGAGGGCAAAGCAGTTATTTTACACTAAATCTGTACCCAAAATTTGATATCCCTGAAACCATTGAAAAATATACTTTTTAGAAACTAAATATTTCGGCAATCGTTTTTCCTTTCTTCGTCGAACTCATTCGAGGTCCCAAAAGTCATGATTTTAGCCCAAGGAGATTTCTAAAAGTGGAGCCCACTCTCTACTTGTATAAAAGGATAACCCTCCTTCTCTTTTCCTTTTCCAGCTCAAGTCCAACAAAATCTAGGGTTTTTCCTCTCTTCTCTTCTTCCTCTAGCTTACCCACCTCCAAATCCCTACCAACTTTGCATCTTTGGAGAAATGGAGGTCATCTTCTTCCTCCTCACTACTAGAGCTCTCTTTTGATATCCTTTGTGGAGGGAACCACTCATCTCAAGATCCTCTTTGAGCCTCCCTTGTTCAGTTGAAGAACTTCCGAGTAAGCAATTCCTCCCATTCTCTTCGATGTGTGTTTTCCTAGCTTATGAGAGTCCCCATTTTCATTATTGAAGTTCTTTCCTTCTCATTCCTTGTTTTGACTCTTTTAAGGTTTTGTATTTGGGGGTTTTTGTGTAGCTTTTGTTCTTAGTTGGAAGTGTATGATTAGGAGCTTGATTTCTTGATTAGAGACCCAAGGCAAGTGGATGAATTGATACTTTGAGCATTAAATAGCTTTTATGAGATATGTGTTGATTTTGTTATTTATACTCTTGTTATTCTTGACTTACATTGATTTGAAATTAATGCTCATAAATAAGTCTTGTGGATTGTTTAACTTTTGGATACATTCCATTTATAGCCTTTCATTTATTACTTATTTGTGGTATAAATGAATCTTGTGATTGTGAATTTTCTCTCATCTTTTGTTGTTGAATGTGATTGATAAGAAGATGTTTGGATTTAGATGTTTATGGAAGTCTTGATTGGTTGTTATTGGGAGGCAAGGAGGCCTTTGTTGCAGGAAAAATGTATTGGAGGAGAAGGAGAAGAAGGCCAAGATGGCCTTTTTTGAGCAGCAGATTTTGACTGCTCGCTCAAGCGGACATCAAGCTGCTTGCGCGTGCAGTCAATCTGACTACAGTTCGGGCAGCATAATGATTGCCCGCTCGAGCGGCCATAGGTTCGCTCGAGCGCGCAGATGTTCCGTCTGCCAGCCTTCCTGTACAGCC
Source organism: Umbellularia californica (assembly GCA_028538565.1). NCBI lineage: Eukaryota > Viridiplantae > Streptophyta > Magnoliopsida > Laurales > Lauraceae > Umbellularia > Umbellularia californica. Next base: position 27,330,407 of record JAPQWN010000012.1, on the reverse strand, counting down.
TTGGTTTGCTCGAGCGCACCCCCTCTCGCGTATGGACCACTTTTGGAGCACGAAAGGAGATTGGGGAGAGGGGGAAGGAGCTGTTTAGAACCTTACCTCTATGATGTAATGTTTGGAAGAGGTTTTTTAATGGAATTCATTTGTATCGGAAGAGTTATGAGGCAATGTATGAAGCCCATTGAGAAAGAATCTACATTACGAAGATTCATCGGAAGTTTTTAAATTCACCAAGGTGTATAAGGAGCCTGGAATGTCTCCAAACTCAAAGAGTCCCAAGCTCATACCAAATCGACATGCGGGGCCCCTATTCACCTTAGACTAGTCTTGAACCCCAATACTTGTCCTGAAATTTCGAAAGTTCATTAGTATTTCATTGTTCCCGAATTTTTCTATGTATTCCCGAAATACATAATTTATGATTTATCATTCCCGAAGACACTGGAATCACATTTGTAGCGTTTTACTAGTCTCGATATGCATTACTTGATATTGAAAGGATACTTGTGCATGAGCACCCTCGTCCTGCCCGGTTACATACTTGTAGTTGATGTATTTTATTTATGTCTTGATTTCTGTTATTTGACTTATGAGTCGGCACCACTAAGCTTAGATAACTCTACCGGTTTGATCCACAGACTTGGAGATTCCCCTCTTGTCCCGCCAGTTGCAGTTTGGATCCTGCTACCTAGTTATTACCATGGTCTTATCCTGATACCCCGGATTGCTACCGTGGTTTCTGATGCCCGGCTTGCTATTGTGGTCATGTTTCGTATATTATATGTATATGTATATTTTCGTTGAGTCTCCTTACTTCGGTGACTGAGACCAATGCCCCGATATGCTCTTGTCACTTCGGTGATAGAGGACTTAGTTTCGTGTGGTTACCATCTTGCTTGTTTCCTGATTCCTTAGTTACCTTTACATGTTTTATACTGCATAAATGTTTTTCATTAAATGATTCGTTTCTTTTAGGAAAGTTATTGTTTAAACAGGTTTAAATGTTTTCCAAGGTAAATTTGTTTATTGTTTTATTGTTATATCTTTTCATCCACCTGCTAAACCGTCGTATTTGACCCACTTTTGGTATTCAGGTCTAGTCGTCGGTTTCCCTGAAGAGGAGCATGAGGAGGCGGTCGGTGAACCGCAACGTTTAGTGGAGTGGCATGCCGATGATGTTGTCTAGACATTCGGCTGTCTAAGTTGCGTAACATTTTGGGTTGTGGATAACCCTTCTTTTAGGAGTCTATATTTTGTTTATATTGGCCTTTGTTGGCCTCTATTTGGGGAATGTAATTAAATGATCTTTTATTTAAACTTTAACCTTACTTTTGGAAAGTGTTAATGATCATTGCTCATCTTGATACTTGTATTCATATGTGTTACCAATCTTTTTATTATGGAAATAAATCACATACTTGATTTGCTATACGCTTCAGCACTTAAACAAAATATTTATGTTATTGTGGAATCCTCACCGTGGACACCCGTGGGAAATCACGTGCACGGGAAGTATTATGCTCTTTATTGGCCCGTGTACGCATTGTATGTTCTCTAGCACTAAACACATTATTCATTCATCACCCATCTCTCATTATGAGTCCCGATCCCGGATTAGGCCCGCGGGCCCAGTCCGGGGTCGCAACAATATTACTCAAATGGCATGATATAATAGCTTTGAAATAAAACTAGTAGTGACGAACGGGAATGAAGAGAAACCACGAAACATAAGTAAAATAGAATAAACAATGGCTTTCCACATGTATGCCGGACCACACATTGAGACTTCAAGACTTATTTTAATGCGTATAAAGATCCTGTATGTCAATTTTATTATTGGCTTAGTACTCCAGAAGATCAAGGACATTTCAAGCATCCTATACACATTGGTAAATCAAAAAATCCTCAATATATCTCCGGGACGTGGTTCTTTCCCATTCCAACTCCATACACCACCTCCCAGATCCAACCATGAAGTTAGGATTTCAAAACAATCAATTTCCACAATCAAAGACCCTTTCCCAAGCCTCGACAAGACCTAGGCACGAAAGGGGGTTGTGCTTGAGCAGGCCTAGTTCGCTCGAACGAATCTATACAGGGGTGGGGGGTGGATATCGGGGATCGGTAGGCATTCGAGTGGCCTATACTGGGTTGGGAGGGAACGGTAGGCAGAATGCATGCTCGCTTGAGCAGCCAAGGTCTACTCGAGTGGGCCTCCATTTTGGATAGGGTGAAGCCGCAGGTAGATGCCTGCTCGTTCGAGTGGCTAAGGTCAGCTCGAGCGGGCCTGCATTCTGGACGGGACACTCAAATCAGAATGCCCGCTTGCTGGTGCCTTCTTCATCCTATTCTCTTCTCATTTTAGCCACATTTTACCTATATAGTGTTGACACAAAAAATGTCACTTTGCCTCTTCATACCCTTTCAAACATCAAGAAGCTACAAAAGTTGCATCCGACCACAACAGGCAATGCTACTTCAAGCATCAGATCTAGTCAGAATCATTCAAAAACTTTAAGATCCTTCAAAACAACCATAAGAAGAGTACACGAGAAGTCTTAGGTAATTTTGACATCATTTGGCCCAACTTCACTCTTTCAACAGCTGAACATGAGCTCCCGGTGACGATAAAGCTGGAGGCCTTGCTTCACAAAACAGAGCATACAGTTGGCCTCAAAATGCCACTAGAAAGCTATACATCAAATTGTTGAATTCATGAATTTGCACATTTACGTATCATTTTAGGATGAATTAGGGATTTAATTAGGTGAATTGCATCATTATTCATATAATTTCATCATTTCATACATTTTTACCTAGAAACGTGAATTTTCATACTTTTCATACATTTTGTGCGTTAACTTAGAATGTTTTGCAAATTTTCTCCGAAGAGTCCCAATTGGAGTAGAACTCTGTCCAGATGGGTCCCGCCTCAATATGGGCACTTCAGTATTTGATGTGTTGAATTAGAATGTACAGAAAATGAGAATTATATCCCTCTATCACGGAACCCACTTTCAAGCACACATTGTCATCCTGGGCTCGACATTGCTGAATTGAAGTAAATTGAAGAATTCACTATGTGGACCCCACACACATGCCATATGCAAATTAATCAAAGGAGGGGTCCACTCATCATGTCAGTGAAGAGTCCTAACTACAATAGAAGACTTCTCATAGGGCCCACTATTCAAGCAGATGAAATGTCCCACTTGGCAGGGTCCACAGTAGTTGCAAATTTGAAATTATTAATGGATAATTCAAAGAGTACAATTCTGATTGGAACAAAAGAAGAAGAGTTTGAATCATCCACATCTGATGTCCTTTCAAAAATGAAAGTTGTGCAGAGATAGAATCCAATGCAAATCAAAATTTATAAGTTAATCCCGTTTTTCTCAGGATAACTCATCTTCAAATGGCCATAACTTTCAATCTGACCGTCGGATCGATGAGATTTACCTACTGTTGGAAAGCTTATTTAGAGTAAATATCCGTGGAGATTCAGACCGTGCAAATCGGAGCTATATTGACAAAGTTATGGGCTTGAAGATTTTCATGTTCATTTTTAGACGAGATTGCAATTAAATCCACACTGTTAATAATCAATTGCAACACATCTCTTGTAGGACCCCATCTGAAGATTAGTCAAGGACACCTAAATTAAGAAAGAGAATCATCTCAAAGCCAAAAGTCTTTCCAAAAGAAAAGTTATCTTGAAAAACAAGAAAGAATCCCTACAAATAAGGAAAAGAGAGACCTAAAAGGTTGGTACTTCTTTACTAAAATGGGTTTGCAAAAAAGCATAAAAGGAGACATGATGGAGACCCATAGGACCACATTCCATATGTTCACCCATCTTTCTTTATTGATTTATTTTCTCCTAGCCACACCTTCTCTTCCTGATCTCTTTTCTCTATTATTTTATTTTGGCAGCCTTGGGCCATGTCCAAGGATTTATTTTGAAGGAGAATCTTTGTGAAGGAGAAGTTGTAAAAATGAAGTTCTCAATGAAAATCATATATTTTGCAATGGAGGAGTAGATTTCTGGATTGGAGCACACAGATGAAGCTAAGTAGATCTTTAATTTAATCTATGTTAATTTTCTATTTTCTTTCTTGTCTCTTTTAAATGCATGCTCTATTAGAATAATAGATCTGTCTTCATGTCTTAGGCAGCCTCTGTTTTGATTTCTAATGAAAATAATTTGATGATTTATACTTATTTTGATAGATTATGCTTAGGACTGAGATCCTTTGATAATTTATGCTTAATTTGATGAGTCATGCTTATTATTTTTCATTCTTTTATTGATGGAACGCGCTCCGAGGCGCCGTGGGGCGGCTACCGGGGTCGTCGGAACGTGGGAGTCCGTCGGGTCCGGCCCTTTCGCGCCCTGGCGGGCCTGAAGCGTGCATCAACATTTCTTTGTGTGGGTGTGCCAGATTTTCTATTTTACTTGGAATTGCAAGTGGTAATCCGGAGATCAACCTTCGCAAGTAAAAAGGAAATCAACTTCTTTCAAGTTTTCCATTGCACAAATATTTAAGAAAAGAGACATTTTCTTGGTTTGCCGTGAAAGGCGATTTTGTTTGGTATTTATAGCCGATTTTGGCGTTTATAGCCGATTTACAATTCTCATCAATAATGAAAGACAAGAGTTGTGATTTTTGTCTCTTTTAGAAAAATACAAACTACAATGAAAAGCAAGAAAATGAGGATCTAACTTCTCAGGAGATTGTGGGGGACTCGTTCAGATTGACGGTCGCAAGTCATGTATGGGCTTCGCCATCATCCATGCAGATGAGAACAGAGGATGCTGTTGGTTCGCTTGGCTTGGCTATAACCTCAGGTTTTTAGAGGACAAAGACCAAGAGAAGGTCCTATGTCCAATAAAAAGCTAAGTAGACGGGCTAAAAAGCCACGTCTAAGCCATTGGAGGCAGTGGGAGAAGGCAAGGACCTTGGGGGGGGTGCCCCCCAAGGGACTTTTGTCACCTTGTAGTGGTGGCCGGTGCAGAACTTCAACAGAGTTTTTCTCTCTTTTTCTTTCTCTGGATTCTTTCCGCTCTCTTCTGATCCGATCTCTTTTTTTCTGATCTCTGATCTCTTTTTTTTCTGATCCTGATTTCAATGGAATGCTCTCCTATTTATAGGCTTTTGGTAGCCATTTAGGAGAGTTTATGGGCTTTAATAGCTTTAATAGGAGGAGTTACAAGATTTATTTCTTTGATTTTGTAACTCCTTTTTCCTTGAATCTGATTGGCCGATGGAGATTAAGGGCTTTTAATCACCTTAATTACCATAATGGGAGGAGTTTCATGGGTTAAATGCCATGAATCAATTGACTTGTAACTCCCAAATGCTTGCTTCTGATTGGGCCGTCCAAAGAAATGAATTAATGACTGCAATAAAGCTAGTCAATTAACCACATTAATTGGTCGCCGAGCAGTCGAAGAGTCGCGGGCCGTGCCGTGTCTTCTGGAATTCTTCTGGCGATGATCATCGATGGATCTTCATGCTAATCGACATCGGATGAACATGTAACTTCAGACAGTGATAGCTAGCAGCGGGCTGGTGACATCTGTCCTGTCGATTTTTCGATCGATCGGGCGGAAAGTACACTTTTTTGGTCGACCGGTTGGCGATCAATGTTGATTTTGATACTTTTGGAGGTTGACCCGTGATTTTGACGGATGTCGGCGGACATGAGTCAATTTCAAGCACTAAAAATCACATTTTCAGGAAACCACAGGGGCCAAAGTGCGCGAAACGCGAAAAAGGACGGAAAAACGGGTCACCGGCGAAAAATCCGGTGACCCGGACTTCCATGGTCGCCGTTTTCTTTTGTATTTTTCCTGACATTTCTTCTCATTTATTGGCTTGATTTTCCTGTAGAAAACCTGATGAGAATCCTTGCATTTTTAGAGTGCAAAGTTTCCAATTTTCCGGGAAAGCCGAAGACTTTGTCGCGTAGAGCTGCTGATTTTCCGCCAGAAGCTGAAACTTGGTCAAACGATGTCGGAATGACCTGAAATTTGAGGTGAAGCCTCCTGAGCAATAAATAAGACCAACCATAGGCTTTTGTTTGAGTTTTGAAGCCGTTTGGGGTCCCGTCGATGCTTCACTTGATTTTGCTGCGGGGAAAATGCCGAGCTTTGATATGTGGCCAAACGATGTCCGATTGACCTGAAATTTGACGGGGAGCCTATTGGAGTCATTTTGAGACGTTCCATGGGCTCCGTTTTGGATGTCATGGTCCCGGGTTGCTCCACCGCCGGTAGGCTTTATTTTCTCTCGGAGCATCGAAACCTGGTCAAACGTTGTCAGAATGACCTGAAATTTGACGTGCAGCCTTTTGGAAGCATGTTGAAGCCACTCATGTACTTGGTTTGATGAGCGAAGGCTTCGGTGGTTCCCGCCGCCGGGAGGCTTGATTTTGCTGCTCGAGCATTGATGGAGGGTCAAACGTTGTCGGTTTGACTTGAAATTTGGCATGGAGCCCTTTTGAGACATGCTGGAGTCATCCGTAGGCTCTGATCGAAGTTTTGATGTCTCCGATGATGTCGCCGCCGGGAGCGCCATTTTAGCTGTCGGAGAAGCGAAGTTAGGCCAAATGATTCTGAAATGGCCCGAAACTTCATGTGTACTCTTCTCTTGGCTATCTTGAATGATCTTGCAGTTTTTGTTTGATTCTGACAAGATTTGATTTTTTGGAGAAATTGCATTGTCTATTTATGGCAGGTTGCGACTTCATGCAGCTTTCTTGATGTTGAAGAGGCAAAGTGACATTTTTGGTGTCAACATTTATGAGGTAAAGAAGGTCTTGGGTTATGACCTTATTCTTTTTATTAAAAATTGATTTGCAAAAGATAAATCCTCCGGATCCAAAACATTGATTTGTTTCTGATCTGAGTTATTTTTTAGACAAATAGTAGAATAATTGCATGGATGGATTAATTATCTTGCTTAGTGGATTTTGGATGCTCTGATCTGTTTTACATATTTGATTAGTTTGTGTTTCTGAATTTTTCTAGTTTTTTTTCTTGGATCTTAATTACTTATCAATCTTTGATAAAAAAGAAATCAGATTTTGAATTTTAACTTAGTAGTGCTCCTTGTGGGATTCGACCTGTTCTTGCCATTGTCTCAAAAAGACAACTGTGTACTTGCAGTATTAAAGGATTGGATTTAAATTCACATCACAAATTCCATGCCATTCCAACACTGTTTGGAACAAACTACAAAAAGCCACATTCTTCATGCAGTAAAGTCAGCCCTCCTAGCGACAACAACGTTGGAGATATCGAAACTTCAATCAAAGCATATGAATGGTCTTAAAACACTTCCAAGAGGCTCTATGCCCAAGTTTAGGTCAAACCGACAACGTTTGACCCAACATCAACCCTTAAACAACAAAAATAAGCCTCTTAGCGGAGGAAACCAACGAGGCCATCACTCATCAAACAAAGCACATGGATGGTCTCAAAATACTTCCAAGGGGCTACATGTCAAGTTTTAAGTCATTCCGACATCATTTGATCAGACTTTGACCTCTAGAAAACTAAATCAAGGCTCCCGGCGGTAGAGTCCCTCTGGACCATAATTTCCAAATCGGAGCTAATGGATCATCTTAAAATGGTTCCAAGAGGCTCTCTGTCAAATTTCAGGTCAATTGAACATCGTTTGACCGTACATAAAAGTGCGGCATCTTCTTCGCAACAAAATCAAGTCACTAGCAATAGGGCCTCACACGGCTTCAAAACTCAAACGATAGCCTTTTTTTTTTTCTTTTTTCCGATGAAGCTTCATTTCAAGTTTCAGGATATTCCGACATTGTTTGACGCTGTTTTGGCTTCTAACGACAAATCAACACCTCTACGCGACAAAGGGTTCGGCTTTTCTGAAAATCAGAAACTTTGCCCTCTGATCTGCACGACTTCTCATCAAGTTTTCTGTTTGTGGGAAATCATGCTAAAGTTTGTACAAAAATATCAAGAAAAATGTCAAAGAAGAAAAAGGCATAAAAATCCAGAAGATGGCTAAAAAAACAAGAAAAGGAGGTAAAAATGCCTTATGGTCACTGGCGACCCTGGAAATCTAGGTCTCCGGGTTTTCATTGAAAACCCATTTTTGGGTCTTTTTTCGCGTTTCAAGCTATTTGGCCTCCGTGATTTTTCAAAAATTGATTTTCAGGGCACGAAATCCGTCGATCTTCGACAACATCACGGATTCGCCATCGAATCATAGGTTTGTTATCGGACACTTCAAAATCATAAACCGGCTGACAAAGAAAGCACACTTTATGCCCGAACGATCGAGAAATCGACAAGACAGATGATACTGGCCCACTTATAGCAATTAATATCTTAAAATACATGATCATCAGACAATAATCAACATGAAAAATCCAACGGCGATCAATGCTCCCTACGTCGGGGGTAGAATTCTAAAAGACGTTGTGCGACCTGAGACTCTTCAAGTACTTTGGTGGCCACTTAATGCGGTTAGTGGCCCATTTTATGACAAATTAATGTGGTTGATTACTCATTATTATGGACGGCCCAATTAGAAGCCAAGGAGTGGGAGTTACAAACCAACACAATTATGGCATTAAAACATGTAACTCCTCCAATCATGGAGTTTAAATGCTGTTAAGAGCCCATTATTCTCCAATGGCTAATCAAAACTCAAGAAAAAAGAGTTATCAAAAGAGTTACAAAAAAACATAAATGAAAATGTGAAACTCCTCCTATCATGGAGCATTAATGCAATAAATGCATTTAAAGTCCATAAACTCCCCCCATGGCCACCAAAAGCATATAAAAGGAGGTCATTTCCACCATTCCAGGACATGATGATGATGTGCAAATCCTAATAAAAAAAATCTACAACATTGCTACAACGCTCCAACGACAATCTCTCTTCTATTGTAGAAGCTCCGCAGCGATTACCACTACAAGGTGAACAAAATCTCAACACCCCCCCCCCCCCCCCCCCACACACACACACACACACACACACGGTCCTCTCCTTCTGTCTCCATGGCTTAGACGCAGCTTTTTAGCTCGTCTACTTATATTTTTATTTGATATAGGACCTCCTCTTGATCCTTATTCTGTAGAAATCCGAGGTTCAAGCCGAGCCAAAAGAATCATCTGCTATTATCTGAAGGATGATGGCGAGGCCCAAATATGACTTGCGACCGTCAATCTGAACGAGTCATTGCAATTTCTTGTGTAATCAAATTTCCCTTTCTTCCATTTCATTGTATTTGTAATTTTTAAAGAGACATAAAAATCACAACTCTTGTATTTTCTTTTTTATAAGAATTGTAAATCACCTTTCACGACAAAAACATAGCCTTTCACAGCACCCTTTCAAGGCATCCAAATTCAAATCATGTCTCTTCTCTTAACACATGTACAATGAAAGTTAGAAAAAAAAGTTAATTTCATTTTCTACTTGTGAAGGTAGATCCACGAACCACCGCTTGTTATTTTCAAGTAGAGTACACAAAAGTTGATCTTCGCTTTGTCTCCGATCACAAAAGGGTTGGACCCCACGGATTCTCACATCCGCTGACCCTGATAGTCCCGCGAATGAATAAGTGAGCCGATCACATAGATAGGCCTTGGTGCCTCCCAAATATCATAATCCATCCTCCTTAAAACACACCATATCAACACACCTAGGGTCATCTCCATCTCAACTAATTTCACCACCAAAATCATCATACATGAAGCCCATTTGAAATAGAAAATATCATTGAACAAAATTTTTTTTTAATACTTTAAATAAGCTCAACTAGAAGAAAAAAACTCATCAAACATGCATTTACAAAACTAAATGAAATCATAACAAGAATCTCAAAATGAATGGAGCCATGAAAACACTATAGACAAGTAGTAGAATCAAGAAACCTCTCACAAAAGGGCTAGCATGGAAATTAATCAATTCAACTACTTGCCTTGGTCTCCAGTAGCACAAAGAAACCTTCTAAACTCACTCTCAAGAGCAACCTACAACGTACACAAAAAGCCCCAAAATACACCCATTTAGAACCCTATAAACCAAAACAAGGAACAAGAAGAAGAATGTTTGCAAGCATGGAGGGAAAGGACTCCCTATGGTTAGAAAAACCCCTATCTAGAAGCCGATGAAGATCACTTTCTTGGAAAGCTTCAAATGAGGAGAGCTAGCTCAAAAGGAACTCTAACATGGATGGATTTCTCCTCAAGTTATATAGCAATAGAAAGCATTCAAGGTGGGGAAGAAGAAGATGAAGCCAATCACACCATTTAGTCAAGATTGGGAGTGGATTGGAGGAGAAAAGAAAAGAAGAGGGGAAAAATCTCTATCTTGGATTGGAGCCAATCTCCTACAACAAACATGACAAGAAAGGGAAGGGAGAAATGAGTTCTCCTTATATAAGAAATGAATGTGGGTCCCACAACTAACAAGACTTGGCGGGGTTAAAACATAGGTTTTCGGGCCTCGGACGGGTTTGACGAAGAAGAGAAAACACTTCTCATAAAATCTAGTTTCCGAAAAGTACTTATTTCGCAGGATTTGAAGATATTGAGAATTGTGCCTAGATTTTGTGTAAAAAGATTGTTTTACCCTTGAAATTGGAAAAACTGAGTTTCGAAGTCGTGAACGGGAATAGAGTGCACACGAAAATTGTAGAGACTAACAAGATTTATCAATTTGAGTTAATACAGGATTTTTTTTGAAATCGCAGATTACCCCCCACACTTACACGAAATTACTAAAGGACCCTCAAAGAGTCTACGTAAATCGAACAAGATCTCAAAACTCCCCAAAGTTATATAAAAGCTATTCTAATCCCAAACCTAAAGCAAAATCCGCTAATCCCTCTTAGAGCTATCACACGTCTTCATTAGCTCTAATCGCGTCAACTCGGGTTGGGGTCTTACATCCTCCACCCCTAAGGGCATCTGGTCCTCCAAATTGAAAATAACTAACCTATGGTAGTAGATGATGATACTTCTTCTGAACTTCATCCTCGTAGTTCCCATGTTGCTTCTTGAGTCCATGATTTTCCCAAAGCACTATCACAAAATGGATAGTCCATGTCCTTAGCTCTTATTCCTTAGTGTCAATGATTCGGACCGGCTTCTCTATACATGTGGCGTCTTCCCGGATTTCCAGATGTTCATAACGGAGTACATGTGATGGACCGGAGATGTACTTTTTAAACATTGACACATGGAAGATTGTGCACACCGGAGAGCTCGGGAGCTCGGGTGGTAGATCTAGTTAGTATGCCACGTCACCAATTTTGCTCAAATCTCATAAGGTCCAATGCTTTTGTGTGTGTTATAGGAGAAGAAATTTGGCAAGGGATTTACCTCTAGATGATTGCTTGGTTAGTGGAGGAAGAGAGAGACATTTAGACAGAGGAGAGTTTCGATTTTATTTTCTTTTAGTTCAAAGGGGTCGAAGTAGTTTCATTATACAAATCATATGGGTGAAGTTTGTCCGACATAGCTTTTCTATTTGAGCAAAATCCCCAGAATCCCCATATTAAAAAAACCCTAAATCCATAAATTCAAACCCTAATCTCCATCCCTATTCATATATTTGAGGAACCCACCTTGAGATTTTCTCTGAGAAAAGTTAGCAGATTAAAGATAGAGAGAGGGAGAGAGCAACGAGCATTGAGAGAGCCCGGGTTTGCACCAAATCATCCTAGAGCAAGAGGACCGAGATGTTATGAACCTAATCAATACGCGAAAACTATAACTATTTAGGACCGTGACAGCCCACCATGCTTCAGCACCCAACGTCCTTGATGGCTTCTCTCGCGGTAGTTAGCCTCTTTCTCAATTTTTGAAGACCGCTCTCACTCTACTCCAATAGCCCTTTCTGTGACTTGAACCCCAAAATTGAAGGTCAACTTGATACCAAATGTTATGAACCTAACCAATACACCAAAAGCCCTAGAAGTGATGGAAGGCGTCAAATCAAGTTTTATAACTAATACACCAAAAGCCCTAAAAGTTTTATAACTTTTTTTTTTTAAAACTTTTTTGTGACGGATCCCATGATATCATGGCTTTTATGTAGCATCTTAATGAAATTTTTTTCTAAATGATAATGCTCGAGAAATGGTAATAAGATGTGTATTTACTTTCCACAAAATGTCAGTTTTTGTATTATATAAAACATGAATTTGTTCACTAGTTGAAAAAAATATATAATACAGAAATTGATAAATCTCATGATATTATAGGACTAGCCTTGATATCATGGAATATAGTGCAAAAAGTTAAACAATAGTGTTGACCAGAGTCAAATGACTCTTGGGACATTATTTAAATTGGAGTCATGAAATTGCGAAACCAGAATTTATGATGAGCCAATATGTCAAAACCCCTTAAAAATAAGCATTCAATTCCTTGTTATATCTTTCGCCTAGCCCAGATAAATGTTGAAGCCATTCACCCATTTGATGGTTTAACCACCCGACTGGCCTTGGGAGACGAAAAAATCATGGCGAGCCCCACCTGTTAAGCTATCTTGGATGTTCCATGCGATTGAAATTTGAATGTAGGCTCATCCTAATAAATCCATTGTATACACCCAAATTCCATTATGTACAGCGATTGACGTCACATGGGTAGAAAATAGATTAAATTAAATAATCCTTTTCCTCAACGAAAGCTTCCAAGACCAACATTCCATATCATCAGAAGTCAAAAATGCTACACTCACAAACAGTTCCATACAATATAATATACATTTTAGTCACTGGCATTGTGATTATTATAAATATAAGCATAGTTTACAAGCCTCCAGAATTTTGTGGCGTATTGGTCTTGGTTCTTGTCTGAAAGGCTGAAGCTGTGAAACCACATCTGCAGAGAAGAATGAAACTACATGGATGGATAATGAAGAGTAGGGATGACCCAGAAAACGTGATGTATCGGCGATTGGACAGTGAGGATGAGAGAAAGGAGGATTGTGTTGGGGTCTCCAAAGGGTGTGTTCCAGTGCTTGTAGGATCAGAGGAGAGGATGAAGAGATTTGTGATACACACCAAGCTTTTCAAGCATCCATCAATTTTAGCATTGCTTGAGATGGCTGAGCAGGAGTTCGGATATAATCAGCCAGGTATCTTGAGAATACCTTGTGATGTGGAGTACTTCCAGCGAGTCATTCGGAGTACTGATTTCTGTATCCAAGAATAAGAGACACACACTACCTCCTCCTGTCTTTTTTTTTTTTTCTCTTTATTCTTCTCCATGTAGCTTATGTATGAATAGATGAATAATAACGCTGTATACATTGAATTACTGATATACACATAGTATTTGATTATGAATAACCATGGTTTTTGGTGTGTTGATGTATGAAGTGGTGAGCAGAGGTGATGATGAAGTCAAACGTATCTCAACATTTGTACTGAGTTCAGTAATACACTTACAGATGAGAATGAGGATGAATACGAGGAGAGTTTATCACAATGAGGTTAAATAGAGATAGACATCTATGAGATCTGAACTTCATCATTATCTATCATGATTGGAAGCATGACAAGATAAGTAGGCCATGCTTGACCGTTCAAGATTGGCTTGGCTAACAGCCCCGCCCCGCCCCGCCCCCCCCCCCCCCCCCCCGAAAGCTCAACGGACAATTTTTGACGTGAAGCTTTTCTTTTAATAATTGAAATCGTGCTGAGCTTAGACTTTTGGTAAATATATTTTCTACTTGATCAACAGAACTGATGAAACAAAACTTGAATATCCCCACAAACAACTTGTTCTCTAATAAAATGATAATCAACCTCGATGTGCTTGGTGCACCAGGGTTAGGGCTTTAAGTTCAGGTAGCAACAGGGATAGCAAGGGTTGGGGCAATACTGTAAGATGATGGTTTGAGGTTTTTACATGCAATTAACATAGGATTAGCATATCTTCTCCTCTTTCTCACCCCATCCTGATTGGCATAAGGGGCACCCTGTAGCCTCTTTGATTCCTCAGTTCAGCCATTTGCTGCCTGTTCTGTTGATTTTTAGTAGCTCTTTGGCCCTGCTGGTCTCATGGCACTGCCTTGGCTGTCATTGGTTGTGGTTTGGGGGAGCTCTTGTAGGCGCAGAGGATTCATGATGAGATTGGTGTTGAAGATTTGGAGCTGACACTGGGAAGTGGAAAGCACAAACACTAGCTTTCTTAGTTCATAGTTATGTTATATGGATGGAGGATTGACAAGAGAAGAAGAGCTCCCATGGATATTTGAGTTCTGTTTTTCACTGAACCAAGATTGAATCTGGGAGCAGTTATCTATTTTCATTGTCACTTTGGACTCTGGCATTTACTTACACACCTTGATGCATCATCTGGAGATCTTTCCCTATCTGTGAGAGTTGCTTTTAAGGTTTGTAAATGATCCTCACATGAAGGGTGTGGGAGGTTTATTTGTTTTTCCTTTAATTCCATCCTCTTTAGGCAATTTTTTTAACCTTTTACTGTTATCATCAAACCTTTTTGGTTTGTTATTGGGATGTTTTTCATCAGCTTCAAATGTAGAAACCCTTGGTCATGATGGTCATGATAGTTGAAAGTTCTTAGGTCTTGTCCCCTTGGAAAGACAAGATGGATGCATGAGTTTTATGTCATCAAATACATGTGTTTCATGCAAACATGTGAAAAGAACTCCCACTAGTTGAAATGAAATGCTTGTATAATTTGTTCATGTATGCATTGTTTCTTTCTCTGTTGCAGAAGCAATTGTTATCTTAGATGACTGAAATTGAGAAGCTATGGTTTTTTTTTTTCTCAATGAGATGGATCTAAAGTGAAACCTTCCACCACTACCAAATGCAGGCCATGTACTTTTTTATCCAATGATATTTACTATCAAAAGGTGGATTGGGGAAAATGATTCCTGCTTGGACTGTGTGGATCATCTTGATCATGATAGCTTAGAGACTCAAGGTGGGGCCCTCCCATCCCAGGGTTTGTGTGATAGCAGGTGCTGGGCCCTGCTGTCCAGTGGTAAAGGCCCATTCCAGGAGAAGTAAGTTTTTTTGTGGACCTAGCAGGTGAGGGTGATAGTGTAAGATATATAAACATTGCTTGTTCACGTGATTAAAGATAATCATGATTTCTGTGGGCCATGTGGTTGTGGGGTTATGGAAGAGAATTGAGGGATACTGAAATTAGACAAGGCCATGTATTATTGGTCATGCTGGGATGGGTTGGGTTCTTTTCACTCTTATCCAAATGGGTGCAACGTTGTTTTCTTAGCACGTGGCAGCCTTAGTTGGGTCAAAGAGCATCAGTGGAGCACGAGGCCCCATTCCATGTGAGATGTGTCCAGAGACCATGTGAGCTATCTCAGTTTGATGGTGTCATCTACCAAACAATTTAATGACCCTTTGCTCTATGTTTGTGATGGGGGCAGCTGGAAGGGGGCAAAATGGCCCCCTCAGCACGAAAATATTACTTTCTCTACTGTTTGAGCAGAGGGGGTTTTGTGTTTGATTGAACCCATTGAAGCAAAACTCCCAAATTGTGTTTGGAAGTTACTGATGAGATTTTAAGATGGCAGCCAGAGGGGGGCCTCAAAAGCTCAACAATTTCATACTTTGCAGGAGTTGAGGGTACTCTTTGAATTAGCTAGCTAGAAAGATGCAGATGAAAAACGCCCCAGTATGTAGATCTATAATCCAGTGAATTTGAACTTGACTCCTGTCATCTTTGTTTAATTAATAATATGCATTTTGCCCAATTTGAATGCCAATATGTATGTAGATACTGAGTAAAGAGAACACACCTTATAACTTCACCAAACTTTGTATCATCTTGTTCTTCATATTTCATTAAGTACAAATTCATTAAGGAAAACTCCCACATTTTATTTTTTCATACATTTATTTTGAGTTGTGTGCTTCATAACATGTTAAATAATTACATTTTTTTGTTGTGATTTTATGCAGGTAGGTAACTATCAAGATGGAGTTACTTTTTGGCAGTTAACCAAGATGACCAAGATGGAGTTGAAGACTTTTTGTAGTTAACTAGAACACTTGTTTTGAATTATTTTTGTCATTTGACACGACACACCGTGTATATATGGATGCTTTGTGGTTATGCTAGAACTATTAATTAACTTTGAAGTGTTTATTGTTGAAGGATGAATATTTTGAAGGGTTGTAAGCTTGGATGATGGAATGTTGACTTTTTGGATATTTGATTTGAATGATATTTTGCGCCTTTGTGGTATAAGTTTTGCTAATGGGTGTATCTAGATACAAATACTTGAAACTTTGTAAGCAGATGATAAATGATAATTTGGGTAGCTCAAATATTTTGATTGTGTTTTTTTTTTTTTTTTTTTTTTTGTGATAAAAATAGTATGTCACCCTTGTGTGCCAACCTGGTAATATTATCGGTGACACGCATTTGGTTGTCAGGGTAAATATTTTTAGTGACAATTCTTGTTATGGAAGATCTCTTTTCTATGGCACCCACATTGTTGTCACCATTGCTTTCAGTGACACTCTACTATGTCATGGAAAATCTTTCTTCCACGACACCATATTTTTGTCACTGTTGACATCATTCCGTGACAAGTGCAAAAACTTTGTCACCCTTGACTTTTAGTGTCATGGATACAATGACACCCCATCCCGTGTCACCAATGATAATAGGTGACAAAAATTGGGCCTTCGGTGACATTTTTTCAAGTCACCAAACATGTTTTTTTTCTTGTAGTGATATCTCAGCCATTGATATTTCTGAATTCCAAGTATAGGGGCCCTAGATTATAATAATAGTAGCAATAATACAACCACCACCACGACCACTACTGTTGTTGTTTTTCATATTATATACATTATAGGGTTGACATGTACAAACAAACGGCTGACCCCATGCAAATGGCGTGGAATACAGCTTCATTGATTATGACCATGAATTTTGTACATGATTATTTCAGGTTTACAGCTGCATATGGTGCATGGGTAAATGCGTGTAGTTCCCATCAACAGGTTGAGCACATTGCTTGTAATATTTGACTGTCGAATTGGAGTTATCCATCATTGGTATGGTTTTTTTTTTTACCTTTCATTTTTTGCAATTACAAATTCTCGTCCTAATTTTCCAATAAAACAGATAAATGGAAGAAATGTGAAAAAATTATTGCGCTTGTTGCATTTTGATATTATTATCATCAAAACTAACTTGCTTAGTTTTGAAATAAGTAAAACTTTAATTTGCTGCTTAATCTGTCATATGAAACATCAGTGTTTCCTTCGTTGGGTTTTCCTTGCTTCCTAGAATTTTAGGTTCCATTATTTTATTCTGGTTTACAATTGTGATTTCATGAAGATCCTGCTCACATGGGTGTACTAACTCTTTCCTTCTAATTAGTTAGACTTTATGATATCCTGTTCCGTGACGAGATAGATCATAATTGAGATGGAAGCAATGCGATCTTTGGCCAAGTTGCTAGAGGCCAAAGCTTAGACACCAAATTTTCTATGAGAAGGGAGAGGAGGCACCAATGGTAGATCATAATATAGATGGAAGAAAGTGATGTTATCTTTGGCCAAGTTGCTAAAGGCCGAAACTTTGATACCAAATTTTATAGGAGAAAGGAGAGGAAGCACTAATGGTCAATCCCCAGGCAATTTTGAGCCAAAGCTTATGCTTTTCACTAATTAATAGGGTCACCACCAATGGAATCAAGACAATCAACTCCAAATGTGAATGAAATCAATAAATTTTATATATTCAATGTATTGAATTAGAAGGGAATACTGGTATATATTGAATCTTGAACATCCCACATCCACCCATTATGCTTGCACTACAACTCTTACACCTCAACCACTAATTATAATTATAATTATAATTATTGAATCTGATTGGAATGAAAGTTTCTTTTCAGTCACTTACATATATCACAATGAGTTGTTGATTAGAAATGGTTCAACCCACTTAGGATGATTGTATCGAGAGCTAGAGTTAGGTTGTGTGAAGTTTTAAAGTTGAATGAATGGCCCGATTAGAAGTGGTTGAATGGTGAATGAAAATGAGATTCTTAAGTTGTTAGAATGATCAATGTACGGTCTTAAGAAATTTCTATTGTTGATCATGTTCATTTTATTGAAAGGTATGGTTCCTCGAGGTGAAGAATTCATCACTGTGATGCATTATTTTATCTTTAATTAAATGTAATGATTTATCCCAATCAAATAATACTCCATCAACGTATATGCTGGCTTTGCATTCCAATGCTATGCAACAAAATACCAAAACATGTAACATCTACTAACAAAAGGCCTTCATGGTTTACAATGGCCTGAAACACACAACATGTTAAGCTGAAATAGTCCCCAATCATCACTGCGTTCAATGTCATTTTACAATTTGTTTTTTTAGTAAGGGAAAGTTTATTTGTTCCGACATGGGGACCGATGTTGGGACCCACCCATTTGGTGGGAGGGTAAAATATTTTATGCAGCGCAATTACCCATCCACTACTTTAAAAAAAAAAAAAAAAAAAAATCAGTCCGTTGCCATTTCTCCTCTCGCCTCTCGGTCTCCCTCTCCCTCCTCTCCGTTACCAGCTGTCGCACTCGTCGATCTCCACTCACCAGTCGCCGGTACCACGCCCAGTCGGAGTCCAGCCACGCTGTTGCCGGCTCCAGGTACACAGCCTCTTCCTCTTCTTCTTCTTCTTCTTCCATTTTCCCCCATATTCCTAAATCTGCTGCTACTGCTCTCTGTTTTTCTAAATCTGCTACCATTTGAATTGGGCGTTGTTTACTGCTGCAGATTCTTGATTTCCTTCTCGTTTTCCCGCTTTTTCTCAGAACCTTGATTCCAGGCTCCAGCTCCCTTTTTTATTTATATATTTCTGTTCTGTGGCTGTCCATCGTTTTGATGATGATGCAATTACAAAACCAATGTTCTGTTCTGTGAACATAACAAAAACACTGTTCTGTGAGACTGACTCTAAAAATGAATGATTGCTGCTTAGTGGGTCTTTCAAATGTTCTGTTCTGTGACTCTAAATGTTCTTAATTCTCAGGGAAATTCTATATAATGCACCCATCAATTTTGCTGAGCACACCCACATTCCTTCGTCATGTGAATTTTTTTTTCTTTTAAAGTTGGGTGTGTTCAGCAAAAATAGGGGTGCATATAGAATTTCCGATATTCTCAAGTTCTTATAATATTATTTTAATCCAACAATGTTCTGCTCTGTGAGACTGTGACCCTAAAAATGAATGATTGCTGCTTAGTGGGTCATTCAAATGTTCTGTTCTGTGACTCTAAATGTTCTGTATTCTCATGTTCTTATAATATTATTTTAATAGAATGGATTAGATCCATAATTAATATTGTTACTTTTTATTTATTTGTTATATTTCTCCTAAACGTAAATCTGAAAATTCTCGCTGAAATTCCGAATCGGCTGGAAATTCTCGTTCCAGGGGACGGCTGTCATCTTGCTCTTGCTTTGCTTCTTGTCTTTCCTCATGATTTATCCATTGAGTTTATTTTGTTTGGATTTACGATACTAATTTGTTGGACTTCAGTATACAAGTATTTTTTTTGGGCTAATTCATGGGTTGGACAAATCTCTGGGTTCATTAAGTTGTATTTTCTAATTTTTTTTATAGAATGGACTGTAGTTGTATCGCCGGAAGAGCTGAACCGAAGAAAAGAGAAGACCGGGCGATTCCACGAGGATTGATCGATCGGACTCTCTGTGTGATCGATGGGAGGTCTGACAAGCCTCAATTATTTGGGTGGTCCAATCGATTGGATGCACCGTGCGATCGATCGGATGACGCAGGAATTTCGGGGAAAAGTCCAGATTTGCTATGAATTAGTTTCCTTTTGATACTTTGTTTCCCACTTTGAGTCCTATTTATCTTCTAATTACAAGGCACAAATTTGAGGCTATTTATAGGGGTTTGCTCTCAACCCTAAGTTATAAGACAATAAGTTAATTCTCTCTCTTGATTTAAGGTTAGAATACCATAAGAGAGATTTCATTGTTTCTCTAGAGCCATTGAGAGATTGTTTTAAAGGGCTGCTCTAGAAGGTCATTGTTGCTTCTACTCTCTTGAAGAAAATAGTTCATCTTGGCTGACAAGGTGTGAGCAGATCAAGTAAGAAGAACGGTGCATGGTGGAAGTCGTGGCAGAGGGAAGTTGTGCAAGAACAACTACAGTCCTTAGTTCAAGGTACTCACTGAGGTAAAAGGAGCTGTGAGTTTATCTTGTAACTGTTCGTGAGTTTTTGATTTTTGGTTTGTGATTTCTTGGATAGGGTTTCCATGTTCAATATTGTGTCTAGCTTTCTGTGGCTACATCCGCTGCGTATTGGTTTGATTAATTAGACTAGCATCCATTCTAGTAGGTTCTACAGAACTTTGAGAGTAGGCCCCTCTTCTTCTTCTTTGTTATTTTTTTTTTCTTTCTTTCTAGACTCGTTTTTAAAGAATTAAGAGGGGTCGGTCAATTATATTATATTCCTTTGTAACTTTGACAAATACTTTCCTGTTGGGTTTAGTGATTCATGAAATCCTGAATGGCTGAATGACAACAACTGTTGGACCTGTTTTAGTGAGAGGTGGGTGCTTAACCAGCCTGGAATCTGCTGTTGCCTTATACATCTGCTAGTTTTAGCTATAAATCTCATGTGTATATCTAATAATTTTGTGCTTTTCAGATTAATTTTACAAGGATACTGACGAAAATGGAAATTCTCAACACAAAGGGTGGTAATAAGAGTACCGCATCTTCTAGTTACATATGAAGATGAGCTAAATGGATGTAAACGGAGGACACAGTTCATAATTAAATTTTTTGGAAGAGATGCACACATTAAATTTCCACATTTATTAAATGGAAAAGGCAATTGACATTTCCTGTAACAAAAAGTCTATATAGCCCGAATTCGTTGCCTGCTTCAGAGCCCGATCCAAGCTGGTCCAGCTGGACCTCATGTTTAAGAAACAATATAAAGCCTGCCCTCTGTTTTCCAATATACCGCCTGAAATTTTCGTTCCTCATTTGCAGCGTGCCCTAGAGAGAATTCGCTCATCTCTCTCTAGTGCACACGCGATTCTCCCTCCCCAACAGCAGCTCTCTCTCTCGCGATTCTCCTCCCTCCCCATTGGAGCAGCATCATCATCTATCTCTCTCTCGCGCTCGGATTCCTCCCCATCACAGAACCTCCCTCTCGGATTTGGTACCCCCATCGCAGCAGCACCCACGCCTCTACAATTCAGGTTAGGGTTTTTTTCAAATCATTCTCTCTCTCGATTTCAAATCTCTGCATTTCATCAAAGCAGCTATTGTTGTTGTTTGTTGTTGTTGTTGATGATGATGATGAAACTGCTGATTTGATTTAATTCATGAAGCATGTCATCAGATTTATATGCTCCTCTGTTTTTTTTTTTTTTGGTAATCAAGTGTTGTCAAATAAGCGTCGAGTACCCACTGAATAATTTCAGAAAAATATGAATGAAAGGAGGTTTTTTTGAGAGGAGGTTGAAAGAAAAAAGAGAGGATGGATGGCCAAGGCCCATAACTTTGTGTAATTGGATCGTGCCTTATGAAATCTGATCCTTTTTTATTTGTGGGCTAGTGCTTTGTTCTCTGCTATTGAATTGTCTGTTCTCTGTGATGCTGTGGTTGGGGAGAGAGATTGTTATGTGGAATCCGATGTGTTAGAGACATATTTGCCCACTTTGTGCAAATATGTTTTAGGCTGATTACAGTCTTGAAATTTACCTAAAGCTATTTTTTTGCTTGAAATTAGAAGTAAATAAACAGACATCTGCAATCTGGGTTTTGCTGTATTTTGCTGTGAGTTTTGGAAAGCAGGTTGACTATTGTAGAAAAGGTGCTTAATGAAATAGGCTGTCTTTTCCTGTTTGACAATTGAGTCCAACTCATGCACCCCCACAGACTATACATTGTCGTAATTAGCTGAGCAAAGCCAATGGCCTCTTTGTATCTCTCTAAACTATGCCTCGAGGACATGCCACTCAGAAAATCCTCAGATTTGAAACATGTGATTATAGTTCATTTCTAGATCATATGCACCTACTTCAATTTTTTTTTTCCTGTTTGGAGTATTTGTTCCCATGAGCTTCTTTGAAATAGACTTTTGATATTTTGCTCTTTCTTGTGAAAATCTGCATTGCATTGTGTGATAGATTAAATTACCGAACATGGTTATTACTTTCTGGTTGCCAATTGCAGCACATCCTTGTCATTTAATTAAGTTGTCCTTGGAAAAAGCTTTTATTGTTGAAGTGAAGCAATGTGCCATCATTTGGTTTTGGGAACTGATTGAAGTTAAGATTTAAGAAGATGTGATCGAATTGTAATTATGCTTCATGGTATCTGTGATGAAGACAGTTGGGAGGAATTGCTTGCAATTTCTTTCCATGGAATGATTGTTGTATCTTATTCAAATTTCTTTCATTTCTTTTTTCGGGCCCATCCAACTCTCTCAGAGCAAGAAAAGAAGAGACCATGCATGGTAGATGGTAGTGATCACTTGAAAGATCTTTATTGATGCACACATGCATGTGGCACAAAACTAAAGCCTCTTGGAGAATAGTAGTCCAAGTCCTCTTCTCACAAAAAGGGTAAATCACTCTAAGAGCCTTTGATATCCATTTTATAAATGTTGACTGAGAAAAGGAAAACAAAGGGACATTACTTGAAGAGATAAAGCTGGAACTTGGACTTTCACGAGAAAATGAAAGAAACTTGTGGAAATGGTGATGTTGTAATTGAAGTTGATGTTTTAATTGACTGTAATGAGGTATCAAAAATTGATTTGCATGTTGCCTTGGCAAATGTTGTGTTCTGCACCTTCTTGTGTACTATTGTAATTTGTTACTACAAGTGTGTTTGTAATCAATGATTTGAAGTTAATACAAATTCATTTTTAATATATGAATGATAGAGAGTGGCTGGTAGTGGTAGGTTCAGATATTGGAATTTGATTGACTTCATGTTAATGGAGTTAATGGAGTTGATGCCTATTGATGTGAGGGATTCAGTCTCCCTCCCCCCTTCCTCCAAAACTCATGCACAAGTGGATCCTTGCCATACATCAGCGGGCAAAAACATTTCTCAAATAATGCTGGACATACATGCATCATGCAAAACCAAACTAGTGCTTGCATTATCCTATAAAACATGGTAACTCAAAACAGGCATTATCGGTTACCACAGTAGTGGTTTGGATGCAAGCCTCACTACATGAAACAAATAGGGCCCAGTGGCTGTTACGTTGTGTAATTTGGACTATACTTCATTATGATGAGATTTCCAAAAGGCCATATAATTTAGAGTCAGTCATTGCTAAGCAACCTGAACATAGCTTACAAGTCATTGCTAAGCAACCTGAACATAGCTTACAAGGGAGGAGAAAAACAATCACGTAATTTACCAAAAAATGTCATTGCTCATAAAATCACACAACCATATGACCATGAAATGGAAAAGCATGTTTTCAGTCGAGTCAAATCACGTTGGCCATGTTTTCTACTCGAGTACTTTTCCAACACAGTCGGGTCAAACCTGCTGCGACCTTGTTGAGTACCCTTGTTTGGGGTACTGGTTAA
This sequence comes from Umbellularia californica, assembly GCA_028538565.1. NCBI lineage: Eukaryota > Viridiplantae > Streptophyta > Magnoliopsida > Laurales > Lauraceae > Umbellularia > Umbellularia californica. The sequence goes on along the minus strand of JAPQWN010000012.1, from coordinate 27,306,774 downwards.
CCCACTTCCCGAGTGATTTTTTCGATGAAATTTGGGGATCTCAAAGTCCATATTATGAACTTAAAATCTGCTATTTTTCAACTTGAGATACAATCATGTTTGCGATGTTTTCAACTTGCGCACTTTTTCAACTCAGTTAACAAAAATACGCAGAAACCTTGCTGAGTACCCCTGTTTAGGGCATTGTTTAGCCCACTTCCTGAGGGATTTTTTGGCTCAAATTTGGGGCTTTCAAAGTCCATATTATGAACTTAAAATATGCAAATTTTCAGTTAATTATCATGTCTGCGATGTTTTCAACTTGGGCACCTTTTCAACTCGGTTAACACAAATCTGCAGAAACCTTGCCGAGTACCCCTATTTAGGGCACTGTTTAGCCCACTTCCCAAGGATTTTTTGGCTCAAATTTGGGGATTTCAAAGTCCATATTATGAACTTAAAATCTGCATTTTTTCAATTAATTACAATCACGTCTGCGATGTTTTCAACTCGGGCACTTTTTCAACTCCGTTAACACAAATATGCAAAAACCTTGCTGAGTACCCTGTTTAGGGCACTGTTTAGCCCACTTCCTGAGGATTTTTTTGGCTCAAATTTGGGGCTTTCAAAGTCCATATTGTGAACTTAAAATCTGCATTTTTTTAGTTAATTACAATCACGTCTGTGATGTTTTCAACTCGGGCACTTTTTCAACTCGATTAACACAAATCTGTAGAAACCTTGCGAGTACCCCTGTTTAGCCCACTTCCCGAGGGATTTTTTGGCTCAAATTTGAGGCTTTCAAAGTCCATATTATGAACTTAAAATCTGCAATTTTTCAGTTAATTGCTCCATGTATTCCATTCGAAATGGGATAGCCATTTGGATGTGCTCTTCATTCTAGTTACAAAGTAAATGACTACAGATTTAGTCATGTTACCAATCAAGGGGACCAGTCAAGGGGGATATAAAAAGAAGGGCTGGTTAATTTACAATTAAAAATAGTCACTAGGCTTATGTAAGGGCTCAAACAAAGATGAAGTTAAGAGATATGATATTGGCTATCAAGCATTCTCCTTAAAGCATTAAGGGTATTTGCTATCAAGCATTCGCCATTAACTTGAAGTCAATGAAATTCCAACATTTAAAACTACCAGCCACTCTCTATCATTCATATGTTAAAAATGAATTTGTATTAACTTCAAATCATTAATTACAAACACACTTGTAACATAACTAGTAACAAATTACAATAGTACACAAGAAGGTGCAGAACACGACATTTGCCAAGGCAACATGCAAATCAATTTTTGATACCTTATTGCAGTCAATTACAACATCAACTTCAATTATAACATCACCATTTCCACAAGTTTCTTCCATTTTCTCTTGTAAGTCTGAGTTCCGGCTTTATCTCTTCAAGTAATGTCTCTTTGGTTTCCATTCCTCAGTCAACATTTATAAAATGGATATCAAAGGTTCTTAGAGTGATTTCCCTTTTTTGTGAGAAGAGGACTTGGACTACTACTCTCCAAGAGGCTTTAGTTTTGTGCCACATGCATGTGTGCATCAATAAAGAGCTTCCCAGTGTTCACTACCATGCATGGTCTCTTCCTTTCTTGCTTTGAGAGAGTTGGATGAGCTTGAAAAAAGTAATGAAAGAAATTTGAATAAGATACAACGATCATTCCATGAAAAGAAATTGCAAGCAATTCCTCCCAACTATGTAAGTGAAAATGTAGGTGATTGTTCATGCATACACAGGCAAAAGTGTATCATGTTACTAATTAGTCGAACAAAAGGAGAGAGATATATAGACACAAGTGCAGCACAAAAATCCATATAGACACAAGCACTAACTTCATCTCCGAAAGGGGACTACTCACCCTTGCAAAAGCATGTTTTACAGAAGATGAGATATATGCTTCAATTTGGTCTCGATCAGTGACGGCACCAGAAGTCATCGCCTAGAAGAAACAGACACAATGTTATTTCTAACCTTATGCAGATTAAAATATGCTGGAATGGAATAATCATTATGTGACTCAGAGGGGTTTTGTTTTTTTTTTTTTTTCCTTAGAGAATGGTTGAGAATTTTAACTCAAGAAAGAAAAAGAGTTCACTATTTTGTAATGTGCATAAAACCATAGTTGCAATTTTAGTCAATATCTGCGCTTGGTTAATGGAATTAAATATTAAATAGAACAGTGCAAAAGTAAGATAAAGTACATGTCCAGGTTCTTCCAATATCAGCCTTTGAGTGACGGTTGCAACAGTTACTATTCCTTCCATCATGGTAGACCCCTGTATAAAAAATGCCTTAAGAGTTTCAGAGCTCTGAGAAAATACTTAGAAATGACTAAAAGGGATGTCAAATTATTTGCAATGGACTAATCTTTTTCACATACTATCATCAGGGTAAGCCTCAAAAGTATTTAGGGCAAGATAGCAATATCCTGTGTTAAAATCAAGAGTTGGTAATTTCTAACCTACAGATAATTCTAAATATGTAATAATAATAATGTATTCATAAAGGAATAATAGGACTGTCAAGTATCCAGTACTGAAAGCTGTTCGAGTTACTTTAGTTAAATGATTTTGATCCCATGGACAAAAGCAAAAATAAATGAATTTTGATATAAGTGCAAGAGAAACAGAACAATTCAGGCAATTTCCATGCATGGGCATTGAAAAGTTTTGTAATAAATTTCATCTTTTACGGAAGAACCAAGTGAATATAAACAATAGAGAAGCTCAAGACTATGGTTGCTAAGGAAAGATCTAAGAAAACGAAAAGTAGGTTGCAGGCACAAACAATCATGTCTAATGTCTACTATAGCGAACAAAAACAAGGCTTCCACATTCAAGAGACTCAACTAACTTGAAACTATCTTGAAAATACAAACAAAAGGAAAGCAACAATGCAATCACTACCACGAAGAGTTGAAAATTTGTTAATTGGTAAAGTTAAATCTAATCAAGAGTTGGTATTCTTTAAGGAACTTCAAAAACACCCAAACATACTCATTGCACCATGAAATTTGAATAACTGTTCAAAGACACCATATGTGATTAAAATTCTTTTAAGGGCTTCTAAGATTAAAATTCTTTTAAAGGCTTCTAACAGACAGATTCTGGAAGCCAGATCAGAACTGAGACGCATATAAACCAACAGTCACAAAATGCTCAGGAATTAAATGAGCAATAAAAATAAATAGGCAATCATTTTAAGACAATGATTAGTCTATGCCAAACCTTGTGACTAATGATGGCAGAGCAGCTCTTGAATGTGGTATCTAATCATCTACTTGATTTCTTGCTCCTTCATGGCATAAAGTATGTCATCTTAGAAAATTTATCCACAATCACGAAAACAGTAGTTCGTAGCTTATGAATGGGGCATCCATCCATCTATGAATATTTATCTGTGCAACTAGTGAGATCTAGATCCACCCATCGATCAATTGATGGATAGTGGTGTGACTTGTGAGACCTAGACAAGTGAAGGTGTTTGTTCCTTGAGCTTCGGCTTGGAGGGCAATTATTTATTACTCTTCCCCTCCCTTGCTGCATCAATCGGTATCAGAGCAAGTTTATTTTTGGGAGATAAGAGTTATCAAGAATGCAGCAAGTTAATAAAAAAAATCTCAAGTTCCTAGTTCCAGATCTGCTATTTCCATACGAGTTTTAATTGCATTACAATTACCAAAAAAAAGGAATCTCCTATTCATACACAAGTTTAACATCTGCTTTAATTTCTTTGCGCTTAGTTATTTTCTGAAATCCTTCAAATCCCTTACATTTTATCTGAAGCAATCTGCTAGAAATCTCTTGTTCATACCATACCGTTTGCCCATTGATACTCCATCACCCCACAGCCGATAACCTCAAACCAATCCTCAAACTGCTACCAACAAAACCAATCTCTAATTGCTCCAAACACCTGGGGTCACAGCAACCGCACTTTGCAGTCTCTGAGCACATAGCAATCCCAAATTCCCTCATTGCGTAACTGTTACAGCAGGTTGATCAGCACTTTGGCCTCCCTTAGACACACCATTTACCCAGTTTTCCATTTCCAAATAAACCCAACCTGCCTCTAAAAATGAACCCAACCAGTCCCAAACCAATTCCATGCAGCAAGTCCCACTTGCTACCTCATAAACATATTTGGCGCAAATCAGGCCCAATCCATATAAGGCAGGTACCAAGCGGGCCGCACAGAAGCCCTCCTTCAGATTGTCACATCCCATCAGCAGATCATGGCCCATGTGGGGCCCAGAGGGATTCTTCCCTGAAGTGTCTGGAATGATTAGAGTTCTGAATTTTTAAAATTTCTTTTTTTAGGGAAACACTATTATAGGAGTACTAATTATAGTAGGAAGCTAAATTGGAAAGATTACAAGGGTTTCCTAGGGTTTTAAGATGATTTGAGCTTTATATAAGCTAGAGAGCAGTCGACTGCTAGATACAACATGTCCAACAGTTATATATTATTGCAATAAATCAGTCCAATTGAGATGTTTTTATTCCTCGCCCTTGTGTCAAGTGGATACTAGAGGATTGAAAACACCTCTAAGGTCAGTTTTTGGGTTATTTACATTTGTTCCTTGCTTAATCGATTTGCTGAGTTTCTGTAATTTCCCTGCACACAATATTATTTGCTGGATATTTCTGATTTTATTTTAGTTGAGCCCTAGACAGTCCATTTTTTTCCCAATTGGGATTGTGTCAGATATCATGATTGAAGAATCAGTCATCCCCGTCTTGATCATTTGATTGTTACCATGTACCAAGACAATGATGTTGTTGATGGCCCGATCTTCAACAAATATAAGGATGATGAAATAGATGACAGTTGTGGATAATTAATTTTTGATAAATATAAAGGTGGAGTTATCATTGATCGGATCTTGGATTTATCTCTAGTTGATGGTATCTTGGAGGGTTCGAATGTGATCGATTGTGCACGTGATGAGGAGCTTGATTTAAAATCTGGCCATCTGCTCCTGCATCACAAGTTGAACCGCATGTAAACATATGCACAAATCTTAGAGCCTCCACTTGTTATCATTAGTAAACCAAAATGAACAATAAATAAGAAAAATGTTTCAATGGCCAATCAAACCTGAGTAAAGTGTAGATTGCCCCCAGCTTCTTGTCAGCCCATTTCTGAATTGGTAATAAGAAAGACTGCATAAATGTCATATCTTGAGACCCTTCTTGACCATCAAGTGAGCATTGGAGACCTTTTAGAAGCAATCTTTCCTCTGGGCCATGTTGTTCCTTCAGTGGAATTTTCCTTAGTTGGCCAATGGCATGTTGCAGCATCTCTTGTTCACCTGTAATGACAAACTGCATATTTGCAACCAATATTAAGGCAGTCATTTCACAGCTACTTTTTTTTTTCTCATCAGTAGAGAAAAATATTAGTATCATAACTATATTGTTAATGATATGCCATCATGCATTATACATTGAAAAGTGAAGTCCACATCTAGCAGCCATCGCTCTTCATGACTAGCATAGAACACACAAGCATTCAGTAACAACTTACAAGTTACGACAAGTCTTAGAGCAGTCCACAAGTTTCACCATGGCATGGCATTTGATATATCATTACAAAGAAATTGGTAGATGTCAGAAATGATTAAGAAGGCAATGAGACGTCAAACTGATAATACCTGTTATAAAGTTTTTTTAAATAAAGTAATACATTCAGCTAAAAGAAAACCAAATTTTAGGGCCAGTTGTAAATAAAGAAAATTAGCTTGTTGATTCCTAGTTTTAATTTGGTGTGTTTTAAATAAAAGGAGTGTTCCAAGAGGTTATATTGAAATCATTAAAGACATGTATGAGAGAGTGGTAACGAGTGTGAGAACTACTTGTGGAGGGACAGATGAGTTTCCACTAACCATAGGTTTACATCAAGGGTCAGCCTTAAGTATCTTCTTCCACTAGTTATGGATAAGTTAACTACTCATATTCAAGAGGAGTACCTTGGTGATGCTGTTTGTAGATAATATAGTGTTGGTGGCTGAATAAAGAGATGGAATGAATGCAAAACTCGAGAAATGGCGGGGGGCATTGGAATCCAAAGGCTCTAAAATAAGTTGTTCAAACACGGAATATATGAATTGCAACTTCGATAGGCATATACAAAGAGCTAAAACTACTATGAGAATTGAAGCTTAAGAAATACCACAAAGAGATTCTTTTCGATACCTTTGCTAGATAATTAATAAGAATGGAGAGATTGAGGACGATGCTTAACATTGGAGAAAAGTGGGATGGTTAAAATGGAGCCTTGCTTCTGAAGTACTTTGTGATTAGCGCATGCCAATAAGATTAAAGGGAAAATTTTATAGGCCAACAATTAGACTGGCTATGACCTATGGAGCAGAATGTTGGTCAATCAAGAAGCAACATATCCACAAAATGAGTGTACCAAAGATGAGAATATTACAATGGAAGTGTTGTAAAACTAGGAAGGATAAAACAAGAAATGAGCACTTTCGAGACCATTTAGGCATAGCACCAATAGATGATAAAACAAGAAAAACCCGTTTGAGATGGTTTGGGCATGACTGACATAGGCTAACAACGACGCCGGTGAGGAAAAGTTTTTCTATAAAGGAGTAAGCCAAAGAGGGCGTGGATGGAAGTAGTAAAATATATTTGAAGAAGTGCAACCGATCCTAGGAATTAGCTCGGGATAGATGAAAATGGAGAAATAGAATCCATGTAGTCGACCTCAACATAGTTGGAACAAGGCTTTGATGATGATTTTTAGTTTTAAAATCTTCACTCCGTTCGCCATTCAATTAAGTTCAGACTATCATGAAATGGTGTTCAAGAGAGTGAAATTTTTGCTAACAAATGTTGCTATGTTATGAATGCTTTTTTTACTTTTCCATGAAACGAGATTTACACTAACTAATGTAAAATAGCCGGTAGTAGTTTTTTGTATCGTCTTTGGATCATGTCCATTCCACATTCTGTAAAAATTTCAACATTTAAATATAATTGTCAATTTCGTTTTGGATGTTGTTAAGATTTGAGTTGAAATTGAAACATTTTGGTTTGTACGGCACTTCAATGTTTCGTTTTGGAGTTTTGTTTTAGAAAAAAATATTTAAAAAATTTAAATTGCACAAATATTTGACAAATAGTAAAATGTTAAATGAACTATATATCTATTTTAAGAAAGAAGTAGGCCATCACCATCGTAAACTAAATCGGAATGATATAAACTATGAATGACTAAAATCCCTTCCGCATTCATGACAGACCAAAAAGAAAACCTGAAGTTTTCCTCTAATGAGGGAATTTTGTCAACAAAATTGGAATATAAAAAAACCTTTTGCAAGGGATTCAGACAAAATTGGGAAATTTGGCCAGTTTTGGATCAATGAATTTGAAACTGAAATAAAGATTTTAATTGAACAAATTTTGGACCAAATACTTAATGAGGAGTTGCTTGGTTCGGTACACCAACCGAACCAAATAGTTTCAGCTAATTCAGCCAAAACTAACTATATTTGACTACCATGTATTCAAATGACCATGAGAAGACAATAAGAGAGAATGTGAAGATTTCCCACTTGGTGAAGAACCAACTTGATGAATTGGGGTTCAAGAGAAACAATCCTATGATTTGCAATGTTGTAATATAGCAGGTATGCATATTGTATCAAACCAAGGGTATCATGAATGTACAAAAGATCAAAGTTGACTGTAATTTCATTCATGAGAAAGTGGCAAGAAAAAGAACATAGTTTTTTTTTTTTAAATGAGAAAAATAACATAGTTAGGATACCCGATGTTGATCAAGGTTTGATTTACTTACAAAAAGGTGTTTCCAAGAAGCATTGATGCAGAACTAATTTTAGAGTATGAAGTTGCGGAAGCCTGCTTGAAGCAGGTTAAGCGCCCTAAGAGGGCCTGCAAGGGTCCCGCCAAGAATTGATGAAGGTTTGGACCGCAAACAGTCCACCAAAATTAATTAAAGACACATGTCAGGGACTGTTTTACACTTTTGCTTAAACAAGAAGAACAGAGGGCTGAATGTAAAAATCAGAAGTTCTGGAAATCAAACAAAGTGCTTCGCATGCTGAATTTTGGGGTTTCAGTTTGGTGGGCCAAACTGAACCCAACCCATTAAAGGTTGGTACCAAAAGTGTCACCCAAGAGTCCCCCTCTATAACCGTGGAGCTCTTTATGATCAAAGCATATGCCATGTGGGCCCCACAGCCTGATGTGAAACAAGAGGCAGAAGCATCCAGTTTATAGAGTTTCTCTATTTTTGTTCAAATTTCTTAGAGATTAAGGCATGTTTTGATTAGGAAACTTGGGTAAGACTTCCAATTGTATTAGGAGACTAAGATTTAGAAAGATTTCTAGGGTTTTCATGAGAGATTTATGCTTTATATAAGCAATGTATGGTCGCCAATACTGTTCATGCTACATTACCCGTGAATAGTATTTTGCAAAAGCAGCAGTTGCTCTTGTTTTATCCCTCTCCCTTGTGTCATGTGCATACTGAGGTGATTGAGAAAGCTTACAGGTCAGATTCTTCGGTTTTCTACGTTGTTCCTTGCTTATATTTAATTCTGAATTTCTGTTGATTGTCTGCAACATCCCTATCTCATGGATTTTTCTGGATTGGATTTATTTGGGCCCTAGACAGTCCAACGGAGTCAATCAGGACCGCGTCAAGCATTTATCAATTCAAGTGTTTTCTCCCAACTAGCATAGTAGATATTATTTATGTACGAGCTTGAAGGGGAGTGTTGAAGCTTTAATATAGGACTGGTTTTTAATTTATTCTTGCTGTACAGAGATTGGATTGCTTTTATAAAACTGCAGGGATTTTATTGTGATTTCCAGAAACTGAAGGGTGTATTTGTAAATAGTAAGAATTTCAAGTAAATATATATAGGGCTGGTTGCCCAGACCTTGTGGACAACCAGCCCTAATCCTTCTTCATAATTGTCTCTCCTTTTATAATTGAGGGAAGGCCTCGGCGCAACGGTATGGTTGCTCCATTGCAACCTGGGCATCACGATTTTGAAATGCAGAAACAGCCTCTCTGCTTGTGGGGGTAAGGCCGTGGACATCCGACCCTCCTCAGATCCTGCAGGAGCGGGAGCCTCGTGCACTCGGCTTCTTATTTTCCAATTTTATAACTTATAATGTTTCATATTAAAAAACCAATTTAATCTTTCAAACTGATAATTGAATGTGAATTATATCGACCCAAATGTACACTAGAATTTTCAAAAGAGACACTGTAAAGAACGAAATACATGATGAAGAAGAAAGATGACAAATCCATAAACAATATCACTAGATATAACACGACCCTAAAACTGACAGTGTAAGTAATAGAAGCTGCAAGAAATGACGAAAATTCCAAATCTAAATATTACCTGCTGAAACAACACCCAAGCATAGCATGTATCATGAATGGTCTCTGTGATTCCCAAGATGCGCCATGTTGACTTCAGAAGCTCAAGAATTTCATCCGCCTCCTGGAAAGTAACAAGCAACATATGACGTGGATAAATTACTTATAACAAACTTTGATAATGAAGGTTTTGTAGAATGCCATCATGAAATTCCGTGATGGTAACAACCAACCTCCGTGAGCTTTCCCTCATCCAAAATGTTGAACACACTAACAAGCAGCTTCTGATACAAAGAAACATTAAGGTGATAGCCATCAGCCCAGTGGCAGACTTCACCAGTTAGGTCACCCAGAGCTGGCCTTTCAGAAAGTGAAACAAAGATTTCTCTGAGGGATCTAAGGCATTCAGTCCGTTGGACTTCACAGGCAGAAGGTGGAAGCGACTGTAACAATAACGACAGCATAATAGGATAAAGGATATGAATAATGAAATCAATTAAATCCTGAAGACACTATGGTACATTCTAAAAGTGTGCCATTGCCAAGAAAATGACGACCACAAGAAGCTTTGAAGAGACAGAAATCATCAAATCAGCAAATTGGTCACAAAGAAAAATATTGAATAATATCCCATTTATATATAATGTACCACATGAGTTAAAAAAAATCCAAAAAGTCAAGAATCATTCTGAAAGCATATACCTCAAATTCCTCAATCTTTCTCAAAAGATTTCTCAAATCATTTGCACTGCGTCCAGATTCCATAAATCCGACAGCAGGATGATTTAACAGCCCTTCTTCCAAAAAATTTAACTGAGCCAAGACAAAATTGATAACATAACTCAGATTACAGAAAATTGTCACCAGGATTAATAATATATGGGTATCAATTACCTGCCTCTTTTGCCACCGTAGATATGCTTTCTTGTCAGAAAATTGTGTCCATGAAATGCAACACAACAATTCCAGGGGAACCAAGAGTGTATCCATTCTTTTTCCTTCTCTACCTACAAGCGCATCGAGCAAGCCTTGACTTGTTCTTATATCCATTGCCTCTGAAATCTGCAGAAATAAAGTTCAAATTTAAGATATAAAAACTATCAATGACAGAATTTGTCAAGCAGTTTCCGAATAAGGAGCAAGCATGGGCAAGCTTCAATATAAAATCCGAAGGGAAAGGGAAGCGTGAATTAAAAGATCTGCAAAGGTCAATCATAATGATTGCCCAATTGAGCAAGGAGAAGGGATCACTGATAGTTCTGTGATGTAAATTTTTGAGGCTTCAATTACAAAAAGGGGTTAGTTGTAGAGTGAAATAGTAATGTTACCATTTCACAAATAAATAACTAAATATAAAGGATAAATAAAAATATCATATATATTTACAGAAATATGTGAGACATGATTGGGCTATAAAGACATAAAGATGTCCATGGATAGTATAGAAAGCTAATTAACAGCATACACAACAAGTTTGTCCAATGATTTACAGTGCCAAGTAAGAGAGTGGGATTCAGGATCAAATGTTATACGGTTCGGTGCCTTCACTCATTAGAAGTGTTGGTGAACAAGAAGAGTTTCCTAGTGCTATAAGATAAGTGAGTATAGCATAGGGTGTACTCTTTCATTCATCGCTCTGTAGTTATACTCCATCTTATTGTTGTGCCTTAGGGGCACTTTTGCAATGGTTGAGTAATTTTTTTTTTTAGAAACAGATTCTTAAATGACTTCTGTTTAAGAAAGTCCAATAGCCTTCATGTATCTCCTCCTCTCCAAAAAGTATTGTTCAGCTCTTCAGGCATCAAACCAGAGGGTCAGATGGTCAGATGATGCAGAATAGACCTCAAAGGGCACATGTGTAGGGCCCAAGATAGTTTAGGGAATCTCCTATTTTATTTAATTAATTGTTATTAGTCATTAGTTTTATTTTAATGAGCTGTAATTAGGATAGGATTCTAGTTTGGTTAGTTTCCTAGTTTGTTTAGGTTTCTTAGCCCCTACGATTTGTTTTCTTATTTATATGGCATTGTAGACATGGAATATTCTGAAAGATGATTGATAGAATTTGGGTTTTATCCTTGAAGTGCGTCCTTGTTATTGTCTGTGGGGAGACGTGTTGAAGTGTCTGCGGACACGTGCTTCGACACCAAAAATCTTAATTTGGCACTTACACACAAGCCTTAACCCTAGGGCCTGCATCAGTTGGCGGAACCAACCTGATGATAAAAGCCCAGAACAGCATCCGTTAGCACGGGATCAGCTGACATCATCTGGTGAAAGTGTAGAGTTGACCGGTAAAGAGCCCCAGATATGTTTTCATGATATCTGAGCCATCTAAACACAAATTTCGAATGTGTGTTCATGCCGTGGAGAGCAAATCTACAGAAAAGGTTAGTCCATTATTATATCCAAGTCAATATGAAATTGCATATCAGAAAACTCTACAATGAACTTCAAAGTGAAATATGCACTTAAATGTGGAAAATGATAATATGAGAATGAAGACTATTTTCAGCAAATTTTTAATTTGACACTAGAAGAGCTGTCAATTCTTGAATACTCCGACCAATTTTCAAGGTTACAAGACGCTTGTGGATTAGAGGATGATCAAGAACATGATTTAATTAGTTTTCTCAGAAGGTTTGAGACTAGATATATTGGAGCAAATGAATGACTGCACGAATATTCGCGCACCCAAAGAAAATCCGGTCGTCAAAAGAAGTGGTGTGTCAAACCTATGTCAAGTTAGAGAACCAAATCAACCATAGTTTCCAAGTTTTACACAAAAGCAGAAGATTATCCAACGGATCGGAAGTTCGTCCAATTGATCTTCAACCCAGGCGGACATTTTCCAAACTCGAGGTCGAGTTCTTTCCAAGTTGGGGAGAATGATGCAAAATACTGAAAATAGACCTCAAAGGCCACATGTGTAGGGCCCAAGATAGTTTAGGTATTCTCCTATTTTATTTAATTAATTTTTATTAGTTGTTAGTTTTATTTTAATGAGTTGTAATTAAAATAGGATTCCAGTTTGTAGTTTTATTTTAATGAGTTGTAATTGGGATAGGATTCTAGTTTGGTTAGTTTCCTAGTTGGTTTAGAATCGGGCGGTATATTGAAAAACAAAGGGCGGGTTTTCTTTTGTTTCTTAAACATGAGGTCCAGTTGGACCTCCAGCTTGGATCGGGCTCTGAATCGGGCAACAAATTCGGGCAACATAGACTTTTTGTGTTCATAATTAGACAAAGAAAGATGGAGGACAACACTAAAGGTTAGTTAAGGGCATTTGCATATGTAAATGACTTATATGCAAATCGTTTACGCAACATCATATTTGGTTGAGGTCATTTACACATCACATGTAAAATTTTAATGTGTAAATGGTGTAAAAAGGGGCCATTTTCGTGTTCAAAATTTCGCATATGACGAGGTGGTATAACGAATCACATGGGATTTGAAAATGAAACGAAATCATATTAAAAAGGGCGGATGGTGTGGCCTGTAATGGTCCATCACAATAGGGTTCAAAAACCATCTCCTTTTATTCATTTATTTTTATCCTCTCCCACCTTATTTTGAACCACCATCGATTGAAACCTTACTCCCTCTTCTCTGTTCGTCTTCCCAGCATACGGCTGCTGCTTGACACCTCCAAGTATGTCTTTGAAACAAACGCGGTAAAATGATTCACATGCATAAATCATGTGAAAATGGTGCTAATTGCCAAACATCATAAATAGAAACGCATGCGTAAAGCTTACATACTCACCATTTACACATTTAATGTTTACATATGTAATAATGTAATTTGTATTACACATCCTATGCGTAAATGCCTAACAACCCCCTACCTACCCCATCTTACTATTCAATTATTTTTATTTTTTTATATTTTATTTTTCTAATGCGCTATTAGCCCATGAAAACCCACTCTTAGGTCTCAATCAGGTTGGGTTAGCTACTCACGTTGGAGTGTGTTCAAAATTACTCCCCACATTATCCAATAAAAATAAAAAAAAACTAAAAATAGGTTGGGTCAGATGGGCTCAGGTCAGGCTCGACCAAATTCACCACCCTACATGTATTTTATTCCATGATTAGTAGATGACTCTTGTCTTCCTTCCGTGTCCCTCTCTCTTTTGCTGTGTTCATCTTCTTTTGCCAGGTTCTTTTTCTTTCTCTGCAATGCTGGAATTCTATTCACATCTTTATTTTCTGGGATTTAGTCACACCGAATATCAAATTTACACTGAAAGAGTGTTTGATTTGTGGGAGTTTTAACTGATGCTTGTCAAATTTCTATTAGGATTTGAGGAGTTTGGGTGGTGGGTTGTCACAAGAAATTGAGGGCAATTTCTTCTTCTTCTTCTTCTTCTTCTTCTTGGTTTTTTTTTTTTTTTTTTTTTTTTTTTTTTTAAAGATTGGGGTTTGAGGTGAATTTCAAAGGTGGAGTATCAGAAGAATTGAGGACATATGTAGTTCTGGACACGAGAATTCCTCAAGTTCTTGCCATTTATTCCACTATAGAAATCCACCCCAACATCAAAATCTATTCACTTTTTTCTTTTCAAATTTTGATTTAAAGGGGGGAGATACGGAAATTCATCCAATGCAGTGGTTGGGCTGTTGTTTTGAGTTTTAGTCCCTGTTGATGTTTTCTAGTGATAAGAACCTGTATTATTCAGGAACTGGAAGATGAAAGCCTCCTCTTCTCTGGTTTAGAAAAAAAAAAAAAAAGTATCCGGTGACAATAGCCCTAAATACTAGATTGCATTGGATTTGAAATCTCCTGTAGCTAATGGTAGCTGATCTTAATACCTAGTTTAAAAAAGGGAGGCAGAAAGGTTGATTCAGATTTCAGTGAACAGAATATTATGGCTTTAGATTCATTGTAAATAAGCCCATTAGACTGGACCTTAGATATGTGGATTGCCAATGGAAGGTTGAGAGCATCTTTGAGGAGGGTACATGGTGTCACTCATTCCCATCATGTCTCCTTCCACCATACTCTGCTGAGTGCGAGTGAGTGGTGTTGCAGTCACATTAGTTAAAAAAAGGGGTTTTGCATTCACACTGTTATTTTGAAGATGATATTCTTCTGTTAGAGCAGGTTTTGCAAGTTTGTTGCTTCAGTCTTGGGGTTCCTCCCGTTGGTCCTCATCTTTGTTTATTCTTTACTGAAATATGAAAAATAGATAGGCCAATTATATATATATATATATCTATTTATATATGTAGTTTTTAGGAACCTATTCTCCTATGATATTCTCTTACATATGGAATGTGAACTTTTTCATGGTGCCCACATGGATACATGACAATGATGGGGAGAGGGATGAGTAGGGCTAGATGTGTATAAGGAGTAGACCAGAAATCCTCCCAATCATATCTTCATAGGCCTATAATCAACAATGCCAAGATCCAAACGCCCAAGCTCTGTGTCATCTTGGAGACCTTGCTTTCTGTATTCATGGAGTTGCAACGGTCCCATAGTTATTGCAATCTGCACAACAGAAACATCTTTGGATACACTGTACAAAATTTCTCCAATCACCTTTGGTTTCATTTCTCCAAATTCTGTTTTGGCCATTGACTTTTAGATCAAGATGGACTTCCATATGGCTGATTTCTTGTTTTTGATTTAGGCTTTATGAAAGATTCTGCCCAATAACTCGGAAACAATTGGGATCTTAAACCTATATGATGTATTCTTAATATACCTGTATGCATATGATCTATAGTGGTCGCATCAGGTATTTGTTGATGTTTGGACCCATTACTGATTTTTTAAATTTGAGGTTGTTCAGGCATCTGTATGTTTTAGGATCCTATTCTCATTCCATCTTTTCGTTGCAGGACCATACATACAAAATCTTTGTGTTGGCCTCTTTTTGTGCCAAGATTGCTTTCTATATTATTTTTCTTTTATTTTTTCTGGAGTATTTATCCTAAATAACTGGATGAAGGGATTTATGGAATTTGTGGTATTGGTGTCTGGTGATGTTCCAAGTCAAATAACGTATTTCTAATACTGGCTTTACTCCAGACTTCTATGGATTCAACTCGGTTGGAAGAATCACAGGAGACACCAGATATTGATATCCAGTCATTCTTTGATTCAGCTCCTTCTCTAAGAAATAGCTCTATCATCTCTGACAAGATAGAGGACTTTATTTATCACTGTTTGCAGTCTTCAGGCAAGTATGCTATGTTATGTGTTATATGGGTTAATTTCTATTTGATCAATGGACAGCAGGGATGCTTTATGTCTTATAATTTAGTGCTGTATTTGAATTTGAGACTTTGCAGGAAATGGGACACCTGTAAGGGTTGTTTGTGTGACTTCTGGTGGTACAACTGTTCCTCTGGAACAGCGTTGCGTACGTTATATTGATAACTTCAGCTCAGGCAATCGAGGAGCTGCATCGACAGAGTAAAGATGCTTTATGCCTTCTAAAATGTTCTGTGTAAGGCGTAGTGCAAACTGCTTTTGATGGAAAAAGGCTTGTGGGTAATGTTTCAGGTATTTTGTGAAGGCTGGATATGCAGTTATATTTATCCATCGAAGGTGAGGTTCTATTTATATTGTTTTCCCTTTGCATTAGATATCAATAGATTTATTTTGGCCAAGGGGATTCCTTTTGTTGATGTTTTCTAATCATAGTACATTCTTTATACAGAGGTACCTGTCAACCATATTGTAGATATCTTCCTGAAGATTCATTTCTCGACGGTTTAGAGCTAACAAAGGAGTCCACTGTCCAAGGTTTACAGAACTCAGGAACTAAACATTATTTCTTGAACTAGTAGTATGATTCAAAATGCATTGTTGTGTTGACCTTGTGGTCCCTAAACATTATTTCTTATGATTGAAAATGCATTGTTGTGTTGAACATCTGGGACCACAGACTTTATTGGTCATCTCGTTGATGGATAGTTGAATTTCTTATTGGTTTATTCTGTTCATAGTTGCCAGAGTAAGAAAAGTATGTTGAAAGCATATAAAAAACTGGATGCATGAATTGACTTTTTGCAAATTCCGTATAATATTTATGTAGAAGTGGGAAACAAATTTGGGAGATGGGTAGCAAGAAACATGGGTATTTTTTCAGAAGTTTTACCAGCAGCAATTATGGGTGTCACCTGTGTTGTTTGGACCATTTACCTTGTTTGAATTACTCTACCATCGTTCTGGGCCGTAGCTGAGTGGCGGTTATAAGAAGATGGGAACCATGGGGTCAAATTATTTAGGCAATGCTTCTTCTTGCATTCTCTGGGATATGTGGAAAGACAGAGGTTTTGAAGGTATATTCAAGTTGTGGGGATCCCAAGCTAAGAAATTTGAAGGTATATTCATGTTGGCTTGCTTGTGTTGCAACATCTATTTGTAGAGGCCCAAAAGCGCCCTTGGGGGACTTTAGGCTTAATATATAGATGGAAGTTGACAAGGCAACTTGGGGCAATCTGGAATGGGAGGAGTAATCAAGGATGAGAAGGATTCATTTGTTATATCATTTTTTGGACCCGGCCATCTTTGGGTATTCAAACAGAGTGGAGAATATGGCCATCAAGGAGGGATATGGTGGTCAAGTTTGCATGGTCTGGTTGTAATGCAGGGAGATTTAAAAATATAAGATAGAAAATGGGCAAGCAGAGCTATTGTTGTGCAGTGGCGTTTCTTCCACATTCTCAAAGAACTTAAAGGACTATCCAAGGAGCTAAAGGCTTTGTTTAACATGTTCTCAAAGAAGTAAATGAAGCAGATTGTCTAACTTCCTCCATATTTGACATGCATCCAAGTGTGCCCCATAAAAATGGTTCTCATACAGAAGAGTGAGTTTTCTCAAAGGATCAAGCCCTATATATAAGAGGGAGGGAGGGCACATCCAGTTGTCTCAATAGCTGCATCTACATGTAACAAACATTCTATAAAGCATATCCAGTTGTCTCAATAGCTGCATCTACATGTAACAAACATTCTCATGGACTAAATTCCATATTGATCTGTATGGTCTGCTTTATTTTAACCAGTGCTGATGGCCCAATGCTTTCTGCATTTGATCCTTGGAGATCTTATGGTTTGCATTCTTTTTTCCATCAAATGAGACTGAATTGCTTGCACGTAGGTCGGAATTCGAGAGTCTGTGAGGTTAGGTCTGAACACTATTATTGTGGTGGTAGATTCTTGGTGCTCCATTCATTGTGCATATCCTGTGGAACTGCTCAAGCTTTATGGATTGCTGTCCTTAGGTGGTTAGACCATAGTTGGGCGTTGTCGAAATCTCTCAATAGTTTCTTTCTAGCTTGGAATATGGGGATGGGTTCAGTTGGCAGTGTAGTGATGTGGAAGGCTTGTTTCGTAGCCGTGATTTGGGTAAATATGGAAGGAGTGTAACAAGAGGTGTTTTGATGGTGTCAGTTCCAGGGAGATTGATTTAGAAGGAAAATTTGCCTTGCTTCTTGGTTTTCTATTCTACCAGTCTTCAATGGTATCTCCATTGACTCCATGTTGAGAAGTTGGTTTGAGGTCTCTTTCTCCTCTCCCAACAAGAGCATATCTCTTCCTCCTTGGTCCTCTCCCTCCACAGGGCTCCTTAAGCTTAACTTTCATGGGAGCGTGCTTAGCAACCCAGGGCATTCTAGTATTGGAGGTCTTCTTAGGGATAGTTTGGCCATTTTCTTTCTTCCTTTTTCGGGTATGGCAATCTTTTGTTCAATTAATGAAGCCAAGTTGATTGCTCTTAGGATGGGACTTAAGGAAGCAGAGTTTTGGTATTCATTCTTGAGGGTGACTCTTCTTACATTAATCATCAATCATTTGGCTCCATGGTCTTCTTCGTATTCTTGGCATTTGGCAAATGTGGCTGAGGACCTGAGGTTTTAGACCATTGCTAAGAAGCCGAATGCTTCCTTTGTTCATGTCTTGTGTAATGTAAATGATGCAGCAGTTTCCCTAGCCTAGGAGGGCACAGGGCAGCAACCCTAATTGTGGATATCTTTCCTTCTTAGTTTTTTTCTTGTTTGTTTGGCTCCTTGTGGGAGTTGCCTTTAATTATTGATGTTTTTCTTTTTTGAATGGTTTTCTCTCCTTTAATTAATTGTGGCAGTAGTCTTTGGTTGTTGATATGTTCCTTTCACAAATGTTGTAACTTGTGACTGCAAGGCATTTGGGTGTTCATCTCTCTCTCTCTCTCTCTCTGAAAGGTTCTTCCTTTGTAGCTATCAGTATGTCTGTTATGCTGGCTATTTTTTTTAAAAATAAAATCTAGGTTACCATTTTTAAGAGAAAGTTTCCTATTGGAGAGGAGAGGCTTCTTGTTTTCATGAATTTTCTTCTATCTTATGCTCTGCATATTCCCACCTATGGTTATTGATAACCTGTCTTTGATTTTCATTGGACTATATGTGGTGTTACAGTTCGTCAGTCACATGCTGGAGCTGTGAAGCGTGCACTTACAGATCATTGTGATGTATGGACCAGTAGAATCATAATATCTTATTATTAGTATTCTAGTTCTTCATTGTATAAAATTCTCTTTGCAATTGAATATCCTGATCTTGTTAGCAGACAAGTTGTTTGCAAGTGAAAGAAACCACTGAAAATTTCTTTATTGCAGGCAGTGGAAAAAGGTCTTTTGCTCAAACTTCCGTTTACAACTATCTTTGAGTATCTACAGGTGATGATTATGAATGTTCTAAGTAATATGATATTTATCCATAGATTATTAAATTTATCAATCTCTCTCTCTCTCCCCCTCTCTCTCTCTCATATATATATATATCCATTAGCCAAATATAATGATGACAATAATAATACTAGACCATCTTTTAGTGGTTAAGCATCTCTTTTTCTTTAGCTTGTTTCTTTTAATTTCTCTCGATGGTTCTACTACTCAATCTCAGTCTTCTTGCAGCTTTCTTTAATCCTCTAAGGTCATGTTGAAGAGTTTGGAATTTTGATATGAAAAAAAGTACTTTCTCACATATTGAAAATTTTGGTTATTTTATTAATGTATACAGATTTTACAAATGGTTGCAACGTCAATGAGAACTCTTGGATCATATGGGATGTTTTATCTCGCTGCTGCAGTATCTGACTTCTATGTTCCTTGGGAGAGCATGGTATGAAATTCAAGTCTACCCACTTGTCCACTTGGCTGCAACAGTAACCCAGATCTTGCTTAAATTTTCCCTGGCAGTGTCTTTTACTTAAAATACAAGTTTGTAAAACTAGAGGATATTGTTTCTTCTTCATAATGGTTGTAGGCAAATGGAGCGTTTATTGGTGACTGAATTCATTGGAAGAGTTTTGCTCCATTATTTGCTCACACTACCTACTCTATTATTCACTTGCACCAAGTATCAAATATGCAGCTGTTCATGTAATGATTAATACTTAAGTAACTACACATTCATTTAAGTGTTACAAGTAGCTAAGATTGATTAAATATACTTAAATGTACCTGCAAGATTTCATATACTTTTAATTCTTCTTTAAGGAAACTAATATGTTATATTAAGAGTATTAAGCATTATAGTGTTATAATGTTTATTCAAACCCCCTCCCCATTTTTTTGGGTGAACTGTAATTGATTCATTCATTTCTAACTGTAGGCCATGTATGATACTTTGGTCTGACTTATATTGAGATTATTACAAAAAGATTGAAGACCATAAAACCATTGCTCTTTGGTTCTGATGTTATGTCAAAAATCTCTTTTTAAAAGGCCTCCCTTGAAATTATGTTGATCCATGGAAAACCATGCTGTTATTTTGATCTAAATTTTGAAAATTAAAATAAAATTGAAGACATGGACAGCTATGATACCTGGATACTTGTACAAGTCCAATGTATCCGTATTAGTACGATATGACACTTGTATTGGTACTTGACACTGCACCTATACTTGTAGGGAACAAGTTTAACATATTTGACTTATAAAGTCCTTTATTTCATATAGTTGTTTTAATATTTTTGCTTCTTACCATAAGAAATTCTAGAAAGGGACGAAGCCAATGATAATTTCATTGATTCAAAATTGATCTCAAGAAAAAATTAGGACACCTGCATTTATATCCGTATCTTAGATTTTCAAAAGTGAGGAGTCGTATCACCGATCCCAATATTAGTGTTTGTATCCATATCCGTATATGGGCATCATAGATGGGGAGTGGGACTTACCATTAACATAACCTAATTTCTTTTCCATATGCAAGCGAGGTGACTGGGCCATGGTTTGAAATCTGGGTCAGCATTGGGTCCACTTGTCTTGGTTGACTTGGTGCCAGCTAGGTCCATGTAGAGTTGGATTCCCACACTATAAAGGGGCTGTTCTGAAACATAATATGTTTTTATTTATCTATTAATGCATTCATAAAGCAATGTGGATATTGCTCAGTTAGTAGGGACGCAGGCATGTGAGTTGAGAGTGCTCGAGTTCAATTCCCAGTGGCAACAAGAAAAAGCTTTGTCTATTAATTTCAAATTTATCTTAGAGGTTTTCCAAGAAGGCCTCTATTTAAAGGCCCTTCTCTTTTATATTTTTACAAAAAGGCCCCTGCTCTGAATTTAAGCTTAGCAAATTTCACTAATTCAAGTTACTTGTAGAGGGTCCCACCTTATGCATGATAACCAAGGGAGGGATGGCAACTGGAAAGGCTTGGATGTAGATTAGGAAAATATGTAACGCCAAGCCATTCAAATGAACCTAGCCTTTGGTTTTTGGTCCTCATAGTTTAAGAGGTGAAATTATCCTTTTAATGTTAACTCTAGGAATGTTATAAAAAAAACAACAACAATAATCATCACTATATTTGAGAGAGGATACTAAAATAGCTTAACGTTCACATTTTTAATATTTTTTTACTTTATATTATTCTGATTTTTAAAATTTTTTAACACTTTAGGACTGGCCTGGCCATATCGGTCCGGCATGGTCCGGCACAGATTCGTCTGATCCCGACCGGGACGAAACGGGCACCGAAATTTAAAACCTTGCTATGTGCACTCTATAATTATCTTCAAACTTTTTGCAAACTGCAAGTTTTGGACAACTTAAATGAAATGACATGCTTAACAAGTATGCACCTGTCCTCCCCATTCCTTTTTCTAGTTCACTGCCAGTATAGAATTCTATCTCTTGCTCAAATCTAAAATCACTTTGTCATTGTTTAACTAAACAACTGGGGGAAATAATTTTATATATAAACAAGATCATCAAACACATTTTAGCTGTTGTACCATAACCACCTGATTGATCACTGCATAATTATACAGGTGGAGCACAAGATTCAGTCAGCAGCTGGTTCTTTGGATATCCGGCTTGCCCAAGTGCCAAAAATGCTCTCAGTACTGAGGAGAAAATGGGTTCCCACAGCCTTCTGCATCTCATTCAAGGTAAATTCATCTACATTTTTTAAGCAGAAAATGTATGTTCGCCATATGCTTGAATTTCTCTTCAGATCTTACTTTGGAAGAACATCATATTTTGTACAAGGGAATGATTTCTTGTTTTGCTTACCAAGAGTATTGTCGTCTGCTCTCTTTAGATATGCCATAATGTGCAGAAGCATCTTTTTTTTTTTTTTTTTTTTGTTGTCGGCAAGTGAATTTATTAAGAGAGAAAATAGTAGCAAAACATAATAACGGAGGCTGAATGGCTTAAAACTTGCTGCATGAGCAAAGGGATACCCAAGAACAATAGAAGAACAAGAGAATCTGTACTTATCTTGAAAATGGATTACATTATATTCCATTCTAGTATTCATGTGATCTCATGTCCTTTGGAATGGCCAATTCAAAATCAAGATGCAGAGATAAGTGGGGACATATCACATGATCTCATGTCCTTTGGAACTTCTAATTCAAAAGTAAGATGTTGAGATAAGTGGGGTCAGATATCATCAAAGTGACTATTATCTTCAGTAGCAGACATGGATGAAAATGTCGGCCGCCCGCCACACTAAATAGGAAATAGCGCCTGTTGCACCTGTAGCAGTGCGTAGCGGTCGATACAAGCTGCCACGATACGTGGCGGTGTGGGTTTAAATAACCCCCCAGTCGGCCCTAGTTCTCTCTTTTCACTCTTTGCAATTTTTACTTCCATTTTTACTGCTGTGAAAGCTTCTAAGTGTCTCCAAACTCCAAAGTTTCAAGATTTTACCACAAGTAACATCAAATACAAGAAATCAAACACAACTACAAGATCTAAGCTTCCATTCCATGTTCATCAAGATTCTAGGTGTGTTGTTTCTTTTGGATTTTTTAGTCTTGACTTTTGAGATCATGTATTCATCTCTCTCTAAGTACTATAAATCACATGATAATGCTTTCTTGTCTTGTAATATGATGAGATCCATGTTTCCCCTTGATCATGCACACATTTTTTTTTAAAATTTTTTTGCTATTATTTATTTTCTGAATTTTTTTATTTTTTGAAAAAAATGTGATTACTGATGGACAACCCATGAAACCACTTGGAAATGCATTCTAAATGATAGATCTATGTTTCCCATAGATCAATCCATCAAACTTTTAATGTTTATTGATTTTTTTTTATTTGTTTATTTTCGGATTTTTTTATTTCTTATTTTAAAAAAATGTGAATACTCATGGACAACCCATGAAACCACATAGAAATGAATTCTAAATGATAGATCTATGTTTCCAATAGGTCAATCCATCACATTTTGAATGTTTATTGATTTTTTTATCTTCTTATTTTCGGATTTATTTATTTATTATTTTTAAAAATGTGATTATTCATGGACAACCCATGAAACCACTTGGAAATGCATTCTAAATGATAGATCTATGTTTCCCATAGATCAATCCATCACATTTTGATATTTTTTTTGTATTATTTTGTTTTATTATTTTCGGATCTTTTAATTTTTTGAAAAAAAAAAAAATGGAAACCAAACATATGTATTGAAAATGTCTCACAAAGTATTGAAGTATGTTTCCCATAGATCAATCCAACACATTTTTGTGTTTTTTGTTAGTTTATTTGGTTTTTTATTTTCTGAATTTTTTATTTTTAAAAAGAAAATATTTTAACTAGTGAAATGCCCATCAAATGTCTTGAGAATAACTCTTAAATGCTAGATGTATGTTTCCTCCCATGGATTTTTGTGTTTTGAACAATTTTAACATACTAATTTTTCATATTTTATATGTATTCAGTATTCTATGTGTCATTGTGTGTGCCAACTGACAATTGAAAATGCTGTGAGAAATTGATCCTGCATGGAGTTTTGGTCTCGGAGGGAGCTACTTCTCAAAGGGGTTTTTTAAGAGTGCAAGAGAGAGATTAGCCAAAGCTACTGCGAAATGGCTAATTCACAAGAACATATCTTCTACAGCAATGGATTCACCTTATTTTCAGACTATTCTTGATGTTGCCGCCGAAGTTGGGCGAGGTATACAGTCGCCCTCTGTATATGATGTGGGCAACAAATTTCTAGAAGAAGAATACAAAGAAATAAAGGCTTGGGTAGACAAACACAATTAATAAACTTTTTGGATATTCAGTCGCTGGGACCGTCTTCATGAAGTCCGGTGATGCAACTGAACATAGACGGACAACCACGTATATATTTAGTCTTATGGATAAAGTTGTGGAAAGTGTTGGCAAAGAGCATATTGTACAGCTGGTTAGAGAGGATTGCGAATATCTAATTTTCATTATTTATTTTGCATTTTAGCTGATTGGTGGATGAATTATGGAGAGAGTGCTCCACATCTAAGGAGAGCGGCTGTTCGCATCCTTAGTCAGAATACAACATCTTCCAACTGTGAGAGAAATTGGATCGCTTTCTCCTTGATCCAAACGAAGGTCAGGAATCAACTTAACATGTAGAAACTCAACATGCTTGTGTACTGCCATTACAATTTGAAGTTGAGAAATAGAGCTAGGGAGAGAAGGGCAAGGGATGATCTTGCTTATTGTCCTATTAATTTGGATTACATATTCAGAGAGGATGATCCCTTACTCCCATAGCTAGCTGAGATAGAGGATCCACTGCTAGATTTAGATCCGGGCTTTCGGGAAACGGTCAAGTGTTGATTGTTGAGGGATGGGTGAGGCACCTGTAGAAGGTCAGCCACCTCAAGGAGAAGGTACAAGTGCATATAGGAGGAGTGGGAAAGAACTTGTTCTTGTTGTATCTTTTTACAAAGCTAGTTCCACCACCGTCTCTTCGACTAGCCATGGTGGAGGGGATGGGGGAGGTGTAGGAGACAGTGGGATGGGTGGTACTAACGAATATTGTCAACATGATGAAGACGATGTCGTTCCTGTAGAGGACATACATGAGTTACTTGAAACTGGAAAATTTGATCCAAACTGTGGTTATCAATGGCGCCGAAGAGACTCACCACCTCGAAACAGTAATGAGCAAGGAAATATGGGTGGAAATGTTAGAAGAAAACAAGCTACATCGTGGAACCCTAGTTATAGAGAACCACATTCAGACTCTTGGCAATGTGGACAAGGACCCTTAGAATATTCTCCATATGGTTAAGTGCAACAAGGAGAATAACAATCTTCAACTTTAGGGTCCTACTCATATGGTGACTATGGTCAAACACAATATAAATATCCACCTCCACCTCCTCCAAGTTCCTATAATGCAGCTGCCTTCTTTGGATTTGTGGATCCCAATGCTCATAAAAATCAAATTCAATATTGTGCCAATAGAAATGATAACACTAGTGGTGATGAAGATAACCATGCTGCCATAGATCTTGGTAGACATTCCTTTTAGTGGTGACTAAGGTATAAGGTATTCCTCCACCAACTCTATACGTTTTATGTTATTTCTAAATTGTTGTTGATCACTTGATTGAATTTGAACCTTGAGGCATGAAGTATTGATTGTTCAATGTTTCACTAAACTTCATTGGATATTGTTTGTTATTGAATCCCTACTCCCTAGGACCTAACTCTTAAGTCTTATGCCTTATTTCATGTTCTAGATTTTTTTATGAGATTTTCATTACTTTTCTAGGTTAGCATGATTAAGAAACATGAATACATGTGAAAAACTAATCATTACTATTATTTTTCTATTTATACAGCGATACATGACTTCATATATTGAGGGAACCACTACACCCCTTTTCTTGCTTGCTTTTGCAAAAGAAACACATTTTCTTTAGTTTTACAATTTTCCAGATTTTTTGGAAGATGAAGATGAGGGTACTTGTGAGTGAAGACAAGGATCATGAAATACAATATCATAGTTCTATGCAGAAGAAAATTCCATGACCATAAAACACATGAACAAGGATGCAAATAGCGGCCGCTACGTAGTCTTAGGGCTTTGAGTCTTAGGGCTTGATCTCACCGTCGAAGGTGTAGATCTTCATTGTGGCCCTTGGGCTACGCCATCAATTGGTATCAGAGCTCCGATGATCACTCTCAGATCGCCAGTTGAGATCGCCGATCTGCGTCATCATCATCCCCATCACAGCAGACCTCCCTGCCAGCCATCTTCGCCCCAATCGGATCCCCAGCCGCCCAGTCCCTTCATCCAAACCCTCACATCCACTTCCGAGCCCCAAAACCCTTACATCCCCCCACATCCTTGACTCGCACACCACTGATAGCCATCCACGAACCCTCCATTCATCCACCTACAGCCCCAAATCATCCCTAATCCACAAATCCCCAAATCCCTAGATCTAGACCCAATCTCCAACCCTACTGAAAATCCTCTGACTGAAACCCACCAGCCACCATCACTGACCCCCATTGAAACCCATCCCTTTCCCCGCCTCTTCCCCTCTGCTCGTCCAGTCCCAAACCCAGAAGAAGAAAATATAAGAAAGAAAGAAGGAAGAGAGCAGCGAGTAGCAGCGCAGGAGGTTTGAGTTGAAGGTCTACCTGGCACCGGACGACACCCGTTAGCATCACCATCATCCAGCAACATTGCCAACGTCTGCGCCCACCTGCGACTCCATCTGCTGCATCGCCACGCCTCCAGCTGCCATCCACCTCCCCTTTCTCCAAGCCATCGCCCCTTCTCCTCTTCAAGTCGACAGGTAAGAAGGAGTCCCCTTCTCTTATTTTTCCTTGGGGCACACAACCTGAGGCAGAGACCATCGCCCTCCCACATGCTGCGTTTGAAGTTTGGGTTCCCTGCAGTTTGGGCCTGATCTGAGTACATGCCCAACTCGACCAGCCTTCTAGTAATTAAAAATAAAAAATGCATTTGAAATTTCATGGCTACCCGAGGACGTCAATACCACGGGTATTTTACTAATTACCAACGGGATGAGCTATTGACTAAATTGGGATTTGACATGGACGCTGTGGTTGAGTGACTGGAAATTGTTGAAGCTGCTCTTACTGAACTTCAAGGTACTCGGACCACAGGAAGAACTAAATCTGCTATCACAGAGCGGGATCCACAAACATCTGGAACTCTGGTCAATCCTGTGGACCCAGTTCCCCAGGCATCCGGAACAAGGGTCCAAGCGAATCCAGTCACATTTGGTCGTCAGCATCAACAGCGTGAGACCATGTTTGACATGGTACAACGCTTCTTCATTGAACACGGTGATGATGAACCACGCGGTGCTCCATATACAGATATCACAAAAAAGGTGTGACTAGAAATCAGTGATCTTTCAAGGGATCTTCATCCCAAGGCCTTCGTCGACTGGCTTAATTCTCTTGATGACTATTTTGCATGGTACAACATGAATGATGCCTAGAAGATAGCCTTCACAAAAGTTTAGCTCAAAGGTCCTGCATGCATTTGGTGGCAAAGTATTGAAAATAGTGAGCTTGCCTTTGGATATCCCATCTTGCAGTGGGAAGACATGAAGCGGCGACTCAAGGAAAATTTCCTTTCTTCTGACTATATTGACTCTCTGCATAAAGGATTTACCCCTCAATCTGTTTCGAGAATATATTGTGCGTTGCAATCTTCAAGCTAATGATGGACTCATCATCACCAAATACACTGAAGGCTTACGTCCTAATATTCGGCAACGGATTTCTATGTTTGATTTCAATGATATCAATGAAGCCTATTGTAAAGCCCGCAAAGCACAGCATGAAATCCAGTTCAAGTGGAGGAAAAGATCCCAAGCCGGGGAGTCGGTTAATCGACTGAGGCCATCACAAGCACTACAAAAGCAGCCCTAATTGGTACAACATCGGCCACTTCCTCCCCAAAATTAGCGGCAACATGCACCACAAAATGATCCTCGTGCACGAGGAAGTGCTGACAAGAGGGAAGTGATCTGCCATACCTGCCAGCAGAAAGGGCATTATGCTAGAGAATGTCCTCATAGGAATCTTTATGCATATGATGAAGCTGAAGACAACGTAGATTATGATGAGCACATTGATATGGAAAAACCAGCAGACACTCAAAGCCTTTGCCTTGAAGAATTTCTTACTGATGGTGTACCACTTGTATATCTTGAGCGCCATCTTCTGATCACAGAAGATCAACAGGATGAGCAGGATTCTAATCATGCACCTATTTTTCGCTCTCGAGTTCACTGCATGGGAAAAACTTGCATTATGATTGTTGATGGAGGTAGTGCTATGAATGTATTGCTAAAAAGGCCATGGAAAAGCTAAAGCTACCTACTACAAAGCATCCAAGGCCATACAAAATAGCATGGGTAAATGATTCAACTATTTCGGTTGACAAGCAGTGCATAGTTCCTTTCAAACTGGGTTCTTATGAAGATACAATCAAGTGTCATGTTATACCAATGAAAGTCACACACATACTCTTTAGTCGCCCATGGCTAAAGAAGTTGAAGGTTGTCACAGATAATGACACAAACACCCATACCTTCATGTGGAAAAGTAACAAGACCCGATTATGGCCACTGCCACACTAGCATGCTGGTAACGCCCAAAAGAGGCGGCCACTCCTCAAATGTTAACCATGAGTAGATTTGAACAGGAAAGCATAGATCAGGATCTGATGTATGCCTTGGTTATCTGCCAAGTGACAGATGATTCTCCACATGAGTCCATTCCAGAAGAAGTCAAACCACTCGTGCAACACTTCTCCGATCTTATTCCCGATAAACTGCCAAATAATCTTCCACATATGACGGACATATAGCATGCCATTGATCTAGTCCCTGGCTCTTCACTTCCGAATCTACCTGCATATCGGATGAGTCCCGCAGAGTACGCCGAACTCAAGAAACAGGTGGATGCCCTGTTACAAAAGGGGTACATTCGGGAAAGTCTCAGTCCCTGCGGAGTACCAGTCCTTCTTACTCCCAAGAAGGATGGAAGTTGGCACATGTGTATCGATAGTCGAGCTATCAACAAGATCACGGTAAAATACAGATTTCCTATTCATCTATTAGATGATATGCTTGATATGATGACAGGTTTAGCCATCTTCTCCGAGATTGATCTGCGAAGTGGTTACCATCAGATTCGTATCCGTCCAGGTGATGAATGGAAAACAATGTTCAAAACCAGAGATGGTCTTTGTGAATGGTTAATCATGCCATTCGGGTTAACAAATGCTCCCAGTTCCTTCATGCAAGTTATGACCCATCTGTTGTAGCCTTATATCGGGAAATTCGTCGTTGTTTATTTCAACGACATCCTTATTTACAGCAAAACTAGGGAGGAGCATCTCACTCGTCTCCACACTATTTGCCATCTCCTTCGTCAAGAACGCTTCTACATCAATCTTAAGAAGTGCACCTTCATGAGCACTTCAGTTATATTTCTAGGATTCATCATATCGACGGAAAGCATCAAAATGGATCCAGAGAAAGTCAAAGCAATTTTGGATTGGCCGCTCCCTACCACAGTTGCTGAAGTCAGGAATTTTCATGGACTTGCTACCTTCTATGGGAGATTCATTAGGAATTTCAGCGGTATCACTGCTCCAATTACAGAGTGTTTAAAGAAGGGCGAGTTCAAATGGACCAATGCCGCGACTCGAGCTTTTGGGCAAATCAAACAAAAAATCACAGAAGCTCCTGTCCTCCGCCTTCCAGATTTTGATTGCGATGGGGTCCACATGAAGTTGCTTGATGGGGTCCACATCATCTCTAATTAGAGATCCTTATCTTTAGTTTAGATATTTTCTAATTTAATAGAGTTGCTTAGTATATTATTTCCTAAATTCTAATCTTGATAAAGATGAGTAGTTTATTGTTTTAGAAAGTCTTGGTTAGTATAGAACCGTCTTCTTACTCTATATATAGAGGAATACGCTATTGTAATAGCTAGGGCTAATTTTCTTAATAAGATTTCAAGAGTTCTCGTGAGTTTTCCTTTCGGTATTTCCCCTAAGTGATCTTAGGGTTTTGAGTTTTAGGGCTCGATCTCACCGTCGGAGGTGTAGATCTTCATCGTGGCTTCTGGGCTATGTTATCAATCATCATATCGTTGACGGGTGCTAAATGCTCTACGCATGACCCCCGCAATGCCCTTGCCCTTATTTGGCACATTGGATGAACCCCTTGCTTCTTAGTGGGAGGATTGTCCACTAGATGCATGATGACGATGCTCTTGTTCTTCTTGGTGTGTCATGAATGACTCTCGGTGTGCAGTTGTCATTTGTGGGTCATCCTCATCATTAGAATCCCCAAATACATCATAACGGGCAGCATCAACATCTTGTTGCCTCTTTTCTTTTATTTCAACTTTTTTGGCTTTGTTTTGATTCAACAAAGCTCTCATTTGTTCCATCACTTCCCTCAAAACTTCAGTATAGCCTCCAATATTGCCAGCAACATGGGCCAAATGTTGCTTGAATCTTGTAATGCCCCCCCCCCCCCCCCCCATTGGTCACTTTCCCACGGAAGTTACACTTGATTTTCAACTGGTTATTCTCAACCACCTGACCAAACTCCATGCAGGATCAATTTCACGCGGCATTTTCAATTGTTGGCACACATAATGATACAGATAAAATACTGAATACCTATAAAATATGAAAAATTAGTAGGTTAAAATTGTTCAAAACACAAAAATACGTGGGAGGAAACATACATCTATCATCTAAGAGTTATTCTTAAGACATTTGATGGGCATATCACAAGTTAAAACATTTTATTTTCAAAAAATAAAAAATTCAGATAGTAAAACAAAATAATACAAAAAAATATGAAAATGTGATGGATTGATCTATGGGAAACATACTTCAATACTTTGTGAGCCATTTTCAATACATTTGATTGGTTTCCAATTATTAAAAATATTTTTTTCCAAAAAATTCAAAAATCCGAAAATACTAAAACAAAATTATACAAAAAATATGAAAATGTGATGGATTGATCTATGGGAAACATAGATTTATCGTTTAGAATGCATTTCCAAGTGGTTTCATGGGTTGTCCATGAGTAATCACATTTTTAAAATAAGAAATCAATAAATCCGAAATAAAAAAAAAAGAAACATTCAAAATGTGATGGATTGATCTATTGAAAACATAGATCTGTCATTTAAATGCATTTCCACGTGGTTTAATGGGTTGTCCATGAGTATTTACATTTTTAAAAATAAGAAATAAATAAATCCGAAAATAAAAAATAAAACAATCATTAAACATTCAAAATGTGATGGATTGATCTATGGGAAACATAGATCTATCATTTAGAATGCATTTCCAAGTGGTTTCATGGTTTGTCCATGAGTAATCACATTTTTTTTTTTAAAAAATAAAAAAACTCCGAAAATAAGTAATAGCAAAAAATAAAAAAAATGTGTGCATGATCATAGGGAACATGGATCTCATCATATTACAAGGCAAGGAAACATTATCATGTGATTTATAGTACTTAGAGAGATGAATAGATGATCTCAAAAGTCAAAAATAGAAAAAATCCAAAAGAAAAAACATATCTAGAATCTTGATGAAGATGGAATGGAAGATTAGATCTTGTAGTTGTGTTTGATTCCTTGTATTTGATGTTACTTGTGGTAAAATCTTGAAACTTTGGAGTTGGGAGACAAGCTTTCACATTAGTAAAAAAGGAAATTACAATTGCAAAGAGAGTGAGAAGAGAGAACTAGGGCCGGCTGGGGGGTTATTTAAACCCCCACCGCCACGTAGCGGGCGCCACGTATCGTGGCTGCCTGTATCGGCCGCTACGGTTGCGACGGGCACTCTTTCGCACTTAGCATGGCGGATGGCCGATATATCAGTGTAGTGGCCGATATTTTCATCCATGATAGAGGCTTTGCATTTGTTCGGTTTGGATCTCAGAGGGAGGCAGATAAAGCTATGGATCTTGTCAAAGGTAGATCCTAGGCTGGTAGGAAATTTAGGGTGCAACTGGCGAAATATGGACCTGATAGGAGCGATTCTATAGCAGGGTCTCTTCAAGGCATTTCTTATGGGGGTAATAGGTTTCAGAGCCAAATCCAGCTGAACTCTAGGGAAATTCCGAATGCAGCCCTTGATGCTCCAAGCTATGGCAAGGGGGCCTCACCAACAGTTAATCTAGACCCTTTGTCTTGTGAAGATGACTTGAGATCTCTGAGTCATAGTCTGGTGGGTTACCTCAAATGCAAGGAAGACACAGTTAAAGCTGCATCAGATTGGTTTGTCAAGGACTGGAAAGTCATGCCACTCGCGATCAAGCTGTTCGATGATGGTGTTGTTTGGATTCAACTATCCTCCTCTTGCAGAGGTGGATTTGGCCATTCAGCGTTTTTCAGCGCAGGGGCCTTCGCCGTTTTATGCTTTGGAGTTTCGACAGATGGATGGAAGTGCAGAGCTGCCCATCCAAAAGCTCTCAATTCAGATTTAAAGGTACCCCTCTTCATGCTTGGAAGAAGAGGACTTTCGAACTTCTGGGGAAATGTATTGGCCAGGTTGTAGAGATCGACGATCGCATTGTGGCGAAGGAGGAGCTCAGTTTGGAAGGGTGAAGATTCAGCATAGAGGTAACACTACCACTCCATCTCA
This sequence comes from Umbellularia californica, assembly GCA_028538565.1. Taxonomy (NCBI): domain Eukaryota; kingdom Viridiplantae; phylum Streptophyta; class Magnoliopsida; order Laurales; family Lauraceae; genus Umbellularia; species Umbellularia californica. Next base: position 27,274,463 of record JAPQWN010000012.1, on the reverse strand, counting down.
TATCCATCTACTGCTAAGGGGGGGGCATGTTTGAGATCGCTGTTGAGGAAGATGAGGCCATTTCGGGAGATGGGAAAGCGCATGAGAGGCATTGTGTGCGAAAACTGTCTGCAGAACTTTATAAGGAAGCCTGAAGAAGACGACGTATTTCGATACGATTTCAAAATCCGTATCACCCGCCTCTACTTTCGAAAAGCAGATCTGGGACCCCAGTAAGTGGTTTGGCCCGTTGGATCTGAAGGAGGAACTGAGCCCTAGTCTGACCGATAGTTTGGAAGATGGGCCTCTATGGGGGGTAAATCCTAAGGAAACAAGCCTGCCAGCCTTGGCCAAGATTTTAGGGATCTCTAATCCTTTTCTTTTGTGTCCAGTCAACAAAGGAAGGGCTGAAGAATGACTGGAGAACGATCGCTTTCCTGGTCTTCTGCGATAGGGGAAGAAGATGATCTCACTCGAGTAAGGCTGGATCGATGGAATAGGAGTGGGACGAGCGACAGTTCCTTCCTTTTAACTTCGAGGTCTGCTGCAAGGGTCCAACCCACAGGCTGGTCCGCCAAGGAAGTTCGTCATCTCCTCCGGTGCCGATACAATTGAAGATGGTGATTTTGCCACACCAGACCCATGTGCGAAGGGTGGCTGTTGCAGCGTTGAAACTCTCTTTGCGCCTTCTCAGGGGAGTCTGCTGGTAGTCGGATTTCTCTCTCCTATAACGATGTCTGCAGGCCCGTTCAGGATTCTAGGAATCTGCTACCAGGTATGCAAGAAGAATCGCTGCCAGAGGCTTGAGATCTTGTAGTGTCGCCTGCATCTGCCTGGGTCTCAACTAGGCGACCCAGCTCCTTGGGTTCTACTTCTACATCGGTACCCCAGTTAGTTTAGAGGTCTACTTCCCGCAGTGGAGATAAGAGTGTCTATTTCAACTCCTGTAGATGGTACTCCTATCAGAACCCCTCCAACAGATTGTGTTAGAGCAGAACTCTTTCCAGAAGAGGGCAGGATGGCCGAATGGAAGTTATCGCAGAGAATTTCAGCATGCAGGAGAGCTGTTGGAATTTCCTTTCAAGGCAACAGAGGTAGCTGGTCAGAACTGGTTGACTTTGCTATTACCAGAGACAATCAGAATCGAGCTGAGTTTCTTGAAATTAAAAGGAAGAAGAAAGGGGTACGAGAATTGCAGAGCCTCGTCTCGTCTGTAAACTACGACAAAGGCAGAATAATTTCTTCGTCAGTTGAGGTTCCAGGAAAGAGGAAGATGACTATGGGGAATAAAGCTCAAGTTTACCAATGAAGGTTATCTCCTGGAATGTCAGGGGTTGGGGGGAGGGTGAAAAGGCTTGTAGTGAAGAGTAGCATCAAGAAGTTTAAAGCGGATATAGTCCTGTTACAAGAGACCAAAATTGATCCATGGAGGGCAGAATTGTTAGAGATCTGTGGAGTGGTAAATGCACAAATTAGCATCCTCGGGGAATTCTAATGCTTTGGAATAGTCGTTCTGTGGAAATTAAGAACTGGTGGGCTGATTCCTTTTCTGTCTTAGCTGTGCTGCCGGATCTACAGATCCAAAAAGAGTGGATGGTTACTTCTGTTTACAGGCCCAATGACTCTAGGCAACGTGATGCCTTCTGGAGTGAATTGAGCACAGTTCAAGCAAGATGGTCTCGTCCTTGCTGTTTGGGAGGAGATTGGAATGTCATTAGAATCCCAGAGGATAGATTAGGAGGAGACAGAGTTATGGCTGATATGAGATCTTTTGAGGATTGGATTAACTCTAATTCCCTTATGGATCTGAGACTGAATGGGGCTTCGTTCACATGGTCCAATAATCAGCATTCTCCATCGATGGCTAGACTGGACAGATTCCTAATATCTGAAGACTGGGCAGAGAAATACCCTCATGTCTGTGAGTCTGCACTTCCAAGACCTACGTCTGATCGTTGCCCAATCTGCCTGGATTTGAATCTTGAAAGATGGGGAGCTGCTCCTTCCAGATTTGAGCTAAGTTGGTTAAAGGAGGAAAATTTCCCGAATCTAGTTTTGCAATGGTGGAAAGAGGGAAGGGTGGACGGATGGGGGGCTGCTTATAAGCTTTCAAAAAAACTAAAGCTTCTGAAAATGAAAATCAAGGACTGGGTACGTGACTATTGACCATTCGGTGGAGACTGTAATTTCTGAACTTCAGAAGATTCAGAATTAGACATTGTTATAATATGAATGATCATGTAGAGATAGAGAAGAGGAGTTTGGTGGAAAAGTTGATACCTCACTAAAGGATCTACCAACCATTTTATAATCAAATTTACCCTAATCACATGCTATTAATCAGTAGTAATTACAATTTAATTACAATAAAAAATTAAAGAATAAAAGAATCCTAGTCTCTATGCATAGAAGTATATCCATAAGACAGGCTGTATAAGGCTTAACCCAGTCCCACACGTGGGATATTCTACATGGGCCTAGATGGGCCAAGATTAGTATACATGGGCCTATTTATTTCATGAGTTATCTTCTACACTCCCCCTCGAATTGATGCGGTAAGGCAGAAAACGTCAATTTACAAGTAAGATCATGATGACGTGTTTTGGGAAGAGCCTTGGTGAATATATCCGCCAACTGGTTAAGAGTAGAGACATGAGGAAGAGAGATCTTCTCAGTAACGACATGCTGACAGATGAAGTGACAATCAATTTCAATGTGTTTCGTCCTTTTCATGAAAGACCGGATTGTTGGCAATTCTGGTAGCACTGGTGTTGTCACCATAAAGAGGGGTAGAACTACCAAGAAGAACACCGAATTCACAGAGAAGACGGCATAGCCAGATGATTTTGGCACGAGCGGATGACATTGCCCGATATTCTGCTTTAGCAGAAGACTTCGAAACGGTGGTTTGCTTCTTGCACTTCCACGAAATCAGAGAATCCCCAAAAAATATACACCTGCCAGTGGTAGAGCGCTGAGAATCTGGACAACCAGCTCAGTCGGCATCAACATAAGTAGATAAGCACAAAGAATTACCAGAAGGGTAGAAGAGACCATGGTGAAGAGTGCCTTTTAACATAGCGGAGTATGTGTAAAGCAGCAGTAATGTGAGGTTTGTGGGGATTACTAACAAACTGGCTAACCGTATGAACGGCATGAGAAATATCTGGCCGAGTCACAGTTAAGTAGAGTAAACTGCCAACTATCAGCCGGAAAATAGAGGGATCATCCAGGGGAGAGCCATCATCCGAGCTGAGTTTGCTGTTCAATTCCATAGGCGTATCAACAATGTGAGCATCATCATGCCTAGCCGAGGTAATCAAATCTGTAGCATATTTGCGCTGATGGACCCGAATGCCAGATTTGTTACACATAAACTCAAGCCCCAGAAAGTAGGTGAGAGGACCAAGATCCTTCATTCTGAAGTGGCGAGTATGATGAAGTTTGAGATCCGTAATGCCAGCAATATCATTGCCACTAATAATCATATCATCAACATAGACTAAGAGAAATGTGTAGCCTTTTGGTGTCCGTCGGAGGAAGAGGGAACTATCAGAGTGACTGTGGCGAAATCTAGCTTGATGGATAGCGGCCCAAAATTTATCAAACCAAGCCCTGGGAGCTTCCTTAAGTCCATAGAGAGCTTTCATCAATTTACAAATATGATGTGGAGGATAAGCATAACCTGAGGTGGTTTTAAATAAATAGTCTCACGCAAGTCGCCATGAGGAAAGGCATTTTTGACATCCATTTTCCATAGGGGCCAGTTGCGGGCTGCAGCTACACAAAGGAGGGTGCGAATAGTGTTCATTTTAACCACTGGTGCAAAGGTCTCCTTATAGTCAATCCCATATTCCTGCTTGAAACCCTGAGCAACCAATCTAGCTTTGTAGCGGTCAAGACTCCCATCAGAGTGAACTTTTATGGAATAGATCCATTTACTGCCGATTACAGATGCACCAACAGGGGCCGGTACCAATTCCTATGTTTTGTTTTGCTTCAAGAGCAAGCAACTCCTCAGTCATAGCATCCTGCCAGTAAGCTATCTTTGAGGCCTGTGAATATGAGGTAGGGATAGGAGCACTATCCAAAGAAGTGAAAAGAGCAGGAAAGCCATAACGGTCAGGGGCAACTAAAGGATGACTAGAGCGTCGTAGGCGTATGACACTACCAGAAGAAGCACTAATACCCAAGGGTGTAGTAGGTGGCACTGGGAGAGGATCAGGAGAAGGAGTCTCCATAGGAGGAAGTGTGTTACCCCGGACATAGACATTGGTAATAGGTGGTGGAGAATTTGCAGGGAAGTGCGGCATATAAGACACAGCAACAGGTTGATTATCCAATTGCAAAGAAAAGAAAGGAATGTGTTTCAAGAAGATCACATTACGAGATATTCGCATGCGTTTTTCGGATTGATCATAAAACAGAAATCCCTTATGTTCAGTACTGTAACCTAGAAAGATACATTTGGCAGCCTGAGGAGACAACATAGTGCGCTCTGTAGGTGGAAGATGAACAAAGCACAGGCAACCAAAAACTCGTAAGTGAGAATATGAAGGGGCATGACCAAAGAGAGTTTCATAAAGAGTATTCTTTCCTAGAACGGAGCTAGGGTGGCGATTGAGTAGATATACAGCAGTCTGTGCAGCATCACACCAAAAGGTGGTTGGAACTAAGGATGCAAGGAGGAGAGAATGAACGGTTTCAAGAATGTCTGTTCTTCCTTTCCACAACACCACTTTGCTGTGGAGTATGCGGGCATGATTTTTGGTGAAGAATTCCTTTATCAGAAAGGAATGCAGAAAAATCATGGGACATGTATTCTCCACCGGAGTCAGACCTAAGAATTTTTATTTCTTTCTTAAATTGTGTTTGAACCATTTTGTAAAACTTTTGGAAAAGAGAAAAAGCTTCAGATTTGAAGCGTATGAAATAAATCCAAGTGAAACGAGAATGATCATCAATAAATGTCAAATAATACTTAAACCCAGTCCTACTCAATGTGGGTTCAATTCCCCAAACATCTGTGTGAATAATGTCAAAAGATAATGCACGAGAATGATGAATAGGAAAAGGCAAAATATGACTCTTAAGCAACACGTTCACACTTTGATTGAAGGAAAGAGGTAACCATTTTATTATCAATAGTAGGTTCTAACCAACCAATTTTAAACAAAGAAAGTAAATAAGCATTGTTCACATGACCAAGACGACTATGCCACATAGTCCACAATTTATTGAAATTAGGAGAAGAAAAAAAAAAGAGAGAATGAAGTCCAATGTCTAGTAGAAACAGTCGACCATGTTTTCCAATGTCTAGTAGAAACAGTCGACCATGTTTACTCCCTGTCGCGATCACCTTCCCAGTTTGTTACCCTTGTATGACACAACCAGTGGAAGAAAAGTTAACACTGTACCCATCATCAATAAGTTGTCCTACAGAAAGTAAATTGACTGATAATTTGGGAACAAAGTAGACATTGGGAAGGCTGATAGACTGGCCAGAGATACTGGATAAAGTAATGGTACCAATACCAGAAATGGGTAATTGGTCGCTATTAGCAATGGTGATTTTGTCTTTTCCAAGGTAAGGGTGAGAGTTTGTAAAGCGACTTTCTACAGAAGTCATGTGGTTCGATGCTCCTGAATATAGAAACCATGTGGATGTGGTGATAGACGAAGACTGAGAGACTGAAGAATGAAAAGCAAGAAATGCTATAGGAGAATGAGTTTGATACCGACCACCATTAAAGACCATGGACGCGTATGCCGAGGTAACAGCGTTTTGAATCAGATCTTGAATCTGGGCAGGAGTCATGGAGACGGACCCGGAAGAGGTGCTTACTCTATTATCAGGGAAAGGTGCTTGAACTTGGAACGCTGCTTGAGCATTTTGTCTGGGAAAGTTGGAAGGATTCTGTTTATGCCGGGCCCCATTCTTTCGCTGTAAGCTCTGATAGTCATCAATAAGATGACCAGAACGTTTGCAATATTTGTACACCAGTTTTTTACGACAGTTCTTGGCAATATGACCGAAGCCTTTGCATTCATAGCATTGAGCAGGCTTCTGATTGGGGGTTGCCAGCAGAGTAGAATTAGCTGGAATAGGAGCTAGGAACATGGTTTAAAATCTCAATCTCGGTCGCGATATCGGCCGAGCCGAAAAACCGATATGATATCGGTATCGGTCGCGGATATCGGTCCATCATGGTTGTCGCGGTGTGAATTTTTTTTTAATCCAAAAATTTTTGCAAAAATATCCAAAAAATCCAGAATATTAGAAAATGTTGGAATACAATATTTTTTTCCATTAGTAACAACAATAAATCAAAATCTCGGTCACCTTAAGTTATGAGTCCTGTCTGTATCGCAGTTCGGTGTCTTCTTTAGTATTTCATATAATGCAACCATTATTGATGCTCATGATCAATTTATTAGTGTAAAATATAAGAAAATAAAGATAACATATCAATCATCATTTAATACTAACTCAATCATCAAATAAGTTGTGAAATTCAAGACCTTGAAGATGACACATTAAAATCCGAAACATAATAGTGAGATAGATAAATCATAAAGCACTTGGGCATCAAAGGTTCATGGTTCACCTGAAATTAGAGGGGACTAGACTACTAGTAGAGAGTAGAGACTAGGGAGAGATTGATGAGTATGAGTGTATGACAGATTGACAGCCTAATTCCAAGTGGAGTGTTGCCCTGGCTTGATATCATCATCATCATCATTTCTTCGGTATTGACTAAAAAGATATGCTCCATACTGTTGCGCAGCACTACCATAGCCATGACCATATTCAGATTGTTCTTGATAGGATGATGAACTATCTTGATCCCCTGTGGATTGAGATGGCTGGTTGTAGTCAAATGGCATGAAATAGGCATGAGGGGCATATAAAGGTCGTTGGCTAACTGGTGGGTTAAGCCTCCCTTGCTCAATTAACATCTGTTCAATAGAAATAATCAGTGTTGGTGAAGGAGGTACCCAATTAGGGTCATATGAATAACCCTCATGCTGTCCATACATGGCACCTTGTTGGCCAAGATAACCCCCATGCTGTCCATACATGGCACCTTGGCCAACATAACTCCCATGATGACCATGAGTAGCGGCGCTACTACTACCCCCTGCCTCAGTCTGTCCAACATGTCTGATATAGCCACGGCGAGGATCTAACTCAGCAGCATCAGGAAAATGCTCAATTGTCTCATAAGTGACAGGCTCATCATCTCTATAATGACCCTCATCCCCGGGAGAGTCAGGTGGAATTCCTACTGATGATGAAGTAGAAATACTTAACTCACTCTCCTCGTCCACCTAGCATAAAAGTATGTAGATTAATCATTTACACACCATACAATGATCATGAATCATTAAAAGAACATATTTATGATGAAATCCCCAAAAAATGATATATTATAATTCAAATAGTAAAAAATCCGAAAATAAAATAATTAAAATAAAAATCTAAATCATGTTTATGACTATGAGTAGATGTAGATCTATCATCTACACACTATTAATAAGCTTTTGGTATCACAAATATTCTAACAAGTAACAACAATTATTTTTAAGAATTTTTTTTTTAATAAAATCATTTTCAAAATCCTAAATATATAGATCTAGTATAAAAGTATGTAAATCAATCATTTATACACCTTACAATGATCATGAATCATTAAAAGAATATAGTTATGATGAAATCCCCAAAAAATGATATATAATAATTCAAATATCAAAAAATCCGAAAATAAAAAAAATTGGAAAAAAAAGTTCAAAATCATGCGTATGAGTAGATCTAGCATGAAAGTATGTAGATCTAACTTCTAAATGAAGAACACAACACAAATGACAACCTAATGATTTCTATACTTCATCTAAAAAATTTTAAAAAAAAAACCACATAATAAAATGCTTTAGGTTGATTTTCTCTTACCTTAGATAATATTTTCTTCAAAAAAGTAATGTGGGATTTGAAAATATGCAAGAGGGAGTAGGGCAGCTGCTATGGGTAGTAAGGAAATGAGAAGAGAGGAGAAGAAGATGAAGATGGGGAAAAAGTAGCAAAAAATAGGGTTTTGACCATTTTTATATCATCTCGGCCGATATTTTGAAAATATCGGCCGGGATATCGGTTCACGCGATATTCATATCGTCTCGGCCGATATAACGCGATAAAATGGGGATATATTACCGAGTCCGATATCTCAGCGAGATATCGGATCGGTATCGGCCGAGATTTTATACCATGGCTAGGAAAGCCTTTGGGTCTTCAACGATGGCATGCTATGAGTTCATGCAAAGTTCTTCTCGAAGGACCTCTTGGAAGCAGGTATCCAGGTTTGCAGATACTTCTCTATTCATGAGAGCAGACCGAACTGATTCGAATTCGGGTCTGAGGTTCATAAGGAACTGGCTGATGTGAGTTTCCTCTTGTAATTTGAGAGCCTCCAACATAAATCCAGAAGAAACAGTTTGAATGATCATAGCATCCCTCTCAGTCCATAGGATGAGAAACCCATTAAAGTATTCTTGCATAGATTTATCTCCTTGATTGAATTTAGCAATTCACTATCCAAGTGAAATTTGCGTGCTTTATTCGTTCGATGATAAATTTTCTTGAGATGTGCCCACATATTAGCGGCTGCAGTATATGCTTGAAGAGCAATGGCAAGAGAAGGATCAATGGAGTTAAGAATCCAACTGATTACCTTAGCATTTTCTTTGGACCAGGTGGATAATGCTTTTATGTCAGTAGCACACTAGCACTTGTAGTAGTAGGTTTAGTTATCGATCCATCAAGATAACCAATCAGTCCTTGGCCTTCCACAAAATTCTTGAGATGAAAAGACCAGGCCTTATAATCATTCCCATTAAATTTAACTGGAATAACATCATATTTTTCCATTGTTACTGGATGCAGCAGAGGACACAAATCAGTGAGCCAGATAGGAGCAAGGAATAACCAGCAGCAGAGACCACAAAGAAAACAGTAGCAGAGAAGAATACCAATAGTGAAAAACAGTAACAGAGAAGAATAGCAGCAACAGAGAAGAGCAAATCACAGTGTCTAGCAATCACAATGTAAAGAATGATGTAATTTGCTATGATTTTCACTAACCAAGCATGAAAGATGCTATCAGATTTGTTGATATATGAATTCAGCAGAAAACACCACAGAAAATACCAAAGAAAGAGCCAGATGAATTGGATCTTTAGGGCAGAAGTGGTGCGTGGGTCCCACAATGTTGTCCACTCTCAGATCAGAGTATATAATTTTGGAAGGGATCAAAAGTATGTCCTCTAGTCCAAGTTTGAGGAGATTTGGATAAAGATCCACAAATCTGGACGGTGGTGATAAAATCTTTCTGAGAAAAAGAATCCAAAACCGTCAGATGAAGAAGGGGTTGAGCAGTACCTTAATCGATGAATAAAGAATCCAGAAAAATCTTCAAAAAACCCCTGAAGACTAGTTGATCATAACCATGTATGTTGTTGGCAACAAGTGATTGATCAGTGGTGGGCCACCTTGATCAGAGAACTCCAGGCAGAGTCAGCAGAGAGAAGGAAGAGACGACGATCCACCAGGGAGAAGCACTCGATGTTTTGGGGAATCTCTCATACTAATGAAGGAAATCTTCTCATAACCTTAGCTTTAATACCATGTTATAATATGAATGATCATGTAGAGAGAGAGAAGAGAAGAGTTTGGAGGAAAAGTTGATACCTCAATAGAGGATCAACCAACCATTTTATAATCAAATTTACCCTAATCACATGCTATTAATCAGCAGCAATTACAATCTAATTACCATCAGAAATTAAAGAATAAACGAATCCTAGTCTCTATACATAGAAGTATATCCATTAGACAGGCTGTTTAAGGCTTAACCAGTCCCACACGTGGGATATTCTACATGGGCCTAGATGGGCGAAGATTAGTGTACATTGGGCCTATTAATTTCATGAGTTATCTTCTACAGACATCTAGGAGGAAGCTGGGATTCTTGTTGCTGAGGATAGGGATCAAAGACTGAATTTGAAGAATATGTTGCTAAGGAAGCTGTCTGAGCAAGAAGTGAAATGGAAACAAAGATCAAGGTGTAAATGGCTTAAGGAGAGTGATAAAAATACAAAGTTTTTCCATAGTTTGGCTTTCGCAATGAACAGATTCAACATTATTTCAGTAATAGTCAATGCTAATCAGCGCTTGGAGAAAAGAGAAGACATTGTGGAGCACATTACTCTCTTCTTTAAAAACTTGTACTCTTAAGGAGAAGTGGAATCGTCCCTTCCTGAACAATCTTCCTTTCAGCCAAATTGATGCTACAGAGCTACATGGATGGAGCAACCTTTTTCTGAAGACGAGGTGAAAGCGGCAGTGTTTGATTTGGGCAGGTCCGGATGGTTTTTTTGATGTCTTTCTTTCAAACTTTTTTGGGAGGATGTCAAGGTGGAAGTAATGGACTTTGTGTCAGAATTCTTCAATAAGGGTTTTCTCTCAAAAGAGTGGTGCCGAAGGGATTAAAGATTTTCGCCCAATAAGCTTGATTGGTAGCAGCTTCTACAAAATTATTGCTAAAGTCTTGGCTGGTAGACTTCAAAAGGTATTACCTTCAATCATTTCAAAGAACCAAGCATCATTTGTCAAGGAGAGAGAAATTCTGGATAGTGTATTAGTGGCTAATGAATGTCTTCATTTGAGGCACCAATCAAAGAAGCCAGGTCTGATTTGCAAATTAGACTTTGAGAAAGGTTTTGGCAGAGTTGATTGGGATTTCCTGCTTTACTTGCTAGGCCGTATGGTTTTTGGTAATTAGTGGAAGACATAGATAAAGGCATGTGTGTCATCGGCTCATTTTTCTATTCTCTTCAATGGTTCTCCCAAAGGCTTCTTCAAAACCGAGAGAGGAATTAGGCAAGGTGATCCATTATCCCCTTTCCTTTTCGTTATTGTGGGTGAAGCTTTTAAGCCGGATGATAGATGCCGGCAATTCTGCAAATTAGATTAAAGGTTTCGAAGTATTTAATGGTGCATTAGTAGTCAGCCACTTGCAATTTGCGGATGATTCATTAATTTTCTGTGATGCTGACTTGGATCATATCTTAAATTTGAAGGCCATCATGTTGTGCTTCGAAGCTTGCTCAGGCTTGAAAGTGAGCTTCTTCAAAAGCGAGGTGATTGGGGTCCACACAAATGATATCCAAATGGGCGAATTAGCAGATGTCATGGGTTGTAAAATTGGTTCCCTCCCAACTTACTATCTGGGCCTTCCGCTTTGTTTGGGTGCAACATCTAGGTTAGGTCTTTATGGGACCCGGTCATTGAAATGGTTAGTAGCAAACTGGCTATATGGAAAGCAAATTATTTATCCTTGGGAGGAAGGATAACCCTTGTTAAATCAGTTCTCTCTAATCTCCCCACCTATTTTATGTCAATCTTCAAATGCCCAATGTCAGTATCTCAGCACATTGAAAGATTTCAGCGTGATTTTCTTTTGAGAGGTGGGGCTGAAAGGAATAGAATACATCTTCTAAATTGGAGTAAGATCTGTAAATCTAAAAAGGAAGGAGGTCTTGGTATTAAACCCTTGAAGTTAGTCAATGAAGCTCTTCTTAGAAAATGGTTGTGGCGGCTTGGCGATGGTCAAAACGGTTTGTGGAAGTAAGTTGTGATGGTCAAGTTCTCAGAGATGGATGGGATACCCAGAAGACAACCTAGCCAATCAAAATTGTGGGGGGACTTGTTGTCTGTTAGTGATTCTTTTGATTCCATGCTTCGCTACAGAGTAGGGACAGGGGACAATATCAAATTTTGGATGGATACCTGGGTGGGAGAGGTCTTGGTATTAGACCCTTGAAGTTAGTCAATGAAGCTCTTCTTGGAAAATGGTTGTGGCGGCTTGGCGATGGTCAGGACGATTTGTGGAAGTAAGTTGTGATGGTCAAGTTCTCAGAGATGGATGGGATACCCAGAAGACAAAACCTAGCCAATCAAAATTGTGGAGGGACTTGTTGTCTGTTAGTGATTCTTTTGATTCCATGCTTCGCTACAGAATAGGGACAGGGGACAATATCAAATTTCCCCTGGCATCTCAATTCCCTAATCTTTTTCGTTGTGCTCAAGATGTTTTAGTTTTGGTGAGAGACCACTGCTCGAAAATTGGTGATCAAGTAGTTGGCGCTCCTGTGTTTAGAAGAAATCTTGATGAAGGGGAGATCCAAGACTTTGCAGCTCTACTTGCTGTGTTGAGTAGTGTCTACATTGCGGATGGTTGAAAGGATAAGAGAGTTTGGACAGGTACAATTGATGGATCTTTCTCTATAGCTTCATTTTTCTTGGCCTTGAGAGGCGGTGGTGCTGCTTCAGACTTATCAAAGTTTCTGTTCGAGGAGGTATGGAAGTCTAAAACACCTCTCAGGGGTAGGGGCCTTCGCTTGGCTGGCCATTTCGGATGTTGTCCTCACTATGGACAATCTTCGCAAGCGCAACATTATTATTGTTAACTGCTATCCTATCTGCTTGAGGGATGCTGAATCAGTAGACCACCTGTTTTTGCATTGCGAGGTGGCTAGCTTTTAATGGAGCTTGGCCCTGTCATGGTTCGATTGTTGCTGGGTTCCGTAGGATTCTCTGAAGGCTTCCTTTTAGGCCTGGTCTATAGGACTTGGCTCTGCTAGAGGCAAGATAGTGTGAAAAACATCTTTTTTTGGCTGTCATTTGGATCCATTGGATCCTTTGGAAAAAAAGAAACTCAAGGTGTTTTAGAGGAGTTTCCTCCTCCAAAGAAGCCATGGCTTTCAAGGTCAAATACCTCGTCGCTTCGTGGGTCTCTATCCTACCTAATTTTTGAGGATACTCTATAGATGATATCAGAAGGTGTTGGAAAGAGGTGGTGATGTTCACACATCCCATTCTTCCCCGGGTTTGCCATACCGGGAAGTCTCCCCCGCTGGGTACCTTAACAGCTTAATTTCGATGGGAGTTCTATTGGTAACCCGGGCCAATCAGGTATTGGGGGTGTTTTCAGAGAGAGTGCGGGCATTAAGCTTATCTCTTTTTGGGGTCCTTTAGGTTTCATAACAGTAAATGAGGTTGAGATGATTGCCCTTCGGATAGGTCTTCGAGAAGTTGACAAGATGGGTTTTAGAAAATTCATTGTGGAAGGGGACTCTTTATGTGCCATAAGATGGGCCTCTGGTTCTTCTAATCCTCCTTGGCGCCTAGCGGATTTGTGTGACGAGTTGATGATATTGGTCTCCAAGCTTGAAGTTTCCTTTAATCACATTAAGCGATCTGCAAACGAGGCGGCTGACGCTTTAGCAAAATTGGGTGTCGGGAGCGATAATCTTGTAATTGATAATTGTATTTCGCTTGCGGAGTAAGCATTGGCTTTGTGGTTTGGCTTTCCTTTCCTTTTGCTTCCCTTTTTTTGCTTCTCAATATATGTCTCCTGCTGTTTGCTTCTAATAAATTTGCATTACCGTTCAAAAAAAAAAAAAAATGTAACTAAGAAGATGGCATTTGATGATGAGATCCTGAATCCAGACTCAAGTTGTATAGCCTTCGTCGCAGAAGATCCTTGGTGATTGATGATCTCCCAATATTGCTCAACCAAATAGATCGTAAAGGCTGTTGGATCGAAGGTTTTGGTTGATAGTCCTATGAAAAATACAATCTAGGTCGATATCATTCCACATAACGTTTCTCTAAAGAGCTTTGAATATTCTACTAATCTTCCTATGAAGCTTAGAGAGGGTGGAAGAAGGTATGAAGGCTTGAGGGTTAGGTTTTACTATTATGCAAGAAATTTATGTGAAAAAGCCTTGAATGGTTGTGTCTATAGATCTGGATCCGAAGTCATTTATTTATAGATCTTGACCTTCATTCGATCGGGGTAACACCTTCGGTCACTTCCCATGGACAACAGCTAGTTTGACTCATATCTAGATCTGCTTCGGTTGACAGAGGAACGGTTCGGTTCCCCGAGACCCTACAAGCCCCAAAAACAAACTCTCTAGAAAATAGACTGAAGTAAGGTCTTAGGCCCCCAAAGGGATCCTTCAGTCCACCAAGCTAAAGAGCTCGGTCCCTTGAAGAACTTGAGAAGCCTTTAATAAGAAGGCATTTTCTTGGCCACTTAGACTAGACAAATTTCAACCAAATTCACGAAGGGTCTCAGGGCCTGTTTCTTGGTATATACTAAGGTCTAATTCTACCTGAAGGTTGATATATTGAGATTTGACTGAATATCCTAACCTTCCATGATCTGAGCTTCTGGTTTTCTGAACTTGATCTGACTTGAGGCTTTTCCAGAGGTGGCAACTTTATGGACTAGTCATGAAATTGACAAGCCGAAGGAAGTCACAGATATAAGTATATAACTATGACACTAACAAATGCCTTACCATCTTTGCACTAGTCACATGGTTGGCAGAAGTATCTTATGTAACAAAAAAGAACAATGAAAATGCTCTTTTTTGGATAGATGCTAGGACAAGAGCACCATGAGGATGGCTTCTAATATGAATGAGATCATAGAACTGGTAATTAAAATAGAGGTGTTTTATTAGCATCCCCAGGAGGATTGAATCTGGAATCTGATGCCCTTGCTAAGGAAGGTGTGAGCAGGTACGGGCATGCACACATGTGTGCAGATGGTTGCGGGCCCCCCCCCCCCCCCCCCCCCCCCTTCCCCCCCTTCCTCCCTCCCTCCCTCCCTCCCTCTTCTGTATATGTCTATAACATCTGGGAACATCTTGTAAAGTTTCGTATTGTTTTATTACCTCATATATCTCATCTTTTCCTTCTGACCAAATCTCGATACATCTTTAAAACACTCATGATGTTACATGAAGATCCTCTCTTTTTACATGAAGATCCTCTCTTTCCGAAGAAATATAGGTCTTGTTTGGCACCGGGATGAAATAGCATGGAATACATTTTTTATAACATCAAATTTGATTAAAAGAAAGGAAAAAGCAACCAATGAAAAACAGAAACAAGGGAAACCAAACGAAAATACAATCAGCTAACAAAAATTAAACATCAAAATTAAAAAGAAATGTTTTACTGAAAAAATCCTTCCCTTGCCATATCATTTACTTCTGGTAGAAGTAACATTCAACAGAGAAGAGATATCTTTCACCTGCACCCATTTAGATACATTTTACAAATAATTGGGAATACATCTGGATAGCATTCCTATGGAACATTTTTAGGAACAGTGTCTTGTAGGAACAGATTTTTCGAAACGATTTACAATCATTTTCCTTTTTATGGGAATGGATGCGGCACTCCAGCAGATTGTACTAACTTCTCAGCAGTGGATAATAGCCGTTATATTTTAAAAGCATTTGAGGGTAGAGTCCCATCTCTCTCTCCTTGCATGCCATCATTCTCATCTCAACAATAGTGCATCTCTCCAAGCAATTGCAGCGCCTCTTTTTCTCATCTCCAACATCATCTTGGAAACTCAACTGTCCCATGCGACATCTATGTCTCCAGCAACACCCCATTATTGAAGTTTCCTAAGCTTTCCATAGGTAGTGTTTTTTTTTTTTTTTTTTTTTTTTCCCTTAATCTGCAGATGATATCTGTGTTCTTTAAGTGTTTCTGTGTTTGCATGGAATTGTATTTCTGCTGGTTCATAAGATAATGGGTTAACGTAGTAATAGGAGAATTACAACCTTCCTTATTTTGATTTTGTCTTGAGAATGTAACCAAGAGTTCTTTGTTATATAACTCAGGACACTAACTAGAAAAGAGATCGTAAGAGGGACACAACACATAAGACTGCATACGTACTAATACTACCAAATTAAGACACTGATACACAGTTCTGTCCTGGAAGAGCCTTCTGGAGTGCGGTCCCGAGTTCCCATGTTTGGAATAGCTGTATAGTAGTCATGAATGTGAAATGGCAAACTATATCTAAAGATAAGCAATCGGAGAAGACTTTAATTGAGCCAACTGATCTGCAATCATTGTAGCAGCTTAATGGCAGAACTTGGCCTTCCAAATGGAGAAGTTTTTTAGCTCATGCATTCTCTGCTTCCATAGCCACTTATTCCAAGGAACTGTCCTTCCTGAATTAACCCAGACATCAGGTAATTAACAAATAGTGTTTAGCTAAACTGAAACATACATCTTTTGGAAAGATATTCTAGGAGACTGGAAACTTCTGTATTTGCCAGTGGATTTAGATTTAGTGATGAGTGAGATTTCATTTGGCCATATATAAAGATGTCTTAGACTAGGGGAATATTTAAACTGCTTCATGTGTATTGCATGTGTCCAAAATTAATCCAATTGTTGTTTTACCTGCTGCACCTGTGCCCCTTAGTTTATGCTTAAGAGGTGGCAGTATTGATACAATCTAGGAAGTAAAGATATTCTGATTGCTTAAGACTATGGGAATATTTAAACTGCTTTGTGTGTACTGCATGTGTCCAAAATTAATCCAGTTGTTATTTTACCTGCACCTGAGCCCCATAGTTGATGCTTAAAGAGGTGGTAGTATTGATACACAATCTAGGAAGTAAAGATGTTCTGATTGCTCTCTGCAGTCTATGAAAGAGACCAACAGATCTATGGCTCCAAAAAGTAATTCAGAGTGCAGAAAATATAACAATCTCCATTAAAGTAACTTTTGCTAGTTTTCCTGGTTAGATGTTCACATACAGAATAAAGAAGCCATTATATTTCTGGTTGACAGATTGTTCACAAGTTCGGCATTCAACAACTTTTTACTGATCATATCCCATCCTGTTCACGAGTTTAATAGATCAAAGTGCACTAATGAAGTAGTCCAATGCCAAACTCAAAGTTTTACACCAGTCAATTTTGGGATTCAATAATGCCATCATGCATTCATTTAACATTTGCAATTCATGGGCAATGGAAAAGCCATAGCAATCCATGCCACTGGATGTGTGAAAAATTAATTTTTTATAATTTTTAATGCAGAAGATGGAGTTATGAATATTTATAATAGATTTAAATTCAACAACATTGCCAAACATGCTTCTGTTGTTTATGTTCATCACAAAAATACTACTGTTGCCAAAAAAAGTTTTGTATAGCCCATTCTCACCACAACCTAATCTTATTTATTTCTCAACTCTGTCTCAAACACAAAGTACAAAGCAGTTTGTTTGAGCTTTTATAGAAAAATCCAAAGCATAGAATGAAGTGATTTATTTGAGATTAATCATTTGGCAAGGAATTGAAGGATATTTTGCTATCTTACCAACTGGAAAGCAACTGAAATTGGATTTCCTCCTTGTGTACTTGGCAGCTGGAGACAGATATTAAGATTCTACTAAAGAAAGCAGATGCAGCATTGAGGAAATACAAGATGGACGCTGTTGTAGCCAATGAGTTGTCGACACGCAAAGAAGAAGTTGTAGTTCTCACAGCCAATGGCAGTGTTACTGTACGGAGAGAAAACGGAATTGAAGATGTGGAAAAACCACTTATCGAACTCTTAGTGGAGAAGCATTCGGCCTACATTGAACAGTCTGCCAGCCCAGCAGTTACAAGTTCCTTGACATAGACAAACGGGGTTAATGTTTAGTTTATAATATATCATTACAGGAGGTAAACCTCATTACATAAGGGCCTGTTTGGATCCAAATGCACTTAGTGCAACTCGTTATGGAACCTGTTTGTACTATTAGACAATCAGTTACCGGTGATTAGGTTTGCAGGTAAACGAAGTGCAGAGCAATCATGTTCCAAGGATCCAAATGGGCCTAGAGATCAACAGTGGTTAGACTTATGTACACAGGGTTTGAGAGATCTCAGTAAGATTTGAATTTAATTCGAATAAAAAGGAAAACTGGGAAAGAAGCATTTTGATTACTCTTCAGTTCCTTTTGTGTGGTGAATATTCTACTTTGACTATCCAGATAAATCCTTTTGAAATAAAGATTATACTTTCCGCAGACGATGCTTAAATCACATGAGAACCAATAGATTGAAACGAAGGTGAATTTTCCGACCCTCGATCTAAGTGCTTCGGGATATATGATCCATCCCCATTCTGTCGGACCAAGTATGTTTAGTACCCACAAAACCGAGGCCTAACAGTTGGGTGTTTGATACAAAGTCTTTAAATTCCCTAGAATTAGCTACAAAAGGGTCCAATCGAGGGATATCCTTCTGGGATTCAAAGAAATGTCGAACCGATATCTGGAGGATCAGCTCTGCTGTGGGGAGCTCAGTTCCCCTGGAACGCTTCAATCGGTGGCCGCCTTTATGTCTAAATGGAACAAAGAGACTTTTGGGAACATATCCAGAGAAACGCTCACACTAAGAAGAAAATGGCTTGAGGGTATCCAGTCCCAAAGAGCTTATGGAAAGTCCACCTTCCTGCATGGCCTTGAAAAGGATCTGTCAAATAAATATGCGTTTAGGCTTCATCAATTAGAGACGACCTGGAAGCAAAGATCAAGAGTGGCTTGGTTAAAAATAGGGTAATAAAAACACAAAATACTTCACTATGGTAGCAAAATTATACTCGAAAGGAAATTGAATTCATCGATTAATTGGTGGGAGGGTAGAATTCACTGATCGGACTCTAATTTTGACTTTGAGAAACTATTTACTGCTTCATCAGCTCAAGATCCAATAACTCTTCCATCGTGAACACTAGTTGAATTGCCCTAGAGGAGGAAATTAGGAAGGCTAAAGCTCCTGGTCCAGATGTTTTTAACTCTTCAAAGTTTTTCCAAGACTTCTGGCCATCCGTGAGGAAAGGCATTAGTCAATATGTAGGTGACTTTTTTAAAACAGGTTACTTGGACCAACAAATAAACAGGACCATGATCACATTAGTGCCCAAAGCAGATAACCCAAAAGGTTTGCAAGATTCTCGCCCGACAAGCTTATGCAATGTTCAATATAGGATCATCTCCAAAATCTCGCCTTCCTGTTTCAGGCCCATTATGGCGAAGATTATACTGGAAAAACTCTTTCATTAGATAATATAATAATAGCAAAAGAGTTCTTTCATCAAATGTGCCAATCTCAACGGAGAAAATACACGGTGGCCCCTACACTTGACGTCTCACAAGGCTTATGATAGTGTGTTGTGGGAATTCCTGGAGGCATGATTAATCCATATGGGCTTTAATGGAGAGGTCATCAGAAGGATTTGGTGCTATCCTTCCACGGGACCTATACCATCAAGGTTAACAGGAAAAGCTCACGGATATAATCTTTCCCTCTAGGGGCTTGAGACAGGGGGTTCCCGATCTTGCCCCACTTAATACGTAACTAGTGTGAGAGGCCCATGAAAAGAAAAATAATAATAATAATAATAATAATAACAACATGGACACGTGATTGGACCATGTTATTTAGTGAATTAATCTAAAATTTAGGGTGGCAAAAGTTGACCCTGCTACATGCTAATATAACCATGTCCAAACAATTAGTAGAGGTGCGAAATTTAAATGTTATATTAATTTTAGGTACTCTATCTTTAGAAATGGGAGCAAGTTATTTAGACCATCATCAACATGAGAATCATCATCGAAGCTTACAAATGTAAATATAGAAACTATGATCAGTGGAGCATATTCTAGCTTTGGAAATGGAAGCAAGTTATTTGGACGACCATCATCATCAAAGTCTATATATAGAAATATAAAAATTATGATCATCCTAGGTTGACATATTTTTTATAAACCCCACTTTGATTTTGAGGAATGGGGCCTACCTATGATCGATCCTTATCTTCACAGATACCTAGCTTCTCATTATTTGAGAGACTCCAAATTGATACTAAACTTGACCATTAGTCCTTAGTATGTAATTTGAGGATCCGGACTTGAAAAAATTGATGGTTTACCTTTATTTGGCCTTAATATGATTTAGATCATTGAATCATGTGACAACCGTAGCACCCACTCATGAGCCCCATAAAACATACAGCGTATTTGGGATTAAGGTGCCAACACTACTAAAAATGGGGTGCATTAATTGGCCTACATTGGGCTGTAAACCTCTCAATGTGTGTTGATTAGAAAGAAAAGTAATCTGTCATTATCGCTTGAAAAAATCATCTCCTAATTAAAGGAAACTCTAACCTCATCAGTTATCTATAAAGATTGGGTGTGTCACATGTCATTAAGAGACCCCAAAAGGAAACTCCAAAAGGCAGGCACGAGCCAAAAAAGAAAATAAAAATATATATTCCAATATAAAGGCAATATCTGCACATATCAAAGAAACCCAATTGAAAGAGAAACCCATACCTCTATAAGATTTGTGAGCTCTCAAGGTCTCATTCAGATATTTTGCATGGCCCCGGGTGGGCCCCACTATATATATCTATATTTATATTGCATTGCAAATGGATGGTTCAAAACAAAATACTAGGATCCATAGCATGTTCCTGGAGGCAGATTTGATGGACCACCTTTGATCAACAGTAAACAGTAATACACTGATGGGACCTAAATTCCCACCAGTGGGTTCTGCAGAGAGATTGTCTGGTACTCGTGGAGTATTTCCATTTCCCCCAATAATAGTAGTGCATCACTGCCTCCTCAATTGATTGCTTAAGAAAATAATTTTGAAAGTCAAATTTACTTCTGTCATTCATATAACATTTCAGTCATTTCTGCAATCCATCATTTGCATCATTGCATGTGGTGTTTGGTTTTGTCAGAGTAAGTTCTAAAGAAGCACATATTGCTATTTGCTGATTCACATATGAATCTCCTTGGATTTCTTTGGGTTAGTTTGGATGCATGGAATCTGGTATCCATAGTCACAACGGTTACCAACTTATTATGTGGATAAGATAAAGAGTGTTCCTCAAAAACAGTGGACATGAGGGTTCTACGGAATCTATTATAGAATACCATGGCAAAGCACACATAAAGAACATGGAACCCTCACTTGATTCCATACACACAAAAAAGGTCTTTGACTTCTTTTGTCTAATGGATACAGAATCCTAATATTCAATCCATGTAAACTTATGTAGGATAAATCATCAGATGTTCAAAAAGCAGCAGAGGCGTCCCTTGTTGATATTTTGAGAATGTGGACAAGAAGCGGTATGTATTTGTGTTTGCACTCTCTCTCTTATAGTTTTATTGGCTACTTTTCAGCCCAAAGCAAGAACAATGTTATTGCCTACTTTTCAGCTCTCTCTCTATTACTCCATGTCTTTCTATTACTCAAATGGAAATCAGTATAGGAGCGCATTTGGATCTTTACCAAATCGCAGTCCATTCCTCATGCAATCTGGGGGTTAGTACACTCCCATGTAATTTGTTCAGAATCTCAGGTTGAACTTGAGACATAATCCATTGAAAGTTGTGCGGAAATACTGTCCGCCTACATTTCTTGTGGGCATCTAATTAAGTGCAGTGTAGTAGCTACAATTCTCTCCCTTATATTTATTCACTATTATATTAAATAATTTCTTTTTTTCTTCATATGAACCCATCTAACTACCTTTTTCTTTTTAATGTGAGCAATTCATGATATCTTTATATATCAAGCTGATAGCTTTCTTGGAAAGGTATGACTGGATTTTTTGTCCACATGTTCAACTGAGATGTGCAGAAATGCACTGTAATCTACACATTACTGGTGGATTGCTAACGCAAATTCATATCACTAAATCCTGAAATGAATATGGGTTTGGATCCTGGACTTTTATGACTTCAAATTATCATCTATGAGATCAGAGTTTGAACATATTAGTGTATCATGTGCTTGTAACAGTATGTTGGTTGGATATTTTTTCAAGCTTGTCATGTCCAGTGCTCATTTATTTTTAACATATCTCGATTCTTCCTCATCTGAATTAGTTTTCATGTTTAACATAGCTCACCACTTCCTTAACAGAAAAATGTGTCTACAAATGAAATTGGTTATTCTTTTATATTTTCATTGCATTTTTCTCTGTGTGTATAATGTGCATCTTCCCTTGCAGATATATTTTGCGTGAGTAAATAAGTACTATATCTAGCTCAAGAGTCGACTTAAAACACTCGAGTAGTGTAATGTTTTTCAATGGAAGTTTTATATCTTGTGTCATTTTCCATGCAGAGCTTCACAAGAAAGAGACGTGTGAGGCTGTAACAATCATTGAAACTCCTCCAATTGTTGTGTCATGTTTCAATGGAAGTTTTATATCTTGTGTCATTTTCCATGCAGAGCTTCACAAGAAAGAGACATGTAATGTTTTCCAATGGAAGCACCTTTTGATGGAAATAATAAAAATGGGAAATAATAAAGAACAATGTGTTTGGGATGGGATTCGACCACAGCTTTGGGCTCTGGTTCATTGCCCGCTGGCTCAAACCTGATCTGATGATTGAGAGTGGCGCTTTCAAGGGGCACTCCACATGGGTGCTCAGGCAGGCCATGCCAGAGACGCAAATCATATCACTTTCACCCTGTCACCCTGAGAAGTACGTACCTTAAAAAGGGCCCTGCTTATGCTGATGAGAACTGTACTTACTTTGCTGGCAAGGATTTTATTGATTTCGGGAGTGTTGATTGGAAGAGTGTGATGAAGAAACATGGGATTTTGGATGTCAGTCGGGTTCTTGTCTTCTTTGATGATCATAAAAAATGAACTAAAGAGGACATGCCTCAACTGTGAATATCAATGAATTAGTAATCTGGATTTTTTTTGCATGATAATTTGGAAAGATGCTTGGTGGAATTATATAATTTGTTTGCATGATACAACTTTCAAAATTATCTCTTCATTAAATGTCATATGTATTCTATTTTTACATTGAGGTTTTATGAAAATGTAGCCTCTAAGGTTTCATTAGTCCATAAATGTCATTGTGTAAATTCAATTGGATTTTGATATATGGATATACTAGTAGTCTTGTTTTGTTTTTGTCATCAAGGCAATTTTTATCTCAATCCGATGGTGAGTGTGATCTGAACCCTGATTCTCTCTTTGCAGCATCTCTTTCTTTGAAGCAGAAGCTTAGTGTTGGTGTGGTATGTCCTATGTCCTTACTCTGCACAAGCTTCTGAAATTCAAGAAAAGTTAGGAAAAACATATGAGACATATAGTGACTTTACTGTTAGTGTCAAGTCCATTGATGGGTTTCAAGGAGGTGAGCAGGATGTGATTATTATTTCTACTGTCCGATCAAATAGGAAAGGTGCAGTTGGATTCCTTTTCAATCTTCAACGAACAAACGTAGCTTTGACTAGGGCCAGGTATTTCTATGTTACTTCAATAGGATATTCATGAATTAGTATTTTGTCTCAAATAATGCATCACCTATTCAAGTCCTTGACTAGAGGACTTGTAGGTGTAGTACAACCCATAATGCTTGACTTCAGGATTCAATAATTTCCCTTGCTTTTGATGTTCCCCGTGTTTGAAGTGATAATAAAATAGCATCTGTGCTGGGCCTGCTGGCAGAAGATCATGGAAAAGAAGCACTAGCTTTTTTCCATGAACTGGGTAAGATGTATACCTATGTACAAATTTGGGTAGAGATTGCTTGTTAAAGTCAAGTAGTTCAATTATATATATAGCCGCAGTTTCAACTTTTGGCATCACGTTCTGATTGAGAACTGTATTGGCTCTTCATTTCATTTGTTTTTGCTACGTTCCATATAAACTATTGTGTCAAGTATATTGTTATTCCTCATACAGTTTACTTGGGCATTTCTTTTATACATTTTTATGTTACTAACTGAATTCTAATTATCAGATGGGATAAACCAATACTTCTTGCCTGGGGAGTATCAGATAAACATTTACCTCAATCTGTGGCGGAGGAGTTTCAAAAAGAAAACCCTACTAATATCAAGCTTAAGATGATAGAAGGTGCTGGCCATATGCCCCAGGAAGATTGGTAATTAACTATAATATCCTTTTTTTTTATTCAATTTTTGCGAAATGTTCTTTCTGCTGATTCGGTTTCTGTAGTTTCCAAAATCCTTATGTTGTCCATGAAACCTTCCTTCTTGCTTCATACAACTTGTAATGTTTACTAAGAACTGATCAGTAGGGGGTACTGCTGATAGGTAAGATACAAAGATTTCTAGAGTGGTGCAAACCTTTCATTTGGGCAAAACATTTTCCACACCCCCAGTAAGATACAAAGATTTCCAGAGTGGTGCAAACCTTTCATTTGGGCAAAACATTCACCACCACCCCCCCCCCCCCCCCCCCCCCCCAACACACACACATACACACACAAACAAAACAAAACAAAAATCTAATGGCACATTCAATTAAACGTTGAAAATATGGAAATCAAAGCAGTGCTAGCATTCATTCATGCATGAATGCTTTGCAAGTGTTCCTCAGGCTGTTCTCTCTCTCTCTTGTATCTAGGAGTGATACTTGTGTGTTTTTTCATGATCTGTGTTTGATTTTGATTTTGAATTTACTGTCAGCGATCTTAGCTTTCATTATTTTTATATACTTTCTGTATTACTACCTATCTGTTATCGAATTTTTCCTTCCTGGTCTTGGATGAAAACCATTTTGTTTTATATAGTTATCAAATTGGCAGAGATTAAAGTGTTACAACATTCCCATAAATAAACAGGAGGGGAGAGAGCATTCACTGTACTAGGAAAAAGGCTTTCAGGAGACCATATTGATTTGCCAAATGCATTTATCATCATTGGCCGGTTGGCAGTGAATGACAAACACAACCACATGACAAGGGAAACCAATCAACAATTTGACCGAAATGTATTTATTAAAAAAAAGAAACAAATTAAAACCAAAGGCAGAAGTTCCCTTGAATTAAGCACTACAGAGTTGAGAATCACAATAAAGGCTTAACAAGTGGGGTGTTTATATACTTGTACTTTGACTTGATTCACTAGTGGGGTGTTTATATACAGTGGGGTGTTTATATACAGTTTTTTTTTTGTTATGCACAGGTCATTACTTGTATAGGTCATTGCTTGTACTTTGCATTGGTGTCACTAGTGGGGTGTTTATATACATGTTTTTTTTTTTTGTTATGCACAGGTCCCTAACAGATTGTAAAAGAAAACTTGTTTAATATTCATGGTGTAAGTGTGAAGTAAATTATTGAAGTGCTATGGTTGAATGGTGAATGACTAATGACCTAGTGGTGAATGACTTTGTGATGTGTTGGGGCATTGGGTTGTTTATATGAAGGTTTTTTTTTTTTTTTTTTTTGTTATGTACAGGTACTTAATAGGTTGTAAAAAAAAAAAAAATTAAATGTCACATGTACAGGGGAGACTTTGCCGAAATTTCGAGAAATCTTTTACATTAGAAATTTTTCTTAGGAACATTTTTATGATGTTTAAGTTAATGTTTGTCATAATGTGTTTATGCTTCTTATTTACCCTTTTTTGTTATTGCAGGATGATGTTATTACCGCATACTAGCAGCGAACATGCAGGAAAAATGAAGGAAAAATGGATGCAGACTAGTAGATTGCTATATGTTAAAATAGGATGTATGAAGAAAAAACATAGTTATATCCTATTTCAGGCCATTTCGATTTAGAAGAAAAATATTTGTGATCAGACCATATTCTTGTTTTTTTCAGGAGGATGCTAAAAAGAATATACTTGTACAAGAAAAGCAGCTCTTTGCAAAGAATGCTACAAGTTAATTGGAGGGCTTTTTCCACCACAACAATTGGTATTAGCTAGAAAAAAAAAAACATTGGAGAAAGTTAAAGCCACAACAAATGTGAAGGGGTAGCTCTTTGGTTTTTTTTTTTTTTTTTTTTTTTTTTTTTTTTTTTTTTTTTTTTTTCAGAAATGGAGTGGATGAAAGTAGTTAGAAGGTTATATGAGGTGGATGTGTGATGTATGGATATTCAAATATTATAAATTTAATATTTGAGTTCAAGTTAGTCTATTGATTTCAATTTTAGATTTTGTGAACCGTTTGGTGATTGTTTTCTATGAATGTGTATAGGTCTGAATGCTACAGTTTATTAAATTTTTTTAAAATGCATTTGTTTTGGTGGCATATTAAAATTTTGCAATTACAATGTTTTTTAAAAAAATAATTTTTTAATCATTAGAAACGGTTATAAAACGTTCTCACTAAATTTGGAATGGTTCTAAACAGTTCTAAAATAGGAACAATTTGACAACGCTTTTGGAACGGTTTTTAAAACTGTTCCAAGATAAATAACAGGAACGGTTGTAGCATAGTATTGAAACGGTTTAGAACCGTTCCGAAATTCACACGTTGGAACGGGTTTTATCCGTTCCAAATTTATTATTTTGGAACGGATACAGTCCGTTCCAATATTTTAGGAACACCATTTTTTGAAACGGTTTAAAACCGTTTCAATTCATGTTAGAAACGGTTCAAGGCCGTTCCTAATTGCCATTTTTGGTGTAGTGACATAAATAAGACTTCCCCTTTGTTGTTGCGAAGCACCCCTCCAATGCCTCGGGTCTCGATTTCCCCCCTTCAGCTCCGTCCACATTGAATTTGAGCACACCCAGAGGAGGGAGAGACCATAGAGTAGATCTCCCTACCTTAGGCGGACCACACACCATACAAGCTTCCCAAATTACAAAGATATTGTTAATGGAAAATTTGGAAAACTCCTTTCTAACCGTAGCCCATTTTGCAATTCTAAGGGTGACACCCTCAATTAACTTAACTAGAGGAGAGGAGATATCCCGAAAATCCTATCATTCCTTTCCCTCCAAATAGTCCATAATATAGCATAGGGAATTATTCGCCAAAGAGTTTGCCCACTAACACCAAAACAACCTCTCAACCAAGATTGAGCTGCTTGTACAATAGATTCCGGGCAACGCCAAGCCACACCGACCTAGCAATGAAAGGACTCCAAATGTTGGCCACAACCTCGCCATGAAGAAAGAGTTGATTGTTTCCTCTTCTTTCTGACAAATCACATAAATATCTGAGAAGTTTGTCGGTGTGATACCTCTTCTTCTTAACTTGTCCGCCGTAGAAATCTTCCCAGCTATAGTTAACAAACAAAATGCCTCAACCCGAGGAGCAAGACCCAATCAAGCTAAAGCAGCAGGGGCTGAAGAAAGTTGTGTTCCTTCCAAGGCCGAGATAAAAGCTTTGACCGAGAAACCCCTATATATGGAATGCTTCCAAATCCAAGAATCTTTTGAATTCCTGCACAAAACACCGTTAGAAAGAAGATTCAATAACTCCCCATGTTGGGCCTCCTGTGAAGTGCGGTGTTTTGATTGTTGTTGTCATCGGTTTGGTCTATTTTATATTTCATGAATTTGACAATAGCCTCTTAATAAAGTGTTTCATTTTCAACCGTATAATCTCTACTTGTATGACTATAGCCCAACATAAATTAGGAATCTGATTGGGCCATAGTTGGGGAAATTTCTTAGGCAGGTGATTTTAATAAGCTTGGTCTATGGATTTCTAACATGGAACATAGGCCTCTTTTCTTTCCAGCAGTCACTTGGTAGGATTTGTCCGGTCAATGGAATTTTTAAGTTGTGGCCTAGTTTCCAGCTAATTTGGCTTAGTTCATGATACATGATCCAGGACCCTAAAATTTAACCAATTTAGAGGTATCATTTTCTTATGATGTCAATCCAATAGTGAGAAAAAGTTGGATGACCGTCAAATTTGAGCCTGTGACTGTTCATGGGGGTAGTGCGCGTGAAAAAGTTAGATTGACTCAAGGTCGGCCACATGACCAAAAAAAAAAAAAAAGATGGCGGAAAGATGGGCATTTTGGAGAATTACGCTTTATAAACATACGAGAAACTCTAAAAAAAGGGTGCTTCTATTGGCAAACAAAATTTTACTTTTCAAACACAAGGAATTTGTCTTTTTTTTATTACATTCTTACCCCTTTATGAAATGACCAAAATATCCATTATCCCACAAAAACTCAAAACATATTCTCTTTTAACACACACAAGCTCATCTTCTTGCCTAAAAGATTCTCCCACCCAACTCACTCTCCACTTCCTCCATCTTCCTTGGGCAACTCATCTTCCTCAATTTTCTTCTCTTGGGTAACTCATCTTACTTCACCTGCTGCGTCTTTCGTTCTTCTTGTACTTGATCTGTTTCCATTCCATTTCTAAAGCTTTCTAGTGCAATGAAAGAAGAAAACAACAATCAAATGGTGCCTTTAAATCAGAGCAGCAGTGGAAATGTCCATTTCTTTGTTATTATTTTTTTATATATTTTTCTCTTTTTTAATTTTTTCTCGCCTAGGACGAGTTGCAAGTTCCCGATATGTACGGTCTTTCAGGTACAAATATATTGCATATGTTTGGATGTATAGTTCCGAACATAATGCATCTGTTCGGACATATAGTTCCAAACATTATAAATATATTCCAAACATTATCCAAAAGTATAATGTTCGGACACTCAGATCCGAACAGTGTACATATGTTCGGATACTCAGGTCTGAACACTTGCAATCTGTTCGGCCACTCAGAGACCAAATAGTCATGATTTTTAGGTTAAAAACCCTTGCGATGATGGATAAAATGCAACCCAAGGACTTGAAAAAATACTAACATTGTTTGTAAAAACTTACATTGAATGAGAATCTATCCCCATAACAAGTTTTCAAGGACAAAAAGGTAATCTAGGATGGAAAAAATGGTAAAGAAGAGATAGGGATGAGAATGTGTGGGAAGAAAGAGGGAAAGGGAGGGATGGGTAGTTTGGGAAATTTTGGTGTGTGTGGAATGAACTAATGAAAATTTTAAATTATAGTGATGTGTGTAGAGAGAATTTGTGTGGAAAAAGTAAAAATCTGTGTGCCAGTAGAATTTCCCCAAAAAAAAAAACTCCCCCTTTTGTTCCCCTACTTTTTCAGGCCATGAGCCCATCTTGAGCCAATATTGAATTACTGAATTGTATATTGATGAATGAATGGTGGTCCTTGACATGCTGCCTCTGATGGCATGGCATGTGCAGAATTTTTTTTTATGAGACTCACGTCATCACATGGAGTCTTCTTCATCTGGAATGAGAGAGATAAATGATAGAGATTGATTAAATTGCGGTCGTACATCCATTCAGGCACTTAAGTATATAAATTGGGCTTGACTTAACTAAATCAACAGGCTCAGGGTGGTAGTTAACAACA
Organism: Umbellularia californica; assembly: GCA_028538565.1. Taxonomy (NCBI): domain Eukaryota; kingdom Viridiplantae; phylum Streptophyta; class Magnoliopsida; order Laurales; family Lauraceae; genus Umbellularia; species Umbellularia californica. The sequence goes on along the minus strand of JAPQWN010000012.1, from coordinate 27,245,375 downwards.
ACTGCTGCTGTACTGTGAAGTTGTTCATATGGCATGAGATTGTAGAGAAGGCTATGGATTGGATTGAGTTGTCCACATTACTATTTGAGTTGTTACTGTCATCTTCACAGCTAAGAAATCAAGAACTTGAATTGCATTAGCCCTTTGAAATGAATGGATTGGGTGATTAAGACTGTTTGTCTGGCTTAACACACAGAATGTGTTTGCCCCAAACATGTCAAGTTATTCTCAATAGAAGGCTATGGATTGGATTGAGTTTCGTTCCTATTGATCTATTATGGTAACAAGTACTTGCCCAACATAAACATGACGAAATTACTACCCATTTACTACCCAACATAAGCCCGCATTGATGAATAATTAGATAGATGTGTATAAAATTCTGGCTGGTGCCAAACAATGCAGAGGTAGTGAAATCAACTATTTGAATCGTAGTGTATCTTCTCACTCCTAAGTTAATGGTTGGAGATACCGGTTGAAACAAAGATAAAAATAACAGTAAATGTTGCATGACGAGTCATCCATGAATTTCTACAAAAAAATTTCAAACCACCAATTTGAACCACACCATATCAAATCTAAATAAAAACCCATTTCAAACACACATGAAGTCAAATTATATGCAAAATACAACAACTCAGAATCAACCAGAATGTCAACTCTCAACAGCTCAAAAAGGATCCAGAATGTCACATCTCAACATGCCTTCTCCGTCGACATTTATCCCTGTTAAATCATAAAAGAAAATGTTAAAATCAACAACCCATAGTGCATGGTACATTAGATCAATATTTAGAAAATCACCTAACACCCTTCGCATTATTGTAAATCTGAATCAGAGTACTCTGAACTGTTGCTCTCATCAAGTGACCGGCTTGGTTCAATGTTCTGGCCTTCGCTTGTTAACCTGAAATCATGTGTTAGAACTACTGATAAAAACTAAATATTGCTTTGACTAGAAAAGAATTAAATACTTGTTTTGATCGTAGACCATGTACCTTTGGTGCAGTAACACTGGCAAATTTCGTTTGTCGTGTGATACACTGCGCTTTTTGTAGCCATGATAAAGATGTCCCTTCATACATTCCTTCTTCTTTTATGATTCTAGTCTTTTTGTCTGCCCCTCATAAGGAAACGCAAAGGCTCCTTATATTCAATCACATTGTTGGTCATTGTCTCTCTCTCTTTGTGGATACTACCATCTAATGGACTTTTGGATTTTATGTGCCTTAAATTGTCTTGCAATTCAGAAAGACGTGCAACCAAATATTCGAAGCATTCTTTAGACAAACTAGCTTCATCAATAAGCACTATGAAGATTGATGACAGTTCACTATGTCTGGCCAAGAAAGAGTCGGCACAACAAGATCCAATATCATTCCCAAATGTATCAACAACTGTTCTCTTAATTTTCTGACATTTTTTGTCCATTGCTTCAAAATGTACTTTTCAGGTAGGTATCTAATACAACATTGTCTTAAAACAGACAATACATGACAACATTGAATACCCTAAAACTCAAATCTTTTGCACGTACAAGATGCATGCTGCTCTTCCTTGTTCTACAAAACCTGCCTTCCAAGATCATCTCTATCCATCAAATTTCTCACAACAAACATAGAGTTGACATCATCCTCTTTGACAAGAATTGAAGCCATGGCGTGGTGTAGAATAGTTTATCTTGAAACTTATAAAATATTGTTCACATGTAAATCTCTGCCATTTGCTTTTCCATTGGATTATATGTCTTCAATTAAGCCTCACATTACTTGACTCGTGATCCTCTTTATTTTCAAGATATCTTAGCCTTTGTACACCCTGCTTGAAACGTAATATGAAGTCGACCAATGAGTTCTTATATATTACGTATTGTTTCACAAATGCATTCATGCTTTCACTTCTCGAAGTGGAGGACATTCCTCCAAAGAAAATGTGCTTTAAATTAACTGGTACCCACATGTCATGAATATCCAACAAATGTGTTACCCATTCATTGTCACAAATACCAATGCCTTCCATTATCATTCTTCATTTACTCTCAAAATCATCGACCATTTTAGAATAGTGAATTCAATCTTTTATCTCCTTAATCAGACCGTTATGATGGATAGAAATCACTTCTAGCTTCACAGGAAATTTTTCCAAATGTGCCACATGCAATACCGATGACATGTGTTTGGCATGACTTTCTTAATTGCCTTTGTCGTAGCCAAGTCCCGATCCGTTATAATCGCCTTTGGTAGATCGCCTGGCATAGCATCAAGCCATTTAGTAAACAACTACTCAAATGACTCAAACTTCTCATTTGGGAAAAATGAACAGCCAAATATTGTAGTGTGATTATGGTGATTGCAACCTATGAATGCAAAAAATATTGACCCATAACAATTTGTCTTGTAGGTTGTGTCAAACATTACAAAATCTCCAAAAATACTACATGTCGTACGAAAATTATGATTAGCCCAAAACACAAGTGTTATCTTATTTTCTCCATCTCTATCTGTTATACATGAATATGGGACTCATTTCTTTATGGTTTTTAAATTGATCAAATATCATCTGACCGTGTAGACCCTTTTTCTTTTCCTGGTTAGTTCTGCGAAGATTCTCATCATCTTTACCTATAAATCCAATATTTTCAAGACCCAATGCAAGTGTTCGTAAGACAACCATTTGGTATGTGCTACTAATATTAGCAGATCAAAAGTATTCATTAATTGCCTTTTGAATTCTGGCACTTCATGGTGCGATCTCAACATGAATCTTTTATGAGCAATTGTGAGGGTATGAGATTGCTCAGGAACAAACTTGGACAAGATGAACCCACTGGATTGATATTTTTTACTTGCAACATAGCCCTACAATGTTACCTTGTTTCCGTCCAACGCTTTTGAACAAATTCTTTATCATTCCAACATCTTTCATTTGTTTTTCCCTCATTTGAACAAACAAATCGCTTTCACACTACCTCCCCATTCGATTTATGAGTTTAAGCTTTTCTTGCGCTAAACCCTACATGCTTTTCATAATCATTATAAAATTCATATGCCTCATTTAAACCCTTAAAATGCATCACTATTTTTGGTGTAATCACTGTTGGGAATTTATACTAAAAACACACTTTTATGTATTTGTCTTTAACTAATTCATTTTTAGTATATTTTGTTTTCTCATCTAATTGAAATTTTGTATGGGCAAATGGTTGCATTGTTAATTATTATGCACGTAAGTGTCTTTTATTCTATAAAGTAGACAAGTTGGTGTGTAGAGTTCTACATACACACAGAAGACTTATTTGTCAGTTCTTATCGAATATAAGTTGTTGTTCACAATCTAGATGGATTTGGACACACCATCGGTACGATTGTAGCATGATGTTTCAGTAGGCTTGTCTTGGCTGCGGGAAATAGTATAGTTTTGACTCATTATGCTAATACGCTTTGTGTGTATTGAACAAGACCATTTTTTGGGTTTATTGTCTTTATACTGAATATAAAAGATGATTAACATCCAAATGGTTATTATGATTAACATCCGAATGGTTATTATGAGTGCTTGTACTCTTAATCCTAACATAAATAATAGACACATACATTTAGTGTTTGACATTTTGATTTAAGAATGAGTGAGATCTTTTATGGGTCAACAATCTCAGTAAATTGGATGACTACAATACGTGTTTACTTGATGGAATCCACGTCTCTTAATAGGGATTGATGATATCCACTTGATGAAGCTTTTAAGTTTTGATTATGTCAAACCCTGAGGGTGGACTTTGTGTCTGACATATCAAATAAGTTAAGTGTAAAGTCTCAAGGAATTATAAAGATTTCGATTAAATATAGATGCTAGTAATTATTTAATCGATGGATATCTGAAATCTTAACGTGGGGAGATTAATAAGCATTTAATACCAAGAAGTTCGAAATATTATTTTGAGAATAAGGACATGAGTGCAATTATAATTCTTTAGTGGATTGAACTGTGATTTATGGAACTAGGATTCTAACTTAGGTCGAATTAGGGTTTCCTGTTTCTATAAGAAGTCTATCCTTATTTTCTTCTTAAGGTCCCCATTGTAGCCTATAAATATGCGCCACTGCTCTCTAGGTTAACATTCAAGTAAAACAAGAGAAATCTCGTTTTAGAGAGCAAAGGAGAATTCGCATAAGAGGCCCACTCCCTTGTACGAGTTCGAGTATATAGGAATACAGTTGAAGATCTTGAGGTTTTCGGATTATAGTAAGACCGAGATCAAATCAGAGAGATCTCACAGGTATGGTTTTTAATTATATTATCTATAGTTATTTCCGCAGTGATCTGTACGCGATATCGAGAGTTCCTGATTTCTCCTCTTTTCTAACAATCACATCATCTACTGATGGATAACGTAATAACATTATTGATGATGAGCCAGCATCCATTTTCTAAGTGAATTACAAATAAAAAATGAATCAAGATAAACCAATTGAAGCCCACCAAGTAAGCATTAGAAAACAAAGAAACATAATAAATTGACAGTAGAATAAAACAAACAAGAGTCAGTTTACATGATTTAATATACATTTTGAATAGAACCTAGAAAAAACCCATACACATTCCATTGAACGTACAAACTCTTTATCGCCAGAGGCGGACCTAGGATTTTCGTTTAGGTGGGGCTAAACTTTAGCTAGAATTTTCTCACATCAACAATAACAAAAGAAAAAATGTATTCCATGTAAATAGACGTAAAATACTTAACTACATCAACTTAATATATTTCTTGTTTGAAATGAGGACTATTCATTTCTCCAAAATTTACAGTATAAGAGAAGTATACTGAAAACCAAAAAGTCTCCCAAAAAATGAAGGCAAACCAATCATCCCCAAAAAGAAAGGGTTCACAACCTCCAAAAAATTCGGGTATCAACCCGAAGAAAGAAGTACATATTAATGATTGGACATCAACTAATATACACTTCTCTCATCAAAAGTCATTTCCACCCCAAAACAAAGTTTTTTACAATTGCCCTCTACGGCTCTTCATGTTTTGAAAGTGTTGCATGATTGTCTCATCATCAATGTTATTGAATATGTCCTTTTCGATATACACAAGCAAACAATCATTCATCCACTCACCTTCCATTCGATTGCGCAGTCGATTCTTCACGATTTTCATAGCAGAAAATACCCTCTCAACGGTAGCAGTGGCAATTGGTAGGGTTAGTGCTAATTTCAAGAGCAAATAAATTAAAGGATATGCAATGTCCCTTTTTGTTTCAACCATCTTCTGAGCAAGGCCGCTAATTCCTTTCACTCCAAAAAACTTACTATTGGTGCGCATAGTAGTGATATAAGTCGAAAGCTGATTATCAAGTCTCACCCGATCTAAGTTCGAAAAATCATTTGGATATAATTGAGAGAGCCGAATCAATTTTTCCTTATCGAAAGCAGAGAATGAATCACTTGGATCCAAGCATGCCACACAAAGAAGCAACTCGGTGTTCACCACATTAAAGCGGCGATTGAGCTCTTGAAGTTGCAAATCAATAGTAGCATAGAATATGTCGACTCGAAAATGATGGAGATTTGTCAATTCAGCTTTACATCGTGATCGCTTTCGTCCAACAAACATATCATTCATATTGGGAATAATGATTTCTATTTATTACAAAATGAATGGACTTCAAATAGGAGAGAATCCCACCCATCGTTTCTCATCACTTGCAATCGTTGCTTCGACACTCTTACTAGTTCCATGGCAGTGATAATATTTTGATCTTTTCGCTGCAATAACTTTGATAATTCATTGGTGATCCCCAATATATCTCTCATCAAATGCAATTTAAATGCAAAATCAAAATCATCCAATACACTCAATAAGTTAGTGGCAGAGCCCTTGTGTTCACTCGTACTATCATCTGAGATAATTTCAAGCACATCAACCATTGAGGAGAACATGAGTAGCAAGTTAATCAATGTATCATGATGCGAGCCCCAACGTGTATCTCTCAGCCTCTTGAGGCTAGTCTTCTGATTCAAACCCCGTCCACTTTCAAGTTCGCCCGAATCGAGAGCATCAACGACTTTAGTAGCCTGTATATTTTGGAGCATGTCATGACGTTTGCAAGAGCCTCCAACGACATTCAACACCATAGAAATCGACTCGAAGAAAGCGTCAATTAATTTGTTATCTTTTGCAACAGCAACGAGTGTCAACTGAAGCTGTTGTACAAAACAATGAACATAGAATGCAGTGGGATTCTCATTCTGAATGAGCCTTTGCAGTCCATTAAGCTCACCCTTCATATTAGCAGCCCCATCATAACCTTGCCCACGCAAACTTGACATGCTCAATCCATGCCTGGAAAATATCGCTTCAATGGCCAGCTTAAGTGATTGAGCTTTAGTGTCTGCAACATGTTCAATGGCTAAGAACCGCTCAATCACACATCCTCGCTTATCCACATAGCGTATAACTATTGCCATTTGCTCTTTGATAGAGATATCCCTAGATTCATCCACCAAAAGAGAAAATGGTGCATCTCCAAGCTCGAAAATGATAGCTTGAGTGGTTTCTATGGCAGCCGCATTCACAATGTCTTTTTGAATCTTAGGAGAGGTCAATTTTAGATTCTCATGAGCATTTTCCAATACAACTCTTTTAATAACTTCATTCTGATTGGCAAGTACTTGCAATAGCTCAAGGAAGTTACCCATATTGTTTGAATCTTCAGATTCATCATGACCACGAAAAGGCAATCTTGGCGCAAAAGAAATCTAACAGAAGCAACTATTGCCTTCAAACGGATTCGATAATCTATTCGAGCTTGACTTGATTGCTTGATAATAATCGTCTCAATGTGTTGCTCTTGATTCAATAAATTCTGACACTTCTCATATGCTTGATTATGCACACTATTTGGGCCTCCCACATGATTTTCAATTCTTTCTTTTTTCCTCCAGCTTTTAAATCCTTGAGTTATAAAAGCATCATAACGTGTTTCCTCCCCAAAAAGATAACAACACATGTAGAATGCAGCATCTTTTTCAATGCTGTACTCCAACCAACTGCCGTAATCCTTAAACCAAAAAGGATTAAATCGCCTCTTATCTTGTCCACACCCTGTCTAAGGAAACTTATGGTCACGAGGCTGACAAGGGCCCTTTTGTAGATATGCTCTTCGGACTTGGTCCCTATCCATAGGATGATAGCTTGAGATTGGATCATGTAACCCAGGATCTACGGGAAGATCAGTTAAGTTAACCTCTATATGCCCTTTCTTCGAGAATGATGGCATTTCATCATTCTTGTCATTCTTTGGAATCAGAGACGGTGGATTGGTAGTTGATTGTTTTTTGTAATATTTTTCCATATCTGATTCAAAGATAAGGTCAATTACATCAAAATCCTTGCCAACCACCTTTAAATAATTGGAATCCTACTATTAGCACCTAATTTGTAAATAAACTTTTAAGCGACAACACCCAAATCGCGAATCCTCAAGAAATTAGCACACAATTTGCAAGCAAACTACAACAATAATAATAAAAAAAACTCTAAAGAAGTAATACACATTATCATGTAAAAATTAGTACCTCGTTATTATTTCCTTAAGCTCCAAACAGTTCTTTAATCATATGATTCCAAATGAGAGCACCTGTATTTATAATTTATATATGAACACTATCAGCATAATCATAAACATCATATTACGGGCTAAGAATAAAGTTTCCAAAATGAAAAAAGAGAAAAAGAAATAAGTAGTTTCCAATTAGATAAGACTTGCTCACAACAATTCTAGATCTAGTAGTTAAAAGCTTAAACATAGCTTGGGGTTGTGGCATGGTATGATGCAAAACAATAAATTATTGACATGATGAAATATTTGGTTGTTGATATCAACTATCCCATTGTAAGTCCCCTTTACTGGGTAACATTTCCTATTCAAATGGTTGTTGATAACATAAACAATAGTTTAAAAAAAGGGTCTTTTTATTTTTTAGTCAAATGGTTGTCACATTAGCTAACTATCTCATCTACATCCCCAAACGGTCTCACTACAGAGTACAGATTGAGCGTCAAGGATAACTCATGGCTCATGGAATGAATATTGCAAAATTAGTCAAATGGTTGTCACATTAGATAACTAGCTCATAGCTGAATTATTGCAAGCATATGAATTGGACAGGCCCCAAATTTGATGATGATATGCATTAGTTCCTATATGGCCTGTGAATATGAACGGAATTAAACTTCTAAAGTGCCTGCTTATTTCATGTAATTGAGTACTAGGTGTGTATTTTTGAGCATGTTGAAAAATAAAGAACTAAAGGTAAAATCAGAAAATTAAATATCCTCTAATCTAATGGAAACAATTTAAATGGAGGATAGGGAACGAATACCCAAATCATCACCTTAGTAATTTGACACTTAGAAAAGTTAGAGCCCACTTACATCTCCACCTTATATCCTTAATTACTCACTTTGACCTCTCACCTCTTTAATAATTTTTTTGACAGACTCATTTCTTCGATTTGCCTCCAAAATTAATCTACCTACCGGGCTGTCCTTACCCTCAAACGGATATCCTGGTCCTGCCATAGCCCATAGGGTAAGGGGACATACATAGGAAGGACATTAGGTTGAGATACATGCATATTAGACTCTTGACTGTTCTATTTCTAGGACTTGATTTATTAGCAGATCATTGGGTTTTCATTTTCCACAAAAGATAGATTATTTGATGCTAACTGCTACATGTGGGTTTCCACAATTTTTTTTTCCAATCTTTAGACCAATTGAATTTTGAAGGAACACATTTCTTAGAATTTCATGAGTTCAATCCCATGCACTATATATATTTTCTTAAACCAAAGTGAAATGGTGTGATATATAATTGTAATTAGAGATCAACAACCAGACTCTAATCGCATTGAAATTTGGCAAACCTGTGGCTGCAATTATGCAACAGATTCAGATTTTCAAACAAAATGATTTCTCTCGGCCTTGATTCAATTCAAGGGATCCGGATTCACATAGAGTAAGGTCTGTACTTGATATAGTGAATTTCCCATATATTTATTTGATCTAACATTCTAACCAATAAATTAATAATTACTGGCTAAAAATAGTGCTGTTTATAAAATAACATCCAATCAGCAGTTCCCCTCCATGGGGTAAAATAGTTCCCACATGAGAGTCTGAGACGAAATCTCTACATTTTGATTTCCCTAACTCCCTCCATTAATCAGAGAAACAGAGACAGAGAGAGAATATATTCTTCTCAATCACCCATTTTCCATTTTTAATAGAAAAGAGGGCTTTGAGATCATCACTTCAAATGAAAAAAGAAAACTAAAACATAAACCCTAATGTGCAAAGGAGGAAGAGAGGAAGGAAAAGAAGAGAGAAAACTGCAAAAACCCTAGCCAGAGGGGGAGACACGCTACAAAGAGAGGGAGAGAGAGAGAGTTACCTGAACCGTTGAAGCCTCGAAGGTAGGTCACTAGGTCAGAAGAGGCGGAAGAGCTGTAGTCGCTTGTAGACTGGCGAAGAGTTGAAGAGGGAAGGTGGAAGGTCGAAAGAGGCAGAGAGAGTTTTGGGGTTTTTTTCGTTCTGCCCTTTTGACCTAGGGCGAGTGGTTTAATTGATATGGGGCATGGGCCAAGGCCCAATACTAATGAAGAGGAATTTTGAAACGGACCTGGGGCGACCACCCCAGGTCATGTACAAGTCGGTCCGCCTCTGTTTATCGCACCCATCTTTAAACATGAGCCCAACTTTAAAATTAGAAAAAAAATCAACTCCTAAAAGAAACATTAGCTTTAAAAAATAGAAAAAATCAACTCCTAAAAGCAACAATAGCTTTCCCAAAATAAACTTGCAAAAGAGCTAACCATACAAAGTTTTATAGCATGCCAACCACGATAGGGAATTTTTTTCATGACAATTATATTGATATTATAATTTATGTCATTGATATTGAGCTATTATCAGTGCATCGAGATAACTGTTGTAAGGTCAGAGCTTCGGTTAGATCAGAAAAAAGAGGAAATGTTATAAAAAAAAGCCAAATTATCATTTTGTCAAATACAGGACCCTAAAACAGTCATTAAAAAAATAGATGGATGGAATAGGGATTTTCAGCAAAAAGGTGTGAATGTGTGATAGGGTCCGTTTAATTTTATTTGTTTTAGTATAGCTTCAAGCTCATCTATTAGAAATCCTATCAATATCAGCCAAAAAACTGAGCCCTAAATATTGGAACGATGCTGAAATTGTCATATAAATGATTGTGCCCCAAGTGTAGGGTCGTCACAATGTAGTAAAATCCCGGTGAGTCCGGGGTCGATCCACGGAGAGCAGGAAGTAGTCACTTTCTTGAAAGCTATTATAAAACTAGATCTAGTCTAATAAAAATCTATATAAAACCCATCAACTACTAATCTGAAAATTAATTTATTACAACCAATTACATTAAAATAAATTTCTAATCTAAAATACCTAATTTAAAACAAACTAATCTAAAAAGCACATAAAATTGCAACCAACATAAAAATAATCAGAAAATTGATATGTAAAATCTTATAAATAATAAATTGAAATTCAAAATTGAATTAAGAGCCTTGCATTCTAAGAGTTTGGGTTCAGTTGCTTTCTAATACTGAAAATGTGGGCGATTTCATTCAAAATTCGAAATATGAAAAAATAGATTTATTAATATTAGAGAAATTTTAAAAAGACTCTAGTCTCCTACAAATATTTTCAGTATTTAGCGACTGTTAAGCATGTGATATATCATTCGTAAACAAGGTATCAAAAAGACATAAATAAAGAAAATAGATCAATAAATTAAAAATCAGATTTTGAATTAAATTACTCACAAATAAAGTCAGTCAATAAAGATAAATCAACTTACATCCTTTCTCCTTAGATTACAAGTAGAAAATCTACCCCTCCATCCTTCTTCTTCACAAAATAATCAATTTTTCTTTGGCCTTTAGGTGAGTGAGAGATGCAAGAGAGAGAAAGAATGGAAAGAGAGAATGAATAAAGAGAGAAAGAATGGACGTGAGATAGACAGACAGAAAGAATGGAGAGAGAGAGAGAGAGAGAGAGAGAATGGGGGAGAGGGAGTGATTCATGTGAGGTAAAAAAGGAGAGAGAGAGAGAGGCCCCACCCCTTGTGGACCCTCACTTTTGTTTGAATTATGTTTATTATAGTATTATATATCTAATTATGCTAAATAGTAAGGATTAGTAAGGGTAGTATAGTATTTCCCTAGTGTTTTAGCCTAATTTCTAGGATTTAGTTCCTTTTTTTATTTTATAAGTTCTATAGGGTGTCTATTGTAATTGTAAGAGTTTGTTAGATAGCTAGAGGCCTTTGCTAGTAATTAGAATGAATAGGAGGGGTTTTCACATGAGAATATTCCTAATTCACCTAAAAAGACCTAAAAGCCCATGTACTTATCCTAGTTCATAACTAACTAGGGGATGACACTTTATTAATTTCATTTTCAACACAAACTATAAAACAACGCCTCCCATCCCAAACGAACTTTCATGCTCTCATCCCTCATTTCCCTCTCTTTTCTCTCTTCTCTCTTTTATTTTCCCTCCAATTCCCTCATTGCCCTACAAGAATTCCCTCCATTTCTCTCTAGAAACTCTAGATCTAAGCTCCTAGCAAGAAGAAGAGGAAAATCTCTACAAGCTACTGATATTGTCTTCTCTAAGGATCTCTCTCGTCTTATAGATCTCTCACTTCTTTACAATTCAAGGTACTTATCTTTCTCTAGTTCAATTTCCCTAAAATTCTCTCTTTCTCTCTTTAGATTCCCTTTCTTATTGCAATTCTCTTGTGGATATGGAATTAAGTGTTGTTGATCTACTTAGATCTAAGTTTTTGGGTTGATTGAGTGATCGGAGACCTTAGAAGCTTGGAATTCTACTTTGGAGCTTGGATGTCTCTTATTTCTAGCATTTCATTGAATTTGGATTAGAGGCAAATACAATATACTGTTAGAAGTAGGTGGGCCTCGTGGATAGGTTTCAAAAACTTTTGACCCACTTGATGCAAGGATCAATTATCCATAAGGCTACAAAACCCAATCGAGGATCTAAGACCTCAATATCATCAACCATGATTAGTAAGAAACTCTCTCTAAGATAGAAAATAGCATCACCATGCATTCACAATAAATCTACAACATACAAGGAGTAGATCTTACCTTGGGAGCTTGGTAGTGCTCTAATGGAGATGTTGACAACTTATTGGATGAAGAACTCTTTCTTTCTAACAAATTAGAATCTCCAAGACATCGTAGTCTTCCACGCTATTTCCCGTATCAAATCTCTAATCTCAAGGAGAAAGGTGGGATCTCCAAAAGAAATTAACTAGAACCTCAAAGGCAAGCCAGAAGAGAAACCAGAAGAGAGAAGAGGGAGAGAGGAGCAATGGGCGTGAATCCCAAGGTGGATTATTGCATGGGACGTCCAAGGGGCTTGCTCCCTTATTGATAGCTTATGCAACATCTACTTTCTAATTATTATTAGAAGTATCACTTCCATAACCATTAGTAACTCTCTACTTTTTAATTATTATTAGAAGTTTCACTTCCATAACAATTAGTGACTTTCTATTTTCTTTCCTTTTGAGTTCAAGTATAATTAGTAACTATCTAATTACTTGGGCTCACGTACGTAGGGACCACTAGGGATTCCATAGAAAGTTAGCTCCAACTGGGACACCCCGACCCCACATCTCATGTGCAATCCGGGCCCGCAGTTAATTGCAAATAACTTTACTATATAAATGCAACTGAATTCCAGTCATAGGAATTGATTACATAAAGACCCTAAACTTCCCTATGACTACAAGTAGGTCCCTCCGTCTATATCTATGGATGAATTGGACCTGTCCACCAAATTGGATCCATATCTTATTATCCTTGAGACCTAATCAATTATAGTGATTATCAGTATCAATCCAATTAACTCTTATTTGGGATGGGTGCACACTTACCAATGATAAACCTATTAATTGGCACAAGGGGATATTGAGGATAGATTCCATCTTGACAATTGAATGTTCCCACAGTCCTACTACCACATACCCAAGCCACAAAGGTGTTGACCTACAATTGACCTCACTTATTGGTGACTCAAAGCAAATGAATAGACAGAAACTTGAGTTCATTAATGTCTTAGGATTATGAGCCTATTGCTAAGGAATTATGAGAGCAAACCTTAAAGTAAAGACATAGTATTATAAGGTTCTACTCATGGTCCTTCAATACATCTAATGTACCAGCATAATGATCTAGAGTCCTACATTCTGATGATTGAGACAAACTATAATATCTCATAGTGATTATAATGCTGCAACCTTGTCAGATGAGATGTCTAATTTCATCACTGGTTGTGAAGCTATTTAAGTATAAGATTTGTGATACATGTCTCCCGTATGTGGATCTTATCAATATACATGTATTACATCTAATATACTTATGGACTCTGGTTCACCTTATAAACCATCATATCATTCGTATTGATTATGTGCAAGCAGGGAACAAAAACATTCATCTTATGAAAAGTAAAAATGATTATATTGAGTTAAATCAATTTATTACATCATCCAATGGATTGAGACCATATAATCTAACAATCTCCTACTTGGACTCAATGCCAGTCAGGGTTGATCTCATGCCTATTCCATCTACATGCTACTCAAAGACTTTGGTGGTCAAAGGCTTAGTAAAGGGATCTGCCAGATTGTCTGCAGAGGCTATCTTGGTGATTGCAATATCGCCTCTCTACACAGTCTCTCTGACCAACTGATACTTCCTTTGTACATGTTTTTGGCTCTTATGGCTTCTTGTTTTCTTGGACTGTGCGACTGTCCCGATGATGTCACATTGAATTGTGAGCGATTGTCGCTCCAAAAGTACCACTCCAAGTTCCAAAAGGAATCTTCATACTGCTTCCTTAGCTGCTTACAAGCCATTATATATTCAACCTCCGAGGTGGAATCAGCAGTACATTCTTGTTTAATACTCCTCCAGTTGATAGATCCGCCGCCAAGCATAAACACATATCCAGAGGTTGATTTCCTGAAATCCTTATCTGACATGAAGTCAGAATTTGTGTAACCAACTGGAATCAACTCATCACTGCCGTAAATCAACATGTGATCTCCAAACAATTTTATAACAATCCAATGGTCAGGACCTGGGTTAGACTGATATCTGCTGATTAGGCCCACTGCGTGACAGATATCCGGTCCAGTACGAAGTATAGTATACATGAGGCTACCAACAGCTGAAGCGTATGGTATAGCTCTCATCTGCCTCTTTTCTTCAGGTATCTTGGGACACTGATCCTTGGAAAGGTGCATTCCATGCCTGAAAGGTGTGATACCCTTCTTGGAATCTTGCATAGCAAACCGTACCAGCACCTTATCTATGTACGCAACTTGAGATAAGCCTATCATCCTATTTTTTTCAATCTCGATGGAGTTTGATCCCTAGGATATAGCTAGCTTCTCCCAAGTCCTTCATATCAAAAGTCTTAGCTAACCAAACTGTTACTGTTGACAACATTAGTATGTCACTCTCTAGGAGAAGGAAGTCGTCAACATATAATACCAGAAAAACTACCCCGTCTCCTTCACTTTTCATGTACACACATGACTCATCCGGATTCTAACAAAAACCAAATGACTTGATTGCCTGGTCAAAACGGATGTTCCAGCTCCGGGATGCCTGGTTCAATCCATAAATGGACTTCTGCAGCTTGCAAACACTTTGCATTTGGTTATTACCTGCAAAACTGTATGGATGCATCATATAGATGTCTTCCTCAAGATGGCCATTGAGAAACGCCATCTTGACATCCATTTGCCAAATCTCGTAATCGAGATGAGCCACAATGGATAAGAGTATCCGGATGGACTTGAGTATTGCTACCGGCGAGAAGGTTTCTTCATAATCGATACATTCTTTCTGAGTATACCCTTTCGCAACAAGCCTAGCCTGAAAGGTCTCAACTCTTCCATCTAGTATGTACGTTGCAGTTTCTAAAGCATATTCCCAAAATAATATAGGTAACCTGAGAAAATCAACATAGACTTAATCATATCTAAAAGAGTCTGGTTCCTTCTTTCTGCTACTCCGTTCTGTTGAGGCATATCCCATTTTTAGATAAGTATCCCATAAAATCAGCGGAGAGATATTCACCTCCTCGATCTAATCGAAGAGTCTTGATACTTTTACCTAATTGCTTTTCCCGCTTCTGCTCGAAACTCTTTGAACTTTTCAAAAGCCTCGGACTTGTGGTGCATAAGGTATATGTATCCATATCTTGAGTAATCATCTATGAAGTTGATGAAATACTCATATCCTCCTCGCTCTTACATTTATGGGTCCACATACATCAGTATGCACTAATTCCAATAAATCTTTGGCCCTATTACCCTTTGATGAAAATGATCTTTTGGTCATTTTGCCTTCCAAATGATGGTCAATTAATTATTTTGGTGTCATGTATCTCATACATTGTGGGAATTAACAAATAAAGGCCATTGATTACCTTGCCAGAACATATAAAAGTACCATTCATAATAATTTCAATACCAAAAGTAATAGAATAACTTTTATTTACCAAACTAGACACTGAAATTAAATTCCGTCTTAAAGACGGTATATATAATGTATCTGACAAAATCAACTTAATGTTCGAAAACAATAAAGGAACTACTCCCACTAACACCGCTTCTGCCTTAGCATCTGATCTCGTGTTAACAACAATTTCGCCGCCACTAAGCCTCCTGGTTTCCCTAAACTCTTACAACGAATTACATATGTGATTAGTTGCACCAGAGTCAATACACTAGGATTATAAAGTACTAGTTGCAAAACTAACTTCAAAAATAAGTGACTCAATCATACCTGAGGTCTTTTTCTTAAACGGAAAGTCAGAACAATTCCTCTTCCAATGTCCTGTCATACCACAGTGGAAACACTTTTCCTTTGCTCCTGTACCCTTAGCCTTGGCCACACTACCAGTAATTCCATTCTCCATCTTACGACCCCTGGGGACCGATTTCTTCTTGCCTTTCCGGCCTTTACCTTTCGGCTCGGACCTGGCAAATGACTTTTCAGTCATGAGGGCAGTTGGCTTCTTCATGATGCCCTCAGTCGCTACCAACTGGCTAGATAGCTCAGCTAGGGTCAGATTAATTATATTCATATTATAATTGATCTTAAAATGGTTGAATGAATCTGGCAGCGACTCGAGGATCATAAAAATCTATGATTCTGCATCAATCGCAGCACCCAATACATCAAACTCATTCAATGAGTCCATCATTTTTAGCATGTGCTTCTGTACTAGAGTTTCATCATCCATCTTAGTGCTCATGAGGACCCTCATAGCAGCCTACATAGTAGATCTCCCCTGATCTGTAAACATCTCCTTTAAGTTCGATATAATATCAGATGCAATCTTATAGGAACGATGTTGGTGTTGTAAAATACTAGACATGGATGCCTGCATATAGCATCTGGCCATCTTATCGTCTTTGGTACATTTGGTGTAAAGGTCCTTTTGGTCGTGTGATGCATCTGGCCCAAGCTCGTCAGGGCAAGGTGTGATAAGGACATATTTGTATCCTGAAGCAGTCAGGACAATATCTAGGTTCCCTTTTCAATCCACGTAGTTGGATCCCACCAACTTATTCTGGTTGAGGACGGTCGCAAGGGGATTGAAGGTTGATGAATTCATGTTAAATAAATTATAGAACATAACCATACATTCAATAAAAGAATATAAATGACATTAGAGTTTAGTTTTCTACCAAATTTATGTGGGAATCCTCATAGCCACTAAATTTAGAATACATCGGAATTCCAATCCCTTAGGGCATGCCTCCTTGGGGAGTGCGTATGCCACTTAGATTAGTGTGGATCAAAGTTGGTCAAAATTAGGATTAAGATTAACTATCCATGATCTCCATCATTCATTATCATCCAAGCATCTTATACCAAATAAAGTATGACTCCTTATTAGCTTTTGTTTTTAAAATACATGAGGCAAATCCTTAGGGATACTATGCCACTATTTTAGTTAAGTGTGACCCACCAACTAGTATTGTGTGACAACCGTTGTGGGCAGCTCCTCCTTGGGGGGTGAGCCCCCACAATGCCTCACCAACATTATCCTAAGGAGATCCATATTTAGTAACCAGACAAATAAAAGCCCTCTGTGGGGAATGACCATTCTAAAGATGGAGCGAGGTTCATACTTTCCTTACAATGGACCTATGGTGGAAAACCATGGGGATTTCTAAAATTAAATGCCTCGGTCCCACTTAATATTTTAGAATTGAGGATTTTCTTTTAAAAGTCTTAGGGCCCACATATATGGAATATCAAATCATCTCATGATATGACCATTGATTGGTTCCAAGTCAAGTTAAATTTAAGGAAAGTCTAGTTTCTAAGATTAGTGTTACCAATGGGTTCATCTCATGGGTCCACCAATACTAATTTTATAATTAGAACTCTTTCCAAAATATTAATTTGATTTGACCAATTTTGGTAACTTCTATTTTTGTATCAAATTGGGGAACTTTCTATAATAACTAAACATCCATAAATGGAAAGTGCTAAAAAAAAAAAAAAAACTAGTCCTCTCCTCCACATGGCCCAAGCGAAGTAGACTTCTTGGACTTCTTAGACTTTTCAAAAATTTTGGATTCCTCAAACTCTTTGGATATCTCCAAAACACTTTTGGTAATCTTCAAACTCTTTGATTAAGAGTCCAGCATCACTTTCCTTCTTCGTCTAGTACACCGCAAAAAAAAAGAAAATTACATGAATTCCTATTTCTCGACGATGAGACTTATATGGTAATCTAATAATTGAAATAAAATGGCTATAGGGAAATTCACCATGCCTTGCCCTTACAAGGCAAACCAAGGAAACCATGATGCCCTTTACACTTAGCTTCAAATAAACCAATAACCATAAATAGAAAGTAAAAGACTTTGATGGCCATATGGAGAGGACATAGATAACATGCAAGTTAGTATCTCATACAACCAAACAAACTCACAAAATGATAGGACCCCAAGTGTAGGGTGCGACTGTAGTAATAATTTGATGAGTCCAGGTCGATCCATAGGGAGCAATGCTTTTTAAGAAACTTTCCAACTTTAACCTGTCATAATTTAGAAACTAAATCTAACCTAATAAAGAAACTAATCAAATTACAAGAATATTTCTAAAAATTGAGAATTAACAATTACAACTTTTCAAATAAAAAACTAAACCTAAACTAAGTAAAGAAACCTAGTTTACTCAACCCTATTCTAACTATAACCTGCAAAAGTAACACACTCATCAAAACAACCAATTTAATATAAAATAAATCAAAAAAAAATTTCCTAAATTAGATCCTAATTACCAAAATCACTTTTTATGCAAATATGAATGATCTATAATGCCCTAAAAACTAAAAATGCAATTTTATGCAAGTTTCTAAAAATTTGATGCATGCAGAGTATGGAAATTTTTGCACAGGCCCAATTTCACTGGACTATACGACAGGCCTAAGATGATATGAACCTAAATCTAATGGCTGGAATCAATACTCTAATGATGCATGAACAAAACAAAAAATGAAGAGTGGAAAAAGGATTTAAAACGAAAAAGATATGATCATCTAAAGATGCCTACTTGAACTGTTTTGCTGCTGAAATATGAACGCAGGCTTTCCAACTACCCCTTGTTGAGCCTTTGGTTGACACGGTTCCCATTGTTATTTTTGGCTGAAATTTTGGGGTTTCAAAGTCCAATTACCCTACTTTAGATCTGATATTTTTCGGACCAAAACATTCACGTTTAACTGGTTTTCAAATCGCACACTTTTGTAACTCAATTAGGTCAGTTCTGCTGAAACTGCAGAATTTTTATTTAATCTCCTACCAAGTCTGAATTTATTCTTTCTAATTAGTTAATAATCTTGTGATTTTAGCAAAAAAAAAAACCTTTTTCTAATACAATTTCTAAATATGATGCATGCATAAAGACACTTTCCAACCATAAATTATGCAAGTAGCAAAACTAAAAAGTTTCTACTAAACATAGAAAGATGCAAGTTGTGGTTTTTAAATCTAGAATTTGTAAATAAAAAATCTAAATATTAATTTTTAAAAAATAAAATAAAAGGGGTGGAAAAATAAAAAGCAGAAAAGTGGTAACAAAGATCTAGAAACAAGACAATCCTACAAGTATTGAAAATGCGATGATGTCCTCTCTTCTCAAAGTAGGAAAAAAATAATGCAAATGGTTACTTGTTGTCTCTCGACTTTTGATCATTTTTATTTTATTTTCAAACCCTAGATCTAATCATGTGAAATATTGTCTCCAATCAAAACACATAAAAGAACTAGAATGAGAAAAATAAACACTTTTACATAAAGAATATGCAGAATCAATCCAAGTAGTGTCTCTATTCCTTGATCTTGAAGTACATAAAATTAAAATTCTTCTCTCTTCATCATTCTCTCAACATGATCTCTCAATCTATGTCTAAAGAATTAGAAGAGAGAAGAAGAAGATGGGATTAGAGAGAGAGGGTGGATGGGAAAGGAAAGAGAGAGAAAACCTCCAAAGTTTTTCAACTTCTAGGCATTGGACGTCCAGCCTTCCATGAGTCCCTTTTATGCTTTTTTGAAAATCTTTTTTTAGTAAAGAATCTCTCATCTTTAGGGCTTTTGTTTCCTTATGTGTAGAGATTCTTACTTAAGTTCCAAGCTAGCTTCTTTCTTTGGAAATACTTTTAAATTGAGAGATCTCCTTGCCTTATTAGGTTTCTTGATGCATACACTTTCCTTGTATAATTCCAAGAATGTCTCTAAAAATTGCATGGTGATGTAAAGGGAAGAAACTTTCCAAATATTGAGATTTCTTGTAATTCCCGCCTAAAACTGTAGCAGACAACTTCCTGGGGTCATATCTCCCTCAATATAGCTCTAATTTATGTAATCTTCGACTCCACAGATATCTACTGGAAAAGAGCTTTCCAACGATGGCTAGATTGCGCAGATCCGACACTGGGTTTGAGAGTTATGGCCATTTTAAGTTGCTGCCCCTGAAAAATCCGGAAATAATTGTGCACAAATGGAAGCTTCTAGTTGGCATGCAATGGGGTGTGTGGGACCCATGTTGATTTCTCCTACAAATTGAAAGAGGCAATTTTAACATTAATCATATGTAAGAAAATAATTATGAACCATGTATGGGACCCTACATGCCTACTGATGCACCAAAATGACAAACTTTCCAAAGATAGCACATGGTGCCAAAAATAGCAAGATATGCATTGATGAAACCAAAAGCCTAATTTTGGGGTGATAAATGAGATGAGAAAAAATTAATTTCACAAAAGTCATGCAATTCAATGAATTTTGACCAATTTTGACCATGTTTCCAAAAATATCCTCAAATGCATGTAATCATGAAATTAAATGCAATTATATGCAATTAAACCTAATTAAGTCCACAAATGCTTATGAAATGATGACTTAATGACCTAGTTTTGTGGACTTATCACAAAACCGAGTAGCCAAACTATGGTGGAAAAACATGCCAAAGGAAAATTTTGGATAAAAAACCAATGCAATTTTGCCTGGGCTCGGCTAGCCGAACTGGTCTTTACGACAAGCCGTAGTGGTCTGCACGGCTAGTCGACCTGTCGGACCAAAAAAGTTGGGTTTTTTCAGATCGTCTTCCTGCTGCTCCCAAATCGCTTTTAATGATCCTGAATAGCTTCTAATGGCTTCCTACCATCCTTCCATCATAATTTAACGCTTTTGTGACATTCCAAACATGGATCTACTACAAAAGTAAGCAAACCCAATATAATCTGATCCTTACATAGCCCTAGATCTATCCTCTTCGCGTCTCATGCTAAGATTAGATCTAATTAACTGATCTAACATGATTAGAGATGAGGTATGCCTTTGATACTAATTGTTGGAAGTAGGTGGACCTTGTGGATAGGTTTCAGAAACTTTTGGCCCACTTGATGCAGGGATCAATTATCATAACGCCACAAAACCCAATCCAATATCCAAGACCTCAATATCATCAACTATGATCAGTAAGAAACTCTCTAAGATAAAAAAAAATAAATTAGCATCACCATGCATTCACAATAAATCTACAACATACAAGGAGTAGATCTTACCTTGGGAGCTTGATAGTGCTCTAATGGAGATGTTGACAACTTGTTGGATGAAGAACTCTTTCTTTCTAACAAATTAGAATCTCCAAGACCTCGTAGTCTTGCACACTAATAAGTGTTAAATATTGCATATCTTACCCCTCATTAGTTCGAGTTTTATCAGCATCTCATATGCATATCATTTGCTTTACACAGAGATTTTATCCTTTTTATCACATTAACGAATTATCGAATTGTCTTGCATAAATCCGATTATTTGCAGCGCATTTTCATATAATTTCTCTTGTGTTGGTAGACCCCGCAACTACCCCAACCGTCCGGCTAGTGTCCCAAGGCATCAAGAAGAGATTTCAATAAAGAAGTTGCATGAAGAAATCTTATTGAAGAAATCTTGGTGAAGTGTTGAAGAATTCCAAAATAAGAGGGGCATACTTTAATAATAAAAGAAGTCTTTTTCTAATGCAGAGGAGTGGTTGGTGTATTGGTTAGGACTTGGGTTGGTATGAAATAGGTTATGGGTTCAAATCCTAACAATTGTAAATTTTTTTTACATATAAAAATATTCCATCCAACTCACCTCTCCACCAATCAAAGCTTGTCATGGCACAAATTCATGTGAAATGATATGAACCAATCATAAAGCAAAAGGTACATATGCTTTTGGAAGGAAAGTTGTTGCAATCAAATGAAAGCATGCCTTTGGAAAAAAAGTTGTTGCAATTAAATGAAAGCAATCCTTGTGAAATGAGATGATTGAATTCTATAAATTGGAATGTTTTTGTTAGAGAAAGGAGGGATCTTTTGGCAAGTTAGTCTTTTTGCAATTTTATTTTTACTTTTAGATTGTAATTAGGACCTTATTTGTAACTAATCTAGAGAGTGTGTGTAATCGAAGATCATTTATAAAGATTTGGAGCTCTTTGTTGATGTTTAGTGGCTAAAGATCTTGGATTAGGCTCTCTTTTTTAAACTAAGTAATGTGATTAGTTCAATTACATGCATGTTTTAGTTTAAATTCCCTACTAGTGCCTTGATTGATTAGTAGATTTTAGATCTAATTGTGCTAATCTCTCTCATTTCTCATGCTCTATCTCTACACTTGATGCTTGGATAATCTCAATTGATGCTTTGTGGTTGGATTAAGTTCTCACATAGCATGCTCTAGAGCCCTTATCTTTGATCTTTTGTAACTTGATTTTGATGATATATTGTTAGGGTAGCTAGATGATGATCTAGGATCTTGGTCTTTGAATTTCCTTATTTTGATCTTTGTTGCTATAACATCCAATCCAATTAGGCAAGAGATTGATAATTGGATTATACATTTGGGAATTGAATTAAAACATGCATTATTTGAACTAATTACGTACTTAGTAGATTTTGAATTACCTAATCTCTTCTTTTTATTATTGTTAATCTAAATCTTTATTTAATTTGTTATTTTCACTTCTAAATTGCTAGAACTACATTTCAAATCACTTGTTTTCAAACCCTACACATTTCACACCACATTTTCACATTAAATCTTTAATTTCCACCACCACTCATCCACTAGTTTAGTGTAGTTTGTTAGATCTTATTAATTTCATTTATTGTTAGTTAAAGTGGTTTAGTTGTTATTTCACATTCCAATTAGTTTAATTCCATTTTTCACTCATAGTTTAGTAGTTTTAATTACTCACTTCAATTTCTATATTAGCTATGTCTTAGTTCAACTCTTACTTAAATTGGATTCATTTATTCTTCCATTCTCTCCTCGTGGGAATGATAATCAGGACTCTTTTAGTCTTTTACTACTTGACAACACTGTAGTCTTATGGTTAAGTGTTGCACAATCTAAGTGTCGATCAAGTTCTTGGCACTGTTGCAGGGGAGAGGCATCGAAAAGCTTTGAATTTTATTGCGTTGAACTCATTTTTAGCTTAGTGTACTTTTTATCTTTCCTTTATTTTCCTTGTGGATTCTACACATTATTTGTGTTTTTTTTTTTTTTTTTGTAAGGAATTCCTCGCTTGGAGCAAAGGAAAGTGGAAAAGTGCATTGGAGGACTTGAAGATTTTACTTCCTTTTCCAATTTAGGATTAGTTTAGACGTTTATTTGCTTTCTTAGTTGGTTTTATTAGGTATTTATTATCAAAGTTGTAATAATTTTGGTTGCGGGTTGACCCGTGACCCATTTACTTTACTTTACGTACTCTACTTGCTTTAAGTAGTTAGTTGTTTAGTTGAATTGCAATAAATTGCTTGAAGGGAAGGAGGCCGGTTGGACTATACCGTCGCAGCCCCTCACATTCATACACGGAAATTGGTGTTTGTGGTGTGAGTCGACGACAACTGATTCATCCCCTGAAAAAAATCGGGAGATTTGCATTTCCTAACCCCCATGAATTCCATGCAAGCGGATTTACTTTGTTGGTTGTTCCTTGCTTTATAGTGTAATTTTTTCAAATACACTTGTAATTTGGTGCACTATTAGTAAAGGGAAAATTACCCCAACAAGATAAGGATTCAGATTTCATCATCGTTTCCTTGCCCTTAGGATTTCATTTTAATTCTCACTTAATTTAGAACCAATAAACCATAATAAAATTTAGTAGAAATGTGACCTTAGGTTACGAGCTCACTAGGGAAGACCACCGTGGTTGTGCCAATTGTGTGCCTTAGTGAATTTTCTAGTGCCTAAGCAAACCTTGTCCCTTGGCACCATCTTGCCAAATAGGGAGACAACTTTGTTGCTCGAAGAGTTAGTTTTTAAGAGGAGCCTTCGCCTAGCGCGTCGTGATCCCACCATCTAACTGGGGGTTAAGTGGCTAGAATTTCTATTTCATAGGTTCAAGTTGGAGGCCAGAATGTCCTCTTCACAGTTAAGAGCTGTCTAGAATTCTTTTAGGTAACCTTAGTTTAGATTAGCTTTGCATTTAGTTTTCAAAATTTTTGTTATGTTGCATTCATTTGATTGAGCGAACCATTGCATTGCTAGGTTAGTTGCAGTTGTATGCAAGTGTGGATACGTGATCAAGGCCGATTAGTGAGGATTGATTACCTTGCTTTACCCGCCCCACCCATAGTGCCCACAATGGCTGCCAAAACCCTCAGCAAAAGACCCTCAATGAACTATTTGCGCTATTTTCATCCACTTCACCTAGTTGTATAGTTTTGCCAGAAAATAATGCAGACCAATTTGAGATCCAGCCCGCCACCATCAACATGTTACCAAAATTCCATGGATCCGAGTGTGAGTAGCCCTATATTCATTTGAACAAATTCCCGACCATCTGTGACACGTTTAAAAATCAAAATCTGGATAGTGAAGCCGTAAAGCTTCGATTGTTTCCTCTCTTGCTAGAAGATCATGCAGCCGCCTGGCTGAATTCCTTGACTCCAAACTCCATTCCCACCTGGGATGAGCTAGTCAAAAATTTTATTTCCAAATTTTTCCCAGTGAACAAAACTTAGTAGTTTAGGAGTGCCATCAGGAACTTTAGGGGACGACTCGAGGAAAAGTTTTCTGAAACCTGGGAGAGATTCCATGACCTATTGATCAAATGCCCACATCACTTGACAACGGTGAGTTGATACATTTCTTTTATAGAGGCCTTACAAACCCGCATCGTATCTTGATTGAATCAATGCACAAAGGAGAATTCATGAATCAGACTGCCGATTAAGCATACGAATTCCTTGTCAAGCTTACGGAAAATTCACAAAATTGGAGCAGTAATAGGAAAGACTTAAAGAGAGATGAGACAGGGATCCAGAAGCCTGGAATGTACAACATCAAATAGGACTTTGAGTTGAAAAATGTGATGACCAATTTAGTTCAAGGAGTGGAAAATTTGAGCAAAAAGATAGGATCTATGTCTGTGATGTCATGCCAACCAACCCCTCAGCAACATGAGCCCACCTTGAGAAGTATGAGTGAACCGCATCATGTTTGTGTATTATGCGATAGCTGTGAGCACACGGTTAAGAGTTGCTCTTGTCTACCATTTGTCAAGGCTGAGCAAGCCAATGCGTTGAATTCTAATGGAAACTTCCAGAATCCAACTGTTAACACTTTCAGTCAGACCTATCACCCAGACAATAGGTTCCACTCCAATTTTTCATATCGTCAAGCCGAGCTTTTTTACTCCTAGGGAGGTCAGCCCGGATTCAAACCGCAATATCCTAGACAGCAATACCAACAACCTGTTCAAACTAATCATCCCATTGTTCCTTATCCTCAGCAACCCACACAGCAGAATCAATTTCATCAACAACATCAGAACCAGTGTAGGACACTAGTCCCAGATCAAATGCCTAACTACTCTACACCAGCACAAGCCCCTCAGTAATCCTCTCATTTGGAGAACCTCTTGACTAGATTCATTCAAATCCCAGAGCCAGTCCATTGCCAAACTGGAGGCCCAATTAGGTCGGCTCACCTTATAGTTTTTTAGAGAGAGAAAATGGCTAATTCCCAAGCCAAACCATTCCTAAATCGAAAGGATAGCCCAATCAGCCCAGAGGCCAGTGTTTGATAGAGAGTAATGGGCATGTGCATGCAATCCATACACTGAGATCAGAAAAGATTGTTGACAATAGAGTTGACATGCCTGAAGAGGATGAAAGAGAGAGCATTTTTTTAGGAAAACCAGAGAGTTTGAGAAAAGTTGTCGAACCCAAGTGTTGACACCAAAAATGTCACTTTGCCTCTTCAAATCAAGAAAGCTGCATGAAGTCGCAACCTGCCATAAATAGACAATGCAATTTCTCCAAAAAATCAAATCTTGTCAGAATCAAACAAAAACTGCAAGATCCTTCAAGATAGCCAAGAGAAGAGTACACATGAAGTTTCGGGCCATTTCGACAACATTTGGCCTAACTTCACTTCTCCGACAGCTAAACGGGAGCTCCCGGCGGCGACATCATCGGAGACGTCAAAACTTCGATCAGAGCCTACAGATGACTCCAGCATGTCTCAAAAGGGCTCTATGCCAAATTTCAAGTCAAACCGACAACGTTTGACCCTCCATCAATGCTCGAGCAGCAAAATCAAGCCTCCCGGCGGTGGAAACCACCGGAGCCTTCGCTCATCAAACCAAGTGCATGAGTGGCTTCAACATGCTTCCAAAAGGCTGCACGTCAAATTTCAGGTCATTCCGAAAACGTTTGACCAGGTTTCGATGCTCCGAGAGAAAATCAAGCCTACCGGCGGCAGAGCAACCCGGGACCATGACATCCAAAACGGAGCCCATGGAACGTCTCAAAATGACTCCAATAGGCTCCCCGTCAAATTTCAGGTCAATCGGACATCGTTTGACCGCACATCAAAGCTCGGCATTTTCCCCGCAGCAAAATCAAGTGAAGCATCGACGGGACCCCAAACGGCTTCAAAACTCAAACAAAAGCCTATGGTTGGTCTTATTTATTGCTCAGGAGGCTTCACCTCAAATTTCAGGTCATTCCGACATCGTTTGACCAAGTTTCGACTTCTGGCGGAAAATCAGCAGCTCTACGCGACAAAGTCTTCGGCTTTCCCGGAAAATTAGAAACTTTGCACTCTAAAAATGCAAGGATTCTCATCAAGTTTTCTACAGGGAAATCAAGCCAATAAATGAGAAGAAATGTCAAGAAAAATACAGAAGAAAACGGCGACGAAAAAGACCTCAAAACGACCGCAAAACGGGCCCCGAAGGGGAAAAATCCCCCAGGGTCGCGGACCCCTGCGACCATGGCCCATGGTCGCAGGCCCCTGCGACCATGGCCCATGGTCGCCGGTCCATGGTCGCCGGCGACCATGGCCCATGGTCGCCGGCGACCATGGAGGTCCGGGTCACCGGATTTTCCGCCGGTGACCCGTTTTTTCGTCTTTTTTCGCGTTTCGCGCACTTTGGCCCCTGTGGTTTCCTGAAAATGTGATTTTTAGTGCTTGAAATTGACTCATATCCGACGACATCCGTCAAAATCACGGGTCAACCTCCAAAAGCATAAAATCATCAGTGATCGCTCCAAGATCGCCAACCGGCTGACCAAGAAAGTGCACTTTCTGTCCGACCGATCGTGAAATCGACAAGACAGATGTCACCGGCCCGCTCTTAGCTATCAATGTCTGAAGTTACATGTTCATCCGATGTCGATCAGCATGTAGATCCATCGATGATCGTCGCCAGAAGAATTCCAGAAGACACGGCATGGCCCGCGACTCTTCGACTGCCCGGCGACCAATTAATGTGGTTAATTGACTAGCTTTATTGCAGTCATTAATTCATTTCTTTGGACGGCCCAATCAGAAGCAAGCATTTGGGAGTTACAAGTCAATTGATTCATGGCATTTAAACCATGAAACTCCTCTCATTATTGTAATTAAGGTGATTAAAAGCCCTTAATCTCCATCGGCCAATCAGATTCAAGGAAAAAGGAGTTACAAAATCAAGAAATAAATCTTGTAACTCCTCCCATTAAAGCCATTAAGGCTCATAAACCCTCCTAAATGGCTACCAAATGCCTATAAATAGGAGAGCATTCCATTGAAATGGAGATCGGAAAAAGATCGAAAAAAGGATCGGAAAAAAGATCAGAAAAAAGAGGAGAAAATCAGAGGATCAGAAAGAGATCTGAGAGAAAGAAAAAAAAGAGAGAAAACTCTGCTGAAGTTCTGCACCGGCCACCACTACAAGGTGACAAAAGTCCCTTGGGGGGCACCCCCCCCCAAGGTCCTTGCCTTCTCCTGCTGCCTCCAATGGCTTAGACGTGGCTTTTCAGCCCGTCTACTTAGCTTTTTATTGGACATAGGACCTTCTCTTGGTCTTTGTCCTCTAAAAATCTGAGGTTATAGCCAAGCCAAGCGAATCAAGAGCATCTTCTGTTCTCATCTGCATGGATGATGGCGAAGCCCATACATGGCTTGCGACCGTCAATCTGAACGAGTCCCCCACAATCTCCTGAAAAGTTAGATCTTCCTTTTCTTGCTTTTCATTGTAGTTTGTATTTTTCCAAAAGAGACAAAAATCACAACTCTTGTCTTTCATTATTGATGAGAATTGTAAATCGGCTATAAACGCCAAAATCGGCTATAAATGCCAAACAAAATCGCCTTTCACGGCAAACCAAGAAAATGTCTCTTTTCTTAAATATTTGTGCAATGGAAAACTTGAAAGAAGTTGATTTCCTTTTTACTTGCGAAGGTTGATCTCCGGATTACCACTTGCAATTCCAAGTAAAATAGAAAATCTGGCACACCCACATAAAAAAAAAATGTTGATGCACGCTTCAGGGCCCGCCAGGGCGCGAAAGGGCCGGACCCGACGGGCTCCCACGTTCCGCCGACCCCGGTAGCCGCCCCAGCGGGCGCCTCGGAGCGCGTTCCATCAAGCTGGCACACCCGGTGGGACTCGTTCATTTGAGAACACGGTGCTTGGAAATGAAATATTTGCATATCATACTTTTTGCTCTATGCTTATATTTCTTTTCCGGATTCCTTGGCTACTTTCTAGCTGGTAGCCTATGTTGGATTTTGCATCCTAAAAAAAAATAAAAAAAAAAAAATCAGTTTTCTTAGTTTGAATTCAAAATTGAGAAACTTTGATCCTATCCTATCGTTCTTTGGCGCTTGCAGAAATGTTGAGCCCGTTCGACTAAGGTTTTGGACCATCGTTTCTCTTCGATGAGTTCATTAGAGATTTCAAAAAAAAAAAAAAAAAAATAAAGAAAAATCAGTTTTCTTAGTTTTGAATTCAAAATTGAGAAACTTTGATCCTATCCTATCGTTCTTTGGTGCTTGCAGAAATGTTGAGCCCGTTCGACTAAGGTTTTGGGCCATCGTTTCTCTTCGATGAGTTCATTAGAGATTTCAAAAAAAAATATTTAAAAAAAAAAATATAAAAATAAAAAAAATTAGTTTTCTTAGTTTGGATTCAAAATTGAGAAACTTTGTTCCTATCCTATCGTTCTTTGGTGCTTGCAGAAATGTTGAGCCCGTTCGACTAAGGTTTTGGGCCATCGTTTCTCTTCGATGAGTCTATTTGGGATTTTTTATAAAAAAAAAAGGGACATAGACCACTAAGGTTAAACCAATTGCGTTCTTTGATCACGATTGATTCAAGAAAAGCCTTGTCCAGAGTGTGGAGACAGCTTGACTGTTCTAGGCAAGGGTCCTCCAAACGGGTTCATTAAGTAATCCTACCCTTACCTGGGGGCAATTCTATCAATTGAGGTTTCATAAGACCGGGTTAGGAGGCCTATGTGTACTCTCTCGTCTTTAAATCTTAAAAATAAAAAAAAAAATCAAAAATAAAAAAAAAGATTTTCAAAAAAAAAAATCTAAAAAAAAAAATAAAAAAAAATCAAAAATAAAAAAAAAGATCTTCAAAAAAAAAAATCTTAAACAAAAAAAAAAGATTTTTTTAAAAAAAAAAAAAAAAAAAAAATGAAAATCTTAAAATAAAAAAAAAATCTTCAAAAAAAAACTCTCGTCATTTTAGATTCAGATCCGAGAAATTGTGGTTCCTTCCCTTCTGGGTACTGGTGCTCGCGGAAATCGTTGAGCCCGTATTCGGATCGGAATACCATCTGCTCTCTTTGATGAATCCAATCTTGACATTTCAAAAAAAAAAGAGAATCCCATCTCGTGGATGCGATCTCCAACATTTGTGCATAGCAATACTGGTACGCCCTTTCAGGGTCTACTGTATCTGTGACCGGCACATTTGTAACTCCTACCTTATATTCTTCTTATCTCGAGCAAGCTCCGCTTCTCGATAAGTCGAATTTAGGTATACAATTGCTTCTAGCAGTCATTGGAACGCTCATTTCGAGCCTACCATGTTCGCTGTCAGAACAATTGTACCATCTATGGCTTTTTGCCTTCTTCATGTCGCTTGGGTCATATCCCTTGAGCGATTTGAAAAGACAACCATAGAAATTCCCATTTATGATCATCATATTCTTGTGATTACTAATGGATGTGGTCTTGTTTCAGAAATTTTGAAACTAACAATGGCAGCCTTAACCATTATCTTCGACGAGAACAAGCACCAACTCATGCTTCAACAGAAGCAAAGGACGCACACCCATAAGCGCCCTGCCAGCTGCCGAAGCGTCAACTCCCTCGGCAACTCTCTGAACTCCGGGTCGACCTCGACTCCCCGGACCATCGTCTTCGGGACACTGGGACCATTCCCACTTCCCGAAGAACAAACTGCGCCTGCCAAAAGGCAGAAAATCGCCTCTCAACGTGTCACTCCCGTGACACCAAAGGCAAGCGCCCAAAAGCCCGAAGCCCGCGGCACCCCCGCGAAGCCTCGACCAACAACCAACCAGGTCTACCCTAAGACTTGGTCTCCAAGACCTTCCCCAAAACAAAGAAGGTCTCAAACATCCACCAAGCCAGCATACCTGGCCCCACTCAAAGAAAACCAGTTCTACCCTCTTGCCTACATGAAAGAGGAGAGACCCATCTCCAACTTGACTCCCAAGTCAACCCAGCATGAGCCGGCTTGTTCCTACAGGCCCAAAATCAGATCATGCATCACCAGGCCTCTCCAAGCACCTGCCAGGGCCTACACCCCTTCAGTTCGACCCTTTATCTCTACAGGGGCCGAACTCGAAAGGTTTAAAGCTTCGCTGCAACAGGCAAAGGACCGGGTCCGCATCCTGTCCTTGCCCAACCACAAAGAAGACAAGCTCGGCTGCTGCGCCCGAGGGAGCACATCCTTCATCGTCAGAGCCCAGCCAGAGCTGACTGAAGCTCAAATCGCTCGTCGAGCACGCCGCCGTGCGTCATATCGACAAAAGAGACTAGAGAAGCAACGGACCCAGCCTCCTACACTTCAAGTCTCCCACAAATGGGTCGAAAAAGAAAGACCCGACCAAGTTGTTGCCGTCCATATGGTTGGAAAAACCAGAAGACGCCAAAAGTCAGCATCAAAAATCCATGTCCGACGTCCGGTGACCCGTAGCGTCACCGGGACACGAAGACATCCTGAAGAATCTCCTGCCCCTTCAAGCCAAGGACGGGAGAGTAATCCTTCATCAAGCTCTTCATCAAAAAGAATGAGCCCCAGCTCGGTCACCAGGACGATTTCTTCGTTCGAATCCCGAGGGATGAACGTCTTGGCTACAAGTTCTGAGCCACCACCTCAGAATCCACCTCGAGATGATGTGCTCACACGCATCCAGCAGTTGGAACAAGGCCAGCAGAGGATTGAAACTCTGATGGAAAACATTCTCCTTGTCGTCCAAAATCAGGTGAACAATGAGCCTCCTCCGAATCATAACAATAACGAGGAGAATTGTGAAGAAAATGAGTCACGCGCCCTTACCAAAAAGGACGTAGACAGTATCCTCGCCAAAGCTAAAGAAGAGGATATACTCAAAGAGCATGGGATCAAGCCACCATATCCTTTATGGATGGACTCGGTCCCGTTCCCCACAAAATTCAAACATCCTACTCTCCAAACATATACGGGGAAAGGATCGGCCAGACAACACGTCATCCACTTCAAGATCTTGACGGGAGCTATCGCGGATCAAGATGCACTCAAGATTCGCCTCTTTGCAAGTACCCTAAAAGGTACGGCCTTCGATTGGTACTCCACTCTGCCGGAGAACTCCATTCAGAACTGGGCTATGCTGGAGACACGCTTCCTGACCCACTTCCAAGGTGAGGATCATCCTGTTACTATGGCTCAGCTCTGCAGCTTAAAACAGGGAGAGAATGAGTCAACTTATGACTTCATTCACAAGTGGAAAGCAATGGCGTACAAATGCTCAGATGTACTGCCACAAGCGTCGCTAGTCGACATCTGCCGAAACAACATGAGAGCTAAAATCCGCTCCATGATCATCGGCAACAAATCAAAAAACCTGGGAGAACTCCTGGAAGCTTCCATGGAAGCTGAAACGGTGATCAAAGACCTCAACAGTCAGAAATCATCAAAGAAAGAGCCGACTGCTGTTGCAACCTCTAAACCAAAGAAGAAAGAGGTTCTCAATGTGCAGACTAAGTCAGCTCCTCAGCAACCAAAGAAAGCTGAAAATAGAGCTGCAGGTAAGAGACCTGAACTCTCTGATGCCTTCAAAGAACGTGTAGAAAAGAAATATCCATTCGATGAAGACGTTGAAGAAATCTTTGAGGCTCTCCTAGCAAATGGCAAACTCATGTTGCCAGAGCCCAAAAGACCTGGAGACGTTGGCAAAACCAATGATCCTCGGTACTGTCCATACCACCAGATGGTCTCGCATCCTCTCAATCAATGCTTTGTTGTGAGAGAGAAGATAAACGAGATGTGGAAAAACGGAGTCATCACCTTTGACAAAAACTATGGGACTGCCTCCGTCAACATGGTGTCATGTGGACAAACACCAAAATCACCGAAGAAGGAGATCACTACTTCCTTCATGGTGATAAACAAAATTCAAGTGTCCGAGAAGCTGGTTCCTTTCCCGACACCAGACGGACAACCCATATGGGTACATCCCGATCTCCTGGAAGATGAAAATTGGGAGATCGTCAAAACAAAGCCGACAGCTCAACAGCGAAGGCAGGCTAGGAAACATCTCCTCAGGCTCAAACGGCAAGAGAAGACCCAGCCAAAACAAGAAGTTCATGAAAAGGCAGAGGCCTCCTCTACCACTTCACTCGGGGCAACAGAAACATCCCCTCCAGAGACTTCAAAGGCGGTAAGAAACTTCACTCTTAGTGATTTCATGCCACCTCAATTCAAAAAAGAAGCCATGCAGGGGGCATCATACTCTTGCAACTCGGTAGTTGGATTCTCCATTGATGGATACGAGTCCAGCGACACCGACGATGGATTCTAGCCCAACTACACCGATGAGTGGGAGGAATCTCTTGAAACAGGAGAATATCTCTCCGATGAAGAATGGGTTCCTGAAACTCACCTTATACCAGTAATCTGGTATAACCCCTTGCAACCACAAGGATCCTGGTCTGATGATGAAGAAGACCAAGAGGCTGCACAAGAAGATGCTGTTAACCCAGCACCTGTCATTGCTCCAGTGGAAATCAACTATGTTGAGCCACACGGAGAAGACGAAGAAGAGGATCTGGCTCCCATGCCTGAACTTGAAGAATATGCAAGGATCTTGCAGCGTCTCGCTCTAGAACAAGAGCAAGACCGCGTCAACGAGATTCCTCACAATCCAGAGCCGGAAGTC
Organism: Umbellularia californica; assembly: GCA_028538565.1. Taxonomy (NCBI): domain Eukaryota; kingdom Viridiplantae; phylum Streptophyta; class Magnoliopsida; order Laurales; family Lauraceae; genus Umbellularia; species Umbellularia californica. The sequence goes on along the minus strand of JAPQWN010000012.1, from coordinate 27,211,978 downwards.
CCTGAAGCCCATCAGGTACCTCCTCCCTCGACTCCTGAAAATGGAGAACATTGCTGGATTGACGATCCTCTTACATTCGAGGATGAGTCTGACTCCGAGCAGGCAACATCTCCTATCAGAGCTTCCTGTAATGTAATATATCAGGACTATAGCTCTTCTGAAGCGTCGTCTGATGAGATTACCTACACTCCGACGACGCCTAGCAATGTATCCTCTGGAGCTACCTTGTCTCACGTGACTTTCACAGAGATGACACCCTCTCAGGTTTCTTCTCCTGAGACTGTGACTTCAGGATACACATTCTTCCCGACTCATCATCATGAAGAAAACCCAACTTGGGGTGATGGATGGGTCAACGAAGAAGAAAAGCTGCTGGATGTTGTTCAGGACTTGCTCCCGGAAAATGCTCCGTGCAACACAATCACTGAGGATGGCAACTCTGCTGCAGATACATCCCCAGTAGATGAAAAACGACAGCCTCTTGATCCTGAAGACAATCTTCCAAACGAAGATCCTTCTCAAGAAGCTCTCGAAGTTGGTAGAGGCACCCGTTCGGGCCGGGACTACCACAAGAATTACAACCAATCTTCCTTTACCTATGTAAATCCTTCGGGAAAAGATGTTGTAAGCGCCCCCAGTGGCAAAAACAATGAACATGCAGGCCCTAAGGAGGCTTTCAAGTATGACTTGGTTGAGCACTTCAAACACATACCTGCACGTCTTCACATCCTGGATTTATTACGAATGTCTCCACGCACTCGTGATAATCTCATCTCAGAATTGCAAAAACTGAATGGGGATGTCGACAAACATGCCCCGCAAGTCCTCCAAATTGAAATGGACTACCGGGTCAAAAACTCTGAAACTTCCTCAAAGGGAGAAAAGAAAACTGAGGGATCATGCATCCAATGCCTCTCGGTTCAAAAGGCAGCCAGTGCAACCATCGCCTTCACTAAGGAAGACCTCCTACTTGGCGAAGCAAGGCACAACCGACCCCTGTACTTCACAGGGTACATCAAAGAAATGCCGATACATAGAGTTCAGATCGACCCAGGTTCTGCACTCAACCTTATCTCCACTTCGGCTCTTGAAGAGTTGGGCATCCCACCCAGCAAGCTAAGCCACACATCTGTATCTATCTTTGGATACGATGGGAGCGCTCAAAGGCCTATCGGCAAAATCAGGTTCAAATTGCAAATCGGTGATCTTATCTCTGAGGTCACTGTGTATGCAATAAAAACCCCCTCATGCTACAACATTCTTCTCGGACGTCCTTGGATACACGAGAACGGTGTTGTCCCTTCAACTCTACATCAATGCATCAAGTTCGTCGGCGACGACGGCATGGTACATCGCGTCTTTGCGGACAGAAAACCCTTCAAAGGTAAAGAAGTCCACTTCGCAGACTCCCAGATGTATGAAGGAGAAAAAGAAGAAGAGGAAATAGCACCCCCTGCTGAAAATCTCCAGAAAGATAAAGGCAAGGCTCCTCAAAAATCACCGGAAGAAAACAAACCCTCCGGCAAATTAGAAGAGAGTAGTCAATCTCCCTTCCTCATCTCCCTCAAATCTTCAAAACCTTTGGTCATCACGACTAAAGTGAAGAAGGCGAAACAAAAGCCTGGGGGCAAATTTGTTGTCTCTCTCGTGTCTATCATGCAAGACACAGACTCGGACTCAGAGCCAGAAGACGATGCATCGTCAAGCCAAGCTGACACTCAGCAAGTTCAGCCTGCTCTCACTCCGATGGAGACACCTGCAGATGTAGAAGATCCTACGTCTGCTACCTTTGTTGTTCCGGCAACATCACCAAAGCAAAGACCGATCTTCTTTCATAGATCGGATGCTTCTTCATCAAGTTCTCTGCTTGAACCTTTCCAAAATGAAGGTATGCCTCAACTATCTCTATATAGTCCTGTGGCACAAGCAATTATGAAGAAAATGGGCTATGACGCTCAAAACCCAGTCGGTTTGGGAGAAAGACGCGGTATTCTCACGCCATTGGAGCCCGCCTTGACCAAAAGCCAGCTGGAAGATTGGAGACTCTACGGTCATGTAGAAAAGTCTTCATATGGGTTAGGATATGATCCTGATACTCCTCTGAGACAGTTGACACAAAGGCTTAAAAGTCGTTTTACCGACCAAGCCTCAACATCTCAAGTCCACGAAGACATCGATCTCCCTGGATATCTCTTTAAAGAGTTACCTGACAAAAATCCAGGAAGCTCATCCAATTGGTATGATTTCTCTGATGATAAAGAGGAATCGTCCGATAATGCAGACTTGTGCTATTCTGACCCAGAAGAACCCTCGTCTCCAAAAGAAATACCAGACTCAACAGGCGATTGGGACTATCTCATAGCAAGCCTTGAGGAGATCACCAATCAAGAAAATCCATGGAAAGGAACAGAGCCTTGGTCTGGTAATGCAGTTGAAACTCCAGAAGGTTTCGTTGAGTTAGAAGCCTCCGAAAATATTGTGGAGGAACCACCTTCGAACCTTCCGACAGAAGATTCTGTTGAAAAGATAAACTTGGGAACACCTGATAACCCACGTCCTGTATTCATAAGCAAGAATATAAAGGATGATGAGTTACCCGAGTATATCGCTTTTCTTCGTGAGTTCATTGATTGCTTTGCATGGTCCTATGCTGAAATGCCTGGTTTAGACCCCAAAGTAGCAGTCCACAAACTCAATCTTCAAGAAGACATCAAGCCTGTCAAACAAGGCCAAAGAAGATTCCGTCCAGATGTGATGGATAAAATTGAACAAGAAGTTCAAAAACTCAAAAGCGTTGGCTTCATCCGTGAGGAACAACATCCAGAGTGGTTGGCCAACATTGTCCCCGTGACAAAGAAAAATGGGCAGATCAGAGTCTGTATTGACTATAGAGACTTGAATGGCGCTTGCCCTAAAGATGAATTCCCGCTCCCCATACCGGAGGTGATGATTGACAATACCTGCGGATTCGAGCGAATGACATTCATGGATGGCTTCTCTGGTTACAATCAGATAAAGATGCATCCCGAGGATGAAAAACACACTTCATTTCGGACTCCATTTGGCGTGTATTGCTACACTGTCATGCCATTTGGTCTGAAAAATGCTGGTGCCACATATCAGAGGGCTATGATGAAAATATTCCAAGATATGCAGCACAAGACGGTCGAATGTTACGTTGATGACCTCGCCGTCAAAAGCAGAAGAAAAGAAGACCATCTCAAAGATCTTCGGGAAGTCTTCCTCCGACTCCGCAAACACAAACTGCGGATGAATCCTCTAAAATGCTTCTTCGGCGTCTCGTCGGGTAAGTTTCTCGGATTCCTTGTTCGGAAAGCTGGAATAGAACTTGACCCCATAAAAGTCAAGGCTATTCTAGAAATGCCCTCTCCAAGAACCTTGAGAGAACTAAAAGGGCTCCAAGGGAGATTGGCCTACATCAGACGGTTCATCTCCAATCTTTCGGGGAAATGCCGTCCATTCTCTCGATTGATGAAAAAGGGTGTAGACTTTGTCTGGGATACCGACTGCGAAGCCGCATTTCAAGATATCAAGTCATACCTGACCAAACCTCCAGTGTTAGCTGCCCCTGCCACTGGAAAACCATTCATCTTGTACACAAGAGCTCTTGATCATTCTGTAGGCGCTTTGCTTGCACAAGAGAATGGTGAGGGAAAAGAAGCTGCTCTATACTACCTCAGCCGCATGCTAGTAGGTGCAGAGCATCGCTACTCTCCAGTCGAAAAAGAATGCCTTGCAGTGATGTTTGCCGTACAAAAGCTACGTCACTACTTGCTTTCCAACACAGTCTACCTGGTCTCGAGGATCAACCTCTTGAAGGTCCTTGTTACGAAGGCCGGTTCTCTCAATGCCCGACTGGCAAAATGGTCCATCCTCTTGTCACAATTTGATATTAGGTATGTGCCACAAAAAGCAATCAAAGGCCAAGCTCTAGCAGATTTCCTCGCAGAGCATCTATTGCCTAAAGATTCACCACTCAGAGATGATCTCCCGGACGAACCTGTCTACAACGTGGAGACTTCCTCACCAAATGCCTCCTGGGACATGTACTTTGACGGTGCAACCAGGACAAATGAAAAAAGAAAGCTGATCTCAGGAGTTGGCATCCTCTTTGTTAGCCCCGACAAATGCATGATTCCCCACGCTTTCTCGCTACTGGAACCATGCACAAACAATGCAGCTGAATACCAAGCTCTGATCCTAGGATTGGAACTCGCCATCGAATCCGGTATCACTATGCTGAAAGTCTTTGGAGACTCTCAACTGATCGTCAACCAGATGAATCAGAAATATGAAGTCAGGAAGCCCGATCTGCTGCCTTATTACAACAAGGCACAATCGCTTCTGCAAAAGTTTGACATCTGCAACATCACCCACATTCGTAGAGGTGAAAACATCCGTGCAGATGCCCTGGCTGGACTTGCCGCATCAATGGCGATCCAGGAAGGAAAAAACATGCAAATTACAGTGAGTGAGAGAAGGATCCTCCCTCCTCTTAACACACACCAAGCAGTTGCTGAATGCCACCGATTGATTGGAAGTCGGATCTCTATCCTTCAAACTTCAATCGGCGATTGGAGGGATCCGTTCATTGATTACACTATGTTCGGAATCCTACCTGAAGATCCAAAAGAACGGGTAAGCATCCAAAGGCGAGCCCCAAACTTTCATTTGGATATCCCTTCAAAGATCCTTTACAGGAAATCCTTCAACGGAGTACTTCTACGCTGCTTGTCACAACAAGAAGCTGAAGAAACACTCAAAGAAGTTCACGCTGGTCTTTGTGGAGCTCATCAGGCTGGTCCCAAGCTCTACGACCAAATCAAAAGGTTAGGTTACTACTGGCCTACCATGGTTGCTGATGCAATGCAATTTGCCAAACGCTGCCAGCTATGCCAAGTTCACGGAGATTACATTCACATGCCTCCAGAATGGCTGCATCCTACAGCAATCTCATGGCCTTTCGAAGCATGGGGCATGGACATCATAGGTCCTATCTCTCCCCCTTCAAGCAAAGGTCATCGCTTCATCTTCGCCGCAACGGATTATTTCTCCAAGTGGTCAGAAGCATTTGCGTTCAACGAAATGAAGACCTCATCAGTTCTTCAATTCCTACGCACCAACATCATTTGTCGTTTCGGCATACCCAAGAGATTCGTCCATGATAACGGACCACAATTTCGGGATCATCGATTCTACAAGTTCTGCGACAAATACAAAATCCAAAGCTGTCTTTCGACTCCATACAATCCGGCAGCAAACGGATTAGCAGAAGCCTTCAACAAGACACTCTGCAAAATCCTCAAGAAAATGGTCTCTAGTCACAAAAGAGACTGGAGCAATAAACTGTCTGAAGCTTTGTGGGCCTATCGAACCACCGTTCGAGGACCAACCCATAGCACACCATTCTCCTTGGTCTATGGATGCGAAGCTGTCGTGCCCCTAGAGGTACAAATTCCTTCTCTGAGGGTATCTCTACAAAATGACATGACTCAAGAAAGCAATGTCAAATTGCGACTCCATGAGCTGGACAATCTCGACGAGAGACGGCTCGAAGCTCGACAAAGCATTGAACTTTACCAAGCACGCATGTCAGGATCTTTTGACAAAAGGGTCAGGCAACGCGCCTACAAAAAGGGTGACTTGGTTCTTGCGGTAAAAAGACCAATGGTCTTCGCACACAAATCCAAAGGCAAATTTGAACCAAAATGGGAGGGACCCTACGTCATCGACAAAGTCTTCTCCAACGGCGCATATGCCCTCCTACACATGGAAGGCGACAGATGTATGCTGCCTATCAACGGCAAGTTCTTGAAGCGGTACTACCCTTGAAGACTTACCCAACTGGGTAAGAGCAATGCCTGTATGGCCAAAACCTGTTCTCAGGTACTCGCTCGTCAAACCCACTCTCTTTAGAATTTTCATATCAAATGTCAAAATTTCTAGAGATTCAAAAACAATGCTTACTTTCATTGTTTCATTGTTCAAAAACAAAAATCCAAGTTTAGGAGCCTCTCCCTGACTTGACCAAAGCTTTCGATCCTTGAACCAAAATTCATGGTTTGAAACAAAAATCCGGATTCAGGGATTTCCACCCTAGTCCACCTTACCTTTTACCGCCAAGTGGTTCTAGGTCAAAATTTACGACCCTCGTGTCTTTAAACAAAAAAAATGGTTTTTCAAAAATCGTGGGGATATGACATCAAAGTCAGTACCCGCAAAACAAAAATTTTGAAAAAAAAGCAAGGATGCGACATTCCATCGATACTTGTACCCAAAATCGCAGGGAAGCGACATTTCGTCGATACTTGCAAAATCCAAAAACCGTGGAGAAGCAACAAACCAGTTGATATCCACAACCCAATTTCAAAAATCGTGGAGATGCAACATACCAGTTGCTATCCACAACCCAAATTTCAAATGGTTCGAGAAAACCTCAAATTTCAAAAATCGCGGAGAAACGACATCAAGTCAGTACCCGCAAAACCAAAAAGTTTTGGGAAAAGCAGGGAAGCGACGCTTAGTCGATATTTGCACCCCAATTCGCGAGGAAGCGACATTCCATCGATACTTGCAAAACCTAACCCGCGAGGAAGTGACATTCCATCAATACTCGCAAAACCGAATGAGCAAGGAAGCGACATTCCATCGATACTTGCAAGACCATTCAGCGGGGAGGCGACATTTAGTCGATACCTGCATTTTGAAAGCCAAAAAAAAAATCTGGCTATAAACGCCAAAACCTGGCTCTTTTGCCAAAAACCGGCTATCAATGCCACCAAATCGGCTATAAATGCCACACAAAAAAAATGACTCTCATGTCAAAAACCGGCTATAAATGCCACAAACCGGCTATCAATGCCACAAAAATTGGCTTTCACGCCGACAAACTAAAACTTGGCTTTCGAAAATTGGCTATCAATGCCACCAAACCGGCTATAAATGCCACAAATTGGCTATCAATGCCACCAAACCGGCTATAAATGCCGCAAATTGGCTATCAATGCCACCAAACTGGCTATAAATGCCAACAAAACAAACACCGGCTTCCATGCCAACCCAAATTTTGGCTTTTACGCCATAAAATTTCGGCTTCCATGCCAACCCAAATTTTGGCTTTTACGCCATAAAATTTCGGCTTCCATGCCATCTCAAAATTGGCTCCCATGTCACGAACGAAATTTTTGGCTCTTATGCCATCTCAAAAATCGGCTATAAATGCCACACAAAAAAAAACCTGACTCTCATGTCAAAACTGGCTGCAAATGCCACAAAAATCCGGCTTTCATGCCAAATTCGTTTCCCCTACCAAAACAATCATTTGACAAAAGATTTTCACAAAATGACAAAACTTTTGATCAAATCCCATTTAGCAATTGCTTTCATCACAAAAAGATTTGAGTGAGCGTAGGGAAAACAAAAAAAAAAAGGTACCAAAAAAATACATGTGGTACCAAAGCAAAAAAAAAAAGAAAGTGTTCACAAGCACTACAAAAAAAAAGAGTACCAAAAAATACATGTGGTACCAAAAAAAAAGAAGAATGGTTTCTGCTATAAAAAATCAGGAGCTTAGCCAAAAATGGTCTCCAGCCAAAGCTTCAGCTCCTCAAGCAAACTCTTGGCCTCAGCCGTCAGAGTTTCCAAGGCACGCTTCTTCAGGAACTTGCCATGAGATGCTGGCGAATGCCGTAACCCTTCTTTTACACCGGGAAGCTCTTCCCCAGCAGTTTGCCATCGTTCGTTTTCTAGAGTCCTCCTCTCGAGAACTTGACCGGCATCTGCAACCCTGCGGATCAGAGTACTCTCCCTGTCACGAGCCTCTGTTATAGCAGCCCACTTCGCATCGACTTGTGCCTTCAAATGCTCAAGACGTTTCCTGGCCTCCTCAACTTCCCTATCAAGGACGTTAAGGTCATGCCTCAATCCGATGATGGCTAGCTCTTCCTTGTTCTTCTCCCGAACTAGCTGCTTCTTGCTTTGTGTAGCCTCATTCAGGTCAGACTTAGCCTTATCAGCAGGGTCCAAGAACATCTCCTTGAAGAATTGGTCGTCAGGGAAACCCATGGTCTCAAACCACTTGTCACCCAGTGCAATGATCCTATCAACGGTCGCCCTGGCACCTGTGACATCCAGACCAACCTCTTCGGTATCAGTGAGAATCTCCTGCACATGTGGGATCATGCCAAATCCTGCTTCCAAGTGTCCAGAAAGGAGAGTCTTGATCCAAGAACTCAAAACCCGAGCCAGCACCTTCTTCGCAAATTGAAGAGACGAACTGGATGAAGATTCACCCTTCTCCGCTGATCGGCTGCTCATGTCATGTCCCATCGGAAGAGTAACAAAAGAACTCTTTCCACTTGGGGCCACTGGAGAAGGAATCTCAGCATGAGGTATCTCCTCTATCGCGTCAGAACTGGTTGTAGGAGTCTCTACCTCCGGATCGACCTCTGACATCCCTTGCTCTGGTTCTGAAGGAAGCGATGGACTCTCTTCTGTCACTTCAAAACCTGCAAATGAAACACAAAAAGGTATGAATATGATCCTGTTCAAAAAAAAAAAAAAAAAAAAAAAAAAAAAAAACATCATCAGGGTCATCACTACAAAGTACCTTCTTCGACGACTGGCGGAACACTCTCTTCCTCCATGAACTCATCAGAAGCATCATCGACATTTGCGTCCATTGATGGTTCAAAGTCATCGGAATCCTGTGGCAAGTCAGCTGACAAGAAAAAAATGTTAGCAAATCAAGTCGCAGGCAAAAAAAAAAAAAAAAAAAAAAAAAAAAAAGAGAAAGCGAAAGAAGTTATACCAATTGGAGATTCTGGAATCATTCCAGAGTCCCTCGGTTCTTCTTCAGATGCCATAACCGGCTCCATCACCGCCTCATCGGTCGGAACCTCAGGCATCGGCAAGTCTTCATCCTCTGCTAAAAAAAAAAGAAGCAGCAGCAGGGTGAGAAAACAAATCAGAACATGGAAAGCCCCATGAAAGAAGCAGAAAAAGAAAAAGGAAGAATCATACCTTCTCCCAGGCCTGCTGAACGGCCACATTAGAAGATCTGGCGGATCGACGAGGTACGCTTGTAGCAGGCTCTTTACCCTTGTTCGCTCTGGAGGAACCACCTGCAAAGGTCGGAAAAGAAAAAGATCGTCATCAAAATGACAGGATCTCGCTAAAGAAAGAAAAAAGGGTCACTTTGTCCCACTAAAAATCTGGCGAAATTTTGGCATGACCCCGGGGCAATTCCGAAGAAAAGGGAAATACCCCGAAAGAAATAGAAAGTTTTGAAGATGGGCTCAACATTGCTGCGGGCTCCGAAACTCCAAACTTTCGAAACCTCAAAATCTCCGCAAAATCAAGAAGGGCTCAACATCACTACAAGCTCCAAATTCCCAAATTTGCAAAGATTTTCAGGTATGCTATCATGCTCAATCTACAAATAGTATATGCATGAACATCTAGATTTGCACAAAAAACGCATTATCATGATGAGCAAAAAAAAAAAGAAGAAGAAACTTTCTCGAAAAAAAAAATGGGAGAAAGAAAAGAAAAAAAAAGAGAAGAAAGAAAACAGCAAAAAAAAAAAAAAAAAAATCAGGGGCTGGCCCATCAGGCCGTGGCCCACAGGCCACGTGGCCGTACGGACCAGATCTGTACGGATCTGTCCGTACGGCCCACAAAAAAAAAAAGGAAAAAAAAAAAAAAAAAAAAAAAAAAAAAAAAACGTGAAAAAAAAAAAAGAAATCACGTGGAAAAGAAAAAAAAAAAAAAAAAAGAGAAGAAGAATAGAAAGAAAAGAAAAAGAAAAGAAAAAAAAAAGAAGAAAAAAAAGAAGAGAGAGAAACTTTCTTTTTTTTTATTTTATCCTATTCTCTACATGGAGTTTTCTTGAAAGAAAAAGAGAGAAAACTTACTTGAAGCCATTGATGGAGAAGAAGAAGGAAAAAGCTTGAAGATCCTTGAAGAAGAAAAACTCTTGGCCTTGGAGCTCTCTTGAGATTGTTGCAAAAGAAAGCAATAAGAGCAAGAGATCCTACCTCCCTTTGCTTTTATAGGAGAGAGCAAATCAAAGAAGGAAACAAAGAAGAAAGGTAAGTGTTACTAATTAGTAACCTTACCAAAAGAGAAGGAATTAGAAAGATTCTTTCCCAAAAAGAAAGATGTCTTTGAGAGATTTCCTCCCAAAATCAATCAAATGAGAGATTCTCTCCGACAAAAAAGGATATTGGAGATTTCTTCCCAAAAAGAAAGATACCTTGAGATATTCTCTCCCAAATTAAGGGAAGATGAGAGATTCTCTCCCATAAAGATATTTTTAGATATTCTCTATCCAAATGAGATATCTTTAGATATTCTTTACAAAAATGACCCCACATGAGATCTAAGCCATCCTAAAAAGCTTAAGGTCCCATGGGCTAGCCCATATGAGCCAGGTTTGACCACCTAGGCACTAAAAAAAAAAAAAAATGGGCTTTTAGTCAGAAAAAATCCCTCTTACCAAGAGCATACAATAATGGTTCCATGCCTCTTTTGAGTTGATTGAACCATACAAAAAATTCCAAGCCCCGTGAGCTTCCAAAAAATCAAACCATCCAGCCTCATATACCAAATTGAGCCAAAATCTTGAAATTGACATTTCACAAAAATCCAAACCACTCCAATGGACCCACACAGTCCCCAAAGAGTGACCAAAAACCAAATCCTAGTCCCCTAACTTGCCACATACAGCTTGTTAGGTCACAAAACCAAAACCAAAAACCAAATCCTGATCCCCCAACTTGCCACATACAGCTTGTTGGGTCACAAGGTCAAAACCAAAACCCGATCCCCTAACCTGCCATATATAGCTTGTTAGGTCACAAGGTCAAAAACAAAAGCCCAAATCCACATCCCTGATGTCATCTTCAAAACTTTGCCTCGAGATGGTGTGTGATTCCTTTCACTACCATAAAATTCCCCTGGAAGCTCAAAGGCTACTTTACCAAAGGAAAGATTGCTCAAAGACTCTTGGTCAAGACACAAGCTCTCCTTCAGAAATCTCTTCGAGGCACATCGACTACAAAAGTCAAGCAACTCGTCGCTGTACCTCGAGGGGGCATTTGTTGACACCAAAAATGTCACTTTGCCTCTTCAAATCAAGAAAGCTGCATGAAGTCGCAACCTGCCATAAATAGACAATGCAATTTCTCCAAAAAATCAAATCTTGTCAGAATCAAACAAAAACTGCAAGATCCTTCAAGATAGCCAAGAGAAGAGTACACATGAAGTTTCGGGCCATTTCGACAACATTTGGCCTAACTTCACTTCTCCGACAGCTAAACGGGAGCTCCCGGCGGCGACATCATCGGAGACGTCAAAACTTCGATCAGAGCCTACAGATGACTCCAGCATGTCTCAAAAGGGCTCTATGCCAAATTTCAAGTCAAACCGACAACGTTTGACCCTCCATCAATGCTCGAGCAGCAAAATCAAGCCTCCCGGCGGTGGAAACCACCGGAGCCTTCGCTCATCAAACCAAGTGCATGAGTGGCTTCAACATGCTTCCAAAAGGCTGCACGTCAAATTTCAGGTCATTCCGAAAACGTTTGACCAGGTTTCGATGCTCCGAGAGAAAATCAAGCCTACCGGCGGCAGAGCAACCCGGGACCATGACATCCAAAACGGAGCCCATGGAACGTCTCAAAATGACTCCAATAGGCTCCCCGTCAAATTTCAGGTCAATCGGACATCGTTTGACCGCACATCAAAGCTCGGCATTTTCCCCGCAGCAAAATCAAGTGAAGCATCGACGGGACCCCAAACGGCTTCAAAACTCAAACAAAAGCCTATGGTTGGTCTTATTTATTGCTCAGGAGGCTTCACCTCAAATTTCAGGTCATTCCGACATCGTTTGACCAAGTTTCGACTTCTGGCGGAAAATCAGCAGCTCTACGCGACAAAGTCTTCGGCTTTCCCGGAAAATTAGAAACTTTGCACTCTAAAAATGCAAGGATTCTCATCAAGTTTTCTACAGGGAAATCAAGCCAATAAATGAGAAGAAATGTCAAGAAAAATACAGAAGAAAACGGCGACGAAAAAGACCTCAAAACGACCGCAAAACGGGCCCCGAAGGGGAAAAATCCCCCAGGGTCGCGGACCCCTGCGACCATGGCCCATGGTCGCAGGCCCCTGCGACCATGGCCCATGGTCGCCGGTCCATGGTCGCCGGCGACCATGGCCCATGGTCGCCGGCGACCATGGAGGTCCGGGTCACCGGATTTTCCGCCGGTGACCCGTTTTTTCGTCTTTTTTCGCGTTTCGCGCACTTTGGCCCCTGTGGTTTCCTGAAAATGTGATTTTTAGTGCTTGAAATTGACTCATATCCGACGACATCCGTCAAAATCACGGGTCAACCTCCAAAAGCATAAAATCATCAGTGATCGCTCCAAGATCGCCAACCGGCTGACCAAGAAAGTGCACTTTCTGTCCGACCGATCGTGAAATCGACAAGACAGATGTCACCGGCCCGCTCTTAGCTATCAATGTCTGAAGTTACATGTTCATCCGATGTCGATCAGCATGTAGATCCATCGATGATCGTCGCCAGAAGAATTCCAGAAGACACGGCATGGCCCGCGACTCTTCGACTGCCCGGCGACCAATTAATGTGGTTAATTGACTAGCTTTATTGCAGTCATTAATTCATTTCTTTGGACGGCCCAATCAGAAGCAAGCATTTGGGAGTTACAAGTCAATTGATTCATGGCATTTAAACCATGAAACTCCTCCCATTATTGTAATTAAGGTGATTAAAAGCCCTTAATCTCCATCGGCCAATCAGATTCAAGGAAAAAGGAGTTACAAAATCAAGAAATAAATCTTGTAACTCCTCCCATTAAAGCCATTAAGGCTCATAAACCCTCCTAAATGGCTACCAAATGCCTATAAATAGGAGAGCATTCCATTGAAATGGAGATCGGAAAAAGATCGAAAAAAGGATCGGAAAAAAGATCAGAAAAAAGAGGAGAAAATCAGAGGATCAGAAAGAGATCTGAGAGAAAGAAAAAAAAGAGAGAAAACTCTGCTGAAGTTCTGCACCGGCCACCACTACAAGGTGACAAAAGTCCCTTGGGGGGCACCCCCCCCCAAGGTCCTTGCCTTCTCCTGCTGCCTCCAATGGCTTAGACGTGGCTTTTCAGCCCGTCTACTTAGCTTTTTATTGGACATAGGACCTTCTCTTGGTCTTTGTCCTCTAAAAATCTGAGGTTATAGCCAAGCCAAGCGAATCAAGAGCATCTTCTGTTCTCATCTGCATGGATGATGGCGAAGCCCATACATGGCTTGCGACCGTCAATCTGAACGAGTCCCCCACAATCTCCTGAAAAGTTAGATCTTCCTTTTCTTGCTTTTCATTGTAGTTTGTATTTTTCCAAAAGAGACAAAAATCACAACTCTTGTCTTTCATTATTGATGAGAATTGTAAATCGGCTATAAACGCCAAAATCGGCTATAAATGCCAAACAAAATCGCCTTTCACGGCAAACCAAGAAAATGTCTCTTTTCTTAAATATTTGTGCAATGGAAAACTTGAAAGAAGTTGATTTCCTTTTTACTTGCGAAGGTTGATCTCCGGATTACCACTTGCAATTCCAAGTAAAATAGAAAATCTGGCACACCCACATAAAAAAAAAAATGTTGATGCACGCTTCAGGGCCCGCCAGGGCGCGAAAGGGCCGGACCCGACGGGCTCCCACGTTCCGCCGACCCCGGTAGCCGCCCCAGCGGGCGCCTCGGAGCGCGTTCCATCACCAAGAGAGAAAGCAGAAAGAGAAAAGGAGAAAAAGAGAGGAGAATCCATACCAAGAGGAGACCCACAGAGAGAAGATTCATAAGCCCATTGTAGTTGACCCATCATCTTCAGAAGGGGTACCTAAAGCACCATTCCCACAATGATTAAAAGAGACTAGGAAGAAGGATCACTTTGAGGGAATCTTAGAAGTTTTCAAAAATGTCCCAATAAACATACCCCTCCTTGATGCCATAAAGCAAATCCCTTCGTACTCTAAGTTTTTGAAAGACCTGATCACTGTCAAGCGGAAAACCCCAATGTCCTGAACCGCTGTGGTGGCAACCCAAGCATCAGGGTTGATCCAGCAGACCATTACACCTAAATACAAAGACCCTGGCTACCCTACCATTACCATTCAGATAGGGTACTCCGTGATGGAGAGGTGCCTCATTGATCTTGGGGCAAGCATGAATTTACTGCCGTACTCCATGTACACGCAGTTGGGTTTAGGAGGACTGAAGAAGACTGATATTACCCTTTGTTTTGCTGATAGGTCAGTCAAGTATCCAAAAGGTGTGGTTGGAGATGTGATCGTAAAAGTTAAGGATTTTTATTTTCCAGATGATTTTGTGGTTCTTGATACCGAACCAATGGCAGCCCCCGACCGATATATTCCTGTCATTCTTGGTCAACCGTTTCTTACAAAATCAGATGCAGTGATTAGATGCAGGAATGGGGTTGTGACACTTAGTTTCAGGAACATGAAGTTGGAGTTAAATGTTTTTCATAACGTACTCTAGACATTAGACCTAGATGATGATGAGGAAGTGAACATGATTGACACATTAATTGACCAAACAGTTCAATCATCATGTGACGTAGATCCGCTGGAGGAATGTCTGGCCCACTTCAATACTGACATAGACATCAATGGGTCCATATGAGAAGTTAATGCATTATTGGATTCGGCCCAGCCAATGGATGTTGGCCAATGAAGCAGAAAATTGAGCCTATCTTTACATTAACCTTTGAATCTAAGGTCAAAGAAGAATTAATTATTGTTGAGCTACCCAAGTTAGAATTGGAACTATTACTTGAGAATTTAAAGTATGCCTACTTGGGGCTCTCTGCTTGCAACCCAGTAGTAATTGCCTCAGACTTAAGGAAAAGCAGGAAAAGAAATTACTGGATGTGCTTAAAGACCATCAGAGTGCCCTAAGTTGGATCATCTTGGACATTAAAGGAATCGGTCCCTCTATAGTTATGCACCAGATTCATCTGAAAGAAGATATCAAACCATCTCGTGAACTTTCAGTCTATCCCCACGATGCAGTTGAACTTTTGAATCTTAGAGATGGTAGCACATTTCAAGTGAATGGGCAGAGATTAAAAGAGTACCTTGAGTTTGTGGATACTGAGAATGTTGCTGAGGAGGTCCTTCTTGTGAACCCTGGATAAACTGGCCTCATACCATGTTAGTTGCGTCCGGTTGAAGACGTTAAACTTAGCGCTTGTTGGAAGGCAACCTGATATACCCGTGTGTCGGCACCCCATGGTGAGAGATTTCAATTTATCTTCCTTGTCCTATTTTATCTATGTTATGCATAAACATTTAGGACAACGTTTAGGATAGGTTTGGGGGTGAGGCATTGCATTTTGCATGTACATAAGTTGGTTTTTTTTCCATTTATACCAGAAACTTTAAAAACTCGAAAATTTTCCAAAATCACTGAAAATCTGAAAAAAGTTTCAAAAATTGTCCATGGATTTTAGCTTGAAGAGTTGTCATACGTACAAGTCCTAGAAGTCTTTTTGCACATTTAGCCACATGAGTGTAGTCCAAGAGAAGAGCAAATCACTTTTAAGAGACCTGAAAGAATCATTAGTGGATACTAGAACCCACTGAAAGATTGAGCCTATCTATATCCGTTTGGGTGAGGACGCTTTTGCGCTGTTCTTAAGTAGAATGAAGAGCTACTTCTAGAGTTTCTTAGTCCAGCACTTCCGATCTCATAAGTGTTATTCCTTGTTCTAACCATAGAAGTGACATAAAATGCGAAGAAACCTTGACTTGTATCTTATGATACATTTTTCCAAACTAAGGGGAAGATGATAGGCATTCTAAAAAAAAGAAAAGAAACCAACGGCCAAATTTTGAATCCACCTATTACATTTTATACCCTTAGTAGCCCTCTTGAGCCTATTTTACAAAAAAACCTTCCTTCATTGTCCTAAGCCTCATCACCCACATATATATAGCCTTTTGACCTATTGTTTTTCAAAAGGGTAAGGATACATGAGGAAAGGAAGGGCTTCAGCATTAGCGATAAAGACTTCACATGGGCTATCAAAAGATAAATGTTCTACAAAGGGATGACAAAGGAATTTGAAAGTTAAACCAAAGAGAAAAGTAGAAAAAAAAAAGAAAAAAAAGAAGAAGAGAGAAATGAGAACCAAAGGAATACAAAAATGAGAAAAAGATACGGGAAACCAAAGAAAAAAAAAAGATAGAGTGGAATAAAGAACACAAAGCAAACGAAAGAAGTGAAGATAGTGGAAGACCTTCCTATGAAGACTGGAAGACCCTTACCTTCTCAAAAACCTTTAGCCACATTTAACCCTTATCCTACTTATTAACCCTAACCCCATTATAACTTATGAAAGACCTATTAGATCCTAGGAAAGGTTAGGTGTTGAATGAGTGAGAAGTTGAGTGAGCATTCCCACCTTCTATTGGTTATATCTTGTTCAATGAAATCAATCCTTCTATACATAAGCTCCGTTCTTCATCAATTATATGAGTCCTTAGCCTTGTTCATACTCACATACTGAGAGTTAGTCAGTAAAATCAGTGTGCTTCCATTGTTGAGAGTATGACCTGTAAGGCTGTAGTCAAAGCGAAATGTATTCTGAAGGAGATTAAGGTTGTGTGAGCTTGGATCTAAAGATTGCATGATAATTGGCTAAATACACACATATACGCAGTGGAACTTAGGTATTGACTGGCATATCTTCAGGAGTTGGCTAGTATTCCTAATTAAGCATTCATTCTTATTAGCTTGATAAAGACCATTGGACATCAACAGTATTTTCTTTCCAAAATAAAAAGAATTTTATGGGATTTATTCGCTAAAAACCCTCACGAGACAAAACTTGTCCACTAGGGGAAACCCAGGGGTTCAACGGCTTGTTGCACGAGCTAAGTGCAGCCGTGATTCCTACGAAAGTGAGTTAGGATCTTTACCATGTTCTCTTGCATATAGTTTAGTTTTTTTTCATATCTTTTGCTAGGGACTAGCAAAACATAGGTTTAGGGGTGTGATGAGTGTTAAATATTGCATATCTTATCCCTCATTAGTACGAGTTTTATCAGTATCTCATATGCATATCATTTGCTTTACACGGAGATTTTATCCTTCTATCACATTAATGAATTATCGGATTATCTTGAATAAAACCAATTATTTATAGCGCATTTTTATGTAATTTATCTTGTGTAGGTAGACCTCGCGACTACCCAACCTTCCGGCTAGTGTCCCAAGGCATCAAGAAGAGTTTTCAATAAAGAAGTTCCATGAAGAGATCTTATTGAAGAAATCTTGGTGAAGTGTTGAAGAATTCCAAAATAAGAGGAGAAAAGTTTAAGGATAAAAAAGTCATTTTCTAACACAAAGGAGTGGTTGGTGTATTGGTTAGAACTGGAGTTGGTATGAAAGAGGTTATGGGTTCAAATCCCAACAATTGCATTTTTTTTTACATATAAAAATATTCCATCAAACTCACCTCTCCACCAATCAAAGCTTGCCATGGCATAAATCCATGTGAAAGGATATGAGCCAATCAAAAGCAAAAAGTACATATGCTTTTGGAAGGAAAGTTGTTGCAATCCATGTGAAAGGAAATGAGCCAATCAAATATCTTGAATGTTTCTATAAATTGGAATGTTTTTGTAAAGAGAAAGGGGGGGTTCTTTGAGCAAGTTAGTCTTTTTACAATTTTATTTTTACTTTTAGATTGTAATTGGGACCTTATTTGTAACTAATCTAGAGAGTGTGTAATCGAAGATCATTTATGAAGATTTGGAGCTCTTTCTTGATGTTTAGTGACTAAAGCTCTTTGATTAGGCTCTCTTTTTTAAGCTAAGTAACGTGATTAGTTCAATTACATGCATGTTTTAGTTTAAATTTCCTACTAGTGCCTTAATTGATTAGTAGATTTTAGATCTAATTGTGCTAATCTCTCTCATTTCTCATGCTTTATCTCTACACTTGATGCTGGGATAATCTCAATTGATGCTTTATAGTTGGATTAAGTTCTCTCACATAGCATACTCTAGAGCCCTTATTTTTTTATCTTTTGCAGCTTGATTTTGATTATTTATTGTTATGGTAGCTAGATGATGATCTAGAATCTTGGCCTTTGACTTTCCTTATTTTGATCTTCATTGTTATATCATCCAATCCAATTAGGTAAGAGATTGCTAATTGGATTGTAGATTTGGGAATTGAATTAAAACATTCATTGTCTGAATTAATTACGTACTTAGTAGATTTTGGATTGCCTAATCTCTTCTTTTTATTGTTGTTAATTTAAATCTTTGTTTGATTTGTTATTTTAACTTCTAAATTGCTAGATCTACATTTCAAATCACTTGTTTTAAAACCCTACACATTTCACACCACATCTTCACATTAAAACTTCCATTTCCACCACCACTCATCCACTAGTTTAGTGTAGTTTGTTAGATCTTATTAATTTCATACTTTAGATTGTTAATTAAAGTAGTTTAGTTGTTATTTCACATTTCAATTAGTTTAATTCCATTTTTCACTCATAGTTTAGTAGTTTTAATTGCTCACTTCAATTTTTATATTAGCTATATCTTAGCTCAACTCTCACTTAAATTGGATTCATTGTTTCTTTCATCCTCTCCTCGTGGGAACGATAATCTGGAATCTTTTAGTCCTTTACTACTTGACGGCATCGTAGTCTTGCGGTTAAGCATTGCACAATCTAAGTGTAGATCACACGCTATTTCCCGTATCAGATCTCTAATCTCAAGGAGAATAGTGGGATATCCAAAAGAAATCAACCAGAACGTCAAAGGCAAGCCGAAAGAAAAACTATAAGAGATAAGAGGGAGAGAGAAGCAATGGGCATGAATCCCAATGTGGATTATCGCATGGGACGTCCAAGGGCCTTGCTCCCTTATTTATAGCTTATGCAACCTCTACTTACTAATTATTATTAGAAGTCTCACTTCAATAACCATTAGTAACTCTCTACTTTCTAATTATTATTAGAAGTCTCACTTCCATAACAATTAGTAACTTTCTATTTCCTTTCCTTTTGAGTTCAATTAGAATTAATAACTATCTAATTACTTGGGCTAGCGTGGGGACCACTAGGGATTTCATAGAAAGCTAGCTCCAACTGGGACACCCTGACCCCACATCTCATGTGCAATCCGGACCCACAGTTAATTGCAAATAACTCCACTATATAAATACAACTGAATTCCATTCTTGGGAATTGATTACATAAAGACCCTAAACTTCCCTATGACCACAAGTAGGTCCCTCCATCTATATCCATGGATCATTTGAACCTGTCCACCAAATTGGATCAATATCTTATTATACTTAAAACCCAATCAATTATAGTGATCATCAGTACAAATCCATATAACTCTTAATTGGGGTGGATGCGCACTTACCAATGATAAATCCATTAATTGGCATAAGGGGATAATAAGGATAGATTCCATCTTGACCATTGAATGTTTCCACAGTCCTACTTCCACATACCTAAGACACTGAGGTGTTGACCTACAATTGGCCTCACTCATTGGTGACTTAAAGCAAATGAATAGATAGAAACTTAAATTCATTAATGTCTCAGGATTATGAGCCTATTGCTAGGGAATTATGAGAGTAGACCTTAAAGTAAAGACATAGTATTATAAGGTGCTACTCATGGTCCTTCAATACATCTAATGTACCGGCATAATGATCCAGAGTCTTACACTTTGATGATTGAGACAAACCATACTATCTCATAGTGATCATAATGCTGCAACCTTGTCAGATGAGATGTCCAATCTCATCACTGATTAGAAACTATTTAAGTATAAGATTTGTGACACATGTCTCCCGTATGTGGATCTTATTAATATACATGTATTACATCTAATATACTTACGGACTTCTGTTCATCTTATAAACCATTATATCATTCATATTGGTTATGTGCAAGTAGGGAACAAAAACATTCATCTTATGAAAAGTAAATATGATTATATTGAATTAAATCAATTTATTACACTATCCACTGAATTGAGACCATATAATCTAACATATACCTATTTAACATGGAATGTGTGTCTCTTGTCATTCGATTCTGCAATTTCAATTCAATTAAATGTCTGATTGCATAGATCTGCCCTTTTGAACTTCTTTTCATGGATTTTGAACATTGATGGATAATGTTTCTCATTTGGAAGATCAATGGCCCAATTGGTGATGGTTTGATGGTGATTGTAGTGTCTTTTATGTTTATGTATGTTTCCATAAGGGATGGACGAGATTGGATGGAGTTTTGATGAAAGTGGGATTGAATGGGAGAAACACCAGGATCCAGGAATTTTGGATTCGTAGTGTACCCGGTCGACCGGCCTTACTGGGTGTCGACCAGATACAAAGGGAATTCAGGAAAATAATTGGGAGTTGAATTTTCCCACAGTCCTAGAAATTCAGTGTACCCGGTCGACATCCTGGGTATGATGTCAACCAGATACAAATGAGTTTTAGGAGTTCAACTGGGAACTGGAAGACTCACTTAAACTCAGAATTCCAATGTACCCGGTTAACATCCAGACCATGATGTCGACCAGACACACTGCAGAATGTCAGAGTCTAGCACTCTGCCTGCCAAGTGAATGACCAGGAATTCCTATGTGCGCGGTCGACATCCTGGCCATGATGTCGGCCAGACACACTACACTAGGTGTCGACCTGGGAGTAAAAATCTTGATTTTTTCAGTGTACCCGGTCGACCGCCCTTGAAGGATATAGACCGGATACACTGTAGACTGTGAACTTCTAGTTTCTACAGTTTTGTTGTTTGATCTATTTGTGGGGCCCATTGACCATCTAAATGTACTTCTATTTATGTGCTAATCATGAGTCAATGGTTTGGCTCAACCTTGACTCATAAGGAGCACCAAAGTAGGGTCTAGTGTATTTAACGTACTTTATTTCAATCCTTAAACGTTGTCGAAGATGCCCATAAACTGGAGCACCAAAATACAGTATCCTTGGCATTTGAAACACCTTTTAAGAATGGAATGAAGTGACATGGACATGGACCTGAAAGGAGGTCATTACTTATATTGGACCTTTGCTATTTCACGTTATTTGGCTTGGTTTAAGAAATTTAATATGTGTACTTCATTGCTGTCACTCTTGCATCTTTTCTATTGATTATACATGTTAATTAAATGAAAATTAGATGACCTGAACCTAGAATTACCTAGTGGCGACCCGATGTTATGGATTAGTGATTACTGACCTGTGTCTGTGGCTAGGCGGACCTTCATATGGCCTAAGAATGGATGATTATTGTACCTTAGAATGAAGATGATTGTTATGGTGGATTTGCGACCCATTTATGAATTAGAATGGACTGAATAATGTTGGACTGAACATGGATGTTATACTTGGATTGTTTGGACTAAGACCATTGCATTGGTGGGCCTTGGCAATGGATTTAATGATGGACTTGGACTTGGATTGTATATGTGGACTTGACATAAACCTTGAACCTCTTATGGACTTGATAGGACCTTGCTCACGCTAGGTAAGCCTAGACGACACAGACTTTCACTTGTTTCCTTGAGTCGGCACTAATACTCACTCAGTTGTTATAAGCTTAGCATTTGGACCGATCATCATTGGTGAGAGATATATTGGTTGTGAATTAGAGCTATCATGATGAGCTATGGCTAGACAGACTGTGTGATTCCGGTTCCAGTCTATTGAGCGTGAGAGTATTGATACTGTTGTCATTATTGGCGAGGCTCCTCATCCCTTACATGATTACTTTACTTTCCCTACCGCTCCTGGTATGCAATATGGGAGGGCCGCGACATAATATCCTGTAGTGTCCAGCTCGTGTGAGTGTGCCACATTGATGTATGGTTAGACTAGATGCTTTACTTTTCATAATGATCATATTTGCTATATCTTGCTCAATTGCCTAGCATTTGTATCGTTGTTATTCTTATGATACTATGATCGTCTCTATTCTCTTTGATGCATACATCCTATGTTACTTGTATACTGTGTCTTGCCAGATCCTTGGATCAGACCCATCATTTGGTGCTTAGGTATTGACCCCGACCCCAAGGATGACACCCTCGTAGACGTCTATAGTAGGAGACTATGGATGGGGACGGATGACCAGGAGGTCGAGCTGGAGACTGGAATTTCTGCACCGAGAAAGTTCTCGGATTTTTCAGGAATTAGCATGCCAATTTTGGATACATTGACGGTAACCTCATCATTCGGAATTGGGGGCGTTATAGAGAGAGAGAGAGAGAGAGAGAGAGAGAGAGAATGGGGGAGTGAGTGACGTGAGAGAGATGGGGGTGGGGTTGTGGGGTTTGAGAGAATGAGTATGGGACATCCATGTTCTCCTTGGAATCATTTCGAGATTTGAAAAATTTCAAACCTTGAAAACTTGTTTGATTTAGATGCAAGTTGTGGTGGTATTTGGTAACCTTGATATTAGGATCTTGGATTCCTTGTGGAGTCTTTTTTAGCTTGAAATTTACTTCCATATCTCCAAGTACTTGATGCAAGAGTGCCTTCCAAAATTGGGTCTCTTAATTGAAAATCTTTCATGTTGGGGCTTACTTGATCTTGTGAGATTTTTCAAAAATACTTGAACTTGAAGTGTTGCAAGACTTGGAATGGCATGTGAATCCGTTTGACGAGCACTTCTTGTTGGCGTTGGATAATGCTTTGCTTTTCAACTTTTCAAATTATGAAAAACCTTGAAGCTAGGACTCTTCTCTTATCTCTTGTAGTTCTCAACTTGGGCCCATATATCAATTAAAATTTTAAATTATGAATTTCAAATTTTAGTCTTCAACTTGCAACAAGAAGTGGGCCCCTCTTGGACATCCACCTTGCCTTGATATTTACTCCCATGGGGTGAGTCCCATGGGATCTTCACTTCATGAAATTTTGTTCTTCTCTTTCTCTCTTGATTTTCCTCTTCTTGCGGGCCCAATTTCTGAATTTCTACAAAACAATTGAAACTAATTCAGAAATAATAATTTTGATAAAAAAGAATGATATGACACATTGGGCCCAATAATGCAGAAATTGCTAATTTCACTAAGACATGCATTTTTATGAAACTTTTACTGATTTTTACTTAAACTCAACCATGAGAGTCCAATTGCATGATTTTTTGAAAATGAATTAATTTGATGCATTTTATTTTAATTGATTAAGTCCACAGATTTATGTGAAATAATGAATTAAAAATATAATTTTGTGGACTTATCAATAAGCAAACGGCAAACAAGTCAAGTAAAAGGTCAAATAAGTTTGTCTCTTACTGAATGAAAACACTAAGACAAACACGAGAAGAGAAACACTAAACCTCTCTTAATTTTGTCAATGTCCCTAACTGTAAACCCTCAAATAAACATACCAAACATTTGTAACATTGAAATACAAGAAAAAAAATTAAGAAAAAAAAAAAAAGAGACAAAACGAAGCTCAAACATATGATCTCACATTCAGTGGCTCGAATCAACACCTTCTTGTAGCCGTGTAGTTGCTATGGTGAGCGATCCTTTGAGCCTTGTTATTAGAGATCGCAAGCGCGTCCTTTCTGTCTCATCCCTCGTTTCCTCTTTCTCCTTCCCCACCCTCTTTTCCTATCTTTCTTCTTCTTCTTGGTCTTAATCGTTAGCGGGAGGCGGGAACCTTACGAACTTGCACCTAATTGATGAGCTCGAAGACGATGACTATATATATCTCTTTGTCGAGTACCTTCTTGTTCTCCTTCTCCTTTGATCCTTTCCTTCTCCCTTTTCTCTGTTTTCTTTTTTCCCCTCTTTCCTAAGCAAGGAGATGGGGGTATTTGGGATAGGTACTATATAATGCTGGGCAAGAAGGGAAATTAAGTGGGCGAGCTCCAGATTTTCCCCTTTTCATTTCATTATTTCTTTAAGTGGGAGACGAACTCACACGTGTCAAGTCAGTTGGTTCTTACGGATAATAAGCTCAGCGTGATCGTGGGTGAGGAGCTTCCTATATATATACATACACACACATATATATACAATGTATATATACATTGTACATGTATGTGTATATGTATAACATATACATACATGCATATATATGCATGTATGTATATGTGTGTATGCATCAATATAGCATCATGCATACATACATACATGCATATATATATATATATATATATATAACAAGGCTCTCCTAAGCTGTAACTTAACTTATCCTAAGATGGAATAGTGCTGGTTCCACAAATCAAAGTCGATTATATCTGTTTTTTGCATGAGGGAACTGAAAAATTCAGTTCTGATTGGATTTATCTTGATTTTGGTGACAATTATCATGCAAAAAACAGCATAATCGACTTTGATTTATGGGACCAATACTGTTTCAGCTTAAGATAAGCTAAGCTTCATCTTATGAGAGCTTGCCCTATATATATATATATATATAGCAAAGTTCTCCTAAGCTAAAGCTGAGAATAAAATTCCATAAGCTCAGGCTTGTGGGGCCCACCCTTGGTCCATCCAAATAAACCAAACACATGATCCTCCCTAAATTGCACATGTCCATCAACTTTTGGTCAAATCCGAATTTATTGGACCGTTGGATTGACTGTGTACCGATCTAAATGGACTGTTGATCATTAAACTTTTAGGGGCTAGATGTAGATGATAGAAACCATGATTGGGGCAATTTTTTTGCAAAGAGGAGGGTCCCATGGAGTCCTTCCCCCCATCCCCACCTTCATGTGGGTCCTCAAGTAGGCCCCACCACACATTTGAACTTACATTGGCTTATCTTATCCTAAGTTACAACTTAGGAGAGCTGCCCCATATATATATATATATAGGGAAATGCTCCTATGAGAGACACTCTCACCAACTTTATGAGAGATGGGTGGGGGCCCTCACTTCCATATCCACTCTCACCAATTTAAATGCAAGGACCCCCAACTTAAATGTGAGGGCCCTCACCCATCTCTCACCAAGTTGGTGAGAGTGTCTCTCCTAAGAGCACTTCCCATATATATATATATATAACGTCTATCTTTTGCTTATCTTTTTTGTATGTATAGAATGGTCTTAAATTTATGTTTAAATGCATATTTTATATACCTGAATTCAAAAATTTGTAAGAATGGTAAGAGATGGCAACATGAGATTATTTCTATCGTCTAAGATCTGATGAATGATTTGATATTTGCTATTTTGAAGAATGATCATTTGATCTTCGGATACCCATGTTATAACCCTTGCTACATTAAGTTTGCTTTGGGATTTGACAAGTTGGACCCGTTGTTGATTGCTTGCAGGTGATTTGATTTGGCTGATAAACCATCTTTTGTTTGGAATAAGGTTTACATAGTCATTAAATTTGTGAGCCACAGATGAAGGGGTTAGAAGCATGGGATTGACCCCAAATTTGATATATGGTCTCATACAAGATGTCTCTTCCCATCCCCCATAAGTTCCACGATCAGTGGGTTGGCCCCATTTGTTAATGCCACATTCCAATGAGCAGTTGTGTTGTATTGTCAATTCCGTGTCAATAAGTCCAAGTCCCCGCCTCTCGGAGTTTCTCAAGGAAGATCAAGTTTGAAGGCAGAAGATCAAGTCTTGGAAGACATGGATTCATCAAGGAAGAACTCCATGTGTGTGTACATCATCCCTTTCAAGGAGTTCAAACCAGGACCAACCTGTAGATCCCTTGGAAAAACCCTGTCCTTCATCAGCTAAATCCTATCCTGGATAGGGTTTCGGTGACCTTACGGTCACCTTGCGGCTAGCCCCCTTGCACATTACGGCTAACCGCCAGGTAACCGTAAATCTGCGGTTCCTTTTCCAGAAGGTTGTTTCTCTTCGGTCAGCCCCGCGATCGCCTTGCAGTTAACCGCAGGTTCCCTTTGCGGCTAACCGCCAGGTAACCGTAAGTCCTACGGTCACCTTTCCAGAAAGCAAACTTTTCATCTATCAGGACTTTCAGGTACCCCTACGGTTACCTTTCGGCTAACCGCCAACAGTCTTACGGCTAACCGCAATCAACCGTAGGTATTACGGTTTGCTTTTCAGAGAGCAACTTTTTGCAGACCTTCTTTCGGTCACCTCTGCGGTCAGGTCACGGCTAACCGCCAAGGTCTCTTACGGCTAACCGTGAGGTGACCGTATTCAAAAATATATCCGTTGCTTCAGTGCATTTCAGAAGGGGCTAGCCGCCAGTTTAAGAGGCTAACCGTAAAATGTATCCGTTGGGATTTTTCTATAAATCTGTAGCCTCATTTTCTGTGCACCACAGGACCTGAGGGAAAAGCTTACTTGCTACCTTCTACCCATCCATTGTAGGCTCCCAAATCCCTTCCAAAACACTCATGTGCTTGATTTAGGTAAACCCTAGAGATCCATTAGATCTTTGATGAGTGTCTTGTTAGGGAGTGCATCCTCTAAGGTAGTTTACAACATGAGAGACTCATTAGTGAAACCCTAGAAATCAAATCCTCTAAACCCTTGTTGTGCAACACACTGGAAGCATACTTCTCAACACCAAGAGGTCATCAAGAGGTGCAAGCTTCGACTAAGGTCAGAGCTCCAGAGAACACTTCAATCATCATTAAGGCAAGTGTTCACCCTTCTTCAACTTTCTTCAATATATGTATAATGTAGTAGGAGTTTAGATCTGTGTGACTGGACTACTCTACTATTTGTAAGGAGGAGTAGATCTGTGTGATTGAACCTCTGTATCAGAAAATGAGGTAGAATCAGAACTTGTGTAGTTTGATTCATGATAGTGGAACCGAGGGTCTTGTGACCCTTGAGAGTGGATGTAGGTTTGTGTGACCGAACCACTATAAATCTCTGTGTCTATCTCTTTACTGCTGATCTACATTTTCCTCTTTAGTCATTATCATGCTGTGCTTGTCTTGCTCTTCGTTTTGATTGGTTTAAAATCAGGGTTAAAAATTAAAATTGGCAATTGTATTCCCTTGGTCCTATTCACCCCCCCCCTCTAGGACCTAGTCATTGGCTCTAGCCTGAACTTTCACCATTAAGTTTGTCCCTTACCATATGGTGAGGGAAAGATGCGCGCGCGCACACACACACACACACACACACACATATATATATATATATATATATATATGGGAGGTGCTCTTGTCAGAGACACTTTCACCTTACTATGAGAGATAAAGGTTGGGGCCCTCACATTTATGTTGTAGAAATTGGATATGGATGTGAGGGCCCCCACCTTATCTCTCATAGTAAGGTGAGAGTGTCTCTCACAAGAGCGCCTCCCATATATATATATATATGTGTGTGTGTGTGTGTGTGGTGTGTGCGCGCGCGCATATGGTGAGGGACAAACTTAATGGGGCCCACCTAGGGACCCACTGATCATAGGACTTGTGGGGGATAGGAAGAGACATCTTGGATGGGACCATATATCAAATTTAGGGTCAATGCCATGCTTCTAACCCCTTCATTTGTGGCCCACAAATTTAATGACTTTATACTAAAAAGGAAAAAATTTGACCTCAATCCAACGGTCCAAACCATTTGGTTAGGTAAAAATTCAATAGATCTAGTGTACTTAAAGGGCTTCATGTGTGTGGATGGTTCGGATATATTATAAAGGCAACCACACTATGTTGTCCCTCATCATAACATGATGAAGGATGGATGCACATGAATAATATATATATATATATATATATATATACACTTACTGTAATAGTCCATCTTACACGTGTTACTCCTCTATGGTTACCTCCAGTGGTAGAGGATAAGTGCGAGCCACCATGTATTACTTGTGGCCCAAAAATTACCCTTATTGGATGACCAAGGACATCAATCCAAGAATATGTAAACCTCATTCCAAACAAAAGATGGTTTATCATCCAAATCAAGTCACTTGAAAGCAATCAACAACGGGTCCAACTTGTCAATTCCCAAAGCACGCTTAATGTGGCAAGGGTTATAACATGGGTATTCGGAGATCATCTAATCATTCTTCAAAATAGCAAATATCAAATCATTCATCAAATCTTAGACAATAGAAATAATCTCATGTTGCCATCTCTTACCATTCCTACACATTTTTGAATTCAGGTATATAAAATATGCATTTAAACATAAATTTAAGACCATTCTATACATACAAAAAGATAAGCAAAAGATAGACGGTATATTTCTCCTTAAACTAGTAAAAGAAATTTAGGACCGCCGAACCTGGATGTCCGAGCTTGGGGACGCGAATAGGGGGAGTAAGTGACAAATAATATTTCTTCCCAAGATCCGTGTGTGTAAGGAAGACATAATTTCCAATACATCGAAATATTTCGCGGAAGCATACGTGGTGTTACAACCCGGAGTTCATGGCCATTGGAACCCACGTCGCACTCAACCAATCAGCGTAAAGTTGTCATAGCCATACTCAAACTCAGACCGGAACAAACCAAGATAATAACATATACAAAGCTGACAATAACAAGCTAATCACTTCCTAAGTATGTTCAAGTTATAAATTAACAAGTGCATTAATTACAATCCCAAAGAAAATAGCTAACAAAAGCCATACAAAATAACAAGCCAAGAACAAATGCTACCCAGGTGTGTAACGTAACTCCGGAGTCAAGCACGTCAAGCACGACATCTATATGGCCTCGTTGACACACAAACCTACAATACTCGTGGTCCTACAGCCATCTGCACACGTACTAGCTCAAGACGAGAACCAGCTATCTAGAGCACCAAAGTATTGTATATCAGACACAACGGTCTTGCAGGTGATCAATTTAGGCATGAGTATAAATCATTAAAAGTTTGAAAGAAATGATGTTCAAAACAATCTACTAAATTTAAACAATTTCCAGAATTTAAAACAATGCTTGAACAATATACTTATCAAGAAAACAAAAGTCCATGAATGCTATATGAAACGAAACTATCATGCATACATATAATATCATGAATAGTTAATCCACATTGAGCCCATCCTTTCTCCATCATACATGTTGATAAGAGTAAGAATGCACGATAAGCACAACACGCAAAACACGATCCCACACCACACAAGATAGACGGGGAGCCGGCCGCGGAACCGGAAACACGCACGATGTGTAATATAATACACGACTAATCTGTAGATAGTCCATATGTTTAAAGACCCCCGGACAGTGGATCAGACTGAAGATGCAGTCCAAGCTCAGTAGTGTTCACTTGGATTCATGAATGCACAAACACAGCGATACACATTCCAAATAGATCAAAAATAAGGGAAAATTACTTGTCAAACGAGGCAAGGTAAAGCTAGCATAATAGCATAAATTATATGCATAACGAACTTAGGAAGTGATCTCCTTTTTTATTCTTGAAACAATCTTCAAAACGAGCTTATACTTAAAATTCAAAAAGAATACACGACGATATTCATTGTATCAAAATTGAAGTTCAAAAATAAAGTCCATCAAGCATATGCTAAGACCTTTGGTTGATCCCAGTATAATTGAAAATCAAATGTATGAATTTAAAAGCGAATTGGTTCCCCCGAACTTAGAAGTCATTTCAGATTTCAAGTGCACAATATCAAGCTAAAAGCCCTTAGCCTATTCTGATTTTCATTTCCATCAAAATACCCACTTCCTTTTCCAACCTTTATCATTAAGATAAGTATACCACTGGATTCCCCTCTTTATGAGCTTTCTAAAGATATATAGAACTTGAGAATCCAACAAACGGGTAAAAAGTTATGCCCGTTCGAAAATCTGCCAAATGGGTAATTTGTCCAATTTAGAAAGCCGAACAGACCCATTCAGCTGGCTGAACAGGTGGCCGAAAGTGGCCGAAAAGCCCTGCAAAAGCATTGCTTACGGATCAGGTGGCCGAATGGCCTTCAGCTGGTCGAATTATAGGCAGTTTTTAAGTCCGAAAATGCCCTGTTTCAGCCATTCATTCTCTATTTTCAAAGCCAGTCCTTTTCCAAACTTCCACCTGCATTACCAGGGCCTACATGCTCTCCAAAGGGTCATCTCCAAACATTTCTAACACACCCCAAACTCCTCCATTCTCCAACATCAATAATCATCAACCAATCCATTCAAAACAAGTAAAAATTAAAAAAAAAACAAAATTCAAACTTATCTAAATGAAGGATTTTCAAGCCATACTAGAAACATATGCATGCAAGCTTAAAAGTAGATTTCAAAACTAACCAACCATGTGAAGACCTTCTCAAGTACAAAATTAGCAAAGGAAAACAACATTTTTCAACCAATTTGTCTCCATATTGGACATGCAAAAGAGAGGCTAAAAAGATTAATTGCCTTATTCCAATGTCAACACAAAAACCTCCTCAAGAACCTACCCAAGAGCTGAGCCAAGAAATCTTCAAAAGCCCCAAGAAAACATCTCAAAACTCTACAAATTTGGAAAACAAAGAATCCATTTCGAAATGGGTGTGCATGTTTGAAAAACAAGTTCCTTAGGAGTTCACAAGACTCCATTAAAAACATGGGATGAAGCTCTTACCTATAGGTGTCCAAGCAAGAAGCAAGGAAGAAGATGAAGGGGTTGTCCAGCTGAGATTCCCAAACAAAGGGTATCAATGGAGAGCTTGTAAGGAGAGGGAAGAAGGCGATGCGATCAGATTTTCAATCCAAGCTCAAAAACCATGGCATGCAAGGTGGGAAAGGTAGAGAGAAAAGAGATGGTCTCTCCCTGGTTTTTCCTGAGTTTCAGAAGTTTCAATGAAGTTATGGAACAAAAGTGAGGGAGAGGAGTGTTTTAAGTTGAGTGGAATGTGGGCCCCATTGATATAATACTAGAATTGGCTAAAACATCATCTTGCGGGCCCCAGACGAGATCGATGAAGTAGGATAAAATGATCTTTGAAAAATCTAGTTTCCAAAAAGTATAATTTTGACATGGTTCTGGAATTTCGAAATTTGGGCTCATATTTCAATGTGAAAAGACTGTTTTGCCCCTACAGCTGAAAAACAATTTTTATGAGTTTCGAATTGGATCGGGCTAAACACAAAAGCTCTTGAGGCTAATTTGACGTATCAAAAGAAACCAAAATTGGAAATTTTCAAAATCAAGGACAATTCCCCCACGCTGACACGTGCAACCCAAGGCATCCTTTGGTTGCCAGACTAGGTCCAACGGCTTCAAAATTCTCCAGAGCTATAGAAAACTATTATAAACCACAAACCAACTCAATTAGGCTCAAAACACACTTAGAGAACTAACCCAGATCTAAAAACACACTAGTTACAAAAATTAGGAGTCGGGCTCTTATAGGACCATTCAGTTACTTGACCCACATAGGATACCTAACTGATTTCTATAAATTTTTGTTGATTTTCTAATTTTCTACTTTGTCACCACCAAATAGTAATAATAATAATAACTCTTCATATTGCTTGTTGCATTGCATTGTCGGTCCCAAGCTCAGAAGAAATGAGGAGGATTTATGTTTGTTTCGCACCCGGTGTTTGGTGTCATTATAGGAATAATTAGAGAATATTTAGCTTACATTCAAGATCAAGCAAAGCCCTAACCCAGCCCAGGCCCACACGGGATGGAATTTGACGTGTGCCCTTTGCAAGTTAGGACCTGGATTGCTCAACCCTTGGCAGGCCCGCCCAATATTCAGCTTCCCCCATTGACTGGCCTAGTTGGGGATGGGCTTCAACCCTCCCCAACCAGGCCCATGAACACTTCAAGAAACGGGAGCCCTAGACATATAAAAGTAGAAATGGACGAACATCTTTCTTGGTAGTACAGAAGATACAGATGTCCCTATCTAACCGATGAATGCCGTTGATAAGAAAAATGTGAATGCATCTTAGAACCTACCGGAATATCATCAAGAGAACACCATCACCTGTTTCGTATGAGCACATAACTTCCATTCCCTAGAAACAAACAGAAACAGACGAGCAAACACACCATCCATTTACAACAAACACATGGGAATCTCTGGCCCCATTTGCCTGAGCAAACACACCCTCTCTTGAAGCCAATTTCACTTTCTATTAATCCTCTACAGGACAATTTGCCTCTGCCAAGGGCTTTCCTATCTCGAAATCTTGGAGGGTCCATGGAGGAAGGTTTTCTTGGGTAAGTGAATCCATCTGCTACAAAGACTATCAGATTTCTTGATTCAAAAAAAAAAAAAACAGAGAGACCATCAGAATTGGAATTGGTATCAGAAAAACAACATTAAAAAAATTTTCTTAGTTTAATCTGTGTTGTTAAGATCACCCCATTTGATATTATAAATCAATTTCAAGATGGCACATTTTCTTCAATTGCCTGATGAATCATTAGATCACCCCATTTGATATTAGAAATTAATTTCAAGATGGCACATGTTGTTCAATTGTCTGATGAATTATCAATTGTATAGTTGCCCGTGTGGGAAACAAACTAGAGAAGTGAAAGTTTGAAAAGGAAGTATTAAACATTAAAGGCCGAAGTTTTTAAATAATTTGATACTTAAAAGGATTTTCTTCTTGGTATTGATTTGTGCAAGCAGTTTTTTAGGTTTCAAAACAGAATTCTCTCTATATGCTGAAGAATAAAGGTTCACATTGTATGAATATTGACTCAAAAAATGAAAGATGCTCCAAATGACCCAACTATAAAAACTATGCAGCCGGAGCAGATGAGTAGCAATAGCATGATTAACTATGAATGGGGTTTAGCCATTCTGAAAATGTCTAGTATAATTCAATTGCGAGTCAACGGTCAGAAAATACCAAATGGCCCGTTTACCTAATACATGTCGAATTCTTAGGGTTGAAGGTTTACATGTGCAAGGCCACATTTAAGTAGAAACTGTTATCCTAGTAAATTAAATACTAAACTATTGGTGATCAATATCTAACCATTCATTCTACTGTTCTTTGATATCCCGTAGATAAAAATATTGTTTATGAACTTCTAGGCTTGTTTGTTTAATCTGATTGACTTTCTAAGAATTCTAACACTTTTGAGAGCGGTTAAAAAGTGAAGAGTTAAAATAGGAATTCTAACACTTTGTATTTCAGCAAGTGGTTAAAATGAAGAATTAAAGGTGGATATTAAAAAATGACCATAACCTCTCCTTTAATGAAAATTAAATCAAGATAAGGGAAATGAATATCCAACCATCACCTCAGTAATTAAAATCCAAGGAAAGTAAATTGTCCATTTACTTCGCTACCTTATATCATGGCTCTTCTTCTCATATACTTCACCCCTTCCCTTTTCAGCAGAACTCATTTGATCTTAAGTTCTTACATCTTTCTATTTATTATATGCAGACAAACAGGCCCCTAATAATTGTGCCCGATTGCCTATTGATTGGGGACAAGTGAAGTGTGTAGTCACAGGAAGTGGCGGACAGGGGCAGACCTACATATTCCGCCCCAGGTGGATTTGGGGAAATTGCACAAGAGTTATGGCCTTGGATGCCATTCGCTTTTGGTATTCAAAACCGGTCGCCCCACTTAAAAAA
Source organism: Umbellularia californica (assembly GCA_028538565.1). Taxonomy (NCBI): domain Eukaryota; kingdom Viridiplantae; phylum Streptophyta; class Magnoliopsida; order Laurales; family Lauraceae; genus Umbellularia; species Umbellularia californica. Next base: position 27,178,381 of record JAPQWN010000012.1, on the reverse strand, counting down.
ATCCCTGAAACCCTATTTTACTCCAATCTCTTTCTTCTCCTATGACTCCGTCAGATCTCGGACACGTCTGGCAGGTATTCCCCTCTCTTTATCTTGTAGTCTCATTCTCTTTATTGACATCTCTCTCTCTCTCTCTCTCTCTCTCTCTCTCTCTCTCCTAAACTCCTAAATCTAAAAAATCCCAACCATAATCCCATGGTTAAAAGGGCCAAATATTGGTAGCAACATTTAGAGTATAGACAATTATACTTGTTCTCTTTACCGGTTAATAAAAAAAGAGGTGTTTTTTTTTTCCCATACAACTTCCTAAGGCATGACTTTCGTCCGTCACTGGTTTAACTTTAACAAATTCCCAAAAAGATATTCTTGTGATATCCTAGGGCCATGTGATAATATATTGCACCATGCGGGAATATTTTAATCTTTTGTTGGGAGTAGGTTTCATTTACAAAATAGGTTGAAGTGTGAGTACTTTATACTAACCTTACAAATAAATAATAATAATAATTGACCTTTTTTAGTAACCATTATCCGCACCATTCAAATAAAAATCTTGAGTCCGTCCAGTGGCGGACCCAGGTACAAGGGTCCGGACTGAAGCCCCAGCCTATCTGAAAATTCTCAAAGAAACGCTTGCAAATTCTGATAATTAATATACATATATGTATATTTAAATTCTCCCCTTCTCACAGTATTCTATCATTTGAAAATTCAGTAAGGGTTCTAGCGTTCATTGTCAGCTTTGCCATCTTTAGATCAGATCAACCAAAAAGAAGGATTGAACAAGGGTCATCTAATTTAACGGACCCTAATTCTCAATTTACGTCGATGGTCATAGTTTCCCGCAGGCCCAGGTTTTACATCTATGACTTCAGGTAATTCATAAAGCAAATGAACGTTTCAACAATGATCTATTTTCCATTAAGATGTTGCATGCATCATGAAAACATAATCCACAGTTTAAGAGGAACTTGATTTGAATCCACTAATTAATTAAATATTGAACAAATTAATGTCATGATTTGATATAACAACCCATAGAGAGCTGACCCACAATTTGAATCAATGTCATATTACTCCCTCTTGGCAGATTGGTCAAGAACATGGTTCCTCCCACTTTTAGAGCTAGATGCCTTGGTATGAACCCTGGTTCCTCCTTTGGAAATCAAAGGTTTAGACCATCTTGGGGCCACATTAGTGTTTGCCCAACTTCACACTGGCCGACCAGAGAGAGATTAATCCAACTCAAACGGTTGAAACCCTCCTATAGAAAAAAAATAAAAATAAAAATCAATGTCATATTACTGGATTGAAGCATGGTGCATCGACTGGATTCGTGGATTCCTGGCGTTGCCAATGGGCCTCAGAAAATGAAATGCCCTTTTCTCTTTCCACGGAAAAAGAAAAGAAGAAAGAAAGAAAGATCCCTTGCAATTCTGCTTCTTCGTACGTACAATACTTTCAGGATGGATCGAAACGTTGCAAGAGACAGACTATTGGGTCCCAATTTGCTGAGCTCATGAATTTCATGATTTACTTCATTTGGGGAATCTCTTGGATGATCAGGACCGCTCATCTTAAGCCTGCCACCATTCTAGGCCTCACCCAGAAAATCCCTCTTACCAGAAGATTCTTGCCATTTGGATCTTAAGAAAGAAGAAGAAAAAAACATAGAAATGGTATTATGATCAGGCATCGCCTAGATCAACGGTCACGATCACTCAAAAGATGCCCCCCATGTTCATTCATTGCATGAAACCAGAGAGAGATGGGTTTCTTGTAAATCAAAAATAATTTCTCTATACAAGCATCACAACCGTCAAAAGAACCATGCCCATCCATCACAGCCGTACAAAACCCATTCCAGAACTATCCTATCTTCCTCACACTATTCACAAGAGAAACCCAAAAAAAAATAACACAGAAGAAAAAGAAGAGATTTTCCTAAAATTCAAACGAAGTCCTCAGAAAACAACCGTACAATCTCTTCCTCATCTCCCTCTCCCTTCTTCAACAGCTCCAAAACCCGCTCAAAAACAACAACCCGACAAGGGATCCGAAGCACGCCCTCCTGCTCATACCCGTACTCCTGGGCGGATCTCTTCAGAAGCTCCGCAAAGACGGGGTGGTTCAAGAATCGGGCACTCACCACGAACCGCTCCATCTCCTCCTCGCCCACGTAAACGGGCAGGTGCCCTTCGGGTACCCCAGAAGCGGATCGCCGGGTCCTTCTTTTCGCGGGTTCGGATCTGAGGAGGTAGTACTGAGTCGAAGAATCGGCGACTCGGGTGAACCTACGGATCAGTTGCTTCATCTTCAGCAGCAGAAAGAAAACAAAGACAGAGAGAGGAAAAAAAAGGGGGATGTGGGTGGGTCTGTTGGGAGGAAGAGAGGGAGTTAAAGTATAAAGAAAAGTAAGGGGAGGGGTAGAAGTAGAGTTTAATATAAGGAGGTAGAGAGTAGAGAGGGTACTGATTGTACTTGGCAGGTACTCATGAGAGAGGAAGGAAAAAAGTAGTTTTGGGGAGAGGTGTACTGTCAGGTACACATGTGAGAGAAAAATAAAAGCATGAGTCTGGATACTTTTTATGCGTCTCCATTGCTTAACAACTTTTCTATGCGTTGGGCATCTTTAATTTGATGGAGAGTCCAACATTTATACAGTAAACTTAAGAATCTGTTTTAGGAGGGCCCACCTAAAATTTCCAACCTGAAAAAGGATTCCTTCAAATGTAATGACCAAATTTAATTCAATAGGTAGGAACACTGCTAACTCTATGACTGGGGCTCGATTATAAAATCTGGGCCACGTTCAATACTCCCTTTTGGATTGGCTTTGGATCAACATTTCAAACTAATTGAAATTGCATTCAATTGATCCCCTGTATAATATGTAATCATCGTGGTCAGACTCCTAATACATGTTGTATATAAATATGTTCATCGACCTACCATAAAATAAAAGAATTTTTTAGACAAACTATTTACAATTACAACTAGTGATATTAGGATGTTAAATCCAATCCACATCTACCAAAGAAACTAGATGGTAAAGGGGTGATTAATAATTCAAGATGATGGGTTTTGATTAGACTGTTAGAAACGTTTAGTAGAAGAAAAAAAAATAGCAATGAATGTTTTGTTATATTCATGCTTGATTGGAATAAGGGCGACAATTATTAACCTCATCAACAAAGATGATTTATACCACCTCAAAAGCTTAAGGATGAATTTGAGATTTTTAACTTGATTAATAAAATGGCTAGATTTGGTTGGGTACATTTTTGCTATTCAACATACCAATCCAACCTGATCTGACTAAGTGCATCATAATTAGATATCCATTCGACCTTTAAACTTTTTAATGAAGGTTGAATTGAGATTTTCAATTCAATTAGTACACAAGTTAGGCCTACTAAAACTTGTTTGACATGTCTTATCTATTGGAAATAAAGTTTATTCAAATATATTTATTTGAAAGAGAGCCATTTCAATTAGACTATTAGAATAGATTGTTTAATATGTTTGATTCAATTAAAAAAAGAAAGGAAATTCCTCATAATGTGAAATATGGGCAAAATTATTATATAGATTAAATATTATAGGAAAATTTGTTATAAAGAAAGTTAGTATGGACAAACTTACCATATTATGTAATTTATATGGGCTAAGTCATATATAAAACCCAATACACTTATGTCCAAGTTATGTTGGCACGTTAATTTCACATGCACGTTAAGGAATTGATCTCTAGATTTTTAACTTTAAAGTATAATTTATGAACAACATCTAGTTAAAGAATTTTATAGAAGTGTTGAACGTATTTATTTGAAAATGAGAGAATTTTCTCCTATGAACAAGGGGCTGCGAAAGCTTCCATCCTGATCTTTCATGAGGCAGGATCCTCCAATATTCTAAATAAATAAAACACTAAAATGTTTTTTCCTTATCTCATTCCTTGTAAGAGAACATCATCCATTAAAAAAACGTTACATCTTAGTTACATTTTGAAAATGGTATGAAAGGACCTAATTTTGTTTGAGTGAGACATTTACAAATACTTTTCAAAGAGGCCAGAATATAAAAAATCTATTTAAATTAATTTTAAATCAAATTTAAAAAAAAATTTCCCAAACGGAAGTCTCTCCACGAAGACCACGAGACTCTTTAGTCTTTTTAGTCGGTGTTGTCTCTCTCTCCCGACAACGTACGTTGATTGACGATAGTATCCTTGAGTCGTTTTTCTCCACTCTGAGACAATCGAGGTGGCTTTTGTCCACTTGAGGAGGCAATTAATCCTCGTCATTCATTTCAATGTTACATGTTATCATAACACAGCGTGCGTACGGAGTAATCTTGTCTAAAAAGAAGAGAACATTTTACAAATAACTACTTATGTCCTATTTTTCTCACCAATCCTTTGTACAACCCCACAAAGTTCTATAATTTTTACAGAGAACCCGCTTAAATATTTGCCATAGTTTATGTCACACATCTTCATTTACAGTCAACGAGCTTTTTTCTAAAGTGTTGACCCTTACCTATCTTGTAATGCAGTATACTATGAATTGAGTATTTCCTACCGAAAATTGCGGTTACTGATGAAGTTTGAATTAAGTTACACATTACTACCACCAAACTAGGCTCCATTAAGTTACACATTACTACCACGAAACTAGGCTCTATTCTTTTTCCGCTCCTTGTTAGGTAATGTGAATTGTAGATGCGATTTTGTGGCTGCGACTATGAGCACTATCAACCACACTGTTGGTTGTTCTTGTGTAGCTTATCTTACTATAATTGAAAGTATGAAAAAAATTCAATATACAGAGTAAGGAATTACTTGTTATCATCATAATCAATATTAATATCATAAAAGTCTTGTCCCAACTATATTGGAAATACTAAAGATCCACTAATAGAATTAAGTTCTACGATAAAATGAATTCAATAGAAGGAATATTAAAAGGTGAAGGCCAAAAGATATAAGGTAACTATATAAATGAGATGCAACTTTCCTACATTTTCATAAGATGGGATCTTCATCTTTATTTGCCCATCTTTACCTTGGCACACTAGTTTAAACTTATTGTTTGGATTATTAAGTCATGAGTTCAAGACATTGCACCAACAAAAAATGACTGACGGATCTTCATCTTGGTTCTTTGGTTTTTGCCATTTTGACATAAATGTGTTTCTTTCTTAGCTCTTAGGATGGAATATACTCTTTTTGAGTTCCTAAGAATTTAATTCTATTCCGACAAACCAGTCCAAAATCATTTCTCACTTAGGTCAGGTGAGTCCCAAAATAGAAAAGTTAGGAACATTCACATGATTATCTGCTAGGGTTTGACATATTACCTGTCTACGAGAAAAAGATAATGCTTTTACAAGGACTACCTTATGTGAGCCACAAATTCAAACTGAAATAATTACAAAACTCATTTGGGTTGAAATTGGGGCGTGGGGAAAGCATTATGCTAAAAGCAATTTTCACCGACACATGTTAACCGTCCATTGTGTAAACTCCCTTCTTTTAGTTCCAACATGGATAATTTCAAGGGAAGTTTTTCTTTTTTTTTCTACAAAAATATCCATAATGATGATCAACTCTGACTCCCACTCATAATTGTCTGTTCGTTTTTGAAGATAGAGGAATGCTACTTGTCCCGGATTTCGTGTCCCGGGACAAGCCCGACTCCATAGGGAAGGGTATTTTGGTCATTTGGAAAAATGACCAAAATACCCTTCCCTATGGAGTCGGGCTTGTCCCGGGACACGAAATCCGGGACAAGTAGACTTTTTGTTGAAGATATTAGAGGTGACTTCATGTAAAACTGCAAAATAGTAGCTGGTTATTTGAAAATATTAAAATAGAGGTGGTTATATGTTAAAAACAAAAAAATAGGATGGTACTGTTTGGTGCTCCTATCTTGTCATACGCAGAAGGAACGGTAGGTTAATGTGATGGCTCAATTGCAATGCAATTTCGCCTGCGAGCTCCACGAGAGTCCGAAGGTAACGAACATCTCTCTTCTTGTTAATTTGTTTGACTTGGCTGGTTTTGTTTGACTTGGGTAAGATGAGTTCTAATCAGAGATTATTAAACAGGTGATTGCAGTGCGATTTCCCCTACGAGCTCCCCGAGTCCGAAGGTAACAAACATCTCTCTTCTTATTTTGTTTGGCTTGGCCGGTTTTGTTTGACTTGGGTAAGATGAGTATTAATCATAGATTATTAGAGAGATGAGGGGTGAAAGATTAAAGCGTGGGGACATAGATGAGACCTGATCTTTTAATAATTCAATATTAATGTGAAATTAAAATTAATCTTTTAATATTGCAAGTGCACAGCTGTCTTATCAAGACAGTTATAAATACAGGTCCAATCTCACAGGGAGCACTACTGAAATCTATTTTTTTTTCTTTTACTAAAATCTGACTTTTTTTTATCAATGATAATGACAAGAGTGATAAAATAAATAAATAATAATAATACTGAAAAAATACATAAATAAAATATGAGAAAATGCATATCAGAATATCATAAATGCATTAAGTAGTCCCATCATCATTCTAAGCAATCAATAAAATAAGTTTGTCCCAAAAATGCTTCAAATTAGAAACAAATCAATGTTTCTGATTCGGATAATTTTTCTATCAAATAGCACGATTTTTCACAATTTATTTAAGACAAAAATCTCCTTCACCTAATAAAACTATGAACTTAACTAAATATCACATATTAATCAAAGATAGAATATCAAAGAATTTCAATCTAAGAATAATCTATTAAGAAAATATACATAATTAAAGCATTGTTCAAATAAAAAAATTGAATGACATAGGTTGTCAATGATAAAAGACAGATTTATTATTATATTCAATACGTAAGAGACAAAAATATCACATAAATTAAAGATGAAAAACACTTAACTTCATCTGACACTCTGATCCAGGGATCTACTCTTTCATTGTAAAAGATGTGATTTTCATTGAGAACTTCGTGGCAATTACAATTTTCTCTCATACTCTTCTAACCTAGTTCTGGAACAAGGCTCCAGAATACCCACAAATTTTTCTCTTTTTTTTAGAGAGAGAAAAGGTTTGAGAGAGAAAGAGGGCGTTGCACGCGAAATATTTTGTGGAGAAGGGGCTTGCACGTCCATGGCTCTATGTGGTCTTCTTTATACTATTGAGCCTCCCTAAGAATTCTCCTCCAAGTTGAGTTTGTTTCCTTATTTACTTTAGGATCTTCATTTAAATTTCAAGCCATGGCCCATGGTTAGCAACAAATTTGAATTGGAATAGATTCCTTACCAAAGTTGGTTTCTTGATGGGCAATTGTTTCCATGTTGGAGTCCTCCAAAACATCTCCAAAATTGCTTGTGATAAAGCTTCTAAAGAAAATTCAAATTTTGTGACATAAAGGGATCTTCATGTATGGATGTCCATGGGAGAGTCTGGGCCCCAAAAAATTTTTAAATTTGAAAAATCAGACTTTCTTAATCTTTGGAACTATCCTAACCTCACTTGGCATGCTTAGAAAAGTTCCAACCTGGACGTGTGAATCTTTCTTTTCTTCTCTTGCTTGAAAATTTCCCATGCTATGGCCCACTTTCTTTGATAAGCACTTCAAATAAATTTGAAATTGAATTTGTAGCAAAGCTTGGCATGGTGTGGGACTACATAGGGAGTGCAAACACATTGAAGTGGCATGGCTTGGACATTCTCTATGAATTTCTTCTCTTAATTTCTTTTCAAGGCATGTCCCAATTAACTGAAGATTCCCTATAAGAATAAAAAGAATAATTCAGCCATTATATATATAAAATTCATAAATGTCATGCATGGGACCCGAATGAGATTATGCACATGAATGCACCAAACTGGATGAATTTCCATGAACTTAATGGTTCCGGAATCAAAGAGATAATTGGTGTGACACTAAGATGATGTAAACCAATGATTTCATAAAACTCATGGAAGATTGATGATTTTGACTAAAACTCAAACTTTAATGTTCAAATGCATGAAATTATGAAATTTTATGAAATTGAGTGCAAATTACCCTAATTAAGTCCACAAAGTAATATAAAATGATGAATGAGAACTACAATTTTTTGGACTTATCAAATACATGTATTCATATTTCATCTTCTCTAAATTTAACTTTTTATAAAAGATATTATTTTATGGTTATTTATAAATTATCGTTTTATTATTCACAATAAAGGAGTGGTCACGCATATGAAAACTATTTATAAAGAGACATGTAAGTTTCTGGTGAGCATAAGTTTGCATTAGAGGTCAGCTTTAAACATTTATTATTTGCATTAATTATGGATGAGTTAATTTCTTATATTCAAGAAGAGGTACCTTGGTGTATGATGTTTGTAGATGATGTCATTTTGTATTGGTCATGTGCAATCATAGAATAAATTACCATTCATCATATGAATAAAGCTTGACAATATAAATTAATTAGTGTAAAAGATCAATTTATTCAGATCATCCACTGGATTGAGAACATACAATCTAACAATAGCACCCTTTACTAACCTTACCAATTGCAAAATAATTAACCCTATTTCGAAACCGTAAACTAGGAACAGGAGAAATACAATAATAGAAAGTAAGAAATCGAAAAGAGAATTTTTATAACACTAATGTGATAATTTACAAATAGAATAAAGAAATAAAAGCACAAACTAATTCATACACATTAGGATGACAATCTTCCATTCTTTCTTCTAGTTGGCGGATCAAGACGGTGTGCAAAAGCATTCTTGAATGAGAACTTCTTGATGGAGGGGATTGATAGGGAGAGAATGGGAGAAGAATTTGTGCAGAAGAGAGAAAGGGGAGATAGATCATGCCTAGGGTCGTACAAGGGGGTCTTTTTATAGTTTTGGGGCTCCCTTTGTAAGGTACCTGACCTTACTGGGTCAGTTGAGCCCAACAGCAGGCCCGTTGACCCGTTTATTTAGTAACTATTATAATTATTTGAATTTTAGATATTTAAGTGGGTTTAGATCATGAATAAGTTTCTTTTCGCATTAGAATAGCGTCTACGAAGTTTCGTGCGATTCCGAGTTCGTTTGATCCTAGCAGGAGAATAGTTTGCAATTTAGAGAAAATTGAGTGTTTTTTCAGAAAATTAAGCACCTTGATTTTTTAGGTTTGTTAGAAAGGTCTCGTCACGTTGATCATTTTTGTCTCTTGGCTCGTCGCAATCCGATGATTAGAAACCCTTCAGGTAGTCCAATTCTTCACCGGACCCACTTAAGGGCAAACCTGTTCTTTTGCCCTTCTCTCCTTCTTAAGCAGAGATTAACCCTAATCTCATTCTCATTCTCTGTAATGAAGCTTCAGCAGCCCCCTTCTTCTTTCTCATTTTCTCTAGGCTCTAGAACTCTACTCTTGAGAGATCATCTCCACGATTCGGATCGTTTATTTTCATCCTCTCAATCTCCTCTCTCTATTGGTCAAGTCTGGTAAGCCCTTTCCCACCATCAACTTTTCCTTCCTTTCTTTCTTTTTTGTGTTTTAGGTTGTGTTTAGTTGGGTTAGATCGTGGTTTTCGCGGTAGAAACCTTCTCCTCAAGTTTTTTTCAATTTCATATTATTTTTCGTTTAGGTAAATAGATATTCAATTCATGATTGAATATGAATGTATGGTTTATTGATTGTTAATGATCATATGCTAGATTCCCTAAAGTCCAAACTTGTCATGGTTAATTTGATTTATATGCTAAATTGGGTATCATAGGATGAATGGACCTTAATTGATGGTTAATTGATGATGGGGATATGACTTGATGGATGGAATGGAATGTGGTTTGGAGGAGAGCATGGTGGCTCAATTTTGCGCAGGTTATAGCCATTGGAAGGGTTTAGAATGGAGTGGAGATGGTCTAGAACTAATAGAACTCAAAAATTTAGCAAACAACATTTCCTACACATGAACGTTCGAACTCTCCTTTCAAACGTTCGAGCTCTTGACCTCTCGGGTGAATGGCTTGGGACGAACGTTCGAACTCTCCTCCCGAACGTTTGAACTCTTAACCCTCGGGTAAATGGCCTGGGACGAAAGTTCGGACTCTCCCTCTGAGAGTTCAAACTCTTGGTACTTAACCAATTTTGGTAGATTTCCAATGGCCATAACTTTTGATCTGTTCTTTGGAATTTCGCGAGCTATATATCGTTGGAAAGCTCTTGGAATATAGAATCCAATGGTACTGGTTTCGTTATGATCAAAGATTAGGAAGTAAGGTAATTACTCAGATTAATGATACTGTTCATGTCTTTACTGGAAACAAGACTTCAACCTAGTTTTAAGCCTTAGATGTGGGAACCCATGAAGCGACCCTCACATGACCATTAAGGGGGATTGAAATTGAAGCATGTGGTTTGGTGTGCTTCGATGGGTTGTCTAGGTATTCGTGTATTATGCATGGGGTAACCAAACACGTATGGAACTGAATCGATCGATGCTTAACATGATTGTGCACCAAAGAATTTCTCTAAAAGCATTGTTGATCCAATTCCCACACGTACTCCATTAAGACATGTGTAGTACATGGATGACACCACTTGCATAGGTTTGGATTGTAATTCCTCCTTGACTTGTTAATTGTATCCATTGGTATCGTTCCTTGTATACTCACTTGGCATAAAATACGTAACTACATATGAAACATAAATCCTTATAGAACTAGGACTTGGACTTGACTTATATTGTACCTTAGGACCCTCTATCATGTAATTGATAAACATGTGTGGCTAGACTGTAAGGGGTTATCATGTGGTTGGACTTGTCTTGTATTTGGCTTGAATGAGATAATCCATGTGAGCATGTCTTGTATATTGAACTAGCTAGACTTGCTTGTCTTGGTTTCCTAGTGTCAATACCACTTCACTACTATTACCTGACTACAGTGGGATTCACTATGCACTATGGAAAGGCTTGCATATCATGATCATGGCCAATTGCAATTTGGGATTTTATTGATGGGCCGGCTACTCGGACATTGGGGTGGGCAGTTAGTGTAGGACGGCATCCATAGCGTTGAATAGCTGGGAGTGGGCTAGGACTGTGTTGCTATTCTCGGGACCGGGAGCTAGGATTCCCCTGGAGTCGGACTTTGGTATCAGTAGTCTAGATTGGATTGTTACTAGTACCCCATGAGGTGGCTAGGACACCCTGGGAGTCTCCCTCTAGATTTTTGCATGGCATTGCATGGATAGTGGTTATTGCTAAATGATGCTAGGATTCTTAGTATTGTTTCTGATGTTATTATTCATACTTTATGCCGAGTTTCGTTTCCTTGTATTCACATGATTATTATACTTGTCATTATTCTTACACTTGATGCATGCCATGTTCATTATATCTTGTTTATCTATTGCTCAACATGTCGTTGACTCTGTTCCTTGGTGTGTAGATACCTCAGGTGACTATTATGAGGAGCAGACAGGTGAGGAGATCCTCCAGTAGAGGAGGAACAAGAGTGGCATGCCGATGACGTATAGTAGCGTCATCATACTAGGCACACGAGAGAATTACATGGGACATTCATTAGATCTTTGTTTATTCATTTATTATTCCTCATTGAACCTTTCATTTTATTGACTTTATGTTCATTTTATGGCCTTGGATATTGGGATGGTCATTGTTAATAATTTAACATTCTTTCATTAGTATTATTATCCTTTGCAACTTTAATTATTAATGAGATTTATTATTCATTATTTGATATCCAAATTTGCCTCGAATTATATGAATTCCGCACTTCTTATATTACTTGAGGTTTGAAAGACAATATCCTCACAACAGACTTACGATCCTTTGGTCTAAAGGGTAAAATTTTTAATTAGCCCTAAATCTCACTCCCTAGATCCGGTTTATTCTCTAATCGGGTTTGGGGGACGTGACACCCTTTATGCATTGAACTTGAAATCTATTGTGTAGGTAGAGTTTTATTCCAATTTGAGAATGATTTGTTGCTTAGCATCCAAGCTTGAGTGGGATAAGAGAAAAGATAAAAGAAAAGGGAGTTTGTTGGCTAAGGGCTCGTTTGGATGCATGCAGATGAAAATAATAGTAGATTTATATATCGATAAAATGAAATAATATAGGATGGAATATTGGAATATTATAACATAGCATTATAGGTGCTGTTTGGCAGTTTCTGAAGAATTCAACAGATTTTGAACTTCGATGTTTGGAATTTTGCCTCAGGTTATAATATATGCTGAAATCACTATATATTAAAATCCTAGATTGAAAAAATAGTGACATATATCTTCATTATTTTTCTTATAATCTCGAAACATTTCATAACTTCATGAAAAGTTAAAAAGCAATGTCTGTCAATCTCATAGGCATTCGATGTGAATGTTATATCTATCCCATAGAGTACACCATGCACTTTATTGCCCCAACATATTGCTCTTGGTATATGATATTATAAAATCATATAAGTTTTTTTATTTTCATGGCATACCATCATAGAGATCACTATCGTGGAAGCCTTCTGATATGCATGGCATAATATTAACAACTACTATTTTATTAAATGTTCTAATTATAGCCTTTTCCTTATTATGTAGGAATTAGAAGGAGCTGAGCATATTTGAGCTTAATTCGGAGAGGTTTAAAGCTAAAACCCATTTGAGAAAAGTTATACACAAAGAGCATGTAGGCTTGTTGGAGGAGAGCTGGAATTTCAAGTTAGAGGTCATGAGTTTGAGACTTGGCACAATGGCTTTTGTTATTATTTTTGAAGACCGGATTTGATGGGCCCCACCATATCTAATGCTTGCTCATGGTTGCTAAAAATTAGCAATCAACTTTACAAGAAAGGGAAGAAATCTCATGGATAGCAATAAGAATGCTATTGTTTAGCAAATGATCAAATTTTGAAGGAAAGAAGATTTTCGGAATTGTAGCCATCGTGCATGGGCTTTACGATCTTGATTATAACTTGTGACTCAAGACTCTGATTAAGGCAAGGTCAAATGCATTGGAAAGAACACTCAGAGTAGAGATATATGATATCTCATGAGAATCGCCCAATTCTGACGTTTCTGGGGTTAAAACAGGCTGTCAATTGGAGGGGTATGAGGGATGACAAGTTTGAGTGATTTCTCTTTCTTTTTCTCCTTGTATTTTTTTCCTTTTAAGGGGAGGCTCTCTCTTTCTCTAGGATAAAGTTATTTTTCTTTAATCTTTGTTAGAATGTGAAGGTGGAGATTGAGTGGTGTAATAGACAACTTTGAAGGTTTTCAATAATGGAGATTTGCTTCTTTTTTCTTGTTCGTTCTACAATGCTTGGCTAATCTGTGGATTGGGGTGGAGGAGGAAATCAAAACTGGTGAGAATGTTCCTTATTATTTTTCTATGTCTTTCCCTTATTATGTTTAATGATTTAATAGGTTCTCCTTCATGAATGTTATTCAACTTCTGGTTTTGCAAGGGTTATTTGGAATGTTTTTTACTTTTTATGCTTGATTTTGACATATCATGTTTAGGTTAAATTCCTTTAATGGTTTGTGCTTGATATTGATAAATAGTAATTAGAGTTTCAACATATTGAAGTGAAGTGAGTCTTTGATACTTATTAGAGAACTGAATTTTTAAAAGGGCTTTCAAAGCTAAATCTTCTAATCCATGGCAATTGCTTGCACATTGGATTGAGTTTTATTGGAATATGACTATGAAGTGATTTGGGGATGATTAAATTTGTCTTATTAAAATTCGATACCCTGATATCTCTTTCTCTTATCAGTTTGTGTTTAGATCTCATTTGATATCATTTTAGTTATTATTTTCTTGATTAATTGTATTTTTAAAATCCAGAGTGAAAATTGATTAAGGATTTTTAGATCTATTTCTACAAATCTCTGTGGATTTTGCATGGAAGTCTTTGGTATTCAAACCACTATTTGATCAAATTTGAAACAATGGGATTGATCAAATATCACCATTGTAAGGTTTTGAGGGTTGGCATAATTCAAGGGTTTGGACAAAACTTGGGATAATCCTTTGTACTTTTCATTTCTTAATAGAATGGACTGCAAGACTCCTCATAATTGTAGTTTCTCTCTGAACGTTCGAACATCCCTTGATCTCATTCGAAAGTTCCATGAGAAGTAAGTTCTCAAGCCAGATTCCCGAGAGCTTAAGAGTTCGAACTTTCAGAGTAAGAGTTCAAACATTGGTCAATAGAGACTTCAAGGCAGTTTTCCCGAGAGCTTAAGAGTTTCGAACTTTCGGAACAAGAGTTAGAACGTTGGTCAGTAGAGACTTCAAGCCAAATTCCCAAGAGCTCAAGAGTTCGAACTTTTCGAAACAAGAGTTCGAACGTTGGTGAGCAAAGACTTTAGGGCAGTTTTTCCGAAAGCTCAAGAGCGAACTTTCGAGAATAAATTTTGAACATTTCTTACTAGATCTTGTCAAGCCAAAATCCAGAGAGTATAAGAGTTCGAACTTTGATAATAAGAGTTCAAATGTTGGTGTCGTGATTTTTGAAGCTATTTTCTAGAAAGCACAAGAGTTCAAACTCCTCACTAAAGAGTTTGAATGTTGGCAACAGAATTCCATTTTAGAAAAACCCTAGTGGTTCCACTATATAAGGGTAGTTGACTTTTGCCCTAATGGCCTCTCTTGAAGATAAAAAAGTACAGCTGCTATAATAGAGAGCCATCATTTCATGCTCTAGAGAGATCTTCCATTCATGATTTATGAATTCCATCTATAGAGCTCATCTCCATCATCCTTGCGTTATTGCTGTCTCGAAGTTGCTTCGAGGTAGAAGATGAAGAGTCAAACATGGGAGAAGATGAACGGTGAGGCACCGGCATGAGGTTCTACAACCCTTAGGTGTTGGAAATAGGTGGACCTCGTGGATAGGTTTCAAAAACTTTTTGACCCACTTAATGCTGGGATCAATTATTTAGAACGCTACAAACCCAATCCAAGATCCGATACATCAATTTCATCAACCATGATCAATAGGAAACTATCTCTAAGATATAAATAGCATCACCATGCATCCACAATAAATCTACAACATACAAGGAGTAGATCTTACCTTAAGAGCTTGGTAGTGCTCTAATGGAGATGTTGACAACTTGTCGGGTGAAGAACTCTTTCTTTCTAACAAATTAGAATCTCCAAGACCTTGTAGACTTCCACGCTATAACCCATATCAGATCTCTATTCTTAAGGAGAAGGGTGGGTTCTCTAAAAGAAACTAACTAGAAGCTCTTGGGAAACCGGAAGAGAAATTAGAAGAGGGAGAGGAGGAGGGCCGTGCAACACTTGCACAATTCTAAGGCTAGGTGTAAATTCCTATAATGGGAATAGCATGTTGACGTCCAACACCCTCCTCTTATATTTATAGCTTACCAACCTCCTCTTTACTAATTAGAATAGAAGTCTCACTTGCATTAAGAATTAGTAACTTTTTTATTTTTAATTATTATTAGAAATCTCACTTTCATAACAATTAGTAAATTACTATCATCACAATTAGAAGTCTCACTTCAAATAGGATTAGTAACTTTCTCTTTCCTTTCCTTTTAGAGTTCATGTAGAATTAGTAACTATCTCATAGTTGGGCTAGCGTGGGGGCCACTAGGGATTCCATCGAAAGTTGGCTCCAACTAGAACACCCTGACCCTACATCTCATATGCAATCCGGGCCTACAATTAATTGCAAATAACTCCACTATATAAATGCAACTGAAATCCAGTATTAAGAATTAATTACAAGAAGACCTTAAACTTCTCTATAACCACAAGTAGGCCCCTTCATCTATATCCATGGATCAATTGGACCTGTCCACCAAATTAGATTCATATCTTATTATCCTTGAAACCCAATCAATTATAGTGATCATCAGTACATATCCAATTAACTCTTAATTGAATGGGTACGCACTTACCAATAATATATCCATTAATTGACACAAGGGGATAATGAGGATAGATTCCATCTTGACCATTGAATGTTCCCATAGTCCTACTACTTCATATCTAAGACACCGAGGTGTTGACCTACAATTGGGCTCACTCATTGGTGACTCAAAGCAAATGAATAGACAAAAACTTGAGTCCATTAATGTCTCAGGATTATGAGCCTATTGCTAGGGAATTATGAGAGCAAACCTTAAAGTAAAGACAGTGTTTCATAATGTGCTTCTCATGGTCCTTCAATACATCCAATGTACCAACATGATGATCCAGAGTCTTACACTCTGATGATTAAAATAAATTACACTATCTCATAATGATCATAATCCTGCAACCTTATCAGATGTGATGCCCAATCTCATCACTGGTTGTGAAGATATTTAAATATAAGATTTGCAACACATGTCTCCCTATGTAGATCTCATCTATACATATATATTGCATCTAGTATATTTGTAGACTCCGGTTTATCTCATGAACGATCATGTCATTCATATTGGTTATGTGCAAGTAAGTAATAAAACACCATTCATCTCATGAAAGGAAAACATGATTATATTGATAAATAAAGAAATAAATCAATTATGACATCATCTACTGGATTGAGACTATATAATCTAACATTAGGTTGTTAGTCAACTGGGGAAGGGTTGTAAGTTCTTTTGTAATCTTCGTATTGCTAGTGGTTGACCTCTTTATTGGACCAAGTTCTAAGACCCATGGTTTTTTCCCTATTTGGTTTTTTTCCATGTATATTGTTGTCTCTCTTGTGGTGATTGATTGTTGTTTGTGTTTTTTGAATTACATATTGGAGATCTGATTTGGGTCCTTAAACCTTAGAATTTAGAATTTTAAAACCTTCAACCATCTTTTTTAATATCATCTAAATCATACAGGGAAAAACCAAACTGCCAATGGGTCTTTCTCATATGAACCAATGTAATCCACACAACATAATTATAGACCTTTAACCCTAAATTCATATCCCACTTGATTGGAAAATCGAAGTTCATTCATTTTAATAATAAATTAGTAAATATATAAACTCAGTAAATAAAATCTCAACTCAACCCTTGCAACCAAAATCCATAAGTTTTAGCCCTAGTAATATAAAAATCCAGCAAAGAAAATCTAATGGAAATCAAAGCCTCAAATTTGCTCCACTGTAGCAATGACAGGGTGGTCTTGGAAATGAACAAGAATAGAGAAAAACAGATGAAGAGGATGAAGGAAATAGGGAAGGAAAGAGAAGAGATAGAGGAAGAGTTTGGGAAAAGATAAGGGCCAGATAAGGAAGTAAAAGATCAAAGAAGAAGAAGAGGGAAGGATGAGAGACATGAGAGGGTTAAATAGAAGAGGGCTAGAAAGGAGAAGATTGAGAGGAATAAAAATAATATGAGAGAGGGAGAGAGGGAGACAGGAGATGAAAGAGAAGAGGGAGAGAAATAGGGAAGAGATGAAGGGAGAAGTGAGAAAACCTACCCTTTTTGCTCAACATTAGAGGCCCGCAAATTAGAAGAATTAGTTCTTAGAGATTTCTTCCTATAGGATGAAGAGTAAAATCTCTCATTTTTTGCTAGAAAAGAGAAGATTCTCTTCTTTTTCTTATGCTATCCAAACACCTCTAAATGAGAGGGTGAGAACATTTTCTTAAAAATAAAAAAAAATCTTGTGCTTTCTTCTGCATCCAAACAGGCCCTAAGAATCTCTTTGAATTTGAACTAAAAGCAATGACAGTAGGGCCCACTTGAAGTAGAAAGTATATATGTATATAAGGACCCCTTTTTCTTTAGTTTTTCTTCAATTGCAATAGGAGTGGGACCCATGGGAGTGGCCGAATGTCCAAGGCTGAGAGAGGAATCCTCTTGGATGTGGTTTACTTGGTGGAGAGCTTATCTTGCCTGCATTGCCTTCAAGTCATAAATATTTGCATTTATTTACTCTTCTCTTGATAAATCTTCAAGTATTTGAATATTTTGAGAGATAATGACATGGAGAACTTCCCAAACCTTCCAGAGGCTTCTTAACTCAAAAATCAAGGAGTGTGGGACGTCCAAGATGGAAGTTGGGTCCCATCATGGGCTGTCAATCCCCATTTGTACAATAATTCCTCAATTTCTAACAATTTTCTGGCAATTTCCAAAAATTAGCTGCAGGGGATACTTGAGCAAGGTTAGTGGACCCCCTTTGGCTGTGGCACATGTGTGAGCGCTGCGAGGTCGGGTAATTTTGCTCTTCTCTGATCTTCTTCATTTCAACTTCTTTTTAGCTCCAATCTTCACTGTGGGGCCTGAAATGCTTTTCCGTGTCAAATGTGGGTCCTTGGAAAGAATCCTAATGTCACGGCCCCGAACCTAATTAGAGATTAAACCGGATCCTGGAGTGTGAAATTTAGGGCTAATTAAAAAAATTTACCCTTAATGCCTAATGATCGAAGTCCGCTGTAAGGATTTTGTAGTTGAGCCTCATTAACAAATAATCAATAGAACTTCTCCAGTAAACACAACATCAAACTTGCAAGAATATCAAGGCAAGTGTGGATTTCATCCCAAAAACATATAAAGATCAAAAGATAAAACATATAAAGTTTATACACATCAGGACCATCTCAAAAACTTAGGTCATAGTACAAAAGATATATAGTATTAAAATAGACAAGTCCAAAAGATCTAAACCAAAAGATGAAATGAGGTGACACGATAGAAGATATCCCCGTGTAACGCGCACTAGTGCCGGAAGTGATGACGCTAAGCTATGGCATCGGCACCCCACTCTCGTTCCTCGTCATCCTCCCCCGGTTAAGGATCCTCTAGGATTGCTTCGGCATTCTGGTCAGTATAATAATAGTAGGTGTCCTCCGCACACCATGGAATAAAGGATCAACAATATGTTGGCAAGGAGATAAGCAATATACATTATTCATAACATGTTCCAAATGAGAATAAAGACAAGTACAAGATTATGTGATATCAAGGTACAAGCTAGGCATAAGGATGAGTAACATGAAAATCAAGTAACAATGTAAATCCTAACAAAATAACAAGAATAATCATCCATGAAATGCAATGACAAGCAAGAGGAAACTCCGAGAATGTCCTAGCCATCTCACAGAAGTATAAGCGACGTCTGAGCTGTCACGTCCCTCGAACCCGATTAGAGAAATAACTGGATCCGGAGAGTGAAATTTAGGACTGATTAAAAATTCTGTCCTTTAGGCCAAAGGATCGTAAGTCCGCTGTGAAGATATAATATTTCAAGCCTCAAGTATAATAAAAATTGCGGAATTCATACAATCTTAGGCACATGGAATATCGACAATGGATAATAAATTTCATTTAAGTTTAAAGTTGTTAGAAGGAATAAACAAAATTACACAAAGTATTAAATTATTACAATGGCTAACCCAATAATCAAGGCCATTTAAAACAATAGTGTGATGTCAATAATGTGGAAAGTCCAACGAGAACTAATAAAGAATGACTAAAATCTAAAAGTGAAGTCCTAATGAATCTCTCTCGTGCCGAAATCGATGACGCTACTCTACGTCATCGGCATGCCACTCCAGTTCCTCCTCAGCTGGTTGGAGATCCTCTGGGATCTCCTCACCTGCCTGTTCCTCATAGTAGTAGTCACCTAGGGTGTCTGCACACCAAGGAACAAAATCAACGACATGTTGAGCAATAGATAAGCAAAGTATAATTTGGCATGGCATGCATCAAGTATAGAATAATGACAAGTGTAATATCATGTGAATACAAGGAAAATAGAGCTAGGCATAAAGCATGAATAATAATCATGTGAGACAGTGACAGAAATCCTAACACCATCTAGCAATAACCACTATCCAAACAATGCAATGCAAGAAACAAGAGGGAGACTCCGAGGATGTCCGAGCCACGTCTCGGGGTATCAGTAACAATCTAGACCAGACTACTGATACCAATGTCCGGCTCTAGTGGGATCCTAGCTCCCGGTCCTGGGAATAGCAGCACGGTCCTAGCCCGCTCCTAGCTATTCAACGCCATGGACGCCGTCCAAAGTCGACTGCCCACTCCGATGTCCGAATAACTGGCCCATCAATAAACCCCAATCTGCAATGGCCATGATATGCAATAAAACAAAGTGGTGTTGACACAAGAATAGATCAAGACAAGCAAATCTGGCTAGCTCAATGCACACGACATGATCATAGGGATTATCTCATTAAAAAACAATACAAGACAAGTCAAACACCTGATAATCCCTTCCATACTAACCAGTCTCGTTTATCAATACATGATACAGGGTTCCTACGATACACTCTAAGCCAGGTCCATATCCTAGATGTACAATAATTTATGTTTCATACTTAGGTATTTTATGCCAAGAGAGTGTACAAGGAATAACAACAACGAATACGATTCACAAATCAAGGAGGAATTACAATCCAAACCTAGGCAAGCGGTGTCATCCCTATACTCCACATGTTCTAGCGGAGTACGTGTGGAAATTGGATCAACGATGCTTGTAGGAAAATTCCTTGGTGAACAATCATGTTAAGCATCTATTGGAACAACTCCATACGTATTCGGTTAAACCATGTGTAATACACGAATACCTAGACAACCCATCGAAGCCAACCAAGCCACATGCTACGATTTTAATCCCATTAATGATCAAGGGAGAGTAGGTTCATGGTTTCCAACATCTAAGGCCCAAACCTAAGTTATTAGTCTCATTTCCAATAAAACATGAGATGAATCAATAATTTGAGTATTTACATCACTTCCCGACCTCCGATCATGATGAAACTGAAACCATTGGATTCTACATCTCGAGATCTTTCCAACGGTATCTTAATGCAGAAATCCAACAGACGGATTAAAAGTTATGTGTGTCCGAAGTTGACAAGTTTTGTAGACTAAGTACCATCCGATTGATTGGACAGAGATCAGTCTCAGTTAATAATTCATCCGATCGATCGGTCTGTAGGTCCGATCGATTGGCACTGCGATTTGAACCTCGAAAATGGGTTTTTTTCTCCTTTTTCCTCCTGCCAATCCATGGCTAACCTGCATAAAATGAGCCACCATGCTCCCCCAATCATCACATTCATCATTTCCATCATCTCCAATAAGTTAAACACATCCTAGAATTACCAATTACAATCTTTTATTTAACCCAAAACCCCCATAAACCCAATCTAGCATATTAATCCCAATCAATAACAAAACAGGCTTGGAATTAAGGTAATCTAACAAGAAAACATAGCCAATCAAGAAGGAAAATACACACATGATCAATTATATAATATAAATCTACTTGCCTCAACCAAGAAGAAGATTGAAAATTGGGGAAAAATCGAGGAAAAACCTTCTACCGCGGAAACCACCGATCTAATCCAATCAAAAGCAATCTAACACGCAAAAGAGAAGGTAGGGAAGGAAAAAGACCATGAACAACCTAAATCTAACCAAAAGAGAAGGTGATTGAAAAGATGAGGTAAGAGAAACCTTACCAAACTAAGATCAATGGAAAGAGGAGATTGAGAGGATGAAAGTGAGTAGTCTGGATCTTCGAGATGATTTCTTCTACGCAAGTTCTAGGCTTGAGAAGATGAAGAGGAAGAAGAAGGGCTGCTGTAACTCTCGTTCATTGCAGAGATGAATAAAGAACTAGGGTTAATCTCTGTTTAAGAAGAGAGGGAATGGAAAAAGACTGATTTGCCCTTAAGTGGGTCCGATGAAGAAATGGACCACTTGAAGGGTTTGTAATCGTCGGATCGCGATGAGCCAAGAGACAAAAATGAAAGCGCGACAAGACCTTTCCAACGAACCCAAAAATCATGGAGATTGGAATTTTCGGAAAAACACTCAATTTTCCCTAAATTGCAAACTACCCCCTTGCTAGGGTCAAACGCACTTAAAATCGCACGAAACTTTGTAGACACTAATCTAACTTTAGAAGAAACTTGCTCATGATCTAAACCCACTTCAATATCTAAAATACAATTAATTATAATAATAACTAAATAAATGGGTCAACGGGCCTACTATTGGGCCCAACCGACCCAGTAAGGTCGTGGACCTTACATGAACCGACTGCGAATACCCAAAGTCCGGCTCTAGGGGATCCTAGTTCCCTGTCCTAGGAATAGTAGCACAGTCCTAGCCCGCCCCCAACTATTCACGCCATGGACGCCGTCCAAAGTCGATTGTCCACCCCAGTGTCCTGTATCCGGCCTAGTCTGTAATCATCAGTCTGTAGCTGGTCATGAATGCAAGATGATAATGGTTTGTACATGACACAAGTTCCAAGACCAATACACGTGGATAGGTTTCCAAGTACAAGAAAACAAGCTGAGGACTACTCAAAGTCAAGCCAAGATACAAGTCAAGTTCCAAGTTCCATGAGTAGTCCTCCTCTTTCAAGTTTATCCACACTTATCCATCAATACAAGACAAGGTACCTAAGGATACACTCTAAGTCTGGTCACATCCTGATTCTATAAGTTATACATGTATACAAAATAAAGTATAAAAGGTACAACAAGCTACGAATACATGATTCATAGTTAAGAGTGAAGAACAAGCCAATCCTAGGTCTAGAGGTGTCCACCATGTATTGAACGTGTCCCCAACGGAGTACGTATAGAGGATGAGTCAATGGTGTCCTAGTTTGGCGAGCCCATGGTGTACGGAAGTTGTTGGGCACCAATTAACTCAATTCCACATGCATTCGGCCATGTTACGTTAATATATGAAAAATCCTGGACAACCGACGAAGCAAACCAAGCCAAACGTGCTCCGTTTTCATTTTCCCCAATTGGCCATGTAAGGGAGGGTCAATAGGTTCCAATCTAGGGTCCAAACTAAGTTTAAAATCCCTTTCCAAAAGAGATAAGGGCTTGGTTCATTAATCAAATACCACTTCCTTTCCCAATCTCCAATCATCAAGATAAGCATACCATTGGATTCTACATCTTGAGGGCTTTCTGACAATATGTAGAACTCTAAATTCTGACGAACGGGTCAAAAGTTATGGCTTCCGGAAGATGGTCATCATGAGCCCTGAGCAGTTCACTCGAGCCAACAAAAGTTCGCTCGAGCGAACTAGTCACAGAACCTCTTTGGCACGAGCGAACTAAGGTCCGTTTGAGCCAATCTTCCTAGAGGCTCCTTGGCTCGAGCCAAGTGCCCAGAATTGCAGAAAATGACTAATTTTGAGTCCAAACTTTGGGGAATCAAATCCCTCTCCTCCAAGACCATCCTTGCAAGAAAAAGAGCCTCATGCTCTCTCCACACCCATTCCATTCCTCCCATCAACAAACCCAACCATTCAATTAAGGTCCAATCCCATTAAATACCTAATCTAGCATGTTAAATCCAAATACATATAGACAAGCTTGGCATTATGGGTTGCTAAACAACTGCATTAGCAAGAATGGAAGTAAATATATATATATATATATATATATATATGCATATAAAACACATAGTGCCATTCTACTTGCCTTCACCAAAGAAAATGAAGAAATGGAAATTTGAGAGAGAATTTGAGGAGGACAGCTCCCTCACACACCCTAGCCAAAATCACTTCAAAAAAAAAAAAAAAAGACCCTTCTCCTACACCCAAAGAACACCAAGGAAGATAAAGAAAAGAAATCTATCAACATGCAACATCCCTACATAAATGAGAAAGGAAATTAGAGAATAAAGGGTTGATGAAAACTCACCAAATTTAGATCAAGATGTAGAGGAAGAAGAGATGAAGAGATTGGTGAGCTTGGTTGACCTTGAATCCCTTCTCCAATGGCACATGCAAGACGAAAAAGTGAAGAGGGACGGAGACAAGAAAACTCCAGTAGCATTTTCTCTTTTGAGATAGAGATGAAACGAATGGAGGGAAACTGCTGGAATGGGTTTAAACTAAAGGATGGAAGGGGAAAAGACTAAAATGCCCATTAGAGTTAAATGAGAGAAATGTGGTTAATTGAGGGAATTTGGAACGTCGAATCGTGACAAGTCAAGAACGAAAAGTGACGAGTGCGACGAGATCTTTCCAACGAGCCCAAATTTGGCAAAAATGAGATTTTTTGAAAAATGACTGATTTTTCCTGTTAATCACACCAAATCCCCTATTAAGACCAATTGCACTCGGAATCAAACGAAACTTTGCAAATCACTTCCTAATGATAAAAGAAACTCGTTTAGCCACAAACCCGCTTAATTAGCTGGAATCACAATTAATTAGGCTAATTGCCAATATTAAGAAATTAAACACCCAATTAAGGTCGGGGACCTTACACCTAATGTCTATAGAATTCCCCACCCAAGTAGGGTTTATTCTCAAGTTGACATCCAGTGGGTCCCAATTTTCACAGTACCTGCAAAAAGGCTCAAAAGAGGCTATTCAATAGAATCCTTGTCCAACTAGGATTATTCTTGAAGAGTCCTAATCCAATTGGGATTCTTCGATATTTTGAGAAATGATAGAAAACATGGAGAATAATGCAGTAATTTCATGTAGAAAACTGTGACGTTTTATGTGAAATGACCATTTTACCCCTGAATTCCCAAATGAATGAATAATGACTTGTTTCTCATGAAATGATGGCATAAAGTAACATCATTGGAAATGATTTGACTAAAATAAGCTAGTGATGATGAGAATTCAAATCAACTCATGAAAATCCAAGGTTTTTTGGAGTTTCTCCAAAATTAGTGTCTTAGAATATGCACTTTTCATGATTTTAGGCTAAAATCACTACTTTTGGATTTCAAGAGCATAAATCATGATTTTACCCTAATTGATGAAAATTAAAAAGAATAAGCCCTTAAAATGTATGGAAATAATAATGTAAAAATGCAGTTTTAAGGACTTATCATTCCCCCCAACTAGCATTGTGGTAGTCTCTAGCAAAAATTACGAAAAGAATAAAAGGCTTTGATCCTATTCTACTCTAACATAAAAATATGAAATGCAAACTAACTAAGATGAATGCAACACCACCTTCGCTGCCCTTAAACCCCTAGGTTCTTCCTAGTGGACAAGTTGTGCCTCGTGAGGGGTTGCAGTGAATATACCCACAAAATTCATTTATCCTAAAAACACTCATAAAGAAGAAAAAAATAAAAACAAAAGAAATTTCTCAAAAGGACATTATCTCATCTCGGATGCCACTTGTCCAACCCAGAATAGTGAAGATCTCGGACTTTTCAAAATTCGGTTCACCTTTCAATTTTCAAATATTTTTTTCTCAAAACTTTGTGTGCTCTATGCAAGTGTATACATCAAATCAATCCTTCAAATGTTCCGCTATTGTGCCATGAAAACAAAATTCTTCTTCAACTACTTCGATCTTTTCTAGCTTTAGGAGCTCATAAGTTTTCCTCTCAAAGCTACTATGACAGCTTTCGCACTATTATTTTTTTCAAAGGCCGCGAGATATCTATAATTTTTTTCTTTTTTCTCTATTTTTTTATACAGTTTCATTGGGTGAATTTAGCTTTGCCAAATAGGACATGGGAGGAAACCCCACATCTTAAGTGTTTCACCTTTTTTTAATCTATTTTTTATACATCCCTATATATTTTCTTTTCTCATTTCATTCATCATTTTTTCTACGTTCCCAGACAATAGGCATCCCTTCTCAATTTGCCTGAATTAATCCACCAATTTTGGTTGGCCTAACCATCCCGATGAATCAGGTAGACTTACAAGTCTAAACTTCGGAGAGTCATCTTACTGCCCTGAAAATCTCGAATTCGACACTCATGCATCCTATCCAAGATCTCGATAGATGTATGTCTTTCGGTGAAAAACAGAGTTTTGACATATTCTAAAAAAGTTTTGAACCTTCATTTTACTTCCTTCAAGAATTTTGAAAGGGTTTTCGAGCATCGTTGAATCATATCAACTCCTTTGAAAACTTTCTAAAAAAAAACACAAAAAAATAATTGGATTGCCTCCCAACAAGAGCTAAGTTTAACGTCTCCAGCTAGACAAAAAAACCTAGAAAAAATTTGCTAAAAATCAAAAGTTTTTTTTTTTCTAAATTGAACAAGCAAGCTCTGTTTGAATCCCACAAACTTTTTATAGACTACGTTCCAAACCAAGAGCATGCGTTCAAAATAAGCGGTCATGGTTCACCATCACTGATGGACTCAAAAGAAATCTTCCGTCCTCTCCTTCCGCACCCCGGGGGCTGACCTGGGTCTCGGCGGAGGAGGAAAAATCTCGGGCATCAACATTTTTGTACGGGTATGCCAGATTTACTTTCTACTTGGAATTTGGAATGGTGATAATCCGGAGATTCACCTTCACAAGTGATGGAACGCGCTCCGAGGCGCCGTGGGGCGGCTACCGGGGTCGGCGGAACGTGGGAGTCCGTCGGGTCCGGCCCTTTCGCGCCCTGGCGGGCCTGAAGCGTGCATCAACATTTCTTTTATGTGGGTGTGCCAGATTTTCTATTTTACTTGGAATTGCAAGTGGTAATCCGGAGATCAACCTTCGCAAGTAAAAAAGGAAATCAACTTCTTTCAAGTTTTCCATTGCACAAATATTTAAGAAAAGAGACATTTTCTTGGTTTGCCGTGAAAGGCGATTTTGTTTGGCATTTATAGCCGATTTTGGCGTTTATAGCCGATTTACAATTCTTATCAATAATGAAAGACAAGAGTTGTGATTTTTGTCTCTTTAGAAAAATACAAACTACAATGAAAAGCAAGAAAAGGAAGATCTAACTTTTCAGGAGATTGTGGGGGACTCGTTCAGATTGACGGTCGCAAGCCATGTATGGGCTTCGCCATCATCCATGCAGATGAGAACAGAAGATGCTCTTGATTCACTTGGCTTGGCTATAACCTCAGGTTTTTAGAGGACAAAGACCAAGAGAAGGTCCTATGTCCAATAAAAAGCTAAGTAGACGGGCTGAAAAGCCACGTCTAAGCCATTGGAGGCAGCAGGAGAAGGCAAGGACCTTGGGGGGGGATGCCCCCCCAAGGGACTTTTGTCACCTTGTAGTGGTGGCCGGTGCAGAACTTCAGCAGAGTTTTCTCTTTTTTTCTTTCTCTCAGATCTCTTTCTGATCTTTTCTCTGATCCTGATTTTCTCCTTTTTTTTCCGATTCCCATTTCAATGGAATGCTCTCCTATTTATAGGCTTTTGGTAGCCATTTAGGAGGGTTTATGAGCCTTAATGGCTTTAATGGGAGGAGTTACAAGATTTATTTCTTGATTTTGTAACTCCTTTTTCCTTGAATCTGATTGGCCGATGGAGATTAAGGGATTTTAATCACCTTAATTACCATAATGGGAGGAGTTTCATGGTTTAAATGCCATGAATCAATTGACTTGTAACTCCCAAATGCTTGCTTCTGATTGGACCGTCCAAAGAAATGAATTAATGACCATAATAAAGTTAGTCAATTAACCACATTAATTGGTCGCCGAGCAGTCGAAGAGTCGCGGGCCGTGCCGTGTCTTCTGGAATTCTTCTGGCGATGATCATCGATGGATCTACATGCTGATCGACATCGGATGAACATGTAACTTCAGACATTGATAGCTAAGAGCGGGCCGGTGACATCTGTCTTGTCGATTTCTCGATCGGTCGGACAGAAAGTGCACTTTCTTGGTCAGCCGGTTGACGATCTTGGAGCGATCAATGATGATTTTATGCTTTTGACGGCGGATCCGAGATGTCGTCGGATATGAGTCAATTTAAAGCACTAAAAATCACATTTTCAGGAAACCACAGGGGCCAAAGTGCGCGAAACGCGAAAAAAGACGGAAAAACGGGTCACCGGCGGAAAATCCGGTGACCCGGACCTCCATGGTCGCAGGGGTCTGCGACCCTGGGGGATTTTTCCCCTTCGGAGCCCGTTTTACGGTCGTTTTGAGGTCTTTTTCGTCGCCGTTTTCTTCTGTATTTTTCTTGACATTTCTTCTCATTTATTGGCTTGATTTCCCTGTAGAAAACCTGATGAGAATCCTTGCATTTTTAGAGTGCAAAGTTTCCAATTTTCCGGGAAAGCCGAAGACTTTGTCGCGTAGAGCTGCTGATTTTCCGCCAGAAGCTGAAACTTGGTCAAACGATGTCGGAATGACCTGAAATTTGAGGTGAAGCCTCCTGAGCAATAAATAAGACCAACCATAGGCTTTTGTTTGAGTTTTGAAGCCGTTTGGGGTCCCGTCGATGCTTCACTTGATTTTGCTGCGGGGAAAATGCTGAGCTTTGATATGTGGCCAAACGATGTCCGATTGACCTGAAATTTGACGGGGAGCCTATTGGAGTCATTTTGAGACGTTCCATGGGCTCCGTTTTGGATGTCATGGTCCCGGGTTGCTCCGCCGCCGGTAGGCTTGATTTTCTCTTGGAGCATCGAAACCTGGTCAAACGTTGTCAGAATGACCTGAAATTTGACGTGCAGCCTTTTGGAAGCATGTTGAACCCACTCATGCACTTGGTTTGATGAGCGAAGGCTTCGGTGGTTCCCGCCGCCGGGAGGCTTGATTTTGCTGCTCGAGCATTGATGGAGGGTCAAACGTTGTCGGTTTGACTTGAAATTTGGCATGGAGCCCTTTTGAGACATGCTGGAGTCATCTGTAGACTCTGATCGAAGTTTTGACGTCTCCGATGATGTCGCCGCCGGGAGCGCCATTTTAGCTGTCGGAGAAGCGAAGTTAGGCCAAATGATTCTGGAATGGCCCGAAACTTCATGTGTACTCTTCTCTTGGCTATCTTGAAGGATCTTGCAGTTTTTTGTTTGATTCTGACAAGATTTGAATTTTTGGAGAAATTGCATTGCCTATTTATGGCAGGTTGCGACTCCATGCAGATTTCTTGATTTGAAGAGGCAAAGTGACATTTTTGGTGTCAACAAATGCCCCCTCGAGGTACAGCGACGAATTGCTTGACTTTTGTAGTCGATGTGCCTCGAAGAGATTTTTGAAGGAGAGCTTGTGTCTTGACCAAGAGTCTTTGAGCAATCTTTCCTTTGGTATAGTAGCCTTTGAGCTTCCAGGGGAATTTTATGGTAGTGAAAGGAATCACACACCATCTCGAGGCAAAGTTTTGAAGATGACATCAGGGATGTGGATTTGGGTTTCTGTTTTTGATCTTGTGACTTAACCAGCTATATATGGCAGGTTAGGGGATCGGGTTTTGGTTTTGACCTTGTGACCCAACAAGCTGTATGCGGCAAGTTGGGGGATCATGATTTGGTTTTTGGTTTTGGTCTTGTGACCTAACAAGCTGTACGTGGCAAGTTAGGGGACCAGGATTTGGTTTTTGGTCACTCTTTGGGACTGTGTGGGTCCATTGGAGTGGTTTGGATTTTTTTTTTTTTGTGGAATGTCAATTTCAAGATTTTGGCTCAATTTGGTTTATGAGGCTGGATGGTTTGATTTTTGGAAGCTCATGGGGCTTGGGATTTTTTGTATGATTCAATCAACTCAAAAGAGGCATGGAACCATTTTTGTATGCTCTTGGTAAGAGGGATTTTTTTTTACTAAAAGCCCCCTTTTTTTTTTTTTTTTTTTTTTTTTAGTGCCTGGTGGTCAAACCTGGCTCATATGGGCTAGCCCATGGGACCTTAAGCTTTTTAGGATGGCTTAGATCTTATGTGGGGTCATTTTTGTAAAGAATATTTAAAGATATCTCATTTGGATAGAGAATATCTAAAAATATCTTTATGGGAGAGAATCTCTCATATTCCCTTAATTTGGGAGAGAATATCTCAAGGTATCTTTCTTTTTGGGAAGAAATCTCCAATATCCTTTTTTGTTGGAGAGAATCTTTCATTGGTTGATTTTGGGAGGAAATCTCTCAAAGACATTTTTCTTTTTGGGAAAGAATCTTTCTAATTCCTTCTCTTTTGGTAAGGTTACTAATTAGTAACACTTACCTTTCTTCTTTGTTTCCTTCTTTGATTTGCTCTCTCCTATAAAAGCAAAGGAAGGTAGGATCTCTTGCTCTTATTGCTTTCTTTTGCAACAATCTCAAGAGAGCTCCAAGACCAAGAGTTTTTCTTCTTCAAGGATCTTCAAGCTTTTTGCTTCTTCTTCTCCATCAATGGCTTCAAGTAAGTTTTCTCTCTTTTTCTTTCAAGAAAACTTTATGTAGAGAATAGGATGGTAAAAAAAAAGTTTCTCTTCTTTTTTTTTTTCTTCTTTTTTTTTTCTTTCTTTTCTTTCTATTCTTCTTCTTTTTTTTTTCTTCTCCACGTGATTTCTTCTTTTGTTTTTTTTTTCTTTTTTTTTTCACACGTTTTTTTCTTCTTTTTTTTTTTGTGGGCCGTACGGACAGATCCGTACGGATCTGGTCCGTACGGCCACGTGGCCTGATTTTTTTTTTTTTTTGCTCATCATGATAATGCGTTTTTATGCAAATCTAGATGTTCATGCATGTACTTTTTGTAAATTGAATTGAGTAGCATGATGTGATAGCATACCTGAAAATCTTTGCAATTTTGGGAATTTGGAGCTCGCAGCGATGTTGAGCCCTTCTTGATTTTGCGGAGATTTTGAGGTTTCGAAAGTTTGGAGTTTCGGAGCCCGCAGCAATGTTGAGCCTATCTTCAAACTTTCTATTTCCGTCGGGGTATTTCCTTTTTCTTTGGAATTGCCCCGGAGTCATGCCAAAATTTCGCCAGATTTTTGGTGGGACAAAGTGACCCCTTTTTTTTTTAGCGAAATCCTGTCATTTTGATGACGATCTTTTTCTTTTCCAACCTTTGCAGGTGGTTCCTCCAGAGCGAACAAGGGTAAAGAGCCTGCTACAAGCGTACCTCGTCGATCTGCTAGATCTTCCAATGTGGCCGTTCAGCAGGCCTGGGAGAAGGTCCAGTTTGTTGAGAAGAACTTGGAAGAGTGCGATTCCCTCAATCGCGATGAGATGAGACAGCGATTGATCGCTCTCAAGAATGAGGAATTTTATAAGATCATGGTAAGCAACCGTCCTTGGGTTATCGACGATCTGAGGGTTTTACCCAAGCCTACCTTCTTCTTTGGAGATGCAGTCCCTGACGACTTGACATACCAAAGGAGATGTTTTTAGTTCTCTTACACAGCAGATGGTGAAGAGAAGACTGTTTCTACCCGGTCGTCTTTTGATCGTACCATCTCGATCATGAGCCTTGCTCCCACGTGCTCTAAGAGGGAAGATCCTCCGAGCTGGGTGAAGAGGACCAGTGTGATCAAGACCGGGGTTTTTGTTGGTGGACCCTCCGGATATGCGGAGAAGCCACCTGTCCGTATGGACATGTTGATGCCAGCCAGCGGCTACCAGGGCTCTGATTATCCGTCAGTCGATTTGAGACCGGTGGGCCTTGGCGTTTTCAGCGGTGACGGCAGTACTTGGGTGAAGCTTTTTCGACTTCGTGGCCGTTTCAATGTTGACTCCGATTGGAAGTCATGGACTGACCACACCTTGCTGATTGGGGGCGCCGTTTTGAAGGAAGCCGGGATTTTTGACGCGGTCCGCGCTTTTAGGGAGACCGTGACTTTTTCCGATGATGCCTTCATGGCTATGTTGGAGTCTTTCCTCCCTCAGACCAATACCTTCGTTGTCACGAATGGTGAGGTTGGTTTTTCTCTGAAGGAGTTGAGTGCTATTACTGGATTGCCCATCCTTGGCAAACTCTACGAGGAGTTCATGCCGATTGACAGCGTCCTTGAGGAGCAGTCAGAGGAATTCAGGCTCCTATACTTTCAGCTCGTCGCCTTCTATGATTTTTTGAAGGAGGGCTCGAAAGTCAGATCCAGCAGTTGGAAGAGTTATGGCTCTTCATTCTTCAACTTCTTTGACAGCAAAGAGTCTCCTGATAGCATGACCCGGGAAGACAGGAAGAAGACTTTGGCCATGCAGGAAGAGTTGAAGGGTTTCTTCGCGAGCACAGATGCCCTTTATTCTGACATTGCACTGCGGAGAGATCTTGCTGTTTACCTCACTTATTGGCTAGGTGAGGCTGTGTTTGCTGGTGGAGATGGGACGCACATCAGGCCGCATTGTATTTTTCCGGCTTGTCAGATGGCGTTTGGAGAGCGGCTTGCTTTGGTGCCCGCTCTTTACTCCTACCGTGTACCGAACTGCAGGCTGTTGCTTTCTTGGTTCGGCTTGGGCTCCCTATGAATAGGGTATTTTCAGCCCATATCTTTTATTCGTGGTTTGTATACCACTGTCCTGGCTTCCACCAGCTGGGTGTTGCACAGGATGATGATCCTCTGATGATTCGATTGGCTAAGGGAAAAGCCGTATCTGAATCACTTTTGTTTGCCCGCATGAGGATCCGACGGTTCAGGGACGTCGAGATGGGGCAGTCTTCAGTTAAGCTTTCTCCGGAGTTGCGGAAGAAGGCTTTTGATTTTGGTACCTCCCGAGACTCTACCAGAGCAGGGTCGGGAAGGCATTACTCTTTGACAAATGCAGAGAAGGAGTGGCTTTTCAGCATACGAGTCGGCACGATGGTGTACCGTAGACATCTTTTCGTCGACATCCAGCCGTATGTACCTTCTCGCTTTGCGCTTCAGTTGGGCTTCTCTCAAGGCGTTGTTGGAGCGCCTTCGAGTATGGTGAAGCGTTTTGGAGGTTTGCAGGATGGCAGAAATGCATGGGCTTTCTATAGTGCTGAAGACACTACTGCCACGATTTCTTATCCTGAGCTGTCGACTTTCCGAACTGCCGGCTTCACGAAGTGGTTCGCGGAGAGCTTTTTGGCATATCGGGGGCTTTCCAAGAAGGAGCTTGATGTAAAGCTGTCTTCTGGAAAAGGCATTGGGAAGTCGGATGGCGTCCGGCGAGAGGAAGTTTGGGCCTTCCTTTCTGGAGAGAAGCACAAGATAGGCTTTCTCGGTGACCAAGGCGTCATTGGTTCTGAAGCTGTTCGCGAAGTACCTGATGAGGCTTTGGAGCAGCTAGAACAGGAGGAAGCTGAGCTCGACGCTTGGCTGCAAGCGGCACAGAGACGAGCTTCCGTGGAGTCTACTGGCGGGAGCAGACCATCCAGTGAGGAGTCAAGTGAGAAACCTGACTCTGATAGTGGGGCGGGTTCTTCTAGGAAGCGAACCCGTAGAGGTAGGAAGAGGAGGAGGAGTCAGTGTCACACGGGGCGGGACGAAGACTCTCCTAATGTGGAAGTCCCTCTCACTGTCAATGAGGAGGTGCCAGGGGAAGCTGACGAACCTCCGGAGAAGAGGATTCGGGAAGAAGAGACCATCGGTGAAGGTATGATTCCTCCTTTTCCTTTTCTACTTCTTTCATGGGGCTTTCCATGTTCTGATTTGTTTTCTCACCCTGCTGCTGCTTTTTTTTTTTTTTTTAGCAGAGGATGAAGACTTGCCGATGCCTGAGGTTCCAACCGATGAGGCGGTGATGGAGCCGGTTATGGCATCTGAAGAAGAACCGAGGGACTCTGGAATGACTCCGGAATCTCCAATTGGTATAACTTCTTTCGCTTTCTCTTTTTTTTTTTGCCTGCGACTTGATTTGCTAACAGTTTTTTCTTGTCAGCTGACTTGCCACAGGATTCCGATGACTTTGAACCATCAATGGACGCAAATGTCGATGATGCTTCTGATGAGTTCATGGAGGAAGAGAGTGTTCCGCCAGTCGTCGAAGAAGGTACTTTGTAGTGATGACCCTGATGATTTTTTTTTTTTTTTTTTGAACAGGATCATATTCATACCTTTTTGTGTTTCATTTGCAGGTTTTGAAGTGACAGAAGAGAGTCCATCGCCTCCTTCAGAACCAGAGCAAGGGATGCCAGAGGTCGATCCGGAGGTAGAGACCAGTTCAGACATGATTGAGGAGATGCCTCGTGTTGAGATTCCCTCTCCAGTGGCTCCAAGTGAAAAGAGTTCTTTTGTTACTCTTCCAATGGGACATGACATGAGCAGCCGATCAGCGGAGAAGGGTGAATCTTCATCCAGTTCGTCTCTTCAATTTGCGAAGAAGGTGCTGGCTCGGGTTTTGAGTTCTTGGGTCAAGACTCTCCTTTCTGGACACTTGGAGGCAGGATTTGGCATGATCCCACATGTACAGGAGATTCTGACCGACACCGAAGAGGTTGGTCTGGATGTCACAGGTTCCAGGGCGATCGTTGATAGGATCATTGCACTGGGTGACAAGTGGTTTGAGACCATGGGTTTCCCTGATGACCAATTCTTCAAGGAGATGTTCTTGGACCCTGCTGATAAGGCTAAGTCTGACCTGAATGAGGCTACACAAAGCAAGAAGCAGCTAGTTCGGGAGAAGAACAAGGAAGAGCTAGCCATCATCGGATTGAGGCATGACCTTAACGTCCTTGATAGGGAAGTTGAGGAGGCCAGGAAACGTCTTGAGCATTTGAAGGCACAAGTCGATGCGAAGTGGGCTGCTATAACAGAGGCTCGTGACAGGGAGAGTATTCTGATTCGCAGGGTTGCAGATGCCGGTCAAGTTCTCGAGAGGAGGACTCTAGAAAACGAACGATGGCAAACTGCTGGGGAAGAGCTTCCCGGTGTAAAAGAAGGGTTACGGCATTCGCCAGCATCTCATGGCAAGTTCCTGAAGAAGCGTGCCTTGGAAACTCTGACGGCTGAGGCCAAAAGTTTGCTTGAGAAGCTGAAGCTTTGGCTGGAGACCATTTTTGGCTGAGCTCCTGATTTTTTATAGCAGAAACCATTCTTCTTTTTTTGGTACCACATGTATTTTTTGGTACTCTTTTTTTTGTAGTGCTTGTGAACACTTTCTTTTTTTTTTGGTACCACATGTATTTTTTTTGGTACTTTTCTTTTTTTTTTGTAGTGCTTGTGAACACTTTCTATTTTTTTTTTTTGCTTTGGTACCACATGTATTTTTTTGGTACCTTTTTTTTTTGTTGTTCCCTACGCTCACTCAAATCTTTTTGTGATGAAAGCAATTGCTAAATGGGATTTGATCAAAAGCTTTATCATTTTGTGAAAATCTTTTGTCAAATGGTTGTTTTGGTAGGGAAAACGAATTTGGCATGAAAGCCGGATTTTTGTGGCATTTACAGCCAGTTTGGTGGCATTGATAGCCAATTGGTGGCATTTATAGCCGGTTTGGTGGCATTGATAGCCAATTTGTGGCATTTATAGCCGGTTTTGACATGAGAGTAGGTTTTTTTTTTTTTTGTGTGTGGCATTTGTAGCCGAGTTTTTTGAAAACCGAGTTTTGTTTTATTGGCATGAAAGCCGGTTTTGGCGTTTATAGCCGGAAATTTTTGTTTTGGCATTTATAGCCGGATTTTGGCATTTATAGCCGAGTTTTCGTTTTCAAAATGCAGGTATCGACTAAATGTCGCCTCCCCGCTGAATGGTCTTGCAAGTATCGATGGAATGTCGCTTCCTTGCTCATTCGGTTTTGCGAGTATCGATGGAATGTCGCTTCCTCGCGAATTGGGGTGCAAATATCGACTAAGCGTCACTTCCCTGCTTTTCCCAAGACTTTTGGTTTTGCGGGTACTGACTTGATGTCGTTTCTCCGCGATTTTTGAAATTTGAGGTTTTCTCGAACCATTTGTAATTTTGGGTTGTGGATAGCAACTGGTATATTGCATCTCCACGATTTTTGAAATTGGGTTGTGGATATCAACTGGTTTGCTGCTTCTCCACGATTTTAGGTTTTCTCGAACCTTTGAAACTTGGGTTGTGGATATCAACTGGTTTGTTGCTTCTCCACGATTTTTGAAATTAGGTTGTGGATATCAACTGGTTTGTTGCTTCTCCACGGTTTTTGGATTTTGCAAGTATCGACGAAATGTCGCTTCCCTGCGATTTTGGGTGCAAGTATCGATGGAATGTCGCATCCTTGCTTTTTTTCAAAATTTTTGTTTTGCGGGTACTGACTTTGATGTCATTTCCCCACGATTTTTGAAAAACTATTTTTTTTTGTTTAAAGACACGAGGGTCGTAAATTTTGAACTAGAACCATTTGGCGGTAAAAGGTAAGGTGGACTAGGGTGGAAATCCCTGAATCCGGATTTTTGTTTCAAACCATGAATTTTGGTTCAAGGATCGAAAGCTTTGGTCAAGTCAGGGAGAGGCTCCTAAACTTGGATTTTTTTTTTTTTTGTTTTTGAACAATGAAACGATGAAAGTAAGCATTGTTTTTGAATCTCTAGAAATTTTGACATTTGATATGAAAATTCTAAAGAGAGTGGGTTTGACGAGCGAGTACCTGAGAACAAGTTTTGGCCATACAGGCATTGCTCTTACCCAGTTGGGTAAGTCTTCAAGGGTAGTACCGCTTCAAGAACTTGCCGTTGATAGGCAGCATACATCTGTCGCCTTCCATGTTTAGGAGGGCATATGCGCCGTTGGAGAAGACTTTGTCGATGACGTAGGGTCCCTCCCATTTTGGTTCAAATTTGCCTTTGGATTTGTATGCGAAGACCATTGGTCTTTTTACCACAAGAACCAAGTCACTCTTTTTGTAGGCGCGTTGCCGGACCCTTTTGTCAAAAGATCCTGCCATGCGTGCTTGGTAAAGTTCAATGCTTTGTCGAGCTTCGAGCCGTCTCTCGTCGAGATTGTCCAGCTCATGGAGTCGCAATTTGACATTGCTTTCTTGAGTCATGTCATTTTGTAGAGATACCCTCAGAGAAGGAATTTGTACCTCTAGGGGCACGACAGCTTCGCATCCATAGACCAGCGAGAATGGTGTGCTATGGGTTGGTCCTCGAACGGTGGTTCGATAGGCCCACAAAGCTTCAGACAGTTTATCGCTCCAGTCTCTTTTGTGACTAGAGACCATTTTCTTGAGGATTTTGCAGAGTGTCTTGTTGAAGGCTTCTGCTAATCCGTTTGCTGCCGGATTGTATGGAGTCGAAGGACAGCTTTGAATTTTGTATTTGTCGCAGAACCTGTAGAATCGATGATCCCGGAATTGTGGTCCGTTATCATGGACGAATCTCTTGGGTATGCCGAAACGACAAATGATGTTGGTGCGTAGGAATTGAAGAACTGATGAGGTCTTCATTTCGTTGAACACAAATGCTTCTGACCACTTGGAGAAATAATCCGTAGCGGCGAAGATGAAGCGATGACCTTTGCTTGAAGGGGGAGAGATAGGACCTATGATGTCCATGCCCCAGGCTTCGAAAGGCCACGAGATTGCTGTAGGGTGTAGCCATTCCGGAGGCATGTGAATGTAATCTCCGTGAACTTGGCATAGCTGGCAGCGTTTGGCAAATTGCATTGCATCAGCTACCATGGTAGGCCAATAGTAACCTAACCTTTTTATCTGATCATAGAGCTTAGGACCTGCCTGATGGGCTCCACAAAGACCAGCATGAACTTCTTTAAGTGTTTCTTCGGCCTCTTGTTGTGACAAGCAGCGTAGAAGTACTCCGTTGAAGGATTTCCTGTAAAGGATCTTTGAAGGAATATCCAAATGAAAGTTTGGGGCTCGCCTTTGTATGCTTACCCGTTCTTTTGGATCTTCAGGTAGGATTCCGAACATAGTGTAATCAATGAACGGATCCTTCCAGTCGCCGATTGAAGGTTGAAGGATAGAGATCCGACTTCCAACCACTCGGTGGCATTCAGCAACTGCTTGGTGTGTGTTAAGAGGAGGGAGGATCCTTCTCTCACACACTGTAATTTGCATGTTTTCCCCTTCCTGGATCGCCATTGATGCGGCAAGTCCGGCCAGGGCATCTGCACGGATGTTTTCACCTCTACGAATGTGGGTGATGTTGCAGATGTCAAACTTTTGCAGAAGCGATTGTGCCTTGTTGTAATAAGGCAGCAGATCGGGCTTCCTGACTTCATATTTCTGATTCATCTGGTTGACGATCAGTTGAGAGTCTCCAAAGACTTCCAGCATAGTGATACCGGATTCGATGGCGAGTTCCAATCCTAGGATCAGAGCTTGGTATTCAGCTGCATTGTTTGTGCATGGTTCCAGTAGCGAGAAAGCGTGTGGAATCATGCATTTGTCGGGCTAACAAAGAGGATGCCAACTCCCGAGATCAGCTTTCTGTTTTCATTTGTCCTGGTTGCACCGTCAAAGTACATGTCCCAGGAGGCATTTGGTGAGGAAGTCTCCACGTTGTAGACAGGTTCGTCTGGGAGATCATCCCTGAGTGGTGAATCTTTAGGCAATGGATGCTCTGCGAGGAAATCTGCTAGAGCTTGGCCTTTGATTGCTTTTTGTGGCACATACCTAATATCAAATTGTGACAAGAGGATGGACCATTTTGCCAGTCGGGCATTGAGAGAACCGGCCTTCGTGACAAGGACCTTCTAGAGGTTGATCCTCGAGACTAGGTAGACTGTGTTGGAAAGCAAGTAGTGACGTAGCTTTTGTACGGCGAACATCACTGCAAGGCATTCTTTTTCGACTGGAGAGTAGCGATGCTCTGCACCTACTAGCATGCGGCTGAGGTAGTATAGAGCAGCTTCTTTTCCCTCACCATTCTCTTGTGCAAGCAGAGCGCCTACAGAATGATCAAGAGCTCTTGTGTACAAGATGAATGGTTTTCCAGTGGCAGGGGCAGCTAACACTGGAGGTTTGGTCAGGTATGACTTGATATCTTGAAATGCGGCTTCGCAGTCGGCATCCCAGACAAAGTCTTCACCTTTTTTCATCAATCGAGAGAATGGACAGCATTTCCCCGAAAGATTGGAGATGAACCGTCTGATGTAGGCCAATCTCCCTTGGAGCCCTTTTAGTTCTCTCAAGGTTCTTGGAGAGGGCATTTCTAG
Organism: Umbellularia californica; assembly: GCA_028538565.1. Taxonomy (NCBI): domain Eukaryota; kingdom Viridiplantae; phylum Streptophyta; class Magnoliopsida; order Laurales; family Lauraceae; genus Umbellularia; species Umbellularia californica. Next base: position 27,139,709 of record JAPQWN010000012.1, on the reverse strand, counting down.
AATAGCCTTGACTTTTATGGGGTCAAGTTCTATTCCAGCTTTCCGAACAAGGAATCCGAGAAACTTACTCGACGAGACGCCGAAGAAGCATTTTAGAGGATTCATCCGCAGTTTGTGTTTGCGGAGTCGGAGGAAGACTTCCCGAAGATCTTTGAGATGGTCTTCTTTTCTTCTGCTTTTGACGGCGAGGTCATCAACGTAACATTCGACCGTCTTGTGCTGCATATCTTGGAATATTTTCATCATAGCCCTCTGATATGTGGCACCAGCATTTTTCAGACCAAACGGCATGACAGTGTAGCAATACACGCCAAATGGAGTCCGAAATGAAGTGTGTTTTTCATCCTCGGGATGCATCTTTATCTGATTGTAACCAGAGAAGCCATCCATGAATGTCATTCGCTCGAATCCGCAGGTATTGTCAATCATCACCTCCGGTATGGGGAGCGGGAATTCATCTTTAGGGCATGCGCCATTCAGGTCTCTATAGTCAATACAGACCCTGATCTGCCCATTTTTCTTTGTCACGGGGACAATGTTGGCCAACCATTCTGGATGTTGTTCCTCACGGATGAAGCCGACACTTTTGAGTTTTTGAACTTCTTGTTCAATTTTATCCATTACATCTGGACGGAATCTTCTTTGGCCTTGTTTGACAGGCTTGACGTCTTCTTGAAGATTGAGTTTGTGGACTGCTACTTTGGGGTCTAAACCAGGCATTTCAGCATAGGACCATGCAAAGCAATCAACGAACTCACGAAGAAAAGCGATATACTCGGGTAACTCATCATCCTTTATATTCTTACTTATGAATACAGGACGTGGGTTATCAGGTGTTCCCAAGTTTATCTTTTGAACAGGATCTTCTGTCGGAAGGTTCGAAGGTGGTTCCTCCACAATATTTTCGGAGGCTTCCAACTCAACGAAACCTTCTGGAGTTTCAACTGCATTACCAGACCAAGGCTCTGTTCCTTTCCATGGATTTTCTTGATTGGTGATCTCCTCAAGGCTTGCTATGAGATAGTCCCAATCGCCTGTTGAGTCTGGTATTTCTTTTGGAGACGAGGGTTCTTCTGGGTCAGGATGCCACAAGTCTGTATTATCGGACGATTCCTCTTTATCATCAGAGAAATCATACCAATTGGATAAGCTTCCTGGATCTTTGTCAGGTAACTCTTTAAAGAGATTTCCAGGGAGATCGATGTCTTCGTGGACTTTAGATGTTGAGGCTTGGTCGGTAAAACGTCTTTTAAGCCTTTGTGTCAACTGTCTCAGAGGAGTGTCGGGATCATACCCTAACCCATATGAAGACTTTTCTACATGACCGTAGAGTCTCCAATCTTCCAGCTGGCTTTTGGTCAAGGCGGGCTCCAATGGCGTGAGAATACTGCGTCTTTCTCCAAAACCGACTGGGTTTTGAGCGTCATAGCCCATTTTCTTCATAATTGCTTGTGCCACAGGACTATATAGAGATAGCTGAGGCATACCTTCATTTTGGAAAGGTTCCAGCACGGAATTTGATGAAGAAGCGTCCGATCTATGGAAGAAGATCGGCCTTTGCTTTGGTGATGTTGCCGGAACAACAAAGGTAGCAGACGTAGGATCTTCTACATCAGCAGGTGTCTCCATCGGAGTGAGAGCAGGCTGAACTTGCTGAGTGTCAGCTTGGCTTGACGATGCATCGTCTTCTGGCTCTGTGTCCGAGTCTGTGTCTTGCATGATAGACACGAGAGAGACAACAAATTTGCCCCCAGGCTTTTGTTTCGCCTTCTTCACTTTAGTCGTGATGACCAAAGGTTTTGAATTCTTGAGGGAGATAACGAAGGGAGATTGACTACTCTCTTCTAATTTGCCGGAGGGTTTGTTTTCTTCCGGTGATTTTTGAGGAGCCTTGCCTTTATCTTTCTGGAGATTTTCAGCAGGGGGTGCTATTTCCTCTTCTTCTTCTTTTTCGCCTTCATACATTTGGGAGTCTGCGAAGTGGACTTCTTTACCTTTGAAGGGTTTTCTGTCCGCAAAGACTCGATATACCATGCCGTCGTCGCCGACGAACTTGATGCATTGATGTAGAGTTGAAGGAACAACACCATTCTCGTGTATCCAAGGACGTCCGAGAAGGATGTTGTAGCATGAGGGGGTTTTTATTGCATACACAGTGACCTCAGAGATAAGATCACCGATTTGCAATTTGAACCTGATTTTGCCGATAGGCCTTTGAGTGCTCCCATCGTATCCAAAGATAGATACAGATGTGTGGCTTAGCTTGCTGGGTGGGATGCCCAACTCTTCAAGAGCCGAAGTGGAGATAAGGTTGAGTGCAGAACCTGGGTCGATCTGAACTCTATGTATCGGCATTTCTTTGATGTACCCTGTGAAGTACAGGGGTCGGTTGTGCCTTGCTTCGCCAAGTAGGAGGTCTTCCTTAGTGAAGGCGATGGTTGCACTGGCTGCCTTTTGAACCGAGAGGCATTGGATGCATGATCCCTCAGTTTTCTTTTTTTTCTTCTTTTAAGGAAGTTTCAGAGTTTTTGACCCGGTAGTCCATTTCAATTTGGAGGACTTGCGGGGCATGTTTGTCGACATCCTCATTCAGTTTTTGTAATTCTGAGATGAGATTATCACAAGTGCGTGGAGACATTCGTAATAAATCCAGGATGTGAAGACGTGCAGGTATGTGTTTGAAGTGCTCAACCAAGTCATACTTGAAAGCCTCCTTAGGGCCTGCATGTTCATCATTGTTGCCACTGGGGGCGCTTACAACATCTTTTCCCGAAGGATTTACATAAGTAAAGGAAGATTGGTTGTAATTTTTGTGGTAGTCCCGGCCCGAACGGGTGCCTCTACCAACTTCGAGAGCTTCTTGAGAAGGGTCTTCGCTTGGAAGATTGTCCTCAGGATCAAGAGGCTGTCGTTTTTCATCTACTGGGGATGTATCTGCAGCAGAATTGCCATCCTCAGTGATTGTGTTACACGGAGCATTTTCCGGGAGCAAGTCCTGAATGGCATCCAGCAGCTTTTCTTCTTCGTTGACCCATCCATCACCCCAAGTTGGGTTTTCTTCATGATGATGAGTCGGGAAGAATGTGTATCCTGAAGTCACAGTCTCAGGAGAAGAAACCTGAGAGGGTGTCATCTCTGTGAAAGTCACGTGAGACGAGGTAGCTCCAGAGGATACATTGCTAGGCGTCGTCGGAGTATAGGTAATCTCATCAGACGACGCTTCAGAAGAGCTATAGTCCTGATATATTACATTACAGGAAGCTCTGATAGGAGATGTTGCCTGCTCGGAGTCAGACTCATCCTCGGATGTAAGAGGATCATCTATCCAGCAATGTTCTCCATTTTCAGGAGTTGAGGGAGGAGGTACCTGATGGGCTTCAGGGACTTCCGGCTCTGGATTGTGAGGAATCTCGTTGACGCGGTCTTGCTCTTGTTCTAGAGGGAGACGCTGCAAGATCCTTGCATATTCTTCAAGATCAGGCATGGGAGCCAGATCTTCTTCTTCGTCTTCTCCGTGTGGCTCAACATAGTTGATTTCCACTGGAGCAATGACAGGTGCTGGGTTAACAACATCTTCTTGTGCAGCCTCTTGGTCTTCTTCATCATCAGACCAGGATCCTTGTGGTTGCAAGGGGTTATACCAGATTACTGGCATAAGGTGAGTTTCAGGAACCCATTCTTCATCGGAGAGATATTCTCCTGTTTCAAGAGATTCCTCCCACTCATCGGTGTAGTTGGGCTCGAATCCATCGTCGGTGTCGCTGGACTCGTATCCATCAATGGAGAATCCAACTACCGAGTTGCAAGAGTATGATGCCCCCTGCATGGCTTCTTTTTTAAATTGAGGTGGCATGAAATCACTGAGAGTGAAGTTTCTTACCGCCTTTGAAGTCTCTGGAAGGGACGTTTCTGTTGCCCCGAGTGAAGTGGTAGAGGAGGCCTCTGCCTTTTCATGGACTTCTTGTTTTGGCTGGGTCTTCTCTTGCCGTTTGAGCTTGAGGAGATGTTTCTTGGCTTGCCTTCGCTGCTGAGCGGTCGGCTTTGTTTTGACGATCTCCCAATTTTCATCTTCCAGGAGATCGGGATGTACCCATATGGGTTGTCCGTCTGGTGTCGGGCAAGGAACCAACACTTCGGACGTTTGAATTCTTTTTATCACCTTGAAGGAAGTAGTGATCTTCTTCTTCGGTGATTTTGGTGTTTGTCCACATGACACCATGTTGACGGAGGCAGTCCCATAGTTTTTGTCAAAGGTGATGACTCCGTTTTTCCACATCTCGTTTATCTTCTCTCTCACAACAAAGCATTGATTGAGAGGATGCGAGACCATCTGGTGGTATGGACAGTACCGAGGATCATTGGTTTTGCCAACGTCTCCAGGTCTTTTGGGCTCTGGCAAAATGAGTTTGCCATTTGCTAGGAGAGCTTCAAAGATTTCTTCGACGTCCTCATCGAACGGATATTTCTTTTCTACTCGCTCTTTGAAGGCATCAGAGAGTTCAGGTCTCTTACCTGCAGCTCTATTTTCAGCTTTCTTTGGCTGCTGAGGAGCTGACTTAGTCTGCACATTGAGAACCTCCTTCTTCTTTGGTTTAGAGGTTGCAACAGCAGTCGGCTCTTTCTTTGATGATTTCTGACTGTTGAGGTCTTTGATCACCGTTTCAGCTTCCATGGAAGCTTCCAGGAGTTCCCCCAGGTTCTTTGATTTATTGCCGATGATCATGGAGCGGATTTTAGCTCTCATGTTGTTTCGGCAGATGTCGACTAGCGACACTTGTGGCAGTACATCTGAGCATTTGTACGCCATTGCTTTCCACTTGTGAATGAAGTCATAAGTTGACTCATTCTCTCCCTGTTTTAGGCTGCAGAGCTGAGCCATAGTAACAGGATGATCCTCACCTTGGAAGTGGGTCAGGAAGCGTGTCTCCAGCATAGCCCAGTTCTGAATGGAGTTCTCCGGCAGAGTGGAGTACCAATCGAAGGCCGTACCTTTTAGGGTACTTGCAAAGAGGCGGATCTTGAGTGCATCTTGATCCGCGATAGCTCCCGTCAGGATCTTGAAGTGGATGACGTGCTGTCTGGCTGATCCTTTCCCCGTATATGTTTGGAGAGTAGGATGCTTGAATTTTGTGGGGAACGGGACCGAGTCCATCCATAAAGGATATGGTGGCTTGATCCCATGCTCTTTGAGTATATCCTCTTCTTTAGCTTTGGCGAGGATACTGTCTACGTCCTTTTTGGTAAGGGCGCGTGACTCATTTTCTTCTCCATTTTCCTCGTTATTGCCATGATTCGGAGGAGGCTCATTGTTCACCTGATTTTGGACAACGAGGAGAAGGTTTTCCATCAGAGTTTCAATCCTCTGCTGGCCTTGTTCCAACTGCTGGATGCGTGTGAGCGCATCATCTCGAGGTGGATTCTGAGGTGGCGGCTCAGAACTTGTAGCCAAGACGTTCATCCCTCGGGATTCGAACGAAGAAATCGTCCTGGTGACCGAGCTGGGGCTCATTCTTTTTGATGAAGAGCTTGATGAAGGATTACTCTCCCGTCCTTGGCTGGAAGGGGCAGGAGATTCTTCGGGATGTCTTTGTGTCCTGGTGATGCTACGGGTCACCGGACGTCGGACATGGATTTTTGATGCTGACCTTTGGCGTCTTCTGGTTTTTCCAACCATATGGACGGCAGCAACTTGGTCGGGTCTTTCTTTTTCGACCCATTTGTGGGAGACTTGAAGTGTAGGAGGCTGGGTCCATTGCTTCTCTAGTCTCTTTTGTCGATATGACGCACGGCGGCGTGCTCGACGAGCGATTTGAGCTTTGGTCAGCTCTGGCTGGGCTCTGACGATGAAGGATGTGCTCCCTCGGGCGCAGCAGCCGAGCTTGTCTTCTTTGTGGTTGGGCAAGGACAGAATGCTGACCCGGTCCTTTGCCTGTTGCAGCGAAGCTTTAAACCTTTCGAGTTCGGCCCCTGTAGAGATAAAGGGTCGAACTGAAGGGGTGTAGGCCCTGGCAGGTGCTTGTAGAGGCCTAGTGATGCGTGATCTGATTCTGGGCTTGTGGGAGCAAGCCGGTTCATGCTGGGTTGACTTGGGAGTCAGGTTGGAGATGGGTCTCTCCTCTTTCATGTAGGCAAGAGGGTAGAACTGGTTTTCTTTGAGTGGGGCCAGGTATGCTGGCTTGGTGGAAATTTGAGACCTTCTTTGTTTTGGGGAAGGTCTTGGAGACCAAGTCTTGGGATAGACCTGGTTGTTTGTGGGTCGAGGCTTCGCGGGGGTGCCGCGGGCTTCGGGCTTTTGGGCTTTCGCCTTTGGTGTCACGAGAGTGACACGTTGAGAGGCGATCTTCTGCTTTTTGGCAGGAGCAGCTTGTTCTTCGGGAAGTGAGAATGGTCCCAGCGTCCCAAAGAAGATAGTCCGGGGAGTCGAGGTCGACCCGGAGTTCAGAGAGTTGCCGAGGGAGTTAACGCTTCGGCAGCTGACAGGGCGCTTATGAGTGCGCGCGCTTTGCTTCTGTTGAAGCATGAGTTGGTGCTTGTTCTCATCGAAGATAATGGTTAAGGCTGCCATTGTTAGTTTTGAAAAAGTTCTGAAACAAGACCACATCCATTAGTAATCACAAGAATATAATGATCATAAATGGGAATTTCTATGGTTGTCTTTTCAAATCGCTCAAGGGATATGACCCAAGCGACATGAAGAAGGCAAAAAGCCATAGATGGTACAATTGTTCTGACAGCAAGTATGGTGAGCCCAGAATGAGCGTTCCAGTGACTGCTAGAAGCAATTGTAAACCTAAATTCGACTTATCGAGAAGCAGGGCTTGCTCGAGATAAGAAGAATAAGAGGTAGGAGTTACAAATGTGCCGGTCACAGATACAGTAGACCCTGAAAGGGCGTACCAGTACTGCTATGCACAAATGTTGGAGATCGCATCCATGAGATGGGATTCTTTGTTTTGAAATGTCAGAAATGGATTCGTCAAAGAGAGCAGGTGGCATTCCGATTCAAATACGGGCTCAACGATTTCCGCGAGCGCCAGTACTCAGAAGGGAAGAGACCACAATTTCTCGAATCTGAATCCAAAAAGTGACGAGTTTTTGGAGATTTTTTTTTTGAAATGATTTTTTTTTATTTTATTTTTTTTTATTTTTTATTTTTTTTTAAAATATTTTTATTTATTTATTTATTTATTTATTTTATTTTTTTTTGAAATTTTTTGTTTTTTTTTTTTTAAGATTTTTTTTTTGAAAATCTTTTTTTTATTTTTATTTTTTTTTTAATTTTTTAAGATTTAAAGACGAGAGAGTACACATAGGCCTCCTAACCCGGTCTTATGAAACCTCAATTGATAGAATTGCCCCCAGGTAAGGGTAGGATTACTTAATGAACCCGTTTGGAGGACCCTTGCCTAGAACAGTCAAGCTGTCTCCACACTCTGGACAAGGCTTTTCTTGAATCAATCGTGATCAAAGAACGCAATTGGTTTAACCTTAGTGGTCTATGTCCCTTTTTTTTTATAAAAATCCCAAATAGACTCATCGAAGAGAAACGATGGCCCAAAACCTTAGTCGAACGGGCTCAACATTTCTGCAAGCACCAAAGAACGATAGGATAGGATCAAAGTTTCTCAATTTTGAATCCAAACTAAGAAAGCTGATTATTTTATTTATTTATTTTTTTTTGAAATCTCTAATGAACTCATCGAAGAGAAACGATGGTCCAAAACCTTAGTCGAACGGGCTCAACATTTCTGCAAGCACCAAAGAACGATAGGATAGGATCAAGGTTTCTCAATTTTGAATCCAAACTAAGAAAACTGATTTTTTTTTATTTTTTTTTTTTATATTTTTTTTCTTGAAATCTCTAATGAACTCATCGAAGAGAAACGATGGCCCAAAACCTTAGTCGAACGGGCTCAACATTTCTGCAAGCACCAAAGAACGATAGGATAGGATCAAAGTTTCTCAATTTTGAATTCAAACTAAGAAAACTGATTTTTTTTTATTGATTTTTTTTTTTTGCAAAGAGAAAGAGTGGAAACAAACTTAAAGAAGTAGAAATTTCCAAAAAATCCCATCTCATTTTTTTTTTAGGATGCAAAATCCAACATAGGCCACCAGCTAGAAAGTAGCCAAGGAATCTGGAGAAGAAGTATAAGCATAGAGCAAAAATATGGTATGCAAATATTTCATTTCCAAGCACCGTGTTCTCAAATGAACGAGTCCCACCGGGTGTGCCAGCTTGATGGAACGCGCTCCGAGGCGCCGTGGGGCGGCTACCGGGGTCGGCGGAACGTGGGAGTCCGTCGGGTCCGGCCCTTTCGCGCCCTGGCGGGCCTGAAGCGTGCATCAACATTTCTTTTATGTGGGTGTGCCAGATTTTCTATTTTACTTGGAATTGCAAGTGGTAATCCGGAGATCAACCTTCGCAAGTAAAAAAGGAAATCAACTTCTTTCAAGTTTTCCATTGCACAAATATTTAAGAAAAGAGACATTTTCTTGGTTTGCCGTGAAAGGCGATTTTGTTTGGCATTTATAGCCGATTTTGGCGTTTATAGCCGATTTACAATTCTTATCAATAATGAAAGACAAGAGTTGTGATTTTTGTCTCTTTAGAAAAATACAAACTACAATGAAAAGCAAGAAAAGGAAGATCTAACTTTTCAGGAGATTGTGGGGGACTCGTTCAGATTGACGGTCGCAAGCCATGTATGGGCTTCGCCATCATCCATGCAGATGAGAACAGAAGATGCTCTTGATTCGCTTGGCTTGGCTATAACCTCAGGTTTTTAGAGGACAAAGACCAAGAGAAGGTCCTATGTCCAATAAAAAGCTAAGTAGACGGGCTGAAAAGCCACGTCTAAGCCATTGGAGGCAGCAGGAGAAGGCAAGGACCTTGGGGGGGGATGCCCCCCCAAGGGACTTTTGTCACCTTGTAGTGGTGGCCGGTGCAGAACTTCAGCAGAGTTTTCTCTCTTTTTTCTTTCTCTCAGATCTCTTTCTGATCTTTTTTTTTCTGATCTTTTCTCTGATCCTGATTTTCTCCTTTTTTTTCCGATTCCCATTTCAATGGAATGCTCTCCTATTTATAGGCTTTTGGTAGCCATTTAGGAGGGTTTATGAGCCTTAATGGCTTTAATGGGAGGAGTTACAAGATTTATTTCTTGATTTTGTAACTCCTTTTTCCTTGAATCTGATTGGCCGATGGAGATTAAGGGCTTTTAATCACCTTAATTACCATAATGGGAGGAGTTTCATGGTTTAAATGCCATGAATCAATTGACTTGTAACTCCCAAATGCTTGCTTCTGATTGGGCCGTCCAAAGAAATGAATTAATGACCATAATAAAGTTAGTCAATTAACCACATTAATTGGTCGCCGAGCAGTCGAAGAGTCGCGGGCCGTGCCGTGTCTTCTGGAATTCTTCTGGCGATGATCATCGATGGATCTACATGCTGATCGACATCGGATGAACATGTAACTTCAGACATTGATAGCTAAGAGCGGGCCGGTGACATCTGTCTTGTCGATTTCTCGATCGGTCGGACAGAAAGTGCACTTTCTTGGTCAGCCGGTTGACGATCTTGGAGCGATCAATGATGATTTTATGCTTTTGACGGCGGATCCGAGATGTCGTCGGATATGAGTCAATTTAAAGCACTAAAAATCACATTTTCAGGAAACCACAGGGGCCAAAGTGCGCGAAACGCGAAAAAAGACGGAAAAACGGGTCACCGGCGGAAAATCCGGTGACCCGGACCTCCATGGTCGCCGGCGACCATGGGGGCCTGCGACCATGGGCCATGGTCGCAGGGGTCTGCGACCCTGGGGGATTTTTCCCCTTCGGAGCCCGTTTTACGGTCGTTTTGAGGTCTTTTTCGTCGCCGTTTTCTTCTGTATTTTTCTTGACATTTCTTCTCATTTATTGGCTTGATTTCCCTGTAGAAAACCTGATGAGAATCCTTGCATTTTTAGAGTGCAAAGTTTCCAATTTTCCGGGAAAGCCGAAGACTTTGTCGCGTAGAGCTGCTGATTTTCCGCCAGAAGCTGAAACTTGGTCAAACGATGTCGGAATGACCTGAAATTTGAGGTGAAGCCTCCTGAGCAATAAATAAGACCAACCATAAGCTTTTGTTTGAGTTTTGAAGCCGTTTGGGGTCCCGTCGATGCTTCACTTGATTTTGCTGCGGGGAAAATGCTGAGCTTTGATATGTGGCCAAACGATGTCCGATTGACCTGAAATTTGACGGGGAGCCTATTGGAGTCATTTTGAGACGTTCCATGGGCTCCGTTTTGGATGTCATGGTCCCGGGTTACTCCGCCGCCGGTAGGCTTGATTTTCTCTCGGAGCATCGAAACCTGGTCAAACGTTGTCAGAATGACCTGAAATTTGACGTGCAGCCTTTTGGAAGCATGTTGAACCCACTCATGCACTTGGTTTGATGAGCGAAGGCTTCGGTGGTTCCCGCCGCCGGGAGGCTTGATTTTGCTGCTCGAGCATTGATGGAGGGTCAAACGTTGTCGGTTTGACTTGAAATTTGGCATGGAGCCCTTTTGAGACATGCTGGAGTCATCTGTAGACTCTGATCGAAGTTTTGACGTCTCCGATGATGTCGCCGCCGGGAGCGCCATTTTAGCTGTCGGAGAAGCGAAGTTAGGCCAAATGATTCTGGAATGGCCCGAAACTTCATGTGTACTCTTCTCTTGGCTATCTTGAAGGATCTTGCAGTTTTTTGTTTGATTCTGACAAGATTTGAATTTTTGGAGAAATTGCATTGCCTATTTATGGCAGGTTGCGACTCCATGCAGCTTTCTTGATTTGAAGAGGCAAAGTGACATTTTGGTGTCAACAACAAGTGGAAAGGAAATCAATCATTTTTTCTAACTTTTCAAATTGCATTAATATTAAGAAAAGAGACAAGTTTTTAGAATTCCGTAAGAGGCGTTTTGTTTGTTTGCCGTGAAATGCGATTTTGCCGTGAAAGGCAATTTTACAAAACTCATCAAATATGAAAGACAAGAATTGTGATTTCTTTTTGTCTCTTTAAGAAATACAAACTACAATAGAAAAGGAAGAAAATGGATCTAACTTCTCAGGAGATTGTGGGGACACGTTGAGATCGACGGTCGCAAGTCATGTATGGGCTTCGCCATTGTCCTTCAAATGAGAACATGTGATGCTTTGATTTTTTGGATTGGCTCCTAACCTCAGTTTTTTAAAGGACAAGGACCAAGAGAAGGTCCTATATCCAATGAAAAACCGAGTAAACGGGCTGAAAAGCCGCATTTAGGCCATGTTGGAGAAGGAGGAGACCTTGGGGGGGGGGGGGGGGTGGCCCCCCAAGGGACGTTGATCACCTTGTGGTGCTTCCGGGAGCAAAGTAGCAGGACTTCGTCTCTCTCTTGGATTTTCTGGTTTTTCAGAGCTTGCACTTGGGATCTCTTTTCATCATGCTTTCTTCTTGGAATGGACCTCCTTTTATAGGCTTTTGGTAGCCATGAGGTGTTTATTGGCATTGATGGCCATGATGAAAGAATTGATGAGGAGTTACAAATCGATTTTGTAACTCCTTTTTCATGGCTTGTGATTGGCCGATGAAGGTAGTGGGCTTTTAATTGCCTTTATACTTCATGATGATGGGAGTTTCATGGGTTTAATGCCATGATTACTTGGATTTGTAACTCCCAAATGCTTGAATCTGATTGGGCCGTCCAAAATAATGAGTTAATGACCGCTTTAATGGGTCAATTAACGACATTAAGTGGTTGCCAAGGCATGTGAAGAGTTGCGGGCCGTGCTGCGTCTTTTGAGATTCTTCTTGCGATCATCACAGGTGGATCTACGCATTATTTGATGTCGGATTGCGATGCAATTTCAGACATTGATTGATGTTGGCGGGCCGGTGACATCTGTCTTGTCGATTTCATGATCGGTCGGACAGAAAGTGCACTTTCTTGGTCAGCCGGTTGGCGATCTTGAGGCGATCGGTGATGATTTCATGCTTTTGACGGCGGATCCGAGATGTCGACGAAGATCAGTCGTTTTCAAGCATCAAACATTGCATTTTCCGAAAATCACAGAGGCCGGAACACCCGAAACGCGAAAAGAATCGGAAAACGGGCACTTTGGTGCAAAATCCGGCGACCCGGATTTCCAGGGTCGCCGGCGACCATAGGGCTTTGGCCCGTTTGGTCGCCGAGCGTCGTTTTCGGCCGTTTTTTCGTCTTTTTCGTCCCTTTTTTCTTCTGTATTTTTCTTGACATTTTTCCTCAATTATTGACTTCATTTTCTTGGAGAAAACTTGACGAGAACCCGCACGAAATCCGAGCACAAAGTTTCCCATTTTTTGGGAAAGCCGAAGACTTTATAGCCGATTTTCCGTCAAGCGTCGAAACTAGGTCAAACGATGTCGGAATGACCTGAAAATTGAGGTGAAGCTTCTTAAGCAGTGGATAGGACCAACCATGGGCTTTTATTTGAATTTTGAAGCCGTTTGGGTCCCATCGATGCTTCACTTGATTTTGCTACGGGGAAAATGCCGAGCTTTGATATGTGGTCAAACGATATCCGATTGACCTGAAATTTGACGAGGAGCCTATTGGAGTCATTTTGAGACGTTCCATAGGCTCCGTTTTGGATGACATGGTCCCGGGTTGCTCCGCCGCCGGTAGGCTTGATTTTCTCTCGGAGCATCGAAACCTGGTCAAACGTTGTCGGAATGACGTGAAATTTGATGGGGAGCCTATTGGAGTCATTTTGAGATGTTCCATGGGCTCCGTTTTGGACGTCATGGTCCAGGGTTGCTCCGCCGCCGGTAGGCTTGATTTTCTCTCGGAGCATCGAAACCTGGTCAAACGTTGTCGGAATGACCTGAAATTCGACGTGTAGCCTTTTGGAAGCATGTTGAAGCCACTCATGTATTTTGTTTGATGAGTGATGGCTTCGGTGGTTCCCGCCTCCGGGAGACTTGATTTTGCTGCTCGAGCATTGATGGAAGGTCAAACGTTATCGGTTTGACTTGAAATTTGGCATGGAGCCCTTTGGAGACATTCTGTAGTCATCCGTAGGCTCTGATCAAAGTTTTGGTGTCTTTGATAATGTCGCCGCCGGGAGCGCTTGTTTAGCTGTCGGAGCGGTGAAGTTGGGCCAAACGATGTCGGAATGACCCGAAACCTCAGGTATACCCCTCTTTTAGCTGTCTTGAAGGATTTCTCAGTTTCTGTCTGATTCTGACAAAATCTGATGCTTGAAGTAGCCTTGCCTGTTTTGTAGCAGGATGCAGCTTCACGAGGCTTCTTGATGTCGAGGAGACATAGTGACTTTTTTGGTGTCAACAATCACATCACGGGATCAATGAGATCGAGATGCAGCCACATGATTCTTGCAGTTCGTACAGAAATAACTGCTCAAGAAACCACACTCTGCTTTCCTCGTTCACGGCGATGACCACGTGACCATTGTCTGTTTCAGGGCAATTTGGTAGTTGAAAATGGAAACAATACTTTGAAAAAAGGGAAGAGCGTTGGTACTATGTGAAGTAAAGGCATATTAAATTAGGAGGGTTTTACCAGAAAAACCACTTTATGTAGTCAGTACATCGAACAGGGAACAATAGGCAAACATGCACCTAACAGGGAATTCGTACATGATTCCTAATTATTTTTACCATTTTTTTTGGTCGAATTCGACCTTTAGTTTCAGCGTTGGATGTCAAATTCGACCATGACATAGAAAGTGGCCTTAAAACATTTTAGTTCCCTGCGTCCAATTCGACCTTGTAAGAAACACCCGAAGGTCTCATTCAACCAAAAATGTACATGAGTTTTTCTGACTTTAGATTCTGGGAGTACATGAGTTTTTCAACTTGTCATTGACATTTTCATTTCAATTAAATGGAAATGAAGAAAAGGCATGAAAATCACCTCTTAAATTACAAATCTGGATTTAAACTATGCTTAAATATTCCTATTGTTAGCTGCCGACCCCATAATGATTGGATATCCGGATGAGGCTAAGATGGTGATTCTTGTAGTTCGCTCTTTGATGATATTTGTTTTTTTTTTTTATCTTCAGAAGTTAATAGCGTCGAAGAATACAAGAGGCCTCAAGACCTAAAAAGGTCAGACCTTAAATCTAAAATAAGGAAGCCAGTCCTGGCCACAAGCAGCATGTGAAGATTGCATAGCTGTTGAACCCAGCTCAATAGGTTTGTACCATAAGAGTCACAATTGGTTTTCAAAATTCCTTATGAAGTGATATCACCAATATGCCCAACAGGAGCAAAACCAGTCCTTGAATTTATGAAATGATTTGAATCCTCAAAACAATCTCTCAATTGACAATCTTGCATAATAAAAATTGGCTGGGAAGTAGAGCAATCTGCCCACAAGCATCAAAATGAGGACATCACAATTACCTAGAAACTTAGCCCAATGGGTTTGTACCGTAAAATTTCTTTTTTCTTATTCAATCTCACCAATAGTCCCCACAAGAGTAGAGCCCATCTTTGAAATGATAAAACGATTTGAATCTCTCACAACAATCTGTCGACTGACAATTTTGGAAATAAATTTAATTGCGGTATAACAATCTCCACAGACGCTTAGGTTCTTGATGATCTGGATCATTGTCCTTTGAACTGTATTCATGATCCCAAATACAACAACAAGCTTTTCACTATGGATACGAAGAACTATTTCCTTCTCTTCTTGATCAACATCATGAAGAACTGATATTGTATCAGGTACATAGCCTGCTTTCTGCATCTTTACAAATAAAGTTTCCAGTTACTCATAAATCTCTTTGTGTTGAGGATGTTATATCAGGTCCATTTACTGCCCTCCCAGTACCAAAAGTGAAAAAAAACTTATGTAGATTTTTTGTCGAATGTGACCTTTGGGTGTTTCTTACAAGGTCGAATTTGATGCAGAAAACGAAAATATATTAAGGCCACTTTCTATCTCAGGGTCGAATTTGACCTCCAGCGCTGAAACTAAAGGTCAAATTCGACCACCAAAAAAACTGGTAAAAAACATATATGAATACTGTACGGATTTCCTATTAGGTGCATGTTTGCCTAATGATCCATGTTCGGTGTATTGACCACATAAAGTGGTTTTTATGGTAAAAACCTCTTAAATATGACTTCTATCAAATTAAAAATAAAAAAACCATTAGTAAGAACATTGTAAAATTGAAATGAATGTATTAACCTAACGCTTTAAGAATGGTAATTGATTTGGTTAAATGGGAGATTTGTGTTGACGTATTTTCTAAGAGTAAATTTGATAGTGCTCTCTCTCTCTCTCTCTCTCTCTCTCTCTCTCTCTCTCTCTTGTTTGTTTATTTTTTTTTCATAGTATTATGATAGGGTCAAGCAGGTGATGGGTTGAATTTGAGTTTTGGTTGCCTCCACTTGTCATGTATTAATTATGACCTAATAGAACGTTTGAAAGTTAAGGTGGTTTTTTTTTTTTTTTTTACATACTTAAAATTATTTTATATAAAACTATAATAATTATTTATGCTAATACTTATAATAATTGTCATCAAATCCAATCCTACCTTTGTCATGATGAGATGAGTTTAATATCACGTCTTAAACAACTTCAAATAATGGAATAAATAATGGATTGTGTTCATTGTTGCATCCTATTATTATATATTAAAGATGTAGGACTCGATTTCGAAATTGGAATCCGATTTCGTAATCGATTGCAAAATTGGACTCTAATATCAAATCAATTTGAGAAATTGGATCTCAAATCAATTTCAAGAGATAAGCTCTATCAATCAAATCAATTCAAGTGACTTATTCAACTCAAGCCCAAACTCTCAAGTTTATCCACCTCAAACCCAAACTCTCTAATTAATTGAGAAATTGGAGCTTCATTTTGTCCGATTTCGCAATTGATTGTGAAATTGGAGCTTGATTTTACAATTGATTTGATCTGATTTTGATTTAGAGAGAAACTTTAGTATTTTAGATTTTTATTGCAATTTGAATTATTGTGGGCTCACTCTTTGATCTTATCTTATCAATTCATAATTCATCCATCCAAAGTCTCTTAGACTTTGAATCTTTTAAAAATTCAAATTTCAATACTCAATTCAAATTTGATTTGGAGATTATTACTATACATTCTCCTTTTAAATAAACTTTGATATATAGTATCTAAAACCCGATAAATGAAATATTCTTCTATTTTAATTTTTTTTCTTCTCATCAATTAATATATCCAAGCAATCCCCAAATTGGATAAAATTTTATTTCTGGGGCCTGTCTTGCTAGTAATAATTATTGTGAATTCAAGTTAGGTTAGGTGCAACTGCCTAGGACTTTATCCCTATGTTTGGCCTTTTTGTAAGAGCAAGGTTCTTTTCAACGGTGGGTAAGTCTCTTCTACATGAGCAAATCTCTTTTCCCATAGGGATCTTATGGGTCCCCAAGCTCCTACCCTTCTAGGCTAGTGCTGGAAAAAAGTAAAGAGGGAAAGTTACATTATTAAATAAAATAGGAATGTCTTACGCTAGGGATGGTTTCCACGGATCTCCATGAAAACAGCCATATGGGCTCACTTGTGGCCCCATCAATCTTAGGGGAGATAGGGATTGAAAGGTTTGGATGTAACCTACCTATATACAAAATCGCAAGTCCAGCAGATCATTTTGACCTTTGATATATGACCCATAAGTTAAATGGCTTTGTATATAGAAAAAAACTTGGTTGTTGATCCAATGGTCCAGTCCAATCAGATTGATTCAAATCTAATGGATCCAATGTAAATAGAAAGTGGTGGAGTCCATTCGGACCCTTGCTCACGTGGGCTATACATGCCTTTTCATGGTGATATGAGTTTTCTCCAATAAAGAAAAGGGACTAACATACGTATTTTTTTTTTTTACCTACTACCATCTCTCTATTTTTTTTTTTATTTTTAGTAAAAACCCATATCTATCGTGTGTGGGTAATTTAACTTGGGAATTTTATCTGAAAAGTCCCATTAAACTCACTGTAGAGCAAAAAGGCCTTAGAAGATATGAAATGGCCGTAATAATCACAGGGGCACTTTTCGATTCATTTTTTTTTTTTTTTCGTCGAGCGGCAATATCCCCGCTCACTTGCATATACAAGCGGGGATATCCCCCGCTTGTTTTTTTCTTCTTCTTTATGGTTAAACGCTTTTTTCTTCTTCATAGTTAAGCGGCGATATCCCCGCTCACTCGTTTATTCTTCCTCCTCCTCCTTCTTCCTCCAACTCCTTCCACCTCTACCAACTAATCAATTACCCTTTATATCCAACTTTGATGGCATATGTGAGAGCCTGCTTCCAATGCAATTTTATAGGTGAAAATGGAGATGAAGCCCACCAAGGCAGTGACTGGCATTGTCTACGAGCAAAAACTTTGATGACCTGGAGTGGGTAGACTGCTTCTCATGCAATGAAGGGATACAGATCTATCAGCACTCAGCAAGAGATCTCAAGGTAAACACTCTAACGAGTGTGTCCGGTGACCTTCATTTTGTCATGGTTTAGCTGCATCTTCATTAGTGTTGTGGCCATTGATGCTTGGGTATCCAAAGATCTTGACTGGAGGAAAAAGAAACCTGAACAATAAGTCACATTGTGGCCAAGGGCGGACCCACATACATCCATGTGGGGGCGGACACACTCGTTGAACCTCGGTCCATTTCTAAAACTATAATGAAAATTCTAACTCCGCTTTGAAAATCTACATAAAAATCCCACACCTGCCCCTAAAATACATAAGAAAATCCAGGGTTTGTTCCAAAAGGCTAATTGCCTGTTTGGGCCCGTACCCCTCAGATGAAAATCCTGGATCTACCACTGATTGTGGCATATTGGGAAGGATTTTTGCTTGGATCTCCAAGGTTCCTGAATGGAGCTAAAAGAAACTTGAAGTTACAGAGTGACAATTAGGAAGGATTTCTGGTTCTTCGTTGTTTGGGAAGAACTTTTGGGTTTGCATTGTTCTCACCTTTGAAATAAATGATCAGGGATGGGCAGTGCCTAGCTTCTAACCATCTTGATCACTCATTCTCTGATAGGGCCACTTTGACCCATACTTCTGCTTGAGCAATTGCTCCCTATGATTGGTCCTAGATAACAGAAGCTTCAGCTATAGGATAAAGACAAGAAGAGACATGGTTATCAATTAAATGAGGATTTGGTCATTACATATTGGTTTAGGTAGATAGAGGTACCAAATGTTTGGTAGACCCTGAAATGATTTGCTTCCACCCTTTTTGGTCATTCCCATCAAAGTTGGATATAAGGGGTAATTGATTAGTTGGTAAAAGTGGAAGGAGCTGGAGGAAGGAGGAGGAAGAGGAGGAAGAAGAATAAGCGAGTGAGCGGGGATATCGCTACTTAACTATGATAAAGAGAAACCGTTTAACTGTGAAGAAGAAAAAAAAACAAGCAGCGATATCCCCTCTCTCCCCCTACTCGTATATGCAAGTGAGCAGATATATCGTCGCTCAACGAATCAGAAAGGGCTCTTGAGACTACTAAGGTCATTTCTTATATTTTAAGGTTTTTTTGCCTTACAGTGAGTCTAAAGAGGTTTTTTAAGTAAAATACCCTTTAATCTCTTTGTTAATATTAGAAAACAAAGGGCAGGGACAATGGCGTTGGGAGGTGAAAGAGGACAGGCAAGTGCAAGCCGGTAGGTGAGTGGAATAAAAGTTTGGAACGGAAGAATCTCTAACAGCGTAACTGACGGACGCACCACACCGAAAAATCACGAGCTGTGACTGGGCCCCACACCCGTCAATCTAAAAGACTCTGCTGTTGGTGGAATTCCACGTCACAGACAGCAGGTGGCCCACCACATGTACGGGTATCCTCGAGACGGAAAGGACGACAAAACGGCAGAGCTGAAAACGACACCTGGTGTCCAACAAACTAAACCGATATTTCATTACCGTTGGGCCCCACCGATTTGATAGCTTCTTTTCTCTCCCCTCCGTCATCACTCATCATCACTCACGTGCCATGTAACATCACAACACAAAACCTTGCATTGATGCCCAACGTCCAGGACAGGACCAATGTAAATCCTTTTCACAAACGCACCATAGAAAATTGACGCTTTGGAATGATGCTTACGTCTTTACATCGTTGGATTCGATCCGTGTACGATATACACCTATGTGAAAAATACGATATTGGATGTCCGACTGGCACCTTTCAAAGCAATACAAAAATGGTATTACTGTACTTTTTGCATTCTCTTATGGGGATTTTACTAAAAAAGTGTCCCAAAACGTGTATAAGACAATTTTAGACACAAATACACACAAATGACAGTATTGGTGTTCGTACGTCCTTTTTAGACGATTTTACCCCTCTTTTCCGAACGACATCGCCAAATAACCTAAATCCCCTAAATCGATTTCGTTCTGATTTTCCATTTCTGCTCTCCCGCGCTTTCTCTCTTCCTCCTCCGCTACGTCCGCTCTCTTTCCCTCGTCCTGCCAGTCGATTCGTTCCTCTATATCCTTCTCCCTTTCCGCTCGCTGCTTTCTCCTTTCTTCTCCCTCTTCCCTCGATGCGTTATCTCTCATCCTCCCACTTCGCTTGCTGCGTTATCCTCGCCGGGACCTGCATCTCTATTTCCTTCTCCATCTGCGCTGTTGCTCTCTCTTTCCCTCGCTCTGACGTCCTGCTCCTGCCGTCCCATTCGGTCGCTGCTGTCTAAGCAAATCATCTGGCCAGATAGTACGGCGGAACTCTGTAGACTACTGCAACGTCATCGATCATTCAGATTTCAGTGAAGGTGATTTTCCCTGTTCTCATCTCTTCCACATTGTCTATCTGGTTGTTTTCTTTTCATATTCAGTTTCTATAACCGATAGAGTGAGCGTCCATCTTCCATATTTTTCCATCTTTTTAACTTCTTGAGTGATTTTTTCCACATTATACGACAGTTATAGAAACTGAAAAAGTCCAATGCATATTGTTGGGATCTCTGAGTTTTTCCCCGGTTTTGTTGAATTTTCTTTTACCTGAGTGCATGGTAATGCCTGCATTTGTTCTGTTTAGTTGACCATTCTATTTTCTTTTGGTCATTTTGTTACTGAGGTCTTCAGTGGAAAAATGAGAATATGGATAGAATTTGTTAATTATTTTTATGTATAAAGATGTTGTTTATTTGATTCTTTGTTGCATGAACAAAGGGCAGAAGAAATAATCAATTACCCACAGTTATTTTGATTGTTCTCTCTCCCCTGTTTCCAATGCTTTACTACACTGGGTAGAAATGATGGGCTTTCCATTACAACATATTGCTTTGGAATTGTAATACGTAGCATAACACCCACAACCCACAACAAATCCAAATGTGACTGGCTTGCTACTCCCGAAACTAGAACACAATTATAAGATCTAAAATTTGAAATCTTTCTTCTTTGACTTCCCTTCTTTTTCTTGCATCTTGCGCTTCCTCTTGTTCTGACCATGCACCGGATCCATCTCATTAGAACGGTTGAACCAATAAACAAGCAAATAAGCAAGATGCAATATGTCAGACCAAAATCTCACCTCTGCAACCATTTCGCTGAAATCTTCCCGTTGGTTACGCAGCTTCTCTTCCTCCCTTGCTTCCTCGTACCTGTGATCCAACAAAAAACAAAGTTATTTTTCATCAAGATGATAAAGGAATTGACAATAATACTTATCACAGTTCCACTTACTTGGCAGCGAAAACATTGTCCAAAACTTCCAAGTCCTCTGGTTGTAGGGTGACATCCACTTTGTCTGCTTTGTGTCCCCGAAGCAGATCAACCTAAGAGAGAATATATTATCAATGCAGATAATAGTAAAAAAATAGTCCTTTATAGGGGTCACGAAAGAGTTCATAAAAAATTCCACAAAAAAATTGTTAAGGGGGTCAGGTATGAGTTCATAAGTAATTCCTCAATCATAACAATGATGATTAATGGATTAGACTTATAATACTGTTTTTCTCCATTCCCTCTCTTGATAGCCCAACTGGCAGTTATGAAGTACTCGAAAGAATGTTGTGAACTCCATTGATGGAAAGCGTTTCAGGAAGTTCTATTTTCAGCTTGACTTTCTATTCCCAAAGTGTTCTACAAAACAGACATAAATCTAGAAAATCCAGAAAAGAATGTCTTGGGAGAGAATTTATGACACAGCCATATCTATAGCAAGTGACAACTGTACCATGTTGAGGTGGTACCATGTCTGCTTGCAACAGTAATACCATCCCATTTAGTCGACTAAGGATGCTCTATACCACCCACCCATCAATCAGATATTTTTATCATTACCGTATCAGTAACTAGCTGGTCAATGGTATGGTGTTGGGCTGATAGGGTTCTGGTTGACCCAGTAATGCATTTGTCAGGTTGGAGAGACCCTGGTATTGGTTCTTGGTTTGAGAGGCCCTTGTGTTGGTTCTTGGTTGGATCCGAATATGTTTTTCGTTTTGCCATTGTCAAAGCAAGCAAATGGTAAAATCTTGTTATTATGGTAATAGCGACTTTAGAACCAAAGGCACTGAGTCATTTAGCTTATCCTTTTTGCAGCCGTCTTGTCAAGTGTGCCACTCCCAACCACATAGCTGTATACAGAAGAAATATTAGATCTTTCTTGCTCAACAGTTATGGAATTACAAAATCTGATTACAGTGACAATGTATCACTCTACAATAAAAAATAAATAAATCAAGGAGTCAATATCGTTGATACCAGAGTCAAGCTAATACATACGTGTGTGTAGTTTCAATCAAGGTCCCTGGAGCAATCTGTTCTTCTTTCTCTTCAAGGACCTACAAATTTTGAGAAACGTCAATAGCCAATTCAGTTCCAATTAGAGATGTTAAAATAGAAATAAAAACTGCAAGGAACGCACATACGTAAAATTACAAATGCTGCACTCACTTGATATAGAGGTTTCTCAGGCTCTTTCCGCTGTTGGTTTCGGAGGTCAATGACATCGGGTGTCTCCACACCAGTGGGGGTGCTGAGTAAAAAATAAAGAATTCAATGTTAGTATTATGATATATTCATGAAAACAACCAAACTGAGTGTCAAACAGCTCTATACCTTGATAGGCTGTCTACAGATTGAATGCCTGCTTCCAATTCCTTTTCCTCCAACTGTTCTTCCTCTACTTCCTCTTCCTCCTCTGCCTCCAGATCACCCCAGTGCCTGCTCCTATCAACTAGTTCTTGCTGAAAGAAAGAAACAAAACAGAATAAAATAATGATTATGGGAAAAGATAGAAAACACAAAAAACCCTCTAAAACCCACACAGTCAATTACATAACAGCTTACAAGGAAATAAAAAAGTTACCATTCACTTACGTTGTGTCTACCTTCATTTTAAACAACCACGTGAAATAAAATGCAAATACCGAATAGTTCGGTTGGTCTAGTAGTATGACCCCAAAAACAACTCCATATAAAGGACATCCGTACTACTTGACACAGAAATTGAATGACTTTAGAAAATTAACAGGAAAAAAATAACTAAGTCATTAAAGTAAAACCGCAAACTCACTTCATCAACGGGAGGTTTACCCCAGCCTCCAGGATGATAGCCAAAGCTAGCCCCAGGAGGAATAGGAGCGTTCAGACCAGCAATTTCTAGATGTGGATAAGACGGTGGATGTCCGTATCTCTGGTTAAAGGAACTCACTCGAGTACATTTACACCTCAACATAAAGGTGTCAAAAGATCACTTAACCAGTAAACCTGCATAGAGATGATCCAGGGGGGAGGGCACCATCAGGCATACCGATAGCTTCTATCAGTTCCTGTGACAAAACACCATGCTTCATCTCCCTCAGCTTCACCTGTCCAATTATAAAACAGACTGCTGATGAACACTGAATCATTGCTGGCTTTGATTTGACATTATCCCCAGGTATCACATATAATTAAGAAATAATGGTAAAGTCATCGGGGGGTAGCCAAACATTGTATTTAAAATTGAAATCGTATTGCAAATGATTCGTAGGGGATGAAACACGAATTGTAGTGGTTTTTTTATTATTTTCCTTATAAAAAAATGAAAATTAAAATAGGAGGAAAAAGTAGTTATCCATAATCAATCCATATCAGCATAATTACAGTGACAAACCATACTAGAGTACTCTCATACGAAGAATGCCATGGCATATGCTAATACATCATAAATATATTGTGTGATAGTTAAATACGCTTAAGACATCAAACACTAATAGGAAAAATTATACAACTTATCATAATTTTTCTTTTCTCTTCAAATCAGAAAAATAAAACTAAAACCACCAAATCTTAGACTTTACATGGTTAGGATGTATCTTGAAATTAAAATAGTGTTCATGAAGAAAATAAAACCAAAAAAATTGGGGAATAATTAGATGCAGGATAGTCCCATACATACACTTTCACACTCTAGTTACACGCCTGGTATTTATTGATCTCTAATTCTCTATAGCTCCCCAAAATCGAATAAGTTCTTAAGAGGCTTCGTTAATAAATATTTAACCTTTATAGATATGATACTCGCCTGAATCCTAAGATTCACTTGTAAATGATACTCGCTTTATAGATATGAACCTTGTTTCTTAAAATTCGACACAAATCATAGGATTCAAGATACGAATTGCAGGATTCTAACAACAATGCAGCTAAGCTGCTGTCATGCAATCAATGGACTGGAGTGTAGGTCCCATCTGGGCCCACCTGTAATCAGTCCTACCGCTCACACTCACTGCCACCCCGTGAATTGTCATTCCATTCTGAGACTTCATCCAATTTTTACAAACCTTTGGATTGATTATATAAAAACATAAAATCAGGCACTTAATTAAACCTTTGGACTGTAAGTTGTCCTAGGCCATTGAATCAATGGTTAAGATAAACTGATGCACACCGAATTTTACACATTACTAGTTAACCCCCCATAGGCTTGGTCGTCAAATGCAAAACAGCAGTTCCACTGATATGGAACTAAACTCAGGAAAGAAAATCGAATTTGGGGACATGTAAATGAAGTAGGCATTCATATATGTAATAGTACAATCAATCCTTCAAACGACAGCTGAATCCATGAGGATGTTTAGTTATTCTGCGAATGCATCCTATGAAAGAAGTCGAATTTCTTAAAATAATTTGCATAACTGTTTACAGTAAAATGTAATAGATGGAATGCTTGATGATAGATTACTATGCCAACATAAATTATACCTCAAATTCTTTCCCTTCATGATACAGTTCACCATGGGACGTCAACTTGGGCTTAGTCTGATGTTTGAAAAAAGCAAAAATCGTTACATATTGTGCTAAATGTAGGAGAAAGTTTAAGTTTAAGTTATTGTAACGAGGTCGTTACATTTGCAGTCCATTACTCAATTTCTATTTTAGGGTTGAACGATTTTCTCTTTCGTGTCTATTACAAATCTCATTTGTGAATGAACTAAATTGATATATATATATATATATTTGTTGTGCTAATTTCCTACTTGTTACATATTACAGATGGACAGTATACAGCCTGGTCCGCTTGATAACTCCATCCTATATGATCAAGAGAAACATATTTCAGAACGGGTTTGGCGCGGCAAGGTGAGCATATATTGAAATACACTTGTTTTAATATAATTGCCTGTAGAACTATGACATTATAGTACGCTTATAGATACCCTTTCATTTACTAATTGCAGGAAGCTGGCCCACTACGGTGCATTCCCACACCAAATCACGATAGCTGGGAAATCAATGACCGTATGTGGGCGCTGATACGCCAGACTGGGCTAGAGCAGCTAGCGAAGATAAAAAAAATAGAGCTGGATCATGGCCTAATAACTGGCCTAGTTGAGCGGTGGAGGCCAGAGACGAACACGTTCCACCTTAACAGTGGGGAGGCCACTGTTACTCTGGAAGACGTAGCCTATATATATGGCCTCCCCATTGATGGTCTCCCTGTCAATGGACGCACATTCTCTGCCCCATCGACGATGGTCAAATTATGCGATGAACTGTTGGGGGTTTCGCCAGACATGAACTATGACTGTTACGGAGTGCAAGTTAAGTTCACTTGGTTCAGAGATAATTTTGGATTGGAGCCCAAGAGCCGACCGCGGGATCAAGACGTTTGGCGGACACGTGCATTTTTATTCTGCCTTGTTGCTGGTCAGATTTTTTGGACATCCTCGGGCACAAAGGCTCCAGCCCACATCCTTGAATTATTCAGACGTTTTGAGACGCGTTCGTGGGGAAGTGCTTGTCTGGCAAATCTATACAGGGGCCTTTCCAAGGTTTCTTTATTGCAAAAGAAAGGGAAAGTTGTCAAGACAATAACGGGTCCTCTAAAATTGCTTCAGGTGATTAAGCTCGTTTG
The DNA here is from genome assembly GCA_028538565.1 of Umbellularia californica. NCBI lineage: Eukaryota > Viridiplantae > Streptophyta > Magnoliopsida > Laurales > Lauraceae > Umbellularia > Umbellularia californica. The sequence continues at coordinate 27,114,331 of JAPQWN010000012.1, read as the reverse complement.
TGGTCTGTGAAAATTATGATGAACTAATGTTTTTTCAATTCCATAATTGGAGTCACCATTTTTCTGCAATTGGTCAGGTATGGGCATACTCACGCATGACAATTGGTAAGCCGATCCGTCGGAGAGCTGATTGGGATACAGATGTTGAGTTCCCTCTTATATTGACCTGGTATAACAGACTGCGTTCCCATCATTTTCAGACTAGTGTTGAGGATGCTAGACGACACTTGGATATCATGGAAGTGGATGCTGTAAGTATTAAATTAGGACATAGCTGGGTATTGGTTATTTGTTTGGAGTCATTGGTTTCAGATTTGGGTCTCATCTGGAATATTGCTTTATCCAAATCTCTTTATTGTTTGTCCTTCCCTTTATTTTATTTTTTTTTATGTTCATTTTTTAATACAGTTATGTATTTAATCGTGAATTTATATTCTTGTAGTTCAATTGGCTTCCATATCGAGATTATGAGAACATCCAAGACTAAATCGACGATGCAGACGTTCCTCTCTTTCGGTCGAACACGGCCTTGATCTCTTTTTGGATTGTGGAGCGACATAGTCCGGAAAGAGTAATGAAACAATTTGGTTTCCAGCAAGTTGTTCCTCCCAGATTCCAAAGGCCATTCCCGCGGAATGAAACGGTCCCAATTGGTGACAATAAACGTGAAAAGATACGAGCCATTTATGCTGGGTTATGGAATAAAAGGATGGATGCAATAACTTATGGAGAGGATGGCAATGCTGGCCCGCACACGGATGCGTACTTCCAGTGGTATAGAGGCATCACTCGGCTTCGCATCGGTCGTCCAACCTCCATATCTGGCCTAGACCTGACCTCCATCCAATCTCAAGTACATTCCTCCATCTAACTCTGTGACACTCCTCAGACAAGTATAAAACTCCTGTTTATATATTTAATCCTAACCAATATTGCTGTCTTCATATACCCTAATATAGATCATGAAGTTTAGCGAGAAAATACTGGCATCATGTGGTGATGCGGCTGAATTAGAAGAAAAATCCCCCGCAGCTTTCTCAAAATTCATTGAAGCCATGAGAGCGGATGTATTGATGTTAAAAGATGCTTGTTTTCCTGATGCTGCGCAGGCTAATTTAGCTGACAGATTCAAAGTGGGATCCAATGACACATCCCTAAAGGTATAATGTAATTCATAAAACAGTCTGTATATTCCATTAAGTGCAGGTACTATTTTTTTTTTGCCTCTATTTCAATAGAGTGGAAAAGGCGACAGTGCAAAATCTAGAAAAGGAATTGGTCCCAAGAAGCGGAAAAGCAAGGGCAAAGCCACTCAGATTTCCTCCACAATATCTGGTGCAATCAGTCCAACAGTTGCGAACCCCCCCAAAAGATCCAAACGCTTAATGGATAAATTAGCACAACCACCCGTTGCTGGAAAGCCCACAAGTCCAACGGGGCCCGTCATTTCTGAGGCGGCTTCAATTCCCACAGCGTTATCACCCCGAAGATCTCCCAGATTATTCTATACGCACCCGATCCCAAAATCCCCTATTAAAGTGGTTGTCCATGGGAGCAATGCTAAATCCTTCTCCACTAGTCCTTTCACTTCCAGTCCATGGTCAGCGACCAAAAACGACACTACACCGCTTCCGCTGCCTACCAAATTTGGGATAAGTGTGTCCCCATATAGCGAGATCTCCTCTATGATCCTAAATGTCAAGGCACGCTATAGAGATCCCAAGCCCCCTATATGGATGGCTGACTACATTATTGGAGCATGGATGAGAAATCCGAAGTATAAGCTCACGATGGAGGAGCTTGATGTCTTAACCGTCTTTCGGAATGAATATGCTGATAGAGAGGGGTATTCCCTACGTTCTTTCTGCCTTAATTGCATTATTGGCATCTACTGCTTTTTATTTAACTTGTATCTATGCTGCACCCTTTCAGGAATGCAAAGCTGAAGGAGTGGTGTACGCCTGTGACTGCCGATAACATGCAGGAATTGCTTAAGGGTGCATGGATGGACAATTGGGTTAGTGATTATTGGCTATTCGGGCTAAAATTACATTTTCCAGCCGTAAGAACGCACAGTCATTGATGTTATTTCCATCAACTAATTGCTCTCCTATCCTTTGTCACAGACCATGCACTCTTGGTTTCAGACATTAAAGGAGCAGGCTGCAACGTCATATTTTTTTGAATGTGCCCTATCCGTAAGTGCTATAAAAGTCAGGACATTAAGTTCATGGGGACAGGTTCTTTGTATCCATTTCTCTTTGGTTTTGGCAATAAAGATGACATTAAAAACACGCAGGACTGGTACGTGCATGCTGAAGTAAGTGAGAAGCATGTTCAAGAGTCATTTGGGATGGCTATGCTTGACAACATTACGGAGAAGGAGTTCCTGTTCTTCCCGGTATGGAATAACCACCACTTCTTCCTTCTTGTTGGTCGGGTCGGTGGACGGCGATGGGAGTACTACAACAGCTTGAATCGAGATGGAGATTACCTGTTTGCTGAATGCTACGTAAGTTTTGTCGTTGCCATTTAGCAACCATAAATGTCATTCATCCATTGTATTCTCTCAACGTGTATTTGAGCCGGTTCGTATGTTTTGCAGATTGACTGGATCAATGATCGCTTTATGCAATTCGGGTGGAGTGATCCAACAGTATGGACAAAACACCGCATGGAGTGCCCCATGCAAACGAACAGGTTCGATTCACTGATTACACCAACTGACTGTGCTTTATGTTCACTGAACAGAATCATTACATTTTCGGCTAAATTACCTTCGTATTCTAATTCAAAGTTGTCATACTAACAGCGTCGATTGTGGAATTTTTGTCATGGCGTATGCAAAGCACATTGCGTTCGGAACGCCGATGGATTTCACTAAGACTGATATGCACTACTTTCGTGCGAAGATCGTATATGACATTTACATTGACCAATTTGCGCGTTGGAATCAGAAAGTTCAAGATGCTAGGCTCCGCAATCAGTCTGCGGTGTGACAATTGCTTCGAAATCGGGCAATAGTTATTTCTTTCTCTCTTTTGATGCTTATCTGAATCAGTCGATTGACACTTGTATGGGAAAGGGGTATCGAGATTGGTTATAATTTGATTACAGAGGTCGGGCTTTTGGAAGGTCAGGTTTGGAATGATTTTGGGGATACGGGATAGATGGGATTGAATGACTGGTGAGGCTGTAAGGTTCAGATATGAGGTGGGTTATTACTTTTAGGTTTTCTCCTTTCAATGCTTTGTGTTATGGCGGTTTAGCCGGTTCCTCTAACCTTGTTGGATTTTTATTGATTTACTTTGATGTATTGGATTCAGCAGTATTGTACTTTTGTGAATAACAGTGGGCCATAAATCAAATGTTACGAATGATCTATTTCTACTACTCCCATTTCATGCATTCTCATTTGTGGCTAAAAAAGTTAGTCGAAGGAAAAGGGTTTTTTTTATCTCTTAATCCATATCTCACTCGTTTAACTCTGGGACAAATGACACGCATAGATTTTTAATGTTAGGTGCCTGGTGGTGGTTGATTGAAATGAAATGTATTGGTAACGATATCGTTGTTGTACGTTCAAAAATTTTGAGATTTTGTGGCGCCTGAGGTAGCCCTATCCAATGCATTTCGATCTCATTACACAGTTGACGCGAGAGCTATAACTGATTGTAACGAAATCGTTACCAAAAACAGATTAGAAATCACACTCACTTTCAAGCCCCTTAATTTAAATGTTGCAGGTTTAATTGTTGCCCCTCAACACACCCAAAAGGATTGGCTCCGGGTCGATAAACAACTTCACTTAATTCAATCAATATCACCTTAATACTGAGGCAGTTTTGACAGCTGAAGGATTGAAACCATATTTGCACATGAAACTAGATAATCTAGCATTAATAGCCGTGGAACTTGGTCATTTTACAAAATGCTCCAATTTTTTCAGTCATTTGTTCGAGATTTTAACATGATTTTAGGAACTAATGCAAGTCCAAGTCCCTGGGCCATTTTCCAGAGCCTTGAATGGATCGAACACTCGGAAATCTGGGTTCGAACCATCGTTTTGTGCGGATTCCAGGCCTTTTTCCAACAACTTGCAGGGTTCTAACCAATAGTTTGTTGGTTTGAACCATCGTTTTGTTCACTGTCTTGGCCATTTTCCAGCGAGGTGCAGGGTTCGATCCATAAATTTCTGGGTTCGAACCAATGCATTTGGAGGCCCTGGGCCATATTCCAGAGCCTTGAAGGGTTCGAACCCTTCAAATCTGGGTTCCAACCATCTTTTTGTGCAAAGTCCAGGCCTTGAATGCAGCAACTTATTGGGTTCAAACCATGATTTTGTGGGTTCGAACCTTCGTTTTGTGCAAAGTCCATGGCATTTTCCAGCAAGGTACAGGGTTCGAACCATCATATTGTGGGTTCGAACCATCGTTTTGTGTGAAGTCCAGGCCATTTTCCAGCAAGGTGAAGGGTTCGAACCATCGTTTTGTTGGTTCGAACCAATGAAAATTCAAGCCCTTATGCCATTTTCCAAAGCTTTGAAGGGTTCGAACCCTCTGTTACTTGTTCGAACTATCATTCTGTGCACTGTCCATGCCATTTTCCAGAGCACTGAAGGGTTCGAACCATGGGAGCATGTTGTTTCGAACCAATGAAAATTCAAGCCCCTGGGCCATTTTCCAGAGCCTTGAATGGATTGAACCATCATATTGTGGGTTCGAACCATCATTTTGTGCGAAGCCCAGGCCATTTTCCAGCGAGGTGCAGGGTTCAAACCATCATTTTGTTGGTTCGAACCAATGAAATGATAAGCCCTTGGGCCAATTTCCAGAGCCTTGAAAGGTTCGAACCCTCTGTTTCTGGGTTCGAACCAAAGAAAATCCAAGTCCGTTGGCCTGATTACGGAGCCCTTAATGGTTCGAACCATCGAAGTTTCCACTGTCCAGTCCATTTTCCAGGGAGGTTCAGGGTTCGGACCATGATTTTGATGGTTCGAACCACTAAAATTCCAAGTCCCTGGGCCTGTCGGCCAATTTCCAGACGGGCCAAGGGTTCGAACCCTCATGGGCTTAGTTCGACCCTCAACATTGTGACCCGGATGTCCTATTTGATTTGTTTAAATAACAGTTCATGGATCTATATCCATTACCCAACCTTCTACCCAGTTTGTGTTTCGCTGGCATCAAACCCTATTTCAATAAATTTGAAAACCCCCGAAATCTCCAACCCTCTGTCTCTCTCCAACCAGCGTCTCTCCCATTGAAAGAAAGCCTGACTTCTGTGAAACCCCTTTCGACCTCAGCCAGTCCCTCGCCCTTTTTTGCGTTGTTCCACTCACTCGAGTGATCGAATAGCTCTTTGTCGGATTCAACTGGTCGTCTGACACTCGTTCTTCCGCTCCAGGTAACTCTTTCACCTCTCCCTCTCTATCGCCTCAATCTCCCTCCCCCCTGCGTTTCTGCGACGGAATATATGATTGAACCTCATGGCATTGTCACCCCTCTCTCTCCCATCGCACGCCCCACCCTCTCCTACCTCATAAGAAGTTAGGGTTCTATATTTTTCAATTTTTTGTTTTTTTTTTATACTTGTTTTTACTTTTTAGTGCTATGATTATGATGCTATATGCCTTTTTTATCCTGGTTCTCTACATTGCAGTGCCAATTTTTCTCCTTTTGTTCACCCCTGTTTTGTCTTGTGTTCCTGTTTAATATATATATGAATGAGGGTGATGATTTTGTGACACACTAAAGTACTAACTAGTTCCTAATTCACCACTCCTAATACCTTATTGATCATGGCCTACTAACTTTTTTCTCAAATAGAATTAACAAAAAGGAATGGCCTAATCTCCTGTGTGTTTTAAATACCGAGACAAAAAATAAAAACTAAAAATAAGACTCATAAACCATTCTCTTGATTACCTAACTTGATTCTGGGTTTGTTTTTTATTAATAAATCTTACGTACTTGTTTAATAAACTCGAAAGCCTATGGACTGGAGTTGCAACCTGAGTGGTCAAGAAGCTGTGTTTTCATTGTTTGCAATTTATCCGTAATCGTGGAGACCCAATGCAAGTTGCAAGCCTGCCAACTGACCTGCTGGATACATGCAGCTTTGCCCCGAAATCTGATGCTTTCCTGTTTTTCTACTGTTAAGAGAGATTTTCACCATTTATTTAACTAAAAAGCGAAAGGTATTCTTTCAACACATCCAACCCCAATCCCAAAGGATACGACTGGTTAGCTATTGATTAGCACCTTATCATGGGCTTTCTTGCAGGTTTTTAGGAACAGGGATGGCACCTAAGAAGAAAGCATGTCACCGCCCTTCCTACGATCGGTCTCGGTTTTTAAGTGAGGATGGCCAAATTTCATACATGAACAAGTTCCAGCATCGTTCAGTTGTGACCGAGAGGATTGTAAAGTTTAATCAGCTAGATGGTCTTGCTTTTGCTGAATGGATGCGCGATAGACGATGGCTTACACTGTATGATATTGGCTACCAGATAGTGGTCAATTGGGTCAGAGAGTTCTACTCTAACATGCATGAAGTATCAAACGCCTCGTTCAAGACATTTGTTCGGGGCCATGAGTTAGAAATAACACCTGATCTACTCTCCCAAGTGCTAGAAATTCATCGTGTCGACGGCGCACAATTCCCAATTGAGGCCAACCGTCGGATTAATTACAATCTGGTAGCCAAAGAACTGACCGGCAGGCATGTCGCTTGGACCAGCAGTGACATATCTCACCACATATTGAGTGATTCTTATCGCTTGCTGAATATTTTCATCCGCCACAATGTCAGCCCCAAAGTCAACAAGAGAGTCACAAAAGAGGATGGGTATCTCCTATACTGCATCGGGACTCAACGGAAGGTCGACATTCCACTCGCGGTGTATCGTGGAATGGCAAAGGTACACACTGCACCTCATAATACTGCTCTTCCTTTCCCCGGAATCATCTCCAAGATACTACAGGACATGGGTCAGTTGGCTGAACCCAACGAAGACATTATAATTCCAAAGCAGAAGATTGATAGCTTCACCCTTAAGAAGTCCAAGGCCCACATCCCTTCTGTTGAGCTGGATGATGATGACGAGGGAGATATAGGAGGTCCCTCCGGATCTGCTCCTTCGGGGGTTCGCCAGTCCGTAGCGGTGGATTCGGATGCAGAGGAAGCAGGAGATGAACAATTAGATGAGCGGACGATTCAGGCGTTGAACCAGCGTCTCGGGCGTTTGGAAGTGCGAGTGGAAGAAGGGTTTGCCGAGATGCGACAGAGTTTTGCGGAGTTGCTCAATCGTTTACACCGCGGCTGATTTCAATTTGCATGATGATACTGTTTTGTCCAAGTGCCACCATAGCACTACAAATGGAGAAGACATTTGTTTCTTACTGTTTGATTGACTTTGCAGTTGTAAAACTTCAGCTGAGGGTTTGAATTGTAAAATGATACGAAAGTATATGATCCTTTCAGTACAATGTACAGTGAACATTGTAAAATGACACTTCCCGCGATGCGTTGCTGTTGAATGATGAAGTTTTAGTTAAACCTTTCAACTCCACTAACAATAATTTACACTCTTATGATACTGTAACTTAAAAGCATCGAGAAAGATGGACAAAGCAGTAAGTTTTTACGCGCATCAAAACGCTCAGGAGGAATCATTGGTTCGAACTTGAAATAATGATAAAAACATTAGGCTTGATCCACCAACCCAAAATCTGGTCTTCACAAAACTAGAAAGAAAAGGAAAACTAAATCAAATGATGTAAACATATCACTCCCTCCATTTCATGGTTCGAACCAATGATCTGTTTACAGTCTGGGCCATTTTCCAGTAAGGCACAGGGTTCGAACCCTCCATTTCATGGTTCGAACCATCAAAATCCAACAGTTAGGGCGATTTTCCAGAGGCTTCAAGGGTTCGAACCATCAATTTGATGGTTCGAACCATCAAAATCCAACAGTTTGGGCCATTTTCCAGAGGCTTCAAGGGTTCGAACCCTCCATTTCATGGTTCGAACCAATGATCTGTTTACAGTCCTGGCCATTTTCCAGTAAGGCACAGGGTTCGAACCCTCCATTTCATGGTTCGAACCATCAAATGGAGACAGTTTGGGCCATTTTCCAGAGCCTTCAAGGGTTCGAACCCTCCATTTCATGGTTCGAACCATTGATTTGTTTACAGACTGGGCCATTTTCCAGCAAGCCTCAGGGTTCGAACCCTCCATTTAATGGTTCGAACCAGTGATATTCCAAGACTCTGGGCCACTTTCCAGGGGCATGATTGGTTGACACATGGAAGTGGCGGACCCATGATAAAGGTCTTGAAGTCTTAGGATTCATATGTATGATGACTTGAGTTAGATATAAGTGAAAATTTCTTTTCTTGGCCATGTGCCATGACCTTGTTTTGTGGGCACTTCTGAGCCGAATTCCATCAATCTCAAAGGTTCGAACCCAGCATTATGCACTTCGAGGGCCATTTTCCAGTGCCATCAAGGGTTCGAACCCAGAAATTATTGGGCGCAGTCCGTGCCGAAGTGCTCCCATTTTCTATGCTGTATTTGTTTAATGCATCACCCCCATGGAAATTGGTGATGAAATTGTACAGAACTCAACCTTTTATTTATACAGCCTTTTGTCATGTGTCTCGTTGGTCGCATGGATTGCTGTGAAAATAAAACCTTTTTGCTTCACCTGCCTTAAGCAGTGGTCTTGCCCTGATTCATGAGGTGTACGTGTTTTACGAATAATCGTTAAGAAAAATGAGTCGGTTTTGACGGATTATACCGTCTCAAAACGAATATGCCCTCATATTGAAAGCAGTTTTCATATTGATGACCCATACATATTCTATCGCAAACTCACTATATCCGTCATAACAGAAACACACAGGATGACTAGGTACTCGAAAAGGAAACAAGCAAGATCGTAATCTTGGAACTTGGGAATAAAATGAAAACAGTAAATGAACAAGTTCATCAGTACAAAATGGTATTCATTAATTTTGATATATAACAGACGACCCATGTGGATAGGTGCCAGTGTACAAAAAAATTGACAGGTTAACATATGCAAGCTGTGAAATTGGTTTGCGCCTGTACATCAATATAAACACATTATGGTCTCCCACAATTATCGAGAGATACCGCCTAAATTTAGAGAAGAACGTGCTCCCCCACCAAAAAAAAGTATTTACACCAAGACCGAGATACAAAAAAAGATGTGTACACTTTATAGATAAGTCTTATCCAAAAAAATTGAGGGAATTGTGAATCATTCCCTTGGAGGTGGCTCTCTACATGTCTGTCTATTATGACCACGCTTCTTGCAATGGGAGCATGTAACCTGTTTCCTCATCCTGTCCTCCGTTCGTATTCGACATTTTTTTGGCCTTCCAGGCTGTCTGCGACCAATCGGGGGTAACACACACTCCTCACTTCTACGTTCCCATTGCTTTCCATCCCGCGTGGCATGAATGACATCATTATAAGTTGCGCGATAGCAGTCACTGGAAAACCATTGTTCGCAAAAGTCATACGGATCATATCGCTTCAGTTTGATAGCACAAAGGGCATGTGAACAAGGTATGCGAAGGAGGTCCCACTTGCGGCATGTGCATGAACCTTTATCGAGGTGCACAACATCTGTGTACTCCGGAGACAAAACCTGAAACTCATATTCCCCCGCCTGCCAACATTGGAGTCTCCGTGAGGCTTCCGCCTCGCGGGTAAGGATCTTGTCTACATATGGGGTGAATCTTGTCTTCATGTTTAGCCCTTTCTCACGCCGGTTCTGGTAAAATTCCATCAGCTTAGCCCGGATCGATTCTATCTGTTGTGTGATGGGCAGCTCCCTAATATCCTTCAACAAGCTATTTGTGCTCTCCGCAATATTCGTGGTTAGCATGTCGTAACGTTGTCCCTCGATGAATGCATTTGCCCAATGCTTGCGACCGATAGCGTTAATGTAATCATGGGCACCCACATCAATTGATCTGATTTCCGCCATGTAGTTATCGTACTCACATACGCGAGTTGAACGTGCGGCGCACCAAAATTTCATGACGATTCCGTCGTTTTTGAATCTTGCTTGAAGATTTTGTGAAATGTGACGGCAACAGTAACAGTGTTTTGCGGTTGGAAGTACATCCATGACAGCCGAAGTCAGTCCCTTCATTCGATCGGACACTATTGTAAGATTGTGAACATGATCCAAGGATTCATCAAGACATGCTAGAAACCATGACCAAGTTGCATAGCATTCGGACTCCACGATGGCAAAAGCTACTGGAAAGAGCCCATGGTCACCGTCCTGACATACCGCTATGAGTAACGATCCTGGGTATTTACCCCGGAGGTGTGTCCCGTCAAGGGCGACTAGTGGCCTGATTGAGGATTTGAAGGATCGGGCACAGCCACCAAAACAAACATAATATCTTTGGAAGGAGTAATCATCTTCTGTCCACAAATTGTCGAAGGTGCCGGGGTTTGTGCGTTTAAGCTCCAAGCGGTAATCAGAGAGGATCTTGTATGAATCCTCGAACGAACCGCGAATGTCTTTCATAGCCATTTCCTTTGCAATGTGGGCCTTCCTGTAAGATATTTGGACACCAAATTCTATCTGAAAGTCCGACATAATCTCCTTTGGCCTGTAGTCTTGATGGACTCTAAGTCTTTCCTTGATAAAATCCGCAATCAAACGTGAAGTTGCCTGAGGAAATTTTGTTCCATTCATTGGTCCTGAACAAGTATGCTCGGGATTGTAGGTCCTAACTTGAAAATGGGGACCATCTTCCACAATAGACGCATGGATGCGCCATGGACATGTGGGATGGCTACACCTTGCTGTCGCTTCAAATCTATTGGTCCTTAATGGTTTCAGGCAAAAGTTCATATACATAGCAAACTTGGCTATTGTGCTTTTGAATTCGTCACGGTTATTAAACACCCTGCCCTTCCACATAGAGTGCGGCGATCCCTCCTGGGGTGGCGTGGTCAGCAAATCATCCGCTGCTTGCATGGTGTCGACAGTTTTGGATGCATTGGACATGACTGTTTCTGACTGTCTCTTGTCGCCTGCATTTCGTTCCAAAAAAACGATATCAGCCTCTGGGTCGTTTGATCGTATGTCCCGGAATGTGGCGGCTGCTCCTTGAGTCTGTATATTTTCCAGTCTCTCTTCACTCTGAATGGAAAATCCTTGGCCAAAGAAAGCCGGACCTTCTCTGCATAATCCGGTGGCCAAATGCAGAAATTCAAGACCGTCACTGCCAGTCCTTAAATCCCCAATATTATCTGCATTGGGGCATTCTTCGACACATACTGCGTGGCCTCCTTCCTCACAACTTTCTGTATCCAATTGCATAGCTACAAGATTGTCACTGTCAAGCCCCAACCCAAGCTGAGTATCTGCAACTGCATTTCCCTCTCCTTCGTACACATGTACAGAATCCTGATTGTCATTGTCGATATCCAGTCCAGCATCAATATCTCCATGTGAATTTTCTACTCCTCCACAGCTGTAGCATCCTTGTGAAAAGGGCACATCAAAATCTGCTCCGAGGTCCACAGACGGATATGGATGCTTTATATTCGATTCCTTTACCACTGCGGGGGTTTTTGACGCCAAGTCAGACGATTTCTTCGTTGGGTTAACCCTGCATGACAAATGAGCATCATCATTACAAAATACAGCAGTTGGAAGAAATGTTGACGGAGTAAATTGTCTATATCAATGAAGGAGAAAATTAATTACAGCGAGGGCAGGCATTGCTGGATTGAAATAATCGCAGGATGCTTTAAAGGGATTCCAATTCCACACGCTTCAAGAAGTCATATTGACGGAATTGAAACAAGCAGCTGATGGGAAAAAAAATATGGAAACGAAACGATATAGGATCAATGAGCGATATAAGATATGAAATGACATACCTAGGAGACGGTACTGTGTTACTCAAATTCATCACGTCGTTTATACGGATGCTGGTGTTACCATCTTGATGGTAAAGATCCGGTCTGGCTGCATCCCTGCGGAACAAAAGAAAGAATGATACAGGTTAAGCATATAAATAGTGAGCATTTGGGCTGGTATCGCTATATCCATCCATAGTGATGACCTTTTTCCCTGGGTTAGAAGGCGGACTAGTATGATGAACAGCTTTGTTGTATCCCAATTGTCACGTGGTTATAATTCGAGCTGCTCGGTATCATAGGTTATTATTGAAAATAACAAGTCGGATCATAGCATACCTTTGTTCATTCCATTGATGATCTTTAGTATGAACCGCGAACGGCTGGATGTACAGGTACGCTGCACTGGCATCCCCCATAGATGCTCTGAACATAATCTTTACATCGTCATCGTTTGTTATGGCAACTAAAGTGCATACTTTCCCATTCTGATGAAGGTATTGAATATTTGGGATATGTCCAGGTATGTTCCCATCTGAGAGGCCACATATTTTTTCGACCAATTGTGAATACGTTATGGACCTTTCAAGGAACGCCATCTTTGGGCAACCTCCATTATAAATTGGACTTCCATTGTCCCACACTAATTGTCCTCCGGAATGGAATATGACTAGTAAGTCACGATCGGACATCCTGCCAAAGGCATATAGTCTTGAGAGTAAGACTAGTAGCTATATATCATATCTTGGCAGACGCATGCAATTTGTGTTTCAAGGATGACAACCCAACTGAATTTGTCAAATTACTTTGCTCATCAATATGATTCAATCTAGTATCCACCGCATAGCGGCTATATTAATAGGTGAATAGATGATGAAACATACAAGTAGTAGTCCGTTCATATAAGTTTAAAGAAAAAAAAAAAAAGAGGCAACCAAACCATTACCGAAGCTAATGACTCAAACAAAATTGTTAAAATGTTCTAATTGATTAATGAAGCAATCTTTATTAAAGCCATTACTCGATTCAGTTATCAAAATACAGCGAACAAATCATTTCAACAGTTGGTCTTTTACACTTGAAAATGGTCATGAGACGGACTTTTAAAAGACTGGATTTGGGAAAAAGGGAAGCCGACTTTCATAACGATATCGTTACTGCCATCTGTATATGCATCCTCCAATTGTGATTTCCATATTCACAATGATGGCGAATTTATTTTGAGATGCAAGAATTTAAACAAAAAAAATGGAATTTCTAATATGGTAATGATATCGCAAGTGATTATCCTATTCTTCATCTAATATGGGTTTCGAACAACAGAGAAGTGGGTGCGTCATACTGGGATGCATAAGCAAGGTGAAGTAATCACGGTTTCATTCATTTTCGATATTTTTAAAAAATATAAGTATTTTTGATAACGAAATCGCTACCATAATTTTCAGTTTCCATATCCAAGTTTGTTATCCACCTATGTAATAGTGCTAACTATTATATTGAGGTCTTAAATAATGGAAGGACTCAAGAAATCACGTAAGTTGGATGATTTCAAAATTTCTGATGACGATATCGTTTCATTTATTCATAAACTATGTCCTCCGTTTTTGCATCATGCATCGGGACAGTAATGACTGTATTTTGACATTATAAACAATGGGAAGTACTTACGGACTTCACCCTGCTGTTGATTTCAACATCATATGTATGACAACAGGATCAATACCATTACCCATAAGTGTGTTGATGGTTACATTTTGTATGAAGCAAGAGTAGTTAACTTTCTTTTTTTTGTTCTACACACGATTAATATACTAAGACACGAACATTTACATTCTGTGTAAATGACGATTGGGGTAACTTGTACAATCCCAAATGCATTACTTTCTTTGTTGGAGAAGAACATGGGAATGATGACGATGGGAAACCAGGTGGACAAAGGCCAAAAAGTTGGATAAGCAATGAGGGAAACGAAATGTTTGGGAGGGGTGGTGGGGAGACTAAATACCATTGGTTCATAATGATAACGTTACTGCCATGTGTATATACATCCTCCAATTGTGAGTTCCAAATTCACAATGATGGTGAATTTATTTTGAGATGCACAAAGTTAAACAAATAAAAGGAATTTGTTTTATGGTAATGATATCGCAAGTGATTATCCTATTCTTCATCTAATATGGGTTTCGAACAACAGAGAAGTGGGTGCGTCATACTGGGATGCATAAGCAAGGTGAAGTAATCACGGTTTCATTCATTTTCGATATTTTTAAAAAATATAAGTATTTTTGATAACGAAATCGCTACCATAATTTTCAGTTTCCATATCCAAGTTTGTTATCCACCTATGTAATAGTGCTAACTATTATATTGAGGTGCTTAAATAATGGAAGGACTCAAGAAATCACGTAAGTTGGATGATTTCAAAATTTCTGATGACGATATCGTTTCATTTATTCATAAACTATGTCCTCCGTTTTTGCATCATGCATCGGGACAGTAATGACTGTATTTTGACATTATAAATAATGGGAAATACTTACGGACTTCACCCTGCTGTTGATTTCAACATCATATGTGTGACAATAGGATCAATACCATTACCCATAAGTGTGTTGATGGTTACATTTTGTATGAAGCAAGAGTAGTTAACTTTCTTTTTTTTGTTCTACACACGATAATATACTAAGACACGAACATTTACATTCTGTGTAAATGACGATCGGGGTTACCTGTACAATCCCAAAGGCATTACTTTCTTTGTTGGAGAAGAACATGGGAATGATGACAATGGGAAACGAGGTGGACAAAGGCCAAAAAGCTGGATAAGCAATGAGGGAAATGAAATGTTTGGGAGGGGTGGTGGGGGGACTAAAAACCATTGGTTCGGCAACCAAATCTATAAAGATAGATTACTGGTAGGGTCGATCCAAAATATTATCACAGTTTTGTTATAGCCTGTCATTCATTGGATGAGTAAATATGCATATATAAAGTATTCCTATACAAAGGTAAAGGATATACAAATCTACAACAATTTGATTTTGATCGAGGATCCAATTCTGTATCAACCTTATGGACGAGAGCTTATATATTAGAACACAAGGACAAAATCCATAAACATAACGAGTGCAATATCTAATTGTTCTTTGCTTCTATCTTTCTTATCATATTATGAGATGTCATTCTCAAATATTAATAACCAGAAGAGTGCAATAGGTTTCTTAACCTTACCGCTAAACCATCCTGATATCTCTAATAATATAGTATTCTGAACTGCTGTCTTTCTTATCCTTATCACTAAATGTACTAAAAATGTTGTTACATGCATATATCATCGTTCAATAAGCATCTAACAAAATACTAAATGATTAGATATCATTTTCACTGACTCTACTCATCAGTTCATTAAAGAAAAAATAATCAGTGTCTAATCCACCCAACAGCCAAATCTCACCTTCAACGTATTATGTGCCTCCATAGAAGCGTGAAGGAAATAATTCTTTGATAACGATATCGTAACTATAATTTTTACTTCCTCAATTGATTCTGTGCCCATATAAGATAAATGATTGTTACTTTATATTGAGATCATAAAAGTCAAGGAGAAAGTACTTTTTGATAACGACATCGTTTCAGTTATTTATAGTTTCTTCACCAATTTTTTGCACACTGCAACAAAATGATAATGAATGTGTAATGAGCTCATACACATTGGAAAAGACTTAAGAACTATAACCTGAATGTTGATTCCAACTTCATTTGTAGGGCAATAGGATCGTCAGTCATTATTTATTGGTATGTTCCAAAATACCGTTTGATGACTTGCTATATAGTAATCGTTCTGTAGCTCAGATGTTACCCCAAAACCTTGGAATCTCATAGTATCAAATAGGAAATAAGTGCCATTGGTAATTCACTGATCAAAATCAAATGTGGGTGGAACGTAAGTTGTTCATTTTATCTGTTCATCTACAAGTGATAATGTACCCAAAAAAGAAGTTGCTGGATTATGTGTAACAAAAGATCGAGATTACTTGTAGATGACCAAAATTATTACTTTGTGATTGAAAAGGCATTGATGGCGATGGGAAAGAAGGTGGGCAAGTCGAAATAGTTGGATTAGGGAAGGAGCCAATAAGGGATAGTAAATGATCCCATAGGGGGAACTTAAAACAGTATTCATTCTGCAGTCAAATATCTAAAGCTCGATGGATAAATAAAATTGTCGGCTTTTTACCACTTCCAAGTCATTGAAGATAGCAATCTACGTCCCTCAAAGTCTTCTTGTCCAAACTGAATATACAAAGCTCTGGGTACTGGTGTTAGTTCGAGTATCTATATCATAGTTAAGATGAGAGCTTATAGGGTAGACCACAAGGCCAAATCCAATAACCCGTCTCAATGCAGTTACTTATGGTTGTTGATGCATATCTCAAGTAACGAAGAGAAAACATAGGAATTCACTTTCATTAAACACCTTAAAAATGAATTTTAAGGGCTACTCATCTATCTTAAAAGAATTGCCATCGGACGAATTGAATGCGGCTTGACTACTTAACTGGGACTTAGGCTAAAATAGGTACCGTGTATATAAGTTGCATCTACATTGGGCAGAATATGTTTGATGTTTGAGGCATAAAGATTGCAACATTAACTATATGATTTGTTTCCCCTGCAAGGTGCAAGGTGCGGCAACATTACTGAAACATCCTAAAAAGGCTATAGGGGCTTGCTCAATATAGTTTTGCAAACTATAGTTATCAAGCTTTTTATTTAATTTCAACAAATGAAACCAGTAAGAATGGCCATAATACAAAATAAGTCTCAACCACAGAGATCGGCTGAGAGCCAAACATGCAATGAGCAAGAAAATGAGACTGACAGAACTCAACAGCCCAAATTTCTTGAAAAACCTAAAATGGTTATGTTATGCAGGTTCTCACCTTTATTGGCTAGAAAAAACCTCTTTCATATACAAGATTTTCTCCATCAACTCCGCCAACGAGAGGGCAACACGGGCTGCCAAACACTAGAGAGAAAAAACAGAAAAGAAACCCACTTAGCTCCCACAAGATTAGCTGAATGTGCATGCATGTACTTGACTTTCAGTGTCTGTGCAGCAACTTCTATTTTTCTCCACTAACAAACAGCATAGTGGGAAGAGATAGAGATGGGGTGCTGGATAAAATAACAGGAGATGACATAAAAAGGGTTAGATTATAAAACCTGAACGTACAATTTCGAACTATTGAAGGATCATCAGCAATGCATCAGCTTTCCCCTCCATTTATTCATATCATGGTGCTGTCCTTTGATTCCTGGCCATTCGTTGCAGATTTCTGACGGTGAAGGGCGAGGGCAGAGAAGAAGGGAGAAAGAGAGAGCAGGGAGCCGATGGGAGGAGAGAGGATGCGACAGGGAAGGAAAGAGGAGGAGCGGAGAACGCATGCAAAGGGGGAGAGGGAGAAAGAGAGTAATAGGGAGAAGAAGAAAGAGAGAAATAGGCGCCAGAAGTGATGGACGAGCTCTGGCGGGAGAAGCTTTTTGGGAGTGGAAATGAAGGTTGCTGGATGACGTCGTTCGATCTATGTAAGGGCAAAATCGTCCATATAACATGTACGAACACCCATTTGGGCATTTATATGTATTTCTGATTATATCAGCTGTATAACAGTTTATGGACACTTTTTTAGTAAAATCCCCTTCTCTTATTCAAGGGAATTTTACCAAATAAATGGTGCTAAATATGTATACATCCATTTTAAACAGAAATACATCAATATATCCATTTTGGTGTTCGTACAACGTTTTTGGACGTTTTTACCCCTCGTTGTGCGATCGACATCGTCATGTCATTATAGACCTTATACCTCAATCGATTTCGTTCTCCCATTCTTCTTCGTCGCTCCTTCTCTCCCTGCTACTCTCTTTCCCGCTTGCTTCTCTCTCTTTCCCTCTCCCTTTCCGCTCGCTTCTCCCTCTTTCCCTCTCCCTCTCCGCTCCTAGCTCTCTCTTTCCCTCTCTCCAACGTCCCTCTCCTTCTACCCCTCATAGAAAATCTAGGGTTTTAGTCGTTTCAACTTCCAATCCTCTGAAGAACAAGATCCCGCCAAATCTCTATCTCCATCTCTCTGTTCCTAAAAAAGATCCATTCTTGATCTGTATTGCCTAGGATTCTCTCAATCATGGCCGTTAGATTCTTTGGCTTCACCTCCCTGCTGCTTTTCACGGTTCTTCTCCTATCCTGTTTGATCCACGCTACGCAAGTTGATTACTGTGGTGAGTAGATATTCGAATCCATATATGGTTTCTCTTTCGATGCTTGATCCGATTCGATGTTTTTAGTTTTTTTTTAGAGCTTTTGAATCGGAAGGAAGGAATCAGTTCTTGTGAAGTTAATCAAATGGAAGTTCAACTTATTGATTTTGATAAGATCTTTGTGTTGGAGGAATTTTTGTGTTGTATGCTGATTTTTTGAAATTGAATTTTTTGTATCTTCATTGGAATTGGTTTTTTAAGAATCAGGACCAGATGTGGATTCTTCGGTGGCGTTTTTTCAATAATCTCGCTCTTGTTCTATCAGAGTCGATCCGATGTAATTAGATGAAGTTTAATGCTATAAAGTTGGCAATTTGATATTTTTTAAAGGATTGTATATGGAAGTGGATTTCTCAATGGCTTCTTATTTGAGATTTATCATTTTCTTATCTTGAGCAAATCATTCCTATGGAAGTGATTAAATGAAATCTAGACTTGATTGTGTGAAGCCATAGTCTAAGTCATTCGTTTGATGAATTAAACAATCCTCAAAATAATGGGACATGCTCTGTTGATGACTCATTATTGTTTTTGATCATGTCAGGATACTGATGAATATTTGTGTAAGATCCATTCTACTTCAACATTGACGTTCTTATTTATATAGTTATTAGAAGCAATTGATTCAACAATTCTAATAAACTGATGCTTTGAGAAATTGTACTGGGATGTAGATTTCTTACTGTTTATGAGAAGAAGCATTTCCATCATTGTAACCATTATTAAGAGAATTGTAAGATGGGGATTTCACTAAATGATCCAGAGTTTTCTTTTCCCTCTTTACGATCCAGGTTTTTTTTTTTTTTTTTTTTTTTTTTTTTTTTTTTTTTTTTTTTTTCAGACTTGTTAGTTAGAATTCAGTGGTTTAAAAGGATTATCGATTTCACACAAGGGGAATCTCTTCCTATGAATTTTTTTTTGGTGAACTGTTTATGATTATGGTGCTTATGTTTTAACTATTCAAAAAAAAAAATGGTGCTTCTATTTTAAAGAAAATTGTGCAATCACACCTTTTGTAAAGATTTGTTGTATTCCTATTAGTGTTGGTTTTATTATGATTCTAAATGCAATTTCAAAGGCTGTTAATTTGATGTTTGATCGAATCAATTTAGGATGTTAATTTCTCAGTCATGCTTTTTCTAAAAGTTGGTCATATTCTATATAAAATGCAATTCTTATGATTGCAATTTATTGGATGTAACTTTTTTTTTAATCAGTAACAACCACAAATTTATTAAGAGAAAAGGAAAGCCATTATAGGACCAACACCAAAAAAGAAAAGAGGTATAAGAGCATTATACCCCACAGCATAATTACAATTGGATGCAGCTTTCAAAGTGGCAATGTTTTTGTAAACATGAGTCTTTTATTCCAAAATCGACTCAAAAAATAAGATGGTCTTTCAATTCAATAATTCTGATAATGTCTTTATCTCCATTTTCTCCCAAATCTAAAATTCTGGCCTTACCCTAGTTTCCTCAGCTCTAAACAATTTCATATTCTCTTTTATTGCTAGAAACATTTCTTTATTTAGCGTATTCAATTGATTTTTTAAATGTCAGTCTACTACTGGTGGCATCAATTTTTTTAAAACATGGAATCATGCTCGACTCCATTAGACTGCTTCAACATGCTAAGATGGATGTCTGGAGTTACAAGAATAGAACTAGAAATGATTGTGTTCATAAGAGGTAACTCGCAACCAATAGAAAGAGAAACAAAAATATAGGAATGTTGTTTGAGATGGTTTGGGCTTGCAAGCTTTGGATCACAACGCCAACCCCTGTATCATGCAGTTGATGATTACAAGTTCAAAGAAAGAGAGGGGGAAATGAAGTCCTTGAATGAAGTAGTGGGGAATGAAATGATAGATTGTGGAGAGATATGATGAACCTACTTTTGAGGATTGAGTGTAAGAATGGAACTAAAGTCGGTCCTAGACAGGTGGACCAAGGCTTTGATGATTGTGATCATGATGGGTGATGGATTATGGCAATACTTGGATAGAATAATGAAACATTCAAGTTTTCAAAGTATTGCATATAATGTTGATTCCTTTTTATTTTAGGTTTTGGTCATTAGCTTAAGTTCTATTATTTTGCAATTGTATAAAAAAAACCTATGGATTTCATTTTGTTGATAATAATACTCCTATGTTGATAATTAAGAAGTTCACGGTTATCATCATCATCATCATTCTTTTAATAATTTTTTCGATTCTTCTTTCAATTGATATAGTAAATTCATTGGTTGGAGTTGGTTTTTTGCTTATATTTGAGATAAAATTTGTGTAGATGTTGCTTTATTGAAAGTATTTTTCTGATCGTGTTTCTTATAAGAGATTTAGATTTCCTAAATGTATAGGTATGAATATTGGAAAAAAAATGCTTCAATGCAAGGTCTAGTTTTGATCCATTTCGATGACTAGTTAACAGTTAGTGGGTTCAGTAATTGTGTTCCTTGATTTTATGATGATTGCAGAGAGGGGAGCTGACTATGACATTGAGGTCAAGGGAGTCAAAATATTTCCAGATCCAGTGGTGAGAGGCAGGCCAGCTACTTTCAGCATCTCTGCATCTACTGGTAAGTTCATGTTGCCTAGGTTTGTTATATTACTTTGTTTTGTTTATCTTTTAAGGGAGATTAGTTTCCTGCTCATTGACCCACTGAGTTTTCCTTTACATGTTACTCTTATAAGGAAGATGAGCATTGAGTTATGAGCTATATGTACTACTACTTCATACTTTGCTCTTGTAGGTGAGATGAGCTTCAGGAAAATGGATGACAAGAAGCGCCCACGTGAGTTTGTACTTAAAGCTGATTTGCAAGGATTACAGTCACTTCCTTTTGATTTTGATAAGTGGAAGAGATACAAAGTGGAAGACGATTGTAGAAGGTATTCTTCAAAAAGAGGTCTGATTTTGATAAGTGGAAGAGATACAAAGTGGAAGACGATTGTAAAAGGTATTCTTCAGAAAAAGGGAGGCGGTCTGCAGGCATGGTATAACCTGTCTTGAATAAGGTTATGGAATTCGGCTACAGTCATAGACAATAAGCCAATGTCCATCATTGTTTGTGCATATTTGGTTGATGGGAGGGTTATCGCCACCAGCTGTACCATAGTTGTTGATGCTGCTACTATAAAGTCTATCATTGTTTATATTCCCCTAAACACATAGACATGACAGTTGTGCTCTAAATTTGTTATTGCGTTAACCATTCATTGTATCGTCATTGTATCGTTGTTGTACTCGCATCGTTTTGGATAAAGTGGTTTATGTAGCAATCAAGTTATAAGTTTGGAAGGCCACAACTGTTGAATTTTTATTGCTTTAAATTAGTAATCAACAATTACAATTTTGGATCATTTTCTTTCATTTTTGTTGTCCAACAACGAGACTGGCTCTGAGTATAAATTGAGATACATAAACAATGAAAAAGGCTCACAAATTTCACCTAGATTAGTGGTTTCTAAATTTTTTGATAATGATATCGTTACGATCCTTTAGAGTTTTCAACGAGATTGGCCCTGACTATATATTGAGATACATAAACGATGAAAAAGGAGCACTAATTTCACCCAGATTAGTGATTTCTAAACGTTTTTTTATAACGA
The DNA here is from genome assembly GCA_028538565.1 of Umbellularia californica. Classification (NCBI taxonomy): domain Eukaryota; kingdom Viridiplantae; phylum Streptophyta; class Magnoliopsida; order Laurales; family Lauraceae; genus Umbellularia; species Umbellularia californica. The sequence goes on along the minus strand of JAPQWN010000012.1, from coordinate 27,092,470 downwards.
TATCGTTACAATCCTTCACAGTTTTTTTCTTCTCTTTACCACATTGGCTCTCTCTATATATTGAGATGCATAAATAATGAAAAAGGCGCAGGAAGGTTACCAAGAATATCAAATTTCAAATATTCCAACAACGAAATCGTTACTTTCCTATAGAGTTTCCAGTCTCAAATTTGTTATTCAGCAAGTTGATGGCCTCAATTTTAAAATGTGATCTTTAAACAATGGGAAAGACTCATAAATACTGCTCATATTGATATGTCAGTTTATTCATGTAAAGCAAGAAATAACTGATTACTGTAGGTTCGAACTCTCATTGGCATAGTTCGAACCTTCAATTTCTCTGGAAAATGGGTCGAAAGAGCTGGTCAGTGAAGATTCGAACCTTAGCACTCTATGGAATTTGGCCCAGGAATGGCATATTTTGAAGGTTCGAACCTTTACGCTCCCTTGAATTTGGCCTAAGAATGGCGTAATGTGATGGTTCGAACCCTCAAAATAAAGGTTCGAACCATAAGGCCCTCTGAAATTTGGCCCAAGAATGGCAAAATGGGAAGGTTCGAACCCTCGCTTTAAAGGTTTGAACCTATGGGCCCTCTAGAATTTGGCCCATGAAGGGAAAATTGCTAAGGTTCGAACCATCAAACCAAGGGTTCGAACCTTAGCACTCTCTGGAATTTGGCCCAGGAATGATATAATGTGAAGGTTCGAACCATCGCTTTGAAGGTTCAAACCTTTGCGCCCCCTGGAATTTGGCCCAGGAATGGCAAAATGAGAAGGTTCGAACCCTCAAAATAAAAATTCGAACAATAGGGCTATCGGGAATTTGGCCCAGGAATGGCAGAATGGGAAGGTTCGAACCCTCACTTTGAAGGCTCGAACCTTTGCACTCTCTGGAAAATGGCTCAAAAGAGTTGGTTATTGAAGGGTCGAACCCTTATTGGCAGGGTTCGAAGCTTCAGTCTCTCTGGAAAATAGCTCGAAATAGCTGGTCAATGAAGGTTCGAACCCTCATTGGCAGGGTTCGAACCTTCTGGATATCTGGAAAATGGTTCGAAATAGCTAGTTACTGAAGGTTCGAACTCTCATTGGTAGGGTTCGAACCTTCGTTATTTGAAAATTTTGAAAACTAGATTTTGAGTGAAATCGTGAGTCGTTCTTATTGTTTATGCATCTCAATATAAATTCACCATTATTTTCTTGTTGGTTAAAAAAAATGGATGAAAAAGCTATAAATGGTGGTAACGATATCGTTATTAAAAAACAATGCCGAGCACAAAATTCAAATTCGTATGAGTAGGAATTTAAGTTCTTAAAGATTTCCCCCCTAAATAACATCTATAGATTGTCCCAGCTGCAATTATAAAATGTTTTTTCTTTTGTTTGTTGCTATTTTAAACCTTATGGGATCTATGAATCGATTGGGTTAATCGTTAATGGTGCATTGCTAACATGTTTTTATGTTTGTTGCACCCATAATGTCTTTCTAATTTTGTACTGTAATGCTCCACCTTTTTTACTAATATGAAAGCCTAAAATTATGTATGGGGTACTTGATTGATTGGTGCTAACAAAAGAAGATGACAAGTACCATTGACCCTTTGCTTTTCTTTTTCGCATTAAATACAATTTACTATTATTTCATTTTCAATTCCTATCAAATTTGACCTCTTTTTTTTATTGAGGCTAGAGTTTGAGAGCTTCAGGGATGAAGGCATGAATCTAGTTGCTTCAAAGTGGAAAGGGATCTGTCAGAATAACACCGAAGCTGGAGTTAGTCACAACATGTCTTTTTGTAAAATCGGCCGACATCACCTTTGAATGGTTCTTTTTGTTCATAGCTATTATTCTTAGTCATGTTGATGGTGAGGTTATGAAATGTTATATAAAGGGATTGTAACGTTCTTGAATTCCAATGGTCTATTATCTTTTTCTTTTTTCTTTTGACCCTTTTGTTTGGTGGTACAAAATTTGGAACCATTCTTGTACTTATCTAGAACATCTCTGCAACATAGTTGCTCCGCAGACATCAATTTCAGTACAAGGCATTGAAAAAATGATTCAGGATAAAGAATAAAACCAAAATAGGCTTTTCTATATGACAAATGGGTTGGAAACATGGAGTTGAAGAGGGTAAACTCAAATGGCCGTTATTTCATTTCAAAATGCTAGATAATGTGCTTACAAAATTATGGAATGTTTGGAACCGAATAATTATTCTAGCACTCCAAGTAGATTGTCTACAAACATAGAGCAATTCATCCCTCATACAAAATACACCCGATAAGGACCGCTTGATCTGCTTCCATATGTCGCCTCCAGTGGAAGTAGATTTACAAGTTCCAAACACTACCAAATGCTTACTCTGCAAGATTAAACAAAATCCATAGGAAAGTTGAATGTCATAAAAAAGATGGAGTTTTGGAAGTGCATGTAATAATAGTATGCATTAGAAAAAGGAAAGAAAGAAATTGTTAACGTTCATCATTTCAATTTTTAAGTTCTGACCTTTTGTATCATTGAAGCAAGCTCTTCAATCTGTTTAATCGCAAACCACAACAGCAGGAATCAGTAAAATAAAAGAAGGCATGTAGCCATGAAGAATCAACAGCTAAAGCACAAGAGAATCTTTGATAGAAATGCGGAAACATAAACAACAAACATTACACTAAAACCCAACTTGACCCTGTTGTCATATCATAATATCAGAAAAGTGATGCCACGAACCAAAGCGGTATAATTGTAGCAACAGAAATAAAAAATAATCTTTAGATGGAAAAAGAGTTACCTCATATAGTCTCATAACGTACAGGCCCTTAAAAAGCTTTAGATGTACTGATCTCCTCCTTTATCTGCAAAAGCAACACCATCAACTACTCTCATCAACCAATTACTCTCCAGGAGATTACCATAATTTAACAAACCAAGAATAGATATTTGCAAGCAAAATCTCTCCATGAGAATAGAAAAATAAAAAAACATATTTCTCAACTGCTAACAATCTTCAACCGTAATTTCTAATACGTAATGATCTTTCCTGCACTTTCTTGAGACCAAACCTCTTTCAATTGGATCTAAAAATGTCCACCCAAACAACTGTGATTAAACAATTAAACACACCCATTCCTCTCAAACCCATATCCAAATTTTAGAACAAGTTCAAGATGAGAATGAAAAAAAAGGACACCCAGATTGGATTAAGAAGAAAGATAAAAAAAAACAAAAAAATGAGCAGCATAAGCTAAATTCAAAGTGGAAGACGATACTAATTCAAATCCCATCTATAAATCCCAGAAATCCAAAAATGGGGATGAAATAAAAAGTACCCAAGATCTTATTCAGATAGATAGAGAGAGAGAGAGAGAGAGACCATTTGCCTCTTCCCATAGTTAATCAACTTAATAAAAAACAAAAGTAGAAAGATGAACAACATACTTGACGATCTAATCGATGATCTCTCTCTCTCTCTCTAAACAGATTTAGGGAGTTATTCAACCTTTAAATAGGCAGGATGAGGGCAAAAGAGAGGAGGGAGCAAAGGACAAAGAGAGAAAAGGCGACAGAGGAGAAAGTTGGCGAAGAGAAGAAGAACGAAATCATTCGATTGAGGTGCTAGAGTTATAATTCCATGACGATTTCGTTCGCATAATGAGGGGTAAAAGCGTCCAAAATGCATGTACGAATAGCAATACAGGTGTTTTGGTGTATTTCTTTTTTAAATGGGCTAATACCTGTTTTGCAACACTTTTTTGGTAAAAATCCCCTGATTTTATTAGAAAGTTTATATTATAATTTAGAATTTGATTTCAATTGGACTTGTTTCCAAGAACAAAATTAGGAAAGTAGTACCTATATAAAGGATTGTAATCTCTTTCATTCAACAAACTCATCAATAATAAAACTCCTCTCTGGAGTTTTTCTCTCGATTATATGTCTGTGGTGAGACCAAGACGTTTTGGATCCCATGGATCCCTATCCCTAAGTCTTTGGCTTGTTAGTTATTCTTCTCCTACCCACACTACATCAATATTTAGGAAGTAGAACAAAGTGTGTGGAACCCAAAAATCCAAAAATCATTGTAGTTTGGTCGAAAACCAATTAACTTCTCAAAGAGAGTGGCCACTGACTAAAACAGAAGAGGAAGGTAATCTATAAATGAGAGGCTGATATAAAAAGATCTTCCCCAGAAGGAAATAGGAACATGAGAGGAATGAAGAAATATCATGGTGGTGTCCAAATTGCCTATGCTTCTCGGGCATGCCATTTTGTTGGAGTGTATATGGCAGCTGAAGAGATAGCATGACAGGGAAGTCGTAGAAGTTCAACAAATTGAGAGTTTTCCAAGGTCTCCTATATTTGCAAAGTACAAAAATAACAAGATCTCCTCTGTATGGTTAGAATGACAAATTGAGAGGCTCTTATACTATCCAATGAAATCTTGAATTGAAAGAGATTCCATTATGAAATTAAATTATCTCAATGTGGCAAGTCATAAGTTAATATAGAATAAATCGGCATAATTCAAGTATTTAATTTGGGGCATTACATTACAAATAATGACTAGATTCTAATAAAAAAAAGAGAGGTGATACAAAATAATTAAAGATGTTGAGTATGCAAAACAGTATTCCTTTCCCTTTTATATGGTGCTCTACATAATCACCATTTCACAGTGAGAAGAGTTGAAGAGGAAGCATTAACAAAGTCAGAGAGAGAGAGAGAGAGAGAGAGAGAGAGGTCAAAATGTAGTCTAGTACTGAAAGGAAGCGGCTTAATTTCAATTACTCATTTTTTTTTTCACACAAGGAGATAGGTCAAAACGTAGTCTAGTACTGAAAGGAAGTGGCCTAATTTCAACTACTCAACATTTGTTTTCCTAGAGAGAGAGAGAGAGAGAGAGGTCAAAAGGCAGTCCAATGCCAAAAGGAAGTGGCTTAATTTCAACTACTCAACATGTTTTTCCCACAGAGAGAGAGAGAGGTCAAAAGGGAGTCTAGTTGTTGACACCAAAAAAGTCAATATGTCTCCTCAACATCGAGAAGTCTCCTGAAGCTGCATCCTGCTAAAAATAGGCAAGGCTACTTAAAGCATCAGATTTTGTCAGAATCAGACAGAAACTGAGAGATCCTTCAAGACAGCTAAAAGAGGGGTACACCTGAGGTTTCGGGTCATTCCGACATCGTTTGGCCCAACTTCACTGCTCCGACGGCTAAACAAGCGCTCCCGGCGGCGAAATCATCAAAGAGACCAAAACTTTGATCAAAGCCTACAGATGACTCCAGAATGTCTCCAAAGGGCTCCATGCCAAATTTCAAGTCAAACCGACAACGTCTGACCCTCCATCAATGCTCGAGCAGCAAAATCAAGCCTCCCGGCGGCGGCAACCACCGAAGCTATCACTCATCAAACAAAATACATAAGTGGCTTCAACATGCTTCCAAAAGGCTGCACGTCAAATTTCAGGTCATTCCGACAACGTTTGACCAGGTTTCGATGCTCCAAGAGAAAATCAAGCCTACCAGCGGCGGAGCAACCCAAGACCATGACATCCAAAACGGAGCCCATGGAACATCTCAAAATGACTCCAATAGGCTCCCTGTCAAATTTCAGGTCAATCGGACATCGTTTGACCACATATCAAAGCTCGGCATTTTCCCCGCAGCAAAATCAATTGAAGCATCGATGGGACCCCAAACGGGTTCAAAACTCAAATAAAAGCCCATGGTTGGTCCTATCCACTGCTCAAGAAGATTCACCTCAATTTTCAGGTCATTCCGACATCGTTTGACCTAGTTTCGACTCTTGGCGAAAAATCGACTACAAAGCCTTCGGCTTTCCCGAAAAATGGAAAACTTTGTGCTCCGATTTCATGCGGGTTCTCGTCAAGTTTTCTCCAAGAAAATGAAGTCAATAACTGAGAAAAAATGTCAAGAAAAATACAGAAGAAAAAAGGAACGAAAAAGACGGAAAATCAGCCGAAAACGAAGCTCGGCGACCAAAGGGCAAAAAACCCTAAGGTCGCTGGCGACCATGGCCCCGGGTCGCCGGCGACCCTGGAAATCTGGGTCGCCGGATTTTGCACCAAAGTGTCCGTTTTCCTATTCTTTTCGCGTTTCGGGTGTTCCGACCTCTGTGATTTTCGGAAAATGCAATGTTTGATGCTTGAAAATGACTGATCTTCGTCGACATCTCGAATCCGCCGTCAAAAGCATGAAATCATCACCGATCGCCTCAAGATAGCCAACCGGCTGACCAAGAAAGTGCACTTTCTGTCCGACCGATCGTGAAATCAACAAGACAGATGTCACCGGCCCGCCAACATCAATCAATGTCTGAAATTGCACTGCAATCCGACATCAAACAATGTGTGGATCCACCTGTGATGATCGCAAGAAGAATCTCAAAAGGCGCAGCGCGGCCCGCGACTCTTCACATGCCCTGGCGACCACTTAATGACGTTAATTGACCCGTTTATGACAACTTAATGCAGTCATTAACTCATTATTTTGGACGGCCCAATCATATTCAAGCATTTGGGAGTTACAAATCCAAGTAATCATGGCATTAAACCCATGAAACTCCCATCATCATGAAGCATAGAGGCAATTAAAAGCCCATTACCTTCATCGGCCAATAACAAGCCATGAAAAAGGAATTACAAAATCAACTTGTAACTCCTCATCAATGCTCTCATCATGGCTATCAATGCCCATAACCATCTCATGGCTACCAAAAGCCTATAAAAGGAGATCCAGTTCCAAGAGAGAAAAAAAGAAGGAAAAAGATCGAAGAATATCGACATCTATCGACTTGAAGTTCTGCACTTCTCCCAAAGAAATCCAGACGAAGTCCTGCTGCTCTGCTGCAAAGAACACCACAAGGTGATCAACGTCCCTTGGGGGGCCACCCCCCTCAAGGTCTCATCCTTCTCCAACATGGCCTAAACGCAGCTTTTCAGCCCGTTTACTTAGTTTTTCATTGGATATAGGACTTCCTCTTGGTCCTTGTCCTTTAAAAAATCGAGGTTAGGAGCCAAGCCAAAGAATCAAAGCATCACATGTTCTCATTTGAAGGACGATGGCGAAGCCCATACATGACTTGCGACCGTCGATCTCAACGTGTCCCCACAATCTCCTGAGAAGTTAGATCCATTTTCTTACTTTTCTATTGTAGTTTGTATTTCCTAAAGAGACAAAAAGAAATCACAATTCTTGTCTTTCACATTTGATGAGTTTTGTAAAATCGCCTTTCACGGCAAAATCGCCTTTTACGGCAAACAAACAAAAACGCTTCCTACGGCATTCTAAAAGTACAAACTTGTCTCTTTTCTTAATATTAATGCAATTTGAAAAGTTAGAAAAAAGGATTGATTTCCTTTCCACTTGTGAAGGTGAATCTCCGGATTATCACTATTCCAAATTCCAAGTAGAAAGTAAATCTGGCATACCCGTACAAAAATGTTGATGCCCGAGATCTTCCCTCCTCCGCCGAGACCCAAGTCAGCCCCTGGGGTGTGGAGGGAGAGGACGGAAGATTCCCCCCTTTTTTCGGGCTATCAAGTTGGCATACCCGGTGGGACGCGTTGACTTGAGAACGTGATGCTTTGATCACTTGGCTCCTTTCTAGTTGGTGGCCCATGTTGTTTCTTGCATCTAAAAAAAAAAAACATGAGATGGGATTTCATTTGTTCTTTCTCACTTAAAAAAAAAACAAATCTGATCTCTTTTCTTAGATTCAACTTTGAGAAATTTTGATCCTTCCCTCTTCGAACTTGATAGCTCATAGAAATGTTCGCAGCTATCGTTCATATCGGGGATTGGGCCATCTTTTCTCTTTGATGAGTCCAATTGGGATTTTTTTTTTTTAAAAAAAAACACACCTTCAATTTCAAACTCTTTAAAAAAAATGATCTCTCTTTCTCAAGATTCAACTTTGAGAAATTTTGATCCTCTTCTCCTTGAACTCGATAGCTCACAGAAATGTTCGCAGCTATCGTTCATATCGGGGATTGGGCCATCTTTACTGTGTGATGAGTCCAATTGGGATTTCAAAAAAAAAATTATAAATTCAAAAAAAAAAATTAGTTTTCTCTCTTTTGCATTCAAATTTGAGAAACCTTGGTTCCTTCCCTTACGGACTTAGCGCTCGCAGAAATGTTGAGCCTTTATTCGGATTGGAACACCATTCACTCTCTTTGATGAGTTCATAAAAAAAATCTTTCAAAAAAAAAAAAAAAAAACACTAAGGTTCCACCAATTGCGTTCTTTGACCAAAGTGGATTTAAGAAAAGCCTTGTCCAGAGTGTGGAGACAGCTAGACTGTTCGAGGCAAGGGTCCTCCAAACGGGTTCATTAAGTAATCCTACCCTTACCTGGGGGCTGATCTATCTACTAAGGTTTCATAAGATCGAATTGGAAATCTATGTGCACCTTTCAAAAAAATTTCTCTAAAAAAAAAATCTTTTAAAAAAAAAAAACTTCTGTCACTTTTGAATTCAGAGTTGAGAAATCTTGGTTCTTTCCCTTTCAGATTTAGCGCTCACAGAAATGTTGAGCCTTGTTCGGAATGGAACACCATTTGCTCTCTTCGATGAATTCAATCTTGACCTTTCAAAAAAAAACTTCCGTCACTTTATGTTCAGAGTTGAGAAATCTTGGTTCTTTCCCTTTCGGATTTAGCGCTCGCAGAAATGTTGAGCCTTGTTCGGAATGGAACACCATTTGCTCTCTTCGATGAATTCAATCTTGACCTTTCAAAGAAACTTCCGTCATTATTGGATTCACATCCGAGAAATTCTGGTTCCTTCCCTTCTGAATTTAGCGCTTGCAGAAATGTTGAGCCTTTGTTCGGATTGGAACACCATTTGCTCTCCTTTATGAACGCAATTTTTACCTTTCAAAAAAATCCCTTCTCGTGTCCTTCCCAAGGATGCGATTTGCAACATTTGTGCCTAGCGGTGCTAGTACGCCCTTTCGGGTCTACTGTATTCGCGACCGACACATTTGTATCTCCAACCATATATCATTTTACCTCGAGTGAGCCTTGCTTCTCGGTAATTTGAATTAAGGTCTACAATTGCTTCTAGCAGTCACTGGAACGCTCACTCGGAGCCTACCATACTTGCATTTTAGAACAATTGTATCCTCTATGGCCTTTTTTGCCTTCTTCATCGTCCTTGGGTTGGGCCATGTCCCCCAAAGTGATTTGAAAAGACAAAACCATAGTTCTTCTCCATTTACGATCACCATATTCTTGTGATTACTAATGGATTTGGTCTTGTTTCAGAAGTTTTCCTAAACTAACAATGGCAGCTTCATTGACCATCACTTTCGATGAGAACAAGTACCAGCTTATGCTTCAAGACAAGCAAAACAAGCATAAGCGCCCTGCCAGTTGCCGAAGTGTCATCTCCCTCGACAAGTCTCTAAACATCGGGTCAACTTCAACTCCCCGGACCATCGTCTTCGGATCGCTGGGACCATTCCCACTTCCCGCAGAAGACACTGTACCTGCCAAGAAGCAGAAAACCGCCCCGCAACGTGTCACTAAAATGGCACCAAGGGCGAACATGAAGAAGCTTGAAGCCCGTGGCGTTCCCACGAAGCCTCAACCCACAAGAAACCAGGTTTACACCAAAACTTGGTCCCCGAGATCTTCACCAAAGCAACGCAGGTCCCAAACATCTGCAAAGCCAGCATACCTGGCCCCTCTCAAGGAAAATCAGTTCTACCCTCTCTCTTACATGAAAGAGGAGAAACCTACCCTCCACCCAAAAAACAAACAAAATCATCATGAGCCGGCTTGCTCGTACAAGCCCAAAATCAAATCCTGCATCGTTAGGCCTATGCAAAAACATGCTGAAGCCTGCACTCCCGCTAGTCGACCCTTTATCTCAATAGGGGCCGAGCTCGCAAAATTCAAGTCTTCAGTACGACAGGCAAAGGACCGCGTCCAGATTCTGTCCTTGCCAAGCTTCAAAGAAGACAAACTCGGCTGCTCCGCACGAGGGACTACATCCTTCATCGCCAGAGCCCAGCCAGAGCTGACTGAAGCTCAAATTGCTCGTCGTATGCGTCGCCGCACTGCATATCGACAAAAGAGACTCGAGAAACAAAGAACCCATCGTTCTACTCTCCACGTCTCAAACAAATGGGTCGAAAAGGAAAGACCCGACCAATTCGTTGCTGTTCAAATCGTTGGCAAAACCAAAAATCACTAGAAGTCAGCAACCAAAATCAGTGTTAGACGTCCAGTGACTCGCAGCGTCTCCCGGACACGAACACATCTAGAAGAATCTTCCACTCCTCCAAGCCAAGAACACCGGAGTAACCACTCTTCAGATTCTTCATCTAGAAGAATGAGCCCCAGCTCAGCCACCAGGACGATTTCTTTGTTCGAATCCCGAGGGATGGACGTCTTGGCTACAAGTTCTGAGCCGCCTCCACAGCATGACGATGTAACTGCACGCATCCAGTAGTTGGAGCAAGGACAGCAGAGAATTGAGACTCTGATGGAAAATCTGATTCTCACTCTACAGCGTCCACCACCTAACAACGAAACCCCTTCGAATCATGAAGATGATGAGGGTAATGCAGAAAACAATGAGTCTCGCGCCCTTACCAGAAAGGACGTGACGATATCCTCGCAAAAGCAAAAGAAGAGGATACATTGAAGGAACATGGGATCAAGCCACCCTACCCTTTATGGATGGACTCGGTTCTGTTCCCTGCAAAATTCAAACAACCTACTGTTCAGACATATATGTTGACACCAAAAAAGTCACAATGTCTCCTCGACATCAAGAAGCCTCGTGAAGCTGCATCCTGCTACAAAACAGGCAAGGCTACTTCAAGCATCAGATTTTGTCAGAATCAGACAGAAACTAAGAGATCCTTCAAGACAGCTAAAAGAGGGGTACACCTGAGGTTTCAGGTCATTCCGACATTATTTGGCCCAACTTCACTGCTCCGACAGCTAAACAAGCGCTCCCGGCGGTGACATCATCAAAGACACCAAAACTTTGATCAGAGCCTACGGATGAGTCCAGAATGTCTCCAAAGGGCTCCATGCCAAATTTCAAGTCAAACCGACAACGTTTGACCTTCCATCAATGCTCGAGCAGCAAAATCAAGCCTCCCGGCGGCAGAAACCACCGAATCCATCACTCATCAAACAAAATACATGAGTGGCTTCAACATGCTTCCAAAAGGCTACACGTCGAATTTCAGGTCATTCCGACAATGTTTGACCAGGTTTCGATGCTCCGAGAGAAAATCAAGCCTACCGGCGGCGGAGCAACCCGGGACCTTGACGTCCAAAACGGAGCCCATGGAACGTCTCAAAATGACTCTAATAGGCTCTCCATCAAATTTCAGGTCAATCGGACATCGTTTGACCACATATCAAAGCTCGGCATTTTCCCCGTAGCAAAATTAAGTGAAGCATCGATGGGACCCCAAATGGGTTCAAAACTCAAATAAAAGCCCATGGTTGGTCCTATCCACTGCTCAAGAAGGTTCACCTCAATTTTCAGGTCATTCCGACATCGTTTGACCTAGTTTCGACGCTTGACGGAAAATCGGCTACAAAGTCTTTGGCTTTCCCAAAAAATGGGAAACTTTGTGCTCCGATTTCGTGTGGGTTCTCGTCAAGTTTTCTCCAAGAAAATGAAGTCAATAATTGAGGAAAAATATTAAGAAAAATACAGAAGAAAAAATGGACGAAAAAGACGAAAAAACGGCCGAAAACGACGCTCGACGACCAAACGGGCCAAAGCCCTATGGTCGCCCGGCGACCCTGGAAATCCGGGTCGCCGGATTTTGCACCAAAGTGTCCGTTTTCGAGGGTGATGGAACGCGCTCTGAGGCGCCGCGGGGCGGCTACCGGGGTCGGCGGAACGTGGGAGTCCGTCGGGTCCGGCCCTTTCGCGCCCTGGCGGGCCTGAAGCGTGCATCAACATTTTTTTTTTTGGGTGGGTGTGCCAGATTTTCTATTTTACTTGGAATTGCAAGTGGTAATCCGGAGATCAACCTTCGAAAGTAAAAAGGAAATCAACTTCTTTCAAGTTTTCCATTGCGCATATATTTAAGAAAAGAGACATTTTCTTAGTTTGCCGTGAAAGGCGATTTTGTTTGGCATTTATAGCCGATTTTGGCGTTTATAGCCGATTTACAATTCTCATCAATAATGAAAAAGACAAGAGTTGTGATTTTTGTCTCTTTTAGATAAATACAAACTACAATGAAAAGCAAGAAAAGGAAGATCTAACTTTTCAGGAGATTGTGGGGGACTCGTTCAGATTGACGGTCGCAAGCCATGTGTGGGCTTCGCCATCATCCATGCAGATGAGAACAGAAGATGCTCTTGATTCGCTTGGCTTGGCTATAACCTCAGGTTTTTAGAGGACAAAGACCAAGAGAAGGTCCTATGTCCAATAAAAAGCTAAGTAGACGGGCTGAAAAGCCATGTCTAAGCCATTGGAGGCAGCGGGAGAAGGCAAGGACCTTGGGGGGGGGGGGGGGTGCCCCCCAAGGGACTTTTGTCACCTTGTAGTGGTGGTTGGTGCAGAACTTCAGCAGAGTTTTTCTCTCTTTTTCTTTCTCTCAGATTTCTGGATCTGTGGTGCTTTTTTGAAGTCCTCTGGAATGCTTGGGGTGCTCTCCTATTTATAGGCTTTCTGGTAGCCATTTAGGAGGGTTTATGAGGGTTTATGAGCCTTAATTATCATAAAGCTACATAAATGGAGGAGTTACAAGGTTTAATTCCTTTATTTTGTAACTCCTGGATCTTGGCTTCTGATTGGCCGGTGGAGATTGAGGGCATTTAATCGCCATGATGGGAGGAGTTTCAAGGTTTAAGTGCCATGAATCTCTTGATTTGTAACTCCCGAATGCTTGCTTCTGATTGGGCCGTCCAATAGAATGAGTTAATGACTGCCATAAAGCTAGCCAATTAACCACATTAATTGGTCGCCGAGCAGTCGAAGAGTCGCGGGCCATGCCGTGTCTTCTGGAATTCTTCTGGCGATGATCATCGATGGATCTTCATGCTGATCGACATCGGATGAACATGTGACTTCAGACATTGATAGCTAAGAGCGGGCCGGTGACATCTGTCTTGTCGATTTCACGATCGGTCGGACAGAAAGTGCACTTTCTTGGTCAGCCGGTTGGCGATCTTGGAGCGATCACTGATGATTTTATGCTTTTGGAGGTTGACCCGTGATTTTGACGGATGTCGTCGGATATGAGTCAATTTCAAGCACTAAAAATCACATTTTCAGGAAACCACAGGGGCCAAAGTGCGCGAAACGCGAAAAAGGATGGAAAAACGGGTCACCGGCGGAAAATCCGGTGACCCGGACTTCCATGGTCGCAGGGGCCTGCGACCCTGGGGGATTTTTCCCCTTCGGAGCCCGTTTTGCGGTCGTTTTGAGGTCTTTTTCGTCGCCGTTTTCTTCTGTATTTTTCTTGACATTTCTTCTCATTTATTGGCTTGATTTTCCTGTAGAAAACCTGATGAGAATCCTTGCATTTTTAGAGTGCAAAGTTTCCAATTTTCCGGGAAAGCCGAAGACTTTGTCGCGTAGAGCTGCTGATTTTCCGCCAGAAGCTGAAACTTGGTCAAACGATGTCGGAATGACCTGAAATTTGAGGTGAAGCCTCCTGAGCAATAAATAAGACCAACCATAGGCTTTTGTTTGAGTTTTGAAGCCGTTTGGGGTCCCATCGATGCTTCACTTGATTTTGCTGCGGGGAAAATGCCGAGCTTTGATGTGTGGCCAAACGATATCCGATTGACCTGAAATTTGACAGGGAGCCTATTGGAGTCATTTTGAGACGTTCCATGGGCTCCGTTTTGGATGTCATGGTCCCGGGTTGCTCCGCCGCCGGTAGGCTTGATTTTCTCTCGGAGCATCGAAACCTGGTCAAACGTTTTCGGAATGACCTGAAATTTGACGTGCAGCCTTTTGGAAGCATGTTGAAGCCACTCATGCACTTGGTTTGATGAGCGAAGGCTTCGGTGGTTCCCGCCGCCGGGAGGCTTGATTTTGCTGCTCGAGCATTGATGGAGGGTCAAACGTTGTCGGTTTGACTTGAAATTTGGCATGGAGCCCTTTTGAGACATGCTGGAGTCATCCGTAGGCTCTGATCGAAGTTTTGACGTCTCCGATGATGTCGCCGCCGGGAGCGCCATTTTAGCTGTCGGAGAAGCGAAGTTAGGCCAAATGATTCGGAAATGGCCCGAAACTTCATGTGTACTCTTCTCTTGGCTATCTTGAAGGATCTTGCAGTTTTTGTTTGATTCTGACAGGATTTGATTTTTTTGAGAAATTGCATTGCCTATTTATGGCAGGTTGCGACTTCATGCAGCTTTCTTGATGTTGAAGAGGCAAAGTGACATTTTTGGTGTCAACAAATGCCCCCTCGAGGTACAGCGACGAGTTGCTTGACTTTTGTAGTCGATGTGCCTCGAAGAGATTTTTGAAGGAGAGCTTGTGTCTTGACCAAGAGTCTTTGAGCAATCCTTCCTTTGGTAGAGTAGCCTTTGAGCTTCCAGGGGAATTTTATGGTAGTGAAAGGAATCACACACCATCTCGAGGCAAAGTTTTGAAGATGACATCAGGGATGTGGATTTGGGTTTCCGTTTTTGATCTTGTGACCTAACCAGCCATATATGGCAGGTTAGGGGATCGGGTTTTGGTTTTGACCTTGTGACCCAACAAGCTGTATGTGGCAAGTTGGGGGATCAGGATTTGGTTTTTTGTTTTGGTCTTGTGACCTAACAAGCTGTATGTGGCAAGTTAGGGGACCAGGATTTGGTTTTTGGTCACTCTTTGGGACTGTGTGGGTCCATTGGAGTGGTTTGAATTTTTGTGGAATGTCAATTTCAAGATTTTGGCTCAATTTGGTATATGAGGCTGGATGGTTTGATTTTTGGAAGCTCATGGGGCTTGGGATTTTTTGTATGGTTCAATCAACTCAAAAGAGGCATGGAACCATTATTTGTATGCTCTTGGTAAGAGGGATTTTTTTTCTGACTAAAAGCCCATTTTTTTTTTTAGTGCCTAGGTGGTCAAACCTGGCTCATATAGGCTAACCCATGAGACCTTAAGCTTTTTAGGATGGCTTAGATCTCATGTGGGGCCATTTTTGTAAAGAATATCTAAAGATATCTCATTTAGATAGAGAATATCTAAAAATATCTTTATGGGAGAGAATCTCTCATATTCCCTTAATTTGGGAGAGAATATCTGAAGGTATCTTTTTTTTTTGGGAAGGAATCTCCAATATCCTTTTTTTGTTGGAGAGAATCTCTCATTTGATTGATTTTGGGAGGAAATCTCTCAAAGACATCTTTCTTTTTGGGAAAGAATCTTTCTAATTCCTTCTCTTTTGGTAAGGTTACTAATTAGTAGCACTTACCTTTCTTTTTTGTTTCCTTCTTTGATTTGCTCTCTCCTATAAAAGCAAAGGAAGGTAGGATCTCTTGCTCTTATTGCTTTCTTTTGCAACAATCTCAAGAGAGCTCCAAGACCAAGAGTTCTTCTTCTTCAAGGATCTTCAAGCTTTTTCCTTCTTCTTCTCCATCAATGGCTTCAAGTAAGTTTTCTTTCTTTTTCTTTCAAGAAAACTCCATGTAGAGAATAGGATGGAAAAAAAGTTTCTCTTCTTTTTTTTCTTTCTTCTTTTTTTTTTTCTCTTTTTTTTTCTTTCTATTCTTCTTCTCTTTTTTTTTTCTTTTCTTTTCCACGTGATTTCTGTTTTTTTTTTTTTCACGTGTGTCTCTTTTCTTTCTTCTTTCTCCTTTTTTTTTTTTTTTTTTTTTTTTTTTTTTTTTTTTTTTTGGGGCCGTACGGCCACGTGGCCTGATTTTTTTTTTTTTTTTTCTTTCTGCCCTTTTTTTTTTTTGAAAGTTTCTTTTTTTTTCTTTTCTTTCTCCCTCTTTTTTTTCTTTGAGAAAGTTTCTTTTTTTTTTTTTTTTTTCTTTCTCCCTCTTCTTTTTTTGAGAAAGTTTCTTTTTTTTTTTTTTTTTTTTGCTCATCATGATAATGCGTTTTTTATGCAAATCTAGATGTTCATGCATGTACTTTTTGTAGATTGAATTGAGTAGCATGATGTGATAGCATACCTGAAGATCTTTGCAAATTTGGGAATTTGGAGCTCGCAGTGATGTTGAGTCCTTCTTGATTTTGCGGAGATTTTGAGGTTTCGAAAGTTTGGAGTTTCGGAGCCCGCAGCAATGTTGAGCCCATCTTCAAACTTTCTATTTCTTTTGGGGTATTTCCCTTTTCTTCGGAATTGCCCCGGAGTCATGCCAAAATTTCGCCAGATTTTTGGTGGGACAAAGTGACCCTTTTTTTTTTAGCGAAATCCTGTCATTTTGATGACGATCTTTTTCTTTTCCAACCTTTGCAGGTGGTTCCTCTAGAGCGAACAAGGGTAAAGAGCCTGCTACAAGCATACCTCGTCGATCTGCTAGATCTTCTAATGTGGCCGTTCAGCAGGCCTGGGAGAAGGTATGATTCTTCCTTTTTCTTTTTCTGCTTCTTTCATGGGGCTTTCCATGTTCTGATTTGTTTTCTCACCCAGCTGCTGCTTTTTTTTTTTAGCAGAGGATGAAGACTTGGCGATGCCTGAGGTTCCGACCGATGAGGCGGTGATGGAGCCGGTTATGGCATCTGAAGAAGAACCGAGGGACTCTGGAATGATTCCAGAATCTCCAATTGGTATAACTTCTTTCGCTTTCTCTTTTTTTTTTTTTTTGCCTACGACTTGATTTGCTAACATTTTCTTGTCAGCTGACTTGCCACAGGATTCCGATGACTTTGAACCATCAATGGACGCAAATGTTGATGATGCTTCCGATGAGTTCATGGAGGAAGAGAGTGTTCCGCCAGTCGTCGAAGAAGGTACTTTGTAGTGATGACCCTGATGATTTTTTTTTTTAACAGGATCATATTCATACCTTTTTGTGTTTCATTTGCAGGTTTTGAAGTGACAGAAGAGAGTCCATCGCCTTCTTCAGAACCAGAGCAAGGGATGCCAGAGGTCGATCCGGAGGTAGAGACCAGTTCTGACATGATTGAGGAGATGCCTCGTGTTGAGATTCCCTTTCCAGTGGCTCCAAGTGGAAAGAGTTCTTTTGTTACTCTTCCAATGGGACATGACATGAGCAGCCGATCAACGGAGAAGGGTGAATCTTCATCCGTTCGTCTCTTCAATTTGCGAAGAAGGTGCTGGCTCGGGTTTTGAGTTCTTGGATCAAGACTCTCCTTTCTGGACACTTGGAGGCAGGACTTGGCATGATCCCACATGTACAGGAGATTCTCACTGATACCGAAGAGGTTGGTCTGGATGTCACAGGTGCCAGGGCGATCGTTGATAGGATCATTGCACTGGGTGACAAGTGGTTTGAGACCATGGGTTTCCCTGATGACCAATTCTTCAAGGAGATGTTCTTGGACCCTGCTGATAAGGCTAAGTCTGACCTGAATGAGGCTACACAAAGCAAGAAGCAGCTAGTTCGGGAGAAGAACAAGGAAGAGCTAGCCATCATCGGATTGAGGCATGACCTTAACGTCCTTGATAGGGAAGTTGAGGAGGCCAGGAAACGCCTTGAGCATTTGAAGGCACAAGTCGATGCTAAGTGGGCTGCCATAACAGAGGCTCGTGACAGGGAGAGCACTCTGATTCGCAGGGTTGCAGATGCCGGTCAAGTTCTCAAGAGGAGGACTCTAGAAAACGAACGATGGCAAACTGCTGGGGAAGAGCTTCCCGGTGTAAAAGAAGGGTTACGGCATTCGCCAGCATCTCATGGCAAGTTCCTGAAGAAGCGTGCCTTGGAAACTCTGACGGCTGAGGCCAAAAGTTTGCTTGAGGAGCTGAAGCTTTGGCTGGAGACCATTTTTGGCTGAGCTCCTGATTTTTTATAGCAGAAACCATTCTTCTTTTTTTTTGGTACCACATGTATTTTTTTGGTACTTCTTTTTTTTTTAGTGCTTGTGAACACTTTCCTTTTTTTGGTACCACATGTATTTTTTGGTACTCTTTTTTTTTTGTTTTCCCTACGCTCACTCAAATCTTTTTGTGATGAAAGCGATTGCTAAATGGGGTTTGATCAAAAGTTTTGTCATTTTGTGAAAATCTTTTGTCAAATGATTGTTTTGGTAGGGGAAACGAATTTGGCATGAAAGCCGGATTTTTGTGGCATTTACAGCCAGTTTTGACATGAGAGTCAGGGTTTTTTTTGTGTGGCATTCATAGCCGATTTTTGAGATGGCATAAGAGCCAAAAATTTTGTTCGTGGCATGGGAGCCAATTTTGAGATGGCATGGAAGCCGAAATTTTATGGCGTAAAAGCCAAAATTTGGGTTGGCATGGAAGCCGGTGTTTGTTTTGTGGCATCTATAGCCAGTTTGGTGGCATTGATTGCCAATTTGTGGCATTTATAGCCGGTTTGGTGGCATTGATAGCCTTTTTTTGAAAGCCAAGTTTTGGTTTGTCGGCGTGAAAGCCAATTTTTTGTGGCATTGATAGCCGGTTTGTGGCATTTATAGCCGGTTTTGACATGGGAGTCAGGTTTTTTTTTTGTGTGGCATTTATAGCCGATTTGGTGGCATTGATAGCCGGTTTTTGGCAAAAGAGCCAGGTTTTGGCATTTATAGCCAGATTTTTTTTGCTTTCAAAATGCAGGTATCGACTAAATGTCGCCTCCCCGCTGAATGGTCTTGCAAGTATCGATGGAATGTCGCTTCCTTGCTCATTCGGTTTTGCGAGTATTGATGGAATGTCACTTCCTCGCGGGTTAGGTTTTGCAAGTATCGATGGAATGTCGCTTCCTCGCGAATTGGGGTGCAAATATCGACTAAGCGTCGCTTCCCTGCTTTTCCCAAAACTTTTGATTTTGCGGGTACTGACTTGATGTCGTTTCCCCGTGATTTTTGAAATTTGAGGTTTTCTCGAACCTTTGAAATTTGGGTTGTGGATATCAACTGAAATGTTGCGTCTCCACGATTTTAGAGGTTTTGGAAGTATCGAATGGGGTTCGCATCCTTCCGATTTTTTTGAGTTTTGCGAGTATCGACTAAGTGTCACTTCCCCGTGGTTTTTGAAAAATCATTTTTTTTGTTTAAAGACACGAGGGTCGTAAATTTTGACCTAAAACCATTTGGTGGTAAAAGGTAAGGTGGACTCGGGTGGAAATCCCTGAATCCAGATTTTTGTTTCAAACCATGAATTTTGGTTCAAGGATCGAAAGTTTTGGTCAAGTCAGGGAGAGGCTCCTAAACTTGGATTTTTTTGTTTTTGAACAATGAAACGATAAAAGTAAGCATTGTTTTTGAATCTCTAGAAATTTTGACATTTGATATGAAAATTCTAAAGAGAGTGGGTTTGACGAGCGAGTACCTGAGAACAGGTTTTGGCCATACAGGCATTGCTCTTACCCAGTTGGGTAAGTCTTCAAGGGTAGTACCGCTTCAAGAACTTGCCGTTGATAGGCAGCATACATCTGTCGCCTTCCATGTTTAGGAGGGCATATGCGCCGTTGGAGAAGACCTTGTCGATGACGTAGGGTCCCTCCCATTTTGGTTCAAACTTGCCTTTGGACTTGTGAGCGAAGACCATTGGTCTTTTTACCGCAAGAACCAAGTCACCCCTTTTGTAGGCGCGTTGCCGGACCCTTTTGTCAAGAGATCCTGCCATGCGTGCTTGGTAAAGTTCAATGCTTTGTCGAGCTTCGAGCCGTCTCTCATCGAGATTGTCCAGCTCATGAAGTCGTAATTTCGTATTGCTTTCTTGAGTCATGTCATTTTGTAAAGATACCCTCAGAGAAGGAATTTGTACCTCTAGGGGCACGACAGCTTCGCATCCATAGGCCAGCGAGAATGGTGTGCTATGGGTTGGTCCTCGAACGGTGGTTCGATAGGCCCACAAAGCTTCAGACAGTTTGTCACTCCAGTCTCTTTTGTGACTAGAGACCATTTTCTTGAGGATTTTGCAGAGTGTCTTGTTGAAGGCTTCTGCTAATCCGTTTGCTGCCGGATTGTATGGAGTCGAAGGACAGCTTTGAATTTTGTATTTGTCGCAGAACCTGTAGAATCGATGATCCCGGAATATTGGTCCGTTATCATGGACGAATCTCTTGGGTATGCCGAAACGACAAATGATGTTGGTGCGCAGGAAGTGAAGAACTGATGAGGTCTTCATTTCGTTGAACGCAAATGCTTCTGACCACTTGGAGAAATAATCCGTTGCGGCGAAGATGAAGCGATGACCTTTGCTTGAAGGGGGAGAGATAGGACCTATGATGTCCATGCCCCATGCTTCGAAAGGCCATGAGATTGCTGTAGGATGTAGCCATTCCGGAGGCATGTGAATGTAGTCTCCATGAACTTGGCATTGTTGGCAGCGCTTAGCAAATTGCATTGCGTCGGGTACCATGGTAGGCCAGTAGTAACCCAACCTTTTGATTTGGTCGTAGAGTTTGGGACCAGCCTGATGAGCTCCACAAAGACCAGCGTGAACTTCTTTGAGTGTTTCTTCAGCTTCTTGTTGTGACAAGCAGCGTAGGAGTACTCCATTGAAGGATTTCCTGTAAAGGATTTTTGAAGGGATATCCAAATGAAAGTTTGGGGCTCGCCTTTGGATGCTTACCCGTTCTTTTGGATCTTCAGGTAGGATTCCGAACATAGTGTAATCAATGAACGGATCCCTCCAGTCGCCGATTGAAGGTTGAAGGATAGAGATCCGACTTCCAACCACTCGGTGGCATTCAGCAACTGCTTGGTGTGTGTTAAGAGGAGGGAGGATCCTTCTCTCACTCACTGTAATTTGCATGTTTTCCCCTTCTTGAATTGCCATTGATGCGGCAAGTCCGGCCAGGGCATCTGCACGGATGTTTTCACCTCTACGAATGTGGGTGATGTTGCAGATGTCAAACTTTTGCAGAAGCGATTGTGCCTTGTTGTAATAAGGCAGCAGATCGGGCTTCCTGACTTCATATTTCTGATTCATCTGGTTGACGATCAGTTGAGAGTCTCCAAAGACTTCCAGCATGGTGATACCGGATTCAATGGCGAGTTCCAATCCTAGGATCAGAGCTTGGTATTCAGCTGCATTGTTTGTGCATGGTTCCAGTAGCGAGAAAGCGTGTGGAATCATGTATTTGTCGGGGCTAACAAAGAGGATACCAACTCCCGAGATCAGCTTTCTGTTTTCATTTGTCCTGGTTGCACCGTCAAAGTACATGTCCCAGGAGGCATTTGGTGAGGAAGTCTCTACGTTCTAGACAGGTTCGTCTGGGAGATCATCTCTGAGTGGTGAATCTTTAGGTAATGGATGCTCTGCGAGGAAATCTGCTAGAGCTTGGCCTTTGATTGCTTTTTGTGGCACATACCTAATATCAAATTGTGATAGAAGGATGGACCATTTTGCTAGTCGGGCATTGAAAGAACCTGCCTTTGTGACAAGAACCTTCAAGAGATTGATCCTTGAGACCAGGTAGACTGTGTTGGAAAGCAAGTAGTGACGTAGCTTTTGTACGGCGAACATCACTGCAAGGCATTCTTTTTCGACTGGAGAGTAGCGATGCTCTGCACCTACTAGCATGCGGCTGAGGTAGTATAGAGCAGCTTCTTTTCCCTCACCATTATCTTGTGCAAGCAGAGCGCCTACAGAATGATCAAGAGCTCTTGTGTACAAGATGAATGGTTTTCCAGTGGCAGGGGCAGCTAACACTGGAGGTTTGGTCAGGTATGACTTGATATCTTGAAATGCGGCTTCACAGTCGGCATCCCAGACAAAGTCTACACCTTTTTTCATCAATCGAGAGAATGGACGGCATTTCCCCGAAAGATTGGAGATGAACCGTCTGATGTAGGCCAATCTCCCTTGAAGCCCTTTTAGTTCCCTTAGGGTTCTTGGAGAGGGCATTTCTAGAATAGCCTTGACTTTTATGGGGTCAAGTTCTATTCCAGCTTTCCGAACAAGGAATCCGAGAAACTTACCCGACGAGACGCCGAAGAAGCATTTTAGAGGATTCATTCGCAGTTTGTGTTTGCGAAGTCGGAGGAAGACTTCCCGAAGATCTTTGAGATGGTCTTCTTTTCTTCTGCTTTTGACGGCGAGGTCATCAACGTAACATTCGACCGTCTTGTGCTGCATATCTTGGAATATTTTCATCATAGCCCTCTGATATGTGGCACCAGCATTTTTCAGACCAAATGGCATGACAGTGTAGCAATACACTCCAAACGGAGTCCGAAATGAAGTGTGTTTTTCATCCTCGGGATGCATCTTTATCTGATTGTAGCCAGAGAAGCCATCCATGAATGTCATTCGCTCGAATCCGCAGGTATTGTCAATCATCACCTCCGGTATGGGGAGCGGGAATTCATCTTTAGGGCAAGCGCCATTCAAATCTCTATAGTCAATACAGACTCTGATCTGCCCAGTTTTCTTTGTCACGGGGACAATATTGGCCAACCACTCTGGATGTTGTTCCTCACGGATGAAGCCAACGCTTTTGAGTTTTTGAACTTCTTGTTCAATTTTATCCATCACATCTGGACGGAATCTTCTTTGGCCTTGTTTGACAGGCTTGATGTCTTCTTGAAGATTGAGTTTGTGGACTGCTACTTTGGGGTCTAAACCAGGCATTTCAGCATAGGACCATGCAAAGCAATCAACGAACTCACGAAGAAAAGCGATATACTCGGGTAACTCATCATCCTTTATATTCTTGCTTATGAATACAGGACGTGGGTTATCAGGTGTTCCCAAGTTTATCTTTTGAACAGGATCTTCTGTCGAAAGGTTCGAAGGTGGTTCCTCCACAATATTTTCGGAGGCTTCCAACTCAACGAAACCTTCTGGAGTTTCAACTGCATTACCAGACCAAGGCTCTGTTCCTTTCCATGTATTTTCTTGATTGGTGATCTCCTCAAGGCTTGCTATGAGATGGTCCCAATTGCTTGTTGAGACTGGGTCGAAGTAAGGTACTTCTTTTGGAGACGAGGGCTCTTCTGGGTCAGAATAGCACAAATCTGTATTATCGGGCGATTCCTCTTCATCATCAGAGAAATCGTACAAATTGGATGAGCTTCCTGGATCTTTGTCAGGTAATTCTTTAAAGAGATATCCAGGGAGATCGATGTCTTCATGGACTTGAGATGTTGAGGCTTGGTCGGTAAAACGACTTTTAAGCTTTTGTGTCAACTGTCTCAGAGGAGTATCAGGATCATATCCTAACCCATATGAAAACTTTTCTACATGACCGTAGAGTCTCCAATCTTCCAGCTGGCTTTTGGTCAAGGCAGGCTCCAATGGCGTGAGAATACCGCGTCTTTCTCCCAAACCGACTGGGTTTTGAGCGTCATAGCCCATTTTCTTCATAATTGCTTGTGCCACAGGACTATATAGAGATAGTTGAGGCATACCTTCATTTTGGAAAGGTTCAAGCAGAGAACTTGATGAAGAAGCATCCGATCTATGAAAGAAGATCGGTCTTTGCTTTGGTGATGTTGCCGGAACAACAAAGGTAGCAGACGTAGGATCTTCTACATCAGCAGGTGTCTCCATCGGAGTGAGAGTAGGCTGAACTTGCTGAGTGTTAGCTTGGCTTGACGATGCATCGTCTTCTAGCTCTGAGTCCGAGTCTGTGTCTTGCATGATAGACACGAGAGAGACAACAAATTTGCCCCCAGGCTTTTGTTTCGCCTTCTTCACTCTGGTTGTGATGACCAAAGGTTTTGAAGATTTGAGGGAGATGACGAAGGGAGGTTGACTACTCTCTTCTAATTTGCCGGAGGGTTTGCTTTCTTTCGGTGATTTTTGAGGGGCCTTGCCTTTATCTTTCTGGAGATTTTCAGCAGGGGGGGCTATTTCCTCTTTTTCTTCTTTTTCACCTTCATACATTTGGGAGTCTGCGAAGTGGACTTCTTTACCTTTGAAGGGTTTTCTGTCTGCAAAGACTCGATGTACCATGCCGTCTTCGCCGACGAACTTGATGCATTGATGTAGAGTTGAAGGGACAACACCATTCTCGTGTATCCAAGGACGACCGAGAAGGATGTTGTAGCATGAGGGGGTTTTTATTGCATACACAGTGACCTCAGAGATAAGATCACCGATTTGCAATTTGAACCTGATTTTGCCGATAGGCCTTTGAGTGCTCCCATCGTATCCAAAGATAGATATAGATGTGTGGCTTAGCTTGCTGGGTGGGATGCCCAACTCTTCAAGAGCCGAAGTGGAGATAAGGTAGAGTGCAGAACCTGGGTCGATCTGAACTCTATGTATCGGCATTTCTTTGATGTACCCTGTGAAGTACAGGGGTCGGTTGTGCCTTGCTTCGCCAAGTAGGAGGTCTTCCTTAGTGAAGGCGATGGTTGCACTGGCTGCCTTTTGAACCGAGAGGCATTGGATGCATGATCCCTCGCTTTTCTCTTTTTCTCCTTTTAAGGAGGTTTCTGAGTTTTTGCCCCGGTAGTCCATTTCAATTAGGAAGACTTGTGGGGCATGTTTGTCGACATCCTCATTCAATTTTTGTAATTCTAAGATGAGATTATCACGAGTGCGTGGAGACATCGTAATAAATCCAGGATGTGAAGACGTGCAGGTATGTGTTTGAAGTGCTCAACCAAGTCATACTTGAAAGCCTCCTTGGGGCCTGCATGTTCATCATTGTTGCCACTGGGGGCGCTTACAACATCTTTTCCCGAAGGATTTACATAAGTAAAGGAAGATTGGTTGTAATTCTTGTGGTAGTCCCGGCCAGAGCGGGTGCCTCTACCAACTTCGAGAGCTTCTTGAGAAGGATCTTCGTTTGGAAGATTGTCTTCAGGATCAAGAGGCTGTCGTTTTTCATCTACTGGGGATGTATCTGCAGCAGAGTTGCCATCCTCAGTGATTGTGTTGCACGGAGCATTTTCCGGGAGCAAGTCCTGAACAGCATCCAGCAGCTTTTCTTCTTCGTTGACCCATCCATCATCCCAAGTTGGGTTTTCTTCATGATGATGAGTCGGGAAGAATGTGTATTCTGAAGTCACAGTCTCAGGAGAAGAAACCTGAGAGGGTGTCATCTTGTGAAAGTCACGTGAGACGAGGTAGCTCCAGAGGATACATTGCTAGGCGTCGTCGGAGTATAGGTAATCTCATCAGACGACGCTTCAGAAGAGCTATAGTCCTGATATATTACATTACTGGAAGCTCTGATAGGAGATGTTGCCTGCTCGGAGTCAGACTCATCCTCGGATGTAAGAGGATCGTCTACCCAGCAATGTTCTCCATTTTCAGGAGTTAAGGGTGGATGTACCTGATTATCTTCAGGGACTTCAGGCTCTGGGTTGCGAGGAGGCTCGTTAACACGATCTTGCTCTTGTTCTAGAGCGAGACGCTGCAAGATCCTTGCATATTCTTCAAGATCAGGCATGGGAGCCAGATCCTCTTCTTCGTCTTCTCCGTGTGGCTCAACATAGTTGATTTCCACTGGAGCAATGACAGGTGCTGGGTTAACAGCATCTTCTTGTACAGCCTCTTGGTCTTCTTCATCATCGGACCAGGATCCTTGTGGTTGCAAGGGGTTATACCAGATTACTGGCATAAGGTGAGTTTCAGGAACCCATTCTTCGTCGGAGAGATACTCTCCTGTTTCAAGAGATTCCTCCCACTCGCCAGTGTAGTTGGGCTCGAATCCATCGTCGGTGTCGCTGGACTCATATCCATCAATGGAGAATCCAACTACCGAGTTGCAAGAGTATGATGCCCCCTGCATGGCTTCTTTTTTGAATTGAGGTGGCATGAAATCACTGAGAGTGAAGTTTCTTACCGCCTTTGAAGTCTCTGGAAGGGACGTTTTTGTTGCCCCGAGTGAAGTGGTAGAGGAGGCCTCTGCCTTTTCATGGACTTCTTGTTTTGGCTGGGTCTTCTCTTGCCGTTTGAGCCTAAGGAGATGTTTCCTAGCCTGCCTTCGCTGTTGAGCTGTCGGCTTTGTTTTTACGTTCTCCCAGTTTTCATCTTCCAGGAGATCGGGATGTACCCATATAGGTTGTCCGTCTGGTGTCGGGAAAGGAACCAGCTTCTCGGACACTTGAATTTTGTTTATCACCATGAAGGAAGTAGTGATCTTCTTCTTCGGTGATTTTGGTGTTTGTCCACATGACACCATGTTGACGGAGGCAGTCCCATAGTTTTTGTTAAAGGTGATGACTCCGTTTTTCCACATCTCGTTTATCTTCTCTCTCACAACAAAGCATTGATTGAGAGGATGCGAGACCATCTGGTGGTATGGATAGTACCGAGGATCGTTGGTTTTGCCAACATCGCCCGGTCTTTTGGGTTCAGGCAAGGTGAGCTTGCCGTTTGCCACGAGAGCCTCGAAGATTTCGTCAACATCTTCATCGAACGGGTATTTCTTTTCTACTCGCTCTTTGAAGGCATCAGAGAGTTCAGGTCTCTTACCTGCAGCTCTGTTTTCAGCTTTCTTTGGTTGCTGAGGAGCTGACTTGGTTTGCACATTGAGGACCTCTTTCTTCTTTGGTTTAGAGGTTGCAATGGCGGTTGGCTCTTTTCTTGATGACTTCTGACTGTTGAGGTCTTTAATCACTGCTTCAGCTTCCATAGAAGCTTCCAGGAGTTCTCCCAGGTTTTTTGATTTGTTGCCGATGATCATGGAGCGTATTCTGGCTCTCATGTTGCTACGGCAGATGTCGACTAGCGACGCTTGTGGCAGTACATCTGAGCATTTGTACGCCATTGCTTTCCACTTGTGAATGAAGTCATATGTTGACTCATTCTCCCCCTGTTTTAGGCTGCAGAGCTGAGCCATAGTAACAGGATGATCCTCACCTTGGAAGTGGGTCAGGAAGCGTGTCTCCAGCATAGCCCAGTTCTAATGGAATTCTCCGGCAGAGTGGAGTACCAATCGAAGGCCGTACCTTTTAGGGTACTTGCAAAGAGGCGAATCTTGAGTGCATCTTGATCCGCGATAGCTCCCGTCAAGATCTTGAAGTGGATGACGTGCTGTCTGGCCGATCCTTTCCCCGTATATGTTTGGAGAGTAGGATGTTTGAATTTTGTGGGGAACGGGACTGAGTCCATCCATAAAGGATATGGTGGCTTGATCCCATGCTCTTTGAGTATATCCTCTTCTTTAGCTTTGGCGAGGATACTGTCTACGTCCTTTTTGGTAAGGGCGCGCGACTCATTTTCTTCACAATTCTCCTCGTTATTGTCATGATTTGGAGGAGGCTCATTGTTCGCCTGATTTTGGACGACAAGGAGAATGTTTTCCATCAGAGTTTCAATCCTCTGCTGGCCTTGTTCCAACTGCTGGATGCGTGTGAGCGCATCATCTCGAGGTGGATTCTGAGGTGGTGGCTCAGAACTTGTAGCCAAGACGTTCATCCCTCGGGATTCGAACGAAGAAATCGTCCTGGTGACCGAGCTGGGGCTCATTCTTTTTGATGAAGAGCTTGATGAAGGATTACTCTCCCGTCCTTGGCTTGAAGGGGCAGGAGATTCTTCGGGATGTCTTTGTGTCCTGGTGACGCTACGGGTCACCGGACGTCGGACATGGATTTTTGATGCTGACCTTTGGCGTCTTCTGGTTTTTCCAACCATATGGACGGCAGCAACTTGGTCGGGTCTTTCTTTTTCGACCCATTTGTGGGAAACTTGAAGTGTAGGAGGCTGGGTCCGTTGCTTCTCTAGTCTCTTTTGTCGATACGACGCACGGCGGCGTGCTCGACGAGCGATTTGAGCTTCAGTCAGCTCTGGCTGGGCTCTGACGATGAAGGATGTGCTCCCTCGGGCGCAGCAGCCGAGCCTGTCTTCTTTGTAGCTAGGCAAGGACAGGATCCGGACCCGGTCCTTTGCCTGTTGCAGCGAAGCTTTAAACCTTTCGAGTTCGGCCCCTGTAGAGATGAAGGGTCGAACTGAAGGAGTGTAGGCCTTGGCAGGTGCTTGTAGAGGCCTGGTGATGCATGATCTGATTTTGGGCCTGTAGGAACAAGCCGGCTCATGCTGGGTTGACTTGGGAGTCAGGTTGGAGATGGGTCTTTCCTCTTTCATGTAGGCAAGAGGGTAGAACTGGTTCTCCTTGAGTGGGGCCAGGTATGCTGGCTTGGTGGAGGTTTGAGACCTACTTTGTTTTGGGGAAGGTCTTGGAGACCAAGTCTTGGGATAGACCTGGTTGTTTGTGGGTCGAAGCTTCGCGGGGGTGCCGCGGGCTTCGGGCTTTTGGGCGCTCGCCTTTGGTGTCACGGGAGTGACACGTTGAGAGGCGATCTTCTGCTTTTTAGCAGGCGCAGCTTGTTCTTCGGGAAGTGGGAATGGTCCCAGTGTCCCGAAGACGATGGTCCGGGGAGTCGAGGTCGACCCGGAGTTCAGAGAGTTGCCGAGGGAGTTGACGCTTCGGCAGCTGGCAGGGCGCTTGTAAGTGCGCTTGGTTTGCTTCTGTTGAAGCATGAGTTGGTGCTTGTTTTCATCGAAGATAATGGTTAAGGCTGCCATTGTTAGTTTCAAAATTTCTGAAACAAGACCACATCCATTAGTAATCACAAGAATATAATGATCATAAATGGGAATTTCTATGGTTGTCTTTTCAAATCGCTCAAGGGATATGACCCAAGCGACATGAAGAAGGCAAAAAGCCATAGATGGTACAATTGTTCTGACAGCAAGCATGGTAGGCTCGAAATGAGCGTTCCAATGACTGCTAGAAGCAATTGTATACCTAAATTCGACTTATCGAAAAGCGGAGCTTGCTCGAGATAAGAAGAATATAAGGTAGGAGTTACAAATGTGCCGGTCACAGATACAGTAGACCCTGAAAGGGCGTACCAGTACTGCTATGCACAAATGTTGGAGATCGCATCCATGAGATGGGATTCTTTGTTTTGAAAGGTCAGAAATGGATTCGTCAAAGAGAGCAGGTGGCATTCCGATTCAAATACGGGCTCAACGATTTCCGCGAGCGCCAGTACTCAGAAGGGAAGAGACCACAATTTCTCGAATCTGAATCCAAAAGTGACGAGTTTTTTTTTTGAAATGTCAAGATTGGTTCCATCAAGGAGAGCAAATGGTATTCTGATCTGAACACGGTCTCGGCGATTTCCGCGAGCGCCAGTGCTCAGAAAAGAAGAAACCAAAATTTCTCAGATCTGAAATCAAAAGTGACGAGTTTTTGGAGATTTTTTTTTTTGAAATGATTTTTTTTATTTTATTTTTTTTATTTTTTTTATTTTTTATTTTTAAAAAATATATTTTTATTTATTTTTTATTTATTTTTTTTTTTTGAAGATTTTTTTTTTTGAAAATCTTTTTTTTTATTTTTTTATTTTTTTTTATTTTAATTAATTTTTAAGATTTAAAGACGAGAGAGTACACATAGGCGTCCTAACCCGGTCTTATGAAACCTCAATTGATAGGATTGCCCCCAGGTAAGGGTAGGATTACTTAATGAACCTATTTGGAGGACCCTTGCCTAGAACAGTCAAGCTGTCTCCACACTCTGGACAAGGCTTTTCTTGAATCAATCGTGATCAAAGAACGCAATTGGTTTAACCTTAGTGGTCTATGTCTTTTTTTATAAAAAAATCCCAAATAGACTCATCGAAGAGAAACGATGGCCCAAAACCTTAGTCGAACGGGCTCAACAATTCTGCAAGCACCAAAGAACGATAGGATAGGATCAAAGTTTCTCAATTTTGAATCCAAACTTAGAAAGTTGATTTTTTATTTATTTATTTATTTTTTGAAATCTCTAATGAACTCATCGAAGAGAAACGATGGTCCAAAACCTTAGTCGAACGGGCTCAACATTTCTGCAAGAACCAAAGAACGATAGGATAGGATCAAAGTTTCTCAATTTTGAATTCAAACTAAGAAAACTGATTTTTTTTTTGAAAAGAGAAAGAATGGAAACAAACTCAAAGAAATAGAAATTTCCAAAAAATCCCATCTCATTGTTTTTTTTTTTTAGGATGCAAAATCCAACATAGGCTATCAGCTAGAAAGTAGCCAAGGAATCCGGAAAAGAAGTATAAGCATAGAGCAAAAAGTATGATATGCAAATATTTCATTTCCAAGCACCGTGTTCTCAAATGAACGAGTCCCACCGGGTGTGCCAGCTTGATGGAACGCGCTCCGAGGCGCCGCGGGGCGGCTACCGGGGTCGGCGGAACGTGGGAGTCCGTCGGGTCCGGCCCTTTCGCGCCCTGGCGGGCCTGAAGCGTGCATCAACATTTTTTTTTTTGGGTGGGTGTGCCAGATTTTCTATTTTACTTGGAATTGCAAGTGGTAATCCGGAGATCAACCTTCGCAAGTAAAAAGGAAATCAACTTCTTTCAAGTTTTCCATTGCGCATATATTTAAGAAAAGAGACATTTTCTTAGTTTGGCGTGAAAGGCGATTTTGTTTGGCATTTATAGCCGATTTTGGCGTTTATAGCCGATTTACAATTCTCATCAATAATGAAAAAGACAAGAGTTGTGATTTTTGTCTCTTTTAGAAAAATACAAACTACAATGAAAAGCAAGAAAAGGAAGATCTAACTTTTCAGGAGATTGTGGGGGACTCGTTCAGATTGACGGTCGCAAGCCATGTGTGGGCTTCGCCATCATCCATGCAGATGAGAACAGAAGATGCTCTTGATTCGCTTGGCTTGGCTATAACCTCAGGTTTTTAGAGGACAAAGACCAAAAGAAGGTCCTATGTCCAATAAAAAGCTAAGTAGACGGGCTGAAAAGCCATGTCTAAGCCATTGGAGGCAGCGGGAGAAGGCAAGGACCTTGGGGGGGGGGGGGGGGGGGGGTGCCCCCCAAGGGACTTTTGTCACCTTGTAGTGGTGGCTGGTGCAGAACTTCAGCAGAGTTTTTCTCTCTTTTTCTTTCTCTCAGATTTCTGGATCTGTGGTGCTTTTTTGAAGTCCTCTGGAATGCTTGGGGTGCTCTCCTATTTATAGGCTTTCTGGTAGCCATTTAGGAGGGTTTATGAGGGTTTATGAGCCTTAATTATCATAAAGCTACATAAATGGAGGAGTTACAAGGTTTAATTCCTTTATTTTGTAACTCCTGGATCTTGGCTTCTGATTGGCCGGTGGAGATTGAGGGCATTTAATCGCCATGATGGGAGGAGTTTCAAGGTTTAAGTGCCATGAATCTCTTGATTTGTAACTCCCGAATGCTTGCTTCTGATTGGGCCGTCCAATAGAATGAGTTAATGACTGCCATAAAGCTAGCCAATTAACCACATTAATTGGTCGCCGAGCAGTCGAAGAGTCGCGGGCCATGCCGTGTCTTCTGGAATTCTTCTGGCGATGATCATCGATGGATCTTCATGCTGATCGACATCGGATGAACATGTGACTTCAGACATTGATAGCTAAGAGCGGGCCGGTGACATCTGTCTTGTCGATTTCACGATCGGTCGGACAGAAAGTGCACTTTCTTGGTCAGCCGGTTGGCGATCTTGGAGCGATCACTGATGATTTTATGCTTTTGGAGGTTGACCCGTGATTTTGACGGATGTCGTCGGATATGAGTCAATTTCAAGCACTAAAAATCACATTTTCAGGAAACCACAGGGGCCAAAGTGCGCGAAACGCGAAAAAGGACGGAAAAACGGGTCACCGGCGGAAAATCCGGTGACCCGGACTTCCATGGTCGCCGGCGACCATGGGCCATGGTCGCAGGGGCCTGCGACCCTGGGGGAATTTTCCCCTTCGGAGCCCGTTTTGCGGTCGTTTTGAGGTCTTTTTCGTCGCCGTTTTCTTCTGTATTTTTCTTGACATTTCTTCTCATTTATTGGCTTGATTTTCCTGTAGAAAACCTGATGAGAATCCTTGCATTTTTAGAGTGCAAAGTTTCCAATTTTCCGGGAAAGCCGAAGACTTTGTCGCGTAGAGCTGCTGATTTTCCGCCAGAAGCTGAAACTTGGTCAAACGATGTCGGAATGACCTGAAATTTGAGGTGAAGCCTCCTGAGCAATAAATAAGACCAACCATAGGCTTTTGTTTGAGTTTTGAAGCCGTTTGGGGTCCCATCGATGCTTCACTTGATTTTGCTGCGGGGAAAATACCGAGCTTTGATGTGTGGCCAAACGATGTCCGATTGACCTGAAATTTGACGGGGAGCCTATTGGAGTCATTTTGAGACGTTCCATGGGCTCCGTTTTGGATGTCATGGTCCCGGGTTGCTCCGCCGCCGGTAGGCTTGATTTTCTCTCGGAGCATCGAAACCTGGTCAAACGTTTTCGGAATGACCTGAAATTTGACGTGCAGCCTTTTGGAAGCATGTTGAAGCCACTCATGCACTTGGTTTGATGAGCGAAGGCTTCGGTGGTTCCCGCCGCCTGGAGGCTTGATTTTGCTGCTCGAGCATTGATGGAGGGTCAAACGTTGTCGGTTTGACTTGAAATTTGGCATGGAGCCCTTTTGAGACATGCTGGAGTCATCCGTAGGCTCTGATCGAAGTTTTGACGTCTCCGATGATGTCGCCGCCGGGAGCGCCATTTTAGCTGTCGGAGAAGCGAAGTTAGGCCAAATGATTCTGAAATGGCCCGAAACTTCATGTGTACTCTTCTCTTGGCTATCTTGAAGGATCTTGCAGTTTTTGTTTGATTCTGACAAGATTTGATTTTTTTGAGAAATTGCATTGCCTATTTATGGCAGGTTGCGACTTCATGCAGCTTTCTTGATGTTGAAGAGGCAAAGTGACATTTTTGGTGTCAACAGATGGTTTTCGCGTTTCGGGTGTTCCGGCCTCTGTGATTTTTGGAAAATGCAATGTTTGATGCTTGAAAACGACTGATCTTCGTCGACATCTCGGATCCGCCGTCAAATGCATGAAATCATCACCGATCGCCTCAAGATCACCAACCGGCTGACCAAGAAAGTGCACTTTCTGTCCGACCGATCGTGAAATCGACAAGACAGACGTCACCGGCCCGCCAACATCAATCAATGTCTGAAATTGCATCGCAATCCGACATCAAATAATGCATGAATCCACCCGTGATGATCGCAAGAAGAATCTCAAAAGGCGCAGCACGGCCCGCGACTCTTCACATGCCTTGGCAACCACTTAATGTCGTTAATTGACCCATTAATAAGGTCATTAACTCATTATTTTGGACGGCCCAATCAGATTCAAGCAATTGGGAGTTACAAATCCAAGTAATCATGGCATTAAACCCATGAAACTCCCATCATCATGAAGCATTAAGGAAATTAAAAGCCCACTACCTTCATCGGCCAATCATAAGTCTTGAAAAAGGAGTTACAAAATCAACTTGTAACTCCTCATCAATTCTTTCATCATGGCCATCAATGCCAATAAACATCTCATGGCTACCAAAAGCCTAGAAAAGGAGGTCCATTCCAAGAAGAAAGCAGGATGAAAATAGATCCCAAGTGCAAACTTTGAAAATGCAGAAAATCTAAGAGAGAGACGAAGTCCTGCTACTTTGCTCCCGGAAGCACCACAAGGTGATCAACGTCCCTTGGGGGGCCACCCCCCCAAGGTCACCTCCCTCTCCAACATGGCCTAAACGTGGCTTTTCAGCCCGTTTACTTGGTTTTTCATTGGATATAGGACCTCCTCTTGGCCCTTGTCCTTTAAAAAACCGAGATTAGGAGCCAAGCCAAAGAATCAAAGTATCACATGTTCTCATTTGAAGGACGATGGCGAAGCCTATACATGACTTGCGACCGTTGATCTCAACGTGTCCCCACAATCTCCTGAGAAGTTAGATCCCTTTTCTTACTTTTCTATTGTAGTTTGTATTTCTTAAAGAGACAAAAAGAAATCACAATTCTTGTCTTTCATATTTGATGAGTTTTGTAAAATCGCCTTTCACGGCAAAATCGCCTTTTACGGCAAACAAACAAAAACGCCTCCTACGGAATTTTAAAAAAAACAAATTTGTCTCTTTTCTTAATATTTATGCAATTTGAAAAGTTAGAAAAAAGGATTGATTTGCTTTCCACTTGTGAAGGTGAATCTCCGGATTCCAAATTCCAAGTAGAAAGTAAATCTGGCATACCCGTACAAAAATGTTGATGCCCGAGATTTTCCCTCCTCCGCCGAGACCCAGGTCAGCCCCCGGGGTGCGGAGGGAGAGGACGGAAGATTTCTTTCGGGTCCATCAAGTTGGCATACCTGGTGGGACTCGTTGACTTGAGAACGTGGTGCTTTGATCACTTGGCTCCTTTCTAGTTGGTGGCCTATGTTGCATTTTGCATCTAAAAAAAAACATGAGATGGGATTTCAATTGGTCTTTCTCACTTAAAAAAAAAAACAAATCTGATCTCTTTTTCTTAAAAGCTCAATTTTGAGAAACTTTGATCCTTCCCTCTTCGAATTTGATAGCTCACAGAAATGTTCGTAGCTATCGTTCATATCAGGGATTGGGCCATCTTTTCTCTTTGATGAGTTCAATTGGGATTTCAAAAAAAAAACACCTTCATTTCAAACGCCTTAAAAAAAAAGTGATCTCACTTTCTCATGATTCAACTTTGAGAAATTTTGATCCTCTCCTCTTTGAACTTGATAGCTCACAGAAATGTTCGCAGCTATCGTTCATATCAGGGATTGGGCCACCTTTTCTCTTTGATGAGTCCAATTTGGATTTCAAAAAAAAATTTATAATTTCAAAAAAAAAAAATAGTTTTCTCTCTTTTGCATTCAAAGTTGAGAAACCTTGGTTCCTTCCTTTTCGGATTTAGCGCTCGCAGAAACGTTGAGCCTTTGTTCGGATTGGAACACCATTCGCTCTCTTTGATGAGTTCATTAAAAAAACCTTTAAAAAAAAGAGTTAAAAAAAAATACTAAGGTTCCACCAATTGTATTCTTTGACCAAAGTGGATTTAAGAAAAGCCTTGTCCAGAGTATGGAGACAGCTAGACTGTTCGAGGCAAGGGTCCTCCAAACGGGTTCATTAAGTAATCCTACCCTTACCTGGAGGCTGATCTATCTACTAAGGTTTTATAAGATCGAATTGGAAATCTATGTGCACCTTTCAAAAAAAATTCTCTAAAAAAAAATCATTAAAATAAAAAGAGAAAAAAAAGGTTCCGTCACTTTGAATTCAGAGTTGAGAAATCTTGGTTCTATCCCTTTTGGATTTAGCGCTCGCAAAAATGTTGAGCCTTTGTTCGAAATGGAACACCATTTGCTCCCTTCGATGAATTCAATCTTGACTTTTCAAAAAAAACTTCCATCACTTTTGAGTTCAGAATTGAGAAATCTTGGTTCCCTCCCTTTCGGATTTAGCGCTTGCAGAAATGTTGAGCCTTTGTTCGAAACAGAACATCATTTGCTCTCTTTGATGAGTTCAATCTTGACCCTGCAAAAAAAAAAAAAAAAAAAAAAAAAAAAAAAAACTTCCGTCATTACTGGATTCACATCCGAGAAATTCTGGTTCCTTCTCTTCTGAATTTAGCGCTCGCAGAAATGTTGAGCCTTTGTTCGGATTGGAACACCATTTGCTCTCCTTTATGAATCCAAATTTTGACCTTTCAAAAAATCTCATCTCGTATCCTTTCCAAGGATGCGATTTGCAACATTTGTGCCTAGCGGTGCTAGTACGCCCTTTCGGGTCTACTGTATTCGCGACCGACATATTTGTATCTCCAACCTTATATCATTTTACCTCGAGTGAGCCTTGCTTCTCGGTAATTTGAATTAAGGTCTACAATTGCTTCTAACAGTCACTGGAACGCTCACTCTGAGCCTACCATACTTGCATTTTAGAACAATTGTGTCCTCTATAGCTTTTTGCCTTCTTCATCGTCCTTGGGTTGGGTCATGTCCCCTCAAGTGATTTGAAAAGACAAAACCATAGTTGTTCTCCATTTACGTTCACTATATTCTTGTGATTACTAATGGATTTGGCCTTGTTTCAGAAGCTTTCCAAAACTAACAATGGTAGCTTCATTGACCATCACTTTCGATGAGAACAAGTACCAGCTTATGCTGCAAGACAAACAAAACAAGCATAAACGCCCTGCCAGTTGCCGAAGCATCATCTCCCTCGACAACTCTCCAAACATCGGTTCAACTTCAACTCCCCGGACCGTCGTCTTCGGATCGCTGGGACCATTCCCACTTCCCGTAGAAGACACTATACCTGCCAAGAAGCAGAAAACCGCCCCGCAACGTGTCACTAAAATGGCACCAAGGGCGAACACCAAGAAGCCTGAAGCCCGTGGCATTCCCATGAAGCCTCAACCCACAAGAAACCAGGTTTACACCAAAACTTGGTTTCCGAGATCTTCACCAAAGCAACGGAGGTCCCAAACATCTGCAAAGCCAGCATACCTGGCCCCTCTCAAGGAGAATCGGTTCTACCCTCTCTTTTACATAAAAGAGGACAAACCTACCCTCCACCCAAAAAACAAACAGAATCATCATGAGCCGGCTTGCTCCTACAAGCCCAAAATTAAATCCTGCATCGTTAGGCCTACGCAAAAATATGCTGAAGCCTCCACTCCTGCGAGACGACCCTTCATCTCAACAGGGGCTGAGCTCGCAAAATTCAAGTCTTCACTGCGACAGACAAAGGACCGCATCCAGATTCTGTCCTTGCCAAGCTTCAAAGAAGACAAAATCGGCTGTTGCGCACGAGGGACTACATCCTTCATCGCCAGAGCCCAACCAGAGCTGACTGAAGCTCAAATTGCTCGTCGTATGCGTCGCCGCACTGCATATCGACAAAAGAGACTCGAGAAACAAAGAACCCAGCGTTCTACTCTCCACGTCTCAAACAAATGGGTCGGAAAAGAAAGACCCGACCAATTCGTTACTGTTCATATGGTTGGCAAAACCAGAAAACGCCAGAAGTCAGCAACCAAAATCAGTGTTAGACGTCTAGTGACTCGCAGCGTCTCTCGGACACGAACACATCTGGAGGAATCTTCCACTCCTCCAAGCCAAGAACACCGGGGTAACCACTCTTCAGATTCTTCATCCAGAAGAATGAGCCCTAGCTCAGTCACCAGGACGATTTCTTTGTTCGAATCCCGAGGGATGAACGTCTTGGATACAAGTTCTGAGCCGCCTCCACAGCATGACGATGTAACTGCATGCATCCAGCAGTTAGAGTAAGGACAGCAGAGAATTGAGACTCTGATGGAAAATCTGATTCTCACTCTACAACGTCCACCAACTAACAATGAAACCCCTCCGAATCATGAAGATGATGAGGGTAATGCAGAAAACAATGAGTCTCGCGCCCTTACCAGAAAGGACGTGGGCGATATCCTCGCAAAAGCAAAAGAAGAGGATGCATTGAAGGAACATGGGATCAAGCCACCCTACCCTTTATGGATGGACTCGGTTCCGTTCCCTGCAAAATTCAAACAACCTACTCTCTAGACATATACTGGGAAAGGTTCAGCCAGACAGCATGTCATCCATTTCAAGATCCTGACGGGAGCTATTGCGGATCAAGATGCCCTAAAGATTCGCCTCCTTGCAAGTACCCTAAAAGGTACAGCCTTTGATTGGTACTCTACTCTGCCGGAGAACTCCATCCAAAACTAGGCTATGCTGGAGACACGCTTCCTGACCCACTTCTAAGGTGAGGATCATCTTGTTACTATAGCTCAGCTCTGCAGCCTAAAACAGGGAGAGAATGAGTCAACATACGACTTCATTCACAAATGGAAGGCAATGGCGTACAAATGCTCAGATGTACTGCCACAAGCGTCGTTAGTTGACATATGCTGTAACAATATGAGAGCAAAAATTCGCTCCATGATCATCGGCAACAAATCAAAGAACCTGGGAGAACTCCTCGAAGCTTCCATGGAAGCTGAAACGGTGATCAAAGACCTCAACAGTCAGAAATCATCAAAGAAAGAGCCGACTACTGTTACAACCTCAAAACTAAAGAAAAAGGAGGTTCTCAATGTGCAGACTAAGTCAGCTCCTTAACAACCAAAGAAACCTGAAAACAAAACTGCAGGTAAAAGACCTGAACTCTCTGATGCCTTCAAAGAACGTGTAGAAAATAAATATTTGTTCGATGAAGATGTTGAAGAAATCTTTGAGGCTCTCCTATCAAATGGCAAACTCTTTTTGCCAGAGCCCAAAAGACCGGGTGATGTTGGCAAAACCAATGATCCCCGATACTGTCCATACCATCAGATGATCTCACATCCTCTCAATCAATGCTTCGTTGTGAGAGAGAAGATCAATGAGATGTGGAAAAACAGAGTCATAACCTTTGATAAAAGCTATGGCCCCGCCTCTGTCAACATCGTGTCATGTCGGCAAACTTCAAAGTCACTGAAGGAGAAGATCACTACTTCATTCAAGGTGATAAAAATGGCTCAAGCGTCCCAAGAATTGGTTCCCTATCCAACATCAGATGGACAGCTTATATGGGTGCATCCCGATCTCCTAGATGATGAAAATTGGGAGATCGTCAAAACAAAGCCGACCGCTTAGCAACGAAGGCAAGCCAAGAGACAACTCCGCAAGCTCAAACAGCAGCATAAGTCTCAACCAAAACAAGAAGTCCTCGAAAAAGCGGAAACTTCTTCCACTGCTTCACTCGGGACGACGGAAGAATCTCTTCCCAAAACCTCCAAGGCGGTAAAAAAATTCACTCTTGATGATTTCATGCCACCTCTATACAAAAATGAAACTGTGCAGGGGGCATCATACTCTTGCAACTCGGTAGTTGGATTCTCCATGAACGGATACGAGTCCAGTGATACTGCCAGCGATATTGATGAGTGGGAAGAATCCCTTGAAACAGGAGAATACCTCTCCGACGAGGAATGGATTCCCGAGTCTCATCTTATGCCAGTAATCCGGTATAACCCATTACAACCACAAGGATCTTGGTCTGATGATGAAGAAGACCAGGACCCTGTTCAAGAAAATGCTGTCAATCCAGCACTAGCAAATGCTTCAGTGGAACCCAACATGGGCGAACCACAAGGAGCAAATGACGAAGAAGATTTGGCTCCCATGCCTGATCTTGAAGAATATGCATGAATCTTACAACGTCTTGCCATAGAGCAAGAGCAGGATCGCAGCAATCTTCGTCATGATCCAGAGCCGGAAGTCCCTGAAAATCAACGGGAACTTTCTCCCTCAACTCCTGAAAATGGAGAAAACAGTTGGATCGATGATCCTCTAACATCTGAGGATGAGTCCGATTCCCAACAATCTACACTCAGGGCATCTCCTGTCAGGATAACCTGCAATGCAATAGCTCAGGACGACAGTGCCTCTGAAGCTTCCGAAGATACGTACTCCCCAACCGGTAGCGTATCTTCCGGAGCTATATCCTCTCAGGTGACTTCCATCAAGATATCATCCCCTCAGCCTTTGTCTCCTGAAGCTGTGACATCGGAATTCAAGCCTCTCCCGATTGATCATCTTGAAGAAACTTCTGCCAATGAAATCTTCCTCAATGAAAACTTAGTCAATTGGTCCCAGATACCCTATCTCACGGGCGATGTTTGGGCTAATAAAGAAAAGTTGCCGGCTGCTGTTCAGGACTTGTTCCCGGAAATTGCTCCGTGCAACACAATCACTGAAGACGCCAATGCTGTTACAGAGACGTCCTCAGTAAAGGATTAACCTCTTGATCCTGAGAACGATCTTCCAAAAGAAGACCCTTCTCTAGAGGCTCTTGAAGTTGGTAGAGGTACCCGTTCTGGCCGGGATTACCACAAAAATTACAACCAACCCTCTT
This sequence comes from Umbellularia californica, assembly GCA_028538565.1. Classification (NCBI taxonomy): domain Eukaryota; kingdom Viridiplantae; phylum Streptophyta; class Magnoliopsida; order Laurales; family Lauraceae; genus Umbellularia; species Umbellularia californica. The sequence goes on along the minus strand of JAPQWN010000012.1, from coordinate 27,052,757 downwards.
CTTCTTATGTAAATCCTTCGGGAAAGCAAGATGTAAGCGCCCCAAGTGGCAATAATAATGAAAATGAAGGCCCGAAGGAGGCTTTCAAGTACGACTTGATTGAGCACTTCAAACACATACCTGTACATCTGCACATCCTTGACTTATTGCAAATGTCTCCACAAACTCGTGATAGTCTCATTTCAGAATTACAAAAACTGAATGCGGATGTCGACAAAAATGCCCCACAAGTCCTACAAATTGAAATGGACTATAGGGTCAAAAAATCAAATACTCCCTCAAAGGGAGAAAAGAAGAAAACTGAGGGATCAAGCAATGAATGCCTCTCGGTACAAAACGCAGCAAGTGCAACAATTGCCTTCGACAATGATGACCTCCTCCTAGGCGAAACAAAGCACAACCGTCCCTTGTACTTTACGGGGTACGTCAAAGAAATGCCAGTACACAGAGTTCAGATCGATCCAGGTTCTGCACTCAACCTCATCTCTACTTCGGCACTCGAAGAGCTGGGCATCCCACCTAGCAAACTGAGTCACACGACCGTATCTATCTTCGGATATGACGGGAGCGCTCAAAGGCCTATCAACAAAATCAGGTTCAAATTACAAATCGGTGATCTTATTTCTGAAGTAACCATGTATACAATAAGGACCCCTTCATGCTACAATATACTCCTTGGACGCCCCTGGATACATGAGAATGGTATCGTCCCTTCAACTCTACATCAGTGCATCAAGTTCGTTGGCGACGATGGCCTGATACATCGAGTATTTGCAGACAAAAAACCCTTCAAAAGTAAGGATGCCCATTTTGCAGATGCTCAAATGTACAAAGATGGAAAAGAAGAACAGGAGGAAAAAAGAATTCACCTTGCCGATAGTCTCCAGAAAGATAAAGGCAAGGCTCCTCAGCAATCATCGGAAGTAAATAAACCCTCCACCAAACTCGAAGTAAGCGGCCAAGCTCCCTTCGTCATCTCCTTCAAATCTCCAAAGCCTTTGGTAATCTCTACCAAAGCAAAGAAGAAAAAAGAAAAGACTGGGGGCAAGTTCACTGTCTCCTTTGTGTCTATTATGCATGACATAGACTCAGAGTCAGAGCCAGAAGATGACACAGCATCAAGCCAAGCTGATACTCAGCAAGATCAACCCGCTCTCACTCCATTGGAGACACTTGCAGACATAGAAGATCCTACGTCTGCTTCCTTTGTTATTCCGGCAACTTCGCCAGAAGAAAAAGTGATTTACTTCCACAGATCAGGAGCATCTCCACTGAACTCTCTGCTTGAACCCTTCCAAAACGAAGGTATGCCCCAGCTATCCCTGTATAGTCCAATGGCACAAGCTATCATGAAGAAAATGGGCTACGACGCTCAAAATCTGACTGGTTTGAGAGGTGGCCGTGGTATTCTCACACCATTGGAACCCACCCTAATCAAAAGTCAACCAGAAGATTGGAAAATCTACCTTAACAAAGGTAGGTCTTCATATGGGTTGGGGTATGATCCTACCGCTCCTATGAGACAGTTGACACCATGGCTGCAAAGTCGCTTTACCGACCAAGCCTCAACATCTCATGAAGACATCGATATCCCTGGATATCTCTTTGAGGAGTTGCTCGTAAAAAAAATCCTGAAAGCTCCTCCAATTGGTATAATTTCTCTGATAATAAAGAGGAATTGCCCGATGACATAGACGAGCGGTTCTCTGTCCCAGAAGAATCATCGTCTCCAAAGGAAGAACCCTACTTCAACCCAATTCCAGCAAATGATTGGGACCATCTCATTGCAAGCCTTGAGAAGGATACTGATCAAGAAGATTCATGGACAGAAATAGAGCCCTAGTCTGAAAATGCCTCTGGTACTCCAGAAGGGCTTGTTGAGTTGGAAGCCTCCGAAAACATTATAGAGGAACCACCTTCAAACCTTCCGACAGAAGACCCTGTTCAAAAGATAGACTTGGGAACACCTGATAACCCACGTCCTGTATTCATAAGCAAGAATATAAAGGATGAAGAGTTACCGGAGTATATCTCTTTTCTTCATGAGTTTGTTGATTGCTTTGCATGGTCTTATGTCGAAATGCCTGGCTTGGATCCCAAAGCAGCAGTCCACAAGCTCAACTTGCAAAAAGAAATCAAGCCTATCAAACAAGGCCAAAGGAGATTCCGTCCCTACGTGATGGACAAAATTGAACAAGAAATTCAGAAACTCAAAAACGTTGGCTTCATCCGTGAGGAACAGCATCCTGAATGGTTGGCCAACATCGTCCCCGTGACAAAGAAAAATGGGCAGATAAGGGTCTGTATTGACTATAGAGACCTGAATAATGCATGTCCTAAAGATGAATTCTCGCTCCCCATATCAGAGGTCGTGATTGACAACACCTATGGATTCAAGCGAATGACATTCATGGATGGATTTTCTGGCTACAATCAGATAAAAATGCATCCTGAAGATGAAAGGCATACATCCTTTCGGACACTATTCGGCGTGTATTGCTACACTGTTATGCCGTTTGGTCTGAAAAATGCAGGTGCAGCATATCAGAGGGCTATGATGAAAATATTCCAAGATATGCAGCACAAGACGGTCGAATGCTATGTTGACCACCTCGCCATAAAAAGCAGAAGAAAAGAAGACCATCTCAATGATCTTCGAGAAGTCTTCCTCCGACTTCGCAAACACAAATTGCGGATGAATCCACTAAAGTGCTTCTTCGGTGTCTCATCGGGTAAGTTTCTCTGATTCATAGTACGGAAAGCTGGAATAGAATGTGACCCCACCAAAGTCAAGGCTATCATAGAAATGCCATCTCCCAGAACCCTAAGAGAATTAAAAGGGCTTCAAGGAAGGCTGGCCTACATTCGACGGTTCATCTCCAACCTATTAGGGAAATGCCGTCTATTCTCTCGCCTGATGAAGAAAGGCGTGGACTTCGTTTGGGATGCTGAATGTGAAAATGCATTTGAAGACATCAAAGCATACCTCATCAAACCTCCAGTGCTGGCTGCCCCCACAACTGGAAAATCATTTATCTTGTACACAAGAGCTCTCGACCACTCTTTGGGTGCTCTGCTCGCACAAGAAAACGATGACGGAAAAGAAGCTGCTCTATATTACCTTAGCCGCATGATGGTAGGTGCAGAGCATCGCTACTCCCTAGTCGAAAAAGAATGCCTTGCAGAGCATCACCCACATCCTTAGAGGTGAAAACATCCGTGCAGATGCCCTGGCCGGATCGCCGCATCCATGGCAATCCAAGAAGGGGAAAACATGCAAGTCACAGTGTCTCAAAGAAGGATTCTCCCTCCTCTCAACACACACCAAGCAGTTACTGAATGCCACCAAGTGGTTGGAAGTCGGATGTCCATCCTCAAACCTCCGATTGGCGACTGGAGAGATCCGTTCATTGATTACATCATGTTCGGAATCCTACCTGAAGATCCAAAAGACCGGATAAGTATCTAAAGATGAGCCCCAAACTTTCATTTGGATATACCTTCAAAAGGACTTTACAGAAATTCCTTCAACGGAGTACTCCTACGCTGCTTATCACAACAAGAGGCTGAGGAAACTCTCAAAGAAGTACATGTTGGTCTTTGTGGAGCCCATCAGATTGGCCCTAAGCTCTACAACCAGATAAAAAGGCTAGGTTATTATTGGCCTACCATGGTAGCTGATGCAATACAATTTGCCAAGCGCTACCAAAAATGCCAGATTCACGGAGCAATCTCATGAGCTTTCGAAGCCTGTGGTATGGACATCATACGTCCTATTTCCCCCCCATCAAGTAAAGGTCATCGCTTCATCTTCGCCGCTACGGATTATTTCTCCAAGTGGTCAGAAGCATTTGCGCTCAGCGAAATGAAGACGTCATCAGTCCTTCAGTTCTTGCGCACCAACATTATTTGTCGCTTCGGCATACCTAAAAGATTCGTCCATGATAACGGACCACAATTCCTGGATCACAGATTTTACAGGTTCTGCGACAAGTACAAAATCCAAAGTTGTCCTTTGACTCCGTATAATCCAGCAGCGAACGGACTAGCAGAAGCCTTCAACAAGACACTCTGTAAAATTCTCAAGAAAATAGTCTCTAGTCACAAAAGAGACTGGGGTGACAAACTACCGGAAGCTTTGTAGGCCTATCGAACCACCGTTCGAGGACCAACCCATAGTACACCATTCTCTTTGGTCTATGGATGCGAAGCTGTTATCCCTTTGGAAGTACAAATTCCTTCCTTAAGGGTATCTTTGCAAAATAACATGACGCAAGAAAGCAATGTCAAATTGAGACTCCAAGAGCTGGATAATCTCGATGAAATACGACTTGAAGCTCTACAAAGCATTGAGTTGTACCAAGCACGCATGGCAGGATCTTTCGACAAAAAGGTCAGGCAACGCGCCTACAAAAAGGGTGACTTGGTTCTTGCAGTAAAAAGACCCATAGTCTTTGCCCACAAATCTAAAGGCAAATTCAAACCAAAATGGGAGGGACCCTTCGTCATCGACAAAGTCTTCTCTAACTGTGCATACGCTCTTCTAAACATGGAAGGAGACAGATGTATACTGCCCATCAACGGCAAGTTCTTGAAGCGGTACTACCCTTGAAGACTTCCTCAAACGGGTCAGAGCAATATCTACACGGCTAAAGCGTATTTCCAAGGTACTTGCTCGTTAAACCCACCCCCTTTTGAAATTTTCATCTTTATGTTGAAGTTTCCAAAAAAAAAAAAAAAAACAATCTCTCAAAACAATGCTTACTTTCATCGTTTCATTGTTCAAAAGAAAAATCAATCCAAGTTTAGGAGCCTTTTCCCAGACTTGACCAAAATTTTCGATCCTTGAACCCAAAATTAATGGTTTGAAACAAAAACCACGACTCAGGAATTTTCACCCTAGTCTACCTTAGCTTTTACAACCGAAATGGTTTTAAGGCAAAATTTATGACCCTCGTGTCTCTAAACAAAAAATGTTTTTTTAAAAAAAACGGAAGGATGCGAACCCCATTCAATACTTCCAAAACCCAAAAAAAATCGCAAGGAAGTGAGCCCCATTCGATACTTGCAAAATTTCAAAAATCGTGGAGAAGCAACAAACCAGTTGATATCCACATCCCAAATTTCAAAAATCGTGGAGATGCAACATACCAGTTGCTATCCACAAACCCAAATTTCAAATGGTTCGAGAAAACCTGAAATTTCAAAAATCGCGGAGAAACGACGTCAAGTCAGTACCCGCAAAACCAAAAGTTTTGGGAAAAGCAGGGAAGCGGCGCTTAGTCGATATTTGCGCCCCAATTCGCGAGGAAGCGACATTCCATCGATACTCGCAAAACCTAACCCGCGAGGAAGTGACATTCCATCAATACTCGCAAAACGGAATGAGCAAGGAATCGACATTCCATCAATACTTGCAAGACCATTCAGCGGGGAGGCGACATTTAGTCGATACCTGCAATTTGAAAACCAAAACTCGGCTATAAATGCCAAAATCCGGCTATAAATGCCAAAAACAAACTTTTTCGGCTATAAACGCCAAAATCGGCGTTCATGCCAATAAAACAAGACTTGGTTTTCAAAAAACTCGGCTATAAACACCAAAATCCGGCTATAAATGCCAAAAACAAACTTTTTCGGCTATAAACGCCAAAATCGGCATTCATGCCAATAAAACAAGACTTGGTTTTCAAAAAACTCGGCTATAAACACCAAAATCCGGCTATAAACGCCAAATCCGGCTATAAATGCCAAAACAAACAAAAAAAAAAACAAAAACCGGCTATAAACGCCAAAATCCGGTTATAAATGCCAAAACAAAAATTTTTCGGCTATAAACGCCAAAATCGGCTTTCATGCCATCTCAAAATCGGCTCTCATGCCACAAACAAAATTTTTGGCTCTCATGCCATCTCAAAATTCGGCTATAAACGCCAAAAGTCGGCTATAAATGCCAAAACAAAACAAAAAAAAATTTCGGCTATAAACGCCAAAAAATCGGCTATAAACGCCAAAATCTGGCTATAAATGCCAAAATTCGGCTATAAATGCCAAGACAAACAAAACAAAATTCGGCTTCTATGCCATTCCAAAATTCGGCTTCTATGCCATTCTAAAATTCGGCTTTCACGCCAACTAAAAATTTTGGCTCACATGCCGTAAAACTTCGGTTTTCAAAACATCAAAAAATCAAGCTTTTCGCCACAAAATTAGGCTTTCATGCCATCCAAAATTTCGGTTTTCAAAACATCAAAAAAATCAGGCTTTTCGCCACAAAATTGGCCTTCATGCCCAAAACAACCCTTTGACAAAAGATTTTCACAAAATAACAACATTTTGATCAAATTCTTAAACAAACATTCCCATCAACTTTTGCTCAAAATTATTTTCATCAATGATTTAAGTGAAAGGAAGGGGATACAAAAAATATAGTACCAAAACTGTTTATACATGGAGGTACCAAAAAAAAAAAAAAGAAAAAAAAAAGAGTCTGTTACAACTCAGGAGCTCAATCCGACATGGTCTTCAACCAAAGGTTCAACTCCTCAAGCATACCCATGGCCTTAACTTCCTAAGTTTTTAGGCCACGTTTCTTCAAAATGTCCGTATAAAACACGGCCGAATGTCGTGACCCATTTGCAGCACGTGGAAGTTCTTCCTAGAGGACCTGCCACTGCTCATGCTCTTGAGTCTTCCTCCGGACATTACCTTCGACTTCCTCAACCTGGCGAATGAGAGTTCCCTCCTTGTCACGGGCCTCCACAATGGCGGTCCATTTGGCAGCAGCCTCTTCCTCTAAAAGATCAAGACGTTGCCTAGCCTCGACAACCTCCTTATCAAGGCGGTCCAAGTCTTGCTTCAGCCCCATGATGGATAACTCGGTAACGTTCTTCTCCCGAACGATCTGCCTCTGAGTCTTCGTGACCTCAGTCAGGTCAGCTTTGACTTTGCTGGAAGGTTTTATAAACATCTCATCAAAGAAGTAACCATCTGGGAAACTCTTGGTCTCAGTCCATTTGTTCCCCAAGGTGATGATCTCCTCCACAAAATCCTTGGAGCTCGCGATGTCCAGACCGACTTCTTTGCTATCAACGAGGATGTCCTGCACGTGCTTGATCATGCCAAAACCAGCTTCCAAATGACCTGAAGAAAGAGACTCAACCCATGAGCTCAAGACAATCTTCAACACCTTCCTTGCATACTGAAGGTGCGGTGCAGATGAGGATTCGCCATGCTCTGGTGCCCGACTGCCCACGTCATGCTCCATTGGAAGAGTAATCAATAAACTCTTTCCAACGGAAGAAGCTGACTCATTGAAAGTGGAAGAAGCCCCTACTTCTGGATCGGCAGCAGGTGTCCCCTGTTCTGGCTCTGAGGAAGACGGAGGAATCTCTCCTGCTGCTTCACAATCTGTCAAAAACAAAAAGAAGAAAAGACAAAAAGGTATGAATATGATCTTGTCAAAAATATATCAAAAAATATATCAAGATTATTATTGCAAATATACCTGCTTCGACGACCGGCGGAGTACTCTCTGCCTCTTTGAGCTCATCCGAAGCATCGTAGAAAGTTGCGTCCATAGATGGCTCGAATTCGTCGGAATCCTCTGGCAAGTCAGCTACATTTAGCAAATGACAGCAAAAGAAAAAAAAAAGCAAAAGCCAAAGCAAATCATACCAGGTGAAGGTTCTGGAACCACTCCAGAGTCCCTGGGCTCTTCCTCAGATGCCGCGACTGGATCCGTCATCGCCTCATCGGCAGGAACCTCAGGCATCCCCAGGTCATCATCCTCTGCTAAAAAAAAAGAAGAAGCAGCGGATCAAAACAAAAACTTTCACAAGAAAAGAAGGAAGAAACAAAAGGAAAGAAATGGGATCATACCAGCTATCTCCTCTTCTCTGCTTCTCTTCTCCGGAGGCTCGCCAGCATCCTCAGACACCTCCTCAGCAATGGTGAGAGGAACTTCAAGATCAGAAGGACTATCGTGCTGTCTCATGTTACGGCATTGTCCTCTCCTCCTCTTGCCTCGGCGGGTCAATCTGCTCGACGATCCTGCCCCACTATCAACATCAGGCCTCTCACAAGAGTCCTCACTGGATGGTCTACTTTTCTCAGTAGACTCCATGGAAGCTTTCGTATGCTCTGCCTGTATCATAGCATCGATCTCGGCCTCCTCCTCCTCTAGCTGTCTCAAGACCTCACCAAGAATCCCCTGTGCAACTCCTGATCTGATGATGTCCTGCCCGTTGAGAAAGCCTATCTTGTGCTTCTCTCCAGAAAGGAAGGCCAAAACTTCCTCCAGACGGACACCATCCGATTTGCCAAGACTCTTCCCAAGAGATTGCATAATATCGAGCTCTTTCTTGGAAAGCCCCCGGTACACTGAAAAGCTCTCCACGAACCACTTCGTGAAGCCAGCAGTCCGGATAGTGGGCAGCTCAGGATAGGAAATCATGGCGGTAGTGTCCTCTGCACTGTAAAAAGCCCATGCATTTCTCCCATCCTGCACACCTCCAAAACGCTTCACCATGCTCGAAGGGGCTCCAACAACGCCTTGAGGGAAGCCAAGCTGCAATGCAAAACGCGAAAGGACATACGGTTGGATGTCTACGAAAAGATGTCTGCGGTACACCATCGTACCAACCCGTATGTTGAAAAGCCACCTCTTCTCCGCGTTCGTCAAAGCATAGTGTCTTCCCGACCCTGCCCTGGTCGATTCACGGGAGACACCAAAGTCAAAAGCCTTCTTCCGCAAGCCCGGAGAAAGCTTCACTGAAGACTGCCCAATCTCGACGTCCCTAAATCGTCGGATCCTTAAACGGGCAGATAAAATTGATTCGTGAACGGCTGTCCCCCTAGCCAAACAAATCATAAAGGGATCTTCGTCCTGTGCAACTCCCAAACGATGGAAGCTAGGACAGTGGTATACATACCGCGAATAAAAGATGTGGGCAGAAAATACCCTGTTCATGGGAAGCCCAAGCCGAACTAGGAATGCAGCAGCCTGCAGTTCGGTACACAAATAGGAGTAAAGAGCAGGTACCAAAGCCAGCCGCTCTCCAAACGCCATCTGACAAGCCGAAAAAATACAGTGCGCCCTGATGTGCGTTCCATCTCCTCCAGCAAAAACAGCCTCACCCAGCCAGTAAGTGAGGTAAACAGCGAGATCTCTCCGCAACGCAATGTCAGGACAAATGACATCCGTGCTTGCGAAGAACTTCTTCAAATCTTCTCGCATAGCAGCGATCTTCTTCAAACTTGATGCTTTAGCCCTCACATCCTGGGCCATGCCATCAGAAGAATCCCCGCTGTCAAAAAAGTTGGAGCTGTAAATTCTCCAACTGCTGTATCTAACTTTCGAGCCCTCCTTCTCCTTAAAAAAATCATAGAAGGCGACAAGCTGAAAGTACACAAGCCTAAACTCCACAGATTGCTACTCAAGGATGCTGTCAATAGGCATAAACTCCTCATAGAGTTTGCCGAGGATAGGCAACCCGGTGATGGCGCTTAGCTCCTTCAAAGAAAAACCAATCTCACCATTCGTCACAATGAAGGTGTTGGTTTGTGGAAGGAATGACTCCAGCATGGCCATGAAAGCCTCATCGGAGAAAATGACGGTTTGCCGAAAAGCGCGAACCGCGTCAAAAATCTCGGCCTCCCGAAGAACGGCCTCACCAATCCTCAGGGTGTGATCAGTCCATGACTCCCAGCTTGAGTCAGCACTGAAACGGCCACGAAGTCGAAAAGGCTTCACCCAATTGCTGCCGTCACCCCGAAAAACGCCAAGGCCCACCGGTCTCAAATCGACCGATGGATGATCAGAACCTTGGTAGCCACTGGCTGGCATCAACACGTCCATACGGACAGGTGGCTTCTCTGCAAAACCAGAAGGTCCACCAATAAAAATCCCGGTCTTGATCACATTGGTCCTCTTCACCCAGCTCGGAGGATCTTCCCTCTTAAGGCATGTAGGAGAAAGGCTCAGGATCGAGATGGTCCGCTCAAAAGACGACCGGATAGAAATAGTTCTCTCCTCACCATCTGCTATGTAAGAGAACTAAAAACATCTCCTTTGGTATGTCAAGTCGTCAGGGACTGCATCACCGAAGAAGAAGGTAGGCTTGAGCACAACACTCTGATCGTCCGTAACCCAAGGACGACCGCTTACCATGATCCTATAGAACTCCTCATCTTTGAGAGCGATCAATCGCTGTCTCATCTCATCACGATTGAGGGAATCGCATTCTTCTAAGTTTTTCTCCACAAATTGGACCTTCTCCCAAGCCTGCTGAACGGCAGCATTGGAAGATCTAGCAGACCGACGAGGTGCGTCAGTAACAGGACCTTTACCTTTGTTCGTTCTAGAAGAACTACCTGCAAAAGGTGGAAGAGAAAAGATCAATCAAAATGACAGAATTCTGCTACAAAAATTCTAGCAAAATTTTGACATGGTTTCTGGGCAATTTCGAAGAAAAGGAAAATACTCCGAAAAAGACAGGAAGCCTGAAGATGAGCTCAACATCGCTGCGAGCTCATAGTCAGTGGAGAATTCTCAAAGAAGCCTCGAACTCAAAATCGCTGCGAGAACGAGCCAATCTCATCAAACTTCCACAAAATCTGGAAAAGAGCTCAACATTGCTGCGAGCTTCAGAATCCAAAAACTGCAAAACTTCCTCAAAATCCAGTAAGACTGAGAAAGAGCTCAACATCGCTGCGAGCTCAAAATCCCGATACTTGCAAAAGATTTTCAAGTATGCATCATCATACTTCCAAATCTATTTACCAAGACTCATGCATAAAAAAATATATATATATATATCATCATGCATTAGATGTTAGGAAAACCTTGACCAAATTTTGACCAATTCCAACCCAATTTGGTCGAAACCAATCAAATTTTGTCCAAGTCAAAAATCATGTTGGCTTGACCTAGAGACTCTAGCCTTCTATCTTGATGCATCAAAAAGAAAAAAAGAGAAAGAAAAGGCATACATATTGAAATTACATAGCCTCATTATCATAGTGAGCAAACAAGGAAAAAGAAAAAGAAAGAGAGAAAAAAATCTCCGCAAAAAAAAAAACAACAAAAAAAAAAGAAAAGAAAGACGATGAAAAAAAAAAAAAGAAATCAGCGTGGAAAAAAAACAGAAAAAAAAGAGAGTACACGGTTTTTAAAAAAAAAAAAGAAAACCGTGGAAAGAGAAAAAAAAGAAGAAAGAAAAAAAGAAGCACGAAAAAAAAAGAGAAGGAAAACGTGCATGAGAAAAAAAAAAGAAGAAGAAAAAGAAAGAAGAAAAAAGAGAAAAAGAAAAAGATAAAAAGAGAAGAAGCTACTTCTACAATGGAGATTCTTGTGGAGAAAGAAAAACTTACTTGAAGCCATTGATGGAGATGAAGAAGAAAAGCTTGGAGATCCTTGAAGGAGAGAAAAGCACTTCTTGTCTTGGGGAGCACTTTTGAAGATTTCTTACAAAAAGAAAGTAATGGAGCAAAAGCACCAACCCTCTTTGCTTTTATAGAAGAGAGCAAGCCAAAAAAGGAAACAAAGAGAAAGAAAGGAGGTAAGTGCTAAAATTTAGCTACTTTCCCAAAGAGAAAGATATTTTGAGAGAATCTTTCCACAAAAAGAAAACTTGAGAAATTCTCTCCAAGTAAAGATATTTTTAGATATTCTCTACACAAAAGAGATATTTTTAGATATTCTTTACAAATATGACACCATATGAGATCTAGGCCATCTCCAAAGCCTAAGGTCCCGTGGGTTAGCCTATATGAGCCAGGTTTGACCACCTAGGCACTAAAATTGGCTTTTAGTCAAAATATTCCTCTTACCAAGAGCAAAAAAAAAAAAAAAGGAAAGGAGCAAAAAAGGCTCATGCTTCTTTTGAGTTGATGGGACCATTCAAAAAAAAAGAGAAAAGAAAGTCTCATGAGTTTCCAAAAACCAAACCATCCAACCTCATGAACCAAATTGAGCCAAAATCTTGAAATTAACATTTCACAAAACCAAATTCCGGTCCCCTAGCTCGCCACATACAGCTTGTTAGGTCACAAGACCAAAACCAAAATCAAAATCCAAAACCAACAATCCAAATCTGACCCCCCAACCTGCCACATACAGCTTGTTGGGTCACAAGGTCAAAATCAAAATCAAACCCCGACCCCCTAACCTGCCACATACAGCTTGTTAGGTCACAAAGTCAAAAACCAAAATCCAAAACCCAAAATCCAAATACCCTATGTCATTTTCAAAACTTTGCCTTGAGATGGTACGTGATCCCTCTCGCTACCATAAAATTCCCCCAGAAACTCAGAAGGCTATTCAAAAAAAAAAAAAAAAACAAAAAGGAAAAAGCTCAAGACTCTTGGTCAAGTGGGAATCTCTCCTCCAAGTTTCTCTTCTAGGCACATCGACTCCAAAAGCTGCTCGTCGCTGTACCTCGAGGGGGCATTTGTTGACACCAAAAAGGTCACTATGTCTCCTCGACATCAAGAAGCCTCGTGAAGCTACATCCTGCTACAAAACAGGCAAGGCTACTTCAAGAATCAGATTTTATCAGAATCAGACAGAAACTGAGAGATCCTTCAAGACAGCTAAAAGAGGGGTACACCTGAGGTTTCGGGTCATTCCGACATCGTTTGGCCTAACTTCACTGCTCCGACAGCTAAACAAGCGCTCCCGGCGGCGACATCATCAAAGACACCAAAACTTTGATCAGAGCCTACGGATGACTCCAGAATGTCTCCAAAGGGCTCCATGCCAAATTTCAAGTCAAACCGACAACGTTTGACCTTCCATCAATGCTCGAGCAGCAAAATCAAGCCTCCCGGCGGCAGAAACCACCGAAGCCATCACTCATCAAACAAAATACATGAGTGGCTTCAACATGCTTCCAAAAGGCTACACGTCGAATTTTAGGTCATTCCGACAACGTTTGACCAGGTTTCGATGCTCAGAGAGAAAATCAAGCCTACCGGCGGCGGAGCAACCCGGGACCATGACGTCCAAAACGGAGCCCATGGAACGTCTCAAAATAACTCCAATAGGCTCCCCGTCAAATTTCAGGTCAATCGGACATCGTTTGACCACATATCAAAGCTCGGCATTTTCCCCGTAGCAAAATTAAGTGAAGCATCGATGGGACCCCAAACGGCTTCAAAACTCAAATAAAATTCCATGGTTGGTCCTATCCACTGCTCAAGAAGGTTCACCTCAATTTTCAGGTCATTCGGACATCGTTTGACCTAGTTTCGACGCTTGACGGAAAATCGACTACAAAGTCTTTGGCTTTCCCAAAAAATGGGAAACTTTGTGCTCCGATTTCGTGCGGGTTCTCGTCAAGTTTTCTCCAAGAAAATGAAGTCAATAATTGAGGAAAAATGTCAAGAAAAATACAGAAGAAAAAAGGGATGAAAAAGACGAAAAAACGGGCGAAAACAACGCTCGACGACCAAACGGGCCAAAGCCCTATGGTCGCCGGCAACCCTGGGTGCATGGTCGCCCGGCGACCTTGGAAATCTGGGTCGCCGGATTTTGCACCAAAGTGTCCGTTTTCGATGGTTTTCGCGTTTCGGGTGTTCCGGCCTCTGTGATTTTCGGAAAATGCAATGTTTGATGCTTGAAAACGACTGATCTTCGTCGACATCTCGGATCCGCCATCAAAAGCATGAAATCATCACCGATCGCCTCAAGATTACCAACCGGCTGACCAAGAAAGTGCACTTTCTGTCCGACCGATCGTGAAATCGACAAGATAGACGTCACCGGCCCGCCAACATCAATTAATGTCTGAAATTGCATCGCAATCCGACATCAAATAATGCGTGGATCCACCCGTGATGATCGCAAGAAGAATCTCAAAAGGCGCAACACGGCCCGCGACTCTTCACATGCCTTGGCAACCACTTAATGTCGTTAATTGACCCATTAATACTGTCATTAACTCATTATTTTGGACGGTCCAATCAGATTCAAGCATTTGAGAGTTACAAATCCAAGTAATCATTGCATTAAACCCATGAAACTCCCATCATCATGAAGCATAAAGGCAATTAAAAGCCCACTACCTTCATCGGCCAATCACAAGCCTTGAAAAAGGAGTTACAAAATCAACTTGTAACTCCTCATCAATTCTTTCATCATGGCCCTCAATGCCAATAAACACCTCATGGCTACCAAAAGTCTATAAAAGGAGGTCCAATCCAAGAAGAAAGCAGAATGAAAATAGATCCCAAGTGCAAACTTTGAAAATCCAGAAAATCCAAGAGAGAGACGAAGTCCTGTTACTTTGCTCCGGAAGCACCATAAGGTGATCAACGTCCCTTGGGGGGCCACCCCCCCAAGGTCACCTCCCTCTCCAACATGGCCTAAACGTGGCTTTTCAGCCCGTTTACTTGGTTTTTCATTGGATATAGGACCTCCTCTTGGTCCTTGTCCGTTAGAAAACCGAGGTTAGGAGCCAAGCCAAAGAATCAAAGCATCACATGTTCTCATTTGAAGGACGATGGCGAAGCCCATACATGACTTGCGACCGTCAATCTCAACGTGTCCCCACAATCTCCTGCGAAGTTAGATCCCTTTTCTTACTTTTCTATTGTAGTTTGTATTTCTTAAAGAGACAAAAAGAAATCACAATTCTTGTCTTTCACATTTGATGAGTTTTGTAAAATTGCCTTTCACGGCAAAATCGCCTTTTACGGCAAAGAAACAAAAACGCCTCCTACGGCATTTTAAAAAAAACAAATTTGTCTCTTTTCTAAATATTTATGCAATTTGAAAAGTTAGAAAAAATGATAGATTTCCTTTCCACTTGTGAAGGTGAATCTCCGGATTATCACTATTCCAAATTCCAAGTAGAAAGTAAATTTGGCATACCCGTACAAAAATGTTGATGCCCGAGATTTTCCCTCCTACGCCGAGACCCAGGTCAGCCCCTGGGGTGCGGAAGGAGAGGACGGAAGATTTCTTTCGGGTACATCAATATACTGGGAAAGGTTCAGCCAGACAGCATGTCATCCATTTCAAGATCCTGACGGGAGCTATTGCGGATCAAAATGCCCTCAAAATTCGCCTCTTTGCAAGTACCCTAAAATGTACAGCCTTTGATTGGGACTCCACTCTGCCGGAGAACTCTATCCAAAAGTGGGCTATGCTATAGAGACGCTTCCTAACCCACTTCCAAGGTGAGGATCATCCTGTTACTATGGCTCAACTCTGCAGCCTAAAACAGGGAGAGAATGAGTCAACATACGTCTTCATTTACAAATGGAAGGCAATGGCGTACAAATGCTCAGATGTACTGCCACAAGCGTCGCCAGTCGACATTTGCAGTAACAATATGAGAGCAAAAATTCGCTCCATGATCATCGGCAACAAATCAAAGAACCTGGGGGAACTCCTCGAAGCCTCCATGGAAGCTGAAATGGTGATCAAAGACCTCAACAATCAGAAATCATCAAAGAAAGAGCCGACTGCTGTTACAACCTCAAAACCAAAGAAAAAGGAGGTTCTCAATGTGCAGACTAAGTCAGCTCCTCAACAACCAAAGAAACCTGAAAACAAAACTGCAGGTAAAAGACTTGAACTCTCTGATGCCTTCAAAGAACGTGTAGAAAAGAAATATCCGTTCGACGAAGATGTTGAAGAAATCTTTGAGGCTCTCCTAGCAAATGGCAAACTCATTTTGCCATAGCCTAAAAGACCGGGAGATGTTGGCAAAACCAATGATCCCCGATACTGTCCATACCATCAGATGATCTCACATCCTCTCAATTAATGCTTCGTTGTGAGAGAGAAAATAAATGAGATGTGGAAAAACGGAGTCATAACCTTTGATAAAAACTATGGCCCCGCCTCTGTCAAAATGGTGTCATGTCGGCAAACTTCAAAGTCACCGAAGGAGAAGATCACTACTTCATTCAAGGTGATAAAAATGGCTCAAGCGTCCCAAGAATTGGCTCCCTATCCAACATCAGATGGACAGCCTATATGGGTGCATCCCGATCTCCTAGATGATGAAAATTGGGAGATCGTCAAAACAAAGCCGATCGCTCAGCAGCGAAGGCAAGCCAAGAGACAACTCCGCTAGCTCAAACAGCAATAGTAGTCTCAACTAAAACAAGAAGTCCTTGAAAAAGTAGAAACTTCTTCCACTACTTCACTAGGGGCGATGGAAGAATCTCTTCCCAAAACCTCCAAGGCGGTAAGAAAATTCACTCTTGATGATTTCATGCCACCTCTATACAAAAATGAAAATGTGCAGAGGGCATCATACTCTTGCAACTTGGTAGTTGGATTCTCCATGAATGGATACGAGTCCAGTGATACTGCCAGTGATATCGATGAGTGGGAAAAATCCCTTGAAACAGGAGAATACCTCTCCGACGAGGAATGGATTCCCGAGTCTCAACTTATGCCAGTAATCTAGTATAACCCATTACAGCCACAAGGATCTTGGACTGATGATGAAGAAGACTAGGGCCTTGTTCAAGAAAACGCTGTTGATCCAGCACCAGCAAATGCTTCAGTGGAATCCAACATGGGCAAACCACGAGGAGCGGATGATAAAGAAGATTTGGCTCCCATGCCTGATCTTAAAGAATATGCAAGAATCTTGCAACATCTTGCCATAGAGTAGGAGCAGGATCGCATCAATCTTCGTCATGATCCAGAACCGGAAGTCCCTGAAAATCAGCGGGAACTTTCTCCCGTAACTCCTAAAAATGGAGAAAACAGTTGGATCGATGATCCTCTCACATCTGAGGATGAGTCCGATTCCCAACAGTCTACACTGGGGGTATCTCCTGTCAGGATAACCTGCAATGCAATAGCTCAGGACGACAGTGCCTCTGAAGCTTCCGAAGACACATACTCCCCAACCAGTAACGTATCTTCCGGAGCTACACCCTCTCAGGTGACTTCCACTCAGATAACAACCTCTCAGCCCTCGTCTCCTGAAGCTGTGACATCGGACCTCAAGCCTCTCCCGATTGATCATCTTGAAGAAACTTCTGCCAATGAAATCTTCTTCAATGAAAACTCAGTCAATTGGTCCCAGATACCCGATTTCACGGGCGATGTCTGGGCTAATAAAGAAAAGTTGCCAGCTGCTGTTCAGGACTTGTTCCCGGAAATTGCTCTGTGCAACACAATCACTGAAGACGCCAATGCTGTTACAGAGACGTCCTCAGCAAAGGATCAACCTCTTGATCCTGAGAACGATCTTCCAAAAGAAGACCCTTCTCTAGAGGCTCTTGAAGTTGGTAGAGGTACCCGTTCTGGCCGGGATTACCACAAAAATTACAATCAACCCTCTTCTTCTTATGTAAATCCTTTGGGAAAGTAAGATGTAAGCGCCTCTACAGCGAACGGACTAGCAGAAGCTTTCAACAAGACGCTCTGCAAAATTCTCAAGAAAATGGTCTCTAGTCACAAAAGAGACTGGGGCGGCAAACTACTAGAAGCTTTGTGGGCCTATCGAACCACCGTTCGAGGACCAACCCATAGTACACCATTCTCTTTGGTCTATGGATGCGAAGCTGTTGTCCCTTTGGAAGTACAAATTCTTTCCTTAAGGGTATCTTTGCAAAATGACATGACGCAAGAAAGCAATGTCAAATTGAGACTCCAAGAGCTGGATAATCTCAATGAAAGACGACTTGAAGCTCTACAAAGCATTGAGTTGTACCAAGCACGCATGGCAGTATCTTTCGACAAGAAAGTCAGGCAACGCGCCTACAAAAAGGTTGACTTGGTTCTTGTAGTAAAAAGACCCATAGTCTTTGCCCACAAATCCAAAGGCAAATTCGAACCAAAATGGGAGGGACCCTTCGTCATCGACAAAGTCTTCTCTAACGGTGCATACGCTCTTCTAAACAAGGAAGCAAACAGATGTATGCTGCCCATCAATGGCAAGTTCTTGAAGCGGTACTACCCTTGAAGACTTCCTCAAACGGGTCAGAGCGATATCTACACGGCTAAAGCGTATTTCCAAGGTACTTGCTCGTCAAACCCACCCCTTCTGAAATTTTCATCTTTATGTTGAAGTTTCAAAAAAAAAAAAAAAAGAAAAAAAAAAAACAATCTCTCAAAACAATGCTTACTTTCATCGTTTCATTGTTCAAAAGAAAAATAAATCCAAGTTTAGGAGCCTCTTCCCAGACTTGACCAAAATTTTCGATCCTTGAACCCAAAATTCATGGTTTGAAACAAAAATCGGGACTTAGGAATTTTCACCCTAGACCGCCTCGGCTTTTACAACAAAAATGGTTTTAAGTCAAAATTTATGACCTTCGTGTCTTTAAACAAAAATTTTGGTTTTTAGAAACCGCGGGGAAGCGACATTCAGTCGATACTTGCAAAACCCAAAAAAATCGGAAGGATGCGAACCCCATTCGATACTTCCAAAACCCAAAAATCGCAAGGAAGCGAACCCCATTCGATACTTGCAAATTTCAAAAATCATGGAGAAGTAACATACCAGTTGATATCCACAACCCAAATTTCAAAAATCTTGGAGATGCAACATACCAGTTGCTATCCATAACCCAAATTTCAAATGGTTCGAGAAAACCTCAAATTTCAAAAAATCGCGGGGAAACGACACCAAGTCAATACCCGCAAAACCAAAAGTTTTAAGAAAAGCAAGGAAGCGACGCTTAGTCGATATTTGCACCCCAATTCGCGAGGAAGCGACATTTCATCGATACTCGCAAAACCCAGCCCGCGAGGAAGTGACATTCCATCAATACTCGCAAACCGAATGAACAAGGAAGCGACATTCCATCGATACTTGCAAGACCATTCAGCGGGGAGGCGACATTTAGTCGATACCTGCATTTTGAAAACCAAAATCCGGCTATAAATGGCAAAAGCCGGCTATAAATGCCAAAACAAAAAAATTCGGCTATAAACGCCAAAATCGGCTTTCATGCCAACAAAACAAAACTTGGTTTTCAAAAATCTGGCTATAAATGCCAAAATTCGGCTATAAATGCCAAAACAAAAAAAATCGGCTTTCATGTCAACAAAAAAAAACTTGGTTTTAAAAAAAACTCGGCTATAAACGCCAAAAGTCGGCTACAAATGCCAAAACAAAAAAAAATTCGGCTATAAACGCCAAAATCTGGCTATAAATGCAAAAATTCGGCTATAAATGCCAAAACAAAGCAAAACAAAATTCGGCTATAAATGCCAAAAGTCGGCTATAAATGCCAAAACAAAACAAAAAAAAAATTTCGGCTATAAACGCCAAAATCGGCTTTCACGCCATCTAAAAACTTTGGCTCTCATGCCACAAACAAAATTTGGCTCTCATGCCACAAAATGAAATTCTGCTTCTATGTCGTTCCAAAATTCGGCTTCTATGCCATTCCAAAATTCTGCTTTCACGCCATCCAAAAATTTTGGCTCCCATGCCGCAAAACAAATTTTGGCTCTTACGCCACAAAATTAGGCTTTCATGCCATCCAAAATTTGGTTTTCAAGCCATCAAAAAACCAGGCTTTTCGCCACAAAATTGCCCAAAACAACTCTTTGACAAAAGATTTTCACAAAATGACAACCTTTTGATCAAATTCTTAAACAAACATTCCCATCAACTTTTGCTCAAAATTATTTTCTTCAAAAAATGATTTAAGTGAAAGGAAGGGGATACAAAA
Source organism: Umbellularia californica (assembly GCA_028538565.1). Classification (NCBI taxonomy): domain Eukaryota; kingdom Viridiplantae; phylum Streptophyta; class Magnoliopsida; order Laurales; family Lauraceae; genus Umbellularia; species Umbellularia californica. The sequence continues at coordinate 27,033,098 of JAPQWN010000012.1, read as the reverse complement.
TATAGTACCAGAATTGTTTATACATGGAGATACCAAAAAAAGGGAAGAAGAAAAGAGTTTGTTACAACTCAGGAGCTCAGTCCGACATGGTTTTTCAACCAAAGATTCAACTCCTCAAGCAGACCCTCGGCCTTGACCTCCAAAGTTTTTAGGCCATGCTTCTTCAGAATGTCCCCATAAAACGCGGCTGAATGCCGTGACCCATCTGCAGCACGAGGAAGTTCTTCCCAGAGGACCTGCCACTGCTCATGCTCTTGAATCTTCCTCCGGACATTACCTTCGGCTTCCTCAACCTGGCGAATGAGAGTCCCCTCCTTGTCACGAGCCTCCACAATGGCGGTCCATTTGGCAGCAGCCTCTTCCTCTAAAAGATCAAGACGTTGCCTACCCTCGACAACCTCCTTATCAAGGCGGTTCAAGTCTTGCTTCAACCCCATGATGGATAACTCGGTAAAATTCTTCTCCCGAACGATCTGCCTCCGAGTCTTCGTGACCTCAATCAGCTCAGCTTTGACTTTGCTGGAAGGTTTTATGAACATCTCATCAAAGAAGTCACCATCTGGGAAACTCTTGGTCTTAGTCCATTTGTTCCCCAAGGCGATGATTTCCTCAACAAAATCCTTGGCGCTTGCGATGTCCAGACCGACTTCTTTGCTATCAGCAAGGATGTCCTGCACATGCTTGATCATGCCAAAACCAGCTTCTAAATGACCTGAAGAAAGAGTCTCAACCCATGAGCTCAAGACAGTCTTCAACACCTTCCTTGCATACTGAAGGTGCGGTGCAGATGAGGATTCGCCATGCTCTGGTGCCCGATTGCCCACGTCATGCTCCATATGAAGAGTAATCAATAAACTCTTTCCAACGGAAGAAGCTGACTCGTTGAAAGAAGAAGAAGCCCCTACTTCTGCATCGGCCGCAGGTATCCCTTGTTCTGGGTTTGAGGAAGACGGAGGAATCTCTCCTGCTGCTTCACAATCTGTCAAAGAAAAAAAAGAAAAGACAAAAAGGTATGAATATAATCTTGTCCTTGTATATCACGATTATTATTGCAAATATACCTGCTTCGACGACCGGCGGAGTACTCTCTGCCTCTTTGAGCTCATCCAAAGCATCGTCAAAAGTTGCGTCCATAGATGGCTCGAAATCGTCGGAATCCTCTGGCAAGTCAGCTACATGTTAGCAAATGACAGCAAAAGAAGAAAAAAAAAAGGCAAAAGCCAAAGCAAATCATACCAGGTGAAGGTTCTGGAACCACTCCAGAGTCCCTGGGCTCTTCCTCAGATGCCACGACTGGATCCGTCATCGCCTCATCGGCAGGAACCTCAGGCATCCCCAGGTCATCATCCTCTGCTAAAAAAAAAAAAAGGAAGCAGCGGATCAAAACAAAATCTTTCACAAGAAAAAAAAAAGAGAAGAAACAAAGGAAAGAAAGAGGATCATACCAGTTGTCTCCTCTTCTCTGCTCTTCTTCCCCGGAGGCTCATCAGCATCCTCAGACACCTCCTCAACAATGGTGAGCGGAACTTCAAGATCAGAAGGACTATCATGCCGTCACATGTTACGGCGTTGTCCTCTCCTCCTCTTGCCTCGGCGGGTCAATCTGCTCAACGATCCTGCCCCACTATCAAGATGAGGCCTCTCACAAGAGTACTCACTGGATGGTCTACTTTTCTCAGTAGACTCCATGGAAACCTTCGTATGCTCTGCATGTATCATAGCATCGATCTCGGCCTCCTCCTCCTCCAGCTGTCTCAAGACCTCACCAAGAATCCCCTGTGCAACTCCTGATCTGATGATGTCCTGCCCGTTGAGAAAGCCTATCTTGTGCTTCTCTCCAGAAAGGAAGGCCAAAACTTCCTCCAGATGGACAATATCCGATTTGCCAAGACACTTCCCAAGAGATTGCTTAATATCGAGCTCTTTCTTGGAAAGCCCCCGGTACACTGAAAAGCTCTCCACGAACCACTTCGTGAAGCCAGCAGTCCGGAAGGTGGGCAGCTCAAGATAAGAAATCATGGCGGTAGTGTCCTCGGCGCTATAAAAAACCCATGCATTTCTCCCATCCTGCAGACCTCCAAAACGCTTCACCATGCTCGAAGGCGCTCCAACAACGCCTTGAGAGAAGCCAAGCTGCAATGCAAAACGCGAAGGGACATACGGTTGGATATCGACGAAAAGATGTCTACGGTACACCATCGTACCAACCCGTATGTTGAAGAGCCATCTCTTCTCCGCGTCTGTGAAAGCATAGTGTCTTCCCAACCCTGCACTGGTCGAATCACGGGAGACACCAAAGTCAAAAGCCTTCTTCCGCAAGCCCGGAGAAAGCTTCACCGAAGACTGCCCAATCTCGACGTCCCTAAATCGTCGGATCCTCAAACGGGCAGATAAAAGTGATTCGGGAACGGCTGTCCCTCTAGCCAAACGAATAATAAAGGGATCTTCGTCCTATGCAACTCCCAAACGATGGAAGCTAGGATAGTGGTATACATACCACGAATAGAAGATGTGGGCAGAAAACACCCTATTCATGGGAAGCCCAAGCCAAACTAGGAAAGCAGCAGCCTGCAGTTCGGTACACAAATAGGAGTAAAGAGCAAGTACCAAAGCCAGCCGCTCTCCAAACGCCATTTGACAAGCCGGAAAAATACAGTGCGGCCTGATGTGCGTCCCATCTCCTCCAGCAAAAACAGCCTCACCCAGGCAGTAAGTGAGGTAAACATTGAGATCTCTCCGCAACGCAATGTCAGGACAAATGGCATCCGTGCTTGTGAAGAACTTCTTCAAATCTTCTCGCATAGCAGCGATCTTCTTCAAACTTGATGCTTTAGCCCTCACATCCTGGGCCATGCCATCAGAAGAATCCCCGCTGTAAAAAAAGTTGGAGCTGCAACTTCTCCAACTGCTGCATCTAACTTTCGAGCCCTCCTTCTCCTTCAAAAAACCATAGAAGGCGACGAGCTGAAAGTACACAAGCCTAAACTCCTCAGATTGCTCCTCAAGGATGCTGTCAATGGGCATAAACTCCTCATAGAGTTTGCCGAGGATAGGCAACCCGGTGATGGCGCTCAGTTCCTTCAAAAAAAAACCAATCTCACCATTCGTCACAATGAAGGTGCTGGTTTGTGGAAGGAATGACTCTAGCATGGCCATGAAAGCCTCAACGGAGAAAACGACGGTTTGCCGAAAAGCGCGAACCGTATCAAAAATCTAGGCCTCCCGAAGAACGGCCTCACCAATCCGTAGGGTGTGATCAGTCCATGACTCGCAGCTCGAGTCAGCACTGAAACGGCCACGAAGACGAAAAGGCTTCACCCAATTACTGCCGTCACCCCGAAAGACGCTAAGGCCCACCGGTCTTAAATCAACCGATGGATGATCAGAACCTTGGTAGCCACTGGCTGGCATCAACATGTCCATACGGACAGGTCGCTTCTCTGCAAAACCGGAAGGTCCACCAACAAAAACCCCGGTCTTGATCACACTGGTCCTCTTCACCCATCTCGGAGGATCTTTTCTCTTAGGGCACGTGGGAGAAAGGCTCAGGATCGAGATGGTCCGATCAAAAGACGACCGGGTAGAAATAGTTCTCTCCTCACCATCTGCTGACTGAAAACATCTCCTTTGGTATGTCAAGTTGTAGGGGACTGCATCACCAAAGAAGAAAATAGGCTTGACCACAACGCTCTAATCGTCCGTAACCCAAGGACGACCGCTTACCATGATCTTATAGAACTCCTCATCTTTGAAAGCGATCAATCGCTGTCTCTTCTCATCACGATTGAGGGAATCGCATTCTTCCAAGTTTTTCTCCACAAACTGGACCTTCTCCCAAGCTTGCTGAACGGCAGCATTGGAAGATCTAGCAGACCGACGAGGTGCGTCAGTAACAGGAACTTTACCTTTGTTCGTTCTAGAAGATCTACCTGCAAAAGGTGGAAGGGAAAAGATCAATCAACATCAAAATGACAGAATTCTGCTACAAAAATTCTAGCAAAATTTTCACATGGTTCCGCGGCAATTCCAAAGAAAAGGAAAATACTCCGAAAAAGACAGGAAGCCTGAAGATGAGCTCAACATCGTTGTGAGCTCATAGTCAGTGGAGAATTCTCAAAAAAGGCTTGAACTCAACATCGCTGCGAGAACAAGCCAATCTCATCAAACTTCCGCAAAATCTGGAAAATAGCTCAACATTGCTGCGAGCTTCAAAATCCAAAAATTGCAAAACTTCCTCAAAATCCAGCAAAACCGAGAAAGAGCTCAACATCGCTGCGAGCTCAAAATCCCGATACTTACAAATGATTTTCAGGTATGCATCATCATACTTCCAAATCCATTTACCAAAACTCATGCATCAAAAAAATATCATCATGCATTAGATACTAGGAAAACCTTGACCAAAGTTTGACTAATTCCAACCCAATTTGGTCAAAACCAATCAAACTTTGTCCAAGTCAAAAATCATGTTAGCTTGACCTAGAGACTCTAGCCTTCTATCTTGATACATCAAACAAAAAAAAATGCATACATATTGAAATTGCATAGCCTCATTATCATGGTGAGCAAACAAAGAAAAAAAAAAGAGAGAGAAAAAAAATCTCAGCAAAAAAAAAAAATTTTGCTGGCCCACTGCCACATGGCATACTATCCATACAGCCAAAAAAAAAAAAAACAAACAGCAAAAAAGAAAAAAAAAAACAGAGAGAAGCACGAAAAAAAAAAGAAGAAGGAAAACGTGCATGAAAAGAGAAAAAAAAGAGCAAAAAAAAAGAAGAAGAAAGAAAAGAAAAGAAAAAGAAGAAGAGAAGAAAAGAAAAAAATGAAGAAGCTACTTCTACAATGAAGATTCTTGAGGAGGAAGAAAACTTACTTGAAGCCATTGATGGAGAAGAAGAAGAAAGCTTGGAGATCCTTGAAGAAGAGAAAGCACTTCTTATCTTGGAGAGCACTTTTGAAGATTTCTTGCAAAAAGAAAGCAATAGAGCAAAAGCACCAACCCTCTTGCTTTTATAGAAGAGAGCAAGCCAAAAGAGGAAACAAGGAGAAAGAAAGGAGGTAAGTGATAAAATTTAGCTACTTTCCCAAAAAGAAAGATATTTTGAGAGAATCTTTCCACAAAAAGAAAACTTGAGAAATTCTCTCCAAGTAAAGATATTTTTAGATATTCTCTACACAAAAGAGATATTTTTAGATATTCTTTACAAAAATGACACCATATGAGATCTAGGCCTTCTCCAAAGCCTAAGGTCCCATGGGTTAGCCCAAATGAGCCAGGTTTGACCACCTAGGCACTAAAAGTGGCTTTTAGTCAAAATATTCCTCTTACCAAGAGCAAAAAAAAAAAAAAAAAAAAGGAAAGGAGCAAAAAAGTCCCATGCCTCTTTTGAGTTGATGGGACCATTCAAAAAAGAAAAGAAAAGAAAAGAAAGTCTCATGAGTTTCCAAAAACCAAACCATCCAACCTCATGAACCAAATTGAGCCAAAATCTTAAAATTGACATTTCACAAAACCAAATTCTGGTCCCCTAGCTTGTCACATACAGCTTGTTAGGTCACAAGACCAAAACCAAAATCAAAATCCAAACCAAACCCAAAACCAAAAAACCCCCAAATCTTACCCCCCAACCTGCCACATACAGCTTGTTGGGTCACAAGGTCAAAATCAAAAATTAAACCCCGACCCCCTAACCTGCCACATATAGCTTGTTAGGTCACAAGGTCAAAAACCAAAATCCAACACCCAAAATCCAAATACCCAATGTCATTTTCAAAACTTTGCCTTGAGATGGTACGTTATCCCTCTCACTACCATAAAATTCCCCCGGAAACTCAGAAGGCTATTCAAAAAAAAAAAAAGGCTCAAGACTCTTAGTCAAGTTGGAATCTTTCCTCCAAATTTCTCTTCGAGGCACATCGACTCCAAAAAGCTACTCGTCGTTGTACCTCGAGGGGGCATTTGTTGAAATCAAAAAAGTCAATATGTCTCCTCAACATCGAGACGCCTCCTGAAGCTGCATCCTGCTAAAAATAGGCAAGGCTACTTCAAGCATCAGATTTTGTCCGAATCAGATAGAAACTGAGAGATCCTTCAAGACAGCTAAAAGAGGGGTACACCTGAGGTTTCGGGTCATTCCAACATCGTTTAGCCCAACTTCACCGCTCCGACAGCTAAACAAGCGCTCCCGGCGGCGACATCATCAAAGACACCAAAACTTTGATTAAAGCCTACGAATGACTCCAGAATGTCTCCAAAGGGCTCCATGCCAAATTTCAAGTCAAACGGACAACGTTTGACCCTCCATCAATGCTCGAGCAGCAAAATCAAGCCTCCCGGCGGCGGCAACCACCGAAGCCATCACTCATCAAACAAAATACATGAGTGGCTTCAACATGCTTCCAAAAGGCTGCACGTCAAATTTCAGGTCATTCCGACAACGTTTGACCAGGTTTCGATGCTCCGAGAGAAAATCAAGCCTACCGGCGGCGGAGCAACCCAAGACCATGACATCCAAAACGGAGCCCATGGAATGTCTCAAAATGACTCCAATAGGCTCCCCGTCAAATTTCAGGTCAATCGGACATCATTTGACCACATATCAAAGCTCGGCATTTTCCCCGCAGCAAAATCAAGTGAAACATCGATGGGACCCCAAACGGCTTCAAAACTCAAATAAAAGCCCATGGTTGGTCCTATCCACTGTTCAAGAAGCTTCACCTCAAGTTTTAGGTCATTCCGATATCGTTTGACCTAGTTTCGACTCTTGGCGAAAAATCGACTACAAAGCCTTCGGCTTTCCCGAAAAATGGGAAACTTTGTGCTCCGATTTCATGCGGGTTCTCGTCAAGTTTTCTCCAAGAAAATGAAGTCAATAATTGAGGAAAAATGTCAAGAAAAATACAGAAGAAAAAAGGAACGAAAAAGACGGAAAATCGGCTGAAAACGAAGCTCGGCGACCAAAGGGCAAAAAACCCTAAGGTCGCCGGCGACCATGGCCCAGGGTCGCCAGCGACCTTGGGTGCATGGTCGCCCAGCGACCCTGGAAATCCGGGTCGCCGGATTTTGCACTGAAGTGTCCGTTTTCCGATTCTTTTCGCGTTTCGGGTGTTCCGGCCTCTGTGATTTTCGGAAAATGCAATGTTTGATGCTTGAAAACGACTGATCTTCGTCGACATCTCGGATCCGCCATCAAAAGCATGAAATCATCACCGATCGCCTCAAGATCGCCAACCGGCTGACCAAGAAAGTGCACTTTCTGCCCGACCGATCGTGAAATCGGCAAGACAGATGTCACCGGCCCGCCAACATCAATCAATGTCTGAAATTGCACTGCAATCCGACATCAAACAATGTGTGGATCCACCTGTGATGATCGCAAGAAGAATCTCAAAAGGCGCAGCGCGGCCCGCGACTCTTCACATGCCCTAGCGACCACTTAATGACGTTAATTGACCCGTTTATGACAACTTAATGCAGTCATTAACTCATTATTTTGGACGGCCCAATCAGATTCAAGCATTTGGGAGTTACAAATCCAAGTAATCATGGCATTAAACCCATGAAACTCCCATCATCATGAAGCATAAAGGCAATTAAAAGCCCACTACCTTCATCGGCCAATCACAAGCCATGAAAAAGGAGTTACAAAATCAACTTGTAACTCCTCATGAATGCTCTCATCATGGCTATCAATGCCCATAACCATCCCATAGCTACCAAAAGCCTATAAAAGGAGATCCATTTCCAAGAGAGAAAAAAATAAGGAAAAAGATCGAAGAATATCGACATCTATCAACTTGAAGTTCTGCACTTCTCCCAAAGAAATCCAGACGAGGTCCTGCTGCTCTGCTGCAAAGAACACCATAAGGTGATCAACGTCCCTTGGGGGGCCACCCCCTTCAAGGTCTCATCCTTCTCCAACATGGCCTAAACGCGGCTTTTCAGCCCGTTTACTTGGTTTTTCATTGGATATAGGACCTCCTCTTGGTCCTTGTCCTTTAAAAAACCAAGGTTAGGAGCCAAGCCAAAGAATCAAAGCATCACATGTTCTCATTTGAAGGACGATGGCGAAGCCCATACATGACTTGCGACCGTCGATCTCAACGTGTCCCCACAATCTCCTGAGAAGTTAGATCCCTTTTCTTACTTTTCTATTGTAGTTTGTATTTCCTAAAGAGACAAAAAGAAATCACAATTCTTGTCTTTCACATTTGATGAGTTTTGTAAAATCGCCTTTTCACGGCAGAATCGCCTTTTACGGCAAACAAACAAAAACGCCTCCTACGGCATTCTAAAAAAACAAACTTGTCTCTTTTCTTAATATTAATTCAATTTGAAAAGTTAGAAAAAAGGATTGATTTCCTTTCCACTTCTGAAGGTGAATCTCCGGATTATCATTATTCCAAATTCCAAGTAGAAAGTAAATCTGGCATACCCGTACAAAAATGTTGATGCCCGAGATCTTCCCTCCTCCGCCAAGACCCAGGTCAGCCCCCGGGGTGCGGAGGGAGAGGACGGAAGATTCCCCCCTTTTTTCGGGTCCATCACTAGTACCAAAAGGAAGTGACCTAATTTCAATAACTAAACATTTTTTTTCCACTTCAATTGTGTGTGTTTCGCATCGAAAGAGCACAAATTGGAACCATTAGGTAGTTATAGATTGTCTCAATAAAATTGTTACCCTTAAAAATATATATATATCTAATTATTGAACCTAAAGATCACATGGTCAAACTAGAATTGTACAATTTACAACTGAAGTATGAATAATAAGTTTTAGGGTGGCAAGACGAATTTAAAGATGTTTTTCATCATCAATATGTTTATCAAAATAGATTGTTGTAACTTGTCAACTAGAACCTATTGTATGACAAAGGTTAGATTATGCTTGGCATTGTTTTAATGGGCATACAAGCGTAAAAGTTTGTTCTATTGGTAGATAAGTGAAGGTGAAGACTGTTTTTATTTTAATTTGAGTGACTTCTCACTTTGGGCCATGATTCCTTAACTCCATCACAGTAATGCACAAAGCAGATTGGGGTAATACTAACATAGCTGATGTATGAACAAAAAACTTAATGCACATCATAAATATGTGGTTTTGGGTCATTTAATTGATCATTCTATTCGAAGCCTATCTTTCCCTGCATCAAGAATCCATATTCATTTCAAGCCCAATATTTTGAAAGCATCTAATGAACTGCATTAATTGTGAAAAATGATGTAATGCCCAAATATATAACAAGAAAAGTAGAATCACTAGATTAGTGGCAGTCTTTAAATGACATAAAAGGAAAACAACAATTTAACCAATGAAGTCAGATCCGACACCATTAGAGTTAAAGCAAAAGGAAAAGAAAAATTGGGCGGAACCAGTATATCTTCCTATAGAGCCAAAAGCTCCATTCATGCTATTCACCACTAATCATTATCATTCATGTGCCTCACCATGGTTGATGAGGAGGAGTAGGAGCACTGATCATCTTATTTTATTCAATGTGTGTATATATCCACTCCTTAGGCAAAAACCACCCACCAGTCAAAAAATACATCAAAGTTCACAATCCTAAGGATATTTACAATTAAACGGAACAAGATTAGAGCAGGGGTTCTTTGAGGCATATCCACAAACAAGCGGTGGGCTCTTTGAAGTTGTTGAGAAATGGGGAAGAGGAGGAGAGACTGAGAACTGAGAGAGATGGTATTGTTCGCACCTACAAGAAGGACGAGACGCTTGGCAAGGGGAGAAATGCGTGGCGGGACGGGATCCATGCCGTGGATGATCAGGGTCTTGAAGTAGATGTTGAAGATGCTCAGCATGTAGACAAAGTGAAGAAGCACGCCAAGAACAACAAGCCACGTCTCGCTCCTCTTCAGCCAATGCCGGTTGAAGAGAAGAGACGGCTTGCGCTGTTCGCTGTATGGGCTTCCCAGGATCCTCCCATCTCTCCCAATCTGCATCTTTCCTTTCCACCAACCTGAAACGGAAGACTGGTTTGTTTTCGTTCGACGTTTGGATATTGAAATTGAAATACGAAGGTCAGTCGATGTTATGCTATCCAATTTCTCACCTTTATTGGCTAGAAAAACGTTTTTTCATATGCAAGATTTTCTCCATCAACTCCGGGAACAAGAGGATATCGCTGGCTGCCAAATACAAGCGAGAAAAAAAAGAAAAGAAACCCACTTCTATTTTTCTCCACTAGTAGACAGCCAAATGGGAAGAGATAGAGATGGGATGCTGGATAAAATAACAAGAGATGATATAAAAAAGATAGATTACAAAACCTGAGCATAGAAGTTCACTGGCTTGAAGGATCATCAGCAATGCATCATCTGGGCCCTCTTTTTGTTCATATGATGGTGCTGCCCTTTGATTCCTGGCCATTGATTGCATAATTCTGACAGTGAAGGGCAAGGCCGGAGAAGAAGAGGGAAAGAGAGAGCAGGGGCCGAGGAGAGGAGAGAGGATGCGACAGGGAAGGAGAGAGGAGTCGAGAGGAAAGGAGAGAGGAGGTAGCGGAGAAGGCATTCAGAGAGGGAGAGGGAGAGGGAGGAGAGAGTAACAGGCGGGACAAGGGCTGGAAAAGCTCTAGCGAGAAATGGAATAAAGGGATGTTGAGATGACGTTGTCGTTCGATCCATGTGAGGGTAAAATCGTCCAAAAAGCCTGTACGAACACCGATTTGGGCGTTTCATTATATTTCTGATTATAACCGGCGTATATATGTTTTGGGATACTTTTTTGGAAAAATTCCCCTTATTCAAATAATGAGCTGCGATCAGAATCAAGGTGAAAAGAAGCCCTATTCAAATATTAGATAATTTACATTTTACCATATAATTAAGTAGGTGTATATAGATATTTCTCTCTTTGTTTTTTGTGTGCGCAAGGGAAGAAGATATTTATATTATCAGACAAAAAAATAATTACAGCAGAGTTAAAAAATATGGAAAAACAACTAACTATAAGGAGCTGTTTGTGAAAGGGTGGGTCTCCAAGAAAAGGGACTGCGGAGAAGGCGTCGGATTTTTCGGCACCTCTCCTTTTTCGGTGCAACGACGAAAAGGGAGGGAATTTCAAAATTTTATGCTGGGTTTTCTCTCTTGAGAGCATCAAGAAATCCGACCTAGACCCTTCGAATACCAAAGTCGTGGGTTTTGCACAAACACATCCTAAATATATAAACAAAAGTTCAGAGAGTTAGATCGCCGTCCTCATTTTGATCATGGGGTGACTCAACTGCCACCGTATGTGTTGAAGAGTAGTTAATAAGAGGAGCAATTGAAGGTTGTATTGTTCTACTGCCGAAATTGTGTTAAATTATGGCAGATACTGTGAAACTTCTTGATGATGGGAGTTTTGTATATCAACTCTACAAGATGCAATAATATGAAGAGGCAACTATGTATTAAATAGAGTAATAGAAGGAAAAAATAGATGAGTCAAATGACAGGCAACATGATTAGCAGCGGGCTTACAAAGATGATATTGCCACTATTTATATTTAGTGGTTAAAAACTTGATATGTCTCCAAATATGAATAAGATTCCAAGAAAGGCTTCCCTCCTTGTGTATACTTTCCATGATGACAGAACAATCTCCTTCTATGATTAAATCATGAAAGGAACGTTTATCTGCCAAGATGAGTCCATGAAGAAGTGTCTGCAGTTCAGATTCAATTGAAAAAGAAGCTGAAATCTGACCAGCATATGCTAAGAAGGGAAGACCAACATGATTTCTGATTATACCACCCACAGATGATTTGCGTTCATTAGAGAGGTAAGCCCCACCAAAGTTAAGTTTAAAACAATCTACTGGTGGAGGAAACCAAGGCAAAGAAGGTAAAACAATCTTATTAAACATCCTATGCCTCAACCAATGTGATGTCTACCATTGAAGTAAATGTGTTAATAAGGTAGAGAGGACCATATTTGGATAAAGGGGGTAATAATTGAAAAGATAATATATATATATATAGGGGATTGCTCTCCTACACTGCAGTGGAGCTTAAAATCAGCTGGATTCGTGTGGTTTTCCTGATCGTGTGAACCAACTCAACTTAAAACGCATTTATATCACGTTTTGGATGAAAAATCTACACTGGTTTTAGGTCTTCTCCAAATCTACACTAGTTTTAAGTTGAGTTGAGTTCACACGATCCGGAAAACCACACGAACCCAGCTGATTTTAAGCTCCACTGCAATGTAGGAGAGCAGTCCCCATATATATATATATATATATACACATATACATATATATATAAATACCAAGTAACTGTAACTCCCACAACTCTATCTTTAAAATTGGCTGACCAAAACGAATCATTAAATCTGGTAAAGGAACTGGGTTTAGAAAAAATTGGAGGGATTTTAGTCCAGATGTGTTTTGAAAAGGACGAGCAGTAAGCAAATGATCAGTACTCTCCCTGGCTGGCTGACAACAAATACACTGAGGATTAATATCTGGCATTAGTGAAGATAAAAAGGCAAAAGTGGGAAGTTTGTCGTGTAAAGTATGCCAAGCAAATAGTCTAAGTTTAGATTGAATATGTTAGATTGTATGGACTCAATCCATCAGTTGATATGATAAATTGATTAATTTCTTTACTTATCAATAAAATCATGCTTTACTTTCATGAGATGAATGTTATTTTATTACTTAATGCACATGACCAATACACTTGACATAATGGTTCATGAGTTGAACCGGGTCTCATTAGTATATTAGATGTGATATATGTATATGGATGAGATCCACACACGGGAGACATATGTCACAAATCTTATACTTAAATAACTTCAGAACCAGTGATGAGACTAGACATCTCATCTGATAAAGTTGCAGCACTTTGATCACTATGAGATAGTGTGATTTGTCTCGATCATCAGAATGTAAGATTCTGGATCATGGTGCTGGTACATTGGATGTATTGAAGGACCATGAGAAGCACCTTATGGAATTTTGTCTCGATTATAAGGTCTGCTCTCATAATTTTCTAGCAATTGGCTCTCAATCTTGAGACATTAATGAGGTCAAGTTTCTATCTATTCATTTGTTTTGGGTCACCAATGAGTGAGGCCAACTGTAGGTCAACACCTCGGTGTATTGGTATGTGGTAGTAGGACTGTAGGAATATTGAATAATCAAGATGAAATCTATCTCTATTATCCTATTGTGCCAATTAATGGATTTGTCATTAGTAAGTGCGCACTCATCACGATTAAGAGTTAATTGGATGGTACTGATGATCACTGTGATTAATTGGGGCTTAAGGATAATGAGATGTGTAACTAAGATTGGAAGAGACGGATTTATTCCAATTGATCCATTGATATTGAGAGAGGGGCCTACTTGTGGTAATCGGGAAGTTTAGGGTTTTCATTGTAATTTATTCCTAAGACTGAAGTGCAATTGCATTTATATAGTGGTGTTATTTGCAATTAACTGTGGGCCCGGATTGCACATGAGATGTGGGGTCGCGGTGTCCCAATTGGAGCCAGCTTTCTACGAAATCCCTAGTGGTCCCCACGCTAGCCCAAGTTATTAGAAAGATATTAATCCTACTTGAGCTCTAAAATGAAGGAATTAAAAAGTTACTAGTTCTATTTGGAATAGGACTTCTAATAGTGGTAATAGTATACTTACTAATTGTTGTGGAAGTGAGACTTCTATTTCAATTAGGAAAGGAGGAGGCTTGAATAGTTATAAAAGGGAATTAACCCCTCTTGGACGTCTATCAATTGGAGTAAAAAACGTCAGCCCCTTTTGTGTGCAATTGTTGCTCATCCCTCTCCTCTATTCCTCTTCTAGTTCCTTGGAGTTTTGAGTTGGGTTTTCTCTTGAAGATTCCACCCATCTTCATTGAGAAAAGAGATCTGACTCGGGTCACAGCGTGGAAGGCTAAGAGGTGTTGGAGATTGTGATTTTATTTTATAGAAGAGTTCTACATCAAAGAAAGTCATCGAGTTCTCCATTAGAGCACTACCAGGCTCCAAAGGTATGATCCACTCCTTGCATGTCGTGGATCGTTATGGACGTTTAGTGCTACTTGTTTCTATTTTTTAGATATAATTTTACTGTACATGATTATGAGATTGAGGGTTATGCATCCTGGATATAGTGTTTGGCCTTATGGATACTTGATCCCTGAGTCAAGTGGGTCAAAAGCTTTGAAAATCTGTCCCCGAGGCCCACCTACTTCCAACAAGACTGAATAGGTTAAAACCAAACGGTTTTCCATGGATAGTGAGGCCCCATTGGTCGAAGTACCAAAGGTTTGTAAATGGCCTTTAGGGTACTTGATCATGCCAATTCATCTTCCCAACAAAGTTAATCCTGACCTCCTATCGGGATTTGGAGTATATGAGGTAACAAAAAGTTACCAAGGATGCTTCTAATCCTCTCTTGATTCCACCTGGGTCTCGAGTCAGTATCGACCATAAAAGTAGGGTTGGGCTTCTTTTGTAAATTTATTACAAAAATCTAACAATTTAATTTAGGGATTCTTTTCCTTTTCTTTGCACACCCCCTCCACAAACAAAGAAAATCCTGATTCAAAGGTATAAGATGTGGGTTTTCTCTCTTTTGAGTCCCAACTTAGACTTACTTGAAGCACGTGTGTTCCAGGGCCATGTGCACACCCTAGGGAATAGTCTTGTCAGGTAAAGTTATCATGGGAATACCCATGTCATAGAAAAAAAAAATCCTGATTCCGCCTTTGTCGATGCCAGTATCTAATGTGATTCAATTTCTTATTTCATTTTTAAATTTTTTTCAAATTTAATCACATCTGTAAATGATCAATTTGAAGGTTGGGCCCACTATTATATTTTTGTACGACAATGATCTTCAACGAACAAACTACATATTGGTAAAATGTAGTCTAGCTTGTGAGGCCAGCTTAAATATATGTCTATCAATCAGAGAGCGCCGTCAATTTTTTTTTATTTTTAGATACAATCCAACAATGAGTGAATGACTAAAAAGTGTAAAAATATGTCCTAATGCCAAATCATGATATGAGAAGAGGGTCCAAGGGTATGAAGTAATTAAAGGTGGGGTCCAAGTGGTTCCATATTCTAGGATGAGACCATTATCCATTATGTGGGAAGGATGTTGAGGTACATTTTTGCAATTTTTTTGGGTATCAAGAGACTTCTTTATGTTCAAAAGGGCAATGATGGAACTAAGAGAAAATTGTTTACTTCCAATGAGTCTTTGAAAGTTGTGACTCTCATTTTGAATTTTAAATGACGAGGCTGCCTCTTATTGGATGGGAGAAAAATATGCTACAGCGACGTTGTATTGAAGCTCCACCCATAAAAGTATCCACTGTAAAAGGCTGTATAAATTGACCAGGAAAAGAATGAGACAACTTGTGGCTATTTGGAATCCATTTATCCTGAAAGGCATCAATATGTGAACCATCACTAACTACCCAAGAGACATGTTGCCAAAGAGTACGTCTAATCTTTAAGATAGACTTCCAGAAAGTAGTGTCGGTGGGCTTAGAAACACACAATATGAAGGACTGATGGCGAAGGTATTTTTGAATTAAATAGGTAGCCCACAAGTCATTTGGAGATCAAAGAAAATGCCGAGGTAAATGAAAGCCTAAGCTTGTAAGGAAGCTTTACGTAAACCAAGTCCACCGTAACAAAGATTTTTGGTACAACAAGACCAACTAATGCGGATGAAATGTCAATGACCAATATTCTTGTATGTCCACAAAAAGTACTATTTAAAGAATCCATGTGATGACATATTTTTTTGTGAAATATGTTGGCTAGAAAACTAATAATTTGAAATAGTGGAAGCAACAAATTCGATAAGAGTTTTCCTACCAGAAACTTAGAAGACCAAGTAGAAATCTTTGAGGAAAAACGTCGAAGAGGTTTCTGTTAGGAAAATTGTGTAGTCCGACTGCCATTGGGCCCACGCCAGATCGAGCCCGATGATGTACCGCGGATAAACTCACAACAAGTCTTGATCTGGTCGAGTCAGATAAGGATCAAACTCTTGGTGGTAGAGTTTGGATTAAGTTCAGACTCCAAGTTGGCAGAATTCCTACGCTGGTCAGGAGATGCGAGATTCTAGGAAGGGTAGAGTCCGTAGTAGTCGTGACTCCTAAGGGCGATGGAAACCCTTGCTTGATCATCCAGTAGATTTGAGAGCATTCGTAGCGAGTTCGTAGGTCTACCCCACATCGGAATGCACAAAGTTCTCAACGAGTTTAATTCCAACACCCATCTGGGACCAACAATTCCTTCAATTGGTATTAGAGCCTGATCTATGCATTTGATGGTTTGAATTGTGCGATTAGGCTGCAGATCTAAGGAATCTATGCAAAGTTCTCTGTGGTTTTTTTTTTTTTTTTTTTTTTTTTTGCTCGGTTGGTTCTTTGCAACGGAAGCAAGGAGGAAGAAGATGACGGATTTCTTCTCCTCGGGCACAGAGAGAAGAAGGGAGGGAACAGGAAAGACTTGTTGTTGATTTCCTTTCACCTCGGGACCAGCGCCATGACAACAGCAAGGTATTGTTGCAAAAGTTTTTTTTTTTTTTTTTTTTTTGCCCGTTTGGCAGGCCAGCAAGTGCACTCTCTCGATTTTCCCTTCATTCTCGGGATTCACGCTAAGAAGAGAGAGCACGGAAGAACAATAGTGCTACATGTCCCCAATTCATATCTCGAATTCGGGACCGACTGCTCTTTCTCACTTTTTTCTCTCTCCCGCTCCCCCAAAAGTTCATAGGAGTTGCAAGGAGGTCTCATTTGGCATGCCAGCATCACGAAGCAGTTGCTGGTGTGTTTTTTTTCCATTTCGGGATGCGCACCACATTTTGTTCTTCTTCTTGGCAGGTGAGGTCGGGCGGACTAGACCCAACTGCAACCCGACCTGATCCAAGCCCAGCACGGAGCGTTGCTTCAGCACAAGGACAGGAGCTATGCATGGATGACATCATCGTGACATCAGTGAAATTCAGAGAGTGACACAGGCTACGGTACTGATGATGCAGGTGCAAGCCCAGTCAACGGTCAACTGTAAACTTTGACTAGCCATATCATGCTCATCCGGAGGCCGATCGACAAGCGGTTTGGTTTAACGGATTCGCAGTGACGAGCACGACCCAATAGCATTGACAAATTTAGAATCCAATGGTCAAAATTTTTTTGGACCTGTTGGAGTCACCTCTTACCTTTGAATTTTGTCGAGCGATATCTGGGTCATCTGCGCTCTGATGGACGATCCGTTTGCACCCGCAGACTCCTTTTAACAAGATATATACAAAGGCAGTGATAAATTGATGGTCCAACGGTTAGAAAAGCTCTTGGTCAGCGATCACGGTTGGTGGTATATTGACTTTTATTTTATGTGTTGGATATGTATTATAAAATCTACACTGCATGATCTCACGAATAGCGATATCTTCAGCGAGAAGAACCCACTCGCGTGGAAATATTGGATGGATTCCCTATGTAGGAATTGTGTGTTTATTTGTTGTGATACGATCCGACTTATATTTTTTTTAGAAAACCTTGACGACCATTGCAGTATCATTTAATGGTAATTAGGGCATTACCTTGTGCAGTGGGGGTATAATAATTGATCCGCTAAATATTTGATGCGAGGATCAAGAGGTCAAGGATCAGATCGAGAGAATGTGAGCACGATCCAACAGCACAAAAGAGACATATGACCTATGGTTAGTGGTAAAACATTGATAAAAAAAAAAAAAAAAACTAGATTTCGGATGAAAATAATCTATGATGCATGCATGTACTATTTTATTGCTTGATGGGTCAATGATTGACAACTGGGTTGATGGGATCGATTATAAAAGTGTTGACCCCGATGCGAAAATTAATTGATTAATGTGTTCCAATTCTATGTCTTTTGTCATGATCTTCCACTTAAGCGGGGGTGTATCTCTTAAGTCCCAAGCATCTCAAATATTTAAATTTCAATGAAATTTGAGGCCAAATAACAATAATTTATTTACGTCATTGGAACAAGAGAATATGATGGGATAGACAACCTAGTGGATCGGATACAAAGGTTATAGTCATATAACGGTGGATCTGATGAAAGTGTAAGAACAGAGCTGGTGGATCGATTTGTGGTTTTCCATGTGATCTTAATGATGGGAATTGAATTTTTGAATTCATGGAAACAAAAACCGAAGATTGTAAGCATTTATAAATATGGAACAAATTTGTGATATGTTTAAAAAATGACATGAGTTTAAATTACATTTGACTCTGAAAATCCAATTTGTTATGTTTTGGGGATGCTTTACAAATTACTACTCTATGATGAGAAAAATTTGTGGTTCAACTGGTGATAGAATAGATTAAGGAAATCTGTTTTGAGGCAATATAATTGTAATTTGCATGCATGGGAGATTGTTGCAATTTTTTTTTTTTGAGATGATATTTACTTGCTTGATTTAGCTTGTAATGCTTGATTTAGCTTGTAAGGTATCTTCTAATTTTAATTATTCTATATGTGTTGGATGTGTGGTTTGACACACTAATGGCATTGAAAATATGACATATCAACAAAAACAGAATAAATGATTAGTTGAGATGATGCCTTTTCCTGACCTTGGTATATTAGAACCATGTCTGAGAGAAAAAAAATTGAACGTACTATTTTCCAAAATAACTAGAAGTGTGGTTGAGTGATATCATACACTCTAAAATATGCTGACCATTGTATTTTTCCAAATTTAAATGGGTGGGAGTGATCTGCTACCCCAATTGGTGACTTTAGCAAATACATTTAAATTTATCTGATTTGATATAAGCTTGAGACACTGTAAAAATGTTTTAAGTGGTATCTTGTTGAGTCATTGACCAATAGGGCTGAAAGTTAATGGATGAGATCCGTTAAGAGCGGGATCATACCTATGAGCGATTCAAGAATATTGTGCATGGAAAAGATCATCTTGTATATTTGATTCTGTATACCCCATATCTAAAATGGTGTGGTTGGAAACTTTAAAATTATTTTATATATTAACCAGACGTATCTTCTACTGTGTGCTGTCGGGGGGGATATTATTGAGTGCACAATATATATTGAGTTAGGCACCTCCTAAAATTTAACCCAAAGACCCATTTATGAGTTATGGACTGGTGTCAAACTTAAAACTTAACCTATGATATTGAGGGGATGTGTTGTACACAAATTATTACGAGCCACAATTATAATACCAACTGCAAATGGAAACGAAGAAAATCATTCTTTCGCTGTAAAATTGAATCATCCAAAGGGACATCATGTGATTAATCACGAATACCGAATTATAACCACAGGTCGGAATGCGTGCTTCCTTGTGGATTCCATACAAATGCTAGAGATGCACCACAACATCTTTGAAGATGGAGGGTGTTACGGAAAGTGGGAGTTTCAATGTTGGCAACATTGAAAGTGTAAGACCTGGCCAGGGCCCACTTGACAATGAACAAACCGGGTTATTGGGAGTTCTATAGGATTGATAACATTTGACGTGGTTAAATGATTGGTGCGGTTATGTGGTAAAATCATATGAGACCTTAATCTGTCATTTGCTGTCAATCTATGCAATATGGTGATTGACTATACACTATAGAGATAAATATAAAATAAGAACCAGGCATGACAAATAGTCGATCCACCTTAGGATTGATGAGCTATGGGTTCTTAACAATAAAATGATAATGACAGATTAGTAGATAAGCATGATTGGTGGCACAAGGATTTAGAAATGGAAGAATTTGGTTATATGGAGATTATCTCTTCGGGCGTAAATTCTTATCCATGTGAATCCAAAGGGCAATGGTTGGTTGTGAGAATCTGTCATTGCATATGGTGAATGTAAATGCTTTGTTTTTAAACGGCAAAAAGTAGGAAAAGCTTTACATGCAATTTGTGGAGTTGGTTGTGCAAAGATCATGAGGATAAATGTGTACAAATTATCTTAACATGGAAATTTCACGAGGCCATACGTGAAATTAGTTTACCCCCGACATATGAGATATGCAATTAGGTCAAAGCAGCGGGAGTAGTTATAAATATTTGTCATTGGACAACATATTGATTGTTGGTGGCGAATTGGAAGCAATTTTCAAACAACGGTATTGAAGTCTTGATTTTATATGGAAAACATGGGTTGAAGCATGATGTACTGGACATATGCAGCAACCATGTAAGCCGAATTTGGTATGGACTTTGTCATATGGGTCTTAGTAGGATGCTGTGTTAAAACAGTTGGATATGGAGATGTGCAAGCCAATCGATACTCTCATTTGTATGTGTATAAAATTGTTTAACAATCGGGATCCCATTAGTGAGAAGGACATGTTCATGGGGAAATTCTATATGCACCCATTTTTTTTGCTGAGCACACCCACCTTTTTAAAAAAAAAATCGCTATTCATAAAGAAATGTGGGTGTGCTCAGCAAAATGTGTGGGTGCATTAGAATGTTCTCATGCTCATGACCGGAGACAGGCCTTATTCGAGGATAGTGGGAGGAGCATACTGCATGACATCCTCATCGTGCGATGCTGTAATTTCGGATTTATGAGACCAGAAATGGATAGTCGTTGGTCTCATAATCAAATTCCTAAGTTATCCGGGTATACCTGTTATGACAAGTGAATAAGAGCAATATGGGTACATCAAAAACATTTGTTAAACCGTTTTTATGGCATGGTTGTTGTCTTGGAACTGCATAGTTGTATATGCCTATTGGGATGGTGTCTTGGGCGATAGGGAGTTCATATCTGGTTATATTTTTACCCATTAGCAAAGGTCTTAATTTTTTGATATAAAGAAAACAAACATGGTAGCTCTGTTGAGAACAGAAGATAGGATACAACTTACGATGCAATAAACCAAGTGACCATTAAGTTGGATCTCTTCATTGATATTTGAAGTTGGTAAGAACCGATGAGCCGATGCAAATGTTATAAGTCTACCATTACATTGATGAATGGAACCACAATTCCACGATCCCTTAAGAAATGAAATTGTAATATCAGTATATTTCAAATGTGGGTAAGAAAGGTGAGACTTCAAATCTCGATGATCCCACTAGTGGAATTGACGTGTATTCCTTCATTAAGCATTTACTAGGCTGAAGATGTATGTAGGGACTGGAGTATATGTTGATGTACATTGGCACGTTTGATTTAAATGGCATTCGTGCCAAGTGGGAGATTGTTAGGAAAATTGTGTGGCCCAACTGCCATTGGGCCCACGCCAGATCGAGCTCGGTGATGTGCCGTGGATAAACTCCCAACAAGTCTTGATCTGGTAGAGTCAAATAAGGATCAAACTCTTGGTGATAGATAAAACCAGATCCATAGCTTTAAATGAACAAAGAAAGCCCTTAACTTAAAACCCGATTCTTCTTCCTCTACAATCCAAACCAACTGCATAAATTAAGGGGTGCAAAGCAAAACCCTAAAACCCACTTCCAAACCTATCAAACAAGATCATGCTAACAAGTCAAAAACACACTAAATCCATCCACCAAGTGAGAAATATCGAATTCTATCGGTTCAAATGAACAAAACCCATGCCTCAAAATCCAAACCAACTGCATAAATTAAGGGGTCCAAAGCAAAATCCTAAAACCCACTTCTAGACCTATCAAACAAGATCATGCTAACAAGTCAAAAAACACTAAATCCATCCACCAAGTGAGAAATATCGAAATCTAATCAGTTCAAATGAACAAAACCCGTGCCTCAAAATCCAACCCACAAACACGGGTATGAATCCACCCTTCGTTCCATCTCCCCTCATTCACAATCAAATTTTGTTGATCTTGTCATCAACACCTACTCCACTGTCTTCCATGGTTTCTCTGCCCTTCTCACTCCAACTGGAGCAAAAGCACTCAAGACCATGTCAACCATCCATGCCGTCATCCCCGAACAGATCCGAAAGAGAGAATAAATTATAAGAGGATTATGATGGTATTTTATCTTTAGTGGATTGATAAGAAATCTTTTGGACTTTATGTGTAGATGTTGGATTTTTTTTGTCATTTAGTGGAGAAAAAAGGAAGAGATTTTAAAGATTGATACTTTTGATATGATCCTTTGCCTAAAAAATATATGCATTACATTACTTTTACTAATCTAGTAAATTGCCAAACTAACCCTAAGGACCTGTTTGGATGTATGGTGAATTGAAGTATAGTGCGGTGAAGCATCAAATCAAGAGAGAATAAAATATAAGATATTATGATGGTGTTTTATTTTTAGTTGTTTGGTATGGAATCTTTTTGACTTTTTATATAGAAAAGTGGATCTTTTTTGTCTTTTAGTGGGAAAAGGATGTTGCTTTTTTGACCTTTTTTGAAAAAGATGGAAGAAATTTTGAAATTGTGTACTTTTGATATGACTCATTGTCTTTTTCTTGTCTGGATAATGGAGGCTTTAACTCACCTCACCTCACTTCACCACACATTCAAACACGCCACAAACATCACTTGCGTGGAGAGAGATCTGCATCGAAGTTTACCAACATAAGGATCCGTACTGATGTCAAGTTTGACCCACATGAACAATATGCATAACCATAGTCTAACGTCAAGCTCAACCTCTCATCTCATGGTACACCCCAATTGTCACGACTCCAGACACTTTAATTATCAAAAGGGATTACCGACTTGTTTCGGGGCACTGCTCCTTCCGACCATTAGTTACAATTATGAGCGATTCAAATTCTAACAGGTGTTCTTGGGTGAAATTTCAAAACTCTTATCTTGATAGAGCATTTAAATTCCAATGAAAAAAAATAAAAGAAACTGAGATTTTAGAAATTCAAAAAACTCAATTAAGGAGTTTTATGCTGCTGAAATTTAAATTTTTATAAAAAAAACATGGTATTTCAAATGTTAGGAGACAGGCTAATCATACATGTCCAAAAAATTGAAACCCAAACAAACCAGATTCTTATCATAAATTTTAGTAAAGAAATAAGTTCGTATATTTAACTAAAACCCAACTTTTTTTCCTACTATAAAGTCTGAATGACATGATAATTCTTATTATTCTCACTATAATGCCAAACAAGTACTAGAGATACAAAGAGAAATTCATGATAAAATAAGAATAAAAAGGATATATTTGAAAATATACACAAATAGATTTTTATAGTGTTAATCATTTACTTTTATAATTTAGAAATAATCTGTTTTTCTTAAAAACATCTTGAAGAATTTCAATTTTGATAACATTCAGACATTTTCCCGAGTTGATAATTTTCTTAGAATATTAACTAACATGAACAGCTCGTCCAAGTGTGTGAAGGTGATCCACATTAGACATATAAAAGAGTAGCACAAAATGGTCATTGATAGTTCCCCCGTTGTAGCTCAGTTGTCTTAAAGACATGAGGTTGAGAATAAGCCTTGACTCTTAATGGCAAAAGAGGAAAAAAAAAAAAAAAAATACAGCATGCATAGCAAGCCTATATAAAATAGAGGTTATAATTATTTGAAATAAAGTTACTATAATTAATACGATCCTTTTAGATTTAGAGTGTTTGTCATTGTGTGATTCAATTAAGAAAAATAAAATTATAATCTTGTGAAAGTTACATGGGCAAAGTTGTTACATAATAAAAGTGTATAGGCAAATTTATCAATAATTAAAAGTAGTATCCGTAAACTTATTATATTGTAAAAGCCATTTGTGTAAACTTGTCAAAATGAAAAGGAAAGTGTCTAATTTCTTTATACATTCATGTCTACTTTAAGAATTTTTTTATTTTTTGAGAATGAAATAAAATATCATAAAGTTGATCAAACAAGACATTTATAACATTTTTTTTTCAAATAGTTTAAAACATTTAAACATCTATTTAATCAATTTTAAGCCAAATATACATGCACGCACATAAGAAAAAAAAAAAAAAAAAACCCTTCCCAAGTGGCACTTAGTCTCAAACATGTTACCCTCATGCATACAATTGCTGTCGAACAAAGAATGTGAAAAATATAAGCCCCTCACAAGTTGATTATAATCAGCAAATAAAATTATGAACATACGAAATCTATTAAAAACCTTTCTAATCTAACCGTAACACATGCACATATGGAACCAAAGTATATCATAAGATCATATCACGAGCTACGATTGTAATTTTCCTTGTTAAACTCTTTATCACACTTCTATCCTTCTATTGATTTGTTTTAGGGAAATTCTATATACACCCTCCCATTTGCTGAGCACACCCATATTCCTTATGAACAGTGATTTTTTTTTTCTAGAATGAGGGTGTGCTCAGCAAATGGAAGGGTGCATATAAAATTTCCCTTTGTTTTATTGTTATACTCTACTAGAGTCCTTTCGATGAGAGAGGATTGATATTTGAGGGGGCTAGTGGTTTTCGGCAAAGGCAAAATGTCCTTTATGAAGGGTCCAAATCATGTACATCTTTCTACTAGTGCCCATGTGAGATGGTTGATTCCTTCTCTCTCAATATCCACAAAATATCCGCATACACTGACGAATACGTTATAAATTAACGAGAGCAAGACTATATGATGGTCCCTTGAAACTTAAAAAAGATACCTACATTTTATGAGGCCCTAGATGGAGGGAGAGGAATTTTCTTAAACACAGATGTCGAAAGAAAATAAATTTTGAATGGACATACATATAAAAGAATTAATTAAAGTCTTTAGAAAACTTTCAACGGTCATGTAACATCCCAAAATTGGATTTCCTTAATAGGTTCAATTTCAGAACCTAACTAGTTTAGGGATTCAAAGTCATTTTGACTTAAATAATAAATTTAATCCCTCCACTATTCCCACATGATATCACGGGTGAGATTAACCTGCATATTCCAAAAGCTTTCCTACGTAGGTAGCATTAGAATATTTACAACCTAAAAGTCTGCCAAGTTTACAAAATAACCGAAGAGTGATTTATATACAATCTCAAAATAGAACTTATCGCACATCCACTAAAAACCCTCCCAATAACATCCATCACAATCACTCTCCCTGTGACAAGCTCAGAACAAAGTGATCAAAATATTATCAGGTGTCGATTCACTTAGTCCTGTTGCAGTCTCCTGGGTGTAGGTAAACACGAAGTTTCCTGTAACACAAAAGGTTGCATCAGAAACCGAGCAAATAAACCGGTATAATCAACATACAATAATTATAAAATCGATAGTCATAAGTAAACAGATAAATAAATAAAATGATAAATATACAAACATGAGAATCATGATACATCTAACAGGAAACCTAACAAATCATATAGCACATCCACATTAGCTATATTCCCTCAAAGAGCGTATCAACAGAATAAACATAATAGAAACATGGGTACCATTATATATTAGAGTGAGACCATCTTTTACTTAACATGGGTACATGGAGTATAAATACTCCCAGAGCATACGGGGGACTAAGTTATAGCTAGTCTAACATAAATGA
Organism: Umbellularia californica; assembly: GCA_028538565.1. NCBI lineage: Eukaryota > Viridiplantae > Streptophyta > Magnoliopsida > Laurales > Lauraceae > Umbellularia > Umbellularia californica. The sequence goes on along the minus strand of JAPQWN010000012.1, from coordinate 27,007,642 downwards.
CAGGAACTAATTGGTGCCGACTTAGACATACATACTGGACTCATTTTTATAAAAAAATGGACTGATTTTCGGAAAACAGATTTTACCTCATCATAGCGTATCATCTTATAACAGATTATATAATATAAACTGAATACACACAACTTATAAACAAGATATGAGTACATAACTGATCATACAGTTTCCGATATCAATATGACAATGCATGCTCTCTAAAATTAACAAAATGATCATTATAAAGTCTAGTTTGCCTTAGATTATCATTAAACAATAATGTATATCTATCTTAAGGATTATAATTAATGTCTTTACTGAAGTTAATTTGATAAATAGGACCCTTAAATAACAAATTGTTGTGAGATGATGACGCTGTCTAATTAAAGGCAATCTATAGATCAATGTCTTTTAGAGATCATCTACTATAATCTTCTAGAAAATCAAGATCATTGTGGTATAAATAGAGTGCCTTTCAAATCTAGAAAACTAGGGTTGGAGAAAAAAATTCTTGAAACAAGGTACCGCGGTTGACCCCATGGTTCACCATGAATGAACCAGGGTTGACCCAAAGTTGTTCGTGGACACACAGCTCTGGCTGGTTGGTTACAGGTTCCTTTTTTTTTTTTTTTTTTCTCTTTTTTTTTTTTTTTTGAACTACAATCAGCTTTATGATCAGCACACAGTTAGTCGTAAGAGGTTTCACGGTCTACCGTTATACTCCTCGCGGTTGACCATATGGAGCTAAAGAAGGTGCCACTCGATTTCAGGATTTCTATATTGCAGAACCTGAAACTTATGTATTTCAATTCCATTCCATTCATACAGTTAAAAAGACCATTGTTTAACTTAAAGACATATCTACAACTTCATTTGACACAAGGAAAATCAATATTTACATTATAGTGAAAGAAATTATCGTTTGGACTGAAAAAGAAATAAACTCGTATAAACTTGAATTCATGTAAAGAAACAGGAAGTGATGTATTTTGTACTAATTTATTGCCTTGAACGGATGTGAGAATTGTCACCCTAGTATCTCATACATGATGCATGTCCATAGATCCTTAGGTCTCACTTTGTTTGGAAGAAGTGTGAGAATTCTGAAAAGTTCAAATGTTACCCCCAAAGTAGAATTTCAAATGCTGAAGCCCTGTCTAGCATTTGGAGAGCTGAAATTATGAGAATTCACAAGGCTAAAAATATCTTTTTGTGTGATTTGAAATTTTGAGTTTTTGCATCAAATGGAGTATTTAGAATGCCCAGGGGATAAAATGTTACATCATATCAGAAATTCCCAACAAATTCAATTTCTTGTCATAAATGCTTATAACCAAATAGACTCTAACGAATGTTGTGTTACTAGAGTTCCTTGTGAGAATTTGTTATGTTAAAAATTCGTATCCATGATTTGATGATTTGGGTTTTTTGGTATTTAAAGATGTAATGCATCTTACTAGAATTTTAAATTTCAGCTATTAAACTTTCAGTTATCCAAGAAGTTTCCAATGACCTGTAAAAATCTTAGTACTCCAACTTCTTTGACATTTGCTGATGCTCTACGCAGCTGGGGATTTAGAAATCCATCTCAGACACATTATTGAGAATTTAGAAATTCTCCCTCCATTAATTCCTTGAATAAAGTATCACTCAAGCCCCAAACCTCAACTCAGCCAAAAACCCAAAAGAGAAAGAGCGTAAATTGATCATTAGGTGGGCTGTGCTAAATGATGAGGCCTCCATGAGGAATGGGAAATACACAATGATAAAAGAAAGGAAATAAAAGCAAGTTGCTGCAACTGAACGGACCAAAAAAACTTTAGGAAGCACTGGCAGGACTTGGAATTGTTTTGGAGTTTCAGTCAAAGGACAAATCCATTGGAATCAAGATTCTCAGACACATCCACGTGAACGGAGTGATGACTTTTCCGTCCCAACCGTATATTCCGCATCACGGGCTTGTACCTTTTCTTCTCTGACAAACGTCAGTGGAGCCTGCTGGAGTAATTGAGCTCCATGGCCCATCTTGACTCTTGTTTGATTGACAACTACACGTATCTACGAAAAGAGAGCTGTTGCTTGTGCCGACATCGGTCCCCAAACAGAAAGTCTACTTGTCCTGGATTTCATGTCCCGGGACAAGCACGACTCCATAAGCAGGGGCATTTTGGTGAAAATGACCAAAATGCCCCTGCCTATGAAGTCGTGCTTGTCCCGGGACATGAAATCCGGGACAAGTAGCATGGCTCGTCCCCAAATACACGGTTGAAAAAGTCTAATTGTCCGGGACTGGCCCGACTCCATATAAAAGGGTATTTAGATCATTTGAAAAAAAAACACCAAAATACCCTTTTATGTGGAGTCGGACTAGTCCCGGGACAAGTAACAGGGCTCCACACGGTTTACCCTCCTCTCAAGAAAGTCGGTCCCATGTCAGGACAAGTAGACTAATTCCCGAAGAAAGAGAGCTGCTACTTGTCCCGACATTGGTTCCGATGAGAACGCGGTAGTGAATAAGAATTTATTATCATTATTAGGTTTCTTACATTTAAACCCCTGTATTTTCTTTTAATTTCAAAAGTCCGCCTCTACCTTTTTTTTAAAATCCAGTCACGTGAACCTTCCTCATTTTTCTAACAACTTTACTCCCATTGAACACTATTTTATTTTATTTTTTCTCAGAACCAGTCGAGCACTTTAAAATGGGTAGATCGATGGATTTCATTGGAACTCGTCTTTGTTTTCCTGGGATGCATTTTGTTTGATGAGGGTGCCTAAATAGATACGGCTTTGAGAATTTTCAGAAAATAAAGCACTGTACATTTATTTCCATTGTTGTGTTTAGCTAACCTTTAGTTCTTATTTAGTGAGAAGTAGGTAGTTATTATTTGTTTTGGTTGAACATCAAGTTGATTAGGTCAATTTTTTTGGGTGGAGTTGGGTATCAAGGGATCGTTAAACACCTAGTTCATGTTTGGTGACCAAATATTCAAGGAAAAGTCTTTTGCGTATCATAAAGTTGTGGAAAATACATTTTTGGCAATTGTAGGTCCTCGAGGATTTGGAGCTACAGAAATCCTCGTTCTTGATGATTTTCATATCCAACCACCCCCAATAGGTGTTTAGTAAGTAATCCTTATTTTTGAGGATCTCGGCACTTATATCAAAATTTCTTAGCTACATGCATTCATATTGATCTTAAATCCTCGGCTATACAAATTGTTAACAAGCAATCCCTACTCTAGGGTCAGTGAGAATCCTCAGATCAACGAATTCCTTGACTGTCACCAAATGTGCTCCTGTTGTTCCACGCCTCAATTCTAAGCGCTCTTGTGATACACTGGGGAAAGCTTTATCCCTCAGAAAGTCAAATAGAATTTTATTTGGATTAATGCAGTCATATGATGTGAGCTCCGTACATTAGTGAAAAATTAACTTTCCGTGTCCAAGGGAGGACCTTGAAAATTCACCTTAGGGGGGCCACTTTGCAGATAAATAAATAAAGTAAAATTTAACAAAGCCACATGTGAATACACTATAGGTTTCTCCACCTCTGCCAAAAAAATTTGGTAGATGGACAATCTACGAGTGTATCTGAATAGCCTCCAACTCTATTCTCTACTTTATACCAAAAAAAAAAAAAAAAAAACCGGCTCCAAAAGTAAAGAGGTTTGAGTACGTACAAGAGGTCACCTCTCCTAAGACATCTCATTGTAATGATATTACTAGGTTGTGAAATCATTACAGTGAGATGTCTTAGGAAAGGTGACCTTTTGTACCGGAACCTCTTTACTTTTGGAGCTGAAGTTTTTGATTTTTTTATTTTTATTATTATTTTTTGTTTTATCGGTGACAGAATCTTTCATTGAAAGAAGAAGAGATTAGAGTGGTGGGTTGTGTAAAAAGATTATGGTGCATGCTTGATATGATTACAAAACAACTAAGATATTTAGGGGTTAAGGTGGAAAGGGAGGCACCGAGTATCACTCATCTTTTCTTTGTAAATGATAGTTTATAATGCCTCTTTATGCGATGCTAGAAGTTAAGGACACTAAAGTCAACAGGTTTACTTTAATAAATTTGCTCTTTGTTATATCGTAGGGTTTAACTTGGCCAAAATCCTTGTTGCTAAATTTATGGATAGAATGAGAAATACTTGGGCAGCCATTTGAAAATAAATAAACCTTTGAAAAATGCCTCTTCTTTCTCGACCGGGGAGAAAAAACTTGTTAAATGGGTGGCTTCTGTCATTCCTATTTACAATTTGGTTGTTTTAACCTCCCAAACAATAAGGAGGTTTTGGTGGAGGACGATGATGAAAAGTTGAAGCTCTAGACTATCACCTGGAGAGAAATTTGCAAATGAATTGAAGAAAGTAACTTAAGAATAAGGAATATAGGGGACTATAACTTAGCTCATCTGGTCAAAACATGTCACATCCCGGACCCAAGAACTCCTTGATTAGGGTGGTTCCCGAGGTGTGATACGCGTACTCCCGTAAACTTGCACCTGTTCCGGACCAAGTCCGAATTCACAAAGGATAAAATTTCACTTTTAATGTGTGAGGATTACTCATAGACACCTGTCAAAGAATATTTATTTGCGGAAACATGTATATCATCAATAACAAGCCATGAGCAGTCCATTAACCAATCCAATATATTACAATCGTCTTTAGCAAGCTAATAATTTAAGTTTCTAAATATGCAGTACTTAACTAAGTGCAAGATTAACTATCTAATCTCAAGTCACAATTACATCTCTTGTACGTGCTCCGAGGTCAAGCTAACCATTACCTTAACCAATTAAATTCATTCAAATATGAGAGCTATCAGTTATCATCTTCGGTAACCTGGATTCCTGTGACACCAAGTGTAGCACCATGAATACGACGATTCAACAATGTATAAGCAATTAAGGTTAACACATGTTATTTCTATTGGAAATAGGTGGTCCTCATGGATAAGTTTCAAAAACTTTTGACCCACTTGATGCAAGGATCAATTATCCATAAGGCTTCAAACCCAATCCAAAATCCAATCCTCAAACTCTTCAATCAAGATAAGTAAATAAAATAACATCCCCATGCAACCACAATAAATCTAAAATATATAAGGAGTAGGTTTTTACCTTGGGAGCCCGGCGGTGTTCTAATGGAGAAATTGATAACTTGTAAGAGGAAGAACTCTTTCTTTCTAAACAAATTAGAATCTCCAAGATCGTCTTCCACGCTATGTCCTAAATCAGATCTCTTTTCTAAAAGAGATGGGTGGTTTCTCCTAAAGAAAACAACTAGAAGCTCTTAATGAATTCGGAAGAGAACTAGAAGAGGAAGAAGGAGTGGAGCGTGCAACTCTTGCACACCAAAAATGGCTGGGCGTGAATTCCAAAGTGGAATAGGGATAGATGTGGAACGTCGAGCCCTCCCCTTATTTATAGCTTGAGCTACCTCTCTTTTTTTAATTAAAATAGAAGTCTCACTTCTATTAAGAATTAGTAACTTCCTTCTTTCTAATTATAATTAGAAGTCTCACTTTTATTACAATTAATCACTTACTATTACCTCTATTAGATATCTCACTTAAAATAGAAATAGTAACTTTCTAATTTCTTTCCTTTTTAGAGTTCAACTAAAATTAGTATCTTCCTAATAATTGGGTTAGCGCGTGGGCCACTAGGGATTCTATAGAAAGTAAGCTCCAACTGGGACACCGCGACCTCACATCTCATGTACGATCCGAGTCCGCAGTTAATTAATTGCAAATAACTCTATTATAAAAATGCAATTGAACTTCAAGCATAAGAATAAATTACAAAAAAAGACCCTAAAATTCCCTATGACCACAATAGACCCCTCCATCAATATCCATAGATCAATTGGACCTGTCCACCAGATTGGATCCATATCTTAGTATCCTTGAGCCCCAATTAATTCTAGTGATCATCAGTATCTATCTAATTAACTCTTAATTGGTATCGGTGCTCATTTATTAATGATAATTCCAGAAATTGGCACAAGGGGATAATCAGGATAAATTCCATATTAGCCATTGAATGTTCCCACATTCCTACTACCACGTACCCAAGACGCCAAGGTGTTGACCTACAATTGGCCTCACTCATTGGTGGCTCAAAGCAAATAAATAGACAGAAACTTGAGTTCATTAATGTATCAGGATTATGAGCCTATTATTTGGGAATTATGAGAGCAAACCTTAAAGTAAAGACAATGTATATAAGGTGCTTCTCATGGTCTTCAATACATCCAATGTACCAATACCATGATCCAGAATCTTACATTCTGATGATCGAGACAAATCACAGTATCTCATAGTGATCAAAGTGTTGCAAACTTGTCAGATGAGATGCCCAATCTCATAACTGATTGTGAAGATATTTAAGTATAAGATTTGCGACAAATGTCTCCCGTATGTGGATCTCATCCATACACATGTATTATATCTAGTATACTTGTGGGCTCCGGTTTATCTCATGAACCATCATGTCATTTGTATTGGTTATGTGCAAGAAAGTAATAAAACACTATTCATATCATGAAAGGAAAATATGATTATATTGATAAATAAATAAATTAATTAGTTTATTACATCATCTAATGGATTTAGACCATATCAACTAACAAGTTCAAATCTGAATTATTAACAGAAGATTAAAAGCTGTCAATCAATGGTAAACTAGGCACATTGTGCATTGAGAATAAATCATGCTTTACCGAATCATATTTCAAGAACTTACAATCTAGTTGGCTACCACATAATCTAATCATTCATCCCTTTTAGAGAGAGGGAATCATTGGGATGTCACCAAGGGCCCGACGAATGGTCCTCCTGCCTACCCAGGTTCTAGAGTTCTGGAGCTCCAGATTGTCTACTGTGCAGCAACATTCAATTCTATACCAAGTTTCAACCCCGTCGAGTATCATCCGGTCGAAGTCGAGTAGTGCTGACTCATTCGATTCAATCAATAGGACATGAGTAAGACTTTTACATTTAATTCATTCAAATCTTTGCGATTTCATTCTATTCATTCATTTCATTCTAATCAACCTAGTCATATTTACTTAGTCTGCTATTCACGTCAATGTACAATACATTTGTGAGACGATAGCAATAATCATTGAGAAGTAATACGAATAATGCATATAACAATTCTTGAAATATTTGAGGACAATATAAAATCAATAGCAAGATGGAAATGCAATTTGATTAATAAAATCAAGGAGACTTACTAACCAAATCTAATCTAATTACTCGTCGTCTCTAACGGTCCATTTTGATGTAGTTTTAGGTAATGCAATGCACGTTTACATTTTATTGGTGTCACTTTGTGTGTGCGCGTGGTTTACCGAAATCCTAAACCAACACCCATGGTAAAGTGCTAGACGAACGGATAGACACATGAGATGATCTCAGCCCAAGATTTCTCATGTGTTACAATTTCCATTGGACTTAGTTAATTGGTTAGGGTTCCATGTCTAGGGACATACAAGGTCGATCCTTTCACACCCTAACAGCCTTATTGGTTTAGCGTTTGTGTCACAATCATCCTCAGGGATTGATTATGAAGGGTTTAGTCCATGGGTTCCAATCTATGGTCCAAACTAGGTTTAAAGTCTATTTTCCCAAAAGATATAGGGCCTGGTTCAATAGTCCACATATCAACTTCCACTCCCACCCTCTTATATTAGGTGTGGACAATTGGTTTCTATGTTCCAAAAGCTTTCCAAAGATAGGTGGAACTCCAAAATCCGATAAGCGGATCAAAAGTTATGGCCATCCGAAGTTTTCGGAAAATGGTGTTGGAGGCTAGCCGCGGGCTAACAGTGAGCTAACCACCAAAGAGGTCGGTTAAAAGCCTGTTGACACCAAAAAAGTCACTATGTCTCCTCAACATCAAGAAGCCTCGTGAAGCTGCATCCTGCTACAAAACAGGCAATGCTACTTCAAGCATCAGATTTTGTCAGAATCAGACAGAAACTGAGAGATCCTTCAAGACAGCTAAAAGAGGGGTACACCTGAGGTTTCGGGTCATTCCGACATCGTTTGGCCCAACTTCACTGCTCCGACAGCTAAACAAGCGCTCCCGGCGGCGACATCATCAAAGACACCAAAACTTTGATCAGAGCCTACGGATGACTCCAGCATGTCTCCAAAGGGCTCCATGCCAAATTTCAAGTCAAACCGACAACGTTTGACCCTCCATCAATGCTCGAGCAGCAAAATCAAGCCTCCCGGCGGCGGGAACCACCGAAGCCATCACTCATCAAACAAAATACATGAGTGGCTTCAACATACTTCTAAAAGGCTGCACGTCGAATTTCAAGTCATTCGGACAACGTTTGACCAGGTTTCGATGCTCCGAGAGAAAATCAAGCCTACCGGCGGTGGAGCAACCCGGGACCATGACATCCGAAACGGAGCCCATGGAACGTCTCAAAATGACTCCAATAGGCTCTCCGTCAAATTTCAGGTCAATCGGACATCGTTTGACCACATGTCAAAGCTCGGCATTTTCCCCGTAACAAAATCAAGTGAAGCCTCGATGGGACCCTGATGGAACGCGCTCCGAGCGCCGTGGGGCGGCTACCGGGGTCGGCGGAACGTGGGAGTCCGTCGGGTCCGGCCCTTTCGCGCCCTGGCGGGCCTGAAGCGTGCATCAACATTTTTTTTGGGTGGGTGTGCCAGATTTTCTATTTTACTTGGAATTGCAAGTGGTAATCCGGAGATCAACCTTCACAAGTAAAAAGGAAATCAACTTCTTTCAAGTTTTCCATTGCACAAATATTTAAGAAAAGAGACATTTTCTTGGTTTGCCGTGAAAGGCGATTTTGTTTGGTATTTATAGCCGATTTTGGCGTTTATAGCCGATTTACAATTCTCATCAATAATGAAAGACAAGAGTTGTGATTTTTGTCTCTTTTAGAAAAATACAAACTACAATGAAAAGCAAGAAAAGGAGGATCTAACTTCTCAGGAGATTGTGGGGGACTCGTTCAGATTGACGGTCGCAAGCCATGTATGGGCTTCGCCATCATCCATGCAGATGAGAACAGAGGATGCTCTTGATTCGCTTGGCTTGGCTATAACCTCAGATTTTTAGAGGACAAAGACCAAGAGAAGGTCCTATGTCCAATAAAAAGCTAAGTAGACGGGCTGAAAAGCCATGTCTAAGCCATTGGAGGTAGCGGGAGAAGGCAAGGACCTTGGGGGTGGGGGGGGTACCCCCCAAGGGACTTTTGTCACCTTGTAGTGGTGGCCGGTGCAGAACTTCAGCAGAGTTTTTCTCTCTTTTTTCTTTCTTTCAGATTTCTGGATCTGTGGTGCTTTGGAAGTGATCTCCGATTGATCGATCCGGATTTCAATGGAATGCTCTCCTATTTATAGGCTTTTGGTAGCCATTTAGGAGAGTTTATGGGCTTTAATGGCTTTAATGGGAGGAGTTACAAGATTTATTTCTTGATTTTGTAACTCCTTTTTCCTTGAATCTGATTGGCCGATGGAGATTAAGGGCTTTTAATCACCTTAATTACCATAATGGGAGGAGTTTCATGGGTTAAATGCCATGAATCAATTGACTTGTAACTCCCAAATGCTTGCTTCTGATTGGGCCGTCCAAAGAAATGAATTAATGACTGCAATAAAGCTAGTCAATTAACCACATTAATTGGTCGCCGAGCAGTCAAAGAGTCGCGGGCCGTGCCGTGTCTTCTGGAATTCTTCTGGCGATGATCATCGATGGATCTTCATGCTGATCGACATCGGATGAACATGTAACTTCAGACAGTGATAGCTAAGAGCGGGCCGGTGACATCTGTCCTGTCGATTTTTCGATCGATTGGGCGGAAAGTACACTTTTTTGGTCGACCGGTTGGCGATCAATGTTGATTTTGATACTTTTGGAGGTTGACCCGTGATTTTGACGGATGTCGGAGGACATGAGTCAATTTCAAGCACTAAAAATCACATTTTCAGGAAGCCACAGGGGCCAAAGTGCGCGAAACGCGAAAAAGGACGGAAAAACGGGTCACCGGCGAAAAATCCGGTGACCCGGACTTCCATGGTCGCCGGCGACCATGGGCAGGCGACCATGGGCCAGGGTCGCCGGCGACCCTGGGCCATGGTCGCGGGCTGCGACCCTGGGGGGTTTTCCCTTGTTTTTGGTCCGTTTTGTGGTCTTTTTCGTCACCGTTTTCTTCTGTATTTTTCCTGATATTTCTTCTCATTTATTGGCTTGATTTCCCTGTAGAAAACCTGATGAGAATCCTTGCATTTTTAGAGTGCAAAGTTTCCAATTTTCCGGGAAAGCCGAAGACTTTGTCGCGTAGAGCTGCTGATTTTCCGCCAGAAGCTGAAACTTGGTCAAACGATGTCGGAATGACCTGAAATTTGAGGTGAAGCCTCCTGAGCAATAAATAAGACCAACCATAGGCTTTTGTTTGAGTTTTGAAGCCGTTTGGGGTCCCGTCGATGCTTCACTTGATTTTGCTGCGGGGAAAATGCCGAGGTTTGATATGTGGCCAAACGATGTCCGATTGACCTGAAATTTGACGGGGAGCCTATTGGAGTCATTTTGAGACGTTCCATGGGCTCCGTTTTGGATGTCATGGTCCCGGGTTGCTCCGCCGCCGGTAGGCTTGATTTTCTCTCGGAGCATCGAAACCTGGTCAAACGTTTTCGGAATGACCTGAAATTTGACGTGCAGCCTTTTGGAAGCATGTTGAAGCCACTCATGTACTTGGTTTGATGAGCGAAGGCTTCGGTGGTTCCCGCCGCCGGGAGGTTTGATTTTGCTGCTCGAGCATTGATGGAGGGTCAAACGTTGTCGGTTTGACTTGAAATTTGGCATGGAGCCCTTTTGAGACATGCTGGAGTCATCCGTAGGCTCTGATCGAAGTTTTGACGTCTCCGATGATGTCGCCGCCGGGAGTGCCATTTTAGCTGTCGGAGAAGCGAAGTTAGGCCAAATGATTCTGAAATGGCCCGAAACTTCATGTGTACTCTTCTCTTGGCTATCTTGAAGGATCTTGCAGTTTTTGTTTGATTCTGACAAGATTTGATTTTTTGGAGAAATTGCATTGCCTATTTATGGCAGGTTGCGACTTTATGCAGCTTTCTTGATGTTGAAGAGGCAAAGTGACATTTTTGGTATCAACAAATGCCCCCTCGAGGTACAGCGACGAGTTGCTTGACTTTTGTAGTCGATGTGCCTCGAAGAGATTTTTGAAGGAGAGCTTGTGTCTTGACCAAGAGTCTTTGAGCAATCCTTCCTTTGGTAGAGTAGCCTTTGAGCTTCTAGGGGAATTTTATGGTAATGAAAGGAATCAAATACCATCTCGAGGCAAAGTTTTGAAGATGACATCAGGGATGTGGATTTGGGCTTTTGTTTTTGACCTTGTGACCTAACAAGCTGTATGTGGCAGGTTAGGGGGTCGGGTTTTGGTTTTGACCTTGTGACCCAACAAGCTGTATGTGGCAAGTTGGGAGATCATGATTTGGTTTTTGGTTTTGGTCTTGTGACCTAACTAGCTGTATGTGGCAAGTTAGGGGACCAGGATTTGGTTTTTGGTCACTCTTTGGGACTGTGTGGGTCCATTGGAGTGGTTTGGATTTTTTTGTGGAATGTCAATTTCAAGATTTTGGCTCAATTTGGTTTATGAGGCTGGATGGTTTGATTTTTGGAAGCTCATGGGGCTTGGAATTTTTTTTGTATGGTTCAATCAACTCAAAAGAGGCATGGAACCATTTTTGTATGCTCTTGGTAAGAGGGATTTTTTTCTGACTAAAAACCCATTTTTTTTTTTTTTTTAGTGCCTAGGTGGTCAAACCTGGCTCATATGGGCTAGCCCATGGGACCTTAAGCTTTTTAGGATGGCTTAGATCTCATGTGGGGCCATTTCTATAAAGAATATCTAAAGATATCTCATTTGGATAGAGAATATCTAAAAATATCTTTATGGGAGAGAATCTCTCATCTTCCCTTAATTTGGGAGAGAATATCTCAAGGTATCTTTCTTTTTGGGAAAGAATCTCCAATCTCCTATTTTGTTAGAGAGAATCTCTCATTGATTGATTTTGGGAGAAAATCTCTCAAAGACATCTTTCTTTTTGGGAAAGAATCTTTCTAATTCCTTCTCTTTTGGTAAGGTTACTAATTAGTAACACTTACCTTTCTTCTTTGTTTCCTTCTTTGATTTGCTCTCTCCTATAAAAGCAAAGGAAGGTAGGATCTCTTACTCTTATTGCTTTCTTTTGCAACAATCTCAAGAGAGCTCCAAGACCAAGAGTTCTTCTTCTTTAAGGATCTTCAAGCTTTTTCCTTCTTCTTCTCCCTCAATGGCTTCAAGTAAGTTTTCTCTCTTTTTCTTTCAAGAAAACTCCATGTAGAGAATAGGATGGAAAAAAAAAGTGTCTCTTCTCTTTTTTTTCTTTTCCATGTGATTTCTTTTTTTTTCACGTGTGTCTCTTTTCTCTTTTTTTTTTTTTTTTTTTTGTGGGCCGTACGGACAGATCCGTACGGATCTGGTCCGTACGGCCACGTGGCCTGTGGGCCTCGGCCTGATGGGCCTGATATGTTTTTTTTTTTTTTCTTTTTTTTTTGCTGTTTTCTTTCTTCTTTTTTTTTTGTTTGAGAAAGTTTCTTCTTTTTTTTTGTTCTTTTCTTTCTCCCTTTTTTTTTTGAGAAAGTTTCTTTTTTTTTCTCTTTTCTTTCTCCCTTGTTTTTTTTTTTTGAGAAAGTTTCTTTTTTTTTTCTTTTCTTTCTCCTTTTTTTTTTGAGAAAGTTTCTTTTTTTTGTGCTCATCATGATAATGCGTTTTTTATGCAAATCTAGATGTTCATGCATGTACTTTTTGTAGATTGAGCATGATAGCATACCTGAAAATCTTTGCAAATTTGGGAATTTGGAGTTCGCAGCGATGTTGAGCCCTTCTTGATTTTGCGGAGATTTTGAGGTTTCGAAAGTTTGGAGTTTCGGAGCTCGCAGCGATGTTGAGCCCATCTTCAAAACTTTCTATTTCTTTCGGGGTATTTCCCTTTTCTTCGGAATTGCCCCGGAACCATGCCAAAATTTGGCCAGATTTGCTTTTAACGAAATTCTGTCATTTTGATGATGATCTTTTTTTTTTTTTTTTTTCTTTTCCAACCTTTACAGGTGGTTCCTCCAGAACGAACAAGGGTAAAGAGCCTGCTACAAGCGTACCTCGTCGATCCGCCAGATCTTCTAATGTGGCCGTCCAGCAGGCCTGGGAGAAGGTCCAGTATGTTGAGAGAAACTTGGAAGAGTGCGACTCTCTCAACAGAGATGAGATGAGGCAGCGATTGATCGCTCTCAAGGATGAGGAGTTCTATAAGATCATGGTAAGCAACCGTCCTTGGGTTATGGACGATCCGAGGGTTTTGCCCAAGCCTACCTTCTTCTTTGGAGATGCAGTCCCTGACGACTTGACATACCAAAGGAGATGTTTTCAGTTCTCTTACACAGTAGATGGTGAGGAGAGAACTATTTCTATCCGGTCGTCTTTTGACCGGACCATCTCGATCCTGAGCCTTTCTCCCACGTGCCCTAAGAGGGAAGATCCTCCGAGCTGGGTGAAGAGGACCAGTGTGATCAAGACCGGGGTTTTTATTGGTGGACCTTCCGGTTTTGCGGAGAAGCCACCTGTCCGTATGGACGTGTTGATGCCAGCCAGCGGCTACCAGGGCTCTGATTATCCGTCGGTCGATTTGAGACCGGTGGGCCTTAGCGTTTTCAGCGGTGACGGCAGTACTTGGGTGAATCCTTTTCGACTTCGTGGCCGTTTCAATGCTGACTCCGATTGGAAGTCATGGACTGACCACACCTTGCTAATTGGGGGCGCCGTTTTGAAGGAAGCCGGGATTTTTGACGCGGTCCGCGCTTTTAGGGAGACCGTGACTTTTTCCGATGATGCCTTCATGGCTATGTTGGAGTCTTTCCTCCCTCAGACCAATACCTTCGTTGTCACGAATGGTGAGATTGGTTTTTCTCTGAAGGAGTTGAGTGCTATTACTGGATTGCCCATCCTTGGCAAACTCTATGAGGAGTTCATGCCGATTGACAGCGTCCTTGAGGAGCAGTCAGAGGAGTTCAGGCTCCTATACTTTCAGCTTGTCGCCTTCTATGATTTTTTGAAGGAGGGCTCGAAAGTGAGATCCAGCAGTTGGAAGAGTTATGGCTCTTCATTCTTTAACTCCTTTGACGGTGGAGAACCTTCTGATAGCATGACCCGGGAAGACAGGAAGAAGACTTCGGCCATGCAGGAAGAGTTGAAGGGTTTCTTCGCGAGCACAGATGCCATTTGTTCTGACATTACACTGCGGAGAGATCTTGCTGTTTACCTCACTTTTTGGCTAGGTGAGGCTATTTTTGCTGGTGGAGATGGGACGCACATCAGGCCGCATTGTATTTTTCCGGCCTGTCAGATGGCGTTTGGAGAGCGGCTTGCTTTGGTGCCCGCTCTTTACTCCTACCTGTGTACCGAACTGCAGGCTGCTGCTTTTTTGGTTCGGCTTGGGCTCCCTATGAATAGGGTATTTTCAGCCCATATCTTTTATTCGTGGTTTGTATACCACTGTCCTGGCTTCCACCAGCTGGGTGCTGCACAGGATGATGATCCTCTGATGATTCGATTGGCTAAGGGAAAAGCCGTATCCGAATCACTATTGTTTGCCCGCATGAGGATCCGACGGTTCAGGGACGTCGAGATGGGGCAGTCTTCAGTGAAGCTTTCTCCGGAGTTGCGGAAGAAGGCTTTTGATTTTGGTGCCTCCCGAGACTCTACCAGAGCAGGGTCGGGAAGGCATTACCCTTTGACCAATGCAGAGAAGGAGTGGCTTTTCAGCATACGAGTCGGCACGATGGTGTACCGCAGACATCTTTTCGTCGACATCCAGCCGTATGTACCTTCTCACTTTGTGCTTCAGTTGGGCTTCTCTCAAGGCGTTGTTGGAGCGCCTTCGAGTATGGTGAAGCGTTTTGGGGGTTTGCAGGATGGCAGAAATGCATGGGCTTTTTATAGTGCTGAAGACACTACTGCCACGATCTCTTATCCTGAGCTGTCGACTTTCCGAACTGCCGGCTTCACGAAGTGGTTCGCGGAGAGCTTTTTGGCATATCGGGGGCTTTCCAAGAAGGAGCTTGATGTAAAGCTGTCTTCGGGGAAAGGTACTGGAAAGTCGGATGGCGTCCGGCGAGAGGAAGTTTGGGCCTTCCTTTCTGGAGAGAAGCACAAGATAGGCTTTCTCGGTGACCAGGGCGTCATTGGTTCTAAAGCTGTTCGGGAAGTACCTGATGAGGCTTTGGAGCAGCTAGAACAGGAGGAAGTTGAGCTCGACGCTTGGATGCAAGCGGCACAGAGGCGAGCTTCCGCGGAGTCTACTGGCGAGAGCAGACCATCCAGTGAGGAGCCAAGTGAGAAACCTGACTCTGATAGTGGGGCGGGTTCTTCTAGGAAGCGAACCCGTAGAGGTAAGAAGAGGAGGAGTCATCATCACAGCGAGGGGCCACATGAGGACTCTCCTGACATGGAAATCCCTCTTACCATCAACGAGGAAGTGCTAGAGGCTGTCGACGAGCCTCCAGAGAAGAGGAGCCGTGGAGAAGAGGCCATTGATGAAGGTATGATTCTTCCTTTTTCTTTTTCTGCTTCTTTCATGGGGTTTTCCATGTTCTGATTTGTTTTCTCACCCTGCTGCTGCTCTTTTTTTTTTTTAGCAGAGGATGAAGACTTGGCGATGCCTGAGGTTCCGACCGATGAGGCGGTGATGGAGCCGGTTATGGCATCTGAAGAAGAACCGAGGGACTCTGGAATGATTCCAGAATCTCCAATTGGTATAACTTCTTTCGCTTTCTCTTTTTTTTTTTGCCTGCGACTTGATTTGCTAACATTTCTCTTGTCAGCTGACTTGCCACAGGATTCCGATGACTTTGAACCATCAATGGACACAAATGTTGATGATGCTTCCGATGAGTTCGTGGAGGAAGAGAGTGTTCCGCCAGTCGTTGAAGAAGGTACTTTGTAGTGATGACCCTGATGGTTTTTTTTTTAACAGGATCATATTCATACCTTTTTGTGTTTCATTTGCAGGTTTTGAAGTGACAGAAGAGAGTCCATCGCTTCCTTCAGAACCAGAGCAAGGGATGCCAGAGGTCGATCCGGAGGTAGAGACCAGTTCTGACATGATTGAGGAGATGCCTCGTGTTGAGATTCCCTCTCCAGTGGCTCCAAGTGGAAAGAGTTCTTTTGTTACTCTTCCAATGGGACATGACATGAGCAGCCGATCAACGAAGAAGGGTGAATCTTCATCCAGTTCGTCTCTTCAATTTGCGAAGAAGGTGCTGGCTCGGGTTTTGAGTTCTTGGATCAAGACTCTCCTTTCTGGACACTTGGAGGCAGGATTTGGCATGATCCCACATGTACAGGAGATTCTGACTGACACCGAAGAGGTTGGTCTGGATGTCACAGGTGCCAGGGTGATCGTTGATAGGATCATTGCACTGGGTGACAAGTGGTTTGAGACCATGGATTCCCCTGACGACCAATTCTTCAAGGAGATGTTCTTGGACCCTGCTGATAAGGCTAAGTCTGACCTGAATGAGGCTACACAAAGCAGGAAGCAGGTAGTCCGAGAGAAGAATAAGGAAGAGCTAGTCATCCTTGGATTAAAGCGCGACCTTGACATCCTTGATGGAGAGGTCGAAATGGCCAGGAAGCATCTCGAGCAATTGAAGGCACAAGTTGATGCTAAGTGGACTGCTATAACAGAGGCTCGTGATAGGGAGAGTACTCTGATTCGCAGGGTCGCAGATGCCGGTCAAGTTCTCGAGAGGAGGACTCTAGAAAAAGAACGATGGCAAACTGCTGGGGAAGAGCTTCCCGGTGTTAAAGAAGGGTTATGGCATTCGCCAGCATCTCATGGCAAGTTCCTGAAGAAGCGTGCCTTGGAAACTCTGACGGCTGAGGCCAAAAATTTGCTTGAGGAGTTGAAGCTTTAGCTGGAGACCATTTTTGGCTGAGCTCCTGATTTTTTTATAGCAGAAACTACTCTTCTTTTTTTTTTGCACCACATGTATTTTTTTCGGTATTTTTTTTTGTAGTGCTTGTGAATACTTTCCTTTTTTTTGGTACCACATGTATTTTTTTTGGTACTCTCTTTTTTTTTTGTTTTCCCTACGCTCACTTAAATCTTTTTGTGATGAAAGCAATTGCTAAATGGGATTTGATCAAAAGCTTTGTCATTTTTTGAAAATCTTTTGTCAAATGGTTGTTTTGGTAGGGGAAATGAATTTGGCATGAAAGCCGGATTTTTGTGGCATTTACAGCCAGTTTGGTGGCATTGATAGCCAATTGGTGGCATTTATAGCCGGTTTGGTAGCCAATTTGTGGCATTTATAGCCGGTTTGGTGGCATTGATAGCCAATTTGCGGCATTTATAGCCGGTTTTGACATGAGAGTCAGGTTTTTTTTTTTTTGTGTGGCATTTGTAGCCGAGTTTTTTGAAAACCAAGTTTTATTTTGTTGGCATGAAAGCCGATTTTGGCGTTTCTAGCCGGAAATTTTTGTTTTGGCATTTATAGCCGGATTTTTTTTTAAAGCCAAGTTTTGGTTTGTCGGCGTGAAAGCCAATTTTTTGTGGCATTGATAGCCGGTTTGTGGCATTTATAGCCGGTTTTGGCGTTCATAGCCGAGTTTTGGCGTTTATAGCCAGATTTTGGCGTTTTATAGCCAGATTTTGGCGTTTATAGCCGAGTTTTGGTTTTCAAAATGCAGGTATCGACTAAATGTCGCCTCCCCGCTGAATGGTCTTGCAAGTATCGATGGAATGTCGCTTCCTTGCTCATTCGGTTTTGCGAGTATTGATGGAATGTCACTTCCTCGCGAATTGGGGTGTAAATATCGACTAAGCGTCGCTTCCCTGCTTTTCCCAAAACTTTTGGTTTTGCGGGTACTGACTTGATGTCGTTTCTCCGCGATTTTTGAAATTTGAGGTTTTCTCGAACCATTTGAAATTTGGGTTGTGGATAGCAACTGGTATGTTACATCTCCACGATTTTTTAAATTGGGTTGTGGATATCAACTGGTTTGTTGCTTCTCCACGATTTTAGGTTTTCTCGAACCTTTGAAATTTGGGTTGTGGATATCAACTGAAATGTTGTGTCTCCACGATTTTAGAGGTTTTGGAAGTATCGAATGGGGTTCGCATCCTTCCGATTTTTTTTGAGTTTGGTGAGTATCGACTAAGTGTCACCTCCCCGCGGTTTTTGAAAAACCAATTTTTTTGTTTAAAGACACGAGGGTCGTAAATTTTGACCTAAAACCATTTGGTGGTAAAAGGTAAGGTGGACTAGGGTGGAAATCCCTGAATCCGGATTTTTGTTTCAAACCATGAATTTTGGTTCAAGGATCGAAAGTTTTGGTCAAGTCAGGGAGAGGCTCCTAAACTTGGATATTTTTTTTTTGAACAATCAAACGATAAAAGTAAGCATTGTTTTTGAATCTCTAGAAATTTTGACATTTGATATGAAAATTCTAAAGAGAGTGGGTTTGACGAGCGAGTACCTGAGAACAGGTTTTGGCCATACAGGCATTGCTCTTACCCAGTTGGGTAAGTCTTCAAGGGTAGTACCGCTTCAAGAACTTGCCGTTGATAGGCAGCATACATCTGTCCCCTTCCATGTTTAGGAGGGCATATGCGCCGTTGGAGAAGACCTTGTCGATGACGTAGGGTCCCTCCCATTTTGGTTCAAATTTACCTTTGGATTTGTGTGCGAAGACCATTGGTCTTTTTACCACAAGAACCAAGTCACCCTTTTTGTAGGCGCGTTGCCGGACCCTTTTGTCAAAAGATCCTGCCATGCGTGCTTGGTAAAGTTCAATGCTTTGTCGAGCTTCGAGCCGTCTCTCGTCGAGATTGTCCAGCTCATGGAGTCGCAATTTGACATTGCTTTCTTGAGTCATGTCATTTTGTAGAGATACCCTCAGAGAAGGAATTTGTACCTCTAGGGGCACGACAAGTCGCATCCATAGACTAAGGAGAATGGTGTGCTATGGGTTGGTCCTCGAACGGTGGTTCGATAGGCCCACAAAGCTTCAGACAGTTTGTCGCTCCAGTCTCTTTTGTGACTAGAGACCATTTTCTTGAGGATTTTGCAGAGTGTCTTGTTGAAGGCTTCTGCTAATCCGTTTGCTGCCGGATTATATGGAGTCGAAGGACAGCTTTGAATTTTGTATTTGTCGCAAAACCTGTAGAATCGATGATCCCGGAATTGTGGTCCGTTATCATGGACGAATCTTTTGGGTATGCCGAAACGACAAATGATGTTGGTGCGCAGGAACTGAAGAACTGATGAGGTCTTCATTTCGTTGAACGCAAATGCTTCTGACCACTTGGAGAAATAATCCGTAGCGGCGAAGATGAAGCGATGACCTTTGCTTGAAGGGGGAGAAATAGGACCTATGATGTCCATACCCCAGGCTTCGAAAGGCCACGAGATTGTCGTAGGGTGTAGCCATTCCGGAGGCATGTGAATGTAATCTCCGTGAACTTGGCATAGCTGGCAGCGTTTGGCAAATTGCATTGCATCAGCTACCATGGTAGGCCAATAGTAACCTAACCTTTTTATCTGATCATAGAGCTTAGGACCTGCCTGATGGGCTCCACAAAGACCAGCATGAACTTCTTTAAGTGTTTCTTCGGCCTCTTGTTGTGACAAGCAGCGTAGAAGTACTCCGTTGAAGGATTTCCTGTAGAGGATTTTTGAAGGAATATCCAAATGAAAGTTTGGGGCTCGCCTTTGTATGCTTACCCGTTCTTTTGGATCTTCAGGTAGGATTCCGAACTTAGTGTAATCAATGAACGGATCCCTCCAGTCGCCGATTGAAGGTTGAAGGATAGAGATCCGACTTCCAACCACTCGGTGGCATTCAGCAACTGCTTGGTGTGTGTTAAGAGGAGGGAGGATCCTTCTCTCGCACACTGTGATTTGCATGTTTTCCCCTTCCTGGATCGCCATTGATGCGGCAAGTCCGGCCAGGGCATCTGCACGGATGTTTTCACCTCTACGAATGTGGGTGATGTTGCAGATGTCAAACTTTTGCAGAAGCGATTGTGCCTTGTTGTAGTAAGGCAGCAGATCAGGCTTCCTGACTTCATATTTCTGATTCATCTGGTTGACGATCAGTTGAGAGTCTCCAAAGACTTCCAGCATAGTGATACCGGATTCGATGGCGAGTTCCAATCCTAGGATCAGAGCTTGGTATTCAGCTGCATTGTTTGTGCATGGTTCCAGTAGCGAGAAAGCGTGTGGAATCATATATTTGTCGAGGCTAACAAAGAGGATGCCAACTCCTGAGATCAGCTTTCTGTTTTCATTTGTCCTGGTTGCACCGTCAAAGTACATGTCCCAGGAGGCATTTGGTGAGGAAGTCTCTACGTTGTAGACAGGTTCGTCTGGGAGATCATCTCTGAGTGGAGAATCTTTAGGCAATGGATGCTCTGCGAGAAAGTCTGCTAGAGCTTGGCCTTTGATTGCTTTTTGTGGTACATACCTAATATCAAATTGTGATAGAAGGATGGACCATTTTGCCAGTCGGGCATTGAGAGAACCTGCCTTTGTGACAAGGACCTTCAAGAGGTTGATCCTCGAGACCAGGTAGACTGTGTTGGAAAGCAAGTTGTGACGTAGCTTTTGTACGGCGAACATCACTGCAAGGCATTCCTTTTCGACTGGAGAGTAGCGATGCTTTGCACCTACTAGCATGCGGCTAAGGTAGTATAGAGCAGCTTCTTTTCCTTCATCATTTTCTTGTGCAAGCAGAGCGCCTACAGAATGATCAAGAGCTCTTGTGTACAAGATGAATGGTTTTCCAGTGGCAGGGGCAGCTAACACTGGAGGTTTGGTCAGGTATGACTTGATATCTTGAAATGCGGCTTCACAGTCGGCATCCCAGACAAAGTCTACACCCTTTTTCATCAATCGAGAGAATGGACGGCATTTCCTCGAAAGATTGGAGATGAACCGTCTGATGTAGGCCAATCTCCCTTGGAGCCCTTTTAATTCTCTCAAGGTTCTTGGAGAGGGCATTTCTAGAATAGCCTTGACTTTTATGGGGTCAAGTTCTATTCCAGCTTTCCGAACAAGGAATCCGAGAAACTTACCCGACGAGACGCCGAAGAAGCATTTTAGAGGATTCATCCGCAGTTTGTGTTTGCGAAGTCGGAGGAAGACTTCCCGAAGATCTTTGAGATGGTCTTCTTTTCTTCTGCTTTTGACGGCGAGGTCATCAACATAACATTCGACCGTCTTGTGTTGCATATCTTGGAATATTTTCATCATAGCCCTCTGATATGTGGCACCAGCATTTTTCAGACCAAATGGCATGACAGTATAGCAATATACGCCAAATGGAGTCCGAAATGATGTGTGTTTTTCATCATCGGATGCATCTTTATCTGATTGTAGCCAAAGAAGCCATCCATGAATGTCATTCGCTCGAATCCACAGGTATTGTCAATCATTACCTCTGGTATAGGGAGCGGGAATTCATCTTTAGGGCAAGCGCCATTCAAGTCTCTATAGTCAATACAGACTCTGATCTGCCCATTTTTCTTTGTCACGGGGACAATGTTGGCCAACCATTCTGGATGTTGTTCCTCACGGATGAAGCCGACGCTTTTGAGCTTTTGAGCTTCTTGTTCAATTTTATCCATCACATCTGGACGGAATCTTCTTTGGCCTTGTTTGACAGGCTTGATTTCTTCTTGAAGATTGAGTTTGTGGACTACTACTTTGGGGTCTAAACCAGGCATTTCAGCATAGGACCATGCAAAGCAATCAACGAACTCACGAAGAAAAACGATATACTCGGGTAACTCATCATCCTTTATATTCTTGCGTATGAATACAGGACGTGGGTTATCTGGTGTTCCCAAGTCTATCTTTTCAACAGGATCTTCTGTCGGAAGGTTCGAAGGTGGTTCCTCCACAATATTTTCGGAGGCTTCCAACTCAACGAATCCTTCTGGGGTTTCAACTGTATTACCAGATCAAGGTCCTGTTCCTTTCCATGGATTTTCTTGATTGGTGATCTCCTCAAGGCTTGCTATGAGATAGTCCCAATTGCCTGTTGAGTCTGGTATTTCTTTTGGAGACGAGGGTTCTTCTGGGTCAGGATGCCACCCGTCTGTGTCATCGGGCGATTCCTCTTCATCATCAGAGAAATCGTACCAATTGGATGAGCTTCCTGGATCTTTGTCAGGTAACTCTTTAAAGAAATATCCAGGGAGATCGATGTCTTCGTGGACTTGAGATGTTGAGGCTTGGTCGGTAAAACGACTTTTAAGCCTTTGTGTCAACTGTCTCAGGGGGGTATCAGGATCATACCCTAACCCATGTGAAGACTTTTCTACATATCCGTAGAGTCTCCAATCTTCCAGCTGGCTTTTGGTTAAGGCGGGCCCCAATGGCGTGAGAATACCGTGGCCTTCTCCCAAACCGACTGGGTTCTGAGCGTCAAAGCCCATTTTCTTCATGATAGCTTGTGCCACAGGACTATATAGAGATAGTTGAGGCATACCTTCGTTTTGGAAAGGTTCAAGCAAGGAACTTGATGAAGAAGCATCCGATCTATGAAAGAAGATCGGTCTTTGCTTTGGTGATGTTGCCGGAACAACAAAGGTAGCAGACGTAGGATCTTCTACATCAGCAGGTGTCTCCATCGGAGTGAGAGCAGGATGAACTTGCTGAGTGTCAGCTTGGCTTGACGATGCATCGTCTTCTGGCTCTGAGTCCGAGTCTGTGTCTTGCATGATAGACACGAGAGAAACAACAAATTTGCCCCCAAACTTTTGTTTCGTCTTCTTCACTTTAGTCGTGATGACCAAAGGTCTTGAATTCTTGAGGGAGATGACGAAGGGAGGTTGACTACTCTCTTCTAATTTGCCGGAGGGTTTGTTTTCTTCCGGTGATTTTTGAGGAGCCTTGCCTTTATCTTTCTGGAGATTTTCAGCAGGGGGTGCTATTTCCTCTTCTTCTTTTTCTCCTTCATACATCTGGGAGTCTGCGAAGTGGACTTCTTTACCTTTGAAGGGTTTTCTGTCCGCAAAGACACGATGTACCATGCCGTCGTCGCCGACGAACTTGATGCATTGATGTAGAGTTGAAGGGACAACACCGTTCTCGTGTATCCAAGGACGTCCGAGAAGAATGTTGTAGCATGAGGGGGTTTTTATTGCATACACAGTGACCTCAGAGATAAGATCACTGATTTGCAATTTGAACCTGATTTTGCCGATAGGCCTTTGAGCGCTCCCATCGTATCCAAAGATAGATACAGATGTGTGGCTTAGCTGGCTGGGTGGGATGCCCAACTCTTCAAGAGCCAAAGTGGAGATAAGGTTGAGTGCAGAACCTGGGTCGATCTGAACTCTATGTATCGGCATTTCTTTGATGTACCCTGTGAAGTACAGGGGTCGGTTGTGCCTTGCTTCGCCAAGTAGGAGGTCTTCCTCAGTGAAGGTGATGGTTGCACTGGCTGCCTTTTGAACCGAGAGGCATTGGATGCATGATCCCTCGCTTTTCTCTTTTTCTCCTTTTAAGGAGGTTTCTGAGTTTTTGACCCGGTAGTCCATTTCAATTTGGAGGACTTGTGGGGCATGTTTGTCGACATCCTCATTCAGTTTTTGTAATTCTGAGATGAGATTATCACGAGTGCGTGGAGACATTCGCAATAAGTTTAGGATGTGAAGACGTGCAGGTATGTGTTTGAAGTGCTCAACCAAGTCATACTTGAAAGCCTCCTTGGGGCCTGCATGTTCATTGTTTTTGCCACTGGGGGCGCTTACAACATCTTTTCCCGAAGGATTTACATAAGTAAAGGAAGATTGGTTGTAATTCTTGTGGTAGTCCCGGCCAGAGCGGGTGCCTCTACCAACTTCGAGAGCTTCTTGAGAAGGATCTTCATTTGGAAGATTGTCTTCAGGATCAAGAGGCCGTCGTTTTTCATCTACTGGGGATGTATCTGCAGCAGAGTTGCCATCCTCAGTGATTGTGTTGCACGGAGCATTTTCCGGGAGCAAGTCCTGAACAGCATCCAGCAGCTTTTCTTCTGTGTTGACTATTTCATCATCCCAAGCATCATTATCTGGATTTTCTTCATGATGATCAGTCGGGAAGAATGTGTATCCTGAAGTCACAGTCTCAGGAGAAGAAACCTGAGAGGGTGTCATCTCTGTGAAAGTCACGTGAGACGAGATAGCTCCAGAGAATACATTGCTAGGCGTCGTCGGAGTATAGGTAATCTCATCAGACGACGCTTCAGAAGAGGTATAGTCTTGATATATTACATTACAGGAAGCTCTGATAGGAGATGTTGCCTGTTCGGAATCAGACTCATCCTCAGATGTAAGAGGATCATCTATCCAGCAATATTCTCCATTTTCAGGAGTTAAGGGTGGAGGTACCTGGTGAGCTTCAGGGACTTCCGGCTCTGGATTGTGAGGAATCTCGTTGACGCGGTCTTGCTCTTGTTCTAGAGCGAGATGCTGCAAGATCCTCGCATATTCTTTAAGATCCGGCATGGGAGCCAGATCTTCTTCTTCGTCTGCTCTTTGTGGCTCAACATGGTTGATTTCCACTGGAGCAACGACGGGTGCTGGCTCAAAAGCACTTTCTTGTACAGCCTCTTGGTCTTCTTCATCATCAGACCAGGATCCTTGTGGCTGTAAGGGGTTATACCAGATTACTGGCATAAGGTGAGTTTCAGGAACCCATTCTTCATCGGAGAGATATTCTCCTGTTTCAAGAGATTCCTCCCACTCATCGGTGTAGTTGGGCTCGAATCCATCGTCGGTGTCGCTGGACTCGTATCCATCAATGGAGAATCCAACTACCGAGTTGCAAGAGTATGATGTCCCCTGCATGGCTTCTTTTTTGAATTGAGGTGGCATGAAATCACTGAGAGTGAAGTTTCTTACCGCCTTTGAAGTCTCTGGAAGGGACGTTTTTGTTGTCCCCTGTGAAGCGGTAGAGGAAGACTCTGCTTTTTCATTGACTTCTTGTTTTGGCTGGGTCTTCTCTTGCCGTTTGAGCCTGAGGAGATGTTTCCTTGCCTGCCTTCGCTGTTGAGCTGTCAGCTTTGTTTTGACGATCTCCCAATTTTCATCTTCTAGGAGATCGGGATGGACCCATATGGGTTGTCCGTCTGGTGTCGGGCAAGGAACCAACACTTCGGACGTTTGAATTCTTTTTATCACCTTGAAGGAGGTAGTGATCTTCTTCTTCGGTGATTTTGGTGTTTGTCCACATGACACCATGTTGACGGAGGCAGTCCCATAGTTTTTGTCAAAGGTGATGACTCCGTTTTTCCAGATCTCGTTTATCTTCTCTCTCACAACAAAGCATTGATTGAGAGGATGCGAGACCATCTGGTGGTATGGACAGTACCGAGGATCGTTGGTTTTGCCAACATCGCCCGGTCTTTTGGGCTCTGGCAAAATGAGTTTGCCATTTGCTAGGAGAGCCTCAAAGATTTCTTCAACGTCTTTATCGAACGGATATTTCTTTTCTACACGTTCTTTGAAGGCATCAGAGAGTTCGGGCCTTTTACCTGCAGTTTTGTTTTCAGGTTTCTTTGGCTGCTGAGGAGCTGACTTAGTCTGCACATTGAGAACCTCCTTTTTCTTTGGTTTTGAGGTTGTAACAGTAGTCGGCTCTTTCTTCGATGATTTCTGACTGTTGAGGTCTTTGATCACCATTTCAGCTTCCATGGAAGCTTCGAGGAGTTCTCCCAGGTTCTTTGATTTGTTGCCGATGATCATGGAGCGGATTTTAGCTCTCATATTGTTACGGCAGATGTCGACTAGCGACGCTTGTGGCAGTACATCTGAGCATTTGTACGCCATTGCTTTCCACTTGTGAATGAAGTCATAAGTTGACTCATTCTCTCCTTGTTTTAGGCTGCAGAGTTGAGCCATAGTAACAGGATGATCCTCACCTTGGAAGTGGGTCAGGAAGCGTGTCTCCAGCATAGCCCAGTTCTGGATGGAGTTCTCCGGCAGAGTGGAGTACCAATCGAAGGCCGTACCTTTTAGGGTACTTGCAAAGAGGCGAATCTTGAGTGCAACTTGATCCGCGATAGCTCCCGTCAAGATCTTGAAGTGGATGACGTGCTGTCTGGCTGATCCTTTCCCCGTATATGTTTGGAGAGTAGGATGTTTGAATTTTGTTGGGAATGGGACTGAGTCCATCCATAAGGGATATGGTGGCTTGATCCCATGCTCTTTGAGTTTATCCTCTTCTTTAGCTTTGGCGAGGATGTTGTCTACGTCCTTTTTGGTAAGGGCGCGTGACTCATTTTCTTCACAATTTTCCTCGTTATTGCCATGATTCGGAGGAGGCTCATTGTTCGCCTGATTTTGGACGACAAGGAGAAGGTTTTCCATCAGAGTTTCAATCCTCTGCTGGCCTTGTTCCAACTGCTGGATGCGTGTGAGCGCATCATCTCGAGGTGGATTCTGAGGTGGTGGCTCAGAACTTGTAGCCAAGACGTTCATCCCTCGGGATTCGAACGAAGAAATCATCCTGGTGACCGAGCTGGGGCTCATTCTTTTTGATGAAGAGCTTGATGAAGGATTACTCTCCCGTCCTTGGCTTGAAGGGGCAGGAGATTCTTCGGGATGTCTTCGTGTCCCGGTGACGCTACGGGTCACCGGACGTCGGACATGGATTTTTGATGCTGACTTTTGGCGTCTTCTGGTTTTTCCAACCATATGGACGGCAGCAACTTGGTCGGGTCTTTCTTTTTCGACCCATTTGTGGGAGACTTGAAGTGTAGGAGGCTGGGTCCGTTGCTTCTCTAGTCTCTTTTGTCGATACGACGCACGGCGGCGTGCTCGACGAGCGATTTGAGCTTCAGTCAGCTCTGGCTGGGCTCTGATGATAAAGGATGTGCTCCCTCGGGCGCAGCAGCCGAGCTTGTCTTCTTTGTGGTTGGGCAAGGACAGGATGCGGACCCGGTCCTTTGCCTGTTGCAGCGAAGCTTTGAATTTTTCAAGTTCGGCCCCTGTAGAGATAAAGGGTCGAACCGAAGGAGTGTAGGCCTTAGCAGGTGCCTGTAGAGGCCTGGTGATGCATGATCTGATTTTGGGCCTGTAGGAACAAGCCGGCTCATGCTGGGTTGACTTGGGAGTCAGGTTGGAGATGGGTCTCTCCTCTTTCATGTAGGCAAGAGGGTAGAATTGGTTCTCCTTGAGTGGGGCCAGGTATGCTGGCTTGGTGGAAGTTTGAGACCTTCTTTGTTTTGGGGAAGGTCATGGAGACCAAGTCTTGGGATAGACCTGGTTGTTTGTGGGTCGAGGCTTCGCGGGGGTGCAGCGGGCTTCGGGCTTTTGGACGCTCGCCTTTGGTGTCACGGGAGTGACACGTTGAGAGGCGATCTTCTGCCTTTTGGCAGGCGCAGTTTGTTCTTCGGGAAGTGGGAATGGTTCCAACGTCCCAAAGAAGATAGTCCGGGGAGTCGAGGTCGACCCGGAGTTCAGAGAGTTGCCGAGGGAGTTGACGCTTCGGCAGCTGGCAGGGCGCTTATGAGTGCGCGCACTTTGCTTCTGTTAAAGCATGAGTTGGTGCTTGTTTTCATCGAAGGTGATGATCAGTGAAGCTGCCATTGTTAGTTTCAAAATTTCTGAAACAAGACCACATCCATTAGTAATCACAAGAATATAATGACCATAAATGGGAATTTCTATGGTTGTCTTTTTAAATCGCTCAAGGGACATGACCCAAGCGACATGAAGAAGGCAAAAAGCCATAGAGGGTACAATTGTTCTGGTTGCAAGCATGGTAGGCTCGAAATGAGCGTTCCAATGACTGCTAGAAGCAATTGTATACCTAAATTCGACTTATCGAGAAGCGGAGCTTGCTCGAGATAAGAAGAATATAAGGTAGGAGTTACAAATGTGCCGGTCACAGATCAGTAGACCCTGAAAGGGCGTACCAGTACTGCTATGCACAAATGTTGGAGATTGCATCCATGAGATGGGATTCTTTGTTTTGAAAGGTCAGAAATGGATTCGTCAAAGAGAGCAGGTGGCATTCCGATTCAAATATGGGCTCAACGATTTCCGCGAGCGCCAGTACTCAGAAGGAAAGAGACCACAATTTCTCGAATCTGAATCCAAAAGTGACGAGTTTTTTTTTTTTGAAATGTCAAGATTGGTTCCATCAAGGAAAGCAAATGGTATTCTAATCTGAAACGGTCTCGGCGATTTCCGCGAGCGCCAGTGCTCAGAAAAGAAGAAACCAAAATTTCTCAGATCTGAAATCAAAAGTGACGAGTTTTTGAAGATTTTTTTTTTGAAATGATTTTTTTTATTTTATTATTTTTATTTTTTTATTTTTTTATTTTTTTTTTAAAATATATTTTTATATATATTTTTTTATTTTTATTTTTTTTGAAGATTTTTTTTTTGAAAATCTTTTTTTTATTTTTTTATTTTTTTTATTTTTAATTAATTTTTTAAGATTTAAAGACGAGAGAGTACACATAGGCCTCCTAATCTGGTCTTATGAAACCTCAATTGATAGAATTGCCCCCAGGTAAGGGTAGGATTACTTAATGAACCCGTTTGGAGGACCCTTGCCTAGAACAGTCAGGCTGCCTCCACACTCTGGACAAGGCTTTTCTTGAATCAATCGTGATCAAAGAACGCAATTGGTTTAACCTTAGTGGTCTATGTCTTTTTTTTTTTTAAAAAAAATCCCAAATAGACTCATCGAAGAGAAACGATGGCCCAAAACCTTAGTCGAACGGGCTCAACATTTCTGCAAGCACCAAAGAACGATAGGATAGGATCAAAGTTTCTCAATTTTGAATCCAAACTAAGAAAACTGATTTTTTTTTTAATTTTTTTTTGAAATCTCTAATGAACTCATCGAAGAGAAACGATGGTCCAAAACCTTAGTCGAACGGGCTCAACATTTCTGCAAGCACCAAAGAACGATAGGATAGGATCAAAGTTTCTCAATTTTGAATTCAAACTAAGAAAACTGATTTTTTTTTTTGAAAAGAGAAAGAATGGAAACAAACTCAAAGAAATAGAAATTTCCAAAAAATCCCATCTCATTTTTTTTAGGATGCAAAATCCAACATAGGCTACCAGCTAGAAAGTAGCCAAGGAATCCGGAAAAGAAGTATAAGCATAGAGCAAAAAGTATGATATGCAAATATTTCATTTCCGAGCACCGTGTTCTCAAATGAACGGGTCCCACCGGGTGTGCCAGCTTGATGGAACGCGCTCCGAGCGCCGTGGGGCGGCTACCGGGGTCGGCGGAACGTGGGAGTCCGTCGGGTCCGGCCCTTTCGCGCCCTGGCGGGCCTGAAGCGTGCATCAACATTTTTTTTTGGGTGGGTGTGCCAGATTTTCTATTTTACTTGGAATTGCAAGTGGTAATCCGGAGATCAACCTTCGCAAGTAAAAAGGAAATCAACTTCTTTCAAGTTTTCCATTGCACAAATATTTAAGAAAAGAGACATTTTCTTGGTTTGCCGTGAAAAGCGATTTTGTTTGGCATTTATAGCCGATTTTGGCGTTTATAGCCGATTTACAATTCTCATCAATAATGAAAGACAAGAGTTGTGATTTTTGTCTCTTTTAGAAAAATACAAACTACAATGAAAAGCAAGAAAAGGAGGATCTAACTTCTCAGGAGATTGTGGGGGACTCGTTCAGATTGACGGTCGCAAGCCATGTATGGGCTTCGCCATCATCCATGCAGATGAGAACAGAGGATGCTCTTGATTCGCTTGGCTTGGCTATAACCTCAGATTTTTAGAGGACAAAGACCAAGAGAAAGTCCTATGTCCAATAAAAAGCTAAGTAGACGGGCTGAAAAGCCATGTCTAAGCCATTGGAGGTAGCGGGAGAAGGCAAGGACCTTGGGGGGGGGGGGGGGGGGTACCCCCCAAGGGACTTTTGTCACCTTGTAGTGGTGGCCGGTGCAGAACTTCAGCAGAGTTTTTCTCTCTTTTTTCTTTCTTTCAGATTTCTGGATCTGTGGTGCTTTGGAAGTGATCTCCGATTGATCGATCCGGATTTCAATGGAATGCTCTCCTATTTATAGGCTTTTGGTAGCCATTTAGGAGAGTTTATGGGCTTTAATGGCTTTAATGGGAGGAGTTACAAGATTTATTTCTTGATTTTGTAACTCCTTTTTCCTTGAATCTGATTGGCCGATGGAGATTAAGGGCTTTTAATCACCTTAATTACCATAATGGGAGGAGTTTCATGGGTTAAATGCCATGAATCAATTGACTTGTAACTCCCAAATGCTTGCTTCTGATTGGGCCGTCCAAAGAAATGAATTAATGACTGCAATAAAGCTAGTCAATTAACCACATTAATTGGTCGCCGAGCAGTCAAAGAGTCGCGGGCCGTGCCGTGTCTTCTGGAATTCTTCTGGCGATGATCATCGATGGATCTTCATGCTGATCGACATCGGATGAACATGTAACTTCAGACAGTGATAGCTAAGAGCGGGCCGGTGACATCTGTCCTGTTGATTTTTCGATCGATTGGGCGGAAAGTACACTTTTTTGGTCGACCGGTTGGCGATCAATGTTGATTTTGATACTTTTGGAGGTTGACCCGTGATTTTGACGGATGTCGGAGGACATGAGTCAATTTCAAGCACTAAAAATCACATTTTTAGGAAACCACAGGGGCCAAAGTGTGCGAAACGCGAAAAAGGATGGAAAAACGGGTCACCGGCGAAAAATCCGGTGACCCGGACTTCCATGGTCGCCGGCGACCCTGGGCCATGGTCGCGGGCTGCGACCCTGGGGTTTTTCCCCTGTTTTTGGTTCGTTTTGTGGTCTTTTTCGTCGCCGTTTTCTTCTGTATTTTTCCTGACATTTCTTCTCATTTATTGGCTTGATTTCCCTGTAGAAAACCTGATGAGAATCCTTACATTTTTAGAGTGCAAAGTTTCCAATTTTCCGGGAAAGTCGAAGACTTTGTCGCGTAGAGCTGCTGATTTTCCGCCAGAAGCTGAAACTTGGTCAAACGATGTCGGAATGACCTGAAATTTGAGGTGAAGCCTCCTGAGCAATAAATAAGACCAACCGTAGGCTTTTGTTTGAGTTTTGAAGCCGTTTGGGGTCCCGTCGATGCTTCACTTGATTTTGCTGCGGGGAGCCTATTGACCTGAAATTTGACGGGGAGCCTATTGGAGTCATTTTGAGACGTTCCATGGGCTCCGTTTTCGATGTCATGGTCCCGGGTTGCTCCGCCGCTGGTAGGCTTGATTTTCTCTCGGAGCATCGAAACCTGGTCAAACGTTTTCGGAATGACCTGAAATTTGACGTGCAGCCTTTTGGAAGCATGTTGAAGCCACTCATGCACTTGGTTTGATGAGCGAAGGCTTCGGTGGTTCCCGCCGCCGGGAGGCTTGATTTTGCTGCTCGAGCATTGATGGAGGGTCAAACGTTGTTGGTTTGACTTGAAATTTGGCATGGAGCCCTTTTGAGACATGCTGGAGTCATCCGTAGGCTCTGATCGAAGTTTTGACGTCTCCGATGATGTCGCCGCCGAGAGCGCCATTTTAGCTGTCGGAGAAACGAAGTTAGGCCAAATGATTCTGAAATGGCCCGAAACTTCATGTGTACTCTTCTCTTGGCTATCTTGAAGGATCTTGCAGTTTTTGTTTGATTCTGACAAGATTTGATTTTTTGGAGAAATTGCATTGCCTATTTATGGCAGGTTGCGACTTTATGCAGCTTTCTTGATGTTGAAGAGGCAAAGTGACATTTTTGGTGTCAACAAACCCCAAACGGTTTCAAAACTCAAATAAAAGCCCATGGTTGGTCCTATCCACTGCCCAAGAAGCTTCACCTCAATTCTCAGGTCATTCCGACATCGTTTGACCTAGTTTCGACTCTTGGCGGAAAATCGGCTACAAAGCCTTCGGCTTTCCCGAAAAATAGGAAACTTTGTGCTCCGATTTCGCGCTGGTTCTCGTCAAATTTTCTCCAAGAAAATGAAGTCAATAATTGAGGAAAAATGTCAAAAAAAATACAGAAGAAAAAAGGAACGAAAAAGACGAAAAAATGGCTGAAAACGGAACTCGGCGACCAAAGGGCAAAAACCCTAGGGCCAGGGTCACCGGCGACCCTGGGTACATGGTCCCCCGGTGACCCTGCAAATCCGGGTCGCCGGATTTTGCACCAAATCGTCTGTTTTCCGATTCTTTTCGCGTTTCGTGTGTTCCGGCCTCTGTGATTTTTGGAAAATGCAATGTTTGATGCTTGAAAGCGACCGATCTTCGTCGACATCTCGGATCCGCCGTCAAAAGCATGAAATCATCACCGATCGCCTCAAGATCGCCAACCGGCTGACCAAGAAAGTGCACTTTCTGTCCGACCGATCGTGAAATCGACAAGACAGATGTCACCGGCCCAGCAACATCAATCAATGTCTGAAATTGCACTGCAATCCGACATCAAACAATGTGTGGATCCACCTGTGAGGATCGCAAGAAGAATCTCAAAAGGCGCAGCACGGCTCGCGACTCTTCACATGCCCTCGCTACCACTTAATGACGTTAATTGACCCGTTTATGACAACTTAATGCGGTCATTAACTCATTATTTTGGACGGCCCAATCAGATTCAAGCTTTTGGGATTTACAAATCCAAGTAATCATGGCATTAAACCCATGAAACTCCCATCATCATGAAGCATAAAGGCAATTAAAAGCCCACTACCTTCATCAGCCAATCACAAGCCTTGAAAAAGGAGTTACAAAATCGATTTGTAACTCCTCATCAATTCTTTCATCATGGCCATCAATGCCAATAAACACCCCATGGCTACCAAAAGCCTATAAAAGGAGGTCCATTCCAAGAAGAAAGAAGGAAGAAAAGAGATCCCAAGTGCAAGCTCTGAAAAACCAGAAAATCCAAGAGAGAGACGAAGTCCTGCTACTTTGCTCCCGGAAGCACCACAAGGTGATCAACATCCCTTGGGGGGCCACCCCCCCAAGGTCTCCTCCTTCTCCAACATGGCCTAAACGCGGCTTTTCAGCCCGTTTACTCGGTTTTTCATTGGATATAGGACCTTCTCTTGGTCCTTGTCATTTAAAAAACTGAGGTTAGGAGCCAAGCCAAAAAATCAAAGCATCATATGTTCTCATTTGAAGGACGATGGCGAAGCCCATACATGACTTGCGACCGTCGATCTCAACGTGTCCCCACAAACTCCTGAGAAGTTAGATCCCTTTTCTTACTTTTCTATTGTAGTTTGTATTTTTTAAAGAGACAAAATGAAATCACAATTCTTGTCTTTCACATTTGATGAGTTTTGTAAAATCGCCTTTCACGGCAAAATCGCCTTTTACGGCAAACAAACAAAAATGCCTCCTACGACATTCTAAAAACAACAAACTTGTCTCTTTTCTTAATATTAATGCAATTTGAAAAGTTAGAAAAAATGATTGATTTCCTTTCCACTTGTGAAGGTGAATCTCCGGATTATCACTATTCCAAATTCCAAGTAGAAAGTAAATCTGGCATACCCGTACAAAAAAATGTTGATGCCCGAGATCTTCCCTCCTCCGCCGAGACCCAGGTCAGCCCTCGGGGTGCGGAGGGAGAGGACGGAAGATTCTCCCTTTTTTGGGTCCATCAAGTTGGCACACCCGGTGGGACACGTTGACTTGAGAACGTGATGCTTTGATCATTTGGCTCCTTTCTAGTTGGTGGCCCATGTTGCTTCTTGCATCTAAAAAAAAAAAACATGAGATGGGATTTCAATTGTTCTATCTCACTTCAAAAAAAAAAAAAAAAAAGGATCTCTCTTTCTCAAGATTCAACTTTGAGAAATTTTGATCCTCTCCTCCTTGAACTCGATAGCTCACAGAAATGTTCGCAGCTATCGTTCATATCGGGGATTGGGCCATCTTTTCTCTTTGATGAGTCCAATTGGGATTTCAAAAAAAAAATTATAAATTCAAAAAAAAATTTAGCTTTCTCTCTTTTGCATTCAAATTTGAGAAACTTTGGTTCATTCCCTTCTGAATTTAGCGCTCGCAGAAATGTTGAGCCTTTGTTCGGATTGGAACACCATTCGTTCTCTTTAATGAGTTTATAAAAAACCTTTCAAAAAAAAAAAAAAAACTAAGGTTCCACCAGTTGCGTTCTTTGACCGAAGTGGATGTAAGAAAAGCCTTGTCCAGAGTGTGGAGACAGCTAGACTGTTCGAGGTAAGGGTCCTCCAAACGGGTTCATTAAGTAATCCTACCCTTACCTAGGGGCTGATCTATCTACTAAGGTTTCATAAGATCGAATTGGAAATCTATGTGCACCTTTCAAAAAAAAATTCTCTAAAAAAAAAATCTTTAAAAAAAAAAAGAAAAAAAAAACTTCTGTCACTTTTGAATTCAGAGTTGAGAAATCTTGGTTCTTTCCCTTTCGGATTTAGCGCTCGCAGAAATGTTGAGCCTTGTTCGGAATGGAACACCATTTGCTCTCTTCGATGAATTCAATCTTGACCTTTCAAAAAAAAACTTCCGTCACTTTTGAGTTCAGAGTTGAGAAATTTTGGTTCCCTCCCTTTCGAATTTAGCGCTCGCAGAAATGTTGAGCTTTTGTTCGAAACGGAACACCATTTGCTCTCTTTGATGAGTTCAATCTTGACCCTTCAAAAAAAAAAAAAAACTTCCGTCATTACTGGATTCACATCCGAGAAATTCTGGTTCCTTCCCTTCTGAATTTAGCGCTCGTAGAAATGTTGAACCTTTGTTCGGATTGGAACACCATTTGCTCTCCTTTATGAACCCAATTTTGACCTTTCAAAAAAATCACATCTCGTGTCCTTCCCAAGGATGCGATTTGCAACATTTGTGCCTAGGGGTGCTAGTATGCCCTTTCGGGTCTACTGTATTCGCGACCGACACATTTGTATCTCCAACCTTATATCATTTTACCTCGAGTGAGCCTTGCTTCTCGGTAATTTGAATTAAGGTCTACAATTGCTTCTAGCAGTCACTGGAACGCTCACTCTGAGCCTACCATACTTACATTTTAGAACAATTGTATCCTCTATGGCTTTTTGCCTTCTTCATCGTCCTTGGGTTGGGCCATGTCCCCTCAAGTGATTTGAAAAGACAAAACCATAGTTATTCTCCATTTACGATCACCATATTCTTGTGATTACTAATGGATTTGATCTTGTTTCAGAAGTTTTCCAAAACTAACAATGGCAGCTTCATTGACCATCACTTTCGATGAAAACAAGTACCAGCTTATGCTTCAAGACAAGCAAAACAAGCATAAGCGCCCTGCCAGTTGCCGAAGTGTCATCTCCCTCGACAAGTCTCTAAACACCGGGTCAACTTCAACTCCCCGGATCATCGTCTTCGGATCGCTGGGACCATTCCCACTTCCCGCAGAAGACACTGTACCTGCCAAGAAGCAGAAAACCGCCCCGCAACGTGTCACTAAAATGGCACCAAAGGCGAACACCAAGAAGCCTAAAGCCCGTGGCGTTCCCACGAAGCCTCAACCCACAAGAAACCAGGTTTACACAAAAACTTGGTCCCTGAGATCTTCACCAAAGCAACGGAGGTCCCAAACATCTGTAAAGCCAGCATACCTAGCCCCTCTCAAGGAGAATCAGTTCTACCCTCTCTCTTACATGAAAGAGGAGAAACCTACCCTCTACCCAAAAAATAAACAAAATCATCATGAGCCGGCTTGCTCCTACAAGCCCAAAATCAAATCCTACATCGTTAGGCCTACGCAAAAACATGCTGAAGCCTGCACTCCTGCGAGTCGACCCTTCATCTCAATAGGGGCCGAGCTCGCAAAATCCAAGTCTTCACTGCAACAGACAAATGACCGCGTCTAGATCCTGTCCTTGCCTAGCTTCAAAGAAGACAAACTCGGCTGCTGCGCACGAGGGACTACATCCTTCATCGCCAGAGCCCAGCCAGAGCTGACTGAAGCTCAAATTGCTCGTCGTATGCGTCGCCGCACTGCATATCGACAAAAGAGACTCGAGACACAAAGAACCCAGCGTTCTACTCTCCACGTCTCAAACAAATGGGTCGAAAAAGAAAGACCCGACCAATTCGTTGCTGTTCATATGGTTGGCAAAACCAAAAAACGCCAGAAGTCAGCAACCAAAATCAATGTTAGACGTCCAGTGACTCACAGCGTCTCTCGGACACGAACACATCTGCAGGAATCTTCCACTCCTATAAGCCAAGGACACAGGGGTAACCACTCTTCAGATTCTTCATCCAGAAGAATGAGCCCCAGCTCAGTCACCAGGACGATTTCTTCGTTCGAATCCCGAGGGATGAACGTCTTGGCTACAAGTTCTGAGCCGCCTCCACAGCATGATGATGTAACCGCACGCATCCAGCAGTTGAGCAAGGACAACAGAGAATTGAGACTTTGATGGAAAATCTGATTCTCACTCTACAGCGTCCACCACCTAACAATGAAACCCCTCCGAATCATGAAGATGATGAGGGTAATGCAGAAAACAATGAGTCTCGTGCCCTTACTAGAAAGGACGTGGACGATATCCTCACAAAAGCAAAAGAAGAGGATATATTGAAGGAACATTGGATCAAGCCACCCTACCCTTTATGGATGGACTCGGTTCCGTTCCCTGGAAAATTCAAGCAACCTACTCTCCAGACATATACGGGGAAAGGTTTAGCCAGACAGCATGTCACCCATTTCAAGATCCTGACGGGAGCTATTGCGGATCAAGATGCCCTCAAGATTCGCCTCTTTGAAAGTACCCTAAAAGGTACAGCCTTTGATTGGTACTCCACTCTGCCGGAGAACTCCATCCAGAACTGGGCTATGCTAGAAACACGCTTCCTGACCCACTTCCAAGGTGAGGATCATCCTATTATTATGGCTCAACTCTGCAGCTTAAAACAGGGAGAGAATGAGTCAACATACGACTTCATTCACAAATGGAAGGCAATGGCGTACAAATGCTCAGATGTACTGCCACAAGCGTCGCTAGTCGACATCTGCCGTAACAATATGAGAGCAAAAATCCACTTCATGATTATCGGCAATAAATCAAAGAACCTGGGGGAACTCCTCGAAGCCTCCATGGAAGCTGAAATGGTGATCAAAGACCTCAATAGTCAGAAATCATCAAAGAAAGAGCCGACTGCTGTTACAACCTCAAAACCAAAGAAAAAGGAGGTTCTCAATGTGCAGACTAAGTCAGCTCCTCAGTAACCAAAGAAACCTGAAAACAAAACTGCAAGTAAAAGGCCTGAACTCTCTGATGCCTTCAAAGAACGTGTAGAAAAGAAATATCCGTTCGATGAAGATGTTGAAGAAATCTTTGAGGCTCTCCTAGCAAATGGCAAACTCATTTTGCCAGAGCCCAAACGACCGGGAGATGTTGGCAAAACCAATGATCCCCGATACTGTCCATACCATCAGATGATCTCACATCCTCTCAATCAATGCTTCGTTGTGAGAGAGATGATCAATGAGATGTGGAAAAACGGAGTCATAACTTTTGATAAAAACTATGGCCCCGCCTCTGTCAACATGGTGTCATGTCGGCAAACTTCAAAGTCACCGAAGGAGAAGATCACTATTTCATTCAAGGTGATAAAAATGGCTCAAACGTCCCAAGAATTGGTTCTCTATCCAACACCAGATGGACAACCTATATGGGTGCATCCCGATCTCCTAGATGATGAAAGCTGGGAGATCATCAAAACAAAGCCGACCGCTCAGCAGCGAAGGCAAGCCAAGAGACAGCTCCGCAAGCTCAAACAGCAGTAAAAGTCTCAACCAAAACAAGAAGTCCTTGAAAAAGCAGAAACTTCTTCCACTGCTTCACTAGGGACGATGGAAGAATCTCTTCCCAAAACCTCCAAGGCGGAAAGAAAATTCACTCTTGATGATTTCATGCCACCTCTATACAAAAATGAAACTATGCAGGGGGCATCATACTCTTGTAACTCGGTAGTTGGATTCTCCATGAATGGATACGAGTCCAGTGATACTGCCAGTGATATCGATGAGTGGGAAGAATCCCTTGAAATAGGAGAATACCTCTCCGACGAGGAATGGATTCCCGAGTCTCATCTTATGCCAGTAATCTGGTATAACCCATTGCAGCCATAAGGATCTTGGTCTGATGATGAAAAAGACTAAGGCCCTATTCAAGAAAACGCTGTCGATCCAGCACCAAACAATGCTCCGATGGAACCCAACATTGGTGAACCACAAGGAGCAAATGACGAAGAAGATTTGGCTCCCATGCCTGATCTTGAAGAATATGCAAGAATCTTGCAACATCTTGCCATAGAGCAGGAGCAGGATCGCATCAATCTTCGTCATGATCCAGAACTGGGAGTCCCTGAAAATCAACGGGAACTTTCTCCCTCAACTCCTGAAAATGGAGAAAACAGTTGGATCGATGATCCTTTTACATCTGAGGATGAGTCCAATTCCCAACAGTCTACACTGGGGGCATCTCCTGTCAGGATAACCTGCAATGCAATAGCTCAGGACGATAGTGCCTCTGAAGCTTCCGAAGACACGTACTTCCCAACTGGTAGCGTATCTTCCGGAGCTACATCCTCTCAGGTGACTTCCACCGAGATAACATCCTCTCAGCCATCGTCTCCTGAAGCTGTGACATCGGAATTCAAGCCTCTCCCGATTGATCATCTTGAAGAAACTTCTGCCAATGAAATCTTCTTCAGGGAAAACTCAGTCAACTGGTCCCAGATACCCTATCTCACGGGCGATGTCTGGGCTAATAAAGAAAAACTGCCGACTGCTATTCAGGACTTGTTCCCGGAAATTGCTCCGTGCAACATAATCACTGAAGACGCCAATGCGGTTACAGAGACGTCTTCAGCAAAGGATCAACCTCTTGATCCTGAGAACGATCTTCCAAAAGAAGACCTTTCTCTAGAGGCTCTCGAAGTTGGTAGAGGTACCCGTTCTGGCCGAGATTACCACAAAAATTACAATCAACCCTCTTCTTCTTATGTAAATCCTTCGGGAAAGCAAGATGTAAGCGCCCCAAGTGGCAATAATAATGAAAATGCAGGCCCGAAGGAGGCTTTCAAGTACGACTTGATTGAGCACTTCAAACACATACCTGCACGTCTGCTCATCCTTTACTTATTACGAATGTCTCCACAAACTCGTGATAGTCTCATTTCAGAATTATAAAAACTGAATACGGATGTCGACAAACATGCCCCACAAGTCCTACAAATTGAAATGGACTATAGGGGCAAAAAAACAAATACTCCCTCAAAGGGAGAAAAGAAAAAAACTGAGGGATTAAGCAATGAATGCCTCTCGGTACAAAAAGCAGCAAGTGCAACAATTGCCTTCGACAAGGATGACCTCCTCCTAGGCGAAACAAAGCACAACCATCCCTTGTACTTTACGGGGTACGTCAAAGAAATGCTAGTACACAAAGTTCAGATCGATCCAGGTTCTGCACTCAACCTCATTTCTACTTCAGCACTCGAAGAGCTGGGCATCCCACCTAGCAAGCTGAGTCACACGTCCGTATCCATCTTCGGATATGACGGCAGCGCTCAAAGGCCTATCGGCA
Source organism: Umbellularia californica (assembly GCA_028538565.1). Classification (NCBI taxonomy): domain Eukaryota; kingdom Viridiplantae; phylum Streptophyta; class Magnoliopsida; order Laurales; family Lauraceae; genus Umbellularia; species Umbellularia californica. The sequence goes on along the minus strand of JAPQWN010000012.1, from coordinate 26,967,986 downwards.
AAATCAGGTTCAAATTGCAAATCGGTGATCTTATTTCTGAAGTCACCGTGTATGCAATAAGGACCCCTTCATACTACAATATACTCCTTGGACGCCCCTGGATACATGAGAATAGTGTCGTCCCTTCAACTCTACATCAGTGCATCAAGTTCGTTGGCGACGATGGCCTGATACATCGAGTATTTGCAGACAAAAAGCCCTTCAAAGGCAGAGATGTCCATTTTGCAGATGCTCATATGTATAAAGATGGGAAAGAAGAACAGGAGGAAAAAACAATTCACCTTGCCGACAGTCTCCAGAAAGATAAAGGCAAGGCTCCTCAGCAATCATCAGAGGTAAACAAACCCTCCACCAAACTCGAAGTAAGCAGTCAAGCTCCCTTCGTCGTCTCCTTCAAATCTCCAAAGCCTTTGGTAATCACTACCAAAGTAAAAAAGACAAAACAAAAGACTGGGGGCAAGTTCACTGTCTCCTTTGTGTCTATTATGCATGACACAGACTCAGAGTCAGAGCCAGAAAATGACGCAGCATCAAGCCAAGCTGTTACTCAGCAAGATCAGCTCACTCTCACTCCATTGGAGACACTTGCAGACATAGAAGACCCTACATCTGTTTCCTTTGTTATTCCGGCAACTTCGCCAGAAGAAAAAATGATTTACTTCCACAGATCAGGAGCATCTCCACTGAACTCTCTGCTTGAACCTTTCCAACACGAAGGTATGTCTCAGCTATCCCTGTATAGTCTAATGGCACAAGCTATCATGAAGAAAATGGGCTACGACGCTCAAAATCCGATTGGTTTGGGAGGTGGCCGTGGTATTCTCACACCATTGGAACCCACCCTGATCACAAGTCAACCAGAAGATTGGAAAGTCCACCTTCAAAAAGGCAAGTCTTCATATGGGTTGGGGTATGATCCTACGGCTCCTATGAGACAGTTGACACCATGGCTACAAAGTCGCTTTACCGACCAAGCCTCAACATCTAATGAAGACATCGATATCCCTGGATATCTCTTTGAGGAGTTACTCGTCAAAAATCCAGAAAGCTCCTCCAATTGGTATAATTTCTCTGATAATAAAGAGGAATTGCCCGATGACATAGACGAGCGGTTCTCTATCCCAGAAGAATCATCGTCTCCAAAAGAAGTACCCTACTTCAACCCAATTCCAGCAAATGATTGGGACCATCTCATTCCAAGCCTTGAGAAGGGTAGCCTTGAGAAGGATACTGATCAAGAAGATTCATGGACAGAAACAGAGCCTCAGTCTGAAAATGCCTCTGGCACTCCAGAAGGTCTTGTTGAGATGGAAACCTCCGAAAACATTATGGAGGAACCACCTTCAAACCTTCCAACAGAAGATCCTGTTCAAAAGATAGACTTGGGAACACCTGATAACCCACGTCTTATATTCATAAGCAAGAATATAAAGGATGATGAGTTACCCGATTATATCTCTTTTCTTCGTGAGTTCGTTGATTGCTTTGCATGGTCTTATGCCGAAATGCCTGGCTTGGATCCCGGAGTAGCAGTCCACAAGCTCAACTTGCAAAAAGAAATCAAGCCTAACAAACAAGGCCAAAGAAGATTCCGTCCCGACGTGATGGACAAAATTGAACAAGAAGTTCAGAAACTTAAAAACGTTGGCTTCATCTGCGAGGAACAACATCCTGAATGGTTGGCCAAAAGCTGCTCTATATTACCTTAGCCGCATGATGGTAGGTGCAGAGCATCGCTACTCCCCAGTCGAAAAAGAATGCATTGCAGTAATGTTCGCTGTACAAAAGCTGCGTCACTATCTGCTGTCGAACACAGTCTACCTGGTTTCGAGGATCAACCTCCTAAAGGTCCTTGTCACAAAGACGAACCCCGAACTTTCATTTGGATATACCTTCAAAAGCACTTTACAGAAAATCCTTTAACGGAGTACTCCTACGCTGCTTGTCACAACAAGAGGCTGAGGAAACTCTCAAAGAAGTTCATGCTGGTCTTTGTGGAGCCCATCAGGCTGGCCCTAAGCTCTACAACCAGATAAAAAGGCTAGGTTACTATTGGCCTACCATGGTAGCTGATGCAATGCAATTTGCCAAGCGCTGCCAAAAATGCCAGATTCACGGAGATTATGTCCACATGCCTCCAGAATGGCTACATCCAACAGCAACCTCATGGCCTTTCGAAGCCTGGGGTATGGACATCATAAGTCCTATTTCTCCCCCATCAAGCAAAGGTCATCGTTTCATCTTCGCCGCTGCGGATTATTTCTCCAAGTGGTTAGAAGCATTTGCGCTCAGCGAAATGAGGACCTCATCAGTCCTTCAGTTCTTGCGCATCAACATTATTTGTCGCTTCGGCATACCTAAAAGATTCGTCCATGATAACGGACCACAATTCCGGGATCATAGATTCTACAGGTTTTGCGACAAGTACAAAATCCAAAGTTGTCCTTCGACTCCATATAATCCAGCAGTGAACGGACTAGCAGAAGCCTTCAACAAGACACTCTGCAAAATTCTCAAGAAAATGGTCCCTAGTCACAGAAGAGACTGGGGCGACAAACTACTAAAAGCTTTGTGGGCCTATCGAACCACCGTTCGAGGACCAACCCATAGCACACCATTCTCTTTGGTCTATGGATGCGAAGCTGTTGTCCCTTTGGAAGTACAAATTCCTTCCTTAAGGTATCTCTGCAAAATGACATGACGCTAGAAAGTAATGTCAAATTGAGACTCCAAGAGCTGGATAATCTCGATGAAAGACGACTCGAAGCTCTACAAAGCATTGAGTTGTACCAAGCACGCATGGCAGAATCTTTCGACAAAAAGGTCAGGCAACGCGCCTACAAAAAGGGTGACTTGGTTCTTACAATAAAAAGACCCATAGTCTTTGCCCACAAATCGAAAGGCAAATTCGAACCAAAATGGGAGGGACCCTTCGTCATCGACAAAGTCTTCTCCAACGGTGCATACGCTCTTCTAAACATGGAAGGAGACAGATGTACGCTACCCATCAACGGCAAGTTCCTGAAGCGGTACTACCCTTGAAGACTTCCTCAAACGGGTCAGAGCAATATCTACACGGCTAAAGCGTATTTCCAAGGTACTTGCTCGTCAAACCCACCCCTTTTGAATTTTTCATCTTTATGTTGAAGTTTCAAAAAAAAAATCTCTCAAAACAATGCTTACTTTCATCGTTTCATTGTTCAAAAGAAAAATCAATCCAAGTTTAGGAGCCTCTTCCCAGACTTGACCAAAATTTTCGATCCTTGAACCCAAAATTCATGGTTTGAAACAAAAATCGGGACTTAGGAATTTTTACCCTAGACCGCCTCGGCTTTTACAACCAAAATGGTTTTAAGTCAAAATTTATGACCTTCGTGTCTTTAAACAAAGATTTTGGTTTTTAGAAACCGCGGGGAAGCGACATTCAGTCGATACTCGCAAAACCCAAAAAGACCGGAAGGATGCGAACCCCATTCGATACTTCCAAAACCCAAAAAGACCGGAAGGAAGCGAACCGCATTCGATACTTGCAAATTTCAAAAATCGTGGAGACGCAATATTCCAGCTGCTATCCACAACCCAAATTTCAAATGGTTCAAGGAAACCTCAAATTTAAAAAAAAATCGTGGGGAAACGACACCAATGTCAGTATCCGCAAAACCAAAAGTTTTGGGAAAAGCAGGGAAGCGATGCTTAGTCGATATTTGCACCCCAATTCGCGAGAAAGCGACATTCCGTCGATACTCGCAAAACCTAGCCCGCGAGAAAGTGACATTCCATCAATACTCGCAAAACCGAATGAGTAAGGAAGCGACATTCCATCGATACTTGCAAGACCATTCAGCGGGAAAGCGACATTTAGTCGATACTTGCATTTTGAAAACCAAATCCGGCTATAATCGCCAAAAAGTGCCTATAAACGCCAAATTCGGCTATAAATGGCAAAACAAAACAAAAAAAAAGGCTATAAACGCCAAAATCCGGCTATAAATGCCAAAATCCGGCTATAAATGCCAAAACAAAAAAAAAATTCGGCTATAAACGCCAAAATCGGGTTTCATGCCAATAAAACAAAACTTGGTTTTCAAAAAAACTCGGTTATAAACGCAAAAATCCGGCTATAAATGCCAAAACAAAAATTTTTCGGCTATAAACGCCAAAATCGGCTTTCATGCCATCTCAAAATTCGGCTATAAATGCCAAAACAAAACAAAAAAAATTGGCTATAAACGCCAAAATCTGGCTATAAATGCCAAAATTCGGCTATAAATGCCAAGACAAACAAAGCAAAATTCGGCTTCTATGCCATTCTAAAATTCGGTTTTCACGCCATCCAAAAATTTTGGCTCCCATGCCGCAAAACAAATTTTGGCTCTTACGTCACAAAATTAGGCTTTCACGCCATCCAAAATTTGGTTTTCAAACCATAAAAAAAAAAAAAAAACAGGCTTTACTCCACAAAATTAGGCTTTCATGCTATCCAAAATTTGGTTTTCAAGCCATCAAAAAAACCAGGCTTTTCGCCACAAAAATTGGCTTTCATGCCCAAAACAACCCTTTGACAAAAGATTTTCACAAAATGACAACCTTTTGATCAAATTCTTAAACAAACATTCCCATCAAACTTTTGCTCAAAATTGTTTTCATCAAAAAATGATTTAAGTGAAAAGAATGGGATACAAAAAATATAGTACCAAAACTGTTTATACATGGAGGTACCAAAAAAAAAAGAAGAAGGAAAAAGAGTTTGTTACAACCCAAGAGCTCAATCCGACATGGTTTTCAACCAAAGATTCAACTCCTCAAGCAGACTCTCGGCCTTGACCTCCAAAGTTTTTAGGCCACGCTTCTTCAAAATGTCCCCATAAAACGCGGCCGAATGTCACGACCCATCTGCAGCACGAGGAAGTTCTTCCCAGAGGACCTGCCACTGCTCATGCCCCTGAGTCTTCCTCTGGACATTACCTTCAGCTTCCTCAACTTGGCGAATGAGAGTCCCCTCCTTGTCACGAGCCTCCATAATGACGGTCCATTTGGCAGCAACTTCTTCCTCTAAAAGATCAAGACGCTGCCTAACCTCGACGACCTCCTTATCAAGGCGGTCCAAGTCCTTCTTCAGCCCCATGATGGATAACTCGGTAACGTTCTTCTCCCGAACGATCTGCCTCCGAGTCTTCGTGACCTCAGTCAGCTCAACTTTGACTTTGCTGGAAGGTTTTATGAACATCTCATCAAAGAAGTCACCATCTGGGAAACTATTGGTCATAGTCCATTTGTTTCCCAAGGTGATGATCTCCTCAACAAAATCCTTGGCGCTTGCGATGTCCAGACCGACTTCTTTACTATCAACGAGGATGTCCTGCACATGCTTGATCATGCCAAAACTAGCTTCCAAATGACCTGAAGAAAGAGTCTCAACCCATGAGCTCGAGACAGTCTTCAACACCTTCCTTGCATACTAAAGGTATGGTGCAGATGAGGATTCGCCATGCTCTGGTGCCCGACTGCCCACGTCATGCTCCATTGGAAGAGTAATCAATAAACTCTTTCCAACGGAAGAAGCTGACTCATTGAAAATGGAAGAAGCCCCTACTTCTACATCAGCCGCAGGTATCCCCTGTTCTGGCTCTGAGGAAGACGGAGGAATCTCTCCTGCTGCTTCACAATCTGTCAAAGAAAAAAAAAAAGAGAAAAGACAAAAAGGTATGAATATAATCTTGTCAAAAATATATCAAGATTATTATTGCAAATATACCTGCAAAGAACGACCGGTGGAGTACTCTTTGCCTCTTTGAGCTCATCCAAAGCATCGTCAAAAGTTGCGGCCATAGATGGCTCGAAATCGTCGGAATCCTCTCGTAAGTCAGTTACATGTTAGCAAATGACAGCAAAAGAAGAAAAAAGAAAGCAAAAGCCAAAGCAAATCATACCAGGTGAAGGTTCTGGAACCACTCCAGAGTCCCTAGGCTCTTCCTCAGATGCCACGACTGGATCCATCATTGCCTCATCGGTCGGAACCTCAGGCATCACCAGGTCATCATTCTCTGCTAAACAAAGAAGCAGCGGATCAAAATAAAATCTTTCACAAAAAAAAGGGAAAAGAAGAAACAAAAGGAAAGAAAGGGGATCATACCAGCTATCTCCTCTTCTCTGCTTCTCTTCTCCGGAGGCTCGTTAGCATCCTCAGACACCTCCTCAGCAATGGTGAGAGGAACTTCAAAATCAGAAGGACTATCGTCCCGTCTCATGTTACGGCGTTGTCCTCTCCTCCTCTTGCCTCGGCGGGTCAATCTGCTCGACGACCCTGCCCCACTATCAACATCAGGCCTCTCACAAGAGTCCTCACTGGATGGTCTACTTTTCTCAGTAGACTCCATGGAAGCCTTCGTATGCTCTGCATGTATCATAGCATCGATCTCAGCCTCCTCCTCCTCCAGCTGTCTCAAGACCTCACCAGGAATCCCTTGTGCAGCTCCTGATCTGATGACGTCCTTCCCGTTGAGAAAGCCTATCTTGAACTTCTCTCCAGAAAGGAAGGCCAAAACTTCCTCTCGACGGACACCATCCGATTTGCCAAGACCTTTCCCAGGAGATTGCTTAATATAGAACTCTTTCTTGGAAAGCCCCCGGTGCACTGAGAAACTCTCCACAAACCACTTCGTGAAGCCAACAGTCCGGAAGGTGGGCAGCTCAGGATAGGAAATCATGGCGGTAGTGTCATCGGCGCTATAAAAAGCCCATGCATTTCTCCCATCCTGCAGACCTCCAAAACGCTTCACCATGCTCGAAGGCGCTCCAACAACGCCTTGAGAGAAGCCAAGCTGCAATGCAAAACGCGAAGGGACATACGGCTGGATGTCAACGAAAAGATGTCTACGGTACACCATCGTACCAACCCGTATGTTGAAGAGCCACCTCTTCTCCGCGTCCGTCAAAGCATAGTGTCTTCCCGACCCTGCCCTGGTCGAATCACGGGAGACACCAAAGTCAAAAGCCTTCTTCTGCAAACCCGGAGAAAGCTTCACCGAAGACTGCCCAATCTCGACGTCCCTAAATCGTCGGATCCTCAAACGGGCAGACAAAAGCGATTCGGGAACGGCTGTGCCTCTAGCCAAACGAATCATAAAGGGATCTTCGTCCTGTGCAACTCCCAAACGATGGAAGCTAGGACAGTGGTATACATACCACGAATAGAAGATGTGGGCAGAAAATACCCTGTTCATGGGAAGCCCAAGCCGAACCAGGAAAGCAGCAGCCTGCAATTCGGTACACAAATAGGAGTAAAGAGCAGGTACCAAAGCCAGCCGCTCTCCAAACGCCATCTGACAAGCCGGAAAAATACAGTGCGGCCTGATGTGCGTCCCATCTCCTCCAGTAAAAACAGCCTCACCCAGCCAGTAAGTGAGGTAAACAGCGAGATCTCTCCGCAACGCAATGTCGGAACAAACGGCATCCGTACTTGCGAAGAACTTCTTCAAATCTTCTCGCATAGCAGCGATCTTCTTCAAACTTGATGCTTTAGCCCTAGCTTCCTGGGCCATGCCATCAGAAGACTCCCCGCTGTCAAAAAAGTTGGAGTTGCAACTTCTCCAACTGCTGCATCTAACTTTCGAGCCCTCCTTCTCCATCAAAAAATCATAGAAGGTGACGAGCTGAAAGTACATAAGCCTAAACTCCTCAGACTGCTCCTCAAGGACGCTATCAATAGGCATGAACTCCTCATAGAGTTTGCCGAGGATAGGCAATCCGGTGATGGCGCTCAGCTCCTTCAAAGAAAAACCAATCTCACCATTCGTCACAATGAAGGTGTTGGTTTGTGGAAGGAATGACTCCAGCATGACCATGAAAGCCTCATCAGAGAAAACGACGGTTTGCCGAAAAGCGCGAACAGCATAAAAAATCTCGGCCTCCCGAAGAATGGCCTCGCCAATCCTCAGGGTGTGATCAGTCCATGACTCCCAGCTCGAGTCAGCACTGAAACGGCTACGAAGTCGAAAAGGCTTCACCCAATTGCTGCCGTCGCCCCGAAAAACGCCAAGGCCCACCGGTCTCAAATTTATCGATGGATGATCAGAACCTTGGTAGCCACTGGCTGGCATCAACATGTCCATACGGACAGGTGGCTTCTCTGCAAAACCGGAAGGTCCACCAACAAAAACCCCGGTCTTGATCACATTGGTCCTCTTCACCCAGCTCGGAGGATCTTCCCTCTTAGGGCACGTGGGAGAAAGGCTCATGATCGAGATGGTCCGGTCAAAAGACGACCGGGTAGAAATAGTTCTCTCCTCACCATTTGTTATGTAAGAGAACTGAAAACATCTCTTTTGATATGTCAAGTCGTTAGGGACTGCATCACCGAAGAAGAAGGTAGGCTTGAGCACAACACTCTGATCGTCCGTAACCCAATGACGACCGCTTACCATGATCTTATAGAACTCCTCATCTTTGAGAGCGATCAGTCGCTGTCTCATCTCATCACGATTGAGGGAATCACATTCTTCCAAGTTTTTCTCCATAAACTGGACCTTCTCCCAAGCTTGCTGAACGGCAGCATTGGAAGATCTAGCAGACCGACGAGGTGCGTCAGTAACAGGACCTTTATCTTTGTTCGTTCTAGAAGAACTACCTGCAAAAGGTGGAAGAGAAAAGATCAATCAACATCAAAATGACAAAATTCTGCTGCAAAAATTCTAGCAAAATTTTGACATGGTTCTGGAGCAATTCCGAAGAAAAGGAAAATACTCCGAAAAAGACAGGAAGCCTGAAGATGAGCTCAACATCGCTGCGAGCTCATAGTCAGTGGAGAATTCTCAAAGAAGGCTCGAACTCAACATCGCTGCGAGAACAAGCCAATCTCATCAAACTTCCGTAAAATCTGGAAAAGAGCTCAACATTACTGCGAGCTTCAGAAGCCAAAAATTGCAAAACTTCCTCAAAATCCAACAAGACCGAGAAAGAGCTCAACATCGCTGCGAGCTCAAAATCCCGAGACTTGCAAAAGATTTTCAGGTATGCATCATCATACTTCCAAATCCATTTACAAAAATCATGCATCAAAGAATATCATCATGCATTAGATGCTAGGAAAACCTCGACCAAAGTTTGACCAATTCCAACCCAATTTGGTCAAAACCAATCAAACTTTGTCCAAGTCAAAAATCATGTTGGCTTGACTTAGAGACTCTAGCCTTCTATCTTGATGCATCAAAAAGAAAAAAGAGAAAAAAAAATTGCATACATATTGAAATTGCATAGCCTCATTATCATAGTGAGCAAACAAGGAAAAAAAAAAAGAAAGAGAGAGAGAAAAAAATCTCAGCAAAAAAAAAAAAAAAAATTTGGCCCACAGGCCGTGGCCTTCTGCCACGTGGCAGTACGGTCAGGTCCGTACGGACTTGTCCGTACAGCCAGAGAAAAAAAAAACAGCAAAAAAAAAAAAAAAAAAAAAAAGGAAAAGAAGAGAAAAATGCAGAAAAAAAAGAGAGTACACGGTTAAAAAAAAAAAAAAAGAAAGAAAACTGTGGAAAGAGAAAAAAAAAGAAAGAAAAAAAGAGAGAAGCACGAAAAAAAGAGAAGGAAAACGTGCATGACAAGAAAAAAAAAGAAGGAAAAAAGAAGAAGAAGAAGAAAGAAAAGAAAAGAAAAAGAAGAAGAAAAGAAAAAAAAAATGAAGAAGCTACTTCTACAATGGAGATTCTTGACGAGGAAGAAAACTTACTTGAAGCCATTGATGGAGAAGAAGAAGAAAAGCTTGGAGATCCTTGAAGAAGAGAAAGCACTTCTTATCTTGGAGAGCACTCTTGAAGATTTCTTGCAAAAAGAAAGCAATGGAGCAAAAGCATCAACCCTCTTGCTTTTATAGAAGAGAGCAAGCCAAAAGAGGAAACAAGGATAAGAAAGGAGGTAAGTGCTAAAATTTAGCTACTTTCCCAAAAAGAAAGATATTTTGAGAGAATCTTTCCACAAAAAGAAAGCTTGAGAAATTCTCTCCAAGTAAAGATATTTTTAGATATTCCCTACACAAAGAGATATTTTTAGATATTCTTTACAAATATGACACCATATGAGATCTAAGCCATCTCCAAAGCCTAAGGTCCCATGGGTTAGCCCATATGAGCCAGGTTTGACCACCTAGGCACTAAAAGTGGCTTTTAGTCAAAATATTCATCTTACCAAGAGCAAAAAAAAGAAAAGAGCAAAAAAAAAAAAAAGGTCCTATGCCTCTTTTGAGTTGATGGGACCATTCAAAAAAAAGAAAAAAGAAAGTCTCGTGAGTTTCCAAAAACCAAACCATCCAACCTCATGAACCAAATTGAGCCAAAATCTTGAAATTGACATTTCACAAAACCAAATTCCGGTCCCCTAGCTCGCCACATACAGCTTGTTAGGTCACAAGACCAAAACCAAAATCAAAATCCAAAACAAACAAACCAAATCTGACCCTCCAACCTGCCACATACAACTTGTTGGGTCACAAGGTCAAAATCAAAATCAAACCCCGACCCCCTAACTTGCCACAAATAGCTTGATAGGTCACAAGGTCAAAAACCAAAATCCAAAACCCAAAATCCAAACACCCCATGTCATTATCAAAAATTTGCCTTAAGATGGTGTGTGATCCCTCTCACTACCATAAAATTCCCCGGAAAGTCAGAAGGCTATTCAAAAAAAAAAAAAAAAGCTCAAGACTCTTGGTCAAGTTGGAATCTTTCCTCCAAGTTTCTCTTCGAGGCACATCGACTCCAAAAAGCTACTCGTCGCTGTACTTCGAGGGGGCATTTGTTGACACCAAAAAAGTCACTATGTCTCCTCAACATCAAGAAGCCTCGTGAAGCTGCATCCTGCTACAAAATAGGCAAGGCTACTTCAAGCATCAGATTTTGTCAGAATCAGACAGAAACTGAGAGATCCTTCAAGACAGCTAAAAGAGGGGTACACCTGAGGTTTCGGGTCATTCCGACATCGTTTGGCCCAACTTCACTGCTCCGACAGTTAAACAAGAGCTCCCGGCGGCGACAACATCAAAGACACCAAAACTTTGATCAGGGCCTACGGATGACTCCAGCATGTCTCCAAAGGGCTCCATGCCAAATTTCAAGTCAAACCGACAACGTTTGACCCTCCATCAATGCTCGAGTAGCAAAATCAAGCCTCCCGGCGGCGGAAACCACCGAAGCCATCACTCATCAAAGAAAATACATGAGTGGCTTCAACATGCTTCTAAAAGGCTGCACGTCGAATTTCAGGTCATTCCGACAACGTTTGACCAGGTTTCGATGCTCCGAGAGAAAATCAAGCCTACCGGCGGCGGAGCAACCCGGGACCATGACATCCGAAACGGAGCCCATGGAACGTCTCAAAATGACTCCAATAGGCTCCCCGTCAAATTTCAGGTCAATCGGACATTGTTTGACCACATGTCAAAGCTCGACATTTTCCCAGCAGCAAAATCAAGTGAAGCATCAATGGGACCCCAAACGGCTTCAAAACTCAAATAAAAGACTATGGTTGGTCCTATCCACTGCCCAAGAAGCTTCACCTCAATTTTCAGGTCATTCCGACATCGTTTGACCTAGTTTCGACTCTTGGCGGAAAATCGGCTACAAAGCCTTCGGCTTTCCCGAAAAATGGGAAACTTTGTGCTCTGATTTCGCGCGGGTTCTCGTCAAGTTTTCTCCAAGAAAATGAAGTCAATAATTGAGGAAAAATGTCAAGAAAAATACAGAAGAAAAAAAGAACGAAAAAGACGAAAAAACGGCCGAAAACGGAACTCGGCGACCAAAGGGCAAAAATCCGGGTCGCCGGATTTTGCACCAAATCGTCCGTTTTCTGATTCTTTTCACGTTTCGTGTGTTCCGGCCTCTGTGATTTTCGGAAAATGCAATGTTTGATGCTTGAAAATGACTGATCTTCGTCAACATCTCGGATCCGCCGTCAAAAGCATGAAATCATCACTGATCGCCTCAAGATCGCCAACCGGCTGACCAAGAAAGTGCACTTTCTGTCCGACCGATCGTGAAATCGACAAGACAGATGTCACTGGCCCGCCAACATCAATCAATGTCTGAAATTGCATTGCAATCCGACATCAAACAATGTGTGGATCCACCTGTGATGATCGCAAGAAGAATCTCAAAAGGCGCAGCACGGCCCGCGACTCTTCACATGCCCCTGCGACCATTTAATGACGTTAATTGACCCGTTTATGACAACTTAATGCGGTCATTAACTCATTATTTTGGACGGCCCAATCAGATTTAAGCATTTGGGAGTTACAAATCCAAGTAATCATGACATTAAACCCATGAAACTCCCATCATCATGAAGCATAAAGGCAATTAAAAGCCCACTACCTTCATCGGCCAATCACAAGCCTTGAAAAAGGAGTTACAAAATTGATTTGTAACTCCTCATCAATTCTTTCATCATGGCCATCAATGCCAATAAACACCTCATGGCTACCAAAAGCCTATAAAAGGAGGTCCATTCCAAGAAGAAAGAAGGAAGAAAAGAGATCCCAAGTACAAGCTCTGAAAAACCAGAAAATCCAAGAGAGACACGAAGTCCTGCTACTTTGCTCCCGGAAGCACCACAAGGTGATCAACATCCCTTGGGGGGCCACCCCCCCCCCCCCCCAAAGGTCTCCTCCTTCTCCAACATGGCCTAAACGCGGCTTTTCAGCCCGTTTACTTGATTTCTCATTGGATATAGGACCTTCTCTTGGTCCATGTCCTTTAAAACACTGAGGTTAGGAGCCAAGCCAAAGAATCAAAGCATCATATGTTCTCATTTGAAGGACGATGGCGAAGCCCATACATAACTTGCGACCGTCGATCTCAACGTGTCCCCTTAATCTCCTGAGAAGTTAGATCCCTTTTCTTACTTTTCTATTGTAGTTTGTATTTCTTAAAGAGACAAAATGAAATCATAATTCTTGTCTTTCACATTTGATGAGTTTTGTAAAATCGCCTTTCACGGCAAAATTGCCTTTTACGGCAAACAAACAAAAACGCCTCCTACGGCATTCTAAAAAAAACAAACTTGTATCTTTTCTTAATATTAATGCAATTTGAAAAGTTAGAAAAAATGATTGATTTCCTTTCCACTTGTGAAGGTGAATCTCCGGATTATCACTATTCCAAATTCCAAGTAGAAAGTAAATCTGGCATACCCGTATAAAAAAATGTTGATGCCTGAGATCTTCCCTCCTCCGCCGAGACCCAGGTCAGCCCCCGGGGTGCGGAGGGAGAGGACGGAAGATTCCCCCTTTTTCGGGTCCATCAAAGCAAAATAGGTTGGTTACAATATTTTTAGCCTATTTCTTACTTCTACATTCTGGAAAGCTGGCCGTGGATCATGGAAGCTAACCGCCGGGTGACTGAGGCCTGACGGTAAGAACCTAAAAAGGCTCTGTTTTGAAAGGGGTTTCAAGTCCATTTCATTCTAGTTGTTCCCAATACTTCTAAGACATAACAAAGACCATAATATGACCAATTTGAAGCTTCATTTGCTCCTATTTTCGATCTCCTTTCACATACCCACTTCATTCTTTATTAACCCATTTTAGAGAACCCATTACATTATCAATATAATACAATGAAAATGGTTGAATTTGATATCCAAGAGACTATAACATCCAATCAAAGAATCATGAACGTGTATAAATCATAATTGCTCATTACTTGCCTTTAATTGATGCTTTTCCATTTTAATCTTATCTTTTGGCTCAACGTAGCAAAAACCCCCAATTTCTAAGCTCGAATCCAAACCCTACAAAGTAGAATGTAATGAATGGATATTAATTGACATGCATGCAATATAAATGAATCTAAATAGTTCTTACTAGGCTTAGAAGATCATTTAGAATGTGGGTTCGTACCAATAGAGCAAGGAGGGAGAAGATGATGATGAACTTCGAGATGGTTAATGCTCCCGAACTCCTCAAATTTGTCAAGGTCTGCTATTCTCAACTTGGATGAAAACAAGGAGGAATTGATTGGTGAAACCTTGCCAATGGAGATGGTTTTGAGGGATTGGTTGCTTGTAGTAACTGTGGATGAGTTGAAGAACAAGATGGGGCTCGAAATCCTCACATGTAATCACTCTCTAAGTTATAGTTAAGAGATTGAGAGAAAAGACTGAAGAAGAACAAGGAAAGGAAGTCTCTCTCAGTTGAAACGAATGAAGGAAAGAAATGAAGGAAAAAGGTGGCTGGTTTGGTTTTTTTAAAGGGATATTTTGCTACTTTGCATGCAAGTCTATGTAATTGGTTTAAATTTGGGAAAGGGGCTTTTGTGTTTAAATGGGCTTGGATATGGGCTGAATTGGGCTCAAATGGTCTGGGTCCAATCATAGGATTTGATGTAGGGAAAATACTTAATGAAATGCATATGAAAGCCCACCAATATTAGAAATGCCCACATGATTAAAACTATAAAAAGGTCATAACTCTGCCTAGCTATGGTCAAACCCCACTAATCTAATTAATCTTTCATCAAATCATCCAAACCAAATATTATACACCTAATCAATATTAATTAGGTACTAAACTTACTAAGGGAGGGTCGAGGTCTTGAAGTGAATCCCGCAAGTATATGGTTGTCTCCAGTAATATAGACTATGGAAGTCCGAATATTGTTCCCACGAGGATTGTTACAAGGAAAATAACAATGATCAGTGAAAATGAGTATCAACTCAAATATAGCTAACAAATGCAAATGGAGATAACAAAAATAATGGAAACACGAAACAAGATAATAACAATGGAAATAAAAAGAATGCAAACTAAAAGAAAATAAGAAACTAGATAACAAAGAGATGTTAGTAAAAATAATAAAACTCAAGTAAGAACATACCAAGAACAAATTAGTAACAAGTTAATAACAAAGTTAATAACAAAAGCAAAATAACAAGATTAATACAAGAACAATGGAGCAATGTTAGATAGATCAAGTGAATGAGTGTGTAAAAATAAGTGAAGGATCAAGATAAAAAGAAACTAAGAGCATCCATGAAAGCTAACTAATAAGGAGAAAAAGATAGAAAATGAGTGGATAGAGATTAAAAAAATGTGCTAAAATTGTAAAATCAAAGGTGGAATTGATGGTGTGAATAGAGAAATGGAGTGTGAGAATTAAAATAAGTAAATAAGTGCATGTGAATGTGAATAGAATCAATCTAAAGTAAGTAAAATAAGCAACAAGCAATACTAATGGATAGATTTAACCACCTAGAATCCACTAAATGACACTAATCCAATTCTAATGCTCTTATCTTTTTTCCAAAAAAATACTCAAATCTAATGACAAATCAATGCTTATATTTGGAAAATATAACTTAAAACTCTAAGATAGAAATTAGCAATCTAATAGCCAAGACTTTCTTCCCTTCGTAAAATAAAAGATTCCTAATGATTATATATCAAAAGTAAACATAAACCATCAAAAGATATTAACTCCTAAGCATGATTTGTCAAACCTAAGCATAGATAGTAACTAAGATAGAAAATAAGCATGGAAAGTAGCACATTGCAATGAAGAAAATTTTATTCTAGCATATTAAGCACATAAACAAAGGAAATTAAGAGCATAGGCAAAAGGAATAGCATTAATTTAGCTTCATTTAGAAGATCCAATCAAATAGATTAGCTACCCATTGGAGAAGACGAAGCTTTCATTCCAAATCTTCATCTTTTACAAAGCTTTCCTCACTTTCTCTCTATAATCGCTCTCAATTAAATAAATAGCTTAAGTAAAGAAGAGGAGGCTCTCCTTACTTGTGTCTTTAATGCCTAGAGCTCATTTTCTTATATAGAAACATTTGCCTTGCTCTCTTTTAGTTTTTTCTAATGTGGGACTTCACAAGAATGGAAATATGAACATATGAATATGATTCCTGTGTTAGAAAATAGTTCCCAGATTGATGTGCAATTTTGACCCTCGAAACGTCCGAATTGGGAAAAATGTTGTGAAATATAATTTGTAGATCTTAGAAAAAACTTTCCAAAGCTTTTGAGATCACCTCAATAGGACACCCGAGTAAAAAGATATGGTCAAAATACCAACCCAGGTCTTTCATTTTTCTTCTTATTATTAGCATAACTTTGTCATTTCTTCATCCAATTGTCTTCCAAACTTATCCTTACTCTCTTTAACTCCTGAATCTCAACTTTAATCTTCAAATTAATCTTCAATTAACACCTACAAAGAGAAATAAATATAATTGAGAGTATTTTTTAACATATTTTGTATGGAAGCCGTTGGAACTCATATAAATGCATACAAATGGCCATCTATAATGGAAGATATGAGCAAAACATGATGGGGAGAAAATTTATGATTTTTATGTTAAAAATAGTGTTTTGAGTTCTTTTATCTTTGAAAGCTCATAAAATAATGGTATGAAAGTATATCTTTTGTGAACTCATCACACCCGAAACCTACTGATGGACCCTCGATTTTCGTCCTCTCCTTCTGCCCCGGGGGCTGCCGTGTTTCGACGGAGGAGGAAATGCGGGTATTAACATTTTTGTACGGATATGCCAGATTTTCTATTCTGCTTGGAATTTGGAATGGCGATGATCTAGAGATTCACCTTCACAACTAGAAGGAAAATCAATCATTCTTTCTAACTTTTCAAATTGTATAAATATTTAAGAAAAGAGACAATTTTTGTTTTGAATGCCGTAAGAGGCGATTTTTTTGTTTGTTTGCCGTGAAAGGCGATTTACAAATCTCATCAAAATGAAAGACAAGAATTGTGACTTTTTTATCTCTTTAAAAAATACAAATTACAATAGAAAAGAAAGAAAATGAATCTAACTTCCTAGGAGATTGTGGGGACACGTTTAGATCGACGGTCGCAAGCCATGTATGGACTTCGTCATCGTCCTTCAAATGAGAACGCTTGATGCTTCGATTCTTCGGCTTGGCTCCAACCTCAGTTTTTTAGAGGATAAAGACCAAGGGGAGGTCCTATATCCAATGAAAAACCGAGTAAACTGGCCGAAAAGCCGTGTTTAGCCATGTTGTAGAAGAAGAGGACCTGGGGGGGGGGGGGGGGGGGGGTAGCCCCCCAAGGGACTTTGATCACTTTGTAGTGTCTCTTGCAGTAGAGCAGCAGGACTTCGTCGGATTTTCTCTGGGATTTTTCCAGACTCCGGATGGGTGTTGGTGTGGATATGCAAAAATGCAAGGATTCAAAGTTTCAAGTAGATGCCTCTCTCTTGGAATGGACCTCCTTTTATAGGCTTTTGGTAGCCATGAGGTGGTTTATGGGCATTAATGGCCATGTTTATGATGGGAGGAGTTGCAAGTTTTTATTTCTTGATTTTGAAACTCCTTTTTCTTCGCTTGTGATTGGCCGATGGAGAATGATGGGCATTTAATCGCCTTTAATCTCCATGATGAGGGGAGTTTCATGGTTTTAATGCCATGATTACTTGGACTTGTAACTCCTATATGCTTGAATCTGATTGGGCCGTCCAAAATAATGAGTTAATGACCGCATTAAGTTGTCAAAAACGGGTTAATTAACGACATTAAGTGGTCGCCTGGGCATTTGAAGAGTCGCGGGCCGCGCTACGTCTTCTGGAATTCTTCTTGTGATCATCCCAGGTGGATCCACACAGTGTTTGATGTCGGATTGCGATACAATTTCAGACATTGATTGATGTTGGTGGGCCAGTGACATCTATCTTGTTGATTTCTCGATCGATCGGACAGAAAGTGTACTTTCTTGGTCAACCGGTTGGTGATCTTGGAGCGATCAGTGATGATTTCGTGCTCTTGACGGTGGATCTGAGATGTCAGCGGATATCAGTTGTTTTCAAGCATCAAAAATTAGATTTTCAGAAAATCACAGAGGCAGGAACTCCCGAAACGCAAAAAGGATCGGAAATCAGGCCATCTGACCAAAAACCCAGCGACCAGGATTTCCAGGGTCGCCAGCGACTGTGCACCCAGGGTCGCCGGCGACCATGGGGCTTTGGCCCCTTTGGTCGCCGAGTAGTTTTTTCAGCCGTTTTTTCTTCCTTTTCGCTCCTTTTTTCTTCTGTATTTTTCTTGACATTTTTCCTCAATTATTGACTTGATTTTCTTGGAGAAAACTTGATGAGAAGTCGCATAAAACTGGAGCACAAAGTTTCCCATTTTTCGGGAAAGTCGGTAGGCTTGATTTTCTTTCAGAGCGTTGAAGTCTGGTCAAACGTTGTCGGAATGACCAGAAATTCGACATGCAGCCCTTTAGAAGCATGTTGAAACCACTCATATGCTTTGTTTGATAAGTGATGGCCTCGGTGGTTCTTGCCTTCAAGAGGCTTGATTTTACTGCTCGAACGTTGATGGAGGGTCAAACGTTGTCGGTTTGACTTGAAATTTGACATGGAGTCCTTTGGAGGTATTTTGGAACCATCCTTAGGCTCTGATAGAAGTTTTAATGTCTTCGACACTGTCGCCGCCGAGAGCGCCTGTTTAGTTATCGGAGGAGTGAAGTTAGGCCAAACGATGTGGGAATGACCTGAAACTTCATGTGTGCCCCTCTTTTTGTTGTCTTGAAGGATCTTGGAGTTTTTGTCTGATTCTGACAAGATCTGATGCTTGAAGTAGCTTTGCCTGTTTGTAGCAGGATGTAGCTTCATGCGGGCTCTTGATGTTGAGGAGGCAAAGTGACTTTCTTAGTGTCAACAAATGCCCCCTCGAGGTACAACGACGAGTAGCTTTTGGAGTCGATGTGCCTCGAAGAGAAATTTGAAGGAGAGCTTCCAACTTGACCAAGAGTCTTGAGCAAATTGTTTTTTTTTTTTTTAAATAGCCTTTTGAGTTTCTGGGGGAATTTTATGGTAGTGAGAGGGATCACATACCATCTCAAGGCAAAGTTTTGAAAATGACATGAGGGATTTGGATTTTGGGTTTTAGATTTTGGTTTTTAACCTTGTGACCTAACAAGCTGTATGTGGCAGGTTAGGGGTCGGAGTTTAGTTTTTGATTTTGACCTTGTGACCCAACAAGCTGTAAGTGGCAAGTTGGGGGGTCAGATTGGGTTTTTTGGTTTTGGTTTGGTTTGGTTTTGATTTGGTTTTGGTCTTGTGACCTAACAAGCTGTTTGTGGGGAGCTAGGGGACCAGGGTTTGGTCTTCCGTGGATTGTCAATTTCAAGACTTTGGCTTAATTTGGTTCATGAGGTTGGATGGTTTGGTTTTTTGGAAGCTCATGAGGCTTTCTTTTTTTCTTTTTTTTTGAATGGTCCAATCAACTCAAAAGAGGCATAGGACATTTTTTTTTTGCATGCTCTTGGTAAGAGGGATGTTTTGACTAAAAGCCACTTTTAGTGCCTAGGTGGTCAAACCTGGCTCATATGGGCTAACCCATGGGACCTAAGGCTTTGGAGATGGCCTAGATCTCATATGGTGTCATTTTTGTAGAGAATATCTAAAATATCTCTTTTGTATAGAGAATATCTAAAAATATCTTTACTTGGAGAGAATCTCTCAAGTTTCCTTGTTTTTTGAAGAGATTTTCTCAAAGTATCTTTCTTTTTGGAAAGTAGCTAAATTTTAGCACTTACCTCCTTTCTTTTCTCCTTGTTTCCTCTTTTGATTTGCTCTCTTCTATAAAAGCAAGGGGAGTTGGATCTTTTGCTCCATTTCTTCTTTTTTTGAAAGAATCTTCAAGAGTGCTCCAAGATCAAGAATTCTTCTTTGTCTTCAAGGATCTTCAAGCTTTTTGTTCTTCTTCTCCATGGCTTCAAGTAAGTTTTCTTCTTCCACAAGAAAATTCCATTGTAGAAGTAGGAAATTTCTTTTCTTTCTTTCTTTTTCTTTCATTTTTTTTCTTTTTTTTTTCAAGCACGTTTTTTCTCTTTTTTCTCGTACAATTTCTTTTTTTTTTTTTTAAGCACGTGTTTGGTTCTCTTTTTTTTTCTTTTCTTTTTATCTCTTTGCTCACGGTTTTCCTCCTTTTTTTCTTTTTTTTTTTCTGACAGTTTTGTTTTCCTTTTTTTTCACCGTTTTTTTCATTTTTTTTAGCGTTTTTTTCCCTCTTGGCTGTACGGACAGGTTCGTACAGACCTGGCCGTACTGCCACGTGGCAGTGGGCCACGGCCTGTGGGCCAAAAAAATTTTTTTTTGAAGAGATTTTCTCTCTTTTCTTTTTTCTTTCCCCTTTTTTTTGTTCACCATTATAATGAGGTTTATGCGATTTCAAGATGCTCATCAAGATAGAAGGCTAGAGTCTCTAGGTCAAGTCAACATGGTTTTTGACTTGGACAAAGTTTGATTGGTTTTGACCAAGTTGAGTTGGAATTGGTCAAACTTTAGTTAAAATCTTCCTAGCATCTAATGCATGATGATGTTCATTGATGCATGATTTTTAGTAAATTGATTTGGAAGCATGATGATGCATACCTGAAAATCTTTTGCAAGTATTGGGATTTGAGCTCACAGCGATGTTGAGCCCTTTCTTGGTCTTGCGGGATTTTGAGGAACTTTTCAATTATTGGATTTTTGAGTTCGCAGTAATGTTGAGCCCTTTTCCAATTTTCTGGAGATTTGATAAGACTGGCTTGATCTCGCAACAGTGTTGAGTTCAAACCTTCTTTGAGAATTTTCCATCGACTATGAGCTCGCAGCGATGTTGAGCTCATCTTCAGGCTTCTTGTCTTTTTCGGGGTATTTCCCTTTTCTTTGGAATTGCCTTGGAACCATGTCAAGATTTCGCTAGAATGTTTTTTAGCAAAATCCTGTCATTTTGGTGATGATTGATCTTTTCTTTTCCTTCCATTCTCTACAAGTAGTTCTTCTAGAATGAACAAGGGTAAAGGGCCTATTACTGACTCACCTCGTCAGTCTGCCAGATCTTCTAATGCGGCCGTTCAGCAGGCCTGGTTGAGGTCCAGTTTGTTGAAAAGAACTTGGAAGAATGTGACTCCCTCAATCGTGATGAGATGAGACAGCGATTGATCGCTCTCAAAGATGAGGATTTCTATAAGATTGCGGTAAGCAGCCGTCCTTAGGTTACGGACGATCAGAGCATTGTGCCCAAGCCTACTTTCTTCTTCGGTGATGCAGTTCCTGACGGCTTGACATACCAAAGGAGATGTTTTCAGTTCTCTTACACAGCAGATGGTGAGGAGAGAACTATTTCTACCCGGTCGACCTTCGATCGAACCATCTCGATCATGAGCCTTTCTCCCACATGCCCTAAGAGGGAGGATCCTTCGAGCTGGGTGAAGAGGACCAGTGTGATCAAGACCGGGATTTTTGTCGGCGGCTCTTCCGGTTTTGCAGAGAAGCCACTTGTCTGTATGGACATATTGATGCCAGCCAGTGGCTACCAAGGTTCTGATCATCCGTCGGATGATTTGAGACCGGTGGGCCTTGGCATTTTTCGGGGTGACGGCAGCAATTGGGTGAAGCCTTTTCGACTTCGTGGCAATTTCAGTGCTGACTCGAGTTGGGAATCATGGACTGATCGCACCCTGAAGATTGGTGAGGCCATTTTACAGGAGGCCGAGATTTTTGACGCGGTTCGCGCTTTTCAGCAAACAATGGTTTTCTCTGATGAGGCTTTCATGGCCATGCTGGAGTCATTCCTTCCACAAACCACCAACACCTTCATGGTTACGAATGGTGAGATTGGTTTTTCTTTGAAGGAATTGAGTGCCATCACCGAGCTACCTATCCTCGGCGAACTCTATGAGGAGTTCATGCTTATCGACAGCGTCCTTGAGGAGCGGTCTGAGGAGTTCAGGTTTTTGTACTTTCAGCTCGTCGCCTTCTATAATTTTTTGAAGGAGAAGGAGGGCTCGAAAGTCAGGTGTAGCAGTTGGAAGAGTTGGAGCTCCTACTTTTTTACTGCGGGGAGTCTTCTGATAGCATGGCTCAGGATGCTAGGGCTAAAAATCCAAGTTTGAAGAAGATCACCGCTATGCGAGAAGATTTGAGGAAATTTTTCGCAAGCACAGACGTCATTTGTTCTGACATTGCGTTGCGGAGAGATCTCGCTGTTTACCTCACTTATTGGCTGGGTGAGGCTGTTTTTGCTAGAGGAGATGGAACGCACATCAGGCCATATTGTATTTTTCCGGCTTGTCAGATGGCATTCGGAGAGCGGCTGGCTTTGGTGCCTGCTCTTTACTCTTACTTGTGTACCGAACTGCAGGCTGCTGCTTTTCTGGTTCTGCTTGGGCTCCCTATGAACAGGGTATTTTTAGTCCATATCTTCTATTTGTGGTAGGTATACCACTGTCCTAGCTTCCATTGGTTGGGAGTTGCACAAGACGAAGATCCTTTTATGATTCGTTTGGTTAGAGGGACAGCCGTTTCCGTATCTCTTTTGTCTGCCCGTTTGAGGATTCGATGGTTCAGGGACGTCGGGATTGGGCAGTCTTCAATGAAGCTTTCTCCAGGTTTGTGGAAGAAGGCTTTTGACTTTGGTGTCTCCCGTGATTCGACCAGGACAGGGTCGGGAAGACACTATGCTTTGACAAACGCGGAGAAGAGATGGCTTTTCATGTGGGTTGGTACGATGGTGTACCGTAGACATCTTTTTGTCGACATCCAGCCGTATGTCCCTTCGCTTTTTGCATTGCAACTTGGCTTCTCTCAAGGCGTTGTTGGTGCGCCTTCGAGCATGGTGAAGCGTTTTGGAGGTTTACAGGATGGGAGGAATGCATGGGCTTTTTACAGTGCTGAGGACACTACCGCCATGATTTCCTATCTTGAGTTGCCCACTTTCCGGACTTTTGGCTTCACGAAATGATTCGTGGAAAGCTTTTCAATGTACCGGGGACTTTCCAAGAAGGAGCTTGATGTCAAGCAGTCTCCTAGGAAGGGTCTTAGCAGATCAGATGGTATTCGTCAAGAGGAAGTTTTGGCCTTCCTTTCTGGAGAGAGGCACAAGATAGGCTTTCTCAATGAGCAGGACGTCATCAGATCAGGAGCTGCACAAGGGATTCCTGGTGAGGTCTTGAAACAACTGGAAGAGGAGGAGGCCAAGATCAACTCTTGGATGCAAGCGGAGTGCACAAAGGCTTCCATGGAGTCTACTGAGAAAAGCAGACCATCCAGTGAAGACTCTAGTGAAAGACCTGATGTTGATAGTGAGGCAGGATCTTTGAGCAGATCGTCCCATAGAAGTAAGAGAAAGAGAGGACAACGCCGTAATGTGAAATGACAAGAAAGTCCTCCTAATTTGGAAGTTCCTCTCACCATTGCTGAGGAGGTGTCTGGGGATGCTGACGAGACTCTAGAGATGAGGAGCCGAAAAGAAGAGACTGCCGGTATGATCCTCCTTCCTTTTTTTGCCACTTCTTTTCTTTTATGAGAGATTTTTTTTTTGATCCGCTGCTTTCTTTCTTTCGACAGAGGATGATGATTTGATGATGCCCGAAGTTCCGGCCGATGAGGCGATGACGGATCCAGTCTCGGCATCTGAGAAAGAACCCAGGGACTCTGGAGTGGTTCCAGAACCTTCACCTGGTATGATTTCTTTGGCTTTTTTCTTTCTCTTTTTTTTTTTTTGTGCTGCCATTTGCCAACATGTAGTTTTGTTTTCATGTTAGCTGACTTGCCAGAGGATTCTGACGGCTTTGAGCCATCCACGGATGCAACCTTTGACGATGCTTCGGATGAGCTTAAAGAGGCAGAGAGTATTCCGCCGGTCGTCGAAGAAGGTATTTTGTAATAATGATCTTGATATGTATTTTTTTTACAAGATCATATTCATACCTTTTTGTCTTTTCATTGACAGATTGCGAAGCAACAGAAGAGGTTCCTCCTTTTTCCTCAGGACCAGAACAGGAGATACCTACAGCTGGTCCCGAAGTAGGGGCTTCTTCCATTTTTAACGAGTCAGCTTCTTCGATTGGAAAGAGTTTATTGATTACTCCTCCAATGGGGCATGAGATGGGCAGTCGGGTGCCGGAGCATGGCGAATCCTCATCTGGGCCGCACCTTTAGTATGCAAAGAAGGTGTTGAAGAGTGTTTTGAGCTCATGGGTCAATACTCTCTCTTCTAGTCACCTGGAAGCTAGTTTTAGCATGATCAAGCATGTACAGGACATTCTTGCCGATAGCGAAGAAGTTGGTCTGGACATTACAAGCGCCAAGGATTTCGTTGATGAAGTCATCTCGCTATGGGGAACAAGTAGACTGAGACCAAGAGTTTTCCAGATGGTGACTTCTTTAATGAGATGTTTATGAAGCCTTCCAGCAAAGTCAAAGCTAAGCTGACTGAGATCTCGTAGACTCGGAAGCAGTTCGTTCGGGAGAGGAACGTTACCGAGTTGGCCATCATGGGGCTAAAGCAAGACCTGGACCGCCTTGATAAGGAGGTTGTCGAGGCTAGGCAGTGTCTTGAGCTTTTGGAGGAAGAAGCTGCTGCCAAATGAACCGCCATTGTGAAGGCTCGTGACAAGGAGGGGACTCTCATTCGCCAGGTTGAGGAGGCTGAGAGTAAGTTCCGGAGGAAGACTCAGGAATATGAGCAGTGCCAGGTTCTCTGTGAAGAACTTCCTCGTGCTGCAGATGGGTCGCGGCGTTCGGCCGCATTTTATGGGAACATTTTGAAGAAGCGTGGCCTGAGAACTTTGGAGGCTAAGGCCAAGGGTTTGGTTGAGGAGTTGAATATTTGGTTGAAGACCATGCTAGACTGAGCTCCTGAGTTGTAACAAACTCCTTTTCTTATTTTTCTTCTTTGGTACCTCCATGTATAAGCATTTTTGGTACTATATATTTTTTGTACCCCTTCCTTTCACTTAAATCATTTTTTATGAAAACAAATTTAAGTAAGAGTTGTATGGGAATGTTTGTTTGAGAAGTTGATCAAAAGGTTGTCATTTTGTGAAAATCTTTTGTCAAAGGTTTGTTTTGGGCATGAAAGCCAATTTTTGTGGCGAAAGCCTAGTTTTTGATGGCTTGAAAACCGAATTTTGGAATGGCATGGAAGCCAAATTTGTTTGTGGCATGGGAGCTGAAATTTTAAGATGGCGTGAAAGCCAAATTTTGTGATGGCATGAAAGCCTGAAATTTTGTTTGTGACATGGAAGCCAAAGTTTTTTTTTTTTTTTTTTTTTTGAGATGGCATGGAAGCCAAAATTTTTGAATTGGCATGAGAGCCAGATTTTTTGAAAACCAAGTTTTGTTTTGTTGGTATGAAAGCCAATTTTTGGGATTGATAGCCGATTTTTGGCGTTGATAGCCAATTTTTTTTTTTTGTTTTGGCATTTATAGCCGGGCTTTTGGCTTTTATAGTAGGTTTTGGTTTTCAAAATACAGGTATCGACTAAATTTCGCCTCCCCTCTGAATGGTCTTGCAAGTATCGATGGAATGTCGCTTCCTTATCATTCGGTTTACTAGTATCGATGGAATGTCGCTTCCTCACGGACTGGGTTTGTGAGTATCGATGGAATGTTGCTTCCTCGCGGGATTGGGGTGCAAGTATCAACTAAGCGCCGCGTCCCTTTTTTTTTTTTCAAAAATTTTGGTTTTATGGGTATCGACTGAATGTCGCTTCCCCATGATTTTTGAAATTTGAGGTTTTTTCAAACCATTTGAAATTTGGGTTGTGGATATCAACTGGAATGTTGCGTCTCCACGATTTTTGAAATTTGAGGTTTTCTCGAACCATTTGAAATTTGGGTTGTGAATATCAACTGGAATGTTGCGTCTCCACAATTTTTGAAATTTGAGGTTTTCTCGAACCATTTGAAATTTGGGTTGTGGACATCAACTGGAATGTTGCGTCTCCATGATTTTTGAAATTTGAGGTTTTCTCGAACCATTTGAAATTTGGGTTGTGGATATCAACTGGAATGTTGTGTCTCCACGATTTTTGAAATTTGAAATTTTGCAAGTATTGAATGGGTTTCGCTTCCTTACGATTTTTGGATTTTGAAAGTATTAAATGGAGTTCGCATCCTTCCGGTTTTTTGGGCTTTGCGAGTATCGACTGGATGTCGCTTCCCCGCGGTTTCTAAAAACCATTTTTTTTTAAAGACGCAAGGGTCATAAGTTTTGACTTAAAACCATTTTTGGTTGTAAAAGTCGAGGCGGACTAAGGTGGAAATTCCTGAGTCTTGATTTTTGTTTCAAACCATGAATTTTAGGTTCAAGGATCGAAAATTTTGGTCAAGTCTGGGAAGAGGCTCCTAAACATGGATTTTGGTTTTGATTTGATTTTTTTTTTTTTTTTGAACGATGAAAGTAAGCATTGTTTTGAAAGTTTTTTTTTTTTTAGAAATTTCAACATAAAGATGAAAATTTCAAAAGGGGTGCGTTTGATGAGCAAGTACCTGGGAATAGCCTTTGGCCGTGTAGGTATTGCTCTGACCCGTTTGAGGAAGTCTTCAAGGGTAGTACCGCTTTAAGAACTTGCCGTTGATGGGCAGCATACATCTGTCTCCTTCTATGTTTAGAAGAGCGTATGCGCCGTTAGAGAAGACTTTGTCGATGACGAAAGGTCCCTCCCATTTTGGTTCAAATTTGCCTTTGGAATTGTGAGCAAAGACTATGGGTCTTTTTACTGCAAGAACCAAGTCGCCCTTTTTATAGGTGCGTTGCCTGACCTTCTTGTTGAAAGATCCTTCCATGCGTGCTTGGTACAACTCAATGCTCTGTAAAGCTTCGAGCCGTCTTTCATCGAGATTATCCAACTCTTGGAGTCTCAATTTGACATTGCTTTCTTGTGTCATTTCATTTTGCAGAGTACCCTTAAGGAAGGAATTTGTACTTCCAAAGGGATAACAGCTTCGCATCCATAGACCAAAAAGAATGGTGTGCTATGGGTTGGTCCTCGAATGGTGGTTCGATAGGCCCACAAAGCTTCTGGTAGTTTGTCGCCCCAGTCTCTTTTGTGACTAGAGACCATTTTCTTGAGAATTTTGCAGAGTGTCTTGTTGAAGGCTTCTGCTAGTCCGTTCACTGCTGGATTATATGGAGTCGAAGGACAACTTTGGATTTTGTACTTGTCGCAGAACCTGTAGAATCTGTGATCCTGGAATTGTGGTCTGTTATCATGAACGAATCTTTTAGGTATGCCGAAGCGACAAATAATGTTGGTGCGCAAGAACTGAAGGACTGATGAGGTCTTCATTTCACTGAGCGCAAATGCTTCTGACCACTTGGAGAAATAATCCGTAGCGGCGAAGATGAAGCGATGACCTTTGCTTGATGGGGGAGAGATAGGACCTATGTGTTGACACCAAAAATGTCACTTTGCCTCTTCAACATCAAGAAAGCTGCATGAAGTCGCAACCTGCCATAAAAAGGCAATGCAACTTCTCCAAAAAATCAAATCTTGTCAGAATCAAACAAAAACTGCAAGATCCTTCAAGATAGCCAAGAGAAGAGTACACATGAAGTTTCGGGCCATTTCAGAATCATTTGGCCTAACTTCGCTTCTCCGACAGCTAAAATGGCACTCCCGGCGGCGACATCATCGGAGACGTCAAAACTTCGATCAGAGCCTACAGATGACTCCAGCATGTCTCAAAAGGGCTCCATGCCAAATTTCAAGTCAAACCGACAACGTTTGACCCTCCATCAATGCTCGAGCAGCAAAATCAAGCCTCCCGGCGGCATAAAACCGCCGAAGCCTTCGCTCATCAAACCAAGTGCATGAGTGGCTTCAACATGCTTCCAAAAGGCTGCACGTCAAATTTCAGGTCATTCCGAAAACGTTTGACCAGGTTTCGATGCTCCGAGAGAAAATCAAGCCTACCGGCGGCGGAGCAACCCGGGACCATGACATCCAAAACGGAGCCCATGGAACATCTCAAAATGACTCCAATAGGCTCCCCGTCAAATTTCAGGTCAATCGGACATCATTTGGCCACATATCAACGCTCGGCATTTTCCCCGCAGCAAAATCAAGTGAAGCATCGACGGGACCCCAAACGGCTTCAAAACTCAAACAAAAGCCTATGGTTGGTCTTATTTATTGCTCAGGAGGCTTCACCTCAAATTTCAAGTCATTCCGACATCGTTTGACCAAGTTTCAGCTTCTGGCGGAAAATCAGCAGCTCTACGCGACAAAGTCTTCGGCTTTCCCGGAAAATTGGAAACTTTGCACTCTAAAAATGCAAGGATTCTCATCAGGTTTTCTACAGGGAAATCAAGCCAATAAATGAGAAGAAATGTCAAGAAAAATACAGGAGAAAACGGCGACGAAAAAGACCTCAAAACGACCGCAAAACGGGCTCCGAAGGGGAAAAATCCCCCAGGGTCGCAGGCCCCTGCGACCATGGCCCATGGTCGCCGGCGACCATGGAGGTCCGGGTCACCGGATTTTCCGCCGGTGACCCGTTTTTCCGTCTTTTTTCGCGTTTCGCGCACTTTAGCCCCTGTGGTTTCCTGAAAATGTGATTTTTAGTGCTCTAAATTGACTCATATCCGACGACATCTCGGATCCGCCTTCAAAAGCATAAAATCATCATTGATCGCTCCAAGATCGCCAACCGGTCGACCAATAAAGTGCACTTTCTGTCCGACCGATCATGAAATCGACAAGACAGATGTCACCGGCCCACTCTTAGCTATCAATGTCTGAAGTTACATGTTCATCCGATGTCGATCAGCATGTAGATCCATCGATGATCATCGCCAGAAGAATTCCAGAAGACACGGCATGGCCCGCGACTCTTCGACTGCTCGGCGACCAATTAATGTGGTTAATTGACTAGCTTTATTGCAGTCATTAATTCATTTCTTTGGACGGCCCAATCAGAAGCAAGCATTTGGGAGTTACAAGTCAATTGATTCATGGCATTTAAACCATGAAACTCCTCCCATTATGGTAATTAAGGTGATTAAAAGCCCTTAATCTCCATCGGCCAATCAGATTCAAGGAAAAAGGAGTTACAAAATCAAGAAATAAATCTTGTAACTCCTCCCATTAAAGCCATTAAGGCTCATAAACCCTCCTAAATGGCTACCAAAGGCCTATAAATAGGAGAGCATTCCATTGAAATGGAGATCGGAAAAAGATCAGAAAAAAGAGGAGAAAATCAGAGGATCAGAAAAACAAAGATCAGAAAGAGATCTGAGAGAAAGAAAAAGAGAGAAAAACTCTGCTGAAGTTCTGCACCGGCCACCACTACAAGGTGACAAAAGTCCCTTGGGGGGCACCCCCCCAAGGTCCTTGCCTTCTCCTGCTGCCTCCAATGGCTTAGACGTGGCTTTTCAGCCCGTCTACTTAGCTTTTTATTGGACATAGGACCTTCTCTTGGTCTTTGTCCTCTAAAAACCTGAGGTTATAGCCAAGCCAAGCGAATCAAGAGCATCTTCTGTTCTCATTTGCATGGATGATGGCGAAGCCCATACATGGCTTGCGACCGTCAATCTGAACGAGTCCCCCACAATCTCCTGAAAAGTTAGATATTCCTTTTCTTGCTTTTCATTGTAATTTGTATTTTTCTAAAGAGACAAAAATCACAACTCTTGTCTTTCATTATTGATAAGAATTGTAAATCGGCTATAAACGCCAAAATCGGCTATAAATGCCAAACAAAATCGCCTTTCACGGCAAATCAAGAAAATGTCTCTTTTCTTAAATATTTGTGCAATGGAAAACTTGAAAGAAGTTGATTTCCTTTTTACTTGCGAAGGTTGATCTCCGGATTACCACTTGCAATTCCAAGTAAAATAGAAAATCTGGCACACCCACACAAAAGAAATGTTGATGCACGCTTCAGGGCCCGCCAGGGCGCGAAAGGGCCGGACCCGACGGACTCCCACGTTCCGCCGACCCCGGTAGCCGCCCCAGCAGGCGCCTCGGAGCGCGTTCCATCAAGCTGGCACACCCGGTGGGACTCGTTCATTTGAGAACACGGTGCTTGGAAATGAAATATTTGCATATCATACTTTTTGCTCTATGCTTATACTTCTTTTCCGGATTCCTTGGCTATTTTCTAGCTGGTAGCCTATGTTGGATTTTGCATCCTAAAAAAAAATGAGATGGGATTTTTTGGAAATTTCTATTTCTTTGAGTTTGTTTCCATTCTTTCTCTTTTTTTTTTAAAAAAAAAATCAGTTTTCTTAGTTTGAATTCAAAATTGAGAAACTTTGATCCTATCCTATCGTTCTTTGGCGCTTGCAGAAATGTTGAGCCCGTTCGACTAAGGTTTTGGACCATCGTTTCTCTTCGATGAGTTCATTAGAGATTTCAAAAAAAAATTTAAAAAAAAAAACAAAAAAAAAATCAGTTTTCTTAGTTTGGATTCAAAATTGAGAAACTTTGATCCTATCCTATCGTTCTTTGGTGCTTGCAGAAATGTTGAGCCCGTTCGACTAAGGTTTTGGACCATCGTTTCTCTTCGATGAGTTCATTAGAGATTTCAAAAAAAAAATATTAAAAAAAAATAAAAAAAAAAAATCAGTTTTCTTAGTTTGAATTCAAAATTGAGAAACTTTGATCCTATCCTATCGTTCTTTGGTGCTTGCAGAAATGTTGAGCCCGTTCGACTAAGGTTTTGGGCCATCGTTTCTCTTCGATGAGTTCATTAGAGATTTAAAAAAATATAAAAAAAATAATAATAATAAAAAATCAGTTTTCTTAGTTTGAATTCAAAATTGAGAAACTTTGATCCTATCCTATCGTTCTTTGGTGCTTGCAGAAATGTTGAGCCCGTTCGACTAAGGTTTTGGGCCATCGTTTCTCTTCGATGAGTTCATTAGAGATTTCAAAAAAAAAAATATTAAAAAAAAAATAAAAATAAAAAAAATTAGTTTTCTTAGTTTGGATTCAAAATTGAGAAACTTTGTTCCTATCCTATCGTTCTTTGGTGCTTGCAGAAATGTTGAGCCCGTTCGACTAAGGTTTTGGGCCATCGTTTCTCTTCGATGAGTCTATTTGGGATTTTTATAAAAAAAAAAGGGACATAGACCACTAAGGTTAAACCAATTGCGTTCTTTGATCACGATTGATTCAAGAAAAGCCTTGTCCAGAGTGTGGAGACAGCTTGACTGTTCTAGGCAAGGGTCCTCCAAACGGGTTCATTAAGTAATCCTACCCTTACCTGGGGGCAATTCTATCAATTGAGGTTTCATAAGACCGGGTTAGGAGGCCTATGTGTACTCTCTCGTCTTTAAATCTTAAAGATTTTAAAAAAATCAAAAATAAAAAAAAAAGATTTTCAAAAAAAAAAAATCTTAAAAAAAAAAAAAAAAAATTTTCAAAAAGAAAAAATAAAAAAATAAATAAAAAAAAATATTTTAAAAAAAAATAAAAAATAAAAAAAATAAAATAAAAATAAAATAAAAAAAAATCATTTCAAAAAAAAAATCTCCAAAAACTCGTCACTTTTTGGATTCAGATTCGAGAAATTGTGGTCTCTTCCCTTCTGAGTACTGGCGCTCGCGGAAATCGTTGAGCCCGTATTTGAATCGGAATGTCACCTGCTCTCTTTGACGAATCCATTTCTGACATTTCAAAACAAAGAATCCCATCTCATGGATGCGATCTCCAACATTTGTGCATAGCAATACTGGTACGCCCTTTCAGGGTCTACTGTATCTGTGACTGGCACATTTGTAACTCCTACCTTATATTCTTCTTATCTCGAGCAAGCCCTGCTTCTCGATAAGTCGAATTTAAGTTTACAATTGCTTCTAGCAGTCACTGGAACGCTCATTCTGGGCTCACCATACTTGCTGTCAGAACAATTGTACCATCTATGGCTTTTTGCCTTCTTCATGTCGCTTGGGTCATATCCCTTGAGCGATTTGAAAAGACAACCATAGAAATTCCAATTTATGATCATTATATTCTTGTGATTACTAATGGATGTGGTCTTGTTTCAGAGAACTTTTTCGAAACTAACAATGGCAGCCTTAACCATTATCTTCGATGAGAACAAGCACCAACTCATGCTTCAACAGAAGTAAACCGAGCTCACTTACAAGCGCCCCGCCAGCTGCCGAAGCGTCAACTCCCTCGGCAACTCTCTGAACTCCGGGTCGACCTCGACTCCCCGGACCATCGTCTTCGGGACACTGGGACCATTCCCACTTCCCGAAGAACAAACTGCGCCTGCCAAAAGGCAGAAGATCGCCTCTCAACGTGTCACTCCCGTGACACCAAAGGCGAGCGCCCAAAAGCCTGAAGCCCGCGGCACCCCCGCGAAGCCTCGACCCACAAACAACCAGGTCTATCCCAAGACTTGGTCTCCAAGACCTTCCCCAAAACAAAGGAGGTCTCAAACCTCCACCAAGCCAGCATACCTGGCCCCACTCAAGGAGAACCAGTTCTACCCTCTTGCCTACATGAAAGAGGAGAGACCCATCTCCAACTTGACTCCCAAGTCAACCCAGCATGAGCCGGCTTGTTCCTACAGGCCCAAAATCAGATCATGCATCACCAGGCCTCTCCAAGCACCTGCTAAGGCCTACACTCCTTCAGTTCGACCCTTCATCTCTACAGGGGCCGAACTCGAAAGGTTCAAAGCTTCGCTGCAACAGTCAAAGGACCGGGTCCGCATCCTGTCCTTGCCCAACCACAAAGAAAACAAGCTCGGCTGCTGCGCCCGAGGGAGCACATCCTTCATCGTCAGAGCCCAGCCAGAGCTGACCAAAGCTCAAATCGCTCGTCGAGCACGCCGCCGTGCGTCATATCGACAAAAGAGACTAGAGAAGCAAAGGACCCAGCCTCCTACACTTCAAGTCTCCCACAAATGGGTCGAAAAAGAAAGACCCGACCAAGTTGCTGCCGTCCATATGGTTGAAAAAACCAGAAGACGCCAAAAGTCAGCATCAAAAATCCATGTCCGATGTCCGGTGACCCGTAGCGTCACCGGGACACGAAGACATCCTGAAGAATCTCCTGACCCTTCAAGCCAAGGACGGGAGAGTAACCCTTCATCGAGCTCTTCATCAAAAAGAATGAGCCCCAGCTCGGTCACCAGGACGATTTCTTCGTTCGAATCCCGAGGGATGAACGTCTTGGCTACAAGTTCTGAGCCGCCACCTCAGAATCCACCTCGAGATGATGCGCTCACACGCATCCAGCAGTTGGAACAAGGCCAGCAGAGGATTGAAACTCTGATGGAAAACCTTCTCCTGGTCGTCCAAAATCAGGTGAACAATGAGCCTCCTCCGAATCATAGCAATAACGAGGGAAATGGAGAAGAAAATGAGTCACGCGCCCTTACCAAAAAGGACGTAGACAGTATCCTCGCCAAAGCTAAAGAAGAGGATATACTCAAAGAGCATGGGATCAAGCCACCATATCCTTTATGGATGGACTCAGTCCCGTTCCCCACAAAATTCAAACATCCTACTCTCCAAACATATACGGGGAAAGGATCGGCCAGACAGCACGTCATCCACTTCAAGATCTTGACGGGAGCTATCGCGGATCAAGATGCACTCAAGATCCGCCTCTTTGCAAGTACCCTAAAAGGTACGGCCTTCGATAGACACGCTTCCTGACCCACTTCCAAGGTGAGGATCATCCTGTTACTATGGCTCAGCTCTGCAGCCTAAAACAGGGAGAGAATGAGTCAACTTATGACTTCATTCACAAGTGGAAAGCAATGGCGTACAAATGCTCAGATGTACTGCCACAAGCGTCGCTAGTCGACATCTGCCGAAACAACATGAGAGCTAAAATCCGCTCCATGATCATCGGCAATAAATCAAAGAACCTGGGGGAACTCCTGGAAGCTTCCATGGAAGCTGAAACGGTGATCAAAGACCTCAACAGTCAGAAATCATCAAAGAAAGAGCCGACTGCTGTTGCAACCTCTAAACCAAAGAAGAAGGAGGTTCTCAATGTGCAGACTAAGTCAGCTCCTCAGCAACCAAAGAAAGCTGAAAATAGAGCTGCAGGTAAGAGACCTGAACTCTCTGATGCCTTCAAAGAGCGAGTAGAAAAGAAATATCCGTTCGATGAAGACGTCGAAGAAATCTTTGAGGCTCTCCTAGCAAATGGCAAACTCATTTTGCCAGAGCCCAAAAGACCTGGAGACGTTGGCAAAACCAATGATCCTCGGTACTGTCCATACCACCAGATGGTCTCGCATCCTCTCAATCAATGCTTTGTTGTGAGAGAGAAGATAAACGAGATGTGGAAAAACGGAGTCATCACCTTTGACAAAAACTATGGGACCGCCTCCGTCTACATGGTGTCACGTGGACAAACACCAAAATCACCGAAGAAGAAGATCACTACTTCCTTCAAGGTGATAAAAAGAATTCAAACGTCCGAAGTGTTGGTTCCTTACCCGACACCAGACGGACAACCCATATGGGTACATCCCGATCTCTTGGAAGATGAAAACTGGGAGATCGTAAAAACAAAGCCGACAGCTCAACAGCGAAGGCAGGCTAGGAAACATCTCCTCAGGCTCAAACGGCAAGAGAAGACCCAGCCAAAACAAGAAGTCCATGAAAAGGCAGAGGCCTCCTCTACCACTTCACTCGGGGCAACAGAAACGTCCCTTCCAGAGACTTCAAAGGTGGTAAGAAACTTCACTCTCAGTGATTTCATGCCACCTCAATTCAAAAAAGAAGCCATGCAGGGGGCATCATACTCTTGCAACTCGGTAGTTGGATTCTCCATTGATGGATACGAGTCCAGCGACACCGACGATGGATTCGAGCCCAACTACACCGATGAGTGGGAGGAATCTCTTGAAACAGGAGAATATCTCTCCGATGAAGAATGGGTTCCTGAAACTCACCTTATGCCAGTAATCTGGTATAACCCCTTGCAACCACAAGGATCCTGGTCTGATGATGAAGAAGACCAAGAGGCTGCACAAGAAGATGCTGTTAACCCAGCACCTGTCATTGCTCCAGTGGAAATCAACTATGTTGAGCCACACGAAGAAGATGAAGAAGAAGATCTGGCTCCCATGCCTGATCTTGAAGAATATGCAAGGATCTTGCAGCGTCTCGCTCTAGAACAAGAGCAAGACCGCGTCAACGAGATTCCTCACAATCCAGAGCCGGAAGTCCCTGAAGCCCATCAGGTACCTCCTCCCTCAACTCCTGAAAATGGAGAACATTGCTGGATAGATGATCCTCTTACATCCGAGGATGAGTCTGACTCCGAGCAGGCAACATCTCCTATCAGAGCTTCCTGTAATGTAATATATCAGGACTATAGCTCTTCTGAAGCGTCGTCTGATGAGATTACCTACACTCCGACGACGCCTAGCAATGTATCCTCTGGAGCTACCTCGTCTCACGTGACTTTCACAGAGATGACACCCTCTCAGGTTTCTTCTCCTGAAACTGTGACTTCAGGATACACATTCTTCCCGACTCATCATCATGAAGAAAACCCAACTTGGGGTGATGGATGGGTCAACGAAGAAGAAAAGCTGCTGGATGCTGTTCAGGACTTGCTCCCGGAAAATGCTCCGTGCAACACAATCACTGAGGATGGCAACTCTGCTGCAGATACATCCCCAGTAGATGAAAAACGACAGCCTCTTGATCCTGAAGACAATCTTCCAAACGAAGATCCTTCTCAAGAAGCTCTCGAAGTTGGTAGAGGCACCCGTTCGGGCCGGGACTACCACAAAAATTACAACCAATCTTCCTTTACTTATGTAAATCCTTCGGGAAAAGATGTTGTAAGCGCCCCCAGTGGCAACAATGATGAACATGCAGGCCCTAAGGAGGCTTTCAAGTATGACTTGGTTGAGCACTTCAAACACATACCTGCACGTCTTCACATCCTGGATTTATTACGAATGTCTCCACGCACTCGTGATAATCTCATCTCAGAATTACAAAAACTGAATGAGGATGTCGACAAACATGCCCCGCAAGTCCTCCAAATTGAAATGGACTACCGGGTCAAAAACTCTGAAACTTCCTCAAAGGGAGAAAAGAAAACTGAGGGATCATGCATCCAATGCCTCTCGGTTCAAAGGGCAGCCATTGCAACCATCGCCTTCACTAAGGAAGACCTCCTACTCGGCGAAGCAAGGCACAACCGACCCCTGTACTTCACAGGGTACATCAAAGAAATGCCGATACATAGAGTTCAGATCGACCCAGGTTCTGCACTCAACCTTATCTCCACTTCGGCTCTTGAAGAGTTGGGCATCCCACCCAGCAAGCTAAGCCACACATCTGTATCTATCTTTGGATACGATGGGAGCACTCAAAGGCCTATCGGCAAAATCAGGTTCAAATTGCAAATCGGTGATCTTATCTCTGAGGTCACTGTGTATGCAATAAAAACCCCCTCATGCTACAACATCCTTCTCGGACGTCCTTGGATACACGAGAATGGTGTTGTTCCTTCAACTCTACATCAATGCATCAAGTTCGTCGGCGACGACGGCATGGTACATCGTGTCTTTGCGGACAGAAAACCCTTCAAAGGTAAAGAAGTCCACTTCGCAGACTCCCAGATGTATGAAGGAGAAAAAGAAGAAGAGGAAACAGCACCCCCTGCTGAAAATCTCCAGAAAGATAAAGGCAAGGCTCCTCAAAAATCACCGGAAGAAAACAACCCCTCCGGCAAATTAGAAGAGAGTAGTCAATCTCCCTTCGTTATCTCCCTCAAGAATTCAAAACCTTTTGTCATCACGACTAAAGTGAAGAAGGCGAAACAAAAGCCTGGGGGCAAATTTGTTGTCTCTCTCGTGTCTATCATGCAAGACACAGACTCGGACTCAGAGCCAGAAGACGATGCATCGTCAAGCCAAGCTGACACTCAGCAAGTTCAGCCTGCTCTCACTCCGATGGAGACACCTGCAGATGTAGAAGATCCTACGTCTGCTACCTTTGTTGTTCCGGCAACATCACCAAAGCAAAGGCCGATCTTCTTCCATAGATCGGACGCTTCTTCATCAAACTCCATGCTGGAACCTTTCCAAAATGAAGGTATGCCTCAGCTATCTCTATATAGTCCTGTGGCACAAGCAATTATGAAGAAAATGGGCTATGACGCTCAAAACCCAGTCGGTTTGGGAGAAAGACGCGGTATTCTCACGCCATTGGAGCCCGCCTTGACCAAAAGCCAGCTGGAAGATTGGAGACTCTACGGTCATGTAGAAAAGTCTTCATATGGGTTAGGGTATGATCCCGACACTCCTCTGAGACAGTTGACACAAAGGCTTAAAAGTCGTTTTACCGACCAAGCCTCAACATCTAAAGTCCACGAAGACATCGATCTCCCTGGATATCTCTTTAAAGAGTTACCTGACAAAGATCCAGGAAGCTCATCCAATTTGTACGATTTCTCTGATGATGAAGAGGAATCGTCCGATAATACAGACTTGTGGCATCCTGACCCAGAAGAACCCTCGTCTCCAAAAGAAATACCAGACTCAACAGGCGATTGGGACTATCTCATAGCAAGCCTTGAGGAGATCACCAATCAAGAAAATCCATGGAAAGGAACAGAGCCTTGGTCTGGTAATGCAGTTGAAACTCCAGAAGGTTTCGTTGAGTTGGAAGCCTCCGAAAATATTGTGGAGGAACCACCTTCGAACCTTCCGACAGAAGATCCTGTTCAAAAGATAAACTTGGGAACACCTGATAACCCACGTCCTGTATTCATAAGCAAGAATATAAAGGATGATGAGTTACCCGAGTATATCGCTTTTCTTCGTGAGTTCGTTGATTGCTTTGCATGGTCCTATGCTGAAATGCCTGGTTTAGACCCCAAAGTAGCAGTCCACAAACTCAATCTTCAAGAAGACATCAAGCCTGTCAAACAAGGCCAAAGAAGATTCCGTCCAGATGTGATGGATAAAATTGAACAAGAAGTTCAAAAGCTCAAAAGTGTCGGCTTCATCCGTGAGGAACAACATCCAGAATGGTTGGCCAACATTGTCCCCGTGACAAAGAAAACTGGGCAGATTAGAGTCTGTATTGACTATAGAGACTTGAATGGCGCTTGCCCTAAAGATGAATTCCCGCTCCCCATACCGGAGGTGATGATTGACAATACCTGCGGATTCGAGCGAATGACATTCATGGATGGCTTCTCTGGTTACAATCAGATAAAGATGCATCCCGAGGATGAAAAACACACTTCATTTCGGACTCCATTTGGCGTGTATTGCTACACTGTCATGCCATTTGGTCTGAAAAATGCTGGTGCCACATATCAGAGGGCTATGATGAAAATATTCCAAGATATGCAGCACAAGACGGTCGAATGTTACGTTGATGACCTCGCCGTCAAAAGCAGAAGAAAAGAAGACCATCTCAAAGATCTTCGGGAAGTCTTCCTCCGACTCCGCAAACACAAACTGCGGATGAATCCTCTAAAATGCTTCTTCGGCGTCTCGTCGGGTAAGTTTCTCGGATTCCTTGTTCGGAAAGCTGGAATAGAACTTGACCCCATCAAAGTCAAGGCTATTCTAGAAATGCCCTCTCCAAGAACCTTGAGAGAACTAAAAGGGCTCCAAGGGAGATTGGCCTACATCAGACGGTTCATCTCCAATCTTTCGGGGAAATGCCGTCCATTCTCTCGATTGATGAAAAAAGGTGTAGACTTTGTCTGGGATACCGACTGCGAAGCCGCATTTCAAGATATCAAGTCATACCTGACCAAACCTCCAGTGTTAGCTGCCCCTGCCACTGGAAAACCATTCATCTTGTACACAAGAGC
This sequence comes from Umbellularia californica, assembly GCA_028538565.1. Classification (NCBI taxonomy): domain Eukaryota; kingdom Viridiplantae; phylum Streptophyta; class Magnoliopsida; order Laurales; family Lauraceae; genus Umbellularia; species Umbellularia californica. The sequence goes on along the minus strand of JAPQWN010000012.1, from coordinate 26,929,409 downwards.
TCTTGATCATTCTGTAGGCGCTCTGCTTGCACAAGAGAATGGTGAGGGAAAAGAAGCTGCTCTGTACTACCTCAGCCGCATGCTAGTAGGTGCAGAGCATCGCTACTCTCCAGTCGAAAAAGAATGCCTTGCAATGATGTTTGCCGTACAAAAGCTACGTCACTACTTGCTTTCCAACACAGTCTACCTCGTCTCAAGGATCAACCTCTTGAAGGTCCTTGTCACAAAGGCAGGTTCTCTTAATGCCCGACTGGCAAAATGGTCCATCCTCTTGTCACAATTTGATATTAGGTATGTGCCACAAAAAGCAATCAAAGGCCAAGCTCTAGCAGATTTCCTCGCAGAGCATCCATTGCCTAAAGATTCACCACTCAGAGATGATCTCCCAGACGAACCTGTCTACAACGTGGAGACTTCCTCATCAAATGCCTCCTGGGACATGTACTTTGACGGTGCAACCAGGACAAATGAAAACAGAAAGCTGATCTCGGGAGTTGGCATCCTCTTTGTTAGCCCCGACAAATGCATGATTCCCCACGCTTTCTCGCTACTGGAACCATGCACAAACAATGCAGCTGAATACCAAGCTCTGATCCTAGGATTGGAACTCGCCATCGAATCCGGTATCACTATGCTGGAAGTCTTTGGAGACTCTCAACTGATCGTCAACCAGATGAATCAGAAATATGAAGTCAGGAAGCCCGATCTGCTGCCTTATTACAACAAGGCACAATCGCTTCTGCAAAAGTTTGACATCTGTCACATCACCCACATTCGTAGAGGTGAAAACATCCGTGCAGATGCCCTGGCTGGACTTGCCGCATCAATGGCGATCCAGGAAGGGGAAAACATGCAAATTACAGTGTGCGAGAGAAGGATCCTCCCTCCTCTTAACACACACCAAGCAGTTGCTGAATGCCACCGAGTGGTTGGAAGTCGGATCTCTATCCTTCAAACTTCAATCGGCGACTGGAGGGATCCGTTCATTGATTACACTATGTTCGGAATCCTACCTGAAGATCCAAAAGAACGGGTAAGCATCCAAAGGCGAGCCCCAAACTTTCATTTGGATATCCCTTCAAAAATCCTTTACAGGAAATCCTTCAATGGAGTACTCCTACGCTGCTTGTCACAACAAGAGGCCGAAGAAACACTTAAAGAAGTTCATACTGGTCTTTGTGGAGCCCATCAGGCAGGTCCTAAGCTCTATGATCAGATAAAAAGGTTAGGTTACTATTGGCCTACCATGGTTGCTGATGCAATGCAATTTGCCAAACGCTGCCAGCTATGCCAAGTTCACGGAGATTACATTCACATGCCTCCGGAATGGCTGCATCCTACAGCAATCTCATGGCCTTTCGAAGCATGGGGCATGGACATCATAGGTCCTATCTCTCCCCCTTCAAGCAAAGGTCATCGCTTCATCTTCGCCGCAACGGATTATTTCTCCAAGTGGTCAGAAGCATTTGCGTTCAACGAAATGAAGACCTCATCAGTTCTTCAGTTCCTGCGCACCAACATCATTTGTCGTTTCGGCATACCCAAGAGATTCATCCATGATAACGGACCACAATTCCGGGATCATCGATTCTACAGGTTTTGCGACAAATACAAAATCCAAAGCTGTCCTTCGACTCCATACAATCCGGCAGCAAACGGATTAGCAGAAGCCTTCAACAAGACACTCTGCAAAATCCTCAAGAAAATGGTCTCTAGTCACAAAAGAGACTGGAGCAATAAACTGTCTGAAGCTTTGTGGGCCTATCGAACCACCGTTTGAGGACCAACCCATAGCACACCATTCTCCTTGGTCTATGGATGCGAATCTGTCATGCCCCTAGAGGTACAAATTCCTTCTCTGAGGGTATCTCTACAAAATGACATGACTCAAGAAAGCAATGTCAAATTGCGACTCCATGAGCTGGACAATCTCGACGAGAGACGGCTCGAAGCTCGACAAAGCATTGAACTTTACCAAGCACGCATGGCAGGATCTTTTAACAAAAGGGTCCGGCAACGCGCCTACAAAAAGGGTGACTTGGTTCTTGCGGTAAAAAGACCAATGGTCTTTGCACACAAATCCAAAGGCAAATTTGAACCAAAATGGGAGGGACCCTACGTCATCGACAAAGTCTTCTCCAACGGCGCATATGCCCTCCTAAACATGGAAGGCGACAGATGTATGCTGCCTATCAACGGCAAGTTCTTGAAGCGGTACTACCCTTGAAGACTTACCCAACTGGGTAAGAGCAATGCCTGTATGGCCAAAACCTGTTCTCAGGTACTCGCTCGTCAAACCCACTCTCTTTAGAATTTTCATATCAAATGTCAAAATTTCTAGAGATTCAAAAACAATGCTTACTTTCATTGTTTCATTGTTCAAAAACAAAAAAAAAATCCAAGTTTAGGAGCCTCTCCCTGACTTGACCAAAACTTTCGATCCTTGAACCAAAATTCATGGTTTGAAACAAAAATCCGGATTCAGGGATTTCTACCCTAGTCCACCTTACCTTTTACCGCCAAATGGTTCTAGGTCAAAATTTACGACCCTCGTGTCTTTAAACAAAAAAAATGGTTTTTCAAAAATCGTGGGGAAACGACATCAAAGTCAGTACCCGCAAAACAAAAATTTTGAAAAAAAGCAAGGATGCGACATTCCATCGATACTTGCACCCAAAATCGCAGGGAAGCGACATTTCGTCGATACTTGCAAAATCCAAAAACCGTGGAGAAGCAACAAACCAGTTGATATCCACAACCCAATTTCAAAAATCATGGAGATGCAACATACCAGTTGCTATCCACAACCCAAAATTACAAATGGTTCGAGAAAACCTCAAATTTCAAAAATCGCGGAGAAACGACATCAAGTCAGTACCCGCAAAACCAAAAGTCTTGGGAAAAGCAGGGAAGCGACGCTTAGTCGATATTTGCACCCCAATTCGCGAGGAAGCGACATTCCATCGATACTTGCAAAACCTAACCCGCGAGGAAGTGACATTCCATCAATACTCGCAAAACCGAATGAGCAAGGAAGCGACATTCCATCGATACTTGCAAGACCATTCAGCGGGGAGGCGACATTTAGTCGATACCTGCATTTTGAAAACCAAAACTCGGCTATAAATGCCAAAATCCGGCTATAAATGCCAAAACAAAAAATTTCTGGCTATAAACGCCAAAACCGGCTTTCACGCCGACAAACCAAAACTTAGCTTTCAAAAAATGGCTATCAATGCCACAAAACCGGCTATAAATGCCACAAATTGGCTATCAATGCCACCAAACTGGCTGTAAATGCCACAAAATTTCGGCTTCCATGCCAACCCAAATTTTGGCTTTTACGCCATAAAATTTCGGCTTCCATGCCATCTCAAAATCGGCTTTCACGCCACAACCAAAATCAGGCTCCCATGCCAAAACAATTATTTGACAAAAGATTTTCACAAAATGACAAAGCTTTTGATCAAATCCCATTTAGCAATTGCTTTCATCACAAAAAGATTTGAGTGAGCGTAGGGAAAACAAAAAAAGGGTACCAAAAAAAATACATGTGGTACCAAAGCAAAAAAAAAAAAAAAAAAAATAGAAAGTGTTCACAAGCACTACAAAAGAAAAAAGAAAAGTACCAAAAAAATACATGTGGTACCAAAAAAAAAAGAAGAATAGTTTCTGCTACAAAAAATCAGGAGCTTAGCCAAAAATGGTCTCCAGCCAAAGCTTCAGCTCCTCAAGCAAACTTTTGGCATCAGCCGTCAAAGTTTCCAAGGCACGCTTCTTCAGGAACTTGCCATGAGATGCTGGCGAATGCCGTAACCCTTCTTTTACACCGGGAAGCTCTTCCCCAGCAGTTTGCCATCGTTCGTTTTCTAGAGTCCTCCTCTCGAGAACTTGACCGGCATCTGCAACCCTGCGAATCAGAGTACTCTCCCTGTCACGAGCCTCTGTTATAGCAGCCCACTTCGCATCGACTTGTGCCTTCAAATGCTCAAGACGTTTCCTGGCCTCCTCAACTTCCCTATCAAGGACGTTAAGGTCATGCCTCAATCCGATGATGGCTAGCTCTTCCTTGTTCTTCTCCCGAACTAGCTGCTTCTTGCTTTGTGTAGCCTCATTCAGGTCAGACTTAGCCTTATCAGCAGGGTCCAAGAACATCTCCTTGAAGAATTGGTCGTCAGGGAAACCCATGGTCTCAAACCACTTGTCACCCAGTGCAATGATCCTATCAACGATCGCCCTGGCACCTGTGACATCCAGACCAACCTCTTCGGTGTCGGTCAGAATCTCCTGTACATGTGGGATCATGCCAAATCCTGCCTCCAAGTGTCCAGAAAGGAGAGTCTTGACCCAAGAACTCAAAACCCGAGCCAGCACCTTCTTCGCAAATTGAAGAGACGAACTGGATGAAGATTCACCCTTCTCCGCTGATCGGCTGCTCATGTCATGTCCCATTGGAAGAGTAACAAAAGAACTCTTTCCACTTGGAGCCACTGGAGAGGGAATCTCAACACGAGGCATCTCCTCAATCATGTCAGAACTGGTCTCTACCTCCGGATCGACCTCTGGCATCCCTTGCTCTGGTTCTGAAGAAAGCGATGGACTCTCTTCTGTCACTTCAAAACCTGCAAATGAAACATAAAAAGGTATGAATATGATCCTGTTCAAAAAAAAAAAAAAAAAAAAAAAAAAAAAAAAAAAAAAAAAACCATCAGGGTCATCACTACAAAGTACCTTCTTCGACGACTGGCGGAATACTCTCTTCCTCCATGACCTCATCGGAAGCATCATCAACATTTGCGTCCATTGATGGTTCAAAGTCATCGGAATCTTGTGGCGAGTCAGCTGACAAGAAAAATGTTAGCAAATCAAGTCGCAGGCACAAAAAAGAGAAAGCGAAGGAAGTCATACCAGTCGGAGATTCCGGAGTCATTCCAGAGTCCCTAGGTTCTTCTTCAGATGCCATAACCGGCTCCATCACCGCCTCATCGATCGGAACCTCAGGCATCGCCAAGTCTTCATCCTCTGCTAAAAAAAAAAAGCAGCAGCAGGGTGAGAAAACAAATCAGAACATGGAAAGCCCCATGAAAGAAGCAGAAAAAGAAAAAGGAAGAATCATACCTTCACCGATGGTCTCTTCTTCCCGAATCCTCTTCTCCGGAGGTTCGTCAGCTTCCCCTGGCACCTCCTCATTGACAGTGAGAGGGACTTCCACATTAGGAGAGTCTTCGTCCCGCCCCGTGTGACGCTGACTCCTCCTCCTCTTCCTACCTCTACGGGTTCGCTTCCTAGAAGAACCCGCCCCACTATCAGAGTCAGGTTTCTCACTTGACTCCTCACTGGATGGTCTGCTCTCGCCAGTAGACTCCGCGGAAGCTCGCCTCTGTGCCGCTTGCATCCAAGCGTCGAGCTCAGCTTCCTCCTGTTCTAGCTGCTCCAAAGCCTCATCAGGTACTTCCCGAACAGCTTCAGAACCAATGACGCCCTGGTCACCGAGAAAGCCTATCTTGTGCTTCTCTCCAGAAAGGAAGGCCCAAACTTCCTCTCGGCGGACGCCATCCGACTTCCCAATGCCTTTTCCAGAAGACAGCTTTACATCAAGCTCCTTCTTGGAAAGCCCCCGATATGCCAAAAAGCTCTCCGCGAACCACTTCGTGAAGCCGGCAGTTCGGAAAGTCGACAACTCAGGATAAGAAATCGCGGCAGTAGTGTCTTCAGCACTATAGAAAGCCCATGCATTTCTGCCATCTTGCAAAACCCCCAAAACGCTTCACCATACTCGAAGGCGCTTCAACAACGCCTTGAGAGAAGCCCAACTGAAGCGCAAAGCGAGAAGGTACATACGGCTGGATGTCAACGAAAAGATGTCTGCGGTACACCATCGTGCCGACTCGTATGCTGAAAAGCCACTCCTTCTCTGCATTGGTCAAAGAGTAATGCCTTCCCGACCCTGCTCTGGTAGAGTCTCGGGAGGCACCAAAATCAAAAGCCTTCTTCCGCAACTCCGGAGAAAGCTTAACTGAAGACTGCCCCATCTCGACGTCCCTGAATCGTCGGATCCTCATGCGGGCAAACAAAAGTGATTCGGATACGGCTTTTCCCTTAGCCAATCGAATCATCAGAGGATCATCATCCTGTGCAGCACCCAGCTGGTGGAAGCCAGGACAGTGGTATACAAACCACGAATAAAAAATATGGGCTGAAAATACCCGATTCATAGGGAGCCCAAGTCGAACCAAGAAAGCAGCAGCCTGCAGTTCGGTACACAGGTAGGAGTAAAGAGCCGGCACCAAAGCAAGCCGCTCTCCAAACGCCATCTGACAAGCCGGAAAAATACAATGCGGCCTGATGTGTGTTCCATCTCCTCCAGCAAAAATAGCCTCACCTAGCCAAAAAGTGAGGTAAACAGCAAGATCTCTCCGCAGTGTAATGTCAGAACAAATGGCATCTGTGCTCGCGAAGAAACCCTTCAACTCTTCCTGCATGGCCGAAGTCTTCTTCCTGTCTTCCCGGGTCATGCTATCAGAAGGTTCTCCACCGTCAAAGAAGTTGAAGAATGAAGAGCCATAACTCTTCCAACTGCTGGATCTGACTTTCGAGCCCTCCTTAAAAAAATCATAGAAGGCGACGAGCTGAAAGTATAGGAGCCTGAACTCCTCTGACTGCTCCTCAAGGACGCTGTCAATCGGCATGAACTCCTCGTAGAGTTTGCCAAGGATGGGCAATCCAGTAATAGCACTCAACTCCTTCAGAGAAAAACCAATCTCACCGTTCGTGACAACGAAGGTATTGGTCTGAGGGAGGAAAGACTCCAACATAGCCATGAAGGCATCATCGGAAAAAGTCACGGTCTCCCTGAAAGCGCGGACCGCGTCAAAAATCCCGGCTTCCTTCAAAACGGCTCCCCCAATCAGCAAGGTGTGGTCAGTCCATGACTTCCAATCGGAGTCAGCATTGAAACGGCCACGAAGTCGAAAAGGCTTCACCCAAGTACTGCCGTCACCGCTGAAAACGCCAAGGCCCACCGGTCTCAAATCGACCGACGGATAATCAGAGCCCTGGTAGCCGCTGGCTGGCATCAACACGTCCATACGGACAGGTGGCTTCTCCGCAAAACCGGAAGGTCCACCAACAAAAACCCCGGTCTTGATTACACTGGTCCTCTTCACCCAGCTCGGAGGATCTTCCCTCTTAGGGCACATGGGAGAAAGGCTCAGGATCGAGATGGTCCGGTCAAAAGACGACCGGGTAGAAATAGTTCTCTCTTCACCATCAGCTGTGTAAGAGAACTGAAAACATCTCCTTTGGTATGTCAAGTCGTCAGGGACTGCATCTCCAAAGAAGAAGGTAGGCTTGGGTAAAACCCTCAGATCATCCATAACCCAAGGACGGTTGCTTGCCATGATCTTATAGAACTCCTCATCCTTGAGAGCGATCAATCGCTGTCTCATCTCATCACGATTAAGGGAATCGCATTCTTCCAAGTTCTTCTCAATAAACTGGACCTTCTCCCAGGCCTGCTGAACGGCCACATTAGAAGATCTGGCGGATCGACGAGGTACGCTTGTAGCAGGCTCTTTACCCTTGTTCGCTCTGGAGGAACCACCTGCAAAGGTCGGAAAAGAAAAAGATCGTCATCAAAATGACAGGATTTCGCTAAAAAAGAAAAAAGGGTCACTTTGTCCCACCAAAAAGCTGGCGAAATTTTGGCATGACTCCGGGGCAATTCCAAAGAAAAAGGAAATACCCCGACGGAAATAAAAAGTTTGAAGATGGGCTCAACATTGCTGCGGGCTCCGAGACTCCAAACTTTCGAAACCTCAAAATCTCCGCAAAATCAAGAAGGGCTCAACATCGCTGCGAGCTCCAAATTCCCAAATTTGCAAAGATTTTCAGGTATGCTATCATGCTCAATCTACAAATAGTACATGCATGAACATCTAGATTTGCACAAAAAAAGTATTATCATGATGAGCAAAAAAAAAAAAAAAAAAAAAGAAGAAGAAACTTTCTCGAAAAAAAGGGGGAGAAAGAAAAGAAAAAAAAAGAAACTTTCTCAAACAAAAAAAAAAAGAGAAGAAAGAAAACAGCAAAAAAAAAAAAAAAAAAAAAAAAAAAAAAAAAGGCCACGTGGCCGTACGGACCAGATCCGTACGGATCTGTCCGTACGGCCCACAAAAAAAAAGAAAAAAGAAAAAAAAAAAACGTGAAAAAAAAAGAAATCACGTGGAAAAGAAAAAAAAAAGAGAAGAAGAATAGAAAGAAAAGAAAAAGAAAAGAAAAAAAAAAGAAGAAAAAAAAGAGAGAAACTTTCTTCTTTTTACCATCCTATTCTCTACATGGAGTTTTCTTGAAAGAAAAAGAGAGAAAACTTACTTGAAGCCATTGATGGAGAAGAAGAAGGAAAAAGCTTGAAGATCCTTGAAGAAGAAGAACTCTTGGTCTTGGAGCTCCCTTGAGATTGTTGCAAAAGAAAGCAATAAGAGCAAGAGATCCTACCTTCCTTTGCTTTTATAGGAGAGAGCAAATCAAAGAAGGAAACAAAGAAGAAAGGTAAGTGTTACTAATTAAGTAACCTTACCAAAAGAGAAGGAATTAGAAAGATTCTTTCCCAAAAAGAAAGATGTCTTTGAGAGATTTCCTCCCAAAATCAATCAAATGAGAGATTCTCTCCAACAAAAAAAGGATATTGAAGATTCTTTCCCAAAAAGAAAGATACCTTGAGATATTCTCTCCCAAATTAAGGGAAGATGAGAGATTCTCTCCCATAAAGATATTTTTAGATATTCTCTATTCAAATGAGATATCTTTAGATATTCTTTACAAAAATGGCCCCACATGAGATCTAAGCCATCCTAAAAAGCTTAAGGTCCCATAGGCTAGCCCATATGAGCCAGGTTTGACCACCTAGGCACTAAAAAAAAAAAAAAAAAAAAAAAAAAAAAAGAAAAAATGGGCTTTTAGTCAGAAAAAATCCCTCTTACCAAGAGCATACAATAATGGTTCCATGCCTCTTTTGAGTTGATTGAACCATACAAAAAAATCCCAAGCCCCATGAGCTTCCAAAAATCAAACCATCCAGCCTCATATACCAAATTGAGCCAAAATCTTGAAATTGACATTTCACAAAAATCCAAACCATTCCAATGGACCCACACAGTCCCAAAGAGTGACCAAAAACCAAATCCTGGTCCCCTAACTTGCCACATACAGCTTGTTAGGTCACAAGACCAAAACAAAAAGCCAAATCCTGATCCCCCAACTTGCCACATACAGCTTGTTGGGTCACAAGGTCAAAACCAAAACCCGATCCCCTAACCTGCCATATATAGCCGGTTAGGTCACAAGATCAAAAACAGAAACCCAAATCCACATCCCTGATGTCATCTTCAAAACATTGCCTCGAGATGGTGTGTGATTCCTTTCACTACCATAAAATTCCCCTGGAAGCTCAAAGGCTACTCTACCAAAGGAAAGATTGCTCAAAGACTCTTGGTCAAGACTCAAGCTCTCCTTCAAAAATCTCTTCGAGGCACATCGACTACAAAAGTCAAGCAACTCGTCGCTGTACCTCGAGGGGGCATTTGTTGACACCAAAAATGTCACTTTGCCTCTTCAATATCAAGAAAGCTGCATGAAGTCGCAACCTGCCATAAAAAGGCAATGCAACTTCTCCAAAAAATCAAATCTTGTCAGAATCAAACAAAAACTGCAAGATCCTTCAAGATAGCCAAGAGAAGAGTACACATGAAGTTTCGGGCAATTTCAGAATCATTTGGCCTAACTTCGCTTCTCCGACAGCTAAAATGGCGCTCCCGGCGGCGACATCATCGGAGACGTCAAAACTTCGATCAGAGCCTACAGATGACTCCAGCATGTCTCAAAAGGGCTCCATGCCAAATTTCAAGTCAAACCGACAACGTTTGACCCTCCATCAATGCTTGAGCAGCAAAATCAAGCCTCCCGGCGGCGGGAACCGCCGAAGCCTTCGCTCATCAAACCAAGTGCATGAGTGGCTTCAACATGCTTCCAAAAGGCTGCACGTCAAATTTCAGGTCATTCCGAAAACGTTTGACCAGGTTTCGATGCTCCGAGAGAAAATCAAGCCTACCGGCGGCGGAGCAACCCGGGACCATGACATCCAAAACGGAGCCCATGGAACATCTCAAAATGACTCCAATAGGCTCCCCGTCAAATTTCAGGTCAATCGGACATCATTTGGCCACATATCAACGCTCGGCATTTTCCCCGCAGCAAAATCAAGTGAAGCATCGACGGGACCCCAAACGGCTTCAAAACTCAAACAAAAGCCTATGGTTGGTCTTATTTATTGCTCAGGAGGCTTCACCTCAAATTTCAAGTCATTCCGACATCGTTTGACCAAGTTTCAGCTTCTGGCGGAAAATCAGCAGCTCTACGCGACAAAGTCTTCGGCTTTCCCGGAAAATTGGAAACTTTGCACTCTAAAAATGCAAGGATTCTCATCAGGTTTTCTACAGGGAAATCAAGCCAATAAATGAGAAGAAATGTCAAGAAAAATACAGGAGAAAACGGCGACGAAAAAGACCTCAAAACGACCGCAAAACGGGCTCCGAAGGGGAAAAATCCCCCAGGGTCGCAGACCCCTGCGACCATGGCCCATGGTCGCAGGCCCCTGCGACCATGACCCATGGTCGCCGGCGACCATGGAGGTCCGGGTCACCGGATTTTCCGCCGGTGACCCGTTTTTCCGTCTTTTTTCGCGTTTCGCGCACTTTGGCCCCTGTGGTTTCCTGAAAATGTGATTTTTAGTGCTCTAAATTGACTCATATCCGACGACATCTCGGATCCGCCGTCAAAAGCATAAAATCATCATTGATCGCTCCAAGATCGCCAACCGGTCGACCAATAAAGTGCACTTTCTGTCCGACCGATCGTGAAATCGACAAGACAGATGTCACCGGCCCACTCTTAGCTATCAATGTCTGAAGTTACATGTTCATCCGATGTCGATCAGCATGTAGATCCATCGATGATCATCGCCAGAAGAATTCCAGAAGACACGGCATGGCCCGCGACTCTTCGACTGCTCGGCGACCAATTAATGTGGTTAATTGACTAGCTTTATTGCAGTCATTAATTCATTTCTTTGGACGGCCCAATCAGAAGCAAGCATTTGGGAGTTACAAGTCAATTGATTCATGGCATTTAAACCATGAAACTCCTCCCATTATGGTAATTAAGGTGATTAAAAGCCCTTAATCTCCATCGGCCAATCAGATTCAAGGAAAAAGGAGTTACAAAATCAAGAAATAAATCTTGTAACTCCTCCCATTAAAGCCATTAAGGCTCATAAACCCTCCTAAATGGCTACCAAAGGCCTATAAATAGGAGAGCATTCCATTGAAATGGAGATCGGAAAAAGATCAGAAAAAAGAGGAGAAAATCAGAGGATCAGAAAAACAAAGATCAGAAAGAGATCTGAGAGAAAGAAAAAGAGAGAAAAACTCTGCTGAAGTTCTGCACCGGCCACCACTACAAGGTGACAAAAGTCCCTTGGGGGGCACCCCCCCAAGGTCCTTGCCTTCTCCTGCTGCCTCCAATGGCTTAGACGTGGCTTTTCAGCCCGTCTACTTAGCTTTTAATTGGACATAGGACCTTCTCTTGGTCTTTGTCCTCTAAAAACCTGAGGTTATAGCCAAGCCAAGCGAATCAAGAGCATCTTCTGTTCTCATCTGCATGGATGATGGCGAAGCCCATACATGGCTTGCGACCGTCAATCTGAACGAGTCCCCCACAATCTCCTGAAAAGTTAGATATTCCTTTTCTTGCTTTTCATTGTAATTTGTATTTTTCTAAAGAGACAAAAATCACAACTCTTGTCTTTCATTATTGATAAGAATTGTAAATCGGCTATAAACGCCAAAATCGGCTATAAATGCCAAACAAAATCGCCTTTCACGGCAAATCAAGAAAATGTCTCTTTTCTTAAATATTTGTGCAATGGAAAACTTGAAAGAAGTTGATTTCCTTTTTACTTGCGAAGGTTGATCTCCGGATTACCACTTGCAATTCCAAGTAAAATAGAAAATCTGGCACACCCACACAAAAGAAATGTTGATGCACGCTTCAGGGCCCGCCAGGGCGCGAAAGGGCCGGACCCGACGGACTCCCACGTTCCGCCGACCCCGGTAGCCGCCCCAGCAGGCGCCTCGGAGCGCGTTCCATCACTATGATGTCCATACCCCAGGCTTCAAAAGGCCATGAGATTGCTGTAGGATGTAGCCATTTTGGAGGCATGTGGACATAATCTCCATGAATTTAGCATTGTTGGCAGCGCTAAGCAAATCGCATTGCGTCAGCTACCATGGTAGGCAAATAATAACCTAGCCTTTTTATCTGATCGTAGAGCTTAGGACCAACCTGATGGGCTCCACAAAGACCAACATGCACTTCTTTGAGAGTTTCATCAGCCTCTTGTTGTGACAAGCAGCGTAGAAGTACTCCGTTGAAGGATTTTCTGTAAAGTGCTTTTGAAGGAATATCCAAATGAAAGTTCGGGGCTCGTCTTTGAATGCTTACCCGCTCTTTTGGATCTTCAGGTAGGATTCCGAACATGATGTAATCAATGAACGAATCCCTCCAGTCACCGATCAGAGGTTTGAGGATAGACATCTGACTTCAACCACTTGGTGGGATTCAGCAACTACTTGGTGTGTGTTAAGAGGAGGGAGAATCCTTCTTTGACACATTATGATTTGCATATTTTCCCCTTCTTGGATTGCCATAGATGCGGCGAGTCCGGCCAAGGCATCTGCGCGGATGTTTTCACCTTTAAGGATGTGGGTGATGTGACAGATGTTGAATATTTGTCGAAGTGACTGCGCCTTGTTGTAGTAAGGTAGCAAATCGGGCTTCATGACTTCAAATTTCTGATTCATCTAGTTGACGATCAGTTAAGAGTCCCCAAAAGCTTCTACCATGGTGATGCTGGATTCGAGGGCGACTTCCAATCCTATAATCAGGGCTTGGTACTCAACTGCATTGTTTAAACATGGTTCCAGTAGCAAGAAAGCGTGTGGAATCATGTATTTATCAGGGTTGGCAAAGAGGATGCCAATTCCCGATATCTGCTTTCCTTTTTCATTTGTCCTGGTTGCGACATCAAAGTACATGTCCCAGGAGGCATTTGATAAGGAAGTTTCCTCGTTGTAGACAAATTCGTTTGGGAGATCATCCCTGAGTGGAGAATCTTTAGGCAATGGGTGCTCTACTAGGAAGTCTGCTAAAGCTTGGCCTTTGATTGCCTTTTCGTGGTACATACCTAATATCAAACTGTGATAAAAGGATGGACCATTTTGCCAGTCGGGCATTGAGAGAACCTGCTTTTGTGACAAGGACCTTTAAGAGGTTGATCATCGAAACCAGGTAGACTGTGTTGGATAGTAGGTAGTGACGCAGCTTTTGCAAGGCATTCTTTTTCGACTGGGGAGTAGCAATGTTCTGTACCTACCAACATGCGGCTAAGGTAATATAGAGCAGCTTATAGAGAAGGGTCTTCTTTTGGAAGATCACTATCGGGATTAAGGGGTTGATCCTTGTCATTTGCTGAAGACTTCTCTGTAGCAGCATTGCCGTCTTCAGTGATTGCGTTGCATGGAGCATTTTCCGGGAACAAGTCCTGAACAGCGTCTAGCAACTTTTCTTCTTTGTCAAGTAATTTATCGGTCCAGACATCGTCTATGAGATCGGGTATCTGAGACCAATCGACTGGATTTTCATTGAAGAAGACTTCATTGGCAGAAGCTTCTCCAGGATGATCAATCAGAATTGGCTTGAGTTCCGATGTCACAGTTTCAGGAGACGAAGGCTGAGAAGATGCTATCTCAGTGGAAGTCACCTGAGAGGATATAGCTCTAGAAGATATGCTTCCAGTCGGGGAGTACGTGTCTTCGGAAGTTTCAGAGGCACTGTCGTCCTGAGCTATTGCATTGCAAGATGCCCCCATTTTAGATTGTTGGGGATCGGACTCATCCTTGGATGTGAGAGAATCATGGATCCAGCAATTTTCCCCATTTTCAGGAGTTGAGGGAGAAAGTTCCCATTGATTTTCAGGGATTTCTGGTTCTGGATCATTACGAAGATTGTTAACGCGATCCTACTCCTGCTCTATGGCAAGATGTTGCAGGATTCTTGCATATTCTTCAAGATCAGGCATAGGAGCCAAATCTTCTTCATCATCTGTTCCTTGTGGTTCACCGATATTGGGTTCCACTGGAGCATTGGCCGATGCCGGATTAACAGCATTTTCTTAAGCAGCGTCCTGGTCTTCTTCATCATCAAACCAAGATCCTTGTGGCTGTAATGGGTTATACCAGATTACTAGCATAAGATGAGACTCGGGAATCCATTCCTCATCGGAGAGGTATTCTCCTGTTTCAAGGGATTCTTCTCACTCATCGATATCATTGGCAGTGTCACTAGACTCGTATCCATCCATGGAGAATCCAACTACCGAGTTACAAGAGTATGATGCCCCTGCGCATTTTCATTTTTGTATTGTGGTGGCATGAAATCATCAAGAGTAAATTTTCTTACCACCTTTGAAGCTTTGGGAAGGGAATCTTCCGTTGCGCCTAGTGAAGCAGTGGAAGAGGTTTCTGCTTTTTTAAGGACTTCTTATTTTCATTGAGACTTTTGCTGCTATTTGAGCTTGCAGAGTTGTCTCTTGCTTGCCTGCGCTGCTGAGCGGTTGACTTTGTTTTGAAGATCTCCCAATTTTCATCTTCTAGGAGATCGGGATGCACCCATATGGGTTACCCATCTGGTGTTGGATATTTTTATCACCTTGAATGAAGTAGTGATCTTCTCCTTTGGTGAATTTGGAGTCTGCCCACATGACACCATGTTGACAGAGGCGGAGCTGTAGTCTTTGTCAAAGGTAATGACTCTGTTTTTCCACATCTCGTTGATCTTCTCTCTCACAATGAAGCATTGATTGAGAGGATGCGAGATCATCTGGTGGTATGGACAATATCGTGGATCATTGGTTTTGCCGACATCTCCCGGTCTTTTGGGCTCGGGCAATGTGAGTTTGCCATTTGCTAAGAGAGCCTCAAAAATTTCTTCGACATCTTCATCGAACGGGTATTTCTTTTCCGCTCGTTCCTTGAAGGCATCAGAAAGTTCAGGTCTTTTACCTGTTGTTTTGTTTTCAGCTTTCTTTGGCTGCTGAGGAGCTGACTTGGTTTGCACATTGAGAACCTCCTTTTTCTTTGGTTTTGAGGTTGTAATGGCGGTTGGCTCTTTCTTCGATGATTTCTGACTGTTGAGGTCTTTGATCACCATTTCAGCCTCCATGGAAGCTTCTAGGAGTTCTCCCGGGTTCTTTGATTTGTTGCCGATGATCATGGAGCGGATTTTTGCTCTCATGTTGTTACGGCAAATGACGACTAGCGACGCGTGTGGCAATACATCTGAGCATTTGTACGCCATTGCCTTCCATTTGTGAATGAAGTCGTATGTTGACTCATTCTCTCCCTGTTTTAAGTTGCAGAGCTGAGCCATAGTCACAGATGGTCCTCACCTCGGAAGTGGGTCAGGAAGCGTGTCTCCAGCATGGCCCAGTTTTGGATAGAGTTCTCCGGAAGAGTAGAGTACCAATCAAAGGCCGTACCTTTTAGGGTACTTGCAAAGAGGCGAATCTTGAGGGCATCTCGATCCGCGATAGCTCCCGTCAGGATCTTGAAGTGGATGACATGCTGTCTGGCTGAACCTTTCCCCGTGTATGTCTGGAGAGTAGGTTGTTTAAATTTTGTAGGGAACAGAACCGAGTCCATCCATAGGGGATAGGGTGGCTTGATCCCATGTTCCTTCAATGTATCATCTTCTTTTGCTTTTGTGAGGATATTGTCAACGTCCTTTTTGGTAAGAGCGCATGACTCATTATTTTCTGCATTGCCCTCGTCGTCTTAATGATTTGGAAGGGTTTCATTGTTAGGTGGACGCTGAAAAGCGAGAAGAAGATTTTCCATCAGAGCCTCAATTCTCTATTGTCCTTGCTCCAACTGCTGGATGCGTGCGGTTATGTCATCATGCGGTGGAGGCTGCTCAGAACTTGTAGCCAGGTCGTTCATCCCTCGAGATTCGAACGAAGAAATCGTCCCGATGACTGAGCTGGGGCTCATTCTTTTGGATGAAGAGTCCAAGGAATGGTTACTCCGGTGTCCTTGGTTTGGAGGAGTGGAGGATTCTTCCAGATGTGTTCATGTCCGGGAGTCGCTGCGAGTCATCGGATGTCTGACACGGATTTTGGTTGCTGACTTCTGGCGTTTTCTGGATTTGCTAACCATATGGACAGCAACAACTTGGTCGGGTCTTTCTTTTTCGACCCATTTGTTAAAGACATTGAGAGTAGAATGCTGGGTTCTTTGCTTCTCAAGTCTCTTTTGTCGATATGTCGCGCGGCGACGCATACGATGAGCTATTTGGGCTTCAGTCAGCTCGGCTGGGCTCTGGCTATGAAGGATGTAGTTCCCCGTGCGCAGCAGCCGAGCTTGCCTTCTTTGAAGCTGGGCATGGATAGGATCTAGACACGGTCCTTAGCCTGTCGCAGTGAGGATTTGAATTTTGTGAGTTTGGCCCCTGTTGAGATGAATGGTCGACTTGCAAGAGTGCAGGCTTCAGTGGGTTTTTGCGGAGGCCTAACGATGTAGGATTTGATTTTGGGCTTATAAGAGCAAGCTGGCTCATGCTGGATTTGTTTGTTCTTTGGGCGGTTTGGTTTAGATAATTGTCTAGTAATGGATTGGAAGTCTGCATAGAATGATTGGTTTAGTTTGATTATTAGTCTGGCACTACATAATGGTTTCTTAAGCTCGTATAGAGCTACACTGAACACTAAATTGACACTGAATTGAATAATGAACAACTTCTAAATGTAACATTGAATAAAGAATAGTACTGAATGTCACATTTAATTAATGAACAATCCTACTGCGGTAGATGGAATGGGGGTGTTCCGGAGCTCCATGGTGATATCGGTGATCTCTGATCCAGATACTGGTAGATCCCACACTATTTGAACCGAAAGGTCATAGACTGAAAAGTCACTGATAAGCCACCGATAAGCCACTAAAAATATTGGACGGAAGAGTCCCACTGATAAGTCATCTAATAAAGGCTTAATGTAATTTATGAATTGCATATGAACACTGAACACTGAAAGGAATGAATGTAATATGACTGATTACTTTCTTCGAGGAGAACTGAATTGAAATAAAACCAGTACTGTTGTAGTTGCCAGTATAGTAATTGTTGTTGTCTATTTTCATTGTACATGATGTTGTTATAGGTCTGATTGTCTAGAATTGTTAAATATTGACATATATAACATGTGCTATCGTAGAACTGTATATGCATTGTTGAACCGTCGTGTTCACAGTGTTACTGATGATATTATAAGCTTAGTTGCCCGTGCCGGTCCCGCAGAGGCCAACCCGCCATCAGAGAATGCCCATCCGATACCCCCAGGAGGCTTAATCGAATGGACGTGATCTGAGTGTGAATGAATAGGACATTTTGGAGAATTGATAAACACTTTGTATATTCATTTTGAATAGTAGATAGATCTCAGCTGCATTGTATTTAAATATGCAGTTGTTGACTTGATAGTTAATGGATTATATGAATTGACTTTACTTTCATGTAAAGACTTATTCGTTTTTAATAGATCGTCAATGTATGTATATATATATATGTTCCGCAAATGTACATTGATAGGTACATATGAAAAATCCTTTGTGGATCTCGTCTTAACTTTGGTTAATTTAGGGTTTACGGGAGTAAGTATGTTGAATTCGCTACCCGGGTTTAGCCTAGACACTCTGATCTCGGGTTCAGGTCGTGACATATATGTGATATATTATATGTGATATATATGTGATGGAAGTGTAGAGATATGTATCTCACCTTTCGTATTGTTTACAACATGGCTTCTGGATCAGGATCTAGGAATGATGACTTTGTGGAAGTCACACATTCCCCTCCTATATCTGATGCTAATGCTAGGTTTACTGCTATACTGGAGTAGTTAGCCCGAAGCAATGAGCAAATGGTTAAGAGCCATGAGGCACAGATGGGCATGTAAGCCCAGTTAGCCAAGAGCCAAGAAGCTCAAATGGGTATGCAGACCCAAATTGCAGCTTTGTTAGAAGTGCAAAGCCAGATGCAAGCTCAAGCACAGATTCCCCTGTACCACCGTCCAACAACAGCATCATGTTGAGACACACGTGATGTTGCAGCATAAGGACAAGGATCCTCATGCTATTTATGAGCGGTTCCGTAAAAGGGGAGCTACCGAGTTCCATGGGAATGAAAACGTGATGCAAGCTGATGAATGGCTAGAATGTTAGACCCTAAGTTGTGTTTGCAATTTGATGTCCAACATTTGCATCATGATCATCTCATATCATTTCTTCAAGGTTTATCTTGAAAATCATAGGATTTTAAATCAACTTTCTCAAACTCTGTTTTCAAACCTTTTGGTTGATTTTAGTCTTATTTTGAAAAGCTTTTCTTCTTGATAAACCCTGGTATCAAACACCCTTACATTCTGTGTTTCAAATGTTTTCAAAAGTTAGATTTTTTCTTGTAAACTCAGATCTTCATAAAACAGTCTAACCATACTGTCGGTCAGTCTGTCGGTCAAGTGTCGGCTAACCGACCTTGGACCGAAGCCTAACCGAACTCACTCGGTTAGCTTTTCTGAATGGTGTTGCTGGTGTCGGTTAGTGTGTCGGTTAAGTATCGGTTAACCGATCATAGAAAATGGACTAACCGAACACCTTGTCGGTCAGATTTCCAGAGAGCTGCAGCTTCATATATTTTTCATGTCGGTCAGCTTGTCGGTTAGGGTTCGGTTAACCGACCTTGCGTCTGATCCTGACCGAAGCTCTCTCGGTTAGATTTCCAGAGAGGTATTTTCTGACCCTGTTTTCATTGTCGGTTAGGGTGTCGGTCAGGCCTTGGTTAACCGAACATGTCGGCTAACCGAAACATGCTTTTTGGTCAGCAAAATTTCGAAATTATGACCGTTGGCCTGTGACCGTTGGGGGTGTCGGTTAACCGACCCCTGGATGTCGGCTAACCGACATATAGCTGTTGGCCCAAAATTTCTATAAAAGGAAGTTCATTCCAAGGTCAAAGTTGATGATTCTTGAAGCCATTTTTGAGGTGTACTAAGGGTAATCAAAGAGGAATGAACTAAGAAGGCTAAAGGATCATTAGTAAAGTCAAGCTTGGATTAATGAAGTTCAATCACCAAGTAAGCTTTGTCTTTTCCTAATCATATGTTTTATGCTGTGTCTAAATTATTGGTAAATGATTTTTAGCATATTAACTATGATGTGTTGAATCCTTTCCTCTCTTAATCTTTGATTTAAGTTATTGGATTCTTCACCTTGATTCAAATCAAGCTTGTTGTAGAAAACTTCTTAAACATGTTTTAACAAAATCTTTAATTTCTGTTATAACATGTTTCATTAACTTGTATGAATCTTCTTTGTTGTTTTCAATCTTTAAAACTTTAGTTAAATTACTTTGACTTTGAAAACAACATATCACATGCATCACATGTTTAAACATAATTAATTTCATACAACTTGCAAGCTTTGAATTTTCATATCATCATCAAGTTTGTACTTTGTTCATGTGATTTGCATATCACTTCAATCAAATCATGTTATGTGCATTAAACTTTTAATTGCTTCAAGCATAAACTGATTGAGCTTTCATTTTAAACTTGATTGAAGTTTTCACACACACACATCATGAGCATTCATCTTTGCATTTTATAGTGTGTTGTGTGAGTTGATTTTCACTTTCACATTCGCCTATTCTAGAGGCAATATATATTGGGCTTAATGTATTTCTCTCCTAGTGTTTAGACACTTTCTTGAGAAAGAAAAACTATTTGTATGTAAGGTTTTTGCTGAGCCTAAGAAAAGCAAAGTGTAAAAGGTTATTGCTTAGCCTATAAAAGCACATTGTAAGGTTATTGCTTAGCCTATTAAAAGCATAGTGTTTAGGGTTATTGCTTAGCCTATTAAAAAGCATAAATAGTTGAAATCCGATGGGGTGTGAGATCACAAGCCAGTAGTGGATGTAGGCATTGAAGCCGAACCACTATAAAACATTGTGCAATGATGAATGACTTGTGGTGATTGATTTGTTTACCTTCCGTACCTTTTCATGTAATCATCACTAGTTGAAGTTTAATTTGAAGAAAATTAAAATTGGCTATTAATTTGTAGATCACCCTATTCAACACCCCCCCCCCCCCCCCCCCCCCCCCCCCCTCCCCCCTCTCACACTCTAGGGTTAGGATCCCGGACTTTCATAGAACACATTGAACATGTGTTTGACACAGTTGTATGCACTCACAAGCAGAGAGTATTACTTACCTCTACCATTTTTAGAGGGACAACAAAGATATGGTGGAAAAGTGTCAAGGACACAGTCAAAGTGATGACTACACCGGATATTTGGGAAACTTTCAAGAAGCAATTTCAAAGAAAGTTTGTCCCATAACATGTGAGGCAGCAGAAGGAAGCAGAGTTTCTGAATTTGAAACAGGCTCAACTGACCGTGTCTGTTTATGTGCACACCTTCTTGCAATTGTCTAAGTATGCTACCGAATTGGTAGATATAGAAGCAAAGAAAGTCAAGAGATTCCTCATTGGGCTAAATCCAGCATACAAGACGATTGTATTGGCTGGGCAGAAGCCTACGACGTTTGATGATGCCGTTGATAGGGCATACACAGCGGAGGAAGTTCAAAGAGAAAAGGATAGAGAGACTATGGACACCAAGAGAAGTGGTGATTCATGGTTCAGGAAAGGAGGGCAGTCCAAGAATAAAAGGCAGAAACAGAGATTCATTCCTAGGGGTGATAAGAATGAGAGGGGTGAAATTAGACCAGTCTGTGATATTTGTGGTAAAGTCACAGGATTGAGTCGTGTTGGAGGACTACTGGAGCCTGCCTAGTCTGTGGTTCTTTGGAACACAGAATGGCACAATGTCCGAAGGCTAAGAGAGATGATAGAGCTCCATATCAGTACCTTGCTCAGGGTCAAACAGCGCTTCCGGCTCCTCATCGGTGATTAGCCTTGTTAGCTCCTCCTAGGGAACTACAGCAGCAGCAGCAACCTCAACGTCAAGGCCAGCAGCGTCAATGGCAGAGACCACAGCCAAGGCAGCAACAACAGCCTAATAGGCCACAGATAACAGGGATGGCTTATGCCGTCAATAGAGAACAAGCTGATGTTACAGCAAATGTTGTTGAAGGTACAATCTTTGTAGATAATTGACCTGCTACTGCATTATTTGATCCCGATTCCACACATTCATTTGTAGCACCTGCATTTGCTTGTGATATGCAAGACCGGATAATGCAATTAGCTTATGATTTTACTGTTTCTACTCCTTTAGGGAGGAAGGTAGTATGTGAATTGTATATCCCTCAATGTACTGTTAGGATTGAAGATGTTTCAATGCTAGCTGATCTGTTAGTGCTAGCAATGAATGATTTCGATGTGATCTTTGGCATGGATTGGCTCGCAAAGTACAAGGCTTATTTAGACTGTTTCCGCAAAATCATTACCTTTAGGGTGGATGAGGCCAATGCCAGTGTATTATTTGAAGGAGTCCAAAAGAAGTATGACACCATGCTAGTTTCAGCACTCAAGGCTAAACGAATAATGCGTAGTGGTTGTGAAGGCTACATCGCATTCATTTCAGAAAAGAAGCCTATACAGGAGTTACGAGATATTCCTGTAGTCTATGAATTTCCAGACGTATTTCCAGATGAAGTGCCAGGTCTACCTCCGGCTAGGGAAGTGGACTTTACAATCAAACTTGTGCCCAGTACTGCACCATTATCCAAGGCACCGTATCGAATGACACCATCAGAGTTGTATGAATTGAAGAAGCAGATACAGGATTTGCTTGACAAGGGTTTCATTAAACCTAGTGTCACACCATGGGGAGCACCTGTACTGTTTGTGAAGAAGAAGGGTGGCACCCTTCGAGTGTGCATCGATTACAGGCAGATAAATCAAGTGACAATAAAAAATAAGTATCCACTGCCTAGAATTGATGAGTTGTTTGATCAACTCGAGGGCGTATCATATTTTTCCAAGATTAATCTCCGATCTGGATATCATCAGATTTGGGTTAAAGATCAAGATGTACAGAAAACCGCATTCAGAACTCGTTCCAGTTACTATGAATTTCTAGTGATGCCTTTTGGCCTAACTAATGCACCTACAGTGTTTATGGCTTTAATGAACATGGTGTTTGCTTCCTATCCAGACCAGTTCGTCGTAATCTTTATTGATGACATCCTGGTCTATTCAAATTCAGAGATACAGCATTCACATCATTTGAGAACAACCTTGCAAATAATGAGAGAGAATCAGTTATATGCAAAACTCGAGAAGTACGACTTTTGGTTACTACAGGTTGCATTTCTGGGTCATATCATTACCGGAAATGGATTAGCTATTGACCCAACTAAGATCGAGGCAGTTGCAAATTGGAAAAGTCCAAAGAATGTACCTAAAGTTTGGAGTTTATTGGGATTAGCGTGCTATTACAGGAGGTTCATAAAGGACTTTGCAAAGATAGCATCGCCATTAACGAAACTGACCAAGAAGAACAATCCATTTGAATGGAATGATGCCTATGAGTCTAGTTTCCAAACTTTGAAGCAAAAGCTAATTTCAGCCCCAATCTTATCTTTACTCAATGGAAGAGGAGGGTTTGAAATATATTCAGATGCCTCGGGTATTGGATTAGGTTGTGTATTGATGCAGAACCGCAAGGTGATTGCCTAAGGTTCACAGCAGTTGAAGGAGCATGAGAAGAACTATGCTACTCACGATTTAGAGCTCGCGGCAGTTGTATTCGCGTTGAAATAATGGAGACACTATCTGTACGAGGAGACTTTTGAAGTCCACTTCGATCATAGGAGTCTTCAGTATCCACAATAAAGATATAAATCTGAGGCAACGCCGTTGATTAGAGCTAATCAAAGACTATGATTTTCCATTTAAATATGTACCTGGAAAAGGTAACGTCATAGCTAATGCTTTGAGTCGAAAATTTGCTTACTTAGCATCATGGGTTGGTGAATGGAACCTGATTGAAGAATTCAGAGATCTAGATGTGTCTATGGAAACGGTGAACGACATAGTGATATATGGTTGCAGCGATGTCTGTATTCGAACCAATCCTCATTAAACAAATCAATGATAGACAATTCAAAGATCCTGAATTAGTGAAAATCAAGGACAACATTGCAACTAGGCCAGACTTCGTGTTGGTAGAAGGAGTTCTCTATTTCAAAGACCGATTGTGTATACCAGCACACAAAGATTTGAGGCATGCAGTGATGTTTGAAGCTTATCACACTAGATACTCTATGCATCCAGGAAGTACGAAGAAGTATAGAAATCTCAAGGACAGATTCTGGTGGAATAACATGAAGCGAGATATAGCAGGTTATGTTTCTTCCTGCTTGACTTGCCAACGTGTGAAATTTGAACACCGAAAACCACCGGGATTGCTTCATCCACTGAATATTCCTAAATGAAAGTGGGAACACATTACCATGGACTTTGTATATGGTTTACCGAGGACAAAGAAGCAGCACGTTGCTGTATGGGTGATCGTTGATAGTCTTACGAAGTCCGCACACTTCCTTCCATTTCGAAAGGATATGGGATTCAGCGATATGTCCAGATTATTTTTCAAGGAAGTGACTCGATTGCATGGAACACCGATCTCGATTGTTTCTGATCAGGATAGTCTGTTTGTTTCCACATTCTTGCAGTCATTTCAGAATTCCATGGGCACTAAACTTCAGTTTAGTACTGCTTATCATCCACAAACAAATGGACAATCAAAATGAACTATATAGACTTTAGAAGACTTACTTCGTGCCAACGCTGTTGATTTTGGGAGTGAATTGGATGACCATTTAGCATTGTGCAAATTTGCGTACAACAACAGCTATCACTCCAGCATTGAAATGGCACCATTTGAGGCATTGTATGGTCGAAAGTGTAGGACTCCAGTAAGCTGGGAAGAAGTTGGAAGTCGAAGTTTCCACGGTCCTACGATCATTGCTGAAACAACAGAGAAGGTTCAGAAGATACAGGATAGGCTGAAAGTTGCTAAATCAAGGCAGAAAAGCTATGCTAACAATCGTCGGCGTGATCTAGAATTCGCCATTGATGATTTAGTCTTTTCGAAGACTTCTCCAATGAAAGGCACGATTCAATTCGGGCAAAAAGGGAAACTTTCCCCGAGATTCATTGAACCTTTCAAGGTCACGAGCAGAATTGGAAACTTGGCTTATCGCCAGACCTTCCCAAAGAACTCTCTGGTATCCACAATGTTTTTCATGTTTCGATACTTCGAAAATATGTGGCTGATCCTTCACATGTAATTCGTCACAAAGAGATCCAAGTATTGCCAAATACCACTTATGTTGAGAGGCCTATTCAGATTATTGATACCAAGGAGGCGATTCTACGTAGAAGGACAATTAAATGGGTCAAGGTCCTTTGGGATCATCATGCACCTGATGAAGCTACATGGGAGCTGTAAGAGCAAATGGCTCAGAAGTATCCCGAGCTATTCGTTTAGGTAATTTTGATTTCTAAGTAATTATTGCCTTGTATTAATTTGTATGGCATTCAGAAGACCGAATGGTCCTAAAAGTTTAAGGGAATTATCAGGCCCGTCCTAAGTTAATCCAGATTAACTCTAATTGCTTTGGATTAAGGCTAATTAATTAAGCTTAACTAAGCTAACGATGGTTTATAGCCAAATGGAATTGAATTAGCCTAAAACGAATGAATTAGGCTTAGTGAAGTGTTAATCAAGGAGATTAAATGAATTAAATGAATTTTGACTCAAACTAAGGGAACTAGGACTTTTTCGTAAATACGAGTTTTTATGTATTTCATCGAATACGGAAACTCTTGATACCAACACGTGTATCTCGACGAGTACGTTAACTTTCGTAAAAGACTTGAGTCATTCGATGAGTATCAAATCAAATGACCCATCATTTGACTCGAATCGTAATTTAGAAAGTTTAGTAGACTTAAATGCAATTAATGGAGAGCTTATATAAGCTAAAATGAGTTCATTCAATTCATTTCCAGCACAACAAACCCTACGCACCTTCTTCTTCTCCTTTTTCATCTTCTTTCTTCCTTTTCATCTCCTTCAAGTATCAAGAGTGATGTTTTGGAGTGGTTCAAGTAAAGAGGCTCATCTTCTTCATCTTCCCCATCTTTTATTGAGTTTTTCTTTAGAAGAGAAGCTTCAAGTTGAGAAGGTTCCACCTCAATCCAAGTTAAGCAAAGGGGTTTTGGCTATTTAGTCTTCAAACAAGGCAAGTATATACACCTCCTATGTTTAATGCTGTTATTTGAATGATTTGAATTCAAGGGACTCAATTCCCAGAATTTTGCTTCAGAAGTTCTGAAGCTCGAAAAAGAAACTCTGGGTGCAGTTCGGTTAGCCGAACTGCTAACCGTCAGCTAACCGACCTGTCTGGGTCGAAATCCTCAGAAATGGTCAATCTCTAGAAAACTGACCGCGAGCTAGCCGAAAGGTTACCGTAAGCTAACCGAAATTGAATCAGAAAATCCCATAAAAAAAACCATCTTCTAGAAAGCTAACCGAAGTGAGTTCGGCTAGCCGAGTGGTGACCATTGAGGTGACCGAATTACCTGAGTGCATCAGAAGTTATAGGGTTTTGGAAGTTAACCGAACATGGTTTGGCTAGCCTCCAGCCAAAATTCGACTAACCGCCAGGTAACTGCCAAGGTAACTGAACTAGAGAAAATTTCAGATTGAAGTCTGATTGTTCCTGAATTGGAAGCCCAGTCACTAAGGCCAGTATTAGTGGTATCTAAACCTTCATAGGTGTGAACCAAAGTTATCATAATATACACATTTGATTAAAGTAATGTCATCTACAGTAACACATACATTCATAATGAATGTCTCACTCAATTGTTTGGTTTAGATAATTGTCTAGTAATGGATTAGAAGTCTGCATAGAATGATTGGTTTAGTTTGATTATTAGTCTGGCACTACATAGTGGTTTCTTAAGCTCATATAAAGCTACACTGAGCACTGAACACTGAATTGATACTGAATTGAATAATAAACAATTGCTAAATGTAACATTGAATAAAGAACAGTACTGAATGTCACATTTAATTAATGAGCAATCCTACTGCAGTAGATGGAATGGGGGTGTTCCGGAGCTCCGTGGTGATACCAGTGATCTCTGATCCAGACATTGGCAGAATGGGGGTGTTCCGAACCGCCATCGGAGAATGCCCATCCGATACCCACCGGGAGGCTTAATCGAATGGACGTGATCTGAGTGCGAATGAATAGGACATTTTGGAGAATTGATAAACACTTTGTATGTTCATTTTGAATAGTAGATAGATGTCACTTGCATTGTATTTAAATATGCAGTTGTTGACTTGATAGTAAATGGATTGTATGAATTGACTTTACTTTCATGTAAAGACTTATTCGTTTTTAATAGATCGTCAATGCATGTATATATATATATATATGCTCCGCAAAATGTACATTGACAGGTACATATGAAAGATCCCTTGCGGATCTCGTCTTAACTTCGGTTAATTCGAGGTTTACGGGAGTAAGTATGTTGAATTCGTAACCTGAGTTTAGCCTAAACACTCTGATCTCGGGCTCAGGTCGTGAAACCACCGTTGTTACCGTCTCTCCATCATCAACCAGCCACCTACTTCTCCCTTGGTGAAGGATTGAAGACTTAAATATGGGATTATGCGAAAGTCCTATTTTCTTAATGTGTTCAATCTAGCGTAAGGAAAGATTTTTTTTAGGTTTGATTAATGTTAGGGGATTATTAGTTTATTGGTTTATTTTAATCTAAAGTCGCAATTAGCGAGGTCAAGGTGTCCCGCCTTAGATCGGCATCGCGTGTTTGTGGGTAGTGACAATACACACTTGGTGCAGTGTTTTTGCAGTCTTTTATTAATCTTGCCAATATAATATTGTGATTTCCCATAATAAGAATATTTAGAATTCTTTTTATCTTTATTTTTGAATGATATTATTAATGGATTTTTATTTTAATGCATGATTTATTTGCTTTTATGCAATTTGTGGTTTGATATCTTTTATGTTTTTGCAGTCTTTAGATTAGGATTTTTATTTGGGATTGTAATTTTTAATTTGGGTTTGTAATAAAATTTCAATTTCAGTTTCGTAGAGATTTATTTATATAGATTTTTGATAGGCTAGAGTAGTTCTTCAATAGTGATGGACCCGAAAGAAATCTTCCGTCCTCTCCTTCCGCACCCCGGGGGCTGACCTGGGTCTCGGCGGTGGAGGGAAAATCTCGGGCATCAACATTTTTGTACGGGTATGCCAGATTTACTTTCTACTTGGAATTTGGAATGGTGATAATCCGGAGATTCACCTTCACAAGTGGAAAGGAAATCAATCCTTTTTTCTAACTTTTCAAATTGCATTAATATTAAGAAAAGAGACAAGTTTATTTTTTTAGAATGCCGTAGGAGCACCTGTTAAAAGGTGTGAAGGCATAGAGATTGCCAGGAGCAGGAGAGGGAGAGGGAGACCCAAGAGAAGTTGGAAAGAAACTATTAAACAAGATCTTGCCTACTTGGATCTAACGGAGGACATGGCCCTAAACAGACTTGATTGGCGTCGTCAAATCCATATAGCCGACCCCACCAAGTGGGAAAAGGCTTGGTTTGGTTTGGTTTGGTTTGTCCGTAGGAGGCGTTTTTGTTTGTTTGCCGTAAAAGGCGATTTTGCCGTGAAAGGCGATTTTACAAAACTCATCAAATGTGAAAGACAAGAATTGTGATTTCCTTTTGTCTCTTTAAGAAATACAAACTACAATAGAAAAGTAAGAAAATGGATCTAACTTCTCAGGAGATTGTGGGGACACGTTGAGATCGATGGTCGCAAGTCATGTATAGACTTCGCAATCGTCCTTCAAATGAGAACATGTGATGCTTTGATTCTTTGGCTTGGCTCCTAACCTCAGTTTTTTAAAGGACAAAGACCAAGAGAAGGTCCTATATCCAATGAAAAACCGAGTAAACGGGCTGAAAAGCCGCGTTTAGACCATGTTGGAAAAGGAAGTGACCTTGGGGGGGTGGCCCCCCAAGGGACGTTGATCACCTTGTGGTGTTCTTTGTAGCAGAGCAGCAGGACTTCGTCTAAGTTTCTTTGGGAGAAGTACAGAATTTCAAGTCGATAGATGTCGATGATGATCCTTCTCTTGGAAATGGATCTCCTTTTATAGGCTTTTGGTAGCCATGGGTTGTTTATTGGCATTGATAGCCATGATGAGAGCATTGATGAGGAGTTACAAATTGATTTTGTAACTCCTTTTTCATGGCTTGTGATTGGCCGATGAAGGTAGTGGGCTTTTAATTGCCTTTATGCTTCATGATGATGGGAGTTTCATGGGTTTAATGCCATGATTGCTTGGATTTGTAACTCCCAAATGCTTGAATCTGATTGAGCCGTCCAAAATAATGAGTTAATGACCGCTTTAATTTGCCATAAATGGGTCAATTAACGACATTAAGTGGTCGCTAAGGCATGTGAAGAGTCGCAGGCCGCGCCGCATCTTTTAAGATTCTTCTTGCGATCATCACAGGTGGATCCACGCCTTGTTTGATGTCGGATTGCGATGCAATCTCAGACATTGATTGATGTTGGTGGGCCGGTGACATCTGTCTTGTCGATTTCACGGTCGGTCGGACAGAAAGTGCACTTTCTTGGTCAGCCGGTTGGCGATCTTGGA
This sequence comes from Umbellularia californica, assembly GCA_028538565.1. Lineage (NCBI taxonomy): Eukaryota > Viridiplantae > Streptophyta > Magnoliopsida > Laurales > Lauraceae > Umbellularia > Umbellularia californica. The sequence continues at coordinate 26,900,502 of JAPQWN010000012.1, read as the reverse complement.
ACGATCGGTGATGATTTCATGCTTTTGACGGCGGATCCAAGATGTCGACAAAGATCAGTGGTTTTCAAGCATCAAAATTTGGATTTTCCGAAAATCACAGAGGCCGGAACACCCGAAACGTGAAAAGATCGAAAAACGATCAATTTGGTGCAAAATCCGGCTACCCGGATTTGCAGGGTCGCCGGGCGACCATGCACCCAGGGTCGCCGGCGACCCTGGCGGCGACCTTAGGGTTTTTTGCCCTTTGGTCGCCGAGCTTCATTTTCGGCCGATTTTGTGTATTTTTCGTTCCTTTTTTCTTCTGTGTTTTTCTTGATATTTTTCCTCAATTATTGACTTGATTTTCTTGGAGAAAACTTGATGAAAACCCACGTGAAATCGGAGCACAAAGTTTCCCATTTTTCGGGAAAGCCGAAGACTTTGTAGCCGATTTTCCATCAAGAGTCGAAATTAGGTCAAACGATGTCAGAATGACCTGAAAATTGAGGTGAAGCTTCTTGAGCAGTGGATAGGACCAACCATGGGCTTTTATTTGAGTTTTGAAGCCGTTTTGGGTCCCATCGATGCTTCACTTGATTTTGCTGCGGGGAAAATGCCGAGCTTTGATATGTGGTCGAACGATGTCCGATTGACCTGAAATTTGACAAGGAGCCTATTGGAGTCATTTTGAGACGTTCCATCAGCTCCGTTTTGGATCTCATGGTCCCGGGTTGCTCCGCCGACGGTAGGCTTGATTTTCTCTTGAAGCATCGAAACCTGGTCAAACGTTGTCGGAATGACCTGAAATTCGACGTGCAACCTTTTGGAAGCATGTTGAAGCCACTCATGTACTTTGTTTGATGAGTGATGGCTTCAGTGGTTTCCGCCGCCGGGAGGCTTGATTTTGCTACTCGAGCGTTGATGGAGGGTCAAACATTGTCGGTTTGACTTGAAATTTGGCATGGAGCCCTTTGAAGACATTCTGGAGTCATCCGTAGGCTTTGATCGATGTTTCGGTGTCTTTGATGATGTCGCGCCGGGAGCGCTTGTTTAGCTATCGGAGCAGTGAAGTTAGGCCAAACGATGTCGGAATGGCCCGAAACCTCAGGTGTACCCCTCTTTTGGCTGTCTTGAAGGATCTTTCAGTTTCTGTCTGATTGTGACAAAATCTGATGCTTGAAGTAGCCTTGCCTGTTTTGTAGCAGGATGCAGCCTCACGAGGTTTCTTGATGTTGAGGAGACATAGTGACTTTTTTGGTGTCAACAGATGCCCCCTCGAGGTACAACGACGAGTAGCTTTTTGGAGTCGATATGCCTCGAAGAGAAACTTGGAGGAGAGATTCCAACTTGAACAAGAGTCTTGAGCATTTTTTTTTTAATAGCCTTCTAAGTTTCCGGGGGATTTTATAGTAGTGAGAGGGATCACGTACCATCTCAAGGCAAAGTTTTGAAAATGACATGGGGTATTTGGATTTTGGGTTTTGGATTTTAGTTTTTGACCTTGTGACCTAACAAGCTGTATGTGGCAAGTTAGGGGGTCGGGGTTTGATTTTTTATTTTGACCTTGTGACCCAACAAGCTGTATGTGGCAGGTTAGGGGGTCAGATTTGGGTTTTTTTTTTTTTTTTTTTTGGTTTGGTTTGGATTTTGATTTTAGTTTTGGTCTTGTGACCTAACAAGCTGTATGTGGTGAGCTAGGGGACCGGAATTTTGGTTTTGTGAAATGTCAATTTCAAGATTTTGGCTCAATTTGGTTCATGAGGTTGGATGGTTTGGTTTTTGGAAACTCATGAGACTTTCTTTTCTCTTTTTTTTTCTTTTTTTTTTTTAATGGTCCCATCAACTCCAAAGAGGCATGGGACTTTTTTGCTCTTTTTTTTCTTTTTTTTTTTTTTTTTTTTTTTTGCTCTTGATAAGAGGAATATTTTGACTAAAAGCCACTTTTAGTGCCTAGGTGGTCAAACCTGGCTCATATGGGCTAACCCATGGGACCTTAGGCTTTGAAGATGGACTAGATCTCATATGGTATCATATTTGTAAAGAATATCTAAAAATATCTCTTTTGTGTAGAGAATATCTAAAAATATCCTTATTTGGAGAGAATTTCTCAAGTTTCCTTTTTATGGAAAGATTTTCTCAAAATATCTCTCTTTTTGGGAAAGTAGCTAAATTTTAGTACTTTCCTTTTTTCTTTCTTCTTGTTTCCTCTTTTGGCTTTCTCTCTTCTATAAAAGCAAGAGGGTTGGTGCTTTTGCTCCATTGCTTTCTTTTTGCAAGAAATCTTCAAGAGTGCTCTCCAAGATTTAGAAGTGCTTTTTCTTCTTCAAGGATCTCCAAGCTTTTCTTCTTCTTCTCCATCAATGGCTTCAAGTAAGTTTTCTTCCACAAGAAGAATCTCCATTGTAGAAGTAGCCTCTTCATTTTTTTTCTTCTCTTCTTCTTTTTCTTTTCATTTTTTTTTTTCAAGCACGTTTTCCTTTTTTTTTTTTCATGCTTCTTCTTCTTTTTTTTTTTCTTTTTTCTTTTTTTCAACCACGTTTTCCTTTTTTTTTCCATGCTTCTTCTTCTTCTTCTTTTTCTTTTTATCTTCTTTTTACGGTTTTCCCTTTTTTTTTTACCGTGTATATATATTTTTTTTCCACACGCTGACTTCGTTTTTTTTTTGTCAGCGATTTTTTTTTTTTTGCTGAGATTTTTTTTCTCTCTATTTTTTTTTTCTTTTCTTTGTTTGCTCACCATGATAATGAGGCTATGCAATTTCAATATGTATGCATTTTCTTTTTTTTCTTTTTTTTTTTTTTTGATGCATTAAGATAGAAGGCTAGAGTCTCTAGGTCAAGCCAATATGATTTTTGACTTGGACAAAGCTTGATTGGTTTTGACCAAATTGGGTTGGAATTGGTCAAACTTTGGTCAAGGTTTTCCTAGCATCTAATGCATGATTTTGTAAATGGATTCGGAAGTATGATGATGCATACCTGAAAATCTTTTGCAAGTATTGGGATTTTGAGCTCGTAGCGATGTTGAGCTCTTTCTCGGTCTTGCTGGATTTTAAGGAAGTTTGCAATTTTTTGGATTCTGAAGCTCGTAGCAATGTTGAGATCTTTTCCAGATTTTGCAAAAGTTTGATGAGATTGGCTCGTTCTCGCAGTGATGTTGAGTTCGAACCATCTTTAAGAATTCTCCACTGACTATGAGCTCGCAGCGATGTTGAGCTCATCTTCAGGCTTCCTATCTTTTTCGGAGTATTTTCCTTTTCTTCGGAATTGCCCCGGAACCATGTCAAAAATTTGCTTGGATTTTTGTAGCAGAATTCTGTCATTTTGATGTTGATTGATCTTTTCTCTTCCATCTTTTGCAGGTAGTTCTTCTAGAATGAACAAAGGTAAAGGTTCTGTTACTGACGCACCTCGTCGGTCTGCTAGATCTTCCAATGCGGCTGTTCAGCAGGCTTGGGAGAAGGCCCAGTTTGTTGAGAAGAACTTGGAAGAGTGCGATTCCCTCAATCGTGATGAGATGAGACAGCGATTGATCGCTCTCAAAGATGAGGAATTCTATAAGATCATGGTAAGCAGCCATCCTTGGGTTACGGACGATCAGAGCGTTGTGCTCAAGCCTACCTTCTTCTTCGGTGATGCAGTCCCCGGCGACTTGACATACTAAAGGAGATGTTTTCAGTTCTCTTACACAGCAGATGGTGAGGAGAGAACTATTTTCACCAGGTCGACTTTCGATCTGACCATCTCAATCCTGAGCCTTTCTCCCATGTGCCCTAAGAGAGAAGATCCTCCGAGCTGGCTGAAGAGGACCAGTGTGATCAAGACCGGGATTTTTGTTGGCGGCCCTTCCGGTTTTGCAGAGAAGCCACCTGTCCTTATGGACATGTTGATGCCAGCCAGTGGCTACCAAGGTTCTGATCATCCATCGATCGATTTGAGACCGGTGGGCCTTGGCGTTTTTCGGGGACATTCTGAAGAAGCGTGGCCTAAAAACTTTGGAAGTTAGGCCTAAAAACTTTGGAAGTTAAGGCTAAGGGTCTGCTTGAGGAGTTGAATCTTTGGTTGAAGACCATGTTGGATTGAGCTCTGAGTTGTAACAAACTCTTTTCTTCTTCTCTTTTTTTTTTGGAACCTCCATGTATAAACAATTTTGTTACTATATTTTTGTATTCCCTTCTTTTTACTTAAATCGTTTTTTGATGAAAACAAATCTAAGTAAGAGCTGATGGGAATGTTTGTTTAAGAATTTGATCAAAAAGTTGTCATTTTGTGAAAATCTTTTGTCAAAGAGTTGTTTTGGGCATGAAAGCCAATTTTACTGCAAAAAGCCTGGTTTTTTGATGGCTTGAAAACCAAATTTTGGATGGCATGAAAGCCTAATTTTGTGGCGTAAGAGCCAAAATTTGTTTTGTGGCATAGGAGCCAAAAATTTTGAGATGGCATTAGAGCCAAAGTTTTTTTTTGTTTGTGGCATGAGAGCCAAAGTTTTTTGGATAGCCTGAAAGCCGATTTTTTTGGAGTGGCATAAAAGCCGAGTTTTATTTTGTTGGCATGAAAGCCGATTTTGGCGTTTATAGCCGAAATTTTTTTTTTGTTTTGGCATTTATAGCCGAATTTGGCGTTTATAGCCGGATTTTGGCGTTTATAGCCGATTTTTGGCGTTGATAGCCGGATTTTGGCGTTTATAGCCGAATTTTGGCGTTTATAGCCGCTTTTTGGCATTTATAGCCGCTTTTTGGCGTTTATAGCCGAATTTTGCTTTCTTTGTTGTTTGTTTTGTTTTGGCATGGAAGCCAGATTTTTTAAAACCAAGTTTTTGTTTTGTTGGCATGAAAGCCGATTTTAGCGTTTATAGCCGAATTTTTTTTTTTTTTTGGTATTTATAGCCGAATTTGGCGTTTATAGCCGGATTTTTGGCATTTATAGCCGGATTTGGCGTTTATAGCCGGATTTTGGTGTTTATAGCCAATTTTTGGCGTTTATAGCCGGATTTTTTTTTTGTTTTGGCATTTATAGCCGGATTTTGGTTTTCAAAATGCAGGTATCGACTAAATATCGCCTCCCCGCTGAATGGTCTTGTAACTATCGATGGAATGTCGCTTCCTTGCTCATTCGGTTTGCGAGTATTGATGGAATGTCACTTCCTCGCGAGCTGTGTTTGCGAGTATCGATGGAATGTCGCTTCCTCGCGGATTGGGTTGCAAATATCGACTAAGCGTCGCTTCCCTGCTTTTCCCAAAGCTTTTGGTTTTACGAGTACTGACTTGATGTCGTTTCCCCGCGATTTTTGAAATTTGAGGTTTTCTCGAACCATTTGAAATTTGAGTTGTGGATAGCAACTGGAATATTTCGTCTCCACGATTTTTTGAAATTTGGGTTGTGGATATCAACTGATATATTGCTTCTCCACGATCTGAGGTTTTGCAAGTATCGAATGGGGTTCGCTTCCTTGCGGTTTTTTGGTTTTTTACGAGTATCGACTAAGTGTCGCTTCCCCACGGTTTCTAAAGAAACCATTTTTTTGTTTAAAGATACGAGGGTCATAAATTTTGACTTAAAACCATTTTGGTTGTAAAAGCCGGGGCGAACTAGGGTGAAAGTTCCTGAATCCTGGTTTTTGTTTCAAACCATGAATTTTTGGGTTCAAGGATTGAAAATTTTGGTCAAGTCTGGGAAAAGGCTCCTAAACTTGGATTTTTGGATTTGATTTTTCTTTTGAACAATGAAACGATGAAAGTAAGCATTGTTTTCAAAGTTTTTTTTTTTTTTTTTTTAGAAACTTAAACATAAAGATGAAAATTTCAAAAGGGGTGGGTTTGACGAGCAAGTACCTGGAAATAGGCTTTGGCCATGTAGATATCGCTCTGACCCGTTTGAGGAAGTCTTCAAGGGTAATACCGCTTGAAGAACTTGCCATTGATGGGTAGCATACATCTGTCTCCTTCCATGTTTAGAAGAGCGTATGCACCGTTGGAGAAGACTTTGTCGATGACGAAGGGTCCCTCCCATTTTGGTTCAAATTTGCCTTTGGATTTGTGGGCAAAGACTATGGGTCTTTTTACTGCAAGAACCAAGTCACCCTTTTTGTAGGCGCGTTGCCTGACCTTCTTGTTGAAAGATCCTGCCATGCGTGCTTGGTACAACTCAATGCTTTGTAGAGCTTCGAGTCGTCTTTCATCGAGATTATCCTGCTCTTGGAGTCTCAATTTGACATTGCTTTCTTGCGTCATGTCATTTTGCAGAGATTCCCTTAAGGAAGGAATTTGTACTTCCAAAGGGACAACAGCTTCGCATCCATAGACCAAAGAGAATGGTGTGCTATGAGTTGGTCCTCGAACGACGGTTCGATAGGCCCACAAAGCTTCTGGTAGTTTGTCGCCCCAGTCTCTTTTGTGACTAGAGACTATTTTCTTGAGAATTTTGCAGAGTGTCTTGTTGAAGGCTTCTGCTAGTCCATTCGCTGCTGGATTATATGGAGTCGAAGGACAACTTTGGATTTTGTACTTGTCCCAAAACCTATAGAATCTGTGATCCTAGAATTGTAGCCCGTTATCATGGAAGAATCTTTTAGGTATGCTGAAGCGACAAATAATGTTGGTGCACAAAAACTGAAGGACTGATGAAGTCTTCATTTCATTGAGCGCAAATGCTTTTGACCATTTGGAGAAATAATCCGTAGCGGCGAAGATGAAGCGATGACCTTTGCTTGATGGGGGAGAGATAGGACCTATGATGTCCATACCCCAGGCTTTGAAAGGCCACGAGATTGCTGTTGGATGTAGCCATTCTGGAGGCATGTGGATATAATCTCCGTGAATCTGGCATTTTTGGCAGTGCTTGGCAAATTGTATTGCATCAGCTACCATGGTAGGCCAATAATAACCTAGCCTTTTTATCTGGTTGTAGAGTTTAGGACCAGCCTGATGGGCTCCACAAAGACCAGCATGTACTTCTTTGAGAGTTTCCTCAGCCTCTTGTTGTGACAAGGAGCATAGGAGTACTCCATTGAAAGATTTTCTGTAAAGTGCTTTTGAAGGTATATCCAAATGAAAGTTCGGGGCTCGTCTTTGGATGCTTACCCGATCTTTTGGATCTTCAGGTAGGATTCCGAACATGATGTAATCAATGAACGGATCTCTCCAGTCGCCAATCGGAGGTTTGAGGATGGACGTCCGACTTCCAACCACTTGGTGGCATTCAGCAACTGCTTGGTGTGTTGAGGAGGGAGAATCCTTCTTTGAGACACTGTGATTTGCATGTTTTCCCCTTCTTGGATTGCCATGGATGCGGCGAGTCCAGGCAGGGCATCTGCACGGATGTTTTCACCTCTGAGGATGTGGGTGATATGATAGATATTGAATTTTTGTCGAAGCGACTATGCCTTGTTGTAGTAAGGTAGCAAATCAGGCTTCCTGACTTCATATTTCTGATTCATCTGATTGAGAATCAGTTGAGATTCCCCAAAAGCTTCCAACATCGTGATGCCGGATTCGAAAGCGAGTTCCAATCCTACAATCAGGGCTTGGTACTCAGCTGCATTGTTTGAACATGATTCCAGTAGCGAAAAGGCGTGTGGAATCATGTATTTGTCGGGACTGACAAAGAAGATGCCAATGCCCGATATTTGCTTTCCCTTTTCATTTGTCCTGGTTGCACCGTCAAAGTACATGTCTCAAGAAAGCATTTGATAAGGAAGTTTCCACGTTGTAGACAAATTCGTCTGGGAGATCATCCCTGAGTGGAGAATCTTTAGGCAATGGATGCTCTGCGAGGAAGTCTGCTAGAGCTTGGCCTTTGATTGCTTTTTGTGGTACATACTTAATATCAAACTGTGACAGAAGGATGGACCATTTTGCCAGTCGGGCATTGAGAGAACCTGCTTTTGTGACAAGGACCTTTAGGAGGTTGATCCTCGAAATCAGGTAGACTGTATTAGATAGCAGATAGTGACGCAGCTTTTGTACGGCAAACATCACTGCAAGGCATTCTTTTTCGACTGGGGAGTAGCGATGCTCTGCACCTGCCAACATGCGGCTAAGGTAATATAGAGCAGCTTCTTTTCCATCGTCGTTTTCTTGTGCGAGCAGAGCACCCAAAGAGTGGTCGAGAGCTCTTGTGTACAAGATAAATGGTTTTCCAGTTGTGGGGGCAGCCAGCACTGGAGGTTTAGTGAGGTATGCTTTGATGTCTTGAAATGCATTTTCACATTCAGTATCCCAGACAAAGTCTATGTCTTTCTTCATTAAGCTGGAAAATGGACGGCACTTCCCTGACAGATTGGAGATGAACCGTCGGATATACGCCAACCTTCCTTGAAGCCCTTTTAATTCTCTTAGGGTTCTGGGAGATGGCATTTCTAGTATAGCCTTGACTTTGGTGGGGTCAAGTTCTATTCCAGCTTTCTATACTATGAATCCGAGAAACTTACTCGATGAGACACCGAAGAAGCACTTTAGTGGATTCATCTGCAATTTGTGTTTGCGAAGTCGGAGGAAGATTTCTCGAAGATCGTCGAGATGGTCTTCTTTTCTTCTGTTTTTGATGGCGAGGTCGTCAACATAGCATTCGACCGTCTTGTGCGTATATCTTGGAATATTTTCATCATAGCCCTCTGATATGTTGCACCTGCATTTTTCAGACCAAATGGCATGACAGTGTAGCAATATACGCCAAATGGTGTGCGAAATGACGTGTGCCTTTCATCTTCAGGATGCATCTTTATCTGATTATAGCCAGAGAATCCATCCATGAATGTCATTCGCTCGAATCCATAGGTGTTGTCAATCATCACCTCTGGTATGGGGAGCGGGAATTCATCTTTAGGACATGCATTATTCAGGTCTCTGTAGTCGATACAGATCCTTATCTGCCTATTTTTCTTTGTCACAGGGACGATGTTGGCCAACCATTCAGGATGCTGTTCCTCGCGGATGAAGCCAAGTTTTTGAGTTTCTGAACTTCTTGTTCAATTTTGTCCATCACATCCGGACAGAATCTTCTTTGGTCTTGTTTGACAGGCTTGATTTCTTTTTGCAAGTTGAGCTTGTGGACTGCTACTTTGGGATCTAAGCTAGGCATTTCAGCATAAGACCATGCAAAGCAATCAACGGACTCACGAAGAAAAGAGATATACTCGGGTAACTCATCATCCTTTATATTCTTGCTTATGAATACAGGACGTGGGTTATCAGACGTTCCCAAGTCTATCTTTTGAACAGGGTCTTCTGTCGGAAGGTTTGAAGGTGGTTCCTCCATAATGTTTTCGGAGGCTTTCAACTCAACAAGACCTTCTGGAGTGCCAGAGGCATTTTCAGACTGGGGCTCTATTTCTGTCCATGAATCTTCTTGATCAGTATCCTTCTGAAGGCTTGCAATGAGATGGTCCCAATCATTTGCTGGAATTGGGTTGAAGTAAGGTACTTCTTTTGGAGACGATGGTTCTTCTGGGTCAGAAAACCGCTCGTCTGTATCATCGGGCAATTCCTCTTTATTATCAGAGAAATCATACCGATTGGAAGAGCTTTTTGGGTCCTTGACGGGTGACACCTTAAAGAGATATCCAGGGATATCAATGTCTTCATGAGATGTTGAGGCTTGGTCGGTAAAACGACTTTGCAGCCATGTTGTCAACTGTCTCATAGGAGCGGTAGGATCATACCCCAACCCATATGAAGACTTGCCTTTGTGAAGGTGGATTTTCCAATCTTCTGGTTGACTTTTGGTTAGGGTGGATTCCAATGGTGTGAGAATACCACAGCCACCTCCAAAACCAGTCGGATTTTGAGCGTCGTAGCCCATTTTCTTCATAATAGCTTGTGCCATTGGACTATACAGGGATAGCTGAGGCATACCTTTGTTTTGGAAAGGTTCAAGCAAAGAGTTCAGTGGAGATGCTCCCGATCTATGGAAGAAGATTGCTTTTTCTTTTGGCGAAGTTGCCGGAATAACAGAGGAAGCAAGCGTAGGATCTTCTATGTCAGCAGGTGTCTCCAATGGAGTGAGAGCAGGCTGATCTTGCTGAGTATTAGCTTGGCTTGATGCTGTGTCATCTTCTGGCTCTGACTCCGAGTCTGTGTTTTGCATAATAGACACAAAGGAAACAGTGAACTTGCTCCCAGCCTTTTGTTTTGTCTTCTTTACTTTGGTAGTGATTACCAAAGGCTTTGGAGATTTGAAGGAGACAACGAAGGGAGCTTGGCCGCTTCCTTCGAGTTTGGTGGAGGGTTTGTTTACCTCCGGTGATTGCTGAGGAGCCTTGCCTTTATCTTTCTGAAGACTGTCGGCAAAGTGAATTATTTTTTCCTCCTGTTCTTCTTTTCCATCTTTATACATTTGAGCATCTGCAAAATGGACATCTCTGCCTTTGAAGGGCTTTTTGTCTGCAAATACTCGATGTATCAGGTCGTCGTTGCCAACGAACTTGATGCACTGATATAGAGTTGAAGGGACGACACCATTGTCATGTATCCAGGGGCGTCCAAGGAGTATATTGTAGCATGAAAGTGTCCTTATTGCATACACAGTGACTTCAGAAATAAGATCACCGATTTGCAATTTGAACCTGATTTTGCCGATAGGCCTTTGAGTGCTACCATCATATCCGAAGATGGATACAGACGTGTGACTCAGCTTGCTAGGTGGGATGCCTAGCTCTTCGAGTGCCGAAGTAGAGATGAGGTTGAGTGCAGAACCTGGATCGATCTGAACTCTGTGTACTGGCATTTCTTTGACGTACCCCGTAAAGTACAAGGGACGGTTGTGCTTTGTTTCGCCTAGGAGGAGGTCATCCTTGTCGAAGGCAATTGTTGCACTTGCTGCTTTTTGTACCGAGAGGCATTCATTGCTTGATCCCTCAGTTTTCTTCTTTTCTCCCTTTGGGGGAGTATTTGATTTTTTGACCCTATAGTCCATTTCAATTTGTAGGACTTGTGGGGCATGTTTGTCGACATCCGCATTCAGCCTTTGTAATTCTGAAATAAGACTATCACGAGTTTATGGAGACATTCGTAATAAGTCAAGGATGTGCAGACGTGCAGGTATGTGTTTGAAGTGCTCAATCAAGTCATACTTTAAAGTCTCCTTCGGGCCTGCATTTTCATTATTGTTGCCACTTGGGGCGCTTACAACTTGCTTTCCCGAAGGATTTACATAAGAAGAAGAAGGTTGGTTGTAATTTTTGTGGTAATCCCGGCCAGAACGGGTACCTCCACCAACTTCAAGAGCTTCTAGAGAAGGGTCTTCTTTTGGAAGATCATTCTCAGGATCAAGGGGTTGATCCTTTGCTGAAGACGTCTCTATAACAACATTGATGTCTTCAGTAATTGTGTTGCACGGAGCAATTTCCGGGAACAAGTCCTGAACAGCAGCCGGCAACTTTTCTTTACTAGCCCAGACATTGCCTGTGGGATCGGGTATCTGGGACCAATTGACTGAGTTTTTATTGAAGAAGATTTCATTGGCATAAGTTTCTTCAAGATGATCAATCGGGAGAGGCTTGAGCTCTGATGTCACAGCTTCAGGAGACGAGGGTTGAGAGGATGTTATCTCAGTGGAAGTCACCTGAGAGGATGTAGCTCCGGAAGATACGCTACCGGTTGGGGAGTACGTGTCTTCGGACGCTTCAGAGGCACGTCATCCTGAGCTATTGCATTGCAGGTTATCCTGACAGGAGATGCCCCCAGTGTAGACTGTTGGGAATCGGACTCATCCTCAGATGTAAGAGGATCATCGATCCAACTCTTTTCTCCATTTTCAGGAGTTGAGGGAGAAAGTTCCCGTTGATTTTCAGGGACTTCCAGTTCTGGATCATGACGAAGATTGATGCAATCCTGCTCCTACTCTATGGCAAGATGTTGCAAGATTCTTGCATATTCTTCAAGACCAGGCATGGGAGCCAAATCTTCTTCGTCATCCGATCCTCGTGGTTCGCCCATGTTGGGTTCCACTGAAGCATTTGCTGGTGCTGGATCAACAGCGTTTTCTTGAACAGGGCCCTGGTCTTTTTCATCATCAGTCCAAGATCCTTGTGGTTGTAATGGGTTATACCAGATTACTGGCATAAGATGAGACTCGGGAATCCATTCCTTGTCGAAGAGGTATTCTCCTGTTTCAAGGGATTCTTCCCACTCATCGATATCACTGGCAGTATCACTGGACTCGTATCCATTCATGGAGAATCCAACTACCGAGTTGCAAGAGTATGATGCCCCCTGCACATTTTTCATTTTTGTATAAAGGTGGCATGAAATCATCAAGGGTGAATTTTCTTACCGCCTTTGAAGTTTTGGGAATAGATTCTTCCATCGTCCCTAGTGAAGCAGTGGAAGAATTTTCTGTTTTTTCAAGGACTTCTTGTTTTGGTTGAGACTTCTGCTGCTGTTTGAGCTTGCGGAGTTGTCTCTTAGCTTACCTTCGCTGCTGAGCGGTCGGCTTTGTTTTGACGATCTCCCAATTTTCATCATCTAGGAGATCAGGATGCACCCATATAGGTTGTCCATCTGATGTTGGATAGGAAACCAATTCTTGGGACGCTTGAGCCATTTTTATCACCTTGAATGAAGTAGTGATCTTCTCCTTCGGTGACTTTGAAGTTTGTCGACATGACACCATGTTGACAGAAGTGGAGCCATAGTTTTTGTCAAAAGTTATGACTCCATTTTTCCACATCTCATTGATCTTCTCTCTCACAACGAAGCATTGATTGAGAGGATGTGAGATCATCTGATGATATGGACAGTATCGGGGATCATTGGTTTTGCCAACATCTCTCGGTCTTTTGGGCTCTGGCAAAATGAGTTTGCCATTTGCTAGGAGAGCCTCAAAGATTTTTCCAACATCTTCATCGAACGGATATTTCTTTTCTACACGTTCTTTAAAGGCATCAGAGAGTTCAGGCCTTTTACCTGCAGTTTTGTTTTCAGGTTTCTTTGACTGCTGAGGAGCTGATTTAGTCTGCACATTGAGAACCTCTTTTTTCTTTGGTTTTGAGGTTGTAACAGCAGTCGGCTCTTTCTTTGATGATTTCTGACTGTTGAGGTCTTTGATCACCATTTCAGATTCCATAGAAGCTTTGAGGAGTTCCCCCAGGTTCTTTGATTTGTTGCCGATGATCATGGAGCGAATTTTTGCTCTTATATTGTTACGGCAGATGTCGACTAGCGACGCTTGTGGCAGTACATCTGAGCATTTGTACGCCATTGCCTTCCACTTGTGAATGACATGGAGACATGCTTGATCTTGAAGTGGATGACATGCTGTCTGGCTGAACCTTTCCCAGTATATGTCTAGAGAGTAGGTTGTTTGAATTTTGCAGGGAACGGAACCGAGTCTATCCATAGAGGGTAGGGTGGCTTGATCCCATGTTCCTTCAATGTATCCTCTTCTTTTGCTTTTACGAGGATATCGTCCACGTCTTTTTTGGTAAGGGCGCGCAACTCATTATTTTCTGCATTGGCCTCATCATCTTCATGATTCAGAGGGGTTTGGTTGTTAGGTGGTGGACGCTGTAGAGTGAGAATAAGGTTTTCCATCAGAGCCTTAATTCTCTGTTGTCCTTGCTCCAACTGCTGGATGCGTGTGGTTACATCATCATGCGGTGGAGGCTGCTCAGAGCTTGTAGCCAAGACGTTCATCCCTCGGGATTCGAACGAAGAAATCGTCCTGATGACTGAGCTGGGGCTCATTCTTCGGGATGAAGAATCTGAGGAGTGATTACTCCGGTGTCCTTGGCTTAGAGGAGTGGAGGATTTTTCTAGATGTGTTCGTGTCCGGGAGACGCTGCGAGTCACTGGACATCTAACACTGATTTTGGTTGCTGACTTCTGGCGTTTTCTGGTTTTGCCAACCATATGGACAGCAATGAATTGGTTGGGTCTTTCTTTTTCGACCCATTTGTTTGAGACGTGGAGAGTAGAACGCTGGGTTCTTTGTTTCTCAAGTCTCTTTTGTCGATATGCAGTGCGGCGACGCATACGACGAGCAATTTGAGCTTCAGTCAGCTCTGGCTGGGTTCTGGCGATGAAGGATGTAGTCCCTCATGTGCAGCAGCCGAGTTTGTCTTCTTTGAAGCTTGGCAAGGACAGAATCTGGACGCGGTCCTTTGTCTGTCGCAATGAAGACTTGAATTTTGCGAGCTCGGCCCCTGTTGAGATGAAGGGTCGACCCGCGGGAGTGCAGGCTTCAGCAATGTTTTTGCATATGCCTAACGATGCAGGATTTAATTTTGGGCTTGTAGGAGCAAGCCGGCTCATGATGATTTTGTTTGTTCTTGGGATGGAGGGTAGGTTTCTCCTCTTTCATGTAAGAGAGAGGGTAGAACCGATTCTCCTTGAGAAGGGCCAGGTATGATGGCTTTGCAGATGTTCGGGACCTCCGTTGCTTTGGTGAAGATCTCGGGGACCAGGTTTTGAGGTAAACCTGGTTTCTTGTGTGTTGACGCTTCGTGGGAGCGCCACGGGCTTCAGGCTTCTTGGTGTTTGCCATTGGTGCCATTTTAGTGACACGTTGCGGGGTGATTTTCTGCTTCTTAGCATGTACAGTGTCTTCTACGGGGAGTGGGAATGGTCCCAGCGACCCGAAGACGATTGTCCGGGGAGTTGAAGTTGACCCGGTGTTTGGAGAGTTATCGAGGGAGATGACACTTCGGCAACTGGTAGGGCGCTTATGCTTGTTTTGCTTGTCTTGAAGCATAAGCTGGTACTTGTTCTCATCGAAAGTGATGGTCAATGAAGCTGCCATTGTTAGTTTTGGAAAACTTCTGAAACAAGACCAAATCCATTAGTAATCACAAGAATATGGTGATCATAAATGGAGAACACCTACTGTTTTGTCTTTTCAAATCACTTGAGGGGACATGACCCAGCCCAAGGACGATGAAGAAGGCAAAAAGCCATAGAGGATACAATTGTTCTAAAATGCAAGTATGGTAGGCTCAGGGTGAGCGTACCAGTGACTGCTAGAAGCAATTGTAGACCTTAATTCAAATTACCGAGTAGCAAGGCTCACTCGAAGTAAAATGATATAAGGTTGGAGATACAAATGTCTCGGTCGCGAATACAATAGACCCGAAAGGGCGTACTAGCACCGCTAGGCACAAATGCTGCAAATCGCTCCTTGGAAATGACACGAGATGGGATTTTTTGAAAAGTCAAATTTGGATTCATAAAGGAGAGCAACTGGTATTCCAATCCGAACCACAACTCAACATTTCTGCGAGCGATAAATCCGAAAAGGAAGGAAACAAGAATTTCTCAAATGTGAATCCAGACGTGACGGAAGTTTTTTTTGAAAGGTCAAGATTGAATTCATCAAAGAGAGCAAATGGTGTTCCATTCCGAACAAGGCTCAACATTTCTGCGAGCGCTAAATCCGAAAGGGAAAGAACCAAGATTTCTCAACACTGAATTCAAAAATAACGGAAGTTTTTTTTTTGAAGGGTCAAGATTGAATTCATCAAAGAGAGCGAATGGTGTTCCATTCCGAACAAGGCTCAACATTTCTGCCAGCGCTAAATCCGAAAGGGAAAGAACCAAGATTTCTCAACTCTGAAATCAAAAGTGACAGAAGTTTTTTTTTTTTTTTTAAAGATTTTTTTTTAAAAGGATTTTTTTTTGAAAGGTGCACTTAGATTTCCAATTCGATCTTATGAAACCTTAGTGGATAGATCAGCCCCCAGGTAAGGGTAGGATTACTTAATGAACCCGTTTGGAGGACCATTGCCTCGAACAGTCTAGCTATCTCCACACTCTGGACAAGGCTTTTCTTAAATCCAATTTTGTCAAAAAACGCAACTAGTGGAACCTTAGTGTTTTTTTTTTTTTTTTGTCATTTTTTTTTTTTTTTTGCTCTTTTTTTTTTTTGAAAGGTTTTTTAATGAACTCATCAAAAAGAGCGAATGTATTCCAATCCGAACAAAGGCTCAACATTTCTGCGAGCGCTAAATCCGAAAGGGAAGGAAACCAAGGTTTCTCAAATTTGAATTCAAAAGAGAGAAAACAATTTTTTTTTTGAAATTATAACTTTCTTTTTTTTTAAATCCCAATTGGACTCATCAAAGAAAAAAAGATGGCCCAATCCCTGATATGAACGATAGCTGCGAACATTTCTGTGAGCTATCAAGTTCAAAGAGGGAAGGATCAAAATTTCTCAAAGTTGAATCTTGAGAAAGAGAGATCATTTTTTTTTTGAAAGAGTTTGAAATGAAGGTGTTTTTTTTTTAAATCCCAATTGGACTCATCAAAGAGAAAGGATGGCCCAATCCCCGATATGAACGATAGCTGCGAACATTTCTGTGAGCTATCAAGTTCGAAGAGGAGAGGATCAAAATTTTTCAAAGTTGAGTTTTTAAGAAAAGGAGATCAGATTTGTTTTTTTTTTTTTTTTTTTTTTTTTTGAAGTGAGAAAGAACAATTGAAATCCCATCTCATGTTTTTTTTTAGATGCAAGATGCAACATAGGCCACCAACTAGAAAGGAGCCAAGGAATCAAAGCATCACGTTCTCAAGTCAACGAGTCCCACCGGGTATGCCAACTTGATTGACCCGAAAGAAATCTTCCATAATCTCCTTCCACACCCCGGGGGCTGACCTGGGTCTCGACGGAGGAGGGAAAATCACGGGCATCAACATTTTTGTACGGGCATGCCAGATTTACTTTCTACTTGGAATTTGGAATGGTGATAATCCGGAGATTCACCTTCACAAGTGGAAAGGAAATCAATCCTTTCTTCTAACTTTTCAAATTGCATTAATATTAAGAAAAGAGACAAGTTTGTTTTTTTAGAATGCCGTAGGAGACGTTTTTGTTTGTTTGCCGTAAAAGGCGATTTTGCCGTGAAAGGCGATTTTACAAAACTCATCAAATGTGAAAGACAAGAATTGTGATTTCTTTTTGTCTCTTTAAGAAATACAAACTACAATAGAAAAGTAAGAAAAGGGATCTAACTTCTCAGGAGATTGTGGGGACACGTTGAGATCGACGGTCGCAAGTCATGTATGGACTTCGCCATCGTCCTTCAAATGAGAACATGTGATGCTTTGATTCTTTGGCTTGGCTCCTAACCTCAATTTTTTAAAGGACAAGGACCAAGAGAAGGTCTTATATCCAATGAAAAACCGAGTAAACGGGCTGAAAAGCCGCGTTTAGGCCATGTTGGAGAAGGAGGTGACCTTGGGGGGGTGGCCCCCCAAGGGACGTTGATCACCTTGTGGTGTTCTTTGCAGCAAAGCAACAGGACTTCGTCTGGATTTCTTTGGGAGAAGTGCAGAATTTCAAGTCGATAGATGTCGATGATGATCCTTCTCTTGGAAATGGTCTCCTTTTATAGGCTTTTGGTAGTCATGGGGTGTTTATTGGCATTGATAGCCATGATGAGAGCATTGATGAGGAGTTACAAATTGATTTTGTAACTCCTTTTTCATGGCTTGTGATTGGCCGATGAAGGTAGTGGGCTTTTAATTGCCTTTATGCTTCATGATGATGGAAGTTTCATGGGTTTAATGCCATGATTGCTTGGATTTGTAACTCCCAGATGCTTGAATCTGATTGGGCCATCCAAAATAATGAGTTAATGACCGCTTTAATTTGCCATAAACGGGTCAATTAACAACATTAAGTGGTCGCCAAGGCATGTGAAGAGTCGCGGGCCACGCCGCGTCTTTTGAGATTCTTCTTCAGGTGGATCTACGCATTGTTTGATGTCGGATTGTGATGCAATCTCAGACATTGATTGATGTTGGTGGGCCGGTGACATCTGTCTTGTCGATTTCACGATCGGTCGGACAGAAAGTGCACTTTCTTGATCAGCCGGTTGGCGATCTTGGAACGATCGGTGATTACTTCATGCTTTTGAAGGTGGATCTGAGATGTCGACGAAGATCAGTGGTTTTCAAGCATCAAAATTTGGATTTTCCGAAAATCACAAAGGCCGAAACACCCGAAACGTGAAAAGATCGAAAAACGATAAATTTGGTGCAAAATCCGGCGACCCTGGGCCAGGGTCGCCGGCGACCTTAAAGTTTTTTGCCCTTTGGTCGCCGAGCTTCGTTTTCGGCCGATTTTGCGTCTTTTTCGTTCCTTTTTTCCTCTGTATTTTTCTTGACATTTTTCCTCAATTATTGACTTGATTTTCTTAGAGAAAACTTGACGAGAACCCGCACGAAATCGGAGCACAAAGTTTCCCATTTTTCGGGAAAGCCGAAGACTTTGTAGCTGATTTTCCGTCAAGAGTCGAAACTAGGTCAAACGATGTCAGAATGACCTAAAAATTGAGGTGAAGCTTCTTGAGCAGTGGATAGGACCAACCATGGGCTTTTATTTGAGTTTTGAAGCTGTTTGGGGTCCCATCGATGCTTCACTTGATTTTGCTGCGGGGAAAATGCCGAGCTTTGATATGTGGTCAAACGATATCCGATTGACCTGAAATTTGACGAGGAGCCTATTGGAGTCATTTTGAGACGTTCCATCAGCTCCGTTTTGGATCTCATGGTCCCAGGTTGCTCCGCCGCCGGTAGGCTTGATTTTCCCTCGGAGCATCGAAACCTGGTCAAACGTTGTCGGAATGACCTGAAATTCGACGTGCAGCCTTTTGGAAGCATGTTGAAGCCACTCATGTACTTTGTTTAATGAGTGATGGCTTCAGTGGTTCCCACTGCCGGGAGGCTTGATTTTGCTGCTCAAGCGTTGATGGAGGGTCAAACATTGTCGGTTTAATTTGAAATTTGGCATGGAGCCCTTTGAAGACATTCTGGAGTCATCCGTAGGCTTTGATCGAAGTTTCGGTGTCTTCGATGATGTAGCCGCCGGGAGCGCTTGTTTAACTATCGGAGTAGTGAAGTTAGGCCAAACGATGTCGGAATGGCCCGAAACCTCAGGTGTACCCCTCTTTTGGCTGTCTTGAAGGATCTTTCAGTTTCTGTCTGATTGTGACAAAATCTGATGCTTGAAGTAGCCTTGCCTATTTTGTAGCAGGATGCAGCCTCACGAGGCTTCTTGATGTTGAGGAGACATAGTGACTTTTTGGTGTCAACAAATGGGACAGGTTTTACACGATTAATTACTCCCTTTGGATCGACCCGGTTTCACCGGTTATTACTACAATCGCGACCTTACACTTGGAGCTACAATCAAATAGTCCTCTTCCGAAATGCATCTCCTAATGATCTAGTTTAGAAAGTACTTGAACGGGTATGGTCATCAAAGAAGAAATGCTTAACCTCAAACAAAAACTTGGACCTATCCTGTTTGGACTAGTGATTGGGCATTTGTCCAGTGACTAGATAGTTAATGATATCAGCAAACCAAGGGAAATGGGAGACACTCAGCAACTGTTCATCTAGGAAACTCTCACTCAATGGGATGCTCTCATGCTCGAGCTCCGTAGGTAATCGGGAGAGATGGTCAGCTATAACATTTTCAAAACCTTTTTTGTCCCGAGTATCAAGGTCAAACTCTTGTAACAAAAGAATCTACCTACTTAGAAGGGCTTTCGCATCTTTTTTCATCAACAGGTACCTAATTAAGGGCTGAATGATCGGTGTAAACTATGACCTTAGACCCAATCAGGTAAGGTCTAAACTTCTCCAGGGCAAAGACGACAGCTAACAACTCTTTCTCTGTGGTTGTGTAATTCAGCTGAGCATCATTCAAGGTCTTATTGGCATAATATATGAAATGGAGCGATTTGTTCACCCACTGTCCTAACACAGCCCCAAGAGCATGGTCAGAAGTGTCACACATGAGTTCGAAGGGATTTGTCTAATCAGGTGGCTTTATTATCAGGGTAGAGGTCAACTCCTTTTTCAATTGTTCAAATGCTTGTAGGCAGGGTTCATTGCAGACTAAAGGCACATACTTAGATAACAGAATGCATAAGAGTGCAACTATCTTGCTAAAATTCTTAATGAACCGTCTATAAAAACCTGCATGGCCTAAGAAAGATCTGATATTCTTCACCATTTTTTGCGGTGGCTAGTCGGAAATGAGATCAATTTTGGCCTTGTCGACCTCGAGCCATTCTCAGAAATAACATGGCTCAGGACAATTCCTCTTTTTACCATAAAATGACACTTCTCCCAATTCAAAACAAGATTCTTCTCTTGACATCTCACTAAAACAAGGTTCAGGTGATGCAAACATTCTTGGAAACTACTTCCGCGGACCGAAAAATCATCCATAAACACCTCTAAGAATCACTCGACCATGTCCAGAAATATGCTTATCATACACCTTTGAAATGTTGTAAGTGCATTACACAACCCCAAAGGCATGCATCGGTAGGCGAATGTACCGAAAGGACATGTAAAAATTGTCTTGTCCTGGTCTTCAGGTGCTATGGGTATTTGATTATAGCCGGAGTATCCGTTAAGGAAACAATAAAAGGCATGACCGGCTAGTCTCTCAAGCATCTGGTCCATAAATGGGAGGGGGAAATGGTCTTTACGGGTGGCCGAGTTCAACTTTCTATAAACACCTTTAAGAATCGCTCGACCATGTCTAGAAATATGCTCATCATACACCTTTGAAATGTCGCAGGTGCATTGCACAACCCAAAAGGCATGCGTCGGTAGGCGAATGTACCGAAAGGACATGTAAAAGTTGTATTGTCCTGGTCTTCACGTGCTATAGGTATTTGATTATAGCCTTAGTATCCGTTAAGGAAACAATAAAAGGCATGACCGGCTAGTCTCTCAAGCATCTGGTCCATAAATGGGAGGGGGAAATGGTCTTTACGGGTGGCCGAGTTCAACTTTCTATATAGTCAATGCACACTTGCCAGCCCGTCTGGGTCCTTGTGGGCACTAACTCATTCCCCTCAATCTTCACAATAGTTATCCCGGACTTTTTTCGCACAACATGGACTGGGCTTACCCATGAGCTATCCGAAATAGTGTAAATGATACCTGAATCCAACAGTTTCAGAACCTCTACTCTTACGACATCCTTTATTGATGGAATAAGACGCCTCTATGGTTCTCTAGAAGTTTTTGCATTTTTTTGCCAAATGGATCTGATGTTGAACCACAGATGGGCTTATTCCTTTTATATCTGTAATTGTCCAGCCTATAGCCTCTTTGTGATCCTTCAGAATCTCAATCAATTGTTGTTCCTGGACTTTTTCCATGTCCGAGACTATAATGACGTGGAGGGTCTCAATTGGGCCCAAAAACACATACTTGAGGGTGTCAGGTAGTGGTTTTAGGTAGAGCTTGGACGGTTCATCAATTGATGGAACAAGTGGGGCAGCCGATGGAGTCAAGATCTCTGACTTGGGTTGCCATTGACTCCTCTCAAAAGCAGGGGTAGAATCCAGTAACGCATTTACTTCTTTAATGCTATTCTCAACATCAATGTTACCTCCAAAATGTGCAAGACAAGCTTTCAGTGGGTCATCACAAACTAACTATGATCCTACACTCTCAATAAGCTCTTTTAGATAACTCACCTCACAAATTTCATAATCATTCTCATCTTTGGGTTGCTTGCCAACATTGAAAATGTTTATCTGGACTGTCATATTCCCAAATGATAGGTGCATCACGCCATTTCGACAATTAATCAACGCATTAGAAGTGGTAAGGAATGGTCTCCCTAAAATTACCAGGATCTTCATAACATTTTCGATTGGTGGTCGGGTATCAAAAACTACAAAGTCCACCGGGAAAATGAACTCAAATGCCTTGATCAAAACATCCTCAACAACACCTTTAGGGTACCTAACTGAAGCATAAACTAGTTGTAAGGTCACCTTTGTTAGTTTCAGCTCCCCCAAACCTAACTCCTCGTATATCAAATACGGGAGTAGATTGACACTCGCACCCAAGTCCAATAAAGCATGTTCTATGTGATGATCCCCTATTTGACAAGAAATAGTAGGACATCCAGGGTCCTTATATTTGATTAAGGTCGAAGTGGTAATGATAGAACTGCATTGCTGGGCTAAAAAAGGCCTTTTTGGATACATTGGTTGTTCTCTTAAACGTACATAAATCTTTGAGGAACTTTAGCATAATTCAGGATCTGTTGGATGGCTTCTAACAATGGGATGTTAATTCTCACTTGCTTGAACACATCAAGGATGTTATCCAATTGGACATTATTTTTCATTTGACCTTACCTCTGAGGGTATGGGGCCTTGGGAGCAAAGGTTCTAGGAGGGGGCTCACTCGTTGAGGCATCTCCCATTGGTTTTTCAGGTTCCTTAGTAGGCTCTAGGTCCTTTAGTTCTTCGGGTTCTTCTTCCAAAACTACGTGCTCCCCCTCACTTGGGTCCGCTTATATTTCCTAGGGTCCTCTTCTGGTGTGTCAGCCTCCCTTGAGGCCATTCTACGAGTAGTAACTGCATGTATTGCATTGACTTGGACATGGACTTTGCCATTGTCATCATGGACAACAAATTGGCTCGTTGAAATTTAGCCTTTGGGGTTGGCTTCAGGCTAACTTGGAAAGGTGCCTATGTCTCTTTAAGCTATTAACCTGGCCAGCTGGCTGACAATGTATTTAAGCTTGGCATGTGCCAACAATTTCATTGTGTCCTCTAGAGTACTTATCTACTGATTTTGGGGATTAAGATTTTAATAACCTTGGACCATGGGTGGTCCCTGTGACACTTGGGGTACTTGAGGCTTTTGGTATCCCAGAGGTGGCATATGCTGGGCCATTGGCTGAGAAGGTTTTCCTTGGTGTTGTCCTTTGGTTCATGAAAAATTAGGATTATCCTTCCAACCAGGATTGTATGTATTCAAATACGGATCATACCTCGGCCACTCATATCTGGTATTCTGGTAAAGTGCGCTTACCTCCTCCATACTCTCACTCTGACTTTGGCTAAAGAATGCTCTACATTGGGATCCAGGATGGGTAAAATCTTCACAATTGGTGCAGGGTGGGGCAGTAGGGTCACTAATTGCTTGGCTCATCTTTAATGATTCTAGGGTCTTTAGGGTGGTCTGCTGACAGGTTTGGTTCATTTCAAAGGCTTCTAATCTTCTTGTCAACGTGGCCAACTTGGCCTCGGCCTCGAATTTGGGTTCCAGTCTATGCATGCCCCTTCTTTCTGAAACAATGGGTCTTTTGGGATCCTCTCTGATAGGTTCCCATTGGAGAGTGTTCTTAGCAACCTCCTCAAGGTATGTCTAGGCTTGGTCAGCTGTCTTTTGAGTGAATACTCCGTTGCAGAAAGACTCCACCACGGTCTTGGTGGGATAGTCCAGTCCTTCATAAAGGATTTGGATTAGCCGGATCTTTTCGAATCTGTGATGCAGGCATTGTAACAGTGAGTCTTTGAACCTTTCCATGTACTCATACATGGTTTCTCCCACCGATTGGTGGAAGTTGTTCAGGGTATGTCTAATAAAGGCCATTTTCTATTTTGAATAAAACTTTTTATAACCTAAACTTGAGGGCCTTTTATAGAATTAGCCTCCCATGTGTTTATAGAATTAGCCTGTAGGGCGTAAAGTCATGCTTTCGCCTTCTCCTTCAGCGAGAACGGGAATAACCTAAACTTGAGGGCCTTTTTAAACATATGGTTATACTTCATAGTCCCATAGATTTCCTCGTACTCTCTCACATGCTGATATGGGTTCCCTCGGAAAATTGGTAACATCTGGATTAAACCTGATTTCAGTTCAAATGAGGCATTTGTGGCGGATATCATGATGCATGAGGGCTAAGTAGATCGGGTCGGGTACATGTATTCCCTGGATTGCGTTGGTGGGTTTTCGTCAACCATTTCCTCAATGGCAATGGGTCCGCAAAATTCTTAACAGGGATATCAAATTAATCGAAGCTTTCTAAACGACCCAGCACACGCAACCAATTGTGCATAAACTACCGCTCAACTCCGAAAGTGATGTTCCGCTCAAGTGATGATGAACGAGGATTAATGCTTAAACATAAACAAGCAAAACAAAATGATTTTGGAAAAGAAACCAAACTATGCTTGACTAAGGCTACCTAAGATGAAACTAGACAGCTTCTAACTGTGAAAAGTACACCTAGGCTCCAATCCGGTCCGATGAAACGTAGTCGACCAGCCAAGCCCCCCGGGGATTGATGGGATCATGATACGCGTGGCAAAGATTCCGCTTAAATACCAAACTCCTAGAACAGATGAATTGTCTCCCTTAAGGGACAAGGTTATTCTAGGCACCGATTTCTTCAAGGAGCACAAATGATACAACCTTTGATGGTCTTCTACTAATGAGCCCGTGTCTTATGGTCACGTTTCTACTCAAATTTTATTAAAAGCTAAGGATTCCTAAGTAGTGAGGAAACTGAGTTTATATGGGCAAGAAAATGGTGATGAAATCCAATCTTTATCTTGTAGTTGGGGGTATGATGGCCCTTACTAAGTGTGTGCTTTCCCAATTACTTTGCGTATTTGAAAATGATTAAGCACTACAAAGTAACTAAACAATCAAACAACCAACAAAGTTGACCCAATAATGGGGGATGTGTGGGTGTATCGAAATACGCACCTCCCAAACTAAATTGGAGGAAGATCGGTTGAAGTTGACCCAAGCCACCGACACCAATTTTGGTGTACGAACTTGGGGGGCCGCGATAGTATCATCCAACCGTCCTCCTTCCTTAATTATTACAATGCTTTGAAAACTTAAATGAACTTAAAAATTATTACAAACTTGAAATGAATCCTAATACAAGATTTTCTAAGAAAAAAAATTAAATTCCTAAGTTAGAGTTCTTTGGTTGCACTTTTCCTTTTTCCTTGCTCCAACTGCAGAATCCCTGAAAATACGAACAAGGAAAAAGTGTAGAATCCGCAATGCAAACTAAAAGAAAGAATAAAAATTGAACTAAGTTATATGAGAGTTGAAAATCCTTAAAATCAAGGATTCTTATGTAAGCTAATCCCCGGCAATGGCGCCAAAAACTTGATTCGAATATCCGCAAGTATACGGTCTCAAGTAATATAGACCATGGAAGTCGGAATATCGTTCTCACGAGGATCATTACAAGGAAAAGAACAATGATCAATGAAAATGAGTATCAACTCAAATATAACTAACAAATGCAAATGGAGATAACAAAAATAATGGAAACACGAAACAAGATAATAACAATGGAAATAATAAAAAATGCAAACTAAAAGAAAATAAGAAACTAGATAACAAAGAGATGTTAGTAAAAATAGAAAAACTCAAGTGAGAACAAACCAAGAACAAGATTAGTAACAAGTTAATAACAAAATTAATAACAAGAGAATGAGTGTGTGAAAATAAGTGAAAGATCAAGATAAAAAGAAACTAAAATCATCCATAAAAACTAACTAATAAGGAGAACAAGATAGAAAATGAGTGGATGGAGATAAAAGAATTTTTTGCTAAAAGTGTAAAATCAAAGGTGGAATTGATGGTGTGAATAGAAAAATGGAGTGTGAGAATTAAAATAAGTAAATAAGTGTGTCGGAATGCGAATAGAATCAAACTAAAGTAAGTAATATAAGCAACAAGCAATATTAATGGACAGATTGAACCATCTAGAACTAAGTGACATTAAAAAAAATATTCCTAATGACTATCAATCAAAAGTAAGCATAAACCATCAAAAGATATTAATTCATGAGCATGATTTATCAAACTTAAGCATAGATAGTAACTAAGATAGAAAATAAGCATGGAAGATAGCACATTGCAATGAAAAAAATTCTATTCTAGCATGTTAAGCACATAAACAAAAGAAATAAGAGCATAAACAAAAGGAA
Source organism: Umbellularia californica (assembly GCA_028538565.1). Classification (NCBI taxonomy): domain Eukaryota; kingdom Viridiplantae; phylum Streptophyta; class Magnoliopsida; order Laurales; family Lauraceae; genus Umbellularia; species Umbellularia californica. Next base: position 26,874,801 of record JAPQWN010000012.1, on the reverse strand, counting down.
TAGCATTAACTTAGCTTTTTCTAGAAGATCCAATCAAAGGGATTAGCCACCCATTTGAGAAGACGAAGCTTTTAATCCAAATCTTCAATTTTTACAAAGCTTTCCTCACTTTCTCTCTTCAATTGCTCTCAATTACATGAATAGCTTAAGTAAAGAGGAGGAGGCTCTCCTTACTTGTGTCTTTGATGCCTTGAGCTTCCTTCCTTATATAGAAACATTTGCCCTACTCTCTTTTGGTTTTTTCCAATGTGGGACTTCACAAGAATGGAAATATGGACATATGAATGTGATTCCCGTGTTAGAAAACAGTTTCTAAATTGATGTGCGATTTTGACCCCCGAAACGTCCGAATTGGAAAAAATATTTGTAAAATATGATTTGTAGATCTTAGAACAAGCTTTCTAATGCTTCTGAGATCACCTCAATCGAACACTCAAGTAAAAAGATATGGTCAAAATACCAACCCAGGTCTTTCATTTTTCTTCTTATTATTGGCCTAACTTTGTCATTTCTTCATCCAATTATCTTTCAATCTAATCCTTACTCTCTTTAACTCTTGAATCTAAACTTTAATCTTCAAATTAATCTTCAATTAACACTTACAAAGAGAAATTAACATAATTGAGAGTATTTTCGAACATATTTTGTACGGAAGTCATTATAACTCATATAAATGCATACAAATGGCCATTTATAATAGAAAGATATGAGCAAAGCATGATGGGGAGGAAATTTATGATTTTTATGCTAAAAATAGTATTTTGAGTTCTTTTATCTTTGAAAACTTATAAAATAATGCTGTGATAGTGTATCTTTTGTGAACTCATCAGGTCTTACAAAACCTATTGGAGGTATATCGAAAATAGTGAGCGTTTAAGTTCAAGAGTACTTAAGGCAAAGTATTGCTTGAACAAATGCATGTGAAGCTAAATCTAAAAGTTGGAAGTCTTGGTTTTTGAAAGGTTTTTTCAAGCCCTTAATTTTGTGAAATAGTTGAGTCTTGGGAGAAGTTGATGGAGTAGTGTTACGGACTTTTGACATTAGAGTTTTGAAGGTCACTTGAGTCATATATGAAGTGTCTGTTTATCAGGCAACCATTTGCAGTACTCAAGATGTTTTTTAGGGGATTCGAAATACTTAATTAGGAGGCTGCTGAATTTTTTCTAAAAAGTTTACCTTTTAGTAGAGTTTAAGAGAATGCAAAACAATGGATTGGATGATTCGAGTCGATCTTTAATCGAACTATTAGATGCTTTGTTATCGGATGGTTATGATTATGTTGATGTTCTTGTTTGAACAATTAATTAAGTTGACGCTTTGTTACCTAAGCAGATTGATTTTAGTTCGCACCTCGAAACTTATTACATGTTTCAGGGAATGACAGGCTCTAAATTAGACCTGCAAAGAATCATCTTGGTTGCTAAAAGCATGATTCCAAGCTTTAAGGGTCGAGTGGCCGGTGTCAAATTTGTGTGAGAATGACGCTCCTAATCTAGGAATTTACTCCTTGGATCTGTGTAGTTTTAATATTTACGGGTGCCACTTTTTTGAAAAGATATGGAAAACCAACCTTTTTGTTTGCTATCATTTCTTAGGTTCCCTCGCTGGTGTAGGTGCATCTTAGGGATGTTGGATTACATGGGTGTGACCCACATGACCAAAAGCCCATTAAGGATCTTTAAGCAGACCCGCCTGTCTATACATTTAAGGATTTAATTATTTTGAGCGCACTTGCCAACAAACTAATAATAGGCTGAGATTAAATGATTAGGTGATAGTTGGGTTAATGGTTCCTTGATGGGTAGGAATATCCTATAAAAGGACCCTTTGGGCGACTCCTTTGGTTAATAGTTTATTGGCCTCCATCACTAAGTAAGAAAGAATATCAAAGGCAAAGGAGTTGTAAACCTCACGTGTGTTCCAAGCCTCTGTCATTTCAAGGAGCTTCTATCACTTCAAAGAAAGAGCTATGGAATCAGGTAAACTCCTCCCCATTCTCACATTATTTATGTTTACTTCATTGTGTCAATTGGATTAGACCCAAGGAGAACCTCGTGTGGATTGAGGGATTTTAAGCTTACAAGGGACTCAAATTATACTCTTCAAAAAAGATGAAGCGAGTACAATTTTTTTTTTTTTTTTCTGTGTTAAATAAAGCCAGCAGAGTAACTAAAGGGCGCTTATTCTTTTAGACATGCTTGAAGTTATTGAGGCCATCAATGCGCTTGGGTCTATTGGGACTCAGGCTCTCCACATCTCGGAGTTATCCTCCCATTTTGCCAATTTTTCCAATTTTGCCATGTCAAGCTTTATGAATTGTTGTCAAAATCACGAGTTTTTTTTTAAAAAAAAATTTTAAATAGACAGGGTTTTGGAAATGTTCAGAAAATAGAGCGTTGTATCTTTATATCCATTGTTAGGTTTTGCTACACCATAGTGTTTATTTAGTGAGAGTTAGGTATTTATTATTTGTTTTAGTTGAACTTAAAATGGGTTAGGCCAGATTTTTATGTGTGGGTGTCCAAGGATCATTAGACACTTGTTCCACGCCTCAATTCTTTTGGCGCTCTTGCTATCCTCTGAATTTTTTTTGTCCCGCATGAAATCAGATGAAAAAAAAATTATGTTTGGACTAGTATAGTTTATATGATGTTGGCTCAACATATTAAAGAATGTTTGACAGTCTGTATCCAAGAGCAGACCTAGGAAATTTTTCTTTGGGAGGGCCACTTTACCAAAAATAATAATAACAACAACAACAACAACAACAAAGACACATGTAAAATAAACCGTAGGTTTCTATAGTTCTACCCCTGTATGGTAGAAGTAGATTTTGGTAGGATGCATAATTTAAAATGAACCTCACGAGAGGATTGACAGTAGGGATGTAAATGGGTCCCCAATTTTTAGATTACCCAAGAGGTTTCAACCTATTTAAAAGTAGGGTTTTTGTCCTTATTTAGGCTTCGATAAGAAAATGGATCCGGGTCTGGTTTCACCTTGGTGCCGACCTGTGGACCTGGAATCCTATATATTACCTCAATTTTCAAGAATCCCTCCTAAAAATTAGGATTTTTTCGATATCATTCTCTGCCTAGATCCGAACATGGACCCAACCCATAAATGGAACCGGAACCGGTTCTAATTCCGTCTTTTCATTAACAGTTCTGGTCCCGGAACCAGGAACCGGTTCTGATTCCATCTACTCATTTATGGTTCCAATTCTGGGTTCATCATGGATCCAGCCCCTTTACATCCCTAATAATTGGGAGCCTTTTTACTCTCTCAGGTTGAATGGACTCCTAAATTACATTAACTTATCTTAGATTACTCGACTCAGATGTGTCAATCAGATCGAATGGACTGAATGAGTACTCATTCAAAATCGCCATAATCACCTTGTCCGAGTCCCCACAAGTTATTTAATACCGCATTCAATAAGTCGTTTTCTCAATATAAAAAAATTCAACAATTACTATAGCCTGTTTGTTTGCAAGGGAATGAATACATAATATCTATTGGTCAAATGTGTTCCATCAAAGATTATCAAAGTGGATAGAGCCATAGAGATGAATGACTAATGGTCGAATTTTATTTGACCTTAACTTTCTCAGGATTTGAATTAACAAGAAAGTGATGGCTGAATACGAACGTTAGACACGTTAGTTGGATCAACTCATTTATGAAACCGCTTGACTGCACATCAAGTTTGCCTGAGTCGCCAACCACCCCATAATGGGATCATGATGGTTAATGGGTTATTAATGAGGATTTAGGTTGGGTGGGAAATTATTCACAACAGCGAATTCTTATAGGGTAAGTATAATTAAAATGTCTTTGAGTGTCAGATGCTAATTCTAGAAGGGTCAACCTGAACCTGACAGAATGACCCAAACCTAAACCTAAATTCCAAGATGATGGCTAATTCAAACCTGACCCAATGACGGGTCCATGAGGGTTAATGGGTTATTAATGAGGATTTAGGTTAGGTGGGGTGCCGAAGGTTGTCTACTCATTACTCTAGTCCATAGTAAAACGTCCAATGGCATAAAGGTACTGAAGTAAATATTTCTTTTGTGAAGGGTAAGTAATTATATGTGTTTGAGTGTCAGATGCTAATTCTAGAAACGTCAACCTGAACCTGACAAACTAACCCAAGCCTGAATTCCAAGACGATTGCTAATTCAAACCTGACCAAATCCTACTTAACTCTACTTCAAACATGTTACACCTATATTCGATCAACACCCTCCGCACCTCATTATGGGGCCCACCTGATGGTCCATCGTAATATACCACACATATTGACCCCACCATATAGTCACCAGACACCTACATTGGTTTGTACCTATTTGAATGGACTGCACTGTTGAATCGAGTGTGCACTCATTTTGAATGGTGAAAAATTATCAACTTTTCATCAAGGGGTTAAGATGATCACATAAGCCCCCCATCACTACCCACGAATAGTGCCCACCCGGATCTTGCCATCTACCCCGGCCCCATCACCAGGTAGTGGCAGAGCCAGGGAGCCGCCCCACCCCCCAAAATTTTCAAATAAAAAAAAAACTATATATTTTAAAATTTATATGCACTTTTTAATATATGGCCTCTCAAGATTTTGTTTCTATATAGTGGCTCCCTTAAGGAAAACTTCTTGGGCTCGCTGCAAACAAGGCGCATGAAGATGGCCACGAGCACGACGCTCATTAGATTGGGACTTTTAATATATGGCCCTCTCAAGATTTTGTTTCTATATAGTGGCTCCCTCAAGGAAAATTTCTTGGGCTCGCTGCAAACAAGGCGCATGAAGATGCCCACAAGCACGACGCTCATTAGTTTGGGACTTTTCCTTATATTACCATATATATAGTTAGTTTATATTATAATTTAAAATAATACCTAATCAGAATTGGATTGGAAGTCGCATTGGGTGATATTTTCAGGCACAAGCCCATATGGAATTTGTTCTGTGATGGGGCTGTGTGTTTGTTGGGTTTTGGTTTGGTGGCGCAAGTTGCAACTCTAATCTTAAGCCAGGTTTTGATAAAGTGTTTGATTTCTCGGATGCTTTAGCCAACGAAGAACATGGAGACTGCTCCACTGGTAGTGTGGTGGCTGATCTTTTTTATAGCAGTACGTTTTCTCATATTTCTAGAATGTTTTAATGGTATTGGGCATTATGTTGCTGAGTTTAGTATGAAAAGTTCTCTTTAGATAGTATTTGGTGTGATGTTTCTTTGGATTGGTTAAGTGGAGGTTCCTGCTGTCATTTTCTCTTTTAATTAAAATCTACAGCCAGGTTCTAAAAATTTTGAATTATCTAAAAACTTAGACCTTATTGCTCAACCAATTTATTGTAGCTGCTACCATGATATCTAGAAAATTATTACGAAAGCTCATGTTATTTTTCTTTCTTTTTCCAAAACTACTTCAAACATCTTATGAACTAAGGATCGGTTGGATGTGATGCCATATCAAAATTTCTAAACTAACCCTTGGTACCAAAACTTCAGCAGCATAAATACTTTTCAATTATAGGTACAGAATCTGTTTACCTAATTATCTGAGGGTTCCACTACCCGAAAATTCAAATCTGGGTGCTCGTTTTGTCCCAGATTAACATCTGGGTCCAGGTTCTGGTCTACAGCAATGGGCTACCCTTTGAGTGTTGGATGAAGGAATGAGTCCAACCAAATTAAAGTTCAATTGGCCAGAATGCAATCAAAAGTTTAGTGCAATTTGGATTGGATCTAGTGTTTTCTGCAACAATAACGGGCCACTTTTACTTAGGGGTGCTCATGGGCTGGGCATGGATATATTAGCTAGGCCCATTTAATATTGGGCTTGGATTATGTATTGGAAAGCCCAAAGCCTAGAATGGTCCAGCTCAAATAATGAGTCCTTGATAATTGATGCCCGTACAACTTAGAAAAAAGCTCGATTCGGCCATGCCAGGCGCAGCCCAATTGAATAAATGGGTGCACTTGAGCCTGATATTTTCAGCTTATGTTGGGCTTGGGCAGGATACGGCCTGTTTTGCTAAAGTCCGGATGGGCCTGGGCATGCCTCAACCGGCCCATGAATGGCCCCTTTTAGGGCTAATTGAGAGTCCAATTCCATTCAAGAAGGGCATGGAATCTGATTTCGGACCTAAAATTATTGGGACAGGATTCAAGTCCTACTTTAACCCAGCCCTGACGACATCTTTAGTTTATGCTGTATTGTTATCGTTCACCTGAGTTTCTCTGATTGAACAAGTAGGGCACCATGCTCCAATGATCCAATCAATCTGTTGATTCCATGGGGCCCACTGTTATAGCAATGAACGATATCTAATTACATTCAACAGAACCTGGTAGTGTTGATTGGATATATAGCTAGGATCTCATGATTTGTGAGAGAATCTATTCATGGGCCATCCATTGTTGGGGTTATCGATATCGATATTTTTTATATTCAACATAGACTTACACGTAGGGAAATGATACCCAAATGGGCTGGACTCAGGTGCGTTTGATCCATTCATAATCTAGCTGTGGATAGGATTTGAATCCCAGAGCCCAGATCTGCAGGATGGCATTGGGCTGGGTTTGATTAATGTCTGGTTTTGTCACTGGTTATCCTTTAGAGAGCTGCTAATGCCACAACCCAAGGTTCTCTCTCCACAAATCTTCTCTCTACACACCCCACTTAAGTTTAAAAGTTCTCAAAATTTATCTCTGCACACCTCATTGTTCCAAAAATACCCAAACCCCTCCATCGATATTTTCGCAGTTCACTCATGTTCTTCTGCCGTCTCCCTAACGCCACCCTCTTTCTCCATCTCCCTGCCCACTGCCCCTCCCCATCTCTCCCTCTTTCCCCTCTCCTTCTCCCTCTCTCTCTCTGCCTCTCCCTATCGCCGCCCTCCGCTGGCCACCCTGCTCGCCACTCCCTCTCCCTCCCTATCTTTGCCTTTCTCTAGCTCTCCCCCTTCTTCTCCCTTTCTCCCCCCCCCCCCACCTGTCCCTCTCCTACTACAGCGGTGCTACCGGAGGGGACGGTGGTGGCTGGGCTGCTAGAGGGTTGGGGCATGGGTGGGTGGGTGAGTGTAGAAAGAAGTTGGGGAGGAGGAGACTTCTAATAGATGTCCTTTTAGGTAATTTTAGACAGGCAATATATTGGTCATGAAAAAAGGGATGTGGAAAGAGAAGCTTGGGTTGTGACATTAGCAGCTCTCTTTCCTTTATTCCTATTGACATAGAAGCAAAACTTAAACATTTTGAGATAAAGGTAAAAGGAATCTATAAATGCCATAAATTATATATACGGAAATATTCAAGTGCCGTGCTTCTTCTGTAAGAATTATTGGTGCGGTCCACCTAGCAACCTATCCAAACCATGTACAAATAGGGACCCCTCTGATACCCACTGATCCTAAGGATTGGCCGAATGAACTGAACCATTAGATGGAGGGTTGAATCTTTTTTTTTTTTTTAATATGAAACCATTAAACTTGTGGGTCACGGATGAAGGGGTTAAGGGCATAGGGTTTGGGTCAAACTTGATACTTGGGGTGGTCTCACATAGATCTTTCCATCACCCATGGTCCCATCCCCAAATGGGACCCACAATTGGGCCCCACTGAAAGTTCTCATATATTTCTCACCTGAATAAATCCATTATATATAATATATACATAGACACACACACACACACACCCCTCATAAAGCAAGTTTCCTATGAATGGTAAATATTTGAAACTGAGTGGGATCAAAATCTATAAAGTCGAACTCCCTCTATCCATAAAAAGCCTGAAACAACTTCCAAGGTCTCCAACAAGGGCAGGCCAAGACAGGTTATGTTATGCATTAAAACTCAACCCATTGCAGTCCCTATATATATCAGCCACTACAGAATATTAATGTTAAATGTAGGGCTATCCCAATTCCATTTAATTGGGGTTATTCCCACCTATGATCTCTTATCCCTCCTAACACCCAATAGCTCTTAAATCATAATACCTGACACAATGTAAGACTCAGCTTGACTAGCAAAAAAATGCCCATGCTAAGTCCAGTCCAAAAGAATAAAAACAAATTCAAAATTTTTTTTATTTATAATATTATTGATTGAAATAAATCAAAAAATAATAAATGCGTAAGAACTGATAAAAAAAATACGCGCCAAAAAAAAGTTCCTTGCTAATACCAAGACGTGAAGAAATATATAAGTGCCAACAACAGCATATAAATGGCTATTATAAAAAAACGAGAGCCCCAATAAATGATTTTGAAAAGTAAAAAAAAAAAAATTAATATGTAAATCTCATCTTCAAAATCTTAGTCAATCTTGGAGGGGGATGTATTCTCTCTCTTCTTTTAAGTTGGCATGTGTGAAATAGTACAAGATTTGTGGGATAAGAGGTTGGACAATTGATAAAATGATGGTCTCCCAAGTACACTATTAACTTTTCACCTTTTCTTTGCCATAAACTCCTAGAAGTTAAAGAAAAAAAAAATCAGGTACCTATAATAGTTTTCCTACTTCTTTAGGTTATTAGAATCCATAAAGATGTTCAAAATAGCTATACATAAATTATCATCTTATTTCCCAAGTAAATTTGTTAAAGCCTCAGTCATCACCAATATCAATAATTCTCAACACAGGCAAAGTCACCATCTTTCAGATCTCGACAATGAAGATGATTTTACTTAATTATTTTGTCATGTTAGGTGGGTGAGGGCTTATTTCATCTTGGTTGTGGGCCCTTTGTGACTCAATTATTTCTTGGATTTAAAGGAGTCATGACTTTTGTTTTTTGCGATCCAATGGGGGCAAATGACTCCCAAAGCCAGTATGTACGTAGGTCAGCCTCTGATCAATAAGATACTTCTGTATCCATGAATTATGCATGCTAATGCCAATAAAGAAATATGCACCACAGAAGGACATTAAGACGAATGAGCGATAGCAAATTAGTAGAAAAATATAGATGGCATAAGTGAATTAGATAATGGGAAAAAAAGAAGCCGTACAACAAAAGAACTCTCACATGCAAGTGCATACACAGATTTGACATCATATAAACACTTGATTTCTTTCTCTTCCTCAAGAGGATGTTGGTGTGGTAACCATGTTCGGATTTCCATGGACATGCTTATGAGTTTTGGACATGTGGTTGTGGTCCGACATGCAAAGAGTACCTCGTCTGTTTCTATTTCAATCAGATTCTGCATCCTAGAATAAGTTTAGAAAGCTAAAAAAAGGATACTAGTGGCTCTGGGTACGTGTCTATTTTTGGCGAAGGAGCCATCAGTTGGAGGACTGTCGAACAAGATTGTATTGCTAATTCCACCTCCAAAGTTGAATATATAGCGGCTTATTAAGCAATTAAGGAAGCAGTATGGCTCAAGAGGTTTCTCTTGGAACTTGGGGTGGTACCATTGGCACGACAGCCGCTCACAATCTTTTGTGATAGTAGCAGGGCAGTTGCCCAATCCAAGGAACCAAGAAGCTATAAAAGTAAAAAAACATGTGGAAAAGAAGTATCATCTAATCATAGAGATTGTGCAAAGAGGTAACATTGTTGTTACCAAGATAGAATCTGGGGATAATCTTCCAGACCCCTTTACTAAGCCATTGACTACGAAAGTCTTCGAACGACATGTGGATGGGATGGGCGTGAGATATAATCTTGATTGGAATTGAGTCCAAGTGGGAGATTGTTAGATTGTATGCCCTCAATCAAGTGGATGATGTGAATAAATTGATTTATTTTTATAATTAATTTATTATTTCATGTTTTATTCATGTGATAAATAAGATTTTATTTGATGGTTGCATATAATTAATACAAAATAACATGATGGTTCATGAGATGAATCGGAGCTCATAAGTATATATATTAAATGCTATCCATGTGTGTGGATGAGATTCACATGCAGGAGACATGGATCACAGCTCTTATACGTGAAGTATTTCCACAACCAGTGATGAGACTGGGCATGTCATCTGAAAATGCTGTAGCACCACAGTCACTATGAGATAGTATGGTTTGTTTCAACCATTAGAGTGTAAAACTCTGGATTGTTGTGCCAATACATTGGATGTATTGAATAACCATGAGTAACACCTTATGCAAAAGTTGTCTTTGATTAAGGAATGCTTTCATAATTTCCAGCAATAGGGTCTTAATGTTGAGAGATTAATGGACTCGGATTTTTTTATACACATTTACTTTGAGTTACCAATGAGTGAAGCCAACTGTAGGTCAGCACTTCGGTATCTTGGGTACGTGGTAGTGGGACTATGGGAATATAAAATTCTCAAGATGAAATCTATCATCTAAGTGAGAAATATCCCCTTGTGCCAAATTATCATTGGTAAGTGAGCATCCATCTTGATTAATTAATAAGAGGATACCAATGATTGGTGTGATTAATTGGGTCACAAGGATAATAAGAGGTGGATCCAATTTGGTTGGACAATTTAATATCAATAGATCCATGGATATAATTAATGGATGAGCCTACTTGCAATAATTGAAAAGTTTAAGGTCTTCTTGTAAATATTCCTAAGACTGGAATACAATTGCATTTATTGAATGGAGTCATTTGGAATTAACTGTGGGTTAGGAGTTCACATGAGATGTGGGGTCTAGATGCTTCAATTGAAGCCAGATTCTAAGGAATTCCTAGTGGTCCTCATGCTAGCCCTAAGAAAGAGAAAGTTTTATTCCAATTGAAACTCTTAAGGAAAAGAAGAGTATGACACATAAGAGAACTAGAAGTGAGACTTTTAAATATAGTATCAAAAGAGGTTCTCCAAAAACTATATATATGAGAGATAGGGTGGGTGTTCCATTTAGGGTGGGTGTTCCATACACTTGCACACCCCAAAGCATTGGGTGTCCAACGCTCTCTCTCCATCTCTTTCTCCTCTAGTTTCCTCACTTAAGTGCCCAGTGTTTCTTTTCAATTGAGATCCCAACATTCTCTTTGAGCAATTCTCTACAAAAGGGCTATAACGTGGTAGAATAGTACATGTCTAACTAGATCAAATCCGTGAAAGAGTTTCGTGGAGGTAAATAACATCTTCTCGATTTGAGCACAACCATTCTCCTTAGGCATAGATCTACAACCAATTGTTTTCGTAGATCTTCTTTTTTGTGTTTGCTTGTTTTGATCCATCTTCTAATGATAGATCTATGACCTTAATGCATGAGATAAGGGTTTTAGATCTTGAGATTAGGTTCTTGGACTTTTGGGTGTGTGATCCTTGCTTCAAGTTGGTCAAAAGTCTTTAAAGCTCATCTAGAAGGCCCACCTACTTCCAACAACCTAAACAGCCTGCCACATGTCTGTTTTCTGCAGGCACTCTTTTCCAATCATAATAAGTGATTGGTGTTTTTGCCCATCTCGTGCAATGATGCTGAGATATGAAGATAAAAGATTCTCACCGATTCCAATAAGTTCGCCAAATTCATTAAGTCCCACGACGACACGCTCCTCTTGAATATTGAGAGAAATGGATCAACTGGGGCTTCGTGTCCTCTTTCTTGCTTGAGGCCCAATTTAACGCACAATTCAATAATTATGAAAGAGACTGGATACTAATTATGAAAAAGAAAAGGTTACATAATACAAAAATAAAAAAAAAAGTACTTTGTAAAAGCATAAGAAACAATAGATTAACATAATCAATACCATATCAGCAATGTAAATAATTATCCAAAGAAGAAAAAAGATAACTTGAGGGTTTATGCATACATATGCCCTACAAGAAAAACTGCTTTTAGCAGGGGATGGGGGCCGTCGGTAAAACCTTTAACAGTAGTCAGGATGTCTGCCACTTAGTGACGGTATGTGTCTAATGGGTAAAGGTTTTAGAGGTGGCCGGTGAGCACCGCTATTATTTTTTTAGTGACAACCCTGACTGCCGGTAAAATAAATCCATTGTCCAGTGGAACGACAAAGGAAACTTTTAGCAAGGGCCCGTCGTCGTCGGTAAAAGTGAGGATGGTTGCCACTAAAACCCGTATTTTTGTTTTTTTCGAAATTTAGCGGCGGTCATATGGCCGCTGGTAAAAGCAGAGTTTTTTAAAAATATATATACATACATCAAATATCAAATACATTTCACATATATTAACCCGTTTTCTGTGCATAATCGTTGCTTAACAAATTTTGCTCATAATTAGAGTATTTCGTATCTAAATACTTAAACATATTGAAATGGCGTGAGGTCCTCAAATAGAAAATGGTACATGATCATGTGACACTTGTCATTTCTCTCTCTCTCTCTCTCTCTCTCTCTCTCTCTCTCTCAACACTGGTCGCGTTCAAATGAAATTTCCTACACAAGTTTATGTTTATTATCAGAACTGCAACATAAAAGATTTATAACCAACAAGATGATAGATGAAAGAATCCTCATTGCCCAAACATAAAGTTTTGAAAGGATATCTCCACCCAAAATTGAGTCTTTTATGCACAAAATCCTCAGAAGTAAGCAAACCCCAAAAGGCTCAAAAGGGATAAATCCACCGTTCAGGCAAGAAAGTACACACCCATTTATCGAAACCCATTAAATAGATTCATCCAAAAATCAATTATACTAGAAGAAAAGGAAACCTTATATATTCTAATCCACCACATCAATTGAATATTATCAATAAAATATGGATACAATGGTATTGATATAAATTGAAACATTCTACTTGGAATCACGGGGTGGATGTTGTGGATAGCACACTCACACCCAACAGTCCCACCCAAGGATTGATACCTGGTTGGGTGGGCTTCCTTACTCTTTGGTTTCAGGCCATCTTGGCATTTTTCTTTTGTTCTTATTGTTGTTTTTGGTTCAAGTGTTCAAGGGTTCAATTTGCTTCCTTGTCGGCCAATCTAGGAGGAGATCCCCTGGTGAGCACTCTAAAACAAACCACAGAGACTTTCTTTTTGAGCATTGGCACACATGAGCTTAATAGATGCAGGTACCCTAAGCTCTAATTCAGTTTCATCACTAATTCAAACTTCAACCAACCAGTAACTAGAAACAAAAACATTTCAGGAAAAAAAAAAAAAAAAAAAAGAGCACGATAAACTATTAGTAATAACCAAGGAAGTTGGAAAGAATATCATTAAAAGCACATAGAAAGCATGGCAAGTATGAGGATGATGGCAAGTACCTCGTAAACCAGCTCCTTCTTCATCCTTACCACTTGGTTACTCCTTTTGGAGGCTTTTCCTATGTAGAAAACCAGCACCTTCTTCATCCCTACCACTTGGTTGCTCCTTGAAGCCCGAATCTGATTATCCAATCCAGTGGCCTTCCAATAACCTGACCCAGTTGCTCTGTTGGGTCGCTTCCCATTTGAATATTTAGCTTCACTGATGCTAAAGAAATACCTCTCTTGCTTCAAATCGCCTAAACCCATCAACACCGTTTCTCAAATCAGATTACTATCACAAAATTGCAAGAAACAAAAATCATAATTGAAGCAAATTGAAGCACATTACCACTTGGCCCAACAAATAGTTCAAGCCAACAAAGACTAAATAGTTCATCATCTCAGCCATACAAGACCCACACCACCTGTTCCAAGTTTCTTCTTTCCACTGATCCCCCACATCATCTCAGCCATATGAACAAAACTGCTACAGTGAATAGGTATTTACTAGTACTATTAGGAAATCTTTAATAGATGAAAACCATCATCTAAATCCTGAAAATCTTTAATAGATGAAAACCATAATCTAAATCCTGAAAACTCATGTTAAATCATCAAGAAGTTTAGCAGAAGCGTACCTGAATCCATAATGACTGATTTCTCTTTTGAGTCGTGCAGTTTGCCTTCCAGATCAACACGTTCTTAAGAGAATCCTTCAGCCTTCTCTCTTGTCTCTTTCTCTCTGAAGATGGGATTTCATAATAGAATTTTTTACATACGTGTGATCTGGGGACCATGACCACTATAAAGATAACTACCAAGTTATCCTTTTGGAATTTCCATCTTTGCCCATCATAAAGAATGGAAATTACCATTAAGTCTCTACACATTAAAGGCCCACACCCCATCAGACACATTAAAGCCCAAATTACCCAAACCTTAAAAGATCACTTTTAAATGGGCTTAACCTTATATGACAGTCCATAATACATAATTATTAACATATAAGCCCAATGATGGATTAAGGATCCAACAAATCTCCCACTGTTTTTGGCCAAAAGGGTAGGTTTTGTCTTTTCACATCCAAATCTGGACACGATTTTCGAAATCTCGAAAACATGTCAAAAATATACTTTTTTGAAACTAGATTTTTCAAGGATCATTTTATCCTTCTTTGTCGTTCTTGTCCGAGGCCCGCAAGAACATGTTTTAGCCATTTGAAGTTCCAAACATGATGGGAACCACACCTTCACTCAAGCCAAATAAACTCTTTCTCCCCTCACTCTCACTCATTCTACACATTCGTGAGTTTTCAACGTGCAGAGCTTGGAGGGCCTCTCTTCTTCTCTCCACCTTCTCCTCCTTGCAACTTGGCCATTTGAACTTGGATTGAAGTTTGGTTTTCACCATCCTCTTCCTCTCCTTCCAAGCTTTCCATTAGACCCATTTGTTGGGCGTTTTCAACTAGACAAGCTCTTCTTCTTCTTCCTTCTTGTTTGGTCATCTCTAGGTAAGAGCTTCAACCCACCTCTTCAATGGAGTTCTTTTATCCCCTAAAGATCTTGTTTTTCATGTTTGTAAACCCTTTCTTGAAATGGGTTCCCTTGTTTTCAAATGTATGGGTTTTTGAGGTTCTTTTTGGGGTTTTGTAGATCTTGGCTCCATTATTGGGTAGGACCTTGAGGAGGGTTGGGTTTACTAAGGCAAGTAATCTTTTTAGCTTTTCTTAATGTATATTTGAGTATGAAGTTTCCTTTTGTCTCAAATGAGATTTTATAGGTTTGTTCTAGTACTTATAGTAATGTGGTGTATTGTTTTAAAAATCAACTTTCAAGCTTGCATATGTATGATTAAGCATGGTTTGAATGCCCTTATTTAGCTCAAGTCTTGTTTTCTTTGGAATCTTATTGGTCTTGGGGAAGAAAGAGCCTGAACCTACAGTTATTTTGACCTTTCTCGAGCTGGCAGTCACCTCAGCGGCTAGCCGAATAGTGATCGGCGGCTAACCAACCCAGTTTCAGTTAGAAACACAGAAAACTTAGAGGCTCTAGGTAGCCCTGGTGGCTAGCCGAAAATTTGACTACGGCTAATCGCCAAAGAACCGCCAGGTCGACGAAATGCACGGTTAGAAACACAGAATGCTGTAGCTGCCTGGGAGATGGCGGTCAGTTAGCGGTCAGCTTGCGGCTAGCCGACTTGCACCTCCATGGCTAGCCGACAGGTGGCCGAGTCTATTCGGTTACATTTCCAGAATGCTGCACGTTTCTGTCGGCTAGCCGACATGTGCCTCTGCAGCTAGCCGACAGGTGACTGTGAGCTAACCGAAATTCAAGTTTGGTCTATTTTTGTTGGATTTTATTGGAAAATGAAAACCAGAATACGTTTAAGGGCTTTTAGCTTGATATTGTGCATTTGAAACTCAAAATGTCTTCTGGCTTCGAGAGCACCAAATCCGTTTTATTACAACATTTGGGTTGTCAAATACACGAGGATCCAATGAAGGATCTTAATATATACTTGATAAAATTGCCTAAATTCTCAGTCTTGACACGATGAATATCATTTCGCACACATTTTGATTTACAAGCTTTAGCCATGTTTCGAACTGTTTCAAGAAATAATAAGGGGATCACTTTTCTAGTTTCGTTTTGCCATAGCTTATGCTAATTCTGATCAATCTTGCTTTGCCTTGATTTGATAAGTGATTTCCCCGATTTTCGACCTGTTTTGTATATGTTCGCCTTGTTTTGTGCATTCATGACTTATGATGAATACCACTGAGCTTGGACTGCTCCTTCAGTTTGATCCACTGTTTGGGGTTCCTTAAGCACTTGGACTTTCTGCAGATTAGTCGTATATTATATATATACATCCTGTTCTATTCCGGTAACGCGGCCAATACCCACCTACGTTTTATGGTACAGGATCCTGTTTTGTTCTGTTCTGTTCTATTCTGCTTACTCTTTTCATTTTATATGATAGAGAAATGATGGGCTCAATATGAGATTATCTATTCATGATATTATAAGTATCCATGCTAGTTTTGCTTACTTAAAATGCATCTTATATTTGTTTTTGGTTTAAATTCAGTAAATGGTTTTAACAATGTTCTTTCTCTTTTTAATTGTTTTAAGCACTTGTCTAAATTGATTTTCTTGTCAAACCGTCGTGTTTGATCCTCATTATTTTGGTGGTCAGGTGCAGGCGTCGTTGCCTTTGAGGAGGAGTGTCAGGAGGAGGCTGTTGAGCCACCCCCAGCTCACGAGTGGCAACCCAACGACGTCATCTAGATGTCCGGCTGGTCCTTGAGGCGAATGTTATTTTGTTAAGGGTTTTACATTTTGATTCTTTTGGGAATGTATTGACCTTTGTTGGCCTCTTATTGGGTTGTTTCCTAACAATATACTTTTGTTAACCTTAAACTTAAATGTAATGGGGAAATGTCATGTTTATATTTTTATCTCTGAAATACATGTCTTGATGATTTTAATTATATCATATGTTTTGTCTTAACGTGATTTGCTACACACTTCCGCAACCATTATACGTGTGAGTTCGTCTCATGTCCTTAGGATCCTCACTGAGGGAAACTATCGAAAATTGTCGATGGATGAATCTCCAACCCGTCGCGGGCCCGGGTCCCGGTCCGGGGTCCCGACAAGTATGCCCAACGATCTCAAGCTGTTCCAACCTCCGATACGTGAGCATGTAGTCTTTTGTTCTCTGTAAGTTCCGCAAGACCCGTTTGGCTGCTTTCCAATGGTCTATTCTTGGATTGCTTAAATATCTGCCCAACATCCCAGTAACGTACGCAATATCTGGACATGTACAAACCTGAGCATACATCAGACTCCCTACTGCCGGTCCATAAGGAATCTTCTACATTTCTTTTTTCTCAAAAGCATTCTTAGGGCACTAATTGAGACTAAATTTGTCTCCCTTAGCCACAGGGGTATCTCCCTTAGCCACAGGGGTATCACATGGTTTGTAATCCTGAATGCCATATCTCTTAAGAACTTTTTCGATATAGCTCTTTTGTGATAAACTAAGAATACCCCGAGAGCGATCCTGGTGTATCTGAATGCCTAAAACAAAAGAGGCGTCACCAAGATCTTTCATCTCAAAATTCTTAGCTAGAAATCTCTTGGTTTCATGTAATAAGCCTATATTGTTGCTGGCAAGTAAAATGTCATCAACATATAAAACCAGAAAAATATATTTGCTCCCACGGAACTTATGGTATATGCAATCATCGACCAAATTCATCTCAAAACCGAACGAGATGATCACTTGATGAAACTTGAAATACCATTGTCGAGATGCTTGCTTAAGCCCATAGATGGATTTCTTAAGTTTGCAAATCATATTCTTTAGGTCTCTCGACACCAAGTTTTTTGACTACACCATATAGATCGGCTCATCAATGTTGCCATTGAGGAAAGCTGTCTTTACATCCATCTGATGTAACTCAAGATTGAAATGCGCCACTAATGCAATTATAATCCTGAAACAGTCTTTCGAAGAAACCGGAGAGAAAGTCACTTTATAATCGATGCATGCTTTCTGTGTAAAGCCCTTTGCGGCAAGACGAGACTTGTACCTCTCCACATCGCCTTCTGAATCCCTCTTGGTCTTAAATAGCCATTTGCAACCAATGGGTTTTGCTCCTTCTTGCAATGGGACAAGATCCCACACATCATTGTCCTTCATGGACTTAATCTCCTCATTCATGGCATCTGTAAGGTCCGTGACCTTACTGGGTCAGTTGGGCCCAATAACCGGCCCGTTGACCCATTTATTTTGAAATATTATTATTATTATTTTGTTAGGTATTTAGGTAGGTTTAGATAGTGAGCGAGTTTCTTTTAGCGTTAGAATAATGTCTGCGGAGTTTCGTTGGATTCTGAGTTCGTTTGACCCTTATAGGGGGTAGTTTGCAATTTAGGGAAAATTGAGTGTTTTTCTGAAAAATTCACATCGCCGTGATTTGGGGTTCGTTGGAAAGGTCTCGTCGTACTGATCATTTTTGTCTTCTGGCTCGTTGCGATCCGACGACCAGAAACCCTTTTAATAATTCATTCTTTCACCGGACTCACTTAAGGGTAAACTAGTCTTTTCTTCCTCCCTTTCTTCTTAAGCAAGAGATTAACCTAATCTCTTTTCATTCTCTGCAACGAACGTTTTCTCTACCGCAGCCATCTCCTTCTTCCTCATTTTTCCAAGGTTCCAGAACTCTTCCCTGGAAAGGCCATCTCGAAGATCCAAACCGCTCATCTTTTTCCTCGCGATCTCCTTTTTTCATTGACATCAGTTTGGTAAGATTTCCCTCACTTTCATCTTTTCAATCAATTCTCTTTGGTTTAGATTTAGGCTTGATCCCAATCTTTTCCTTTCTTTTCTTTTCCTTTGCGTGTTAGGTTGCGTTTGGTCGCGTTAGATTTGTGGGTGTTGTGATAGACAGCTTCTCTTCGAATACCCCGATTCCAATCTTCTTCTTGGTTGAGGCAAGTAGATCTGCATTTTCTAATTAAGTATGTGTGTATGTTTTCCATTGATTGGATGTGTTTTCCTGTTAGATTTATATAATTCCAAGCATGTTCCTGTTATTAATTTGGAATTATATGCTAGAATAGATTTTGGGTGAAAAGTAATTATAAAATAAAAAAAAAAAAAAAAACATAAAGACGCTCTGTTGTTGAACATTTAGAACGTTTGAACGTTCTGAATGTTCAACGTCAAGAACGTCCGTACGCCGGTAGGGACTTTTAAATGAAAAAAATAAATAAAATAATCTTGTACTGTTTGAACGTTCAGCACGTCAGATCGTTCTGAACGTTCTGAACGGGTCCGGCGCGGGTACTGTAGTGATTAAAATAATAATAAAAATATATATTTATATTTATATATATAAAGGCTAGATTTCTATGGGCCATATCTTTTAATCTGTCCGTTGGAATTCTACATATAATATACCGTTGGAAATCTCTCGAGATGTAGAATCCAATGGTCTAGTTTCATCATGATCGGAGGTCGAAAAGTACTGTAAATATTCAGATTACTGTTTCAGCTCTTGTTTTAGTGTAAATGAGACTAATAACTTAGGTTTGGGCCTTAGATATTGGAAACCATGAACCTAGTCTCTCACGTGACCATTAATGGGGTTTTGAAATCGTAGCACGTGGCTTGGTGTGCTTCGATGGGTTGTCTAGGTATTCGTGTATTGTGTATGGTTTAACCGAATGCGTATGGAGTTGAATCAATCAGTGTTTAACATGATTGTACACCCAGGAACTCTTTATAAACATTGTTGATTCGAATTCCCCACGCACTCCGTTAAAATAAATATGGTACATGGATGACAACACTTGCCTAGGATTGGATTGTAATCTCTCATTGACTTGTTAATTGTATCTGTTGATTTCGTTCCTTGTACACTCTCTTGGCATAAAATACCTAATTAATTATGAGACATAAACTCTTGTAGAATTAGGACAAGGACCTGACTTAGAGTGTACCTTAGAAACCGTGTATTGTGTATTGATAAACATGACTGGCTAACATGTAAGGGATTATCGTGTGGTTGGTTTGCTTTGTATTGTTTTGAATGGGATAATCCCTAAGAACATGTTTCGTCTATTGAGTTAGCCAGACTTGCTTTTCTTGGTTTTCCCCGCGTGTCAACACCACTTTATTATTATTTGCATATCATGGCCAGCTGCAGTTTGGGGTTTTATTAATGGGCAGTCGGCTTTGGACGGCATCCATGACGTTGAATAGTTGGGAGCGGGCTTGGACCGTGCTACTATTCCCAGAACCGGGAGCTAGGATCCCCCTGGAGCCAGACTTTGGTATCAGTAGTCCGGATAGGATTGTTACTGGTACCCCGTGGGTGGCTTGGACATCCACGGACTCTCCCTCTTGTGCATTGCATTACATTGATAGTGGTGATTGTTAGTATTGATAGGATTCCTGTTTATGATTCTGATGGTTATTTACTCATGCTTTATGCCTAGTTTTGTTCCTTGTATTCACTTGATTATACCTGTCATTATTCTTACACTTGATGCATGTTATGTTTAAATTATATTTTGCTTATCTATTGCTCAACATGTCGTTGACTCTGTTCCTTGGTGTGCAGACTCCTCAGTTGAGTACTACTACGAGGAGCAGGCCGGTGAGGAGATCCCAGAGGATCTCCAACCAGCAGAGGAGGCACGAGAGTGGAGTGCCGATGACGTAGAGTAACGTCATTACTACCAGGCACATGAGAGATTCATTTTTGGGACATTTCATTAGATTTTATTTATGTCATTATTATCATCGTTGAACCTTCCTTTATTGCCTTCATTTGATTTAATGGCCTTAGTTTCTGGGATGGCCATTGTAATTAAACTAACTTCCTTTTTTAGCTTTAATTGTTTCTTACGACTTTAAATTTAATTGAGATTTATTATCCATTGTTAATATCAATGTATGAATTCCGCTATTGTTTATGATTTGAGGTTCAAATACATTATCCTCACAGCGGACTTACGATCCTTGGGCCTAAAGGACAAAATTTTTAAATTAGTCCTAAATTTCACTCCTCGGATCCGGTTATTTCTCTAATCGGGTTCGAGGGACGTGACAGAATGGTATCAGAGCAATGGATGGTTTCTCAGGGTAAAAAATGTAGAAACCATAGGACGCGTGTGAGGATTTCGTTAGTTAATAGGTTAGCTTGGTAGTCCTTTCCTAGCATTGTGTTGTTAGATTGAGGCATAGTGGAACTAACCATGAAGTTGCAGAGTGTAGATTGTAGTGTCGAGTTTGTTGGAGTTAAGAAGTCTACACCCACTCGGTTGATTTCAACATTTAAGGCATAACGGTTGATAAGGAGTGGTTGTAAAGGCTTTATCGCGTTTATCGCGGAAGACAAGGAGTCTAAGACTGTTGATGAGATTCCTGTGGTGCGAGAATTCCCGGATTTATTTCCGGAGGAGATCCCTGGTTTGCCACCTGTTCGTGAGTTGGATTTCACGATAGAATTGTAACCAGGTACAACACCTATTTCGAAGGCCACGTATAGGATGGCTCCAGCAGAATTGAAGGAGTTGAAGACTCGAATAGAAGATCTGTTGGATAAGGGATTCATCAGGCCCAGTGTTTCACCGTGGGGAGCTCCGGTGATATTTGTGAAGAAGAAGGATGGGACCATGAGAATGTGTATTGATTACAGACAGTTGAATCAAGTGACAGTTAAGAACAAGTATCCGTTACCGAGGATTGATGAGCTGTTTGATCAGTTGCAGGGAGCCCAATTCTTTTCAAAGATAGATCTGCGTTCCGGATACCATCAATTGCATGTCAGAGAAGAGGATATTCCTAAGACCACATTCCGGACAAGATATGGCCATTTTGAGTTTCTTGTGATGCCTTTCGGGTTGACGAACGTACCAGCTGTTTTCATGGCATTGATGAATAAGGTGTTTGCTCCTTTCTTAGACCAGTTTGTGGTTGTCTTCATTGATGATATATTGGTGTATTCAAAGTCTAAAGAAGAGCATGAGCATCAGTTGAGGACATCGTTGCAGCTCTTGAGGGATAACCAATTGTATGCTAAGTTGAGCAAATGCGAGTTTTGGTTGGAGCAAGTGGCATTTTTGGGTCATATTATCTCTAAGGATGGATTGACAGTGGACCCTAAGAAGGTAGCAGCAGTTGTTAATTGGGGTAGTCCACGGAATGTAGCGGAGATTCGCAGTTTTCTGGGACTTGCGGGCTACTACAGAAGGTTTGTGAAAAGATTTTCAACCATAGCATCTCCACTCACTAAGTTGACAAGGAAGGATGCTCCGTTTGTATGGACAGAAGAGTGTGAGAAGAGTTTCCAAGAATTGAAGACTCGATTGACTTTAGCACCCATACTTGCCTTACCCTCTGGCAGTGGAGGATTTGTGGTTTACACAGATGCATCAAGGATTGGATTGGACTGTGTTCTTATGCAGAATGATAAAGTGATAGCCTATGGGTCAAGGCAATTGAAAGATCATGAGAAGAAGTATGCCACACATGACTTAGAACTGGCAGCAGTGGTGTTTGCATTGAAATTGTGGAGGCATTATCTGTATGGAGAGAGATTTGAGGTGCACACAGATCATAAGAGTCTTGCGATCGTCAGAAGAGCTATGCAGACAAGATGCGGAGACCTCTAAAATTTCAAGTGGGGGATAAGGTGTTTCTGAAGGTGTCACCGATGAGAGGAGTTGTCAGATTCGGACAAAAAGGGAAGCTTGCGAAGAGGTTTGTAGGACCATTTGAGATTAAGAGCAGGATTGGAGATGTGGCCTATCGTCTCGTGCTACCGCCTGAGTTAGCTGGTGTGCACGACGTTTTCCATGTCTCAATGCTTTGGAAATATGTTCCAGATCCTGCCCATGTATTGCAGCACGAGCCACTTCAGTTACAGGCAGATGCAACTTATGTGGAGCGTCCGGCACAGATCATTGACACCAAGGAAATAGTGCTTCGTACCAAGATCATTCAGTGGGTTAAGGTACAATGGCAGCAACATACTCCGGAGGAGGCCACCTGGGAGCTCAAGGACCAGATGCAGAAGGCGTATCCTTATCTCTTTCCTGATGAGGTATGTTTAGGCATTTGGGGGACCAAATGTTCTTTTTAGAGGTGATAGATGTAAGGTCCGTGACCTTACTGGGTCAGTTGGGCCCAATAACCGGCTCGTTGACCCATTTATTTTGAAATATTATTATTATTGTTTTGTTAGATATTTAGGTAGGTTTAGATAGTGAGCAAGTTTCTTTTAGCGTTAGAATAATGTCTGCGGAGTTTCGTTGGATTCTGAGTTCATTTGACCCTTATAGCAGGTAGTTTGCAATTTAGGGAAAATTGAGTGTTTTTCCGAAAAATTCACATCGCCGTGATTTGGGGTTCGTTGGAAAGGTCTCGTCGCGCTGATCATTTTTGTCTTCTGGCTCGTTGCGATCCGACGACCAGAAACCCTTCTAATAATTCATTCTTTCACCGGACCCACTTAAGGGTAAACTAGTCTTTTCTTCCTCCCTTTCTTCTTAAGCAAGAGATTAACCTAATCTCTTTTCATTCTCTGCAACAAACGTTTTCTCTACTGCAACCATCTCATTCTTCCTCATTTTTCCAAGGTTCCGGAACTCTTCCCTGGAAAGGCCATCTCGAAGATCCAAACCGCTCATCTTTTTCCTCGCGATCTCCTCTTTTCATTGACATCAGTTTGGTAAGATTTCCCTCACTTTCATCTTTTCAATCAATTCTCTTTGGTTTAGATTTAGGCTTGATCCCAATCTTTTCCTTTCTTTTCTTTTCCTTTGCGTGTTAGGTTGCGTTTGGTCGGGTTAGATTTGTGGGTGTTGTGATAGACAGCTTCTCTTCGAATACCCCGATTCCAATCTTCTTCTTGGTTGAGGTAAGTAGATCTGCATTTTCTAATTAAGTATGTGTGTATGTTTTCCATTGATTGGATGTGTTTTCCTGTTAGATTTATTTAATTCCAAGCATGTTCCTGTTATTAATTTGGAATTATATGCTAGAATAGATTTTGGGTGAAAAGTAATTATAAAATAAAATAAAAAAATAAAAAATAAAGACGCTCTGTTGTTGAACATTCAGAACGTTTGAACGTTCTGAATGTTCAACGTCAAGAACGTCCGTACGCCGGCAGGGACTTTTAAATGAAAAAAAATAAATAAAATAATCTTGTACTGTTTGAACGTTCAGCACGTCAGATCGTTCTGAACGTTCTGAACGGGTCCGGCGCGGGTACTGTAGTGATTAAAATAATAATAAAAATATATATTTATATTTATATATATAAAGGCTAGATTTCTATGGGCCATATCTTTTAATCTGTCCGTTGGAATTCCACATATAATATACCGTTGGAAATCTCTCGAGATGTAGAATCCAGTGGTCTAGTTTCATCATGATCGGAGGTCGAAAAGTAATGTAAATATTCAGATTACTGTTTCAGCTCTTTGTTTTAATGTAAATGAGACTAATAACTTAGGTTTGGGCCTTAGATATTGGAAACCATGAACCTAGTCTCTCACGTGACCATTAATGGGGTTTTGAAATTGTAGCACGTGGCTTGGTGTGCTTCGATGGGTTGTCTAGGTATTCGTGTATTGTGTATGGTTTAACCGAATGCGTATGGAGTTGAATCAATCAGTGTTTAACATGATTGTACACCCAGGAACTCTTTATAAACATTGTTGATTCGAATTCCCCACGCACTCCGTTAAAACAAATATAGTACATGGATGACAACACTTGCCTAGGATTGGATTGTAATCTCTCATTGACTTGTTAATTGTATCTGTTGATTTCGTTCCTTGTATACTCTCTTGGCATAAAACACCTAATTAATTATGAAACATAAACTCTTGTAGAATTAGGACAAGGACCTGACTTAGAGTGTACCTTAGGAACCGTGTATTGTGTATTGATAAACATGACTGGCTAACATGTAAGGGATTATCGTGTGGTTGGTTTGCTTTGTATTGTTTTGAATGGGATAATCCCTAAGAACATGTTTTGTCTGTTGAGTTAGCCAGACTTGCTTTTCTTGGTTTTCCCCGCCTGTCAACACCACTTTATTATTATTTGCATATCATGGCCAGCTGCAGTTTGGGGTTTTATTGATGGGTCGGTTACTCGGACATCGGGGTGGGCAGTCAGCTTTGGACGGCATCCATGGCGTTGAATAGTTGGGAGCGGGCTTGGACCGTGCTACTATTCCCAGGACCGGGAGCTTGGATCCCCCTGGAGCCGGACTTTGGTATCAGTAGTCCGGATAGGATTGTTACTGGTACCCCGTGAGGTGGCTTGGACATCCACGAAGTCTCCCTCTTGTACATTGCACTACATTGATAGTGGTGATTGTTAGTATTGATAGGATTCCTGGTTATGATTCTGATGGATATTTACTCATGCTTTATGCATAGTTTTGTTCCTTGTATTCACTTGATTATACCTGTCATTATTCTTACACTTGATGCATGTTATGTTTAAATTATATTTTGCTTATCTATTGCTCAACATGTCGTTGACTCTGTTCCTTGGTGTGCAGACTCCTCAGTTGAGTACTACTACGAGGAGCAGGCCGGTGAGGAGATCCCAGAGGATTTCCAACCAGCAGAAGAGGCACGAGAGTGGAGTGTCGATGACGTAGAGTAACGTCATTACTACCAGGCACATGAGAGATTCATTTTTGGGACATTTCATTAGATTTTATTTATGTCATTGTTATCATCGTTGGACCTTCCTTTATTGCCTTCATTTGATTTAATGGCCTTAGTTTCTGGGATGGCCATTGTAATTAAACTAACTTCCTTTTTTAGATTTAATTGTTTCTTGCAACTTTAAATTTAATTGAGATTTATTATCCATTGTTAATATCAATGTATGAATTCCGCTATTGTTTATGATTTGAGGTTCAAATACATTATCCTCACAACAGACTTACGATCCTTGGGCCTAAAGGACAAAATTTTTAAATTAGTCCTAAATTTCACTCCTCGGATCCGGTTATTTCTCTAATCGGGTTCGAGGGACGTGACAGCATCAATCCACTTCTGAGAGTTAGAACTTTCTATGGCTTGACGGAAGTTGATCGGATAATCTTCCATCACTCCAATGTCAACCTCATGTTCTTGAAGAAATACAATATAATCATCTGGCACTGTACTTCTCCTTTCTCTAGTGGATCTCCTTAATGGCATAGGTTCTTGAGGTGGTAGAGTTTGTTCTTCTGGAACAATTTCTTTAATGGGAGATTCTCCGACATTGTCTTGATCTGTGGTGTCTTGTACAAAGTCAAGAATGGGATCCTGATCAATGCCAATAGCACTTGTGGGAATGTCAACATATTGCTCTTCAAAGACAAAGTCTCTAACTGTATCTCCCCCCGCAAACTCGACATCCTCAAAGAACCGGGCATTTCCCGACTCGAAAATCGACTTAGTCGTGGGATCATAAAACATGCACCCCCTGTATCTTTTAGAGTATCCAATAAAATAGCAACTCACCGTCTTTGAGTCCAGTTTCCTTTCATTAGGCCTATAAGGCTTTGCCTCAACTGGACATCCCCAAACATGCAAGTTCTTTAAACTAGGCTTCTTGCCCGTTCAAAGTTCGTAAGGGGTTTTTGTAGTCGCTTTAGTTGGAACCCTGTTAAAAATATATGTTGAAGTCTTAAGTGCTTCTCCCGAGAGTGATTCTGGCAAGGTAGAACGAGAGATCATACTCCTCACCATGTCCTTAAGCATTTTATTTCATCTTTCAGCAACACCATTCACAGGGGGCAAACTCGGCATATTGTATTGTGAAACGATACCGCATTCTTTTAAGAACTTAACAAACGGTCCTGGACGTTGTTCACCTAAGCCGTCATATCTGCCATAGTATTCACCACCATGGTCAGATCTGATGCTTTTGATTCTTTTGCTTAGTTGATTCTCAACTTCAGCCTTATAATTTTTTAACACATCCAGCGACTGTGACTTTTCATGAAGGAGATATATGTAGCCATATCTAGAAAAATCGTTTGTGAACGTTATTAAATATTGTTGACCATTCCAAGCACCTGTAGGGAATGGCCCATAAATATCAGTATGTATTAGTTCTAAAATGTCCAAAGTCCTGTTGGCTTCAAATCTCCTTTTATTGGTTTGTTTCCCCTTTATACAGCTAATACAAACATCAAAATCTGTAAAATCTAAGGGGTCTAGAATTTTGTTTGACACAAGTCTCTCTATTCTCTTTCTAGAGACATGACTTAATCTCTTATGCCATAATGCAGCCGAATTCTTACTGGTTAATTTTCTCTTTATACCTCGTGTACTTAATTGCAGGGATTCATTATATGAAGCAATTGTATCAATTAAATAAAGATTATCGTAACCTGACAAAGAGCAGGAACCAACCAATTTTGAATCATGAAACAAATTAAATTTTCCATTCCCAAATGAACAAGAATAACCAGATTTGTCCAAAGCAAAAATAGAAATCAAATTCCGTCTAAAAGCCGGTACAATAAATGTCTCATTAAGATCCAAATAAAATCCAGTCTTTAATAATAATCTAAATTCCCCTATTGCCTCAACTTGAATCGTCTTGCCATCACCACATAGATGTATCTTTCAGCATCACTTGGTTTTTGGCAATTCAGGCAACCCTGCATAGACACACCGATGTGAGTTGTTGCACCAGAATCTATCCACCACTTGTGTCTAGGTACCGAAGTTAAATTAATCTCAGAACAAACCAAATTAAGAAGCATACCTTTCTTAGCACGCCAAGCGTGATAGTTGGTGCAATACTTCTTCTTATGCCCTTCAACTCCACAGAAGAAACAACCAGTACCTTTCGGTTCATCTGGTTTCTTTTGTTATTTCTTTTGAGGTGCCGTATTTGCAGCTTCCTTATCCTTCTTCCTTTTCTTTCCCTTGTCCTTGTCTTTTGGGGTTGTGGACAGGTGAGCACTTTCTGTCTTATCTAGCTTCAACCTTTCCTCTTCCTGAACACAGAGTGAGATGAGCTCATTTAGAGACCAAGTCTCTTTCTGACAGTCTTAGATCACCTTAAACTGGCTAAACTGTGTTGGAAGAGATATCAAAACCAGATGCACCAGCAAGTCCTCAGAGAGTTCTAGCTTAAGTGCTTTCAATTTTGAAGCAAGATGAGACATCTCCATGATGTACTCCCTGATATTGCCTTTGCCCTTATACCTCATTGAAATTAGACTTGTCATGAGTATACCAATTCCAACCTTTTCGTTCTTGACAAACCTCTTTTCAACATCTGCAAGGAAATCCTTAGCTATAGTGATTTCATCAGACATTGTGCCCCTAAATGCTTCAGGAATGGCCCTCTTCATGACCATCATGCACATGCGATTTGATCTCTCCCACCTTTCCTTATCCCTCTTTTCATTAGAGGTACTCTTATCCGTAATAGGTGCTGGAGAATCAACCCTTAACGCAAGGTCGAGATCCATGACTCCGAGAACTATCAAGAGGTTCTCTTGCCATGACTTGAAGTTAGTTGCATTCAGCATTGGAATTGATTGACGTTGGCAGTGATATTAGCAGGATTATTTATAACTGAGCAGAGAAGAACGAACACAAAAACAAGCTCACATAAGCATTAAAACCATAATGTCAACAAATTCAAATAAAAGTATACCCCATCTCAAGATACCGTGCACTCCATTAATATTTTGTCTTTGGACAAAATTATTAACTTGTAAGTGATATCTTGGTGTAGTAATCAAACACTGACAATAAGAACATGTCTAACAATAAATCTTCCTTTGGGCCGATTTATTTTTCACATGTAAAACCGAATAATCATCACGCGTTTATTACCACAGGTGCACATGCAATTTTGTTAAATATCCACCTTCCTTTGGGCTGGTAAATATTCAAAAAAACTGCACGCGCACAACCATTTATATTCCAAAACAAATTAATGTTCACAAAAGAGGTCACTTTGGTGACATGTTGTTTCAATTAATTCATCTTAAAATATATATAAACATACTATTATTTGAATTATTTATTTATTTATTACGGCTGGGTTCAATGAATTAAAATATGAAGTTTTCCTCAATTGTTCTCAATCTTGGTAATTTAACCCGAAATCTTGAAACAAAATCTTGATTCTCAATTATTCAACATGAAGGGCTTTGATACCACTTGTTAGGAAATCTTTAATAGATGAAAACCATCATCTAAATCCTGAAAACTCATGTTAAATCATCAAGAAGTTAAGCAGAAGCGTACCTGAATCCATAATGACTGATTTCTCTTTTGAGTCGTGCGGTTGGCCTTCCAGATCAACACGTTCTTGAGAGAATCCTTCAGCCTTCTCTTTTGTCTCTTTCTCTCTAAAGATGGGATTTCATAATAGAATTGTTTACATACGTGTGATCTGGGGACCATAACCACTATAAAGATAAATACCAAGTTATCCTTTTGGAATTTCCATCTTTGCCCATCATGAAGAATGGAAATTACCTTTAAGTCTCTACACATTAAAGGCCCACACCCTATCAGACACATTAAAGCCCAAATTACCCAAACCTTATAAGATCACTTTTAAATAGGCTTAACCTTACATGACAGTCCATAATACATAATTATTAACATATAAGCCCAACGTTGGATTAAGGATCCAACAAGTACAACTGAGAAGCTAAAAGGCAAATGCTCACTTTAATAGCTATTAGTGTGTCTGGATATAATTGAGTACAAAACAAAATAAAAAAAACAAAAAAAAATTATGTTTCAGAATAATAATTTCATAGAGAATCAGTTATATATAATTAAAACCTGTACGCATTAAGGACCTATGTTTCTTTTAAAAAGCGCTTAAACTAAAACAGTAGCAGCAGCAATCATAAGTTTTTACAAGAAAAAAAAAAAAAGAAAACAAATTACAAGATAGAAAAGTTCTTGATAGAGATAAAGGATGGATGAAACATATATATATATATATATATATAGCTCACTCTTAAACCAGAATGTGAGCGCTACTTCTTCATCCCTTCCACTTGGTCGCTCCACAAATTATTTTTGTCCACCAGGCTTTTTCTGCATAAGAACAAATTATCTGCACATCTAAAAGAAAATGTTATCAAAAGCTCAAAA
This sequence comes from Umbellularia californica, assembly GCA_028538565.1. Taxonomy (NCBI): domain Eukaryota; kingdom Viridiplantae; phylum Streptophyta; class Magnoliopsida; order Laurales; family Lauraceae; genus Umbellularia; species Umbellularia californica. The sequence goes on along the minus strand of JAPQWN010000012.1, from coordinate 26,844,960 downwards.
AGAGAAAAAGGAAAAATAGGAAAGACGGCTAATCTTAATACCAAAAAAAAAACTCGACAAAATCCCAATCTTCCCTTGGTGTCATTTCTAATGATTATATAGTTTCACCAATTATGATTCTGGTCTATAAAAAAATGAAAAATAAATTTCATTAATAATTATTTATAATCACAAAATAATATAAGATCAGAAAAGCCAAACTAATAATAAAAAAGAGAAAATAGAATCAACAAATTGAAGGATCCAAAACATACAGAAACAAACATATTGAAAAAAGAAATAAGTGAGAAGTACATCTAGTTAAAACAAAGACTACCCATCATAATAATTTCTCTAACTATTGCTATTATCAATGGATTCAGTTTCTAACTTATTTTATTTTTTGAGTCAGTCTCAAGGCTACGAAAAATGAGCTCTCTCAACTGGAATTAAGCTTAGCTCAAAAAAGGAAGAGTCACGATATACCTTGCCTTATTTAAAGGCTCAATTGTTCTATTTTTTCTCACAATTGCACTTTTGAATAACCCAAAGTGGGGCCTTACGGAAAAAACACACATCGAATGCTCTGTAGATTCGACAATCTATACGTGTTTTTTACATACTGTGATAAAGCCAGGTGCCTTATTCTGTAACCGATTAATCAAAGTTAGTGGTATAATCTGTAATCAAGACAACCCATATATAGATGGCAAGGGTACAATGTACCTTATTTTCATATAAATTAAAAGGGAAAGAGATAAACGATGACTGTATTAGAATAGTACTCGAAAAGAAACATATGGAGGGAGGAAACGTTGAAGAGAGGTGGACTTTGTGCTGTAAGAGATTCTAAGTGCATGTGGTTGAAGAAACTTATATTCTCAGTGAAATTGTCCATGTTTTTGTTTGATTATAAACTTGGAAGTTAAATACAAAAAATGAGAATGGAGATTTGGAATATGGATTAAGGGGGAATTGGATATTTGGTTGATATTGAATGTCTAATCTTTATATCATGGAGCAGGTATAATTAATTAAAAGCAAGTATCATGGAGCAGTTTTTACATGCAATCACTATGGCCATTTCAATCCCACAACTATCATGTCCTTGATAAGTTAAAAGCACGGGTCCCACATGATTAATTTAAATGGCTCTATAATTAGCAGTGGGTACCATGGCGCAGTTCTGGTTTGAATTCATTATGGCCATCTAGATTAACACTTTTTATTTGCAATCACGTAGCCATTTGGATTTAACAATTGTTATGGTCTTGAATAACTTAAAAGAGTGGGCTCCACCTAATTAATTTAAATAGATATATAAATACCAATAGACATTATGGAGCAGTTTGATGCGAATTTAAATTCAATCTTTTAATACTGCAAATGCACAGATGTCCTTTTGAGACAGTGGCAAGTACAGGTCGATCCCACAGGGAGCACTACTAAGTTAAAATCCAAAATCTGAATTTTTATTTAATCAATGATAATGACAAGAGAGAAAAAGGAAAAAAGAAAAAAAGACAACAATAAGATTGAGAAAATTCTAGATCTAAAGTGCAGCAATAAAATATGATAAAATACAGGTCAGATATCATAAATTTATTAAGTAGTCCCACCATCATTATATGCAATAGATAAAATAAATTTGTCCCAAAAATTATTCAAATCAGAAACAAGTTTCGTTTTGCATTCATTATGTCCTAAATAAGTTTAAAGGTAGAACCAACGGTCATTGACAAACATTATGGTGGTCAAAATCAATTGAACAAATCAGGATTGATTTCTCAATTGAAATAGTCCATTTCATATATATAAATAGTAGGTAACATCTCCTATAACAAGATTCCTATACTTAGCACTTTCAAGGCTTTATGTTTTTGTAGGAATGGCGATCTTTGTTATTGTGAGTCAGAAGCTATCAATTTGTGGACGTTATTTTATTTTATTATTATTATTATTATTTTGGTAAAAGGGAGAGATTTCATTAAGGTGCAAAAAATACCAAAAGCCAGACTCAAGGACAATTCTACAAATCAAACCCCTCAAGAACATTTCTGCACCTAAGAACGACAAAAGCCTATCAAATTTTTTATATCTTGATTACTAGAGAGACACAATTTAGCCAACGAATGAGCTACTGAGTTAAAAGATCTAGCAATAAAAGAAAACTCTACATAACCAAAAGTCATAGCTAACTTCGTGATATCATCATTGTTGGGGTATGTCTTGTATTGCTGGTTCAAGATGTCGAAGTGTTGAAGAGACTGGGTACCATTCAGCAAGGTAAGGGAAAACATTCACGGTTATATTTCCTAATGGCTCAAGTTCTACGGAATCAAAGCCAAGGTAGAGATTGTTGGGTTTATTTCTTCTATTCTGATTTACCAGAGTGGTCCATTGGGTTAACCAATGACCGGGTTCAGGGTCAAGGGTATTTTGGTCACTATGCCAGGGCTTTCTATGAGCTAAAAAAAGTGGAGATTATATATAATGTAAGATGTAACGTTAGAATGGAAGAGAGCATAGAATCATATCCTCTAATACCACTTGTTGTGCGTGTGTGCAGAAGCGAGAAACATGTGATCGATCAACCATGCCATACAAGAGATAGAGAGATGAGGATTTTACATGGTTCAACAAAACCACCTATGTCCACGGCAAGAGAGTATTGAACTACATCTTGACTCTCCTAAGAGTCTAGGGTTACAAATTACATTGTATATATAATCTCCACTTTTTTAACCCCTAAGAAAGCCCCAGTACATTGACCAAAATACCCTTGACCCTAAATTCGGTCATTGGTTACCCCAATGGACTACTCCGGTAAACCGGGATACAAGACATAAATCTAACAACCAATAATTGGGTTGATTGCCCAATCAGGTTCGTCGTGAATATCCTTAAGTATTTCTTTAGCATCCGTGAGCACAAAAATCCGTGCATATCCATTCTCCTTTGGATTTTTTTATTGCTATGAGAGGCACCCGCGTTTCAACTTCCTTATACGAGCCGACTTTCGGACCAATTCAGGCACCTACATCCACAACATTCGCTTTAATCATAGCGGCATAATTATCAAAAGAAGATTTCTCATTTGCCAGAAGATTTCTCATTTGCCACCTTATAAGCAGTATCCGAGAATATTAAAGCTTGCTCCTTGGAGTTGATCGCACAGAAGGGATCTTGAATCGTAGACTTTCTCTTATCCTTACTTCAACAAAGTTTAGATAACCCATCAACGTGGAAATTAACAGAGAAAATTAATCAATGGGATTTAATTTTTTGCAATCATGTCCCTGCCCAATTTACGATTAATTTGAATGTTTAAACCTAAATATTATATAGAAAACACTTGTAGCTCCATGATAGAGGGAACTCACTATAAATCAGGAGTGTAAGTAAGAGTTTGGCCAAACCTCAATTGGCATTGCTCAACCTGACCAATTAGGTTGATGTGAAACATGAAGTTTGGGCCAAACCTGAACCTGCACATTTCTTGAATGTGAGGATCAATTAAATGGAGTACTGCCGCGACAAAAGATTACAACAATTTAAAGAGTACTGCTTCAAGTTCACGTCACAAATATCGTTTTTTAGAAATCATTGTTCTTGTAGAATTTAGGATTATTCTTAAGTTTTAGATTTTTATCTAAATATTGTTGAAATAAATTAAATTTTAAATAATAAAACTATAAATTAAAGTAAATAATTTTAGAAATGATTTCCATAGATTCTTATTTTTTTTATTTTGATATTATCTTAATCTTATCATGATATTTTAAATTTCAGAATTATGAAAATATCAATTATTATCTAAAAAGTACTATTTTAAGTACATATCATGGTATCATCAAACTACTATGAATGCTAATATCTTGTAACAATTTGTCCAGGAAGGGGCAGTAAGTACTGGTCAGTAAGAATGTCCTCTTTCGATAAGAGGTGTCTGTTCTTACCCACCTAACCAGGGTTCCGATCTGGGCAGGCACCTTTCCTCACCTGAGGTTGTGCTACCTCGTCAAAGGTCAACTCCCCTCACCAGAGTGTTCCCTGACCTCAACCAAGGTTTCCTCACCTCTCCAGAGGGCTAGGGCCATAGCCCCCCTAAGCCGGGATACCAAAAAAATAAAAATACTTGTTGGTGGTTATCTAAATATCCCAAGTCATCAATCTGAAAAAAAAAAAGATGCATAAATATAACTTGGATTTTATTATGAAAATCTTTACTCTGATGTGATATATTTTGACATGATAATTCAGATCGAAACAAGCACTAATTTTAATAAAATTATTTTGTTTAAAGATTTGCAGGGCCTCTTTGTTTGTATAGTCGTATAGATTACATATAGTGGCCGAACCATAAAATATGCCTCGGGGGCGGGGGCGGGGGCAGGGAAATTTTAAAACTTCCATCAAACAATCTCCTTTTAATTGAAAGTGTACCGTACCACCACCTTATAATTCAAACATTAAGAAAGGCAAAGTCCCATTTACATTGCTACCTTATATCGTTTACCCCTTTTCTCACATCATTTACATTTTACCTCTTTAATTATCATTATGTGGAGCTCATCTTAATAAGAATTTGTATACATACTAATGCAAACAAACAGACCTTGAAAATGGAAGATAAAATTATCCTGTTGTGTTCATATTTGGCACATTCATATTTGGCCGACCTATAATTCAATAAGTCTTAACCATAACCTATTTACATGTGAATAGTCATGCATTTAAGCGGACTGTGGACGTTGCATTGAAAGATGCCCATCTATTCTGCGATGTGACGACTGTAGCCATTGAAAGAAACATCTGCGCGTAGGGACCACCAAAATGCCACAGTACCCAGCCCTCCAACCTTGACTTATCGAATAAACCTAACTTGAAAGGAGCATCTCTGTTGAGCGCAGACGCTAACCTATGAGGCCCACTTTGGGCCCCACTTAGGCATGTTCCCGGCCGTTTGGATCATCACCAAGGGCACTTGATTCACTGTCAAAAAATTTTCACCATTCAAAATTAGTGCATCATTATCCAAAACAGTCCGAATCATTTGGATGGGTACCAAATTCCGGGACTCATGACTATCAAAGGAGGTCCTGTTTTGTGGTCCACGTGAATGTATCAAAACATGAGCCGCGAGCGCCAGCTGCGCTCAGCCGAGGCTGGCCCAACTTGGAATCATTTATGCAGTGAGCTGGCAAACTATGTTCAATGGCAGGGAAATGCCTCATTTTGGATAAGGATATGACTTGGACTGGGGTGGTGGTGGGGCTGTACGAGTTTGGGTTCGGTTCTCAACTCAGATGATTAGACTAGAAATGACACTAGATAATAAAATATTATATATAATATATTTTAATATTATTATTATATACAAAAGTAAATGGATTTGTTATGATATATTCAGATTTTGCATCGGGTAGCAATTTGGGCACATCTGAGTCGGATTCAATTATAATATAATAAGTGAGGAGGTTTTCGATTCCATTTTGACCGTCGATTATAATTTTGACTGATGGCTACGTAAGTACTCATGCAATTACTTACTCATTTTTCCATCAAACTACTCATATTTTAATACATAACTATAAGAGAAATGTACAAGGTAATATGAGTAATATTGCAGTATGAAGCATATAAGATTAAATAGAAAATAGAGTGGCAAGAATATGTATCTGTGACGGTAGAGTCTAGAAGAGGAAGTAGATGCCACCTGCAGTCCACAGAGAGAGGGAGAGAGAGGGCTTAAAGATCGAGAGATCGCAGATTGAAGTAGAGCTAGAGAGTAGATTGAAAGATTGCAGATTGCAGTAGAGCTAGAGAGTAGAGAGACGTTGAAGAAGGCTTGAGAAAAATGGCAGTCGGCAAAGGCAAGCAGAGCAAAGACGATGTAGCTTGTAAAGATGAGTTAGGGTTTTAAAAAGTACCGCTTCATGTTCACGTCACAAGCAAAGGTTACTGCTTCGTGTTCACGTAACAAATATCGTTTTCTAGAAATTATTGTTCTTGTAGAATTTAGGATTATTTTTAAGTTTGAGATTTTTCTCTAGATATTGTCGAAATAAATTAAATTTTAAATAATAAAACCATAAATTAATATAAATGATTTTCATAGATTCTTTTTTTTTTTATGTTAAGTTAATTTTATCATGATATTTTCAATTTCAGCATTATGAAAATATCAATTATTATCTGAAAAGTACTATTTTAAGTAAATATCGTGGTATCATTAGACTATTTTCAATGCCGATATTCTTAACAGTTCATCCAGGAGTGGGTAGTAAGTACTGGTCGGTGAGAACAGCCTCTTACCCTAGTGGTAAGAGGTGTTTGTTCTTACCTGCCTGATCAGGGTTTGAATCCGGGCAGGCACCTTTCCTCACCCGAGCTTGTGCTACCTCACCAGAGGTCAACTCTCTTCACTAGAAGGTTCCCCCACCTCAACCGAGGTTTACTCCCCTTTCTAAAGGGCTAGGGCCCTAGCCTCCCTAAGCTGGGATACAAAAATAAAAGAAAAGAAAAGCAAAAAAAAGACATACTGGTTGGTGGTTATCTAATTTTCCCAAGTCGTCAGTCTGGAAAAAAAAGATTCATAAATATAACTTGGATTTTATTATGGAAATCTTTACTCTTATTTGATATGTTTTGACATGATAAATAAGATTGAAAAAGCACTAATTTTAATAAAATTATTTTGTTTAAAGATCTGCAGGGCCCCTCATATAGTGGCCGAACCGGAAATGTGCTTAAAAATGAAGATCCATAGTATCGAATTTTAAAATGGCCATCAAACAACCTCCTTTTAATTGAAAGTGTACCCCACCACCACCTTGTAATTCAAATATTAAGATAGTCAAACTCCCATCTACATTGCTACCTTATATCCTTTACCCCTCTCCTCACATCATTCACAATTTACCTCTTTAATTATCATTATGTAGAGCTCATCTAACTATCTATTTGTATGCATCCTAATGCAAACAAACAGACCTTGAAAGTGGAAGATAAAATTATCCTGTTGTTTTCATATTTGTCCCACCTGTAATACAATAAGTCCTAACCATAACCCTGTTTACATGTGAATGGTCATGCATTTAAGCGGACTGTGCCCCTTGCATTGAATGATGCCCATCTATTCTGCGATGTGACGAAGCTGTAGCCATTGAAAGAAACATCTGCACTTAGGACCACCAAAATGCCAGAGCACCCAGCCCTCCAACCTTGACTTATCGAATAAACCTAACTTGGAAGGAGCCTATCTGCTGAGCGCAGACGCTGGCCATAACCTATGAGGACCGCTTTGGGCCCCACTTAGGCATGGCCCCCCGGGCGCTTGGATCATCACCAAGGCCACTTGATTCACAGTCAAAAAGTCTTCACCATTCAAAATAAGTGCACCGTTATCCAATACATGCTGATTCATTTGGCTGGGTACCAAACTCTGTTACTCATGATTATCAAGGGAGGTCCTGTTTTAAATGTATCAAAACATGAGCGGCACCACTTGTTCTTGAGCACCGGTGAGGGCCAGCTGGGCCAACTTGGAATCATCGAGGGGCCACTACGTTCAATAATAGCAGGGAAATGTTTCATGTTGGATAGGGAAATGAATTGGACTGGGGTGGTGGTGGTTGGGCTGTACAAGTTTGGGTGCGGTTCTCAATTAAGTTGACTAGAATTGACACTGGATAATAAAATATATTTTAATAGTAATATTATTATTATATACAAAAGTATATGGTTTTGTTATGATATATTTAGTTTTGTATCGGGTACGAATTTGGGTCCATCGGAGTTGGATTCAATTCTAATTATATAAAACGTATAATGGACTGAACTTCACATGTTTACATTCCTAACATTGGTGTCATGGTCGCGTAACTGCTATGTTGACCGAAGAGAGCCTGTTAGCCAGCAGCCAAAATCATATTGCTTGGCATAGTAGTTGTCTAGGTAAACAATCAAGTGATAAGTTCAACCTCGTTGATAAGGACAAGTGGGCAAAGTTGTGCAAATACACATCGAATGCAGTCTCTCAAGTCCAAACTGTTTGGAAGATGCATCTAGAGTCTTAGTTTGATAATTTCTATTGATTGTTACAAAGGTGATGATGACGATGATTAATAATAACAACAACCATGGGGGGGGGGGGGGGGGGGGGTGTGGTTACTCACATCCACCATCCAAAGTTTCACCCTTGGTTTGATGGATTCCTAAGGCTTCAATATATTACAAGAAATATTTATCATTTTGAAAGCATTTAAAAAGTGATCAAATCATAATAGTTAAGAACGGCTCCTTACTTGAGTGGTAAGGAGCGTTAGTTCTTACATGGTTGACCCTTGGTACGTCACCTCTTCTCGCTTGTGCGGGCTCCTTTCCTATTTATGTGAGCTTTTTTCCCCGTTGTGCAGGCTTACTTTCCACTTGAATGAGCTATTTTACCATGTGTATGCAGACTCTCTCTTGGAACCCAACGCCTTAGTTGGTGTTAAAAAAAAAATCATAATGGTAAAACAGTTAATATCTCACCTTGATCAAAGTGAAACTTCTTACGTTTGAACCTACTTTCTCATTAAATTGTCCCCAAAATCTTGGCACTAGTGTATAGAAGCTGTGTTTTCTGTTATGATCAGATTTCTCAGTCTGATGGTGAACGTTATTTTGATGAAAGAGGATTTTGGGTGAACTAGGTAATAATTGGGTTGAATTATCATGCGAATGGGTCAAACCTTTGAAAGGTGGCCCAACATCCATAGAATTTGTAAAAAATCTTTAACGTTTTTGGTCAAAACATTATAAGAATTTTAAGAAAATTCTTTCATATACTTTTCTTTTTCTAAAGATGATAATGGCCTTATTGAAAGCTAAGGTAATTCCAAAAGCATTATGTATCAGGTACTGTGGCCTATAACATGGTCAAAAGAAAAAGGAATTAATCTAAAATTTCAGCCAGCCAACCTAACCTAATTAAACTTGACTTGGTAATTCAGGGCTAAGTCCAGCCTCTATATTTCTAAGTTTGGGTTAATTTTTTTAATGACCCAATTAACAAATAAGTCGGGTTCATATTTGGGCGATCCAGACCCAAACCATACCCAACCCAATAGCAACACACTTCACCAGCAACATTAAGTAACTAGAAAAATAAAAGCATTAAATTAGTAGTGAAAACTATGTTCGAAATAGATGAATAAGTTGAAGGAAAATGCTAAGGAGACAACGAAGGATGTGAAAGGAAGTGTCAATTCTCATTGGGAGGTCTTGGGTTCAAACCCGGCCTTCTCGCTCTGCATATGTAAGTTTTTATTGATTTACATGTGTGACTTGTATGTATTATCCTCGTATGTGTGAGTTTTCATCACTTTACATATGTAAGTTGTGTGTATGTCTCTCCGTATATATGAGTTTTCATCACCTCACATGTGTGAATTGTGTCTATATCTGCTTGTACGTGTAAGTTTTGATCACACGTATGTAAGTTGTGTCTATCTTTCCTCTCATGTGTAAATTCCTATCACCTCAAATGTGTGAGTTGTGTGTCATGAGTCTAACGCCAGCCAATTCGCTGGGTTAAAAAAAAAGAAAGAAAGGAAATAATAAAAGTAGTCTGATTGGTTGTGTGGGTTTGTCCGTTCCGAGAAAGAGATCGAGAGATCTTACGGGAAGACTAAAACGGTTTTGTTCCATAATTGCCTTGTCTAGTGATCTCTTTCCAATAGTGTCCCATTTTTCTCAGTAAGATTTTGCGTGAATAAGATATAAAAAAAATCATATGTTTAAAATGCACAAGGGCCCACTTTCTAGGAGATGCAAATGTGATTTGTTCAGTTTCAATTCAAAGTGCTAAATCATCGTGTACTCCATATTTTCAAAGATTGCATGTAAAATAAAATTAAAAAATATTTGCTTACACATTCTAATTGAAACGAAAAATACTATGAAGATTTTCTCTTACAAAGGGATGCAGTTAAGCTTGTATAACCTATCTAGCCTCATATTCAAAAATATATTTTTTTAGATCCATTTCTAATTATATTCAAATATAATCTTTTTTTAGGGGAAATTAGCGATACATCCCTGATAATTGGGCTGTAAAGTCTCCAGTACAGATAATCACTGTTTAATGGCTAAGGTCCCTTGCGCAAGGAATTTATTCGGGCGGTAGTCCCTTGAGTGACACGTCATACTTTTTTTATGACGGATTTGCCCTTCTAACCGTTTGTATAGTTGTCATGCGATCTTGTCCTTGTTTATAGCTCGAGCTCATCGTCTTTCCCTGACTACTGACGAATTTAAATTTCGTAAGATGAGTTTTGGATCAAATTTGACATCTTGAATAGGAGGGATTGACGATTGACGAATTTATCGGTTTCTAGAGCAGGTCGTTTGTACTGCGTGAGGATCCAGTTTCTTCTTCTTCTTCTTCTTCTTCTTCTTCTTCTTCTTCTTCTTCTGACGTTGCTACAAAGCATATTTCTTCTTGATATGAGTTTATAGATCTGATTCACAGCAAACTCAGAATTCATCATTTCAATGAAATTTTTGAGGTAAGGATTAATGTTTTTTATCCAAATTTTAGTTTAAATTCTTCTTCTAATATTGCTATCTGAAAGTATTTCTTCTTTTGTTCTCAGTATTTCTGTTCAGATCTGAATCGAAGCCAAGTCTGATTTTATTACTTCAGTCAATTTTTTGAGGTAAGGATGAATGTTTTGATCTATTTTAGTTTAAGAATTTTTTTTAAATCTTGTTTTCTGGAATGATTTCTTCTTATGATATCAGTAGTTCGTTGTAGAGGTGATTGGAATCAGACACAGATAAATTGATGCGGAAGTGAGATAAACTCACTTCAAATGCTGTTTAATCGATTCCATGGACAGATAAAATCTTGTCAAAATTAGCTAAACTCATGTGTTAGATAAATTTGTATCAGATAACTTCATATCAGACACAGATAAATTGATGCGGAAGTGAGATAAACTCACTTCAAATGCTGTTTAATCGATTCCATGGACAGATAAAATCTTGTCAAAATTAGCTAAACTCATGTGTTAGATAAATTTGTATCAGATAACTTCATATCAGACACAGATAAATTGATGCGGAAGTGAGATAAACTCACTTCAAATGCTGTTTAATCGATTCCATGGACAGATAAAATCTTGTCAAAATTAGCTAAACTCATGTGTTAGATAAATTTGTATCAGATAACTTCATATCAGACACAGATAAATTGATGCGGAAGTGAGATAAACTCACTTCAAATGCAGTTTAAACGATTCCATGGACAGATAAAATCTTGTCAAAATTAGCTAAACTCATGTGTTAGATAAATTTGTATCAGATAACTTCATATCAGACACAGATAAATTGATGCGGAAGTGACACAGAGTCATTTGAAAGTAAGAGAGTATTTCAGCTACAGATGTTGATATGTTTTGATTTTATCTTTATTTTTTGTATGCAGTTGCTAAAATGGCAAAACCGATTATGCTTCTTTACAAGTTTGGTATGTTTACCAATGTTGTTATTTTCACTGATAGTATGAGAATGGATGATTTGATTAATCAAATTTGCTGCAAATGGAAGACTTTGTTGCCCAACAATGTCTGCTTCACATATGCATTACCTGGGCACCCAAAGTGTATGCTTGACAATGACAGAGACTTGTTGAGCTTGTCTATGTTGGCAGTTTCATTGGGATTGGATCGAGTTGATGTCTTTGTATCAAAATTATCTGAATATGGTAATGAGGACAATGAGGATAATTTGGATGAATTTTGTGAAGAGAGAATGGCAGTAGTGGAGTATGAGGCTACAGATGTAGAGACAGATTTGCTTCCACAGTTCTGTTCACACAGGGAGAAGTTTCTTCTTTCTTCAGATTGGGTGAATGGTATCAGTCATGTTGGACAGAGGTTTGAGGGTGGGGCTTCTGAATTTAGGAATGTGCTGTGCAAATATTCGATTGAGATTGGGTTTGAGTTTGTGTATGTCAAGAATGACAAACTAAGGATCACAGCTGTATGCTCTCGTCGTAAAAACCAGGATTGCATGTGGCGTGTTCATGCATCGCTTGAGAAGTCTAGTGGTTTTTTTTGTGTAAGGTCATTTGATAATGAGCACAGTTGTGGAGCAGCAGTTCGTACATCTAAGAGTAGCCGGATTAGCTCTGAAATTGTTGCTGATTTAATGGTCGATCATATTCGAGAGAAGCCAATGACCAGACCCATTGATGTTGTGTATTATTTCCATGCAAATTATGGGCTGACCATTAAATACCATCATGCATGGTGGGGTGTTGAAAGGGCTAGGAATAAGTTGTATGGTGATGCATCACTTTCGTTTGACAATCTTCGTTGGTACATTAATGTTGCTATGGAGACAAATCCAGGCAGTCTGTTTGTATTAGATTACGACGAAAAAACCATGTGCTTCAAGCGTTTGTTTGTTTCATTCGATGCGATGATTTGTGGATTTAATTATGTTCGTCCTCTGTTGTTTCTAGATGGGACATTTTTGAAAGGCAGGTACAAGGGAAATTTGTTGGCAGCAACAGGGAAGGATGGTAATCAAGGTAAAGTGTGATGTTGCAGATTTTTATTTATTTTTTAATAATGTTGATACTATCTATTTGTATTTTAGTGTTTACTTAACCTTGCTGCTTAATTGATAATAAATGATTTCATGAATGTGGTAGGTCTGTTTCCTCTTGCTTTTGCCGTGGTAGACTCAGAGACTGAGGATAATTGGAAATGGTTCTTGCAGAATTTGAGGAAAGTAGTTGCATATGACCGCTCTATCACTTTTGTTTCAGATAGAAATCCTGGTCTTGTGGATGGTGTTGCACATGTTTTTCCATTTGCTCATCATGCTTTCTGCCTACAACATTTAAAAGCAAATTTGAGAGATAAGTTCTCAGGAGGGTTCACAAATGAATTTAGAGAAAGGATGGTTTTGTTGCTACGTGAATGTGCCTATGCCCCTACTATACCTTTATTCCATGCGAAGCTGCAAGCATTTAGACATGAAGGTGGTTCGAATGTGGACAGATTTCTCTCTGGACTCTGTCATAGTAGGTGGAGCAATGCTTATTTTAAGGGCCATCGGTATGGTGAGATGTGTTCGAATGCTTCAGAGTCTTTTAACTCCTGGATTAGAGAAGCACGACACCTACCAATTACAAAGTTGGTTGACATGATAAGGGTTCAGATAATGGAGTAGATGGCCAATAGGAGGGAAAAGTCTAGGTTATGGAAGGGAGTCATTTGTCCTGGCATGGATAAGAGGTTGGAGGCTTCTATCAAGCTTGGTAGGCCGTGGAGTATTCGGCGGTCAAGTGACACTGTTTTTGATGTTCATTCCTACCCATCAGTCACTGTTGATATTTGCAATCACATATGTTCCTGTTATCAGTGGCAGCTTAATGGCTTCCCTTGTGCCCACGCATGTGCTGCTATTCAAAAGAGTGGAAAGGATCTAAACCTTTATGTGGATCAGTATTTTCACATAGAGACATACAGTCATGCACACTCTGAATCTATAACTCCCATCCCAACTGTAGGAAAACCAGAGACAACGATTGCAGAAGCTGTGATTCAGCCCCCTGTGATGAGGCGTCAACCCGGAAGGCCAAAAAAGAAGAGGATCTTGTCAAGAGGTGAGATGACGAGGCAGATAAAATGCGGACGATGTGGGCGGATTGGGAGTCATAATAAAAAGTCCTGCAAGGAGCCTATTGAGTTGCCATTGACATTAGGTTGAATTTGTCATCTTTTGTAATTTGGTGATGATAATGTGACTGTCAAATGTATAGAGATCAATTTGGATTTTTTCTATTGAATAAAATTGCAAAGTATCATTGTTGCTTTGAAATATTGATGTTATCTTTCCTTTTCGTAATGGATTTTACATGGATTTCAGTCTATTTCCAATATAATAACAGATAAATTTACCAAACTTTCATTAAAAACTCAGATAAATGTCGCTGATTTTTATTTGAACTCAGATAAATTTATCTGAGTTCCTTTGAGAACTCAGATAAATTCATCTGAGTTCCTTTGAGAAGACAGATAAATTTATCTGAGTTCATTTGAGAAGACAGATAAATTTATCTGTATGAAATGTGCAGTTACATGTATATAATCTGAATCCATAACCAACATAAAGAAATGACACCATGTAAGAAAATGAATTGAATTCTGCAATTGATAAGCATATTTACATTTACAAACGTCTTTCAAACATCTTACATTTGTATCAATAAAACAAAAAAGATTCCGTGCCGTTTGTTTGTTAGTCATCCTTCAAAGCTGCTTCCAACATCTTACAATTTATCATATGAACCAAAAAACAAAAAAACAAAGGAAACCCATTGCTGTTTGTCAGTGTTCCTTTAATGCCGCTTCCAAGATCTCACAGTTTTCAATGTGAACCAAAAAACAAAAACACAAAAAAATCACAGTCTTCCTTTAGGATGCGAACTTTTTTGCTTCAAAGTCTGCTTTTGTCCAACTGTGGGGCTCGTCATGCAAGAACTTGACCGCTAATTCTGCTCTAAAATTGTCTATGACGCTTTGTGTCAAGTGGTTGTGCACTGGTTTGCCACGGGAGATTTGAGTCATGAGGTAACAGACGATGATGCCACAATCAAGCCTGCAATGTGAGATAGTGTTGTCAGTTAATTCATATTGTTTGGTTGTCTATGGTTTTATTTGTATAATCTGTTTCAATACTTACGACCTCTGTTTCTGCTGTGGTGCTCCTTCAATGCTGATCAATGGCTCATTATATGGCTGTGTTTCCTCAATGTTGACAAAGTTGTAATTTTCTACATACTGTTTCTGTGATCACATCATTTTCATTAGCCTCATATATGTTAACTTGTGTCAGCCATGATTTTAATGAAGTTAAAGTGAATGACATGTACCAGCAATTCAGCATCTTTGAAGTAGTGATCAGTTGCATTTTTCTCCCTTGGCCTCATGGAGTTGTAGTGCATCCACTGGCCTTGTTTTCGATCAAGCAGTAACAGAGTCCAATGGAAAGGTGTTGCATCTTTGTTCTTTCCATTCGAGTTCATTGGAAAGTGGATGTATCTATGATTCTGCATCTTGTACGGTGAGATCTGATGGTTGAGAATGGTATCTCTCATATGCTTGTTTTCAGCAGTGAGCATTGTCTGTACAAATATAGAATTAAAGAGTATTAATTTCATTTAATGAAATCCATTGCAGACATGCTAAAATAGTTATTTGTGTTACCCAGCAAAGGCTACTGATGAAATATGATTTTTCATCCTCCTCCAGGCCCTCCTTTCCCAATTTCTTGATATCATTTTCAAGCTCTGTTTGCTCGTTGTATAACATCTGTGTATAACTATCAATAACCTGATGGATTGCAGATAGATAATGATAAGCACGTTTTAAAACAGATGTTATCTAAGCATTCAATAAATATATGATATTGTTGTAGTAGGTCACTTACACTGCTCGATATATCAGCGCCAGATAGGATTGAAATTATGTCCTCATACAACACATTGTTTTCACTTTCTCCCCCCCAAACCGTTGCGCTACAATTGTACATGTGAAATGTTATTAGCTTGTTTATAATTTAATTGACAACTTTCCAGAGTAATACATGATGTCAACTTACTCATATCCTTCTGTGTCATATATGAGCTTTAATTTCTTCTTGTCAGCTTCATTCAATAGTTTGGAGATTGAGTTTTTGGGGAGCTTAAATGGTTTCTTCTTCTCTGATTTACCGGTATATTTGGGCTCCATTTGCTCATTTACGTCGACAAAGTCATCTGACTGAGCAGCAACCATTTTATCTTTTTGTACATTCTTTTGCTTCCTAGCCTTTTTCTGTTCTGGCTCTGGAATATTCATTGATGCTGCTTCTCGTCTCTTCTTTACTCTTTTCACCATTGACGATTGTTCTGGTACCTTTTTAAGCTGAATTATCTATCTATTAATATGTAATGCTCCATTTAAATATAAAATTGAAGTGTAATCATACAATAGTCAGATAAATTTTTATCAAACAAATCCAAAAGTTCATAGAAAATTCAGATATATTCATTACCAAACTCAGATAAATTCATTACAAAACTCAGATAAATTCATTACCAAATTCAGATAAATTCATTACCAAACTCAGATAAATTCATGTTAAAATTAAAAAGAAAAAAATCTTATCAGACCTATATAAGATCATTTAAGACTCAGATAAATTCATTTGAGAAGTCAGAAATACCTTTTCAATTTTACTTTTGTTTGTTGGTTGAGGAGGCTGCTTCCCCATCATTTGTTCTGTTGTTGGATGATAAATTTTGTCCAAACTCTTTTCAACCAAATTTATCTCTGTGCCTGCATGAAGAAGTGTAGCTTCTTTTAACTTGTTTTCTAACTCAAAATTTGATGCCTCAGTCATTGCATGTTTATATCTCAGGGCTTTTAATTCCTCTTCTGCGTGTGCAGCTCTTGAAGAATTTCGCGCTGATAGCTGCTGCAGTTGCTTTAGCTGTTCATTAAGGGAGCTGACCACAAGAGATGAACTTTCAATCTTGCCTTTCAGGTCGTTGTTCTCTTTTTCTAGCTGAGCATTTTCACTCATGACCTTCTCGTTTAATGAAACCACATCATCTCTTTCTTTGGTCAAGATGCTTACCCTTCTTCCCAATTCCATGCTTTCATTTTGTAGATTACAATTTTCTTCTTTTGATCTTTCCAATTCAAACATGATTTTGTCAAGATGAGCTTGGGAGTCTTGTTTCTCTCTGTTTAGCTGATGAACAAGTGAAATTGCCCTTTCTTTCTCTTGAATGACTTCTCTGAGTTCTGTGTTTTTCACTGTTGGAGATGGTTGACTTTGCTCAGATAATTTCTTATTGTTGTCTCCTTCAACTTCAGCTAGCTCTGTTGGTGGTATTCCAATCAATGATTCACCACTTGTGCTTCCAATTACATCACTTATGACATGCTCTACAACTGTATCTGTTTGTTGCTTTGTTTGATCATATTGTTCCAACTCTGAAGGAAATGTAAGAAATTCAATTCTTTGTTCGGTCCCAGCCATTTCTTCTTGCCCTTCATTCTCTTTTTGCTCTTCTAATTCAGATATTATCAAAGTTTCTGTTGTTTGGGCCAGTTGAAATTGGCTGGGGTCACGTTCCTCTGATTTTGATTGTTCAATGGCTTCATTATTCTCAAAATCATCATTAAGGTCAACATCATACTGCATGTTTCCTTCGTCTACTCCTTCAACAATTTCTTTGTTGATTGTTTCAGCTTCCTTATTAGTTGTTTGATTATCATTAGAACTTCTCCTATTCACATACATCAGGAAGCATTTTTCTTCATGCAGTGTCCTCTCCAATTTACCAACAATTACCTGAAGTGTGAGACACTGTTTATTAATAACAAAAAGGCATAACAAATTCAGATAAATGTATCTATGCTATCTGTTATATAGTATTACCTGTTGAGAAAAATTCAGACAACTTACCAATATATTAATTAACATAAAAAAAGTTCAATTCATATAATATTACCTGTTTACTATGTACTGTATCCAGCGATTTTTTCTGCAGTGTGTTGTTTAATCCCTTAAGATCCCACTTCATCAATCTAGGGAATTCATTAGGTTTGATCGGCTCCAACAACGATGTGTGTTCACATAACCAATACTGTTCAAATTGAGACACAAAAGCATGGTCAAGTTTAAGTTACAAATTTATTGGTAAGTTGTAAAATTACAGAAGTAAAATGGTTGTTTGGTTATCTCACCGGTAGTGCAATTAGACAGCCAATTACGTTATCTGAACCTTCATTTCTTGCGTGAACTGATTGCATGAGAAACTTTGTTATCTCTTGTGTCCAAGCATAATCTTTCATTTCATCATAATTCTCAACATAACTGACATATGGCCATCCTATTGAGTTGCCATGTGTGGAAAAGAACAATGTCACAAGGATGTAAAGGCATATTAGCCTGCACACATCGGCCACATCAACTTTAGTTGCTCCATTGAGTGCAAAATCCAATTGTTCCTTTATTTTTGGAGCTGACACTCTTATAGTGTTTGAGAATCTTCTTGTTATAAATTCCGACTGTTTCTTCTTTGCATATTTCAAATCCAAGGTTGCTGATCCATGGGGTATTCCAAATATTAGAGAGATGTCTTCTGATGTGAACGACACATAGTGGCTTCCAATCTTGAATTTTCCTTCTGCTCTGTTGTATGTGTCTAGAATTTCCATGATGTCTTTATCATTTTTTCTGCATTGATTCTCTGTAACTTTTTGGTTCAATATGGAATTTATAAGAAACCAGAAAGGTGTCTTCTTCAGCTCAACTTTATGTGCAGTAGTTATCCTTCCTTTGATGCTGTCAAACAGTTTGACTATTGATACGAAATTTGATCTAAATTGATAGTGTCGCTTTGCCTGACTCCTTTTTTTTGTGTCCTTCCTTTTAATTTGTTTGCTTTCAGCTGTCAGGGGTACATGTAGAACTCAGATAAAATTATATGCAATTCATCACAGTCCAAAAGTAAAGTTAGATTAAACCATAACAAAGTGAGATAAATTCACACCATACACAGATAATTTCATATCAGATTCATATAAATCAAGCCAAATGTATTCAAATGAAACCTAATGTAGTCAGATAATTTTACATCAAACTGGAGAAAAAATTCAAATAGATGGTAAATAACTTTTTTCTGAACTCGTTATGATTTCTAACACAGATAAATTCATAAGAACTCACATCAAAGTTAAAACAAAATGCAGATAAAATTTATATAAATACACAACAAGCTTAGATAAATTGCTTTCAAATTCAGATAAATTGAAGTCACAATGAGAATAGTTGACAGCAAACAGAGATTAATTAACACAAAAGACAGATAAATTCATATGAATACAGAGATAACTTTATTTTAAAGTCAGATAACTTCATGCCAAAATGAGATAAGATATACAAAAACTCAGATAAAATAACAGCAAACTCAGAGAAATATCAAATATTTCTGAGTTTTATGATACCTATGTTAACATCTCAAAAAACTCAGATAAATTTATCTGAGTCTGGACCAAAGCAAATTTGCCCGGGCAGATAAATTAACAGCAAACTCAGAGAAATATCAAATTTATCTGAGTTTTCTGATACATATCTTAACCTTTCTCAAAACTCAGACAAATTTATCTGAGTTTTGAAGAACTTCTTTGAGTTGCGAACAAATTTATCTGAGTCTGGGCCAACACAAATTTGTCTGAGAAGATAAAACAACAGCAAGCTCAGAAACTCAGATAAATTTATCTGAGTTTTCTGATACCTATCTTAAGCTCTCAGAAAAGTCAGATAACTTTATCTGAGTTTTGTACAACCTCTCTTTGTTGCGAACAAATTTATCTGAGTCTGGACCAGAGCAAATTTATCTGAGCAGATAAATTAACAGCAAGCTCAGAAACTCAGATAAATTTATCTGAGTTTTCTGATACCTATCTTAAGCTCTCAGAAAAGTCAGATAACTTTATCTGAGTTTTGTACAACCTCTCTTTGTTGCGAACAAATTTATCTGAGTCTGGACCAGAGCAAATTTATCTGAGCAGATAAATTAACAGCAAGCTCAGAAACTCAGATAAATTTATCTGAGTTTTGAAGAACTTCTCTGGGTCGCGAACAAATTCAACTGAGTCTAGACAGAGTTTGGGAAGAAATAAACTGATTTGAAGTCCTTTTGATTTGAAAGATTCGAAAGTGAGATAAAATGGTTTAAAACTGAGAAAACCCTATCTGTTTCTTGATCGACCTTGCTTTTCCTTTGGTTGCTCTTTCGCTAACTTTTTCCCTTTGCTTGAGGAGAGCGAGGACCTTGTTCTAGCCATTTTCTACATAGATTTGAACATAAAGAACAGATAAAATCAGATAAGAACGAAATGAAATTGGGTTTTTAGTTTTTTTCAGAAGAAATTGTAATGTACAATCTTCTTTTTAGGAATGGAAGAAGTAGTTTTTGTAACCTTTAGATGATGGTTGTAGTCGATCGATTGATTTTTCTTCTAGGGTTTGTAGTTTGATTCGGTTTCGCGTTTTGCCTCTGAGAGCCAGAAGAACGTGAGTTTTGCGGTTCTGAAATGGTTTCAAGAGGTTTTAGGCGGAAGCTTTTTTGATGACGTGTACAGGGGCATTCCGGTCTTTTTTAGCGCGTCATTACCACGAGAGGACTGCTGCCGTTTTGAAAAGATTTGTAGGACCTTAGGCTTTAAAATCATATGATGCGGGACCTATGGCCAAAATCCCCCTTTTTTTACTTACGATTATATAACTTGAATTAAGATGGTCTGGATGAAAATGACTGTCTCAATTTTTTTTTTAATTTTACTTATTTAGAATTAATGATTAATTATTCTGTTATCCCTGTCTAACTTACTGATTTGCATGATTCTTATAGATGGTCTGGTTTTCATATGAGAATACAAACATCTACGTGTTGATCGATATGGATTTTATACATATGTTACCTTGATAGAAGAATAATCATTCATTAAACTCTAAATATGTGAAATTAAAAAAAAATGATACTCATGTCTAATATTTATGTGATCTACATAGAAATCAAGTTTGTATTTGAATATACTTTAAGGTAAAAGTCAAGTTTGAATTGAGGTTAGATGGCCCTAATTAAGAGCTGAGTAGTATTCTACCGCAAGTAAAAGTTTCGTAACTTTTTGTGTCAATCTACTTGCAATAGCGGTCGCTAATAGTCGCTTTTGCGACTGCCCCAGGCGGCCGCCCGCTTCTTCATCCGCCAAAAGTAAGTTTTCTAGTAGTGGTAACAGTGGTTTTATTTTTAACATTTTATATTTTACTTGACTGTGTCTTTTAGTCTTCTAATTTTAGGCCACGACGATTTCAATGCTTTGGATTGAAAGGATTGTAACCTATTTACATTTATGAGAACGTGGACCCATACACATTTGAAATACATGATCTTTTTTATGTACTTTATTCATATGATTTTATAAGCTTAATCTCACACGGTGTGCCAACTCATGAAAAACAAAATTTGGCCATGTCCATAGGAATAGGAAGAGGCAGTAGGGATTTAGATTCTCCATAGAGTTTTAGGTTTTATTTCTTTCTTTTTGGTAAATTCCATAGAGTTTTAGTCAGAGGGTTGCTAATGCCGCAACCCAAGCTTTTCTTTCTGCATCCCTTTTTTGTATGACCAATATATCTCATGTGTAAAATTACCTAAAAGGACATCTATCAAAAGCCTCTCCCTCCCCTAACTTTTTTCGACACTCACCCACCCCTACTCCAACCCCAACCCAACCACCACCATCCCCTCCGGCGCACCACCGGGGGAGAGGGAGAGGACAGGAGGCGGGGAGAGGGAGAGAGCGTGAGAGGGAGGGAGAGGGAGAGAGGGTGGCGAGCAGGGCCGCAGGCGGAGAGAGGGGGAGAGGGTGGCTGGCAGGGCGGCCGTCATGGAGAGAGAGAAAGAGGGACAAGGAGAGGGACGTGAAGAAGGAGATAGGGCGGCGGGCAAGGCAGCCGATGGAGGGTGGCAACAGGGAAAGGGAGAGAGAGGGAGAGAGAAAGAGGGAGAGGGAGAGAGACGGAGAGAGATAGGAAGAGGGAGAGATGAAAAGAGAAGGCGTCGGCAGGGAGTGGGAGAGAGGATAGAAGAAGGGGAGTAAACTGAGAAAATGAGGATGGAGGGATTTGGTATTTTGGGAACAATTAGGTGTGTAAAAAGAAATTTTGAGATTTTTTTTTAACTTCAGTGGGGTGTGTAGAGAGAAGGGATGTGGAAAGTGAAGCTTTGGTTGTGGCATTAGAAGCTTTTAGAGAGAAGGGATGTGGAAAGTCAAGCTTCGGTTGTGGCATTAGAAGCTTTCTTTTGGTTATCTCACTTTCATTGTTAGAAAGAGAGAAGGGGGATTTTTGAAATCAAGAGGGTAGTTTTGGACAACAAACTCCTCATCTCCCAACAAAAACCATTTTAAATTTAGAGAGCAGCTAAATGCACCTTGGATTCACTCTCTCCACACTAGTACTCTCTACACTCCCCACACTTACTCCATGCACACCTTTTTTTGCCCAAAATGCCCTAGCCTATGGAAGCCCTATTCCTCTCTACCCAACTCTCTCCTCTCACTCTCAACTCTCCCTCTCTGATCCTCTCCCTCTTGCCCGCCGCCCGCTGTCGACGGTCGGCCATCCAACCCCTTGCCCCCCCTCGGCCAGCTCTTCCTCGCTCCCTCCCCCCGTCTCTCTCCATTAATTTCTCCCTCTCCCCGCCTCTCTTCCCCTCCATTTCTCTCCTTCTCCCTTTCCCTTTCTCTCGCCCCCCTTGCCCCCGCTCGTCTCCCTCTCGCAGTCTCTCTCCCTCTCCTTCTCCATGTCTCTCCCCCTCTTCCTCGCCCTGTCTTTCTCCCTTTACTCCAGCCACCCTCCACTCCAAACTCTCCCTTCCTGTCCCACTCCCTCCCTCCCTCCCTCCCTCCCCCTCTGGTGGTGCTACTGAGGGGGCGTTGGTGGCTGGCGTGGGTGGGTGTAGAAAGAAGTTAAGAGGGAGAGATGTCCTTTTAGGTAATTTTACACAGGAATATATATGGTAATAAAAAAGGGCAATGTGTGGAGAGCAAAAACTAGGTGCATTTAGCAGTTCTCTTAACTTTATCCCAAAAAACCAACTGGAAGGCCAATCCCTTTACTTTGTTACTTTGTTTCATTTGAGTCTGTCTCCCTAACACTACTCTAAGTAAAATATGACTTACTCTGATTTCATTTGAGCATGTCTCCCTAACACTACTCTAAGTAGAGAATATGACAAAATAAATAAATAAAGCTTGCACCAAAATGCAAGGGCTCTTTCCCAAGTAGTCAGTAACAATATTTTTTTTTGAGTTTTACCAAAAGCATCCTCAAATATCCTTATACCTCCAAAAGCATCATCAAACACATGTAATGTCCAAAAGTATCTTACACAACATACTTCATTTTTTTCTATACCAAATTATCCTTTACTTTATCTCTCACGAGTTCGAGACTTGACTTGAACTCGCGAGTTCAAGACATAACACTCACAAGCTCAGGATTTTGTATCTTTATATGTGTCCAGAATCATTCGTTAGCTTGGTTTGAACTAAACATTGACATGATTAAATCGCAATGACAAAAGAGACTTAATTAATAGTTCAATAGTATACATAAACAAAAATATGATTTATGAAGGTGCATATTTAGATTGACTAACAGTTCTAGATCTAAAGGAATGATTTCTATAGATGTTTGAATTCGCCATTCTATTATGAGTTTCTTCAGTAATAAAATGCAGTCAACGTCAACATTCTCTTACTACAATTTATGGAGATTTTACTCAAAAAAATCTAATTTTTTTCCTTTTTTACAAAAAAAAAAAAAAAATACTAAAGTTTGTGATCCGCTCCATTCCCTATATATATTCATAACGTACCCTACTTTTACTACAGTCATGGAGAGGATTACCTTCAAAGTTAAGAATGTTTTCCTCAACATTTATTGCTTTAAAATAAATGTTAACTATTTATGATGTCCTGAATAAACTAGAAAGTTCGAGAATTGGAACAAAAATAATAATTCTCGAAGTACTTCAATGTGTAAAAGCGGTCGAGTCTCGATGAAGGGGTTGAAA
Organism: Umbellularia californica; assembly: GCA_028538565.1. Classification (NCBI taxonomy): domain Eukaryota; kingdom Viridiplantae; phylum Streptophyta; class Magnoliopsida; order Laurales; family Lauraceae; genus Umbellularia; species Umbellularia californica. The sequence goes on along the minus strand of JAPQWN010000012.1, from coordinate 26,821,274 downwards.
GGAAATTTGGTCTGGAAAAAAATCAAAGCATACAGTATAAATGCTTTTAGGCATTATATGTATTTGATAATGCTTTTGGAGTTACATGAATATTTGAGGATGCTTTTGGTGAAAGCCCTTATTCTTCTTTTTGAACCGTGTTCACAAATTTCCCAAAATTTACGAAGAAAGCAAGAGCTTCGCTTCATTTTCTTCCACTTCCCTAACAAGAATTCATGCTCCCATCTTCTCCATACAAGGTTTCTAGGCTTCTCTCTCCTTTCTAAACGGATTCATGGATTAGCCTAATGTCCATTTGTTAACTGAGCAAGTGGGTGTCAGAATTTCCAAATTATTCAATTACTATAACCAACCATATACCCAAGAGCATGTCATGAAGGGCATTTTTTAGTGAAGGGAGCCCATAAACGTACACTGACAGCCCTTCATAGCAAGTGGACTATCTCTCAACTTTTTTCTCTAGTGAAGAGCTATACTAAAATGATTAATCTCAAAGCAAGTGGACTCCCTCTCTCTCTCTCTCTCTCTCTCTCTCTCTCCTCAACCGCTGTGACTTTTTGTGTTTTTTGGTTCTTCTGCTCACATGATGGCACGCGCATTCCAAATGGGCTCTAGGATTTGATAACCCTCGTTTGTGCCAGTCATTGTCGGTATTTTTTTAAAAATTCTTTCACATAGTTTGGGAGCTGTGGAGATTGCAATTTTTAGCTTTGCTTGATCAGTCCTATTATGGGATCTAATCTAAATGTGACAGATCCAACAGTACAACTGAAATTTAAAAGGTTGGCCATTTTTTTTTTATAAATGAGCAATTTCTCTACCAAGGGCAGAACATCCATTGTAGTTTGGTGCAGAGCCCCGGCCTTCTGAAATGCATGATGGGCCCACACGCCCGATTTAGGGCTCGGCATATAAATTATTACTCAAATCAATAAGGTAGCCAATGTTGGATTGTTCAAATATATTAGACTAAATCATGTGATGAACTTACTTAACTGTCATGTTTTGAGATAGAAATGTAGCGACTCCTATATGATCAATCTAATGGTTGGCTCATTGAAATCGACTTAAAGATATAGATACAATAAACACAATATGGGTGTTAAGCGTGATATCAGATTTAGATTTTGAAAATGCAAACCCCACCATGCATTTCAAAAGGGTGCTGCACTATATTACAATGTAGCTAGGTTGCATCTACAGTTCTGCACCTCCACCAAATGCCCGTGGACGACTCTCTCAAAATAGAAAATTCTTACACTTTTTTCCTTCTCCATCATGAAAATATGATTTTTATCAAATTTTACTAAACCCTCCTTATTAGTCAAATAGAAATCCTATTATAATTGGATACATTACTTTGGTTCTAGTTAATTTTAGGAAAGCTAAAATAGGGAGTCATTAAATTGTATAGTTGGTTTATGTTGGGCCCGCTGTCTGGCCTAGTGAACCACATGATGCCCAACGTACAAAGATTTACTGCAAATTAGGCTCCATTTGTTTTCTTGGAAATTAATTTTTTTTAAAAATTGATAGTAAAATAGGTTCCAAAGAGTAATATTAAAGAGGTGGGGGTGAGAGAAGTACGAGATGCCTTAATGGTAAAAGGCATTGCCTTTTACCTGCAGTGCCAGGCCGGATCAACCCTCCGTATTGCCTTAGTACAATCTTGAATCTACTGAAGGCCATACTCGCGTGGAGCATATGTAGGAGGAGCAGGTAGTGTAAGGAGGACCAAGGAATAATCTATGGGCTGGTAGAGTAGGTTAGTTTACGAATATGACAATTTACCATTCTTTCCCATGTAGGGCCGAAAAAAAAGAGTGAGGGTGAGGGTGAGGGTGAGCAGAGCCACTTTGGACTTCTCCCTCCATTTTGTACGCCTTCACTCTGTCTAAACAACCTATTATATTTCTAAATATTTTAAGGCACAATTCATAAAAAGAGGAATATAAGAAAGTGGAGAAGTTTTCACTCCTCCCCATCATCTATTCCTACATTTAATGAGTACGATTGATGTTCTAGTAGTTGTAAAAAAATAGTAGTTGTTTCTCGCTAGTATGATATAGATTTGACCCTTTAGAAAAAAAGGATTTATGATCTATCTTCTACAACATTTTACAAATGTGCCCTAATAATAGAAGAAATAATTTATGATCTATCCTCTACAACATCTTACAAATGTTCCCTAGTAATAGAAGAAATAATTTATGATCTATCTTCTACAACATTACACAAATGTGCCCTAATATTTGGTTCAACATGTAGAAAATAGGTGAAGACGAAAGTGCTGGTTAAGATTGAGAGGGGAAGGGAGACGATTCCTCTCTAGGTCAGACTCGTGGAAAATTCATGTAGCCCCTTTGCTGGTTGACTAATAATAATCTAAATAACTCAAAAGTGAATACTCTCTTACATGAGGCAAACTTCATTCTAATAGAAGTTAAACCCACAATATTTTATTTCAATAAGAGATGAGCTCATAGACGATGACCACAAGAACTAGAGAAGAACCGATGAGTTTTTTTTTTTTTGTGAGTCCAGGCAAAGGATCCTCATGCTTCGAAACAGGAAAATAAAATTGAGCAACAGTCACACTACTCAACAACTCGACTGCTATTAATCAACCGAAATGAGGATTAGTCCTTGAGATCTATTGTTTTGGATATTAATGAGATGTTCAAAGGTTTTAATAGTTTTTGTTTCTTTGTTGTGCATAGGAAAAGCTCAGTTAGAATGCCCATGACTTGGCTAGTCATTGGACATTATCTTGAGCACCAGTGCTTAGTAGAAGGAGGCCATCCATCCTTAGTCTTTTATTATTATTATTATTATTATTATTATTATTATTTGCTTCTTACCTTTTCATATATTTTTAAATGTCATCCTGTCATATAACTCCTTACCCACTTTATGACTTAAAAAGTAAGAATGTATAATGGTCATAAGGTTTAGTTTATAATTTCTCGAGCTAGATGTTATGACTGAGTTTAAAATGTTAATTTCCACTGAATGCTACAAACAAATAATTAGATAACCCAGCATATATTCAACCCATTAATTCAAGGATTAGGTTGACATTTTATCCCGGTTATAATTGGGTAGAGTTCGGGTTCAAGTCTATTCTAATTATTTGACATGCAACCTTAACTCAAGTTGACTAATTGCATTATGATCGGTTAGACTCAATTAGAACCCAATATTGTAATGAAGAGTTTGAATTTAAATTATCAACATAACTAACTAATGGGTCAGTTTCAAATTTATCCTATTCATGTCACCTTTTTCTAGTCTGACTAGAAACGAACCACCGCCACACTAATAGAGTTCCACATGAATTTGACAGAATAGCCATCCATATTCAAAATAAAAGAGTTCGATGAGACACAATGTGGTGTGCGTGGGATCAAGTGCTCGAGCCTCTAGTTAAACCATGACCTCGGTGCAGAGTAGAAAGGGACAACTAAAAAAAAAAGCCTCAAATATCCAGAAACCTCTGAAAGAGGCCTACAAATCAGGAAGCCTCCAAAGTGGTCGTCTTACAACCTTTTCCAATACTGGTGCGCGCACAAGTATCTCATGTATAAGTTGCGCGTATATATACCATGATCACAGTATGTTTTGACATGTCGTGCACATGCATCTTGCATGCGAGATATTCGCACATGTATGAGTATAAAAAACAAGGAGAGAGAGGGAAAAAAAAAAGAAGGTTGTATGAGGGAAAAAAAAAAAAGGTTGTATGAGGATCACTTTGGTGGTTTCTAGGTTTGTTGGCCTCTTTTGGAGATTTCTCGATATTTGAGTCCTTTTTAGTAATAACCATTCTCTTATACCTAAGTATCAAAATTGCAAATAAGATTTTATGGGCTTTCCAAACGATGAGGCCAGTGGTTCCACTTTTTTCGAGGTCCCATTTGCAAGGTACTCCTCTCCTATTGAACTATCGTTATGGCATTGGAATATTTAATTAGACACCAAAAGGAAGCAAGCTCATTGGAGTTAAGAATCCAACCCCACCTCCTCTTTTTTTTTTTTTTTTTTTTTTTGGCTAATCAGGACGACTGGTTAGCACCTTTAACTTAAGGATTCAACTCCATGGGATTGGTCGAGTGGTCAGGACCACAATTCTTCTTTTTTCCGAAGTTAGGGGTTTTTGGTATAGACCCCCAGTTTTCCGTTTTTCAGGAGTCGAATGTTGAATTCACTAGTGCTACCACCTTGTGGCCATAAAGGTGTTTTTCCGGTTTCCCTTTTGGCTCGGAGGAATTAATCCAATCTAAAGAGTTCGAAACTATCCGGTAGCAAAAAAAAAAAAGTAATAATAAAAAACTTAAAGATTCGGATCCTAGGCTTGTGTGTGGAAGCAAGTGCCAACACAACACATCCATTTGTGCGTTTTTTATTTCAAGAAATCCATGAGTGCGATGGCTATGTTTTAGTTACATACCAGAAGAATTTGGTACATGTTTCAAGTGGCACACATTTTCGTCGCTTTAATTAGGCATGTATCTTTCCCAAGTAGTACTCCTAATTTAACCTTTAAGTAGTCATATGAACGTTGACCATGATTATCAAATTGATGAAGGTCATTATTTGTCGGTAGACGAGGCAAGTTGGTATGTGTAGTTAGTTTATGTAATTGATAAAATTGGAGAAAGGAATAATAATAAAGTCAAATGTTCGTTTATTACAACTAGGATTTTATTTTATTTTTCTAATTTAATTCAATTGGCTAGATTGAAATTAAAACCACCATCTACTAAAATTTTCATTGTGAAAACATACTCACGGTTAAGGGTGTTGGAACCTTAATTTCACACATATGCCTAGGAAACGATCCTTGGATCTCTCAATTATTTATTTATTTATTTATTTTTGCTAAGTTGGGCTATTGGTAAGGAGTGATACTTTAAACTTGAAAATATAGAGATTGATCTTATGTGAGTAATACTAAGGTGCCAACACCACTCATCCATGAGTGTGTTAACTCAAGTATCTCAATTTTAACCCAAAAATATGGGTTTTGACTATACAAGTGTTTATAAACCTGAGTCTTATCTCATAGGAGTTGGCATTTAGGGGGCATTTGTGTAGAGTCGTGGAAGTGTTACTTATTTGAAGATTTGACTCAAGATAGATTAGAATGAAGAAATAAAATTAATGTAGTCGACACCAACATAGTTGGGACAAGGCTTTTGATGACAACGATAATGACTTGCAGAGTCGTGGAAGAGGAAACTTGCGTTTCCTCTTTTGTGGCACTGTAAGTTCGACCTCGCCAGACCATACTTTTGGATCCCATTTAGTACGGAAAACAAAGGCAAAAGGGTAGATTTCTAACTTTTTTGCAGCTGCACACGTTGAGGAAGGGATCTCCTCCCCTTTTCACGGCAAGTCCATTTGCACAATTACAAATGTGACCTAAAAGAATTAGTGAAAAACAAATTCTACAATAAAGGATGGTTCAAGAAATGACAATTTTGCCCTTAGTATTATCTGATACACTATGCCAGTAGGATATTGCACAAAATCCTGTTTACTTAATGATGCAAGGAGGTGGAATTTTCTCGAGTTAGGGAAAAAAGTGAGTATGTGTGATATCCTATTGGTGTAGATGTCCTATTGGAGGATATTGGATACTATAAGGGCAAAATCAGAATTTTTATAATATTACTTTTTTGATTGTATGCATGCAATAATTTCTAAAATGTCAAGTTAAAAAATCTTTTTTTTTTCTTTTTTAGGTGAGAGAAGGCATTATATTAAAAGAAAAACTAAGAGTTATAACATAGACTTAAGATCTTTAAAGCAACATAAAACAAAGCATCCTTAAATAGTAAAAAATGAGCTAACCAAATCCTGACACTTTTAGAAGTGTTAGAAGCTGGTATTGCACTTCTTAAAACCTTCACGTATCATTCTATCTTGTGCATGGTATCATTTGCTGCGTACAAACTTCTTGTAAATAATTCTCCCATATATGCAAAGGGAGTGGTGGAACACAATCTCTCATGATGTGGGGCTAATTTACTTGCTGACCCGCCATCCACCTTCATTCATTAATCTCCTTCAGAATTTTATCGATTTGCTTCTAGCTTGACATTAAAGACCAAGGGACTTCCTGTAGTTTGTATATCATGCTAGATAATGAAGGAATCTCCTTTAGAAATTACCTTATCTAGGTGGAGAGTCTTACATCGTTGAGCCCCTCTATAATATATGAAATCTGTTTTGGAAATTTGCTAGGTTAATAAAAGTAATATAAAGCCTTAATTTTTCAGATAAGGCGTCACATAAAAAATATACATTTTCAAAATTCACTCATTCTAAAAAAAAGTTAAAAATCAACGTCCCTTTTCCACAAAAAGACAAAAAAAAAATCACTTTTTTACAAAAAAGCTAGAAAGATTCTCTACTAATCTATTAAAGATAAAGTACAATCATAACTCTCTTATATTTTATTCTCTCTTTATTTGATGATTTACATTACTTTTACTTTAATAGTAAATTACCGAACGGGGAGCTAGTTTGGAAATTTACTATTAAAGTAAAAGTGATGTAAAGCATCAAATCAAGAGAGAAAAAATTATTAGAGTGTTATTATGGTATTTTATATTTAGTGGATTAGTGAATCTTTTCTACTTTTTGTATAAAAAGTGAGTTTTTTTGTCATTTTGTAAGTAAGAGGGTTATGATGGTATTTTATCTTTAGTGGATTGCTAGAGAATATTTTCTCCTTTTTTTTTTAATAAAGAATGAGTGATTTTTTTTTTCATTTAGTAAAGAAAGTAGGTTGCGTTTTCACTTTTTGTTTAAAAAAAAAAAAGAGAAGGAAATTTTAAAGATGTATATTAGGAAATTTTGAAGATGTATATTTTTTATGTGACTCCTTATTACACTATATTTACTAATATAAGTAAATTATTAAATGGGCATTTGGGCGTATTTGAATATATGGTGAATTGAAGTATGGTGAGGTGAAGCATGAAATCAAGAGAGAATAAAATATAAGGGATTATGATAGTGTTTTGTTCTTAATTGTTTGGTATGAAATCTTTTTAACTTTTAATATGAAAAAGTGGAGTTTTTTTTTTTTTTTTTTGAAGAAATAAGGTTGTCTTTAATTTTTATTTTTTTAATAAATTTTAATTTTTTTAAAAAAATTATGTACTTTTAATATGACCATTTTCATTTCTTATCTAAAGCCCCTCTATTTTAACTTAACTAGTTAGATTTCATTTCAATAGCTGTGGAAAAAGCCATTACAAGTTGTGTCCTAAATGGATTTTTTTGGAATCCCCCCATAATGGCTTTTTTAATCTTTCAATACATACCCAATGTACAAATCAACCCAATGTACAAATCAACCGTACCGCATCCACGCTTAGTTGACAATGTTGACCGGAAACCGTAGCGTGCGCAGGTTTCTCATGGTTAAAGGGTATTTCGGTCAGTCAGTGGAGACGCACCAAGAAATGCAGAATCCACGTGGAACAACGCCGGTTCCAAGCCTTCTTATCCAAACAAAGTCAGAGGCTCAGGCATCAGCGGCTGCTGAAAATTAGTACAAAGGTACATCAATATCATCGACGTCAATTAACTCTTTAGTTTTGCCAATTTTTCAAACGTACTTAATTGAATGATTCCAGGAAAACAACCCACACCACCCACTCCTTTCCATTTCACACCTCTCTTCTTCAACCCAAAAAAAAGTTAAAAAACCCCAACTCATCTTTTGAGGATTCTTTTCCAATCTATTTGCTGATCAATCTCTGGTACTGAGATAGCTGTTTAAAGTCCTTTGTTCTTAGAAAGATGAAGAAGCTCTTGTCAACATCTCCATCTCCTTCACTGCTTGCAATCTGTATTTGGTACATGTGCCTCCTCTTGTGCCTGGTGGGAAGATCACAAGCTCAAAATACAACTAATGCTACAACAGACCCATCTGAAGGTATGCATGCATCCATCCTTTATGGAACTGGGTTTATGGAGTTTTTGTGCTGAACAGATCAAAACTCAGATGAGATTTATGGTTTTCTGGCTTCTGTTTGGTTCTAAGAAGAGAAAAATCATCTGGAGTGGTCTGCAAATAGTTTATTAGCTATTAATGGTTTTACAGATCATGGGTTCTTTGATTAGTTGGGTTGGTCATTAGATTTCTCTCTCTCTCTCTCTCTCTCTCTCTCTCTCTCTCTAGTTGGGTTGGTCATTAGATTTCTCTCTCTCTCTCGCTCTCTCTCTCTCTCTCGAGCAGGAGTTTCCTTGCCAGAAAAAGATGCTTTAACTCGCATACACCGAACATTTGCAAGTATATATTAATCATCACTGAAGTAGGTCATGCAGCCTGTTTTATATTTCAGGATGCCCACTCTCCCTTCAATTTTGTTTTGGTGACCCATCTTTGATTGCAGCAGCCGTTGGATCTCAGCGTTTGGTGGGCCTGAATATCATTTTGATTGGACTGATATAAACCGTTGGATTGGACGTGGGCTCGAGGGGCTTGATTCAGTCCCTGTGGAAATGAATCATGCCTCCTATGATTTGATCCAAAGAACATAATGGTTTGACCATAAGTCCGGATAGGCTCAGAGCATAGATAAATTGTGTGAGTGGCCGCAGTGGGGCCTACCTATTAAAATGCCTCCTCCAATTGAATAGGCTCCGGCCAAATTATCCTCATATGGTTCTAATGGTGTAAACTTCGTCGATTCTTTTGTGTTTTTACCAAAAAAATCTTTTGTGGGGGCTCAAAGGAGAAAAGAGATGTATTCATTTTCTAAATTTTTATTTATAAATTTCTTACATAAGGTAGAAGGTTTTTTTTTTTTTTGATAACGCAGGTTCCGGAGTTTGGGCTTAGGGACCTGGGAGAAAACCGGATAAAATTCTCCTGTGGCTCCAAAATAATCCCTACGGCCCAGGAGAAAGCCGGGTAAAATTCTCTTGTGGCCCAGCGTGGTAGTGCAGTTTCGAACCCACAAATGCACAATCTATGGGTGCAAACTATAGTCATGGGACAACTTAGCTATCCCTCTCCTCGAGGTTACATAATGTAGAAATAGAGCTAGATGTACGGAGAAAACAATTTGGACCGTTATCTGTGCCATTTCACACCAGTTTTGGCAGTTACTTTTACCGATCATCAAACCTTAAAAAGTAAAAACAGGGAAGAAGAGAATCATTCTGTTCTACTTTATGACCTTAAAATATGAGAGAACACAAACAGTAGCTCTTTCCATTTATAAATATTAAAGATTTGTAAGTTATCACTTAATCCTAGTTTCATAATGACATCATCTCTGTAACTAACAAATTTTGGGCATATAGTAAGAAGTTAAAACGCAGAACGTCAATTTTGAAAAACAACCTAATGGATGCGTCAATGCCCAAATAATTCAAAAACTCAGTGTTTCTGGCCATTCAAGAACTACTGGCATTTTGTTGGGATCTTTAAGATATTTCAAAAGATGGGTTCCCATGAGCAGGTAGGATGTCTATATTTATTGACCATTTGACCTATATTCCCTTCAATAGCAACCATTAATGTTTTCTAAGTGGTTTTACTCAAAGCTTAATATATTGCATTAAAAGCCAAGTTCAAACAAAATCAATAATATTTAGTGTTGATTTGATTTTTATAATTGGGTGATTTCATCATGGCATCAGAAGAACATGCTGCAATTGCTGACCATGTGAAGCAAGTTCCAGAAGCTTATCTTCTTATAAAAAATAAAAAGGCATTAAATTTCTAGTGTCCATGTCATGTGAAATTTGTCAAAATGCCCTTGTGATTTCCAACCTAGTCAAGGAGTAAAATCTGGCTCAAGGCTAATACATAGGAAGAACAGTATCAACATTATTATAGTAATTTCCTTAAAACACTAACAACAAAAAAGAGTACCAGTATTTTGAAGAGAAGAAAATATTGTGGTTGTTATGAGGATTCTAAGAAAATGAATTATTATAAAAATATTGATTTTTTAAAACTATCATCAATTTGTGGCAATTGAGGAAGAATTAACTGAAAATCTCACATAATTTATCATATTTATTCGGTTTCCAGATTGGGTCTGGCCATCGCCTAAAAGTGATTGGACCTGCCAATAGCAATGGGTGGGCCAATGGGGATGGATTGGTTCCACAATTGCAATTTATTTGAACCATTGTTTATAATGAATTTTTGTAACATAGTGAGCCCCCCATGGAAGATTTCCATGGTCTGCCACTAAGTGTTGCTCTAACTAATTTCTTAGGTTTTAAAACTGTGACTCAATCAGGAACAAACTGAATTGTATCATAGCTTTTGCATCAGCTTGTTCCTGTATACTCTAGGTTCACATGTTGGTATCAGATCTCATATAGTCTAGACAAAAAAACTAATATGGACTGGCCTTTGTGCTTGATTTGGATTTTGTTTTTATCAGTATGATTTTATTTTAACTGAGAAAATATAAAAAAATACTCTACATTGTCTTGTAACAGCTGCATTAAATGTGTTCACATTGACTTGTATCTGTCCAGTCCATTACCCGTTATGTATCGGCTGATAGAGAATGTCTTTATGTTACCATTCAAAAAGAAAAAAAAAAGTTTCTATGTTTACTTTGACATTTTGTTTGATATGGTGTGTAACAGTAAGTGCTTTGAACTCTATCTTCCAAAAGTGGGGTGTTTCTGCATTTTCTACATGGAATACAACTGGTGACCCATGCACTGGCAGTGCAATTGATGATTCTATAACGATTGATCTGGCCAGCATCAATCCATCCATTAAATGTCAGTGTAATCTCAACAATGGGACGACCACTTGCCACATTACCAAGATGTATGTATTTTTATTTTCTTCTCTTAACCTGATACACTTTCAGACATTTCTTATCTTGTCCAAATGATCTGGACCATGGATCTCTTGGGCCTCCGCCATATGAGTAATTCTAACTATTAGCCTATAGGCTGGTGGCCTGCTCCAATTGTAAGTTGGATTTGGATTCCACCCCATGGATTAAGCCAACAAAACCTGGGTGAGTTACTTGAATTGATAGGAAAACCAAGGACTTGGTCTGGAAGGAGTTTTAGTCAAGACTTGGTATGACTTGGTCAAGGATTTGTTGACTAGTATAAAACTCGGCAAAGACATGGACCACGTGGTCAAGACTTGGTCAAAATTAGAGAAAAAGGATTAGAAATTATTTCTATTCTTATTTTTAGATTTATCAGACCAAGTTTTGATATTTTGTCTTGGACAGGATTTGAATTTTTTTTTTTTTTTTTCTTTTTGCTTTTACATGTCTTGGACAGCACTCTTGCTTCCATTCTCCACCAATGCCCAAGGGATGATCCCTGGCACTTGCGTTTCTCTTGAAGGAGCTTTCGTGATGGCTTGGTAGCTTTATGAGCCAACCATGTTGGTGCGATGTGCGAAAATTAAATCCCATGAGAAAAGTGTATATTATAAATATTTGATTTCTGAAGGGCCCAAGTTACAAGGCTATTTCCATTGATTGGGGGTGATTTTCATCAATCTCAATTCATTTGGGGCCCTACAATCCAATCTATGCAATGCATGGTCAGGCTCCCTGCTGGACCTGGTCATTGCTCTTTGCCACATGGACCACTTAAAAAATGGTTCCTGATCATTAAAATAGGAATCATAATCTATGTCTAACTCATTTTGACTGTGATTTCAATAGTTTCATTCCCCATGGATTATGAAGATAGGTGTATACTTTATTCTGATTAGCCATGAATAATTTCAGGAAAGTGTATGCACTGGATGCAATAGGAACAATTCCAGAAGAGCTTGGGAACCTTACTAAACTCTCTAATCTGTATGTATTTCTCTACATAACTAATGTCTTCAATGGGGGTGTTTTGACAATTAGACTTTGGAGATTGTTAAGTAGTATTTATCAATAGGCCAGGCCTGGGCTTTGATGGGTTGGGATTTCAATTAAGACTGGCCCGAATCAGCCATAACCAATTTTAGAATGGCTAGTTCCCAGCTCATTTTAGGAGAGCTTGTATCTCAAGAAATAATGCATGACAATGGATTGAACTATACTGGTAGGCTTTTAAACAAGTATTTCATGGGCTGGAGAGGGCAACATTGAGGCCCAAGGGTTGTGCTGGGGCTCGATTTTGGAAGTGACAGATCTAGGCACTGTTATACAGATTTTCTTAATTGATATCATAGTTTTTTGGTCAATTGAACTGGGTTTTTGGGCATAAGTCTCAGTCCTGAGAGAAATAGAGGGGTATAGGTGTCAGTCCTGAGAAATTGTGGCCAACATGAAATTCATTGGTAGACGGGACACACTTTATGGGCTTAATATCAACTTAGTCCACTGACACCCTACGAGTCAGACTTGCCTGATCTAAATTGGGCATAATTTGATCTGTTCTTAAAGGCCTGTGAGATCTGGGCTTTTTCTTTGGCCCAATATCTAACATCATGGGTTGGTGCCTACATGTATCCTTACAAGCCTGAAAGTAAGATCTGCCCAGACCATAGTCCTAAAACTCAAGTTGAATCATCCAAGTGATGGCAAGAGAGTTTGGCGGATTGAGTTGAATGAGCCTGAGTAAACCAAGTAATTGGTCGAACTCACCAGAGCTGCTCGTCTCAGTGACCTTTCACATCAAATTTCTAACACAATGGATAAAAGTTTGCAACTGCTCTGGGCCTAAACCTAAGTTTTAGACCCTGTGGACTGGATATGGGCCTAACTATTAGGCCCAATGACCAATGAGCTGGCTTTATAGGCTTTGTGCTGCCTGGACCAGCTCGATGACCCATACGTATGAGTTCCAAGATGTCTTCAAATACAATTTTTTTGATCTCTTATCATTTTCTATTTTTGCAGGAACTTGGCTCAAAATTACTTGACAGGTCCCTTGCCTGCATTCATCGGCAATCTAACAGACATGCAGTACTTGTAAGCATTTACCGAACTACTGTGTGTAGATATAAATAAATCTGACAAGACTCCCAATATTATGATTTTCTCTTATTTTCATCTTGTAGGTCCTTTGGTATCAATGCACTATCTGGGCCCATTCCAAAGGAAATCGGAAACCTACGAAAGCTAATCTCACTGTAAGATTCCCTGTTTCTTTATCAGTCTATAATAATTATGGCTCAATAGCCCATTATTGACTGTTTAGCGTAGGGTCATGAATGAATGATTGCTATGTGTTGGACTCATCTGCTTGACTATCTTTAGCCCATCTCCAACCCAGCCCACTGTGGCTGAATCTATTTGTCCATGAACATTTGTTACATGTATTGTTAAGTACTTGAGTAATAGGTGAGGCTCAGTTCTGACTATCAAGTCTGAGGTTAAGACCAGTGCATGACTATGAGGCCCAAAAATAAATTACAGCATATGATTAAGAGCATATTAAGTCTGTGGCCTGGATCACCAAACCATTGGCCCCACATGTATTGTCTTCTGGCACAGTGTTTACTGCAAAGCATCATACAATTCCTCAATGGCCCTACCAATGTAATTGAAAATGTCCCTGCAAAGCATGAGATAAAGCATACAGTATGGTAGGGCCACCAGTGATCAATCCAACTCCTCCCTCACATACCTACCATTGTTAATTGGTACTTATCCCATTTTAATGTTGATCCAACCATTATCTACAGTTGGATTGAGTCACAATCATTCATAAAATCATTTGACGTAGAGTCCCTAAATTCATGAGTTAGGGTGATCTGATTGGAGTAAGATTTGTCCAACCTCTACTCCACACCATATCTTTCTTATTCTCCCTTCTCTTTGACTAATGTGCTTTCAGGTTGGCCCATACTAATTAGGATGTCTTTTAGTGATAGATCTGGATCTTCTATTGCTCCAGCTACTCGTTGCAGAGGTTGTGAGGCCCACTAGGTCTACTAGATGCAAGAGAACTTTAAGACCTATCTGTCTGCGAAAAATGGGTCAATTAGAGATTTCCAGCTCTTGGAGGCCAAACAATATAAACCAAACCAAACCAAACCAAACCAAGCCTTTTCCCACTAGGTGGGGTCGGCTATATGGATTTGACGACGCCAATCAAATCTGTTTAGGGCAAGGTCATGTTTAATAGTTTCTTTCCAACTTCTCTTGGGTCTCCCTCTCCCTCTCCTACTCCTGGCAATCTCTATTCCTTCACACCTTTGCCCTTGGAGGCCAAACAATATATGAGGACGAAAATAGAAACTTTGCCCTTGTATGTACATTTCATGACCTTTATATTATACAGCTAGACGTAACTTGGAAACCTGTTTTCTAGCAATGGCAAGATCCTAAAGCCGTTCTATTTCTAATACTGAACCCCACAAACTTTGCTATTTTTCCAATTTTAAAATGTATGTAAGCATCATACTAAAAAGCAGTAAAAGATCCAGATATTATTTCATCTGTACAGAGAGGAGAGAGACATTTAGCTATACCGATTGCATGGTAATAAAAAAAAAAAAAAAAGAACATAAGATAGAAAGGACAATCCTTTTGAAGTAGAGTTACTTCTTTTTATTTTAAATTTTATTTATTTATTGTGCGTATGTATATGTGCAGTGGTCTTGGCACAAATAACTTCAGTGGGTCACTCCCCCCTGAGCTTGGGAATTTGGTAACTCTGGAACAACTGTAAGTTCTAACCTTCTTATTTAGGTCTTTTATGCTTGAGAAATACCAGCATTGCTTGCCCCTGTTCCTTTCCCTTGTTGCTCATCTAGTATGTCAAACCACAGATGGGCTTCTAGGTATAACAAAATGCCACAGATGGCCATGTTAGTTCTGAAACAACACCGAATATGCCATACTTTGGATGCATCAGATAATGTGACATTGCATTGATTGAACAACCAGACCATTTGTGTTTTTAATGACTAGGAAAAGAAATTAACCAAATTTATATTGGCTGTCCATTTATTTCTAAAACGTGTCCTGGATGATTTGTTAGATTGCCCAATTAGTCTGAGGTTTCAGTTATTGTCCATCCATGTTATCTCCCAGAAGATGAATGATTAAAGGCTATCACACACATGCCACATAAACATGGGAACTAACAGAAAAGAATAGGTATAGTCTGTCTCCTATATAAAATATATAATTTTTCTCATAGAGAATTAAAATGTGAGAAATGTTTGAGAAGCAAAACACCTACTAGTGGACCCATGATTGGATTGATACAGTGTGAGACACGCAACTTGGTGTGGTTAGTTTTGGTTGGTTGTCTAGAGGCCACCTGAGTGCAGTTACATTTGGCATACATGTGACAGACACTTGAACTGAATTCTACTATATTATGGGTATCAGGTTCATAATTTTTTGATGCTATTGAAGTGTCCAAATCAAATCATAGAAATCCTTTTCTTTTTCATGTTTCATGAGTCCCCACTATTTAGTATCGTACTTGTACCTTTTCAGATGAGATGCCCAGTCTCATCACTAGTTGTAAAAATACTTAAAGTATAAGAGTGGTGATCCATGTCCCCTGTATGTGAATCACATTCACACACGGATTACATTTAATATACTTGTGGGCTCCAGTTTATCTCATGATCTATCATGTCATTTTGTATTGGTTATGTGCAATCATAGAATAAAATACCATTCATCACATGAATAAAGCATGAAATTATAAATTAATTAAGCTAATAGATGAATTTATTCACATCATCCATTGGATTTGAAGACATACAATCTAATAATTGAAGTGTCCAAATCAAATCATAGAAAATTTTTTCTTTTTCGTGAGTCATGAGCTATGATACCCGGATATTGCAAATTACTAGTGGTACCCGTACCGATACGGATACCGGTACGGGATACGGCAAGATACGGCTGGGATAGGGGGGCCAATTTCAGGATACTGCTTGTGTTATTTTTCGCCCAATATTTCGGCAGATTTTCCATTTCGGCCAATTTCTGTCTCTCTCTTAGTTTGATCAAAAGGGAAAACAAAAAAGAAGAAAGAGGAGGAGGAGGAGAGGAGGAGGAGATCCACCTCATTGAAAATTTGAAACAAACAGTGGGCCTTGTAATATTTGAGCTCTAAATTGAGATAAAATAAGCATTCCACCCAAAATAAATCCCTAACCAAATACTTATATTTATATATTTTTAGGAATGCCGTACCCGTATCCTAAAATTTTGAAGTTGACGTATCGGACGCTCGTTCCCGTGTCCCGTATCCGTACCCGTGTCCGTATCCGGGCATCATAGGTCATGAGTCGCCACTATTTAGCACAATACTTGTACCTGTCTATGAAACTCCGAGATTATATGAACTCACAATATTGAAATGCTACACTGCATGTAGAGTTCGATTATGGAGATAATCAACGAAAGAAACGGTAAAATCTTCTATAATGAATTCAATCTTATCTAAGCAACCCATATATTCTTATCATAAGTATCCTGACTATCCTCATGTAATTTATACATTAGAGGACGGTTTGTTTGTATAGGAATTCATACAATTTGAATATACTGGGATTCATGGTCAAATGAGCTCTACCCAAGGATTATTTAAGAGGTTAGGGTAAAGGATATGAGGTCGGGGGTGAAGGATATAAGGTAGGAATGCCCATGGGACCTTGACTTTCCTAGGATTTGAGTTACTAGGGTGATGGATGGGCAATGGCGGACCTAGGATTTTTGTTTGAGTGGGGCGGACAATGATCAATTGAAAAGGTCTATCATTCTTTTGTTGTACTCTCTTCACGTTAACAATGACAAAAGAGGAAATGTATTGCAATTTTTATAGGAAATTTACAATGGTAGATTATTTGATTGTAGTAAAATAAAAATTCTTAGAAAACTTACATCAATGTGAAAAAGTTCCTTGTTTAAACAGTCTCCTAGAACTCTAACGAGTCCATGACATTTGTTCTTTCTTTGTTGTTGATCAAATTGTTTGCCTAATTTTCCCTAACCCAGAATCCTCCAAAAATCTAATCCTTCTTCTGTTTCCTATAAGAAATATGAAGATCTTCCTTAAACTTATGCCCAACCCAAAGAGGATCAATAATCAGTCTGATATTGCTTAGTGTTTACCATGAAAAGTTCATCACTAACTTATTAAATGAATTTCCAAAAACAAAAATAATTTTTGTTTGCATTGTTCAAATAATCCCCCCATCCACGACCATGCACCAAATAGCATGCTATAATGCCCAGATACGGCACAGATACGGCAGGGATACGCTATAGACATGGTAGGGACACGGATTTTACATGTAAAAAGTGAAGTAGCGGGTACGATACGACACGATACGTTGCCCATTTTGAAGTATCCATACATTATAGATAGCACGTCCATGCAATGAAATCAAAAGGAAACTAATAGGATTCTCTATGGGATTTTAACAGACAACTAATGTGCACATAATATCATTCATACTCAAACCCAAATTCACATCCACAACCATGATAAAATCGAAACCATAAAATCAAACAATGAAGCTCGTGAAATCTCAATAGCATTGAGATATCTTACAAACACAACTTTAGCACCCTGTGAAAAACAATATCAAGTAATTCAACTAGTCTAGCATCTCTCCGCTGAATTTCATTGAACAGCTGGTTCTCAAAACACTACAAATGTATAGAACCAACTTAGAAAGCAAGAGAAAGGTTACGATATTGAAACCCTAACTCTAGTCCCGCTAAGAGAGAGAGAGAGAGAGAGAGAGAGAGAGAGCAGCAGCAGCAGCATAGGGATCAGGGACGAGGAGAAGCTCGAGCTGAAGAGGATCTCGTGCAGGTCGGTTGTAGAGGTCAAAAGAAGCTCGAGAGGTTTTTTTTTTTTTAAGGTGGGACAACATTTTTTCTTCTAAGTGGGGCAATGGACTAGGACTCTGGTTCAATCCGGGCTCACTGCCCGATGGACATAACATGGGTCCGCCCCTAATGGGCAGTCATTTAATCATTTCCAATCTTCCGTTGATTCCATTTCCGTTAAAGGGAAGGTTATTTGATGGTATTTTTGGATAATTCAACTTTGATTCTTCATTTTTAACCACTTTAGAAATACCAAGTCTTAGAATTCCTAAGAATTCAATTGTGAATGCTTGTTGAATGTTCTATGAAAGATGATCAGATCTTTCTGTTGAACTGATGAATATTGTGCGCACTTACAGGTACATGGACAGTTCTGGAGTGGGTGGTGAAATTCCCTCGACATTTGCCAACCTAGTTAACTTGAAGACAGTGTAAAGTTTCTCCTTTTCTTTTCTTTTTGAAGTTCAATTATTTGGTTCTTTACAATGAATGGAGTTCTGACACATGCATGAATTCACCATGCCAAAAATTTCTTGTGATCTCAGGTGGGCATCTGACAATGCATTTAATGGCACGATACCTGACTTCATAGGGACCTGGACTAACCTTACTTCTCTGTAAGCTCATTCAGTTGTTCTTTCTTCATTTATCTTCTTCTCTTGTTGGAGCAGTGTATTGTTTCTTTATCTAGTGGGTGCAACATAGGATAGTCTCAGAGCTCATCAAGATGACTGAAAATATATATAATTGACTGATTTCAATCAGAATTCTTGCCAATTTGACATGAAACTTGATTTTAACATCCTTTTATTTGGAAATTGAAAAATCAGTACTACAAAGTATAGTTTTCAACAACATTAAGTCGAACTCCGAAGAGCTTAGACTGTTGGTTTTAACTACTTTTTATTTCAAAGTTGAAAAATCAGTACTGTATAGTAAAGATTTAACCATTTTAAGTCGACTCACAAGAGTATAGAATTTATCAGATGTTTTGAAAAAGAAGGGAGATTAAAAGTTATGCTTTTATTTGTTATAACAATTTGAAGACAATTATATCCTTCTGAGTAATGGCGTCTTTTTTCTGTGTTTGAGAAAGAAGAGTGACTAAAAGTTGTCTTTCTAAAGCTCCTTACATTTTGAACGAAAGTATATCCCTTGGGGTACTCTTTTTGTTAGCAGAACTCCACAAGGATTTGACTGAGTTTTTAAGTGCTGCTGAGTTTTTGAACCAGGATGTCTATTGTAGGATATTCTTTTTTCCTACAGCTCAGGATGCTACTTACAATACTGTTTTGAGTACTAATCTTACTTTCAATGATGGTGTAGTTGATTTCTTATTCTTTAAGTAAGGCAAATATCTCATTTTCATTCAAACCTCATTTAATCCGTTTTTACAGAACATACTAAATTGCAAAATGTTGTTGTAGGAGGCTTCAAGGCAACTCTTTCCAAGGTTCAATTCCTTCAAGTTTTTCTAATTTAACTTTATTGACCGATTTGTGAGTTATTCTTCTTCTTAGTCCTTTCTCTCTTTCTTGTCTATTTCTTTCTTTCTTTTTCTTTTTTTTTTTTATCTAATTTCAATTTCATTTATATCCAATGATTACATAGGCGAATTAGCGATATATCAAATGGGAGCTCGTCATTGACATTTATTAGCAATATGACATCCTTAAGCACCTTGTAAGTCAAAATAGTTTCAATATGTGTTGTCATTTACGTTTCTTCTTCTTCTTCTTTTTCTTTCTTTCTAATAGAAGCTGAGTTCCATCTATGTGCAGAATCTTGAGAAATAATATGATTTCTGGGACCATTCCATCGAACATTGGAGACTACCGGTCACTACAGCAATTGTAAGCTGTTCAAAGAACCATCACCTAGTCTAATCATTATTTATGTCCATATAATCTTTCATCGATAGTCTTAAACTTATTTTAATCAACTCTTTCACTGATATTTGATTAAGAGAAGCACTATATCAATGTGCTTCTTATTATTGTTTAACTCTATTCATATAGGTTATTTTTATTGTTGCAGAGATTTGAGCTTCAACAATTTAACTGGGCAAATACCAAACTCTCTCTTCAATTTGAGTTCCCTGTCTACATTGTAAGAAACAAACATACATCTAGTCCTTCAGGGTGCATTTGAATGTACCTGAATCTTTCCCATTTCGAATACATTTTGTTTAATTGCATCTTTTTTTAAATTTTTTCCTAATTATTTTAACTATGTTTTTAGTCTAATGAAATCAGAAAGAAAATGGATGGGATAGATTTGGAGTAACCATTTGCCTCTGAAGTCAACATTGATCATCAGTGCTGATAACTATTTCCTGTAGAAAGTGTGGAAAACTAGTGTCCCCATCTAGTATGGTTTCATATTTCAAATTGGTCATCAGTGCTGATAAGTATTTTCAGCAGAATGGGTGGAAAAGTGGTGTCCCCATCTAGTAATAATTCATATTTCAAATTACCAACTTTCAAGGGGAATACTTGACCTTTGATTCAACAATTTTTTTTTGACAGATTCTCATGTGTCATTCTTTAATGCATACCCTAAGTGCAGGTTCTAATTTAGGCTCTTTACATAATATCACTTCTTGTATGAACTTCCTTTTACATTGTATTTTCTCAATGAGCAGGTTTCTTGGAAACAATAGCTTGTCAGGTACATTGCCGTCCAGTAAAAGCTCGTCGCTTCTTACTATGTATGTCCATCGTACTTATCTTTATCAATTTCAGTCGTATAGGTATTCAAAATGTAACATAAAATGCTATTAATTTTGAATAATCTGACATAATGGATGTTATGCTATTCTTCTTTGTGATTGATGCACAAAAAAATAAGACATGATTTTGGATGGAAGATTTTTATTCCATCTTTTTGCCCCAAATCAACAATGAGAAATACCACGGGTAATTATTTAGGACAAAGGTGGCAGACAAACACCATCCAACCTGATTTGGTTTCTAATTTTTGTGGCAACCCAACCACATTACAGTGATCATCCATTCTGCCTCAATATTCTATTAGGTTCCATTTTGGGGTAAATTCAAACAGCACCATTAGTTGCATTTATTTCATCACACTTTTGACAACTTTTCCATTGTCATTTGATTGATTCAATCAAATACAGAAACATCCACTCACACACCTTCATGAGTGCACACATGCGCGGCACCTACTCATGCCTGCTTCCCTTGCACAAGCTGATCATCATACATTCTTTCTTGAAATCTGATTAAGATTATACAATACCTAACATTTTTTTTTTTATTCTGGTTTTGTAAATGGACAAAAAATATATGCTAACTCTGTCCTCAAATGTTGTGCTTGCAGAGACTTGTCATACAATCAGTTATCAGGGAGCTTTCCATCTTGGGTTACGCAGTCACGCTTACAGTTGTATGTACAAAAAATGCATGAAGCTTCCACTTTTTACTTCCTTCTATCTATAGAACCATAATCCCAGTAATTGAGAAATTCAGATTTACCATAGATTCAGATTTACCATAGCTCTATGTCCAAAGTAGTTTTAGATACTCTGCACTGGACTCTAGCATTTGAAGCTATGTTATTTTACTGTGAGTCTAAATTTATAGGCAGCGTCTCAATATACCAGTAACAGGAAACAATCAATACATAGCCCCGTCCTCCCCAAATAAAAGAAGAATTGAGTATTTTGTTTGAATGGATAGCTTTTCATAATGTCTGTAAAATTCAGAATCAACTTTAGGTGAAACTGCTTCTTACATTTCCTATTAAAATCAATAACAATTAATATCATCAAATAATGATTTATGGTGGAATATAAACAGTCTCCTACCTATTGTGAATTTTGATGTTCGAGTAACAGCCTACATTTGAATCAATTCTGTAAAAGTTGAACCACTTGCGATCTGGGTACATCCAAAGATATCCTTAATCTGTTTCTAATGGTTTCCACAACACTGACTTTTAGCTTGTTTCTTCTGAACATACAGGAACTTGATGGCTAACAACTTCGTCTTTGATGACTCCAATAGCAGGTGCATATCAATGCCCTACGTTTTCACCTTTACGTTGTCAATGAAAAAACGAGTTCAAGAAACAGCATTGCAATTAGCCATGGAAGGACATCTCCACTTTTTACCTTGAGCGTACCTGAAGAAACTTTAGGGACTACATGTGGATAAGTCGACTGTATTTATTTTCACAAGCAAAACATCTATATTTATAAAGCAGAACTGAATTAGATAAAGTTGGAAACTTAATATAATCGCAACTTATTCAAACCTATTTCAAATTCTAATTCAAATCTATGAAATATATCTTGACATATCTAACAATACCCATGTCAAGTTGAATCCTACAATATACATGATAAATTTCATTATTTGACTTGTGATAATCTTGTGTATTCAGTACTCTGCCAAGGTTGAATTGTTTACAACGGAACTTTCCATGCTATCGTGGTTCTCCAATCTGTAAGCCATCTTTATTTTTTTCCCTTTTAGTAATCAATATTCTTTGATTTCCCTTTTTTATGTATCGTGTTTGAAGTGTTCTAATACGTACACTCAGCTATCTACATTTTAATAGTGTCTATGACAAACTCTCATTCGACAAAGCCAAAAAAATGGAAGTTGGCATCACACGAAGTCATCTTATAACATGTCTTGATCTTCATAGCATGCTTTTCCGGAATGGATTACGGAAGTTACTGCGGCAAGTGATGGTGTGGGAAAATACGAACATTTAAAACATTTCCCAGCAGCCTCGTGTTTCTCACAGTTTTCCTCGATGTGAGCTCATGTCGGGTTCCGAAGAACCGTCAAACCAAAAGCGGAAGCTTGTGTAAACATTTCAAACATACATAAGTATATAAAATGAGACAAATAGCAGAGTGAAGCACACCATTTCTTAGATAAGCATTAATCCATTAAAGTTAAACATTTACGGGAGTCTTAATTACACACCCCAAAGGCCATAAAACGAAGGTCTTAACAAAAAGGTACAAAAGATGGAAAAAAACCCAAAAGAGAGATGGTGTGATAACCCCATAAGAAAATGTGACGTTCCCTCTCGCCAACTTGATACCTCATTCGACATTGTCAGCATTCCACTTTACAAACCCCTGTGGTTCTTCTTGGACCGCCTTAGTTTCTTGCTCAAGAGGAGCGGGATCGTCACCTACAGCACTAAAGTGTAGAATTATCCTACGAATAGACTAAGCAAGAGATCAATGTAAATGACATCATTATGTTGCTTTAAAGTAGAGTATAAGATAGTAGATCAAAAGAAAGCATTTAAAGACTCATCTAAGCATGAATATGCGTGAGTAACGGAAAATATACTAAATCATCTTACAAACAAAAACCCTACATTTACTTCTAAGCAAACAGGCAAACCACATTGCTAAAGTCTCCAGTGTTGTCCGGTTGCCCCGGCATGACGGTAGCAAGGAGCAAAGTAAACAGAGGGAGGTACCAAGGTACCGAGGTGAGCTCCGGGACATCTCAGTCAGGATACAACGTTGCAACGGATAATCCAAATATATAGATATATGTGTTAAATGGATCAGTGTTAAATGGGTCAGTGAGACACAGCTCACATTAAATAAAGCCCAACTTGTGGGATAAAATAATCTCACGTGTGTAAGGATTTGTATGATGTATTCTTGCCTTATTAGGAGATATGATTAGATTGTAATTAGAATAGAATGGCTGTAATCTAGATGATTACTAGAATCTTGGTAACTTGTATAGCAACTTTTATTCTATATGAAGGAACATCGTGACCCTCAAAGGGACAACGAATTCACTCAATCTCTTCTCCCTTCTTCTCTTTCTGGTTTTGACATGGTATCAGACCAAAACTCTATACAGAGTTCTTTTTTGAGTGATCTACTTCATCTTCCAAGCAGTGGAAGTCGTCCAGCATCTTCAGTAATCAAGAAATCTTTATCCACTGTTCTGATCAAGGTCTGATCATATGTGGCCCACCCCAGATCCACTCTGCTGAATCTGGAAATTGCAACCACTCTGGTCGTCTGGGTCTTCTGGTATTTGTGGATATTTTTTGAGGATTTGTAGCATCACAGAAGTAGGATTTCTACCAATTCTAGAGAAATTTCAGTTTCTGCAGTATATTTTCATCACAGCCGTCCAATTTTTTGGATTTCGCTCTGTTTGGTGAGCAATCTGGCTTGTTTGGTGCGAATTTTTATCATTCATTACTTTATGATCTCTGATTAATCAGAAAACACATCTGTTGTGTGCTGCCACTCATTCTATATTCAAATTCATGGTCGCCTGGGTCTATTTTCTGGAAATTTTTTTTTGTTTTTCAAGTGCTGCCTTCTTTGCTTGATCAATTACACATATTAGAAGTCTTCTCACAGCTGGTTAGCATTTCTTCTCAGTTTTGATCTAAGAACAGTTGGATTTGGTTGATAAATTTCCTGATTACTGACATGGAAAAGCATGATATTGCATTGATCAAATTTAATGGAAAAAATTATACATCCTGTTCCTATCAATTTCAAGTCTATCTTGAGGGAAAGGAAATGTGGGGACTTGTTTCAGGATTAGATCCACGCCCTAAGGAAGATGAGAAAAAAATTCTCTCATGGCATATAAAGGATGCCAAGATAAAGACCTGGATTCTTGGTTCTGTTGAACCACAATATCTTGAACCTTAAACCTTACAAGACCTCCAAGGAGATGTGGGAATATCTGAAACAGGTATATCACCTAGGGAACTCTGCCTGTCAATATCAACTTGAGCTGGAAATTGCTCAGTATTCCCAAGGCACTTCCTCCATCCAGGACTACTATACAGGTTTTCTCAATCTTTGGGTAGAATATGATGAAATCAAATACCTCAATGTATCTGAGGCAGCTCTTTCTGAGATTCAAAAATTGCAAGCTACTTCTCATAGAGACTAGTTCCTCATGAAGTTGAGATCTGAATATGAGATTATTCGTTCCAATTTGATGAGCAGAGTTCCATCTCCATCCCTGACTGAGTGTCTTAATGAACTCTTGCGAGAGGAACAAAGCCAACTCACTCAGCATGTTCTCAAGCAACAACTCACTCAGCATGTTCTCAAGCAACAATCCCCAGGAAATTCTTTTGATGTCGCATTTGCTGCCACTGTCAGTCACACTCCTGGTGCTTCTCATGGTTCGGGAGGGGCCGTTCATCATTCTACTTATGCTACTAAAGGACAACCTCCTGCAAAAGATCTCAGGAAAATCCAGTGCTTTGGCTGCAAGAGTTATGGACACTATGCCTCACAGTGCAAGACCAAGTTTTGTAGTTACTGCAAATCAAATGGTCATGTTATTAATGAATGCAAACGGCGGCCACAAAATCGTCCTCCACGAGCATATCATGTCAATACTGCAGATGCTACTACTTCCAATGCTAGTCCTTCAGCACTGGTCATGCCTTCACCACCTCCTGCCTCAAATACTGCTCCTCAGATCACTCCTGAGCTTATTCAACAAATGATTATAAATGCCTTCTCTGCACTTGGCATTTCAGGTAACCACCAATCCTCTTCCTCCCTATGGTTTATTGATTCTGGGGCTTCCAATCACATGACCTTCTCCACCACTCATCTCTCTAACATGCAACCATACAAGGGCAATTTGCAAGTCCATACTGCTGATGGTCAAAAGATTCCTATTACAGCTACTGGTGATATCATTCATTCATTACCTCTCACAAATATCTTTCTATCTCCTTATCTAACTACAAACCTTCTGTCTGTTGGACAACTGATTGATGATAATTGTAATGTTTCCTTTTCTCGCTCTGGTTGTGTTGTGCAGGATCGAGTGTCGGGGATGGTGATCGCGAAGGGGCCTAAGTGTGGACGCTTGTTTCCTATTGATTTGTCTTCTTCTCAAAATAAACAGATCTCTGCTTTTTCTTGTTTTTCTTCTCAAGATATTTGGAGGCTCTGGCATAATAGATTAGGCCATCCTCATTCAAATTTGTTATCTTTAATGTTGAACAATGGTAGTATTAATGAAAATAAAATTTCTTTTAGTCACATTTCTGATGAATGTTCAGTTTGCAAACTTGGAAAAAGCGAAGTTCTTCCATTTTCTTCCAAATCTACCATGACTTCAAATTGCTTTGACATTATTCATAGTGATGTCTGGGGGATTACTCCTGTAATCTCTCACACACATTTCAAATATTGTCACCTTTATTGATGATCATAGTAGATTCACATGGGTTTATTTCTTTCATTTTAAATCTGAAGTTTTTGATGCTTTCCAAAAATTTATGGCTTATGTTGAAAATCAGTTTTCTACTCGCATAAAAATTCTCCGATCTGACTCTGGAGGGGAATATATGTCCCACCAGTTTCAAACTTATTTGCAAAACCATGGGATTTTATCGCTGCAATCATGTCCTTAGACTCCTCAACAGAATGGAGTGGCTGAACGAAAAAACAGACATCTTCTCGATACTGTTCGTTCCCTTCTCTTAGAATCATCCGTTCCAGCAAAATTTTGGCCCGAAGCTTTAGCCACTGCGGTTCACTTAATCAATCGCTTACCATCTCATCGCCTCGCCAATCAAACACTATACTTTTGTCTCTTTCATACAGATCCTACTTATAACCACTTGCGTATTTTTGGATGTGTGTGTTTTGTTCATCTTCCTCCTACTGAACGCACAAAATTAACTGCTCGATCAGCTCAATGTGCGTTTCTTGGCTATGCATCTCACCAAAAAGGGTATATTTGCTATGATCCTGTGCTTCACCACATTCGCATCTCCCGAAATGTCACGTTTTTTGAAAACCAACGTTTTTTTTTCTACTCATTCCTCGCCTTTACCTTCTTTTTCTCATCTACCTGCTTTTTCTGACACAATATCATCACCACTCATTATTTATGAAAGACGTCGTCACAAGGATGCTCCATTACTGCCTCCCCCTCTGGATCCCTTGCCGGCACCTGATCTTGCCCCCACTTCATCACATACTGTTTCTACTCGTTCCTCGCCTTTACCTTCTTTTTCTCATCTATCTGCTTTTTCTGACACAATATCATCACCACTCATTATTTATGAAAGCGTCGTCACAAGGATGCTCCATTACTGCCTCCCCCTCTGGATCCCTTGCCGGCACCTGATCTTGCCCCCACTTCATCACATACTGTTTCATCTTCTGTTTCGCTTCGACGCTCTGCTCGTCTCTCCAAGCCTCCGGATAAATATGGGTTCACTCACACATCGTTGCTTGCTACCCTTTCCTCCATTGCTATCCCTACTTCTTATTTACAGGTAGTGAAGCATGACTGTTGGCAAAAGGCTATGCATGAAGAATTAGCTGCACTGCAGGATAATCATACCTGGGATATTGTTTCATGTCCCTCATCTGCAAAACCTATCGGCTGCTAATGGGTTTTCTCAGTCAAACTCAAGGCTGATGGCTCATTGGATCGCTATAAAGCACGGTTAGTCGCATTGGGCAACCGACAGGAATATGGTATTGATTATGAAGAAACCTTTGCTCCGGTTGCAAAAATGACAACAATCCATACTGTTCTTGCTGTTGCTGCTTCTCACTCATGGCCTCTTTACCAATTTGATGTCAAGAATGCCTTCTTTCATGGTGATCTCAAGGAAGAGGTTTATATGTGCCTTCCCCAAGGTATTACGGGTGCCTCGGCAGGAGATTGCACGCGCTTACGGCGCTCTCTATATGGCCTTAAGCAGGCTCCGCGCGCTTGGTTTGAAAAATTTAGAGATGCTCTCCTTCAGTTTCGGTTCACTCAAAGTGCCTCGGATCTTTCTATGTTTCTTCATCGCTCCTCAAATGGGATTACGGTCCTCTTGGTTTACGTGGATGATATTATCATATCCGGGACAGATTCTGTCATGATCACCCATCTACAAGCATCCTTACATGAATTTTTTCATATGAAAGATTTAGGGCCACTCACATACTTCTTAGGCCTTGAAGTTCATCAGTCAGAGAAAGGTCTCATCCTCGATCAACACAAATATGCTATGGACCTTATTGAGATGGCTGGTCTTCAAAATTCAACTCCTGTTGATACACCTGTTGAGGCCAATCTTCAGCTCACAGTAGATTCGGGTGATCTTCTTCCTGATGCCACAGTGTATTGCCGTTTAGTCGGTAGCTTGATCTACTTGACTATCACTCGGCCCGACATCTCCTATGTGGTAAATCTGGTTAGTCAGTTCATGACTCAACCACGCCATCTACATCTTGTTACTGTTCGCGGCATTCTTCGCTATGTTCTACATACACCATCTCGTGGCCTTTTCTTTCCCATCGGCAATTCACTTTCTCTCATTGCTTACTCCGACTCTGACTGGGATGGATGCCCTGATAGTCGGCGCTCTACCACGGGCTGGTGCATGTTCTTACTCGGATGGATGCCCTGATAGTCGGCGCTCTACCACGGGCTGGTGCATGTTCTTAGGCGACTCGTTGATTTCCTGGAAGTGTAAGAAACAAGATAAAGTCTCCAAATCATCCACTGAAGCAGAATATCGTGCTATGTCTGCCGCCACGTCTGAGATTGTCTGGCTTCGGGGACTCCTATCTGAGCTTGGCTTTCCTCCATCTAGTCCTACACCTCTATATGCCAACAACACAAGCGCCATCCGGATTACTGAAAATCCTGTCTTCCATGAATGCACCAAACATATTGAAGTGGCTTGTCATTACATCCGTGATGAATTTGTGCGTAAAGCTATTACTCTCCCACATGTTCCTACCGGGCTCCAAATTGCAGATATATTTACTGAGGGACTTCCTCGGCCACGGCATCAATTCTTAGTTGGCAAATTGATGCTCGTTGATTCACCCGCATCAATTTGAGGGGGGGTGTTAAATGGATCAGTGCTAAATGGGTCAGGGAGACACAACTCACATTAAATAAAGCCCAACTTGTGGGATAAAATAATCTCACGTGTGTAAAGATTTGTATGATGTATTCTTGCCTTATTAGGAGATATGATTAGATTGTAATTAGAATAGAATGGCTGTAATCTAGATGATTACTAGAATCTTGGTAACTTGTATAGCAACTTTTATTCTATATGAAGGAACATCGTGACCCTCAAAGGGACAACGAATTCACTCAATCTCTTCTCCCTTCTTCTCTTTCTGGTTTTGACAATATGATATACTAGCTTGAGTGGTGCTGACTTGGATTTCACGGACTACATGGTCCAACAGAACGAAGACTGCCCCAATGGTCTAAAATGAAACCTTCAGACTAACTTTCAGAATAGCGATCCTTCTAATAGCTCAAAATTGGCTAAATGTGCAAAACGGACTAAATAAGCTCATGGACGGTCGAAACGTATAACCAAGTGCTGACAAAATGTAGAGTCCATGGCCATCAGATTCCGTGTCACACTCATAAACCTTTGATACCTACGACTCCACAGCTGTCTCCCTGCACTCCAGCTCAAAGTAAAGGTCCCATGGATGAAAATATCGGCGTAGCGGCCGATATATATTGCACCCGTAGCGGCCGCTACGTCCGTTAAAGGGCTGCTACGAGCCACTACGACCACTACGGGGCTGCTACGGGATGAGAAAAATTGCTAGTTTTCATATTTTTTAGAAGTGCATAATAAGACTTATTTTTTTTATTCTTCTCTCCAAATAATATTTCTACACAACTTTTCTACCCTTTTACATTTAAAAGAACACCAAAAAATACATGATCTTGCCGTCGATACAGAGAGTTCTTCTCCTTCTTCTCTAAGTACTTTCTATTAGACACCCCTTTGGTAGATGTATTTTTTCCTCTAGGTACTCTTGAAGTCTTGACTTCATGACATAGTTTTTTCTTTTATGAGCCTTTCATTGTTTCTAAGTTAGCATAACTAAGCAACATGATCACATGTGAAAAAAAAAATGATCATTACTATTATTTTCTATTTATATTATACAGCGATACAGAACCTCATACAATGAGGGGACCGCTATGCCCCCTTATCTTAGTTACTTTTGCAAAAAAAAAAAAAAAAAAAAAAAAAAAAAAAACATTTTCTCTCATTTTCCAATATTCTAGATTTTCTACAATTTTTCATATTCTTTTGACGATTTTTCCAAATCGCACCGCTACGCTACTTAGTGCCCACCACGTAACGTTTTGGCGGCGGGCCTATCACTATTTTCATCCTTGAAAGGTCCTGCTACTTGAGCACCAAAAGTAGTAAGTCAGAAATGACGTCATGGCAGGTAATTAATAACAAAATATAATATGTTTGCAGCAAAACAGAATGTAAACAGACTGATAAATAACAAGATATGAAGATAGTACAACTAGGTAAGTCATGCATGAACAGATACTGAAAAGCATGTGAGTTAAGATACATGTGCATGTATACTATCCAACCTAAGAAAATCAGATGGCAACCCACATAAGCTAATTCTCCGTCATGGTTGCGTGTGGCGTGACCGTGGCAGAGCATAGTGCAAATACAAAGCAGAGCAAGGCACACCCTCGGCTACGTGTGGCATGGCCGGGGTGGTGGCTAACTCACAATTGTGTGCGACATGATCGGAGAGCTAACAAAGAAACCAAATGCAGCGGCATGATAACAAATATAACCTAAACCTAGGCTTAGGTTGGCCTAACCAAGTAAGGGGTCGAAGCTTAGTGGTGTCCACTCGAGAATCCAAGACAAACAGACTAACCGGGTACTGTGTCAGAGGCGGTAGCTAGGGTAGAGGAAACTACTCTCAGATATAACAAATCTAGCTAAACAGGTTGAGTAGTCCCTCGGGAATCCAAAAATAGCTAAACAGAAGTTAACAAGGCTAAGCAAATCGGGTATTTTTGAACAAAATAAGTAAAACAGTTTAGTTTAGTTGAAAATAGTTTTAAAATCAAGGTTAGGGTCTGGAAATCGTCGGATAGTATTCTGGCAGGGAATGGGGTGTCCCAAAGGGATAGAAGAATAGATTTCGGAACCGGCGTACGAGGGTGGACACGGCACATGATCGCACCCTTGTTGAACTCATGACATCCTAAACCTAGGATCTTGTCACTTTGGGGGTTCAGAAATGGTAGTGAATGCTCATTCGCCCCCAAGCATGACTTTCCAAATCTAACCATCCATTCTAAGTTCGGGTATGAAATCAGGTACAGTGGGTAGCTAACGTACAAGACAGACGAGCATACACCGTGCATACAAACAGATAAGTACAAGTAATGCGGAGATTGAGGTCTATTACCAAACAAGTACGGAATACCTCCTACAAATCCAATTCAGGGTCGGGAACTCCCATTGACAAGCTAAGACATTTACAAATGCTCTTATGCATATTTAAGGTCCAGATGTCAAGTATATGATACTTTAGTGCTCTATATTGTATGGACATCCTTAGGCCTTAAATATGCATACATCCATTTCATCAATGTCCTACACATGCCTCTGGACAATTCCAAGGGTGTTACAGAACTCAAACTACTCAATCTCGTAGTCCGAGGATCAAGTCCAAGTGAGTTTGGGTCAGAGTGACGCAGCGATCGGGTTGATAGATCAATCTCCCGAAGGATTGATCGAATCCAAAAAAATTCCTGCTACTTGGGCACAAACGAAACCATAAGACAATCCATAACTCATGTAAGTAATCTTTTGATTAATTGAAAAGCAAAGTTTGCCTATTACAATAGAGGGCTTCTCTATTTATAATGTATTAAGACTAGTAAAACAATAAACTATAATGAAAATAGAAACTACTAATTCTCATCAAACTAAGCAACAATTCCTAATCAATCTTAAGATAAAATTAGAATAATTCCACAGTAGCATTCTTAGCCAATTTGGGCATGTGGACTATACCCAAAGGGCTGGGTTGGATAGCTGGGCCTATCATGTGGGACCAGGGCCTCTTTTGGACTTCCGTGCTGCATCAACTCTCCCCAGCTTGAAAGAACTCGACTCCGGCAAGTTAATCGCTTGATAGTATTCAAAAAGATCTAGATTCAAGCATTGGAACTCGGTAGCAGTAATCCAGGTAGTATCGGAAACGGATCGTTCTTGCCGTTGAAAAAGGAACTTCTGAAATCCTCAGCGACGAGGAGAAACAATCTGATCATCAAAAACATTAATGATTTTATCAAGCGGTGTTGGTAATGTAATGATTTGCTCATCAGAATCGTCTTTATTATCATGCCCACGATAGAGAGTGAGATCGGCAACATTGAATGTGGAGCTGATACCAATATCAGATGGCAACTCGAGAGTGTATGCATTCGAACTGAGCTTCTTCAACACTTTGATGGACCTGTATTTCTCGGATGTAACTTCTTGTTCACACCTGGCAGTAACCTTTTTGGATGAATACAGACCATAACCATGTCTTCTTAAAAAAACTATAGGAAACAACGACGTTTGTCAACATGAGCCTTGTAACTGTCAATGTTAGTTGCAATATGTCGTCGAACTTCATTATGTATTTGTTGCATATGTGTGATGAAGTTATCGGCTTCTGCACAAGGACTTGCTTCACGAGGCAAGGGGACAAGATCAATAGGCAAGCGTGGTCTAACACCTGTGACCTCTTCAAAGGGTGAGATGCTTGGGACCTGTGGGTTATGGGCCCATCCCAGGATCGAAACCTGGCTCTGATACCAATTGACACAGCGATCGGGTTGATAGATCAATCTCCCAAAGGATTGATCGAATCCAAGAAAATTCCAGCCGCTAGGGCACAAACGAAACCATAAGACAATCTATAACTCACATGAGTAATCTGTCGATTAATTTAAAAGCATGCCTATTACAATATAGGGCTTTATTTATAATGTATTAAGACTACTAAAACTATAAAATATAATGAAAATAGAAACTACTAATTCTCATCAAAATAAGCAAATTCCTAATCAATCCTAAGATAAAACTAGAATAATTCCATAGTAGCATTCTTAGCCAATTTGGGCCTGTGGACTACACCCAAAGGGCTGTGTTGGATGGCTGGGCCTATCGTGTGGGCCCAAGGCCTCTTTTGGACTTCCGCACTGCATCACAAAGTCCCAAAATTCTAAGCCTAAGGCTCAAGGTTCTACTTTTGAGAACAATGATTAACTTTCTTCTAATCAGTCCATTAGAGGGGGCAAAATTTGGCCCTTAATATGGTGTACAAGTCCTCAAGATCAGGGAGGAATCGGGGTTCAAACAGCCCTAAAACAGTCCTTTTGGACATGGCCCCTGAGGCTGGAACATGGCCCACTGCTAGCAGTGCCATGTCAGGTGCCTTTCAGACATGTCACTTCTTCCTCTTCTCTTGGCCAACTTTTGAGGATTTTTACTCCACATTTAGAGGAGTAATTCGACATCATATTAACACTAAGCTACTAATTGCTACAATTAATCAACCAATTCATGACCGAAAACATGTTACAAAACTAGGACATTCATTGAAGTAGAACATGAGATCAATATAGGACAAGCAAATACATCAAGATTTCGAAATTAATCACTTGCCTTGGCCTCTAGCAATACCAAACAAGCTTCTAATCACAACCAAATCCAAAGAAATCGCCTATGCACAAAACCCCCAAATTTCTGGCCTTCGAACCAAAAAATTTGGAAAACAAGGAAAGGCACCAAATCAAGGCTTGCATGTCGGAATGGGAGACCCCTAGGGCCTACCCTAGCACATACTAGAAGGTGGCACAAAGCTCTTACCTCTAAGATGGCTGACGGAGAAAATTTAGCCCAAATCAGGGGCTGCCGGACATGAACTTCGGAGAAAGAGGCATCAATGGAGAGGAAAGATCAAGGAGAAGATGATGGCGGCCTTCACTTTCGTCGTGGCTACGAGTTGAGGCAGGAGCAGAGGAGGAAGAGGAGAGGCTTGTAGCAGGTCTAGGACATGGCTGGAATGGGAGAAGAGAGAAATGAAACAGGTGGGGTTTATATATATTAGTAGAGGTGGGGCCCACAACTTAAACACAAAGATGGGGTAATATCTGGAGTTCTGGCCCTCGGATGACCTCGATGCAGAAGAAGAAAGCTCATGAGATTAAATCCTCTTTCCAACGAGGACAAATATGACATGTTTCAAGAACTTTGGAATTTGACTTAGATTTTTCAGAAATGACGACTATACCCCTTGCAAACTGAAAAATCACAAAACAATGGGTTTCTAGGCATCGGATGGGTTCGGAACAACATGAAAAGTCGGAGAGGATAATTTTATCTATCAAATGAGGCCAAAACATGAATTTTCATAATTTACTAATAACCCCTTTTTTCATGAATACCATACTTAGGCTGTTAAAGTCCATCGGACTTGGCCGAAGAGCTCTCAAAACT
Organism: Umbellularia californica; assembly: GCA_028538565.1. Classification (NCBI taxonomy): domain Eukaryota; kingdom Viridiplantae; phylum Streptophyta; class Magnoliopsida; order Laurales; family Lauraceae; genus Umbellularia; species Umbellularia californica. Next base: position 26,787,165 of record JAPQWN010000012.1, on the reverse strand, counting down.
TCCCAAAGCCTTTCAAAACATGTTCTAACCCTCAAACTAAGTTGGCCCATACTAAAATACCAAGGAAAACCAATAACGCAGATAATTGTTATAAACTAACATAAATTAGTACTAATGCATGCAATTAGAGGGTTGGGGTCTTACAGCAGTGCAATTGAATGCTCGCATGCCGAACCAAACACTCCAACATGGATCTGGTCAGTGGGGAGATGCAGGGCAAAGAATGTGCACTAACTCCCAGACGTGGCCTAAATATGCCAAATCACTAAAGTCGGGTAGAGCTGGTTCACGTGATAAGTAATAATAATATGAGTGAAAGTGCATGCTCCATGTATGCTTGTAAAAGAAACAGATCAGCCTTAATAGTTTATCGACGTTCACGGAAACCATTACAATAACCGGCCTAGATCTTAGATCGCCTTTTGCATGCCAACACAATACTATTCAACCCTATGCATCCCAATGATCACAACATCATGGTATCTAGTACCTTGGTGCTTCCGATGGTGGGGTGACATTCATGATCATTGGTTGCATACACTCGACTAGGATTGCTGGTACATGTTTTTGGACAATGCCCAGGGTGTTTGACAACTCAAACAAACACCCACTTGGTTTAGAACAAGTTTTCAAGTGAGTCCAAGTTAAAAGGAAAGGGTCCCTCCTAAGTTCTAGGTTCATGCATGACAACGGGGATTTTTGGTATACCAATCATTCAATTAGTATGGCATTCAATGGCCTAAAAGTGTTTAAAAAGGTTTTGAAACCCATTGGTGGAAGTTGGAAAAGATATGAAACCCCTGGTTGTGAATAGGGCCAGCCGGGTGGGGAGTAGGGCACAGGCGAGAAAAATTCCCATTTGTCTCGGGTGCTTTTGGTTGACTCCGAAGACGGTGTCCGTGGTCGACCCCAAACATTGCGATAGCAGACGACAGGGTCTGTCCGGTAGTGCCCTGCAGGTGGCTTCTGGGGCACTATTTGGGGCAGTTTTCCATGGATTTTCAAGGGGAAATTATGCCAACTTTTGGGAAAACATTTTACATGGAATCTAACATCATTTTAAGACACAAGTGAGGTGATTACATGGGACAATTCTAACATAGAATTCATATACATGAAGCAAATAAACACTACATGCATGGATATTTAAATGAGCTTGCTTGCCTTGGTCTCCAAGGACTTCAACCCACTTCTAAACTTCCAAAAGCAACTTCTAAACACCCCCATAGTGGCTTGAACTCTCCCAATCCAAAACCCCCAACCCCAAAAATCACAAACAAGGAAAGACTTGCAATTACCCTTCCCATGTTGGAATAATGGGACAAGAGAGGGTCCTAAACATCATACTAAGATATGGGATCAAGGGCTGACCTGTAGGACCTCTGATTGAGGTGATTTTGATGAGGAGGGGTTGTCCACGAAATTGGGGTCCTTGAGGAGCACTTGATGAGTTGAACGCGATGACTGTGTTTGATTTTCAATTGGCAAGAGTTTATCTAGAGTTTGGAGGGAGAAGACAAGGCACGTTTCTGGTTGCACAGAAAGGAAATGTAGAAGGAAGAGAACGTGGGTGATGAGGTGGGTTTGTAAAGGTGAGTGGAATGTGGGTCCCGCAACTTAAATTGATGTTGGGGCTCAGAACTTGTCTGTCAGAACCTCAGATGGAAAAACTCAAAAAATGATACTTTCTTGAAATTAAATCCTCTTTATAAAGGGCACAAGTATGACATGTTTCGAGGTTTCGGGGAAAGGGTCAACTGTTTGGTCATACTGCCCTGATTTATGACGAATTTGGGATTTGAAGGGTTACAAGTTGAATACAAAAGTTGTCCGGATTGATGATCCCAATCAAAAGATCTCAAAATCACAATTTTACAAAATTTATGAATAACCCCCAAAATTTTCTGAAATTACAAATAAGTCCTCTATGGTATCAAACTAATTTCAAAGGCTCTCAAAACTTTCCAAAGCTACTTAAGATCTATTCCCACCCTTAAAACAAGACAATTAACTTCTAATCCCACTTAGTGAACTAACCCACACTTAATTAACACTAATGGTAGGAAATTTGGGGTTGGGGTCCTACACTCCCAATGATGAAACGCTGGGTTTGATAAATCACTTGTCTTACAGCTCTTCCAACTATACTTTCATCTCTCGTAGCTCTACCAGAGCCATCTGATATGGTGCTTTTGATATTGTTGCAGTCCATGGCATCAAGTCGATGGTGAAGTCTATCTCTTAAACAGGTGGTAAACAACTAAACAAGGGTGGAAATATATCGGGGAATTCACATACCATTGGTGTCTCCTCCACCACTTGGGATCATTTATTCTCTGTGATAAATTATAATTAGCGTTCTACCTTCAATACGGAAGTAATGTGAGTTGCATAAACCTTCTTTGTTCCCTCGAAACTGATAGTCACAACTCCTTCAGTCAACTTAAATGTCATCTTATAAAAATAATCCATGTTTGCATGATATCTTGCCACCAATCCATTCCCAAAATAATTAGTGAATAAAGATCATAAATCTACTTGGGTCCTACACATGTGGCTTGAGGTCTGTCTGCATCATTCTCCCTAGCTTGGAAAGAACTCTACTTCAAGTTCGGTAAATGTTATCCTAGGTCTAAGATCAATCGGACAAACTTCCGATCCATTTGTTGACTTGTAGCTTTTGTGTGCCTTGAAAATTCCAGTCGATCTTCTCCTCCAATTCAATGTAGGTTTGACACATTGCTTCTTTTGATGCTTGGATTTTCTTTGGCCGTGCGACCGAGGCTTTGGATACTTCTTTTGTAGAAATTGCACTATAAAATTGCAATTCCTAAGCTTCCATTGTTGATCCCCAAAGATAAAGTTAATATGAGGGTGACAATGGATAAATATTCTTGTGAAAGCACTAAACCAAGTGTTAGATCCATTTTTTCAATGTCTTGTTTTCCTTCCTCTTCCATTATAGCTTACATCGTTTCATTGACGTCATCCTCTTGTGTAATGGTGGGTGCATCAAATTTTACCTTGAACTTTTCTATTTCTTGACCCTTTTTCATTATTGAAAGAGTTGGTCGGAGCCGATTGATTATAGTGGATAACTGAGCATCAATCCTACTTAGTTTTGCAATGTTTGCAGAAAATCACTCAATGGATTTATACATGATGTGCAGATCTCTTCACCACTAGCGAGTTGGAGAAAAAAGGTCTGAAATCTGAGTTCAGATTGCTCCAGAATTGCGAAAATAATTCTTGGTCCTTGATCGGTTAGATCTGTGCCTTTGAATGATCTTGCTGATGTCAGCACGGTCCAATGGATTGATGACGATGCTTCTGCAGATGGGTGCACCTGACCCGGATTTAATATAGGCCCACGATGGGCTTGTCAGGCACGTGTCACAAGGAAGGTGCGTGTGATCTTCTCAACTGAGGTGCTGCCTCGTATTGTGTGCAAGAGAAAAAAAAAGGGTTTCGATCCTTTTCTCCCATTGATACTAATTTGATTTCAAGCAAGCCCGAGTCTCGTTTCTTTTCTTTTGTTGTCTTCGGCTTTTCGCGTTGGAGGAGAGAAAAAGTTGGAAGCCTCTGTTCTCTTCTATTTCATTTACTCAGAAAAACCTTGGATTCCGCTGCATGCTGCTTGGTCGACGATCACGACCGCGATGAAACTCCTATTCTACGAAGGCACAAGACGATGGAGTCGCCTGGTGATGGCTCCTCTTTCGGCTTTCTCTGGAGATGCTAGTGACGATGATGCCGACCTTCAATGATGGTGGTGACAGTGTGGTAGATTAGAGCTCAGATTGGTGGCCAAGGTTGATGGGCATGGCTTGGGTATCAGTGATGGGAATTGGCATTCGATGGATTTGTGGTTCGGGTCCGACCATGGGAGATGAATTCTTTTATTTTATATTTTTTTTGTCTAGGATGTGAGATTACAGTGGGGTGGAGTTGGGGGCTGGAGATGGGCTAGACATGGGTTTTTGATGTGATGGGAGATTGGATGGTGGTTGACGGGATTGGACACCGATGGCTAGGGCAGGTTTGAGATTTTATGGGATTAGATACTACTGCGGTTTAGGTGGGGTAGTTTTCGACTGTTGTTAGGAACTGGGAGTAGAGACTCCGCTAGGGTCGAATGGGAATAGGTTGTGGGACTTAATTGGACGATAAATGGATAGATGCTGACGATTGTTTGGCTTTAATACCAACCGATGCGGGCCCTAGGGATGGGAATAGGTTGTGGGACTTAGATGGACAATCAATGGATAGATGCTAACGATCGTTTGGCTTTAATACCAACTGGTGCGGGCCCTAGGGTTGGGCCTGCACACTATCGAGGACCAACCTTAATGGAAAAACCCAATTTCAATTAATCAAACTCAATTATATTTAAATAGGAAACATAACTTGGACCTTAGAAATATAATTAAACTAGAAAACTATAATCCTATCCAAATTACAATTCCTTAAATAAAATTAGAAACTAATGACATATAATTAGTGAATAAAAATTTTAAATCTACTTGGGCCCTGAACATGTGCCTTAAGTTCTGTCTCACGAAAGGAGATGTAATGGGGTTCAAAGTAACTTGAGAGAGGAGAAAGATAGAAGTGCTGGGATCTTTGTGCTTATATAGGCTTGTTTTATGGGAATTACAAGTTTGTTATCGGTTTGTGTGGTGTGGACACGATTATTTCGACATCTAAACTGACTTTCAAGCCATTGAAACAAGTCGCGTTCTCCATGAAAGTTCCACGAAATGATTTCGCCTTTCCAATGAACCCTTGTATGATGAATTCCGAGGTCTTAGCCAAAAAGTCAACCCTTTCGAAAGGGGTACTTTGACCATGTCTTAAGTGTAAAACAAATGACCTAAATGAAGGCTTTCCGGACATCGGAAGGATACAGAGTCTTGACAAAAGTTTCTCTAAATAGATTATCTTTCCAACAAGCCTGAAATCACAATTTTTTAAGACTTATAGGGCAAACTCCTCGTCTACCCAAAAGACTATACCCCTCATCAAATGAAAAGTCACGAAACGAAGGGTTTCGGAACATCGAAACGAAGGGTTTCGGAACATCGAATGGTCACGAGTTAGACACGAAATTTCTTCGGCATAACTCAAACTACCTACTGAACTCAACCCGTTAACGGTCACGAGTTAGACACGAAAGTTCTTCGGCATAACTCAAACTACGTATTGAACTCAACCCGGTATTTTTTTGAAATACCCTTGGTGTTGGCCAGGTGTACTAAAGTACCCTTTCTAAGCGGGAACTTAATTGAAACGCACTCAAACGAACTCGAGGGTTACTCAACAATTAAAAATCACTCAATTAACACTAAACACTCTTGGTTAAAATTTAAGCTTTAGAATTACGATCGGGGTCTTACACATTTTATACTAGATTAGTCTAAGTAATAGATAAGAAGGAGATGTTTGTTTTACTCTTAATTGGCTATTGACCAAAATAATCGTATGTTTCCCATATTAGATAGTCCTTTCTTGTGAGAAGAAGTGGATTTAATTCTTTCGTGACATAATTTTAGTTTAAGAATGACATTAGATCTGAAGGGAAATTACATCCACATATACATCCACATATCAATTTTTAAATGTGCTCATATTTCACAAACTGGTGTCATTCCCAACCTCGCTCTTGGAGACAATGAAATGAAGATCAGAATTCACCTAACATTTGTACATGTGGGGTACTTGATGCCGATTACTGCAAGTATACGGTTGTCTCAAGTAATATAGACTATGGAAGTCCAAATATCGTTCCCACGAGGATCGTTACAATGAAAATAACAATTATCAATGAAAACGAGTATCAACTCAAATATAGTTAACAAATGCAAATAGAGATAATAAAAACAATGAAAATAAGAAACAAGATAATAATAAGGAAACTAAAAAATGCAAACTAACCGAAAACAAGAAACTAGATATCAAAGAGATGTAAGTAGAAATAGAAGAACTCAAGTGAGAACAAGCTTAGTAACAAGTTAGTAACAAAGTTAATGACAAAAGAAAGCTAACAAGGTTAATAAAAAGAACAAATGAGCAATGTTAGATAGATCAAATAAGTAAGTGTGTGAAAACAACATGTGAAAGATCAAGATAAAAAGAAAATAGAAACATCCATGGAAATGAGCTAATAACTAATGAGTAAGATAAGGAATGAATGGATGGAGATGAAAATAAGTGTGCTAAAATAGTGTAAAATCAAAGGGGTAATAAAAAAAACACATAAAAGGTAAGAACAAATAAGCTAATGGATATGATGATGTGGATAGAAAAATGGAGTGTGAAAATTAAAACAAGTGAATAAGTGTGTGAGAATGTGAATACAATCAAGTTAAAGTAAGTAAAATAAGCAACAAGCAATACTAATGGATAAATTGAATCATCTAGAATCCACTAAGTGACACTAATCCAATACTAATGCTCTTCTATTTTCCCAAACAAATACTCAAATCTAATGACAAATCAATGCTTAGATTTGGAAAATATAACTTTAAAATTCAAAGATAGAAATTAACAACCTAATAACTAAGATTTTCTTCCCTTCATAAAAGAAAAGATTCCTAATGACTATTTATTAAAAGTAAGCATAAACCATCAAAAGATATTAACTCTTAAGCATGATTTATCAAACCTAAGCATAGATAGTAAAAAGAATGCTAAGAAAGAAAATAAGCATGGAAGGTAGCACATTGCAATGAAGAAAAATATATTCCAGCATGTTAAGCATATAAACAAAGGGAATTAAGAGCATAAGCAAAAGGAATAGTATTAACTTAACTTCATCTAGAAGATCCAATTAAGGGATTAGCCACCCATTGGAGAAAACAAAGCTTTCATTATAAATCTTCAAATTTTACAAAGCTTTCCTCACTTTCTCTCTACAATTGCTCTCAATTACATGAATAGCTTAAGTAAAGAGGAGGAGGCTCTCCTTGCTTGTGTGTGTAATGCCTGGAGCTCCCTCTCTTATATAGAAACATTGGCATTGCTCTATTTTGGTTTCTTTCTGATGTGGGACTTCACAAGAATGAACATATGAATGTGATTCCCATGTATTGGCCTAACTTTGTAATTTTTCATCCAATTGTCTTCCAAACTTATCCTTACTCTGTTTAACTCTTGAATCTCAACTTTAATCTTCAAATTAATCTTCAATTAACATCTACAAAGAGAAATTAACATAGTTGAGAATATTTTCAAACATATTTTGTATGGAGGCCATTGAAACTCATATAAATGCATACAAATGGCCATCTATAATGAAAAGACATGAGCAAAGCATGATAGGGAGGAAATTTATTATTTTTCTACTAAAAATAGTGTTTAAACTCATAAAATAATGCTATGAAATTGTCTTGTATGTGAACTCATTACACCCCCAAACCTATATTTTGCTAGTCCCGAGCAAAATAAAAGAAAACTAACTATATGCAGAAAACGATAAAAAAATCTTAACTCACTTTCGCAGGAATCACGGTTGCACTTAGCTCGTGCAACAAGCCATTTAAGCCCCTAAGTTACCCCTAGTGGACGAGTTTTGTCTCGTGAGGGCTTTCAGCGAATAAATCTCACAAAATTCTTTTTATTTTTATCCTCGGGTTTTTAGTAGGCTAATAAAAATGAGAGCAAGTTTAGAACACTATCCATTTGCTAAAAATCTTTCAATGATGCTCAAGTCCCGGAGTGTATTTGAGTGAGTTTAGCCAACACTTGTGCGGTTTGGGTTATGAGAAAACACAACTTTGATCATCTTCTAAATCCATTCGTTTTGACTTCAGCCTCACAATCATACTCTCGGAAATAAAATTGGGAAGAATTTCTAACTTATCACTTTATATGTGAGTATTGGCAAGGCAAAAGGACTCACATATCTTTTGAGAATGAGGAATTTTTGGAGAATTTATCTCATGGAAAGAAAAACCATTTAACTGAGGGTGAAAATGCCCACTCAACTTCTCACTTGTTTAACATCCTAACTTTTCTTGAAATCCAATAGGTCTTTTATCGGTTTTAATGGGGTTAGGGGAAAGGGTTATATGGAAAATAAGGTTTTAAGGTTTATGAGAAGGTAAGGTCTTGAGTTTTCTTTGAAGGATTTTTCTTCAATTCGACTTTACTTTTTTTTTTTTTTTTCAACTTTGCTCGTTTTCTTTTTTTTTTTGTTGTCTTTTTTTTTGGAGAAGACTTTTTCTTTGGATAGATCATGTGAAGTATCAACAATGCATACTTCCTTCTTTCTTCATCTTTTCCTTACACTTATCAAAAACAATGGGTTGAAGGCTTTTTATTTGGGTGGAGAGGCTTTTGGAATTATTAAGGAAAATTGTATAAGGATAATGGCTCAAAAATGGTTATTATGGAAATGTTTTTATGGGTAGGTTTTTAATGACCATGGGGTTTTAATTTTAGATTGCCTATCATCACTTTACCAGGTCTAAAAAGGTGCTCACAAGCTACAAGTCAAGGTTAGTTCGCAATTTTGATGACGCCCTCAATGGTTGGAAAGAAAGAGGCAGTAATAAGATAAAAAGAAATGTGCCGAAAACTACGAGCTTGAGTAGCTCTTCATTCTACTAGGAATTAGCGTAGAAAAGTCCTTACCCTGGAGGAATAGAAAGGCTCTACACTCAATTGGTTTATTCTCCACTAGTGATTTGTCAGGGTCACTCAGATGTGGCCAAATGTGCAAGAATTTTTCCAGGACTTGATTTTGTGACACTCTTTTTAGGATTTGGATAGTATGGTAAACTAAGATTTCGAAACTTATTAACAAGCTAAAATCCCACGGAAAATTCTCTTTTTTTGAAAAAATTAATTTTTTTAAAAAATATTTACAGGCAAATACATGTGTGCAATGCAGTACCACACCCCCAAACCTAAATCAAACATTGTCCTCAATGATATGCAATGCGAAATGATAAATTGATGAGGAAGAATAGGAAAAAAAAAGAAAAAAAATGGAATGCCTTACCATGGGTTGATGCAAAAAATGAATATTGGGTTGCCTACCAACCAGCGCTAAGTTTCACTTTTTCAGCCCGATGTGACCTTGAAAATTACTTATGCAACATACACAGGGTCCTGAACAAGGGTCTCTTCGACATCCTTATCCTTGAGCTCCAGAAAAGGTTTCAATCTCTAGCCATTGACTTTAAAAACATCCCCATTCTTGGGGTTCTCAATCTCAACTACCCCATGAAAATAGACAGTGTGTACAATGAAGGGTCCAGTCCAGCGGGATCTCAGTTTTCCTGGAAAAAGATACAGGCGGGAATTATACAGAAGAACTTTCATGCCCGGTTCAATGGATTTCCTCAAGATAGATTGATTGTGGTTTCTCTTCATCTGATCTTTATAAATCTTGGCATTCTTATAGGCATCATTTCTAAGTTCCTCTAGCTCATTGAGATGCAACTTGCGTAGGTTACCGGCTTTAGCTAAGTCAAAATTGAACATTTTGATGGCCCAGTAAGCACTATGCTCCAATTCTACCGGCAGGTGACATGCTTTCCCAAAGACCAATCAATGTGGAGACATTCCGATCGGGGTTTTATAGGCAGTTTGATAAGCCCATAAAGCGTCTGTCAATCTTAATGACCAAACTTTTCGGGTAGGATTGATTGTCTTTTCCAAAAATTGCTTTATTTCCTATTAGACACTTCCACCTGTCTGCTAGTTTGTGGGTGATACGGAGTAGCAACCTTATGAGTGATAGAATTTTTTTTATCAGATTCTCGATGGTGCTATTACAAAAATGACTCCCACCATCATTGATAATCGCCTTGGGGTTACCAAATTTAGAAAAGATGTTTTCTTTAATAAATTTGATAACCACGTGATGATCATTCGTTCTGGTTGGAATCGCCTCTATCCATTTAGAGACATAATCTACAACAAGCAAAATGTATAAGTTGCCAAAAGAACTCGGAAATGGACCCATGAAGTCTATGCTCCAAACATAAAAAATTTCCACAATAAGCATCGGATTTAAAGGCATCATGTTCCTCTGCGTAATTCTGCCTAATTTTTGGCAACGTTCACAGTGTAAACAAAAGGTGTGACAATCTTTGAAAAGGGTGGGCCAGTAAAATCAGCACTGTAACACCTTTGTTGTGGTCTTCCTAGAACTAAAATGCCCACCACAGGCGTGATCATGGCAGAATGATATCACACTTAAATAGTTCTAATCCAAAATGCATCTCCTAACGATCTAGTCTAAACAATACTTGAAGAGGTATGGGTCATCAAAGAAGAAATGCTTATCCTCAGACAAAAACTTGGACCTATCCTATCGGGCATCTGTCCAGTGACCAGGTAGTTAACGATATCTGCAAACCAAAAGAAATGGGAGACATTCAGCAACTGTTCATCCAGGAAGCTTTCACTCCATAGGATGCTCTCATGCTCGAGGTTTGTAGGTAATCGGGAGAGATGGTCAGCTTCAACATTTTCAGAATCTTTCTTGTCCGGAATCTCAAGGTCAAACTCTTGTAATAAGAGAATCCACCTAATCAGACGGGCTTTCGCATCTTTTTTCATTAATAGGTACCTAAGGGCCGAATGATCGGTGTAAACTACGACCTTAGACCCAATCAGGTAGGGTTTAAACTTCTCCAGGGCAAAGACGACAGCTAACAGCCCTTTCTCTGTGGTTGTGGAATTCAGCTGAGCGTCATTCAAGGTCCTACTAGCATAATATATGACATGGGGAGATTTGTTCACTCTCTGTCCTAACACAACCCCAAGAGCATGGTCAGAAGCGTCACACATGAGTAAGAAGGGAATTGTCTAATCAGGTGGCTTTATTATCGGGGTAGAGGTCAATTCCTTTTTCAATTGTTCAAATGCTTGTAGGCAGGGTTCATTGAAGACAAAAGGCACATCCTTAGATAACAGATTGCTCAAGGGTGCAGCTATCTTGCTAAAATTCTTAATGAACCGTCTATAAAAACCAGCATGGCCCATGAAAGATCTGATATCCTTCATCGTTTTTGGCGGTGGTAGGTTGGAAATGAGATCAATTTTGGCCTTGTCGACCTTGATACCATTCTCAGAAATAACATGGCTCAGGACAATTCCTCTTTTCACCATGAAATGACACTTCTCCCAATTCAAAACAAGATTCTTCTCTTGACATCTCACTAAAACAAGGTTTAGGTGATGTAAACATTCTTGGAAACTACTCCCATGGACCGAAAAATCGTCCATAAACACCTCTAAGAATCGCTCGACCATGTCTGAAAATATACTCATCATACACCTTTGAAATGTCACAAGTGCATTGCACAGTCCAAAAGGCATGCGCCGGTAGGCAAATGTACCGGAAGGGTATCTAAAAGTTGTCTTGTCTTGGTCCTTTAGTGCTATGGGTATCTGATTATAGCCGGAGTATCCATCAAGGAAACAATAAAAGGTATGACTGGCTAGTCTCATAAGCATCTGGTCCATAAATGGGAGGGGAAAATGGTCTTTACAGGTGGCCGAGTTCAACTTTCTATAGTCAATGCACACTCGTCAGCCTATCTGGTACCTTATGTGCACTAACTCATTCCCCTCATTCTTTACAATAGTTATCCCGAACTTTTTTGGCACAACATGGACTGGGCTCACCCATGAGCTGTTCAAAATATGCTAAATGATACCTGAATCCAACAGTTTCAGAACCTCCACTCTTACAACATCCTTCAATAATGGATTAAGACGCCTCTGTGGTTCTCTGGAAGTTTTTGTGTTTTCTTCCAAATGGATCCGATGTTGAACCATAGATGGGCTTATTCCTTTTATATCTGCAATCGTCCAGCCTATAGCCTTTTTGTGATCCTTCAGGATCTCAATCAATTGTTGTTCCTGGACTTCTTCCAGGTCCGAGGCTAAAATGACGGGGAGGGTCTCGGCTGGGCCCAAAAACACATACTTGAGGGTGTTAGGTAGTCGTTTTAGGTCGAGCTTAGGTGGTTCTTCAATTGATGAAACAGGTGGGGCAGCCGATGGAGTCAAGATCTCTGGCTTAGGTTGCCATTGACGACTCTCAAAAGCTGGGGCAGAATCCAGTAATGCATTTACTTCTTTAATGCTTTTCTCAACATCAATGTTACCTTCAAAATATGCAAGACAAGCCTCTAGTGGATCCTCACAAACTAACTGTGATCCTACACTCTCAATAAGCTCCTCTAGGTAACTTACCTCACAAATTTCATAATCACTCTCATCTCTGGGTTGCTTGCCAACATTGAAAATGTTTATTGTAATAATATGTAGTGAGGGAAGGAGGAAGAGATGAGAGTTGGAGAGAAAACTGATGCCTCAAAGTGAGGATCGTTTGTGTATTTATCATTACATTATTCCCTAATCAAGGGCCCTAAACATCCTAATCAGTACAATCAGAATAAAGAATAATCAATCTCCTAATCTAAACAAGGAAGTAAATAAGATACAAATCAGCAACATAATCTAGGCTGATCTCACACATGGGATATTATATACAGCTGTGTACAAGCCCTTAATGGGCTAGGCCTAGTGGGGAAGTAAGTATCAAGATTAGCAGTATTCTTCCTATTCATGAGGGCAGACCGAACAGATTCAAATTCAGGTCGTAGATTCATAAGAAACTAGCTGATATGAGTTTCTTCTTGTAACTGGAGAGTCTCAGACAAAAATCCAGAAGAGACCGTTTGGATTAACATGGAATCCCTTTCAGTCTACAAGGTGAGGAAACCATTAAAGTATTCATGCACAGTTTTATCCCCTTGATTATATTTGACAATTTCACTATTCAGATGAAATTTTCGGGCTTTATTGGTTTGATGGTAGACTTTCTTCAGATGAGCCCACATACCAGTTGCAGTCGTGTAGGCTTGAAGAGCCACCGCGAGAGAAGGATCAATAGAGTTAAAGATCCAAGTTACGACCTTAGCATTTTCTTTGGACCAGGTGGCTATGCCTTTGGAGTCGGTAGGACTTGTAATATGAGGTCTAGGTATAGATCCATTAAGATAACCAAAAAGGCCTTGTCCTTCTACAAAGTTCCTTAAGTGGAAGGACCAGGACATATAGTTTTGCCCATTGAATTTAATTGGGATTACGTCGTACTTGTCCATTTGCAATAATGTAGTAGGCAAAAGAGCAAAACAGCAGAAGAAGAAGGAGAACCAACCAAAATAGGTGTTCTGATCTGCTATTTGAACCAAAAGAGTGAATACAACAGTATTTATATCAACAATGCACTTATCAGAGCATCAACCAGCACTGATTAATTTTTAATCAGCCTTAAGCAGTCATAAGTAGCATCAACAGCATACAGTAGCACTAGTAGAGGAGATCAGAGAAGTAGCAGAGGCTTCCAAGCAGAAATAGACCACACAGTGCAAAATTTGCACTAAAACAGTCCAGACGAACTGAAAAAAGGAGGTTGGATCCTTGCGTGGGGCCCACAGAGGGGTCTGATTGGTGATCAGATCAGTAGTTAAGGACCAGTTCGTTTCCAGCAGTTCAAGTTTCATCCAGATCCGATCAGAATCAAGGATTTTGTACGGCTGTGATGAAAACTATTTAAAGAAAGTGAAATATCACCGGATGGATCAAATCACCTACCTTTGATCTCTGAAAAATGCTGAAAAAATCTCCAAAATAACAAGGAGGGATGGACGACCAATGCTGGAAGGAAATTTGTGGATTTCGAGATGATCGCAGGTGGGCCACTATGACCGTAGTGAAGACACAGTACGTTATCACCTGTGTTTTGCTCCCAGAAGACACAGAGCCTTGATCTGTGTTGCTATGATGATGAGATGAGATCTCCAAGGTGTTATATCTCTGATACCATGTAATAATATGTAGTGAGGGAAGGAGGAAGAGATGAGAGTTGGAGAGAAAACTGATGCCTCAAAGTGAGGATCGTTTGTGTATTTATCATTACATTATTCCCTAATCAAGGACCCTAAACATCCTAATCAGTACAATCAGAATAAAGAATAATCAATCTCCTAATCTAAACAAGGAAGTAAATAAGATCCAAATCAGCAACATAATCTAGGCTGATCCCACACATGGGATATTATATACAGCTGTGTACAAGCCCTTAATGGGCTGGGCCTATTGGGCCTAAGTCACATTATCTTCTACATTTATTTGGACTGTCATATTCCCAAATGATAGGTGCATTACATCATTTCGACAATTAATCAGGGCATTGGAAGTGGCAAGGAACGGTCTCCCTAAAATTACCAGGATCTTCACGATATTTCCGATTGGTGGTCGGGTATCAAGGACTACAAAGTCCACTGAAAAACAAACTCACCTACCTTGATCAAAACATCATCAACAACACCTTTGGGGTACCTAACTGAAGCATCAGCTAGTTGTAAGGTTACCTTTGTCGGTTTCAGCTCCCCCAAACCTAACTCCTCGTATATCGAATACGGGAGCAGATTGACACTTGCACCCAAGTCCAGCAAAGCCTGTTCTATATTATGATCCCCTATTTGACAAGAAATTGTAGGACACCTAGGGTCCTTGTATTTGATTGGGGTCGAAGTGGTAATGATGGAACTGCATTGCTGGGCTAAAAAGGCCTTTTTGGGTACGTTGGTTGTTCTCTTGGATGTGCATAAATCTTTGAGGACTTTGGCATAAGTCGGGATCTGTTGGATGGCTTCTAACAGTGGGATGTTAATTCTCACTTGCTTGAAAACTTCAAGGATTTTATCCAACTGGACATTATTTTTCATTTGACCTAGCCTCTGAGGGTATGGGGCCTTGCGAACATAGGTTTTAGGAGGGGGCTCACTCTCACTCGGTGAGGCGGCTCCTATTGGTTTCTCAGGTTCCTTAGTAGGCTCTAGGTCCTTCTTTGGTTCCTCGAGTTGTTTTTCCAAAACTACATGCTCCCTCTTCACTTGGGTCCGTTTAGATTGCTTAGGGTCCTCTTCTAGTGTATCAAAGTCCCTTACAGCCATTCTACGGGTGGTAACTGCATGCACTACATTGACTTGCTTATGGACTTTGTCCTTGTCATCATGGACAACAAATTGGCTTGTTGAAGTTTGGCCTTTGGAGTTGGCTTCGGGCTGACTTGGAAAGGTACCCTTGTCTCTTTGAGCTATTGACCTGGCCAACTGGCTGACAGTATATTCCAACTTGGCAATGGACTGGGTATTGGCATCCAAATTTTGAGTAGTGCTTTGCTGGAATTGGAGGGTATTTTGGGCCAACATTTTCATTGTGTCCTCTAGAGAACTTATCTGCTGATTCTGGGAATTAAGATTTTGATAACCTTGGACCATGGGTGGTCCTTGTGACACTTAGGGTACTTGAGGCTTTTGGTATCCCGAAGGTGGCATATGCTGGGCCATTGGCTGAGAAGGGTTTCTTTGGTGTTGTCCTTTGGTCAATGAAAAATTAGGATTATCCTTCCAACCAGGATTGTATGTATTAGAATACGGATCATACCTCAGCTGCTCATATCTAGTATTTTGGTAAAATGCACTCACCTCCTCCATACTCTCACTTTGACTTTGACCAAACAATGCTCTACATTGGGATCTAGGATGAGTAAAATCTCCACAATTGGTGCAGGGTGGGGCAGTACGGTCACTAACTGCTTGGCTCATCTTTAATGATTCCGGGGTCTTTGGGGTGGTCTGTTGACAGGTTTTGTTCATTTCAAGGGCTTCTAATCTCCTTGTCAACATGGCCAACTTGGCCTCGGCCTCGAATTTGGGTTCCACTCTATGCATGTCCATTCTTTCTGCAACAACGGGTCTTTTGGGATCCTCTTTGATAGATTCCCATTGAAGAGTGTTCTCAGCGACCTCTTCAAGGTATGTCCAAGCTTGTTTAGCTGTCTTTTGAGTGAATACCCGGTTGCAGAAAGACTCCACCATGGTCTTAATGGGATAGTCTAGTCCTTCATAAAGGATTTGGACTAGCCGAATCTTTTCGAATCTGTGATGTGGGCATTGCAACAATGAGTCTTTGAACCTTTCCATGTACTCATACATGGTTTCTCTCTCCAGTTGGTGGAAGTTGTTCAGGTTATGTCTAATGAAGGCCGTTTTCTGTTTTTTGTTTTGAATAAAACTTTTTATAAAAGGCCTCGACTAGTCCAGCCCATGTGTTTATGGAATTACCCTATAAGGCGTAAAGCCATGCATTTGCCTTCTCCTTCAGTGAGAACGGGAACAACCTAAGCTTAAGGGCCTCTTCAGACATATGGTTATACTTCATGGTCCCACAAATTTCCTCAAACTCTCTCACATGCTGATATGGGTTCTCATTTTCCACCCTTAGGAAAATTGGTAACATCTGGATTAAGCCGGATTTCAGCTCAAATGAGGCATTTGTGGCGGGTATGACGATGCATGAGGGTTGGGTAGATCGGGTTGGGTATATGTACTCCCTAAGAGTCATGGGTTGGGTTGGTGGGTTTCCGTCAGCCATGTCCTCTATGGTAATGGGGTCCGCAAAATTCTCAACAGGGATATCGAATAAATCGAAGCTCTTTAAAAAACCCTGCACACGTAACCAATTGTGCATAAACTACCTCTCAACTCTAAAAGTGATGGTCCGCTCAAGTGATGATGAACGGGGATTAATGCTCAAACACAAACAAGCAAAACAAAATGATTTTGAAAAAAAAAAAAAAATCATGCTTAACTAAGGCTACCTAAGATTAAGCTAGACAACTCCTAACTGTAAAGAGTATACCTAGGCCACCAATCCGGTCCTATGAAACGTAGTCGGCCAGGCAAGCCCCCAGGGAATTGGTGGGATCACGATGCACGTGGCAAAGGTTCCGCTTAAATACCAAACTCCTAGAACAGATGAACTGTCTCCCTTAAGGGACAAGGCTATTCTAGGCACCAATTTCCGTCAAGGAGTGCAAATGGTACAACCTTTGATGGTCTTCTCCTAATGAGCTCGTGTCCTATGGTCACGTTTCTACTCAAATTTTATTAAAGGCTAAGGATTCCTAAGTAGTTAGGAAAATGAGTTCCTATGGGCAAGAAAATGGTGATAAAATCCAATGCTTATCTTGTTGGGGGTATGATTGCCCTTACTGTGTGCTTGCCAAATTACTTTGTGTATTTTAAAATGATTCAGCACTACAAAGCAATTAAACAATCAAACAACCAACAAAATTGACCCACTAACGGGGGATGCATGGGTGTATCGAAATATGCACCTCTCAAACTAAATTGGGGGAAGATTGGTTGGAGTCGACCCAAGCCGCCGACACCAATTTCGGTGTACGAACTTGGGGGTCACGAAAGTATCATCCAACCGTTCTCCTTCCTTAATTATTACAATGGTTTGAAAACTTAAATGAACTTTAAAAAAAATTAGTACAAACTTGAAATGAATCATAATACAAGATTTTCTAAGAAAGCAATTTAAATTCCTAAGTTAGAGTTCTTTGGATACTCTTTTCTTCTTTCCTTGCTCCAACCTCGGAATCTTTGAAAATACAAACAAGGAAAATGTATAGAATCCGCAATGAAAACTAAAAGAAAGAATAAATATGCAACTAAGGTATATGAGAGTTGAAAATCCTTAAAATCAAGGATTCCTATGTACGCCGATCCCTGGCGACGGCGCCAAAAATTTGAAGCCGATTACCACAAGTATACGGTTGTCTCAAGTAATATAGACTATGGAAGTCTAAATATTGTTCCTATGATGATCGTTACAAGGAAAATAAAAATTATCAATGAAAAGGAGTATCAACTCGAATATAGCTAACAAATGCAAATGGAGATAACAAAAACAATGAAAACAAGAAACAAGATATTAATAAGGAATATAAAAAATGCAAACTAAAAGAAAACAAGAAACTAGATATCAAAGAGATGTAAGTAGAAATAGAAGAAATTAAGTGAGAACAAGGTTAGTAATAAGTTAGTAACAAAGTTAATGACAAAAGAAAACTAACAAGGTTAATAACAAGAACAAATGAGCAATGTTAGATAGATCAAATGAGTAAGTGTGTGAAAACAACATATAAAAGATTAAGATAAAAAGAAAATAGAAACATCCATGGAAATGAGCTAATAACTTATGAGTAAGATAAGGAATGAATGGATGGAGATGAAAATAAGTGTGCTAAAAATAGTGTAAAATCAAAGGGGGAATAAAAAAAAACACATAAAAGGTAAGAACAAATAAACTAATGGATATGATGATGTGGATAGAAAAATAGAGTGTGAGAATTAAAACAAGTGAATAAGTGTGTGGGAATGTGAATACAATCAAGTTAAAGTGAAATAAGCAACAAGCAATACTAATAGATAGATTAATCATCTAGAATCCACTAAGTGACATTAATCCAACACTAATGCTCTTCTATTTTCCCAAACAAATACTCAAATCTAATGACAAATCAATGCTTAGATTTGGAAAATATAACTTTAAAACTCAAAGATAGAAATTAACAATCTAATAACTAAGATTTTCTTCCGTTCATAAAAAAAAAAAGATTCCTAATAACTATCTATTAAAAGTAAGCATAAACCATCAAAAGATATTAACTCCTAAACATGATTTATCAAACCTAAGCATGGATAGTAAAAACAATGCTAAGAAAGAAAATAAGCATGGAAGGTAGTACATTGCAATGAAGAAAAATCTATTCTAGCATGTTAAGCACACAAACAATTAAAAGCATAAGCAAAAGGAATAGTATTAACTTAACTCCATCTAGAAGATCCAATCAAGGGATTAGCTACCCATTGGAGAAGACAAAACTTTCATTACAGATCTTCAAATTTTACAAAGCTTTTCTCACTTTCTCTCTACAATTGCTCTCAATTACATGAATAGCTTAAGTAAAGAGGAAGAGGCTCTCCTTGCTTGTGTGTGTAATGCCTAGAGCTCCCTTCCTTATATAGAAATATTTGCCTTGCTCTATTTTGGTTTCTTTCCGATGTGGGACTTAACAAGAATGAACATATGAATGTGATTCCCATGTATTGGCCTAACTTTGTCATTTCTTCATCCAATTGTCTTCTAAACTTATCCTTACTCTCTTTAACTCTTGAATCTCAACTTTAATCTTCAAATTAATCTTCAATTAACACCTACAAAGAGAAACTAACATAATTGAGAATATTTTCGAACATATTTTGTATGGAATCCATTGGAACTTATATAAATACATACAAATGGCCATCTATAATGGAAGGATATGAGCCAAGCATGATGGGGAGGAAATTTATTATTTTTCTACTAAAAATAGTGTTTTGAGTTCTTTTATCTTTGAAAACTCATAAAATAATGCTATGAAAATGTCTCTTTTGTGAACTCATTAGTACTAATACTATAACTACTCATGGGCCATCTGTTGGAAGTAGGTGGGCCTTGTGGATAAGTATTCAAAAACTTTTGACCCACTTGAAGCAGGGATAAAAAATCCTTAAGGCCAAGAACCCAACCTCAAGATCTAAAATCCTAGGCTCATGCATTGAGATCAAAGATCCATCAAGAAGACAAAGCAAGAAATAAACAATGCAAGCATAGAACATCTACTGAAACCAACTAGAAGTAGATCTATACCTAAGGAGCTTGGCTGTGCTTTAATCGAGAACTTGAAAAACTTGATCTCTACGAAAACTCTTTTCGTAGATTTAATCTCCTTCGCCTTATTGTTCTTCCACGCTATGACCCTTTTAGAGAACTTCTCAATGAGAATGGTAGGATCTCCAAGTATAAGAAAACCCTAGCACTCTAGTGGGAAACCAGAGGAGAGAGAGGAGCTTGAGAGATTATTGCGTAGAGATCTCTAACCCTCACCTCTTATTTATAATTTATATAACACCTCCTCTTAGACCAAGATTAGAAGTCTCACTTCTATTCTTAGTATGTGTCCTACCCCTTTTCTTAAGGGCATGTTTGTGTAACACTTTTCCGTGGAAAAGTGGACGGTTTTCTGCGGAAAACCCATTTTTCAGGTGTTTGGTGTGGAACAAATCTACAGAAACGCTTTCCTGCCTCGTTTGCATTTTCCTTGATAATGGTGGAAATTGGTTTCCTATGGGGGGCTATGGGAAATGGATTTCCTCGAAAAACTTCTCCTTCTTTTCCTTACTCTTGTCCATTTCAACCCAAAACCCTACAACCCTTTCATTTTGTGTTTCTTTAAATAAATTATTATTTGATGTTGAATAAATAATATACATGTCATGTTATTTTTCTTCAAAAAATTATTTCACCAAATAAGAAAATTTGATATTCTATTAGGAATCTTTGTACCAAACGTGAATTTCTAAATTCTACAGAAATCCTTTTATGAGATTCTCATTTCTATGGAATTTATTGACGTGGTAATTTCCTCTTTCCGCGGAAAGGGTGTGTACACCAACGTGCCCTAAGAGTTCCAAATAGGATTAGTAACCTTCTCTTATTAGGGCTAGCATGGGGACCACTAGGGATTCCTTGGAATCTGGCTCCAACTAGGAATTTGGACCCCACATCTCATGTGAACTCCGGAGCCACAGTTAATTGCAAAAAAGTCCACTAAATAAATGCAATTGCACTCCAATCCGAAGAATAATTACCTTAAACTTTTCAATTACTACAAGTAAGCTCCTCTATCAATTATATCCATAGATCAATTGGATTAAATCTGTCCAACCAAATTGGAGCGATCTCTTATTATGCTTGTGACCCAATTAATCACAATAATCATCAGTGCCATCCAATTAACTCTTAATAGAGATGGGTGCGCACTTATCAATGATAAAATCCATTAATTGACACAAGGGGATATTTAAGGGATAGATTCCATCTTGAGAATTATATGTACCCACAGCCCCACTACCACGTAGCGAAGACATCTAGGTGTTGGCCTCACTCATTGATGACTCAAAGTAAATGTATAGTAGAAACTTGAGTCCATTAATCTCTTAGGATTAAGAGCCTATTGCTTGGGAATTATGAGAGTAGTCCTTAAATCAAAGACAGATTTACATAATGTGCTACTCATAGTCCTTCAGTAAATCCAATGTACCAGCACAATGATCCAGAGTCTTACATTTTGATGATCTAGACATATCACACCATCTCATAGCGATCACAATGCTGCAACCTTATTAGATGAGATGCTCAATCTCATCACTGGTTGTGAATCAATTTAAGTATAAGATTTGTGATCTATGTCTCATGTGTGTGGATCTCATCCACACACATGGATCACATCTAATATACTTGTGAGCTCCTGTTCATTGCATGAACCATCATGTCATTTTGTATTGATTATGTGCATACATAGAATAAAATACCATTCATCACATGAATAAAGCTTGAAAATAGAAATTAATTAATGAAACAAATCAATTTATTTGGATCAACCACTGGATTGAGGCCATACAATCTAACACCATCTTCATATGCGTACACTAGGAGCACTATATCATATTGTAATAATTGTAGATTATGACAGTGATGAGAATAATCACTGATTAGAAATCATCGTATTTTTGTTCCTAATTAGGTTGTAATATGCTTGACTACAGCATACTTAGGATAGCACCTCACATTGAGGGTATCCAGAAATTTCCACCAATTCCAGCCTCACATGAGAAACGTCACCAATTCCATTAGAAAAAGAAGACGACATAAAAATCCTTTCCACATCACATGTTCGAGATATGTGCCATTCATTAGGCACAGCAAGAAATATTCCCCATCAGGCAAAAGAAGGTTGATTTACATAAGTGGGCTACTTGTCCATGATAAAAATGGATCTTCGAAATAACTTGAATCCATGCTTATGTTCATCTATTCCATCTTATATACAACACGAACCTTCTAGCTGAAGCACCCATCCTGCTTTCCTGAACTCACATTTTGAATTCAGATCCCTGTTCTTGGCGCTAACACTTATTGAGATTTGATAACCTCCCTTCTTCCTTGTTTCCTCTCTTGATCTCTTGCTCCCTTCTGGTTTGTGCAACAAAAGAAGTAGACTGACGTGACTTTTGGACCAGGGAATGTTTAGTTAATAAAAACTCTCTTGGACATGTGCACATTCATATTTTTACTTTGTCATGCAAATATCTTATTGCACTCCTCCCAAATAAATTTTTCTCATAAGAAATGTTTAGTTTAAACTTTAAACTATATTTGATCATAGATGTTATTTTATTGGTTTACAGATTCTTCATTTGCAATTAATTGTGGTGGTCCAAGTATCACTTCTTCTTCAACTGGGACAGTGTATGAGGAGGATGAGGCAATTCTTGGTCCAGCATCGTATAATGTGACTGACACAATCAGGTGGGCTGTTGGCAATGTAGGAAGGTTTGGTGAAAACAACAACGCCACATACATCTCAAACTCTCAATCTCAATTTACAAATACTTTAGACTCCGAGCTGTTCCAGTCTGCAAGGTTATCGCCAGGCTCACTTAGATACTATGGTC
Organism: Umbellularia californica; assembly: GCA_028538565.1. Lineage (NCBI taxonomy): Eukaryota > Viridiplantae > Streptophyta > Magnoliopsida > Laurales > Lauraceae > Umbellularia > Umbellularia californica. The sequence continues at coordinate 26,764,717 of JAPQWN010000012.1, read as the reverse complement.
TAGGACTTCAGAATGGAAACTATAACATAAGCTTGAAATTCGCAGAGACAGCTTTTGAATATACACAAACATGGAGAAGTGTTGGAAGGCGTGTATTCGATATTTATGTACAGGTGTGTATGTTAAAAAATTAGAATTTGCTTCTGATTTCCTAAGTATGCTTCTACAATTACATAACCCAGTAGAGTACATCCAAAAGTATGCATAGAGTCACATGATACATAGCATGCATGTACTTAGAATGAAATCATCCAAATCTTGTTGCAAATGTGGATTTATTTAATCCAAAACTGTAATTGACATACTAATAATTGGTGGCCGTCAATAGATGTTCAAAATGAAAATAGTCAAGGTCCAAACTCAACAAACATCCATATGTCAGTAGTTGAGGCTGTTATCAGATGAATCCTATTAAACAGGATACAGCATATTTAAACACGAACATTCCTAAAAACTCTATATGAACAGGAGTATGGATTGCTTTTTTTTAGTAGTATTTAATACTGTCACATAGCTTTATTAATGAGATGCACAACAGGATCACCATTTACCAATGGTTCCGTTTATGATCAGGTTTGATCCAATCAATGGTCTAACTTAGAAATAGCCTATCCTGACCAGTCCCTGATAAGATTGGCCTATTCTACTAGCAAAAATCTGTGGACATTTTGTCAGTGTAGAAAGTATCATTATTTTAGTGGCTTATTGGCATACTTGTATTTACATAAAACTCTAGAGTTCTCCATGTAATGCTGAAGAGTTGCATAAAATAAAAGGATCTGTTGCCTAACCTAATGAGATACACAACACTTTTCCTCTCCTCTCTTTTGACCTTCTTATCTTCTCTTTTCATCTGTCTTCTTTTCCTTCTAGTTGTCTATAAATTCTTCTATAACTTCTTGATATTTTCCATTTAGAATTACAACTATGGCACATTGTATACCTTGTGCTTTTGGCCCATTCAATAGTCAACTGGAGGAGTACTCTCCACCCGATGATAAGTAGAGAGTTGGCATCAGTTTAGAGCCATCCATAAAAATTGCCGAACTGAACTTCCTACTTATTTCTATAGGTTAGTACTCTACCTGCCCCGCACTGTCTAGTGCCGGTGTGATGAAATGACGATGATGATGATACATATCTATTGTATTTTATGTACATTTTTCACTAAAAAGTGATCTCAATATACTTCGCATCTATGATTTTTATTATGTTATTATATTGTATGGAGTTGTTAGAGTGTAGAGCTTCTTAAAGTTGCTGTTTAGGACCACTCATATCCTATCTCTAATGCGCGTGTCTGCATCCAAGTTAAATTTGATTTTGGGCCCCATCCATTTGAAGGCCCATGATTTTTCTTGTTTGTTAGATGTTACATGTGTCTGAGTCTTCATATTCTGGAAGATGTCAACATTCTTTTCCATATTTTTTTAGTGTTACTAAGTTCTTTCATAAATTGCATATATCAGTGCACCCTTCAACCTTCAGATTTTAAGCTTTAGCTATAGTTGAGTGTCACCCTTGTTCTCAAATGTTTCTTCTATCCATAGGAAGAAAAGAAAACTTATGATGTCCCTATGCAATAACTCTAAAAATTAGAGGTCATTTAAAGAAAATTTGAGAATAATTATGATGTTCATATATATAGCATCAAACAAGAATTGAGTTCTGATAGTATTCTGAACTGTCAATTGAAAATAGTTCAAATGTTATGGAATGCTTTGGGTGGCAGGAGATCAGAAACTGCATGATGAGGGATATTTTTGTTTCATAATCCAACCCAACTTGTTATTAGTAACAAAGCTTATTTTAGGAAGAAATGAAAGAAAAAAAAGTGCACCTAATGTGGTTTGAAATTTATGTTCTCACAGACTCCCAGAGGCAATACATTTTACCAAAATATACAAATGCATTTCCTTTTGGGGGGTAGGGGTGCATCCAAAGGTGGATGGAGAATATTTTTCTCTGGAAGGGTGGGGCATCATGTAAAAAGAATAATATTTTTCATCCTAGTATTTTTTTAGCAGATGTTCAAATGCCTTCTTTTTTTTTTTTTTTTTTGCAATTCCTCAAGTCACATCTGCTAAAAATCTAAATGGGATGAAGAAATCAACAGTTTAAGTGAATACTGACTGTGAACCCACTACTAAGTCGTGAATATATAAGGTTTCATGATTGTTAAATGATGAGACAAATTTATTTCTGTAACTAACTATATTTGGATGCATGTGTGTCAAACTACCCCCAATCAAGAAGAATTTCTTCTGATGCAGCTAATAAATTTACCATGACAGTAATTTCTACTTGTTTTGACACATTAATTAATCTCCAGGGAAATTTAGCACTGAAGGATTTTGATATACGGAAGGCAGCAGGAGGAGTCCAACTTAGAGCTGTTGAGAGAGAATTCAATGCTCTAGTATCTGAAAACTACCTGGAAATTCATCTGTTTTGGGCTGGAAAAGGGACTTGTTGTGTACCTTCTCAAGGTACTTATGGACCATCCATTTCGGCCATTAGTGTCACTCCAGGTAATATTCTAAACAATGATATAAATGAATACCAATTGGATGCAATAGTCAAATCCAATAGGTTTTTTATGTCTTGATAATGGTAATTGATTATTGTGGTTTCTCTTCAGATTTCATCCCAACTGTTAGTAACCGTCCACCAACAACCACTTCCTCAAAGAAGAACAAGGCTGGTTTGATAGTTGGAATTGCAGTTCCCATTGGAATTTTGTGCTTAATATCTGTTTTTGGAATTTTTATTTTGAGACGAAGAAGAAGATTGAGGAAAAGCCAAGAGGAAGGTAATATTAGATCTTCAAAAATTATATTTTCATATATACAACACCCATAGAGTGTGGGACAACATACTCAAATGATTAGACAGTGGCACCTGTTGCACAAATTCTTTTCTCCCTTTTCTTTTATTGATGATAGCTATAAATTATGACCATGTTAGGTCTTAATCATCCAATTTATCAAATGGAGTTGCGAAAGTGTTTTGAAAACCCAGAAATACTGGTGGAAACAACATGTCATTAAACTCTATAGTGGCTGATCATTTCATTTAACAATGAAATAGCTCTCTCATTCATAAGCGGGTAGATCAAAAAAAATCTTTAGAAGGTCCTGTACCCCATTATTCATGAATAAGTAGCAGCAAGACTGAAAGTTAGCCTAGTATAAACCACATTGTAAGATTTGTTGTACTCAAAATATGCAATCCACTCATTCTAATTAATAGCAGTATGAACATGGTATTTTTTTGCCATTGAGTTTCGGTTTTCTCAATGAGGATGCTTTCCCCTTTTTATATGATACTGGCCTTCATGTATGCTTATCTAGAACCTTTCCCCTAGTGGGACAATGTCATGACCATTTGACTCCCAACTGGAAGATAAATGGTTTGGATTTCAATGGTTCTTATCTTAACATGCCTTCCTACTTGAACTTACAGAACTCCTAGGGATGAGCGCTGACACTTTCAGTTATTCTGTACTGAAGACCGCCACTGAAGACTTTAATCCCACAAATAAATTAGGAGAGGGTGGATTTGGGTCTGTTTACAAGGTGACTCTCTCTCTCTCTCTCTCTCTCTCTCTCTCTCTCTCTCATATTTGGGATGTGTGGAAAAGACACGCTGGCCATACACTAATCAAGTGATAATGAGCAAACATACTTATATGCTTATGTGCTCACAAGCAAACAAGCATTCACATATTTATTCATAATAGAGCTCTTTTTTTTGTTGGTCATTTTATAATTCTTCAAGGCAAGACCGAAACTAATACATTCTCAGTGAACTCGAACCCTAGATCTGCTCGTAATGGGAGCTTCCCAACAAACATGCTACTCGCTTGGCTTTGAGATATTTATTTCTATTAACTTGTGGTGTCTTATAGGGTACACTTCCTGATGGGAGGGTAATCGCTGTTAAGCAACTCTCAGTAGCATCTCACCAAGGAAAAAGTCAGTTTTTGACTGAGATTGCTACCATATCGGCTGTTCAACATCGTAACCTTGTGAAGTTGTATGGATGTTGCATTGAGGGAGATAGGAGACTCTTGGTTTATGAGTACCTTGAAAACAAGAGCCTTGATCAAGCACTATTCGGTATGAGTTGATTACTTCTCTTTTCCTAATTTGAAACAATATACTTTAACAACACTAGCCCTATCACATTCTAATTCTCCCTTTAGAGCAGTAATTTTGTGTTTGCTTTGGTGAACATGAAATCATGAACTAGTTAGATATTGGCAAAACAGATGATTATTATCCCTATTGTGCATCTAGAATTGCTTGAAAAATCGGGTACCACAGTATTTTTTATGTTTTCATTTTCTCCTTTCCCAGCCCATAAGATTATTGGTGCTAATTGTTGATATTGATTGGCGAAGAAAAATAGAAAATCATTTACTCACCTTATGTGATTTATATTCCTTATCACCTAAAATGTGAATGCAAATTTATGAAGAAAAAAATGACACAACAATTGAATGCAAATTTATGGCAAAAAAATACCACGACCACTGTGAGAGGATATTCTCCCGGTGGACCACCACAACCACGGCCACTGCCACGGCCGCCATCCCTACCACCACCACCACGACCTCTACCACGGCCACAGTCACCTCTACCTGCAGGATTTGTTATAGTAAAGTGCAGACCTTTCTTGACTAGTCACTAGAGGAATAGAATCTAACATGGCATGAGGCCTGCCTTCCTCACTCTGTAATAAGACAAACACTGACCCTATTAATGGAAGTGGGTCCTGACTTAATAGTTGGGCTCTTACAGTTTCTTATTGGGGACTCGGACCCCCCAAGAAGATCATAGATATGCTGAACCTCAAGGTATTTTTCTTGCTCCTTATCACAACAGGGGTTAAGAGGTTGATAAAGACTGAGTTCATGCCACATCCCGCTTACTATTGAGTAATAGTTGCCCAAAGACTTGTCTCCTTGTTTAAATTGAGCCAACTCTCCAGTCAACTGAGAGATCACTTTCAGACTCCCATTCCTCATATTGTGAATCCTCTTTTTGGGGTTCCTTAATCTGACCATTAATATATTCCAGTCGTTTAGCCCCACCAATGGCCATTCTTGCAGAGTATGACGGTTCTTTATAGTTCTTCCCATTGAACAAATCCACAGTAATCTGAGCATCTGGATTAACGGTTCCAACGGGGTTCAGTACATTTTATGTTCTGCCAGAGCTTTTCCTTCTAGAGTTGGAATCGGTACTTCCTTCTTTACCCTCCATACAAACTTATCTAGCAAATAAAACCTATGGCAGCAGCTTGTAAACAATTGACAATGACTATACTTACCTCAATGGGCTAATCAAAAGACCCTTCTAACTCCATAGTTTTTACGGTTTTTGGGCTGCACGGTTTTAAAAGCCCTCGTGTTGAGTTAAGACGGAGTTTGATTTATAAGCCTAAGGATCTGGACAATACGTTTCCAGTATGGGACTCATGTATTCCTTACATTGCAAACCCCGTCCATATACAGACCCTTCTAATCGCCCTTTTTCAGGGGGTCACAATCGTGATACCAACTATCAGAGCCCCAACCTTATAATCGCCCTTCTTCTGGGGGTCACAATCGTGATACCAATTGTCATAGCCCTGTCCAACTCAACATGAAATTGTCCGCTTTGGCTCACATGCGTGCGCGAAGACTTCTCAGGAAGTCACCCATCCTAGTACTACTCTCACCTAACAACGCTTAACTCCATACTTTTTATGGTTTTCAGCGCTGCACAATTTTAAAATGCCCTCATGTATTCCTCACCTTGCAAACCCAGTCTATATGCGGACTCTTCTAATCGCCCTTCTTCAAGAGGGGTCACAATCGTGGGGCGTTACAGCTATCGAACACTCCACAAAATAACCACTCCAAAACAAACCACTATTGAACACCAACAACACAAACAAACCACTGCTGAACACCTGCAGCACACAAACAGGACACTACCAGAACAATAACGATGCAAAACAGGTTCGGTCGTCACTCATACTGGTTAGCCAGACATGCTGTAATACTTCGGAAGCCTAGCTGATCCTACTGTGATGACTAAGAGGCCCTGTCAAACCTGCTATGACGACCGGAAAGCCCAGCTGAACCTATATAAAGGTTCTGCTAGGGTAGATTTTGATCGAATCTACCCCTCTTTAGATGCTTCCTGATTTTCTGTTGGTGGTCTATAGATAACTCCCGCTCTGATACAAAGTTATGTTTCTTAATGTGATCAGTTGAGTGGATTTGGGTTTGGAAGAAGAAGAAACAGCATGAAGAAGAGGAGAGGAGGGAAAAGATGAGTCCGGAACCCCTGTTTCAACGAAATTCTGGCCAATCCGCAGGCTCCACATTTAAAAAATAAGCAGCTGCTGCTATAGGGGGCTTTTCATAAATCTGAAAAATCATCCCCAGATCAAAGATGAAAAGCATCTGAGACGGAGTCATGTTACACGATAGGAGCTTGTTGAGGTCAGGTCCGCAAGAATGGACGGACCCCAGGAGCGATGCTTGCGAAAGGATTTGCAGATGTAGCGGGCGGTTGTAGAGAGTCAGCGAGTGATAGAGAAGAAGGTTTGAGAGGTGGGGAAAAGGTGTCAGGGAACCCAGTTTTGGAGGTTAATAGGAGTTGGAAAGGGCATTGGAGAGATAGGTTTTGGGGTTTGGGTCTGACGGATGGAGAAGAGACTGCCATGGATGGTCGTAGGCCTGTCAATTTAGCCCATGAAATGGGTACCCGGCCCTTCCCAAGCCTGAAAAGACAGGGCTTTAAAAGAAAATTGAGCCTAGCAGGTTGGGCTTGGACAATTTTTTAAAAGCCTGGCCAAAATGGGACTGGGAGCGGGCAAAGCCAGCCCGGCCTAATTTTATTTAGTTTTTAATATATTTACCGAAACTACTAGATCAAATCATCACATTAGATTGTAAAAGATAGGCCCAGCCCAACAAGGGCTAACAAGGGCCCAGGCCCATTACAAGCCTGTCTCACGTAGGATGTAATCAAATCTATGTGTATAGCTGATTTCTCTCATTAGTTAGCTGATTTCTCTCTTTGTGATTACCTTGTATAGATTAAGATTGATTAGGATTGATTCTTTCATTCTTTCATTGTAATCTTAACATACTTAGTGCCTTGATTAAGGTAACTATTGATTATAAAACAGATCGATCGATGATCAATTGTTCATTGAGTTTTCTCTCCAATACTGCTGTCTTCTTCTTCCTCTCATCTCATCACAGCTGTTCACATGGTATCAGAGCCATAATACGTTGGAGATCTCTTCTACTTTATCAGAGCAACACAGAACAAGGTTCTGTGTCGACTGTTTCTTTACTGTGATCATAGTGGCACACCTACGATCATCTCGAAATCCTTAAGTTCCCTTCCAGCACTGGTTGACCATCCTTCCTGGTTATTTTGGAGATTTTTTCAGCATTTTTCAGAGATCAGAGGTAGGTGATTTGATCCATCTTGTGATAACTGAGTTTCTCTAAATAGTTTTCATCGCAACCGCACAAAATCCTCAATTTTGATCCGATCTAGATGAAACTTGAACTATTAGAAAGGAATTTGTATACTGGTCTCTAGCTACTGATCTGATCACCAATCAAATCCCCCTGTGGGCCCCACGCAAGATCCCACCTCACTTTTCCAGGTCGTCTAGGCTGTTTTAGTGGATTTTTTTTCTGCATGTTCTGTTTCTGCTTTGAAGCCTCTATTATTTCTCTGAACTCTTCTAAATATTGCTGCTATATGCTGTTATTGGTGCTTTTGACTGATTAAGGCTGATTAAATACTGATCAGAGCTGGTTCTTGCTCTGTTAGTGCAATGTTGGTATACGTACTGCCACTTTTGCCTTTTTCTAGCAGATCAGAACACCTTCTTGGGTTGTGTGCTGCTCTCTTTCTTCTTCTGCTGATCTCTTGTCTCTTATCTACTACATTCGTGCTAATGGACAAGTACGATGTCATCCCTATTAAATTTAATGGGCAAAACTATTTGTCCTGGTCCTTCCACTTACGGAACTTTGTCGAAGGACAGGGCCTTTTTGGTTATCTTGATGGATCGATAACCAAGCCTCAGATTACAAGTTCTACCGACTCAAAAGGCCTAGCCACCTGGTCCAAAGAAAATGCGAAAGTCGTCACTTGGATTCTTAACTCTATTGATCCCTCTCTTGCCGTGGCTCTTCAAGCCTACACCACAGCAGCTGATATGTGGGCTCATCTGAAGAAAATCTACCATCAAACCAATAAAGCTCGGAAATTTCATCTGGACAGCGAAATTGCCAAATATAGTCAAGGGGATAAAACTGTGCAGGAATACTTTAATGGTTTCTTCACCTTGTGGACTGAAAGGGATTCCATGTTAATCCAAACGGTCTCTTCTGGATTTCTGTCTGAAGCTCTCAAGTTACAAGAAGAAACTCATATCAGCCAGTTTCTTATGAATCTACGTCCTGAATTTGAATTTGTTCGGTCTGCCCTCATGAATAGGGAGAATACTGCTAATCTTGATACTTGCTTCCAAGAAGTACTTCGCAAAGAACTTCGTCTCACCTCACAGCGCACTATTCTGGAAGCACCCGAAGCACTCAAAGCCTTCCTTGCGCCTCTTCCTGCTGACTCAGCTCTTCTGGCCACTCCAAAGCCAACTCAATGTTATGAATGCAAAGGCTTCGGACATATTGCCAAAAATTGTCGCAAGAAATTGGTTTGCAGATATTACAAACGGACCAGTCATGTGATTGATGACTGTCGAAGCCTACAGCGACGGAATGAGACAGCCTAAGAAGCCTCCCTTCAATATGCCAAGACAGAATGTTCCATCTGCATTACAGGCTCAAGCCCCCATATCAGATACGAGCAGCACTTCCTCCGGGGTTATATCCATGACTCCTGCTCAGATTCAAGAATTGATTTAGAGCATAGTCACCTCTGCATATGCGTCTATGGGCTTCTCTGGTGGTCGGTATCAACCTCATTCTCATATAGCATCTCCTGCCTTTCATTCTTCTGCATCTCTTTCTTCTTCTTCTATCACCTCTTCCACATGGTTTTTAGATTCAGGAGCCTCAAATCACATGACATCTGTAGAACATAGCTTTACAGATTCCCACCCTTATCTTGGAAAAGAAAAAATTACCACTGCTAATGGTGATCAACTACTCATTTCTGGAGTTGGTACCATTACTTTATCTAGTGTCACTGGCCAGTCCATCACCCTTTCCAATGTCTACTTTGTCCCAAAATTATCAGCCAATTTACTTTCTGTAGGACAACTTATTGATGATGGCTATCTTGTTCACTTTTCTTCCTCTGGTTGTGTCATACAGGGGCGACAAACTGGGAAGGTGATCGCGACGGGGAGTAAACATGGGCGCCTGTTTTTGCTGGACATTGGACATCATTCCTTCTTTCCTTCTTCTTCTAATAATTTCAAAAACTTGTGGATGATTTGGCATAAACGTCTTGGTCATGTGAATAATGCCTATTTAATTTCTTTGTTTAAACTTGGTTGTTTGGACTCTACAATTGATAATAAAATGATGTCTTCTTTATCTCAATCAAAATGTGAAGCTTGTTGTTTAAGTAAGAGTCATATTTTGCCATTTTTTGTTCATCATTCTCGTGCATTAGAATCTTTTGACATCATTCACTCTGATGTACTGATGTTTGGGGCATTGGTCCTACCTTGAGTAGGGCAGGATTTAAGTACTACGTGACATTTATTGATGATCATTCCCGTTATACTTGGGTTTATTTCATGCGTTTAAAATCTGAAGTGTTTTCTATTTTTCAAAGATTTTATAACATGTTCCACACCCAATTTAAGAAAGATCTCAAGATCCTTCGATCTGATTCTGGCGGAGAATACATGTCTCATGAATTCTCTGTTTTCCTCTCTGATAAAGGAATTCTTCATCAAAAATCTTGTCTGCACACTCCGCAGCAGAATGGAATTGCGGAAAGAAAGAACCGCCATATTCTTGAAACTGGTCGCACCCTTTTACTTGCATCCTTAGTTCCTCCTGAATTTTGGTGTGATGCTGCACAGACTGCGGTATATCTGATCAATCGTCTTCCTAGTACTGTTCTAGGTAAGACTGCTCCTTACAGAGTTCTCTTTGAACGTCCTCCTTCATACTCTCACTTGCGTGTGTTTGGTTGTTTGTGTTTTGTTCATCTTCCACCGATTGAACGCACTAAGCTATCTCCACATGCTGCCAAATGCATCTTTCTTGGCTACAGTTCTGAATACAAAGGGTTCTTGTGTTATGACCGGTTTGAAAAACGCATGCGAATCTCTCGAAACGTGAATTTCCTGGAACACATTCCTTTCTTTTCATTGCGTTTAGATCATCATCCTATTGATGTGTCCTATTTGCCACAATTCCCGGAGTCTGCCTCTGCATCACCGGCTCTCAAGGTCTATGTCCGGCGTAACAAGGTTCCTCCTATGGTGCCTCCCTCTCCTGATCCTCTCCCAGTGCCGCCTACTGCTCCTACAGGTAATCATGCTTCTTCTGATAATATCCTTTCTCTGCGACGATCTAATCGTCTTTCGATTGCCCCTAACCGTTATGGCTTTCCTGCTCTCTTTTCATCCTTAGATAGTGCTCCTATACCCACCTCATATTCACAGGCCTCGAAGATTGCTTACTGGCAGGATGCTATGAATAAGGAATTGCTCGCTCTCGAAGAAAATCAGACATGGGACTTGGTACCGGCTCCTGAAGGAGCCTCTGTGATTGACAGTAAATGGATCTTCTCCATAAAAGTCCACTCCGATGGGAGTCTTGATCGCTACAAAGCTCGATTGGTTGCACAGGGTTATAAACAGGAGTATGGAATCAACTATGAGGAGACATTTGCACCAGTGGCTAAAATGACCACCGTTCGTACTCTCCTCTATGTCGTTGCAGCCCGCAACCGGCCTCTGTGGCAAATGGATGTCAAAAATGCTTTTCTTCATGGGGATTTACAAGAGACTGTCTACTTAAAGCCTCCTCCAGGATATACTTGTCCTCCTAAGCATGTTTGTAAGTTGCGGAAATCTTTGTATGGGCTTAAGCAAGCTCCCAGGGCTTGGTTCGATAAGTTTCGGACAGCCATTCTTCAAGCAGGATTTCGTCAGAGTCATTCGGATAGCTCACTATTTCTTAGATGGACATCGAAGGGCTACACTTTCCTGTTAGTCTATGTTGATGATATGATTATCAGTGGCAATGATAGTGCTAACATTACGGAACTCAAACATCATCTCACTCGCCATTTCAGAATGAAGGATCTTGGTCCTCTCACCTACTTTCTGGGGCTGGAGTTCTTGCGTAGCAAATCTGGCATTCGGGTTCATCAGCGGAAATATGCTACAGATTTAATCACTTCGGCAAGACTCGATGATGCTCATACTTTTGATACACCTATGGAGTTGAACAGCAAGATCAGTGCGGATGATGGCCCTCCCCTGGATGACCCATCTGTTTTCCGGCGGATCGTTAGTAGTTTGCTCTACTTAACTATGACTCGGCCGGATATCTCTCATGCTGTTCATACGGTTAGCCAGTTTGTGAGCAATTCTCACAAACCTCACCTTGTTGCTGCTTTGCACATACTCCGCTATGTCAAAGGCACCCTTAATCATGGTCTCTTCTATTCTTCGAGCGCTTCTCTGCACTTATCAGCTTATGCGGATGCTGATTGGGCCGGTTGCCCAGATTTTAGGCGATCTACCACTGGCTGGTGTATGTTTCTTGGGGACTCTCTGATATCGTGGAAATGCAAGAAGTAAACCAATGTTTCCAAGTCTTCTGCTGAGGCTGAGTATCGGGCGATGTCGTCTGCTAGCGCTGAAATCATCTGGCTACGCCGTCTTCTCTATGAATTTGGTGTCATTATTGGTGGTTCTACCCCTCTTCATGGAGACAACACAAGTGCTACCAGAATTGCTAACAATCCGGTCTTTCATGAACGAACGAAGCATATTGAGATCGATTGTCACTTCATTCGTTAGCATGTTGTTACTGAGAAGATCACTCTGCCTCATGTCTCTACTCTTAACCAATTAGCAGATATCTTCACAAAAGCTCTCCCCAAAACGCGTCATCATGATCTCACTAGCAAATTGATGTTTTCTGCCTTGCTACATCAATTTGAGGGGGAGTATAAAAGATAGGCCCAGCCCAACAAGGGCTAACAAGGGCCTAGGCCCATTACAAGCCTGTCTCACGTAGGATGTAATCAAATCTATGTGTATAGCTGATTTCTCTCATTAGTTAGCTGATTTCTCTCTTTGTGATTACCTTGTATAGATTAAGATTGATTAGGATTGATTCTTTCATTCTTTCATTGTAATCTTAACATACTTAGTGCCTTGATTAAGGTAACCATTGATTATAAAACAGATCGATCGATGATCAATTGATCATTGAGTTTTCTCTCTAATACTGCTGTCTTCTTCTTCCTCTCATCTCATCACAGCTGTTCACATAGATAACGGGGGGGAATAAGTAATTTGAACATTTGAACTGTTTGTCATTTTACAGGGTGTTTATGATGATTATTTGATTACTTGAACAGGTTCTTGAGATACTGGTATGAGCGTAGTAATGTAAAGAGAAAATACTATCTTGGTAGTTGAATCTTTTCAATCTACAATTGCATCCAACAGTTTAGTTCCAGTCTGATGTGTTTTGAGATGAAATTGGAAAGTCCATTCTTTTCATATTGGGGTAGGCTTTCTGTGTTGATGGGGTCACTCTATTTGAATTGCTTCCATTTTCTAGAATTTAGTTATTGTGATTTAGGTTTTAGTTTTCTAATTCCTTCATTTATGCAGCTAAATTGAATCGGTTGGGCTTTTGATGAGAAAAAAAAAAAATTGTGCTTGCTTTGAGGTGATTGGATTATCTTATTTCTCACTTTGCCTTAGTTTGATCGATTATTTTTTTTCATCCGTTTGTTTGATGGCTAGTGGTTGCATGGCGAGATTTCTTTTTTCTTTTTTTTTTTTTTTTTTTGTGATTTCGATGTCTATTGCTGAGTTTGGAGTGGTGATTATTTGTCCGACTTTAGCTATCTACATCTAATGGCTAGCTTCTGAAGTGCTGATGAGACAATTAGGATCGATTTTGTGTCATCTGATTTGATTTGAAGGGTTTGGATATTTTTGGATTCCATTTCAGTATTCCAGTTTTTCTTCATTTACGACTTTCAAATTCCAGTTAGTTAGCGTCTGATTAAAACATGATCACCTTATGAGATATATTGCGTGTTGCATTGCATTGCCGGTCCCAATCCCAAAAAAAAAGGAGGGTGGTTTAAAGTCTGGTCACAATATAGGAATAATTAGAAAATCATGATCTTACGTGGGCCTGGGCCCGCATGGGATGGGTTTGACGTAGGCCCGCTCAATTTAGGGCCGGGATTGGACAATCCCTTGTAGGCCCGTCTAATATTCGAAACAGGATTGGACAACCCATGCTCAGGCCTGGCCTAGCCCATACACAGGCCTAAATTGGTCGGGTGGTTCTGAGAGGGATTATGGTGGCCATAGAAGAAATGGGATTTGCTGGGTTTTTGGGGGTTTGAGGGAGCATTCTCAGATTCTCCTTTTAAGCTAAACCAAGTAGGCAAGTACTGCGTGTTTGTGGATGTTAACTGTCTAGCCTTAACAGTGAAATATGTTCAAATGTTTGATTTTTTGATTTACAGAACATCGTTCACATCCAGAATCATATAAACCTGGAAACTATTGCTCACAATCAAACCATTAGACCCCTGAAATTAAAAATCCCAATAATGTTCTGAATCAGAGATGGAGATCATAAATCAAATAAACCCATCCACCCATCCCTAAAGCCCTCACTCGCATACATCAACTTTGCAAGAAACAAACCATTACATCATTCTGATTTTAGACGAGCAGAAGAACCTGTAGCTAAGCAAGTGGCACATGGAGTCGTCGATTACGATGCACTGTCAGAGATGTAGGGTTTTTTTTTTTTTTTTTTTAAACAAATTTTTGTATTTGTAAAAAGGACTAAAAAGGACCTCCTTCCTTTCCTTTTTGTCATTACAGGAAATAAGTTGAGAGGGTCAATAGCTGACATGGCATTTTTCAAACGGATCCGGATCCCCCGTTTGGACCAAACAGGGAAACCCTGTTTGGTCCAATCAGGGGTTGCCACATGGGGAAAGGAGTTTTTTTTCTTCTTTTTTTTTTTTTAAGGAGATAGAATTTTTTTTGAGATGGGATGTGACACCTTTCCCCATGTGGCACCCCCTCATTGGTCCAAACAGGGTTACCTGTTTGGACCAAACAGGGGATCCATATCCTTTTTAGACGTGGCTGCTGAGGATTGGCTGGAACACGAAACAGGGGATCCGAACTCAGAAAAGATGTCGTCGTACCTTGGCTGGGTTGACTATATCCCCTTTTTATGTTATTAAAAAACTTTGTCAATATTACACATAGGACCCTCCATATCAATGAAATAATATATTGGCCTAAGAATGATATAAAATATCATATAAACCCTTGGATTTTACTACATTGATTAGGTACAAGTGCAAGCTTCTTCCTTACATTTGGCATGCATGAGTAGATAATGAGTTCTTGTTCAAATTTCCTTTATTGTTTTATAATATCATTCACATATCGTAGAAAATTACATGGTTCACTTGCTTGGAAACCAAGAAATTTGTATTTCTCTACTTGCATTAGTGAATATGAAAAGATGGATATGGATTTGTTGCTTGCTATAATATAACAATAAAGTCCAAATTAGAAATATTCTATATGCTATCCTCTCAAAATCTCCTCTTATTTTCATGCTAATAGTTTATGTCTGTTCTTATTGTTATAGGAAAAAATACTTTGCATCTCAACTGGCCGACCCGCTATGATATTTGCTTGGGAACGGCAAGAGCCCTTGCTTATCTTCACGAGGAGTCCAGGGTTCGAATAGTGCATAGAGATGTCAAAGCCAGTAATATTCTACTTGATGCTGATCTCATCCCCAAGATTTCAGATTTTGGTTTGGCCAAGCTATATGATGATAAAAAGACACACATCAGCACCAGGGTGGCAGGAACAATGTAAGAATCATCAACCTTTCTCTCTTTTATTTTTCTTTACAATAGACAAACTGACACACTCATGCACAATTAAACCATGTCTCTAGCCAGCTGAGCAGTAGCCGAGACATCATCGACCATTTTGATTTACCTCCTTTCTAAGGTGTATCTGAATATAAACATAATTTTAAGAAGCAAAGAACACTTTGGTAGAAGGAAGAGTTACTCATTCTTCAGAGGGTTTAGGAATGTGTAGTAATCTGAAAACCTATTAGCTCAGATCATGGCTTAAAATCAGGATCGGGGGTATTATGGTCACTTGGAAAAGTAACGTCATTCCAATATGCAATTCTCGTGGTCTTCATGGTCCATTGTAGCATAAGTTTTAATGACCCAAAATCTACAAATTCTTTAAATAAAGTCATAATATTAGAAAATTTAAGAATCATTGATTTTATTTTCCCCATTATGACAAAGTATAAGGATATGTGGACGACTCCCAGAGTCATATAAGTCCAACATCACTATCTTATCTGAAGTTCTTTTATCTGTTCAAGTTAAGTTATTTAACCAAAAGAGTTTTGACAACTATTCTAAGCTTCTGCCTTTTTATCTGATATGATAGCCATGTATGCACAAGCCTCTTAAGTAGTTCTGATTTTTTTTTTTTTTTATGTTGTTCCCGTGTTTTCTTGCTTTAATCCAAAATGAATCCCTCTGACTCCATGTTTTTCTGTAATTAGTTATGGTCTCAAGCTATGGTACCAGGATACTTCAAAATGTATCATGTTGTAATGTATCTAATACTTCACTTTTTAAGTGTAAAATCCATGTCCTCGTCATATCCATGGTGTGTACCTGCAGTATCCATGCTGTATCTGAGCATCATAGGTCTCAAGTAGTCCCTACAAAGCAAACCCATAAAAGACTCGCACTACTTATTACTATATTACATTAAGAGCACATTTCCTGCTTGATTTTTAATCCCATAGTGAAGGAGGTTTTGTAAAAGGAGTATCAACAGGTGAAGAGTAAAGGGTCTAAGGTGTAGACTTAGATGGAAGCGTCAATTCCCTATAATTTAATTAACTAGGATGATGGTTAGGTGATCATTTCACATCAAGTGATGGTCCCTCCCCATGGATTTTCACCCTTTATCTTTCACTTTTAGCCCCTAAAGGGAATTGTTTGGAAATTCTCAGAATTCAAATCCTATGAAATAAAAAGAGTACAAAAATCATGGATTTTCACCCTTTATCTTTCACTTTTAGCCCCTAAAGGGAATTGTTTGGAAATTCTCAGAATTCAAATCCTATAAAATAAAAAGAGTACAAAAATCTGGAGTAAAAAAAAGAAAACAATTTTGCAGATCTAGCATCTGTCATGGACGTTATTGGGAATAAGTTCTGATTCCACAATGTATCAAACTAGTGGATTCGTCGGTGGCCAATACATTTTAAACCAAGGCTCGGATACTATTTTCCTAACCTCCTATCCTATGTTCGTATAAGCAAACAGTGCTTGGTGGTCAACTGCGTTTTCTGATTCTGACATGTTAGATGATTGGCTAACATTCATTTCTATTAAAAATATTCTAACAGCTTACAATTTGTTTCATTTGAACACACTTGTTTTATTTACCTAGAACTACTTCTTTACATCACACTGCATTGTCAAATTCTTTTAAGTGGTTATCTTGCGCCGGAGTATGCAATGCGTGGACATTTGACGGAAAAGGCGGACGTGTTTGCATTTGGAGTTGTTGCCCTTGAAATCTTAAGTGGAAGACCAAATTCGGATTCAAACTTGGAGCAAGAGAAGATATATCTCCTTGAATGGGTATGAAATCTGAACCACCTTATGATAATTGGAATAACCAGGCTTGATTTTTGTAGTTTTCCTCTTGTATGGCTCGCCTGGACGCACACTTCATAGTGTAGATGGGATGGAAAGGTCACAGCATTTATATGGGGATACAAAAATACCCCTTTTGAATGATCATGAGGATAGATTTCATGGTCTTGAGCATGGATGATTTCTTATGATTTTATGCAATGGTGAACATATCTTCATTCACACTTGCATTTGGGAAAAACATTATATCATACATATATGCAAGATCGACCTGGCCCTTCCAAAGCATGGAATGGCCTAGCCTGTTAAAGGTCTTCCCATTGTGTACTTATGGCATCTAATCATGCGATGTACTCTTTTTGAGGGCCTCAAAAGTTGTTCAAATTCTAGCAGGTAAAGTCAGATCGATGTCAGATTTGCATGACCAATCCAATTCCAATATCCTACAAAACTTGGATGGGGTGTGAAATTTCGGTGAGTGAATTCATTGGTGGTGGTGATTGTAAGAGATTTAGATTGATCACAGGGTTGGTTAGTGAGCCCTATAGGTTAGGCTGTTCCATGCTTTGGTGAACTTCATAGCTCATGATCTTATCATGAGTGACAGACTATGTGCAGTGCACCTTTCATCCCATCTCCCTCCTAACACTTTTTGCATGTGTGATGTATTTGTATGTATGTATATATGTATGTCTGTCTTAGGTGAGATTTTTTTGTGGTGTCCATATCTGATAAATCCGAAGCCTTCCTTGTGAACTGGCATCTATGATGCACGGATACTTCAAAATGGTTATGTTGCCCATTTTGAAGTATCCGTGCATCATAGATGGGCACCTCCCTTTATATTGCATCTAATCCATGATGAGACATTCCTTTGGCACAATCTCTTTGTTTATAATTATTAGGTCATAGTAATCATAGAACTGATGTCTCTTCATTCATTCTCCTAGGCTTGGGATCTTCATGAAAACAACAGAGCATTGGAGCTAGTCGACCCAACATTGGTCGAATTCAACGAATCAGAAGCACTAAGAGTGATAGGAGTTGGTCTCCTGTGCACTCAGGCAACACCAATGCTAAGGCCGCCGATGTCCCGCGTGGTGGCCATGCTGTCCGGTGACATTGAAGTCAGCAGTGTTACATCAAAGCCTGGTTATATAACTGATTGGCAACTCAATGAAATAACCAGTTTCATGAGCGAAGAAACGTCGGGAGTGTCAGCAGACAGGACAAGCAACAGCCAGCAAAACACATCGTCGAATGCGAGCACAGTATTTATGGGGCAATCCTCACCGTTGCCTGGTCAACCCATTCTGCATGAGGTCATTGGAGAAGGACGTTAATGATCACCTACTTGACAACCCACTCTGATGAGTACGCGTGTGTTCATATATGCAACGTGCAAAATGCTTGGTGGATGGTTCTTGTGACTTTTCATGAGTTTTTGGATGTGTACTTGTAGTTTAAATGCTTGCCTTGTGTTTACTTGATCCGAGGTGTGTTATTTGTGTTAGATTATATGGTCTTAATCTAGTGGATGATATAAATAAACTGATTCATTTCTTAATTAATATAATCATGCTCTTATTCATGTGATGCATAGTTTTTTTTTATTTCATGAGATGAATAGTATTTTATATCTTGTTTGTACATGACCAATACAATATGATATGATGGTTCATGAGATGAATCGGAGCCCACAAGTATATTAGATGTGATCCATGTGTGTGGATGAGATCCACATACATGAGATATATCACAAATCCTATACTTGAATTTGTTCACAACCAGTGACGAGATTCGGCATCTCATCTAATAAGGTTGCAGCATTATGATCACTATGAGATAGTGTGATTTTTCTAAATCATCAAAGTGTCGGACTCTGGATCATTGTGCTGGTACATCATATGTACTGAATGATAATGAGTTGTACCTTATGCAAATTTGTCTTTGATTTAAAGACTGCTCTCATAATTCCATAACAATAAGCTCTTAATCCTGAGAGATTAATAAACTCAAGTTTCTATTATACATTTATTTTTGTTATATATTTACTTTGAGTCACCAATGAGTGAGGACCCTTCGGTGTCTTGGGTACATGGTAGTGGGACTATGGGAACATATAATTGTTAAGATGGATTCTATCATTTAATAGATATATTCCTTTATTCCAATTAATGGATTTATCATTGGTAAGTGCGTACTCATATCAATTAAGAGTTAATTTGATGGCACTAACGATCACTGTGATTAATTGGGTCACAAGGATAATAAGATATGGATCTAACTTGGTTATACAGGTTTAATCCAATTGTTCCATGGATATAATTGGTGGAGGGACCTCCTTGTAGTAATAGGGAAGATTATGGTCTTCTTATAGTTTATTCCTAAGACTGGAGTTCAATTGCATTTATTTAGTGGAGTAATTTGCAATTAATTGTGGGTCCAGATTGCACATGAGATTTGGGGACCTGATATCCCAGTTGGAGACAACATCTAAGGAATGCCTAGTGGTTCCCATGCTAGTCCTAATAAGAGATTGTTTCTAATCCTATTTGGACTCTTAAAAGGAAGGAGGAAAAGTATACTTAATTATAATAGAAGTGAGACTTCTAATTATAACTAAAAGGAGGTGCTCACGTGCTATATAAAGAGAGGAGGGGGTTGAATGTCCAACATGTTTGCACACGCCCAACCCCCCCTCTCCTCTTCCTCCTTTCTCCTTCGGTTCCCTTCTAGAGATTCTAGGGTTTTTCTTCTTTTGGAGGTTCCACCATTTTACTTGAGAAGTAATCTGATAGAGGGTCATAGCATAGCGTGAAAGACTACAAGGTTTTGAAGATCCTTCTTGTTCTTGTGAAAGAGTTCTTCAACAAGGCAAGTGATCAATTTCTCCATTAGAGCACAACCGGGCTCGGAAGGTTAGATTTACTTGATCTCTTGTGTAGATTTTCGTAGTTGCTTGTTGCTGCTGCTTTCTATCTTTTAGATAGTGTTTCTATTGATCTTGTTTCATGAGAAAGAGGTTTTGGATCCTTAATTGGGTTTATAGCCTTATGGATACTTGATCTCTACATCTAGTGGGTCAAAAGTTTTGAAAACCTATCTACGAGGCCCATGTACTTCTAACAATTTGTGAATTGTTGGTTGCTTGTTGCTGCTGTTTTTTATCTTCTAAATAGTGTTTCTATTGATCTTGTTTCATGAGAAAGAGGTTTTGGATCTTGGATTGGGTTGATCCATGCATCAATTGGATCAAAACTTTTGAAAACCTATCCACGAGGCCCACCTATTTCCAACAATTTGCGGATTGAAAAATAAGTTTGTTAGTTACTTTTCGTCAGTCACTAACTATTCTTGGACTAAGTTGATGGATTACTTGACCCACATTCTTCCATAGATGCCCTGATAAAAGAAAACTTCGTACTCTAAGATTCTAGAAGACAATCAGGGCATTGGTGATTACCAAGGAGGTTAAGATCTGTCAAAACAAGATTTTACTGGACAATTTATATTTCTTTCTTTCATTGATGTGTATTGTTATGTGATTCTTCAGTCCCATTAATACGGACAGTTTGAAAGCAAAACAGGGGGTGTGTGGGATCTCTTTGGTACTCTTCTTCTAGTTAATTTAGTTCAGTAGCACCTAAACTAGTAAGATAGGGAAGTAAGTAGGCAGTTTGATATTTCTGTGAAGACAGGCTTTTGATGGCTTGGCCTCGCAATTACTTCTATGCAGTTATCGGGCTTCAAAGTGATGTTCCTAGCACACCAGACTACGTACAGATATCACCAAGCAAATCAAGTAAGCTAAAATTGTTTCATAGACAAGTCTCTGATCCATGCTCCACTATCTATTAAATTAGAGTAATCGAATTGAGCAGGGGATGCCTTCATTTTGTGGCATTTGATAATTTTCTTTTTCTAAAGATTGTATTCCTTAATCCCTCCTTGAAGTAGCAATTAACCAGTTTTTGGGTATGGTTGTGTAGGCTTTAGATGTTGGGGAAGCACGGATCTGATTGGGGTCTAGGAGATTTCAATTACCTACAATTCACTCTTCACGATTGCGTCCGGAAGGATTTTTCGGTGTTTCTCTCACTAGTACTTAGTATGCGTGTTAGATTATCAATTTCAGTTAGATTATCAATTTCAACCACTCTCTCCCATATCTTTTGGCTTATTGAGTGATAAGCTGTTCATTTGAATTTAAACTTGAATTTGAGTCTAAATGGAAAGATGATAAGATAGAGAGTTGGATCCAATTTAAATGCCATTAGGTTGAAGATGCTATAAATCTCTCTCTCAAGTTTTGCCTAACTTGCTGTAACCTCTTCAAATTTCATCTTCAGACAATTTCAACATTTTATACCCAACAGCATCGGTCTAAATCCTATAAAGGCTTGTGTCTATCACAACTACTTATTTGAAGTATGAACGGCAATTCTTTGGCTTTCTAGGGTATGTACGGTGGGCATGCCACTTTCTCTCACCTAAGGGCTATCTTACCTCTTCTAAGGTCTTCTTCCCTCACCTCACCGGAGGTCTCATTCCTCGCCCGAGGGCTAGGGTTATGTTACAGCTTGACCCAATTTAATTGTGTTTATCTCTAATTAATTTTGTTTTATTAAAATTAAATATACTTAGATACTAACTAAGTTATGTTAGCGTAAATTAGTCTTATATCCATGGTTTAAAATTGCGGTTTCGGTCGAGGTATCGGCCAGGCCGAAAAACCGATATGATATCGATATTGATCGCGATTATAGGTCCGTCGCGGTTGTCGCAATGTGAATTGTTTTAACTAAAAAAATAGCAAAAATATCCAGAAATCCAGAATATTAGAAAATGCTTGAAAAAATCTTTTTTTCCATTAGTAACAACAATAAATCAAAATATCGGTCACCTTAAGTTATGAGTCCCATCTGTGTCGCAGTTCGCTATCTTCTCCGGTATTTCATATAATGCAACCATTATTTTGGCTCATGAACAATTAATTAGTGTAAAATATAAGAAAATAAAGATAACATATTAATTATCATTTAATACTAACTCAATGATCAAATTAGTTGTGAGTTCAAGACCATGAAGATAACATATTAAAATATGAAGCATGATAGTGGGTAGATAAATCATAAAGTACTTGGGCATTAAAAGGTTCATAGTTTACCTAAAATTAGGGGGGACTAGAGAGTAGAGAGAGAAATTGATGAGTATGACAACTTAATTCCAAGTAGAGTGTCGCCCAAGCTCAATATCATCATAATCATCATTTCTTCGGTATTGGTTAAAAAGATATGCTCAATACTGTTGCGCTACACTACCATATCCATGACCTTATTCAGATTGCTCTTGATAAGATGATGAACTATCTTGATCTCTTGTAGATTGAGATGGCTGGCCGTACTCAAATGGCATTAAATAAGATGTGAGGGGCATGAAAGGTTGTTCAGGATGTGGTGGTTGGACAAGCCTCCCATGCTCAATTAATATCTTTTCGATATAAAGTAGCGGTTTCAATGAAGGGGGTACCCAATTAGGGTCAAATGAATAACCTCCATGCTGTCCATACATGGCACCTTATTGGCCAACATAACCCCCATGATGACCATGAGTATCTTCCCCTCATTCCTTGCCAAGCGGCGCCACTACTACTCCCTACCTCGGTCTGTCCAACATGTCTAACATAGCCACGGCTAGGATCTAAATCGGTAACACCAAGAAAATGCATAACTATCTCATAAGTGACAGGCTCATCATCTCCATAGTGACCACCATCTCCAGGAAAGTCGGGTGGAATTCCTGCTAATGATGAAGAAGTAGAAATACTCGACTCACTCTCCTCGTCCACCTCATTTCCTTTTGGCTCACTTGTATCAAGTGCTCGCCCTTGTTGCATTGTCAAGTTTATCTCTTCTACCCTTCTGAGGCCCTCTTTGGCTCGGGCCTATCACCAGTCAATTCCTCTATCAACCGATCAAATGCTGGGTCTTGGTCTAACACCGGTTCTTCTTGCTCCTACAACCATTCACCTAACATGGTATCCTCTTCTGAAAAGATATAGTCCAAATTAATTGGACAAAAATAATCCCGTTGATCCTCAAATTATCTTCCCTTTCTATTTCGACTCCGGAGCTTGAGTTCATAATGGATGTAGACCAATTTATTTACCTTTTGCATTGTTAATCTGTTTCTTGGTCTTGTATGGATAAATGAAAAGGTGCTCACTAAGGACTTTAATAGCAATCGTCCTTAGTGTAGGAGCACTTTCCATAATTCAACCACCATTCAGCTGAAAGTAAAAATAGAAATGACATTCGAGTCAATAAAATAATAATAAGTCCCTGAATAATATAGAGATGGCATTACAATCAAGACCAGGACTGGTCTGTGTGATTGCTCTCCGTACAGTCGTCGTTCCAAAACTCCTAGCACGTATATTATATATGTCAATCTAAAGACATTAGCATAAAAAAATAAATTAGAGAAATTACAATGTTATATACTTTTTCCCACAATTAGCCTACCTGATTAGTAGCCCAAATTGCTTCATCTGTACTCCCTGTCAGTATTTTAATTACAATTTTTAGTCCCAAATGGATTTCATCTGATATGTGTCTATCCGTAAATTGTGGATTAAAGAAGTATCCTGTAAAACCAATAAATTTTAGTCAATGATAATTTAATATAGTGAAGAAAATTGAATATAACAATTCAAGTATTAAAGGAAATAGCCTTCACTTACCAACAGTGTGTAAATCATGTTTCAATTGTCGCCCCCATCAATCATCGATGATCTTTCAAAACTTTTTGTAATATCTACAATTTGCTTGAATAGCCAACTTTGATCTCTCCATGGCCTCATGTAAGAAGCCCATTTTTGGCTTATCATCGCCATCAACCAATCGAAGAACCGTTATTAGGGGATCAAAAACAGTCAAAACACCCGTCACATGAGGCCAAAATTTGTTGGACTCAATTACTTTAAATACTGCTTTTGTAATGTTACTTGGCCTCTTTCTCCATTTCGAATTCATGAACTCCTGTGATTTTATCAATTGGAGAAGTACTTTTCTATACTTGTAAATACTTTCGATGCCAATGAAGTGGGTAGAAAATTTAGTGATGCCAGGCCGCAGTAGTTCATGATTGTTTATATACATTTTCATCATGAAAATGAGTCCATACGACTGATAAAAAAATTGATGATCTTCTTTATCTTACCAATCACTTGCAGCATGACTTTTCCTTTTTCAATATCTTCAAGCATTAAATCCAAGCAATGTGTTGCACATGAAGACTGAAAAATCCCTGGCCTTTGTTTTATAAGCATCATTCCTGCAACCTTCATGTTTGCAACATTGTCGGTAACAACCTGAACTACGTAATCTACCCCAATTTCTTCAACCACCTCATTCAATAACCTATTAATTTATTTTTCACCTTGGATGTAATCAGTTGCATCAATTGATTTGATTAACACCGTGCCTATAGACAAGTAGATTAGAAAATTCAAGAGATGACGATGTGTGATGGTCGTCCACCCATTTCACATTAGTATGCGACCTCTTTCCTTCCATGCCCATTTGCAAGTTTGCAACCAAGCCTGCACCTCCTCATACTCTTTTTCAACACAGACATGCCCAATCTCATAAGGGGTGGGTGCCCTTATACCCCCAAACAATGTTCTGTACCTGCATCTAACAAGTTAGTGAAATAAGGAGAAGATGCCTTGTTAGGTGGAATGCCACCATCCAAAAAAAAAAAAAAAAACTTTCCAGTAGCTCTCATTAGATGTTCTCTTGCTTTACCAAACTTGCCCTTTAGTGCTTTCATGATGTCGGGTTGCTTTGCTGTTAGTTTTCTATAAGCAAATGGGTCAGTTGGCCCCACCAAATATGGCCTACGAGGTGTATGTGTAAGAGGACTTTCAACCTCCTCAATGTCTGGATCTTGACGGGGTTGTTTTTTACTAAATGCCAGACGCAAACCCGCTCCCCCTGATCCGGATGCCCACTCTGCTCATATTGGCTACCTCTAGCGGCTACTTCATATTACATTCTTCTACTCTCTTCCTCCTACTGATATGACCTCACACTTTCTCTCCCAGCCCTCTTCATTTCTAGCTCCTTATTGTCATCATCGGAGGAAACTAATCCCTCCTCCCTAGGACCAAATACTTCTTCTCTGCATGCATCAAGTTCCTCGGTTCTTTTTCTTTCTTGTACAACTTTTTTTTTTAAAGATGCATCAAGGAACTCCTTCATTTCAGCTCTCACATTTGGTGGCACTTTATGATACTTTGCAACCTATACTATTACATGTGCCAAATGTTGTTTCAATCAGGTAATCCCCCCTATTGAGCACTTGTCCACAATAATTACATTTTACTTTACTCTTGCTTCCGGCTACTTCACTGTGGCTCCATGCCGGATCTATCTCACACACCATTTTTCAAATAAAATAAGAAATTCATGTAATACTCTAATGACAATTATTTTTAGAAAAAGTAGAAGATTTTTAAAAAATCATTTTGAAAACCCTAAATATATAGTTCTAGTATAAAAGTATGTAGATCAATCATTTACACACAATACAATGATCATGAATCATTCAAAGAACATATTTATGATGAAATCCCCAAAAAATGATATATTATAATTCAAATATTAAAAAATCCAAAAATAAAAGAATTAAAAAAGCCCAAAATCATGTGTATGACTATGAGTAGATTTATCATCTACACACTATCAATAAGCCATTGGTATTTAAAGTATCATAAATACTCTAACAAGTAATAACAATTATTTTTACAAAAAGACAAAGATTTAATAAAATCATTTTCAAAAACCTAAATATATAGATCAAGCATAAAAGTATGTAAATCAATCATTTACACACCACGATCATGAATCATTAAAATAACATATTTATGATGAAATCCCCAAAAACTGATATATTATAATTCAAATATTAGAAAATCCAAAAAAAAATTATTAAAAAAATCCAAAATCATGTGTATGACTATGAGTTGATATAGATCTATCATCTACATGTTAGATTATATGGTCTCAATCCAGTGGATGATGTAATAAATTGATTTATTTCAATATAATCATGCTATCTTTTCATGAGATGAATGGTGTTTTATTACTTATTTGCACATAACCAATACGAATGACATGATGGTTCATGAGATGAACCGGAGCCCATAAATATATTAAATGTGATACATGTGTGTGGATGAGATCGACATGCGGGTGACATATGTCACAAATCTTATACTTAAATTCATTCACAACCGGTGGTGAGATTGGGCATCTCATCTGACAAGGTTGCAGCATTATGATCACAATGAGATAGTGTAATTTGTCTCAATCATCGGAGTGTAAGACTCTAGATCTTTGTGCTGGTACATTGGATGTATTGAAGGACCATGAGATGCACCTTATGAAACTCGGTCTTTACTTTAAGGTTGGCTCTCATAATTCCCTAGCAATAGGCTCTTAATTCTGAGACATTAATGAACTCAAGTTTCTATCTATTCATTTTCTTTGAGTCACCAATAAGTAAGGCCAACTGTAGGTCAACACCTCGGTGTCTTGGGTACGTGGTAATAAGGCCGTGGGAACGTTTAATGGTCAAGATGAAATATATCCTCATTATCTCCTTGTGCTAAACAATGGATTTATCTTTGGAAAGTGCGCACCAATCTCAATTAAGAGTTAATTTGATGGTACTAATAATCACTGTGATTAATTGGGTCTCAATGATAATAAGATGTGGATCTAAATTGGTTGGACAAGTCCATTGATCCATGGATATAGATGGAGGAGCCTACTTGTGGTCAAAGGGAAGTTTAGGGTCTTCTTATAATTTATTTCTAAGACTGGAGTTCAGTTGTATTTATATAGTGGAATTATTTGCAATTAACTAGGGCCCGGATTGCACATGAGATGTGGGGTTAGGGTGTCCCAGTTGGAGCCAGCTTTCTATAGAATACCTAGTAGTTCCCACGCTAGCCCAATTATTAGATTGTTACTAATTCTCTTTGAACTCTAAAAGGAAAGGAAATAGAAAGTTATTAATTATTTTGGAAGTGGGACTTCTATTAAGAATTAGAAAGTAAAAGGAGGTTGCTCATGCTATAAAAGGAGGAGGCTTTGGACGTCCAACCCATCCAATTCCACACTTTGGAATTCACACCCAAGACCCCTAGTGTGCAAGTGTTGCACACCCCTTCCCTCTCTCTTCTAGTTTTTTCTTCTAGTTTCCTTAGAGCTTTTAGTTGTTTTCTTTTGGAGATCCCATCATTCTCCTTGAGAAAAGAGATCTGAACCGTGTCATAGCGTGGAAGACTACGAGGTCTTGGAGATTCTAATTTGTTAGAAATAAAGAGTTGTTCATCAAGCAAGTTGTCTACTTCTCCATTAGAGCACAACCGAGCTCCCAAGGTAAAATTTACTCCTTGCATGTTATGGGTTTGTTATGGATGCATAGTGCTGGTTTTTTCTATCTTCTAGATAGAGTTTATTACTGATCTTGATCATGAGTTTGAGGTCTTGGATACTGGATATGGTTTCTGGCCTTATAGGTACTTGATCCCTTAGTCAAGAGGGTCAAAAATTTTGAAAACTCATCCACGAGGCCCACCTACTTCCAACACTACACATTATTAATAAGCCTTTAGTATCATAAATACTCTAACAAGTAACTTTTTATAAAAAATAAAGATTTAATAAAATCTTTTTCAAAATCCTAAATATATAGATCTAGCATAAATGTATGTAGATCAATCATTTACACACCATACAATGATCATGAATAATTAAAAGAACATATTTATGATGAAATCCCCAAAAAATGATATATTATTATTCAAATATTAAAAAATCTGAAAATAAAAGAATTCAAAAAATTCAAAATCATGTGTATGAGTACATCTATCATTTAGACACTATTATTAAGCCATTAGTATTTACTATTTAGTATCATAAATATTTCAAAAATTATTTTTTTTAAGTAGTAGATTTTAAGAAAAAAACATTTTTCTACACCCAAAATCATATATATGAGTAGATCTAGCATGAAAGTTTGTAGATTTAAGTGAAGAACATGACACAAGCAACAAACCCAATGATCTTTTCATTCATTTCTATGCTTTATCTAAAAATAAAAAATAAAAAACACATAATAGAAAAAATAAGGGAGTTAAGTTGATTTTCTCTTACCAAATAAAATGATTTCTTCAAGAAATAGTGTTGGATTTGGAAATATGCAAGAGAATGAGCTATGGAGATATGGATGCTCTAAGGAGATAAAGGGAGAGATATAAAGAAGATGGGGGAATAGGGAAAATTTTAAAAAAAGAACTAGGGTTTTTTACCATTACTCCATCTCTGCTGATATTTTTAAAATATCGGCCGAGATATCGGTCAAACCGATATTTTTACCATATCGGCCGAGATGTTCCATTGTTTTGACGATATTTTTCCTTGCGAAATCGAGACTGGTATCACGGCAAAATATCGTTCCGGTATCAGCCGATTTTTTAATCCATGCTTATATCAGCCTTCGGGTTAGACCTTAAGTCTTGGATATGTAGGTAGTTTGAACCCGATCCAACCTATTTAGGTAAAGCCGGGGACTTTTTCATCAATTCAGATTTTTCTATTTTTGCATCATATGCACGTCATCTTGGTATCATCGCATGCATCTCGACGAGCACACCATCTTTCATATTGAACACTTTTCCATTTGACGTCAATTGAGTGAAATAGCTCACCATTTGACTTAAAATGTAAATGCCCAAAGAAATATGGACTTTCTTATAAAACTGGGAAAAGTCCAGCACTTAATACAACAATTCCCCATTTGAATCGTTCAATTCATATTGCTGGGAGAGAGAAGTTCTTTCCTTCGTTTCTTCTTCCATTTCTTCTTCTCTCTTCTCAAATTCTCAAGAAAGCATTTGCATGTGCAATTGGAAGAAAGAAGTGGACTTCTCTTCATCTCCTCCATCTTTCCATATCATTAGATTGACAAGAACTTCACTCTCAGATCTGCTCTTATTAGTATTGGTAAGAACTCCTTCCTCTTTCTCGGACTTTTGGGTTGCAATTGAACCAAAGAAATCATCTATCTTACATGCATGCATCTTGATGATTCATTTGGCATGATGTACTTGTTGTTAGGGTTTTAAAATTTGGGGGTTTTCATTTGTTTGGACTCAAGAGGAAGATAGAGTGTGAGAAAGCTCATAACAAGGCAAGTATAAGCAATTTCTATCAATGCTTGTCGTTCTTATATTGATTCTAGAATGAAAATTCAGTTCATGCTGTTTATAACCTCTTTAATCCCCAACACGAAGTATAATTGCAAATGGGTTCTTCTTAATTGTGTTTCTTTGAAGTGGTAATGGTTGAATGGGATTACATATATGTAAATGAGAGTAATGTGGCTCAGTTATGCAGGTTTTAAAGGTGGAGAACCTGGAATGGAATGGTAGTGATTGAACCCAAAAAGTACTCAAAACAAATTCATTCCAGAATTCTGATTGCAGCCTGGGCGGTTACATGGCGGTTAGCCGCCCAGATGGAGGTCAGAATTTTAGAAAGGAAGAAAATGACAATCGGGCTGCGGTGACTAGGCGGTCACCTGGCGATTAGCCGGGTGGTCACTTAACTAGCCGCCAAGCAACCGCCAGGTGACCGACCGCCTAGAAAACCCTAAATTCTAGGAATTTTCAGGGACCTTGTAGGGCTTCCCAGTAGTACCTTTCAGTAATATTGACCACTGGAAATCACCTTCACATGAAAGACCTTTTGAGGAGAGGATCTTCACATGTGTTATTCATTCTTTCATTGGTACACCATGATTATTAAGATTATGGTAATTCGATGTACATATAATATACAATGTGGCACCAAATGAAGAATAGCGGTACATTGAACGCTATAACTTTATAATGTATTGGAAGGTGATGAGAGGCGAATGTTAGATTAGTTCGGCTAGTAAAAGTCCTTCACTCCACAAATTTCAATGCATGTACATCTTGTTTTAATATATTCATGACTTCATACACTAAATTAATATTCATATACAGAAACTATATTCCTTTCGTGTTATTAATTTAACTGTCATTTCATTGTTAATATACTTTAATTGTATTTTAACTTGAGAAGTCTTGAGTAGATTAGTGGGTAAATGAATGATTGACTTGCATCGAATGAAATGAATAGTGTGGTCTACTCAAGTACAGATTTTTTATTGATTCGAATAAGTTGGTACTACTTAGCTTTGATCGGACGATACTCGATGGGGTTGACTCTTGGTTTAGATTATTTGTTAACGTCGTTGCACAGTAGACAATCTGGAGCACTGAAACTCCAGAACCAAGTAGCCAGGAGAACCTTTGGCAGGGTCACTGGTGACATCCCAAAAAGCGTGCTCTCTTATGAGGGGATATAGCTAATGTAGTTACCAACTAGATTGTACAAGTTTCAATTTATTATTGATTCCTTAAGCATGATTTAAATTCGACTGCACAACTGCCTAGTTTACCTTTATATGCTCTCTTTGAATCCGTAGTTGTTAATTCTAAGTTTGATACAACATGTATAGATTGATTATGGTATATACTTTGCTGAATCATCGTATTCACCAACTATTCATGGTGTTACAGACGCAGATCCCGCCCTCGGTTTTGAGGAGGCCGCGGAGGGAGAGGGGGAGGCCGATGAGGTACCAACAGGTCAAGAAGAGAGGACAACCGAGGGTGCTGTCTAGTATGCTTCAGAGAGCGTTGCACCCTTCTTTTGGAAGAGTGATTGGAAATCTCTTTTATAGTTAGCAATGTTGATAGTTTGGATTATAGATCCTACTTTTGTAATACCATAAATATTACTTTTGGAAATTGTTTATAACTATACTTTTGTAATTAAGGAGGCAAGGTAAGGTTTTATGATCCCTGCTTCTTAATAGTTAATGAAATCATCTTTTGTTTAATGAACTTGAATGATTGAACAGCTCATGATATGGTACCTATTAATACATTGTTTTAGATGCTTCCTCTTTGAAATTTACAAAGACAGGTGTTGGTGAGCATGTCTCACAATTGGAGAGTGGAATTTAATCCTTTGTGGCTTGTGCTTGACTCAAGATAGGTGCGAAAGGCATGGGAGTACATGTGTCACACCTCGGGGATTGCCCTTGGCTAGGTAATCTCAGGACCGGGATGTGACATGTCCCAGCCCCCCTATGCTGGGTATCCAAAAGGAAAAAAGTACTTACTACTTATTTGTGGTTCAACCCATGTCCTCTCAAGAAGCCATATGTCTACAACTAGGACTTGGGAATTTACAGATCCCTTTAAGGGCCTAATTGTTTGCATATAGTAAATATGAATCTGTTACATGGGAATTCAAGGTATTTGGTACTCTAGAAGACCAAATAGATACTAGTGGTGATGATACATGCAACTCAAGATGCTTCAGGTGTGGTGTGATGTTTTATATTTTGTATTTGTTGTAGGGTTGGGTTTATTTTGTACCAACTTATTTTGTATGGCTTTGTAATGAATGTTCTCTTATTTAATAAAATTTACTCTTAAGGAAAAAAAATTAAAAAACATATAGTATTTATGAATTTTTATGTAGATTGATGATTGTGAAAGATCAAAATTTACTATTGATGATGATTGTTTAATATGAATGTTTATTAATGTATATGGATGATTAGGCACTACTTAAATCTAGAAATAGGAACTTGTGGTCTTTGAGATATTCTTCTTATGTTAATTTTGTGCTTTATGGATCAAGTTGATTTACTAAAGATTGTGGAAGAAATGAATGTTTGTATGAAGTGATTATATAATGTCTGATTTCACAGTTACCTAAACAGGTCGTAAGAAAAAAGCCCTCTTGTTAAGGGGAGATTCTGTCAAAAAATTTATGAGTTATTTCATGTGTACAAAAAGGTTTTCTAGGATGTATTAGAGGATATGTAATATTTTTTTAATTATGTTGAATGAATTTGTGAAGAAGATAATTGGATTTTTTTTTCGGATTCCTTTCCCGTTACCGAACTTGGATATGAAGGAATCATCGTTGATTCCTTTGTCCTCGCTAACCGTGGAATGTAATGAATCATCTCCCTCATAAATAGGGCTGTCAAAGGGCCGAGCCTGGGCCGGGCCGGGCTGAGGTAAGACCTTACCCTACCCTCATATATGCGGGCCGGGCTTAGGTCAATTCAAAGCCCTCGGAGCCCATGGCGGGCCTACAATATCGAAGCCCTTATCCTACCCTCAAGGGTCAGGGCCGGGCAAGGGTTGGGTCAGGGCCGAAAGAAATGATTATTTTTTTAATATTATCATATATAATTATTCTTCTATACCATAATGCTAACCCATCTTTATTCGAGGGGCAATGTAAAAGTCAATCTTTTTGTAACACTTCTTAAAGAATGCACAAAACAAGTTACTTCATCATTTTATAAAGATATTGGTTGGGATTAACTGAAATAAGATAATGTGATAGTTTTGTGACATGAAACTAGGAAATACACTTTTAAATACCTTAACACACTAGCAGTAGTTACATAGTTTAAATAATGTGCTCAGTTTTGCTTGTTTTCAGTCTTAATAGTTTATTAATGTGCTCGGTTTTGTTTGTTCTCAGGCTATTATTAACATTGTCGCATTTGAAGTTTTGCTAGTTGTTGCCATTTTTACTAGTCCATGTTCTATATATTTTTATAAAGCAATAATGTGAACCATGAGAACATGTTTGGCAAGTCGTGTCTGATTCAATTAGATTTACTTTAAATAGGCATTAGACTTATTCCAAATAAATTATTTGTATATGTGGTTCAAATAAACATTAGACTACTCTTGAGTTAGCATTAACCCTAACTTGTAATTCTTCGAAAGATCACCCTTGGATTTTATAACAAAACAATTAAACTTTGAATACCAAAGATGAATGACAAAGATGATTTGATTCATGAGTCACAAACTTTTAACTCTAGACGTGGGGCCCACATGAATGAAACAATAGTCATAAAAGGGTATAGAAAGAAATCGGCATCAATCAATAGTTAGTGGTTGAAACTCAACCTCACTTAATGATAATGTTAATGATCTTGTATCTAAACTCTCAACCTTCAATAGTTTACATTGGTGAAAATCAATATGATGAATGACAACTTGAATTCCCTTTTCATTGAAGAATATGTCTGTGTTGGGCAAACATAGAATCAAATATAGGTGGCAATATTGTGATCTATGGGGTATATCCATTAAAATTCTTTCTAAGCCGTGGTTATTATTGTTTAACAAAATATTAATTAAGTCTCTATCATTAATTGCTAATTAGAGTTCTTTATATATATATATATATATATTTTAAAAATATCTCTCTCTCTCTCTCTCTCTCTCTCTCTATATATATATATATATATATATTCTATATTATACATATTATTTGTTTTATATATTAATAGACAAAGGGCCGGGCCGGGCCCCCTTGGGCTGGCTAAGTCAAGCCCTAGCTCGGCCCTCAAGGTTATGAGCTTTTCAAAATTCAGCCCTACTCTACCCTTGGGCTTTAGGACAAAAAGAAAAGCCCTCGCTTTGAGGGCTTTTGAGGGCCGAGCCCGGCCGGGCCCCCTTGTCAAAGGGCCGGATTGACAGCTCTATTCATAAGTCTTCAAATAAGAAAGTCTAATTCTGCAGATGCAAAGATTCCTCCAAATAGAGGATTCCTCTCTTGTTACCAAATGTGCCCCGGAAGAAAAGATTAATTACCTCCTTCTACTATTTATCTGTTTCAAGAAAAAGCTACTTTCAGTGATTTTTTAAATCGCAAGATAGCTGGATGTAAGAGACTACATGGGCGAGCGCACTAATAAAATTAAATTGTTGAATTCTAGTAAGAATGATTAAAGAAATGTTACCTACCGATAAATTAGCGGACTCTTCTAATATCTAAACCATTTGATCTATGAGAAAGCCCACCACCTGAATCTAAGAGAGAGCCCCACTCAAATATTCTTGGTATTTATTTATTTTAAGATGGGAAGTTTTCCTTTTAAGAAGGAGAAGAAAAAATAATTAATCACTCGTTAGTTATAATCTCTTAATTTAAAGAAGGAAAAGAATAAAAAAAAGTCCTTCAAGTCGGTTAGTAATGGCCAAAAGTAAAAACATAAGAGTGCTTCTGTTGGCACCGCGTCTCTGCACGCCGCACAAAAAAATATATATAATTTTTCCTAAACTACCCCTCCTTCCTCTCCCTCTCTCCCTCCACTCTCTTCCCTCAACTTCTCTCCCTCCCTCCCTCCCTCCCCCACCACCCACCCAGTCTGCGGCTGGGAGGGAGAGAGGATGGCAAACCCAGTCGGCAGCTTGCGGCGGCATCCCCAGCCAGCAGGCGGACTCCCTCCCTCTTTCTTCCTCCCTCCCCCTCTATTTTCTCTCTCCCCCCCTCCCCCTCTCCCCTCTCCCCTCTCCTCCCAGTCCCCTCTTCCTCACTTTCATTTTGATCCAAGGTCAACCTGTTAAGAGATAATTATCTTCTAGGATTAGTTTGGTTTGATTATTAGAGATAAAATAAGGATTTATTAGAGATTTTAGGATTGAATTTGAATTTGGGTAATCATGTTATTGCTGTGTATAAATTGAGAGTATTTCCTCTCTTCAGGTTTACGGTGGAATTACAGAAGTGTGTTGATTCTTGAAAGTTATGGTATCAGACCTTGGGCCCAGCGATGATCTTGCAATCAATCAAGCCATGTCTGATCTACTTTCCCAATTATCACCGTCAATTTCTTTTATTTCAGTAAAAAAACTAAATGCTCTCTCTTGCCCAACCATCTAAGCCCTGCGATCTCATCATCTTCAGAAAAATTGCACAATCAAAGCTTCTGAACCACTGGCACTGACAGACTAAAAATGGAGCGGGTTGCGACAGTGATAGACTCACAGACACATGGTGATCACCAATAAGATACGATGATCGATTTTGCAAGATATTTACCATTTTTCTTATTTTAGAGATCAAGGGTATATGATTTATTTTTTTGTTACCAATCACAGATGATGAAATGATCATGTGATTGAGGATGGACGTTAAAGATAATTATCTTCTAGGATTAGGTTGGTTTGATTATTAGAGATAAAATAGAGATTTGTTAGAGATTTTAGGATTGAGTTTGAATTTGACTAATCGTTAATAGCAGTTAATGTCCACGCTTAGCACGGGCAATATAAGTCATACAATGGAAAAATCTATAAGTTTTTAAATTTTATAGAAAAAGAAAAATAAGAAAATAAGAAACAATTGTAAAGGGTAAAATGATCCTAATTTTAAATTGTTAAGTGATACAGAGATGGATTTTTTTATGAGGATTTTACTCAAAAAATCCCCTAAGACTTATCATTTGCCAAAAGCACCATCAACATCTTAAAAAGACCACAGTAGTCTCAAAGGTCCTGTTTGGTATTTTTTTTTGCTTTTAGCGCTGAACGGGGATATCCCCGTTCATTCTAAGTAAATGAGCGGGGATATCCCTGTTCGCCGTTTATTACAACTTAAAGACTGTCGAACACCCTTTTTCCCTTTGCCTTTTTTGGTATCCGGACGAATCTCTTTGCAACCCTTCTTCCACATTAACTTACTTTGAAATCATAAACAATGCAGTGTGATCTAATTGGCATTCATGAAGTCTCCGCTTTTCTTTGTAAATTGTATGATTCAGATTTCAGTATAGACATGAAGAAGGGGTTTATTTTATTGTATAAAAATCGAGTTCATTTAGCGGGAAGTTGGATGTCTTCCAACTTATGATCAAATAGATAGTTGTTGACATAAATAGGCATTCATTATAGTGGTTGTTTTAGTTAGAAGATGTGCAAGAGGAGAGTATCTGCAACTAAAAAAATTGGTGAAAAGGTGGGAAATGTTGCCTTCTAATCATTTTGACCAAGATTCAAGAATAGGATTCTCCCATAGAAGGTGGGCAGAGAGATTTGTCCGGATACCAAAAAAGGCAAAGTGAAAAAGGGTGTTCGACAGTGTTTAAGTTGTAATGAACGACGAACAGGGATATCCCCGCTCATTTACTTAGAATGAACGGGGATATCCCTGCTCAGCGCTAAAAGCAAAAAAAAATACCAAACAGGGCCTTTGAGACTACTGTGGTCTTTTTAAGATGTTGATGGTGCTTTTGGCAATTGACAAGTCTTAGGGGATTTTTTGGGTAAAATCCTCTTATTTTATTTATTATCAAGAAAGTGGAGTTTCTCCTTTATATCCATTTTCATAAGTGGCATTCAAAAACAAATAAGGCAATTATCTTATCATATTTAATAATAAAAAATGACTCCAATTAATTATCTTATCTTATTTTTAGATTTTTTAAATTAAATTAAAACTAAATATTTGTGTTAGTTCCATTCTTTTATGGCCCAATCACTAAAAGAAAAAAAAAAAAAACCAATGTTTCACGTAGCATTTAATATAAACCAATAGAAATGCAACAAATATAATATGAATTATTACTTGTTAAAATTTAAATTAGGTAATATATAATGGGAATTGCTCACTATTCATCAAACAAAATAGCACATTACATGACATATCAACCATCAATGAAAATTAAATAGATTACGAGTAGCATTAGAATTTAGAAGGACATTAAAAGTAAAAACAAATAGAGATTATACTGAGGATTGAAAATGTTCTAAACAATAACCATCGTCGAACAATGTCATTTAATAAATTAAACAGCATGTAATTTACAGCATTATACATTCCTTTCGACAAATTTAATCATTCTTTTCTTTCCATCTCCTAAAGCTTTCACAACGAAAATCATCTGTTAATTAAACTTAACATGATATACAATATCATAGAGTCCCTTTGATAGATCCAATCCTTTTCCCATCCCATCTTGTTGAGGCAAATCCCTTCTCCAGGAAACCTCAAAAGACACCTATTAAAAAGCCATTTATACTTTTCAATTTGAAAACCTCAATAAAAGGGGAAAATGAGAAAATAGAAAAAATAGATCAGGTAAAGAAGAAGAGTCGAGTAGAATAAATAAATCTATTGTGGGTAAGAATTGTAGCTTCCATATTATTGTCGTCAAGTGATACGTTTTATCACAATACATACTTTCTCTCCGGTTAAGATGCAACCTTTAATATCATGGAAAACAAGGCCACCCCTCATTTCAAATAAAACATATGTTTTCTCGGATCAATAGCATGCAAAATAGAAGAATGGCTAAAGAAAAAAATTCACCAACTTTAATTTATAGTTGTTTTAACTAAAAAAAAACAAGAAGAAATATTTTGATAATACACATAATTAAAAGGTAAGATTGCATCCAAAACAGACAAAATAGTCATAGTGATGAGCGTGGGACATTTCTATGGTCTGAGGCTCAGAACTTGAATCCAAGTCCACACATCTTGTAAAGAGATTAAGCAAAAACCACAAACGAAAAATGAAAATTCCAAATAGTAGAACGAACCCCCCACATGTTAAAATCGCAGGGCCAAAAAAATAAAAGAACAATCCTCTCCACAAAAAAAGCACTTAAATTAGCAAATAAGGATTGTCAAACACCTTAAAACAAACATACCTTGGCTGAGAGAGATCTGTTCCAGATTTTCTGCAAAAGATCCTTGGACGTCTTATGCCTACTATAAAAAAAAAAAAAGTCAATCCCATGTAATGCTAATCAATGAGGGTCATATTTTTATTTATATCATTTATCACAGCCAGCAACTTCTTAGAAGACAAAGACCGAGCATTGAATATATTGGAGAACATATTTCACATTGATTGAAATAGGAGAGGTCTTGCATATACAGATTTCTTATTTAGGGGCTTCATTTGTCTGATAGCTAATTAATATATGTATCTTAGTTTTGTTTCTTTAGAATTAGGTTACGGATTCATGAAAAAATAATCAATATTTGAGATTACTTTAAACGATCATACCCATTCTGCTTTGCTAGTTGCTATTTTTATTTTTGATAGAAAGTACTTAGTGAAATTTCATCGTTGTTGACTTTAAGATTTAAAAGCGCAAAGCTCTGTCATTGTTTTAAAATTTAAAACTGAAAGCATAAACTGAATGCATTATTTTTAAAAGGAAGGTTTTAATCGGAGGTCAGTCTCATTGACTTTGGGCCATACGTCAACTAGGGAAAAATAATATATCTATTTCCATTACCACAAACAGGTGCTATGCATAATGATCTATGTCAGAAATTGAGATTAAGATTCATAAAAGAAAACTAAAATCATAAAAAAAGAGTAAAACATATGCAAATACCTTAGCTTTTTGTAGAGAAGAGAAGACCCAATAAGACTTGCGGCCATGTCACACGGAGAAAAGAATAAAAATGCCGCATAGAAAAGAGACACGTGGTAAAGAAGACTCTGCATGGTAAATGTTATAACTTATCTTCTCAATTACTCATTTCAGTTATAGAAAAGAGGGCTCCATATATGCCAATTTTAGTTTCAAATCTCCATAACGGTTTTAAATAATAGGGCAAGGTGAAAATTAAGAGGAATTTAAAGAGGCATTAAAGACGGTCAAATTTGTGTTAAGATGGTCAAAATGAAATTGAAATGAAACGGCTGATTTCTCAATTGAAATCAATTCGCTTCATTATATACTAGCAAAAAGTACCCGTGCTAAGCACAGGCAAATCACAACATTAAGTATATCATAAGAAATTTGGGGAAAAAAATCTCAAAACTGAAAAAATTAGTTGGTTTTTTGTAAACCTATGATTAAAAATCAACCAGAAATTAGTTGTATTTGTAAATGAAAGATGTGATTAAAAGTCTTCAGTTGTTTGTAGTGCACGTCATTCGAAGGAGCACATAAGCTATGTATTAACTTTACAGTCCTAGGAGAAACTCAAGACACCCTAGTGGCAAGGGTGTCTCGTCTAACGCAGCTGCCCAAGGCTCGATCATTGGGCTGGTAGGTTGTCTCAGAAGAAGTTTGCCGCTCAACCATGTAGCAGGGAAAAAAATGTTACAGTTCTAGAATTGAAGATTCAACGGTATGTGTCTGATCTTCATAATCTATTTGCAATTACAACAAACTAAATGATTGATATAAATATTACAAAATCAATGTGATGCTATCAAAGTTGTCGTGTACGATAAAGTATTTAACTAATACATTGATTTAATTAGACAGCCTTTTGAATAGGCAATTGAGCTTACTTATTTCCCGCCGCAAGGTCAGTTGCTGGTTATTATTTGTTTGTAATATATACTTATTTTAAAAAAGATGAAGAAAGGTTAAAAAGTTATCACATGAACAAAGTAAAAAATAGTTTGGTATCTGCCCAAACTATGTGAATGCATATCAATTATCACCAATAAGGAGTCAGACATGTTGACTCTGAGAATACATATTTATATGTTGAGTATGAGAATACATATTTATGAGTGACAAGAATCACAAATGATGAACATTTTGGACTAATCATTTAGATGGTCGAATACAATATTTGACATCTTTAGGAGGAATGCATATCAACCCTCAACCAACACCTATTCCGTAACATTAAGACAGCATTAAGAATAACACGAAGTTACAAAGTAGCATAATCTACAAATAATGTCAAGCCAAACAATAAAGCTCATTAAATTATACAGTAGGAAAATCTCTCATGCATTAAACTGAAGAAGCATGATGTTTGTGTTCTATCTATTTTCTTCTTTCCAAAATTGAATATTTCCCCACTTTCTGAAATAAAAATGTGAAATCAACATGTGGAATGCCATTACACATAAATTAAAAAAAAAAATTTAGGCTATGAGTGCACAGGACAAAGTTAGAAAACGGAAAAATCTTGTTCAAAGCGATGTAAGAAAGAAATGTAATAGAAAACATGAAATCATTTCGAAGGCATTCAGCCCTTCACCAAATATCATTCAAGTTCACATATAAAAAACAACTTCAGGATTTTGGATTTACATGAATGTTAAGTTCTACTTAAGATAGAGCACATATTAACATGTTGTCATACTTGGCACCCATTCTCCAAAAAAATTGATAATTCTATTAGGTGGAAAGTTTTCATTATTATTGTATTAAGATGAATGGACAAA
The DNA here is from genome assembly GCA_028538565.1 of Umbellularia californica. NCBI lineage: Eukaryota > Viridiplantae > Streptophyta > Magnoliopsida > Laurales > Lauraceae > Umbellularia > Umbellularia californica. The sequence continues at coordinate 26,724,603 of JAPQWN010000012.1, read as the reverse complement.
AACACACACACACACATCTATAAATCAAAACCATGAAACGAACTTTTCAATTCAAAATGCAAAACATGAACAATGACCAAGAAAATTACCTCTTTATTTATAAGTAATATTCAATGTAAAGAAGAAATTCTAGTCTATTTATAATAGGAGGGATGCTCTTTGCTAGCGTATGCAGTAAGTGACTTTTGAGTGTTCTACATGAAAAAGACTCATCATCATTGTGCACTTGTGAATAACTACTTCATGTATGCATGTTTCCTTCCAATCTCTATGTTAATTTATATGGCTCAATAGAAATTAGTAAATCTTGGTTAACCGGGCCCCTGGATTGCCCAAGTTGTATTCTGATTAGAAGTAGGGTTTGGGTGTGACAGGGTTTGAGGTTGATATTATAAATAGAGACCCAGAGTCTCTAGGATGTACACCTCTATTCTGATTGCATAGTAATTATTCCATCTTCCCCGTGGACGTAGGCCAAAAACCGAACCACATAAATATGTTGTTCTTGTGCGTGCTTGATCTCTTCTCGTAGGCCATAGATCACGACAAATTGGAATCAGAGCGTTGCATGTGATCGGAGGAGATCCGATGGATCGGATTTCAGATGGCTGGTCGATCGGAGACAGGATAGGACTTTGTTCTGTTCTGTCTGAGGTTTGTGACGAGAGAGGGGATCCAGACTATTCCACCTCATCGCAGAAGGAATAGTGGGAGAGCGTTTGATCAGTGGGCCACACACATATCTGTTCATCTTGTGCGTGCTTGATCTCTTCTCATAGGCCTTAGATCACAACACTCTGAAATCCATGTACGCTTCTCGGGTGCTTGTTTATTGTGGATGTTTTCAAGCATGGTAAATGGCTGTTTTGAGTAGTTTGTGACGAATAATTCAGGTTTTCTTAGAAATAGGCTTCTATTGAAAAGGCTAAGTGTCTCTTCGGATGAAGACAATGGGTGAAGAAACTAGTGGTGGAAAATGGAATTTGCAGTTAAAATTTGTGGTGTTTATAGTTCCTCCACATATGATTGAAGGACATCAACCATAAAATGAACTCCGCCTTTCACTCCAAGAAGTTGAAGCTGAATCTTAAGGATTTAGTGGCTCTGTTAAGTCTAAACCCCCCTTCTTTCCATTACTAGGTGTTGATTAGGAATTTGATACAGCTGTAGTGGCACCCATGTTTTGCATTGGTGATAGCGAAGGTTGGTTTTCATAACCAGTTTGGTATTGGACAGCACTAGCCACACTCCTTATATATATATAAAGTTGGATCAGCCATCAAGGGAGAAGAAACATCATTGGAAGACTTGTAATTGTAATTGACTTCAATTCCTAAAAAGTGTTGACCTTGCTAAAAGTATAACTGTATAAGTATACATTTTAAAAAGCTGTATATGAATTTTGTGTTTCCTCCTTGTTTTTAAAGTGTTATGTGTGATCATTGTTTGTTATCTGATCTTTTGTTCATGTTTTTGTTGTGCTTCATGTTGATTGTTTACAAACAGGTCTTTTAATGTATACAACAACTGCTTCAGTATTTTGCCCGTGTACTGGACCGAGGCATATTGTTTGTTTACATTATTGGTAAATTAATGGTGAAACAAGTGTCACATCAATAGAAAATGTGAGATAAAGTTTGAGGTGCAGTAATGTTTGTGTTTGCTTTGCATGAGATTAAATAATCGGAGAGAGTGAAAGTGGTAAAGTAATCACTTTTTTGTATTTTCTTCACTTTACCAGACATTACTTCTCTTTTATGAGGTGTTCAAGAGGTCAGATTCTTACATCTCTTTGGGAGGCTGGATTTGGTCTTTTGTTTTTGTTGGTTGGGTGTATTTGTGTATGTGCTAGATATTTCTATGCTTCATGTGGGATAATATTTGTAAAAAAAAAAAAAAAATGCTTTTAGCGGTGACCATATGATCGCCGCTAAAAGCAGTGTTTTTTATTTTTTAAAGTACTACTTTTAGTGGTGGCCATGTGACCGCCGCTAAAAAAACACAGGTTTTTAGCGATAGCCGTTTTTACTATTACCGGTGGCCAAGGAAAAAAAATTGCACTTACCAGCGGCCCTGTGCCTGCCGTTAAAAAAAAAAGAGGTTTTTACCGGCAGCCATTGTCATTATTACCGGCGGCCATGGGCCCCGCTAAAAATTCCTTTCGTCGTCTAACCAACCCACGGATATCTTTTATCGGTGGTCAGAGCTGCCGCAATAAAAAAAAAATAGCGGCAGTCAGTGAGCGCTGCTGCAACTTTTATCCATCCGATGTATACCGTCTCCAAGCGATCGCCAGAAGCACTTTTACTGGCAGCCGCTAAAAACAGTTTTTCTAGTAGTGTTATGTAATCAGTTTTTATACTTGTATGATAAAATATCTTGTCTCACATCATTGCAAAGCAAAGCCTTTATCTCTTTAAGAAAAATAAATTATTTTATCTCTTGCATAATTAAACACCCACAAAGTAGGTGTTTCACTTCCATCTGTTGATTGTTGCAAATGGCCTCTAAACTTCCAATCATCACTTCTTACAAATTTCATTATCAGCCAATGTACACAACGGTCATCATTTATTAAAAGATAGCTCCACATAAAGATCTTAAAGCACGTTTGAATTTATGTGCAATAACTGTGTTGTTATGGGAAATACTGAAATAACATTTAAAGTCCTGTTTGAGGATACTCATATTTTTTATGTGCAAGAACTATGTTATAATGGGAAAAGACTATAATTTTATCATCATCTGTGAGTGGTAATTAGGTAGTAACGTTCAAAAATAACATTTAAAAACAATCTTGATTTTAGATATGGTTTCAGAAAACAGCAAACATGAAGACATTAGAAAGAAAACCATGGACCTTAAAAAATATGAAATTATAAAGAAGTGAAAACTTAGTATCAAAAAAGGAAACATAAAAAGACATGCATCAGCTCGCTTCAACAATTTTCCAAACACCACTCGAACATACAAACACAAAGTACATGCAGCGGAAAAATAACAAAAAGAGATAAAATGAAAAAAAACGTGGGAAACAAAGTCAGGTGTACTTGAGCTTGGAATAACATCCCTATCAGCCCAAATTAAGTAGCAAGCCAAATGAACAACACAATCATACCCATCATATGGAAAACTGTGGCATGTTGCAATTCGTCTTGCTTATGATCGGGCGATTGTATTCATCAAGTAGTTAAAATAAGTGAAACAAATACCTTGCGGTCCCAAATTATGTTCAGAGCAGTGTAAGAAAGAAATGTGATAGAAACCAAGAAATCATTTCAAAGGCAATCATCCCTTCACCATTCATCATTCGAATTTACATACAAAAATTATGTAAATGAATGTCAAATTCTACTTAGCATAGACAAAGCACATACTAATACATTGCCATACATGGCACCCATTCTCCAAAAACAAAGATATTTTCATTGGGTGAAAAGGTATCATTTGTTTTTGTACGTATAAGGATGAATGAACACACAAAGACACATAAATCAAAACCATTTATCAATCTATCAAAGAACATATCTTGTGTAGTTGTTTGAAGTTGTTACATTATATTTCATTTTCTTGTTTGTTTTTTATTTTTGTTGTTTGAGCCTTTTTCTTTTAATATAATTTTACTGTTATAAAAAAAAAAAAACCAGTGCGGGTCCTGCCCGAAGCAGGGTCTTAAGATGGTCTAAACTCGAAATGAACCTAACCTTTGCCATTTTTGCACACAACTTTACCATCACCGATAAAAAATATCTATCAAATAACATTGATGATAGGAACTGTGCTCAATCCTTATAGAATTTGGTAAAGTTAGATATTTAAAAAAATGGCCAAAAAAACCTTATTTATGATGGTAGGCAATAACAAGGGGTTTTGACATATCAGTCTCCCTTAATCTGAGATGTTCCAATTTCATGATCAAAATTCAAGTAATGTCAAAGTCAACTTTTTTGCTCTGGATCCCATGATATAATGGCTTTTATGGAGCATGTTAGAGAGATTTTTTTTCCAAATGATAAAACCTAAAAAATGGTGATCAAATGTGTATTTACTTTTCACAAAATGTTAGATTTTGTATTCTATATAAAAGGAATTTGTTCACCAGTCGCAAAAAATATATGATTCTGAAATTGATAAATCCCATGATATCATGGGATATGGTGAAAAATGTTAAAAAAATAGTGTTGACCAGAGTCAAACGACTCTGGTGACATTATGTAAATTTGAGTCATGAAATTGGGAAAAAAAAAATGAGGTGAACCAATATGTCAAAACCTAGGACACGAAGACATGGCTCTAATCATTAAGCACATAATCATAGAACACAAATTAAAATTACTAAACAAATAAAAAGAAGTCACTTATTTTCATCCATCGCTCTAATCAAGAGAATTAGCCCGCCATTGCAAAGAATACTTCTTGATTTGTCATTAAAAATTGCAACTTTACAACTTCTCCTTCACAAAAATTCTCCTTCAAAACAAGTCCTTGGACATGGCCCAAGGCTACCCAAAAAAAAAAAAAAAACACTAATGGAAAAGGGGAAAAAAGGACAAGAGAAAAGAGGAGAGAGAGAATGAGGATATAGGACGTCCAAGGGAGGATATGTCATATGCTTCCGTTTGGTCCCTTTTATAACTCCGGTTATGTTATATATACATTGAACTTGGACACCTACTCTGTAGATTTGGTTTATCTTATTTGATAAGGTATATCTCCTTTTTGAATTTGAATGAGGTGGAAGCTTATAAAACCCTCTGGAGGGCTTAATTAATCTTCAGATGAGGTCTCACAAGGGATGTGCAGCAATGGATTATCAACAGTGTGGATTTAATTGCAATCCCACCTAAAAAAGAGCATGAAAATATCTGGGCCTATAACTTTGTCAATTTAGCTCCGATTTGCACATTCTTGGGCTCCACGAATATCTACTCTGATTAAGCTTTCCAACGGTAGGTAAATTTCATTAATCCGACGGTCAGATTGAAAGTTATGGCCATTTCAAGATAAGTTGTTCTGAGAACAATGTGATTTAACTTTTGAAATTTGATTTGCAAGACTATCTCTACACAACTTTCATTTTTGAAAGGAGATCAGATATGGATGATTCAAACTCTTTTTTTTTTTTTTTATTCCAATTAGAATTGTACTCTTTGAATTATCCATTAATAATTTCAAATTCGCAACTACGGCGCACCCTGCCATGTGGGACATTTCATCTGCGTGAACATTAGGCCCTATGAGAAGTCTAAAATTGTTTTGAGAAAATTCTCTTTCTCAAGGTGAGCAGAGAGATATTATTACTATGTATTTATAACATGTACAATGGAAAGTCAACCCATTCATGATTGGGACTCCTAGCCAATCCCTTCATTCTTGGGTTACAGGCTAATGTTGCTAAACATATGTGGAGGCAATATATCCCATCACATGGATTGTGGGTTACATGTTTGCATTGACAGCAAATGACAACTGGTATAGATTGGACAGATGATACATGGGCACATCATCATTCCTTGATCATGCATGGACTGGGCCGTGTTCTTTATCAGTCCCCCTCAAAATGGGCCGGGGAGAATCCCATAGGCCCAGTTTGATCCGAAGAGCACAATATGGCACGCAAGCCAGTGGTTTTGTGAATATGTCTGCAAGTTGCTGATCTGATGGCACAAATTTTGTGATCAGAGTCCCTCCTGCAACTTTTTCTCGAACATAGTGATAGTCCAGTTCAATATGTTTGGTTCTTCTGTGGAACACAGGATTGATGGTCATGTAGAGTCCACTTATGTTGTCACAATGTAAAATTGGTGGCTTGTATAGAGGTACATCTATATCACAAAGTATAAATGTGATCCATGTGATTTCTACTAACGTAGACGCAATCGATCTGTATTTTGCTTCAACACTTGATCATGCAACGGTAGTTTGCTTCTTGGCACTCCATGATACATAGTTACTGCCTAGAAATGTGCAAAAACCAATGGTGGATTGATGAGTTAGTGGACATCCGGCCCAATCTGAATCCGAGAAGGCATATAGATCAAGAGAACTTTGGGCGAGAATCCTCATCCCATAATCTAATGTCCCGCTAATATAACGAAGGACCCTCTTAACAATTTTATAATGGCCCATAGTTGGTGCATGCATGAATTGGCATAAAAAGTTGACACAGAATGAGAGGTCTGGCCCGATAAATGTGAAATATTGCAGTGCACCAACAATACTGCGGTAGTGTGTCGGATCAGGAAACACGTCTACATTAGTGAGATTGGGACCAACTTTTGTAGCCATCGAAGTGGATATAGGTCGACAGCCAACCATCTGTGCACGATCAAGTAGATCATGAGCATATTTGGTCTGGCTAAGAAAGAGGCCATCAGAGAAAGAGTATACTTCTACTCCAAGGAAGTAGTGTAGCTGTCCTAGATCATTGATGGCAAATTCTCTACCCAATTGGTCAATGAAGGAATCCAAGTAGATAGGATTATTTCCAGTTAGCACCATGTCATCTACATAAAGAAGAAGGAGGAGAGTGCCGTGACTAGAATGACTGACAAATAATGATGGATCAGTTGTACTACAGAAGAAACCCATGCTTAGGAGAAATGTGCTGTGCCGATCAAACCAAGCTCTTGGGGCCTGTTTTAGTCCATAAAGAGCCTTCTTGAGAAGACAAACATAAGATGGAAATGCTGAATTTATGAAACTAGGAGGTTGTTCCATGTAGACTGATTCCTTAAGAAAGCCATGGAGAAATGCGTTCTTGACATCCAATTATCGAATCGGTCATTTATTTACAGTAGCAACTGTTAATACAATCCGAATACTCCCGAGCTTGATAACTGGTGAAAAGGTCTCAGAAAAATCATTGTTAGCCTGTTTATTAAGTATACAACAGTAGTAAAACAATCAACCCAAGCACGCTTAGGAATCTTTGCATGAAGCATCATTGTTAGGCCAAGTTCTTGAATGTTCCTATGTTTCCTTTCTGCCATTCCATTTTGCTCTAGGGTGTTTGGATAGAAAACTTGGTGTTGAATGCCAAGATTCATTAGGGTATTCAAAAATTTAAGAGATGAATATTCACCTCCTCCGTCTGATCGAAAAATCTCAATTTTCTATCCAAATTGACACTCCACATACTTATAACAAGTGTCAAAGCATGTTAAAAAATCTGGCTTTCTTCTCAAAGGATATAACCATGTAAAGCGTCTGCACTCATTAATAAAACAACATAGTGCTTAAAATTTTGAGTTGAGCAAACTGGGGCCGGACCCCATAAGTCAGAATGAATTTTCTGAAATGGTTGTTTACATAAACCATCTGTAGGAAGAAAGGGAAGCCTGCATGCTTTGCCCATGTGACAGCTAACACAAATGGATTCAGCTTTATTTTCAGAAATAAGATTTATAAATTTATTTTGATGGAGATACTGCACGATCTTTTGATGAGGATGCCCTAACCGTTGATGCCACCGTTCTACAACAGTTCTTCTAAACCAATTTGAAAAGTAGGTAGCTTTAAGAGCATATAGGTCTCCTCTTCTACTCCCTGTTGCCACTCTTCTGCCTGTGCTTCTGTCCTTAATCATGCAACCAGTGGAGGAAAACTCAAAAGTATAAGGAAATGCAGTGGTAAGTTGACTAACAGATAGAAGATCCTTCTTAATATTAGGAACAAGCAAGACATTTTTCAATGGTATAAAAGAAGAGTCTGTATTAATCTTGGTTTCATCTATATGTGTAATGGGAAGGATTTCATCATTTCCAACCATAATGCCATCATTTCCTTTATATGGTTTTAAGTTGGTCAATTTACCTAGATTGCCGGTTACATGTGCCTGGAAACCATTCTGAATCTTGACTATCAGCAATATTTAGAGCAGCCAACGCTTGTGGAATGTCCTCTTGTTGGAATGAGTGATTGAAACGATTAAAACACTTTAGGGTAGTGTGATTCTTTTTACCACGGATTTGGCATATTTCCATGTCCTTTTTGTCATTATAAGTAGATGCACTTCCTTGTTTGGTGTTGTGTCGATGTTGATGGCTTCCTGCATGAAACTGACCATTTCCTTGACCAAGCCCACGCCCTTTTGAACTGAACTTGTTCTGGCCATATCCCCTTTTTTTATTTTGACCACGCTGAGCAACATATGCCATTTGTGGTGGGACTTGGTTTTCATGAGTGTTATGAAATAGTAGACGAGCTTTATGACTTTGAAGAAGAGGAACAATGTCCTTGTATGATGGGACATGAGATTTTAACATAGAAGTAACAAATGATTCATAACCTTGGCCAAGACCTTGTAAGAGCCAAAAAACCTTATTCCTATCAAAAACAGTTTTTCCTAAAGTAGCTAAACCAAAAAAAATGGTCTTAAATTTACGCAGATAATCATTTAGATTGCCTGTTCCTTTTCTGATAAGGGTCATCTCTTGAGTCAATTGAAATTCTCTTTCTTGAGAATCTTGAACAAATGCATTCTCAAGAGCACCCCAAACACTAGCGGAGGTATTGAGCCCAACAACTGTGTCAAGTACATCTTTAGATAGTGTACCAATTATTCAACCTCAAAGCATTTGATTTGTGCATCTCCAGTCTGTATAATTTGGATTTGGAATTACTTTGGCCCCATCAGTAGTAGTGCTTTCTAGATTCAACACAGAGGATTCTGGCGTAGGGGTTTCTCCATTGAGAAAACCTTCCAAATCTTGGCTCTCAACCAGTGGTGTTATTTGCGTTCTCCGCAACAAATAGTTGGACTGGTTTAGCTTCAAGGAAACGAAATTAGCCACGTTGAGATTTACTGGGTACGAGTACTTTAGAGTTCGATTAAGTGATAAGGATGAAGACATTGTGAAAAGAAATGAAGTAATTCTCTCTGTTATCACCGGAAGCTCTAATACCGTAAAACTGTTTTGAGAAAATTCTCTTTCTCAAAGTGAACAGAGAGAGATATTCTTACTATGTATTTATAACATGTACAATGGAAAGTCAACCCATTCATGATTGGTGACACCTGGCCAATCCCTTCATTCTTGGGTTACAGGCTAATGTTGCTAAACATATGTGGAGGTAGGGATGTCAAACGGGCTGGGCTGGCCCGCCCCAGCTAGCAGGCCGGGCCGGGCCGGCCCGCCAGGGAAAAACCCTGGCCCAACGTGGCCCGCTGGCCCGGCCCGCCACTGGCCGGGCTGGAGCGGGCCGGGCTGTGCCAGGCCAGTGGGCTAGGCGGGCCTGCACTGTTTTTTTTCCTTTTTTTTTCAGTATTAAAAAAAAAAGAATAAAACAAAAAATAACTTGTCTTTCAAGAAGTGAAGTGAAAAGTTGGCAAATGGTAGTGTAATTACTTTACTTGTCTTTTAGAAAGTAAAATGTTTAGGTTCTGATACAGTAAAAGTAAACCTTTTGATTACTAAAACTTTGTTTTTCCATTTGTTGTGAACAATTAAACATAGTTCACTAAAAAAATTCGGGTGATTGAAATTATTTAACTATAGATTTTTAATACTTCGTGATGCTCTACAATAAGGCTTCAAAAGGATTTTATGAGCTCAACACTATAAATTCATCAGTGATTGTAACAAAAAATAAAAATAAAAATCATTAGTTAAACTATTTGTTTATAATTACCACCCTTTATGTTTGTTCGTATAGAATACATAAAAATTGAGTTCATATAGAAAGAGTTAAATACACAGTTAGTGTAAGAGAGAGCCATTTGGATTTTAACTGGCATTATCTAGTTATAGCCACTGTATTTTCAATAATGAAACAGTTAAAAATTAATGGATTTTCTCTACAGTGGCTATTGAATTATCAAATAAGTAAAAACTTTTAACATCACACAATCACGGAGAATGACAAAGATATTTAAGTGGTTCGGTCAAACTCGACCTACTCCACTGAGAAGAGAGAACCATTTGGATCTTAACTTCTTGAAGGTTTCTAAATAGGATTACCTTCAAAACCTTACAAACTTTTTAGAAAATAAAAATAAAAAAGAATGAAAAACTTATAAATTTAAAAATTACAATCAAGGAAAAACTAAAAAATCAGATGTGTAGTCCACTAATGTATTCTGCTGGATCATAATCTTCCATTGATGTCAACTCTTGCTTCCTCTTATCTGCCAAATACCAGTCTCGTAGGCAAACACAACACTCCATCGTTTCTTCAGTTAGATTAGTTCTTTTGTCATCCACCACACGTCCACCAGCACTAAAAGCCTGTTCTGATGCTACAGAAGACATTGGAATAGTCAATAGATCACGAGCTATGGCGGTCAACACCGGATAAATGTTTTCTTGTTGCTTCCACCAAGCTAAAAGGTCAAAACTAGATGCATCCTGCACCCGTATTACACCGACGTCAAGATACGATGATAACTCCATCACAATGTTACTTGAGCTTGAGCTGGATGCCATGCCCGTAGACAGTGAAGAATACCACACATCCCACTTACCAACACCTATTTGCTGGACTTCTGAATGGCCCATACTAAGCCCAGTTGTACCCATTTGCTCACAATAAAATTGAAAAAGTGCTTGTAAATTTACCCTAATATTTGAAAAAACATTTAAATCTATATAATTCATGTTTTTATTTATTCCATCAATAAAAAAACTGTACACCACTTAATTTTAACCTAGGATCAAATACGGCAGCTAAAGAAAATGTTATTGGGACCTCTTTCCAATATTTATTAAAATTTTCTTCCATGTTTTTAATAGTGCTACTCAGTAAAAAATTATCTCTAAATCTACTGAATTGTAAAGTAATTTTAAAACGCTTCATTAAAGCTTCATTAGATGTAGGATAATATATCCCAGAAAAAAATAATGTTGAAGTATAAAAAGCTTCTAATAAATCTCTTATTGGGCACATAACTCCCAATGTTCATCACTAATCATCAAATGTTGTGCATAAAAAGCACAAAATTCATTCAAAACAGTTCTCCGATCAAGTGCCTTGTTTAACAAATCATATATAGAATTCCATCTATGTTCTACCTCCTTAGGCAATTTAATAGCTGATACGCCTTGCCTCACACATATTCCAGCATACAACTGTCTTCTCTATGCGGAGGTGAAAATAAATCTAGCAATGTCTTTAATAGCATCTGTGTAACTTACAATATGCTTTAAACCGACCTTTGCAATGAGATTTAAGATGTGACATACACATCTATTTTGAAAGATAGAGCTATCTATCAGAGTTGCAAGTGGCATCTGCATTCTCATTAATTCAATAGCCACTGTATTATTACTGGCATTATCTAAAGTTATAGATAAAACTTTTTCTTTAATATTATATTCATCTAGTTTTTCCAAAATAAATGTACTTATTCTAGTGCCATTGTGTGGCCATTCAAGACTGCTAAAACTAATTATACGTTTATTAATAATCCATTTTGAATCTATGTTATGTGCAGTAAGACAAAGATAACTGTCACCCCCTTTAGATGTCCATATGTCTGTGGTTAGGGCTATTCTACTAGGAATTTCTGCAAGGTAATTTTTTATATTTGTTTTCTCTTCCTGCCAGAGTCTAATAACATCATTTCTGGCTGTATTTCTTGAAATACTGTGAAATTATGGTTGACAGTATTTTTGGACCCATTCTTCAAAAAACTCATTTTCAACAAAACAAAATGGTAATTCAGATAACACAATCATTTTAACAAGATTTTGTCTACAACTTTGTGCATTAAAAGAAGAAAGACCCAAACTGCTACTATGCTACCACCACCAGTACTAGAAATTTGGGTCTGTGATCCAGGCCTCCCTGTCGCTGCATCCGTTGCCTTTTTAATGTCTGGACATAATAGACGCATATGCCTTGCCAAATGGCCGGTACCCATTTTTGATTGGGCACCATAAATCTTACTACAAAATTTGCATTTTGCCTTTTCAACTGTTTTTCCATTTTCAACAACCTCAAACCTTGTAAATGCTTCCCAAACTGGTGAAGTTCTATTCCTCTTGGTTGGTTTACGGGAACTCTGAGGAAAGGAGGGTGGTAAATCACCTACTTCATCTTGTAATTCAATAAAATTTTCTTCTTCCCCTAAATTAACTGAAGATGATTCTGTGGGAAATCTTCCAGCCATATTTCAAAATATAAAATTTATAAGTAATAACAGTAATAGGCTCTAATAGCCTTCTTTTGTGATAATTAATATAAGAAAGGGGAAAAAATGAGAGTTAATATAATATAATATAAACTTATATATATAGAATCTCAAATTTAAATAATATAAATACCTCTAAATCTTTGAAGGCCCCTTTAATCTTGTCTCTTGATGACTTGATATTTGGCCCTCCAAAAACTTCTTAGAGAGAGTGAAATAGTTGAATGCTTTGAGAGAGAGCTAGAGAATGTATAAAGAGAATGAGAGAGTTGTGTAAATTGGTGATGAATGAGAATGGGAGGGTTAGGGTATTTATAGACTTTGTAAAATGAAAAATGACACAAAATACCCCTTATATGACCGTTTTATAGCTGTTGCGGGGTGGGGGGGGGGGGGGGGTGTAAAAGGACTTTTTCTTTCAAAAAAGGGGCTTATGGACGTTGGGAAGGCTGGCGGGCCTGCCGTTGGGCGGGCTGGCGTGCCAGCTGTTGCGTGGGCCGGGCTGGCAGGCCGATCCCAGCGGGCCTGGCGGGCTGCAGCCCCCAGCCCACGTTCCTGGCGGGCCCGGGCCAAACGGGCCAGCGTGCCCAGCCACCTAGGCCCAGCCCAGCCCATGTGCGGGCCGGGCCGCGGGCCGTTGACTGGCGGCCCGGCCCATTTGACATCCCTAAGTGGAGGCAATATATCCCATCACGTGGATTGTGGATTACACGTTTGCATAGACAGCAAATGACAACTAGTATAGATTGGACATATGATACATGGGCACATCAGCATTCCTTAATCATGTATGGACTAGGCCATGTTCTTTATCAAAGTATTCTACTGTAGTTAGGACTCTTCAACTGACATGATGAGCGGACCCCCCTTGATTGATTTTCGTGTGGGGTCTACTTGGTGAATTCTTCAATTTACTTCTTTTCAAGCTTCAATTCAGCAATGTAAGGCCCAAGATGACTGTCTGCTTGAAAGTAGGTCCCGTGATAGAGGCATTCAATTCTCATTTTTTGTACATTCTAATTCAACACATCAAATGCTTAAGAGCCCATATTGAAGCAGGACCCATCCCGACACAGTTCTACTCCAATTGGGACTTTTCGGAGAAAAATTACAAAACATTCTAAGTCAATGCAAAAAATGTATGAAAATTTTGAAAATTTAGGTTTCTAGGTGAAAATGCACGAAATGATGAAATTGGATGAATAATGATGCAATTCACCTAACTAAACCCCTAATTCATCCTAAAATAATGCGTAAATATGCAAATTCATGAACTCAACAACAGCTGATGTGATTGAAGGGTTTTTCCATATAGTTAGTGTTGACCACCCAAAACAGTGGCATTGCTTCTGTGTTGACTATTGTATTGCTCATTTGCTTAGATTTGAACTTATGTTATATGTTTTTTCTATCATCGATACATTTTCATTCTCTTATGATCTTATCTGTCTTTACTCATTTTTCTTCTTGTATTTCGTTTATAAATTATGCTTTCTCATTTGCTGTTTACTTTGTATTATTGGTGCATAGGTACCGATCCCTACCCTACCGAGGAGACGGAGGAGGGTCAAATGTATCAAGCGTTTGAGCCAATTGATGAGCCAGTTGGGTGTCGGAGATGGCATCGGAGCCGTCTAAGTCTGCACAGGAGAGACCAACATCATATATACTTTTTAGTTGCTTAAATTTCATAATAAATTCTATTTCCTTTAGTTGATTTCAGAATTATTCAGCAAAATTAAACATTAGTATTTAGCTGGTCATGTGTTGGTTTTGGTTATGGATATTTGATACCAATTGGATAATGCTTCCACATATTTTAATTTATTATTTATTATGACTCACCATGGTTTGAAATTTTATGGGTCCATATTTGGAAGCTTGTGTTGAATTAAACACGGGAAAATTTATATTTATTCTTATTTTTCACGTTATTCTCTGGTTGTATTTTGGGGGATGTGACACATTCATTCATAGAAATTATGCTACCAAAAATTCGAAAGTTTAAACAAGCATGAGAATCATATGTTATGGAAATCCAAGCTTACTTGAAATGATTTAACTACTAATTCCAAACTTCTGCATTTCCATTGACTCTCTAGCCTTTCTAAGCTCATTCTCCTTCCTTGGCCCTAAAAATATCCCAAAAGGTCCACACAAGTTCCACCCTTAGGCATTGGAAAGAGGTGAAATATGTATAGAAAGTTTTTCGGTCGACCATGGACTGGGCTCGGTCGACCAAGGGCTCCAACGGCTAGTTCTCGGTCAACCGCGGGCCAGTCCTCGGTTGATCGAGCACACTGCATAGTCAATCTGAAATCCCATATTTTTTATTTTTTAAGTGATTTCCTAGTGGAAATTTTTGGCCATGGAAACACATGCTTGGATTCATGCATAAGGTGATTCAAAAGTTTTTTTTTTTCAAAGCATGAACCTAATGTGCCTAAAATTATTTGAAATAAAATCATAAGCAATGCATGTCCAAAATTCAAAGTGACAAAACTATGCATGAAACATCCACATTTTAAAGTTCAAATCATGCATGAAAAATCAAGTTTTAAAGTTATAAAACCATGCGTGAGAATTCTAAAGATTTCAAGTTTTGAAAGATAAGTGTATGTATGAAAAACCAAATGAAAAATCAAGTTTGGCAAAGATGAGTCATGCATTCAATCAAATTGCAACAAAAAATCCCAAACAGCAGAGTGTCCTACTACGATCACTTGTGTAACGTCCCAGGATCCGAGGCGCCTCGAATACCGGGACATTAGTGGGAAAGTACCAAGATATTATCACCATTCATAAATAAAATCTCATATGAGCAAGAATAAGGGCAATGTCCTACAAGTTTGTTCCACTTTAAGGAATTACAGCAATGTTTTCATTAAGCTATTACAATCCTAGCCCAATATGGCCCACAAAAGAAATAACAAACTCTAATGTGAAAACCTCTCAATGCCTCCACTACATATCTCTTCAGTACCTTGCGACATCGGAAATGCCTCTATGCCCACGCACGAGCTAGGGGAATAGGGCAGGCACCCACAAGCACCAAAAATTGGGTTAAGCTCATGGAGCAAGGCAAATAAGCATGTATAGATAACATTACATATAACAATAAATAATAATTAAAGTCATACCTGGTCCCAACTATACCTGCATAGTTAGTATCTCAATAATATGAATGAGAATTCCAAGTGTAACGTATGATAGTGTAGTGTGATGTGCACAATGATCCATGGATATTAAGGTACATAGCACAGTATGGAAAATTGGTAATTACAGCATATGAAACGAAATGAGAATGAAGTCATTAGTATCGTCACCATGTTACATTCAGGATAAAAGAGATAAGTACCAAGTACTATGATCAAAATACATCATCATCAGTATGCCAGAAGTGCTACACATCGATCCTATGGCTAATAATGATACCCGTAGTAACATGAGAAACATCCTATCATGTCCATATCCAGCTAAGACCATAAATATATAACAAACAACTAATAATGGACATCAACAATGGGGAGTCATGGCCACCCCATGGTCTCTATACCGCCGTATGTAAACAGAAAATAAGGAAAACTAATTGTGCCTCTGAGAGGAAAAAAAAAAAAAAAAAAGGAAACAGTGTGTGCATGGAAATTTTATTGAATAACCAAAGACTCCGGACAAACACTAAGCTTCTGGTCTGTTAACTATGGTGACTGCCAGTGCTCCTTCTTACAAAGAGATCGTGGACGATGGCGGCTAGTCTCAACATTAAGGAGGAACACTGGGTGCAATCCCAAGGGGATTCATCCAACTCCTTCTTCAAGGTTCAAACTAAGCATTAGAGGGTGTTTCTCCCAAGATTAGCTCAAATGGATCTGGGGTTTCCCCGTCCTTCGTCTTTCCCAGGAGAAGTAGTCCTTTTCTCTCTAACCTCTTCACTCTGTCCTTTTTCTTTGGCCTTGCTCCGGACTAGCGCCTTTCTTTTATAGGCTTTTCCGCTTGTGCAAGCCCTGCTTTTGGTAAGTTCATTATGCCTTCATCTTAGATACCTCCGTCGGTTCTGCCTTTGTTGGTCTCTTGTGTAGGTAGACCTTGTTTTATAAGAGAAGTGTCCTGCCTCTTTCCCTAAACGGATCGGTTTGGACTTTTACTCTACGATACGATAGGCCTGCCTAGGCCCCCAACCCGCACCACCCCCCCCCCAACCACCAAAAAACAAAAAAAACCACCACTAAGCCATCGCGAGCGTTGGTACTATTGAATCGTTCTTGTGGTGGCTTGAGGTCGATGTTTTCTTCCATGGTTATGGGTTTAGTCATGTCATCAGGTGAGATTTCTTGTTGCTTATCGTTTTACCTCCTTCAGAGTCTTTCTCCCATTTTAGGCCGCTCTGTTCCTTTAAGGTGTTTGATGAAATGCCTTGGGGGTCCCTTTCCTGATGAGATCCCTTTGCCCAACAAAGATGCTGCTCCTCACGTGAGCCATGGTTCCTCGGGGTAGGTACGTGATCCCATGTCCATTGTCTCCTACACCTATCTTAGGTGTTGTGGGTTAGGTGCTCGGGTATTACGGGGATATGATGACAGAGGGGTCTCTTTACGATTGTGACTCCCCAACAGAGTCGCCAAAATATATAAACAGAAAATAAGGAAAACTAAACGTGCCAGTGAGAAGAAAAAGAAGACAATGTGTGCATGGCAAATTTATTGAATAACCAAAGACTTCGGGCTAACAGTAAGCTTTTGGTCTGTCAACTATGGTGACTGCCAGTGCTCTTTCTTACAAATAGATCATGGACGATGGCGGCTGATCTCAACGTTGAGGAATGCTCGGTGCGATCCCAAGGGGACTTATTCAGGTCCTTCTTCAAGGTTCAGAGTAAGCACTAGAGGGTGTTTCTCCTAAGAATAGTTTGAAGGGATCTGGGATATTCCTCGTCCTTTGTCTTTCCCAGGAGAAGTATTCCTTTTTCTTTTCCCTTTCTCGAGACTGGCACCTTTCTTTTAGGGCCCGTTTGGTAATTTTACTTATAAAGTCAAGTAAAGTTAAGTCAATTTAAACATCCCATCAAAAGCACCTTTTACCAAAATTCCCTCCATCTTTTCCCAAAAAAAGTTAAAAAGCAATTACCTATACTAACTAAAAGACAACAATACTCCAACTTTCCATACAAAAAGTAAAAAAGATTCAATAACAAACAACTAAAAATAAAATACCATCATAACCCACTTATATTTTATTCTTTCTTCAAAATCAACTTTACTTCACTTGACTCAATTAGTAGAGTTACCAAACGGGTAAGGCCTTTTCGCACGTGCGAGCCTAGTTTTTGGTAAGTTCATTCTACCTTTGTCTTAGATACCTTCGTGGGTTCTGCCTTCGTTGGTCTCTTGCGTAGGCAGACCTTGTTTCATAAGAGAAGTGTCCCGCCTCATTCTGTAAATGGGTCGTTTGGGTTTTTACTCTATGGCGGGCCTGCCTAGGCCTAGCCCATTGTTCTTGTCTCCAGGAGCCTGACCCATTGTTTGTGTCTACACCATATAACCATATCAATCACAGAACCATACGTGCCCATATATCAATCATCCATATCCATGTCCATCATATCTGCACCTAGCTCCCGCGTCTGGCTATCTCGGTATCCATTGATACCTACTGTGCTATCCGTCGTTACTATCTAATCATCAAAGTGTACCCAATCTACATGTTGGCTTTCTCAGTATCCAAAGATACCTACAGTACTTGTATCTCATCATCATATACCATACGTAGTATACCAGGTGGGGGTACTTTGGACCGGATCGCCTTGTTGTTCTCATGTGGGATAAGACAAGTCAAGTATATGATCAATATAGTTTGGGGTGTTGGTGTTTACTCTCTTGTTGCCATCAACGGTTTTTGCCTCGTATACTCCACTTCTAAACAAACTTAATTAGTACTATCCCATTCCACGGTCTAATTCTCATTTCGGCCATCGTTACATTCTAATGATTATTAGTCAACGCCTTTAGTTCCACACTAAAACCTTACTACCCATGTCTAGACCGTGATTCCAATAATCATTAATCAAAGTTTTAAGTGCCATGCTTTGATCAATGGGTTGAGTGTCACTTTTAGGCTTTATTGTCTCAATCCGGGCTATACTGACCATCCATGGCATTCATCCATACCATCAATTCATAAAATGAATATAAACCTAGCAAAAGATGTCTCATCTGCGTTAAACAATGAACATGGCCATGTATGATACTCCGAGGTATGTCTTTGCCCCTCTTCAAGTGTAGGGTCCCACTTCACCAAAATAGTAGCTAAAGGAGCCTTAGATGCTTACTTAAGACGTTCTTGGTGCTTTTGATGGTAAATTCCATCTAATGTCATCCATCAACACCGGATTGGGTTCCATGTTATGACCCTAGACCCAACTTTAGGTGGCTACATGGGTCAAGGTTAAGCTTGGCCCTTGACTCATGTTTAGCATGTCCATCATAATCTAAATGGAAGGCCAGTGGGGCCCAATTGAGATCAGATCACAAAACAGTCAGTTTCTTGAAAACATTGTTTACAGTGTATGTGGTCAAACACGTAAGGGACAAGTCGACCAGGTACACTAGGTGACCTGGGAGCTTTGTTAGTTGGCCTGTCTCAGCTATGTAGTGTATGTGGTCGACTCCATGAAGGGTTGGTCGACCGCCTATACTGGGATGCCTGAGGTTCAGTATATTACGTCGTCTCAGTTATGCGGTATACTCAGTCGACCACGAGGGACCCTAATCGACGGACTACACTGTTGTTGTTCCAGTAGGTCGACAAACACAGCTTTCAAGTAGGGGAGTCTACAGTGTCACCGATCGACCCCATGAAGGGTCGACTGACCGGGTACACGCATATTTTGAAATCCCAAGTTTGTGTATCTTTCTTCTTTCTTCCAATTTCCATTCAAAAACCATCAATTCCATCCCAATCCATCATCAATTCATCTCCATACATTGAATCCCCATCATACATCATCATCTAATCACAAAAGAGGCCATTGATCTTCCAAATGGGGTTTCCCATCCATCTATGGCCAAAATCATAGAAAATAAGCTTAGAGAAGAAGATCTACAAATCAAGCTACCAAATCAACATCAGCTGATAGAATTCTACGAAAAAAAAAAAAAAAAGCATTCACGCAAAGAATCATACATTTTCAAGTATAATAATAAACATATAATGAGATCTAGACATGTCTACTTGCCTAATTGGGGAAGAGGCTCCTCAAATGGTAAAGCTCCACTCCAAATCTCTAGAATCTCTTCAAATGGCTAAATCTACAACACCACCCATTTCTAAGAAGAAAAGTACATAAGAAAGAGGTAATTCAAGAAGAGAAGCTAGATCTATAAGGAATTGGAGCTTGGGAAGAAAACTTACCTTGAATTGGAGAGGGAAGAGAGATCTAGGAGATTAGATGGGTCCTCTTTGTTGTAGATAGCTGGATCTATAGGAATTCTCTTATTTTTCGAAGATGGAAGACTTAAATCTAGGTAAAAGAAACCCTAACTTGGAGAAGGAGGAAAAAGAGAGGGAAATTGAAATGGAGAAGAGAGGAAGAAGAGGGAAATGAAATGAGAGAGGGAGAGATGAGATTCGTTGGGTTTGGGGTGTGTTATTATTTATGTGATTTGAGTTTAGATCTATTGACTAAAATGCCCTCTCTTAAATAGCTTGGTTTATAAAGGGTCCTAAGGGTATTTAGGTAATTCTATGTGTAAAAATAACGACTCATGAAATACTTTAATTGGCAAATGCGGTCGAGTCTAGATGTCGTGAGAGAGATAAAGTGAAGGTCAATTTGGTCCAAAAAGAAAATAATGTTTACAATATAAGATGTTTATACTTGGGATGAAGATACAACTCTAAGCTATGTGTTTGGATATTGTTTTGAAAAAAAAATTGAAACTGCTACGGCCATGAAAGATAGGGGAAGAGACCAAATTCCAAAACTCTAACCCTCAAAACCGCCAATTCCATAATCCTAGAGATCCAACTCCGAAACTCCGCTAAAACCACCAATTCAAGGAAACTTAATCCGAAGAAATTTTGAATTTAGAAATTCCTCAATTTTAAAACTAGAAAAATGAAAAAATAATCAAAGATAAATCTCTTGAAACCATAGTAGCTAGGGGGTTGGAGGAGAAAGATGAAGACCCAATTTCAAAACGTTAATCCCTAAAACCATGAATCCAAAAACTCTAATCCTAAGAAACCACAAAATTAAAAACTCCTTAATTCGTGATGGCAAAACGATAAAAGAAATAGAAGAAAAAAAATCTTGAAATGGCATTGGCAGAGAGAGAGAGAGAGAGAGAGAGAGGAATTGTGGTTGAGAAAGAGACTATGAAAACCAGAAGCAGTGAAAGGGAGAGAGACAAGAGTGGCTCAAGAGATGATCGTGGAGATGAGAGCTTTGATGAGGGATTGAGAGGGTTGTGGACAGTGGCGGACCCAGGATTTTTGTTTAAAGGGGGCTGACGATAGTCAACTAAAAATGTCAATCATTATTTTATTATACATTCTTCACATTATCAATGGCAAAAAAGAAAGCCAGTCAATAGTATTTGTGTTCATTCCTATGATACAAGAGTTATTTTGAGGGAATCTAAAACTCGTTTAGCAGGAAAAAAAAAGGGAGAAGTGGAAAATCCCTTCTAATTAAAAGCAAGACAAGCTTAGAGGTTGAAAATTCCTAGATGATGAAACCTCATTTGTTAATTAACTCATGTTGAGCATCTACCACAGGATACAATAATATTCAATACTTTTTTCTTTCTAAGTCAAATTATATGTGTAGCAATTCTATTATAAGATGTGCTAAAGTACAGCTTACCTCTATTCTCATCATTTTTTTAAACAAGTGTCTAATTTGTCATGTAGAAAATTTGGAGTTTGTGCACTTTGGAGAGTCCTTTTTTTTATAGAACTTTAAAGATTTTGTTAAAACAAATCCATGTAGTCTGTTAAAAAGAATAACTAACAAAGGATTTCATGGATTTGGCCTATTGCCTTTTTGGCACTTTGATTGGAAACATCCTTTCAAAAACATCCTTGGATCTTCATTTATTTGTTTGTTCAAATCACAACTAAAACTAGTTCCTAAAACCTAATCTAAAACTCCTTCCTAAAACCGACACAAATCACAACCACAAACAACCAAATATTACATCAAAATTAAATAAAATTAGCCAACAATCAATAACATGCATCATTATCTAAAAAAATTAATGAAAAATTACATGCATCTCTCATCCCCATCTCTAATCTGAATATTTGCTTAATTTGTTCTTGAAATCAAATCCAACTTAATCAAGAGAACCCATTTCAATAACGAGATTTTCCTCCACTTGTCAAAAACTTTTATAAATCAAGAGAATCCATTTCAAAATTGGGGATTTTCATAAGATGGGAGGTTTTTAGAAATTCCTCATTTCTAATGTCATCATTTCTAAAAATATTTTTGAGACTAAGCACCTAACAAAACTGCCACCCTGCCACACTTAAAAATTGTTTAGAACCAATACACAGAGGAGGAAAGAAAGACTGCGATGAGTGACAGAGCCATAGGTGATTATCTGTCAATGATTTGAGAGAGAGAGAGAGAGAGAGAGAGAGAGAGAGAGAGAGAGATATTTTATGGGGGCTAATGGGTCTTGTTCCATGGGGGCTGGGTCAGCTAACCCATATAGCCCTATGGGCCTTTTTCAAGTTTGTGGGTGGCGGAAGCCCCAAGACACCATACATAGGTCCACCCCTGGTTGTGGAGACAGTAACTTCAACAAGAGAGGAGGGGGATGCGATGGAGGAGAGAGCTGAATTTTCATTCTCTTACGCAAGAATGAGTTTCTATGAAGGAAAACACGAAAATAAATAGGAAAAAAAAGATAGAAACTTGTTTCAACAAGAGTTAGGTGCAATTCTTATTGTACAAGGACTACTTTGGGGCTTTCTCAATTTCTACGACTCTTTTGAGTCTTTCAAGGTATTTGAGGCATTTTTTTTAACTTCCCTTGGAGAAAATGTGAGACCCCTGATTCTATTATGTGATTATTAATTAAATTACTCTATTTACTAGTTAATTAACCTAGTTTTGTATGATAGATTAATATTGGATTAGTATTGGTGGGATTTTAACCCTACCAGAACCTATTTGTAATTTGAGAGAAGGTTAGGGGTTATTTATAAATAATATAGTTTTGATTTCTTTGTTTCGTTGGTTCGGGGATGTAACTTTGAGCATCTTAGGGCTTGTTTGGCATCGTTCTCTTGTTGTTCCCAATTTTGTGCTCGAATTAGGTTATGCTGAGATCAGATTGTTCCGAGTCTATACTTTGCGGAACTTGTTTGGCAATATTATATGAAATTGCTCTACTAAAAATATGCCGTACGGAACTTGTTTGGTAATATTATTAAAGTTTTGATCCAAATAGCAAACATGGGATTTACAATGTGGGGCCCCACCTTTTATCGTTTGCAGTACTATTATAATCATATATAGGACCCACTTGTAGAAGTCTCAACGTGGTACCCATCTTTCACTACTAGAAAAGGGAGTTTCGGCGGCTGAAATGGCGGCGACCGCCAGTGGCAGTCGCTAATGTGACCATTAGCGACCGCCATTGCGGCCGCCGCTGGCGGCGCTAAAGCCTCTCCATATAACCCCTCTTCCCTTCCCTCTTTTCCACTTTTCCTTTTTCCTTCCCACCTTTTTTTTTTCGCCCTTTCCTCTCCCGCGCCCTTGCTCCCGCGGCCCTACTCCCACCGCACCAGCGACTATTCCGCCTGAGCCGCCAGTCGCCGGTCCTCTCTCTCCTCTCTCTATTTCCCTCCCTCCCTCCCTCCCTCTCGCTCTGACTCTACACATCCCGCGCATCACGGGCACCACCGGTTGTCTGTCTCCCTCCCTGCGCTGGAGCCAGATTGCGGTTATCTCTCTCTCTCTCTCTCTCTCTCTCTCTCTCTCTCTCTCTGCACGGCCCTCCCGCGCGCCGGAGCCGCCACCTGAACTCTTTCTCCCCCTCTCTACGCCGGAGCCGCCATCGCCGAAACCCTAGCTCGCAGCGTTCAATCTCTTGCTACAGCTGCTGGTATGTAATTTTTGTTCATTTGCCTTTTCATTTGATTTATGTATATATAGATAAGAAGTCTGGAGTTTGTATTTGTGTGATTTTTCCCCTTAGAAGGTATCAGTGATTTTGTGGGGAGCTGTTTGGTGTCATGTTGTTGAGGGTTGCAATGGGAGTGATTTGGATTGGAAGGGAAGGCAGAAGGTGTTTAGTTTCATTTATAGATGTGTATGATGATTATTTTATGTTTTAGTAGCACGTCTTGCAAATGGTAATCTCAAGAAAGGGAATGTTTTTAAAGATTGCATTTGTTTGTTTGCAAGTGATTTTTGAGATATGGTTGTTTCATTCTTCTGTGGTATTTTTGGGCTTTTGCTTCTTCCAACTTCTTGTTGGAAAGATTCTTGATTCAGATGTTGGTTTGTGTTTTGACGAAGGGTGTTTTCTTTATTTTTTTTTGTTGTTTGAGCGAGGATGTATTTGTTAGGCTGGAAAGGGTAACTCTAAACTCATACTTAGACTCCCACAGTAATCAATGATTTTCATGAAATGCTGAACTGGCAATAGAATGCAAATGTTTGGAGGATGAATTATGATGGGGTGAGAGCTTTTTATCCACATTCATCTGAGAACCCCAAGAGTCAGAACTACTCTCTGCGATCCGCCCTCCAGATACATCTCGATGAAGAAGAGGCCTTGACATGCTCTGTCCTACAGATGCCAGATGAAAGGAATGTCAGATGAAAGAAACAAGGAAAAAGAAAAAGAAAAGAAAAAGATTTTGGGTGAACGGAACATGATAACAATAAATTAGCAACCCCAGAAAGTTTATTCAATCCATCACAAGAAACAGATGGCACAACATAAAGATGATGACCCAATATGAACTGACAGTAATCAGTTCAAACCAGATCTAAAAACCCACCACACAAATACATAGAAAAGACATTTGAGGCTGAGAAAACACTCTCACCTGGGGTGGCAGATTTTCTCATGGAAAGTGATGAAAGAACTCACTTTGGAAAGAACTACCACAAAACCAGGTAGCCCATTTATATGGTTTTTGAATGAGTCTAATTCCCAGTGTCCCACCACCACACAGTAGTGAAACTGCAAAGGGTGATATTCCATTCAGTACATTGGACTAGGAAAAAGAAACCCATTTCAAACAAGAGAGGAATGTAGAGAGAAAACCCATCAAACCAATCAACTGGTTCAGCTACAGGAAGAGTACATCAGTATTATACTGATGAGTCATCTTGGGTAAGTCATGATTCAATTTATATCTTAAATAACTGTAAAAATATAAATTTACATTGAAATCTCTTCATTCACGTCTACCAATTCACAAACCATTTTCATAGTTAAAGAGGAAAATTTTAATTATCTCTTTGTATGATTACCATTGAATAAGTCAAGTCCCACCACATACAAAAATTTCTATAATATGATCATGATGAAATGTAAAGAGAGAAGTAAAACAGTTTTAGTAATCAATATCATAATCAGAAACATATTACAAAAAAAACTAGTCTATGCTACCAAAAACCAACCACAAAATCAAACTTTTATGCATACATCACTAATGTGTTTCTGGTGCCATTGCTCACATTCAGTTTCTATCATTACTGCTGTGAAGGCCAGAGGAATGCACCCATGGCAAATTCTTTTTTTGTTTTGTTTAGTGGATTCTTTCAGTTCTTTGATAGTAACCCAAAAAAAGAAAAAAAATCTTTCAGTTCTCCCATTGTAAGATTTTGAAAGTTAGTGTTCATGTGTTTTGGGTTAGAGTTTTGGTGACCCTTCTTCCTCCTTTTAACTTCCATTTTGTTATGGAGGCTAAAGTTTTGTTTTAATCACCAAGTAGTGGAATGCTGAAATTTGTGTTTTCTTGTGTTGGAATGTTGAAATTTGTGTTTCGTGTTAAATATTGGAATTTCATTGGGAATTTCATTTATTACTCTTTTGAGCGTTTGCTTACTTTTAAGAAGTAGGTTTGCGTTCTCTGCTTTTTTTTTTTTCTCATTAAGTTTTGTTTGATTCATTAGTTTTTTTTTTTTTTTTTTTTCACTTATTCTATAATGGTGTTTAGGGTGATTTTGTCTTGGAGGTTTTGTTTTGGAAACTGGATGGTCTTCAGTTCTACACCTGATAACTCTTGTTCTTCTGGTCATAGATTATATATGCAAGTTGGAGATGTTGCTGATTAATATTCTGATAATCTTTGCTTTGAACTATCACTTTGAAGTTGAAAGCTTGGGTGCAAACTTCCTTGCCATACTTCTTGCACATCTTTCTTATCAACCCTCGTTAACGCATTTTTCCTATTTATATTGATCTACTTTTGAAATGCAATTGAATGCATCGATGAGTTCCAGGAGCATCCAAAGTAGAGGATTCCTCATCCCTTCTTAATTCCATTATGCATTCACAAATTAAAGTTTAAAACATGATCATTGTAAGTAATAGAACAATTTTAATTCACACTTGTCATGTGCATGGCTCCTAGAGAAATTTACTTCTTATCCTGTGCATATCAACAAAATGCACCTAGTTTCTTAGAAATGCAACACATTACTAGTAGAAAGACCACACCGTTAATACATATACAGTTTAACTTCTTTGTCAGTGTACACGCATGTCTGATTCAGTAAGATCCAAGCTAATGCCTTGCTATAGATATGCAAGAGCCCCAAAATCATTAAGTAATTGAACTACTTGTAACTCATTAGAGAAATGGGTGTTCTTTTTTTTTTTTTTTTTTTCTTATTTTGCTTTAATCCTTTTTTACTACTGGACTATGTTTGATTCAGTAGTCTTCTGGGTTCTTCCATACTGAGCTTGGAATGCGTAATTTCTGGTTGTTGTTTTCCTTGTTTTTATCTTGGTTTGGATTTAGGAATATGAAAGGGCTCCCTTTTTAAGCATTATGGGGAATTGAGTTTTCTTGACTGCCACTTGTTTTTCCAAACTGCATTTTGCTCATCAGTTCCTAGACATATTGATGGTTCATTCTTAACAATTAACTTGTTTTTTTTTTTTTTTATTGAAATTGTGAAGAAGGTAGTGGCTTTCATTGTAAAAGTTTCCAAATTTTGGCCTTCAAACCTTCCCAAATAGAACCAATGTAGGGATCGAGCAAATATTTGAAAGCTATTTACAATCTTTGATTGGCCATAGCATCACTACAACTTAAAAAAATGAAGGCATTGCCAAGAATGAAGTCAAAAAAGGTTAGGAGGCCTGATGATATTCTAATAGAGGCTTGAAATGCTTAGGTGGAGTTGGATGAAGCCAGTTAACTAAGCTTTTTAATAAAACATTAAAGATAAAAAAAAATCCAAACGAATGGAGAAGAAGTGTTGTAGTACCTATATACAAGAACAGAGAAGACTTATTGATATGTCTGCCAAAAAAAGACTCAACCATTATTGCATTATCTAATTGAAAGTCATCTAATATTTCACCCCTTTTCCTTTGTTAGGCTATATTTAGATAGTTAATTTTCTTTTACAGCCAAAGGTCATCTAGGGTTTTTACATGTGGGTATATCTTTTTTTTTTTCTTCCTTTTTGAGAGAGAGAGGGGGGGGGGGGAGAGAGTACGAGAAAAAAATGAGTGAAGAGAAAGACGAAGAGTGGATTTTGGATCTGATTTGGTTTTCATGTGGCATTGTATTTGATCTATCTCTTTTGTTACGTTCTGTTGTGGATTTTGGTTTAATATGGCCTGATGTCAATTGAATGTATGAGCTAGAAGGAATTTTTTTTTTCTTTCGATTTGTGTTAAAGTGGATGTATCTGGTTTTGATGGTGTCGATTAATTTGGTTTGATATGGCTTGATGTTAAACTTTTATACATTTGCATGCGTTAGTGAAACTTAGACCCGTTCGAGAATTGTGTACGACATTTATTCGATAATCCTTGATGAGACGGATTGGGTCTTTGACTAGATTCGTCGTTCTTGTGATGTATATTCGAATTTTGTCGTATGCAATTCTTGAATTGTCCAGTTCAGACAGTTTGGGAATGCAATTATCCATCTTATACTCAATAGCTCATGCAAGTCCAATGTTAGATACAGTTTCGGTTGATGTCCCATTGTTCTCTGGGTACATACATAGGTACGACTGATGTTGTATCTGTGTCGTGTACTTGGAGAACCACCCGGGCATGCTGCCAAAATTTTGTCTGACTAAGGGACGAAGCATTCGAGATGTTGAGTGCAAGTTGGATTGTGCATTCTCGAATGGGATAGGACCAACCACCCTGTAGTAAGGAGTTTGCAGTTTATGGATAGGTGACTTGCATGATGCACGGTACCTCGGGCTAATTGTACTTGCTCATTTTAGATTTCCACAGAAATAGTTACCGAGATGGACAAAAGCTTGATTGATTTACCGAATAGGATGT
This sequence comes from Umbellularia californica, assembly GCA_028538565.1. Taxonomy (NCBI): domain Eukaryota; kingdom Viridiplantae; phylum Streptophyta; class Magnoliopsida; order Laurales; family Lauraceae; genus Umbellularia; species Umbellularia californica. Next base: position 26,696,961 of record JAPQWN010000012.1, on the reverse strand, counting down.
CCAGGGAATACATGGAGGGGATTAACCAGTTCATGGAATTTACCAATGGGTTTGACAATGAGTTCATCAGTTGTCCATGTAGAAAATGTGCGAATCGGTATTATCACATAAGAGAGCTTGTCCAAGAGCATCTGATTCTGAACGGATTCTTGAAGCAGTACAAGAATTGGATAAGACATGGAGAAGAGTATGTTTCCTGTCACAAACGGGCTAGAGATGAAATTGAGGTGGATGATATGTCAGAGACTGATCTGATGATCGCGATGCTAAATGATATCGTATACGGGTTGGCACCGGAATACACAAGCTGTGAGACTGACGGCGCGGGTGGGAGTAATCCTCGCTCCGGTGCCGATGAAGAAGCCATGAGATATTTTGAAATTGTAGATGATGCACAGACAAAATTGTATCCCGAATGCAAGGACTTCAGTAAATTGTCCTTTATTCTTGAGTTGTTGCATTTGCAGGCATTGAATCAGTGGGCTGCCACGTCCTTTCATATGCTCCTCCAGTTGTTGCATCGAGTGCTCCCATTTGGTGCAAAACTTACTAAGTCCTACTATCAGGCCCGCAAGTTAACTGAAAATTTAGGCTTCACGTTTGAGACTTTTGATGCATGTCCAAACAATTGTATGTTGTTTAGGAATGAGGATGTCCATCTTGATACGTGCATTGTCCGTCAGTCATCGAGATGAAAAGAGGACGGGGTTGGTCACAATCGTCAGAATAGTTCTACAAGTATTATCAATCATGGCAAACATGTGGCAACAAAGCAAGTGAGATATTTCCCACTTAAGCCCAGGCTGAAGCTGCTTTTTATGTCATCAAAGATTTCTAAACTAATGAGATGGCATGCCGAGAATAGCAGGGATGATGGTAAGTTAATCCATCCAGCAGATTCCCCAACGTGGAAAGACTTCGATCGGAGGAACCCAGACTTTGCCTTGGATTGTCGCAATGTGCGGATTGGTTTGGCTGTAGATGGTTTTAGTCCATTCCGATCCATGACTGGGGCAAATCACAGTACGTGGCTAGTTGTTTTGGTGCCTTATAATCTCCCGCCATGGATGTGTATGAAGCAACCTTTTCTGATCCTATCCACACTTATAGATGGACCACGAGGACCAGGGGACAAGATTGATGTATATATGCAACCTTTGATTGATGAATTGAAGGAATTATGGGCTGATGGTTTGATGACATTTGATGTCGAAGGCAATGAAATGTTTAAACTCCGCGCCGCATTATCGTGGACAATCAACGACTTCCCTGCTTATGTTAACTTGTTGGGTTGGAACACAAAGGGAGAGTTTGCATGTCCTTACTACAATTAGGAGAAGAAGTCAACTTGGTTGAAGCACGGCAGAAAATGGGCATACACGGGTCATAGATGTTTTCTACCTCCATTGCACAGGTTTAAGAGGGACAGAGTGTCATTTGACGGCACTCGAGAATATGGTCCAACACCTCGAACAATGACGGGAGTTGATTTGTTGTCACAGCTGGAGTAGGAGTAAGTACGTACCGTGTATGATTTTCAAGATTTACTGGCCCTCCCACTTCCTTCTATTACCGGTGCAAATAGAAGGCAAAGTCATAATTGAAAGAAAAAATTATTTTCTACGATCTACCATACTGGAAAGATAACTTACTCAGGCACAACTTAGATGTTATGCACATCGAGAAGAACGTATGTGATAATATATTGTGGACCATTCTCCGTGTTCATGGGAAGTCGAAGGATGGTGTCAATGTACGTCGTGACTTGGAAGAAATGGGCTTGAGAAAACCATTGCACTTGCAGATGAGAGAGTCCAACAAGGCGTACATGCCTCCTGCACAGTACACGATGAGTAAAGATGAGAAAGATGTCTTCCTCTCTGTTCTGAAGGGTGTCAAGGTTCCTGACGGGTACTGTTCGAATATCGCTAAGCGTGGAACATGAAAGAAAGAACATTACAGGGTCTGAAGAGTCATGACAATCATATTCTCATTCAACAGTTACTGCCTATCTCCATACGGAACTGTTTGCCTAAGAATGTTGTAGTGCCGTTGATTGAAGTTAGCAACTTCTTCAGACAACTTTGTTCTAGAGTTCACCGAATTGATGAGTTGAATGGTCTGCAATAGAGGATTGTTGTGACATTGTGTCATCTAGAAAAAATATTTCCACCTGCATTTTTCGATGTCATGGTTCACTTGACCATACACTTAACCAGTGAAGCCCTGCTTGGCGGCCCCGTCCAATTCAGATGGATGTATCCGATCGAGAGGTACATGAACACATTGAAGAGGTATGTTCGTAATAGAGCTCGTCCAGAGGCATCCATAGCTAAGGGGTATTTGATGGATGAGTGCACAAATTTCTGCGCAACATATTTCAATGATAATATTGAAACAAAGTTAACCAGGCCCTCGCGGATTAATGATGGTCCAGTTGGGGAGGGCACGCCATTTGATCTCAACAATATTGAGTGGATTCAAGCTCACCGGTGGGTGTTGTTCAACACCCCATCTGTTGTGGCTTTGACTCAGTAAGTTATCACTTATTCATAACTGTAACTTGTCAATTTCTTGCCTAAATTATCGTAGTTGTCATTAACACGTGTTATGCATCGCAGGACACATATCGATGAGCTCAAATGGGACATGCCTCATGCTACAGCTCATGAAATTCATCAGTCCCATTATCGGTCATTTCACGAATGGTTCAAGAATCACGTACGTATTCAATCATTAGGACAAATTTTCAATTGTGTTCTTATCATATTACTTTCATGTAGTGATATTCAGTGATTACATGCATTGCGTAGGTGTGTAATTTACGAAGAACCAACGATCTTAATTTGACCGATGAAATGAATCAGTTAGCTGATGGTCCCTTCAAAACGGCCCAACGTTACACAACTTGAGACGTCAACGGTTTTCGATTTCGCATCAAGGATGTAGATGAGAAACAAGTGACACAAAAATAGTGGGCTCGATTGTCCGTCTGTCGATGCTGGTTACTACTACGGCCGGTTGAAGGATATTGTTGAAGTTGTATACAGTCATGGGGTTAAATTTTCTATTGTTTAAGTGTGACTGGGTGGATCCCATCTGAGGGGTGAAAACAGATAATTACCAGTTTACATTGGTAAATTTTAACAATTTTTTACACCGGGATGATCGAATAAGTGCCGAACCCTACATACTGTCCTCAATGACGGAGCAAGTTTACTATGTCAGAGATCCGAAAGATCCTAACTGGCAGGTTGCAGTTACAATGTCAAGGAGGGGAGTGTATCAGATTCAATGTGATGAGCCAGATATTGATGCATTCACCCAACAAGTTCTTGATCAGAATGCACTTGTTCAACGTGATGAAGATATTAATTGGGTTCGGGAAACTATTGAAGGAGATACAGTTGACTTACATGACCAATAAACGGTTGGGAACTAATTCACCAATGTTAAATTTCAGTGCAATTTTTTTAAATGTTAATATCAATTATCTCGTTAAATTAATTTATCTTACAACACATTTGAACATATATGTCAAGACGAAAGAGGAGAGATCGTCCGCGGACGATTGAGGAGCTGCTGCGTTAGGCGTAGGCCAGTGGGCCATCTGGGGACCCTACTTCTGCACCGGGTGTCACCCAGCCTAGTGAGATGGCCCCACCGAGTAGGCCATTGACCTCCCAGCCGAGTCCATCAGCTTCACAAACGGGTACACGTTTATATAGTTAGACATTTTAATTCTAGCAAATTAATTTATTTCAATTCAATTTGATTATCTCTAACTTGAATAGATTCTATGAGCACGGGCCTATCTTCCAGCAGGGGGAGAGGCCTTGCTAGAGGGATCCGGACATGGAATTCCGGTAATCCCATTGATGTGGAGTTTGATGAGATGTGGCATCCGGTGGGTCCGCATGCTAGGCAGCTCATCAGCCAGTTGGAACATATGGTCCGGGATTCATATGTATTCCCTTTGACTACACTCGATTGGGAGGCATTCCCGGTGGATACACTAGACCGTGTCTGGCAGCAGGTTAAGGTAATAAGTTAACATTTCTCAACAGGATGTGTCAATTTAAATCATAACCTAATGAAAAATTATTTGTCCTTTTCAGGACAATTTGAGGGCATGTCCTGAGCTTTTCCTGCCAGTGTGCATGTCAAAGTGCAGAAAAATGTGGAAAGATCATAAAAATAAAATAAAGATGCAGCACTGGAAGCCACACCAGGATGCCCCAGACATACTGACACGAGTTCCGAGGGGCGTTCTTTCAGACCAGTGGACTCAGCTCGTCCGGTACTTAACGAGCGAGGAGGTTCGGGTGAGAAACTTATAATTTTTTTATTTTAATTTTCACAATTTACTAATGACTAACATAACTAACAAAAATTCATTGATAAATGTTGAAAATAGAGAGAGGCCGATACGAATGCGCGGAACCGCGCAATGCAGGGTCCCGCACATAGGTTGGGGACTCGACACATCACGCAGGTCGGCCACGAAATAAAAAGTTAGATCGTACATGTAATTTATATTTTTGTCATTTTGTATGATATTATACTACTAATATGACTCTCCACCAAACAGTTGCGGACCGAGGCCGGTCTGGTGGACAGGATGTTTGTCTGGATGCATTCTCAAGATCCTCGCCACCCGGAGGTTGTAGCTATCATCGTAAGTTTTTATATTGAACTGCTTATATTATCTGTCTATTACTATGTCTTGTTATGCATGATAGTATATTAAATGAATCCATTATGCAGGCCCTATTTCAGTCACGTCTGGAGGATTTGCCCAAGGAGGAGCGCAATTTGCCATCGCGGAGGGATGAGATATTCTACTCCGTCATTGGCCGGGACGGGCACGAATACACGCTCATGTATGGGACGGGCATTCCTCGCTCGCACATCGCTCGAGCGGAGTCATTCGGTGCTAGCTCCTCCTAGGGCTTGTGCCTCCGTACAGATGAGGAGGTCGAGCAATTGTTGCAGTCCATGAAGGCAGCGATCAGAGAGAAGGTCAGGGCAGAGATGAGGGCCGAGTGGAGATAGGATATGGCAGAGCTGGAGGCTCGTCTATCACAGAGTCGCGGCCCGCTCGCATCAGACCCGCCACCCACTACTCAGGTTAGTAAGAAAAAATTTTGTATGTTTAAATTGTCAATTATGTCATTGATGTGTCAATATTTATGTTTTTTTAATTGTTTTTAACTGTATAATAAATAATTACAGGCACCTGACGCTGGCAGCGACCACAGGGCGAGACATGACTCGGCTGGAGAGGGCAGTCATGATCCAGCATCCTCGACTGATCCTGACCAGGTATAATTATTTTTTTAATTCCAGATTTCAACATGTATAGAAATTTTTTAAGTTGTTTTAGAAAATTATGATGGACCCGATAGAATCTTCCGTCCTCTCCTTCCGCACCCCGGTGGCTGACCTGGGTCTCGGTGGAGGAGGGAAGATCTCAGGGATCAACATTTTTGTACGGGTATGCCAGATTTACTTTCTACTTGGAATTTGGAATAGTGATAATCCAGAGATTCACTTTCACCAGTGGAAAGGAAATCAATCCTTTTTTCTAACTTTTCAAATTGCATTAATATTAAGAAAAGAGACAAGATTGTTTTTTTAAGAATGCCGTAGGAGGCGTTTTTGTTTGTTTGCCATAAAAGGCGATTTTGCCGTGAAAGGCGATTTTACAAAACTCATCAAATGTGAAAGACAAGAATTGTGATTTCTTTTTGTCTCTTTAGGAAATACAAACTACAATAGAAAAGTAAAAAAAGGGATCTAACTTCTTAGGAGATTGTGGGGACACGTTGAGATCGACGGTCGCAAGTCATGTATGGACTTCGCCATCGTCCTTCAAATGAGAACGGTTGATGCTTTGATTCTTTGGCTTGGCTCCTAACCTCGGTTTTTTAAAGGACAAGGACCAAGAGGAGGTCCTATATCCAATGAAAAACCAAGTAAACGGGCTGAAAAGCCGCGTTCAGGTCATGTTGGAGAAGGAGGAGACCTTGGGGGGGGGGGGGGGGGGGGGGGGTGGCCCCCCAAGGGATGTTGATCACCTTGTGGTGCTTCCTGGAGCAACGTAGCAGAACTTCGTCTCTCTCTTGGATTTTTTGGATTTTCAGAGCTTGCACTTGGGATCCATTTTCATCATGCTTTCTTCTTGGAATGGACCTCCTTTTATAGGCTTTTGGTAGCCATGAGGTGTTTATTGACATTGATGGCCATGATGAAAGAATTGATGAGGAGTTACAAGTTGATTTTGTAACTCCTTTTTCAAGGCTTGTGATTGGCCGATGAAGGTAGTGGGCATTTAATCACCTTTATGCTTCATGATGATGGGAGTTTCATGGGTTTAATGCCATGATTGCTTGGATTTGTAACTCCCAAATGCTTGAATCTGATTGGGCCATCCAAAATAATGAGTTAATGACCGCATTAAGTTGTCTTAAACGGGTCAATTAACGTCATTAAGTGGTCGCCAAGGTATGTGAAGAGTCGCGGGCCGCGCTGCGCCTTTTGAGATTCTTCTTGCGATCATCACAGGTGGATCCACGCATTGTTTGATGCCGGATTGCAGTGCAATCTCAGACATTGATTGATGTTGGTGGGTCAGTGACATCTGTCTTGTCGATTTCACGAACGGTCGGACAGAAAGTGAACTTTCTTGGTCAGCCGGTTGGCGATCTTGGAACGATCGGTGATGATTTCATGCTTTTGATGGCAGATCCGAGATGTCGATGAAGATCAGTGGTTTTCAAGCATCAAAATTTGGATTTTCCGAAAATCACAGAGGCCGGAACATCCGAAACGCGAAAGATCGGCCGATTTTGCGTCTTTTTCGTTCCTTTTTTCTTCTGTATTTTTCTTGACATTTTTCCTCAATTATTGACTTCATTTTCTTAGAGAAAACTTGACGAGAACCCGCGCGAAATCGGAGCACAGAGTTTCCCATTTTTCGGGAAAGCCGAAGACTTTGTAGCCGATTTTCCGTCAAGAGTCGAAACTAAGTCAAACGATGTCGGAATGACCTGAAAATTGCGGTGAATCTTCTTGAGCAGTGGATAGGACCAACTATGGGCTTTTATTTGAGTTTTGAAGCCGTTTGGGGTCCCATCGATGCTTCACTTGATTTTGCTGCGGGGAAAATGCCGAGATTTGATATGTGGTCAAACGATGTCCGATTGACCCGAAATTTGACGGGGAGCCTATTGGAGTCATTTTGAGACGTTCCATGGGCTCCGTTTTGGATGTCATGGTCCCGGGTTACTCCGCCACCGATAGGCTTGATTTTCTCTCGGAGCATCGAAACCTGGTCAAACGTTGTCAGAATGACCTGAAATTCGACGTGCAGCCCTTTGGAGGCATGTTGAAGCCATTCATGTACTTTGTTTGATGAGTGATGGCTTCGGTGGTTCCCGCCGTCGGGAGGCTTGATTTTGCTGCTCGAGCATTGATGGAGGGTCAAACGTTGTCGGTTTGACTTGAAATTTGGCATGGAGCCCTTTGGAGACATTCTGAAGTCATCCGTTGGCTCTGATCAAAGTTTTGGTGTCTTTGATGATGTCACCGCCGGGAGCGCTTGTTTAGCTGTCGGAGCAGTGAAGTTAGGCCAAACGCTATCGGAATGACCCGAAACCTCAAGTGTACCCCTCTTTTAGCTGTTTTGAATGATCTCTCAGTTTCCGTCTGATTCTGAAAAGATTTGATGCTTGAAGTAGCCTTGCCTGTTTTGTAGCAGGATGCAGCTTCACGAGGCTTCTTGATGTGGAGGAGACATAGTGACTTTTTTGGTGTCAACAAATGCCCCCTCGAGGTACAGCGACGAGTAGCTTTTTGGAGTCGATGTGCCTCGAAGAGAAACTTGGAGGAGAGATTCCAACTTGACCAAGAGTCTTGAGCATTTTTTTTTTAATTAGCCTTCTGAGTTTCCGGGGGAACTTTATGGTAATGAGAGGGATCACACACCATTTCAAGGCAAAGTTTTGAAAATGACATGGGGTGTTTGGATTTTGGGTTTTGGATTTTGGTTTTTGACCTTGTGACCTAACAAGCTGTATGTGGCAGGTTAGTGGGTCGGGGTTTGATTTTGATTTTGACCTTGTAACCCAATAAGCTGTATATGGCAGGTTGGGGGGTCAGATTTGGTTTGTTGGTTTTGGATTTTGATTTTGGTTTTGGTCTTGTGACCTAACAAGCTGTATATGGCGAGCTAGGGGACCGGAATTTGGTTTTGTGAAATGTCAATTTCAAGATTTTGGCTCAATTTGGTTCATGAGGTTGGATGGTTTGGTTTTTGGAAACTCATGAGACTTTCTTTTCTTTTTTTTTTTGAATAGTGCCATCAACTCAAAAGAGGCATGGGACTTTTTTTTTTTTTTTTTTTTGCTCTTTTCTTTTTTTGCTATTGGTAAGAGGAATATTTTGACTAAAAGCCAATTTTAGTGCCTAAGTGGTCAAACCTGGCTCATATGGGCTAACCCATGGGACCTTAGGCTTTGGAGATGGCCTAAATCTCATATGGTGTCATATTTGTAAAGAATATCTAAAAATATCTCTTTTGTGTAGAGAATATCTAAAAATATCTTTACTTGGAGAGAATTTCTCAATTTTTCTTTTTGTGGAAAGATTCTCTCAAAATATCTTTCTTTTTGGGAAAGTAGCTAAATTTTAGCACTTACCTCCTTTTTTTCTCCTTGTTTCCTCTTTTGGCTTGCTCTCTTCTATAAAAGCAAGAGGGATGGTGCTTTTGCTCCATTGCTTTCTTTTTGCAAGAAATCTTCAAGAGTGCTCTCCAAGATAAGAAGTGCTTTCTCTTCTTCAAGGATCTCCAAGCTTTTCTTCTTCCTCTCCATCAATGGCTTCAAGTAAGTTTTCTTCCTCGTCGAGAATCTCCATTGTAGAAGTAGCTTCTTTATTTTTTTCTTTTCTTCTTCTTTTTCTTTTCTTTTCTTTCTTCTTCTTCTTCTTTTTTTCTTTTGTTTTTTTTTTCATGCACGTTTTCCTTTTTTTTTTTTTTCGTGCTTCTCTTTTTTTTTCTTTTTCCACGGTTTTCTTTTTTTTTTTTTTAACCGTGTACTCTCTTTTTTTCTGTTTTTTTTTCACGCTGATTTCTGTTTTTTTTTTTTTCAGCATTTTTCTCCTCTTCTTTTCTTTTTTTTTTTTTGCTGTTTTTTTTTTCCTGGCTGTACGGACAGGTCCGTACGGACCTGACCGTACTGCCACGTGGCAGTGGGCCACGGCCTGTGGGCGAGAAATTTTTTTTTTTTTTTTTTGCTGAGATTTTTCTCTCTCTTTCTTTTTCTTTTTCCTTGTTTGCTCACTATGATAATGAGGCTATGCAATTTCAATATGTATGCATTTTTTTTTATGCATCAAAATAGAAGGCTAGAGTCTCTAGGTCAAGCCAACATGATTTTTGACTTGGACAAAGTTTGATTGGTTTTGACCAAATTGGGTTGGAATTGGTCAAACTTTGGTCAAGGTTTTCCTAGCATCTAATGTATGATGATATTTTTTGATACATGAGTTTTGGTAAATAGATTTGAAAGTATGATGATGCATACCTGAAAATCTTTTGCAAGTATCGGGATTTTGAGCTCGCAGCGATGTTGAGCTCTTTCTCGGTCTTGCTGGATTTTGAGGAAGTTTTGCAATTTTTTTGGATTCTGAAGCTCGCAGCAATGTTGAGCTCTTTTCCAGATTTTGCGGAAGTTTGATGAGATTGGCTTGTTCTCGCAGCGATGTTGAGTTCAAGCCTTCTTTGAGAATTCTCCACTGTCTATGAGCTTGCAGCGATGTTGAGTTCATCTTCAGGCTTCTTGTCTTTTTGGGAGTATTTTCCTTTTCTTTGGAATTGCCCCGGAACCATATCAAAATTTTGCTAGAATTTTTGTAGCAGAATTCTGTCTTTTTGATGTTGATTGATCTTTTCTCTTCCATCTTTTGCAGGTAGTTCTTCTAGAACGAACAAGGGTAAAGGTCCTGTTACTGATGCACCTCGTCGGTCTGCTAGATCTTCCAATGCGGCTGTTCAGCAGGCTTGGGAGGAGGTCCAGTTTGTGGAGAAAAACTTGGAAGAATGCGATTCCCTCAATCGTGATGAGCTGAGACAGCGATTGATCGCTCTCAAAGATGAGGGGTTCTATAAGATCATGGTAAGCAGTCGTCCTTGGGTTACGGACGATCAGAGTGTTGTGCTCAAGCCTACCTTCTTCTTAGGTGATGCAGTCCCCGACGACTTGACATACCAAAGGAGATGTTTTCAGTTCTCTTACACAGCAGAAGATGAGGAGAGAACTATTTCTACCCGGTCGTCTTTCGATCGGACCATCTCGATCCTGAGCATTTCTCCCACATGCCCTAAGAGGGAAGATCCTCCGAGCTGGGTGAAGAGGACCAGTGTGATCAAGACCGGGGTTTTTGTTGGCGGCCCTTCTAGTTTTGCAGAGAAGCCACCTGTCCGTATGGACATGTTGATGCCAGCCAGTGGCTACCAAGGTTCTGATCATCCATCGGTTGATTTGAGACCGGTGGGCGTTGGCGTTTTTCGGGGTGAAGGCAGCAATTGGGTGAAGCCTTTTCGACTTCGTGGCCGTTTCAGTGCTGAATCGAGCTGGGAGTCATGGATTGATCACACTTTGAGGATTGGTGAGGCCGTTCTTCGGGAGGCCGAGATTTTTGACGCGGTTCACGCTTTTCGGCAAACCGTCGTTTTCTCCGATGAGGCTTTCATGGCCATGCTGGAGTCATTCCTTCCACAAACCAACACCTTCATTGTGACGAATGGTGAGATTGGTTTTTCTTTGAAGGAACTGAGTGCCATCACCAGATTGCCTATCCTCGGCAAACTCTATGAGGAGTTTATGCCTATTGACAGCGTCCTTGAGGAGCAGTCTGAGGAGTTTAGGCTTGTGTACTTTTAGCTCGTCGCCTTCTACGATTTTTTTAAGGAGAAGGAGGGCTCGAAAGTTAGATGCAGCAGTTGGAGAGGTTGCAGCTCCAACTTTTTTTACAGCGGGGATTCTTCTGATGGCAGGGCCCAGGATGTTAGGGCTAAAGCATCAAGTTTGAAGAAGATCGCTGCTATGCGAGAAGATTTGAAGAAGTTCTTCGCAAGCACAGATGCCATTTATCCTGACATTGCGTTGCGGAGAGATCTCGCTGTTTACCTCACTTACTGGCTGGGTGAGGCTGTTTTTGCTGGAGGAGATGGGACGCACATCAGGCTGCATTGTATTTTTCCGGCCTGTCAGATGGCGTTTGGAGAGCGACTGGCTTTGGTACCTCCTCTTTACTCCTATTTGTGTACCGAATTGCAGGCTGCTGCTTTCCTAATTCGGCTTGGGCTTCCTATGAACAGGGTGTTTTCTGCCCACATCTTCTATTCGTGGTATGTATACCATTGTCCTAGCTTCCATCGTTTGGGAGTTGCACAGGACGAAGATCCCTTTATGATTCGTTTGGCTAAAGGGACAGCCGTTCCCGAATCACTTTTGTCTGCCCGTTTAAGGATCCGACGATTTAGGGACGTCGAGATTGGGCAGTCTTCGGTGAAGCTTTCTCCGGGTTTACGGAAGAAGGCTTTTGACTTTGGTGTCTCCTGTGATTCGACCAGGGCAGGGTTGGGAAGACACTATGCTTTGACAGACGCGGAGAAGAGATGGCTCTTCAACACGGGTTGGTACGATGGTGTACCGCAGACATCTTTTCGTCGATATCCAACCGTATTTTCCTTCGCGTTTTGCATTGCAGCTTGGCTTCTCTCAAGGCGTGGTTGGAGCGCCTTCGAGTATGGTGAAGCGTTTTGGAGGTCTGCAGGATGGGAGAAATGCATGGGCTTTTTACAATGCAGAGGACACTACCGCCATGATTTCCTATCCTGAGCTGCCCACTTTCCAGACTACTGGCTTCACGAAGTGGTTCATGGAGAGCTTTTCAGTGTACTGGGGGCTTTCTAAGAAAGAGCTCGATGTCAAGCAGTCTCCTGGGAAGGGTCTTGGCAAATCAGATGGTGTCCGCCGGGAGGAAGTTTTGACCTTCCTTTCTGGATAGAAGCATAAGATAGGCTTTCTCAATGAGCAGGACGTCATCAGATCAGGAACTGCACCAGGGATTCCTGGTGAGGTCTTGAGACAGCTGGAAGAGGAGGAGGCCGAGATCGATGCTATGATACAGTGAGGCCGGGAGGAAGTTTTGACCTTCCATGGAGTCTACTGAGAAAAGTAGACCATCCAGTGAGGACTCTTGTGAGAGGCCTGATGTTGATAGTGGGGCAGGATCGTCGAGCAGATTGACCCGCCGAGGCAAGAGGAGGAGAGGACAACACCGTAACATGAGACGGCACGATAGTCCTTCTGATCTTGAAGTTCCTCCCACCATTGTTGAGGAGGTGTCTGAGGATGCTGACGAGCCTCCGGAGAAGAGAAGCAGAGAAAAGGAGATAGCTGGTATGATCCTCTTTCTTTCCTTTTGTTTCTTCCTTCCTTTTTTTCTTGTGAAAGTTTTTGTTTTGATCCACTGCTTCTTTTTCTTTTTTTTTTAGCAGAGGATGATGACTTGGTGATGCCTGAGGTTCCTGCCGATGAGGCGATGACGGATCTAGTCATGGCATCTGAGGAAGAGCCCAGGGACTCTGGAGTGGTTCCAGAACCTTCACCTGGTATGATTTGCTTTGGCTTTTGCTTTTTTTTTTTTTTCTTCTTTTGCTGTCATTTGCTAACATGTAGCTGACTTGCCAGAGGATTCCGACGATTTCAAGCCATCTATGGACGCAACTTTTGACGATGCTTTGGATGAGCTCAAAGAGGCAGAGAGTACTCCGCCGGTCGTCGAAGCAGGTATATTTGCAATAATAATCTTGATATATTTTTGACAAGATCATATTCATACATTTTTGTCTTTTCTTCTTTTTTTTTTCTTGACAGATTGTGAAGCAGCAGGAGAGATTCCTCCGTCTTCCTCAGAGCCAGAACAGGGGACACCTGCTGCTGATCCAGAAGTAGGGGCTTCTTCCACTTTCAATGAGTCAGCTTCTTCCATTGGAAAGAGTTTATTGATTACTCTTCCAATGGAGCATGACGTGGGCAGTCGGGCACTAGAGCATGGCGAATCCTCATCTGCACCGCACCTTCAGTATGCAAGGAAGGTGTTGAAGACTGTCTTGAGCTCATGGGTTGAGACTCTTTCTTCAGGTCATTTAGAAGCTGGTTTTGGCATGATCAAGCATGTGCAGGACATCCTCGCTGATAGCAAAGAAGTCGGTCTAGACATCGCAAGCGCCAAGGATTTTGTTAAGGAGATCATCACCTTGGGGAGCAAATGGACTGAGACCAAGAGTTTCCCAGACTTCTTTGATGAAATGTTCATAAAACCTTCAAGCAAAGTCAAAGCTGAGCTGATTGAGGTCACGAAGACTCGGAGGCAGATCGTTCGGGAGAAGAACGTTACCGAGTTATCCATCATGGGGCTGAAGCAAGACTTGGACCGCCTTGATAAGGAGGTCGTCGAGGTTAGGCAGCATCTTGATTTTTTAGAGGAAGAAGCTGCTGCCAAATGGACCGCCATTGTGGAGGCTCGTGACAAGGAGGGAACTCTCATTCGCCAGGTTGAGGAAGCTGAAGGTAATGTCCGGAGGAAGACTCAAGAGCATAAGCAGTGGCAGGTCCTCTGGGAAGAACTTCCTCGTGCTGCAGATGGGTCGCGACATTCGGCCGCGTTTTATGGGGAGATTTTGAAGGAGCGTGGCCTAAAAACTTTGGAAGTTAAGGCCAAGGGTCTGCTTGAGGAGTTGAACTTTTGGTTGAAGACCATATAGGATTGAGCTTCTGAGTTGTAACAGACTCTCTGTTTCTTTTTTCTTCCTTTTTTTTTTTGGTACCTCCATGTATAAACAATCATGGTACTATATTTTGTATCCCCTTCCTTTCACTTAAATCATTTTTTGATGAAAACAATTTTGAGCAAAAGTTTGATGGGAATGTTTGTTTAAGAATTTGATCAAAAGGTTGTTATTTTGTGAAAATCTTTTGTCAAAGGGTTGATTTGTTCATGAAAGCCTGATTTTTTTATGGTTTGAAAACCGAAATTTTGGATGGCATGAAAACCTAATTTTGTGGCGTAAGAGCCAAATTTGTTTGTGGCGTGGGAGCCAAAATTTTGAGATGGCATTGGAGCCAAAGTTTTTTGGATGGCGTTGAAGCCGAATTTTGGAATGGCATAGAAGCCGAATTTTGAGATGACATGAGAGCCAAAAATTTTGTTTGTGGCATGAGAGCTGATTTTGAGATGGCATGAAAGCCGATTTTGGCGTTTATAGCCGAAAAATTTTTGTTTTGGCATTTATAGCCGAATTTTGGCATTTATAGCCGGATTTTGGCGTTTATAGCCGAGTTTTGGCGTTTATAGCCGAGTTTTTTGAAAACCAAGTTTTGTTTTATTGGCGTGAAAGCCGATTTTGGCGTTTATAGCCGAAAATTTTTTGTTTTAGCATTTATAGCCGAATTTTGGCATTTATAGCCGGATTTTGGCTTTTATAGCCGAGATTTGGTTTTCAAAATGCAGGTATCGACTAAATGTCGCCTCCCCGCTGAATGGTCTTGCAAGTATCGATGGAATGTCGCTTCCTTGCTCATTCGGTTTTGAGAGTATTGATGGAATGTCACTTCCTCGCGGGTTAGGTGATGGACCCGAAAGAGGGGGAATCTTCCGTCCTCTCGCTCCGCACCCCGGGGGCTGACCTGGGTCTCGGCGGAGGAGGGAAGATCTCGGGCATCAACATTTTTTGTACGGGTATGCCAGATTTACTTTCTACTTGGAATTTGGAATGGTGATAATCCGGAGATTCACCTTCACAAGTGGAAAGGAAATCAATCCTTTTTTCTAACTTTTCAAATTGCATTAATATTAAGAAAAGAGACAAGTTTGTTTTTTTAGAATGCTGTAGGAGGCATTTTTGTTTGTTTGCCGTAAAAGGCGATTTTGCTGTGAAAGGCGATTTTACAAAACTCATCAAATGTGAAAGAGAAGAATTGTGATTTCTTTTGTCTCTTTAAGAAATACAAACTACAATAGAAAAGGAAGAAAAGGGATCTAACTTCTCAGGAGATTGTGGGGACACGTTAAGATCGACGGTCGCAACTCATATATGGGCTTCGCCATCGTCCTTCAAATGAGAATATGTGATGCTTCGATTCTTTGGCTTAGCTCCTAACCTCAGTTTTTTAAAGGACAAGGACCAAGAGAGGGTCCTATATCCAATGAAAAACCGAGTAAACGAGCTGAAAAGCCGCGTTTAGGCCATGTTGGAGAAGGAGGAGGCCTTGGGGGGGGGGGGGGGGGGGGGGTGGTCCCCAAGGGACGTTGATCACCTTGTGGTGCTTCCGGGAGCAAAGTAGCAGGACTTCGTCTCGATTTCTTTGGGAGAAGTGTAGAACTTCATGTCGATAGATGTCGATCTGATGATCCTCCGATGATCTTTTCTCTCTTGGAAATGGATCTCCTTTTATAGGCTTTTGGTAGCCATGGGATGGTTATGGGCATTGATAGCCATGATGAGAGCATTGATGAGGAGTTACAAGTTGATTTTGTAACTCCTTTTCATGGCTTGTGATTGGTCGATGAAGGTAATGGGCTTTTAATTGCCTTTATGCTTCATGATGATGGGAGTTTCATGGGTTTAATGCCATGATTACTTGGATTTGTAACTCCCAAATGCTTGAATCTGATTGAGTCGTCCAAAATAATGAGTTAATGACCGCATTAAGTTGTCATAAACGGGTCAATTAACGTCATTAAGTGGTCGCCAAGGCATGTGAAGAGTCGCGGGTCGCGCTGCGCCTTTTGAGATTCTTCTTGCGATCATCACAGGTGGATCCACGCATTGTTTGATGTCGGATTGCGATGCAATTTCAGACAATGATTGATGTTGGCGGGCCGGTGACATCTGTTTTGTCGATTTCACGATCGGTCGGACAGAAAGTGCATTTTCTTGGTCAGCCGGTTGGCGATCTTGGAGCAATCGGTGATGATTTCATGCTTTTGACGGCGGGTCCGAGTTGTCGACGAAGATCAGTCGTTTTCAAGCATCAAACATTGCATTTTTCGAAAATCACAGGGGCCGGAACACCCGAAACACGAAAAGAATTGGAAAACGGACGATTTGGTGCAAAATCCGGCGACCCGGATTCGCAGGGTTGCCGGCGACCTTGGCAAAAGAATCGGAAAACGGACGATTTGGTGCAAAATCCGGCAACCCAGATTTGCAGGGTCGCCGGCGACCTTGGGCCAAGGTCGCCGGCGACCATAGGGCTTTGGCCCGTTTGGTCGCCGAGCGTCATTTTCGGCCATTTTTCGTCTTTTTTGTTCCTTTTTTCTTCTGTATTTTTCTTGACATTTTTTCTCAATCATTGACTTCATTTTCTTGAAGAAAACTTGACGAGAACCCGCACGAAATTGGAGCACAAAGTTTCCCATTTTTCGGGAAAGCCGAAGACTTTGTAGCCGATTTTCCGTCAAGAGTCGAAACTAGGTCAAACGATGTCGGAATGACCTGAAAATTGAGGTCAAGCTTCTTGAGCAGTGGATAGGACCAACCATGGGCTTTTATTTGAGTTCTGAATCCGTTTGGGGTCCCATCGATGCTTCACTTGATTTTGCTGCGGGGAAAATGCCGAGTTTTGATATGTGGTCAAACGATGTCCGATTGACCTGAAATTTGACGGGGAGCCTATTGGAGTCATTTTGAGACGTTCCATGGGCTCCGTTTTGGATGCCATGGTCCTGGATTGCTCCGCTGCCGGTAGGCTTGATTTTCTCTCGGAGCATCGAAACCTGGTCAAACGTTGTCGGAATGACCTGAAATTCGACGTGCAGCCTTTTGGAAGCATGTTGAAGTCACTCATGTATTTAGTTTGATGAGTGATGGCTTCGGTGGTTCCCGCCGCCATGAGGCTTGATTTTACTGCTCGAGCATTGATGGAGGGTCAAACGTTGTCGGTTTGACTTGAAATTTGGCATGGAGCCCTTTGGAGACATTCTGGAGTCATCCGTAGGCTCTGATCAAAGTTTTGGTGTCTTTGATGATGTCGCCGCCGGGAGCGCTTGTTTAGCTGTCGGAGCAGTGAAGTTAGGCCAAACGCTGTCGGAATGACCCGAAACCTCAGGTGTACCCCTCTTTTAGTTGTCTTGAAGGATCTCTCAGTTTCTGTCTGATTCTGAAAAGATCTGTTGCTTGAAGTAGC
Source organism: Umbellularia californica (assembly GCA_028538565.1). NCBI lineage: Eukaryota > Viridiplantae > Streptophyta > Magnoliopsida > Laurales > Lauraceae > Umbellularia > Umbellularia californica. Next base: position 26,679,700 of record JAPQWN010000012.1, on the reverse strand, counting down.
CTTGCTTGTTTTGTAGCAGGATGCAGCTTCACAAGGCTTCTTGATGTGGAGGAGACATAGTGAATTTTTTGGTGTCAACAAATGTCCCCTCGAGGTACAGCGACAAGTAGCTTTTTCGACTCGATGTGCCTTGAAGAGAAACTTGGAGGAGAGATTCCAACTTGACCAAGAGTCTTGAGCTTTTTTTTTTTTTTATTAGCCTTCTGAGTTTTCGGGGGAACTTTATGGTAGTGAGAGGGATCACACACCATCTCAAGGCAAAGTTTTGAAACTGACATGGGGTGTTTGGATTTTAGGTTTTGGATTTTGGTTTTTGACCTTGTGACCTAACAAGCTGTATGTGGCAGGTTAGGGGGTCGGGGTTTGATTTTGATTTTGACCTTGTGACCCAACAAGCTGTATGTGGCAGGTTGGGGGGTCAGATTTGGTTTGTTGGTTTTGGATTTTGATTTTGGTTTTGGTCTTGTGACCTAACAAGCTGTATGTGGCGAGCTAGGGGACCGGAATTTGGTTTTGTGAAATGTCAATTTCAAGATTTTGGCTCAATTTGGTTCATGAGGTTGGATGGTTTGGTTTTTGGAAACTCATGAGACTTTCTTTTCTTTTTTTTTTTTTTTTTTTTGCTCTTTTCTTTTTTTGCTCTTGGTAAGAGGAATATTTTGACTAAAAGCCAATTTTAGTGCCTAGGTGGTCAAACCTAGCTCATATGGGCTAACCCATGGGACCTTAGGCTTTGGAGATGGCCTAGATCTCATATGGTGTCATATTTGTAAAGAATATCTAAAAATATCTCTTTTGTGTAGAGAATATCTAAAAATATCTTTACTTGGAGAGAATTTCTCCAGTTTTCTTTTTGAGGAAAGATTCTCTCAAAATATCTTTCTTTTTGGGAAAGTAGCTAAATTTTAGCACTTACGTCCTTTCTTTCTCCTTGTTTCCTCTTTTGGCTTGCTCTCTTCTATAAAACCAAGAGGGATGGTGCTTTGCTCCATTGCTTTCTTTTTTCAAGAAATCTTCAAGAGTACTCTCCAAGATAAGAAGTGCTTTCTCTTCTTTAAGGATCTCCAAGCTTTTCTTCTTCTTCTCCATCAATGGCTTCAAGTAAGTTTTCTTCCTCGTCAAGAATCTCCATTGTAGAAGTAGCTTCTTCATCTTTTTTTTCTTCTCCTTTTTTTTTTCTTTTCTTTCTTCTTCTTTCTCTCTGTTTTTTTTTTCTTTTTCTTTTCTTTTCATGCATGTTTTCCTTTTTTTTTTTCGTGCTTCTCTTTTTTTTTTCTTTCTTCCTTTTTTTTTCTTTTCACGGTTTTCTCTCTTTTTTTTTGTGAACTCTTTTTTTTTCTTTCTTCTGTTTTTTTTTTTTTTTTTTTTTTTTTTTTAGCTGAGATTTTTTTTTCTCTCTTTCTTTTTCTTTTTCCTTGTTTGCTCACTATGATAATGAGGCTATGCAATTTCAATATGTATGCATTTTTTTTTATGCGTCAAAGTAGAAGGCTAGAGTCTCTAGGTCAAGCCAACATGATTTTTGACTTGGACAAAGTTTGATTGGTTTTGACCAACTTGGGTTGGAATTGGTCAAACTTTGGTCAAGGTTTTCCTAGCATCTAATGTATGATGATATTTTTTGATGCATGAGTTTTGGTAAATAGATTTGGAAGTATGATGATGCATACCTGAAAATCTTTTGCAAGTATTGGGATTTTGAGCTCGCAGCGATGTTGAGCTCTTTCTCGGTCTTGCTGGATTTTGAGGAAGTTTTGCAATTTTTAGATTCTGAAGCTCGCAGCAATGTTGAGCTCTTTTCCAGATTTTGCGGAAGTTTGATGAGATTGGCTTGTTCTCGCAGAGATGTTGAGTTCAAGCCTTTTCTTTGAGAATTCTCTACTGACTATGAGCTCGCAGCGATGTTGAGCTCATCTTCAGGCTTCCTGTCTTTTTCGAAGTATTTTCCTTTTCGTTGGAATTGCCCAGGAACCATGTAAAAATTTTGCTAGAATTTTTGTAGTAGAATTCTGTCATTTTGATGTTGATTGATCTTTTCTCTTCCATCTTTTGCAGGTAGTTCTTCTAGAACGAACAAGGGTAAAGGTCCTGTTACTGACGCACCTCGTCGTTATACTAGATATTCCAATGCGGTTGTTCAGCAGGCTTGGGAGGAGGGGACTCTCATTCGCCAGGTTGAGGAAGTTGAAGGTGATGTCCGGAGGAAGACTCAGGAGTATGAGCAGTGGCAAGTCCTCTGGGAAGAACTTCCTCGTGCTGCAGATGGGTCGCGGCATTCGGTCGTGTTTTATGGGAACATTTTGAAGAAGCATGGCCTAAAAATTTTGGAGGTTAAAGCCAAGGGTCTGCTTGAGGAGTTGAATCTTTGGTTGAAGACCATGTTGGATTGAGCTCCTAAGTTGTAACAAACTCTTTTTCCTTCTTCTTTTTTTTTTTGTTACCTCCATGTATAAACAGTTTTGGTACTATAATTTTGTATCCCCTTCCTTTCACTTAAATCATTTTTTGATGAAAACAATTTTGAGCAAAAGTTTGATGGGAATGTTTGTTTAAGAATTTGATCAAAAGGTTGTTATTTTGTGAAAATCTTTTGTCAAAGGGTTGTTTTGGGCATGAAAGCCAATTTTTTTGGCGAAAAGCCTGATTTTTTGATGGTTTGAAAACCGAAATTTTGGATGCATGAAAACCTAATTTTGTGGCGTAAGAGCCAAATTTGTTTGTGGCATGGGAGCCAAAATTTTGAGATGGCATTGCAGCCAAAGTTTTTTGGATGGTGTCGAAGCCGAATTTTGGAATGGCATAGAAGCCGAATTTTGAGATGGCATGAGAGCCAAAAATTTTGTTTGTGGCATGAGAGCCGATTTTGAGATGGCATGAAAGCCGATTTTGGCATTTATAGCCGAAAAATTTTTGTTTTGGCATTTATAGCTGGATTTTGGCGTTTATAGCCGAGTGTTGGCATTTATAGCCGAGTTTGTTGAAAACCAAGTTTTGTTTTATTGGCGTGAAAGCCGATTTTGGCGTTTATAGCCGAAAAATTTTTGTTTTGGCATTTATAGCCGAATTTTGGCATTTATAGCCGGATTTTGGCGTTTATAGCCGAGTTTTGGTTTTCAAAATGTAGGTATCGACTAAATGTCGCATCCTCGCTGAATGGTCTTGCAAGTATCGATGGAATGTCGCTTCCTTGCTCATTCGGTTTTGTGAGTATTGATGGAATGTCACTTCCTCGCGGGTTAGGTTTTGCGAGTATCGATGGAATGTCGCTTCCTCGCGAATTGGGGTGCAAATATCGGTTAAGCGTCGCTTCCCTGCTTTTCCCAAAAATTTTGGTTTTGCGGGTACTGACTTGATGTCGTTTCTCCACGATTTTTGAAATTTGGGTTGTGGATAGCAAATGGTATGTTGCATCTCCACGATTTTTGAAATTTGGGTTGTGGATAGCAAATGGTAGTACCGCTTCAAGAACTTACCGTTGATGGGTAGCATACATCTGTCTCCTTCCATGTTTAGAAGAGCGTATGCACCATTGGAGAAGACTTTGTCGATGACGAAGGGTCCCTCCCATTTTGGTTCCAATTTGCCTTTAGATTTGTGGGCAAAGACTATGGGTCTTTTTACTGCAAGAACCAAGTCACCCTTTTTGTAGGCGCGTTGCCTGACCTTTTTGTCGAAAGATCCTGCCGTGCGTGCTTGGTACAACTCAATGCTTTGTAGAGCTTCGAGTCGTCTTTCATCGAGATTATCCAGCTCTTGGAGTCTCAATTTGACATTGCTTTCTTGCGTCATGTCATTTTGCAAAGATACCCTTAAGGAAGGAATTTGTACTTCCAAAGGGACAACAGCTTCGTATCCATAGACCAAAGAGAATGGTGTGCTATGGGTTGGTCCTTGAACGGTGGTTCGATAGGCCCACAGAGCTTCTAGTAGTTTTTCGTCCCAGTCTCTTCTGTGACTAGAGACCATTTTCTTGAGAATTTTGCAGAGTGTCTTGTTGAAGGCTTCTACTAGTCCATTCACTGCTGGATTATATGGAGTCGAAGGACAACTTTGGATTTTGTACTTGTCGCAGAACCTGTAGAATCTGTGATCCGGGAATTGTGGTCCGTTATCATGGACGAATCTTTTAGGTATGCCGAAGCGACAAATAATGTTGGTGCGCAAGAACTGAAGGACCGATGAAGTCTTTATTTTGCTGAGAGCAAATGCTTCTGACCACTTGGAGAAATAATCCGCAGCGGCGAAGATGAAGCGATGACCTTTGCTTGATGGGGGAGAAATAAGACCTATGATGTCCATACCCCAGGCTTCGAAAGGCCATGAGATTGCTGTTGGATGTAGCCATTCTGGAGGCATGTGGATATAATCTCCATGAATCTGGCATTTTTGGCAGTGCTTGGCAAATTGCATTGCATCAGCTACCATGGTAGGCCAATAATAACCTAGCCTTTTTATCTGGTTGTAGAGTTTAGGGCCAGCCTGATGGGCTCCACAAAGACCAGCATGTACTTCTTCGAGAGTTTCCTCAGCCTCTTGTTGTGATAAGCAGCGTAGGAGTACTCCGTTGAAGGATTTTCTGTAAAGTGCTTTTGAAGGTATATCCAAATGAAAGTTTGGGGCTCATCTTTAGATGCTTACCTGCTCTTTTGGATCTTCAGGTAGTATTCCGAACATGATATAATCAATGAACGGATTTCTCCAGTCGCCAATTGGAGGTTTGAGGATGGACATCCGACTTCCAACCACTTGGTGGCATTCAGCAACTGCTTGGTGTGTGTTGAGAGGAGGGAGAATCCTTCTTTGACACACTGTGACTTACATGTTTTCCCCTTCTTGGATTGCCATGGATGCGGCAAGTCCAGCCAGGGCATCCGCACGGATGTTTTCACCTCTGAGGATGTGGGTGATGTGACAGATATTGAATTTTTGTCGAAGTGATTGCGCCTTATTGTAGTAAGGTAGCAAATCAGGCTTCCTGACTTCATATTTCTGATTCATCTGGTTGACGACCAGTTAAGAGTCTCCAAAAACCTCCAGCGTGGTGATGCCGGATTCGAGGGCAAGTTCCAATCCTACAATCAGGGCTTGGTACTCAGCTGCATTGTTTGAATATGGTTCCAGTAGCGAGAAGGCGTGTGGAATCATGTATTTGTCGGGACTGACAAAGAGGATGCCAATTCTCGATATTTGCTTTCCCTTTTCATTTGTCCTAGTTGCACCGTCAAAGTACATGTCTCAGGAAGCGTTTGACAAGGAAGTTTCCACATTGTAGACAAATTCGTCTGGGAGATCATCCCTGAGTGGAGAATCTTTAGGCAATGGATGCTCTGCGAGGAAGTCTGCTAGAGCTTGGCCTTTGATTGTTTTTTTTGGTACATACCTAATATCAAAATGTGATAGAAGAATGGACCATTTTGCCAGTCGGGCATTGAGAGAACCTGCTTTTGTGACAAGGACCTTTAGGAGGTTGATCCTAGAAATCAGGTAGACTGTGTTCGATAGCAGATAGTGACGCAGCTTTTGTACAGCGAACATTACTGCAAGGCATTCTTTTTCGACTGGGGAGTAGCGATGTTCTGCACCTACCATCATGCGGCTAAGGTAATATAGAGCAGCTTCTTTTCCGTCGTCGTTTTCTTGTGCGAGCAGAGCACCCAAAGAGTGGTCGAGAGCTCTTGTGTACAAGATAAATGGTTTTCCAGTTGTGGGGGCAGCCAGCACTGGAGGTTTGATGAGGTATGCTTTGATGTCTTGAAATGCACTTTCACATTCAGCATCCCAGACAAAGTCCACGCGTTTCTTCATCAGGCGAGAGAATGGACGGCATTTCCCTGATAGATTGGAGATGAACCGTCGAATGTAGGCCAGCCTTCCTTGAAGCCCTTTTAATTCTCTTAGGGTTCTGGGAGATGGCATTTCTAGGATAGCCTTGACTTTGGTGGGGTCAAGTTCTATTCCAGCTTTCCGTACTATGAATCCGAGAAACTTACCCGATGAGACACCGAAAAAGCACTTTAGTGGATTCATTCGCAATTTGTGTTTGCGAAGTCAGAGGAAGACTTCTCGAAGATCATGGAGATGGTCTTCTTTTCTTCTGCTTTTTATGGCGAGGTCGTCAACATAGCATTCGACTGTCTTGTGCTGCATATCTTGGAATATTTTCATCATAGCCCTCTGATATGTTGCACCTGCATTTTTCAAACCAAACGGCATAACAGTGTAGCAATACACTCCGAATGGTGTGCGAAATGATGTATGACTTTCATCTTCAGGATGCATCTTTATCTGATTGTAGCCAGAGAATCCATCCATGAATGTCATTCGCTCGAATCCATAGGTGTTGTCAATCATCACCTCTAGTATGGGGAGCGGGAATTCATCTTTAGGACATGCACTATTCAGGTCTCTGTAGTCAATACAGACCCTTATCTGCCCATTTTTCTTTGTCACGGGGACGATGTTGGCCAACCATTCAGGATGCTGTTCCTCGCGGATGAAGCCAACGTTTTTGAGTTTCTGAACTTCTTGTTCAATTTTGTCCATCAATTCGGGACGGAATCTCCTTTGGCCTTGTTTGATAGGCTTGATTTCTTTTTGCAAGTTGAGCTTGTGGACTGCTACTTTGGGATCCAGGCCAGGCATTTCAGCATAAGACCATGCAAAGCAATCAACGAACTCACGAAGAAAAGAGATATACTCGAGTAACTCATCATCCTTTATATTCTTGCTTATGAATACATGACGTGGGTTATCAGATGTTCCCAAGTTTATCTTTTGGACAGGATCTTCTGTCGGAAGGTTTGAAGGTGGTCTCTCCACAATGTTTTCGGAGGCTTCCAACTCAACAAGACCTTCTGGAGTGCCAAAGACATTTTCAGACTGAGGCTCTGTTTCTGTCCATGGATCTTCTTGATCAGTGTCCTTTTCAAGGCTTGCAATGAGATGGTCCCAATCATTTGCTGGAATTGGGTTGAAGTAGGGTACTTCTTTTGGAGACGATGATTCTTCTGGGACAGAGAACCGCTCATCTATGTCATCGGGCAATTCCTCTATATTATCAGAGAAATCATACCAATTGGAGGAGCTTTTTGGGTTCTTGACGAGTGACTCCTCAAAGAGATATCCAGGGATATCGATGTCTTCATGAGATGTTGAGGCTTGGTCGGTAAAGCAACTTTGTAGCCATGGTGTCAACGGTCTCATAGGAGCGGTAGGATCATACCCCAAACCATATGAAGTCTTGCCTTTATGAAGGTGGATTTTCCAATCTTCTGGTTGACTTTTGATTAGGGTGGGTTCCAATGGTGTGAGAATATCACGGCCACCTCCCAAACCAGTCGGATTTTGAGCGTCATAGCCCATTTTCTTCATGATAGCTTATGTCATTGGACTATACAGGGATAGCTGAGGCATACCTTCGTTTTGGAAAGGTTCAAGCAGAGAGTTCAGTGGAGATGCTCCCGATCTGTGGAAGAAGATTGTTTTTTCTTTTGGCGAGGTTGTCGGAATAACAAGGGAAGTAGACGTAGGGTCTTATATGTCTGCAAGTGTCTCCAATGGAGTGAGAGTGAGCTGATCTTGCTGAGTATCAGCTTGGCTTGATGCTATGTCATCTTCTGGCTCTGACTCTGAGTCCGTGTCATGCATAATAGACACAAAGGAGACAATGAACTTGCCCTCAGTCTTTTGTTTTGTCTTATTTGCTTTGGTAGTGATTACCAAAGACTTTGGAGATTTGAAGGAGACGACGAAGGGAGCTTGGCCGCTTACTTTGAGTTTGGTGGAGGGTTTGTTTACCTCCGATGATTGCTGAGGACATGGCCCAGCCCAAGGACAATGAAGAAGGCAAAAAGTCATAGATGATACAATTATTCTAAAATACAAGTATGGTAAGCTCGGGGTGAGCGTTCCAGTGACTGCTAGAAGCAATTGTAGACCTTAATTCAAATTACCGAGAAGCAAGGCTCACTCGAGGTAAAATGATATAAGGTTGGAGATACAAATGTGTCGGTCGCGAATACAGTAAACCCGAAAGGGCGTACTAGCACCGCTAGGCACAGATGTTGCAAATCGCATCCTTAGGAAGGACACGATATGGGATTTTTTTGAAAGGTCAAAATTTGGATTCATAAAGGAGAGCAAATGGTGTTCCAATCCGAACAAAGGCTCAACATTTCTGCGAGCGCTAAATTCAGAAGGGAAGGAACCAGAATTTCTCGGATGTGAATCCAGTAATGACGGAAGTGTTTTTTTTTTTTTGAAGGGTCAAGATTGAATTCATCAAAGAGAGCAAATGGTGTTCCGTTTCGAACAAAGGCTCAACATTTCTGCGAGCGCTAAATCCGAAAGGGAGGGAACCAAAATTTCTCAACTTTGAACTCAAAAGTGACGGAAGTTTTTTTTAAAAGGTCAAGATTGAATTCATCGAAGAGAGCAAATGGTGTTCCATTCCGAAAAAGGCTCAACATTTCTGCGAGCGCTAAATCCGAAAGGGAAAGAACCAAGATTTCTCAACTCTGAATTCAAAGTGACAGAAGTTTTTTTTTTTTCTTTAAAAGATTTTTTTTAGAGAATTTTTTTTTTGAAAGGTGCACATAGATTTCCAATTCGATCTTATGAAACCTTAGTAGATAGATCAGCCCCCAGGTAAGGGTAGGATTACTTAATGAACCCGTTTGGAGGACCCTTGCCTCGAACAGTCTAGCTGTCTCCACACTCTGGACAAGGCTTTTCTTAAATCCACTTTGGTCAAAGAACGCAACTGGTGGAACTTTTGTGTTTTTTTTTTTAACTCTTTTTTGAAAGGTTTTTAATAAACTCATCAAAGAGAGCGAATGGTGTTCCAATCCGAACAAAGGCTCAACATTTCTACGAGCGCTAAATCCGAAAGGGAAGGAACCAAGGTTTCTCAAATTTGAATTCAAAAGAGAGAAAACTAAATAATTTTTTTTTGAAATTATAACTTTTTGTTTTTGAAATCCCAATTGGACTCATCAAAGAGAAAAGATGGCCCAATCCCCGATATGAACGATAGCTGCGAACATTTCTGTGAGCTATCAAGTTCAAAGAGGAGAGGATCAAAATTTCTCAAAGTTGAATCTTGAGAAAGAGAGATCATTTTTTTTTTAAAAGAGTTTGAAATTAAGGTGTTTTTTTTTTATTTTTTCTGAAATCCCAATTGAACTCATCAAAGAGAAAAGATGGCCCAATCCCCGATATGAACGATAGCTGCGAACATTTCTGTGAGCTATCAAGTTCGAAGAGGGAACGATCAAAATTTCTCAAAGTTGAGTTTTTAAGAAAAAGAGATCAAAATTTCTTTTTGAAGTGAGAAAGAACAATTGCAATCCCATCTCATGTTTCTTTTTTTGGATGCAAGATGCAACATAGGCCACCAACTAGAAAGGAGCCAAGTGATCAAAGCATCACGTTCTCAAGGCAACGTGTCCCACCGGGTGTGCCAACTTGATGGACCCGATAGAATCTTCCGTCCTCTCCTTCCGCACCCCGGGGGCTGACTTGGGTCTCGGCGGAGGAGGGAAGATCTCGGGGATCAACATTGTTGTACGGGTATGCCAGATTTACTTTCTACTTGGAATTTGGAATAGTGATAATCCGGAGATGCACCTTCACCAGTGGAAAGGAAATCAATCCTTTTTTCTAACTTTTCAAATTGCTTTAATATTAAGAAAAGAGAGAAGATTGTTTTTTTTAGAATGCCGTAGGAGGCGTTGTTGTTTGTTTGCCGTAAAAGGCGATTTTGCCGTGAAAGGCGATTTTACAAAACTCATCAAAGGTGAAAGACAAGAATTGTGATTTCTTTTTGTCTCTTTAGGAAATACAAACTACAATAGAAAAGTAAGAAAAGGGATCTAACTTCTCAGGAGATTGTGGGGACACGTTGAGATCGACGGTCGCAAGTCATGTACGGACTTCGCCATCGTCTTTCAAATGAGAACGGTTGATGCTTTGATTCTTTGGCTTGGCTCCTAACCTCGGTTTTTTAAAGGACAAGGACCAAGAGGAGGTCCTATATCCAATGAAAAACCAAGTAAACGGGCTGAAAAGCCGCGTTTAGGCCATGTTGGAGAAGGAGGAGACCTTGGGTGGGTGGCCCCCCAAGGGATGTTGATCACCATGTGGTGCTTCCTGGAGCAAAGTAGCAGAACTTCGTCTCTCTCTTGGATTTTTTGGATTTTCAGAGCTTGCACTTGGGATCTATTTTCATCATGCTTTCTTCTTGGAATGGACCTCCTTTTATAGGCTTTTGGTAGCCATGAGGTGTTTATTGACATTGATGGCCATGGTGAAAGAATTGATGAGGAGTTACAAGTTGATTTTGTAACTCCTTTTTCAAGGCTTGTGATTGGCCGATGAAGGTAGTGGGCATTTAATCACCTTTATGCTTCATGATGATGGGAGTTTCATGGGATTTAATGCCATGATTGCTTGGATTTGTAACTCCCAAATGCTTGAATCTGATTGGGCCGTCCAAAATAATGAGTTAATGACCGCATTAGGTTGTCTTAAACGGGTCAATTAACGCATTAAGTGGTCGCCAAGGCATGTGAAAAGTCGCGGGTCGCGCTGCGCCTTTTGAGATTCCTCTTGCGATCATGACAGGTGGATCCACGCATTGTTTGATGCCGGATTGCAGTGCAATCTTAGACATTGATTGATGTTGGTGGGCCAGTGACATCTGTCTTGTCGATTCCACGATCGGTCGGACAAAAAGTTCACTTTCTTGGTCAGCCGGTTGGCGATCTTGGAACGATCGGTGATGATTTCATGCTTTTGACGGCGGATCCGAGATGTCGACGAAGATCAGTGGTTTTCAAGCATCAAAATTTGGATTTTCCGAAAACCACAGAGGTCGGAACATCCGAAACACGAAAAGATCGAAAAACGATCAATTTGGTGAAAAATCCGGCGACCCGGATTTGCAGGGTCGCTGGCGACCATGGGCCAGGGTCACCGACGACGTTGGGCCAAGGTCGCCGACAACCTTAGGGTTTTTTGCCCTTTGGTCGCCGAGCACCGTTTTCGGCCGATTTTGCATCTTTTTCGTTCCTTTTTTCTTCTATATTTTTCCTCAATTATTGACTTCATTTTCTTAGAGAAAACTTGACAAGAACCCGCGCGAAATCGGAGCATAGATTTTCCCATTTTTCGGGAAAGCTGAAGACTTTGTAGCCGATTTTCCGTCAAGAGTCGAAACTAGGTCAAACGATGTCGGAATGACCTAAAAATTGAGGTGAAGCTTCTTGAGTAGTGGATAGGACCAACCATGGGCTTTTATTTGAGTTTTGAAGCCGTTTGGGATCCCGTCAATGCTTCACTTGATTTTGCTGCGGGGAAAATGCCGAGCTTTCATATGTGGTCAAACGATGTCCGATTGACCTGAAATTTGACGGGGAGCCTATTGGAGTCATTTTGAGACGTTCCATGGGCTCCGTTTTCGATGTCATGGTCCCGGGTTGCTCCGCCGCCGGTAGGCTTGATTTTCTCTCGGAGCATCGAAACCTGGTTAAACGTTGTCGGAATGACCTGAAATTTGACGTGCAGCCCTTTGGAGGCATGTTGAAGCCACTCATGTACTTTGTTTGATGATTGATGGCTTCGGTGGTTCCTGCCGCGGGGAGGCTTGATTTTGCTGCTCGAGCATTGATGGAGGGTCAAACGTTGTCGGTTTGACTTGAAATTTGGCATGGAGCCCTTTGGAGACATTCTGGAGTCATCCGTAGGCTCTGATCAAAGTTTTGGTGTCTTTGATGATGTCGCCGCCGGGAGCGCTTGTTTAGCTGTCGGAGCAGTGAAGTTAGGCCAAACGCTGTCGGAATGACCCGAAACCCCAGGTGTACCCCTCTTTTAGCTGTCTTGAAGGATCTCTCAGTTTATATTTGATTCTAAAAAGATCTGATGCTTGAAGTAGCCTTGCCTGTTTTGTAGCAGGATGCAGCTTCACGAGGCTTCTTGATGTGGAGGAGACATAGTGACTTTTTTGGTGTCAACAACTTATAGATTTTGAAACTTAAAAAGTTGGAAACTTATAAATGTAGAAACTTAGAAAGTACTCCCGGAACTGACGGCTTGAGAATTGGACTCCTGGATTGGCCGTAGAGTCGAAATATAGGTTTAAGTTAAAACATTAATATAAAAGTTAGGAAATTGACCTCCGAATGCCCAAATCGGGCAAACGGGCTCCGGTGCCCATGAAGCTGGACGGGCACGGGCACATCGTCATTCATGACCGCTGGAACTGACGGCTCGAGAATCCGACTCCCGGATTGCCCGTAGTGTCGAAACGTAGGTTTAAGTTAAAACTTAGTAAATCGGCATCCGAGCGCCCAAACCGGGCAAATGGGCTCTGGTGCCCATGAAACTGGATGTGCACGGGCCCATAGTCATTCATGACCTGCTGGAACTGACGGCTCTGGATTCCGACTCTCGGATTGCCCGTAGTGTCGAAAGGTAGGTTTAAGTTAAAACTTAGTAAATCGGCATCCGAATGCCCAAATCGGGCAAACGGGCTCCGGTGCCAGTGAAGCTGGACGGCCACGGGTCCATTGTCATTCATGACCTGCTGGAACTGACGGCTCGAGAATCCGACTCCCGGATTGCCCGTAGTGTCGAAACGTAGGTTTAAGTTAAAACGTTAAGTGAAAACTTAGTAAATCGGCATCCGAGCGCCCAAACCAGGCAAATGGGCTCTGGTGCCCATGAAACTGGACGTGCACGGGCCCATAGTCATTCATGACCTGTTGGAACTGACGGCTCGGGATTCCGACTCCTGGATTGCCCGTAGTGTCGAAAGGTAGGTTTAAGTTAAAACGTTAAGTTAAAACTTAGTAAATCGGCATCCGAATGCCCAAATCGGGCAAACAGGCTCCGGTGCTCGTGAACCTGGACGGCCACGGGTCCAACGTCATTCATGACCTGCTGGAACTGACGGCTCGAGAATCCGACTCCCGGATTGCCCGTAGTGTCGAAACGTAGGTTTAAGTTAAAACGTTAAGTTAAAACTTAGTAAATCGGCCTCCGAGCACCCAAACCGGGCAAATAGGCTCCGGTGCCCGTGAAATTGGACGGGCACGAGCTGATAGTCATTCATGACCTGCTGAAATTAACGGCTCGGGATTCCGACTCCCGGATTGCCCGTAGTGTCGAAATGTAGGTTTAAGTTAAAACGTTAAGTTAAAACTTAGTAAATCGGCCTCCGAGCGCCCAAACAGGGCAAACGGGCTCCGGTGCCCGTGAAACTGGATGGGCATGTGCCCATAGTCATTCATGACCTGCTGGAACTGACGGCTCGGGATTTCGACTCCCGGATTGCCCGTAGTGTCTAAACGTATATTTAAGTTAAAACGCTAAGCTAAAACTTAGTAAATCGGCCTCCGAGCACCCAAACCGGGCAAACGGGCTCTGGTGATAGTGAAACTGGACAGACACGGGCCGATAGTCATTCATGACCTGTTGGAACTGACTGTTCGGGATTTCGACTCCCGGATTGCCCGTAGTGTCGAAACATAGGTTTAAGTTAAAAGTTAGTAAATTGGCCTCCGACCGCCCAAACTGGTCAAACGAGCTCCGATGCCCGTGAAACTGGACGGGCACGGGCCCATAGTCATTCATGACCTGCTGGAACTAACGGCTCGGGATTCCGACTCCCGGATTGTCCGTAGTGTCGAAATGTAGGTTTAAGTTAAAACGTTAAGTTAAAACTTAGTAAATCGGACTCCGAGAGCCCAAACAGGGCAAACGGGCTCTGGTGCCCGTGAAACTGGACGGGTACGGGGCCATAGTCATTCATGACCTACTGGAACTGATGGCTCGGGATTCCGACTCCCGGATTACCCGTAGTGTCAAAACGTAAGTTTAAGTTAAAACTTAGGAAATTGGCCTCTGAGCGCCCAAAACGGGCAAACGAGCTCCGGTGCTCATGAAACTGGACGGGCACGGCCCATAGTCATTCATGACCTGCTGGAACTGACGGCTCGGGATTCTGACTCCCGAATTGTCCGTAGTGTCGAAACGTATGTTTAAGTTAAAACTTAGTAAATCGGCCTCTGAGCCCCCAAAACGGGCAAACGGGCTCTGGTGCCCGTGAAACTGGACGGGCATGGGCCCATAGTCATTCATGACCTGCTGGAACTGACGGCTCGGGATTCCGACTCCCGGATTGCCCGTAGAGGTGAAACGTAGGTTTAACTTTTAAAATTTTAATTTTGATATGTCATTTTGTTTATATTTACTATATATTGCCAATTTTTATAATTAACTATTAATATTTATTTCCATTTTGCTCTTCATGTTTGAGAGCATCGGATCGATCTCGGCACCCTTCTCAGACAATTTGTTTATTTTTGTAATGAATATAATTTTTTGAAACTTTTGTAATGAATTTAATTTGTTGGAACTTTTGTAATGTTTTGAATATCATTAATATAAGAGTTTGTTTTGGTTTTAGTATTTTTAATTGATTTTCGTAGTTTGATATAATATATTCATGTACAAGTATAAAAAGCAGGAAAATTAGCAAAAAAGAAAAAAAGAAAAAAAAAAAAAAAGAGACTATTGGCAACCGCCAGTGGCGGTCGCTAATGGTAAACTTTTAAAAAAATAAAATTTTTTAAAACCATTAGCGACCGCCATTTGTGGTCACTAATGAAGTATTAGCGACCGCTAATCCAGTATTAGCGACCGCTAATGGCGGTCGCTAATAGTTTTAAAAAATTAAAAAAAAAAAAAAATTTCTGCGGTGGTCGCTAGCGGTCGCTAATAGTATTAGAGACTGCCACGTTGCGGTCGCTAATACTATTAGCGACGAAGCTGTTGCGGCCCTTCCTTGGCGGTTGCTAAAGAATATTAGAGACCGCCAATGGACTTTTAGCGACTGCTTGTGGTGGCCACTAAAAGTCCTTTTTCTAGTAGTGTTTAAAAATTAGAACATGGAACCTATATCCATTGGATTTATAATGTGGGCCCACCGTTATAGGAATTATAATGTGGGCAACATTTTGTAAATGTAAATATGGAATCCACATTTAGAAATAGAATATGGACTCACATGCATAGGATTTACAATGTGGGTCCACCTTTTGCAAACGAGACCATGTGACTCATATTTATGAATTATAAAGTGGAGCCACATTTTTTGTAATTGTAGACACAGGGCCCACCTTTAGAAATTGGAATGTGGTGCCCACCTTTAAAAATTAAAACATGGGGGTAGCACATTTATAAAATTTATAATGTGGGCCCACCTTTATAGGAATTATATTGTGGGGCCATACTTTTGTTAATTGTGAACACGGAACCCACCTTTAAAAAATTACAAAGTGGTACCCGCATTTAGAAATCTGAACATGGGGTCATCATTAAAATGTGGGGCCATATATTTTGTTAATTGTAAACACAGGACCCACCTTTAAAAATTACAATGTGGTACCCACATTTAGAAATCTGAATATGGGGCCACCATTAAAATGTGATTGTGGACACGGGACCCACCTAGAGAAACTACAATATGATGCCTACCTTTATAAACGAATTATAATGTGGTCCCACCATTAAAGAATTATAATAAGGGCCCACCTTTTCTAATTGTGACATGTGACCGACCTCTAGGAATTATAAAGTGGAGCCACCTCCTTTGTGATTGTGAACGTAGGGC
This sequence comes from Umbellularia californica, assembly GCA_028538565.1. NCBI lineage: Eukaryota > Viridiplantae > Streptophyta > Magnoliopsida > Laurales > Lauraceae > Umbellularia > Umbellularia californica. Next base: position 26,664,027 of record JAPQWN010000012.1, on the reverse strand, counting down.
CTACATTTAGGATAAGTAAGATGATTTAGGATTTTCAAATAATATTCTTTAAAATGCAAGAGATAAGAAAGAACCAATTGTGCCAAGCAAGTTGTTTCTTTAAAAAAAAAAAGTTTTTTTGTTCCAACTTTCTTATGCTGGCGAGTTAAGATTTTGAGATTCCTTCCCGTGAGAACAAAATTCGGAACAATCATTTACACATACCAAACGTGTTTTCAACAACCATATCTCGTGGGAACATGGAAACATCCATATGGCACGATGCCAAACACACCCTTATGTTCTTGAACTTATTTGATCAGAAATGATGCATCTTCATAGAAGTGGACTTATTTATCATTTTAGGATATTCCACCAAATACTCAGTTTTCTATAGAACTCTTTAATTCTCTGTATTTTCTCTTAGTTTCTCTTTTTTGTTCTGGAAATCCTCTTCTGCTTGCAACTCTTCCATCTCTCTCACTCTTTCTCTCATTTTTCCTGTTTTTCTTCTTTTTCATATGCTGTGATGCTACTGATACTTCTTTTGTTTCTTTTTTTTTTTTTTTTTCTCCTTCGTCTTGTTGTTTTCCTAGTTTTCCTTCACGGTTCCCACTGTATTGAGCTTGGAGTGAGAGGAATTGATGACTATGAGAATTTCCTTAGGAACTTAAATTAAGGCAAGTAAATGAGTATTCTAAACATGTTAAAAATGATGTTTTAGAAGTATTTCTAAGTAGTGGAATTGTTAAGTTTATTTCAAAATTTTCAGTTGATTTCATAAATTTCACAAGTGGTGTTTAATTCAAAAGTTTTCATAAATTTCAGTTTATTCTCGTTAAGTTTCAAGTTTCAGCTGATTTTACTGTACAATCCATGAATTTCCAAGTTTTCTCTACTAAATGATGTTTTAGAAGTATTTCTAAGTAGTGGAATTGTTACTTCAAATGTAGGAATGAAAAGAAACTGAATTAGGTGAGTTTCAGAACCTGAAACAAAGGAGAATAGGAATTGAGTAGCAGATTCTGCGACTCCTCGACCGACCGTGAGGACTGTTATGGTTGACCGCAGTAGTCAACTGTGAGGTCAACCGTGGCTCATACACGGCTAACCGTAAGCTAATTGCTGATACTAACTTTTTATTAGTTATTTCTCAAACTAAATTTTCTACCTTGGAAGGTACCCTATCATACCCTTGATGTCCCTGATTTTCTGGGAAATCATTGCGGATGATGTTTAGAGCAGACATTAATCTATAATTTGCCTTGAATTCAATCATATTATCATCCAATAACAATGTGATATTTGGTAACGCCAATAATTATAATCTTGAAGATACACATTATTGTGAAATGGTAAATTAAGGCAATCCAGCCCTTATAGTAGTAGCCCTTTCGGTGAAAAGTTGTGAGCATGCATTACCATATTGACATCGAACCTTCTAAGATCAGCTATGCTCTTATATTTTATTTATCAGATGCATTTATTCAATTTATATGGTACAACTGGTAATCATATAGTACATTATTTATTATGACATGTCCAATAAATCAGAATTCTAGAAACCAGCCTGTTTACATAACTGTGTTCGGTATACTTTTGAGTCACTAACAGTAGCTCCAGTATTATCAGTTAGATTGGTTTTTTTTTTTTTTTTGGTTATAAATCAGTTAGATTGGTTGTAGCTTAGTCCCCATATATTTAGGGAGTATGTATACTCCAGGTACCCCAGTTCAGTAAAAGATGGCCACATTCAGATTTAAGATGGTACTCTACGTACCCTAGTTCCGTAAAAAGTAGCCACACTCAGATAATTATTGGAATCCTTTGCTTTTCAGTTACAATTTATCAATTAGCTAATGTGGTTAATCTCAAGGTTGTTAGGATTCCTGTTAGATGTATCTTGATTCTCATGATGAGACGTTCATGCATTTTATCTATTTATCAACTTCATTATGATCATCAATTTTATTCAGATTATTATTCATGGTTGTGTTTATCATGCTAATTTACTTGTTCAATTCTGATGTAGCGTTACAGGAGACTCCGCCCTTATCTATACGCACCTAGAACGTTGAGGAGGTCAAGGAGACTACACAGGGAGTAGGTGACTGGAGTCTCGATGATGTTATCTGATCATCTGGATAAGAGAGCTCGTCAAAGGGAGAATGATCCGTGGTGGATGTACCGGGGAGAGTTTTGGTGGCGGTTTCATGAGTTTTATTTTAAGACTCTGTATATAAAATACTTCTTTGTACACTTAAAGACTTTTGGGTTGTAAATATTCTGAAACTACATATGTTCTATTATCTCATAGTGTGTGTTTGTGTATTGTTATTGTTAATTATGCTTCCATATGAAGTATTTTGAAAATATACAAGTTAATCTCACCCGTGATATCCCGTGGGTATAGTGTGGGGATAAAATTTCTATTAAAGTCAAAATAGCTTGGATCCCTATACTAGTTGCATCATGAAATTGGAACTAGAAAATGTCCGGCGACATTTATATCCAATTTTGGACGGGAGAGAAAAATGTAGGAAACAAAGTAGAAAAGAAAGTGATTATGGAGTTGATGCCCACATAGAGTTGTATGATGACATTTATTTCCTATCTTTGTCCCCCATTAAATGACTTGAACCACTTTCTATATTCCTCCTATAAACTACGAGATTAAAACTAGAGGATTTTAACGGAAAATGCACCATATTTGCATGTTGCACGAAAAAATACAGACTATTATCTGCTGACGAGATCATTCATCCCGCCCGTTTTTTATTTTTTTTAGAATTTTTTGCACTAACGACAATAGCGTCGCTATTCGCTATATATATCTCCTACCCCACGTTGCACTTTTCCTCTTTCGTTTTCCCTTGTCCCTTTCCAGGCCTCCTTCTCTCTTGGAAAAGTCCACAACCTACCTTTTCTTACACACACATCCACCTTTTATTGCTCATTTAGATCCATTTCAGAGGTTGTTTGCCTTCATTAAAGAGGTTGGTTGTCTACTCCAAACTATTTGTTTTTTCACATTAAAGGAATGGATTAATGTCAAATTTTTTTGTATATTCCTCCTTCTTTCCAGTAGATAATTTCTACATGCATATATGCACGTCAGTTGCATCTTATTCCTCATTTATTTATGTAGTTTAAGGACTGTACACATATTTAAGTTGTTTATTGTCTCCAACTAACCCTAGGCTTTTGTATATATGTTTTTTTGGATACTAAAAAATACATTTTCATGATTAGGATGTCGGGCGGTAATTTAATAGTAATATTCCACTTTGATGGGGATTTCGAGTTTGATATTATTCGACCGCTTTACAAAGGTGGAAAACAGAAGATGAGGTTCATTCAGAGCGGTATAACATTCAATTCTCTGGTAAACATAGCTCTTGAAGCATCAAATTGGGAGGAAATTCTTGATAACATAAGCATGGATTATCTCCATCACAATGGTCATGTATTCTCATTGGTGGCAATAGAAGATGATAATGATATAAGGTGCATGCTGTTACTCTCACAAAATGATACAAATGGGATTTATTTATACATAAGGAGGAGTACACTAGTTCGTTCAGCTGAATGCTTGGAAAAACAAGCAAGATATTTATCACGAACGCAAATCATTAATTCAAACCAAATTAAGTCTTTTGACTAATTTTATAAATTCATATCTGATCGAGTAACTAACATAGCTTTTTGATTCATTGTATTTGTTGAAGGTCGCATGGTACGGAGAAGCGCTTGATAAGAGATAATGAACTTACTGGAACATGAAGCAGGTGTAATGTTAAGGGCAAAGTAATTGATGAAGGCGATGCTATGCATCCCACCGTAAACCTCGGCGAAGACAACGATGTTCATTTCTCCTCCAGACCTATCATTGGCAGTGATGAAGTGAGTGAAAACTCAGGTGGAGTTCTACAGGATGGCTTTAATGCAGCAGAAACGGATGAGGACATACCGGTCATCTATGTCAATGCATCCCATAGAGTAACTGGGCTTCATATGGATGGTGTTGATGTGGCAAAAACGGATCTAGTATTTGCATGTCCGGGCAGAAGTCTCGGTGTCAGTGCATCCCATAGAGTAACTGGGCTTCAAACTGATGGTGTTGATGCGAGAGAAACAAATGTACAATTTGCAAGTCTGTGCAGAAATGTTGATGTCAGTGCATCCCATAGAGTAACTGGGCTTCAAATGGATGGTGTTGATGCGGTAGAAACTGATGTAGAATTTGCAAGTCCGGACAGAAGTGTTGATGTCAATGCATCCCATAAAGTAATTGGGCTTCAAAGAATGCTTAATGTCGGTGAAGGTTCCATTCATCGTTCCGAAGTCAATTTCAAGGACAATATGGCATCGGAGGAGTTCATTACAGACGTTGATCTGAATAGCCCTCGCGAGTTTTGGTTAGGTCGTGACTTTCCGGATCGCGAGGATTTTAGAAGGTCTCTGGCCAAGTTTGCAATATATACCAACTTCACTCTCGAGCACATACGAACAAGCTACGTGATGGTAACTGCACGCTGCAAGGATCGGGTTTGTCCATGGCGCATCCATGCGTCTATGATTGAGAGTGGCCCGTGCTTTAAAATCTGAAAATGTAATCTAATTCATAAATGTTTAAAGCCTTTGATGGGTACGGCACATCCGCAAGCATCGTCCAACCTAATTGCAGAGTACATTTTGAAAGTTCAGTCTAGAGCCAATGACTAAGTCCTAGAGGGGGGGTGAATAGGACTGAGCTAAACAATTGCCAATTTTAATTTTCTAATCCTGTTTTTAATCAAAACAAAATAAAGAACAGGACAAGCATAGTAAGAGTATAACTGAAACAGAAACTGTAGAACATTCAAAAGAGATATGGACACAGAGATTTATAGTGGTTCGGTCACACAGACCTACATCCACTCTCAAGGGTCACACAGACCCTTGGTTCCACTATCAAGAATCAAACTACACAAGTTCTGATTCTACCTCATATTTGATACAGAGGTTCAATCACACAGATCTACTCCTCCTTACAGCAATGTGGTGAGTTTAATCACACAGATCTACACACCTACCACATCATACACATATTGTAGAAATTTGAAGAAGGGTGAACACTTGCCTTGATGATGGTTGAAGTGTTCTGTGGAGCTCTGACCGCAGTCGAAGCTTGCATCTCTTGTTGACCTCTTGGTGTTGAGTAGAAAGCCTCCAATGTGTTGCACAACCAGGGTTAAGAGGATTTGGTTTCTAGGGTTACACAAATGAGTCTCTCATGGTGTAAACTATCCTAGAGGATGCACTCCCTAGTAAGACACTCATCTAAGAGCTAATGAAGCTCTAGGGTTTACCTAGGTCAAGCACATGAGTGTTTTTGGAAGTGATTTGGAAGCCTACAATTGATGGGAAGAAGGTAGCAAGCAAGGCTATACCCTAAGGTCCTTGAAATGCACAGTGAAACAAGCTACAGTTTTATAGAAAACTCCCAACGGATACATTTTACGGTTAGCCTCTAAAACTGGCGGCTAGCCCCTTTTAAAAATCCCTGAGCCAACGGATATAATTTTGAATGCGATCAGCTCATGGTTAGCCGCGGGTGACCATGGCGGTTAGCCGTAAGGTGACCGTAAAGGTGACCGCAAGAATGACAGGAGAAAATAGCTCTCGAGAAAACAAACCATAAGACTTACGGTTACTTGCGGTTAGCCGTAAAGCTCCATGAGGTTAGCCGTAAGGTAACCGAACGGGTGACCGCAGATCCTGACAGAGAAAAAATTGTTCTCTGGAATGGTGACCGTAGGACTTCGGTTACCTGGCGGTTAGCCGTGAAGGGTCTCTGCGGTTAACCGCAAGGTAACCGTGGAGCAGGCCGAAATCCATGACAGGAAAAACAGCTTGCTGGAAAGGTAACCGTGGGTTTTTCGGTTACCTGACGGTTAGCTGTAATGTATAAAGAGGCTAGCCGCCAGGTGACCGTAAGGTCACCGAACCCTCTGAATTTTCAGGAAAAGGCTTAACTGATTAGATACAAGGTATTTTACAGGATGGTCCGGGTTTGAAATACCTGAGTGAGGGTTGGTTAGCACACATGGAGTTCTTCCTTGGTAAATCCAGGCCTTTCAAGACTAGAACTTCTGCCTTCAGACTTGATCTTCCTTGTGAAACTAGAGAGGCAATGTCTTGGAATCTTTGACACGGAATTGACAATACAAAAACCAGTGTACATTGGAATGTGACACTAACACATTTTGGATAAAGTCCGCCTAAATAATAGCATTAAACTGAAAGAGATAATGGATGATTTTCAGATGGAGTTTGGAGTTACCATATCATATAGGAAGACACACATCGCCAAAGACATTGCACTTCGCATCGTTCGAGGCTCATATGAAGATTCATTCAAGATGCTCCCTTTATACTGTGCTGAGTTGACAATGACAAATCTAGGCATCATGACGAACATCTGCACTACGGGTGATGACAGATTCAAAAGGTTTTTTTTGGGCATTTGGGCAATACATACAATCCTTCACTTCAAGTCTTAGGCCAATGGTTGCAGTGGATGGAACACATCTCCGCAGAAAATACCCAGGTGTCCTACTGATGGCTGTAACACTTGATGCAAACAACAAACTTTTTCCCATTGCATTTGCAATCACAGAGGCCGAAGGACGCGATAGTTGGGAGTAGTTCCTTGCGAACCTTTCGTCGTCACTTGGACAGCTGACAAATCTGACAATTATTTCTGATCGACAAAAGGGGCTTGTACCTGCGCTTGCAAACATTATTCCATCCGCAACTCATTACTATTGTTGCCGTCATCTGGCAGAAAACATAAAGTTAAACTTCTGTGACTTTGCAATACAGTTCAAATTTTGGTGCGCAGCCAAGGCTTATAGGGCTTGTGAGCACGAAGCGTTCATGGAAGATATTAAGATGGTGAATGTTGAAGCTTATAATTATATAAATGAATTTGGTAAGCACCATTGCGCGAATGCATTCGTAGGAGGCAGGCGATATGATATGCTAACAAGCAATGCCGTTGAAGTAACCAACAGCATGTTGAAAGACATTCGAGTTCTTCCAATTGTCAAGCAAGTGGAGGAGATCAGGGCAAAGTTGATGGATTTCTTCCAAAAACAACATTGGTATCTTTAGATATCAATAGTCGTTTGACTCCTTATGCCGAGAAACATTTGAGCCAAGAAACAGAAGAGGCCTGTAGGGTACATGTTCGGGTGGCAAGATTGAACGAGTTCCAAGTTCAATCAACCAATTATGTCGATGTTGTTCGTTTAGATGCTCATACCTGCACATGTCGTAAATGGGATGCGCTAGGAATTCCATGCTCGCATGCTATCGCGTCGATGAGAGTGAGAAACTACAATCCGTATAATTTTTGTGAGAAATGGTTTCTAGCGGATGTCTACCGATCCACTTATGATGGGGTTATTCACGCCACTCGTGATTGTAAACAGTGGGAGCACATCTTCACTGAAATGGTCTTGCCTCTGATTGCCTCCAAGCAGCCAAGGAGACTAAAGAAAAACCGACGTCGTCCTGAGGATCGTAACAGACAATGTAGGGTAATGACATGCTCTTACTGTAGGCAAAGAGGACACAATCGTCAAAGTTGTCGAAATCCTCCTCCCCAATGAACTTTATGCGTTGCGTTGCAATGACTTCTACCCTTTTGGCTTGGACTTTTTGATGTTTTTTGTCTTACATCAGTTACGAATTATCATATTGAAAATTTGATCTTCTTTCTAGTATACTTTTGATTGTTTAGGTGTCCATGGCATTGACCTAGGGGGGTGGTCAACCTTTTTTTAAAAAAAAAAATTCCTGCAACTAGCGACACTAGCGTCACCCACGGTGTACCAGTTAATTTGACAGAATGACGCTAGCGTCGTTAATGGCATTACTGATAGGCGACGCTAGCGTCGCTCAATGCATATTTTTTTTTAACAAATGCTACTTCTAAAGCAGCCTACTTCCAATGGGCTACACACGATCCTTGTTCCTCATCCTTGTTCTTCTTTGATAAAAAAGGATTAAAAGAGTGTAAACCTACCAATAATCCTTAGTTGTTCTTGACAAAAATATTAACAAAAAATACAGGAACTACCACCACATCATTCATCAAGATATCAATGGGTCAATGGGCAGCCGGTGGCTATTAATCTCCCAACTTTTGCTATATATGTCTTCGACAATCTTTGACCTCCAATACGGTATATCAACTTGGGTGAAATTGATTGGCTGTTTAGATGCAACGTGGTCTGCGAATGCCAAAGCAAATACACCGCAGTCATTCATGTTCTCTTGGTAAGGTATCTTCGTTTTGACAAAGAGAGGCCACACGTGAGTGTCATACCATCCGTAGTTTGAGAACTGCTTACCCAGAAAATCAATCTGCACGCAAATAAGAGTACACTTGGGTATAAAAAAAAGTTGCTTTCAACAGATAAGAGCAGCCATAGTTAGTGGGACCACTTACAAATTCTTTGTACACTTTGAATGGTCACTTTTCATGCTGTTGTAAAAGTCCCATCGCCTCTCTTGTGTATCACCGACCAAGAGCGTGAAGTGAGCTTCATGCCATAGAATGAAAACCAATAACCTCTTTTCTTTAGCCTCCCACACTTTGATGCCATCTTTCCCCCATATGTTTTCTTCCAATGTTTTGATGTTGTTCTCTCGCCACCAACTCTGAGGTTAACAGAAGGAGTTAATCGTGCAGTAGTGTTTTAACATAGTGAGTTTGGCAGTTTTAAAACTTACACAAACACAGGTGTCGTAAAAGAACGCATCAGGGTACCGATCTTTCAAAATAAAGAACCATTAATACATTAGATTTGTGTCAAATCAAATATCAAGCTCCAGTGCATTCTTCAGGACCTTCGGTGATACCATCGTGTAGTAGATCTCAAGCTCCTCCAGCCTGTGAGATGGAAATATTTAGGATAATTAATCTTCCAATCCTCAAATATTGAAGCATAGAAATATCATCCAGTTGGGGGGGGGGGGGGGGGGGGGTGGATGGGGATTATTTGTTCCATACCTTGTCCTGTAGAATCTAAGGAATCTATTTAGAAGAATGATTTCCGACTCGGTCAGAACATACTTCGATTGCACTAACGGATGTGTATATTCCTCGAAATATCGAGGAATTTTCCTCTCCCTATGCAATCGTTTTATCCGCCAAATTAGTGTGTTGATGTCTGACATTGGCGTTTAGACTACGATCGACATCTCGGGCTGTGCATTAATAGGAGTGCTGAATACATCGGCAATGAATGGAGAGACTGGATATGCAACTGCAGCATCCGGAGGGGGAGAGGTTGTTTCAGAATCCACTTGGATGGGCTCGTCCGAGTAGTCAAACTTCTTGGCAGTAGGCTTAAATTTCTTTTGATGCCTTCCCTTTTCCACAGCACGCTTTCGATGGCTAGAAGGCGGGCATTGAATTGTACCATTATAACATAACTGAATAACAGAAGGGAACCTTGCTATAACCAGGCTTTCACATTTTGTTACCTCCTTACTCTCAACGTCTTCATAGGAAGTAGAGCAAGATTCCATCCCAACATGTTCCCATGCAGAGGCAAATGAATCTCTGAGATCTTTAATCTTCTTACGTAGCCGCGTGGTGAAATCCTCCAGCTTTATCTTCTTCCTTTCTGCTCGGATGGATGATTGCTCAATGTGGTCCAACAATGCATTTACCTACACAAGTAAATAAAATTTATCAAAATCAACAACAAGTTAACCCAGAAGCATACCATTTTATCCAACAACAACCATTTAACAATAAAAGAGGGCCCTCACATGTATGGAAGTACTGGATGACTCATTGGTCTGAGTGCCAACTCCAACACCTGCAACGGTGGTAGGTTTTTTTTTTACCATTCCCTGTAGATGTTGTTGGTTGGGTCATCTCAGGTGTTTGTGCTCCTTCACCACGTATGCCGCAAACAATTTTCCAGATTGAGTTAAATGAATACCATAAGAAATACTCTTCTCGATGCTTTTTTGAGTTGTCTTTTGTACCGCGTAGGATAGTCTCCCTCCTTTTATCCCATTGTCTCATGATCTCTTCATCATATTGACTATAATCCATCTCGAATCTCTCTAAGCGTTCTACTCTCGTAAATGGCAGATAAAATGGCGGTGGGACAACTTGTTTGATGCCAAATTATTTGAAACACGTTCTGGACAGTGCCTTTCTACTACCCAGTAATAAAAGAGTATGGACAACGAACTAAATAATTCTTTGTCATGCTTTGGGACTTCTTGGAAAAGCTTCTTAGGCATCTTAGCTAGGGATGAAAGTGGGTCGGGCCAAGCCTGGCTTTGACAGGCCCTAGGCTCGGCCCTAGTATTTTTTAGTAGGCCCTAGCCCGGCCCGAGCTTGAGAGGGCCTAAAAAATCTTGGCTCGGGCTCGGCTCTTATTAAGTAGGGACGGCCCTTTGAGCCCGGCTTAATTGAGGCACTAGGCTCGGCTTGTGAGCCTGGCCTGTTTTATAATGATATAGTTCAATGTTAATGTAGATGAGCATTATCAAACACTCCAATGTTAAGAGAGCCCAGTTCCATTACTCCATAATAGTTCAATGTGAATGTAGATGAGCATTATCAAACTCCAACAATAATACAAATCAAATTAAACTCCAATAGCATCATAGAATAAAATAAAATATTCGGCTAACATCATAAAATAAAGGTTTAGGGTTTAGGGTTTATGGATTATTTAGTGCTTAGATTTAGGGTTTAGGATTCATGGATTATTTAGTGCTTAGGGTTTAAGGATTATTTATATTGGATTAAAACTAGGGTTTAAGGTTTAGCACTTAGGTTTAGGGTTTATGGATTATTTAGTGCTTAAGGTTTAGTGTTTAGGGTTTAGGGATTATTTATATTGGATTAAAACTAAGGTTTAGGATTTATGGATTATGTTATATCATTTATGTATTATCTACTGTATAGTGTACATATATATATAATATATTTATTAATATATGTAGGCCCTAGGGCTTACGAGCCGAGCTTCATCAAGCCCGAGCTCGGCCCTTTTAAGCAAACTGGCCTCCTCCTAGGCCCTAGCTCGGCTCTTTTGTCTTTTGAGCCGAGCTCGGGCCGAGCCGCCCGCGGACGGCCCGACCCACTTTCACCCCTAATCTTAGCATAGGCTGCCAGTCGAACTGCAAGATTGAAACCAAATATATCAATACGAGTTATGTATACATCCAACAAACTATTTGTGAGATGCTTTATTACCCCATCCTTAGGCAAGTTGTTGATTTGCCGCCAAATTTCTTTCATATTTGTAACCTTCTTACTCTCAAGCAGTCTCGGTTCCCATGTCTTGAAAAGTGGGAACTACAAATCCTTCTTCCAACTGGGATCAGGTTTTGGACATCTTCCAATAGCCATTCTTGAATATGCTCATATCTGCTAAGAGAATGAGTGAAATCCATTTACAACACAATAAATGAAGATATTTCAGATCCAAAGTAAAAGTAAAAACTTTAAATCACCTGTAGCAACTAGAGGAGCCCTGTTAGAGTTTTCAATTTTGTAATCTTCGAACTTGATCCTTTTTCTCCCCCCTCAACCTCTTTCTCTTCCTCCTCACTTTTTAACAAGGTTGTAGCCCTTGTAAGCATCCGGTAAAGGCTAGCAAGGTACGCTGGACCCCATGCATAGCTCTTGAATTCCCTAAAGAGCTCCAGTTGCCAAACTAGGCCACGGGCACCGGACGAATTGGAAAATAGTTGCCCAGAAACCAAGAAAAACAAGTAAGCACTGGTCCTATCTCTTTCTTCTTCTTCGAAGGCTTAAAATTATCTTCTAACCACTTGAACTTTATTGTAATGCCAATGGAATCCTTGCCAGCCCGTGGAGCCATACCAAGCAGCTCCATGCAAACTTCTGAGACGTTGGCATTTGGAAATGTCATTCCTGTTACGAGTGGACCATCAATAGGGAGTCCATACATGTATGCGACGTCTTCCAACGTGACTGTCGCTTCGCCGGTCGGCAAATGAAATGCGTTGGTTTCTGGCCTCCAACGTTCCACCAGGCCCGTAAGGAGGGCGTGGTCAATTCTTATGTAGTCTACCTCTGCCCGTAAGGAGGGCGTGGTCAATTCTTATGTAGTCTACCTCTGCCCGTAAGGAGGGCGTGGTCAATTCTTATGTAGTCTATCCCTGAAAGGTGAGATAGACTAACCTCCCTCACGATGTCTTTCTGCTTATCCGTTAGAACCCATATTTTCTTATCCGGATTCGTATTTATGCATCGATAAGCGCCGGGCTCAACACCATCCAATATGGCCTTAGAAACATGTGAGTCTTGCTCATAACACAATTCTTCACCTTCATCCTTTCTGTGTCCTTTAGTCATCTGCGCAATTTGGAAAATGTAACAAGAACATAGGACGTATATTGAAAAAATCAATGCAATATAACACATACATATAACTCTAGTGAGGGAAAATGATGTGCAAAGGTACATGGTCTTCTTCAGGAAACATACTAAGACGAAACATTATGTCTCAACTACTGTAGTCAAATTTAGAGTAATTATATGCTCCTTGGCATAGGAAATGTGTAACATTCTTAGCACTCACACATACAGTTGGAGTCATAATTTTGGTAACATTGACAAAGATTGTGAATAGAGGACCAATGACTTTCATGTCTTCCATAATCTGCCCAATGTTATCAAAACTACCCCCGTATTAAAACATTTGGAAACTACCCATGTATTAAAAGATCAAAATAAATATATATACATAAGAGGAACTCTAATAGGAAGAATGTTCTCCTCAGACCAAAATGCATATAGCTCATATACAATCCACTTCGTGGAGCCAACTTAGATGCATGTCTATCAATGGGAGGACAGCAGATAAAAAGGATTTTCATGGACAAGGAGGAGCTAAAAAACCAACCCACCAAATTATCTTCGCCTTTGATTTAATAACTTTAGAGTTTAATGGCGTCTTAATACATTAAGTGTTTTTTGGATTCAATACAAGCCAACAGTGGGTGAAGTTTCAATGAGTGTAAAATTTTCAAGATTTGACATACATCTTTTCTCTTACTACATTGGGGACTCGCACTCACACACACAATATCGCTAACTAGCTAATCAGGTATTGCTCTGGTTAACTCATTACTTGTACTCATTCTTATGTGTACCCTTTCTTGTATGTTTTGCAGGGTGTAGATCTCAACCCAATTTAGCATACTGAGGCCTTCCAGTGTCTTCTTTGCTCCCCAACAGTCAATTTCATATAACAATACGTACACATGCTCTATAGTTTGGAAACTCCCAGCCTAGATTGAGCTAAACCATGAGATGATAGTACCAGAATGTTGGGATAGTTTAACTTCAATCTACAAGACCATTGAATCCATTCTAATGGCCCCATTTGCGATCTGTTGGAATTTTAGTATGAAATCCATCCACCATTTCAGTATTTCACCAACACTGAAGGTTTATGGCCCCATTTGCGATCTGTTGGAATTTTAGTATGAAATCCATCCACCATTTCAGTATTTCACCAACACTGAAGGTTTCTATCTTGTTATCTAGGGCCAATTTATCACTGCATATGATTGCACCATACATATATAGTTCCAATATATGGTTGATCTTGAACTTCTCTGCTTGGGCTCTAATATTTTGTACAAGATTGACATAACAACTTCCAAGCAACATCAAGTGCAGATTGACATAACAACTTCCAAAGGACGTTGTGCTATGTTTTTATTTTTATTTTATGGAGATAGTGAAACAGTTTCTACACTATACATGCAGATAATGGAGTTCGATATAATTAGACATGTTGCACAAAAATGTCAAATGGCATGTGAAGCATTATAACAAACACTTGACATACAGATTTCATTTCAGCCTGTTAATACAATACACAAGGGCTTAGAGCACAATACAAATCGAAATACATTTTGAACTTATCCAATGTTAATACAGTACATAGCTTAAACTCATTAATCATATATAATACAAGATAAACGTCAATGCAGAGAGAGAGAGAGAGAGAGAGAGAGAGAGAGAGAGAGAGCACAGGAGGACATCTTCAAACCATTCAAACCACAGACATCAGTGACGGACAACTCGAAATGGATTGTAGTGGAATGAAAACTAAATGCCACCAGTCATTTGCACCAAACAACTGATTTGAAGCCATTAAGCCAAAAATACACACAACAAAACGGCAAATCAAAAGAAAAAATGGTGATGGAACTCCCAACAAATGGTACATTTGAACATACCTACTTTGAGTGGATGAACGATATCGGAATGAGGGTGGTAGAGAATGGAGGAGAGAGCATAAGAGGCAGGGGGCAGCGGCGTCGACGCAGGATGGGAGAACGGAAGGAGAAAAGGGAAAAAATGAGAGCGAATGAGGGAGGCTAGGGTTAAATGGGGTTTGACGAAGAGTGACGCTAGCGTCGTATATCAATATGCTTGAGCGACGCTAGCGTCGCTTCTTCTTAAATTAAAAAAAAAAAAAACCGAAACAATGCATAACGGACCACAATTGTGCATTAAGTAATAGTCTACATTTTCTTGTACAACGTGCAAATATTGTGCATTTTCTGGTTAAATCCTCTTAAAACTAACAAGTGATTAGTATCTTCTCTACCGGTTCTCATATCAAAATACATAGATATTTTGACCTGTGGGTGGGCACATTCTTAAAATTAGTTTATGGGCCTACTTGGATTGAAGTAAAATTTGGATTGAAACTAACTCAGATAAAGACTTTAATTTTGAGTGGTTTAAATTTAATAGGGGTTCTATACAATTGCTCTTATAAGGGTTCACTAATTTATCAGTAGGCCCATTAATGGATTTTTTTTTTTTTTTGCGATAGGCCTGCTAATAGATTTATAGCATTTTTGTATTTAAACCTAATAAATAAATGGTTTAGATTTTATAAGTGGGTCCACTTTTATATCTAAGGGAGAATTTCAAAAAAGTCCTTAAGTTTTGGCCTTATTTAAAAAAATGACACAAGTTTCAAAGCGTTTCAAATTAGTCCCTAAGTTTTTAAAGAAGTTTTCAATTAAGGACGTCCATCTATTTAAAGTTATTTTTCGGTAACTTTTTTTCTATTTTTTTTAAATATCCAAATTATCATTCATTGTAATAAAACTCTCCTTCACTTCCTCTATATTCTCCTCGTTTCCCTCGCCGGTGTCCTCAAGGTGATCAAGGACACCCAGTATTCCTATAACGATTGACTGCATGTGGTGGTTGCATGTCATGGTTTTAAATGAAGGGTAATTTGGGTATTTTTAAAATACTGAGGGAAAAAGTCGCCAGAAAATACATTTAAATGGCCGGATGTCCTTAATTGAAAATTTACTAAAAAGCTTAGGAACTAATTCGAAAAGTTTCAAAATTTATGTCTTTTTTTTAAATAAGGCAAAAACTTAAGGCTATATTTAAAAATTTTCCTATATGTAACTACTTTGAGATTTTGAAAAGCCTTAAGAAAAAGTAGCTTATTTTTAAGTGACAATTAGCCAAAAAATCTCTCAAAATGGATGGACCTGCATGGCCTCCCGTACAATATCACTTTGGGGATTTTAGCCGTAGGTCCCTCATCATTTGATTTTAAAGGCTAAGGTCCATGACATCTTTTCGTAACGACGGCAGTCCTCCCATGAAACTGACACAGCAACAAAGACCAAAATGCCCCTCCCTGTACATGTCGGCAAAAACACTCATCTTCTACTTCTTCCATTCCTAAAAAGAAGATGTACAATACAATTTCTTCTGAACAAAACTAAAAGCCCAATTTCATTTTGTTCTTATTTGATTTTATCTATTCTTTATGTTCAAATCTATGTAGACAATGGTTAGAACGAAGTCCTCACTTACCTCAAGCCAAGGGAAAAAGCAATCGACAGTACAACCAAAGCAAGAGCAAGGTCAATCAAGAAACAAATAGGGTTTTCTCAGTTTTAAACCATTTTATTTCACTTTCAAATCTATCAAATAAAAAAGGACTTCAAATCAGTTTATTTCTTTCAAACTCGGTCCAGACTCAGATAAATTTGTTCGCAACTCAAAGAAGTTCTTCAAAACTCAGATAAATTTATCTGAGTTTTGCAAGAGGTTAAGATAAGTTTTCAGAAAACTCAGATAAATTTGATATTTCTCTGAGTTTGTTGTTAATTTATTTGCCCGGACAAATTTGCTTTGATCCAGACTCAGATAAATTTGTTCGCAACAAAGAGAGGTTCTTCAAAACTCAGATAAATTTGTCTGAGTTTTCTGAGAGGTTAAGATAAGTTTCAGAAAACTCAGATAAATTTGTTGTTTTCTGAGTTTGCTGTTATTTTATCTGCTCGGACAAATTTGTGTTGGTCTAGGCTTAGATAAATTTGTTCGTAACTCAAAGAAGTTCTTCAAAACTCAGATAAATTTGTCTGAGTTTTGCAAGAGGTTAAGATAAGTTTTCAGAAAACTCAGATAAATTTGATATTTCTCTGAGTTTGCTGTTAATTTATCTGCCCAGAAAAATTTGCTTTGGTCTAGACTCAGATAAATTTGTTGCAACTTAGAGAGGTTGTTTAAAACTTAGATAAATTTGTCAGAGTTTTCTGAGAGGTTAAGATAAGTTTCAGAAAACTCAGATAAATTTGCTGTTTTTCTGAGTTTGTTGTTATTTTATCTAAGTTTTTGTATATGTTATCTAATTTTGGCATAAAGTTATCTGACTTTAAACTAAAGTTATCTCTGTATTTATATGAACTTATCTGTCTTTTGTGTTTATCTATGCTTTGTAGCAACATCAGAACAAGAAGAAGAAGATGGATCCTCACGCAGTACAAACGACCTGCTCTAGAAACCGATAATCCCTCCAATTCAAGATTTGAAATTTGATCCAGAACTCATCTTACGACATTTAAATTCGTCAGCAGTCAGGGAAAGACGATGAGCTTGAGCTATAAATAAGGATAAGATTGCAGGACAACTATACAAACAGTTAGAAGGGCAAATCAGTAATAAAAAAGTTTGTTGTGTCACGCAAGGGACCACCGCCCGAATTAATCCCATGCGCAAGGGACCTTAGGCATTAAACAATTATGCTCTGTACTAGAGACTTTAAAGCCCAATAACCAGGGACGTATCGCTAATTTACCCTAACTTTTTCTGTCCGAACTATAGAACATACAACTATTTTTGCTAGAGGTCTTTGGATAGGCCACATATCAGATGCTTGTGATTGATTTGCCCCCGTTACCCCTCATTCTAAAAGGCAAGGTTTGCTCTCATTCTGTTAGATCGAAGAAGACTTCAGGGATCCGGAATTTCAACCCAAGAAAACGGTTGCACAGCTACCTTTCACGGACCGGTGAAGACCGGAGGCTCAGATCACAGATCTGGACTCGGGGCAGGGGCGGACCCAGAAAATAGAATTAAGGGGGGCCAAATGAAAATTATTAAAAGAAAATCTTAACGATTTAGGGGTAAAAGTAAAAAAATTACAAAAAATATAGTAGTAAAAAATAAAATTTTGAAAACTTAGGGTGGGGCCATGTACATGTAGGTCCGCCCCTAACTCGGGGCCTGCAGAAATTGGACTCAATCTCAGATCGTTTAAATCCCAACCATTTGCCTCCTTCCAAGCTCTCTGCAGATCGGCCTCACCCTCTCCTTTCCTCGTCCAGGCCCTCCGAACCCCACCCGCCGTTGACCTCCCTCTCCCTCTCCCCAGATCTGCAGATCTGAGCCGTTGACTCCAAGCCTACGGGTCAGTTCCTCAGTCCCTGTCCCACTAGATCCAATTTCAAATTCGTTACTGGTTGCATCCATGATCTCTTCCCACTTGAACACTTTGGAAGATCAGTCGATGTTGTGCTTGAGAAGAACTTGATGAATACATCCGAAACACCTTGTCAGGTCTCCTCAGAGATCGCCACCTGCGGCTAAAAGCAATCACAAGGACCAGCTAGTGCAATGACAACAGAAGCGAAGGATGAGAAGGCAATAATTGCAGCCATGGCAGTTGCATTTAGGTGCGAGTGGTGTCTGTCATAATTCGAATTTTCACAGGGGGCAAGAGGGCTTCCACAGAGACCAGCATTTGCTTTAAAAGACTCTGACGGCCGGCTGAAGGTGGTCGGGAGGGCAGGCGTCGGGATCGCAAATGTCGATCTGCAGGCCGCGATGGAATACGGGTGGCTGCGGATGGCGTGCTCGTTGTCCAGTGGAAGATTTTTGGTTGGATGGGGCTACCCTGTTCGACTTTGATAGCTATTTTCACATGAATGATGCCAAAAGAGAAAATTTATTATATTTAAATAGATATAAAAAATATTTTCATGCCTAAATTTCTTGCCCAATTGAAGGGTCTTTCCGCTACCTCTCCCAAATTCAGGTGATTATCAATTAATCATCATCAAAACTGCCTAAAATAATATTTTCTTTAATCTTAAGTGTTTGGATGCCCTGAAATGGTGATTTAGGTGAGCACCTAATTATCCAATTTTGGGTTCCTAAAGGGGTTTTATTCGTATCTAAGGAATTTGGTTGCCCGCACTTACCTTAACTGTAAAAAAAAAAAAAAAAAAAAATTCCTATAGTTGGTCATGGGCTCATTCATGGCAAAGAAAAAAAAATTCCACTTAAATGTAACTCAAATTATTAAAACATATGAACTCTAAGACCCGATTTATGTATGAATTGAAGATTAAAGTGTGCCTAATGGTGATTTGGTCATCTTCGGACTTGTAGATATGCTCAGATTTGGTAGTTCAAGACTTAGGGTTTGTATTAGGATTAGAAAATAGGATATGGAGATTAAGGGTTCAAATTTATGTATAGAGTGATTAGGATTATACCACATCTTAAGAGGTAGGGAGACTACTTTATTTAGGGTTATTTGGTGTGAGAGAGACTAATCATGAGAGGACTGGCGACGAGAAGCTTGATCACTACGAAGAGGATCTTGCACTCTTAATAAAAAGAAGATGTCGAAAAAAAGAAGGAAAGAGGATCCCATGTTCTTGGTGGGAAAATGTTGAAAGAGAAAATGAATGCTTTCACCAAGGTTTTGTGACGTGGGACAATCACAAGATTTAAACGTGGGGTGACTATTTATTAGATGTATGTGGGACGGGTACATGCCATTCTAATTTCTAATAATTCCAAAGTAGATCGACATGGGGTGACTGCCCCATGTCACATACATGTAGGTCCGCCCCTGTCGCTGTCATAGCAAGGAATGTTGCCGTCGATGAAAGCTGGTTACAGAACCAGAAACGAGGAGAAAAAGGGTCAGTCCCTCAGGCCAGGTCAAACTCGGGTCAGGTTTGACCCAACCCATGTCGAAAACCTAGTTCAGTAATAACAGTAGCCAATAGCGTTGACGTCAGCCTACACCATCTGTACAGTCAAAGGCAGAATTTGACCTATCGATGGCCAGAATTAATTTGTAAAATTTATCTGAGATTTTTTAACAAAGTATTTGAGTTTTTGAAAATTTTATCTAAGTTTTTGATAAATTTAATTGGAAAATTTATTTGAGTATTTGACAAATTAATCTATCTCCACTTTGGCAAATTTATCTGAGTTTTTTGCAAATCTATCTGAGTTTCTGAAAAAATATATCTCCAGTTTGGAAAATTTAACTGAGTTTTTTAACAAATCTTTCTGTGTTTTTGGAAAATATATATATGAGTTTTTGGAAAATCTATCTGAGTTTTTTGGAAAATTTATTCACATTTTTTCAAATTTATTTGAATTTTTTGAAATAACTTTAACTAAGTTTTGGCAAAAATACTTGATTTTTTGGAAAATTATTCTGAAATTTGAAAATTTGGTTTATCTTGGTTTTGGCAAATGTATTTGCGTATTTTGAAATTTATTTTTATTTTTTAAATTTTATTTACGTCTTTTAAAAATTTATTTGCTTCTTTTGAAATTTATTTACATTTTTTTAAATTTATTTGAATCTTTTGAAAATTTTTTGAGTCTTTTGAAATTTATCTGCGTTCTTTTGAAATTTATTTACATTCTTTTGAAATTTCCTTGTATTTTTTTAAACTTATTTGAAAACCTCAAAAATGGGATTTCCATTAATCATGGCCAATTAAATGGTAGTTGACCATTATTAATGGCATATCCCACTAATCATGGGATATGATTTTTCCTTAAATAAATGAGAACTTTTAAACAAATGGTAACTTGGACATTTTAGGTCTTCAAAATTGGGAAAAAGACCTACCACACTATGAAAAAAGATTGTGGATCTAAGGCCAGAAAGTGAAATGTTAAAGGATCTGTCGCCGAATGCCCTTATATTTAAAGTAGAGAAAAGGTGGGAGAAGATAATTAATCATTGCTTTTAGGGCAAGTTTGTGCACAAGGCTTTCCATATAAACAATTACATTATTTCTGCCCTGTACATCTCCACAATATTTCGTGCCACATGTTTCTTCACAAAAAACTAACAGAACTTACCCATTTTTCTTCTTTAGGGCATGTTTCGGAAACAGAGTAGAATCTTCTCTTTAGAGGATTCTCTCCATCTCCCTAGAATCATCACGTCCTCATATAGGATTTCCAATGAGAGTTCTAAGTTTGGTATTAAGAGAGGATTCCTATCATTTGTAGGATGTATGATCCAATGGTTGTAAGCTTTTTGAAAATTTCTCAAAATCCATTAAAAATCAAGACATCAACTTTTTCCTCAAAGATGTTCTAGGCCATTTAGAGAATTTGAACGGTTCGGATCGTGCAAAGGGGCTCCACAAGAATAAAAAATTAGTTCTTTAGAATCTACACTTTTCTGAAAATATCTCAAGACATAGCAAGAATAAATGACTGAAAATTGATCTAGTACTTGTGCTTGACCTTCCGGAAATAATTCACGGTTCCGATCATGGTTGTGGGGCCCACATGAACCAAAAACTTGAAAAAAAGGGTTTTTTTTTTCATCCCATTTTTATACACTATAAATGAAATAAACGATCACTGGTTTTTGGCCCATTTCTCATGATCTATGATGAATCAACAGCTGATATTTCATCATATTGCCATTTTGAAGGGTTTAAACATGATTAACGGTTTGGATCTTGATTGTGGGACCCAAAAGGTGGGTTTTCAAAGAAAAATCCTATAACCTTCTTCATCCCTTTTTTCACTGTAGTAGGCACTGTCACGACCCCAAAATGGGGGTAGGATTAAGGGGCTGTGATTATGGGGATTGTTCTAGCATAATCTTTATTTTTCCTCAAGATCCGCATTGGTGAGAATTTCAAGATCCATCACCGTTATAGAATATTTAGTGTAAGCTTGCATTATGGTGCAACCCAAAGTCTATGGCTCATCGGATTCCGTATTGCATCACTAATATCTAATTAGCTGCATTTAACTACACAATATGTCCTCAAACTGGTACAACATAAACAAAATATAGGCAGAGCTAAACAGGTAAACAGGGGATTTCACTCCCATAATTCAAGTTAGAAATTAGAAAAGATGTATTAATTACATTCCCAAAATAAAAAGGCAATAGAGGCCAGTAAAATAGAATATAAACCTTAAGTAATACTCCCAGGCATGGTTTAAAATCTTGGTCTCGGTCGCGGTATCGGCCGGGCCGAAAAACCGATATGATATCGGAATCGGTCGCGGATATCGGTCCGTCGCGGTCATCGCGGTGTGAATTTTTTTTTTAATCCAAAAAAATTTGCAAAAATATCCAAAAAATCCAGAATATTAGAAAATGCTGGAATACAATACTTTTTTCCATTAGTAATAACAATAAATCAAAATCTCGGTCACCTTAAGTTATGAGTTCTGTCTGTGTCGCAGTTCACTATCTTTTTTAGTATTTCATATAATGCAACCATTATTAATGCTCATGATCAATTTATTAGTGTAAAATATAAGAAAATAAAGATAACATATCAATCATAATTTAATGCTAACTCAATCATCAAATAAGTTGTGAAATTCAAGACCTTAAAGATGACACATTAAAATCAGAAACATAATAGTGAGATAGATAAATCATAAAGCACTTGGGCATCAAAAGGTTCATGGTTCACCTGAAATTAGAGGGGACTAGTACTAGGGAGAGATTGATGAGTATGAGTGAATGACAGATTGATAACCTAATTCCAAGTGGAATGTCGTCCTGGCTCGATATCATCATCATCATCATTTCTTCGGTATTGGTTAAAAAGATATGCTCCATACTGTTGCGCAGCACTACCATAGCCATGACCATATTCATATTGGTCTTGATAAGATGATGAACTATCCTGATCTCCTGTGGATTGAGATGACTGGTTGTAGTCAAATGGCATGAAATAGGCATGAGGGGCGTATAAAGGTCGTTGGCTAACTGGTGGGTTAAGCCTCCCTTACTCAATTAACATCTGTTCAATAGAAATAATGGGTGTTGGAGAAGGGGGTACCTAATTAGGGTCATATGAATAATCCTCATGCTGTCCATACATGGCACCTTGTTGGCCAACATAACCCCCATGCTGTCCATACATGGCACCTTGGCCAACATAACTCCCATGATGACCATGAGTACCAGCGCTACTACTACCCCCTGCCTCAGTCTGTCCAACATGTCTAACATAGCCACAGCGAGGATCTAACTCAGTAGCATCAGGAAAATGCTCAACTGTCTCATAATTGACAGGCTCATCATCTCTATAATGACCCTCATCCCTGGGAGAGTCAGGTGGAATTCCTGCTGATGATGAAGAAGTAGAAATACTTGACTCACTCTCCTCGTCCACCTCCTTTCCCCTTGGCTCACTTGTATTAGGTGCGCGCCCCTGCTGCATTGTCAAGTTTATTTCTTCTATCCTTTCTGCAGCCCTCACTGGCTCAGGCCTATCCCCAGTCAAATCTTGCATCAACTCCTCAAACTCCGGGTCTTGGTCTAACAACGGTTCTTCTTGTTCCTCCAGCCATTGACCTAACACAGTATCCTCATCTGAAAAGATATAGTCCAAATTAATTGGACAGAAATAATCTCGATGATCCTCAAACTGTCTTCTCCTTCTATTTCTACTCCGGAGCTTGAGGTTGTAGTGGATGTAGACCAATTTATTTAGCTTCTGCATTGTCAATTTATTTCTTGGTCTAGTGTGGATAAATGAGAATGTGCTCCAGTTTCTTTTACAATTGGAAGACGATGTAGTTTGACTAAGGACTTTAATAGCAATCATCCTTAGTGCAGGAGCACTCTCTCCATAATTTAACCACCATTCAGCTGAAAAAAAATAGAAATGATATTAGAGTTAATAAAATAATATTAAGTCCTTGAATAATATAGAGATGACATTACAATCAATACCAGGATAGGTCTGTGTGATAGCTCTCCGCGCAGTCGTCATTCCAAAGCTTCCCGCACGTACGTTGTATATGTCAATCTGAAGACATTAATGTAGAAAAATAAATTAGAGAAATTACAATGTTATATGCTTTTTTCCTTAATTATCCTACTTCCTACAATCCTACCTGATTAGTAGCCCAAATTGCTTCATCTGTACTCTCTGCCAGTCTTTCAATTACATTTTTTAGTCCCACACGGATTTCATCTGATATGTGTCCATCCGTAAATTGCGGATTAAAGAAGTATCCTGTAAAACCAATGAATCTTAGTCATTGATAAATTAATATAGTGAGGAGAGACTAGAGAGTTGAATACAACAATTCAAGTATTAAAGGAAATAGCCTTCACTTACCAGCAGTGTGTAAATCATGTTTCAATTGTCGTCCCCATAGATCGTCGATGATCTTCCAATACTTTTTGTAATATCTACAATCTACTTGGATAGCTAGCTTTGATCTCTCCATGGCCTCATGTAAGAAGCCCATTGTTGGCTTATCATCACCATCAACCAATAGAAGAACCTTTATTAGGGGATCAAAAACATTTAAAACACCCTTCACATGAGGCCAAAATTTGTTGGACTCAATTATTTTACATACTTCAAGAGTAATGGGACTTGGCCTCTTTCCCCATTTTGAATTCAGGAACTCATGTAATTTTATCAATTGGAGAAGTCCTTCTCTATACTTGTAAACACTTTCGATAGCAATGAAGTGGGTGGCAAATCTAGTGATGCCAGGCCGTAGTAATTCATGGTTGTCTGTATATGTTTTCATCATGGAAATGAGTCTATGTGATTGATAAAAAAAATTGGTAATCTTCTTTATCTTACCAATCACTTGCTGCATGACTTTTCCTTTTGCAATATCTTCGAGCATTAAATCTAGGCAATGTGCTGCACATGGAGACCAGAAAATCCTTGGCCTTTGTTTCATAAGCATCATTCCTGCAGCCTTCATGTTTGCAGCATTGTCAGTAACAACCTGAATTACAGAATCTGCCCCAACTTCTTCAATCACCTCATTCAATAACTTATTAATATATTTTGCATCTTGGACGTAATCAGTTGCATCAACTGATTTGATAAACACCGTGCCCATAGCTGAGTAGACTAGAAAATTCAAGAGATGACGATGTGTGATGGTTGTCCACCCATCGCACATTAGTGTGCAACCTCTTTCCTTCCATGCCCATTTGAAAGTTTGCACCCAAGCTTGCAACTCTTCATACTCTTTCTCAACACAGACATGCCCAATCTCATAAGGGGTGGGTGCCTTTATACCTGGACCATGTTCTGCAGCTACATCTAACATGGTGGTGAAATAAGGAGAAGATGCCTTGTTGGGTGGAATGCCTCCATCCAAAAAAAACTTCCCAGTGGCTCTCACTAGATTTTCTCTTGCTTTACTAAACTTGCCATTTAATGCTTTCATAATGCTGGGCTGCTTTGATGTTGGTTTTCTATAAGCAAATGGGTCAGTTGGCCCCACCACATCCGGCCTACGAGGTGCATGTGTAGGAGGTCTTTCAATCTCCTCAATGTCTGGATCTTGACACGGTTGTTTTTGACTAAATGCCAGTCGGAAACTCGCTCCCCCAAGTCCGGATGACCCACCCTGCTCATATTGGCTACCTCTAGTAGCTGCTTCATATTGCATTCTTCTCCTCTCTTCCTCCTCCTGAAGGGACCTCACACTTTCTCTCCTAGCCCTCCTCATTTCCGGGTCTTCATCGTCATCATCTGAGGAACCAAATACTTTTTCTTTGCATGCATCAAATTCCTCAGTTCTTCTTCTTTCTTGTACAACTTTTTTTTGTGCAGATGCATTAAGGAGCTCCTGCATTTCAGCTCTCACATTTGGTGGCACTTTATTACATTTTTGCACCTGTCCTGATACATGTGCCAAATGTTGTTTCAATCGAATAATCCCGCCATTGAGCACTCGTCCACAATAATTACATTTTACTTTACTTTTACTTCCGACTGCTTCACCATGGCTCCATCCCGCATCTATGTTACGCACCATCTTGTTCCTATAAAATAAGAAATTCATGTAATAGTAATACTCTAACAACAATTATTTTTAGAAAAAAAAATTAATAAAATCATTTTCAAAATCCTAAATATATAGATCTAGCATGAAAGTATGTAGATTAATCATTTACACACCATACAATGATCATGAATCATTAAAAGAACATATTTATGATGAAATCCCCAAAAAATGATATATTATAATTCAAATATTAAAAAATCCAAAAATAAAATAATTAAAATAAAAATCTAAATCATGTTTATGACTATGAGTAGATATAGATTTATTATCTACATTCTACACACTATTAATAAGCCTTTGATATGAGGTAACAACTAACAAGTAACAACAATTATTTTTAGGAAAAAAAAAATAATAAAATCATTTTTAAAATCCTAAATATATAAATCTAGCATAAAACTATGTAGATTAATTATTTACACACCATACAATGATCATGAATCATTAAAGGAACATATTTATGATGAAATCCCCAAAAAATGATATATTATAATTCAAATATTAAAAAATCCGAAAATAAAATAATTAAAATAAAAATCTAAATCATGTTTATGAGTCTATGACTATGAGTAGATGTAGATTTATCATCTACACACTATTAATAAACCTTTGGTATCACAAATATTCTAATTAACAAGTTACAAGTAACAACAATTATTTTTAAGAAATTTTTTTTAATAAAATCATTTTCAAAATTCAAAATACATAGATCTAGCATAAAAGTTTGTAAATCAATCATTTATACACCATACAATGATCATGAATCATTAAAAGAACATAGTTATGATGAAATCCCCAAAAAATGATATATAATAATTCAAATATCAAAAAATCCGAAAATAACAAAAAATTGGAAAAAAAAGTTCTAAATCATGTGTATGAGTAGATCTAGCAGGAAAGTATGTAGATCTAACTTCTAAATGAAGAACATAAATAAATGACAAACCTAATGATTTCTATACTTCATCTAAAAAATTAAAAAAAAAAAAAAACCACATGATAAAATGCTTTGGGTTGATTTTCTCATACCTTAGATAATATTTTCTTCAAAAAATTAATGTGGGATTTTGAAATGTTGAAGAGGGAGTGGCTGGGCTGCTGGCTGCTGCTATGGTTGGAGAAGAGAAGAGAAGAAGAGGAAGATGGGGAAAAAGTAGAAAAAATTAGGGCTTTTTTTCATTATATATCATCTCGGCCGATATTTTCAAATATCGGTTAGGGCCGAGATGATATCATCTCGGCCGATATCTCGGTATTTTCAAGGGATATATGACCGAGACTGATATCTCACTGAGATATCGGCTCGGTCTCGGCCGATACCGAGTCATATCGGCCGATATGACTCGGTATCGGCCGATATTTTATACCATGCTCCCAGGTATTTCGCGTCTCATGTGCAAGAAACGGAGTCTACATGACAACCTCTGCACCTCAATCACACGTCACTCGCAGCTCAGCAATCGCCTCCTTAGAAACTGTACCGGCGTACAAGTCAGGGAAACATACATACGGCATCAAGCGTAGATAAGACACGAATTCTTGGCAAAGTATTCAAGATAAAAGGCACAGTTTGCAGGTACGAAGCTGAATATAAATACAGGTTATTACTTAGGATATTAGTGCCAGTAAGCTGGGTAGGTTGATGCAGGAAAATATGATTAAAAGAAACACAAACATTAATTAATGCAGACTAATGATTACTTGGCTAGCACTTCGCATAATCCTCGGAAGGGGAAGCAATTACTAGCCCCTAATAAGCAGGCAGAGGGTACCTCAAAACTCATCCTGGAGTCCTTGTCACAGGCGTACCTGGTCTACCCCGCCCCGAACATGATGGGTACTTAAGTGACACCGATCACATACATGACTCAAACTGCAGCGAGCAATATATATATATATATATATAACCATATACAATAAATATTAGAATAACAGCTTGGTGGTGTTGACTTGAAAATCAATACAGAATGCAGGGTTCAGTGCTTAAATCAGGAATTAATAAGTAATTCGGTTACTCACGAGATATTTGTGCAAGTAAAGGGGTTAACAGACAATTCGAGTGCTTAAAAACATAAACAATGTTGATTCGACTTTTAAAACAGTAAACCAAATTAAAACCGGTTTTAAAACAATATTTTATAAGTCCTTTGTTTCCTAACAATCAAGCAGATAGTACCTTAGGACTCATCCTGGAGCCGTTATCTCTACCATGGGGAAACCTAAATCGAGCCCAAGCACATAGGTACTTTATTAATGGGCCTTGTTACGGGGAAACTTGAATCAAGCCCAAACAAGGTCTTGCCACAGGGAAGCCTGAATCGAGCCTGGGCATTGGTGACACCAGTCACTTATAAGAATTCCCAGAGG
This sequence comes from Umbellularia californica, assembly GCA_028538565.1. Classification (NCBI taxonomy): domain Eukaryota; kingdom Viridiplantae; phylum Streptophyta; class Magnoliopsida; order Laurales; family Lauraceae; genus Umbellularia; species Umbellularia californica. The sequence continues at coordinate 26,636,207 of JAPQWN010000012.1, read as the reverse complement.
GGAGCGATATACAGTTATGCTCGAATAATAATAGCATAATGATGTCAACTCATAAATCAATCTAGAAAGCGGGATTTAAAACAATATCTTCTAAGTTCTGAAAATTCTACAGAAAAAGGGGCAGCATTTTAGGTAGGAATAGGGGACCCAAAATGGGTGGCAGAAAGGCAAGGGGACCTAGTTATCTCGGAAGGGCAGGGCAACCAAATGCTCGCACAGAAACCAAGAAAACTTTGAGGATTTGGGTTCATCCAATGGTCAAGCAGGGTGACAATCGCGCATTAAGACCTTAGGAGTCCTGTGTGGCAAGATGCTAAGGTCAGGTTTACAAGGTGCATGATAAAAATATGAAAAGTCTAGTTAAGATAATCATAAACATGCAAGAACGGTAATTTTCAAAATTATACGCTCAAAGGGATGGACATTGGTGTGTTTTTGTACACTCAATGCATTCGGAAGATGGAAATATCCAAACCCTAAGTTTGGATAAAATTACGAGTCACCGTGCTCCACATGCATCCATAATTATTCGAGTTTAAGTATTGAGTTAAAATTTATGTCGAGCAAGTCTAGGTACTGGGTTCATCATAGTCTTGGTCTCGGTCTCTTTTTTCAAGGAAAGAAAGTCTTTTTACATTGCCTTGGTTTTTAAGTCAAAAGCACCTATTTGAAATTAGTGGACAATTTTTTAATTTCCTTTAAACCTTGGTTAAAATATGGGTAAATTAGGGAGAGATCTTTGAGTATTGAGTTATAAAGTCTCTAGTACACGATACTATCATTTAAGGCCTAGAGTCCATTGCACGTGGAATTAATACAGGCAAAGGTCCCTTAGCATGCCACATCATACATTTTCATGACTAATTTGCCCATTCAACTGTTTAGATATAATTTCTAATTTTTCAAATCTTCCATTCTCCCTCAATTTTAGGGTAAGGTACTCTCTCATTTCTCTCATTGGCAAAGAGAAAGACAACACACTATCGTCTCCTGGTTACTGTTGTAGAACCAGAACAGAGGAGGTCTGGAGCTCTGCTACGGCTCACGGTCTCCGACGAGGAAGATGCAAATCTAAGTTTGCGGAGAAGACGACCGGAAGTTGCAAAGAAAATCAGAGTAGGGGCAGAGGCAGTGAAGATTTGAGAAAATTTCTGGTTTCGCACCATTGAAGGAGAAAGAAGGAAGTCTCTGCCCAGAGACCGCCACTTATATGAGTTACCGCGAAATTTATCTAAGTATTTTTTTTTAATTTATCTGAGTTTTTGCGAAATTTATTTGAGTTTGAAGTAAATTTATTTGAGTTTTGAAACAAACTCATATAAATTTATATGACTTTGTCCAACCTAGAGATGATTTTATGTGAGTTTTTTTTTTTTTATTTTATCTGAGTTTTTGCAAAGTTTATGAGTTTGAAGTAAATTTATTTGAGTTTTGAAACAAATTAAGATAAATTTATGACTTTGTCTGACCTAGACATGATTTTATCTGAGTTTGATATGTAGTTATCTATGTTTCCTATGATATACAGATTGCTAAGATTTGAAGATGATCACTATTTACAAATGTTGAAATATTCAACATGCTTCTTGTTTGAATTTAGAGAAAATGAATTAGACTTAGACAGACGTTTTATCTTCATGAAATTTATGGGCTGATTTTCGGCCTTTTTTAATAATGTGGAGAGGATGTCTATGAGGGGCATTTTAGACTTTTTAACTGTTAAGAACTTAAAAAGGGACCTTTACGTCTACCGAAAAAGAACATGGACCTTTAATGTTGAGGAACCTGCGGCCAACCGCCCGTTAAAATATCGAAGTTTTTTATTCAATAACTAAAAAATTCCTAGGAAGTTATTCGGGTTAAAAACAGGTTCAAATGAGGCCAAAGATCCAATTAAAAATCAGTTTTGGCAGGTCTCGGGGTTAGGCTCCCCGGCCATTGCGCAGCTGGCCGCTGCACACAGCAGTTGGCCGCTGCGCGCAGTATAATGGCGGGCCGACGTGGCCCATATGCTGGCTGGCGTCAATCTCCAAGTTGGGCAAGGGGAAAGGCAGCATGGTTCCTGTCGAGAATTATACTGGCCGCTCAAGATAAGCACATTGACAGTTGTGCATCATCATGTAGCTGGCAGCAGCTGATGCTGCATTCTCTCCAAGTGGCAACAGGTATGTATGGGGGATTTGGCTGCTGGAAAAAGGGATATTGGCCGCTGGGAACAGGGGGGGAAATGTGGCCGCCGGACCCTTGGTGTTTGGGGCTGATGGCAGCTACTTCTGCTGCCATTTCTGGGGAGATGTGGCCGGGTGGATGACAATTGGGCAAGGGGAGAGTGTGGCCACTGGGCCTACTGGCAGCCAGCACTGCTGCTGGCCATGTTCCTCATCAAGAAAGGGCAGGACAGTGGCTGATGTGTGAGAAGATGCTGGCCGCCCAGAATTTGCATCATTACTGCTGCAATGGGCAGCTGGCAGTGGTTGCTACAGCCATCACTTTCATGGTCTAAGGGGTGCGCACTTGGGGTTGGCCGCCGGGCCTGCTAACAGGTGGGTTGGGGCTGCTGGCAGCAGCAGCAGCAGCTACTACCTGATTCAATGAAGGAGAGGGGTGTACAGGTGGGGGAAAGAAGCTGGCCGTTGCACATGCCGGCAGCCAGCACCCGTGGATTCCAACAAGGAAGAAGGGCCAGTGAAGAGCCCACGGTTGGGTATTTTAGGGCGGTCCACTCCAGATCTTAGATGGGGTCCACGGGCTCAACATTAAGGGATTTAAAGCCCAAAAATCCAAGGGCAAATCACCCATTAATACATATTTCAGTCATTAACAACTAGCAAAACATGTCCGGTGCTTAACACAGACAATATAATTCATTATATAAGAAATATATATAAATATTAGATGATTTATAATAAACTTAAAATGTGATATTTCTTTGTACATATAGAGGTTTTTTTTTTTTTTTTAAGAATACAATAAAAATAAATATCGAAATAATGAAGAAATCTTTAATCCATCAAAATATAGATAGAAAAACCTTAAACCTAACTTTCATCTAATAAAAATAAAAAATACACCAACAATATTTAAATAAGAGCATAACCCAACCAACATTTCCAAATCTTACTAGCCTAATGGCAGATCTCACAAGTGACATTTTCTTTCTAGTTACACCACTTTATATATATGGTTAGTTTATTAACAGACATGAGAAATAGAACAAAATCCGTTATACCTAGTAGGGAAAAAGAACATGAATGGCCATAAGAGTTGTAATATAGGGAAGAAGAAAGTAGTGGGTAGTGGAAGATATGGAGATAAAATGTAGAGATTTAAAATAATTTAGTAATTGCCCAATCAATAGAGATTTTCATTTTTTTTTTTTTGATAAACCAATCAATAGAAATTTAAAACCATTTAGTACTTACCCAATTAATTAAATGGTAATTAAATGTGTAGAGATTTAAAACCATTTAGTAACTGCCCATTCAGTTAAATGGTAATCAAATGTCTAATTTCAATTGAAATCAGTCTCAAAAATTAAAAGTTGAGTGGTCAAAATCAACTGAGTGGACAAAATCTATTGGCAATTAAACTCAATCTCTTTCTTGTTTTTAAATCAGAATTATCATTACTATTGTACGAGTTGATCCCCTACTTGTGCGACAGATTTACTAATGAAATATGTTGACTATGCAAAATATTTTACTTTAATTTCATCTTAAATATTCAAAGGGGGCTATTTTTCAAAACGTGTTTAGTTATTATTTAATGATCCAAAAACTAGATTTTTCAAAAGCCTGAGAAAATCGCTCGCGCATTAGTAATGATATTCTCCCACAATTGATCTAAAGATGGGACCCATCAAATGAATGGTTTGCACTGTCAACACATGACAATACTCAAGTTCTTCGATGATTTGGCATCAAAAAGTTTGGCCAACAAAGGCACGTGCTAAGCTCAGGCAAAAAAAAAAAAAGAAAATTATATTCAAGTTTAGTATTTTTTTTGAAATATCATTGACAAAAAAAATAAAATAAAAGATAAATAAATTATTTAACAAAAAAGCCCCACAATAATTTATTTATAAAATTTAGATTGAAACACTAATGATATCGATCTTTGAAATTGGTATAGAATAATTATAAAATGAGAGAATGATGATGATGATAGTTGAAAACTTTATTTAAATAAAATTAAAAAATACTTTTTCTTAAAATTTCTAAGTTTGTTTGGATGCATGAGTTCGAGTGCACTATAAAGCCGAAAAAATTAAAATAAAAAACACTTGTACCACCTAATTAGACAAAAAAGGAAAAAAAAAAAAAAAAAACCCAAATGGACTTGTGGTGATTGTCATTGATGGTCCCGCACCGATTCTAAAATATTTCAATTTCTCACAAATTTGAGAACAACAATCCACCACAAATCTATATCTATATCTATATCTATATCTATATCTATATCATAATACAGCAGTTTTACCTGCTTTTGTATTATTTATTCATATGTTTTATTTTATTTTTTTTATATTTATATAAAAACAGCAGTTTTACCTGCTTTTGGTCGACTCTTGTGGGGCCCACTGGAGGGCAAACTCTCGATTCTTCTTCTCTCCTCTCGATTCTTCCTCTCATCTACAACACTCGATTCTTCCTCTTGTGGAGCCCACGGTCGTGGTAACTCTCTACCTTCCATATCCTCAAGCTTGTAGGCTGATTGCTCGGCAACCGAGGTCACTTTGAATGGCCCGTGCCAGTTCGGTGCTAGCTTGCCTTCATTGGGATTCTTATCTACAGGAAGCGTCTTCTTCAAAACCAATTCTTCTACTGAAAACTTCCTCTCTTTGACTCTTTGATTGTATCCTCTGGCTAGCTGCTGCTGGTAGGAGGCTAGGCAGATGGCTGCTGCATCTCTTCGCTCCTCAGCTAGGTCAAGTTCTCGGGCCAGGTTCACATCATTTTGGCCTTGGTCAAACAGTTCCGACCTCAGGATCGGGAGACCGACTTCAAGTGGGATCACGGCTTCCATACCATAGGCAAGGGAGAAGGGTGTTGCTAAAGTGGAGCACCTCAGAGTAGTCCTATACGCCCAAAGGACACTTGGTAGTTCTTCTACCCATCTCCCTTTAACTTGGTTGAGCCTTTTCTTAAGTCCATCGAGCACCACTTTATTAGAGATTTTAGCCTGACCGTTGCTTTGCAGGAAGGCTGGAGTGGAGTAATAGTTTCTGATGCCGAGCTCTTGGCAGAAGTTTTTGAAGAATTGGAGTCAAAATGGGTTCCGTTGTTCGAGACCAGAGCTCGTGGTATTCCAAATCTCATGACGATGTTCTTCCATACGAAGTTCTTCTTGTCCTGCTCGGTGATGGAAGACAGAGCTTCGGCTTCTATCCATTTAGTGAAATAATCGATGGGTACTATTAGCCACCTCTTATTCCCTGGAGCTTGGTGAAGTGGTCCCACGATGTCCAACCCCCACTGGGTGAAGGGCCAAGGGCTAGAGAGCGAGCTCAGGTCCTGTGCTGGCTGATGGAGAGAGTGAGAAAACTTCTGACACTTCTCACATTTTCTGGCATAGAGCTGGGCGTCCTTTTACATGTAAGGCCACCAGTAACCTTGGCCGATAGCTCGATATGCCAGTGACCGTTCTCCGATGTGACTTCCGCAGATTCCCTCATAGATTTCATAAAGGAAGTCTTCGACTTTGCCTGGGTAAACGCACTGGAGGTAAGGACCGGTGTAAGACTTCCTGTAGAGTTTATCGTCTGGAGACAACCAAAATCGGGTTGCTTTCAGTTTGATTTTGTGAGCCTCGTTCTTGTCTTCAGGAAGTTGATCCTTCCTCAGGTAGGTAATGACTGGGTCCATCTAGCTCGGCCCGAGATCAGCACAGAAGACTTGCCAAGGTGGCTGGAATTCTATACTTAGCTTGTCCAGTGTCTCCACCTCGACAATTCTTTTTCTTCCAGCCTCGACAGCAGAGGCTAGGTTGGCGAGAGCGTCGACATGAGAGTTGGACTCCATGCTGATCTGTTTGACTTCAACTCTCTTGAACTGAGAAAGGAGTTGCTTTGTGCGAGTTAAGTAGGCTGCCATCCTTTCGTCGCGGGCTTGGTAGTCCCCGCTCAGCTGGCTCGTCACCTGTTGAGAGTCGCTGAAGACCACCAGTTGCCGTGCCCCCAGGATTTTAACGTTGTCGATCCCCACGATAAGTGTTTCATACTCAGCTTCATTATTGGACGCCTTGAAGTCGAGTATTAAGACTTGCTTGATGACAATGTCCTCTGGAGATTGGAGGACTATGCCAACGCTAGCCCCTTTGGAAGTTGAGGATTCGTCAACGAAGACTTTCCATGCTGAATCGAGGAACTGCTTCTAAGATTGTTCTTGCTCCATCTCGGTGACTCCCTCCTCATTGCGCCCCCAGTTCGGTATTGAGTTGTCTCGGTGCCGAACTAGGAGAAGCAAACTCCACAATGAAGTCCGCCAAAACTTGGGCCTTGATCGCCGTTCTGGGTTGATACTGGATATCGTACTACCCTAACTCGACGGCCCATCTTGAGATCCTTCCAGAGAAGTCTGCCTTTCTGAAAAGGGATTTAAGTGGATGTTCTGTAGCAACCACTATGGTGTATGTCTGGAAGTAGTGGGATACTTTACGAGAAGCGCTGACGAGTGCTAATACAAGTTTCTCCAATGGCAAATACCTCGTCTCGGCATCAAGTAGGATCTTGTTCATGTAGTATATAGGCTTTTGCTGCCTGTCTTCTTCTCTGGTGAGCACCGAGCTCATTGCATGATCCGAGATGGCCAGGTATAAATATAGTGTCTCTCCCTGCTTTGGAGTGGACAGCAGGGGTGGCAGGCTTTGTTGAGGTCGGTGAAATCCACGCAGACCCTCAACTTCCCATTTTTCTTTTTGACTACCACTGTGTTGGCTAATTAACCACTCCAGGTAATGGACCTCCCTAATTGCTTCGGCCTCCAACAGCTTTTCGACCTCCTCTATCACGGCCTCGGTTTGTTAGACCCGAGTTCTGCAAGCTTTTTGAGCTACAGGTTTGTGCTTGGGGTCCACATTCAGCTTGTGGCACATGATTTCGGAGCCGACGCCAGGCATTTCGTAGGGGGTCCAGACGAAAACCTCTTTGTTCTGCAACAAGAAGTTGAACAGCTCAAACTTTTCAGCTTCTGCAAGCTGACTTCTGAGCAAAAAGTATCTTTCAGGATCATTGGGGTTGATCTTGATCTCGGTTAGGTCTTCGATGCTCTTCTACTCGGGAGCTCGCCCAACAGCTTTGAGTTCAACTTCCGGCTCGGCCATGTGTACCTGCTGTGGTTCTGCTTCGCCAGGGACCACAACTGTCAGGCACTACTTGGCCATCTTCTAGTCACCTCTGATCGTAATCACTTCGACTCTTCCGTTCACGTTCTCCAACGGGAACTTGAGTTTTTTGTGATGGGTGGAAGGCACCACTTCCATATTGTGTAGCCAAGTTCTCCCCATAATTGCGTTGTATGGGGATGGTGCATCCACCACTAGGAAGTCCGCCATCATAGAGGCAACTCCAACTTGGACTTCGAGGGAGATTTTCCTCTTAGGGTATACCGGTTCGGAACTGAATCCTACCAGGGGAGTGCGAGCCTCCTGTAAGTCCTATTCTCGGAGACCTTTTTTTTTTAAGCAATCAAAGTACAAGATCTCCGACGAGCTCCCAGGGTCAACGAAAATCCTCCTGACCTTGAAGTTCTTTAACCTCAGGGTTATGAGCAGCGGATCGTTGTGGGGGAGCTAGACCCCGTCTAGGTCTTCATCTGAGAACCAGATCTTGGGCCTATCTTTCCGAGCTTTTTTGGCAACAGGTCTTAGCTCGACCATCATCACTTGCTTGATGTGTGAAGCCCTCCTGGCCTCGACACGATCTTGATTAATTCCCTTGGGCACGGGAGCCAGTGAATGACGTTGATGATGTCTTTCGGCTCATCGCTTTCCTAATCATCATCAAGTCGGCGTTGATGAGCTCGGTTGACTCTGCCCTCATCCTTAATGAAGTCTTTTAAGTGCCCGTCTTTCACGAGCTTCTCAAGGTGGGCTTTGAAGGCCATGCAGTCCTCGGTTTTGTGCCCATTCTGCTTGTGGTAGACACAGAACTTACTCTAATCTCGGGTGGAAGGATCACCCTTCATCGGCTGCGGCCACTTAAAGAAAGGCTGTGACTTGATTCTGGTGAGGAGCTTGTAGATGGGCTCCTTGAAGATCATGTTGACAACCTTGTAGGAGGCAACAATTGGTTTGGACTTCTTGCTGCCCTCTGAGATGGGAACCGAGGTCATCGCTGAACTCGTTGATGTCCTGTTTCGATCCACCTCCTCCCTCCAAGATAACTTCTTATCTTTCTTGGAGGGCCTGTCTTCTTGCCAGAGGCCGAAGCTTTCTCGAGCTCGAGCCTCGTCTTTTTCTTGTTTGATGAACTGGTTCACTCGGGCCATTAGTGCTTTCACTGTGACCACGGGGAACCTCACCAAATCCTTCCGAAGCTCATTGCCTGTCAATAAAGCCTGCTTGAAGGACCTGATGGCCACTCTGTCAGTGGCGTCTTCTACTTGGCTATAGACAGTCCAGAATCTTGTAGCGAACTAAGTGATGCTTTCAATCCGCCTCATTCTGATTGCCATTAGGTCATCGTCTGTCTTTGGGATGACCCTGTGCGCCTGGAACTTCTCCACGAAGGAGTTTCAGAGTTGCCGCCAGCTCGAGACTGACCCCTCCGGAAGCGCGCAAAACCATCTTAGGGGGAGGTTGCCTAAACTAGAGGAGAAGACCCTGCAGTTCAGGTGACCGAAGTCGCCTCATACCGACATTCTCTGGGTGAAATACCGGAGGTGTGCTACTAGATCTGAAGTCCCGTCATAAAGACTGAATCTTGGGACGCTGAACTTCTCAGGGAGTGAAAAGTCCCTTATCTCTTGAGAGAATGGAGATGTGCTGAGATCCTCGGTGTCGTAAGCGTTCAGCCGATCTCGGGTGAAACCGACCACCTCCATATTTTGCTGGACTGTCTGCTTGACTTGTCTGTCAAGCCACTCCCTCAAGTCGCTATTGACTTCTGGTTTCTGGTGTGACCTCTTGGGGTCATCGTTAAGATGACTGCTACCCGAGCCTTCGTCATAGGCTCGGTCGCGCTTTTTATTGGTCAGGACCTGCCTCAAATCTTGCTCGACCTCCGGAGCCCGGCGGCGTGTGGGAGGTACAACCGGGGCCTCGGCTGGGGTCTTCGCTTTCTCACGGAATTGCCTTCGGAGTTGGCGAATCAGTTCTTCTTGCTCCTTGATAACAAGGTTTTGGGCCTTGATATCCGCAATGAGCGAGTCGTCAACGTCGTCTGCGTTGTCCCGGTGATGGGATTGGCGCGACTTGGAAGGCATCGGTGTATCATCTCGTCGAGAGCGCTCTGGCGAAGGAATACCCTGACGAGATTGTTCTGGTAGGGGAACATCCTGACGGCGGCGATCTACTGGAGGGACGTTTTGTTGAAGATGTTACAACCGGAGGCTATCCTGTAGGGGAGGTGCTGCCACCCCCCTTGAAGACGAGCCTGACTGAGTGAAAGGCCCTTCTACACTTTTCGCACCAGATTTTCCTGCGAATCTTTTTTGGCGAGGAACCTGCGGTAGTTGTTTTGGCAACATTGGTGGTAGTGAAGGGGCTTTTGACGATCCTTTGCCATTTCTGGTTTTCGGAGGCATGGTGTATGAGAATTCGATTTGATCGTTTTCCCACAGACGGCGCCAATTATAAGTGCCTAAATATTACGGACTTGATTAGGCGAGTATTAAACTTGTGATCTTGCTGTTAAACTTCTTTGAGGAGGTTAGATGCCTTAAACCTGAAAGGGAAGGAGAAGCAAAGGCCAGAGACCCTAGCTGTAGTCAGCCAAAGACACTCTGATGCCTAAGTTAGTGCAGTCACTGAACAAAGGACGAGTGGGTGGAGAAGAAGAAAGAGTTCACAATATGGGTGTATATGGACGTATGTAAGCATACCTCTCATGGGCGTTACCTCTGGTATATATAAAGGTAGAAATCCCATCGAGTCTTTCCCTGAGTGGAGGTAGTTGGAGGCGTTGTCCCATTGGACCATACCTCGATTCCTTAGTGGAGGTAGGTGGAAGTACTGTCCCATAGGACCATACCTCAATCTCATACATAAATGCGGAGAAGACCGTCGGATAGGGATAACCCCTTATCTATATCCGGCGACCACCCTATCTGACAGTACATTCTGCAACGTAGCCGTACTTCTATAGGAGCACAATCATTGATGGAACGCGCTCCTGCCGAGGGTGCTACCGGGGTCGGCGGACGTGGGAGTCCGTCTGGTCCGACCCTTTCGCGCCCGGGGGGCTGAAGTGTGCATCAACATTTCTTTGGGTGGGTGTGCCAGATTTTCTATTTTACTTGGAATTGCAAGTGGTAATCCGGAGATCAACCTTCGCAAGTAAAAAGGAAATCAACTTCTTTCAAGTTTTCCATTGCACAAATATTTAAGAAAAGAGACATTTTCTTGGTTTGCCGTGAAAGGCGATTTTGTTTGGCATTTATAGCCGATTTTGTGGCATTTATAGCCGATTTACAATTCTTATCAATAATGAAAGACAAGAGTTGGGATTTTTTTTGTCTCTTTAGAAAAATACAAACTACAATGAAAAGCAAGAAAAGGAGGATCTAACTTCTTAGGAGATTGTGGGGGACTCGTTCAGATTGACGGTCGCAAGCCATGTGTGGGCTTCGCCATCATCCATGCAGATGAGAACAATGGATGCTCTTGATTCGCTTGGCTTGGCTATAACCTCAGATTTTTAGAGGACAAAGACCAAGAGAAGGTCCTATGTCCAATAAAAAGCTAAGTAGACGGGCTGAAAAGCCATGTCTAAGCCATTGGAGGCAGCGGGAGAAGGCAAGGACCTTGGGGGGGAGTACCCCCCGAGGGACTTTTGTCACCTTGTAGTGGTGGCCGGTGCAGAACTTCAGCAAAGTTTTCTCTCTTTCTCTAGACTCTGTCTGTCTGGAATTCGGGATTCTCTGGATACGAGCTCTGGATTCTTTTTTCTCTGATCTGGATTTCAATGGAATGCTCTCCTATTTATAGGCTTTTGGTAGCCATTTAGGAGAGCTTTTATGGGTTTTAATGGCTTTAATGGGAGGAGTTACAAGATTTATTTCTTGATTTTGTAACTCTTTTTTCCTTGAATCTGATTGGCCGATGGAGATTAAGGGCTTTTAATCACCTTAATTACCATAATGGGAGGAGTTTCATGGCTTGAATGCCATGACTTAATTGATTTGTAACTCCTGGATGCTTGCTTCTGATTGGGCCGTCTAAAGAAATGAATTAATGATTGCAATAAAGCTAGTCAATTAACTGCATTAAGTGGTCGCCGAGCAGTTGAAGAGTCGCGGGCCGCGCCGCGTCTTTTGGGATTCTTTTGGAGATGATCACCGATGGATCTACATGCTGATCGACATCGGATGACCGTGTAATTTCAGACATTGATAGCTAGCAGCGGGCCGGTGACATCTGTCTTGTCGATTTCTCGATCGGTTGGACAGAAAGTGCACTTTTTAGGTCAACCGGTCGGCGATCTTGGAGCGATCAATGATGATTTTATGCTTTTGACGACGGATTTGAGATGTCGTCGGATATGAGTCAATTTCAAGCACTAAAAATCACATTTTCAGGAAACCACAGGGGCCAAAGTGCGCGAAACGCGAAAAGGGACGGAAAAACGGGTCACCGGCGAAAAATCCGGTGACCCGGACTTCCATGGTCGCCGGCGACGATGGGCCAGGGTCGCCGGCGACCCTGGGGGTTTTTCTCCCCTTTTTGGTCCGTTTTGCGGTCTTTTTCGTCGCCGTTTTCTTCTGTATTTTTCCTGACATTTCTTCTCATTTATTGGCTTGATTTCCCTGTAGAAAACCTGATGAGAATCCTTGCATTTTTAGAGTGCAAAGTTTCCAATTTTCCGGGAACGCCGAAGACTTTGTCGCGTAGAGCTGCTGATTTTCCGCCAGAAGCTGAAACTTGGTCAAACAATGTCGGAATGACCTGAAATTTGAGGTGAAGCCTCCTGAGCAATAAATAAGACCAACCATAGGCTTTTGTTTGAGTTTTGAAGCCGTTTGGGGTCCCGTCGCCAGTAGACTTGATTTTGCCGCGAGGGAGATGCCGCGCGTTGATGTGCGGTCAAACGATGTCCGATTGACCTGAAATTTGACAGGGAACCCATTGGAGTTATTTTGAGATGATCCACAGGCTCTGTCTTGGAAACCATGGTCCCGGGGAGCTCCGCCGCCGGTAGGCTTGATTTCTTTCTGAGCGTCGAAACCTGGTCAAACGTTGTCGGAATGACCTGAAATTTGACGTGCAGCCTTTTGGAAGCATGTTGAAGCCACTCATGCACTTGGTTTGATGAGAGAAGGCTTCGGTGGTTCCCGCCGCCGGGAGGCTTGATTTTGCTGCTCGAGCATTGATGGAGGGTCAAACGTTGTCGGTTTGACTTGAAATTTGGCATGGAGCCCTTTTGAGACATGCTGGAGTCATCCGTAGGCTCTGATCGAAGTTTTGATGTCTTCGATGATGTCGCCGCCGGGAGCGTCAATTTAGCTGTCGGAGAAGCGAAGTTAGGCCAAATGATTCTGAAATGGCCCGAAACTCCTTGTGTACTCCTCCCTTGGCTGTCTTGAAGGATCTTGCAGTTTTTGTTTGATTCTGACAAGATTTGATTTTTTGGAGAAGTTGCATTGCCTATTTATGGCAGGTTACGACTTCATGCAGCTTTCTTGATGTTGAAGAGGCAAAGTGACATTTTTGGTGTCAACAATCATGATTGACATTCGATGCTCATCTCAATGAATTGGACTGAACCGACAGTGATACCGAGGTCAGATTTGGGCGAGCCCTGGCACTGCTGCCGAGACGCGCAAAGCAGAGAACAAGAGAGCCTAGTTGTTACTTGTACCGAGGCTAGCTCAAGCTCGGTACCAACTGGTACAATTGCCAAGCTGAATAAAGCCGGGACCAAGATAAACGTACTCTTACCTAAACCAGGGGTAATCTCGGTATCATGAAAACGTCCCAGACATGTATGATTCATTTTATACAAATTTTTCTTTACTCTAAGTTCAAATATCTTTCTATAGATTTCACAAAGTAAATGAAATAAATGTACCAATCCTATTACACCAGCCACCTTCAACATGGCCAGAAAATGAAGGCTTGTAGAATCTCTAGCAACAACCTACAAATCCCATGAATTATAGTGTTTGTATCCTAAAAGGAGTACCAAATCTACAGTCTTTTCTAATTTTTAATTTTCTTTTTTTCCCACTTGAACTGAATTGAGCATGAAAAACAATGTATAAATTTTGGACATAATATGTTTATTTTATATGTATGTGTTTTGATAGGGAGCTTCAGTTGAAAAATCTATTGGATTTTATTGTTACAATGTTGTTGATGGATACAAATCAAGAATCAATATATGTAGCATATGCAAGTTCATTATCATCATGCTTCTTGTTGTAGCTGTTATCATTACCATCCTTGTCATCATCATTGTTGTTACAGGCATTTTTCCAACATTGGTGGAGATAGAAGAGTAATAGAATCCCAATTATAGTCAAGAAGCTTGTCAACTTGGGTCAACTTGAATTCATGTAAAATCTTGCACTTCATATTTCTTTTCTTTAATTTGAAGCGATGATAGTTTCCACTTGGATTTTTCTTGTTATTACAACCACACTTTGATTCTCTCACTTACAACTACGTGCAACGCATGTACTTTCCCCTAGTCATAATAAAGGGTACAGTTGACTTTGGGGCTTTAACTTGTCGTAAAAAGTTACTCTCTCAATTTCTCGAGCCTGTTTTGGGGCTTTTCTAATGGAGTTGAGTGGAGTAAAGATTATTTTGAAGAAATAATAAAATATAAATAGGTTATGATGATATTTTTTTTAGTTGTTTGTAATGGAATCTTTTTTACTTTTTTTATTGAAAAGTGGAATTTTTTTGTCTTTTAGTGGAGAAATGAGGTTACTTTTTTATTTATTTTTTGTAAATACGGTGGGAAATTGAATTAAGGTGTTTTGGTAGGAATTTTTTTTATAGAAATGGAGGCTTTACCTTAGTTGACTCTAAGGGTAGAGTTGCCAAACAAGACTCCTTAAGAATCCCAAATGGTAAACAATATTTTCAAGGCTTCCCAAACCCAGCTCTGGCATTCTCAACTGAACTGGGTTTTAATCATCTGAAACAAAAACTTCAAATTCCACAACCAAAGAAAAAGAAAACACGAATTACCGAAGTTAAGACAGGAAAAAGAAATATATACCAAAAGAGTGAACTTTCCGCTGCCCTTCAACCAACAGAGATTGTTGAATGCGGATAGAGAGATAGAGAGAGAGAGATTGATTTACATTATCTAGAGCTACAGGAGGATTAGGGTCGTGCTTAGAATTTGCCAATGGAGAGTGTTGACACCAAAAATGCCACTTTGCCTCTTCAACATTAAGAAAGCTGCATGAAGTCGCAACCTGCCATAAATAGGCAATGCAACTTCTCCAAAAAATCAAATCTTGTCAGAATCAAACAAAAACTGCAAGATCCTTCAAGACAGCCAAGGGAGGAGTACACAAGGAGTTTCGGGCCATTTCAGAATCATTTGGCCTAACTTCGCTTCTCCGACAGCTAAATTGGCGCTCCCGGCGGCGACATCATCGAAGACGTCAAAACTTCGATCAGAGCCTACGAATGACTCCAGCATGTCTCAAAAGGGCTCCATGCCAAATTTCAAGTCAAACCGACAACGTTTGACCCTCCATCAATGCGCGAGCAGCAAAATCAAGCCTCCCGGCGGCGGGAACCACCGAAGCCTTCACTCATCAAACCAAGTGCATGAGTGGCTTCAACATGCTTCCAAAAGGCTGCACGTCGAATTTCAAGTCATTCCGACGACGTTTGACCAGGTTTCGACGCTCCGAAAGAAAATCAAGCCTACCGGCGGCGGAGCTCCCCAGGACCATGGTTTCCAAGACAGAGCCTGTGGATCATCTCAAAATGACTCCAATAGGTTCCCTGTCAAATTTCAGGTCAATCGGACATCGTTTGACCGCACATCAAACGCGCGGCATCTCCCTCGCGGCAAAATCAAGTCTACTGGCGACGGGACCCCAAACGGCTTCAAAACTCAAACAAAAGCCTATGGTTGGTCTTATTTATTGCTCAGGAGGCTCCACCTCAAATTTCAGGTCATTCCAACATCATTTGGCCAAGTTTCAGCTTCTGGCGGAAAATCAGCAGCTCTACGCGACAAAGTCTTCGGCTTTCCCGGAAAATTGGAAACTTTGCACTCTAAAAATGCAAGGATTCTCATCAGGTTTTCTACAGGGAAATCAAGCCAATAAATGAGAAGAAATGTCAGGAAAAATACAGAAGAAAATGGCGACGAAAAAGACCGCAAAACGGACCAAAAAGGGGAGAAAAAACCCCAGGGTCGCCGACGACCATGGAAGTCCGGGTCACCGGATTTTTCGCCGGTGACCCGTTTTTCCGTCCCTTTTCGCGTTTCGCGCACTTTGGCCCCTGTGGTTTCCTGAAAATGTGATTTTTAGTGCTTGAAATTGACTCATATCCGACGACATCTCAGATCCGCCGTCAAAAGCATAAAATCATCACTGATCGCTCCAAGATCGCCGACCGGTTGACCTAAAAAGTGCTCTTTCTGTCCGACCGATCGAGAAATCGACAAGACAGATGTCACCGGCCCGCTGCCGGCTATCAATGTTTGAAATTACACGGTCATCCGATGTCGATCAGCAAGTAGATCCATCGGTGATCATCTCCAAAAGAATCCCAAAAGACGCGGCGCGGCCCGCGACTCTTTAACTGCTCGGCGACCATTTAATGCAGTTAATTGACTAGCTTTATTGCAGTCATTAATTCATTTCTTTGGACGGCCCAATCAGAAGCAAGCATCCAGGAGTTACAAATCAATTAAGTCATGGCATTCAAGCCATGAAACTCCTCCCATTATGGTAATTAAGGTGATTAAAAGCCCTTAATCTCCATCGGCCAATCAAATTCAAGGAAAAAGGAGTTACAAAATCAAGAAATAAATCTTGTAACTCCTCCCATTAAAGCCATTAAAGCCCATAAACTCTCCTAATGGCTACCAAGAGCCTATAAATAGGAGAGCTTTCTAAGAAGAAAGAGATCGGAAAGAATCCAGAGCTCGTATCCAGAAGAGAATCGAATCCAGACGGATCAAACACAGAAAATCCAGAGAAAGAAAAAGAGAGAAAAACTCTGCTGAAGTTCTGCACCGGCCACCACTACAAGGTGACAAAAGTCCCTTGGGGGGTACCTCCCCCCCAAGGTCCTTCGCCTTCTCCTCCTGCTTCCAAATGGCTTAGACGTGGCTTTTCAGCCCGTCTACTTAGCTTTTTATTGGACATAGGACCTCCTCTTGGTCTTTGTCCTATAAAAATCTGAGGTTATAGCCAAGCCAAGCGAATCAAGAGCATCCACTGTTCTCATCTGCATGGATGATGGCGAAGCCCACACATGGCTTGTGACCGTCAATCTGAACGAGTCCCCCACAATCTCCTGAGAAATTAGATCCTCCTTTTCTTGCTTTTCATTGTCGTTTGTATTTTTCTAAAAGAGACAAAAATCACAACTCTTGTCTTTCATTATTGATGAGAATTGTAAATCGGTTATAAACGCCAAAATCGGCTATAAATGCCAAAATCGGCTATAAACGCCAAAATTGGCTATAAATGCCAAACAAAATCGCCTTTCACGGCAAACCAAGAAAATGTCTCTTTTCTTAAATATTTGTGCAATGGAAAACTTGAAAGAAGTTGATTTCCTTTTTACTTGCGAAGGTTGATCTCCGGATTACCACTTGCAATTCCAAGTAAAATAGAAAATCTGGCACACCCACACAAAGAAATGTTGATGCACGCTTCAGCCCCCCGGGTGCGAAAGGGCCGGACCCGACGGACTCCCACATCCGCCGACCCCGGTAGCACCCTCGGCAGGAGCGCGTTCCATCAAGCTGGCACACCCGGTGGGACTCGTTCATTTGAGAACACGGTGCTCGGAAATGAAATATTTGCATATCATAGTTTTTGCTCTATGCTTATACTTCTTTTCCGGATTCCTTGGCTACTTTCTAGCTGGTAGCCTATGTTGGATTTTGTATCCTAAAAAAAAATGAGATGGGATTTTTTGGAAATTTCTATTTCTTTGAATTTGTTTCCACTCTTTCTCTTTTCAAAAAAATAAAAATAAAAAAAAATCAGTTTTCTTAGTTTGAATTCAAAATTGAGAAACTTTGATCCTATCCTATCGTTCTTTGGTGCTTGCAGAAATGTTGAGCCCGTTCGATTAAGGTTTTGGGCCATCGTTTCTCTTCGATGAGTTCATTAGAGATTTCAAAAAAAATTAATAAAAAATCAAAAAAATCAGTTTTCTTAGTTTGAATTCAAAATTGAGAAACTTTGATCCTTTCTCTTCTGGGCATGTGTGCTCGCGGAAATCGTTGAGCCCGTGTTCGGATCGGGGATTGGGCCATCGTTTCTCTTCGATGAGTCTGTCGGGGATCTAAAAAAAAAATTAAATAAATAAATAAAAAGACATAGACCACTAAGGTTAAACCAATTGCGCTCTTTGATCACGATTGATTCAAGAAAAGCCTTGTCCAGAGTGTGGAGACAGCTTGACTGTTCTAGGCAAGGGTCCTCCAAACGGGTTCATTAAGTAATCCTACCCTTACTTGGGGGCAATTCTATCAATTGAGGTTTCATAAGACCGGGTTAGGAGGCCTATGTGTACTCTCTCGTCTTTAAAAACCTTCAAAAAATATATATATATAAAAATAAAAAAAATCTTCAAAAAAATAAAAATAAATAATCTTAAAAAAATATATTTTAAAAAAATAAAAAAAATCATTTCAAAAAAAAAAATCTTCAAAAACTCATCACTTTTGATTTCAGATCTAAGAAATTTTGGTTTCTTCTTTTCTGAGCACTGGCGCTCGCGGAAATCGCCGAGACCGTGTTTAGATTGGAATACCATTTGCTCTCCTTGATGGAACCAATCTTGACATTTCAAAAAAAAAAAACTCGTCACTTTTGGATTCAGATTCGAGAAATTGTGGTCTCTTTCCTTCTGAGTACTGGCGCTTGCGGAAATCGTTGAGCCCGTATTTGAATCGGAATGCCACCTGCTCTCTTTGACGAATCCATTTCTGACCTTTCAAAATAGAGAATCCCATCTCATGGATACGATTTCCAACATTTGTGCCTAGCAATACTGGTACGCCCTTTCAGGGTCTACTGTATTTGCGACCGGCACATTTGTATTTCCACCCTTATATTTGTCTTACCTCGAGCAAGCCCTGCTTCTCGATAAGTCGAATTTAGGTTTACAATTGCTTCTAGCAGTAACTGGAACGCTCATTCTGGGCTCACCATACTTGCTACCAGAACAATTGTACCCTCTATGGCTTTTTGCCTTCTTCATATTGCTTGGGTCATGTCCCTTGAGCGATTTGAAAAGACAAAATCATAGAATTCCCCATTTATGATCATCATATTCTTGTGATTACTAATGGATGTGGTCTTGTTTCAGAAATTTTGAAACTAACAATGGCAGCTTCACTAATCATCACCTTCGATGAAAACAAGCACCAGCTCATGCTTCAACAGAAGCAAACCGAGCGCACTTACAAGCGCCCTGCTAGCTGCCGAAGCACCAACTCCCTCAGCAACTCTCTGAACTCCGGGTCGACCTCGACTCCCCAGACCATCGTCTTCGGGACACTGGGACCATTCCCACTTCCCGAAGAAGAAATTGCTCCTGCCAAAAGACAGAAGGTCGCCTCGCAACGTGTCACAACTGTCACACCAAAGGCAACTGCCGAGAAGCAGAAGATCGCCCCTCAACGTGTCACTTCTGTGACACCAAGGGCAAACCCCAAGAATACTAAAACCCGCGGCATCCCCGCGAAACCTCAACCAACAACCAACCACGTCTACCCTAAGACTTGGTCTCCAAGACCTTCCCCAAAACAAAGAAGGTCTCAAACCTCCACCAAGCCAGCATACCTGGCCCCACTCAAAGAGAACCAGTTCTACCCTCTTGCCTACATGAAAGAGGAGAGACCCATCTCCAACTTGACTCCCAAGTCAACCCAGCATGAACTGGCTTGCTCCCACAAGCCCAAAATCAGATCATGCATCACTAGGCCTCTACAAGCACCTGCCAAGGCCTACACTCCTTCAGTTCGACCCTTCATCTCTACAGGGGCCGAATTCGAAAGGTTCAAAGCTTCACTGCAACAGGCAAAGGACCGGGTCCTCATCCTGTCCTTGCCCAATTACAAAGAAGACAAGCTCGGCTGCTGCGCCCGAGGGAGTACATCCTTCATTGTTAAAGCCCAGCCAGAGCTGACTGAAGCTCAAATCGCTCGTCGAGCACGCCGCCGTGCGTCATATCGACAAAAGAGACTAGAGAAGCAACGGACCCAGCCTCCTACACTTCAAGTCTCCCACAAATGGGTCGAAAAAGAAAGACCCGACCAAGTTGCTGCCGTCCATATGGTTGGAAAAACCAGAAGACGCCAAAAGTCAGCATAAAAAATCCATGTCCGACGTCCGGTGACCCGTAGCGTCACCAGGACACGAAGACATCCCGAAGAATCTCCTGCCCCTTCAAGCCAAGGATGGGAGAGTAATCCTTCATCAAGCTCATCATCAAAAAGAATGAGCCCCAGCTCAGTCACCAAGACGGTTTCTTCGTTTGAATCCCGAGGAATGAACGTCCTGGTTACAAATTCTGAGCCACCACCTCAAAATCCACCTCAAGATGATGCGCTCACACGCATCCAGCAGTTGGAACAAGGCCAGCAGAGGATTGAAACTCTGATGGAAAACCTTCTCCTTGTTGTCCAAAATCAGGTGAACAATGAGCCTCCTCCGAATCATCGCAATAACGAGGAAAATCGTGAAGAAAATGAGTCACGCGCCCTTACCAAAAAGGACGTAGACAGTATCCTCGGCAAAGCAAAAGAAGAGGATATACTCAAGGAGCATGGGATCAAGCCACCATATCCTTTATGGATGGACTCGGTCCCGTTCCCCACAAAATTCAAACATCCTACTCTCCAAACATATACGGGGAAAGGATCAGCCAGACAGCACGTCATCCACTTCAAGATTTTGACGGGAGCTATCGCGGATCAAGATGCACTCAAGATTCGCCTCTTTGCAAGTACCCTAAAAGGTACGGCCTTCGATTGGTACTCCACTCTGCCAGAGAACTCCATCCAGAACTAAGCTATGCTGGAGACACGCTTCCTGACCCACTTCCAAGGTGAGGATCATCCTGTTACTATGGCTCAACTCTGCAGCCTAAAACAAGGAGAGAATGAGTCAACATACGACTTCATTCACAAGTGGAAAGCAATGGCGTACAAATGCTCAGATGTACTGCCACAAGAGTCGCTAGTCGACATCTGCCGAAACAACATGAGAGCTAGAATCCGCTCCATGATCATCGGCAACAAATCAAAAAACCTGGGAGAACTCCTGGAAGCTTCGATGGAAGCTGAAACGGTGATTAAAGACCTCAACAGTCAGAAGTCATCAAGAAAAGAGCCAACCGCCATTGTAACCTCTAAACCAAAGAAAAAAGAGGTCCTCAATGTGCAAACCAAGTCAACTCCTCAGCAACCAAAGAAAGCTGAAAACAAAACTGTAGGTAAAAGGCCTGAACTCTCTGATGCCTTCAAAGAACGTGTAGAAAAGAAATATCCGTTCGATGAAGACGTTGAAGAAATCTTTGAGGCTCTCCTAGCAAATGGCAAACTCATTTTGCCAGAGCCCAAAAGACCGGGAGACGTCGGCAAAACCAATGATCCCCGATACTGTCATACCATCAGATGATCTCACATCCTCTCAATCAATGCTTCGTTGTGAGAGAGAAGATCAATGAGATGTGGAAAAACGGAGTCATAACCTTTGATAAAAACTATGGCCCCGCCTCTGTCAACATGGTGTCATGTCGGCAAACTTCAAAGTCACCGAAGGAGAAGATCACTACTTCATTCAAGGTGATAAAAATGCCTCAAGCGTCCCAAGAATGGGTTCCCTATCCAATACAAGATGGACAACCTATATGGGTGCATCCCGATCTCCTAGATGATGAAAACTGGGAGATCGTCAAAACAAAGCCGACAGCTCAGCAGCGAAGGCAGGCTAGGAAACATCTCCTCAGGCTCAAACGGCAACAGAAGACCCAGCCAAAACAAGAAGTCAATGAAAAGGCAGAGGCCTCCTCTACCACTTCACTCGGGGCAACAGAAACGTCCCTTCCAGAGACTTCAAAGGCGGTAAGAAACTTCACTCTCAGTGATTTCATGCCACCTCGATTCAAAAAAGAAGCTATGCAGGGGGCATCATACTCTTGCAACTCGGTAGTTGGATTCTCCATTGATGGATACGAGTCTAGCGACACCGACGATGGATTCGAGCCCAACTACACCGGTGAGTGGGAGGAATCTCTTGAAACAGGAGAGTATCTCTCCGACGAAGAATGGGTTCCTGAAACTCAACTTATGCCAGTAATCTGTTATAACCCCATACAGCCACAAGGATCCTGATCTGATGATGAGGAAGACCAAGAGGCTGTACAAGAAAATGTTGTTGAGCCAGCACCCGTCGTTGCTCCAGTGGAAATCAACCATGTTGAGCCACAAAGAGAAGACAAAGAAGAAGATTTGGCTCCCATGCCTGATCTTGAAGAATATGCGAGGATCTTGTAGCATCTCGCTCTAGAACAAGAGCAAGACCGCGTCAACGAGATTCCTCACAATCCAGAGCCGGAAGTCCCTGAAGCCCACCAGGTACGTCCTCCCTCAACTCCTGAAAAATGGAGAAAATTGCTGGGTAGACGATCCTCTTACATCTGAGGATGAGTCTGACTCCGAGCAGACAACGTATCCTTTAAGAGCTGCCTGTAATGTGATAATTCGGGATTATAGCTCTTCCGATGCATCATCTGATGAGATCACTTACACACCGGCGACACCTAGCAATGTATCCTCTGGAGCTACCTCGTCTCACGTGACTTTCACAGAGATGACACCCTCTCAGGTTTCTTCTCCTGAGACTGTGACTTCAGGATACACATTCTTCCCGACTGATCATCATGAAGAAAACCCAGATAATGATGCTTGGGATGATGAAATAGTCAACACAGAAGAAAAGCTGCTGGATGTTGTTCAGGACTTGCTCCCGGAAAATGCTCCGTGCAACACAATCACTGAGGATGGCAACTCTGCTGCAGATACATCCCCAGTAGATGAAAAACGACAACCTCTTGATCATGAAGACAATCTTCCAAACGAAGATCCTTCTCAAGAAGCTCTCGAAGTTGGTAGAGGCACCCGCTCGGGCCGGGATTACCACAAAAATTACAACCAATCTTCCTTTACTTATGTAAATCCTTCGGGAAAAGATGTTGTAAGCGCCTCCAGTGGCAACAATGATGAACATGCAGGCCCTAAGGAGGCTTTCAAGTATGATTTGATCGAGCACTTCAAACACATACCTGCACGACTGCACATCCTGGATTTATTACGAATGTCTCCACGCACTCGTGATAATCTCATCTCAGAATTACAAAAACTGAATGAGGATGTCGACAAACATGCCCCGCAAGTCCTCCAAATTGAAATGGACTACCGGGTCAAAAACTCTGAAACTTCCTCAAAGGGAGAAAAGAAAACTGAGGGATCATGCATTGAATGCCTCTCGGTGCAAAAAGCAGCCAGTGCAACCATTGCCTTCGACAAGGATGACCTCCTCCTAGGCGAAATAAAGCACAACCGACCCCTGTACTTCACAGGGTACATCAAAGAAATGCCGATACATAGAGTTCAGATCGACCCAGGTTCTGCACTCAACCTTATCTCCACTTCGGCTCTTGAAGAGTTGGGCATCCCACCCAACAAGCTGAGCCACACATCCGTATCTATCTTCGGATACGATGGGAGTACTCAAAGGCCTATCGGCAAAATCAGGTTCAAATTGCAGATCGATGATCTTATCTCTGAAGTCACTGTGTATGCAATAAAAACCCCTTCGTGCTACAACATCCTTCTCGGACGTCCTTGGATACACGAGAACGGTGTTGTCCCCTCAACTCTACATCAATGCATCAAGTTCATCGGCGACGACGGCATGGTACATCGTGTCTTTACGGACAGAAAACCCTTCAAAGGTAAAGAAGTCCACTTCACAGACTCCCAGATGTATGAAGGAGAAAAAGAAGAAGAGGAAATAGCACCCCCTGCTGAAAATCTCCAGAAAGATAAAGGCAAGGCTCCTCAAAAATCACCGGAAGAAAACAAACCTTCCGGCAAATTAGAAGAGAGTAGTCAATCTCCCTTCGTTATCTCCCTCAAGAATTCAAAACCTTTGGTCATCACGACTAAAGTGAAGAGGGCGAAACAAAAGTCTGGGGGCAAATTTGTTGTTTCTTTCGTGTCTATCACGCAAGACACAGACTCCGACTCAGAGCCAGAAGACGATGCATCGTCAAGCCAAGCTGACGCTCAGCAAGTTCAGCCTGCTCTCACTCCGATGGAGACACCTGCTGATGTAGAAGATCCTACGTCTGCTACCTTTGTTGTTCCGGCAACATCACCAAAGCAAAGACCGATCTTCTTTCATAGATCGGATGCTTCTTCATCAAGTTCCTTGCTTGAACCTTTCCAAAATGAAGGTATGCCTCAACTATCTCTATATAGTCCTGTGGCACAAGCTATCATGAAGAAAATGGGCTTTGACGCTCAGAACCCAGTCGGTCTGGGAGAAGGCCGCGGTATTCTCATGCCATTGGGGCTCGCCTTGACCAAAAGCCAGCTGGAAGATTGGAGACTCTACAGTCATGTAGAAAAGTCTTCATATGGGTTAGGGTATGATCCCGACACTCCCCTGAGACAGTTGATACAAAGGCTTAAAAGTCGATTTACCGACCAAGCCTCAACATCTCAAGTCCATAAAGACATCGATCTCCCTGGATATCTCTTTGAAGAGTCATTTGACAAAGATCCAGGAAGCTCCTCCAATTGGTACGATTTCTCTGATGATGAAGAGGAATCGCCCGATGACACAGACGGGTGGCATCCTGACCCAGAAGAACCTTCGTCTCCAAAAGAAATACCAGACTCAACAGGCAATTGGGACTATCTCATAGCAAGCCTTGAGGAGATCACCTATCAAGAAAATCCATGGAAAGGAACAGAGCCTTGGTCTAGTAATGCAGTTAAAACTCCAGAAGGTTTCGTTGAGTTGGAAGCCTCCGAAAATATTGCGGAGGAACCACCTTCAAACCTTCCGACAGAAGATCCTGTTCAAAAGATAAACTTGGGAACACCTGATAACCCACGTCCTGTATTCATAAGCAAGAATATAAAGGATGATGAATTACCCGAGTATATCTCTTTTCTTCGTGAGTTCGTTGATTGTTTTGCTTGGTCTTACGCTGAAATGCCTGGTTTAGACCCCAAAGTAGCAGTCCACAAACTCAATCTTCAAAAAGACATCAAGCCTGTCAAACAAGGCCAAAGAAGATTCCGCCCGGATGTGATGGATAAAATTGAACAAGAAGTTCATAAACTCAAAAGCGTTGGCTTCATCCGTGAGGAACAACATCTTGAATGGTTGGCCAACATTGTCCCCGTGACAAAGAAAAATGGGCAGATCAGAGTCTGTATTGACTATAGAGACTTGAATGGCGCTTGCCCTAAAGATGAATTCCCGCTCCCCATACCAGAGGTAATGATTGACAATACCTGTGGATTCGAGCGAATGACATTCATGGATGGCTTCTCTGGCTACAATCAGATAAAGATGCATCCTGAAGATGAAAAGCACACTTCATTTCGGACTCCATTTGGCGTGTATTGCTACACTGTCATGCCATTTGGTCTGAAAAATGCTGGTGCCACATATCAGAGGGCTATGATGAAAATATTCCAAGATATGCAGCACAAGACGGTCGAATGTTACGTTGATGACCTCGCCGTCAAAAGCAGAAGAAAAGAAGACCATCTCAAAGATCTTCGGGAAGTCTTCCTCCGACTCCGCAAACACAAACTGCGGATGAATCCTCTAAAATGCTTCTTCGGCGTCTCGTCGGGTAAGTTTCTCGGATTCCTTGTTCGGAAAGCTGGAATAGAACTTGACCCCATAAAAGTCAAGGCTATTCTAGAAATGCCCTCTCCAAGAACCTTGAGAGAATTAAAAGGGCTCCAAGGGAGATTGGCCTACATCAGACGGTTCATCTCCAATCTTTCGGGGAAATGCCGTCCATTCTCTCGATTGATGAAAAAGGGTGTAGACTTTGTCTGGGATGCCGACTGTGAAGCCGCATTTCAAGATATCAAGTCATACCTGACCAAACCTCCAGTGTTAGCTGCCCCTGCCATTGGAAAACCATTCATCTTGTACACAAGAGCTCTTGATCATTCTGTAGGCGCTCTGCTTGCACAAGAGAATGGTGAGGGAAAGGAAGCTGCTCTATATTACCTGAGCCGCATGCTAGTAGGTACAGAGCATTGATACTCTCCAGTCGAAAAAGAATGCCTTGCAGTGATGTTCGCCGTACAAAAGCTACGTCACTACTTGCTTTCCAACACAGTCTACCTCGTCTCAAGGATCAACCTTTTGAAGGTCCTTGTCACAAAGGCAGGTTCTCTCAATGCCCGACTGGCAAAATGGTCCATCCTCTTGTCACAATTTGATATTAGGTATCTGCCACAAAAAGCAATCAAAGGTCAAGCTCTAGCAGACTTTCTCGCATAGCATCCATTGCCTAAAGATTCTCCACTCAGAGATGATCTCCCAGACGAACCTGTCTACAACGTGGAGACTTCCTCACCAAATGCCTCCTGGGACATGTACTTTGACGGTGCAACCAGGACAAATGAAAACAGAAAGCTGATCTCAGGAGTTGGCATCCTCTTTGTTAGCCCCGACAAATACATGATTCCACACGCTTTCTCGCTACTAGAACCATGCACAAACAATGCAGCTGAATACCAAGCTCTAATCCTAGGATTGGAACTCGCCATCGAATCCGGTATCACTATGCTGGAAGTCTTTGGAGACTCTCAACTGATCGTCAACCAGATGAATCAGATATATGAAGTCAGGGAGCCCGATCTGCTGCCTTATTACAACAAGGCACAATCGCTTCTGCAAAAGTTTGACATCTGTCACATCACCTACATTCGTAGAGGTGAAAACATCCGTGCAGATGCCCTGGCAGGACTTGCCGCATCAATGGCGATCCAGGAAGGGGAAAACATGCAAATCACAGTGTGCGAGAGAAGGATCCTCCTTCCTCTTAACACACACCAAGCAGTTGCTGAATGCCACCGAGTGGTTGGAAGTCGGATCTCTATCCTTCAACCTTCAATCGGCGACTGGAGGGATCCGTTCATTGATTACACTATGTTCGGAATCCTACCTGAAGATCCAAAAGAACGGGTAAGCATCCAAAGGCGAGCCCCAAACTTTCATTTGGATATTCCTTCAAAAATCCTCTACAGGAAATCCTTCAACGGAGTACTTCTACTCTGCTTGTCACAACACGAGGCCGAAGAAACACTTAAAGAAGTTCATGCTGGTCTTTGTGGAGCCCATCAGGCAGGTCCTAAGCTCTATGATCAGATAAAAAGGTTAGGTTACTATTGGCCTACCATGGTAGCTGATGCAATGCAATTTGCCAAACGCTGCCAGCTATGCCAAGTTCATGGAGATTACATTCACATGCCTCCGGAATGGCTACACCCTACAGCAATCTCGTGGCCTTTCGAAGCCTGGGGTATGGACATCATAGGTCCTATTTCTCCCCCTTCAAGCAAAGGTCATCGCTTCATCTTCGCCGCAACGGATTATTTTTCCAAGTGGTCAGAAGCATTTGCGTTCAACGAAATGAAGACCTCATCAGTCCTTCAATTCCTACGCACCAACATCATTTGTCATTTCGGCATACCTAAAAGATTCGTCCATGATAACGGACCACAATTCCGGGATCATCGATTCTACAGGTTCTGTGACAAATACAAAATTCAAAGCTGTCCTTCGACTCCATACAATCCGGCAGCAAACGGATTAGCAGAAGCCTTCAACAAGGCACTCTGCAAAATCCTCAAGAAAATGGTCTCTAGTCACAAAAGAGACTGGAGCGACAAGATGTCTGAAGCCTTGTGGGCCTATCGAACCACCGTTCGAGGGCCAACCCATAGCACACCATTCTCCTTGGTCTATGGATGCGAAGCTGTCGTGCCCCTAGAGGTACAAATTCCTTCTCTGAGGGTATCTCTACAAAATGACATGACTCAAGAAAGCAATGTCAAATTGCGACTCCATGAGCTGGACAATCTCGACGAGAGACGGTTCGAAGCTCGACAAAGCATTGAACTTTACCAAGCACGCATGGCAGGATCTTTTGACAAAAAGGTCAGGCAACGCGCCTACAAAAGGGGTGACTTGGTTCTTGCGGTAAAAAGACCAATGGTCTTCGCTCACAAGTCCAAAGGCAAGTTTGAGCCAAAATGGGAGGGACCCAACATGGAAGGCGACAGGTGTATGCTGCCCATCAATGGCAAGTTCTTAAAGCAGTACTACCCTTGAAGACTTACCCAACTGGGTAAGAGCAATGCCGGCACGGCAAAAGCCTATTTTTAGGTACTTGCTCATCAAACCCACTCCTTTAGAATTTTCATATCAAAATGTCAAAATTTCTAAAGAAACTCAAAAAACAATGCTTACTTTCATCGTTTCATTGTTCAAAAAAAAAATCCAAGTTTAGGAGCCCCTCCCTGACTTGACCAAAATTTTCGATCCTTGAACCCAAAATTCATGGTTTGAAATGAAAATCCGGATTCAGGGATTTCCACCCTAGTCCACCCTGCCTTTTACCGCCAAATGGTTTTAGGTCAAAATTTACGACCCTCGTGTCTTTAAACAAAAAAATGGTTTTTAAAAAAAAAACCACGGGGAAACGACGCTTAGTCGATACTCGCACCCATCGGAAAAATACGAACCACGTTCAACACTTCCAAACTCGCAGGGAAGCGACATTTCGTCGATACTTGCAAACCCAAACAAAAAAAAAAAACTGTGGAGACGCAACATATCGGTTGATATCCACAACCCAAATTTCAAAAAAAAAAGGGGTTCGAAAAAACCTAAAACCGTGGAGACACAACATATCAGTTGATATCCACAACCCAAATTTCAAAAAAGGTTCGAAAAAACCTAAAAATCGTGGAGATGCAATGTTTTGATATCCACAACCCAAAGGTTCGAGAAAACTGCAAATTTCAAAAAATCGTGGGGAAACGACATCAAAGTCAGTACCCGCAAAACAAAATTTTTTGAAAAAAGCAAGGATGCGACATTCCATCGATACTTGCACCCAAAATCGCAGGGAAGCGACATTTCGTCGATACTTGCAAAATCCAAAAACCGTGGAGACACAACATATCAGTTGATATCCACAACCCAAATTTCAAAAAAGGTTAAAAAAAAACCTAAAACCGTGGAGACGCAACATATCAGTTGATATCCACAACCCAAAGGTTCAAGAAAACCGCAAATTTCAAAAATCATGGGGAAAACGACATCAAGTCAGTACCCGCAAAACAAAATTTTTGAAAAGCAAGGATGCGACATTCCATCGATACTTGCACCCAAATCCGCGAGGAGGCGAAATTCCATCGATACTCGCAACCGAATGAGCAAGGATGCGACATTCCATCGATACTTGCAAGACCATTCAGCATGGAGGCGACTCTTAGTCGATACTTGCATTTTTGAAAACCAAAAACCTGGCTCTTTTGCCAAAACCGGCTATCAATGCCACCAAATCGGCTATAAATGCCACAAAAAAAAAAAAAAAAAAAAACCTGACTCTCATGTCAAAACCGGTTATAAATGCCACAAACCGGCTATCAATGCCACAAAAAATTGGCTTTCACGCCGACAAACCAAAACTTGGCTTTCAAAAAACCCGGCTATCAATGCCACCAAACCAGCTATAAATGCCACAACTTGGCTATCAATGCCACCAAACTGGCTGTAAATGCCACAAAAATCCGGCTTTCATGCCAAATTCGTTTCCCCTACCAAAACAATCATTTGACAAAAGATTTTTACAAAATGACAAAGCTTTTGATCAAATCCCATTTAGCAATTACTTTCATCACAAAAAGATTTAAGTGAGCGTAGGGAAAACAAAAAAAAAAGTAACTTTTGTAGAATGAGTACTTGCAAAGAGTACCAAAAATACATGTGGTACAAAAAAAAAAGTGTTCACAAGCACTGCAAAAAAAAAAAAAGTACCAAAAAAAAATATATACATGTGGTACCAAAAGAAAGAAGAGTAGTTTCTACTACAAAAAAAAAAAAATCAGGAGCTCAGCCAAAAATGGTCTCCAGCCAAAGCTTCAGCTCCTCAAGCAAACTTTTGGACTCAGCCGTCAGAGTTTCCAAGGCATGCTTCTTCAGGAACTTGCCATGAGATGCTGGCGAATGCCGTAACCCTTCTTTTGCACCGGGAAGCTTTTCCCCAGCAGTTTGCCATTGTTCGTTTTCTAGAGTCCTCCTCTCGAGAACTTGACCGGCCTCTGCAACCCTGCGAATCAGAGCACTCTCCCTGTCACGAGCCTCTGTTATAGCAGCCCACTTGGCAGCGACTTGCGCCTTCAAATGCTCAAGACGTTTCCTGGCCTCCTCAACTTCCCTATCAAGGACGTTAAGGTCATGCCTCAATCCGATGATGGCTAGCTCTTCCAAGTTCTTCTCCCGAACTAGCTGCTTCTTGCTTTGTGTAGCCTCATTCAGGTCAGACTTAGCCTTATCAGCAGGGTTCAAGAACATCTCCTTGAAGAATTGGTCGTCAGGGAAATCCATGGTCTTAAACCACTTGTCACCCAGTGCAATGATCCTATCAACGATCGCCCTGGCACCTGTGACATCCAGACCAACCTCTTCGGTATCAGTGAGAATCTCCTGTACATGTGGGATCATACCAAATCCGGCATCCAGGTGTCCAGAAAAGAGAGTCTCGATCCAAGAACTCAAAACCCGCACCAACACCTTCTTCGCAAATTGAAGAGACGAGCTGGATGAAGATTCACCCTTCTCCGTTGATCGGCTGCTCATGTCATGTCCCATTGGAAGAGTAACAAAAGAACTCTTTCCACTTGGAGCCACTGGAGAAGGAATCTCAGCACGAGGTATCTCCTCTATCGCGTCAGAACTGGTTGTAGGAGTCTCTACCTCCGGATCGACCTCTGGCATCCCTTGCTCTGGTTCTGAAGAAAGCGATGGACTCTCTTCTGTCACTTCAAAACCTGCAAATGAAACACAAAAAGGTATGAATATGATCCTGTTAAAAAAATCATCAGGGTCATCACTACAAAGTTCCTTCTTCGACGACTGGCGGAACACTCTCTTCCTCCATAAACTCATCGGAAGCATCATCAACATTTCCGTCCATTGATGGTTCAAAGTCATCAGAATCCTATGGCAAGTCAGCTGACAAGAAAAATGTTAGCAAATCAAGTCGCAGGCAAAAAAAAAAAAGAGAAAGCGAAAGAAGTTATACCAATTGGAGATCCTGGAATCATTCCAGAGTCCCTCAGTTCTTCTTCAGATGCCATAACCGGCTCCATCACCGCCTCATTGGTCGGAACCTCAGGCATCGCCAAGTCTTCATCCTCTGCTAAAAAAAAAAGCAGCAGCAGGGTGAGAAAACAAATCAGAACATGGAAAGCCCCATGAAAGAAGCAGAAAAAGAAAAAGGAAGAATCATACCTTCACCGATGGTCTCTTCTTCCCGAATCCTCTTCTCCGGAGGTTCGTCAGCTTCCCCTGGCACCTCCTCATTGACAGTGAGAGGGACTTCCACATCAGGAGAGTCTTCGTCCCGCCCCGTGTGACGCTGACTCCTCTTCCTCTTACTTCTGTGGGCTCGCTTCCTAGAAGATCCTGCCCCACTGTCAGAGTCAGGTCTCCCACTTGGCTCCTCACTGGATGGTCTACTCTTGCCAGTAAACTCCACGGAAGCTCGCCTCTGTGCCGCTTGCATCCAAGCGTCGAGCTCAGCTTCCTCCTGTTCTAGCTGCTCCAAAGCCTCATCAGGTACTTTCCGAACAGCTTCAGAACCAATGACGCCCTGGTCACCGAGAAAGCCTATCTTGTGCTTCTCTCCAGAAAGGAAGGCCCAAACTTCCTCTCGCTGGACGCCATCCGACTTTCCAGTACCTTTCCCTGAAGACAGCTTTACATAAAGCTCCTTCTTGGAAAGCCCCCGATATGCCAAAAAGCTCTCCGCGAACCACTTCGTGAAGCCGGCAGTTCGGAAAGTCGACAGCTCAGGATAAGAAATCGTGGCAGTAGTGTCTTCGGCACTATAAAAAGCCCATGCATTTCTACCATCCTGCAAACCTCCAAAACGCTTCACCATACTCGAAGGCGCTCCAACAACGCCTTGAGAGAACCCAACTGAAGTGCAAAGCGAGAAGGTACATACGGCTGGATGTCGACGAAAAGATGTCTACGGTACACCATCATGCCGACTCGTATGCTGAAAAGCCACTCCTTCTCTGCATTGGTCAAAGAGTAATGCCTTCCCGACCCTGCTCTGGTAGAGTATCGGGAGGCACCAAAATCAAAAGCCTTCTTCCGCAACTCCGGAGAAAGCTTAACTGAAGACTGCCCCATCTTGACGTCCCTGAACCGTCGGATCCTCATGCGGGCAAACAAAAGTGATTCGGATACGGCTTTTCCCTTAGCCAATCGAATCATCAGAGGATCATCATCCTGTGCAGCACCCAGCTGGTGGAAGCCAGGACAGTGGTATACAAACCACGAATAAAAGATATGGGCTGAAAATACCCTATTCATAGGGAGCCCAAGCCGAACCAAAAAAGCAGCAGCCTGCAGTTCGGTACACAAGTAGGAGTAAAGAGCAGGCACCAAAGCAAGCCGCTCTCCAAACACCATCTGACAAGCCGGAAAAATACAATGCGGCCTGACGTGTGTTCCATCTCCTCCAGCAAAAATAGCCTCACCTAGCCAATAAGTGAGGTAAACTGCAATTTCTCTCCGCAGTGCAATGTCAGAACAAATTACATCTGTACCTGCGAAGAAGTCTTTCAACTCTTCTTGCATGGCGGAAGCCTTCTTCCGGTCCTCCAGGGTCATGCAATCAGAAGACTCTTTGCTGTCAAAGAAGTTGAAGAATGAAGAGCCATAACTCTTCCAACTGCTGGATCTTACTTTCGAGCCCTCCTTCTCCTTCAAAAAATCATAGAAGGCGACGAGCTGAAAGTATAGGAGCCTGAACTCCTCTGACTGCTCCTCAAGGACGCTGTCAATCGGCATGAACTCCTCGTAGAGTTTGCCAAAGATGGGCAATCCAGTAATGGCGCTCAACTCCTTCAAGGAAAAACCAATCTCGCCATTCGTTACAACGAAGGTATTGGTTTGTGGGAGAAATGATTCCAACATGGCCATGAAGGCCTCGTCGAAAAAAGCCACGGTATCTCTGAAGGCACGGACTGCATTAAATATCCCGGCTTCCTTCAAAATGGTGCCACCAATCAGCAGGACGCGATCAGTCCACGACTTCCAATCGGAGTCAACACTGAAACGGCCACGAAGTCGAAAAGGCTTCACCCAATTGCTGCCGTCACCGCTAAAAACGCCAAGGCCCACCAGTCCCAAATCGATCGACGGATAATCAGAGCCCTGATAGCCGCTGGCTGGCGTCAACATGTCCATTTGGGCAGGCGACTTCTCCGCATATCCGGAGGGACCGCCAACAAAAACCCCGGTCTTGATCACGTTGGTCCTTTTCACCCAGCTTGGAGGATCTTCCCTCTTAGAGCACGTGGGAGAAAGGCTCATGATCGAGATAGTACGATCAAACGTTGACCGGGTAACCACAGTTCTCTTCTCACCATCAGCTGTGTAAGAAAACTGAAAACACCTCCTCTGGTATGTCACGTCGTCAGGGACTGCATCTCCAAAGAAGAAGGTAGGCTTGGGCAAAACCCTCAGATCGTCCATAACCCAAGGACGGTTGCTTACCATGATCTTATAATATTCCTCACTCTTGATAGCGATCAGTTGTTGCCTCATCTCATCTCTGTTGAGAGAGTCGCACTCTTCCAAGTTTCTCTCAACATACTGGACCTTCTCCCAGGCCTGCTGAAAGGCCACATTAGAAGATCTGGCGGATCGACGAGGTACGCTTGTAGCAGGCTCTTTACCCTTGTTCGTTCTGGAGGAACCACCTGTAAAAGTTGGAAAAGAAAAAAAAAAGATCATCATCAAAATGACAGGATTTCGCTAAAAGAAAATCTGGCGAAATTTTGGCATGGTTCCGGGGCAATTCCGAAGAAAAGGGAAATACCCCGAAAGAAATAGAAAGTTTGAATATGGGCTCAACATCGCCGCGAGCTCCGAAACTCCAAACTTTCGAAACCTCAAAATCTCCGCCAAATCAAGAAGGGCTCAACATCGCTGCGAGCTCCAAATTCCCAAATTTGCAAAGATTTTCAGGTATGCTATCATGCTCTCAAATTCAATCTACAAAAAGTACATGCATGAACATCTAGATTTGCATAAAAAACGCATTATCATGATGAGCAAAAAAAAAAAGAAACTTTCTCAAAAAAAAAAGGGGGAAAAGAAAAAAAAAAGAAGAAAGAAAACGTGCAAAAAGAAAAAGAGAAAGAAAGAAGCACGAAAAAAAAAAAAAAAAGAAATCACGTGAAAAAAAAAAAGAAGAAGAAAAAAAAAGAAGAATAAAAAGAAAAGAAAAAGAAAAAAAAAACAGAGAGAGAAACTTTCTTTCTTTTACCATCCTATTCTCTACATGGAGTTTTCTTGAAAGAAAAAGAGAGAAAACTTACTTGAAGCCATTGATGGAGAAGAAGAAGGAAAAAGCTTGAAGATCCTTGAAGAATAAGAACTCTTGGTCTTGGAGCTCTCTTGAGATTGTTGCAAAAGAAAGCAATAAGGGCAAGAGATCTAGCCTCCTCCTTGCTTTTATAGAAGAGAGCAAATCAAAGAAGGAAACAAAAAAAAAAGAAAGGTAAGTGCTACTAATTAGTAACCTTACCAAAAGAGAAGGAATTAGAAAGATTCTTTCCCAAAAAGAAAGATGTCTTTGAGAGATTTTCTCCCAAAATCAATCAATGAGAGATTCTCTCCAACAAAATAGGAGATTGGAGATTCTTTCCCAAAAAGAAAGATACCTTGAGATATTCTCTCCCAAATTAAGGGAATATGAGAGATTCTCTCCCATAAAGATATTTTTAGATATTCTCTATCCAAATGAGATATCTTTAGATATTCTTTACAAAAATGGCCCCACATGAGATCTAAGCCATCCTAAAAAGCTTAAGGTCCCATGGGTTAGCCCATATGAGCCAGGTTTGACCACCTAGGCACTAAAAAAAAAAAAATGGGCTTTTAGTCAGAAAAAAAAATCCCTCTTACCAAGAGCATACAAAAATGGTTCCATGCCTCTTTTGAGTTGATTGAACCATACAAAAAAAAATCCCAAGGCCCATGAGCTTCCAAAGAATCAAACCATCCAGCCTCATATACCAAATTGAGCCAAAATCTTGAAATTGACATTCCACAAAAATCCAAACCACTCCAATGGACCCACACAGTCCCAAAGAGTGACCAAAAACCAAATCCTGATCCTCTAACTTACCACATACAGCTTGTTAGGTCACAAGACCAAAGCCAAAAACCAAATCCTGATCCTCTAACTTGCCACATACAGCCTGTTAGGTCTACAAGATCAAAACCAAACCGATCCCCTAACCTGCCATATATAGCTGGTTAGGTCACAAGATCAAAAATAGAAACCCAAATCCACATCCCTGATGTCATCTTCAAAACTTTGCCTCGAGATGGTACTTGATTCCTTTCATTACCATAAAATTCCCCTGGAAGCTCAAAGGCTACTCTACCAAAGGAAAGATTGCTCAAAGACTCTTGGTCAAGACACAAGCTCTCCTTAAAAAAAAAAAATCTCTTCAAGGCACATCGACTACAAAAGTCAAGCAACTCGTCGCTGTACCTCGAGGGGGCATTTGTTGACACCAAAAATGTCACTTTGCCTCTTCAACATCAAGAAAGCTGCATGAAGTCGCAAC
Source organism: Umbellularia californica (assembly GCA_028538565.1). Classification (NCBI taxonomy): domain Eukaryota; kingdom Viridiplantae; phylum Streptophyta; class Magnoliopsida; order Laurales; family Lauraceae; genus Umbellularia; species Umbellularia californica. The sequence goes on along the minus strand of JAPQWN010000012.1, from coordinate 26,600,884 downwards.
CTGCCATAAATAGGCAATGCAACTTCTCCAAAAAATCAAATCTTGTCAGAATCAAACAAAAACTGCAAGATCCTTCAAGACAGCCAAGGGAGGAGTACACAAGGAGTTTCGGGCCATTTCAGAATAATTTGGCCTGACTTCACTTCTCCGACAGCTAAATTGGCGCTCCCGGCGGCGACATCATCGAAGACGTCAAAACTTCGATTAGAGCCTACGAATGAGTCCAGCATGTCTCAAAAGGGCTCCATGCCAAATTTCAAGTCAAACCGACAACGTTTGACCCTCTACCAATGCTCGAGCAGCAAAATCAAGCCTCCCGGCGGCGGGAACCACCGAAGCCTTCGCTCATCAAACCAAGTGCATGAGTGGCTTCAACATGCTTCCAAAAGGCTGCACGTCGAATTTCAGGTCATTCCGACAACGTTTGACCAGGTTTCGACGCTCCGAAAGAAAATCAAGCCTACCAGCGGCGGAGCTCCCCGGGACAATGGTTTCTAAGACAGAGCCTGTGGATCATCTCAAAATGACTCCAATAGGTTCCCTGTCAAATTTCAGGTCAATCGGACATCGTTTGACCGTACATCAAACACGCGGCATCTCCCTCGCGGCAAAATCAAGTCTACTGGCGACGGGACCCCAAACGGCTTCAAAACTCAAACAAAAGCCTATGGTTGGTCTTATTTATTGCTCAGGAGGCTCCACCTCAAATTTCAGGTCATTCTGACATCGTTTGACCAAGTTTCAGCTTCTGGCGGAAAATCAGCAGCTCTACGCGACAAAGTCTTCGGCTTTCCCGGAAAATTGGAAACTTTGCACTCTAAAAATGCAAGGATTCTCATCAGGTTTTCTACAGGGAAATCAAGCCAATAAATGAGAAGAAATGTCAGGAAAAATACAGAAGAAAACGGCGACGAAAAAGACCGCAAAACGGACCAAAAAGGGGAGAAAACCCCCAGGGTCGTAGCCGGCGACCATGGAAGTCCGGGTCACCGGATTTTTCGCCAGTGACCCGTTTTTCCGTCCCTTTTCGCGTTTCGCACACTTTGGGCCCTGTGGTTTCCTGAAAATGTGATTTTTAGTGCTTGAAATTGACCCATATCCGACGACATCTCAGATCCGCCGTCAAAAGCATAAAATCATCAGTGATCGCTCCAAGATCGCCGACCGATTGACCTAAAAAGTGCTCTTTCTGTCCGACCGATCGAGAAATCGACAAGACAGATGTCACCGGCCCGCTGCTGGCTATCAATGTCTGAAATTACACGGTCATCCGATGTCGATCAGCATGTAGATCCATCGGTGATCATCTCCAAAAGAATCCCAAAAGACGCGGCGCGGCCCGCGACTCTTCAACTGCTCGGCGACCATTTAATGCAGTTAATTGACTAGCTTTATTGCAGTCATTAATTCATTTCTTTGGACGGCCCAATCAGAAGTAAGCATCCAGGAGTTACAAATCAATTAAGTCATGGCATTCAAGCCATGAAACTCCTCCCATTATGGTAATTAAGATGATTAAAAGCCCTTAATCTCCATCGGCCAATCAGATTCAAGGAAAAAGGAGTTACAAAATCAAGAAATAAATCTTGTAACTCCTCCCATTAAAGCCATTAAAGCCCATAAACTCTCCTAATGGCTACCAAGAGCCTATAAATAGGAGAGCTTTCCAAGAAGAAAGAGATCGGAAAGAATCCAGAGCTCGTATCCAGAAGAGAATCGAATCCAGACGGATCAAACACAGAAAATTCAGAAAAAGAAAAAGAGAGAAAAACTCTGCTGAAGTTCTGCACCGGCCACCACTACAAGGTGAAAAAAGTCCCTTGGGGGGTACCTCCCCCCCAAGGTCCTTCGCCTTCTCCTCCTGCTTCCAAATGGCTTAGACGTGGCTTTTCAGCCCGTCTACTTAGCTTTTTATTGGACATAGGACCTCCTCTTGGTCTTTGTCCTCTAAAAATCTGAGGTTATAGCCAAGCCAAGCGAATCAAGAGCATCCACTGTTCTCATCTGCATGGATGATGGCGAAGCCCACACATGGCTTGCGACCGTCAATCTGAACGAGTCCCCCACAATCTCCTGAGAAGTTAGATCCTCCTTTTCTTGCTTTTCATTGCAGTTTGTATTTTTCTAAAAGAGACAAAAATCACAACTCTTGTCTTTCATTATTGATGAGAATTGTAAATCGGCTATAAACGCCAAAATTGGCTATAAATGCCAAAATCGGCTAGAAACGCCAAAATCGGCTATAAATGCCAAACAAAATCGCCTTTCACGGCAAACCAAGAAAATGTCTCTTTTCTTAAATATTTGTGCAATGGAAAACTTGAAAGAAGTTGATTTCCTTTTTACTTGCGAAGGTTGATCTCCGGATTACCACTTGCAATTCCAAGTAAAATAGAAAATCTGGCACACCCACACAAAGAAATGTTGATGCACGCTTCAGCCCCCCAGGCGTGAAAGGGTCGGACCCGACGGACTCCCACGTCCGCCGACCCCGGTAGCACCCTCGGCAGGAGCGCGTTCCATCAGAGAGGAAATCATAAGAGAGGGAGAGGGAGACAGAAAGAGGAAGAGGTAATGCTTGCACATTTAAGAGAGGAAGAGCGAGTTACGGTTGTCTCAAAGGGTTACAATGTGGCTTTTAGAAAGGAACGTGCAAACAGAGTGAAAAATTAATCTCGTACATGTACAGTCAAAGCACACGCTATGGAAACGAATCAGTTACTATTTAGGAGAAATGATGGACGATGCAAATCAATTAGCTGGTATCAATCAATAGGCCTGCTATTAGTACATGTCAAAATCAGAGAATGGTCAAAATCAAATTTGAAATTGGCAATTGGAAACAATGGCTTTCATATATAATATAATATAATATAATATAATATAATATAATAATTAATCAAAGTGATTAAAAAGATTAATAAATCTCCATACTAAGCAATGTTAAAGGAATCAAGTCATTTACAGTGGTAAACATGATTAACATCTGCCCATTTCCATCTTAGCAAGATCATTAAATCTAGGATCAGCTTGAGTTAAAACACCAACATGTTATGCAATTAATTGGGTACTTGCCTCTAAGTAAGGATCAATCACTCCCTTATCCCACGGTCAATCCAAGCTCCAACCAAGAGCTTTCTCATCCAAACAAAGCCCCAAAGTTCCACCCTAAAAGAAAACCCAAGCCCCGTAACAGTCAACACCAATGGAGAAAAACATGGGTTCTAGACCAAAAGAAAAGATGGACTATCTCGTAGAAGATCAAGAAAGAAGAAGGTGATAGCTAAGGGGGCTGTCATTACTGGATTCGTGCCAGTACCAGTTATGTCATGGAAAAGATGACGAGTAGTTGACTGGCCCGGGCTGGATCTTGCAAGGAGAGCCTTTCTCTAGGTGTTCTTCATCATGACATGGGAGAGGAGAAGCGAGGAGAATAATCTATACCATAATATAAAAGCAACAGTTTCACACGCTTTTCGTCGACTCTTGTGGGGCCCAATGGAGGGCAAACTCTCGATTCTTCCACTCTTATCTCTGTTTCCTTTTCTTTCATTCTCTTTCATTCTTATCTCTCTGCAACGTCTCTCTCTCTCTCTCTCTCTCTCTCTCTTCTTTCTTTCTTTGCCCTTTTCCCTTTTACCTCTTGCCTATATGGAGATTCCATCCATCAATTTCATCATCCATTTCCTTCATCATCATCACAAGACCTTGAGCTTCATCACCATTCCATCATCGCTGAGCCACCACCGGCCACCACCTCTCACTCCATCTCTTCTCTCTTTATTTTCCCTATTTTCCCCCTCCTTGCTGCCAACTTGAATCAGCCCCATCTCACCATTTGGTAGGTCCTCGAATCCTCTATCTCTTCTTCTTCTTCACTTCCTTTTCTAAGGTTTCGTACTTCAATCTCTACGGTTTCTCTCATCTCTTTGTTGTTTCCTTTGCAAAATTCGATCGCATAGAGACTCTGCGTCTTATCTTCTCTCAGGTACGATTTCATCTATTCTCGATTTCATGAGGTTTTTTTTTTCTTGATCTGGTTTCGATCGATGATGCAGACGATATATGATAAATACTAGGGCTGTGATAATTTATGCATCTTTTATTTTTTTTATTCGTTTTTGAATCAATTGAGTTCTCTTGATCAGATTTGGAGTAGATCTAGCTTTGTTTGGATGAAACCCTATTCACAAGAAAATAGAACAGCATAGGACTTCTTTCCCCTTCTCGCATTTTGCTGTATCCACTACTTGAAATTTGTTTGATGGGTGTATTTAAGGTTACATGATTAATATTGACTACATTCGTAATGTAATCGTAATGTAACTGTGACAAGTTTTTAACATATGTCAATCCTTTGACATAAAAATGTGGTGAATGTTTACGGTGTGGGATTAGTGTGATGGAGATGGAAGAATGGGATAATTGATGGATTTTTGAGAGTTTGAAAGGGAAGAACCAATTCATGATATTTGGTGGAATGAGAAATGAGGTTGCTTATAACCTCTTGAGCAGGTTGAGAATAGATCATATGGACAAAACTAAGTATGGGATCTCATTAACTATGAATGATAATGTTGAAAATCCTTTCTTTTAACACCCAGAAACAATTTTTTTTTCCTTTTCAAAACCCATTCTAGAACTATTGGTTTGGAAAATATTGCTTGAATAGAGGCAATACCATCAAGATAGCCAAAGGGATCTGTGCTTAGCAGAATCTCCAACAGTGGAACTGTAGAATACCATCTTAAAACTTTGTTCCCTGTCATTTATAAAACAACTCCATTGTCACAATGCTCCTTTTTGTTCCATTCCAAGACCCGCAGTGGGATGAGCATCACGACACACATTTTTTAGGTTGTTTCACATGCAATAGTACATGTGTGATGTGTGGCAGGTCCTCCTCTTTCACTGCTTCCATCTCAACTGTCACTGATTTCTTTCTCCCTCTGCTTTCTCTCATTCCTTGTCTCACTCCACTCACTGCCAACGTGAGGTATTCCCCAACCCATTTCATCATCTCACCATTTCACCGTCGGGAATTTCTATTTGTACCCACTCAAAATGCTGAGCAGACCCACGTACAGTGCTCACCCACTGCAAAAATATAAAATCTCCTTTTCTACTCGGCTCACCCATCGAAGATTACCACCTTGCCCTTCTTCTTCCTTCTCCTTCTTCTTCTTCCGTTCTTCTTCCTCATTTCCTTCCCTGCAAGAACGATGTCATTTTCAAGCTGTGGTGAGTGAAAACGTTTGAAGGCGGATCATCTTCTCTTCTTCGTGAGCAAAGATAGATGGTCGTCATTTCCCAAAGCACCTCTTCATCTTCAACTTCTTTCATTTTTGTTTTCGTCATTGTTAATCTTTTTTTAGGGTAAAAATAAACATGTAATGCAAATGGATTGAGTGCATGCAAATGGAATGGAGTGTGTAGGTTGCAATTGTGATTGAATGGAAGGGATGGGAGGGGAGAAGGGAAATCAGTGATAGTTGAGATGCAAAATAAAAACATGATTCACGTCCTACACAGAAATGCTGTTGTAATGCGCACGGAAACGCAGATCCGTGCGCATTACAATGTGCATGGAAATGCAGATCCGTGCACATTGATTATGCATGGAGAGTAAAACCCATGCGATGTGCATGGAAATATAGAGCCGTGTAATACACTTATGTGCGGCTCTGCAAATTCGTGCAGGACGCGAATGGAAAAAAAAAAAAAAAGAAATCATGTGTCAAAAAGACGATACCTTCTCTTCATATATGGTCATTTGCTTGTCCATATTATAGATAGCTTCTTTAAAACACAATGTGGTGCCTCGGATTAGAGATGTGATAGCTTATATAAGGAAATGGAGAGACGCATTGGGAGATGAGTTCTTCCAAAGTGGGACCTTTATATGGATTAGGAGATGAGGAGTAGAAGAAGAAGTATATGCTGTTGAATGGAAATAAGTACAGAAGATGTAAAGATGAAAACCTGAAGAGAGAAGGTCTTTGAAGTAAATAGGAAGGAAAAATCGACTCAGGAAGAACCAGAGGGCTTGAAGAGAAGAGGAACATGAAGGTAAGGGTAATTAGGGAAATTAACATGTGGGCATTCTTGGAATTAAAAAAAAATTTAAATGTGGGTTGGCTCAGCATTTTGAGTGGGTGCAAATAGAAATTCCCTTCACTGTCCCTCTCTCTTTCTGTTTTCCTTTCTTTCTTTCATTTTGTTTCCTTCTTTATCCTTGCCAATGGACCACCGAGACCTCCATCATCGATCAAGTGGACCCCACAACTCATTTCGGTTTCTCTCTTAGGTAAGCTTCTTTGTTTTGATTAAGTTGGGTTAATTGGATTTTTCCACTAATTAGTGTTAGATGAGTTTGTTAGCATGTTCGATTGTGATTTGTAGAGTTATTTATCTGGGTTTGTTTCTAATTCATAGGTTTTGGGCATTCTAAGCTAAGTTGTGGATTTGGGCATTTTGGATTTCCTCACTCAAAGGCAAGTGAATATGTATTTATTTTTATGGATATGCATGTTGTTTTTTTTTATTTTTTTATTTTAATGGAATTGTAACTTTGAAATGATGGTAGAGGGCTGAATCCCTAAAAATTGATTGCAAGAAAAGAAGGATTGGGGATCATTTTTTTAAAATCAAGGAAATAAAGTAGTTAGATATTTTAAAATATTTTGATTGCAGATTATTGATTTGTAAACTCCATTTTCATGAAATTTGTTATAATATAAATTCTCTGGAGTTGTATGATAGGGTGCAGTAGAAATATCTACTAAAAGAAATGACATCTAAAGAGGAAAATAGCTTGCTTATCTATGCTTTTCCTTCCATAAGATTATCTTGTATGCGGGAAATATCAATGAGATGTGAAGTGCGTATCCTATTGGCTCTTCCTTTGCTTGGACATTGTCCAAAGCTCACAATGGTTAGATGACACCATTAAATTTTCTTCTCAATTTGTATTCTATTGATTAGCTATGTAGAGGTCTATAATAGTCTTCTTTATGGATCTGTACATCAAGTTAATGGACAGTTTGAATCTACTTGATATAGAGCCATATGCATGATTAGAGATGTGGGTGGTTGTATTCTTTATTAGGAGAGATGATTAAGCCCCCGCTTTTCCATGTTCTTAGTTTTCACTACTATTTACAAGATATGTGCAAATTCTGTAAGAGGATAAATTGAAAAGTTTGTCTTGGACAATTCATGATTCCATTTATTTTATAGTATTTTTTTATCTGAATCAAATTATAAATTATGATGTGAACTTGTTCTTAATTATTTTAATTTTGAGAAAAGTGCAATGCAATTCAGTGGTATCAAGAAGCAAGGAAATGTAATCAGATTTGATATGGGATATTTGATATGGAAGATGTCTTGGTTGACGATCAAACTGCTGGTAATGAATGCGCAACTTATATTGTATTCTTGTGTTGTGTTAATGCAAAGTGCCTTTGTTTGAGGTTATTATGTTAATCCTTCGTGTCCAATAGTATGTATCTATACTTAGGGTTCCTTTTTCACTTTGTCTCTATCTACCTCCCCTACTAAGGAATCACAAAGGCCATCTCATCAATCCCTCTCACAACTCACTTTAAAATGATTTCCCACCCATGAATGCCTCCTCTTCTCTCACTCTCTCATTCTCCATCTATTTCTCATCTCCTCTGCCCTTTTCCACCGAAGCCCCACTCTCTCCTGGACTTCTCTCTCTTTACCTTTGCTCTTTTTCTTGAGGTTTGTGTTTGTTTTCAAGCTTTTTTTCCACATTATTAGAGCAGCATAAATATGTATGTCTTGATTTTGTTTTTCCCCCTCCCTTTTTCACACTTTTTAGGTTGAGCTTCAATAGTTTGTAGGCATTTTTCTTTCAATATTTTTTCTTTTTTCATTGTTGGAGCACTATAGTATGTTCATAATGCCTTTTTTTCCTTCTTCCTTTTTTCTAATCTTAAGTTGAGGATGAAGTGTTTGATCACAAATTTATAAAAGTTGAATTTTAATAACATTGGTTTTTTTCCCTTTAAAAATCCTTAGTTGATCATGAAGTGTTTCATTAAAAGTCTAAAAGAAATTGAATCTTAATGACATGATTATTATTTCAAAGGGTTTTACCCTGTTAGAAGTGTAGCACCTTCTTCTTACCATGTTTAATGTTAGGAAGCTTAATGATCTAAGAAATCATTGTCTCTACTTAAAAAATCATATTCAATTTCCAAAGTGGTTTAATTGTTTTGTATGGAAGAAATCAGGTCAAATCACTTGAGATATGCTATATTTTTTTATTTTTATTTTTCCTTTGATTTAGTTGTAAAGTGTAACAACACCACGAATATATTTTATTTCTTGATTGAAAGGAAATATTTTCAGTTGAGTTTTATTACTTCCTTGTAAAGAATAAATTTCACTCATGAGGAAATGGGGAGGTAACGAATCCTAATTTTGTTTTTGTTTTCTTCTTTGATGTGTATATAGTCATATTTACTTTTGAAGCCCATTTTCATTTTCTGTTCATGAAGGCTTTAAATGAGAAAATGAAAATTCCTTTACGTGATCCAGTCTTAAAGTTATGTCTTTGTATAGTAACTACGTAGCCTAATTGGGTTTGACCAAAATTTGAATTTTCTACCCTTTGGGTCTAAATGTCTTTGGGTAAGAATTTCCTATGAAAGGGTATTTATTTGACAATTCTTTGCACTTCGCCTTAGATCCCTCATTTTTAGCCCCTTTTGATAGTAAGAGATCCTAAGAATCCATTACTGATGAAACAGATAAACAGACAAACAATTAGGTGGTGATTAGCACCAAAATCACCAGTAAATCAGAAAATCATTTTTCATCTAAAAAAAATTATAATAAAATTATAATATGTCAACAAGGAAGTAGAGAAAAAGGGAAAGAAGCAGTAGGTGGATTCCACGAGCAAGCAGCAAGGAAGCAGGAGGACGAACGAAAAGAAGCTCGAATGCTTTTAAAAAAAAAAAAAAGAAGAAGCTTGAATGGGTTCATCTCAGTTTTCATTTTTTTTATTTATCAATGTTTGATTAATGAATTTGTGTATTATTACTATGTTTCTTTCAATCCCAATTCAAGTTTTAATATTTCTAAGTATTGATCTTCCTGAAATCTTTCTTAGTTTTTATCTTTCTGTTTTGTGTTGCATCTCTATGTGTAGGGACTGAGGGAAGTAAGTGTATTTGGGTAAGGACCTTCTTCATATACTCTGTTTAATTGAATGGGTTGGCCTCAGTTTTCATTTTTATCAATGTTTGATTAATGAAATTTGGGTATTTGTAGGCGGATTCAATATTACTCATGTTATTGCAAGGTAAGTGTGTTCTTCATAACATAAAAGGAAGAAATGAAGTCCAGTAAGCTCCCTTAATGCTAATTGAATTTTGGATGTTTTCATTTCAGGACCTATGATAGAGCTGCTACAAAGTTCGGGAGGAGGGGGGTGTTGAAGTAGTCCTCATTTTCAATATTAATGATTACGATGAAGATAAGAAACAGGTACTTTGATCTCTTTGTCTCTCATTGGATGGACACCACATGTGAGAAAAATTGATGATCAAGCATTGCAACCATTTCCAACATCAGCGTATGACCTGATTTATGGGTCTGGGGATGTCTGTAGTTGGTGCCACTTAATAGAGTATACGCATGTTCTGAGAGAATATTCTTCAACTGATCTTTGGCCACATATTCTTTACAAGGCTGTTAAAAGGTTAAAAGTGCATCCTTTAATTAAAGTGATCTCCACTTACTCATCGGTTAACAAAGATCTAGTTCTCTTACACGGTGCAGTGGAAGAAGCCCGTGGATGTCAATAGAAGTATTCATTTCTGTTTTTTCTCTCTACCTGATTGGTTCCGTGGTTGGCATAAGGTACATCCTAACAAAACAATAGTTTCAGTTTCTTTGGCATCCATATCTAGGAATGTGAATGATTTTTTGTGACTATTATATCTTTGTAAGTAGTATCATATATGAGCAGAAGTAAGGTAAATATCTTGAGAATAGCCTTATTAACTTCTCTTTCTCCTCGGAAGGAGAAAATTGAGCTGAACCCTTTTCTTCCTGTCTTTTGATTTCTACTAAAATCAAATTCTAATTATCCATAACGTTGTTTTATACTTTTATTCCTCAATTGCTGATTCGCATGGAAATTTATGAATTATAAAATGTTCCATTCAACTATCTATTTTAAGTCTTTTTGAGGCAGTGCCAGAAAAACTCTTGAGCTAAACTTTTAGGTCTTCAAACCATCTTCAGCATCATTAACCTATCATGTTTCTTGTGAGACATCCTGTATTTGGAGCATTATTTCATCTTGCCAAATGATGATTTCTCAAGAAATCATTGTTGGCTGGAGGAGAATGTCAGGTCCTAATGTATTAAGGCATGAACAGAATCAAGATGCACCTCTTCCATCCAAGAGCAGCCAATGTTTCCATACATAAATCATTGTTTTGATGGGACCCACAGTGGATGGGAAAACCTCCAAAATTTTCCAATATTGTACTCTTTCTTCCGGTGTTAAGTACTATTGCCACTCCCCTATTTGTAGGCATCATTAAGTAGAATCAACCAATCTGAAATAAACTCAAGACATTTCTGGTCCAAGTAAATCCTGTAACTGTAAGATGAGTTGCCTGGTGTTTGTGAACCATGGTTAAAATTGTAAGGAGAGATTATATACTGTATGAGACTCTTCCTCTTTATGTTTTCATATAAGAGCATTGAGCTATTCAATAGAATATATGCTCTATTTTTTTTCCCTTAATTTTCTTTCTTTATAGAGACTTATACTATTTTTTTGTAGGTTTCACACAACTTATTCAGATGGACCAAATAAATAACATATGTGGATTATTATGAGTGTGCCTTTACAAATGGTGTTCTTAGCATATAAAGGAGCACAAAACCTGTGGTAATGATTTGTATGTCTTGCTCATCAAAGGCATACATTCATCATGGTTAGGGAACATAGTTTTGACTCTTTGCTACAGATTTTGTTTCATTTGAATACAATAACAAACATAGGTATGGTTCATTTTCGACAGATTTTTCTTTACTCTAAGTTCAAGAATCTTTCTATAGATTTCATAAAGTCAATGGAATAAATGTACCAATCCCCCACGTCCCCAATCAATAGCTATCTTCATTTTCAATTATTCATTGGAGCCAAATGCAACATAAAATAAATCAGGTCTCAAGAAAATAATCTGTTCTGTAATCTTATTTTTCAGTACATGGCCCAAAGGAAGGAGTGGATGACTAAGTGTCTGCGTTTGGATGTCAGGTGATGAGATGACCCCTTTCTTTCTCTTTCCTTGGCCTAGGCTCTTATTTGTTTTATACTGGTAGTTAAAGGTGTTGATGGAGATAGTGTTTGTATGGGTTGTATACTTGTGTTAGTGTGGAATTGATTCCATTGGAACTCCAAATAAATGTATGACATGCTGAAATGGGCTGGTTTGGATGACCATCTATATCAACACCATTTTGACTTGAGCAAAGAAAATGGAAGCAAAATTCCAAGTGTCGATCACTGTATTCTCTTTTGATTAATGGCCACTGATTAGGCAGTATATTTTACTGATTCAAATGGAGATGAACATATTTTATTTTCATTTTGGAGATTGAAGCATCCCATGTCTTTCAAATATTGCCAAAACTCATTACTAATAACTTATTGATGGATTCCATGTCAGTTGTAACCTAATCAAGAAGGAAAATATTTCAGCACGTTCCTTATTATTTTTGTTATTGCTGAGTAGTGATATGACCCAATACCTTCTCTCCCTTTTGAAAAGGGAGCTTCTTTTTTCTTTGCAATGAATCAATGAAATGAGAACAACATAATACTATGTTTTTTTTTTATATTATTAGAAGAACATGTTATTCACTTAATTTATTTTTATTTTTCATCCTATTCCTTCAGGCATAAATGGGTGAAAGGAAGAGAACATACTATTTGAGTTTTCACAATATTAGCTGAATTTATCCCTATGTTTAGTTATTTGTGTTCCTTATTTCATTGGTTCCTCTGCCTTATGCTCTTGATTGTGTGGTCAAGCAACTCTTCTTTTTATTTGAGTTTAACACCAATATGTCTTCACCATAAATACATGATATAGAAGAACAGGACATTAGGTTAGCAATTTTAGCAAAACACATTTTGGCTTCAGTTGTTGTTTTACTTATTCCATGGGGTTTATGCCTCCCTAAATAAATAGATGAAATATACAGTACAAACTATTACATTTTTAATAATGTTAGCAAAATAAATTTCTCGGGCTCAATGATATATTTTTCATACTCCTTGGGTTCCTATACCTTCTATTTTTAGCTATGTGCTCAAGTAGCTCTTTATTTCAATAAGTCTTTAAAAAAAGAAAGAGAGAGAGAAGGACGTACAATATGTTTTTATTTTCTAAAAAAATCTAGAATAATTTACAGGTATGTGTGGATGCTCATTAAGGTAGAGGTTAGGCCACCTTGATTTGAACTTTATATTTTTCTTGGTTTTGAAACCTAGATTTGCTGGAGGGAACCATGGCAATTGAAAATAGCCATCTTGGTGGAAAACTGTAATGATTTTATGTGAGAAATACCTTTGTATCGGGATACACCTGTACAAATGAAATTAATTTACGACTTTTCAAGTTTTCAAATATGAAAATGATATATTTACCTCCAAATAATCTTCCTATCTTTGTGGTTCTATGTTGACAATATGAGTTTGCTTGTAACCTATCCTTCGATTAAACAATTTGTTCCCAGTTGCATACTGTTTATTCATGATATCCCACATATTTTTTAATTTTTTTTTTTTTATCAAAGTTAAGCTTCATTTTTTTTTTTCTGTTAAATTGTATAGTGATTTTTTTGTATGCTGAAGCCTTTAGATGAGTCCTTGGTCTACCTGCTATATGACCTTCTTCAATGTTAAGATCAGTGAAGATCTTATGTTCATTGGACCAAGAAGCCCTGCTGCTTTTTATCGTAGCCATCATTTTTCTCTTATATTTCCAAAAAGATGAAAAAATATAATTTCTTATAAACATCTTTATGGGAATGGTAATAAAAAACAATAATTTAAACCAATATACATTTTATGTTGTGACAGGTGCATAAAACCCATCGGAAGGTCGCCAAGAAGATTGAAGGTACTTATTTTATCCTATCAGTTATATTTCTAGGTATGAATGAAACTTATTAAGTTAGTGCACTATTTTCGTCATATTTAATGTGTTTGCATATTAATTTCTTCAGATTAATTTCCAGTTGTTTCTATATAGCATGTGACTACTTATACTTTAGTCTTTTTTTAGATGTAAAACTAACTAGATAATAGGTCTTCTATGATTTCATCAACTTTTATTTCCAATTTACTATTTGTAAGTTCCGGGTAGGCTTTCAAATAAAGATTTTTTTACGGATGTATTTTCTTGATTCTTATGATGGCGATGATTTGGATGCAGAAGATTTGGATGACAATAATGATCTCAACCTCAGTCAAGGGTATGTCTACTATGTTGCTCTATTTTTCAGTTGAATATTATATTAGAATGGGTTTTATTTTCATTTTGAAAGAGAGTGTTTATGTTTATTAGATAACGGCAAATGACCAACAGTCCCCTATTATATAGTGAATGAAATCTGTCTTCTTGATTTATACTTTAAAACTAACAGTAGTTTTTGCTGCAAATAATTAGAAAATGGGGTTATTAGAGAAGGAAAATTGATCAAAAGACCACCCCACCCATGTGGCTAAATTTTTTTTAAAAAAATCATGCTTTCTAATCTACACATGAAAGCTAGAAGCCTTTTAGGAATGTGCCTGTTTAACCTCTTCTATGTGATTTTTGTTTTTTTACTCTCTACATGTTGTTTAACCTATATAATTTTTATATTGCTTACCGAGAAAGTGAAATCCACTGACTTTAAAATAAATAAATAAAAGGAAGTGCAATTCACATTAGAGGAATAATCAACCATAAAAGTAACTCACAAAAATTCCACAGTAATGACAATTCTTTTTCGGTGTTTTCATCTCAGTCGGAATTTTTTTTGTTGCATTTTTTGTTTTGATTCGACACTGCTAATGCAGCAGCAAGGTTAGTGTCTTGAGTAAGGAGGTTTTGCTCTTTTTGGATTTTAGGATTTCCAATTCGCATTTTGATTTTATGAGGTTTTTTTTGGGTTTTATTGGGGGGGTTGGGTTGGTGGATTCGATCTACTGCTCATGCTGCACCACAGTTAGTGTTAGTTCCTAAGGAATCTGCTTTCTTTTGTTTTTGCTATTTTGTGTTGGTCGTTTCGGTAGAATTCTCACATGGGTTTGACTTTTTGGGCCTGCAATCAAGTTCAGGGGAGTTGATGCAGACATAAATTTTAACCTTTTAGGTTATGAAGAAGATGGACTCTTCTTCTGTAAAACACTTTAAAAAGGGGGGAAACTCGATGCAAGCTCTTGGCTCTTCGCTTCTCCCTCACAAACAAATGACTAATCCCCCCTCTTTCTCAATCTTCTTCTTCTTCTCCTCTTGTTCAAGTTCGAACACAATTTATGCTTATGATGGGCATGTGTATAAATAAGTAGCAAAACCATTAATTTTCCTTAGGGGACTGCTACTTGAAAAAAAAAATTATAAACATAAGAGTTTCGTAATATAAGGAAGGTTTTCCGAAATCTCATCTTTTTTTATTTCCTTAATTGACCATTGAAGTTGAAAGGATTATCCCATTAAAAATAATAAATATGGAGCATCAATCTAGGAAATCAACCCTAATGATCTGCTTGTAAGTGTCTTGATCTAAATTGAAGCACTTAGAATTCTTCTCTTGATGTAAGGTAATGATTCATTGCTTGTTGGAGTTGAGACTAAAACATATAAGGAGATATACATTTCAGGCCATTAGACTTTGTATCAATGTTTAATGGTCTGTTCTTGCATTCTATTAGTCATCACTTCAGGGCAATGCTAGAAGAGAAATCATGTTAGTCATCTCTTCTTGCAGTGCTTTGAAGATGGGCAAGTTTACAATTTTTTTTCTTTTATATTTAGGTTTTTAATAGCAATGGGATACTCAGGTTTACATTTTTCCTTTTATATTTATGTGGATATATTATCTATTGCTTGGAAAGGCATTCAATTCATAGGTAGAGCATAAATTATGTGAAAAATACAATTTTTTGGCTTATGGGTGGAAATGATTAACACAAATTTTGCTACATGTTCTTTGTGATGATCAGCCTTATTTATTTTGTGACTGGGTGGAAATTGTTTACAAAAATTTTCATACATGTTCTTTGTGATGGTTAGGATTATTGAAAAGGCTAATCTGGCAATAATCTCTGAATTCTGCTCAATGGAGTTACATGCTATGGCCATTCACTACTGATTTTTTTTTTTAATGTAAGTAGAATTTTGCTTCCGCAATTGGGAGGATCTTTTTTTTCTATTTGGTTTATGGATGGAAATGATTGACATAAATTTTGGTACCTGTTCTTTGTGATGGTTAGGCTTATTGGAAGGTTCGAGATTGTTGTCTTCCATTTCACTGATTCATCTTTGGCCTAAATAGATAGATATGCTGCTCCTGGGGCAATAAAAAAAGATGTTTTATATGTGGTTATTGTGAAGTAAGAATACAAGCATATTGATGGACCCAAAAAGGGGAATCTTCCGTCCTCTCCCTCCGCACCCCGGGGGCTGACCTGGGTCTCAGCGGAGGAGGGAAGATCTCGGGCATCAACATTTTTTGTACGGGTATGCCAGATTTACTTTCTACTTGGAATTTGGAATGGTGATAATCCGGAGATTCACCTTCACAAGTGGAAAGGAAATCAATCCTTTTTTCTAACTTTTCAAATTGCATTAATATTAAGAAAAGAGACAAGTTTGTTTTTTGAATGCCGTAGGAGGCGTTTTTGTTTGTTTGCCGTAAAAGGCAATTTTGCCGTGAAAGGCGATTTTACAAAACTCATCACATGTGAAAGACAAGAATTGTGATTTCTTTTTGTCTCTTTAGGAAATACAAACTACAATAGAAAAGTAAGAAAAGGGATCTAACTTCTCAGGAGATTGTGGGGACGAGTTGAGATCGACGGTCGCAAGTCATGTGTGGGCTTCTCCATCATCCTTCAAATAAGAACATGTGATGCTTTGATTCTTTGGCTTGGCTCCTAACCTCGGTTTTTTAAAGGACAAGGACCAAGAGGAGGTCCTATATCCAATGGAAAACCAAGTAAACGGGGTGAAAAGCCGCGTTTAGGCCATGTTGGAGAAGGAGGTGACCTTAGGGGGGTGGCCCCCCAAGGGACGTTGATCACCTTGTGGTGCTTCCGGGAGCAAAGTAGCAGGACTTCGTCTGGATTTTTAGAGCTTGCACTTGGGATCTATTTTCTTCCTCTCACCATTGCTAAGGAGGTGTCTAAGGATGCCGACGAGCCTTCGGAGAAGAGGAGATAGCTGGTATGATCCTCTTTCTTTCCTTTGTTTCTTCCCCCTTTTTTTTCTTGTAAAAGATTTTGTTTTGATCCGCTGCCTTTTTTTTTTTAGCAAAGGACGATGACCTGGTGATGCCCGAGATTCCTGCCGATGAGGCGATAACGGATCCAGTCGTGGCATCTGAAGAAGAGCCCAGGGACTCTGGAGTGGTTCCAGATCCTTCACCTGGTATGATTGCTTTCGTTTCTTTTTTTTTTTTTTTTTTTGTGCCGTCATTTGCTGACATGTAGCTTCTGTTTTCTTGTTAGTTGACTTGCCAGAGGATTCCGACGATTTCGAGCCATCCATGGACGCAACTTTTGACGATGCTTCGGATGAGCTCAAAGAGGCAGAGAGTACACTGCCGGTTGTCGAAGCAGGTATATTTGCAATAATAATCTTGATATATTTTTGGCAAGATTATATTCATACCTTTTTTGTCTTTTTCCTTGACAGATTATGGAGCAGCAGGAGAGGTTCCTTCGTCTTCCTTGGAGCCAAAGCAGGGGATACCTGCGGCCGATGCAGAAGTAGGGGCTTCTTCTTCTTTCAATGAGTCAGCTTCTTCCGTTGGAAAGAGTTTATTGATTACTCTTCCAATGGAGCATGACGTGGGCAGTCGGGCACCAGAGCATGGCGAATCC
Organism: Umbellularia californica; assembly: GCA_028538565.1. Lineage (NCBI taxonomy): Eukaryota > Viridiplantae > Streptophyta > Magnoliopsida > Laurales > Lauraceae > Umbellularia > Umbellularia californica. Next base: position 26,583,726 of record JAPQWN010000012.1, on the reverse strand, counting down.
TCATCTGCACCGCACCTTCAGTATGCAAGGAAGGTGTTGAAGACTGTCTTGAGCTCATGGGTTGAGACTCTTTCTTCAGGTCATTTGGAAACTGGTTTTGGCATGATCAAGCATGTGCAGGACATCCTTGCTGATAGCAAAGAAGTCGGTCTGGACATCGCAAGCGCCAAGGATTTTGTTGAGGAAATCATCGCCTTGGGGACCAAATAGACTGAGACCAAGAGTTTCCCAGATGGTGACTTCTTTGATGAGATGTTCATAAAACCTTCCAGCAAAGTCAAAGCTGAGCTGACTGAGGTCACGAAGACTCGAAGGCAGATCGTTCGGGAGAAGAACGTTACCGAGTTATCCATCATGGGGCTGAAGCAAGACTTGGACCGCCTTGATAAGGAGGTTGTCGAGGTTAGACAGCGTCTTGATCTTTTGGAGGAAGAAGCTGCTGCCAAATGGACCGCCATTGTAGAGGCTCGTGACAAGGAGGGGACTCTCATTCGCCAGGTTGAGGAAGCTGAAGGTAATGTCCGGAGGAAGACCCAGGAGCATGAGCAGTGGCAGGTCCTCTGAGAAGAACTTCGTCGTGCTGCAGATGGGTCATGACATTCGGCCGCGTTTTATGGGGACATTTTGAAGGAGCGTGGCCTAAAAACTTTGGAAGTTAAGGCCAAGGGTCTGCTTGAGGAGTTGAACCTTTGGTTGAAGACCATGTAGGATTGAGCTCCCGAGTTGTAACAAACTCTTTTCTTCTTCCTTTTTTGGTACCTCCATGTATAAACAATTTTGGTACTATATTTTGTATCCCCTTCCTTTCACTTAAATTATTTTTTGATGAAAACAATTTTGAGCAAAAGTTGATGGGAATGTTTGTTTTAGAATTTGATCAAAAGGTTGTCATTTTGTGAAAATCTTTTGTCAAAGAGTTGTTTTGGGCATGAAAGCCAATTTTGTGGCAAAAAGCCTGGTTTTTTGATGGTTTGAAAACCAAATTTTGGATGGCGTGAAAGCCTAATTTTGTGGCGTAAGAGCCAAATTTGTTTGTGGCATGAGAGCCAAATTTGTTTGTAGCATGAGAGCCAAAGTTTTTTGTGGCATGAGAGCCAAAGTTTTTTGTGGCATGAGAGCCAAAGTTTTTTTTTGGATGGCGTGAAAGCCGAATTTTGGAATGGCATAGAAGCCGGATTTCATTTTGTGGCATGGGAGCCAAATTTTGTTTGTGGCGTGAGAGCCAAAGTTTTTGTATGGCATGAAAGCCGATTTTGGCGTTTATAGCCGACTTTTGGCATTTATAGCCGATTTTTGGCGTTTATAACCGGATTTGGCGTTTATAGCCGGATTTTGGAGTTTATAGCCGAGTTTTGGCGTTTATAGCCGGGTTTTGGCGTTTAAAGCCGTTTTTTGAAAACCAAGTTTTGTTTTATTGGCGTGAAAGCTGATTTTGGCATTTATAGCCGAGTTTTGGCGTTTATAGCCGAGTTTTGGCGCTTATAGCCGGGCTTTGGCGTTTATAGCCATTTTTTGGCATTTATAGCCAAATTTTGGCATTTATAGCCGAATTTTGGTTTTCAAAATGCTGGTATCTACTAAATGTCGCCTCCCCGCTGAATGGTCTTTCAAGTATCGATGGAATGTCGCTTCCTTGCTTATTCGGTTTGCGAGTATTGATGGAATGTCACTTCCTCGCAGGCTGGGTTTTGCATGTATCGATGGAATGTCGCTTCCTTGCGAATTGGGGTGCAAATATCGACTAAGCGTCGCTTCCCTGCTTTTCCCAAAACTTTTGGTTTTGCGGGTACTGACTTGGTGTCGTTTCCCCGTGATTTTTTAAATTTGAGGTTTTCTCGAACCATTTGAAATTTGGGTTGTGGATAGTAACTGGAATATTGCGTCTCCATGATTTTTGAAATTTGGGTTGTGGATATCAACTGGTTTGTTGCTTCTCCACGATTTTTGAAATTTTGCAAGTATCGAATGGGGTTCGCTTTCTTGCGATTTTTGGGTTTTGGAAGTATCGAATGGGGTTCGCATCCTTCCGGTTTTTGGGTTTTGCGAGTATCGACTAAGTGTCGCTTCCCCACGGTTTCTAAAAATCAATTTTTTTTTGTTTAGAGACACGAGGGTCATAAATTTTGGCTTAAAACCATTTCGGTTGTAAAAGCCAAGGTAGACTAGGGTGAAAAGTCCTGAGTCCTGGTTTTTGTTTCAAACCATGAATTTTGGGTTCAAGGATCGAAAATTTTGGTCAAGTCTGGGAAGAGGCTCCTAAACTTGGATTTTGGATTTGATTTTTCTTTTGAACAATGAAACGATGAAAGTAAGTATTGTTTTGAGAGATTGTTTTTTTGGAAACTTCAACATGAAAATTTCAAAAGGGGTGGGTTTGACGAGCAAGTACCTTGGAAATACGCTTTAGCCGTGTAGATATTGCTCTGACCCGTTTGAGGAAGTCTTCAAGGGTAGTACTGCTTCAAAAACTTGCCGTTGATGGGTAGCATACATCTGTCTCCTTCCATGTTTAGAAAAGCGTATGCACCGTTGGAGAAGACTTTGTCGATGACAAAGGGTCCCTCCCATTTTGGTTCGAATTTACCTTTGGATTTGTGGGCAAAGACTATGGGTCTTTTTACTGTAAGAACCAAGTCACCATTTTTGTAGGCGCGTTGCCTGACCTTCTTGTCGAAAGATCCTGCCATGCGTACTTGGTACAACTCAATGCTTTGTAGAGCTTCGAGTCGTCTTTCATCGAATTATCCAACTCTTGGAATCTCAATTTGACATTGCTTTCTTGCGTCATGTCATTTTGCAGAGATACCCTTAAGAAAGGAATTTGTACTTCCAAAGGGACAACTACTTCGCATCCATAGACCAAAGAGAATGGTGTACTATGGTTTGGTCCTCGAATGGTGGTTCGATAGGCCCACAAAGCTTCTGGTAGTTTGTCGCCCCAGTCTCTTTTGTGACTAGAGACCATTTTCTTGAGAATTTTGCAGAGTGTCTTGTTGAAGGCTTCTGTTAATCCGTTCGCTGCTGGATTATATGGAGTCAAAGGACAACTTTGGATTTTATACTTGTCGCAGAACCTATAGAATATATGATCCCGGAATTGTGGTCCGTTATCATGGACGAATCTTTTAGGTATACCAAAGCGACAAATAATGTTGGTGCGCAAGAACTGAAGGACTGATGAGGTCTTCATTTCGCTGAGAGCAAATTGCTTCTGACCACTTGGAGAAATAATCCGTAGCGGCGAAGATGAAGCGATGACCTTTGCTTGATGGGGGAGAAATAGGACCTATGATGTCCATACCCTAGGCTTCGAAAGGCCATGAGATTGCTGTTGGATGTAGCCATTCTGGAGGCATGTGGACATAATCTTCGTGAATCTGGCATTTTTGGCAGCGCTTGGCAAATTGCATTGCATCAGCTACCATGGTAGGCCAATAATAACCGAGCCTTTTTATCTGGTTGTAGAGCTTAGGGCCAGCCTGATGGGCTCCACAAAGACCAACATGTACTTCTTTGAGAGTTTCCTCAGCCTCTTGTTGTGCAAGCAGCGTAGGAGTACTCCGTTGAAGGATTTTTTATTAAGTTCTTTTGAAGGTATATCCAAATGAAAGTTCGGGGCTCGTCTTTGGATGCTTACTCGATCTTTTGGATCTTCAGGTAGGATTCCGAACATGATGTAATCAATGAACGGATCTCTCCAGTCGCCAATCAGAGGTTTGAGGATGGACATCCGACTTCCAACCACTTGGTGGCATTCAGCAACTGCTTGGTGTGTGTTGAGAGGAGGGAGAATCCTTCTTTGACATACTGTGATTTGCATGTGTTCCTCCTTTTGGATTGCCATGGATGCGGCGAGTCCAGCCAGGGCAACTGCACGGATGTTTTCACCTCTGAGGATGTGGGTGATATGACATATGTTGAATTTTTGTCGAAGCGACTGCGCCTTATTGTAGTAAGGTAGTAAATCAGGCTTCCTGACTTCATATTTCTGATTCATCTGGTTGACTTTTGGTCAGGGTGGGTTCCAATGGTGTGAGAATACCACGACCACCTCCCAAACCAGTTGGATTTTGAGCGTCGTAGCCCATTTTCTTCATGATAGCTTGTGCCGTTGGACTATACAGGGATAGCTGAAGCATACCTTCGTTTTGGAAAGGTTCAAGCAGAGAGTTCAGTGGAGATGCTCCTGATCTGTGGAAGTAAATCACTTTTTCTTCTGGCGAAGTTGCCGGAATAACAAAGGAAGCAGACGTAGGATCTTCTATGTCAGCAGGTGTCTCCAATGGAGTGAGAGCGGGCTGATCTTGCTGATTATCAGCTTGGCTTGATGCTGTGTCATCTTCTGACTCTGACTCCGAGTCTGTGTCATGCATAATAGACACAAAGTAGACAATGAACTTGCCCTCAACCTTTTGTTTTGTCTTCTTTACTTTGGTAGTGATTACCAACGGCTTTGGAGACTTGAAGGAGACGACGAAGGGAGCTTGACCGCTTACTTCGAGTTTGGTGGAGGGTTTGTTTACCTCCGGTGATTACTGAGGAGCCTTGCCTTTATCTTCTGGAGATTGTCGGCAAAGTGAATTATTTTTTCCTCCTGTTCTTCTTTTCCATCTTAATACATTTGAGCATCTGCAAAATGGACATCTCTGCCTTTGAAGGGCTTTTTGTCTGCAAACACTCGATGTATCAAGCCGTCGTTGCCAACGAACTTGATGCACTGATGTAGAGTTAAAGGGACGACACCATTCTCATGTATCTAGGGGCGTCCAAGGAGTATATTGTAGCATGAAGGGGTCCTTATTGCATACACAGTGACTTTAGAAATAAGATCACCGATTTTCAATTTGAACCTGATTTTGCCGATAGGCCTTTGAGTGCTACCGTCATATCCGAAGATGGATACGGACGTGTGACTCAGCTTGCTAGGTGGGATGCCCAGCTCTTCGAGTGCCGAAGTAGAGATGAGGTTGAGTACAGAACCTAGATCGATCTGAACTCTGTGTACCGGCATTTCTTTGACGTACCCCGTAAAGTATAAGGGACGGTTGTGCTTTGTTTTGCCTAGGAGGTGGTCATCATTGTCGAAGGCAATTGTTGCACTTGCTGCTTTTTGTATTGAGAGGCATTCATTGCTTGATCCCTCAGTTTTCTTCTTTTCTCCCTTTGAGGGAGTATTTGATTTTTTGACCCTATAGTCCATTTCAATTTGTAGGACTTGTGGGGCATGTTTGTCGACATCCGCATTCAGCCTTTGTAATTCTGAAATGAGACTATCACGAGTTTGTGGAGACATTCGTAATAAGTCAAGGATGTGCAGACGTGCAGGTATGTGTTTGAAGTGCTCAATCAAGTCGTACTTGAAAGCCTCCTTCGGGCCTGCATTTTCATTATTATTGCCACTTGGGGCGCTTACAACTTGTTTTTCTGAAGGATTTATATAAGAAGAAGAAGGTTGATTGTAATTTTTGTGGTAATCCCGGCCAGAACGGGTACCTCTACCAACTTCAAGAGCCTCTAGAGAAGGGTCTTCTTTTGGAAGATCGTTCTCAGGATCAAGAGGTTGATCCTTTGCTGAGGACGTCTCTGTAACAGCATTGGCATCTTCAGTAATTGTGTTGCACGGAGCAATTTCCAGGAACAAGTCCTGAACAGCAGCCGGCAACTTTTCTTTATTAGCCCAGACATCGCCCGTGAGATCGGGTATCTGGGACCAATTGACTGAGTTTTTATTGAAGAAGATTTCATTGGCAGAAGTTTCTTCAAGATGATCAATCGGGAGAGGCTTGAGTTTCGATGTCACAGCTTCATGAGACGAGGGCTGAGAGGATGTTATCTCAGTGGAAGTCACCTGAGAGGATGTAGCTCCGAAAGATGCGCTACCGGTTGGGGAGTACGTGTCTTCGGAAGCTTCAGAGGCACTGTCGTCCTGAGCTATTGCATTGCAGGTTATCCTGACAGGGGATGCCCCCAATGCAGACTGTTGGGAATCGGACTCATCCTCAGATGTAAGAGGATCATCAATCCAACTGTTTTCTCCATTTTTAAGAGTTGAGGGAGAAAGTTCCTGTTGATTTTCAGGGACTTCCAGCTCTGAATCATGACGAAGATTGATGTGATCCTGCTCTTGCTCTATGGCAAGATGTTGCAAGATTCTTGCATATTCCTCAAGATCAGGCATGGGAGCCAAATCTTCTTCGTCATTTGCTCCTTGTGGTTCGCCCATGTTGGGTTCCACTGAAGTATTTGCTGGTGCTGGATCGACAGCGTTTTCTTGAACAGGGTCCTGGTCTGATGATTCTTCATCATCAGACCAAGATCCTTGTGGCTGCAATGGGTTATACCAGATTACTGGTATAAGATGAGACTCGGGAATCCATTCCTCGTCGGAGAGGTATTCTCCTGTTTCAAAGGATTCTTCCCACTCATCTATATCACTGGCAGTATCACTGGACTCGTATCCATTCATGGAGAATCCAACTACGGAGTTGCAAGAGTATGATGCCCTCTGCATGTTTCCATTTTTGTATAGAGGTGGCATGAAATCATCAAGAGTGAATTTTCTTACCGCCTTAGAGGTTTTGGGAAGAAATTCGTCTGTCGTCCCTAGTGAAGCAGTGGAAAAAGTTTCTGCTTTTTCAAGGTCTTCTTGTTTTAGTTGAGACTTCTGCTGCTGTTTGAGCTTGCAGAGTTGTCTCTTGGCTTGCCTTCGCTACTGAGCGGTCGGCTTTGTTTTGACGATCTCCCAATTTTCATTATCTAGGAGATCGGGATGCACCCATATAGGCTGTCCATCTGATGTTGGATAGGGAACCAATTCTTGGGACGCTTGAGCTATTTTTATCACCTTGAATGAAGTAGTGATCTTCTCCTTCGGTGACTTTGAAGTTTGCCGACATGACACCATGTTGACAGAGGCGGGGCCATAGTTTTTATCAAAGGTTATGACTCCGTTTTTCCACATCTCATTGATCTTCTCTCTCATAACAAAGCATTGATTGAGAGGATATGAGATCATCTAATGGTACGGACAGTATCGAGGATCATTGGTTTTGCCAACATCTCCCGGTCTTTTGGGCTCTGGCAAAATGAGTTTGCCATTTGCTAGGAGAGCTTCAAAGATTTCTTCAACATCTTCATCGAACGGATATTTCTTTTCTACACATTCTTTGAAGGCATCAGAGAGTTCAGGTCTTTTACCTGCAGTTTTGTTTTCGGGTTTCTTTGGTTGCTGAGGAGCTGACTTAGTCTGCACATTGAGAACCTCCTTTTTCTTTGGTTTTGAGGTTGTAACAGCAGTCGGCTCTTTCTTTGATGATTTCTGACTGTTGAGGTCTTTGATCACCATTTCAGCTTCCATGGAAACTTCAAGGAGTTCCCCCAGGTTCTTTGATTTGTTGCCGATAATCATGGAGCGAATTTTTGCTATCATATTGTTACGGCAGATGTCGATTAGCGACGTTTGTGGCAGCACATCTGAGCATTTGTACGCCATTGCCTTCCATTTGTGAATGAAGTCGTATGTTGATTCATTCTCTCCCTGTTTTAGGCTGCAGAGTTGAGCCATAGTAACAGGATGATCCTCACCTTGGAAGTGGGTCAGGAAGCGTGTCTCTAGCATAGCCCAGTTCTGAATGGAGTTCTCCGGCAGAGTGGAGTACCAATCAAAGGTGTACCTTTTAGGGTACTTGCAAAGAGGCGAATCTTGAGGGCATCTTGATCCGCAATGGCTCCCGTCAGGATCTTGAAATGGATGACATGCTGCCTGGCTGAACCTTTCCCAGTATATGTCTGGAGAGTAGGTTGCTTGAATTTTGCAGGGAACGGAACCGAGTCCATCTATAAAGGGTAGGGTGGCTTGATCCCATGTTCCTTTAATGTATCATCTTCTTTTGCTTTTGGAGGATATCGTCCACGTCCTTTCTCGTAAGGGCGCGAGACTCATTATTTTCTGCATTACCCTCGTCATCTTCATGATTCGGAGGGGTTTCATTGTTAGGTGGTGGACGCTGTAGAGTGAGAATAAGGTTTTCCATCAGAGCCTCAATTCTCTGTTGTCCTTGCTCCAATTGCTGGATGCGTGCAGTTACGTCATCATGCGGTGGAGGCTGGTCAGAACTTGTAGCCAAGACGTTCATCCCTCGGGATTTGAACGAAGAAATCGTCCTGGTGACTGAGCTGGGGCTCATTCTTCTGGATGAAGAATCTGAAGAGTGGTTACTCCGGTGTCCTCGGCTTGGAGGAGTGGAAGATTCTTCCAGATGTGTTCGTGTACGAGAGACGCTGCGAGTCACTGGACGTCTAACACTGATTTTGGTCGCTGACTTCTGGCGTTTTCTGGTTTTGCCAACCATTTGAACGGCAACGAATTGGTCGGGTCTTTCTTTTTCGACCCTTTTGTTTGAGACATGGAGACTAGAATGCTAGGTTCTTTGTTTCTCGAGTCTCTTTTGTCGATATGCAGTGCGGCAATGCATATGACGAGCAATTTGAGCTTCAGTCAGCTCTAGCTGGGCTCTGGCGATGAAGGATGTAGTCCCTCGTGCGTAGCAGCCGAGTTTGTCTTCTTTGAAGCTTGGCAAGGACAGAATCTGGACGCGGTCCTTTGCCTGTCGGAATGAAGACTTGAATTTTGCGAGTTCGGCCCCTGTTGAGATGAAGGGTCGACTCGCGGGAGTGCAGGCTTCAGCATGTTTTTGCATAGGCCTAACTATGCAGGATTTGATTTTGGGCTTGTAGGAGCAAGCCGGCTCATGATGATTTTATTTGTTTTTTGGGTGGAGGGTAGGTTTCTCCTCTTTCATGTAAGAGAGAGGGTAGAACTGATTCTCCTTGAGAGGGGCCAGGTATGCTGGCTTTGCAGATGTTTGTGACTTTCGTTGCTTTGGTGAAGATCTCGGGGACCAAGTTTTGGTGTAAACCTGGTTTTTTGTGGGTTGAGGCTTCGTGGGAACACCACGGGCTTCAGGCTTCTTGGTGTTCGCCCTTGGTGCCATTTTAGTGACACGTTACGGGGCGGTTTTCTGCTTCTTGGCAGGTACAGTGTCTTCTGCGGGAAGTGGGAATGGTCCCAGCGATCCGAAGAAGATGGTCCGGGGAGCTGAAGTTGACCCTGTGTTTGGAGAGTTGTCGAGGGAGATGACGCTTCGGCAACTGGCAGGACGCTTATGCTTGTTTTGCTTGTCTTGAAGCATAAGCTGGTACTTGTTTTCATCGAAAGTGATGGTCAATGAAGCTGCCATTGTTAGTTTTGGAAAACTTCTGAAACAAGACCAAATCCATTAGTAATCACAAGAATATGGTGATCGTAAATGGAGAACAACTATGCTTTTGTCTTTTCAAATCACTTGAGGGGACATGGCCCAACCCAAGGACGATGAAGAAGGCAAAAAGCCATAGAGGATATAATTGTTCTAAAATGCAAGTATGGTAGGCTCAGAGTGAGCGTTCTAGTGACTGCTAGAAGCAATTGTAGACCTTAATTCAAATTACCGAGAAGCAATGCTCACTCGAGGTAAAATGATATAAGGTTGGAGATACAAATGTGTTGGTCGCGAATACAGTAGACCCGAAAGGGCGTACTAGCACCGCTAGGCATAAATGTTGCAAATCGCATCCTTGGGAAGGACACGAGATGGGATTTTTTTTGAAAGGTCAAAATTTGGATTCATAAAGGAGAGCAAATGGTGTTCCAATCCGAACAAAGGCTCAACATTTCTACGAGCGCTAAATTCTGAAGGGAAGGAACCAGAATTTCTCGGATGTGAATCCAATAATGACAGAAGTTTTTTTTTGAAGGGTCAAGATCAAATTCATCGAAGAGAGCAAATGGTGTTCCGTTTCGAACAAAGGCTCAACATTTCTGCGAGCGCTAAATCCGAAAGGGAGGGAACCAAAATTTCTCAACTCTGAACTCAAAAGTGACGGAAGTTTTTTCTTGAAAGGTCAAGATTGAATTCATCGAAGAGAGCAAATTGTGTTCCATTCCGAACAAGGCTCAACATTTCTGTGAGCGCTAAATCCAAAAGGGAAAGAACCAAGATTTCTCAACTCTGAATTCAAAAGTGACAGAAGTTTTTTTGTTTTTTTTTTTTAAAAAAAGATTTTTTTTAGAGGATTTTTTTTTTTTGAAAGGTGCACATAGGTTTCCAATTCGATCTTATGAAACCTTAATAGATAGATCAGCCCCCAGGTAAGGGTAGGATTACTTAATGAACTCGTTTGAAGGACCCTTACCTCGAACAGTCTAGCTATCTCCACACTCTAGACAAGGCTTTTCTTAAATCCACTTTGGTCAAAGAAAGCAACCAGTGGAACCTTAGTGTTTTTTTTTTTTTTTTTTTGAAAGATTTTTAATGAACTCATCAAAGAGAGCGAATGGTGTTCCAATCCGAACAAAGGCTCAACATTTCTGCGAGCGCTAAATCCGTAAGGGAAGGAACCAAGGTTTCTCAAATTTGAATGTAAAAGAGAGAAAACTAATTTTTTTTTGAAATTATAAATTTTTTTTATAAAATCCCAGTTGGACTCATCAAAGAGAAAAGATGGCCCAATCCCCGATATGAACGATAGCTGCGAACATTTCTGTGAGCTATCAAGTTCAAAGAGGAGAGGATCAAAATTTCTCAAAGTTGAATCTTGAGAAAGAGAGATCATTTTTTTTAAAGAATTTGAAATGAAGGTGTTTTTTTTTTTTGAAATCCCAATTGGACTCATCAAAGAGAAAAGATGGCCCAATCCCCGATATGAACGATAGCTGCGAACATTTCTGTGAGCTATCAAGTTCGAAGAGGAGAGGATCAAAATTTCTCAAAGTTGAATCTAAGAAAAGAAATCAGATTTTTTTTTTTTTTTTGAAGTGAGAAAGAACAATTGAAATCCCATCTCATGTTTTTTTTTTTTAGATGCAAGAAGCAACATGGGCCACCAACTAGAAACGAGCCAAGTGATCTAAGCATTACGTTCTCAAGTCAACGTGTCCCACCGGGTATGCCAACTTGATGGACCCAAAAAGGGGAATCTTCCGTCCTCTCCCTCCGCACCCCGGGGGCTGACTTGGGTCTCGGCGGAGGAGGGAAGATCTCGGGCATCAACATTTTTTGTACGGGTATGCCAGATTTACTTTCTACTTGGAATTTGGAATGGTGATAATCCGGAGATTCACCTTCACAAGTGGAAAGGAAATCAATCCTTTTTTCTAACTTTTCAAATTGCATTAATATTAAGAAAAGAGACAAGTTTGTTTTTTTAATGCCGTAGGAGGCGTTTTTGTTTGTTTGTCGTAAAAGGCGATTTTGCTGTGAAAGGCGATTTTACAAAACTCATCACATGTGAAAGACAAGAATTGTGATTTCTTTTTGTCTCTTTAGGAAATACAAACTACAATAGAAAAGTAAGAAAAGGGATCTAACTTCTCAGGAGATTGTGGGGACGAGTTGAGATCGACGGTCGCAAGTCATGTGTGGGCTTCGCCATCGTCCTTCAAATGAGAACATTGGATGCTTTGATTCTTTGGCTTGGCTCCTAACCTCGGTTTTTTAAAGGACAAGGACCAAGAGGAGGTCCTATATCCAATGAAAAACCAAGTAAACGGGCTGAAAAGCCGCGTTTAGGCCATGTTGGAGAAGGAGGTGGCCCCCCAAGGGACGCTGATCACCTTGTGGTGCTTCCGGGGGCAAAGTAGCAGGACTTCGTCTAGATTTTCAGAGCTTGCACTTGGGATCTATTTTCTTCCTTTTTTTCTTCTTGGAATGGACCTCCTTTTATACGCTTTTGGTAGCCATGAGGTGTTTATTGGCATTGATGGCCATGATGAAAGAATTGATGAGGAGTTACAAATTGATTTTGTAACTCTTTTTTCATGGCTTGTGATTGGCCGATGAAGGTAGTGGGCTTTTAATTGCCTTAATGCTTCATGATGATGGGAGTTTCATGTGTTTAATGCCATGATTGCTTGGATTTGTAACTCCCAAATGCTTGAATCTGATTGGGCCGTCCAAAATAATGAGTTAATGACCGCATTAAGTTGTCATAAACGGGTCAATTAACGTCATTAAGTGGTCGCCCAGGCATGTGAAGAGTCGCGGGCCGCGCTGCGCCTTTTGAGATTCTTTTTGCGATCATCACAGGTGGATCCACGCATTGTTTGATGTCGGATTGCGATGTAATTTCAGACACTAGTTGATGTTGGTGGGCCGGTGACATCTGTCTTGTCGATTTCACGATCGGTCGGACAGAAAGTGCACTTTCTTGGTCAGCCGGTTGGCGATCTTGAGGCGATCGGTGATGATTTCATGCTTTTGACGGCAGATCCGAGATGTCAACGAAGATCAGTGGTTTTCAAGCACCAAACATTGGATTTTCAAAAAATCACAGAGGCTGGAACACCCGAAACGCGAAAGCCATCGAAAAACGGACGTTTTGGTGCAAAATCCGGCGACCCGGATTTGCAGGGTCTCCGGCGACCTTAGGGTTTTTTGCCCTTTGGTCGCCGAGCTCCGTTTTCGGCCGATTTTACGTCTTTTTCGTTCCTTTTTTCTTTTGTATTTTTCTTGACATTTTTCCTCAATTATTGACTTCATTTTCTTGGAGAAAACTTGACGAGAACCCGCACGAAATCGGAACACAGAGTTTCCCATTTTTCGGGAAAGCCGAAGACTTTGTAGTCGATTTTCCGTCAAGAGTCGAAACTAGGTCAAACGATGTCGGAATGACCTAAAAATTGAGGTGAAGCTTCTTGAGCAGTGGATAGGACCAACCATGGGCTTTTATTTGAGTTTTGAAGCCGTTTGGGGTCCCATCGATGCTTCACTTGATTTTGCTGCGGGGAAAATGCCGAGCTTTGATATGTGGTCAAACGATGTTCGATTGACCTGAAATTTGACGGGGAGCCTATTGGAGTCATTTTGAGACGTTCCATGGGCTCCGTTTTGGATGTCATGGTCCCGGGTTGCTCCACCGCCGGTAGGCTTGATTTTTTCTCGGAGCATCGAAACCTGGTCAAACGTTGTTGGAATGACCTGAGATTCGACGTGCAACCCTTTGGAGGCATGTTGAAGCCACTCATGTACTTTGTTTCATGAGTGATGACTTATGTGGTTCCCGTCGCCAGGAGGCTTGATTTTGCTGTTCGAGCATTGATGGAGGGTCAAACGTTGTCGGTTTGACTTGAAATTTGGCATGGAGCCCTTTGGAGACATTCTGGAGTCATCCGTAGGCTCTGATCAAAGTTTTGGTGTCTTTGATGATGTCGCCGCCGGGAGCGTTTGTTTAGCTGTCGGAGTAGTGAAGTTAGGCCAAACGTTGTCGGAATGGCCCAAAACCTCAGGTGTACCCCTCTTTTAGCTGTCTTGAAGGATCTCTCAGTTTTTGTCTAATTCTGAAAAGATCTGATGCTTGAAGTAGCCTTGCCTGTTTTGTAGCAGGATGCAGCTTCACGAGGCTTCTTGATGTTGAGGAGACATAGTGACTTTTTTGGTGTCAACACATATGTTATTATCTTATACTATGTTATTGTAGCTGAAACACCACATTATTTGATCGAAGTTCTATTCTATTTATTAATGAACTCAAACAGATTTATTTAGAACTAGACATCTGTATGTTTGAACTCTTTCATGATAATAAACATATCACAGGTTCACTGACGACTACGTGCAACGCACGTACTTCCCACTAGTAGTAGAGAAAGATGGGAGCTCTCTTGTGTTGGACGGTGGAATTTAGTAAATGAGGAGATGGTGGTGGTGGTGAGCCATAAATGAGGTAGGTGAGGGCATTAATGAGGTAGCTGGGGTTGGTGAGATATATTGAAAAGGGTTAGCTTGCAAGTTTGCTACTATATGGCTGGGATAACGGAGATCTTCTGGACACTCGGCAAATTTAGCCAAAGAAAAAGAATTGTAGCTCATGTGGGGAGCTTTCCAACAAGCCTAAAATCAGAGTTTTCAGAGGTCACTGGCAGAAGTTGTAATTTTTCGAATTGCGGTATACACCTTGAAAAGAGTGTTAGGATTTAAACTGGGCTTTCTGGGCCTCGGATGAGTTCAGGCTGACATAAAAATTGTCAGGTAGGTCGACATCTAGTTTTTGACCTCAAGGGCCACGCATTTCAGGGTTCCAAGAAAAAAGTCAATTTTTCGGTCGAATTCTATCAATTTATAATGAAAATTGTCAATTGAAGAGTTTCAGAGCCTTGAATTGATTCGAGTCGAATACAAAAGTTGCCTGGAATGATAATCTCAATTTAATGAGCTCAGAATAATAGATTTACAGAATTTATGAATAACCCTCCAGTCTTTCTCAACCCAGAGGTTCTCAAGACTTCCCAAAGTTGCTCAAGGACTATCCTAGCACATAAACACCACGATTGGCCTCTAGTCCCACTTAGCAATTGTAACCACATAATTAATTACTGCTAATTTAAGGGTTAAGAGGTCGGGTTCTTACAGGCATTGAAGCTCCGCCTTTCTCTGCAATCGTGGATTTCTAGCGTCCAACGGAGGGAGGTCTGAATGGAGAAATAATCGCATGCGTGCATTTCCAACGTCTTTCCTCTCAAAATCTACGTGAACCAAACGTGAGAAATACACACATGCACGGAAAAGGCCAGAGGATTCCTAGTGCGGACCATTGCCAAACGTGCCCTTAGAAAAGAAAATGAAGTCTAACTCATCCCCCTTGGACTTTCACTTCCAAGATAAGGAAATCCGACTTTCATCTTTCAATGATCAATACGAACAAGCCCTTAAAAGGAAAAACGTAAGTCTCATGTCAACTCTTCTTTCATATGACGTTAGATAAGAGCAAAAATGTTGGATTAGAAAATATGTAAATTTCTTCACACACATGCATTTACATACCTGCATTTATCCGCTCATCCACTAACATGATGAAATGCTTACGGGCCCATCTGATACCCCATCTTGTGATGGGACCAAAAGATCGAAAGATCCCCCTCCCTCGTATGCCTAGTTGTGTATAGTGACGGAGCCGTGGATGATGATCCTAACAACTCGATCAATGGCTGATAAGTTTTCACGGTCCAAAACGAGTCAACGGTTGATCCAATGGTCCAATCCATTTGGATGGGTCCCAAAATTAGAATCAATGACTATAAGAGGGGTTCTATTTTATGGTCCATTCGAATGGGACATTGTATGAGTTCCACTACGCATTTCCACATGTGAGCTAGTGAGTGCCTGAGCTTAGGAGAGGACTCTCTCTCTCTATCTATATATATATGTTATGATATTTGAATCTTGAGTGGATCCCCACTTAAGATAAGTTAGGGTTAGAATTAGGGTTCCTCAATTATGAGGGTACTTTGCCAATAAATAGGCTCTCTCTCTTTTGTATTGTTACAGTTAATGAGATAATAGAAATGCTCTCTCTTTTCTCCCTTTAATCTTCTTTCTCTTAGTCTCTCTCTTTTTCTAATACGTTATCAGCACGATATTCTTCGGTTTGCATACGTGGAAGAAACAAGGAAAGAGAGTTTGTTTTCTCTCTGCTTTCGGTTCAGAAATAAAACCCAAAGCCTTCCTCTCTGTTTGAGTGCATGGAAAAGAAAACCAAAGTCTTCCAGCTTCAACAAGCGTGTAACAACCTTTTAAAACTTTTGTTTCAACTCGGTAAGCGTGTGTTTCAAACGATTTGCTTTGGTTTGATTTCCTGCCACGCCTCGGTTAGCGTGTGTTTCAATTTTCAAACGACTTTGCTTCATCTTCTGAACCCAAATATTTTTTGGACCACAAACACAGTAAGTGTTATCCAAACTATAGTTCAAATCCAATTTATTAAAATACATAAATTAGTTTATGATACTTATTTACAGTAATTATAGTGTTTGGTTACAGTTTATCTTCTTGCATGATTTTTCTTTTAATTTAAATTTATCAATACTATGAATGGATCATAAAATTAAACCAGAATTTCTAAATCTGAACATGAAGTTCTCCTATCCATGGACCAGCAGTCTTAGAAGTTGGAATACTAAATGAACATGTAGATTCATATCCATAAATCAAAACCTAAAGTTTTTTTTATTCAAAAGTCCAAATAAATTATACAGCAACGACATTAAACGTGAAAATTTGATAGAACCAGAAGTCTTGATCATTTGTTAGTACCGGAAGTTCTACTTCAAACCTGAGGATTTGACAGAACTTGCAGTTCTAATTTCATGTATTATGAACCTAAAGTTATAAATCAAGCATAAAGTCTTGATTGAACCAGCAGTTCTGATTCTCAAAGTTGAGAACCCGATGTTCTAACTTTTCATTGGCCAAAAAAATTTTTTTGGTCATGTTTAAATTCCTTCCTTAATTACTTCTGATGTTAAAGTTTCATTATTTTTTCTTTTTTACTTTATTGATTATTTGCATACGGTTGACTTCATATATATATATATATATATATATTTCCTATTACAGTTCTTACATGATGTCAAATATGGCTAAAGTTGACTTTAAAGCACTTAATATAAATGGGGACAATTACTTATCTTAGCAATTGGATGCTAAAATCCACTTGCAATCCAAAAAACTAGGAGAGACCATAAAGGAAGGTAACAAGATGTCCCCAGAGGAAAAGGCGTTAGCCCTCATCTTCTTGCACCATCACATACATGAAGACCTAAAAAATGAATACCTTACTGAGGAAGACCCAGCAGGCTTATGGAAATCCCTAAAGGATAGATATGATCACCAGAAGATGGTCATACTACCAGCTGCCCAAAATGAATGGTTAAACATGAGGTTACAGGATTATAAAGCAGTATCTGAATATAACTCTACCCTCTTCAATATTGTTTCCCATTTAAGACTGTGGTGAAAAGGTTTTGGAAGAGCAGATGTTGGAGAAAACATTATCCACTTTTCATGCCTCGAATGTGCTCCTGCAACAACAGTATCGAGAACGACGTTTCTCCAAATATTCAAAACTTATCTCCTGTCTCCTAGTCACTAAACATAATTGCATAGTATTGATGAAAAATCATAACTTCAGACCAATTAGATCTTCGGCAGTTCCTGAAGCAAATGCCAGTTTTAGCTCAAACAGAGACAGAGGAAGGGGGACCTCCAGTAGAGGTGGAAGAAATAACTCCTCCAAACGAGGTGGTTTTAGAGGTCCCCCTCCAAAATTCAAAAATACCAAAAGTGGTCTGCCCCTCAATATAAGAACAATCAGAATCAAAATCCACCAGCTAATCCTACCCACCATCTTGATGACGCGTGCCACATATGTGGAAAAAGTGGGCATTGGTAACGCACTTGCCGTGCACCAAATGAAGTGGTGGAACAATACAAAGCATACAAGGCCTCTGTTCATTTAGCAAAGACATGATCTGGAAGGCTGGAATTGGAATACAATGACACCAGAGAGGCCTCCAATTGACATTACAAACTTGGAGACTCGAGACTTCTTTGAGGACGAGGACAGCCAACCTCTGGATAATGAGGCATTTAATACTCACTTGGGAGGTCCTTGGCATGGTCTAGAGACCAATAATTCTTTGAACTTTCACGAACTTAGTTTTTTTTTAGTTCATTTGAGATGCATGTTTCTTATACTTTTCCTTTATGATGGGGATCTTTGTTTTTCATTAATGTCCTAATTTATGGTGAATGGTTTAATTATTTCAGTTTTATCATGTGATTGCATAGTTATATTGATTTATTATTTAAGGAATGGATCATGGAACTGAGGACAATCTATATTTGGTAGATAGTGCCATAACACACACCACTTTGAAAAATCAGAAATTTTTTTCAGAATTGATTTTCATTCCAAAAAAGGTAATGCAAATAATTAAAGGCTCCAGAAGAGCCCATATGATGCTACCTAATGGTACCCAACTTTTCATTAAAGATGTTTTGTTTGATGGACCCGAAAGCAATCTTCCGTCCTCTCCTTCCGCACCCCGGGGGCAGACCTGGGTCTCGGCGGAAGAGGGAAAATCTCGGGCATCAACATTTTTGTACGGGTATGCCAGATTTACTTTCTACTTGGAATTTAGAATGGTGATAATCCGGAGATTCACCTTCGCAAGTGGAAAGGAAATCAATCTTTTTTTCTAACTTTTCAAATTGCATAAATATTAAGAAAAGAGACAAGTTTTTAGAATGCCGTAAGAGGTGTTTTTGTTTGTTTGCCGTGAAAGGCGATTTTGCCGTGAAAGGCGTTTTTTGCCGTGAAATGCGTTTTTACAAAACTCATCAAATATGAAAGACAAGAATTGTGATTTCTTTTTGTCTCTTCAAGAAATACAAACTACAATAGCAAAGGAAGAAAAGGGATCTAACTTCTCAGGAGATTGTGGGGACACGTTGAGATCCACGGTCGCAAGTCATGTATGGGCTTCGCCATCGTCCTTCAAATGAGAACATGTGATGCTTTGATTCTTTGGCTTGGCTCCAAACCTCAGTTTTTTAAAGGACAAGGACCAAGAGAAGGTCCTATATCCCATGAAAAACCAAGTAAACGGGCTGAAAAGCCGCGTTAAGGCCATGTTGGGGAAGGAGGTGACCTTGGGGGGGTGGCCCCCCAAGGGACGTTGATCACCTTGTGGTACTTCCGGGAGCAAAGTAGCAGGACTTCGTCTCTTTCTTGGATTTTCTAGTTTTTCAGAGCTTGCACTTGGGATCTCTTTTCATCATGCTTTCTTCTTGGAATGGACCTCCTTTTATAGGCTTTTGGTAGCCATGAGGTGTTTATTGGCATTGATGGCCATGATGAAAGAATTGATGAGGAGTTACAAGTTGATTTTGTAACTCCTTTTTCAAGGCTTGTGATTGGCCGATGAAGGTAGTGGGCATTTAATCACCTTTATGCTTCATGATGATGGGAGTTTCATGGGTTTAATGCCATGATTGCTTGGATTTGTAACTCCTAAATGCTTGGTTCTGATTGGGCCATCCAAAATAATGAGTTAATGACTGTTTTAATGGGTCAATTAACGACATTAAGTGGTTGCCAAGGCATGTGAAGAGTCACGGGCCGTGCTGCGCCTTTTGAGATTCTTCTTGCGATCATCACGGGTGGATCCATGCATTATTTGATGTCGGATTGCGATGCAATTTCAGACATTGATTGACGTTGGGGGGCCGGTGACATCTGTCTTGTCGATTTCACGATCGGTAGGACAGAAAATGCACTTTCTTGGTCAGCCGGTTGGCGATCTTGAGGCGATCGGTGATGATTTCATGCTTTTGACGGCAGATCCAAGATGTCGACGAAGATCAGTGGTTTTGAAGCACCAAACATTGGATTTTCAGAAAATCACAGAGGCCAGAACACCCGAAACGAGAAAAGAATCAGAAAACGGACGATTCGGCGCAAAATCCGGCGACCCAGATTTCCAGGGTCGCCTTGCGACCTTGGACCAGGGTCGCCGGCGACCTTGGGCCAAGGTCGCCGGCGACCATAGGGCTTCGGCCCGTTTGGTAGCCGAGCGTCGTTTTCGGCCGTTTTTTCGTCTCTTTCGTTCCTTTTTTCTTCTGTATTTTCCTTGAAATTTTTCCTCAATTATGGACTTGATTTTCTTGGAGAAATCTTGACGAGAACCCTCGTGAAATCGGAGCACAAAGTTTCCTATTTTTCGGGAAAGTCGAAGACTTTGTAGCCGATTTTCCGTCAAGCGTCGAAACTACGTCAAACGATGTCGGAATGACCTGAAAATTGAGGTGAAACTTCTTGAGCAGTGGATAGGACCAACCATGGGCTTTTATTTGAGTTTTGAAGCCGTTTGGGGTCTCATCGATGCTTCACTTGATTTTGCTGCGGGGAAAATGCCGAGCTTTGATATGTGGTCAAACGATGTCCGATTGACCAGAAATTTGACGAGGAGCCTATTAGAGTCATTTTGAGACGTTCCATGTGCTCCGTTTTGGATGTCATGGTCTCGGGTTGCTCCGCCGCCGATAGGCTTGATTTTCTCTTGGAGCGTCGAAACCTGGTCAAACGTTGTCGGAATGACCTGAAATTTGACGTGCAGCCTTTTGGAAGCATGTTGAAGCCACTCATGTATTTTGTTTGATGAGTGATGGCTTCGGTGGTTGCCACCGCCAGGAGGCTTGATTTTGCTGCTCGAGCATTGATGGAGGGTCAAACGTTGTCGATTTGACTTGAAATTTGGCATGGAGCCCTTTGGAGACATTCTGGAGTCATCCGTAGGCTTTGATCAAAGTTTTGGTGTCTTTGATGATGTTGCCGCCGGGAGCGCTTGTTTAGCTGTCGGAGCGGTGAAGTTGGGCCCAACGATGTCGGAATGACCCGAAACCTCAGGTGTACCCCTCTTTTAGCTGTCTTGAAGGATCTCTCAGTTCCTGTCTGATTCTGACAAAATCTGATGCTTGAAGTAGCCTTGCCTATTTTTAGCAGGATGCAGCTTCACGAGGCTTCTTGATGTTGAGGAGACATAGTGACTTTTTTGATGTCAACAAATGTCCCCTCGAGGTACAGCGACGAGTAGCTTTTTGGAGTCGATGTGCCTCGAAGAGAAACTTGGAGGAAAGGTTCCAACTTGACCAAGAGTCTTGAGCAAATTTTTTTTTTTTTTAATAGCCTTCTGAGTTTCCGGGGGAATTTTATGGTAGTGAGAGAGATCACGTACTGATGGACCCGAAAAAGGAGGAATCTTTCGTCCTCTCCTGCCGTACCCCGGGGGCTGACCTGGGTCTCGGCAGAGGAGGGAAAATCTCGGGCATCAACATTTTTGTACGGGTATGCCAGATTTACTTTCTACTTGGAATTTGGAATGGTGATAATCCGGAGATTCACCTTCGCAAGTGGAAAGGAAATCAATCCTTTTTTCTAACTTTTCAAATTGCATAAATATTAAGAAAAGAGACAAGTTTTTAGAATGCCGTAAGAGGCGTTTTTGTTTGTTTGCCGTGAAAGGTGATTTTTGCCGTGAAAGGCGATTTTACAAAACTCATCAAATATGAAAGACAAGAATTGTGATTTCTTTTTGTCTCTTTAAGAAATACAAACTACAATAGAAAAGGAAGAAAAGGGATCTAACTTCTTAGGAGATTGTGGGGACACGTTGAGATCGAGAGTCGCAAGTCATGTATGGGCTTCGCCATCGTCCTTCAAATGAGTACATGTGATGCTTTGATTCTTTGGCTTGGCTCCTAACCTCAGTTTTTTAAAGGACAAGGACCAAGAGAAGGTCATATATCCAATGAAAAACCAAGTAAACGGGCTGAAAAGCCGCGTTTAGGCCATGTTGGCGAAGGAGGTGACCTTGGGGGGGGTGGCCCCCCAAGGGACGTTGATCACCTTGTGGTGCTTCCGGGAGCAAAGTAGCAGGACTTCGTCTCTCTCTTGGATTTTCTGATTTTTTAGGGCTTGTACTTGGGATCTCTTTTCATCATGCTTTCTTCTTGGAATGGACCTCCTTTTATAGGCTTTTGGTAGCCATGAGGTGTTTATTGGCATTGATGGCCATGATGAAAGAATTGATGAGGAGTTACAAGTTGATTTTGTAACTCCTTTTTCAAGGCTTGTGATTGGCCGATAAAGGTAGTGGGCATTTAATCACCTTTATGCTTCATGATGATGGGAGTTTCATGGGTTTTAATGCCATTATTGCTTGGATTTGTAACTCCCAAATGCTTGGTTCTGATTGGGCCGTCCAAAATAATGAGTTAATGACTGCTTTAATGGGTCAATTAACGACATTAAGTGGTTGCCAAGGCATGTGCAGAGTCGCGGGCCGTGCTGCACCTTTTGAGATTCTTCTTGCGATCATCACGGGTGGATCCACGCTTTATTTGATGTCGGATTGCGATGCAATTTCAGACATTGATTGATGTTGGCGGGCCGGTGACGTCTGTCTTGTCGATTTCACGATAGGTCGGACAGAAAGTGCACTTTCGTGGTCAGCCGGTTGACGATCTTGAGGCGATCGGTGATGATTTCATGCTTTTGACGGCGGATCCGAGATGTCGAGAAGATCAGTCGTTTTCAAGCATCAAACATTGCATTTTTCGAAAATCACAAAGGCCGGAACACCCGAAACGCGAAAACCATCGAAAACGGACACTTTGGTGCAAAATCCGGCGACCCGGATTTCCAGGGTCGCCTGGCGACCTTGGGCCAGGGTCGCCGGCGACCTTGGGCCAAGGTCGCCGGCGACCATAGGGCTTCGGCCCGTTTGGTCGCCGAGTGTCGTTTTCGGCCGTTTTTTCGTCTCTTTCATTCCTTTTATCTTCTGTATTTCTCTTGAAATTTTTCCTCAATTATTGCCTTGATTTTCTTGGAGAAATCTTGACGAGAACCCTCGCAAAATCGGAGCACAAAGTTTCCTATTTTTTGGGAAAGTCGAAGACTTTGTAGCCGATTTTCCATCAAGCGTCGAAACTAGGTCAAACGATGTTGGAATGACCTGAAAATTGAGGTGAAGCTTCTTGAGCAGTGGATAGGACCAACCATGGGCTTTTATTTGAGTTTTGAAGCCGTTTGGGGTCCCATCGATGCTTCACTTGATTTTGCTGCGGGGAAAATGCCGAGCTTTGATATGTGGTCAAACGATGTCCGATTGACCAGAAATTTGACGAGGAGCCTATTAGAGTCATTTTGAGACGTTCCATGGGCTCCGTTTTGGATGTCATGGTCCCGGGTTGCTCCGCCGCCGGTAGGCTCGATTTTCTCTCGGAGCATCGAAACCTGGTCAAACTTTGTCGGAATGACCTGAAATTTTGCATGGAGCCCTTTGGAGACATTCTGGAG
Organism: Umbellularia californica; assembly: GCA_028538565.1. Taxonomy (NCBI): domain Eukaryota; kingdom Viridiplantae; phylum Streptophyta; class Magnoliopsida; order Laurales; family Lauraceae; genus Umbellularia; species Umbellularia californica. Next base: position 26,560,992 of record JAPQWN010000012.1, on the reverse strand, counting down.
TCATCCGTAGGCTTTGATCAAAGTTTTGGTGTCTTTGATGATGTTGCCGCCGGGAGCGCTTGTTTAGCTGTCGGAGCGGTGAAGTTGGGCCAAACGATGTCGGAATGACCCGAAACCTCATGTGTACCCCTCTTTTAGCTTGTCTTGAAGGATCTCTCAGTTTCTGTCTAATTCTGAAACAATCTGATGCTTGAAGTAGCCTTGCCTATTTTTAGCAGGATGCAGCTTCAGGAGGCTTCTTGATGTTGATGAGACATTGACTTTTTTTTGTGTCAACAAATGCCCCCTCGAGGTACAGCGACGAGTAGCTTTTTAGAGTCGATGTGCCTCGAAGAGAAACTTGGAGGAAAGATTCCAACTTGACCAAGAGTCTAGAGCAAATTTTTTTTTTTCTAATAGCCTTCTGAGTTTCCGGAGGAATTTTATGGTAGTGAGAGGGATCACGTACCATCTCAAGGCAAAGTTTTGAAAATGACATGGGGTATTTGGATTTTGGGTTTTGGATTTTGGTTTTTGACTTTGTGACCTAACAAGCTGTATGTGGCATGTTAGGGGGTCGGGGTTTGATTTTGATTTTCGGTTTTGGTTTTGTGACCTAACAAGCTGTATGAGGTGAGCTAGGGGACCGGAATTTGGTTTTGTGAAATGTCAATTTCAAGATTTTGGCTCAATTTGGTTCATGAGGTTGCATGGTTTGGTTTTTGGAAACTCATGAGACTTTCTTTTTTTCTTTTTTTTTGAATGGTCCCATCAACTCAAAAGAGGCATGGGACTTTTTTTTTTTTTTTTTTTGGGCTCTTTTCTTTTTCTTTTTTTTTTTGCTCTTGGTAAGAGGAATATTTTGACTAAAAGCCACTTTTAGTGCCTAGGTGGTCAAACCAGGCTCATATGGGCTAACCCATGGGACCTTAGGCTTTGGAGATGGCCTAGATCTCATATAGTGTCATATTTGTAAAGAATATCCAAAAATATCTCTTTTGTGTAGAGAATATCTAAAAATATCTTTACTTGGAGAGAATTTCTCAAGTTTTCTTTTTGTGGAAAGATTCTCTCAAAATATCTTTCTCTTTGGGAAAGTAACTAAATTTTAGCACTTACCTCCGTTCTTTCTCTTTGTTTCCTCTTTTGGCTTGCTCTCTTCTATAAAAGCAAAGAAGGTTGGTGCTTTTGCTCCATTACTTTCTTTTTGCAAGAAATCTTCAAGAGTGCTCCCCAAGGCAAGAAGTGCTTTCTCTTCTTCAAGGATCTCCAAGCATTTCTTCTTCTTCACCATCAATGGCTTCAAGTAAGTTTTCTTCCTCGTCAATAATCTCCATTGTAGAAGTAGCTTCTTCATCATTTTTTTTCTTCTTTTTCTTTTCTTTTCTTTCTTCTTCTCTTTTTTTTTTTTTTTTTTCATGCACGTTTTTTCTTCCCTTTTTTTTTCGTGCTTCTCTTTTTTTCTTTCCCTTTTTTTTCTTTTTTTTTTCTTTTCACGGTTTTCTTTTTTTTCCGTGAACTCTTTTTTTCTTTCTTTCTTTTTTTTTCCCACGCTAATTTCTTTTCTTTTTTTTTTCAGCGTCTTTCTTTTCTTTTTTTTTTTTTGCTGTTTTTTTTTTTCTGGCTGTACGGACATGACCGTACTGCCACGTGGCAGTGGGCCACGGCCTGTGAGCCAAATTTTTTTTTTTTGCTGAGATTTTTTCCTCTCTTTCTTTTTCTTTTTCCTTGTTTGCTCACTATGATAATGAGGCTATGCAATTTCAATATGTATGCATTTTTTTGTTTCTTTTTTTCTTTTTGATGCATCAAGATAGAAGGCTAGAGTCTCTAGATCAAGCCAACATGATTTTTGACTTGGACACAGTTTGATTGGTTTTGACCAAATTGGGTTGGAATTGGTCAAACTTTGGTCAATGTTTTCCTAGCATCTAATGCATGATGATATTTTTTGATGCATAATTTTTGTAAATGGATTTGGAAGTAAAAAATCTTTTGCAAGTATCGGGATTTTGAGCTCGCAGCGATGTTGAGCTCTTTCTTGGTCTTGCTGGATTTTGAGGAAGTTTGCAATTTTTTGGATTCTGAAGCTCGCAGCAATGTTGAGCTCTTTTCCAGATTTTGCGGAAGTTTGATGAGATTGGCTTGTTTTCACAGCGATGTTGAGTTCAAGCCTTCTTTGAGAATTCTCCACTGACTATGAGCTCGCAGCGATGTTGAGCTCATCTTCTGGCTTCCTGTCTTTTTCGGAGTATTTTCCTTTTCTTTGGAATTGCCCCGGAACCATGTCAAAATTTTGCTAGAATTTTTGTAGCAGAATTCTGTCATTTTGATGTTGATTGATCTTTTCTCTTCCACCTTTTGCAGGTAGTTCTTCTAGAACGAACAAAGGTAAAGGTCCTGTTACTGACGCACCTCGTCGGTCTGCTAGATCTTCCAATGCTGCCGTTCAGCAGGCTTGGGAGAAGGTCCAGTTTGTGGAAAAAAACTTGGAAGAATGCGATTCCCTCAATCGTAATGAGATGAGACAGCGATTGATCGCTCTCAAGGATGAGGAGTTCTATAAGATCACGGTAAGCAGCCGTCCCTGGGTTACGGACGATCAGAGCATTGTGCTTAAGCCTACCTTCTTCTTTGGTGATGCAGTCCCCGACGACTTGACATACCAAAGGAGATGTTTTCAGTTCTCTTACACAGCGGATGGTGAGGAGAGAACTATTTCTACCCGGTCGTCTTTTGATCGGACCATCTCGATCCTGAGCCTTTCTCCCACGTGCCCTAAGAGGGAAGATCCTCCGAGTTGGATGAAGAGGACCAGTGTGATCAAGACCGGGGTTTTTGTTGGTGGACCTTCCGATTTTGCAGAGAAGCCACCTGTCCGTATGGACGTGTTGATGCCAGCCAGTGGCTACCAATGTTCTGATCATCCATCGCTCGATTTGAGACCGATGGGCCTTGGCGTTTTTCGGGGTGACGGCAGCAATTGGGTGAAGCCTTTTCGACTTCGTGGCCGTTTCAGTGCTGACTCGAGCTGGGAGTCATGGACTGATCACACCTTGAGGATTGGTGAGGCCGTTCTTTGGGAGGCCGAGATTTTTGACACGGTTCGCGCTTTTCGGCAAACCATCGTTTTCTCCGATGAGGCTTTCATGGCCATGCTGGAGTCATTCCTTCCATAAACCAACACCTTCATTGTGACGAATGGTGAGATTGGTTTTTCTTTAAAGGAACTGAGCGCCATCACCGGATTGCCTATCCTCGGCAAACTCTATGAGGAGTTTATGCCTGTTGACAGCGTCCTTGAGGAGCAATCTGAGGAGTTTAGGCTTGTGTACTTTCAGCTCGTCGCCTTCTACGATTTTTTGAAAGAGAAGGAGGGCTCGAAAGTTAGATGCAGCAGTTGGAGGAGTTGCAGCTCCAACTTTTTTTCCAGCGGGGATTCTTCTGATGGCATGACCCAGGATGTTAGGGCTAAAGCATCAAGTTTGAAGAAGATCGCTGCTATGCGAGAAGATTTGAAGAAGTTCTTCGCAAGCACAGATGCCATTTGTCCTGACATTGTGTTGCGGAGAGATCTTGTTGTTTACCTCACTTACTGGCTGGGTGAGGCTATTTTTGCTGGAGGAGATGGAACGCACATCAGGCTGCACTGTATTTTTCCGGCTTGTCAGATGGCGTTTGGAGAGCGGCTGGCTTTTGTACCTGCTCTTTACTCCTATTTATGTACCGAACTGCAGGCTGCTGCTTTCCTGGTTCGGCTTAGGCTTCCCATGAACAGGGTATTTTCTGCCCACATCTTCTATTCGTGGTATGTATACCACTGTCCTAGCTTCCATCGTTTGGGAGTTGCACAGTACGAAGATCCCTTTATGATTCGTTTGGCTAGAGGGACAGCCGTTCACGAATCACTTTTATCTGCCCGTTTAAGGATCCGACGATTTAGGGACGTCGAGATTGGGCAGTCTTCAGTGAAGCTTTCTCCGGGCTTGCGGAAGAAGGCTTTTGACTTTGGTGTCTCCTGTGATTCGACCAGGGCAGGGTCGGGAAGACACTATACTTTGACGGACGCGGAGAAGAGATGGCTCTTTAACATATGGGTTGGTACAATGGTGTACCGCAGACATCTTTTCGTCGACGTCCAACCGTATGTCCCTTCGCGTTTTGCATTGCAGCTTGGCTTCTCTCAAGGCGTTGTTGGAGCGCCTTCGAGTATGGTGAAGCGTTTTGGAGGTCTGCAAGATGGAAGAAATGCATGGGCTTTTTATAGCGCCGAGGATACTACCGCCATAATTTCTTATCCTGAGCTGCCCACCTTCCGGACTGCTAGCTTCACGAAGTGGTTCGTGGAGAGCTTTTCAGTGTACCGGGGGCTTTCCAAGAAAGAGCTCGATATTAAGCAATCTCCTGGGAAGAGTCTTGGCAAATCGGATGGTGTCCGTCGGGAGGAAGTTTTGGCCTTCCTTTCTGGAGAGAAGCACAAGATAGGCTTTCTCAACGGGCAGGACATCATCAGATCAGGAGCTGCACAGGGGATTCCTGGTGAGGTCCTGAGACAGCTGGAGGAGGAGGAGGCCGAGATCGATGCTATGATATAGGCAGAGCATACGAAGGCTTCCATGGAGTTTACTGAGAAAAGTAGACCATCCAGTGAGGACTCTTGTGAGAGGCCTGATGTTGATAGTGTGGCAGGATCGTCGAGCAGATTAACCCGCCGAGGCAAGAGGAGGAGAGGACAAAGCCGTAACATCAGGCGGCACGATAGTCCTTCTGGTCTTGAAGTTCCTCTCACCATTGCTGAGGAGGTGTCTGAGGATGCTGACGAGCCTCCGGAGAAGAGAAGCAGAGAAGAGGAGATAGCTGGTATGATCCACTTTCTTTCCTTTTGTTTCTTCCTTCCTTTTTTTGTGAAAGATTTTGTTTTGATCCGCTGCTTCTTTGTTTAGCAGAGGATGATGACCTGGTGATGCCTGAGGTTCCGACCGATGAGGCAATGACGGATCCAATCGTGGCATCTAAGGAAGAGCCCAGGGACTCTGGAGTGGTTCCAGAACCTTCACTTGGTATGATTTGCTTTGGCTTTTGCTTTTTTTTTTTTTGTCTTCTTTTGCTGTCATTTACTAACATATAGCTGACTTGCCAGAGGATTCCGACGATTTCGAGCCATCCATGGACGCAACTTTTGACGATGCTTCGGATGAGCTCAAAGAGGCAGAGAGTACTCCGCCGGTCGTCGAAGCAGGTATACTTGCAATAATAATCTTGATATATTTTTGACAAGATTATATTCATACCTTTTTGTCTTTTTCTTTTTTTCTTTGACAGATTGTGAAGCAGCAGGAGAGATTCCTCTGTCTTCCTCAGAGCCAGAACAGGGGATACCTGCGGCTGATGCAGAAGTAGGGGCTTCTTCCACTTTCAATGAGTCAGCTTCTTCTGTTGGAAAGAGTTTATTGATTACTCTTCCAATGGAGCATGACGTGGGCAATCCGGCACCAGAGCATGGCGAATCCTCATCTGCACCGCACCTTCAGTATGCAAGGAAGGTGTTGAAGACTGTCTTGAGCTCATGGGTTGAGACTCTTTCTTCAGGTCATTTGGAAGCTGGTTTTGGCATGATCAAGCATGTGCAGGACATCCTCGCTGATAGCAAAGAAGTCGGTCTGGACATTGCAAGTGCCAATTTTAGTACCTAGGTGGTCAAACCTGACTCATATGGGCTAACCCATGGGACTTTAGGCTTTGGAGATGGCCTAGATCTCATATGGTGTCATATTTGTAAAGAATATCTAAAAATATCTCTTTTGTGTAGAGAATATCTAAAAATATCTTTACTTGGAGAGAATTTCTCAAGTTTTCTTTTTGTGGAAAGATTCTCTCAAAATATCTTTCTCTTTGGGAAAGTAGCTAAATTTTAGCACTTACCTCCCTTCTTTCTCTTTGTTTCCTCTTTTGGCTTGCTCTCTTCTATAAAAGCAAAGAGGGTTGGTGCTTTTGCTCCATTACTTTCTTTTTGCAAGAAATCTTCAAGAGTACTCCCCAAGACAAGAAGTGCTTTCTTTTCTTCAAGGATCTCCAAGCTTTTCTTCTTCTTCTCCATCAATGGCTACAAGTAAGTTTTCTTCCTCATCAAGAATCTCCATTGTAGAAGTAGCTTCTTCATCATTTTTTTCTTCTTTTTCTTTTCTTTTCTTTCTTCTTCTTTTTTTTTTTTCTTTTCTTTTCTTTTCTTTTCATGCACGTTTTTCTTTTTTTTTGTGCTTCTCTTTTTTTCTTTCCTTTTTTTTTCTTTTTTTTCTTCTTTTCACGATTTTCTTTTTTTTCGTGAAATCTTTTTTTTTCTTTCTATTTTTTTTTTCACGCTGATCCTTTTTTTTTTTCAGCGTTTTTCTCTTCTTTTCTTTTTTTTTTTTTTTTTGCGGTTTTTTTTTTTTTCTGGCTGTACGGACAGGTCCGTACGGACCTGACCGTACTGCCACGTGGCAGTGGGCCACGGCCTGTGGGCCATTTTTTTTTTTTTTTGTGAAAGATTTTGTTTTGATCCGCTGCTTCTTTTTTTAGCAGAGGATGATGACCTGGTGACGCCTGAGGTTCCTGCCGATGAGGCGATGACGGATCCAGTCGTGGCATCTGAGGAAGAGCCCAGGGACTCTGGAGTGGTTCCAGAATCTTCACCTGGTATGATTTGCTTTGGCTTTTGCTTTTTTGTCTTCTTTTGCTGTCATTTGCTAACATGTAGCTGACTTGCCAGAGGATTTCGACGATTTCGAGCCATCCATGGACGCAACTTTTGACGATGCTTCGGATGAGCTCAAAGAGGCAGAGAGTACTCCGCCGGTCGTCGAAGCAGGTATACTTGCAATAATAATCTTGATATATTTTTGACAAGATTATATTCATACCTTTTTGTCTTTTTCTTTTTTTCTTTGACAGATTGTGAAGCAGCAGGAGAGATTCCTCCGTCTTCCTCAGAGCCAGAACAGGGGATACCTGCGGCTGATGCAGAAGTAGGGGCTTCTTCCACTTTCAATGAGTCAGCTTCTTCCGTTGGAAAGAGTTTATTGATTACTCTTCCAATGGAGCATGACGTGGGCAGTCGGGCACCAGAGCATGGCGAATCCTCATCTGCACCGCGCCTTCAGTATGCAAGAAATGTGTTGAAGACTGTCTTGAGCTCATGGGTTGAGACTCTTTCTTCAGGTCATTTGGAAGCTGGTTTTGGCATGATCAAGCATGTGCAGGACATCCTCGCTGATAGCAAAGAAGTCGGTCTGGACATTGCAAGTGCCAAGGATTTTGTTGAGGAGATCATCACCTTAGGGAACAAATGGACTGAGACCAAGAGTTTCCCAGATGGTGACTTCTTTGATGAGATGTTCTTAAAACCTTCCAGCAAAGTCAAAGCTGAGCTGACGGAGGTCACGAAGACTCGGAGGCAGATCGTTCGGGAGAAGAACGTTACCGAGTTATCCATCATGGGGCTGAAGCAAGACTTGGACCGCCTTGATAAGGAGGTCGTTGAGGCTAGGCAACGTCTAGATCTTTTAGAGGAAGAGGCTGCTGCCAAATGGACCGCCATTGTGGAGGCTCGTGACAAGGAAGGGACTCTCATTCGCCAGGTTGAGGAAGCCGAAGGTAATGTCCGAAGGAAGACTCAGGAGCATGAGCAGTGGCAGGTCCTCTGGGAAGAACTTCCTCGTGCTGCAGATGGGTCACGGCATTCGGCCGCGTTTTATGGGGATATTTTGAAGAAGCGTGGCCTAAAAACTTTGGAAGTTAAGGCCATGGGTCTGCTTGAGGAGTTGAACCTTTGGTTGAAGACCATGTCGGATTGAGCTCCTGAGTTGTAACAAACTCTTTTTCCTTTTTCTTTTTCTAGTACCTCCATGTATAAACAATTTTGGTACTATATTTTGTATCTCCTTCCTTTCACTTAAATCATTTTTTGATGAAAACAATTTTGAGCAAAAGTTTGATGGGAATGTTTGTTTAAGGATTTGATCAAAAGGTTGTCATTTTGTGAAAATCTTTTGTCAAAGGGTTGTTTTGGGCATGAAAGCCAATTTTGTGGCGGAAAGCCTTGTTTTTGATGGTTTGAAAACCAAAATTTGGATGGCGAGAAAGCCTAATTTTGTGGCGTAAGAGCCAAAATTTGCTTTGAGGCATGAGAGCCAAAATTTTTGGATGGCGTGAAAGCCGAATTTTAGAATGGCATAGAAGCCGAATTTTGTTTTGTTTGTCTTGGCATTTATAGCTGAATTTTGGCATTTATAGCCAGATTTTGGCGCTTATAGCCGATTTTTTTTTTGTTTTGTTTTGGAATTTATAGCCAAATTTTGGCGTTTATAGCCGAATTTTGAGATGGCATGAGAGCCAAAAATTTTGTTTGTGGCATGAGAGCTGATTTTGAGATGGCATGAAAGCCGATTTTGGCATTTATAGCCGAAAAATTTTGTTTTTGGCATTTATAGCCGAATTTTGGCATTTATAGCCGGATTTTGGCGTTTATAGCCGAGTTTTGGCGTTTATAGCCGAGTTTTTTGAAAACCAAGTTTTGTTTTATTGGCATGAAAGCCGATTTTGGGCGTTTATAGCCGAAAAATTTTTTGTTTTGGCATTTATAGCCGAATTTTGGCGTTTATAGCCGGATTTTGGCGTTTATAGCCGACTTTTGGTTTTCAAAATGCAGGTATCGACTAAATGTCACCTCCCCGCTGAATGGTCTTGCAAGTATCGATGGAATGTCGCTTCCTTGCTCATTCGGTTTTGCGAGTATTGATGGAATGTCACTTCCTCGCGGGTTAGGTTTTGCGAGTATCGATGGAATGTCGCTTCCTCGCGAATTGGGGTGCAAATATCGACTAAGCGTCGCTTCCCTGCTTTTCCCAACACTTTTGGTTTTGCGGGTACTGACTTGATGTCGTTTCTCCGCGATTTTTGAAATTTGAGGTTTTCTCGAACCATTTGGAATTTGGGTTCTGGATAGCAACCGGTATGTTGCAACACCACGATTTTTGAAATTTGGGTTGTGGATATCAACTGGTTTGTTGCTTCTCCACGATTTTTGAAAATTGCAAGTATCGAATGGGGTTCGTTTCCTTGCGATTTTTGGGTTCTGGAAGTATCGAATGGGGTTCGCATCCTTCCGATTTTTGGGTTTTGGAAGTATCGAATGGGGTTCGCATCCTTCCGATTTTTGGGTTTTGCGAGTATCGACTGAATGTCGCTTCCCCATGGTTTCAAAATTTTTATTTAAAGACACGAAGGTCATAAATTTTGACTTAAAACCATTTTGGTTGTAAAAGCCGAGGCAGTCTAGGGTGAAAATTCCTAAGTCCCAATTTTTGTTTCAAACCATGAATTTTGGGTTCAAGGATCGAAATTTTGGTCAAGTCTGGGAAGAGGCTCCTAAACTTGGATTTTTGGATTTGATTTTTCTTTTGAACAATGAAACGATGAAAGTAAGCATTGTTTTAAGAGATTGTTTTTTTTTTTTTTGGAAATTTCAACATAAAGATGAAAATTTCAAAAAGGGTGGGTTTGACGAGCAAGTACCTTGGAAATACGCTTTAGCCGTGTAGATATTGCTCTGACCCGTTTGAGGAAGTCTTCAAGGGTAGTACCGCTTCAAGAACTTGTCGTTGATGGGTAGCATACATCTGTCTCCTTCCATGTTTAGAAAAGCGTATGCACCGTTGGAGAAGACTTTGTCGATGACGAAGGGTCCCTCCCATTTTAGTTCGAATTTGCCTTTGGATTTGTGGGCAAAGACTATGGGTCTTTTTACTGCAAGAACCATGTCACCCTTTTTGTAGGCGCGTTGCCTGACCTTTTTGTCGAAAGATCCTGCCATGCGTGCTTGGTACAACTCAATGCTTTGTAGAGCTTCGAGTCGTCTTTCATCGAGATTATCCAGCTCTTGGAGTCTCATTTTGACATTGCTTTCTTGCGTCATGTCATTTTGCAAAGATACCCTTAAGGAAGGAATTTGTACTTCCAAAGAGACAACAGCTTCGCATCCATAGACCAAAGAGAACGGTGTGCTATGGATTGGTCCTCGAACGGTGGTTCGATAGGCCCACAAGGCTTCTAGTAGTTTGTCGCCCCAGTTACTTTTGTGACTAGGGACCATTTTCTTGAGAATTTTGCAGAGTGTCTTGTTAAAGGCTTCTGCTAGTCCGTTCACTGCTGGATTATATGGAGTCGAATGACAACTTTGGATTTTGTACTTGTCGCAGAACCTATAGAATCTGTGATCCCGGAACAGTGGTCCGTTATCATAGACGAATCTTTTAGGTATGCCGAAGCGACAAATAATGTTGGTGCGCAAGAATTGAAGGACTGATGAAGTCTTCATTTCGCTGAGCGCAAATGCTTCTGACCACTTGGAGAAATAATCCGTAGCGGCGAAGATGAAGCGATGACCTTTGCTTGATGGGGGAGAAATAGGACCTATGATGTCTATACCCCAGCTTCGAAAGGCCATAAGATTGCTGTTGGATGTAGCCATTCTGGAGGTATGTGGACATAATCTCCGTGAATCTGGCATTTTTGGCAACGCTTGGCAAATTGCATTGTATCAGCTACCATGGTAGGCCAATAGTAACCTAGCCTTTTATCTGGTTGTAAAGCTTAGGGCCAGCCTGATGGGCTCCACAAAGACCAGCATGTACTTCTTCGAGAGTTTCCTCAGCCTCTTGTTGTGACAAACAGCATAGGAGTACCCCGTTGAAGGATTTTCTGTTGGAAGGTTTGAAGGTGGTTCCTCCACAATATTTTCGGAGGCTTCCAACTCAACAAGACCTTCTGGAGTGCCAGAGGTATTTTCAGATTGAGGCTCTGTTTCTGTCCATGAATCTTCTTGATCAGCATCCTTTTCAATGCTATCCTTCTCAAGGCTTGCAATGAGATGGTCCCAATCATTTGCTGGAATTGGGTTGAAGTAAGGTACTTCTTTTGGAGACGATGATTCTTTTGGGACAGAGAACCGGTCGTCTACGTCATCGGGCAATTCCTCTTTATTATCAGAGAAATTATACCAATTGGAGGAGCTTTCAGGATTTTTGACGAGTAACTCCTCAAAGAGATATCCAGGGATATCGATGTCTTCATGAGATGTTGAGGCTTGGTCGGTAAAGCGACTTTGCAGCCATGGTGTCAGCTGTCTCATAGGAGTGGTAGGATCATACCCCAACCCATATGAAGACTTGCCTTTTTTAAGGTGGATTTTCCAATCTTCTGGTTGACTTTTGGTCAGGGTGGGTTCCAATGGTGTAAGAATACCACGGCGACCTCCCAAACCAGTCGGGTTTTGAGCATCGTAGCCCATTTTCTTCATGATAGCTTGTGCCATTGGACTATACAGGGATAGCTTAGGCATACCTTCGTTTTGGAAAGCTTCAAGCGGAGAGTTCAGTGGAGATGCTCCCGACCTGTGGAAGAAGATTGTTTTTTCTTCTGGCGAAGTTGCCGGGATAACAAAGGAGGCAGACGTAGGATCTTCTATGTCTGCAAGTGTCTCCAATGGAGTGAGAGTGAGCTGATCTTGCTGAGTATCAGCTTGGCTCGATGCTGTGTCATCTTCTAACTCTGACTCTGAGTCTGTGTCATGCATAATAGACACAAAGGAGACAGTGAACTTGCCCCCAGTCTTTTGTTTTGTCTTCTTTGCTTTGGTACTGATTACCAAAGGCTTTGGAGATTTGAAGGAGACGACGAAGGGAGCTTGGCCGCTTACTTCGAGTTTGGTGGAGGGTTTGTTTTCCTCCGATGATTGCTGAGGAGCCTTGCCTTTATCTTTCTGGAGACTGTCGACAAAGCGAATTGTTTTTTCCTCCTGTTCTTCTTTTCCATCTTTATACATTTGAGCATCTGCAAAATGGCCATCTCTGCCTTTGAAGGGCTTTTTGTCTGCAAACACTCGATGTATCAAGCCATCGTTGCCAACGAACTTGATGCACTGATGTAGAGTTGAACGGACGACACCATTCTCATGTATCCAGGGGCGTCCTAGGAGTATATTGTAGCATGAAGGGGTCCTTATTACATACACAGTGACTTCAGAAATAAGATCACCGATTTGCAATTTGAACCTGATTTTGCCGATAGGCCTTTGAGCGCTGCCGTCATATCCGAAGATGGATACGGACGTATGACTCAGTTTGCTAGGTGGGATGCCCAGTTCTTCGAGTGCCGAAGTAGAAATGAGGTTGAGTGCAGAACCTGGATCGATCTGAACTCTGTGTGCTGGCATTTCTTTGACGTACCCCGTAAAGTACAAGGGTCGGTTGTGCTTTGTTTCGCCTAGGAGGAGGTCATCCTTGTCGAAGGCAATTGTTGCACTTGCTGCTTTTTGTACCGAGAGGCATTCATTGCTTGATCCCTCAGTTTTCTTCTTTTCTCCCTTTGAGGGAGTATTTGATTTTTTGACCCTATAGTCCATTTCAGTTTGTAGGACTTTTTGGGCATGTTTGTCGACATCCGCATTCAGCCTTTGTAATTCTGAAATGAGACCATCACGAGTTTGTGGAGACATTCGTAATAAGTCAAGGATGTTCAGATGTGCAGGTATGTGTTTGAAGTGCTCAATCAAGTCGTACTTGAAAGCCTCCTTCGGGCCTGCATTTTCATTATTATTGCCACTAGGGGCGCTTACAACTTGCTTTCCCGAAGGATTTACATAAGAAGAAGAGGGTTGATTGTAATTTTTGTGGTAATCCCGGCCAGAACGGGTACCTCTACCAACTTCAAGAGCCTCTAGAGAAGGGTCTTCTTTTGGAAGATCGTTCTCAGGATCAAGAGGTTGATCCTTTGCAGAAGACGTCTCTGCAACAGCATTGGCGTCTTCAGTGATTGTGTTGCACGCTGCAATTTCCGGGAACAATTCATGAACAGTAGCGGGCAACTTTTCTTTATTAGCCCAGACATTGCCCGTGAGATCGGGTATCTGGGACCAATTGACTGAGTTTTCATTGAAGAAGATTTCAATGGCAGAAGTTTCTTCAAGATGATCAATCGGGAGTGGCTTGAGTTTCGATGTCACAGCTTCAGGAGAGGAAGGGTGAGAGGATGTTATCTCAGTGGAAGTCACCTGAAAGGATGTAGCTCCGGAAGATACGCTACCGGTTGGGGAGTACGTGTCTTCGGAAGCTTCAGAGGCACTATCGTCCTGAGCTATTGCATTGCAGGTTATCCTGACAGGAGATGCCCCCAGTGTAGACTGTTGGGAATCGGACTCATCCTCGGATGTGAGAGGATCATGGATCCAACAGTTTTCTCCATTTTTAGGAGTTAAGGGAGAAAGTTCCCGCTGATTTTCAGGGACTTCCGGTTCTGGGTCATGACAAAGATTGATGCGATCCTTCTCCTGCTCTATGGCAAGATGTTGCAAGATTCTTGCATATTCTTCAAGATCAGGCATGGGAGCCAAATCTTCTTCGTCATTTGCTCCTTGTGGTTCGCCAATGTTGGGTTCCACCGGAGCATTGTTTGGTGCTGGATCGACAGCGTTTTCTTGAACAGGGTCCTGGTCTTCTTCGTCATCAGACCAAGATCCTTGTGGCTACAATGGGTTATACCAGATTACTGGCATAAGATGAGACTCGGGAATCCATTCCTCGTCGGAGAGGTATTCTCCTATTTCAAGGGATTCTTCCCATTCATCGATATCACTGGACTCGTATCCGTTCATGGAGAATCCAACTACTGAGTTGCAAGAGTATGATGCCCCCTGCACATTTTCATTTTTGTTTAGAGGTGGCATGAAATCATCAAGAGTGAATTTTCTTACTGCCTTGGGGGTTTTGGGAAGAGATTCTTCCGTCGTCCTTAGTGAAGCAGTGCAAGAAGTTTCAGCTCTTTCAAGGACTTCTTGTTTTGGTTGAGACTTTTGCTGCTGTTTGAGCTTGCGGAGTTGTCTCTTGGCTTGCCTTCGCCGCTGAGCGGTCGGCTTTATTTTGACGATCTCCCAATTTTCATCATCTAGGAGATCGGGATGCACCCATATAGGTTGTCCATCTGGTGTTGGATAGGGAACCAATTCTTGGGACGCTTGAGCCATTTTTATCACCTTAAATGAAGTAGTGATTTTCTCCTTTGGTGACTTTGAAGTTTGCCGACATGACACCATGTTGACAGAGGCGGGGCCATAGTTTTTATCAAAGGTTATGACTCCGTTTTTCCACATCTCATTGATCTTCTCTCTCACAACGAAGCATTGATTGAGAGGATGTGAGATCATCTGTTGGTATAGACAGTAACGGGGATCATTGGTTTTGCCAACATCTCCCGGTCTTTTGGGCTCTGGCAAAATGAGTTTGCCATTTGCTAGGAGAGCCTCAAAGATTTCTTCAACGTCTTCATCGAACGGATATTTCTTTTCTACACGTTCTTTGAAGGCATCAGAGAGTTCAGGCCTTTTACCTGCAGTTTTGTTTTCAGGTTTCTTTGGCTGTTGAGGAGCTGACTTAGTCTGCACATTGAGAACCTCATTTTTCTTTGGTTTTGAGGTTGTAACAGCAGGCGGCTCTTTCTTTGATGATTTCTGACTGTTGAAGTCTTTGATCACCATTTCAGCTTCCATGGAGGCTTCGAGGAGTTCCCCCAGGTTCTTTGATTTATTGTCGATAATCATGGAGCGGATTTTTGCTCTCATATTGTTACGGCAGATGTCGACTAGCGACGATTGTGGCAGCACATCTGAGCACTTGTACGCCATTGCCTTCCATTTGTGAATGAAGTCGTATGTTGACTCATTCTCTCCCTGTTTTAGGCTGCAGAGTTGAGCCATAGTAACAGGATGATCCTCACCTTGGAAGTGGGTCAGGAAGCGTGTCTCTAGCATTGCCCAGTTCTGGATGGAGTTCTCCGGCAGAGTGGAGTACCAATCAAAGGCTGTACCTTTTAGGGTACTTGCGAAGAGGCGAATCTTGAAGGCATCTTGATCCGCAATGGCTCCCGTCAGGATCTTGAAATGGATGACATGCTGCCTGGCTAAACCTTTCCCAGTATATGTCTGGAGAGTAGGTTGTTTGAATTTTGTAGGGAACGGAACCGAGTCCATCCATAGAGGGTAGGGTGGCTTGATCCCATGTTCCTTCAATGTATCCTCTTCTTTTGCTTTTGCAAGGATATCGTCCACGTCCTTTCTGATAAGGGCGCGAGACTCATTGTTTTCTGCATTGCCCTCGTCATCTTCATGATTCGGAGGGGTTTCATTGTTAGGTGGTGGACGCTATAGAGTGAGAATCAAATTTTCCATCAGAGTCTCAATTCTCTGTTGTCCTTGCTCCAACTGCTGGATGCGTACAGTTACGTCATCATGCAGTGGAGGCTGCTCAGAACTTGTAGCCAAGACGTTCATCCCTCGGGATTCGAACGAAGAAATCGTCCTGGTGACTGAGCTGGGGCTCATCCTTCTGGATGAAGAATCTGAGGAGTGGTTACTCCGATGTCCTTGGCTCGGAGGAGTGGAAGATTCCTCCAGATGTGTTCGAGTCCGAGAGACGCTGCGAGTCACTGGACGTCTAACACTGATTTTGGTTGCTGACTTCTGGCATTTTCTGGTTTTGCCAACCATATGAACAGCAACGAATTGGTCGGGTCTTTCTTTTTTGACCCGTTTGTTTGAGACGTGGAGAGTAGAACGCTGGGTTCTTTGTTTCTCGAGTCTCTTTTGTCGATATGCAGTGCGGCGACGCATACGACGAGCAATTTGAGCTTCAGTCAGCTCTGGCTGGGCTCTGGCGATGAAGGATGTAGTCCCCCGTGCACAGCAGCCGAGTTTGTCTTCTTTGAAGCTTGGCAAGGACAGAATCTGGACGCAGTCCTTTGTCTGTCGCAGTGAAGACTTGAATTTTGCGAGCTCGGCCCCTGTTGAGATGAAGGGTCGACTCGCGGGAGTGCAAGCTTCAGCATGTTTTTGCATAGGCCTAACGATGCATGATTTAATTTTGGGCTTGTAGGAGCAAGCCGGCTCATGATGATTTTGTTTATTTTTTGGGTGGAGGGTAGGTTTCTCCTATTTCATGTAAGAGAGAGAGTAGAACTGATTCTCCTTGAGAGGGGCCAGGTATGCTGGCTTTGCAAATGTTTGAGATCTCCGTTGCTTTAGCGAAGATCTTGGGGACCAAGTTTTGGGGTAAACCTGCTTTCTTGTGGGTTGAGGCTTCGTGGGAACGCCACGGGCTTCAGGCTTCTTGGTGTTCGCCCTTGGTGCCATTTTAGTGACACGTTGCGGGGCGGTTTTCTGCTTCTTGGCAGGTACAGTGTCTTCTGCGGGAAGTGGGAATGGTCCCAGCGATCCGAAGAAGATGGTCCGGGGAGTTGAAGTTGACCCGGTGTTTGGAGAGTTGTCGAGGGAGATGACGCTTCGGCAACTGGCAGGGCGCTTATGCTTGTTTTTTTTGTCTTGCAGCATAAGCTGGTACTTGTTCTCATCGAAAGTGATGGTCAATGAAGCTGCCATTGTTAGTTTTGGAAAACTTCTGAAACAAGACCAAATCCATTAGTAATCACAAGAATATGGTGATCGTAAATGGAGAACAACTATGGTTTTGTCTTTTCAAATCACTTGAGGGGACATGGCCCAGCCCAAGGACGATGAAGAAGGCAAAAAGCCATAGAGGACACAATTGTTCTAAAATGCAAGTATGGTAGGCTCAGAGTGAGCGTTCCATTGACTGCTAGAAGCAATTGTAGACCTTAATTCAAATTACCGAGAAGCAAGGCTCACTCGAGGTAAAATGATATAAGGTTGGAGATACAAATGTGTCGGTCGCGAATACAGTAGACCCAAAAGGGCGTACTAACACCGCTAGGCACAAATGTTGCAAATCGCATCCTTGGGAAGGACACGAGATGAGATTTTTTTTGAAAGGTCAAAATTGGGTTCACAAAGGAGAGAAAATGGTGTTCCAATCCAAACAAAGGCTCAACATTTCTGCGAGCGCTAAATTCAGAAGGGAAGGAACCAGAATTTCTCGGATGTGAATTCAATAATGACGAAAGTTTTTTTTTTTTTTTTTTGAAAGGTCAAGATTGAATTCATCAAAGAGAGCAAATGGTGTTCCGTTTCGAACAAAGGCTCAACATTTCTGCGAGCGCTAAATCCGAAAGGGAGGGAACCAAGATTTCTCAACTCTAAACTCAAAAGTGACGGAAGTTTTTTTTTTTAAAAGGTCAAGATTGAATTCATCGAAGAGAGCAAATGGTGTTCCATTCCGAACAAGGCTCAACATTTCTGCGAGCGCTAAATCCGAAAGGGAAAGAACCAAGATTTCTCAACTCTGAATTCAAAAGTGACAAAAAAAAATTTTGAAAGGTCAAGATTGAATTCATCGAAGAGAGCAAATGGTGTTCCATTCCGAACAAGGCTCAACATTTCTGTGAGCGCTAAATCCGAAAGGGAAAGAACCAAGATTTCTCAACTCTGAATTCAAAGTGACAGAAGTTTTTTTTTTTTTATGGATTTTTTTTTAGAGAATTTTTTTTTGAAAGGTGCACATAGATTTCCAATTCGATCTTATGAAACCTTAGTAGATAGATCAGCCCCCAGGTAAGGGTAGGATTACTTAATGAACCCGTTTGGAGGACCCTTACCTCGAACAGTCTAGCTGTCTCCACACTCTGGACAAGGCTTTTCTTACATCCACTTTGGTCAAAGAACGCAACTGGTGGAACCTTAGTGTTTTTTTTTTTTTTTTGAGATCTTTTTTTTAAAGGGTTTTTATAAACTCATCAAAGAGAGCGAATGGTGTTCCAATCCGAACAAAGGCTCAACATTTCTGCGAGCGCTAAATCCGAAAAGGAATGAACCAAGGTTTCGCAACTTTGAATGCAAAAGAGAGAGAACTAAATTTTTTTGAAATTATAATTTTTTTTTTTTTGAAATCCCAGTTGGACTCATCAAAGAGAAAAGATGGCCCAATCCCCGATATGAACGATAGCTGCGAACATTTCTGTGAGCTATCAAGTTCGAAGAGGAGAGGATCAAAATTTCTCAAAGTTGAATCTTGAGAAAGAGAGATCATTTTTTTTAAAAGAATTTGAAATGAAGTTTTTTTTTTTTGAAATCCCAATTGAACTCATCAAAGAGAAAAGATGGCCCAATCCCTGATATGAACGATAGCTGCGAACATTTCTGTGAGCTATCAAGTTCGAAGAGGGAAGGATCAAAGTTTCTCAAAATTGAGTTTTTAAGAAAAAGAGATCAGATTTTTTTTTGAAGTGAGAAAGAACAATTGAAATCCCATCTCATGTTTTTTTTTTTAGATGCAAGATGCAACATAGGCCACCAACTAGAAAGGAGCTAAGGGATCAAAGCATCACGTTCTCAAGTCAACGTGTCCCACCGGGTATGCCAACTTGATAGACCCGAAAAAGGGGGAATCTTCCGTCCTCTCCCTCCGCAACCCGGGGGCTGACCTGGGTCTCGGCGGAGGAGGGAAAATCTCGGGCATCAACATTTTTGTACGGGTATGCCAGATTTACTTTCTTCTTGGAATTTGGAATGGTGATAATCCGGAGATTCACCTTCGCAAGTGAAAAGGAAATCAACCCTTTTTTCTAACTTTTCAAATTGCATAAATATTAAGAAAAGAGACAAGTTTTTAGAATGCCGTAAGAGGCGTTTTTGTTTGTTTGCCGTGAAAGGCGATTTTACAAAACTCATCAAATATGAAAGACAAAAATTGTGATTTCTTTTTGTCTCTTTAAGAAATACAAACTGCAATAGAAAAGGAAGAAAAGGGATCTAACTTCTCAGGAGATTGTGGGGACACGTTGAGATCGACGGTCGCAAGTCATGTATGGGCTTCGCCATCGTCCTTCAAATGAGAACATGTGATGCTTTGATCCTTTGGCTTGGCTCCTAACCTCAGTTTTTTAAAGGACAAGGACCAAGAGAAGGTCCTATATCCAATGAAAAACCAAGTAAACGGGCTGAAAAGCTGCGTTTAGGCCATGTTGGAGAAGGAGGTGACCTTGGGGGGGTGGCCCCCCAAGGGACGTTGATCACCTTGTGATGCTTCCGGGAGCAAAGTAGCAGGACTTCGTCTCTCTCTTGGATTTTCTAATTTTTCAGGGCTTGTACTTGGGATCTCTTTTCATCATGCTTTCTTCTTGGAATGGACCTCCATTTATAGGCTTTTGGTAGCCATGAGGTGTTTATTGGCATTGATGGCCATGATGAAAGAATTGATGAGGAGTTACAAGTTGATTTTGTAACTCCTTTTTCAAGACTTGTGATTGACCGATGAAGGTAGTGGGCATTTAATCACCTTTATGCTTCATGATGATGGGAGTTTCATGGGTTTAATGCCATGATTGCTTGGATTTGTAACTCCCAAATGCTTGGTTCTGATTGGGCCGTCCAAAATAATGAGTTAATGACTGCTTTAATGGGTCAATTAACGACATTAAGTGGTTGCCAAGGCATGTGAAGAGTCGCGGGCCATGCTGCGCCTTTTGAGATTCTTCTTGCGATCATCACGGGTGGATCCACGCATTATTTGATGTCGGATTGCGATGCAATTTCAGACATTGATTGATGTTGGCGGGCCGGTGACGTCTGTCTTGTCGATTTCACGATCGGTCGGACAGAAAGTGCACTTTCTTGGTCAGCCGGTTGGCGATCTTGAGGCGATCGGTGAAGATTTCATGCTTTTGACGGCGGACCCGAGATGTCGACGAAGATCAGTCGTTTTCAAGCATCAAACATTGCATTTTCCGAAAATCACAGAGGCCGGAACACCCGAAACGAGAAAACCATCGAAAACGGACACTTTGGTGCAAAATCCGGTGACCCGGATTTCCAGGGTCGCCGGGTGACCATGCACCCAGGGTCGCCGGTGACCCTGGGCCAGGGTCGCCGGCGACCTTGGGCCAAAGTCGCCGGCGACCATAGGGCTTCGGCCCGTTTAGTCGCCGAGCGTCGTTTTCGGCCGTTTTTTCGTCTTTTTCGTTCCTTTTTTCTTCTGTATTTTTCTTGACATTTTTCCTCAATTATTGACTTGATTTTCTTGGAGAAATCTTGACGAGAACCCTCGCGAAATCGGAGCACAAAGTTTCCTATTTTTTGGGAAAGTCGAAGACTTTGTAGCCAATTTTCCGTCAAGCGTTGAAACTAGGTCAAACGATGTCGGAATGACCTGAAAATTGAGGTGAAGCTTCTTGAGCAGTGGATAGGACCAACCATGGGCTTTTATTTGAGTTTTGAAGCCATTTGGGGTCCTATCAATGCTTCACTTGATTTTGCTGCAGGGAAAATGCCGAGCTTTGATATGTGGTCAAACGATGTCCGTTTGACCTGAAATTTGACGAGGAGCCTATTGGAGTCATTTTGAGATATTCCATGGGCTCCGTTTTGGATGTCATGGTCCCGGGTTGCTCCGCCGCAGGTAGGCTTGATTTTCTCTCGGAGCATCGAAACCTGGTCAAACGTTGTCGGAATGACCTGAAATTTGGCATGGAACCCTTTGGAGACATTCTGGAGTCATCCGTAGGCTTTGATCAAAGTTTTGGTGTCTTTGATGATGTTGCCGCCGGGAGCGCTTGTTTAGCTGTCGGTGCGGTGAAGTTGGGCCAAACGATGTCGGAATGACCCGAAACCTCAGGTGTACCCCTCTTTTAGCTTGTCTTAAAGGATCTCTCAGTTTCTGTTTGATTCTAACAAAATCTGATGCTTGAAGTAGCCTTGCCTATTTTTAGCAGGATGCAGCTTCAGGAGGCTTCTTGATGTTGAGGAGACATATTGACTTTTTTTTGTGTCAACAGTACCATCTCAAGGCAAAGTTTTGAAAATGACATGGGGTATTTGGATTTTGGGTTTTGGATTTTGGTTTTTGACCTTGTGACCTAACAAGCTGTATGTGGCAGGTTAGGGGGTCGGGGTTTGATTTTGATTTTGACCTTGTGACCCAACAAGCTGTATGTGACAAGTTGGGGGGTCAGATTTGGAGTTTTTGGTTTTGGATTTTGATTTTGGTTTTGGTCTTGTGACCTAACAAGCTGTATGTGGCGAGCTAGGGGACCAGAATTTGGTTTTGTGAAATGTCAATTTCAAGATTTTGGCTCAATTTGGTTCATGAGGTTGGATGGTTTGGTTTTTGGAAACTCATGAGACTTTCTTTTCTCTTTTTTTTTTTTTTTTTTTGAATGGTCTCATCAACTCAAAAGAGGCATGGGACTTTTTTTTTTTTTTTTTTTGCTCTTTTCTTTTTTTTTTTTTGCTCTTGATAAGAGGAATACTTTGACTAAAAGCCAATTTTAGTACCTAGGTGGTCAAACCTGACTCATATGGGCTAACCCATGGGACTTTAGGCTTAGGAGATGGCCTAGATCTCATATGGTGTCATATTTGTAAAGAATATCTAAAAATATCTCTTTTGTGTAGAGAATATCTAAAAATATCTTTACTTGGAGAGAATTTCTCAAGTTTTCTTTTTGTAGAAAGATTCTCTCAAAATATCTTTCTCTTTGGGAAAGTAGCTAAATTTTAGCACTTACCTCCCTTCTTTCTCTTTGTTTCCTCTTTTGGCTTGCTCTCTTCTATAAAAGTAAAGAGGGTTGGTGCTTTTGCTCCATTACTTTCTTTTTGCAAGAAATCTTCAAGAGTGCTCCCCAAGACAAGAAGTGCTTTCTTTTCTTCAAGGATCTCCAAGCTTTTCTTCTTCTTCTCCATCAATGGCTACAAGTAAGTTTTCTTCCTCATCAAGAATCTCCATTGTAGAAGTAGCTTCTTCATCATTTTTTTCTTCTTTTTCTTTTCTTTTCTTTCTTCTTCTTTTTTTTTTCTTTTCTTTTCTTTTCTTTTCATGCACGTTTTTCTTTTTTTTTTGTGCTTCTCTTTTTTTCTTTCCTTTTTTTTTCTTTTTTTTCTTCTTTTCACGATTTTCTTTTTTTTCGTGAAATCTTTTTTTTTCTTTCTATTTTTTTTTTCACGCTGATCCTGTTTTTTTTTTTTTCAGCGTTTTTCTCTTCTTTTCTTTTTTTTTTTTGCGGTTTTTTTTTTTTCTGGCTGTACGGACAGGTCCGTACGGACCTGACCGTACTGCCACGTGGCAGTGGGCCACGGCCTGTGGGCCATTTTTTTTTTTTTTTTTGTGAAAGATTTTGTTTTGATCCGCTGCTTCTTTTTTTAGCAGAGGATGATGACCTGGTGACGCCTGAGGTTCCTGCCGATGAGGCGATGACGGATCCAGTCGTGGCATCTGAGGAAGAGCCCAGGGACTCTGGAGTGGTTCCAGAATCTTCACCTGGTATGATTTGCTTTGGCTTTTGCTTTTTTGTCTTCTTTTGCTGTCATTTGCTAACATGTAGCTGACTTGCCAGAGGATTTCGACGATTTCGAGCCATCCATGGACGCAACTTTTGACGATGCTTCGGATGAGCTCAAAGAGGCAGAGAGTACTCCGCCGGTCGTCGAAGCAGGTATACTTGCAATAATAATCTTGATATATTTTTGACAAGATTATATTCATACCTTTTTGTCTTTTTCTTTTTTTCTTTGACAGATTGTGAAGCAGCAGGAGAGATTCCTCCATCTTCCTCAGAGCCAGAACAGGGGATACCTGCGGCTGATGCAGAAGTAGGGGCTTCTTCCACTTTCAATGAGTCAGCTTCTTCCGTTGGAAAGAGTTTATTGATTACTCTTCCAATGGAGCATGACGTGGGCAGTCGGGCACCAGAGCATGGCGAATCCTCATCTGCACCGCGCCTTCAGTATGCAAGAAATGTGTTGAAGACTGTCTTGAGCTCATGGGTTGAGACTCTTTCTTCAGGTCATTTGGAAGCTGGTTTTGGCATGATCAAGCATGTGCAGGACATCCTCGCTGATAGCAAAGAAGTCGGTCTGGACATTGCAAGTGCCAAGGATTTTGTTGAGGAGATCATCACCTTGGGGAACAAATGGACTGAGACCAAGAGTTTCCCAGATGGTGACTTCTTTGATGAGATGTTCTTAAAACCTTCCAGCAAAGTCAAAGCTGAGCTGACGGAGGTCACGAAGACTCGGAGGCAGATCGTTCGGGAGAAGAACGTTACCGAGTTATCCATCATGGGGCTGAAGCAAGACTTGGACCGCCTTGATAAGGAGGTCGTTGAGGCTAGGCAACGTCTAGATCTTTTAGAGGAAGAGGCTGCTGCCAAATGGACCGCCATTGTGGAGGCTCGTGACAAGGAAGGGACTCTCATTCGCCAGGTTGAGGAAGCCGAAGGTAATGTCCGAAGGAAGACTCAGGAGCATGAGCAGTGGCAGGTCCTCTGGGAAGAACTTCCTCGTGCTGCAGATGGGTCACGGCATTCGGCCGCGTTTTATGGGGATAGTTTGAAGAAGCGTGGCCTAAAAACTTTGGAAGTTAAGGCCATGGGTCTGCTTGAGGAGTTGAACCTTTGGTTGAAGACCATGTCGGATTGAGCTCCTGAGTTGTAACAAACTCTTTTTCCTTTTTCTTTTTTTAGTACCTCCATGTATAAACAATTTTGGTACTATATTTTGTATCTCCTTCCTTTCACTTAAATCATTTTTTGATGAAAACAATTTTGAGCAAAAGTTTGATGGGAATGTTTGTTTAAGGATTTGATCAAAAGGTTGTCATTTTGTGAAAATCTTTTGTCAAAGGGTTGTTTTGGGCATGAAAGCCAATTTTGTGGCGAAAAGCCTGGTTTTTTTTTCTTATGGTTTGAAAACCAAATTTTGGATGGCGTGAAAGCCTAATTTTGTGGCGTAAGAGCCGAAATTTGTTTTGCGGCATGGGAGCCAAAATTTTTGGATGGCGTGAAACCCGAATTTTAGAATGGCATAGAAGCCGAATTTTGTTTTGTTTGTCTTGGCATTTATAGCCGAATTTTGGCATTTATAGCCAGATTTTGGCGTTTATAGCCGATTTTTTTTGTTTTGTTTTGGCATTTATAGCCGAATTTTGGCGTTTATAGTCGAATTTTGTGATGGCGTGAGAGCCAAAAATTTTGTTTGTGGCATGAGAGCCAATTTTGAGATGGCATGAAAGCCGATTTTGGCGTTTATAGCCGAAAAAATTTTTTTTTTTGCATTTATAGCCGCGTTTTGACGTTTATAGCCAGATTTTGGCGTTTATAGCCGAGTTTCTTTTTTTTTTTTTTTTTTTTTAAACTAAATTTTGTTTTATTGGCATGAAAGCCGATTTTGGGCGTTTATAGCCGAAAAATTTTTTTTTTGGCATTTATAGCCGGATTTTGGCGTTTATAGCCGATTTTTGGTTTTCAAAATGCAGGTATCGACTAAATGTCGCCTCCCCGCTGAATGGTCTTGCAAGTATCAATGGAATGTCGCTTCCTTGCTCATTCTGTTTTGCGAGTATTTATGGAATGTCACTTCCTCGCGGGTTAGGTTTTGCGAGTATCGATGGAATGTCGCTTCCTCGCAAATTGGGGTGCAAATATCGACTAAGCGTCGCTTCCCTGCTTTTCCCAAAACTGTTGGTTTTGCGGGTACTGACTTGATGTCGTTTCTCCGCGATTTTTGAAATTTGAGGTTTTCTCGAACCATTTGAAATTTGGGTTGTGGATAGCAACTGGTATGTTGCATCTCCAAGATTTTTGAAATTTGGGTTGTGGATATCAACTGGTTTGTTGCTTCTCCACGATTTTTGAAATTTGGGTTGTGGATATCAACTGGTTTGTTGCTTCTCCACGATTTTTGAAATTTGCAAGTATCGAATGGGGTTCGCTTCCTTGCGATTTTGGGTTTTTGGAAGTATCGAATGGGGTTCGCATCCTTCCGGTTTCTAAAGACCAAAATTTTTGTTTAAAGACACGAAGGTCATAAATTTTGACTTAAAACCATTTTGGTTGTAAAAGCCGAGGCGGTCTAGGGTGAAAATTCCTAAGTCCCGATTTTTGTTTCAAACCATGAATTTTGGGTTCAAGGATCGAAATTTTGGTCAAGTCTGGGAAGAGGCTCCTAAACTTGGATTTTTGGATTTGATTTTTCTTTTGAACAATGAAACGATGAAAGTAAGCATTGTTTTAAGAGATTGTTTTTTTTTTTTTGTAAATTTCAACATAATGATGAAAATTTCAAAAAGGGTGGGTTTGACGAGCAAGTACCTTGGAAATACGCTTTAGCCGTATAGATATTGCTCTGACCCGTTTGAGGAAGTCTTCAAGGGTAGTACCGCTTGAAGAACTTGCCGTTGATGGGTAGCATACATCTGTCTCCTTCCATGTTTAGAAGAGCGTATGCACCGTTGGAGAAGACTTTGTCGATGACGAAGGGTCCCTCCCATTTTGGTTCGAATTTGCCTTTGGATTTGTGGGCAAAGACTATGGGTCTTTTTACTGCAAGAACCAAGTCACCCTTTTTATAGGCGCGTTGGCTGACCTTTTTGTCGAAAGATCCTGCCATGCGTGCTTGGTACAACTCAATGCTTTGTAGAGCTTCGAGTCGACTTTCATCAAGATTATCCAGCTCTTGGAGTCTCATTTTGACATTGCTTTCTTGCGTCATGTCATTTTGCAAAGATACCCTTGAGGAAGGAATTTGTACTTTCAAAGGGACAACAGCTTCGCATCCATAGACCAAAGAGAATGGTGTGCTATGGGTTGGTCCTCGAACGATGGTTCGATAGGCCCACAAAGCTTCTAGTAGTTTGTCGCCCCAGTCTCTTTTATGACTAGAGACCATTTTCTTGAGAATTTTGCAGAGCGTCCTATTGAAGGCTTCTGCTAGTCCATTCGCTGCTGGATTATATGGAGTCGAAGGACAACTTTGGATTTTGTACTTGTCGCAGAACCCATAGAATCTGTGATCCCGGAATTGTGGTCCGTTATCATGGACGAATCTTTTAAGTATGCCGAAGCGACAAATAATGTTGGTGCGCAAGAACTGAAGGACTGATGAAGTCTTCATTTCGCTGAGCGCAAATGCTTCTGACCACTTGGAGAAATAATCCGTAGCGACGAAGATGAAGCGATGACCTTTGCTTGATGGGGGAGAAATAGGACCTATGATGTCCATACCCCAGGCTTCGAAAGGCCATGAGATTGCTGTTGGATGTAGCCATTCTGGAGGTATGTGGACATAATCTCCGTGAATCTGGCATTTTTGGCAGTGCTTGGCAAATTGTATTGCATCAGCTACCATAGTAGGCCAATAGTAACCTAGCCTTTTTATCTGGTTGTAGAGCTTAGGGCCAGCCTGATGGGCTCCACAAAGACCAGCATGTACTTCTTCGAGAGTTTCCTCAGCCTCTTGTTGTGATAAGCAGCGTAGGAGTACTCCGTTGAAGGATTTTCTGTAAAGTGCTTTTGAAGGTATATCCAAATGAAAGTTTGGGGCTCGTCTTTAGATGCTTACCCGCTCTTTTGCATCTTCAGGTAGTATTCCGATCATGATATAATCAATGAACGGATCTCTCCAGTCGCCAATCGAAGGTTTGAGGATGGACATCCGACTTCCAACCACTTGGTGGCATTCAGCAACTGCTTGGTGTGTGTTGAGAGGAGGGAGAATCCTTCTTTGACACACTGTGACTTGCATGTTTTCCCCTTCTTGGATTGCCATGGATGCGGCAAGTCCAGCCAGGGCATCTGCACGGATGTTTTCACCTCTGAAGATGTGGGTGATATGGCAGATGTTGAATTTTTGTTGAAGTGACTGCGCCTTATTGTAGTAAGGTAGCAAATCAGGCTTCCTAACTTCATATTTTTTATTCATCTGGTTGACGACCAGTTGAGAGTCTCCAAAAGCTTCTAGCGTGGTGATGCCGGATTCGAAGACGAGTTCCAATCCTATAATCAGGGCTTGGTACTCAGCTGCATTGTTTGAACATGGTTCTAGTAGCGAGAAGGCGTGTGGAATCATGTATTTGTCGGGATTGACAAAGAGGATGCCGATTCCTGATATTTGCTTTCCTTTTTCATTTGTCCTGGTTGCACCGTCAAAGTATATGTCCCAGGAAGCATTTGATAAGGAAGTTTCTACATTGTAGACAAATTCGTCTGGGAGATCATCCCTGAGTGGAGAATCTTTAGGCAATGGATGCTCTGCGAGGAAGTCTGCTAGAGCTTGGCCTTTGATTGCTTTTTGTGGTACATACCTAATATCAAATTGTGATAGAAGAATGGACTATTTTGCCAGTCGGGCATTGAGAGAACCTGCTTTTGTGACAAGGACCTTTAGGAGGTTAATCCTCGAAATCAGGTAGACTGTGTTCAACAGCAGATAGTGACGCAGCTTTTGTACAGCAAACATTACTGCAAGGCATTCTTTTTCTACTGGGGAGTAGCGATGCTTTGCACCTACCATCATGCGGCTAAGGTAATATAAAGCAGCTTTTTTTCCGTCGTCATTTTCTTGTGAGAGCAGAGCACCCAAAGAGTGGTCGAGAGCTTTGTGTACAAGATAAATGGTTTTCCAGTTGTGGGGGCAACCAGCACTGGAGGTTTGATAAGGTATGCTTCGATGTCTTGAAATGCATTTTCACATTCAGCATCCCAGACAAAGTCCACGCCTTTCTTCATCAGGCGAGAGAATGGACGGCATTTCCCTGATAGATTGGAGATGAACCATCGGATGTAGGCCAGCCTTCCTTAAAGCCCTTTTAATTCTCTTAGGGTTCTGGGAGATGGCATTTCCAGGATAGCCTTGACTTTGGTGGAGTCAAGTTCTATTCCAGCTTTCCGTACTATGAATCCGAGAAACTTACCCGATGAGACACCGAAGAAGCACTTTAGTGGATTCATCCGCAATTTGTGTTTGCGAAGTCGGAGGAAGACTTCTCGAAGATCATTGAGATGGTCTTTTTTTCTTCTGCTTTTTATGGCGAGGTCGTCAACATAGCATTCGACCGTCTTGTGCTGCATATCTTGGAATATTTTCATCATAGCCCTCTGATATGTTGCACCTGCATTTTTCAGACCAAACGGCATGAAATTGTAGCAATACACGCCGAATGGTGTCCGAAAGGATGTATGCCTTTCATCTTCAGGATGCATTTTTATCTGATTGTAGCCAGAGAATCCATCCATGAATGTCATTCGCTCGAATCCATAGGTGTTGTCAATCATTACCTCTGGTATGGGGAGCAGGAATTCATCTTTAGGACATGCATTATTCAGGTCTCTGTAGTCAATACAGACCCTTATCTGCCCATTTTTCTTTGTCACGGGGACGATGTTGGCCAACCATTCAGGATGCTGTTCCTCGCGGATGAAGCCAACGTTTTTGAGTTTTTGAACTTCTTGTTTAATTTTGTCCATCACGTCGGGACGGAATCTTCTTTGGCCTTGTTTGATAGGCTTGATTTCTTTTTGCAAGTAGAGCTTGTGGACTGCTACTTTGGGATCCAAGCCAGGCATTTCGGCGTAAGACCATGCAAAGCAATCAACGAACTCACGAAGAAAAGAGATATACTCGGGTAACTCATCATCCTTTATATTCTTGCTTATGAATACAGGACGTGGGTTATCAAGTGTTCCCAAGTCTATCTTTTGAACAGGGTCTTCTGTCGGAAGGTTTGAAGGTGGTTCCTCCACAGTATTTTCGGAGGCTTCCAACTCAACAAGACCTTCTGGAATGCCAGAGAAATTTTCAGACTGAGGCTCTGTTTCTGTCCATGAATCTTCTTGATCAGCATCCTTCTCAAGGCTCGTAATGAGATGGTCCCAATCATTTGCCTGAATTGGGTTGAAGTAGGGTACTTCTTTTGGAGACAATGATTCTTCTGGGATAGAGAACCGCTCGTCTGTGTCATCGGGCAATTCCTCTTTATTATCAGAGAAATTCTACCAATTGGAGGAGCTTTTAGGATTTTTTACGAGTAACTCCTCAAAGAGATATCCAGGGATATCGATGTCTTCATGAGATGTTGAGGCTTTGTCGGTAAAGCGACTTTGCAGCCATGGTGTCAACTGTCTCATAGGAGCGGTAGGATCATACCCCAACCCATATGAAGACTTGCCTTTTTTAAGGTGGATTTTCCAATCTTCTGGTTGACTTTTGGTCAGGGTGGGTTCCAATGGTGTAAGAATACCACGGCCACCTCCCAAACCAGTCGGGTTTTGAGCATCGTAGCCCATTTTCTTCATGATAGCTTATGCCATTGGACTATACAGGGATAGCTGAGGCATACCTTCGTTTTGGAAAGCTTCAAGCAGAGAGTTCAGTGGAGATGCTCCCGACCTGTGGAAGAAGATTGTTTTTTCTTCTGGCGAAGTTGCCGGGATAACAAAGGAGGCAGACGTAGGATCTTCTATTTCTGCAAGTGTCTCCAATGGAGTGAGAGCGGGTTGATCTCGCTGAGTATCAGCTTGGCTCGATGCTGTGTCATCTTCTGGATCTGACTCTGAGTCCGTGTCATGCATAATAGACACAAAGGAGATAGTGAACTTGCCCCCAGTCTTTTGTTTTGTCTTCTTTGCTTTGGTAGTGATTACCAAAGGCTTTGGAGATTTGAAGGAGACGACGAAGGGAGCTTGGCCGCTTACTTCGAGTTTGGTGGAGGGTTTGTTTTCCTCCGATGATTGCTGAGGAGCCTTGCCTTTATCTTTCTGGAGACTGTCGACAAAGCGAATTATTTTTTCCTCATGTTCTTCTTTTCCATCTTTATACATTTGAGCATCTGCAAAATGGACATCTCTGCCTTTGAAGGGCTTTTTATCTGCAAACACTTAATGTATCAAGCCATCGTTGCCAACGAACTTGATGCACTGATGTAGAGTTGAAGGGACGACACCATTCTCATGTATCCAGAGGCGTCCTAGGAGTATATTTTAGCATGAAGGGGTCCTTATTGCATACACAGTGACTTCAGAAATAAGATCACCGATTTGCAATTTGAACCTGATTTTGCCGATAGGCCTTTGAGCGCTGCCGTCATATCCGAAAATGGATACGGACGTGTGACTCAGTTTGCTAGGTGGGATGCCCAGTTCTTCGAGTGCCGAACTAGAAATGAGGTTGAGTGCAGAACCTGGATCAATCTGAACTCTGTGTACTGGCATTTCTTTCACGTACCCCGTAAAGTACAAGGGACGGTTGTGCTTTGTTTCGCCTAGGAGGAGGTCATCCTTGTCGAAGGCAATTGTTGCTTCTTTTTGTACCGAGAGGCATTCATTGCTTGATCCCTCAGTTTTCTTCTTTTCTCCCTTTGAGGGAGTATTTGATATTTTGACCCTATAGTCCATTTCAATTTGTAGGACTTGTGGGGCATGTTTTTCGACATCCGCATTCAGCCTTTGTAATTCTGAAATGAGACTATCACGAGTTTGTGGAGACATTTGTAATAAGTCAAGGATGTGCAGACGTGCAGGTATGTGTTTGAAGTGCTCAATCAAGTCGTACTTGAAAGCCTCCTTCGGGCCTGCATTTTCATTATTATCGCCACTTGGGGCGCTTACATCTTGCTTTCCCGAAGGATTTACATAAGAAGAAGAGGATTGATTGTAATTTTTGTGGTAATCCCGGCCAGAACGGGTACCTCTACCAACTTCAAGAGCCTCTAGAGAAGGGTCTTCTTTTGGAAGATCATTCTCAGGATCAAGAGGTTGATCCTTTGCTGAGGACATCTCTGTAACAGCATTGGCGTCTTCAGTGATTGTGTTGCACGGAGCAATTTCCGGGAACAAGTCCTGAACAGTAGCCGGCAACTTTTCTTTATTAGCCCAGACATTGCCCGTGAGATCGGGTATCTGGGACC
Organism: Umbellularia californica; assembly: GCA_028538565.1. Taxonomy (NCBI): domain Eukaryota; kingdom Viridiplantae; phylum Streptophyta; class Magnoliopsida; order Laurales; family Lauraceae; genus Umbellularia; species Umbellularia californica. Next base: position 26,530,342 of record JAPQWN010000012.1, on the reverse strand, counting down.
AATTGACTGAGTTTTCATTGAAGAAGATTTCATTGGCAAAAGTTTCTTCTAGATGATCAATTGGGAGAGGCTTGAACTCTGATGTCATAGCTTCAGGAGACGAGGGTTAAGAGGATGTTATCTCAGTGGAAGTCACCTGAGAGGATGTAGCTCCGGAAGATACGCTACCGGTTGGGGAGTACGTGTCTTCGGAAGCTTCAGAGGCACTGTCGTCCTGAGCTATTGCATTGCAGGTTATCCTGACAGGAGATGCCCCCAGTGTAGACTGTTGGGAATCGGACTCATCCTCAGATGTGAGAGGATCATCGATCCAACTGTTTTCTCCATTTTCAGGAGTTAAGGGAGAAAGTTCCCGCTGATTTTCAGGGACTTCCGGCTCTGGATTATGACGAAGATTGATGTGATCCTGCTCCTGCTCTATGGCAAGATGTTGCAAGATTCTTGCATATTCTTCGAGATCAGGCATGGGAGCGAAATCTTCTTCGTCATTTGCCCCTTGTGGGTCGCCCATGTTGGGTTCCACTGATGCATTTGCTGGTGCTGGATTCACAGCATTTTCTTAAATAAGGCCCTGGTCTTCTTCCTCATCAGACCAAGATCCTTGTGGCTGTAATGGGTTATAACAGATTACTGGCATAAGATGAGAGTCGGGAATCCATTCCTCGTCGGAGAGGTATTCTCCTGTTTCAAGGGGTTCTTCCCATTCATCGATATCACTGGCAGTATCACTGGACTCGTATCTGTTCATGGAGAATCCAACTACCGAGTTGCAAGAGTATGATGCAACCTGCACAGTTTCATTTTTGTATAGAGGTGGCATGAAATTATCAAGAGTGAATTTTCTTACCGCCTTGGAGGTTTTGGGAAGAGATTCTTCCGTCGTCCTTAGTGAAGCAGTGGAAGAAGTTTCTGCTTTTTCAAGGACTTCTTGTTTTGGTTGAGACTTTTGCTGCTGTTTGAGCTTGCGGAGCTGTCTCTTGACTTGCCTTCGCTGCTGAGCGGTTGGCTTTATTTTGACGATCTCCCAATTTTCATCATCTAAGAGATCGGGATGCACCCATATAGGTTGTCCATCTGGTGTTGGATAGGGAACCAATTCTTGGGACGCTTGAGCCATTTTTATCACCTTGAATGAAGTAGTGATCTTCTCCTTCGGTGACTTTGAAGTTTGCCGACATGACACCATGTTGACAGAGGCGGGGCCATAGTTTTTATCAAAGGTTATGACTCTGTTTTTCCACATCTCATTGATCTTTTCTCTCACAACGAAGCATTGATTGAGAGGATGCGAGATCATCTGATGGTATGGACAGTATCGGGGATCATTGGTTTTGCCAACATCTCCCGGTCTTTTGGGCTCTGGCAAAATGAGTTTGCCATTTGCTAGGAGAGCCTCAAAGATTTCTTCAACATCTTCATCGAACGGATATTTCTTTTCTACACGTTCTTTGAAGGCATCAGAGAGTTCAGGCCTTTTACCTGCAGTTTTGTTTTCAGGTTTCTTTGGCTGTTGAGGAGCTGACTTAGTCTGCACATTGAGAACCTCCTTTTTCTTTGGTTTTGAGGTTGTAATAGCAGGCGGCTCTTTCTTTGATGATTTCTGACTGTTGAGGTCTTTGATCACCATTTCAGCTTCCATGGAGGCTTCGTGGAGTTCCCCCAGGTTCTTTGATTTATTGCCGATAATCATGGAGCGGATTTTTGCTCTCATATTGTTACGGCAGATGTCGAATAGCGACGCTTGTGGCAGTACATCTGAGCATCTGTACGCCATTGCCTTGCATTTGTGAATGAAGTCGTATGTTGACTCATTCTCTCCCTGTTTTAGGCTGCAGAGTTGAGGCAAAGTAATAGGATGATCCTCACCTTGGAAGTGGGTCAGGAAGCGTGTCTCTAGCATAGCCCAGTTCTGGATGGAGTTCTCCGGCAGAGTGGAGTACCAATCAAAGGCTGTACCTTTTAGGGTACTTGCGAAGAGGCGAATTTTGAGGGCATCTTGATCCGCAATAGCTCCTGTCAGGATCTTGAAGTGGATGACATGCTGTCTGGCTGAACCTTTCCCAGTATATGTCTGGAGAGTAAGTCGTTTGAATTTTGCAGGGAACGGAACCGAGTCCATCCATAGAGGGTAGGGTGGCTTGATCCCATGTTCCTTCAATGTATCCTCTTCTTTTGCTTTTGCGAGGATATCGTCCACGTCCTTTCTGATAAGGGCGCGAGACTCATTGTTTTCTGCATTGCCCTCGTCATCTTCATGATTCGGAGGGGTTTCATTGTTAGGTGGTGGACGCTGTAGAGTGAGAATCAAATTTTCCATCAGAGTCTCAATTCTCTGTTGTCCTTGCTCCAACTGCTGGATGCGTGCAGTTACGTCATCATGCGGTGGAGGCTGCTCAGAACTTGTAGCCAAGACGTTCATCCCTCGGGATTCGAACGAAGAAAACGTCCTGGTGACTGAGCTAGGGCTCATCCTTCTGGATGAAGAATCTGAGGAGTGGTTACTCCGATGTCCATGGCTTGGAAGAGTGGAAGACTCTTCCAGATGTGTTCTTGTCCGAGAGACGCTGCAAGTCACTGGACGTCTAACACTGATTTTGGTTGCTGACTTCTGGCTTTTTCTGGTTTTGCTAACCATATGAACAGCAACGAATTGGTCGGGTCTTTCTTTTTCGACCCGTTTGTTTGAGACGTGGAGAGTAGAACGCTGGGTTCTTTGTTTCTCGAGTCTCTTTTGTCGATATGCAGTGCGGCGACGCATACGACAAGCAATTTGAGCTTCAGTCAGCTCTGGCTGGGCTCTGGCAATGAAGGATGTAGTCCCTCGTGCGCAGCAGCCGAGTTTGTCTTCTTTGAAGCTGGGCAAGGACAGAATCTGGACGCAGTCCTTTGTCTGTCGCAATGAAGACTTGAATTTTGCGAGCTCGGCCCCTGTTGAGATGAAGGGTCGACTCGCAGGAGTGCAGGCTTCAGCATGTTTTTGCGTAGGCCTAACGATGTAGGATTTGATTTTTGGCTTGTAGGAGCAAGCCGGCTCATGATGATTTTGTTTATTTTTTGGGTGGAGGGTAGGTTTCTCCTCTTTCATGTAAGAGAGAGGGTAGAACCGATTCTCCTTGAGAGGGGCCAGGTATGCTGGCTTTGCAGATGTTTGGGACCTCCGTTGCTTTGGCGAAGATCTCGGGGACCAGGTTTTGGTGTAAACCTGGTTTCTTGTGGGTTGAGGCTTCGTGGGAACGCCACGGGCTTCAGACTTCTTGGTGTTTGCCCTTGGTGCCACTTTAGTGACACGTTGCGGGGCAGTTTTCTGCTTCTTGGCAGGTACAATGTCTTCTGCGGGAAGTGGGAATGGTCCCAGTGATCCGAAGACGATGGTTCGGGAAGTTGAAGTTGACCCAGTGTTTGGAGAGTTATCGAGGGAGATGACGCTTCGGCAACTAGCAAGGCGCTTATGTTTGTTTTGCTTATCTTAAAGCATAAGCTGGTACTTGTTCTCATCGAAAGTGATGGTCAATGAAGCTGCCATTGTTAGTTTTGGAAAATCTCTGAAACAAGACCAAATCCATTAGTAATCACAAGAATATGGTGATCGTAAATGGAGAACAACTATGCTTTTGTCTTTTCAAATCACTTGAGGGGACATGGCCCAACCCGAGGACGATGAAGAAGGCAAAAAGCCACAGAGGATACAATTGTTCTAAAATGCAAGTATGGTAGGCTCAGAGTGAGCGTTCCAGTGACTGCTAGAAGCAATTGTAGACCTTTATTCAAATTACCGAGAAGCAAGGCTCACTCGAGGTAAAATGATATAAGGTTGGAGATACAAATGTGTCGGTCGCGAATACAGTAGACCAGAAAGGGCGTACTAGCACCGCTAGGCACAAATGTTGCAAATCGCATCCTTGGAAAGGACACGAGATGGGATTTTTTTGAAAGGCCAAAATTGGGTTCATAAAGGAGAGCAAATAGTGTTCCAATCCGAACAAAGGCTCAACATTTCTGCGAGCGCTAAATTCAGAAGGGAAGGAACCAGAATTTCTCGGATGTGAATCCAATAATGACGGAAGTTTTTTTTTTTTGAAAGGTCAAGATTGAATTCATCAAAAGAGCAAATGGTGTTCCATTTCGAACAAAGGCTCAACATTTCTACGAGCGCTAAATCCGAAAGGGAGGGAATCAAGATTTCTCAAATCTGAACTCAAAAGTGACGGAAGTTTTTTTTTTTAAAAGGTCAAGATTGAATTCATCGAAGAGAGCAAATGGTGTTCCATTCCGAACAAGGCTCAACATTTCTGCGAGCGCTAAATCCGAAAGGGAAAGAACCAAAATTTCTTAACTCTGAATTCAAAAGTGACAAAAGTTTTTTTTAAAAGGTCAAGATTGAATTCATCGAAGAGAGCAAATGGTTTTCCATTCCGAACAAGGCTCAACATTTCTGCGAGCGCTAAATTCGAAAGGGAAAGAACCAAGATTTCTCAACTCTGAATTCAAAGTGACAGAAGTTTTTTTTTTTTTTAAGGATTTTTTTTTTAGAGAGTTTTTTTTGAAAGGTGCACATAGATTTCCAATTCGCTCTTATGAAACCTTAGTAGATAGATCAGCCCCCAGGTAAGGGTAGGATTACTTAATGAACCCGTTTGGAGGACCCTTGCCTCGAACAGTCTAGCAGTCTCCACACTCTGGACAAGGCTTTTCTTACATCCACTTTGGTCAAAGAACGCAACTGGTGGAACCTTAGTGTTTTTTTTTGAAATCCTTTTTTTTAAAGGTTTTTTTTTTAATGAACTCATCAAAGAGAGCGAATGGTGTTCCAATCCGAACAAAGGCTCAACATTTCTGCGAGCGCTAAATTCGAAGGGAATGAACCAAGGTTTCTCAAATTTAAATGCAAAAGAGAGAAAGCTAAAATTTTTTGAATTTATAATTTTTTTTGAAATCCCAATTTGGACTCATCAAAGAGAAAAGATGGCCCAATCCCCGATATGAACGATAGCTGCGAACATTTCTGTGAGCTATCGAGTTCAAGGAGGAGAGGATCAAAATTTCTCAAAGTTGAATCTTTAGAAAGAGAGATCATTTTTTTTTTTTTTGAAAGAGTTTGAAACGAAGGTGTTTTTTTTTTAAATTCCAATTGGACTCATCAAAGAGAAAAGGTGGCCCAATCCCTGATATGAACGATAGCTGCGAACATTTCTGTGAGCTATCAAGTTCGAAGAGGAAATGATCAAAATTTCTCAAAGTTGAATCTAAGAAAAGAGATCAGATTTGTTTTTTTTTTTTTTTTTTTGAAGTGAGAAAGAACAATTGAAATCCCATCTCAAGCTTTTTTTTTTAGATGCAAGATGCAACATAGGACACCAACTAGAAAGGAGCCAAGTGATCAAAGCATTACGTTCTCAAGTCAACGTGTCCCACCGGGTGTGCCAACTTGATGGACCCGAAAGGAATCTTCCGTCCTCTCCTTCCGCACCCCGGGGGCTGAGCCGGGTCTCGGCGGAGGAGGGAAAATCTCGGGCATCAACATTTTTGTACGGGTATGCCAGATTTACTTTCTACTTGGAATTTAGAATGGTGATAATCCGGAGATTCACCTTCGCAAGTGGAAAGGAAATCAATCCTTTTTTCTAACTTTTCAAATTGCATAAATATTAAGAAAAGAGACAAGTTTTTAGAATGCCGTAAGAGGCGTTTTTGTTTGTTTGCCGTGAAAGGCGATTTTGCCGTGAAAGGCGTTTTTTGCCGTGAAAGGCGTTCTTACAAAACTCATCAAATATGAAAGACAAGAATTGTGATTTCTTTTTGTCTCTTTAAGAAATACAAACTACAATAGAAAAGGAAGAAAATGGATCTAACTTCTCAGGAGATTGTGGGGACACGTTGAGATCGACGGTCGCAAGTCATGTATGGGCTTCGCCATCGTCCTTCAAATGAGAACATGTGATGCTTTGATTCTTTGGCTTGGCTCCTAACCTCAGTTTTTTAAAGGACAAGGACCAAGAGAAGGTCCTATATCCAATGAAAAACCAAGTAAACGGGCTGAAAAGCCGCGTTTAGGCCATGTTGGGGAAGGAGGTGACCTTGGGGGGGTGGCCCCCCAAGGGACGTTGATCACCTTGTGGTACTTCCGGGAGCAAAGTAGCAGGATTTCGTCTCTCTCTTGGATTTTCTGGTTTTTCAAAGCTTGCACTTGGGATCTCTTTTCATCATGCTTTCTTCTTGGAATGGACCTCCTTTTATAGGCTTTTGGTAGCCATGAGTTGTTTATTGGCATTGATGGCCATGATGAAAGAATTGATGAGGAGTTACAAGTTGATTTTGTAACTCCTTTTTCAAGGCTTGTGATTGGCCGATGAAGGTAGTGGGCATTTAATCACCTTTATGCTTCATGATGATGGGAGTTTCATGGGTTTAATGCCATGATTGCTTGGATTTGTAACTCCTAAATGCTTGATTCTGATTGGGCCGTCCAAAATAATGAGTTAATGACTGCTTTAATGGGTCAATTAACGACATTAAGTAGTTGCCAAGGCATGTGAAGAGTCGCGGGCCGTGCTGCGCCTTTTGAGATTCTTCTTGCGATCATCACGAGTGGATCCACGCATTATTTGATGTCGGATTGCGATGCAATTTCAGACATTGATTGACGTTGGTGGGCCGGTGACCTCTGTCTTGTCGATTTCACGATCGGTCGGACAGAAAGTGCACTTTCTTGGTCAGCCGGTTGGCGATCTTGAGGCGATCGGTGATGATTTCATGCTTTTGACGGCGGATCCGAAATGTCGACGAAGATCAGTGGTTTTGAAGCACCAAACATTGGATTTTCAGAAAATCACAGAGGCCAGAACACCCGAAACGCGAAAAGAATCGGAAAACGGACGATTCGGCGCAAAATTCGACGACCCGGATTTCCAGGGTCGCCTGGCGACCTTGGGCCAGGGTCGCCGGCGACCATAGGGCTTCGGCCCGTTTGGTCGCCGAGCGTCGTTTTCGGCCGTTTTTTCGTCTTTTTCGTTCCTTTTTTCTTCTGTATTTTTCTTGACATTTTTCCTCAATTATTGACTTGATTTTCTTAGAGAAATCTTGACGAGAACCCTCGCGAAATCGGAGCACAAAGTTTCTTATTTTTCGGGAAAGTCGAAGACTTTGTAGCCGATTTTCCGTCAAGCGTCGAAACTAGGTCAAACGATGTCAGAATGACCTGAAAATTGAGGTGAAGCTTCTTGAGCAGTGGATAGGACCAACCATGGGCTTTTATTTAAGTTTTGAAGCCGTTTGGGGTCCCATCGATGCTTCACTTGATTTTGCTGCGGGGAAAATGTCGAGCTTTGATATGTGGTCAAACGATGTCCGATTGACCTGAAATTTGACAGGGAGCCTATTGGAGTCATTTTGAGACGTTCCATGGGCTCTGTTTTGGATGTCATGGTCCCGGGTTGCTCTGCCGCCGGTAGGCTTGATTTTCTCTCGGAGCGTCGAAACCTGGTCAAACGTTGTCGGAATGACCTGAAATTTGACGTGCAGCCTTTTGGAAGTATGTTGAAGCCACTCATGTATTTTGTTTGATGAGTGATGGCTTCGGTGGTTGCCGCCGCTAGGAGGCTTGATTTTGCTGCTCGAGCATTGATGGTGGGTCAAACGTTGTCGGTTTGACTTGAAATTTGGCATGGAGACATTCTGGAGTCATTCTGGAGTCATCCGTAGGCTTTGATCAAAGTTTTGGTGTCTTTGATGATGTTGCCACCGGGAGCGCTTGTTTAGCTGTCGGAGCGGTGAAGTTGGGCCAAACGATGTCGGAATGACCCGAAACCTTAGGTGTACCCCTCTTTTAGCTGTCTTGAAGGATCTCTCAGTTTCTGTCTGATTCTGACAAAATCTGATGCTTGAAGTAGCCTTGCCTATTTTTAGCAGGATGCAGCTTCACAAGGCTTCTTGATATTGAGGAGACATAGTGACTTTTTTGGTGTCAACATTGTTCTCAAAAAGTTCCCAAAGAAACTTGATTAGTTTCAAAGACATCAGAATGAATGGGTACCACATTGAGATTGTGAGTGAAGGTAACAAAGAATACTTATGCATCGTTACTAGAATTGGAAGCCATAAGCAAATACTAGAAACACTAAGTGCACTCTCCTCAGGGTTATATTACATGACAATCTCTAATGTCGAATCACATTTGATTACGAGCACAACAACAAAAGTCAGGCTCGAAGCTTAATCTAAGCCCAAAAGCTTTGGCATGATAGGAGCGCTAAGCGTACTAAGATGGGACCACAACGTAGATTGGGAATCTATGTATGTTATGACTCTCCTTTGATTATTCGATATCTAGAACCAATAACAGGAGATGTCTTTACTGCTCGTTTTTCCGGTTGTCAATTCAATGAGACAATATTCCCGTCGTTAGAAGGAGATAAGATAGTTCCTGAAGAACGTATTGTACCTATAGAACAACCCATTCTTGAAGAACGGCGATAACCAACATGGAATACTTTCAGTTTGTCTCATTTAGATCCACATACTTTACAATGTTAAAATGAAGTACGGAGAGTTGTGCACTTACAAGAAATTGCAAACAAATTACCTGATGCATTTAACGATGCAGCAAATGTGACAAAGTCATATGTACAAGCTATAAATACACCGGCCAGGATTAATGTCCCTATAAGACAAAGTCAAAATATAACAGCAAAAGAATCTGCAATACGCGAGAAGCGTGGGAAACCTATAGGTTTAAAAGACTCAACTCCGCGGAAAAGGAAAAATGAATAATCATCATCATATCCTTTTAAAGAGGCACATAACCCTCCTGAAGAGGTCTCCCGAAGAGGCATATAACACTCTTGAAGAGGTTCCTCCCGAAGAGGCACGTAACGCTCCTGAAGAGGCTATGGTAAAATCCGTTCTCTCTAAATAACGAAAGTCCCTGGTGAGACTTTGGAAGCCCCTAAAGAGGCACCGGTACCGAATAGTGGATATCTCTATACTTTACAATTATTCAAGAGAGAGATGGAACATAAATGATATTGTCATCGATGATGCATTTGCAAATGCGGTATCTACACAAATATCAAAGAAAAATGATGATGATTGGGACACAGAACCACGTTCCATAAATGAATGTCGACAAAGAAAGGATTGGCCAAAATGGGAAAGTGCCATCAATGCAGAGTTAGAGTCTCTCAATAAACGTGGTGTGTTTGGACCTATAGTACAAACCCCAAAAGCTGTTAACCCTGTAGTTTACAAGTAGGGATGTAAATGGGTCCCTGATTTTCTGATTACCCGGAGGTTCCGACCCGTTAAAAATCAAGTCTGGGTCCTTATTTGGGCCCCGATAAGTAAATGGGTCCGGGTCCGGTTCTACCTTGGTTCGGACCCGTGGACCCGAGACTCGACATATTACCTCATTTTTGCGAAAGTCTCTCATAAAAATTATATTTTTTTAATAATATTCTCTACCTAGACTTGGACCCGGATCCGGACCTAGACCATATACGGTTCTGGTTCCGGTTCCGGAGCCAAGAAACTGGTTATAAAACAGTTCAGGGTCCGGATCCGGTTCCACCTCTTCCTTAACGGCAGACTCAAATCGGAACCAACCCGTTTACAATCCTAGTTACAAGTGGGTGTTTATAAGAAATATGAATGAAATTACTAGATATAAGGTACGATTAGTGGCACAAGGTTTCCTGCAAAAACTTGGGATTGATTATAAAGAAATTCTTAAAGGGATTTACAATATTAGCAGTTTATGTGGACAATATAAATTTGATAGGGACTCCAGAAGAAGTCGAAAAAACTGCTGATTATTTAAAGAAATATCAATACCGTCTCATCGAGGAAAATGAAAAGGTATTGGGTCCCGAAGTACCATACTTAAGTGCTATTGGAGCCCTGATGTACTTTGCACAATGCACTATACCAGATATTGCATTTTCTGTGAATCTACTTGACAGATATAGCTCCGCACCAACTCAAAGGCACTGAATTGTTATTAAACACATTCTACGATATTTGCGTGGAACAACTGATTTAGGAATATTTTATCCTTATGGTCATAAAGATTCGAGTTTTGTAGGATATGCAGATTCAGGTTATCTCTTCGATCCTCATAAGGGTCGATCACAGACAAGTTATGTGTTTCTAAATGGTAATGCCGCCATTTCTTAGCGTTCTACTAAATAAATTTTAGTAGCTACTTCCTCCAACCATGCTGAGATTTTGGCTTTTTATGAAGCCAGTATTGAATGTGTATGGCTAAGATCTTTGATTTGGCATGTTCATAGTTCTTGTCAATTACCTTCTTTTGTAGGTATCACAAATATTTTCTATGAAGATCATGAAGCATGTATAAAATAGATTCGAGAAGGTTTCATTAAAGGAGACAAGACTAAACATATAGCACCAAAGTTCTTCTTCACTCATGAACTTCAGAAGAACAATGAAATTGAAGTCAAGCAAGTTTGTTCCAGTAACAACGTGGCTGATCTGTTTACCAAATCTTTGCCAAAATCAGTATTCCAGAAGTTTATATATGAGATTGGCATGTGTAGAGTTCATCATCAAACTATGTGAATGGTTGCTATCATTAGGGGGATTGGTTTATCAAGGAGCATCCTAAAGTATGCTGTGACGCCCCGGAGTCCTACATCGACTATAGAGAGGAAAGTGAATGGAGTTATATGTAGAGCTTACACCCTTACCTTGCATAAGGCTTTTTGATGGGTTGAGACCCATCAGAAGCAAAACTGTGAAGCCGGTGGGCCAAAGCGGACAATATCATGCATTGGTATGGGGTGGGGCGTTACGAATGGTATCAAAACCGACTCTCGACTAGTTCGAGTGTGGGTCCACTGCTGTGGTTTGGTGCAAGTGGGTGGGTCTCCATGTGGGCGGGCCAAGAGGGCTAGCAGGCTACTGTACAGCGACGTGCAGCCTTAAGGGGGGTGGAATGTGATGCCCTGGAGTCCCACATCGACTATAGAGAGGAAAGTGAATGGGGTTATGTGTAGAGCTTACACTATTACCTTGCATGAGGCCTTTTGATAGGTTGAGGCCCATCAGAAGCAAAACCGTGAGGCCCGTGGGCCAAAGCGGACAATATCATGCATGAGTATTGGGTGGGGCATGACATATAATACCCAGGACATTTGTGCGCTGTACTCTTTTTCTTTCTCTAGGTTTTATCCCACTGGGTTTTCCTAATTAAGGTTTTAACAAGGCAACATTGTGCACGTCCAACACCAGTTCAATGATCTTGAAGAGTTTTGTACTCTTTTTCCCTTCGCTTTGGTGTTTCCCCACTGGGTTTTCCTTAGCAAGATTTTTTAGTTGAGGCAATTGTCTTTGAATGGTGGTCATCCAAGGGGGAGTGTTATGATAAATGAATCTTGAGTGGATGCCCATTTAAGATGAGTTAGGGTTAGAATTAGGGTTCTTCAATTATGATGGTACTTTGCCTATAAATAGGCTCTCTCTTTTGTATTTGTACAGTTAATGAGATAATAGAAAGGCTCTCTCTTCTCCCTCTAATCTTCTTTCTCTTAGTCTCTCTCTTTTTCTAACAATATATATATATATGGAAATTCTCAAAACCGCCCTAGCTTTAAAAGGTTTATTTATGCCCCTTTTAATTTGTCCAATTAAATGATTCCATCTCACTCGATAGTTGTAGAAAGAATATTTAAGATATTGGAAGGAATATAGAAAAAATAGAGAATATAATAGATTGGGGAGAGAAACCGAGAGAATAGGTAACCATGTTATGGAGATTGGAGAAAAACTTCGTTTGAATGCACCTACTATTTAAGAGATTGGATAGAAGGTAGGAAAGCATTACAAAGAGAAACTCAAGAACATTGGGAACCAATGTCATGGAGATTTTTTTTTTATCTACATTGGACCCACCATGGGATAATGAAAATACCAAAAAATATCAATCAATCCTAAC